>CM060922.1:309354455-314154455 GCA_030737875.1 Allium sativum | reverse complement strand
TGTGTGTAGAAGTATATGTGTTGTGAAATTTAAAAACACGTGGAAGATGATGGTGCGCACTGCATAGCAGGGGCGTGAATGTAGCAACTATGGGAAGGGACTTCTCATGTTAAAAGGGCTGGTGTGGGCGTGATATAAGCAAGGGATTGAAGTCTGTAACTTGAAGGTAAACCATGTGGTATGGTGAAGTTGAAACAAAGTATGGTGGGTGCTCAAGCAAGTTTAATACAAGAAGGGATATGTATGGGCGTGTGTCCTGGAAAGAAAGAAGCATGCTGAAAACGTTTGGAAAAGGGTACTTGCAGTTCAAAGTTTGGACATGGAGCTGGCCTAAGAGTTTAAAGAAGTGGAATAAAGGTGCTACAACAGTAGTGGTCGGGAGTGTATGTGAGTTAGAACGCGAAGGAGTATAGAGTGGTGTGGTGGACCATTTATGAAATACTGTATTTGAAGAAGAATACGACAGCGAAGTATTGGAAACGGTCGAAGTGTTCCTGATACCATACGCTGGTGGTTACATTAGCGTCCAACTGGTGATGGAGGGCGTTGGCAGCGACAAGGGGAGGAGCGATTAACAAATTTAACGCGGTCGGATTCATTGGAACCATATTAACGCAAATCGTTATTTAGCGGTTAACGCGCCAAGGTGAGTAAAATCACTAACTCTGATCTATTTTAAAATATTTTAATATATTTTTATGTTGTTTGAATGCTATGTGATGGTCGATTAGGTAGATTACAATTAATTTGGTTGAATATTATATACCGTTACATATGTACACATCATCGGTTGGACACTGATTCCATTGATTAGAATATCCCCTAGTATAGAATTAGTGTAAATTGTGTTGACTGACATCTGTGGATGGGGGAAACCGGTTGGAGGAATCCGACCGGATTCCTCGATATTTATATAGACTATTTGTTTTGTATGCACTGCTCGAACCCGAATTACATTTAAAACCCCGTGTGAATAATTAACGTTGAATGAAAATTCAGCATTTGCTTGATAAATAAATAAACGATATCGATTAAGAAGGTGGTAACAGTCGTCTGTAAACCCGTCGTTTTGTTAAGAAGTTGATTGGCCATCAGGCTAATCAACGAAGTTAATTATAAAAAATATATTTTTATAATTAAAGTAAAGTTTTAAATTTATAATAGAAGTTCTATTATAAACCAGTATTTTAGAGTTCGTCTTTATAAAATAAATAAAAACGATTGTTGACATTTAAATAAGTTTATAAAGTAGAAATTATCCGATGATTAAGTATTTGGATAATTATATTTAAAATAAACAATTTTAGAAATATTATTAGATTAATTATATTAATCTAATGAGAAGTAAATTAAGATCAGTTAATGAATTTACTGATGAAATGAAGTTGATTTAATCAACTGTTATTTGGAAAATGATCATTAGATTAATTGGCCTTTAATTAATCTAATGAAAACAGTTTAGAGATAAATGAGATTTAATTACCTTTTAATTTAAGAAGTTATCAATAGAACTGTGGAATAGAGAAAGCAAAAAGTTAATGTGGAATATAAATAATCGTAAACAACCAAGTTCAAAATAAAGATGTAGTATTATAAAACCATATTCCAAAATAACATCTAGTGGTCTCGGGAAAGTCTTTTTCTTTCATTATTTGGGAAATGAAGTCGCGGTACATGTGAGAAGTCTCCAGAGCCATTTCGCTTGGAACAAGGAAATACGATTTGATGTATATTATAAGAAATAAGGAGTTTAGAGTTACGAACGTATATCTGTTCTAAGATAAGAACATTGTCAATCAAGGTCTGAGAGGTAAATAGAATACCCCAACTTGAACGGCTTCACTATTATCGAGGAACGATAACAGTTGTAACGGAAAGAGATGTCAAGATGTGTATAAAAGGAATACGGCAGCATATTGCCAGTCTTAGAATTATAGCGATAAAATAACGCTGTTAATAAGATAAGTGTGACTGTTATGTCAAGATTAGTTATAACAAAGAATATTACAGCGTATGACAAGTTGAACTATAGCAATAAAATAACGCTGTTGATAAGATAAGTGTGACTGTTATGTCAAGATTAGTTATAATAAAGAATATTACAGCGTATGACAAGTTGAACTATAGCAAAAAAATAACGTTGTTGATAAGGTCAGTGTGATTGTAATTAGTTATAAGGAGAATATTACAGCGTATGACAAGTTTAGAACTATAGCGACAAATTAACTGCTGTTGATATGACTTAAAGCATGACTTTTTTATATGGAAGCACTTCCTAGGAAATGTAACAGTTTGGTTTAAAATCCACTTATTCTAGAGTAATAAGTAACGACGTTTGTTCAAAGAAATATAAGAAAGAGTTTAGAAAAAGAATTGGGGAATCGTATTAGAAACTGATGACAGCATTTCGATGTTCGAAATGTGATTAGAATTAAACCGTTAGGATTTGTAACTAGAATTCGACGATGTCGAATGTATTAAAAGTAAACTATTTTTAGGGATTATAATCTGATAGGATAATTAACATTTAGTTTAAACAAATAAATGTTAATAGGATAGGAGTCAGTATTTAGTTATAAACTTGATATCGATTAGATAAGAAGTTGACTTAGAGACAGAGTTTATAAAGTGGAATAGGAGTGAAAAAGTATGAAAGAGATTTTGGTAAACAAGATAAGGGGGATTATTATGTGAATAAAGAGTTATATGATCAAGGTGTTTAGATTTCTATAAGAAGGGATAGTATTCCCATTTCAAAGGGAATAATGTTTTAGAAGTGAACATGGGGCCGATTAAAAGGTTAAAAGGAAATTGGAAATATTTTCCAATATAAATAGGGTAGATTGTCCAAGTATAGAAATAAAGAATGTGAAAATAATGGATCGAACGTTGATAACGTATATTTTATGGAATATGAAAGAATAAGGGTTTTATAATAACTGGAAATGTTTTCCAAGAGTGTAAAAGGGTAAATCGGGAGTATAGTAATATCCGGTAAGATATGGGAATTCGAATAATAAAAATGAATGTCGAATAAAAAGTGCCCGTGGTTGTGTGACGTTAGTTATACATTAGAATGGATGTTGTTTTTACTTCGGTAGTTAAATAACCGGCTATCGAAGTATTTGACCATCATTGTCAATACGGAGAGACCGGCTGGATTTATTATCCGGAAACCACTCCGTATAGGCATAAGCGCTACGAATTAGCTATGCTGAAGATAATTGAAGACGGAGTTAAATGCAAGGGTCGTCCAGTTCTAGAATGGTGTTTTGTTTGTCCAGTCCCAGGACAACTTGTATGGACGAGTGTCTGACAGAGTATTTCCAACGGTCACACCGTTGATTTGTACGAATATACCAAGTTGGTGGGGAGAAGGTAACTTCTCTTTATTCTACACCCAGTGTGCATTTGTGTAATCAATGTGTGATTACGGATTTGACGATGTGGCATTCAAAGTGAATGGTGATCAGATGTTATGAAGATAGACGTAGCCTCTAGCCTCACAACCAGAAGTAACAAAAGTTGGGCTAGGCAGCATGGCTAGTTGGGTCATCCCCAAGCAGGGTGTATTGTCACCGATCTAGAGAAAATTCATATTTATACTTCTTTTCGATTCTGTATCTTCGGATTGACGGTTGGATGGCCTACAACCGTAGTGGCAATATATTCGCGACACTCAAGCTAAATGAGTGAGCGGTCATGTGTGGCCGGATTGCAAGACGTTCTTGTTGAACCCTGAGTGTATCCCCTCTAGAGTACACTATTCAGAAGGTGCTCCCATACCATGTATATTGAATCCATTCTCCGATAAGCTCCCTACGGTTTATGATTTTATACTATATATATGTGGAACGTGAGATGCAAGCGTTCTGCTACTTGTATAATTATTTGTTTAGACATTATCATAATATCACTGGTTTTGATATCAAAGTATTTTGGATTATAGTAAGGTAAAAACCATCCATGTTTATGTGTGGGCTGGTCTTATACTATTATCTTCTTGTTTGAAAAGGATTTTCAAAGTTAAACAGTATGGTTGGAATTTACTCACACCAGTCCGATGACTGACCCAGAGTTTATTTTGTTGTTTTCCCTAAACTCTTGGGTTCCCAAATTTGTACGGGCAGTCAAGTGTTTCAGGTTTTTATAGATACATATGGAGGAGCTCGAAGCAGGAGACTTCACCATTAGTTATTTAGAGATTATTTCCGCTGTGATGTATATGAGTTATACTCTGATATAATATGTAAGTACAAATTCATATTTGTATTTCAAAGTTATGTGATATAATACATTTTATTTATTCTGCTATGAGTTTCGTGTTTACTCTGATTCTGTTCAGTTGTGATCTTCTTCTTCTTCTTCTTCTTCTTCTTCTATTCTATTAGTTCTATCTTTTCTATCTCATTCTCTAAATTCTTCTACTAATGTCCCTGTATTTTCGATGCTTGAGAAATTGACAGTGTATTTATGTTGATTTTCTGGGTCGAAAATCTCCGCCATTACATACAATTGCTGGTGAAGTTTCATGATCGAAATCAGAGAGTTGCAACCATTTAGATCAAGGAAATTATTCAAAAAAGTCATGTCTCTTCAAAATATGACAGTTGGAACTCTGTCCACTCGACTGAATATTCATGGTCGGTCGACTGAACTGGAAGCAAATATTTTTTTGTGCTCGATCAAATTCAGTCGACTGAATATGTATAGTTAGTCAACTGAATCTGGAACATGCACACAACTTTTATGTCCACACATATTCAATCGACTAAACAAATTAATCCAGTCAACTAAATTGTGCATTTCCCAGATTCCCATATATAAAAGAAGTTTTATTGAGAATTTAAAAATAAAAACATTGAGGAGATATCTTAACATTATAATCAAACACAAGAATCAACTTAATATAAAATAACTAATGTACTTCTAGAGCCTTCGTTGTGTTTGCGAGACATCTTGATTGTAATATGTTGACTTGTTTTTTCTTCTTGTCATTGATCAAAATCTCATGATTCAACAACTATACTCAAATACTCTTAGGAGTGATGGTGTCCCTGAAATCCAAATGGATGTGCTAGGCGTCCTATTAATATCCAAATGAGTGTGTTTGGTCTTATATTGGAATCCAAGCAGATATGCTGGTATCCATTTGAATCCAACGAGTGTACTCAAGGCTTGAAAGCTGTAGTGTATGTCTCGCAACCTTAAAATCGAGATTGTTATAAGGACCCGTAACTTCCCCGGTAAGGAAAGTCCGGATACTTTGAGGACAAGACACATCGAAACGCAAACAAAAGAACATTTCATTGCTTATTTACAACAATTCATCGGATTACAAGAATATACAGAGTATGAATGAATAAAATACATTTGATAAATATCAGAGATTATAATAATTTACATAGTAGCGGAAAAATAATACAATACACAACTGAAGGAGATATACGGATACAGAGATTTTCGGATATCGTTCCAGCTGTAAACCAGGTTCCTGTGAATATAAATCAGCAAAACCAAAACTACTAGCTGCCCGTGTCAAAATAAGGGCACCCAGAGTTTACATTAAAACAATAAACTCCAGGTCAGTCATGTGACTGGTGTGAGAACTAAAACAGTTATTTAAAACTTTACTTTAAATCAGATATATCAAGGGACCACGCCATATAACACGGAACAAGTTTCCTCCCAAGAATACCAGTGCATATAACAAAACAGCGCAATGCTTTTTGGAAAAATGAAGCTATTATAAGACCCAGGTCCTATCACACAATGCAACACAAGCCGGGGATAGGGTTTTCCCTTATAATTGCCAAACATGCTTGGTACGTTTAAAACAAATCATTTGATACTATTATAAGTGCATAGTGTATAAAACAACTTCAAATCATAGGTATGGAAGTTGGGTTTCCATCTGTGAACCAAGGCAAGGCGCAATCCTACCATTTCGAGACTCTCTAGCCCGAGCCTCAGGACTCAGCCGCAACTGTACCTAGGCAACGTGCAGGGCCAGTCCACCGATGTGGATTAAACTTAAACCCTGAACATGCGTTTTCCCCACCGTTTGGGGCGTAAATGAGCCAAATGACTCCATCGGCTCCATACGGTCACCGATATATCCGACGCGCCTCGCAATCCAACAACCACACAGGTGAAAATAATATAAATGTCAGGGTTGATAGGTCACTGACACCACCCTAACTAGAAGGAAACGCATGCTCTCCCTGTTGTCCTCTCCCGTTTCTGGTTCACAACGGGGGTGTGAGGCTCGCGAATCAATGTTACACAAAGCTATGCCACACCGGCGGTGCTTTGATCATCAACCACACGACTTTGCTTTTCAACAGAAGCCTTGATCAATTTCCACTTAGGATGCCACACAGGCAATTCACTCCATGCAATTGATATCCATCAATATATAACCCCTGAGCTCGTACGTCTCAGAGAAGGGCGTTAAGCAAGAGAATAAATTCTCCGCCGCCAAACAGATATATATTTAATAGAAATCAATCACACAGAATAAAATCCAATGTCAGACACACAGTCCATTTACAAGTTCGTTCTGGGTCTGAACGAAACCGGAGGCACCTTGTACCTCGCATATCCATCGATCTCCAAGTACGTCTGGACGATCACCAACTGATTTCCTCCTCTTGGGTGTACAGCCCAACAAAGATCATCGGTAATCACCCAAACGACGTGAAGACCTCCGGTCTTCAACCACCGTCTTCATCCTTTACACCACGTCGAATCAGTTATTCAGAATGGGATAAAGCCGATCTTTCTGAATAACTCGCGTATATAATAAACAAGTGTTACACAAACACAACATACGCCTCATTCCAATTCAGAATATTCTTTTATTGAAATAATCTTACACTTTGGGAAAGGTTCCCATTAATTTTATCAAAGATAAATTCTTTAAATTTATTCTTTAATCTTCTTTTGAATATCAATTCAAACTAGTCGGGATTAGCGAACCACACCGAAGTAATCATTTATTTTATTTCCCAATCCCAACCTATTCATCCCATGTAGTAAAACTGGTCATACTTAATATCTAACACCACGGTGTTATCGGTAAATTCAATTACCATTTCATGTTTAAATCTAATTAAAGATTTAACTATCGCCTGGAGCAAAACTGGTGATACTCCATTCTCGATCACTTCAATCTAATTAAAGTTTCATAAAACTCCACTCGGTTTTAATATTCCCAAAAATCACTTTCAATGATTGTTTAACTTGGGAAATCATATCCTTTCTTTAATTGGGTTAAAGAACCAATGTCATTTAAAACACGGTTCACTATAAACCCAAAATCACATTCCATTCCAATTCAAATATTCAAACTTCTGGTTACTTTTAAAACCCTTTCAAATCCAATTTATTTATTTAAAAATTAATTAATTATTATTCTAGTTCAAAACTAGTTCATTTCGATAAAAATCTATTTTTATCTTTTCAAACATGGATTTTTTTTCATCCCAATTCTTTCCTAATCATTTTTTAATATTTTACACAGATTATTACTATTTTTAATAATTTTATCAAGGCCCGTACAGTCGATTTCCACCAACGGCCATCGAACTGCACTTACAGCGACCTTTTCCAAATTTGATTTGGACATAATTCCAAATCCAATCGTTAGATTTCTAATTTCTAATATTCGTTAGAAAGCTCTTTTCGATACGAACCCAACGGTTCCGGTTTTAGGAGAATCTGACGGTCGGATCTCCCGCAATATCCATTCGAAGTCAATGGTCGAAATTCGCGAACTGCTGCGGTGCGGCGCGGCCGTTCTATTCAGGCCATTATATATAATATATATATTATATATATTTCGTCGATTTCCTTTCAAAACGCATTTTATAGTTCATTTTCGAAACGATTTCAACTTCATATTCAATTTCTAATCAAAACTGAGTATTCCACATCATTGATATATAAATGATAATATTTTCAAAATGTTATATTTTGAAATCACTTCGTTTACTATATTCATTATAAAAATGAATAAAATCGATATAAATATCGTTCACGTCAAAATGGCGTCAATCTAGTCAACATGGCTTTTATTCAACACATGAATGTTTATTCTATTCAACACATGAATATTTATTCTATTCAACACATGAATTTTTATTTCTATTCAACACATGAATTTATTTCTATTCAACACATGAATATATTTTCTATTCAATACATGAATTTTTATTTCTATTCAACACATGAATTTATTTCTATTCAACACATGAATATATTTTTATTCAACACATGAATTTATTTCTATTCAACACATGAATTTTCATTCTATTCTTTATTTTCCAAATTAGAATGAGGCCCAATCAATTACCATATAATGTTAATTATATGGATTCTCTACAACCCATGTATATAATAGCAACGATAAATCATTAACTATCATCCAGAGTGCACCACACCACTGCATAAGCATTAAATATAGATAAGTAATGCTTACACAGTCTGTCAACCCATCGGTCGACATACTACTAAACATTTGGGATCAGTGTACGTCAATATTATCCCAACACCCCTTGGGGTTTCAATCAATCAAACACATGTTTTATTTGTGCAGTTGAGCGATGTGTAAAATTTATCGTCCCAATCAATATCAGTCAAATCGGTGTACATAAACAAATCGTTCAATTTGTAAATGAATATTTATTTTACTTCAACACATTAATATATAATTTACTTCAACACATGAATATATATTTTACTTCAACATATGAATATATATTTTATTTCAACACATGAATATATATTTTATTTCAACACATGAATTTTATTCTATTCAACACATGAACTTTTTTCTACTTAACACAAGAATTTTATTCTATTCCACCTCACAATCAATTTTCACACAAACAAATCAATCCAAACACAATCAAACAAACAAGTCGTCCATGGTCTGTGGACGACAGGTGTCGGGTGTTGCTAAGCACCTTCTGCATCCTAGTATATATTTCAACTAGAAAATAAATTAAAAGTGAGGAGTTCTCACATTTGGAATCCACTCGGCACGTTTTATTTCTGAATTTCAGATCGGTCGTGATTTGCCTGACATTCCAACGCAGCCTTCCCTACGCTGTTCATATTAAAAATCACAATTTTATCACGCTTCTATATATATATATATATATAAATCATATTTTTATCGCTAATCAAAGAAATAAAAATCACATTTTTATCACTTTGTTATTTATATAAAAATCACATTTTTATCACTTCGTTATTTATATAGAAATCACATTTTTATCACTTCGTTATTTATATAAAAATCACATTTTTATTCTTCCTATAATATAAAAATCATATTTTTATTCTTTCAAACTATATATAAATCATATTTTTATTCTTTCAAACTATATATAAATAGATCATATTTTTATTCCTTCAAACTATATATAAATAGATCATATTTTTATAGTGATGTTCATATATAAGACTCATATTTTTATATCAGTAAAACTCGCATCTTTATATTTTTAAAACCCATGTATATTTATATTTTAAAAACCATGCTAACTCTATTTCAAACAATGCTGATTTTATTTTCAAAAATAATGCTCCTTTTTATTTAAAAATAAAGAACCTTTTTATTTCAGAAATCAATGCTAGTTATATTCTTAAAACATGAGCTATTTACTATAAAAAAAACAATGCTAATTTGACTTTAAAACAATGTTAATTTGATTTTAAAACAATGCTAATTTGACTTTAAAACAATGTTAATTTGATTTTAGAGAAGAAAAAAAACCATGTATATATATATATATATATATATATATATATATATTTGAAACCATGTAAAACAGGAGATTACCTTCTCCTTCACGGGTTCAACAGAATCCAACCGCTCGAATGAGAAACCCCTCCGCCGTCGTTACTCAGGGTGCCCGGACCATGGTCGGACCTGCCGCCGTCGAAGCTCCTGGTGCCCGCGACCTCCTCCAAGCGTGGCTTATCTCGCGATGGGCCCTAGCGCCCTAGACTAGCGCTCGAACTCCGCCAGTTTCAGAGCGAATTCCGCCCAAAACAAAAACCCTACGACGATCTCGACCATATAGATTGATAAATCTTAAATCACTCTATCGTTTTTTCTTTTGGGAGTTGTTGGGATTATGCGTGGATTGGAAGGAGATTAAGGAAGAAAGAAGGGGCAGTTTTGGCCGTTGGTTTGTATAGAACGACGGCTGCGTTTATGAGGGCTAGATTTTAGTACTTAGGGTTTTTATATAAATATTTTATTATATTTTATTTTTAATTTTATTCAAAATTTACTTGTTAATCGATTCTAACTCCATATCACACCCAAGGACTGTCGCCCCTAGCCAAATACCCCCATTCCGAATGCAATGGGATATGTATCGTAAGCCACTTTGGCTGTTTCGATCGGTTTTCATCAAAATCAAAATATAAATTTATATATTGAATTTGAACGCACATTTTAATTTACCGGGGCCACATACGAACTCTAAAAATTCTAAAAAAATTATTTCTAGCTTCGTATTGATGATATGGTCCTAACAAAACTAATTTCGTCAGATTCTGAGACCGTTTGAAAAATGGCCATTTTCCAGTCGATTAAAATCAACTGAAACTGCCAAAACACGTTTTACTTCGCCATGCTCACATATTGATTCAGAAAATTACGAATTTTGAAACCTAGCAATAACTTGACATCACGGATCCAACAAAAGTGGTTTCGTTGAAAACCGAGGTCATTTGCAAAATTTCCATTTTTAAGGGCCAGAATTCCATAGCGGCTATTCTGAATTTTCAACTGGACATAACTTTTTATCCCCGCTATGAAATTTTGATTTTTCAAATTCGTTGGAAAGATATTACCAATTAGATTCTAATATTTTTGGTTTCACTAAAATACGGATTATTTTGAATCCTGTACATTCATTTGAACTTTGAAATCAAATTTTCGAACTACCGCGCCATTTCCAATTCCTTTTATAATTATAAATAATTATTTATATTCTAACGACGATTCAAATAAATATATACGTTCTAATTCTATTCAAAATAAATTTCTCATCGCTATTATTTAAAATATTTCATTTTAAATATTCAAAATTCATCAAAATTGCCAAAATAAAAATTTTAAATTGGCTCAGATTTCCGGGTTGTTACATTGTTTAAGGTTCATCATTAGCATGTTGAAAGTTTGACAATTTGAAAAGAAACATTTATAAGCAATTGTACTTGAGTGGACGTAGGCTATTTTTTTTAGCAAAGCCAACCAGATTTTATAGTGATCCGTAGCACTTTTCATTACAACAAATAATGATACAATAATATACAGGAGATAGGAAGAATGCCTATCCGCTCCAAACATTTTACAGTTCAAGACTAGACACCACGCAGGGTGCAATGATAAAATTGTGGAAATGGAAATAAGTGACCTAGCACCTATTAATCGACTAATCCAAAAATCAGAAATTACAAAGCAATATCACACAAATTGCTGCGAAGCAACCACATACAACACTCGCCACAAAGCCATCACACTAAAAAGCTGCCTAAGCAATTGCACTTAAAAATTAGTAGTGTGCTGCAACAAGAATAATACAAACTACCTAAGAGAAGCAAGCAACTTAACATGAAGCTTTCACAAACCACACTTCAGCCACCCAACAAACCGAGTTCAAAGACTAGTAAGACTTGTCAACAGACGGTCGTAGTTAAAACTATCACCGTGGCCAGAAACAAGATAGAGAAATCAACAAAGAACTCCACGAGAACAACCCTCGAACAGAGTTGACATGGAAACAGAACCAACAATCTCCACTTACGCAGACAAAATGGGGAAGGAGATTCAAACTATTGCAGCAAAAATGGGGAAGTCGCAAAAGGTCGAGTCAGAAGGCAGCGAATAGGCAGGGCAGATAAGTGAATAACACTAAAAGGAGAAAAGGAGAGATTGAGTGTAACGCTGCTAGGGTTTGAAAAGTAAATCTGGTGTGGAGATTTGAATTGAAGCTAGGTAAGCAGATATGATGGTAACATGACGAAATAGGGAGTCCGATCGGAGAGGTGAAAAGCAGCTGGGCTGAAAGGGTAAATCAGAGCAAATTCCAACGACAGTGAAAGCTGGAAATGGATGAAGATGGGTGGATTAGAAGAGAAGGGGGAGGCGATTAGAAAGGTCGGAGTAAAAGAAAGGAAAGGCTGAAGATTAAAAAGAAAGAAAGAAGAAGCGACTAACCAGTTGCCATTAAAGAAACAAGCTCCGTTATTTCGTTTTACTTTTTTTGACGTAGGCTAACTTTAAACCAATATAAAAAAATCTTGGTTTGATTCAACTTTTTTTTTTCTACTTTATTGCATTTATGATTATATTTGTTTGCCTTGGTGGTTGTTGATTTTTCATTGTTAAGTAAACTTCTTGAAAGATATTTGAAAATAGTCATAAAAAAATAGAAAACATTATTCACTACTCTTATAATATTTAATTAGTCTTAAGATCCTTACTTCTGCAACCTACGAAAAGGAGTGAAACGCAAAATTATACCTCAAATTGTTTGGAGAGCTCCATGGATGTTACTATTAAACACTTCCACTCACAAATCTTCTTTATATAATTAAATAAAGACATTATATTAGTAGTAATCAATTGAAGATTTAGGTAAACAAAACAACTGAAATTAACAAATTGTTTAAATTAAACATGGATATGCATTCTTAAGAGATAATCCAGCCCAAAACCGTACCAAGAAATACCAAGACAACAATCTTAAATGTTGGAAAAAGACAACAAATAATATTGGAAACAATGATATAATTCCTCTTTTGCAAATGGAGGGATATTCACCTTATTGAAGTCCTGGTATTTCGGACCCATAACAGAATGTGAGATTGAAAAAAAGTGAGCGCTTCAATCAAAGAAGAAAAAGAATATTTTGTTAAAAGCTTCTAGGATAATTTCTTTTCATAATGTGAGAATGGGAAATAATAAAATAAAATAAAAGGGTCATGAAATTATAGAATAGTAAGTAACTAATAGAATGAGAATTTGAAAACGAGCATTTTCATGGAAGCCATCATATTTAACAACCACTAATTACATTCAAAAATTCGTAAACTTAAATTTTGTCAAACTATCAAAGTTGTGAAATGTAAAGTTATACCTTAAATTGCTAGGAAAGTTTCATATTAGACATAATTAAACATTTCTTTGCCATGATCTTCTTATGATTAAGGTAAAATGGTATATTAGTAAAAATGAAATTATATACAGACTGAAAGAATAATGAGAAATTAATGGCATTGATCAAAACACGGAAAAACAATTTTGCAAGATAATCTAGTATAGAATATATCACCGAATATAAATTTATGCAACCATTCAATAAACAATATTAAAAATATCGAGAGTAATGATTCGGTTCTTTTTTTCTGCAAAAGAGAGAAAACAAAATAGAACTAGAGGGCGTTAAATGAAGACGAAAGTAGATGATTTTACTAATAGATTTTAGGATAGTTTTGTCTTTCAATGTGAAAATTTGAAATGATAGAATACATTATGAGTTAAAAGAGACCATGTAATAAAAAATAGTAAACATTTAGTTGAATAAAAATTTGAAACATGTTATTTTCATGGAAATTCACTGAATTCGATGATCATTTAACTATATTGACTAATTCATGAACATTGATTTTAAAAATAACACATCCTCAAACATAATACTAGACCTTAAACTATTGAAAGAACTTCGTTTGATGTGAGAAAAAATATGGAGAAGGGGATTAAAAGTGAAAAAATTAACGTAGAAATGGAGACCATAAATTATATTAGAAATATAAGGAATATTGATTTAACTCCCTTTTCACAAAAGAAGGGAAACTAAAGTGATTATGCAATATCTTATTGCAGCCTTCGCATTATGCAAGAGTAAGTGGGACGAAGTGATGTGCACGTAAAAATGCACATTTATATTCACATATTTATTCTTGTTTAGTTGAATAAATGAACATTTTCGGGTATTTTATATGATCAAATCATGTTTTACATATTTTCAAAATCATCACTTATTTTGGGAAAAAGTGGTCACTTGTGCATGTTTTAATTCGTGAAATCTTTTACTTGTTCATTGTGTTTATCTCTTGTAGAAATTTTGGAGGTAAAAGGATATACACATGAAGAGATGAGGGAAAGCATGCATTTTCACAGAAGGAGACGAATAATTAATTCATTTTATGGATAGTGGAGGCCCAGGCCTTTCAATTAGCCCATTTGCTCTTAAGCTTCATATTAAAGACTGAGACAAAAAGGCCTCATGCATTCTACATGACTCATTAGTGGCTGGTGACAATTATAAGCTACATGAATGGGCATTTTGGGGATTTCCCAAGGAAAGTGATTAGGGTTTTAGGTTTCTTGATCATGTATATATATCCCCTTGTTTCATGTATTCCAGGATCTCCTTTTTAGCAAATAAAAGTGTAATTGATCAAATAAACAAAAAAGGCTTCCAAGGCAATTTCTTTTATGTCTCTCTCTTATCTCTTTTAATTTCTATGCTCTACTTTATGTTAGTAGTTTAGACTTTTTTCTGCAAGTAGTGTAATTTTCTTTTATGCAATTAGAATAAATTTCCTTTATTTAGTTCTTTATTTCTGTTGTATGTCAAAGAGAAATCTATTGGTGCTGAAATAATCACACAAATGAGGAGCTAAACCCCCTACAATTTAGGGGTGATGAAGCTTTTCCTCTCAATTAATGTAGATTCAACATGAATTTGTATGAGTGATCTCTTTAGGTGTAATGGCAATGGATGTTTTTGGTGTATTTGTGTTTCATATTGAATTTTATAGCCTCTTTTGTTCATTTCATAACATTGAGGCTATATTTATGACATATACAACAAATTGCCTCTCCATCTAAAATTGTGATTATGACAATGAAATGATTTTTGAGTTGAAATTTGATTATCTATATTACCAACCAATAGTAAATAGGTCATACTTAAATTAGATTTTAGTTTCATTTCAATGGTCTGTTTCATAATAGTTAAAAAGTTAGATTAATTATGTATTATAATTTGATGGCGTATTTTGTGTTAATTATTAGCGCAAATAAGTTATGCTTATGATAATTACATAATTAATCTTACTTAAGTTATTTGAGAGATTTTTGTGCTATTTTATCTTGAACAATGTTGAAAGAGAGAAAAATGAAGTTGCCCCTAAATTGGTTTTAATCTCATAGTTTTAATCCATATTTTAGTTTACTTTTTTTTCTAGTACTTAATCACAATCCAAATTTTGGTTTAATTTGACTGAATAAGATTGAAATTACTTCTTTCTCTGTGGATCGACTCGTATTCGCCACGTACTAACAATTGTACGCCGTGCGCTTGCGGTTTATTATTAAAATATTTTGTTGTCGGTTTTCTAATTCGATTGAAAATCCGTTTGCAAACAAGTTTTTGGAGCCGTTGCCGAGAATAGAATTTAATTTTAATTTTATTCTACAAATTAGTTTTCTTGTTCTTCTAAAAAAAAGGGTTGTGTGTTTGTTTTGTGTTGTTCGCTTGTGTGTGTTTGTGTTTCTGTGTTTTCATTTTTGGTGTTATTAAAAAAAAGTTTGCTTGTTTTGTTTGATCTTGCTTCTAGTGCATTTGTGTGTGTTTTGTTGCGCTTAGTTGTGTATTTTCATTTTGTTTTAGTTTTTAGTCTCACTTAAAAAAATAAACACCTACCTTTTGTTCAGTCTCTTTCCCATTTTTTGTGCTTTCAATTTCCTTTATTTGTTTCTCTTTATCTCTCTCTCTCAATTATTTCTCTCCTTTTTACAATTCTTCTAAAAAAATAAAAATTCATTGCTTTCCTTTTATTCCTTCTTTAATTTTCTTTCTCTTCTTTGCCTTACATTCCCTGATTGCCTTCCCTTCTTTCTCTCTAGTAATTAATTAAAATTATTGCTTTTCAATTCTTCATTTCTTTCCTCTCTCTCATTTCTTTTCCAAATTCTCTTCTTAATTACTTTACTTTTTTCCTAAAACAAAACAAAATAAAAAATGTCTTCCTAAAATTCTTCCTTCTTGCTGTAATTCTACCGTAAATTTTCCAGCTTTCTCTTTATATATCCACACCCGACAAGCATCTCATCTTCACAAATTCATTTTTCTTCCACCATCTTCTGCCTCTCGCTCCTCTTTCAACTCTTCTCCACCATCACCCTTTAGCCTCAACCAATCCCCCTTCAATCAACACTCCATCAAACTATTCTCTAAACTACACAAACCCTACAAATTCGAAACCACAAAACTCAAATGCCATCTACTTCATCGCGAGCGCCTGGAATCCTCCATCACTCCGACCTCACTTCTCCTTCTATCTGCACAAACCAAGCCATCGCGATCCATAAGCACGATCTGCCCGCTTCGATCAAACCCAAATACGACGCGCCTCCATCTAAGCCTCACCATACCGCAGCCAACACCCTAATCGCGATTTAACTTTAAAAAAAATCCGCGATTTGATTTTAGAATAAAGAATAGGGTTTTTTATTTTCGTTGTTGATTTCTGGGGTATAAAACCTCCGTTGGCCTTTGTTGTGTTTATGTTGTTAGGGTAAAATCGTTTGTGGGTTTCATAGCCTTGTGGGCCGAGGGTTTGTTTTGATTTTTTTATTAGGCTTTTAAGTTTTTTTTTTGTTGTTATTAGTTTCTCTCTTGTTTTGCCCTTTGTTTTGTTTTGAATTTTCTTTATAGGATCCTAAAAAAAAAACCTTCGCTTTGAAATTTGTTTTGTGTAATTTTTGTTTTATTTGTTAATAAAAGGTTTCACTTTGTCCGTTCCTTCAAAAAAATTGCTTTGTAGCTTAAATTCACATTTTGTTAAAAAACAAAGTTTCCTTCAAATTGTATATACATTGCTTTCACTCTACAGGTTGCACTTGGACTAGGAACTACTTTTCTTTGCTAAAAAATCTGCGCTGCTTTTCTTGCTTAAAAAAAATTGCCGCTAAAAATGCTAATAAATTTTGCATGCTCAGGTATCGTGTTCTAACTCTGTTCTTATTTCCTTGCATTGTTGTTTGTTTGCATAAAAAAAATCCAAAAATAAAATAAAAATTCATTCATAGTTGCGTTGTTAATAACACGTTTAATTTCTGTTTTTCATTCATCTCATGTTATTTTCTTTTCTTAAGGGCAATACCCCAATTCACATAAGGTGAGGGATTTCATCACCCTTTCCTTAGCCCACAAAACTGCATTTCATTGTAGAATTTGAATAATAATAACGGTTAGATGTTGGACTCAATGGAGTCACGGGCTCATATAAGCTTAATTGTATTTTGATAGTTGATTTCCTTGGAACGAATTATTTCTTGGTGTCTAGACTACGGCAGAGAAATAACCCTTTATAAATATTACGGTGATTCGTAAATATTATATTGGTAGTTACTCTGAAGGTACTTAAACCTTCGGTTGCATTGCTAGGGTGATTCCTGGTGCACCGATAACTCATGTCCGTTAACTGGCCAAGAAATCTTTTGTTTTAAGTAATCAAACGTGTCACTATATAATTTTGGGTTAGGAACCACTAAGGACATAAAATTTGTAGTTAATCCTTGCATTCATTTAGTTGTATTAGATTCATAAATACAAAAAATTCTTATAAAAAAATCGCTTCTTCTCTCTTCTCAAAGTTGTTCTTTCTCTCCTTTTCTTATTCTTTGCGCTAGTGCATGCGTAGTTGGACCCGTGATCCTTTAGCCAATCGTTTAGTCCGAACAAACATTCTTTCAACCATGGCCGAAGAAAATCCCCCTTGAACTCTTATGGATAGATACTCCCCTAGGCAAGTTTCTATTCCTTCCTGCATCATATTGCCCACCCCAATAGGTAACCACTTCAAAATTCATTTGAATCACATAAATAATCTTCCAAAATTCGGCAATCTTGAACGTGATGATCCTTACATTTTCTTAACCAAATTTGAACCAGTGTGTACAAACTTGAGATTTCAATAATTAAGTGACGATGGAATCAAACTTAGATTAATTCCATTTGCACTTACCGATTATGTCGAAAAATGGTTGTATAGCTTGCCTTCAAATACGATTAGAAATTGGAATGAATTTGTGAATCTTTTTCTAAAAAAAGAATTACCCCTTGGGAAAAACATCTAAAATTAGAAATGAAATCCTTAATTTTCATCAATTTGGGGGTGAATCATTTTCAAAATATTTCGAGAGATTTAAAGAACTTCTAGTTAAATGTCCACATCACAATTTTGAAAAATGGATGCTTTGTCAAATTTTATACGATGGACTTGAAAATAACTCTCGAACCATGCTCGAAGCGATGTGCCAAGGAAACTTTCTAGCCTAACATCACGATGCCGCTTGGCAATTTCTTGAAAATTTGGACGAAAAATCAGCTCAATGGGAAAGATCTAACGAGAAATCGATTTATTCCCGATCAAATGCTCATTCGATAGGATTCTCAACAGCTTTAGAAGCTAAGATAGACACGATGTTAACCAAATTTGATAATGTCCTTTCATCAAACAATATAAATCAATCTCAAGAGTCTCAGCCTTCTCGTTACAAATGTAATGATCCTAACCACATTGCCGATCAATGCCCACATTCGTTAGAACAAATCAATGCTTTTAGCAAATATAGAGACAACCCCTTCTCCCCCACATACAATCCGGGTTGGAGAAATCATCCTAACTTCACTTGGGCCCAAAACAATGCAAATTCGAATATGGTTCGACCTCCTTTTCAACCATTTTCGAATAATCCTTCGAATCATCCCTTTCAACAAACTCAATTCCAAAATCCTGTGCCACCTTCTCAAAATCAAGCGCAACAATCTTCTGTTCCCCCAGACGAAAAACGACTGACGTCACTTGAAAAAACTCTCGAAGAATTGACTAAAGCAGGTACTCAAAATCTCCAATCAAATAGCAATCTGCAAAATTTATTGACTTCCCACATGCAAAACACGACTCAATCTATCGCTAAACTTGAAATGCAAATGAGTCAATTGGCTACTTCTGTAAGTGAACGGGAAATAGGCACTTTCCTGAGTCAACCCATTCCAAATCCTAGGAGGCAAAATCCTAATCCAAACCAAGCTCATGTCATCTAGGATAGCAATCAAACTCAGTTGAATGCTATCACAACTTTACGATCCGGTAAGAAAATAGATAATCAAGTTAAAAATCCAAATAACTTACCGAGTGTTCCTCTCGACTCTTCTAAGGCCACGAATGATCTTGATCCAAATTCAGAGTCTAGTTCTCCTCCAACTCAAGTAGACCGACCTATTGAGTTTTGCATTCCATTTCCTCATTGTCTTCAACAAAAGAAACATTCTGACCAAATGGAAAAGATGTTGGAAATTTTCAAACGAGTGAAGTTAACATACCTCTTTTTGACATCATTCAACAAGTCCCCACCTACGCTAAATTTTTCAAAGACTTGTGCACCCAAAAACGACATACCTATGTACCCAAGAAAGTCTTCTTAGCTGCCGGACTTAGCAAAGTCTTGACTCAATCAATCCCTGTCAAATACAAAAATCTTGGACGCCCTACAATCTCATGCACGATAGGAGATAAAACAATTAACAAATGCCTAT
Source organism: Allium sativum (assembly GCA_030737875.1). NCBI lineage: Eukaryota > Viridiplantae > Streptophyta > Magnoliopsida > Asparagales > Amaryllidaceae > Allium > Allium sativum. Next base: position 314,134,815 of record CM060922.1, on the reverse strand, counting down.
TGATTTGGGTGCGAGTGTCAATTTAATTCCATATTCCATTTACCAACAACTTGGTTTAGGTGAACTTAAACCAACGAAAATAACTCTTCAATTCGCTAATCGTTCAATTAATAAACCCGTTGGCGAAATTGAGGACATACTCATCAAAGTTGGTCAATTCATCTACCCTGTCGATTTCATTATTTTGGAAACTCAAGCTGTCAATAATCCAATGAGTCAAATTCCATTGATTTTAGGTCGACCCTTTTGGTTACTTCAAATGCTTTAAAAAATTGTCACAATGGTTCAATGAAATTCTCTTTTGGAAACTTGACTCTAGATCTCAACATTTTCAATCTTGAAAGTCATTCGAATGGATCATGTAACCAAACCTTGGAAGTTAATGCCATCCACGGAAACCCTGGAAATGAACCCATTGACCTTAATGATGAGCATGAGGCCGAGTACGAAAAATTATTCCAAGACGGTCCTAACGAAGTAGAACACACGCTTCCTTTTGAATCGCTTTCAGTTGAGTTCAAATCTCAACCATGTTCTTTGATCGAGAAGCCTCCAAAGTTGGACCTTAAACCTCTTCCCAATCACCTTAAATATGTATACTTAGGAGATAACAAAACTTGTCCTGTGATAATTTCTTCAAATTTAACTCGTGATCAAGAAATTTCTCTTCTCTCGACTCTTTCTAAAAACAAAGATGCAATCGGTTGGTCCATTTATGACATTAAGGGAATTAGCCCCGCAACCGTTCAACATCGTATTCACTTAACCGATGAAGCCAAACCCACTCGTAAAGCACAACGTAGGCTTAACCCTAAGATGAAAGAGGTAGTCCGCGAAGAAATTCTTAAACTTCTCGACAATGGTATCATTTACCCCATTTCTGATAGTTTATGGGTTAGTCCCATACACGTGGTTCCTAAAAAGTCCGGACTCACCGTTGTCGCAAATGACCAAACCGAACTTCTTCCAACTCGTACTCAAACGGGTTGGCGTGTTTGCATCGAATATCGAAAATTGAATGCTGCAACGCGTAAAGACCACTTTCCTCTTCCCTTCATCGATCAAATGCTCAAACGTTTAGCTCGTCACGAACTCTACTGCTTTCTTGATGGTTATTCTGGTTATAACCAAATTCCAATCGCTCCCGAAGATCAAGAAAAAACAACTTTCACATGTCCATTCGGTACCTTTGCTTACGTACGTATGCCTTTCGGTCTTTGCAATGCTCCTGCAACTTTCCAACGGTGTATGGTTGGAATTTTTTCTGATATGATCGAACGCTTTCTTGAAGTCTTTATGGATGATTTTTCGATCTTTGGTGATTCCTTTTCCTCTTGCTCACATCATCTTGATCTTGTTTTAAATCGATGTAAAGAAAAACACTTAATGCTGAATCGTAAAAATGCCACTTTATGGTCAAACAAGGCATTGTTCTTGGACATGTAATTTCAAATAATGGCATTGAGGTAGATAAAGCGAAAGTTGACGTTATTTCAAAACTACCCATTCCAAAATGCGTTAAGGACATTCGTTCATTTCTTGGGCATGTTGGCTTCTACCGACACTTTGTGAAGGATTTTAGCAAAATTGCTCATTCTTTGACTACTCTTCTAGGAAAGGACATTCCATTCGAATTTAACTCTGAATGTGTCGCTTCATTTGAACGTCTCGAAAAAGAGCTCATTTCAGCACCGATAATTTGTTCACCCAATTGGGAACTTCCTTTTGAAATCATGTGTGACGCTTCTAACTTCGCGGTTGGTGCTGTCTTAGGACAACGCATCAACAAAATTCTTCATGTCATTTACTACGCTAGTATGACCATGAACGAAGCTCAACTGAATTATACGACCACCAAAAAAGAACTTTCAGTCGTCGTTTTTTCGCTAGAGAAGTTTCGATCTTACTTGATTGGTTCCCATGTCAAGGTCTACACAGACCATTTTTCTCTTCGGCGCCTTTTTGCTGAAAAGGATGTTAAGTCACGCTTAATTCAATGGATCCTTTTGCTTCAAGAATTTGATCTTATAATCAAAGACAAAAAAGGATCCGATAACGTCATAGCCGGTCACTTATCTCATCTTCCTAACGCGCCATCTCCATTGCCAATCAATGGAAACTTTCCTAACGAACAATTTCCTTCTGTTTCAATCGATCCTTGGTTTGCTGACATAGTGAACTATCTAGTCACTAAGGAAACCCCCTCATTTTGGTCCAAACAAGATAAACACAAATTTCTTTCCCAAGTGAAATACTTCTATTGGGACGACCCATACTTGTTTAAGTATTGTCCGGACCAAATCATTCGTCGATGCGTTCCTGATAGCGAAATTAGGAGTGTTCTCTCATTTTGCCATGATCATGCATGCGGTGGACATTTTGGTCCTTGGAAACCCGCTGAAAAGGTGCTTCAATGTGGTTTTTATTGGCCTACTCTCTTTAAAGACTTGTTCAAATTCTATAAAACTTGCAATCATTGCCAAATGCTAGGAAAGATTTCTCAACGGAATATGATGCCTTTGAACCCCATCCTTACGATCGAGCTCTTTGATGTATGGGGTATTGACTTTATGGGACCTTTCCCAAACTCCTTTGGAAATTTGTATATTCTTCTCGCTATCGATTACTTTTTGAAATGGGTCGAAGCCGTTCCATGTAAAACAAATGATTATAAAATTGTTGTGAAATTTCTAAAAGCGAACATCTTTTCAAGGTTCGGCACACCTCGCACAATAATAAGCGACAATGGAACACATTTCTATAATCGTTCTTTTGAATCCTTAATGAAGAAGTACTCAATAACCCACATATTATCCACTCCTTATCATTCGCAAACTTGCGGTCAAGTCGAAGTATCGAATCATCAAATAAAACAAATTTCGGAGAAACTGTAAATAAAAACCAAAAAGATTGGTCACAAAAATTGATCAACGCGCTTTGGGCTTACCATACTTCTTTTAAAACTAATATTGGAAAGTCCCCTTTCCGATTGGTTTACGGTAAAGCCTGTCATTTACCTGTTGAACTTGAACATAAAGCGCTTTGGGCAATAAAAAAGCTTAAATTTTGATCTTGAACAAGCTGGCGAACTCCGAAAATTGCAACTCGACGAGTTAGAAGAAATTAGGAATGACGCATACGAAAACGCGAAAATTTAAAAGGAAAAAACCAAAGTTTTCATGACAAGTCAATCCTAAGAAAAATATTTTTGCCAGAACAAAAAGTTCTGCTGTATGACTCAAGACTTCATTTATTCCCTGGGAAGTTAAAATCGAGATGGGTCGGACCATATGTTGTTCGAACTGTTCTTCCACATGGTGCTATTGAAATAGAAAACCCGAGGGATGGATCCATATTCGAAGTCAATGGTCAATGTCTAAAACCGTTCTTGGAATTTCCCATTGATCAAGAGGAGGAGCTTATGATTCTTCGTGAGCCATGCTACATAAAGTAAGAAATTTACGTTTAACCCTTCTTTGTAAATATTTAAATATTTATCTTCCATTCAACTCATTGTGTCTTGCATTGACTGTGGGAACACAGTCGAAATCAAGTGGGGGGGAGTTTCATATTTATTTTGGTTGCATAGAATTTTCTTTTTTGTTTTCATTCAAAAAAAAATCACATTTCTATTAACTTTTAAATAAGACATGATGGAGTAAGCATATAATTTTGGTTGTTCGATTTAAATATTTGGAAATTTACTTCTATTAGCGGATAACGAAAGGAACATTTAAATTATGAGAAAATTTGGTGTAACTGGTATATTGGGAAATTCGTAGGTGATAAGTATGAAATGTTTTCTGAATTGTAATCCGATTAAATGAATGGTTGATCTAGACTACTTGCGATAATATTTTAGATCTTTTAAGTGAAGTCGTGCTAAGATATCCTTGCTTAACTCGCTCTCTTACGTAAAAAAAAAAGAAGAAAAAAGGGAATGTATGTATATATTAATAATCCAAGGTTATCCAACATTGCTAGTACATCTCGCGTTGGTGTGCAAACTCGCCAAGCTCTTTCCGACACCTTATTGACAATGTCAGCGTCAGTATATCTTGGTCTCATTTTATGAGTTGGACACCTAAGGATTACCGACACCTTGTTGACAAAGTCAGCGTCGGTCAACACAATCCGCCAAGCTCTGTCCCAAACTCTCACGAGTGGTATACCTTGGTCTTTTCGGCTAGGTGATTGTAAATAGTAATAATGTAAATATTTTGGAATAAAGAGAGAGTAAGAACTTGAAATCCAAGCACACTCTTCACTTATTCGACCTAACTTGTTAACAAAAAGAAAGTTGAGATGCCATTTTACGACTGTTGATATCGACTATAGAATTCATTTCATATTTGCACTATGTTTCTACCAAAACAACTGGGCAAACTGGAGGAGTTTGTGACGATAACATGACTTCTGTTTGAAGTTTTGACTAGTAACGGACTCAAATTTCATAGCGACGACCCAAATTTGTGTTAACTTATTTGTGTAATATTTAAAAGTAAATTATCCATTTGTAAATATTCCTTTAAAAGCTTGCATTCATCTTGTAAATATTTTCTAACCTTGCATTTTGTAAATATTTTTTTTTGTGTTCAACTTTTGGATTTTGTGGGTAGTATCCGTTGAAAACCTTCACGAGACAACACTCATCCTACTGGGGACACCCAGAGGTTTAAAGGCTTGTTGCATACGCTCAATGCAATCATGCTTCCTACGTAAACGGATTTATCTTAGTTTTTTTTTTGCTCTATTCGAGGACGAATAAAAAGATAAGTGTGGAGGTATTTGATGTGCACGTAAAAATGCACATTTATATTCACATATTTATACTTGTTTAGTTGAATAAATGAACATTTTCGGGTATTTCATATGATCAAACCATGTTTTAAATATTTTCAAAATCATCACTTATTTTGGGAAAAAGTGGTCACTTGTGCATGTTTTAATTTGTGAAATCTTTTACTTGTTCCTTGTGTTTACCTCTTGTAGGAATTTTGGAGCTAAAAGGATATATTGTAACGACCCGCATTCTACACATCGAAGGATCGTAGAATATTTATTTCTTTTACATACGAAGTCGTATAGTCATGTAACTTTGGGAGACGACTATTGGAGTCATTTCACATGTTCACGATTTTTGCCGATTTTTAAATGACCGTTTTGCCCATAGCTGATCATGTTTTGGCCATAACTTTTGATTGGAAAGGAGTTTTGACCTGAATCCACTTCCACTGGCTCCGGATGATGGTTTACCTTTCTGTAGAGTGGTCACATTAGCCAAACGGACTCACTGTTTGGGAGATATGGCTGAAACAAGTCTCAGATGGTGAAAAACAACTTAATTGGGCTTAACCGGATGATTAACAGCTAGGCCCAAAGGGGAATTTCGGAATTAGGAGTTTAAAAGGGCTGTTAGGGTTTGGAGAATACCTTTTTTCATTTCTCAGCCGTCACTATTCATTCATTTTAACCTAGCCATGGTCTCCAACATCTAAAACATCCCCAAACCACTTTCTAATTGAAGATTAGCTGATCAACACCAAATTAAGGAGGAATAGCACGAAAGCAAGGTTAAAGCTGCTGTGTTGTATTGGGAACAGTGCCAAACAGAGATTCATTTCAGATTTTGTATTTTATTTGTGGCCAAGGTGAGTGATTTGCATAGTTTTGCACTAACTATGGTTAATTAAGGGTAATTAGTGAAGATTAACGAAATTAGACATGGTAAAATTTTGGAAAAATATTTATAAATTCGAAAATAATGTTTTAGACCTCTGTTAGAAATTTGGTTAAGTTTTGTTAATCATATCATTAGTTTTTCTTAAACATGCTTAAGGGAAAATATGGGATTTTGGGTATGTTCGATCTATTTTACATGCTATGATTGTTGTTTTTCTGGTTGTGGATGATTATACATGTTGCTATGACTGTATAGTATGCTTCGTGGTTGTCTAGAAGTGTTAGATTGGTCGAAAACGCCGTCGAAAGGCGTAAACAGTCGCTGGAAGAAGTTGTAGGAAAATATGCAGGGACCGGATCGGATCACCCCTACCCAAACCAACCCGATCGTGGAGTATCTTCTCCGAACCGATCCGCTTGTGGTGATGGAGCCCGATCCGAACAGCCTAGAAGCTCGTGAACTGATGGCCATGGAAGATCACACACCAGAGTGCTCTACCCGAACCGAACCGCTCACACCATCCGACCTGATCCGCCCTCGTGAGCATGAGCTACCCCGACCCAAACCACTCTAGGGGGCACGATCCGAGCTGCTTAGTGGACTCCGAACCAATGGCGTTGCATCACGAGTAGGACCTGACGATGGGTCACGAGCCGGAGGAGCATGACCCGACCCGTATGGGGTATTCCGATCTGAACCGAGGAGATGATGGCCACGACCTGAAGCAAAGTGAAGTGAAGAAAGACGACCAAAACCCGAGATGCAAAGGTAGTCCAAATGGGAAGTTTGTACTTAGGATCCAGTTGGGAACCAACAAGTTAACTTCATGAGTTGGGCTTTGCTGCGGGACGTGTGCTAAGGGGTTGTCGATGTCTATAACTTTGGATCACTATGTGTAGGGGGTACGTGAACGGATTCAGGGCCACAGTGGCCAAGGTACGACTAAAGAGCTATAGACCAATGAAGTGGGGTCATTTGTAAATATTTGGTCATGACTCCATGGGCCAAGCTTGGTAGTAGCAGTAGTTGTACAAGTCGAACTCCGTCACTACTTTGATGGGTCTAGTGATTGACAGTGGTGGACATCGTATGCTTTACGCACTGAGTGAGGGATGTGAGGATGATTGCTATGGTTGATTTATTTGCCATCATTATGACATGCACAACCCTACCCCGTTATCTTTACGCAATCTGTTCAGTGGCACCTTAGAGTATTGTACGGTATGTAGTGCTAACTCTTTGGTTGCAGGTCCAGGTTCAGGTATGATTGGATTATACCTGTTATTGTTCTGTTTAGCTGCTTGTCGCTCATACCAGACTTTTTGTCTGACCCAGAGTTTTATGTCTCTTCTTATTACTCTAGGTGCTCTCACAAGCAGACTAGAGACATGTTAGGTGGGATGCACGAGTAGTTGTACCGGATACAAGCAGGAGGCTTCCACGTATGATATATATATATATAGATATTCTCCCTGGGTCACTGCTGGTCACTATTTTGGGCATTAGTGGTGTACCTTTCTTTCTTTTGCTTAGAGACAGTAATTTGGAAAGTTGTAATAAGCAGTATTTGGATTTCCGCTACTCTGACGATGATGTTGATGTTTGTTTTAGTTATCAGCTTATGCACTATCTCGCCTGTTTTATGTCAAGTACATTATTATTATATTTTGTTCCATGCGCTATGAGACATTCTACAGGTTTTCGATTAGTTCATTCTCTTCTTTCCTTTCTTTGGCGGTCGTTCCGTGCTAGTCGGGAATGTGTACAGCGCACTTTCGGAGGAAATGCCGGCAGGTGCGGGGCGGGCCGTCACACTTGGTATCAGAGCTCTAGGTTGCGTAGTTAACCTAGGGAAAGACACCAGGGAGAGATAATACGTATATGAGAGCGCGTATTTGTGATTATTTTGGTTTTTTAAAGATATATATATATATATATATATATATATATATATATATATATATAATATCAGTATAGTTAAGGATGAAGTCGCACTGCACTGGCACCACTGTGGAGATGGTTAATCGTTTTCTCTTTACAGATTGAACGATGAGCCGATATGCAAGGGGTACCGGTAGAGGAGCCAATAATGGGAATGCTGCCGACATGAGGACGATGTTTACTGACCTTATGAGAGAGATGCTTAGGGATGTGCAGAGGGCAGCTCCCAATGCTGGTAATGGTGGTTGTCCAATAGTGCAGGCGCCTAGGGCCAATTTCGCCAAGCCGAACAAGGATTATACTAGTCTTGGTGGGAAGTCGTTCCACGGAACGGAGTCGGCTACGGATGTTCAGGATTGGTTGGATAGCTGCGAGCATATCTTCGAGGATTTGGGTATCGAGGATGCGAGGAAGAGAAGGTTAGCATCCCGTCAGCTGCAAGGACGGGCAATGAATTGGTGGAATGCTATAAAGGCAGCTACTCCCGAGGATCAGATTACTTGGGATCAGTTTAAGGTTCGCTTTAGCGATAAGTTCATTCCAGCTGCTCAGAAGTCAGTGTTGTTTAAGAAATTCTTAGAACTCAAGCATAAATGACAGAGCTGTCTCGGAGTATATTACCGAATTCGACACTTTGTCGAAATATGGGTTATCCCTAATAGATACTGCCGAGAAGAAGGACGAGAAGTTCATAACTGGCTTGGATCAGTACTTGGGGGAAAGGCTTATTAACCACATCGATGAGACATTTGAATCGATTGTGGGGAAATCATTGAGGTTAGAGAGTCTTTACCCAAAGTTGAAGACTGAGGTTGCATCTACAGAGGAGCCAAAGCCGTAAGCAAGCGGTGGAGGCAAGAATGGTTCTCAGAATAAGAGGAAGCAGAACCAGAATAAGGATGGCCAAAAGAAGAAGAAAGATGTTGAGTGCTTTAGCTGTGGTAAGAAGGGCCATTATGCTAGTAATTGTCGGGCCAAGCCAGCGGATAGGAAGTGCTTTAACTGTGGCCAAGTGGGAAATCACAAGGACAAGTGTCCGCAACCCCCTAAAAAGAAGAAGATGGTGAAAGCATATGCTGTTAATGCTATTCCTTCTTCGTTGAATGCCCCAACTACGGCGGAGTAAAGAAAGAATGTTGTTATTTAAGGTATGCTTTCTGTTTATGATGTTCCTGTTAGAGTTTTGTTTGATACCGGAGCTTCCAGTTCCTTCGTATCTAGTGATCTGGTAGATAGGCTGAGACTGGAACCCGAGATCGTCGATAGACTTTAGTAGTGACGAACCCGGTTGGTGGTTCGACTAGCCTTAGCATGATTTGTCGTAATGTGGTCTTATCGAGTCATGGATGTATGTTTGTTTGTGATTACTTTGTTTTGGGCTTTACTGGGTTTGTCATTATTTTGGGAGTCGACTGGCTCCAAAGATACGGGGTGGTGATAAACTGTGAGGGCTTTTTGGTGACAGCTAGAGCGGATGATGGGCGGAGGGCAGTGTTTGGTGGTCTACCTAGTGATGGGGTAATGGCTAGTTTTCTAATTCCCTCGACATCCTGCATAGTGAGTTGTCAGGTTTGCCCGTGGTTGGCCAGTATCCGGACGTCTTCGAGGAAGTGACCGGGCTTCCACCACACCGAGAGATTGAGTTCCGTATTGATTTAGTGAAAGATGCCATACCTATAGTGATGCCACTTCGTCATATGGCACCAAGGGAGCAGCGAGAGCTTGGAGTGCAAGTCAACGATCTTTTGAAGAAGGGATTTATTAGAAGGAGTGTTTCTGAATGGGGAGCACAAGTTGTGTTTGCTACCAAGGCGGATGGTTCCCTTCATTTGTGTGCGGACTACCGCGAGTTGAATAAAGTGACGAGGAAGAACAAGTGTCCTCTATCGCGGATAGATGATTTGTTTGATCAGTTGAGTGGCGCAAGGGTATTCTCTTAGTTGGATCTCACGACAGGTTTTCATCAGCTTAGAGTGGAAGCTGAGAGTATAGCTAAAACGACATTTCGGACGCCGTCTGGATTCTATGAGTGGTTGGTCATGCCATTCGGGTTGACCAATGCCCCAGCATATTTTGTGGATCTTATGAATAGGGTATTCAGAGATCAGTTGAATAAGTTTGTTCTTATGTTCGTGGACGATATACTTGTTTATTCGAGGACGGAGGAAGAACACAAGGAACATTTCAGGATAGTGATGGAGGTATTGAGAAAAAACCAACTGAAATAAAAGTTTTCTAAGTGTCACTTCTGGAGGAGGGAATTGAGATTCTTGGGCCATGCTGTTTTAGAAAATGGTGTCGCCGTGGATCCTACGAAGGTGGCTATGGTACAAGATTGGTCTATGCCCAAGAATGCGACAGACATAAGAAGTTTCTTGGGGTTAGCTGGATATTATCGTAAGCTTATCCAAGACTTCTCCAAGATAGCAGCATCGTTGACTCAGTTGACCAAGAAGAATCAAGCTTTCGTCTGGAACGAAAAGTGCGAGAATGCATTCAATAGCCTAAAGGAAAAGTTGACATGTGCATCAGTGTTAGTCATTCCTAAGGGGAATAAAGAGATGACAGTATATACGGATGCATGTGGCACAGGGATAGGTGGTGTATTGATGCAAGGAGGTAGGATTGTAGCTTATGCAAGTTGGCAACTGAAATCGCATGAAAAAAGATACCCAACCCATGATTTGGAATTGGCAGCGATCATGTTTGCATTGAAGATGTGCAGACATTATCTCTTAGGAGAAAGATTCAAGTTGTTTACCGATCATAAATCGTTAAAGTATCTCTTCTCTCAGAAGGATCTAAATCTCCGACAGCAAAGATGGTTAGAATTCTTGGCTTCCCATGATTTCGATATCGCATACACACCAGGAAAGGGCAACGCGGTAGCTGATGCATTGAGTAGAAGACATGCCAGTTTAGGGGCTATGTTTCTTGAATGGAAGCAACTGGAGTACATCGCTGGGTATGATTTCAGACCAAAGTGCGAGTTGGATCCAGAAATGTTAGCAAGTTTGATGATCAGACCTACTTTGATTAAGCGGATTGGTTCCAGTCAGAGGGACGATCCTAACCTATTGGAAATCATGTAACACCCCACCTCCGCCAGGGTGGCTCTTGCAAGCACTCTGACTTTGGAGGGGTATTTGAATCAGGTAAACATGCATAATGATATATCAAGGCAGAACAAGAACATATGTATATATGTAAACAGAGTAAATAAGATAAGTAAAACAGCGGAAGATTTCAAACTATTTCAAAACAAGTCTGGTACAACATAATGTCAACTTTCCAAATACACAAGTCTAGATAAAAACAACATCACTGAAAAACTGAAATACATAAGTACTATCCCCAAAATAAGTGATAGCCATAGCTAGCTTCATGTCAAGACCGTACATGAGCTAAAATCCCACAAGCAAGCGATCAGAAATCCAAGCTAAGCTCCAATATTCCCACCCTGAGAACCTGGGGGGAAACGGAAGAAAAGAGGCGAAAGAAAACAGGTCAGTCAAAAAGACTGAGTAAGCCCTACTACAATCAATGTAAACTGATAAAGTTAACTGACATGAGAAGCAGGGATGAACATAAGGATAACAACATACTAGCATGATGATTAACTAACAAGGTAGATAAAGGTGTCATCGCATAATCAGGTTTAAGGTTTTTGCACCACAGGTGTACTAGCAAGCTAACATGACTTGAATAAACAAGTATTGATCCCTTGGCCCAAGCTTTGGCCCAATAACATGAAATGACCCTAAAACGAGGTCCAACCAAACGGTCTAATCGATCGGCTCCCTAAGCCTAACTCGTCACGTGTTGGTGTCAATACGGCCCAAACATAATTGTAGTCGGACTGTGCCGGGTCCACCCTTCGGGTGTATCAAGCCCTAGGGTGTAAACCCCTGGACACTATAAACATAAATGCACAGTCTCGATCTACTGGTACCCGTGCATGTTTTCTTCGGCTACGGACTATGTGCACGACCATAGTCCGTCCGGAACTACACCGGCGTACCACTCTGCCATCGTTTTTGGTCACTTGCCCCAAGTCCAGTAATCGTGCCCCCTCCCTAGCCTAGTCCCTAGGGTCTTAATGATACAAACTTGGGATTACTACTGGAGTGGACCCCCATTGCTAGGATTTTCTAGTGGGTTAAGTACGGTTTAACCCTCTTGCTAATCATGGATTAACTTGGTTAAGTGTAACGATGAGTTCACGACTTAACCCTGATTAATCTACCAAGCCCACATTGATTAAGTATTAAGTGGACCATGACTTAAACCCTAATCATGAGGCATTAATTAATTAATGTGCCTTAACCTCTCACATTAGACTTCGTTGCGGTTACTAGTTAAGCCGGTCGGTTCCGGGTAGCTTTATACCACAACTTGGTCTAACCTCGGGTTCAAGGTACAACATGACCAACTTCTCACATTGGGTCCTATTGTTTGTAGCAACTAGTTAAGCCGGTCGGTTCCGGGTAGGTTTACGCTACAAACTCAACCCAACCTCGAGTTGGTCACACTTATATTTTCTAAGTGTCATGTCCATTATGTTTCCAAAACATATTACAATTTTTCAAGCATTTGGGTAGACCTAACTTAATAGGCAAATTCCCAATGGGTAGACCTAACTTAATAGGTAAATTCCCAATCTTATGTTTTTATGTCTTTTAAGTTTACCCAACCCCAAACGCAATCCCATCGCTTACAGATCGCAATAGCGCATAAAGGATAGAAAGAGGGAACTTGGCATAATCATGACATAAAGGTGTTGAAGCCACAAGTTTAACATGGTGGCATATGAAATGTACATATGTTCCTATACTTGCATATTACATTTTTAGGCCTCAAAAGCATGCATAAAACCAAACTTAGCATATTGGTGATACATGGTGATAAATGACATGTAGAAATGGCCATAAGTTCGCATTTAGCCTCATATGCAAGTTATCATAAGAGATATGATAACTTACATGTTGCCAAAATGCAACCTTTAGCATAAAGCTTGAAGCTTTAAGCTCATAAACCCAAGATAAGCTTGCATAACATGATAACATGAGCAAAATGATCAACCCAAACTTGCATAACATAACTTGCATATCATATGGCAAACTTGTATATCATAACATAGCAAACTTGCATAACATAACATGATAAACTTGCATATCATAACATGGCAAACTTGCATAACATAACATGATAAACTTGCATATCATAACATGGCAAACTTGCATAACATAACATGGTAAACTTGCATATCATAACATGGCATACTTGCATAACATAACATGATAAACTTGCATATCATAATGATCAAACACAACTTGCATCATTCATTAACTTTAGAGTTTAAATATGAAAGTAGAAAACGGCTTACAATGCTTATGAAGACTCAAATGAGTATAACCAAATATAAGATTGAGACAAAGCCCTTGTGCAATCAAATAAACCCAATATGAAAGCTCCAATAGAAAAACCCTTGAGCCAAAATGATCAAAACTCTTGCTTTATGATGCAAATATAGAAACTTGACATGAATGCAAGCTAATGATGCTCATACAAGCTTGAAAACACTTGTATGCATTGAAAATCTCTCATAGAAATAACTTAGGAATTTTATGAAGAGAGTGGAGGCCATGAGAGGAATAATTTTGCCATAGTTTAGTTGTAGGGTTGAATAATGATGATTTAGGGTTAGGTTAGGGGCTTATTTATAGAGATTAGGATTAGTTTCAACCTTAGGATTAAACCCTAATTCCAATCTCAGCCCTTAAAACCGAATCTGGCCCCAAAACCTAACCAAAACCCCAAAATGGTGCACCAGGCAAAACTGCCCGGCTGAACCAAGTCGACAGCCAAGTCGACAGGGCTGTCGACTTGGTTGGCTTGGCGGGAAATTTCCCGCCTAGCCTTCCAGGCCCGAAATTCGAAATTTGAACTTGAAATTCAAATCTGTTTTGAACTTGAAATTTTCTGAAAACTTCATTGGGCCTTAATCAGGTCATACAAACTCCGATTTTCGAAAACTCGTACTCTATTTCGCGTATTTTTCCGAGACGAACGCAATGGCATAGCCCGTTTCCCTTGATTCATATTTATAAATTAAATTCTGCCTCGATTTACGTTATAACAGGTTATTGAAAATACGGGTTGTTACATTCTCCCCTCCTTAAAGGATTTCGTCCCCGAAATCTTCAAGTTAGGAAGAACGTATCCTACCATCCAACATCCATCTACTCAAAACATCATCCACGAGCAATCATTGTCCTTACAAGATTCTAAATGTTGTATGAACATATGCAAAGGTGTGTGTATATGTACTTATCTAATGCAAATATCATTAATGCAAATTATGTTAGTGAAATGAATCCATATGTATGCAATTCCTAACATAATGTATAACATCTATATGTGTGCACATAACATACATCCATATGCAACATCCATGTGATAACACAAAAATTTTCATCCATGAATAAGCATAAACACTCATGCATATGCAATATGAGGAGTGTGTGAGCCGATCTAGTGCCTAACGTGTATAATGCATCCACGAGTAACCACTTGCAAACACTTGCAACCACTTGCAACCATCAAGCATAACATGTTTCAAACACATGTTTCATCCAAAGGGTTTCTACCTAAGGTTCTCATGACAAGATTAACATGATAAACTAGATAATCAAGACAAACATGGATAGCAAAAGATATGCTACAAAGAGATCGGGAAGATAAGCAGGATATACTCCTTTTCGGATTACAAGAAATCCCTTCCTAACCCATCCCATATTCTATAAAAGCCCAAAAGGTTTAGTCAACCTAACGGACCCCTTCAAACCCTGACATGTATTACTAGCCAATAAGTCATACCTCCTTATGGAGTTTACAACAGAAATGGGATCGAGTATGGGACCGAGAGGATATATGTAAAAGATAACATGCGAGTAAGTTCCACAGGAAAACAAGGATCAAGAATATACTCTTAAAAAGAGATATGATGCGCGTATCTAGCCTTCAATCTTCTTAACTCCACTGTGCTTTGACCGTCTTTTACTTCATGATTTCTTGGCTTCTTAACTCTTATTTCCAAATATGAGTTGGAACCCATTTCATTGTCGCCTCTCGTCTTCCTCTTTCACTTACTCTTCTTCTATCATACTTGGCTTAAACATAACTGTGACCTCATGGTTTCCTGCAAGCTCTCCAAAATTCACCAGTGAATCCTGGATCTCGTTTACTTACTATAAAGTATTCCACGCAGCAGAACTTTTCTTGAAAATACCAATCCACGTTTACCAATTGCTCTTACTAACGTAATTTTCTATAACTAATGCTTGAACGAAATGAACTATCGGCCTGTGAATGATAGGACGTCCTTAGATTCAGCCGTTTGCCCATGACTTCCCGTAGACTATCTCAAAACTGGCTAGTGAAGATTGAGTCACGGTTACTAACTATACTTGAGGGAACCCCGTGCAACCTCCTTATTTCTTGAAAGTAATCCGTTACTAGCTATAATGCAGTCCTTTCGCTCTTTACCGGAGTGAAATGAGCACTCTTCGTGAGTCTACCTACTATGACCCACATGCTCGTATTCTCTTTCCTTGACCTTGGTAATCCATCGATAAAATCCATGGGAATACTCTTCCACTTCCATAGTGGAACGTCTAGAGGATGCAATAGCCCACCGGGCTTCTTCGACTCGGCCTTAACTTGCTGGCAAATGATACATCTAGAGACAAACTCCGCCACATCCTTCTTTATCCCAGGCCAAAAGAAAATGCGCTTCATATCTTTATACATCTTATCTCTGCCCGGATGTATAGTCAACTTAGAGCGATGCGCTTCCTCAAGAACTTTCTTTCTCTCATCGCGTCTTAGCCATCCCTTGTCATCTATAGCGAGGTGACTTAACATCTCGCCTCGAATCAACTTGTCCATGATCTCGGCTAACTGCGGGTCTTCCTTCTGTGAAGTCCCTACTTGATCCAGAAGGGTAGGTCTAAACTCAAGGGACGCTAACTGACTAATTAAACTGAGAAAGATTCTTACTTCAATTGTCCTCGTCGGAGCTTTCTGGTCTTGAACCGCGACCACTTTAGCGGGATCCACCGCTAAGCCTTGTTTAGAAACTATGTGCCCAAGAAATCTAACTTCTTTTCTCCAAAATGACATTTGGAGGACTTGGCTTTCAACTGATGGGCTCTAAGCGCATCCATCACCTCCTTGAGATGTCTAGCATGTTCTTCCTCGTTCTTTAAGAAAGTCAGGATATCATCTACAAAGACTACCACAAACTTGTTCAGGAACTCCCTAGGCACCCTACTCATCAAGTCCACGAAGTAGGCGGGTGCATTAGTCAAACCGAATGGCATGACTAGCCATTCTAAGAATCCATCTGGAGTTTTGAACGCAGTTTTGTCTATACTATCCTCAGCTACTCTGAGCTGATGGAATCCAGTAGCAAGATCAAGAGAAAACAGATGTTCCTACAAGCTGATCAAACAAATCATCGATCCTTGGTAATGGTTGTCTATTCTTCTTGTTCTACTCACGATAATCAACACACGGGCGAAGCGAACTGTCCACATTAGTAGCGAATACTACTAGAGCACCCTCTTCGGAAATGCTTCATCGTATGAAGTTCTTCTCAAGCAACTCCTTGACTTGCTTTCTTAACTCTCATCTCGCGGGACCATGTGCCTAACCGGCCATGTAACTGGCTTGGCATTATCAACCAGATAAATGCGGAAATCAATCTCTCGCTTAGGGGTAACCCCCCTTCACTTCACCCAAGATATCAGGATATTCTCGGACCACCCTCATCGATTACAAACTATCGATTGACGAGTTGAGGGATTCAAGATAACACAACATGACGGGACCCATAGGGTTACAAGAAATTTTTAGGGTATTACCGAGGCGAGTCATGAGCCTCACAACCCTATGCTCTAAAATCAAGGATGGCTCCAAAACTGGACAACCCATCCATGCCCAAAATCAACCCATACCCCATGAAACCGAGAATATAAGCATCACACGAGAATTCTACACTCAAGATAGAAATTTTCAAATCCACGCAGATCATAGACAAATGGGCGGAACCCCTAATTGGATTTGAAACACACACGGGATCATTAACTAGACTAGTACTTAGGTGCAAACTATCAACAAGATCAGATGAGATAAAGCTATGCGATGCACCAGAATCAAACAAGGTACGAACTGAAAAATCAGAAATATATACAAGGCTCTCAACAGAAATACTACCTCGATCGGGAACTGGAGCGGCATTGAGAGCATGAACTTGCCCTCCTGAAGGTCCAGCACGCTGAGTCTGACCCTGGCCTTGCCCTTGCTTCTTCGGGCAATCTTTGCTGAAATGTCCAAACTCACCACAATGAAAGCATTCACCACTCTTCCTTTTTCTCTTCCTACAATCCTTAATAAGATGCCCAACTGAACCGCAATAATAGCACTTCCTCTTGTCGTTATTGCCCTTGCTATTGTTCCCCTTATTGCCTTGACTCTTGTTCTTGTTCTTGCGGTTTTTGGAGTTCTTGCCTTGCTTCCCGGAATTCACCGTTCCTTCCGACGTAGGCCCTCCCTTCTTCGGGCAATCCCTAGTGAAGTGTCCCATTTCTCCACAGTCAAAGCAAGTGCCCTTCCTCTTTCTGCAATCCTTGTTTAGATGAGTCTAGCTTCCACAAGTAAAGCACCTCTTTTCCTTCTTATCTTCAGACTTCTCCTCCTTCTTTTTCATTTCCTTTTTGGGCTCCGTTTCCTTGTTTTGAGACTCATTCATCTTGACCTCCTTCTTGTCACTCCTATTCTCTTCATTGAGTAGGGCCACATTCACCAAACTCTCGAAATTTGCCCCCAAGGGTATATGAGATATGGCCAAACCATGTAATGGCTCGTTTAATCCTAGAGCAAAGTATAGGGCCTTCTTCTGAGCTGTGTTAACCAAGTCCAAACCGACCCGAGCCAGTTGATTAAACTTATCTATGTATTCCCTAATAGTCATGTCCCCTTGCTTCAGTGATAGGAACCTTAGTCCAAACTTTCCCCGAAAGTCATCCCAAGTCTCAATTGGCCTAGTAGCGGTGGTGACCACCCACCAACGTGTAGCTTCTTCCTTTAGCAACCACACTGCCAATAAAACCTTCCTACGGTCATCTATATCAAAGAAGGCAAAAAGATCTTCGGTTTCTTTCAACCAATTCCTTGCCTCTACATAAGTCTCGGTTCCAATGAAATTCTTGCCACCCATCGTCTTAAAGTTCTTACAAGTTTCCGAAAAATCCGCTTGTGGAGGTTGAGGGAGAGGAGGAACATCAGCTATGGGAGGAGGAGGAGAAACATTAGCCACCGGAGGAGGAGTAACATTTGCGGGGCCGGCTTCGGTCGCCCTAGCCTCCAAAAGTCTCCTATACCAACAGGTACGTGTACTCCCTCCGGAATGGCAAAGTTATTGGCCATACTGAAAACGAAGAAAAAGATAGATTCAGAATGGAGAGAAAAAAAACGAAGGAATTTTCGCTAATGGCTTTTTGGGGAATAGCCTTTAAAATAAACTAGACTTTTCTTTGGAAAATACTTTATACTTGGTTTTGAAAATAGTTTTCCAAAAGTTTTCTAAATAACCTTTTTGTTCCTTCTCGTAAACCATACGCTCTGATACCAAATGTAACACCCCACCTCCGCCAGGGTGGCTCTTGCAAGCACTCTGACTTTGGAGGGGTGTTTGAATCAGGTAAACATGCATAATGATATATCAAGGCAGAACAAGAACATATGTATATATGTAAACAGAGTAAATAAGATAAGTAAAACAGCGGAAGATTTCAAACTATTTCAAAACAAGTCTGGTACAACATAATGTCAACTTTCCAAATACACAAGTCTAGATAAAAACAACATCACTGAAAAACTGAAATACATAAGTACTATCCCCAAAATAAGTGATAGCCATAGCTAGCTTCATGTCAAGACCGTACATGAGCTAAAATGCCACAAGAAAGCGATCAGAAATCCAAGCTAAGCTCCAATATTCCCACCCTGAGAACCTGGGGGTGGGGGGAACCGAAAGAAAAGAGGCGAAAGAAAACAGGTCAGTCAAAAAGACTGAGTAAGCCCTACTACAATCAATGTAAACTGATAAAGTTAACTGACATGAGAAGCAGGGATGAACATAAGGATAACAACATACTAGCATGATGATTAACTAACAAGGTAGATAAAGGTGTCATCCCATAATCAGGTTTAAGGTTTTTGCACCACAGGTGTACTAGCAAGCTAACATCACTTGAATAAACAAGTATTGATCCCTTGGCCCAAGCTTTGGCCCAATAACATGAAATGACCCTAATACGAGGTCCAACCAAACGGTCTAATCGGTCGGGTCCCTAAGCCTAACTCGTCACGTGTTGGTGTCAATACGGCCCAAACATAATTATAGTCGGACTGTGCCAGGTCCACCCTTCGGGTGTATCAAGCCCTAGGGTGTAAACCCCTAGACACCATAAACATAAGTGCACAGTCTCGATCTACTGGTACCCGTGCATGTTTTCTCCGGCTACGGACTATGTGCACGACCATAGTCCGTCCGGAACTACACCGGCGTACCACTCTGCCGTCGTTTTTGGTCACTTACCTCAAGTCCAGTAATCGTGCCCCCTCCCTAGCCTAGTCCCTAGGGTCTTAATGATACAAACTTGGGATTACTACTAGAGTGGACCCCCATTGCTAGGATTTTCTAGTGGGTTAAGTACGGTTTAACCCTCTTGCTAATCATGGATTAACTTGGTTAAGTGTAACGATGAGTTCACGACTTAACCCTGATTAATCTACCAAGCCCACATTGATTAAGTATTAAGTGGACCATGACTTAAACCCTAATCATGAGGCATTAATTAATTAATGTGCCTTAACCTCTTACATTAGACTTCGTTGCGGTTACTAGTTAAGCCGGTCGGTTCCGGGTAGCTTTATACCACAACTTGGTCTAACCTCGGGTTCAAGGTACAACATGACCAACTTATCACATTGGGTCCTATTGTTTGTAGCAACTAGTTAAGCCGGTCGGTTCCGGGTAGGTTTACGCTACAAACTCAACCCAACCTCGAGTTGGTCACACTTATATTTTCTAAGTGTCATGTCCATTATGTTTCCAAAACATATTACAAGTTTTCAAGCATTTGGGTAGACCTAACTTAATAGGTAAATTCCCAATCTTATGTTTTTATGTCTTTTAAGTTTACCCAACCCCAAACACAATCCCATCGCTTACATATCGCAATAGCGCATAAAGGATAGAAAGAGGGAACTTGGCATAATCATGACATAAAGGTGTTGAAGCCACAAGTTTAACATGGTGGCATATGAAATGTACATATGTTCCTATACTTGCATATTACATTTTTAGGCCTCAAAAGCATGCATAAAACCAAACTTAGCATATTGGTGATACATGGTGATAAATGACATGTAGAAATGGCCATAAGTTCGCATTTAGCCTCACATGCAAGTTATCATAAGAGATATGATAACTTACATGTTGCCAAAATGCAACCTTTAGCATAAAGCTTGAAGCTTTAAGCTCATAAACCCAAGATAAGCTTGCATAACATGATAACATGAGCAAAATGATCAACCCAAACTTGCATAACATAACTTGCATATCATATGGCAAACTTGCATATCATAACATAGAAAACTTGCATAACATAACATGATAAACTTGCATATCATAACATGGCAAACTTGCATAACATAACATGATAAACTTGCATATCATAACATGGCAAACTTGCATAACATAACATGGTAAACTTGCATATCATAACATGGCATACTTGCATAACATAACATGATAAACTTGCATATCATAATGATCAAACACAACTTGCATCATTCATTAACTTTAGAGTTTAAATATGAAAGTAGAAAAGGGCTTACAATGCTTATGAAGACTCAAATGAGTATAAGCAAATATAAGATTGAGACAAAGCCCTTATGCAATCAAATAAACCCAATATGAAAGCTCCAATAGAAAAACCCTTGAGCCAAAATGATCAAAACTCTTGCTTTATGATGCAAATATAGAAACTTGACTTGAATGCAAGCTAATGATGCTCATACAAGCTTGAAAACACTTGTATGCATTGAAAATCTCTCATAGAAATAACTTAGGAATTTTATGAAGAGAGTGGAGGCCATGAGAGGAATAATTTTGCCATAGTTTAGTTGTAGGGTTGAATAATGATGATTTAGGGTTAGGTTAGGGGCTTATTTATAGAGATTAGGATTAGTTTCAACCTTAGGATTAAACCCTAATTCCAATCTCAGCCCTTAAAACCGAATCTGGCCCCAAAACCTAACCAAAACCCCAAAATGGTGCACCAGGCAAAACTGCCCGGCTGAACCAAGTCGACAGCCAAGTCGACAGGGCTGTCGACTTGGGTCCAACCAAGTCGACTGCCAAGTCGACAGGCCTGTCGACTTGGTTGGCTTGGCGGGAAATTTCCCGCCTAGCCTTCCAGGCCCGAAATTCGAAATTTGAACTTGAAATTCAAATCTGTTTTGAACTTGAAATTTTCTGAAAACTTCATTGGGCCTTAATCGGGTCATACGGACTCCGATTTTCGAAAACTCGGACTCTATTTCGCGTATTTTTCCGAGATGAACGCAATGGCATAGCCCGTTTCCCTTGATTCAGATTTATAAATTAAATTCTGCGTCGATTTACGTTATAACAGGTTATTGAAAATATGGGTTGTTACAAATCATCTCAAAGTTAGAGATGGGAATCGACGAAGAGATGAATAAGTATGGGCTTGATCGAGATGGATGGCTTAGGAAGAATGGAAGACTAGTTGTACCCAATGTCAATGGATTGAGAGATGAAGTGCTTAGAGAATGTCATCACTCAAAACTGACTATACACCCCGGTGGTAACAAGATGTATCGAGACATGAAGCAGACCTACTACTGGGAAGGGATGAAAAGAGACGTTGGGATGTTTATATCCAAATGCATGAATTGCCAGCTAGTTAAAGCTGAGAAAAATAAGCCTAGTGGTTTGTTACAACCATTAGAAATTCCAGAATGGAAGTGGGAACAAGTGTCAATGGATTTCATTGATGGGTTACTAAGGACTAGATCGGGCCATGATAGCATTTAGGTGATTGTGGAGCAATTGACTAAGTGTGCAAGGTTTATACCCGTCAATTCAAACAGGACGACAGCTAAGTTAGCAAAACTGTATATTAAGTTGGTAGTGAGATTTCATGTAATACCCAAAGGCATTGTGAGTGACCGAGATCTGTTGTTCACTAGTGGATTTTGGAAGAGCTTACAAGAGGCATTAGAATCATAACTACATCTCAGTACCGCGTATCATCCTCAAACCGATGGTCAAACAAAGAGGGTGAATCGTATATTAGAAGACCTCTTGAGAGCCTGTGTATTGGATTTTGGTGGATCATGGGATGACCATTTGCATCTAATAGAGTTTGCATATAATAATAGTTAGCAATCCAGTATTGATATGGCTCCATTTGAAGCTTTGTACGGAAGACCGTGCAACTCACCGTCCTGTTGGTTAGAGACCGGTGAGAAATATGTGCTTGGACCAGAAGTAATAAGAGAAACATCAGACAAGATCTAGGTTATCCAACAGCGAATGAAGGTTGCCCAAGATAGGCAGAAAAGTTAGGCTGATAAGAGGAGAAGAGAATTAAAAATTCTCCATTGGCGACTTGGTGTTTGTCAAGATTTCTCCATTGAAGAGTGTGATACGATTTGGCAGGAGAGGCAAGTTAGCACCAAGATTTGTTGGTCCATTCCCAGTTCTTGAGCAAATTAGGAATTTGGCATACAAAGTTGAATTACCAGAGAAGATGGCAGGAGTTCACAACGTATTTCATGTTTCGCAGTTAAGAAACTTCATGCACGACCCAGATGTGACTATTTCACCTGATCAGTTGGATGATATCTAAGTTGAACCCGAGGCGGTTGGGAACCGCAAGCCTATGCGTATTGTTGGGAACGATACGAAGCAACTTCGAAGGAAAGCGGTGAATCCAGTCAAAGTTCAGTGGGGCGAGAATGAAAATGATTGTACTTAAGAGACAGAGGAGAGCATTGGAAGACGTATCCAGAACTCTTCGCCTGGTAAGATTTTAACTTCGATTTAGTCTTTCCGCATGCTAGGATAGGCTTGTTTGTTTTGCATATTTGATTGTTGTTTGTGGCAGGTAGGCATGCGGGATCCTTTGTATGTTTTGGGTTAAGGAATTTCGGGGACGAAATTTCTTAAGGAGGGAGTGTAACGACCCGCATTCTACGCATCAAAGGATCGTAGAATATTTATTTCTTTCACATACGAAGTCATATGGTCATGTAACTTTGGGAGACGACTATTGGGGTCATTTCCCATGTTCATGATTTTTACCGAATTTTAAATGGCCGTTTTGTCCCTAGCTAATCTTGTTTTGGCCATAACTTTTGATTGGAAAGGAGTTTTGACCTGAAACCAGTTCCATTGGCTCCAGATGATGGTTTACCTTTCCGTAGAGTGGTCACATTAGCCAAACGGACTCACCGTTTGGGAGATATGGCTGAAACAAGTTTCAGATGGTGAAAAACAGCTTAATTGGGCTTAACCTTGTGATTAACAACTAGACCCAAAGGGGAATTTCGGGATTAGGAGTTTAAAAGGGCTGTTAGTGTTTGGAGAATACCTTTTTCTCATTTTTCAGTCGTCACTATTCATTCCTTTTAACCTAGCCATGGCCTCCAACATCTAAAACATCCCCAAACCACTTTCTAACTGAAGATTAGCCTAATCAACACAAAATTAAGGAGGAATAGAACCAAAGCAAGGTTAGAGCTGCTGTGTTGTATTGGGAATAGCGCCAAACAGAGATTAATTTCAGATTTTGTATTTTATTTGTGGCCAAGGTGAGTGATTTGCATAGTTTTGCACTAATTATGGTTAATTAAGGGTAATTAGTGAAGATTAACGAAATTAGACATGGTAAAATTTTGGAAAAATATTTATAAATTCGAAAATAATGTTTTAGACCTCTGTTCGAAATTTGGTTTGATTTGGTTAAGTTTTGATAATCATATCATTAGTTTTTCTTAAACATGCTTAAGGGAAAATATGGGATTTTGGGTATATTTGATCCATTTTACATGCTATGATTGTTGTTTTGCTGGTTGTGGATGATTATACATGTTGCTATGACTGTATAGCATGCTTCGTGGTTGTCTAGAAGTGTTAGATTGGTCGAAAACGCCATCAAATGGCGTAAACAGTCGCTGGAAGATGTTGTAGGAAAATATGCAGGGACCGGATCGGATCGCCCCTACCCGAACCAACCCGATCGTGGAGTATCTTCTCCGAACCGATTCGCTTGTGGTGATGGAGCCCAATCCGAACCGCCTGGAAGCCCGTGAATTGATGGCCATGGAAGATCACACACCAAAGTGCTCTACCCGAACCGAACCACTCATACCATCCGACCCGATCCGCCCTCGTGAGCATGAGCTACCCCGACCCGAGCCACTCTAGGGGGCAAGATCTGAGCCGCTTAGTGGACTCCGAACCAATGGCATTGCATCACGAGTAGGACCTGACGATGAGTCACGAGCTGGAGGAGCACGACCCGACCCGTATGGGGTATTCTGATCCGAACCGAGGAGCTAATGACCACGACCTGAAGCAAAGTGAAGTGAAGAATGAAGACCGATCCAAAGAAGAAGGTGACGACCAAAACCCGAGATGCAAAGGTAGTCCAAATGGGAAGTTTGTACTTAGGATCCAGTTGGGAACCAACAAGTTAACTTCATGAGTTGGGATTTGCTGCGGGACGTGTGCTAAGGGGTTGTCGATGTCTATAACTTTGGATCACTATGTGTAGGGGGTACATGAACGGATTCAGGGCCACAGTGGCCTAGGTATGACTAAAGACGTATAGACCAATGAAGTGGGGTCATTTGTAAAGATTTGGTCATGACTCCATGGGGCAAGCTTGGTAGTAGCAATAGTTGTACAAGTCAAACTCTGTCACTACTTAGATGGGTCTAGTGATTGACAGTGGTGGACATCATATACTTTACGCACTGAGTGAGAGATGTGAGGATGGTTGCTATGGTTGATTTGTTTGCCATCATTATGACATGCACACCCCCACCCCCGTTATCTTTACACCATATGTTCAGTGGCACCTTAGAGTATTGTACGGTATGTAGTGCTAACACTTTGGTTGCGGGTCCAGGTTCAGGTATGAATGGATTATACCTGTTATTGTTCTATTCAGCTGCTTATCTCTCATACCAGACTTTTTGTCTGACCCAGAGTTTTATGTCTCTTCTTATTACTCTGGGTGCTCTCACGAGCAGACTAGAGACAAGTTAGGTGGGATGCACGAGTAGCTGTTCCGGAGACGAGTAGGAGGCTTCCACTTATGATATATATATATATATATATATATATATATATATATATATATATATATATATATTCTCCCTAGGTCGTTGCTGGTCACTACTTTGGGCATTAGTGGTGTACCTTTCTTTCTTTTATTTAGAGACAGTAATTTGGAAAGTTGTAATAAGCTGTATTTGGATTTCTACTGCTCTGACGATGATGTTGATGTTGGTTTTAGTTATCAGCTTATGCACTGTCTCGCCTGTTTTATGTCAAGTACATTATTATTATATTTTGTTCCATGCGCTGTGAGACATTCTATAGGTTTTCGAATAGTTCATTCTCTTCTTTCCTTTCTTTGGCGACCGTTCCATGCTAGTCGGCATGTGTACAACGCACTTTCGGAGGAAATGCTAGCTGGTGTGGGGCGGGCCGTCACATATATACACATGAAGAGATAAGGGAAAGCATGCATTTTCACAGAAGGAGGCAAAGAATTAATTCATTTTATGGAGCCCATTTGCTTATAAACTTCACATTAAAGACTGAGATAAAAAGGCCTCATGCGTTCTACATGACTCATTAGTGGCTAATGGCAATTAGAAGCTACATGAATGGGCATTTTGGGGATTTACCAAGGAAAGTGATTAGGGTTTCTTGATCATGTATATATATCCCCTTGTTTCATGTATTCCAATATCTCCTTTTTAGCAAATAAAAGTGTAATTAATCAAATAAACAAAAATGGCTTCCAAGCCAGTTTCTTTTATGACTCTCTCATATCTCTTTTAATTTCTATGCTCTACTTTGTGTTAGTAGTTTAGACTTTCTTTTCTGCAAGTAGTGTAATTTACTTTTATGCAACTAGAATTTAGGGGTAATGATGTTTTCCTCTCAATTAATGTAGATTCAACATGAATTTGTATGAGTGATCTCTTTGGGTGTAATAGCAATGGATGTTTTTGGTGTATTTTTGTTTCATATTGAATTTAATAGCCTCTTTTGTTCATTTCATAACATTGAGGCTATATTTGTGACATATACAACAAATTGCCTCTTCATCTAAAATTGTGACTATGGCAATGAAATGATTTTTGAGTTGAAATTTGATGATCTATATTACTAACCAATAGTAAATAGATCATACTTAAATTAGATTTTAGTTTCATTTCGATGGCCTGTTTCATAATAGTTAAAAAGTTAGATTAATTGTGTATTATAGTTTGATGGCGTATTTTATGTTAGTTATTAGCGCTAATAAGTTATGCTTATGATAATTACCTAATTAATCTTACCTAAGTTACTTGAGAGATTTTTATGCTATTTTATGTTGAACAATGTTGAAAGAGAGAAAAGTGAAGTTGCTCCTAAATTGGTTTTAATCTCATAGTTTTAATTTACATTTTAGTTTACTTTTTTTCTAGTACTTAATCACAATCCAAATTTTGGTTTAATTTGACTGAATAAGATTGAAATTACTTCTTTCCTTGTGGACCGACTCGTATTCGCCACGTACTAACAATTGTACGCCGTGCGCTTGCGGTTTATTATTAAAATATTTTGTTGACGGTTTCGTAATTCGACTGAAAATCCGTTTGCAAACATGGAGCATACCGACAAAGGATTTAATCAAACAAGAAAATAGAGGACCAACCTATGTGTTCTTTGGTATTTACTTCTCGTAATGTAAGATTATGAAATAACAGAATATATATGAAGATTTGAAAGACCATGCAATAATAAAATGGTAATATTTAGTTGAATGAAAAATTTAAGCATCCACATCCATACAACCCATTGCATTTAATTATCATTTAATTGTATTTAATAATTTATGAACTAACTTTTTAAAAAGTGGAATTTATTAAAGGGCCAATTGTAAATTTATATTTTAAACTAATCTATGAACTTAGATTTTGAAAGTGGAGCATAAAGACGAGGGCTTTAGTATAAAAGTAAAGGATTTATTGATGGGTTTTAGGGTATTTTCTTCTCACAACATGATAATATGAAATCATATAGTTATATATATATATATGTTGGACCAAAAAATGGCACTAACACCCAAATGCAAATCACAGAATGCATAAAATGATAAATAAGTGGAGACGTAGCCTGCGTCCACTTTACAATCTTATTGTTATCCTGATAGACTACAAGAATCAGTTACATGCAGACACACAATCCGTGTGTTAATTGAGATTACAAGAGGAGAATTTATATGTAGAAAGGTGCAAATTCCTTTAATGGCAGAGACTGTGGAGATGTAGAAGACAGTCCCAGCCAACCGTCCGAGAGAATCCTCTCAAAATTCCATGTAGTGGTGTATTTATAGATGTAGGAGAGCCTCTGGGAGGACCGGTTCCTGATAAGGCACGTGGCACCCGATTCAGGAAAGTAGGAGTAGGAATAGCCTTTACAATAGGTCAAGATCTACGCGTGTATTAGCCGGTTCGGTGGTCGGTTCATGGTCATGGGGCCGTGATGGCGAACTGGAGGTGGATCATGACGAAGTTGGTGTTGAGGTCTAAGGGTCGTGACCCATATATGCTCCACGAGTCGGGAGGGTCACAAGCCGTGGAATGGTGCAGGAGCCGAGGGTGCATCACGAGTGAATCATGGTCCATGGGTGTGTCACGAGCCGAGTGGGGGGAGGGGAGCCCTAAGGGCGAGCCGGTGCCAGGATCCCAGTTCTCGATGCTAGTTTACATCAGTTCAAGGAAACAGGCATAACTTTCAAACCGTAAGTCCGATTGAGACAAACCAAAGCTTTACCTGGAGCTATTTTAGAGGGCTACAGGTTTTATGGTGCTCAGCACCGTAATTGCTATTTTCGGGCCCAAAAGAGGTTGTCTGATAGGAGTTTCGGACCTGTTGTTGTTGCGATTTCAACCAAATCACTCTATGTCTTCTGACGTTATTTCCACTGCTTGAGCGTGTTATTATCCAAGAATTCCATGTGTGACAGCTTTGACCAAAAAGTGTGTCAACAATATATATGTTAGGAGCGCTCTGGAGCACTCCTGTAACAACCCTTATTTTCAATAACCTGTTATAACGTAAATCGAGGCAGAATTTAATTCTAAAATCTGAATCAAAGGAAACGGGCTATGCCATTGCGTTCGTCTCGGAAAAATACGCGAAATAGAGTCCGAGTTTTCGAAAATCGGAGTCCGTATGACCCGATTAAGGCCCAATGAAGTTTTCAGAAATTTCCAAGTTAAAAACAGATTTGGATTTCAAGTTCAAATTTCGAATTTCGGGCCTGGAAGGCTAGGCGGGAAATTTCCCACCAAGCCAACCAAGTCGACAGGCCTGTCGACTTGGCAGTCGACTTGGTTGGACCCAAGTCAACAGCCCTGTCGACTTGGTTCAGCCGGGCAGTTTTGCCTGGTGCACCATTTTGGAGTTGTGTTGAGTTTGGGGGCCAGATTCGGTTTTGAGGGCTGAGATTGGAATTAGGGTTTAATCCTAAGGCTAAAACTAATCCTAATCTCTATAAATAAGCCCCTAACCTAACCCTAAATCATCATTATTCATTCAAGTAACTAAACTATGGCAAAATCATTCCTCTCATGGCCTCCACTCTCTTCATAAAATTCCTAAGTTATTTCTATGAGAGATTTTCCATGCATACAAGTGTTTTCAAGCTTGTATGAGTGTCATTAGCTTGCATTCAAGTCAAGTTTCCATATTTACATCATAAAGCAAGGGTTTGGATCATTTTGGCTCAAGGGTTTTTCTATTGGAGCTTGCATTTTGGGTTTATTTGATTGCATAAGGGCTTTGTCTCAATCTATATATATTTTTGTGTCTTCATAAGCATTGTAAGCCCTTTTCTACTTTCATATTTAAACTCTAAAGTTAAATGAATGATGCAAGTTTGGTTGATCATTATGATATGCAAGTTTGCCATGATATGCAAGTTTACTATGTTATGTTATGCAAGTTTGCCATGATATGCAAGTTTACTATGTTAAGTTATGCAAGTTTGCCATGTTATGATATGCAAGTTGTCATGTTATGTATGCAAGTTTGGGTGGATCATTTTACTCATGTTATCATGTTATGCAAGCTTACCTTGAGTATATGAACATAAAGCTTCAAGCTTTATGCTAAAGGTTGCATTTTGGCAACATGTAGGTTATCATATCTCTCATGATAACTTGCATGTGAGGCTAAATGCGAACTTATGGCCATTTCTACATGTCATTTATCACCATGTATCACCAATATGCTAAGTTTGGTTTTATGCATGCTTTTGAGGCCTAAAAATGTAATATGCAAGTATATGAACATATGTACATTTCATATGCCACCATGTTAAACTTGTGGCTTCAACACCATTATGTCATGATTATGCCAAGTTCCCTCTTTCTATCCTTTATGCGCTATTGCGATATGTAAGCGATGGGATTGCGTTTGGGGTTGGGTAAACTTAAAAGACATAAAAACATAAGATTGGGAATTTACCTATTAAGTTAGGTCTACCCACTGGGAATTTACCTATTAAGTTAGGTCTACCCAAATGCTTGAAAACTCGTAATATGTTTTGTAAACATAATGGACATGACACTTAGAAAATATAAGTGTGACCAACTCGAGGTTGGGTTGAGTTTGTAGCGTAAACCTACCCGGAGCCGACCGGCTTAACTAGTTGCTACAAACAATAGGACCCAATGTGAGAAGTTGGTCATGTTGTACCTTGAACCCGAGGTTAGACCAAGTTGTGGTATAAAGCTACCCGGAACCGACTGGCTTAACTAGTAACCGCAACGAAGTCTAATGTGAGAGGTTAAGGCACATTAATTAATTAATGCCTCATGATTAGGGTTAAGTCATGGTCCACTTAATACTTAACCAATTTGGGCTTGGTGGATTAATCGGGGTTAAGTCGTGAACCCATCGTTACACTTAACCAAGTTAATCCATGATTAGTAAAAGGGTTAAACCGTACTTAACCCACTAGAAAATCCTAGCAATGGGGGTCCACTCCAGCAGTAATCCCAAGTTTGTATCATTAAGACCCTAGGGACTAGGCTAGGGTGGGGGCACGATTACTGGACTGGTATAAGTGACCAAAACGACGGTCGAGTGGTACGCCGATGTAGTTCCGGACGGACTATGGTCGTGCACGTAGTCCGTATTTGGAGAAGTCAAGCATGGGTACCAGTAGATCGAGACTGTGCACTCATGTTTATGGTGTCCAGGGGTTGACACCCTAGGGCTTGATACACCCGAAGGGTGGACCCGGCACAGTCCGACTACAATTATGTTTGGGCCGTATTGACACCAACACGTGACGAGTTAGGCTTAGGGAGCCGATCGATTAGACCGTTTGGTTGGACCTCGTATTAGGTTCATTTCATGTTATTGGGCCAAAGCTTGGGCCAAGGGATCAATACTTGTTTATTCAAGTCATGTTAGCTTGCTAGTACACCTGTGGTACAAAAACCTTAAACCTGATTATGCGAGGACACCTTTATCTACCTTGTTAGTTAATCATCATGCTAGTATGTTGTTATCCTTATGTTCATCCCTGCTTCTCATGTCAGTTAACTTTATCAGTTTACATTGATTGTAGTAGGGCTTACTCAGTCTTTTTGACTGACTTGTTTTTCTTTCGCCTCTTTTCTTCCGTTTCCCCCCTAGGTTCTCAGGGTGGGAATATTGGAGTTTAGCTTGGATTTCTGATCGCTTGCTTGTGGGATTTTAGCTCATGTACGGTCTTGACATGAAGCTAGCTATGGTTATCACTTATTTTGGGGATAGTACTTATGTATTTCAGTTTTTCAGTGATGTTGTTTTTATCTAGACTTGTGTATTTGGAAAGTTGACATTATGTTGTACCAGACTTGTTTTGAAATAGTTTGAAATCTTCCGCTGTTTTACTTATCTTATTTACTCTGTTTATATATATACATATGTTCTTGTTCTGCCTTGATATATCATTATGCATGTTTACCCGGTACAAACGCCCCTCCAAAGTCAGAGTGCTTGCAAGAGCCACCCTGGCGGAGGTGGGGTGTTACAACTCCTGTTTTGTTGCATCCCTTTAGCACCTCTATCCGTTCGTGAGCTACGGTAATCCAAATCCAACAAGAATTTATAGATGTTCAATCCGTATATATATTATCATCTATCCAAAAGTTGAGCTCGTTCTGACATTCGTAGAATAATATATTTGATGTTTAAGTTTAACGGGTCGAATAAATGTTTGAACGGTGAATAATTTGATGTCACAAAAATGTGAAATGGGCATAAAGCATCCTTGTTTGGTAATAAGTTTTGAAACTAGCCTCAAACGCGAAATTATTTCAAAAAGTAGCCTACTTCAAAAATTTGTCATATATATATATATATATATATATATATATATATATATATATATATATATAGAAAATTGGTACGCTTTCATTAATTACTTAAAAAAGTACATAACAAGGTTAGAATACTAACCCGAGTACGTTTAAAAACAAACATGACTAAACATAGATACTTGGAACTAAATACAACATAAAAGGTACTATGAAATAAAGAAAAGTGGACACATGATGAGGTCATTTATTCCCAGAAGCGTTAATGCGAACAATCCCTGCACCACTATCCATAACTCACGTTGCTCCACATGTTCTTCATTACTTCATTTTTCCACTCATAAGCTATTACTCGGTAAAAACACATAGTTTCCTGGAGAGTAAACAAAAGGATCTGCCTAAGAGCATCTCCAATCTAAAGCCAATGTAATGTCCATTGAATCCTACGTGGAAACACTAGTTTAACATTATGAGACCTACGTGTCTACAAAATCATTATATTAAAAAAAAGACTCCAATGCAAATGTGTTGGAAAAGTGGAACTGGTCCATATGGAAAAACTAAAGCAGATTCTTTGTTGGAAACTGGCCCTAAATAAACTAAAAAAGGCATGTTGCTAGAAAAGGAGGAGCTTGTACTACTGGGCAGAAGAATAGGTCACACAAGGGTATCATTTCGCCATTTTTTCTTCCTTTTCTATCATATTTGTGGAACAACTTACCTTGTCCCAATTTGCAATAGCAAAGAAAGTAGCTACATGTGGCGTAATAGGAATACAAGAATGAGAAACAGTAGACTTGAGAAGCAGTGATTTGTTAAAATCCTTAGTAATCAAACTTGTACAAAATATGGAGAAAATGATGCCATGCGAGAATGAATCCAGAAGATGATATATACCTACCAATTTGAAAAGCCCTATGCCCTAGAATTTCATGGCAGAGAAGTGAAGAACGAGGAAGATGAAAAAGTGAAGGAATAAAAAAGGAGCAGTTGAGATTATATGACGTGTATGCTTCAAATTGTCAAACGAGATGTCTGAAACTAGACATTATGTTTCACGATGTGAAATTTTTTCTTACCCACATCAGATTTCACAATGAATTCACAAGCGGATTGGAGAAGCAAAAAATAAAAACGTTGTCCAGTGCTTACGTGTAATCCACTTTACACTCAAAATACATCTACATTAAAGATGCTCTAAGCAAGTTAACAGTTGAAACCCCACGTTCTTTGTTACTTCATGTAGAATGGAATGAAACAGCAACAATCCTCTTCTGAATTCCTTTGCTGTGAATTATGCACCCACATGCTTCCATGTAGTTATGAAATGTACAACCAAAACCAGGCCATCACCATCCACGTTCTTAACAAATGCAGATTCCAATAAGAAAAATGTGTGCACAGGTGTATTGGCATATTAACCAATTTATATATACACACACACACACACACATATATATATATATATATGTGTGTGTGTGTGTGTGTGTGTGTGTGTGTATTTATATATATACAAGGATTTAAAATTGATCATGTATTGATAAAAGAGTGAGAATTTAAAGCATCAACTCCCATGAAAACCCAACTTTGTTTAATGATTTGCGAACTAAAATTTTGAAAGTGCAATTATTAAAAGGTTAAATGTAAAATCATACCTTAAACTAATTTTAGTGAACTTATATCTTAAAGTGGAACTATTTAAGCAGTTAAATATAGAATTGTATCTTAAATTGTTGAAAGAAGGTCATTTAGTGGAAGAATAATTAATAGAAAGGCATATAAAAGTTAAATTGTTGTGAACAAGAAGGAAACGAGAAACCATTAGAAGAAGAGGAAATTTTTATTCATACCGTATCGAAAATCAATGTTATAATGAAGCTATGGTTATAACATGTTACAGAAAATGAAATTTATAATAATAAACTTTTAACGTGAGGATATTCATGGAATATTGTTAATGCCACTCCAAAAACGATTAGGGGGAGGGGGTCACTTTTTGTATTTTTAAAAATTTACTGAGGGAAGATCATTTAACATAGCCACCCCTTAACAATTTGTAAAATATAAATCAAAATTTCCTTTTATCATTTTACTTCTAATTACGGTTTACTGTTCGTTAAACCCTAATCATATTCTACTTCTCAGAGTAAACAATTAATCATTTTTTTCAGGGAGGAACTAATTTCTAATGAAATTTTTAACTTTGAAAAAGAAGGCAAACATGATTTTTACTCAAAAGAGCGAATGACATGTTGAAATTGTTGAAAAAAATCATCGAAATGGTAATAATTTACTGAAGAAAGGGAGGCCTGTTTTCGACCCTAAACGATATATTTGTTGACAGCGAGCCGAAGTTAAATAATTAAAACGGCATGTACTCGCTAAATTTGGTGAACGCATCAGGTCATGAGAATGACACAAATTCGACGATAGACCACCGAATAAAATCGTGTTTTCCGACGTATTATCGCCGAATATGTAGGATTTTAATTTTATTAGTTATTCTATTTTCAGCATGTTATTTCCAAACTCTGTACTGAATTTCGGTATATTCTTTTCGATTTTTACCGTGTTTTGTGTATTTGAACAGAGGATAAAATCGAATTTTTTATTTATTTATTTTTCCATTTTGTTTTGGGCCCCTTTAACAATTTAATTTTTAATGGAATGAAAATAAAATATAACCATCCTTATCCGTTTTTGGAGTGACACTAACAATAATACTCTATTCATCTTTATAAATTTACAATAATTATAGCCCAAACATATTTTAGACGGACCCACTTAATCGACGAATAAAAGTAAGGCTAAATCAATTGGAATCCCACCTTTTTCCTTTCTCACCCTGACGTCTGAACAAAAAACATTGCACCCAGCCTTTTAATTATCACATCCAAAAAAAATACCAGAACTACGCTTTATTTTATTTCTTTCAAAAACAAATACCTTTACATTAACAATGGAAAGAAATAACAAATGAGATCCAAAAACGACAAAGCTGTAACTTATATTATTTATTTTCGTACTCATTGCAATCTACAAAAAAATGTTATTTTTCAGTTCAATTTAAAATAACTGAACGACATATTATACTAAAATTCCAAAAATGATAAAATTGTAAAAAAAAATCATACTTTTGCAATCTACAAAAACTTATATTTCAACTTAGTTTTAAAATAACTGAACGACATATTATACTAAAAATCCTAAAATCAAATAACATTAATGGAAAAAGACGTAAATAATGGAAAGAGAAAATTTGTAACTAAAAGCATCTTCTTAAAATAAAAATCCTCGAAATCATTTGTTTTTTTTTCAAAATATATTTATAACACTAATTTTTAATTAACAAAGTGTATGATATAATGGAAAAATGAATAAGATAATCTGAATAATATACAAGGGTAAATTTGTTATTTTATTTCTTATAGTTTTCAATGGGGTGGGAAAAGCAATAATCGGGGTGTTAGTAGAATTAGCAAGCAATAATCAAAATGTTACGAATGTTGTAATACATATAAATGAATATGCATTTGTCATATTATTTTTAGTCCCACATTTTGGGTGTAAGGCTAACATCAGCTCCAAAGCCAATATATAAGGGAGCCAATGTAATAGAATTATGGACACTGAATCAAGAGAAATAAAAAGCTCCCTCCTTTATCTCTTATGTTCCCTCTAATGTATTCTCTTTTATGATATGTTCTATTTTATTTTATAACACGTTATCAGCACGAGATTCTTTTATTGCTATTTGTTGAGATCTTCTAGATCTACATTTATGAATTTGTCATGTAAGTAATTTTTATTTGAGAATATTTGATCTATGGATCCATATTTTTTTTGTAGATCTAGATTATGTTCCGGTGGATCTAACTTTTTAGATCTAATTATTTTTCGCTTAGTGGTTTTTAGATATCCACCTATTCATATTTGATCTGGTATTATTGTATACCAAATATATTTTTAGGAAGATCCATTCATTTTCTTTTTATAATATTATATATGTATCTTTTACCCCATACGCTATACATAAATAATCTTCATTTGCTACTTTATCTCTTCAATAAAAGAGAAGCCATTGATAATAGGTATGCATATATGTAAACTGCAGGCTGCTTCTTATTTAATCTAATGCTTGCTGTACAACTTCAACTTTGTAATAATAGACTACCTATTCTCATTTTTTTAATGCTTCATCTCGCAAGATGATATGCTTTAAATATTTAGAACTACATTTCCATGTATGGCTTACTTTTATATGCTTTTTTCATCTTTCAATATAAGCAAGCTGCTTGTTAGCCAACATATGTATTATTGTGGCCATTATTTTTGTTATATGGTGTATGGCTCCTTGACAGTTTGTATTGTTTCATTATTGTAATTAGTTCATTGTAAACGTATAGAGAAAGGCTTGCAGATTTGTATATTTTTTTATGATTCCGTGCCGTAATATATTCAATTTAATTATATAACATGTATACTGATATGTGAATTTTGTTTAATTAAGCATATGCAAATTTTTTTGTGTAGTTCACAAAAATTTCGAACATTGAGATTCATTTACAATCTCAATGCTTAGAGGATACCATTAAAAATGGTAATACTATGTCCCAGCAGGTTAAAGCAAAGGCTCTGATTTTTTTTTAAGATGCCACATCCGCGATGATCTAAATATTTAACTGAAAAAGATCCTATCCACTTATGGAACTCCCTGAAGGAGCGTTATGACCACCGGAAGACGGTCATACTTTCAAACACAAGGCAAGAGTGGTTGAACCTGAAGTTCACATGCAAATGACCTGAAGTCCATATGACCTAAAGTTCATATACAAATCCTTTTAAATGAGGGACCTGAAGTTCCGAGGAACCTGAAGTTCATATTCAATTGAGAAACATGAAATTAAACATAAAAGCCTATAATTGCATTTAATATTTGCTTATAGCAAATGACCAATAATAGGAAAGGATTTGAAAAATCAATGAAATGAAAAGTTTTAACAAGAGGAAAAAGCATTATATTCCAACTTTATACAACAAATAATTTCTTTAAAAAACTTATTATTGGAAGAGATCATTACATTTATAATCAATACTATTTTCTTGAAGAAAAATAGTAAAATGACTCTCATATGTGAAAAAAGGGGCACTTTCTTGAAAAGTTGCTTCAATTTAAAAAATATAATAACATTATATGAATTATGATAAAACTTGAAGTTTTATATAGTCATATTATATTTCTAGAAGAAATAATTTATTGTTTCTTAGGAAAACTTTTATAAAGAAAATATGCATCCCGAAGATCATATTAAGTTAAGATCTAAATACTGATCTAATTTTTGCACTCCGAAAGTGAATGCAAAAGTAATTTTTGTTATAAAATGGAAAACTTAGAACCTGTAGTTTCTATGATGGTAACAAGTAGCCTGAAGCTCACTATGTGATTTTTATTTTGTTTCATTTCCCTTTCAACATGTATTAGTTTGAAACTTTTGTTTATTTGCCTTTCTTTTTAGCCTGTGCTTATGGAATTGCAGAAATAATTTGTAATGTTGGACATGATAAGTAGTTTATTCCCATGGACATTTATCCGTGATTCAGTTATCAACTAGCTGTATTGCTTTTAATTCTTAAGGTATGGATCGACAATGTTTGAGTGATGATATATGTCTGGTTGATTGTGGAACTACTCATACGATATTGAAAACCCCGAAGTTTTTCTCTGAATTATCTGAAAATGTTTCATATAAAGTTTCAACTATAGTTGGTTTAACCAATATAATTGAAGGGTCCAGAAGAGCCCATACAGTGTTACCAAATGGTATAGATGTATTCATTCAAAATGCACTATATTCAAGCAATTCTAAAAGAAATCTGCTTGGCTTCAAAGATATAAGAATGAATGGATATCATAAATGAAAACAACAAAGAATATCTTTGTGTTATTTCTAAAAGTGAAAGCCAGAAGCTTATTTTAGAAAAATTTGGAACAATTTCAACTAGATTATACTTTATCAAAATTGGTATAGTTGAATCTCATTTTATAAACATGAGCTAGAAGCTCACAGATACAAAGAAATTGATTGTTTGGCATGATCGTTTAGGTCATCCCGGATCAACCATGATCATTTACATAAATAAGAAAAAAAGTTATGTTCCTTGCAGGAATATCATACACTCCAGAAGTAGTGATTTCTTTTCTTGAATCTTATTTTTATTTAATGCATCTAATTTTGTTACTGCATTTGAAGTTTGATATGTATTTTTGTATATTGATATGATATATCAATGGTTTGTATGGAGGAGATAAGTTCATCCCAGAAGCGGTGATAACAAAATATCTTTAGAGGATATTTGTATATTTGGATATGATAAGATATCTCTAGAAGAGATCTGTTTATATGAAACTAATAAAATATCTCCAGAAGAGATTTCTACAATTAGAAGCAATAAATATTTGTAGAAAAGTTCATATATTTCTCCTAAAGGAGAAAATATGTATTAAAACTCCATAAATGGTGTTTATGGAATATAGCAGAAGCAATATTAAAACTCCATCAACTTAACAACTTGAAGTTGTTCATATATTTATTTGGACCAGAAGTTCAATATGTTTTCAAACCAGAAGTTTTGAACATTATCATACGATCCTGAAGAATTTGTAATGACATTGATCAATACATTGAAATCAATACTTTGATCTTTGTAATAATTTATTCTAAAATCACTAACTCAAATGAGAAAGACTATGCAAATTTATAATACGTGGACGCACGTATTTATATATTCATATCTGTAAATATTTAACTAATAACCTGAAGTTTGTTATAAGCATATTTTATAGATTATGGATAAATATTATTTAGTGATTTAAATTGCAGTCAACATGAATGTTGAATGACCTGAAGTCATATGTGTATTCAAATAACCTATATAATAAGAAAATTCCTCCAATATTGCTAGATTAATGAAAGAGAATAAGTAACAAAAAAATGATGAATGCATCTTATCGACTAATTAAAGGGTTATCCTCCAACAACGGATATACATATAAAATACTTGCCAGCAACAATGTGATAATGGATCAAAATGAGAATCCCATGATGAATATTATTTAGTGTGACAATGTTTGTCAACATTGAGGGGGAGGATAAAGGGATACAATTTCATTTTGAGTATCAGTATAATTGACACACGAATAAATTATAAATAATATCCCTTGTAGACTTGCTTCAATATATATTTGAATCCCTGAAGGATCAAAATGCATAAACCACATTTAAAGATTGGTTTAAAAGTCAGTTCGAGACACTTTTGAAGTAAGTAATAAAGATGCCAGATGAAGGAGGTGAGTGTTCTTAAAGAAATACCTAAGGAGTCTCTTGAAGAGATCCATGACATAATTGTCAAATAACCCCAGACGTGGTTTAGGTACCTAAAATAGATAAATAAAGAGATCTCAATAAATTATATATAGAACTGACAATATATAATCATCGATGATAAATTATGAAAGTAAAGCGCTTATGTTAAATCATGATTGGCCATCATGAATCCTTCTCTAATTGAGAAATGTGGACCTGTAGTCCACAAAGTAGTGAATAAACCTCGAAGGTATGAATATTTGTTAAATCACACTAAATGATGAAAGAACATTAGTTCCTGAATAACATAAACTACTTTGTTGGTTATATAGAATATAAAAAACAAAGAAAGTTGATTACAACATTCTTTTAAGTATTGTTATAATGAAAATCATGATATAATTCATGATGAGTAGATTATTTCCTGCTTTTAAGTATTGTTTTAATGAAACATTTAATATACTTTTGAGTATAGCTGCAATATGTAAAATTCATTGAAGTGTACAGGTTCCTGAAGAACATAAATAAATTTAGTGATTATAAAGAATGCAAAGAACATAGAATATAGATTACAACATGCTTCTAAGTATTGTTGTAATGAAAATCTTGATATAATTCAAGATGAGTAGATTACTTCCTCCTTATAAGTATTGCTATAATGAAATTAATATTGTTCATTACAAATGTATTGCAATGTGCAAACCTGATTAAAGCATAAAATTGTAAACACTCGAAGTGTATAACAAGCAAGCGCAAACAAAAGGTGTTTTAAATAAGAAAACATGCCTGAAGCATGAAAATGCACACAAAAGTCTTTAAAGAAAAGTTCATTAAGAATTTTCTTGTGATGTTGTACTCTTTTTCCTTCACTTTGGTTTTTTCCCATAGGATTTTCCATTGTGAAGGTTTTAATGAGGCAAATGTTAATACATGATGAACGTCAGAAGTATGAAGAGTAAAGATTATTATCTCTTGAGTTTATTTTCTATACAAGATTTGTTGTCAATGAGATACATATTTACGGATCCAGAAGTATCTATAACGAAATTGAGATATCAAAAAGTATGCACTTTTTTTAACTAAGATTTTCCCCACCAGGTTTTTCTTAGTAAAGTTCTAATGAGATATTATATTGATCCAGAAGTATCATCCTCAAAGTAATATTGAAAGTTTTAACGAGACATTATCTTGATCTATAAGAATCAAGCACCACATCAAGGAATAACATCTCAAATATGATATTTAAGTTAATCTGTATTTTTATCCATAACTAAGGTTTTTTCCACTGGGTTTTCCATTGTAAGGTTTTTACTGAAGAATTATATTGATCCAGAAGTATAATTCTACATTTAATGTAGTAAATTATTGAAAATATGATTTTGTACTCTTTTTCCTTCACT
This sequence comes from Allium sativum, assembly GCA_030737875.1. Taxonomy (NCBI): domain Eukaryota; kingdom Viridiplantae; phylum Streptophyta; class Magnoliopsida; order Asparagales; family Amaryllidaceae; genus Allium; species Allium sativum. The sequence goes on along the minus strand of CM060922.1, from coordinate 314,094,661 downwards.
AAGATTTTTTCCATAGGGTTTTTCTTAGTAAGGTTTTAATGAGGCATTACATCGATCCTGAAGTATCGAACTCCTATAAGAAATATCATTTTAATATGACAATATCTATGAGAGGGAGCAATAATTTTTCAAGGGGGATAATTTCAAGCTACTATAAGAGCATTCAAGAATTTGAAGACACATATTCAAGGAGGAGTGTTAAAATTATCTTTCTGATCCACATAAAGTAAAATCACAAACTGGATATGTGTTTACAAACAACAATGCAGCTATTTCATGAAGATCTACAAAACAAACATTGGAAGCAACATCATCCAATCATTCTGAAATTCTAGCACTACATGAAGCGAGTCGAGAATGTGTTTGGTTAAGGTTAATAATTGAACATATTCGAAGCACATGTCAACTTCCCTTAACTATAGAAAGATCAACTATTATTTATGAGGACAATGCAGCATGCGTAGCTCAGATTCAAGTAGGATATATCAAGGGTGATAGGACAAAACATACTTCTCCTAAATTCTTTTTCACACATGAGCTTCAAAATAGAAGTGAAGCAAATCCAATCTCAAGAAAATCCAGTAGATCTATTCACGAAGGCACTTCCATAATCAACATTGCAGAAGGAGATATAAAAAATTGGTATACGCAGCTTGCATCACCAAACTATTTGAATAATGCGTTACGAATCGGGGGAGCATATATTATGCGGTAATGCACTCTTTTCCTTCACTAATATTTTTCCCACTGGGTTTTTATTAGTAAGGTTTTTAACGAGGCATTATTTCGATCCAAAAGTATCAATCCTCGTTGGAACATTGTCAATATGTTTCCTGGAGATGAAATAAAATTGTACTCTTTTCTTTGTTTATGATTTTTCCCACAGGGTTTTTCATAAAAAGGTTTTTAATGAGGCAATTAATATTATCATCTTTACATACGCATATTCAAGGGGGAGTGTTGTAATACATATAAGTGAATATGCATTTGTCATATTATTTTTAGTCCCACATTTTGGGTGTAAGGCTAACATCAGCTCCAAAGCCAATATATAAGGGAGCCAATGTAATAGAATTATGGACACTGAATCAAGATAAATAAAAAGCTTCCTCCATTATCTCTTATGTTCTCTCTAATGTCTTCTCTTTTATGATATGTTCTATTTTATTTTATAACAACGAAAGGCATATTCGTCATTTATTTTCTTGGTAATTTGGTTACCCGTTTTGTGCAAGAAAGAAATGGAAAGGAATATGAGGGAGATATGGATATTGGAGATATTCATCATTTATTTTGTTGTCATATTTCATGAAAAAAGAAACGAAAAGAAATTAATTTGGGAAAAGAATTGACATTTTGCTCAATTGTTATATATAGCAATGGCCTTTTTAGTAACAATACACAAATCCTAAAATGCTTAAAGCAATTAATTTTGAACTTTTTCACTTATTATCTCCTTCGCTTTGTAATTTTCTAAAGATAGAAAACAATAAATGTACAACAAAAAGATTGTTTGAATATGTTTTTTCGTTAAGTTGATTTGTTTCTGTCAACATATTTTTTTCTTATATACGTAAACTTGAGAAACAATAATAATATAAAGAAGGAATTTATGATTTCAGGCAAAAAAAAAAAAAATCATTAACCTTACCATGAGAACACTTACTATTTTATATTTTAATTTGATAGTTATTTCTTATTTAGCATCCAAACATACGCTTTATTAAACCACATTAAATTAACAAGTGATAACCTCTATATTAGATTGGACGTGAAATGAAAAATTAGAACAAACATATTCAATAGCAAATTTTATGAATTATCATTGATAAATATTGATATATACTTTATTACTTACTCTGATGTATTTTCCATTCTTATAAAAGTTGGATGCTCAATATTTTTTTTACTTTACATTATTGGCATATTTGTAAGTGAAAATTATTTCACTAACTTTACCAATAATGTTTTTAATTAGAAAGAGGATACATATTATTTGATTGGTTCGGTTACAAGAACATTTATGGCATATTTGTTTAAGATGTTACTTATTCTTCATTTTCCATGTTGCAGTAAATTTGTATTTAATGTCTAATTTGCTTTCTATCACAAACATATGTGTTGCACATTTTCTACATACCTTAATGTAGTTTGCACTTATCCTCAAGCTAAACACGCAATTGATGAGAAATTATATTTAAACAACTATATACTAGGTTTTGAGCATAGAAGTATGCCTATGTACACAATTCTGAATTTTTTTAGATAAAAATAATAATCAATTTGTCAGCTATAATGCACTAACATTGGATCTTAGTTCCATCACAATATTTAACATCATTTGATTTTTGTATATAGTTCTAAAATTTTGGTTTTCATATGTTGTCTTATTTATAATCATATATACTATTTTGTTTAAAATTGATTTTGAGAAAGCCAATGAAAGCTAAAGACTACTATGAAAGGGGCAATTAGATAAAGGAAGCAACAAGATAAAAGGAAGTTATCTTTCACAATATCTCTATTCCATTTTTCATTTTCTACATTTTTCTTCAATGCTAGAAATTCCTTCAAGCAATTAGACCATAATTCATTTTGATTTGGAATTGATCTTTACATTCTTGAGATATAATGCCGGAAAATACAAAACCACATTAATAGTACATGTGAAACATGATTTGTCTCCAATAGTTTTAAATTCTTTAGTAATATATATTACACGATCGCATGAAAATGTGAATACATTGGCACAACACAAAACAAGTCAAAGAGCATAATACAAGATACTACATACTGGAGATATAGTTGATGCCATACATTTTATCATCGGATGCCTTCATCTTTACAAGGATGGACCGTGAGCACTACAACAAGCATTATCTTCTAAAGTATTTCATATGTTCACTCATGGATAAAATGAAAGCAAGTGAAAGACTTTCTTCTGTTATAATACGCTATTGAAAGTTTTGTATATAGAGTTCAACTTCAAATTAAAAAAAAAAGATCAGACAATGTTAGTAGCATTTAAATTGATAATCATGTGCGTAAGAGAAAAATAGCGTAAACAAAAACTAATATATCATCAACAATATCACTGAGCTTGTCTTCTAAGCAAATTTGTACTCGTAGTCAAACAATTTTCACCTTCATATTCTTTGCCTTATATGTAATAGAATTATCTAGGGAATGCTTTATTAAGGCAAGTCTAGAAATTAGAGGATAAGGAAAAATCTGGAGAAGAAGAGTCTAGAATCTTTGTTGTATTATAAATATAATTGTACTCTCTCATTTGTGGTATGAAGAAAAGTGAAGCAATAACAATGTAGTCGTTCAATTATTCTAGGTTTAATCTCTCTTCTCCTCTCTATATCAAATTCCAACAGGGTATCATAGCCAGGTTGATGAGAAGGGATAAAGAGATCTCTAGAGAGCGAGAAAAAAAATCAGTTTTTATAAGCAATTCAAAGACGGACCAGATGAAGAGCAAGAAAACATGGCACAAGTGGCTAATGGAAGAGAATTTATGTTAAAGTTGTGGGTGAGAAGTGCACCATGGAGAGAAGTGCTCCAATATTAAAAGAGTAGAGTTGAAGAGACATGCTTCAACAATTGAAGGTAATGAGAAGTGCCTCACAAATCGAAGAGAAGTGCTTTGTTTATTATCTCAATAACTTTGAATCAAGGAATCTGCTTGGAGTAATAAAACCAAGTTTAAGGGGGAATGTTGAAATTAAACTTGGTTTTAAAAGGAAATATAAATTATGGAATAGATTTAATTATTGTATTTAGGAAAGGATGAAAATAAATGGTAATAAATATTAGAGTTATTATATATGTAGTGCGGTGCTAAGGGCACCCCAATATGTTCTTCCTAATAACGCGACTAAAAAAATACCACAAGAATTAATATTACACCCTTCTTAATACTACACACTTAATAAATAGAGGCTACCACACTTTTTACCCTATTTCTATTTCGCTCGATGTTCATTCGTCCTCATTTCTAAAACCGATCAATGAGCTAAACCCTGAATCTATAACTGATCAACGAATTCAACGCCGCAAAGCCGAGGAATATACAAAAGATGTGAATAAGATTTGAACTAGGAAAACTAGAAGAGAAAGTGAGAGATTATGGTTTTCAGATCACCAAATAATTGAGAGATTACAGTACGAATTTGAATTTTTCTACTGAGAGATACGAAGAAGGCAGTGATTACGCGAGATTAGAATTTTTAGATTAGCTTAGTACGTGATTTGTTTGGCGAATAATGGTTGAGTGAGAGATTAGAATGGAGAGGAAATGTGGTATTAGGAATAATATAAAATTTAATGAGTTTTATTTTTTTAATTGCGGTATTAGGAAGAACATATTGGGGTGCCCATAGCACCACACTATATGTGTTAGAGAATATGATGCCATTGATTGGGCTATGATTGGGCTAGAGGATATATTGCCTTCCTTTATTAAGAATGTTGTTAAGAATGAATTATTGAGTTTCCTGGTTTACAATATTTAGGATAAGAATGAATATTATTGACATGAATTTAGGATAGGAATGAGTTAATGAGTAGTTAATGAGTTTCCAGTTTTACATTATTTGCCAATTGCAAATACTTTTGTATCATGTATATATATGAGGGATTAGCATTGTAATAGCCATCAATTCATATTAAGAAAAATGTAGCCTTTTGATTGTTTACTGTTTCATATCTCTCTTCTCTGTGATCTAAATTCTAACATGGTATCAGAGCAGGTCAAAGGAAGGAGAGAGATATGTATATATATATATATATATATATATATATTAAAAAAAAAAAATCGTTGTCTCTAATTCCCTATTGGCTTCTACGTCATGCATCGATTGGAAAAGAGCTACGAAAAGAAGATGAATGAGAATCTGAAGAAGTACGACCAAGAAATGAAAAGAAGAGCAGTTCTGCAGGAGCAGCAACAAGCGAATTTGGAGCTCTTGTCTGATTAGCAATCTCTAATTCCCGATCTTTAATTTAAAGACCTCTTTGTTTGGTTTTCTTTGATTCATGGTTGTTTGTATTGGAATCATTTTAGGCATTTTTTATCGAACTTGATATGGGTGTATACAGTTTGAACTTGTATATTTGATTAAATCGGTGGATGAGATTATGACAAAAAAAAAATCATGAGGAAGGAGGGCGTGAGCCTGATGTGTGATGTATGTGAAGATGAAGGTGAATGATGTTTGTATTTATGACTGATGATGAAGGAAGGGTGCGATGTGAACTGGATGGAATTATGTGGAAGTTTCTTGTAGTGGTTTGACGATGATTGAGATGGTTTGGTGAATGAATGAGATTGTGATACTTGTTGATCGATCAGATATTTGGATGAATTGGAGATGAAGCCCGTGGTGTTGACATAGTCGACGATGAGTAGTGATGGACTTGTTTGCATTGCCGGAGTGATCACAACTTTGCTGCTTCTTTTGTTGTGTTTTAATTTGTAGTCTCAGTTTGTATATGTGAAAGTTTGTTTAAAAAAAAGGACAAAAAAAGAAGAAGATGATGATGTTGAGTGGTTGGTCCACTTTAAAAACCATTATTAAGTGGTTGGTCCACTTCAAAAACCATTATTGAGTGGTTGGTCCACTTTAAAAACCATTATTGAGTGGTTGGTCCACTTTAAAAACCATTGAGTGGTTGGTCCACTTTAAAAACCATTATTGAGTGTGGTCCACTTTAAAAACCATTATTGAGTGTGGTCCACTTTAAAAACCACTTTAAAAGGCTACATTGAGTGTGGTCCACTTTAAAAACCGTTATTGAGTGTGGTCCACTTTAAAAACCATTATTGAGTGTGGTCCACTTTAAAAACCATTATTGAGTGTGGACCACTTTAAAAACCATTACTGAGTGTGGTCCACTTTAAAAACCATTTGTAAAAGTGAAGAATTGCTAATGGCATATGAAAGTTTGAAGTTGCTGATGGAGGAGGAAGTTTGCGTCTGAGGCGATGTTGAAGTAGCAATTTCTATTTGGCAAACTCACGATTTTCAGCATCGTGAGTTTGAGGGGGGATGTTAGAGAATATGATGTCATTGATTGGGCTAGAGGATATATTGCCTTCCTTTATTAAGAATGTTGTTAAGAATGAATTATTGAGTTTCCTGGTTTACAATATTTAGGATAAGAATGAATATTATTGACATGAATTTAGGATAGGAATGAGTTAATGAGTAGTTAATGAGTTTCCAGTTTTACAATATTTGCCAATTGCAAATACTTTTGTATCATGTATATATATGAGGGATTAGCATTGTAATAGCCATCAATTCATATTAAGAAAAATGTAGCCTTTTGATTGTTTACTGTTTCATATCTCTCTTCTCTGTGATCTAAATTCTAACAATATGTAATAGAATTATCTAGGGAATGCTTTATTAAGCAAAGTCTAGAAATTAGAGGATAAGGAAAAATCTAGAGAAGAAGATTCTAGAATCTTTGTTGTGTTATAAATATAATTGTACTCTCTCATTTGTGGTATGAAGAAAAGTGAAGCAATAACAATGTAGTTGTTCAATTATTCTACGTTTTAATCTCTCTCCTCCTCTTTATGTCAAATTCCAACATAGATTTCATTAACTTATTCTATAAGCTAAAACCTTCCAATAAAAAGTAGTTGTTTCTTCCAAATATTTTGGCTTATGTTCGTTTACTATGATGATATAATTTGTTTAAATTTTGTTTTCTGGGATTGTAGGACAATTTGTAAATGTAGGCTAACTTCTTTTGACAGTATTGGGCTTTCTATGATTTTAAATTTTTATTTTGTTGTTGTACTTCTAGTGATAAAACATAAACAAATCAAGCAATTTAACCACTTATTATGAAGGCATTCCAAATAAGTTGAATTAGGAAACGTAATCATTTGCTGATGAATTTAGGCAGTGGAGTGTGTGAGATCCATTCCAAAAGTTTTCCTCCAACAAAGAAATTCAGCTTGCAGTTACTACAAACAGTAAGTTGTCTTTCATTGTGTGGTCACATACTCGGACATCAAAGTAAACTTTTATGCTTTTATCTTGCCCTCTTATGCTTTTGCTTTGTTCTATCCTTGATTTTACTCACTAGATATAGCTAAATTTTACTGTTATTGCAGTTTAACAATATTGTTTTCAAATAACTACCACTCCACTACTTTTACTACATACCATTTGCTTCTACTACTTTTGAAATTTACCAATGTCTCAAAAAGTTAAGAAGTTACATGAAATTATTTATGAAAGATATGAATCCTTTATAAAAATAATTTGTGCTTTTTATAACCTATAGATTATGTCAATTAGATTCTTAATTTTGTTGTTTTACAATCATACAGCTTAAATAGTTTAGAAATTGCTATGAACTGACTATTTCTTATATTATTATCCTACGAAATAAAATAACTTATATTGACTAATGAAAAAATTTTGTTTGATTTTTTTTATCATCACATGTATATTATGATTATCTTACCACATCAACCTTTGATTATTACAACTATATGTGCTGAGTAGATCTTAAATTAGTAAAACTTAACCTATATGTTGGTGGCTTTCACTTTTTTCTCTTCACCTCTTCCGATTTTCGCCATACTATTTCCTATAGATTCAGTCTTCTTACTGATTTTAATTTGTTCCTATATGTATTGAGAAAATTCCAAAATAATTAGATTTTTAGTAATTCTATCCCTTCATGTTGAGATTTATTTATTTTATTTTTCATTTTGAAGTCTGTATGATTTATAGGTCCTATTTTTTTGCAATACGATGACTATTAAACTATTGCAATTTGTTTTATAATTTAATAATTACAACGATCCTTGATATTGTAGTATTAACTGATAACTAATTGTATGCCTAATTTATTTTACCTATATACGAGTAAATGTATGGCAAACCATCCACCTTCATATATGATTTATTCTGCTAATTGCATGTCTTAAGATGGCCAAATAACATAAGATAGTGTATTTAACTCATGGCGCATTCCATTCTTAGGGACTTATAGGGAGAACTATGTGCTAGGTAATTAATTGTTGACAAATTAGGTTATTCTCTTAATACTCATCTGCAGTAATACTTTTCTGCATCATTTTGTACAGTCATTCACTTTGAGATCATGTAAGGCTGTATTCATTTGTAGTAAGCAAATTTGCTGAACCATGAATATCTCAAATATGACTTTATTTATATTTCTACCCCTAAGATGAAACCATATTTCCTTTAGCTTTTAGGTTTGTCTATTGGATCTGGCCATGTTTTTCATCTTTATTTTTCTCCCTTTTCAGTTTGAACATCTAAGTTCTGTATTTATGCTACTGGTCTTCCCACGCTACCATTTTCCATTTATACAATGATAGTAAATACAAATCATAAGCATTTGTTGATTTTAATCGCTATACACTGTGGAATTTAAAATAAAAAAACCATTGTTCATTTGGGTTTTTTGTTTGACAATTACAGACTTAAAACAAATAAAATATAATTATTTTTAAATGTATAACAAACTAATTGTAAGTATCTATGATTAATACCAAGTTTAAAAGATACCAAAAAAAACCTTTTGATTGTATTAACACCATTAATGGTGCTTTGACCACTAATGTATGTTTATTGTTCAAAGTTTTCCTTAGTTCTACAAATAAATGACTAAATGAATTAAAGTTACCTTCCTCCTTAATTTTAGAAAAAAATTCGACTTGATTTATAATCAATTCACTCAACAATCAATAGGTTGAAATATTGATAACGTGCTTTGAAGAATCACCGTTTCGATGTAATCAATACTAGAAAAGAGTACAAAATAGTACATTTGTCAAGTATCTAAATTTTGAAAGTTTTAATTATCGCATTTTGAATATTTTTACCTATAACACAATATTGTATTGAAAAATGGCACGGTCAATAAAATATTCGGATAAATTTAGTTTTAGTGAATCAATTTTAGAAACACTTATATCTGAAATTTATTCTTAAAAAGGTTTTCAACAGTTCCAGTTGTTTTTGACTTAACAAGAAATTGGTCCATATGACTAGGGCTGTCAATTTCCTACATGACCCGTGACCCGACCCGAAACCCGCACGGAAATTAGCAGGTTAACCCGACCCGTTTAATTAGTGGGTCATTTTCGAGTCAACCCGGATTTGACCCGTTTATAAACGGGTGGGTTTAGGGTTGACCCGCTAACCCGATTTTGACCCGCCAAACTTGATTATATGTTGTATCTATTCCATACAGTTAGTCTTTTATGTATACTATTAATGTTAATCTTTATGTATGCATTAATCAATATGCTCGTATATGTAAGATATTATATTTTACTAATATATTCTTGTATGTTGTTAGTTACATTTTACTTATAACAATTGTATCTCTTCCATACTGATAGTCTTTACTTTATGCAGTATGGGAATATATACTTATGTATAGAAAATGGTTTTTTGATATGGTGATTTCATGCTGTATATATGTGTTGTCTGTTGGTGACTTTACAACTTGTTGCATGTTGGTGATTATATAACAGTGTGCATGTTGGTGATTTGGTTCTTTTGTTGCTAATATTTGTCGGCAATATCTATCAATGGGTCAAATGGGTAACCCCGACCCAACACGACCCGACATGACCCATTTAGTTAAACGGGTTACGCGGGTCGGGTTTTGTCAACCCGTTTATAAACGGGTTGGGTTTTGTCAACCCGTTTATAAACGGGTCGGGTTAGGGTTGGGAAAATATGACCCGTTTAATAAACGGGTTGACCCGACCCATTTACAAATCAACCCGAACCCGACTTGACCCGACCCGAACCCGACCCAACATGACCCATTGACAGCCCTACATATGACCATGCGATTTACTGAAAGTGCGATTTGTAAGTTAACATCACAATTTCTCATAAGTTTAAAAAAAATGTATGGGCATTTACAACCATCTCATTACAAAGAAAAATTGTTTATAAAACGATTATCTGCTTTAAAATATATTATTTTATTATTATATTCCCAAATTATATATATACATATACATAAACATACATACATACATATATATAAACATAACTTCCTACATATTGTCAAGTAGATGATCACAATTTATTGCCATCCTCCAGTTTTCACTAAAGAATAAATATAAGCATGTTTATGGATCCATATCCATTTTATATACAGAGATATAACGAACTGTTTCCTTCTTTGGGCAGCCATTATATCATGAGATTATATTCGTGGTTCGCCTTTTCAAAAGATATTTTGTCTTCCTTTCTGTTTTTTTATCCACACTAGATTATATGATCATTCTACCATTTATTGTTAACCATGTTAACATTCTTGATCCAATATATGCTCCATTTGTACGGTCGAAAAATTTATGTTCTATGTATTCTAGTTTGGAGATTACTTTTCACTTTCAATGCATTGACCTGTTGCCATTGACACTCATATTTTATTGAAAGTTGACATTACTGTGGGTACCAAATTTACCGTAGGTTTTAGAATGAATGTGTGACATCAAATTCCAAGGTTTTCTTTATTTGAATATTTTATTATCCTAAATTAAACTTGCACCATGTAGGTTAACTTAATCTTAGCTCGATGGTAGTCGTGATGAAAACTTCAAGTTTGGTTATGGGCGTTCATGGTTAGCAATATATAATAGAATTTTGTACACAAATAAAAATTACGAAATATTTTAAAGATCCGATTAAACTCTAATTTCCATTTCTTCGACCAATTCAAATCGATCCACAAAAATTTATTCCAAAATTTAATGAAGTTTATTAGGAAACCATTTTTTAAATAACAATGAGATTATGAAAATATCCATTATATAACTCTTGATCGTTGTTTCATATACAATCTTACTCGACCATGTCGATATTGAAGTTGAAAAATAAAAAATGCTAATTTTTATTTTATTAAATTTTGTTCTTTTATTCCTTAAAATTTAATGCCTTTTATTAGTGTTAATATTTGCAACAAAGGTAAAAAGAATTTTGAGTCATATTCCTCAACAGTTTGAGGCGTGCGAGGGGTACGCTTTATACATTTGTATGCCTCAAGTTGTTGACGCGTAAGCTTTAAAGGTAAAAAGCTTTCTGGAATAAGCCTTAAGGCGTTTTATCTCTTTTTTCCTTGAGGAGCTCCTCGAGAATTGAGTATTGAGGCTGGGTTTTTTTTTAAAAACAATGATCGTGATACATGAACTAGAAACCATTCGGCGATGGCTTGCTTTAAAAATCGATGTGGCATGCTATATTTCAACATATGCAGTGGCTACCCTGTAGCTTGTAGTTAACTAAGAAGGAACAATATAAATATACTATGGTAGTAGGGAAAGAAACGAAACTTGGGAAATCATTCTCATGCAAGGCTAGAAGGCTTATATGTTGATGGTCAAAGCTTTCTCCATAAATCATTTAAAACTTCTATACTGATTATAGTGAAAAAAATTTATAAGTGTTATTTTAAAATAATGGGAGGTTAATATGAGATGTATTTAATATGCATTGACATGATAAGTGCTTTCAGGTTGCGGTAGTTATTTTGTAACCCAAAATATAGAGGTTGTTTATATGTATTATATACATTCTACAATAATATCACGAGCAATACCTTAAGGGTTATCTTAAGACATGTGATTGTTTTTCAGTTTTATTTGCTGATATATAAATAAATTATTACCAATATGGTTTCCAATTCATTCATTTAGATAATAATATTGTTTGAAAGTAAGAATGAACTAATGCCACTTTTCCCTTTTTTCTCCATTTTGTTAAATTACAATGCTCTTCTAACATCAATAAATTTAATAAATATACAATTTCGTGATTATTCATTTTATTATTGATCACTTCATAGGGTATGCATTATTTAATTATATTGTTCATTCTTTTCCCTACTGCACATTAACTCATGTTTGTTATCCAAGTTGAATAAGATGTTGATGCTAACCTGCAATAGTTTATTGTGACATGTCTGAGTGATCGCTTCGTTGGCAACTGGAATTATGTGGCTTCAAAAGTTGTTTCATTGTGTCTACTTTTAAATTTTAGCAACATACTTGCCGTTGGAGAATTGATCATGTCGGTGCTTTCAGCTGTAAGCTCTGCAAATAAACCTTTATGCATTATTAAATGTTTAAATAAAATTTTCTATTTTAGAAGTGATATGTGCATGTGCTCTGTTGACATCATAATATGTTCTATTGTACCTTTCTATTTAGCATAAGCATATGATGTTCTCTATGATTTAACTTTTCAAAATTTTAATTTTGACTATGGTACGTTGGTCCTTATATTCTATTTTTTATGGTGCTCAGCATACACAAGCACCTACACTAGTTTAAGATCAGTTTCATTCATGTTGTGACATACCATTATGCTTACCATTGAGATATAATACCAAATTTTGTGACAACAATTTACAGATAGCTCTATTGAGATATTTTATGTTTTCAATTTCAGTTCTTCAAATTAACTCATCTAACAATCTACAGTTGAAGGTGTTTTTGCAAGAAATGTTGTTTCACAATGCATATTACCATAGTCTGTGTGCGTAGCATGGGTTCGCACTAGTTTAACAAATATAACAATGGTAAATAAATCATAAACAAAATGGTAAAAAGAGTTAAACTGTACTATTAGACTAAGAAATGGATAGCTTTTTTAAAAGCATCACCTGACCATATAATACATGAAGGTAAAATTTTTTATTCAATACTTTTTTCAAAGTGTAAAATTAGTAGAACTTAAGCTTATCACATAAGCTTTTACTTTTGTTTCCATTCAGTTTAAATGCGTCAAATCAAGATTAATATTAGATTTGAACTTAATACAATCTTATTATATTTGTTTCTCTAAGAAATAGTATAGCAAAATCATATTTAATGTCTTGATTCAGACCAAAATCCAAATCAAAAAAGTTTTCAAAATGAAAACTTTATTTACAAAACATGTTTATATTAGTAGATTCATATCACAAATAACATGTAATCGAATTCACTAAATTTAATTGAATCTAAAAACAACAACATTTATCAAGTTCAAACTTGCTTCTTAAAATAATCGAACTCAAAACATACAAAATAAGCATAATGTTGAGGTTTACAATATAATAAGATCAGAAAGAAAAAAAATCAAATCTACAGCAGAATAAGATATGAAATGCAATGACTAAAATATATGCACAATAAATTAAATTAAGAAGGTTATATCTATAACAAAATGAGACATAAAACGATAAGTTCAGCAGTGATATCTATAATTTAAGATCTATATTATGTGATCTGAAAATTCAGATATATGATAAATAAAGATAAAAAATATAAACTAATAAAATGAAATAAAAAAGATTAGATTAATCAGATCAAAAAATGGGCTTACTGTTTTGAAAATCTATAAATTGATATAACAAAAATATATTTTAACTATAAATCAATTTTTTTTAAGAGATCGTGATGTTAACATATTGTAGATAAGAAGCTATTAGAGTAAGAAATTAGAGAAATATTATTCTCATCAGATCTAAAACAAACGTTACAACGACGCCATATGCATGCTACAGAAAATGAATTTGTAATCTGTTAGGGTTAGGGAGGTTTGCTTAGTGTCCCTGGCCAAAATAGAATTCTCTAAAGCCAAATTTCACGCTGACTTCTCTCTTATTTTGCTTCTTCCGTGTTCTTTTACCTGTTCTTCGCTTCTCTTTTCCTGATTATTTTCAACCAAATTTCAACTTGATTTTTCCTAAATTGTCTTTATTCACACAAAGTATTTGTTCAATCGTTGTCTATTTCAATCTGTTTAACCCTAAAATTTGTTCTGAACCCCAAAAGCCAACTGCTTGCTTCTATATTAATTCTTCTACCATTATTTTCCTAAATCGAGTCGTGTATCAAACCCATCTATACATTCAAATTTCGAGCTTCCGCTTAGATTACTATGTTCATCATCATTAGTCTTGCTTCACAGTTCTTCTCCAAGGACCCTGAGATAACGCCTTCAATCAAAGTTACATCAGTATTATCTATTTAAACCAATTTTATACATCAATTTGTCCAGTAGTTTGTCTTCATATTTGTACACACCCATTTAATTCCGCTTTAAGTAAATCCAAATTTATATATATTGATTGTATTATATCAGATATTTTCATGCTTGTTTTGGGTCGTTTGTGGGTGTGGGTTGTGGGCGGTAGTTTATTGGATTAGTTAAGCTATTGCCTAATGGCAAGATTTATTTATGAGCCTAATTTCCTTGAGATTTTATTTTTAATGGGTGGAGTATTAACTTATCATTCAAATGATCTCAATTTACAATTTATTACCATTGCTGAGCAAGTAATAATGCCTAGGCATAACTGAATCTTCCAATAATATTCATGTAAATTTCTAATTATGATATAGATATTTTGCTTAGATTAGTTTGAAGGCCCCTTGCATGATCGGAATACAGATTACTGTCTATAACATCAAGCATTTGACAGCTTGTTTTCTCTTTTTGAACAAAAAACCACGGAGATTGATTTTGAGAAGAAATGCAACCTAAATTGAGTTTACAACTGTACAATTACTGTTATGTTATACTGATGAAGTGTTCGATGGTTGATTTAAGTTATTCATGGATTGTGGGTACTTTCAATCGCTACAAGCCGGTATAGTTTCTTGACCTTGACTTATACAAGTAGTCCTCTACTGTTAAATTTGCTAGTAGATTTTAAACCTTATATGAGTAAAATTGTTCAAGTATACATTTATAACTAAATCTACTACTTGGAAATACATTATTTGTATTGCTGCATAAGGTGCTTGTCATATACGAGAAGTATGAAAATGAAATTGGACAGTTAGCAAAGATGGCGATTACAGAATCAAATAAACTGTATGCAAAGGCCTATAAAATGTAGAAGAGCAAAACTTCAGGGGCTTCATCGATGGATTAGAAGGTGCTCTAAATTGTTTTGAAGAAATTCTTTGCTTGCGATTGGTTATGATGAGAAAGAAAGCGATGATGAGAGAGCGAAGTAAGAAGGATATTACAATAAGTAAATTTTTTGAGACTGAAGATTGATGGTCTTAACAATGGGTAGCTAGTGAAACTGTAAGCTCTTAAACCTTTTCATTTGTCCTTTTTTTTATTGCTTAAATCATCCGTTTGAACTTTGGGAATCAGTAAACCTGTGTCCAAGAAGAAGTGAGCCATGTGAAATTGATTGGTTGTGTAGCATTTGCCGAATATTGGCAATTGTAATGACAACTATGAATTCTAGCCAAAATATCAGGTTTTAAAGCAAATATAGTTTAAGGAAACTCTTTTTAAGCAAAACAAGGCGGGTTATAATCAATTGTTAATATCTGCTTTTTGCCTTCTACGATTTATTATCTTTGCTATTAGACTGGATAATTTCAAAATAGTTTCTTAAATATTTGGTCAAAATTTCTATATAATTCGAGGATACTTTGCGTTCATGTCGCTCCATTTGATGGCTAACTATTCATCCAAGATTTTCGATCGTGATGTCATTTATATTTATACTGTCAATTAAGGTATAACATGTATTAAATTTGGAAAATGGTAGTCTACATAATACTTACCTGTTATATTACTTTCAATCCATTTGTTCAATCTAAGCTGCTTTAGTCCCATATTCCTTCATAGTTCAAATGTATTAAATTTGGAAAATGGTAGTTTGCTTGCTTTTTCTCCCCATTGTTGCAGTATGATTTCATAGCATGCTTCTGTGATGTTTGTTTATTTCATAGAGCTTTGCAAAAGCATTGTTTGGGTGAGTTTGCTTGCTTTTTCTCCCAATTGTTAGAACATCTTGTTGGAAATATTGTGAATTATTTAAAACATGAAATAAGTGTATGATGGCTCCTATTTGTGAATAGTCCCACATCATGGGATTATATGGAAGAGGCAAACTTATATACTTGTTTCTAAGAAGCTTTGATGGGGCCTTGGGCTCCCAATGCATGCTTTGTTGTGAGGAGGGAGCCCATGCATCATGACCACCACACACGCGCGCGCCCGACCTACCGACCCGGCCCGGCTCGGGCTTTGGGCCCTGGCTATGTGGTGTAGACACTTATATTTTTGGTCCAGAAAACACTGCTATTTTTCGAACCAGTTTTTAAATCAGGAAAATAATTTCTGAACCGATTTTTTTATATGACGCGGTAAAAGAAAAAATTCTGCATTCTCTTTCTCCGCCATTAAAATAATCTTAAGAAATTTTCGAGCAGTAAAATCAGAAAGTGCAAATCTGCACTGATTTGTTTGTGCAAAGCAGATCAGTTATTAATCAGAGAGAGGCTGTTTTATCCTAGAGGCGGCGGCGGAAGTACGAACTGGTTTTGCACCACCGGCCAGATCGCCGAATCGTCTTCAAGAAAGCGACGAAGTACGTGACTCAGCCATTGTTTTCAACAATTTGAAGACGAACAGAAACAATGGCTTCGACAACAACTGTAGATGATGCTGCTGCTCCTGCTTCTGCATTCCGGATCCCATTGGTGACTGCTGCTCCATTTCGTTTCGAAGGTCTGCACTTCAAACGCTGGCGTCAAAAGATGGAGTTCTATCTGACGATGAGGAAGGTGGCTGCTGCTCTTACCACCGAGAAACCGCAGTTGCCAGACAAGCCTGACGGAACTGACGCAGCACAGATGACATCCTGGAACGAACAATCGAAGCAGTTGCAAAGCTGGACAGAACAGGATTATTTGTGCAAAAATTTTATTCTGAACGGATTGAGCGATGATCTGTATGATTACTACAATTCAGAAGACAAGACAGCGAAGCAGATCTGGGAAGCACTGCAGAAGAAATACGATACAGAGGAGGCAGGGGCGAAGAAGTATGCTGTGAGCCGCTATCTGAAGTATCAGATGACAGACGATAGATCAGTAGAGATGCAGTCTCATGAGCTGCAGAAAATAGCTCATGAGATCATCTCCGAAGGTATGGTTTTAGATGAACAGTTTCAAGTTGCTGTTATTATTGACAAACTTCCCCCAGGTTGGAAAGACTTTAAGAATTTCTTGCGCCATAAGACTAAGGAATTCTCCTTAGAGAGTCTGATTACTCGCCTTCGCATTGAGGAGGCAGCACGCAAACAGGACCAGAAAGAGGAAGTGTTGTTTGTTTCAAACAACAACACTAAAAAGACCAAGCCCGCAGTTCTGAAACCAAATCAGAAATCTTTTAAGAATCAGAACAGAAGCAACAATGGGAATCCGCAGGGAAACCCAAAAGGCCAGCAAAAACCAGCCCAAAAGAATGACTCTGGACAGTTGTTTCTATGTTACAACTGTGGCAAACCAGGTCATATGGCACGAAAGTGTCGGAACAAGCCTAGCTCTGTACCACAGGCTAACTTGACTGAGGATGAGCCACTTATGGCTATGATTTCTGAGATTCACCTTGTTGGTGGATCAGATGGCTGGTGGATAGACACTGGTGCTTCGCGCCATGTTTGTTATGATCGTGCTATGTTCTCCACATACACGGCTGCTGATGATCAGAAAGTGTTGCTGGGAGATTCCCACACCACTAAAGTTGCTGGGGTTGGAAACGTGGAGATCAAGTTTACCTCTGGAAAGACTGTAATCCTCAAAGATGTTATGCATACTCCAGAGATGAGGAAGAATCTGGTTTCTGGCTATCTTCTCAATAAGGCAGGGTTCACTCAATTTATTGGTGCTGACTTGTATACTATAGTGTATAAGGGAAACTTTGTAGGAAAGGGTTATGCTTGTGAGGGAATGTTCAAATTAAATGTTGAATTGAATAAAGTGAATAATTCTGCTTATATGTTGTGTGATTTTAATATTTGGCATTCTAGATTATGTCATGTTAATAAACGAATAATTAATAATATGAGCACTCTAGATATGATACCTAAGATAGCAGAATCTGAATCTGATAAATGTGAATTCTGTACACAAGCAAAAATCACAAAGAAACCTCACAAGTCTGTTAATAGAGAATCTGAACCCTTAGACTTGATTCATTCTGACATATGTGAACTTGATGGTACTTTGACTAGACATGGACATCGTTATTTTATCACTTTTATCGATGATTGTTCTGATTTCACATATGTATATCTTATGAAACATAAAAGTGATGCCTTTGAATTGTTTAAAACATTCAAAACTGAAATTGAGAATCAAGTAAATAGAAAGATTAAGAGACTTCGTAGTGATAGAGGAACAGAATATGAATCTAATTCAATTCTGGACTTCTATAAATTACATGGTATTGTACATGAGAGAACTGCACCCTATTCACCTGAAATGAACGGTAAAGCTGAAAGAAAAAATAGGACTTTTACCGAATTAGTAGTGGCCATCCTACTAAATTCTGGTGCAGCAAAACATTGGTGGGGGGATATTTTATTGACTGTATGCTATGTTCTGAACAGAATCCCTAAATCTAAGAATAAAATTTCACCTTATGAAATTTTAAAGAATCATAAGCCCAATGTCTCATACTTTAGAACTTGGGGTTGTTTAGCATATGTTCGCATTCCAGACCCTAAGAGAATAAAATTGGCAAGTAGAGCATATGAATGTGCATTTATAGGCTATGCTATTAATAGCAAAGCATACAGATTTTATGACTTAAATGCACATAATATAATTGAATCAAATGATGCCGATTTTTATGAAACTAAATTTCCTTTTAAATTAAGGAATAGTGGGGGCACATCAAGTACGCCTATAAGAACAGAACTTGATAAAAGTTCTGAAGCTGAACCTAGAAGAAGTAAAAGAGCAAGAACCGAGAAAAACTTTGGCTCGGATTTTTGTGCTTTTACTATAGAGGAGGATCCATTAAACCTCCAAGAGGCCTTATCTTCTTTAGATGCCGATTTTTGGCGAGAGGCTATAAATGATGAGATGGATTCTCTGGAATCCAATAAGACTTGGCATTTGGCAGATTTACCCCCTGGTTGTAAATCTATAGGCTGTAAATGGGTGCTTAAAAAGAAACTAAAACCTGATGGTACTATAGATAAATACAAAGCACGACTAGTAGCTAAAGGCTTTAGACAAAAAGAAAATATAGATTTCTTTGACACTTTTTCACCTGTAACTAGAATAACATCCATTCGGGTATTGATCTCACTTGCTTCCATTCATAACTTACTAATACACCAAATGGATGTTAAAACTGCCTTTTTGAACGGTGAATTAGACGAAGAAATTTATATGGACCAGCCTGAAGGATTTGTAGTACATGGTCAAGAACATAAAGTATGCAAGTTAGATAAATCATTATATGGTTTAAAACAAGCACCCAAACAATGGCATGAAAAATTTGATAACTTAATCATTTCAAATGATTTTAAAGTTAATGAAAGTGACAAATGCATTTATTACAAATATGAGAATGACATTTGCACTATTATATGCCTTTATGTAGATGACCTACTCATCTTTGGGTCAAACATTCATGCCATAAATTCAGTCAAATCCTTATTATGTGCCAATTTTGATATAAAAGATCTAGGTGAAGCGAGTGTAATCCTCGGTATTAAAATTACTAGGTCAGAAAAGGGAATTTCTTTGGATCAGTCTCATTACATTGAGAAGATACTAAAGAAATATAATTACTTTGACTGTAAACCCGCATGTACACCATACGATCCAAGTGTAAAGTTATTTAAGAACACTGGTGAAGGTGTAAGACAGTCTGATTATGCGAGCATCATTGGCAGCCTTCGGTATGCCACTGATTGTACTAGACCCGACATTGCCTATGTCGTGGGATTATTGTGCAGGTTTACCAGTAGACCTAGTATAGAGCACTGGCATGCTATTGAAAGGGTCATGAGATACCTTAAACGAACAATGAACCTTGGATTACATTATGAAAAGTTTCCAGCTGTACTTGAAGGATATTCAGATGCAGACTGGAATACTTTATCTGATGATTCTAAAGCGACCAGTGGCTATATATTTAGCATCGCTGGAGGAGCTGTTTCTTGGAAATCCAAGAAACAGACTATTTTGGCTCATTCCACTATGGAGTCTGAGATGATAGCACTAGCCACAGCTAGTGAAGAAGCAGAATATTTGAGAAATCTGCTAGCTGAGATTCCCTTATGGGAAAAACCGATACCAGCTGTGTTGATACATTGTGATAGTACCGCGGCTATTGCAAAAGTTCAGAACCGTTATTATAACGGTAAGAGACGACAAATACGTCGTAAGCACAGCACGGTTAGAGAGCTACTTTCTACAGGTACCGTTAGAGTAGATTACGTACGTAGTGAAGAAAATTTGGCAGATCCTTTGACGAAAGGACTGTCAAGAGAGAAAGTCCATAATTCTTCTAAAAGAATGGGACTATTGCCCTTAGATTGTTGACTCACGCACAATGGTAACCCGACCTAAATGACTGGAGATCCCAAGAAATAGGTTCAATGGGTAATAACAAGTTGTGTAGTGATAGAAGTTGAACATGCTATATAATAAACTAAGAAGCATGTATTCCTGAAGTGATAGAGGATGAGTTAATAGAAACTCTTAATGAGATCTATACTCTATTTGGAGTGGAGTACCTACCTTCAGGAGTACTCTTGATAGACTCACCTATGTGAATGTGGAAATGAGGCCGTTTCCTATGGAGTTTTGGGCAGAACTTCTAGAGCGTTCACTAAACTGGGATAGACGTGTATGGCCATAAATGCACGGGCTTATTTGATTGCACTATGGAAAAGATTGTGTGTGGTTTGATGTCAGGAATAGAGTTCAAGACTACGTGTCACTCTAGTAAAAACTGAATCTTATTCACTACGCAAAGGTTCAAGTCGGATGACACCTTTGTTTATGCACAGTCTTATGTGTTTAGAAACT
This sequence comes from Allium sativum, assembly GCA_030737875.1. Lineage (NCBI taxonomy): Eukaryota > Viridiplantae > Streptophyta > Magnoliopsida > Asparagales > Amaryllidaceae > Allium > Allium sativum. The sequence continues at coordinate 314,073,780 of CM060922.1, read as the reverse complement.
GCTCGATAATATTTTAAAAAATTCAAGTGGGGGATTGTTGGAAATATTGTGAATTATTTAAAACATGAAATAAGTGTATGATGGCTCCTATTTGTGAATAGTCCCACATCATGGGATTATATGGAAGAGGCAAACTTATATACTTGTTTCTAAGAAGCTTTGATGGGGCCTTGGGCTCCCAATGCATGCTTTGTTGTGAGGAGGGAGCCCATGCATCATGACCACCACACACGCGCGCGCCCGACCGACCGACTCGACCCGGCCCGGCCCGGCCCGGCTCGGCTCGGTTCGGGCTCGGGCTTTGGGCTTTGGGCCCTGGCTATGTGGTGTAGACACTTATATTTTTGGTCCAGAAAACACTGCTATTTTTCGAACCAGTTTTTAAATCAGGAAAATAATTTCTGAACCGATTTTTTTATATGACGCGGTAAAACTTTGACCAAGTATTTTCGTAGATCCGATTTTTCTCCACTGACCAGATTTTTCGAATACCCTGATCCCCGTCTATATATTATCATTAGATTAGACGAGATCTACAACACAGAAAAAATTCTGCATTCTCTTTCTCCGCCATTAAAATAATCTTAAGAAATTTTCGAGCAGTAAAATCAGAAAGTGCAAATCTGCACTGATTTGTTTGTGCAAAGCAGATCAGTTATTAATCAGAGAGAGGCTGTTTTATCCTAGAGGCGGCGGCGGAAGTACGAACTGGTTTTGCACCACCGGCCAGATCGCCGAATCGTCTTCAAGAAAGCAACGAAGTACGTGACTCAGCCATTGTTTTCAACACATCTAGTAAGTATTTGTTTATACTATAATTTTTATAGAAAGCATCTAGGCTTTTTTATTTTTGGCAGAAGTAGTTTTGAAATCCAACACCTAAATGTTTGGTATTAAGTTGTATAAAGCTTCTAATCCGCCAAACAGTTAAGAAAATAAGATTGCAAAAGTCAATGAAGTCATGGAGTACTTGTCGAATATCTTTTAAACTCTGGAAAAAGATTAGCTTAAGCAATTATTTTTTCAATTATTGTAGTATGATTTCATGGCCTGCTTCTGTGATGTTTGTTTGTTTCATAGAGCTTTGCGGAAGCACTGTTTGGATGAGTTTGCTTGCTTTTTCTCCCCATTGTTAGTTTGGACTTCTTCATAATCTTACCATAAAGTGTAAAGTTTATGTTTCCATTTATTCTCTTGCCCAAATGTCTTAAAATTACCAGGAGACAACGTACTTGCATAGTTTCAAATGATTCATGCTTGCAATTTTATAACCATAAAATGAATTAAATCGATTAAGCTTAACGAACTTATGGAATAACATGCGAATTTAGGACGACATCTGGTGTCTATATCTAACATTGTAATGTTTTATAAATTACTCAAAAATAAAGGCACATGGCAAGACATAGTTAAATATGTTGACTGTAAATCTTAATGTTCGTGGTTATTTCTATTCGTGTTTTTTTTTATTTACATGTGGAACCTAAGACTTCACTCAAGCCATTGCTTGTCGGTCTTAGTAAACCCCACGGGTAGTGATATACCCCGATTTTTTAACGCCTTCACACTACCTAGGTAGTCCTACCTAGAAATTGGCAGAGGTGGCCCTCGAACCTGAGACCTATGTCTCATCCCAATTCGCCCACCTCTAACCAACTGAGCTAGGAGTGTCGGGTTTCTATTCGTGTATTTTGCAGTTGTATCTATCTAGAGTAGGAGTATATAATCCAATATTTTTTTATTATAGGTTACCATTGTTCACCAATAAAGAGGAAGGATGTTGTCATTAGTAGTGGTTTTGCAGGCCTTGTAGCTTCTCATGCTCTTCAAAATGCTTCTTTCAAGGTATCCATATTTGAATACTAAAAGTCCAATTGCTTGCTGAATTACTATACAATTTTCAATGTGGACCAATTCTTTGTTATTTGGTGACCATTAAAATCACGTGAAAAAATTAGTGGCCAAGCATATACCAACTACAAGCTTGGTTTCACTGTCGACATGAGTGCAACTTGGTACATTTCATTGCGTTATAAACACTTTTCATCAACTATTCATTTATAATACGAACTATTCGTTCATAATATGATCTTTTCATCAACTATTCAACTTTACCGAACTAGTGCTGGCAATTCTAAGTTGTTTGATCATGATCCCAAAAGTATGCATGTCAAAACAATCTTCTCAGAAATATAAATGTCATATAACTTTCATATTGATGTCATATAACAAATAAACATTCGTGACAATATATGGATTATAAATGTCTCTATACAACAATTAAACAAGTTACATACCTCCAATACATTTTGTCTGTCTATTCAATTTAATTTTCTGTTAGAACCGTTACTCTTTCAACAGCAAAACTTTTTTATACTTAAACATGTAACTATCTGTCAATATTCATGGAAGAAAAACACTAATATTAGTGGATCTACCAATCTTTTTAGAAGCATTTTCATCCAATGAGTCTATAGGAAGTGGCGGTTATTGCACATATGAATTGACCAATCATTTATCATTTCTCTTTGCATGTCTTCCTAATATGTTTTAAGCCAAGTATTTTTTTTGTCTTTTTTCTCCTGAAATGGATAGCCATTAGCGCGCAGATGACACACTTCAAATATCATAGAAAACACCCAATTGCAAGACAGGAAAAAACTGTCTCATAGATTTTTTTTAGGTTGCTTCTACTTTTAAAGTCTAATACTATTGATCTTATGTTTTTTTAATTCGTATAGGTTCTTGCACTGGCTTATTATGCAATTTCGTACTTCCTTGGAGGTGCTGCAAGTTTAAAATTTCTATCTTCAACTCTTACCTCTACCATAATTGGGTGCTTTGGAAGGTGATGCGTTAGGATATAATTCTACAAATGGCTGCCATTTAACAAAGAATTTACCATACAACATGCACACTAACTGTTAGCCTACTTTGTGAACTAGGCTACAAAAAGTCAAAAGATCAATTATGAAGGATGGTTCGCTAGAAGAATACCCACTTCTACGACCGGATAATATCGATATCTCTTGATCAAGGCGGAACAGCTCAGAGCATAGAAGGAAGAAGCGCATGCTAAACCGGATCGGTTCGACCCGCCCTCCAATCCTAAGTACGTCCGATCCAGGCCAAAATCTGCAATAGTTATAACCCACGTTCCCAGAAGACTCGGAGCGGTTGCGAACCCGTCATCCCATGTTCACCCACTAGCTTAATGCGCTGTCATCACCAGAAGAGATCCGAATCCGACATTCATGGGATGGGCGCTACGTGGATCCAAACCGAAGCCATTCCAGAAGCATTTTTCGCCTATAAATACACCTCCAAGGCTCATTTAAAAGGATCTTTTGGCATTTTCTGAACCCATACTCCTCCACAAACCGAATTTCATCAAGATATCCAAATTACAATCATCTTTTAAAGCATATTTTAGAAGAGATTGAATGAATTCATGCATTGTATGAGTGAAATTGAGTGAAAACCATTGTTGTACTCGCATTTAAGTCATCAATTCAAAGAGTAGTAACATCAAACCACTACAAACCGTGTGTTTCTTCTTTGTTTTTGATTTCATTATTTCTGATTTGGGTGTTAGAGCCATTTTTAGATCTAACATTTTGGTGCTTTCACTGAGAAATCTTTGAATTCTCTGCTTTTTGGGATTATCGTTCTACTATTTGGACCTTCAAGTTCAAAGAAGTTAATCCTCCATTTCCAGTATTTTCAAGTGTTTGCTGATTAATTACCGAAGAATTTGACATTATGGCTAAGGGAAAAGGAAAAGAAGTGCAAGGCGTTACGGAGAACGATGCTAGAGAAGATCAACAAGCCATCGTATTGATGAGGTCGTGGGGACAGAGCTCTGGAACAGTCCGATCCGAACCGGATGTTCCAAACCAAGCTAATCAAGAGAATCCAAACCGACCTGGAAGCGCTGGAGCTGCTCAGACCCCCCTCCGAACCGATCCGACTCCGGTGCCCTACTCCGATCTGACCCGAATGAGAGTGAAGCTGGTACATCTACTCGAGCACCCACCAATGCTCCGATGCCAGCCGCGACGACTGGTGATCAACTTGCTCCATCTGCACCCATCACGCACGAGGATTTTCATGTTCTATTGACATGCTTGAGAGTACTAGAAATGCGTTGGAAGCCCATAAACGTGACAATTTTCACATGCAAGAGAACATGATCACCATGAGTAGGGAACTCAATGAGCTTCGGAGGCAAAAGACACCTTCTTCAACACGCCGCCTTGTCGCAGACTATTCATCTTCTTCGAATGAAGGATGTCCTTGTGAAAGAAGGCCGCTTGAGTGACCATAAAATCTTGATCAGTTGACCTTTGGATCTTTGGGATCCCATGAAGTTGTTGCTCATGTGTTAGGACCTGATGACTCAAGCCTGAGAGAACCTATGTTGTTGCCCATGTGTGGATCCCACGTTCTACCCAGGGATCCTAATATTACTAATCCTACGCAATAACAACTTATCTAACCCCTTCCTCCCATGAATGACCGGGAGTGGAGGGAACAGAGTAGAGCAGCTGCCGCCAGAAACAGGAGGATATCCCCTAATCAGGAACATAGGGGTAATCCGAATATTAGGCCTAGAGAACCTATGCAAACATTAATAAATGTCGATGTATGGGCAATGGTGCGTCAAATAAGTCCGAAAGCCGTTGATACAGTAATGAGGATTGGAGCATTGAGCGAAGTCACACCCCCTTCACAGATGATATATTGGACTTCCAGTTCCCTCTGCGGTTTAACTTGCCACAGATGGATCGGTATTCAGGGAGAATCGATCCAGGACAGCATCTGATGAGCTATGCATGGTTCATGAATGCCGCAGCAACTCTAGATGCTGTAAAATGCAAGGCCTTCCCGATTTATCTTGAAGACGTGGCGTTAATGTGGTTCACTCGACTCCCTCCACGGTCGATATCAACTTTCACAGAATTGAGTTAATATTTATGAACCAGTTTCGACTTCACGCTCGAAAATCTAAAGGCGTCATAGAATTGTCAAGGATTAAGCAAGCTCCAGGAGAATCTTTGAAGTCGTATTTAGATCGTTTCAACCTGGCTGTTACCGAAGTCAGTGATCCTCACGAGCCCACCATTTTGATGGCCTTAATAGAAGGAGTCGATCCGGACTCAGAATTCGTGGATTATCTATTCGGAAGCCACCCCTTACTAGGGAATTATTCTACGAAAAGGCCAATATTCGCTTAAGGCGAGAAGAAGCTCATGCAAATAGAAAGGGAAAGCCTGAAGGAGCCTCGAGGGAAGGCGTTCAAAGTAATGTTGCTGTCAAGCAATCCGGTGATAGCTCGGGGAAGGTTGAGGTGAACATCGACAACCAGAATTGAGGTAATAACAATAAAGATGGAAACGACAATATAAGGAATAGAAATCGAGGGAACAACGCCAGCAAAAGGCCTCGATTCCAAACTTTTGAGAACTATTCGCCGTTGAATGACACACTGGAAAACATTTACCTGGATACATACAACGTATTGCAATATAAAAAGCCGCCACCTAGAGATTCAACTGAAAAGAGATCGCCATGGGAAAGTTTTGTTTGTTTCATGGAACCTGTAACGACCCAGAAAATCTGAACCAATTTAATTTTTTAAATTGGCTAAAATAGTGGATTTTAAATATTTAAAATAAATATTTTAAATAATAACAATGAAAATAGAGTTTGAATCGACGTTGAAAACGAATATAATTAATTCTAATTATAAACAAGGCCTGAAATGGCGTTGTAGTTTCAAAAATTGAATTCAAACTTTGTCGGACTGTACCGGGTGCAAAACAAAACGGATTTGAGTGAAACCAAAAATATTTAAATCTGTTAGTGAATACCTTTCTAACGAATCTGAAAAATTGAAGTTTCATAGCGGAAAGCAAAAGTTATGGCCAAATGAATTTTCAGAAAGGTCGCTTTGGAATTTATATAGCCCGTGAAATTGGCCATTTTGCATACGACCTCGGAATTCGACGAAACCACTTTTGTTGGATCCGGGATGTGAAGTTATTGCTAGGTTTCAAATTTCATAATTTTTGAAGCTAGTATGTGAGCGTGGCAAAGGAAAACGTGTTTTGATCAATTACAGTTAAATTGGATCGACCAGAAATGATCCTTTTTGCAAACGGTCTCAGAATTCGACGAAACTAGTTTTGTTGGGACTGTATCATCAAAACATAGCAAGATTTATTTTTCTGGAATTTTTCGAATCAGTTTGTGGCCCTGGTAAATTGAAATGCACGTTCAAATCAAATATTGAATGTTTTATATTTTAATTTAAAGGAAAACTGACTGAAACAGTCGAAGGGGCCTACGAAACATATCCCATTGTGTTCGGAATGGGGGTAAAACGCTAGGGACGACAGTCGTTGGGTTTAGATTGGTGGTCGTGTCAGAAAACCCCTTTAAAACCCACCGGCCAATCATATTTTTATATATAAAAAAGAAAACTCTTTCTCTCTCCCCGACGAACGACGGAAACACCCTCGAAACTTCCCAGCCCGATCGCCGTCGCCACAGGCGTTTTCGCCACCTCCTCCAGTTGAACTTTTCGACGATCTCTTCCCCCTCTTCAAATCAAGACCGACCTCGTGTTTTCTAGTCGCCCCAGCGTCGAGATCTACCAGTTCGAAGTCGACGACTTCAATTCGCCGCCGCCGCCTACAGGGACCACCGAACTGGCCCCACCTCTCGGCGCACGTGCGCCTCTCCTAGCCCGACAAGGTGGCGCTGGCCCATCGAAGCAACAAGCAACGGATTTGAAGATAATCGAAAACCTAGTTTTGAAGAAATAAATAAAGGTACGGCTAAAATTATTTTCAACGGTTTTAACACCTTTAAATTGTTGCAAAACTTTGAAAAATCATATCTTTTTGCTGTGTTATCGAAATTCAGTGAAACAAGAGACAGTGGACTCATGTGGACGTCTTCTACATTTTAGAAGAGACCGCATATTTTTCAGAGCCTTCTGCTATTTTTGGTGGAGTGGAACCCAATGTGAGATTTCTGATTTATAAACGATATGGAAAACGACGATGTATAAATTATATAGTCGATGTATGAGTTATATAAGCGTTGTACACCTCTTGTATAAGCGTTGTATAAGTTGTACGTTCGATGTATAAGTTATATATGCGTTGTAAAAATTATATATGTGTTGAAATAGAAGTGAATTACTATATATAAATATATATATACGCCCCTCATCCACAAACCATGGACGATATTTATTGGTTGTGAGTGGTGTGAAAATTGATTGATAGCGAATGGTTGATTGGAATGTTTGTGGTTGATATTGATTGATTGCGGTTGAAAAATACCCATTTGTGGTTAAGAAATATTTGGTTGAAACCACATAGGATTAGTTTGTGGAAATGAAAAATATATACATGCCGCCTGCGTGCGAATTAGATGCATGATTCCCCATTGTCAAAAACCGCGAGGTTTTAAGATAGAGCGAGGAGCCGTACTAGGGACAGTCCCGGTTTTAACTACCCTGCCGTTATGCTGCCGAAATTTTGAATAATATTCATGTGTTTGAATTATTTTCATTTGCTGAAACTATATTTATTCGTTGTATAGAAAACATTCATGTGTTGAATCGATATTCATTCGTTGGATAGAAATTCATGTGTTGAATGGTATTCGTGTTTTAAATATAAAAATCACATTTTTATCTATGTATATAAACTATAGAAAACATTCATGTGTTGAATCAATATTCATTCGTTGGATAGAAATTCATGTGTTGAATGGTATTCGTGTTTTAAATATAAAAATCACATTTTTATCGATATATATAAACTATAGAAAACCTTCATGTGTTGAATCGATATTCATTCGTTGAATTGAAATTCATGTGTTGAATGGTATTCATATTTTGAAATAGATTGTTTTATAATAAAAATCACATTTTTATCGATATATATAAACTATAGAAAACCTTCATGTGTTGAATCGATATTCATTCGTTGAATTGAAATTCATGTGTTGAATGGTATTCATATGTTGAAATAAATTGTTTTATAATAAAAATCACATTTTTATCATCTATATGAACTATATAAAATAATCTTGTTTTGAAAGAAATTGTTTTATAATAAAAATCCTATTTTTATTACTTATATGAACTATATAAAATAATAGTGTTTTGAAATGAATTGTTTTACAATAAAAATCACATTTTTATTATATACATGAATTGTTAAATATAGTGAAGTGTTGAAATAGAAGACAGTTGGATAAAAATATCATTTTTATCAAATGTATGAAAAGAATATAGCTTTGAAATCGAAGAATCGATATATAGATATATATATATATATATATATATATATATATATATATAGAATTAAAATATATCGAATAACGACGCTGTAGTTCGTATTTTGAAACCGTGATTTCAAACGATTACACCGGAAGATCCGACCATCGGATTTTCCTGAAATCACAACCGTTGGGTTCGCCTTGGAAATATCTTTCCAACGGCACCAATTTGTAAAAATCCAACGGTTGGATTGTCTGGAATGTTTAATTCAAATCTGAAGAAAAACAGCGCCAGAATCGATTATATTTATATATATATATAAATATAATTATATTTAATCGAATAACGACGCTGTAGTTCGTATTTTGAAATCGAAACTTCAAACGATTGTACTGGGAGATCCGACCGTCGGATTTTCCCGAAACTAGAACCGTTGGATTCGTTTTGAAAAGATCTTTCTAATGATGTAAATTTTGTGAAGATCCAACGGTTAGATTTTTAGATATGTGTAAATCAAATCTGAAGAAAAACAGCGCCACGACCGCGTTATGGCCTGAAGCGTCGTTTTGAATAAATTGGCTATTTTAAAATAAATAAAAATAGCGATAAATCGTTATAAATTATTATAAGCGATATGGATGTGAAATTTAGAAATTAACTGAAGGTTGTCTAAGTCGAATGGTTTCCTGGGTGTTGATCCGATGTTGGTTTCGACCTTCGGGGTTAATATTTGGGAAATCGTTCTCTTACTGATTGACGGTTAGTGACTAATGAATTGAAATGATGCGTGTGTATGTTAGTGTTGCACTTGTTTATTATATACGCGAGTTGCTCAGAAAGACCGGGTTTATCCCATTCTAAATAACTGAATCGACGATAAGAAATCGAAGATGAAGACGGTGGTTGAAGACCGGAGATCTTCACCTCGTTTGGATGGTAACCGAGGTCCTGATTGGGAGGCATCCCGAAATATGGATAATGAGTGGTGATCGTCCAGACGTACGTGGTGGTCGATGGGTTTGCGAGGTATTTAGTGCCTCCGGTTTCGTTCAGACCCAGAACGGACTTGCAAATGGACAGTGTGTCTGACATTGGAATTTATTGTATGCGATTGATAGCCATCAGTTGCACGGTGTGAATTGCCTGTGTGGCATTCTAAGATGCAGAGATCAGAGCTTCTATTGAAAAGCAAAGTCTTGTGGTGATGATCAAAGCACCGCCTGGGTGAAGTAGCTTTGTGTATAACGTGGAATCGCGAGCCTCACACCCCGGTACGAACCAGAAACGGGAGCAGGACCTCGTGGAGGGCATGCGTTTCCTTCTAGCTAGGAGTGGCGTCAGTGGTTTTACACGCCCTGACGAGTTTGACTTATGTGGTTGTTGCTGTTGCGAGGCGCCTCGGTTAGATCGGACGATCCGGGTCCGATGGAGTCATTCGTTGGCTCACTTACGCCCCCAAAGGGCGGGGAAACGTATTGTTCAAGCATAATAATCCACCTCGGTGGACTGGACCTGACGATCCAAGGCTTGCCTGAGACATGGGCTAGATTGTCTCGAATTCGGTAAGGACTATCTTTTGCATTGGTTCATGATGGAAATCCAATTTCCAAATACGTGACTGTGCGAATTTGATTGTATACCTATATATGGCGACATAGTGGTATGCGGCATTAATGCCGTCTATGATTGATAGTTATGATTTGAAATTGTTTTCAAAACATATAAACATTAGCAATAATATCAAATGCCTTTGTTTTATTCGTATCAAGCATAGTTTGGCCGTTATAAGTAAAAACTCTATCCTCCGGTTTGCGTTGCATTGTGTGATGGGAACTGAGTCTTATAATGGCTTCATTTTTACAAAAAGCATAGCAATGTTTAAAAGAATGATTTGTTTTAAAGCACTGGCAATCCAATGGAGTAAACCCGTTCCACGAAAGTGGCGTGGTACTATGATTAGCCATATTATAAATGTGTTGAGTAGATTTCTCATACCAGTCCCATGACTGACTCGTAGTTTGTTTCACTTTCAAACTCGGGTGCCCCTTTTTCTACACGGACAGCCTTGTATTCAGGTTTAGCTGGTTCTTTCTGGATAGCTGGAGCTGAAGATGGATTCTATTATTTATCTCTTTTTATGCTATTCAGCTCCTATTGTACATTATGTTTGTTTTCCGCTGTAGACATTTATGTATAGCTGAACTGTATTTGTACTAAGTATAATCTAGTATACTGTGTAACTCTGATGATTACTCTTTTCCATTATATTCTATTGTGCATTATCTGGTGTATTTATTTAATTATGTTCTGCTTTTATCTGTTTCTGTGTTATATTCCAAGGATTACCCTTGCCGCCGTCAGTACGGGGTTTGGGGTCGTCTCAGAACCCATGGACAATCTGCCAACGAATGCCGTTATTTGAGAGATGTAGTTGAGAAATTGTTGTGGGAAGGGAAGCTAGACGAGTATAAGGTTTCCCCATGGGACGGGGGCAAGGAGGGCAAACCCCGAACAAAAATCAGCTTACTTCCAAACCTACAGCCCAGTAGAAAGGTAAAGGGATCGTTATCAATACCATTATAGGAGGGCCCCATCTATCTAGCCATAGTTTCAAAGCAATGGATCAGTACGTTAATGCCGCCAAGCACTTTGAGGTAGGAGAATGCAGTAACCTCGAAGACATTACTCCAGTGAAACAACAAAAGACGATGTCAGACGACGTCATATTCCGTGGTAGAGATGATACCGGAATTCAATCACCTACTGAAGACCCGTTGGTAATTACCACAGCCATCGGCCCCGCTTTACTTCATAAGGTATTGGTGGATAACGGAAGCTCGGTTAATATCCTCCTCAAGAAAGCCTTCGAGCAAATGAGGCTCGAAGCGAAAGACTTAAAGCCCTGCGAAGGATGGATACGGGGCTTCAATGGGGCATCAACGGCTCTGATGTGCTACGTAGAATTACCAGTGACGTTAGGACAAGGAGATCGCCAGAGAGTGAGAATCCTACCATTTGTAGTTTTGGATGTTGAGTCACCCTACAATGCCTTCCTGGGCCGACCGGCCCTCGTAGAGTGTAGGGCATGTATTGCACCTTGGTGCTTACTACTTAAATTCCCGACTGACGCAGGAGTAGGGGTGATGAGAGGTGACCAAGCTACAGGACGAGCTTTCTACATGAAAGAGTTAAAGATTCTAATGAAGGGGTTGAATATAGAAACCAAGGACGTTTCTCCCCCTTCGAAGGAAAACTCATCATAGCTAATTAAGGGGTCCAGCCCTAAGAGAGTCGACTAGAGATGTGCTCGAGGATATAGATCCTAGAGAGGACAAGAAACCTGAGGACAGAAAGGTGACTCCCAATGAAACGACAACGGACATCTCCATTGACTACGCGGATCCGACAAAAGTATTGAAGATCGAATCACAGCTATATCCAATTCGAGCAAAAGAGTTGGCTGACTTTTCGAAGGCAAATCTGGATGTATTTTCCTGGACTCACGCTGACATGTGTGGGATATCGCCTGCTATTATAACCCACTCTTTGAGCATCAATCCAAAACACCCGCCGGTCAAGCAGAAGAGACAGATGTTAGGCCCAGAGCGGTCAGTAGCTTTAAAGGAAAAGGTAGAGAAATTGAAGGATAATGGATTCATTAAGTACTCGAAATATCCCGACTGGATATCTAATCCTGTCCTAGTCAAAAAATCTAACGGGTAGTGGCGTACATGCATTGACTTCTCTGACTTGAACAAGGCTTGTCCAAAAGATAGTTTTCCTCTTCCTAGGATTGATTAACTAGTGGACTCGACAGCCGAACACGAGCTCTTATCTTTTATGGATGCCTATTCGGGATACAACCAAATTCCCATGCACATACCAGATCAGGAGCATACAAGTTTCATCACAGACTTGGGTTTATATTGCTATGTGGTAATGCCATTTGGATTAAAGAATACAGGAGCCACATATCAGCGCCTGGTCAACCGCATGTTCTATAATCAAATTGGGAAAACCATGGAAGTCTATGTGGGCAACATGCTTGTGAAGTCTAGACAGTCTTTCGATCACACAAAAGACTTAGCAGAGATGTTTGGCATTCTGCGAAGATATGGGATGAAATTGAACCCTCTAAAATGTTCGTTTGGGGTCGCATCTGGGAAATTCCTCAGGTTCATCTTGAGTTCTCGAGGGATTGAGATAAATCCTAGTCAGATATCAGCAATACAGAATATTGAAGAACCACGAAAAATTAAGGACGTTCAAAGATTGGCAGGAAAAGTTGATGCATTAAGCAGGTTTATCTCCAAGGCTGCAGATAAGTGTGTTCCTTTCTTCGATTTGATAAAATGGGGGAAAAGTAACTTCGAATGGACTCCTGATTGTGTGGAGGCCTTATAGAATCTGTTAGACTTATTAGAGAAGCCCCAGATATTGTCAAAACCCATGGATCATGAGGATTTGTTCGTCTACCTGGCGGTGTCGTCTCATGCTGTCAGCACAACATTGGTGCTTGAAGAAGACACGGTTCAGAGGCCTGTATACTACGTAAGTAAGAAGCTAACCGCTGTAGAGCGTAATTATCCAAGAATAGAAAAGCTTGCTTATAGCCTCCTGATTGCTTCCCGCAAACTTTGTCATTACTTTCAGGCTCACCCGATAGTTGTATACACAGATCAACCTCTAAGGCAAGTGTTGCAAAAACCCGAAGCATCGGGGTGGTTACTTAAATGGAATATCGAGTTGAGTCAATTCGATTTGAATTTTCAATCACGGAGATCAATAAGGGGGCAGGCCTTAGCCGACTTCATAGCAGAATTCATGATCCCTGAAGAGGAAACGGTGGACGACAAGGTTGTTGCTTCAGAACAAGAGTTAGAGCTCAATCCGTGGAAGTTATATACAGACGGGGTCAAGAATGATCGAAGATCCAGCGCCAGAGTTGTTTTAATCACTCCTGAAGGACGATCCATTTACTACGCCCTGCGGTTGGAATTTCCTGCCACCAATAACGACTCCGAGTATGAAGCATGATTGTCGAGCTAAAACTCGCCAAGGAGTTAGGAGTAAAGACATTAGACATACTCTGTGACTCCAAGATAGTTGTCTGGCAGGTGCAAGAAGAGTTTGTGACCAAAAGAACTCGGCTTATTACTTATCTCAAAAAAGTAAAGAAGTTATTGGGCAATTTGGAGCATTACAGCATAGCACACATTCCAAGAGCAGAGAATCAGAAAGTAGACTGGTTGGCAAAACTAGCAAGTTCTGACAACCCTGAAGAAACTGAAATGGTTCCAATAGAGATATTGGAGTCATCAAGTTTCGACCTAATGGAGGTGGAACTAGTCCTAGAAGCCGAGCCAGAGAGGGAGTCATGGATGACACCAATCAAGAACTTTCTCAAAAGCGGAATTCTCCCATGAAGAAAAGCGAAAAACGAGCCGTAACACGTAAGGCTGCAAGATATGTTTTACAGGACGACGTCCTTTATTGCCAAGGGTTTTCCATGTTCCTACTGCGGTGTATCGCACATGACGACATCAAACGTGTACTGCAAGAAGTACACGAAGGTGAGTGTGGATACTACATCGGGGGCTAAACCCTAGCAAAGAAAGCATTGCGGTATGGATATTTTTGGCCTACCGTGAATAAAGACGCGGTTGATTATTCACAACGCTGCGACAAATGTCAAAGGTTCGCCAAAATTCCCAGAGCACCTCCAACCCGAATTAAGTCAATGGTAAGCCCATGGCCTTTTGCTATGTGGGGAATCAATATTATTGGAGTATTACCCGTCGCCAAAGAAGGAGAAAAGTACGTAATCGTCGCCGTGGATTATTTCACGAAGTGGGTGGAAGCCGAACCCTTAACCACGATCACAGCAAGGAAGGTGATAAGTTTTGTGGTCAGAAACATTATTTGCCGATTTGGGATACCGAAGACTATTATAACTGATAATGGGACACAGTTAGACATCGCAGAATTCAGAAACTTTTGAAAAAAATACAAGATCGATAAAAGGTATACTGTTATAGCTCACCCGCAGACAAATGGGCAGGTTGAAGAAATTAACAAAGTCATTAAATCTATTCTTAAGAAGCGGTTGGAACGGTCCAAAGCCAAGTGGGTGGATGAGTTGCCACTAGCTTTATGGGCCTACAGGACAACCTTTAAGACGACAACTAGCCATACTCCCTTTTCACTCTCCTTCGGACCGGAGGCAGTAATCTCGGTGGAGATCGAAGTCCCCTCTCATAGGGTGACATACTATGACCCAATGACGAATAGAGCACTCCTCCTTGCGTCTCTTGACATGGTTGAAGAAAAAAGAGACGAAGCTGACCTGCATGCCTCAAGACATCGACATCAAGTAGCATGTTATTATGACCGAAAAGTTTGCTTCAACACTTTCGAACCAGGGGATTTAGTGTTAAAACGAATCTTCCTGCCTTCAACCTAGTTGGGTCCAAAGTGGGAAGGACCATATGCCATCCAACGGAAGCTTGATACAGGAGCCTTCAAGCTAACGACCGTGGATGGTGAGGAGATTCCCAGAGCTTGGAATGCTCAGCACTTGCGACAATATCTAAGCTAAATATGAGTTTTCCTTTTTGTTTTTATGGACTATGTAAAAAGGCACGACTTGCCTTAAAAGTCTATTCATATGAATGAAGAAATATGAAGTGGATGTAGGCTACGACTTAGCTGAACCACTATAAAAATGTCGTGTGTTATTTACTTTCCTGCATTATTTTTATCTTCAGTAATTATTCTATCATGACTATGAAATGTTAAAACCTTAAATTAAACTTGAAAAATTGGAGACAATTCGTGTGCAGGAGCAAACGAAATGACTGTTTGTGTAATAAGATAGAAGGAATGGGAAGACGAAATTCCTATCTCTAACTCTCATGAATCGAGAGAGAGTATAAAGGACGGGATGACAACGTCCCTTGTGGCGTGAAGGTGCACCCCGATAAGAGTCCGCCTCAATAATACTCTAACCTGGTTGAGAGACAGGAGAGTATAAAGATGCTAGAAGGATAAGCATCATCGACAAAAGAAATTTAGCCCCACCAGAGAGTCGGGGGCAAATGAATGTAGAATTTAATCAATCTCGAATAAGTCTTAATTAGTCAGTTCATTCAAGATTGATTGGGGGCATATATACACACATGTTCCCTTTATAATGACTTTATTGTATAACTGTGATGTGACATGCTGTTTATCTGCATTTATACTTAATGATAAATTTACAAATATCTGACATTGCAGGGAACAAACTACTTTATTCACAAACACATGAGTTTATACAGGAAAACTAAGCAAAAGATGCGAGGGACGCGCTCGCTACAACAATAACGGACCAGTAGAATATCCAAAAAAAAAGACAAAATGTATTTTCACTTGGACTTTGGGGTAGATTTTGCCTTCTTGGCAGCCTTGAGCTTTTCCTTCTCTTCTTTCTCAGCCTCAGTGAAAACACGTTTTGGTTTCTTCTTCCCCGAGACTGTGACGCTGGGATCAATAGAAGATTTTTTAGTAAGTTCCTCAGTGATCGATCTAGTTGAAAGTTTAACGACTAACCTTGACCCAAGAGGTACTATCGCATGAGGCTTAAGATTTTCAGGATCTATCTCCTCAACTTTCAACTACATACGCCTATCCTACTTGGCCTTCATCTCGTCCAAAGTCAGATCATCGACATTCCCTGTATCTCCAGTTATAGTAACATCGGGGTCTTCATCATGCCCGTCATTAACACCGTCATCTTTCAGAGCAGCTATTATTTCATTATCATGAGGAGTTTCAGTGTTAGGTAATGCGGGAGCCTTGTCGACAACCTCCTCTTCCTTTCCCTCGTCACCCCTTCCAAGCTTTGTATCTGTGACTTCATCATGTTTCCCCTTGGTCTCTTCAGTAGACTTTTTACTCGGAGGCGTCTTTTGTGAATCGTCGGTCCTCTCAACTGACTTGGTACCTACAGAGTGAGAAGCAACAATTATTAACTCAGGAGAAAATATGGGGCTTTCAATTGTCTGTCCGATAACATGACCAAAGGTTGAAATAACTTTGATGAATTGAGGTGAGAATGTGGAAATACCTTCAACAAACTTCTCGATTTGAACAGCAGTAACTTCGGAGGTAGACTCAATTATAGGAGACAAAAGAGAAGCCTTAGGAATTCCTGACCTTTTCGAGTCATATCCCTCTACTCCAATGACCTTAGCTGTAGCAGAAGAGGAGCCAGTTTCGATGATGTTTTTTCCTTTGGCTTGACATTTCTCCTCCTCCATGGCAGCAGCAATAAGTCTGCGCCCTTCGGCCAAGTGCACTGATTCCTCACCTCTAAGGAATGTCTCCATAAGCTTATTTTCGTCAATCGAATCCACTCCGAGTTTTTCTTTCTCCCATTCAACCAGCTGGTCCCATGCATACACAAGGGGAGTGGGATAATCCTTGAGCCAGGCAAGGTCTCGGTGACGGATCACTTGAGCAAAGAATCTGACCATGGTTTCACCACTCTCGTCAATCTCCCTTTGAGCGTCTTTCAGCTATTCATTGACTTCCTCAACTTGCCGTAAAGCCGTATTTACATTTCCTTCAGCAAGAGCCTCCCTCGTTTCAACTTCCAAGAATTTAGCCTCAAGCTCTGCGTTCTTTTTGGCTAAATCTGCTTTCTCTTGAGTGAGACGAGTATTCTTAGATTTGGCTTCCTCAACCTGCTTCTTTAAATCTTATGCTCCTGACTATAGGATTCAAGCTCGGAATGGTATCGCTTTTGTAATTCCTCTAGCTGCTTCTTATAATTATCCGTGTCGCGTTGTACAAGAGCAAGCTTAGCATGGACATCCTCCAGATCTCTTTTAGAGTTTTAGATGGCCCTCACATCATATTCAGCAGCGTCGGCCATGGTTTTTACATCTGCCAACAGATTACTAATGATTTTAGAGAGAGTCTTCGCATACTTCTTCATTTCTTTATATTGTTCATCCACGAAATCTATAGTAGCCTTGACATCATTGCCCCAATCAGGTTTTACCGGTTTGAGTTTTGGGACAAAGTGCATATGCCCGAAATGGTGTTCGGGAAATTGCTGCCTCAGAATTTCCAGTCTGGCCTGGTTCTCGTCATTGAGAATAACTGGCCTTGTGGTAGTTATGTCAACGATGCGACGAGATAGCTTTGTGGTGGGTCGTTTCTTCCCAGCATCTTCCTCCAATTCTGGTTGTTTCCCTTTGGGATCGGAAACTCTTTTTGGAGTATCATCTTGAGGAATCGTGCCCTTAGATGGAGTAGGAGGCTTATCATTGTGCTTGTCTTTCTCATGATCTGAAGGATGACTCTTATGTTTGTCTGAACCTCTGTGGTGTGGGGATCGAGAAGGGGAAAGTCGGTAAGGCTTTGGAAGTCGATCCCTCATGTCGTCTCTACCCCTACTCTCGTACCGATCATGTTTATCGTCGGGATCTGTTGGGGGCATGCTCGAACGAACATCTCGCATATGATATTGTTGTCTCCCCATTTGTCATGCAAAAAAGAAATGAAAGAATATTAAGATCAATATTAGCATAAAGCTCAAGTGTTGTGACGTGCAATGCTAGAGTGCCATGTGTATCCTAAGTGATGTTCCCCCAAACAGACCAGAGCCCGGATTGATAGTCTCCCCAGCCTTTACAGGAGTAATCTCTTCCTCGAAAGTAAAAGTGAGAGGATTTGTTGAAAAGTCCTCTGGAGAATAAAAAGTTTCAGGCAGGGGAAGATCCCGCCGGCCCCGAAATGCGGAATCATCGGCTATGGGAGTGTATCCTAGAGGAATAACTGACGGTAACCCCTTTGGATAAATTGGCCTCTCGGGAGTGGTCGCGTCATTGGGAGTGATATATTTATCCCTGTCAGCGGCAGGTAAATTCGCTAGTATGCCATCTCGAGTTGTAGAAGATGAAGGAGAAGGGATCTGTTGAGGCATCAGAGGATCCTTTAGGCTATCTCCATGCCCCGATGAAGCCTCAATCGGCCCTTCAATAAGAGGTATATATACATAAGGTCCCTCGCCGTGCTCTATGCTACGAGCTATAGCAATAAGACGATGCCTATGAAGATATTCATCCACCAAACACTTTTTGATGGTTAAGAACTTTTGATCGCCATTGAGTAGCCGATTCAAGCGATCAAATTGCATTGGATGTTTTTCTTGTGGCAGGTTAGGAATTGCAAGTTAAAACAAACAATGTTAGTATATCTTCGAGACCTAGAACTTAAAACATTGATGTCCTTACTCGACTTGAGCCACCTTCTGGCGCACCCCGGTTGCTGTCTAATGTAAAACCATTCAGGCTTCGGATCTCCAGCTTTGCTACTAAATGGAACCGTGATAATTTTCCTTTTTGGCACCGATTCGAAATATACAAAAGATGGAGTCTCATTGATCCGATGCTTGAAATTGTAAAAGAAATGTACATCTTCAAAGGTGAGTTCCTCACCCAGAATTTCTTGATATGCCATGTACAGGGTATACAAATAAGCGTAAGAGTTAGGATGAAGTTGCATTGAAGCAATCTGCAGTTGTCTCAAAAAGTCTACGATGAATGGTGGGAAGGGAGGAATCGCTCCGACTATACATTTTAATCTGGTAATGGCCATATACCCCTCCAGTGGACTATGGGGACGATCTGTTTTGGATGGCACCTCAGTATCTCTCCGGAGAATCCCATGTTTTAAACATATCCTGGCAAGTCTGTCCTTATCAATTGTTGATTCGACCGAGTCTTTAGGTGATTCCAAGATAACTGCATCCCTGAATTCATCGGGAGCACGGTTATCTCCTACCCCTCCTTCTTCTTCTTCTTCGCCGAGAGAGACATCATCCCCAGAAGATGCTTCACTATTATGAACTTCCATCTCGTAGTCTGGGCCTTCACTATTCCATCCTAAGTCTGAGGTGGAAGATACATCCTCGACAGGTGGATTCTCAGATGATCTGGCAGCGTCTCTCCTTTCAGCTAGTCTAGATGAGTGCCTTTCTTCCATGGTCGTTAAGCTATTGAAGAAGCAATAGTGAGAGTTAGAGTAAATTTGCCCGTGTTCCCCTGTGCATGTGTGTGAGCTAAAGTGTACAAGTGTATATGCAATGACACTAGATAATCCAGTAAAGAAATGCAGAGCAAAGATGAACAATGCAATTATGCATTTACAAGCAGTCCAAAAGTCAAGTCAGAGAGGCTCTATCCTAACTGTCCATAAAGTTATCGACTACGACCAACATTGGTTAAGTTAGCTGAATTATTTTTAACAAGTTCTCTTGGATCAGTTCGGAAGTTAAATGGAAATAGCTTCGGGTCAGTTCAGGTGTACATGCTGTGATCGGGTCGGATTAAGTCCCCTTTTGGGACGTTAAAATCGGGTCGGACGTCCTGGGCGTTGTGGGATCAGATCGAGTGCCCAGATCATCAACAAACAGGTTAGAATATCTTACTGCAACCAGTCGGATCGGAGGAGTTCCAGAGAAGGTGATTACGACCGGTTCGGTTAACTCCGAACCGAACCTCCCTTATGCCTTCAAGCCCCTCCTCCCAATTCAACTTTCCTCCGCGATTGCCATCAGTTCCACCAACCCAACCCGGTCAAATGAATCCTTTTCTCCTCCCTCTTATGCCTCCCACTCCGAACCAACCCCATTCCTTTCTCTCTTCTTCTCCTTTACTTCTCCATCAACACCGAACCCGCCTCCTCTCAAAAGCTCATCCACTTTTCATGGACTCCATCACAATAAAATACTCATGAATCTATACGTCTAGCGCTGGCTCCAACCTCCTCCGCAACCATCTCGAGGTAGCGATGAGACCACCAACGTCGATGACAAGAAGGCACCCAGCACCGTGTCGAGATTGACACAATGATGGGCGGAATTATTCGAATCACTCTTAAATTCCGAATTAGAATCAGTTAAAGAAGAATTAGTTGAAATCAGAGTTCTACCTATGGATTTATTTCGAGAAATTGAGGAGTTTTTCTTCGTGATTCACGAGTTAGGGTTAGGGTGTTTCGAGAATGAAGAAGGTGGCGGCATGCAATAAAGTGTAGAAGAAGAGTGTGAAAACATATATATACGTGCGTGAAAGGGTTAGTAGTCCCTTCTTGTTCCAGTGGACAAGACTTTGAAGTCCGGTCAGATCAGTGCATGGCCCCTTAAGCTTAAAGCCTTTTTAGCCCATCGACGGTTGGAGCACGGGCCAAGGCAGATAAGTTTGATCCGATCCGAAGCAGATCCGATAATGTTAATTCAACGTGTAAAAAAAAAAGAGAAAGAAAAAGATTCATAAATATGCATTATTAAAGTTTACCTGGAGGAGCTATCTGACATCAAGCAAAATTCTTAAAGTTATTTGAAGTAACGAAAGCAATTTGTGCGCTCTATGGTGTATATATAGGCAACAAGAGGTACAACTTGATGAAGCAACACAACTTTACAAGCGAATGGAAGCAACTATTCAGTGATTTTAATTCAGAAACCAATGGATGGACAATTTCGAAGTACACTCTATTTTTAATAGAAGCGTACTTCAAGGGGGCAATGTTAGCCTACTTTATGAACTAGGCTACACAAAATCAGAAGATCAATTATGAAAGATGATTCGCTAGAAGAACACCCACATCGACGTCCGGATCGGATCGAATCTCTTGATCAAGGCGGAACAGCTCAGAGCATAGAAGGAAGAAGTGCAGGCTAAACCGGATCAGTTCGACCCGAACCGCCTCTCCAATCCTAAGCATGTCTGATTCGGGCCAAAATTTGCAACAATTATAACCCACATTCCCAGAAGACTCGGAGCGGTTGCGAACCCGTTATCCCACGTTCACCCACTAACTTAATGCGCTGTCATCACCAAAAGAGATCCGAACCCGACACTCATGGGATGAGCGCCACGTGCATCCGAACCGAAGCCATTCCAGAAACATTTTTCGCCTATAAATGTACCTCCAAGGCTCATTTAAATCTTTTGGCATTTTCAGAACGCATACTCCTTCACAAACCAAATTTCATCAAGATATCCAGATTACAATCATCTTTTAAAGCACATTTTAGAAGAGATCGAATGAATTCATGCATTGTATGACTAAACTTGAGTGAAAACCGTTATCGTACTCGCATTTAAGTCATCAATTCAAAGAGTAGCAAGTGGACGTAGGCTTTTTAACGCCGAACCACTATAAATCGTGTGTTTCTTCTTTGTTTTTGATTTCATTTCCATAATATTATTATTGATTTGGGTGTTAGAGCCATTTTTGGATCTAACATTTAGGTGCTTTCACTGAGAAATCTTTGAATTCTCCGCTTTTTGGGATTATCGTTCTACTATTTGGACCTTCAAGTTCAAAGAAGTTAATCCTCCATTTCCAATATTTTCAAGTGCTTGCTGATTCATTACTGAAGAATTAGACATTACGGCTAAGGGAGAAGGAAAAGAAGTGCAAGGCGCTAGGGAGAACGATGCTTGAGAAGATCAACAAGCCATCGTATTGACGAGATCGCAGGGATAGAGCTATGGAATAGTCCGATCCGAACAGGATATTCCGAACCAAGCTGATCAAGAGAATCCAAACCGACCTGGAAGCGCTGGAGCTGCTCAGACCCCCCCTCCCTCCGAACCGATCTGACTCCAGTGCCCTACTCCGATCCGACCCGAATGAGACTGAAGCTGGTACATCTACTCGAGCACTCACCAATGCTCCGATGCCGGCCGCGACGACTGGTGATCAACCTGCTCCATCTGCACCCATTACGCACGGGTTTTTTTTGTGTTTTCTTGACATACTTGAGAGTACTAGAAATGCGTTGGAAGCCCATAAACGTTGTACGACAGTAATATTCCTGTAACATTAGCATATTCATTTTTATAAATTTACAATAGTCATAACCCAAACAGATTTTAGAGTTAGACAGACCCGCATAATCAATGAATGAAAGTAATAACCAGAACGTTACGAGAGGAAAATGGTAGGTGAGTTGTTAATGTGTCCAGCCTGCTCCAGCGCATCAGCACTACCCCACACGCACCACCCTCCACTTACATCTCACTCTCCATTTTGTCGGTGGTTCAATCCCATCCTTCCATCCCCGCATCACAGCATTAGTTCGTCTATCACTCTCTCCAAACCAGAAAACTAAGCAACAGCAACATTCTTCCTTCCTTTCGTCCCTTTTTAACTTCTCAAATTTTCCCCAGAGCAATAAGCACCAAAAAATATTAATGGAGAAAAAGAGCATTGGATTTTTCATTCTGCTACTTCTCGCAATAACTTTCGTCAACGTGCAGTCTAAGGAAAAGAAGTCTAAGGAAAAGAAATGCACCAAGGGTTGGGAATGCAAAAACAGCGTGTATTGCTGTAACCAAACGATTTCAGATCTGTTTCAGGTGTATCAGTTCGAGGATTTGTTCGCCAAAAGGAACTCGCCTGTGGCCCACGCGGTAGGGTTTTGGGACTACCAGTCATTTATAACGGCGGCGGCGGAGTTTGAACCGCTTGGGTTCGGTACAACTGGTGGCAAGACCATGCAGATGAAGGAAGTTGCCGCTTTTCTTGGCCATGTTGGTGCTAAGACTTCATGTAAGATCTTATCGATCTATTTCTTAGTTGGTCTATGTTAATTAAGAGCATTATTATTGACATACCAGATTTGAATAAGAGGGACATAAGTGAAATTCGTCAACACTTGCCGTATTTATTCATGTAATTGGATGGGGTGTAGCTGAGTTTCACATATAGATTCAGCAAAAGGCGGTCGAAAATGGGGAAAAAACCAAAAATGGTGAATGTATGCCGAATTCTGTTTTTGGACGTGTCCCCTTTATCCAATTCTGGTGTGTCAAAAACAATCCTCTTAATTATTTTGGTTATTGATTTTTTTTTTTTTGTGTGTGTGTGTGTGTGTGTGTGTGTGTGTGTGTGTGTGTGTGTGTGTGTGTGTGTGTGCCTGGAAATGCTGATAGAAATTATAAAGACAAAATTTATCCTGATTGCGTTGGAAGCACAAATTTTGATGAGGTTAATTCTCTGTATGAGTAAAGAAAAGAAGTAAAACTGGGACTAGTTTAGTATCATAATGTACTGATTGCTAATGCAGATAATTATGGAACTGTGCGAAGTACAAATAGTCCAGATAAATGCGTGCATGAAAAAAAACCTTGTCACTTAAGCTAGGGGTACAAATTTGTCTTCCCTTTATTTTATTTTTTATTTTATTTTTATTTTTTTCATTTTGTCAGCTTGTTTTGTAAATCAGCAGCTGGATTCTAACCAAATTACAATCATTTTATGTATGTTTTGTTTCGAAAATGAACTGGATTACCTGGTAAGATGGGATTTTGTAGGGTATAATCAGGAGAACTGGTGATTTGTTTTTTAAAGATCCAAGAAACATTAAATGGCATTTTATATTGATTAAATGAAAAGAGAAGGTAGCGGAATAAAATATCACAAACTTACTGCTTTGGATGCATATCTACTGTAAGCCACCATAAGATACAATCAATATTATTCCCAGCTGTTCTTATAAAAAATAATACTACTGTTATGCATATGTTAATGTAACCACTAATTACTTATTTTGTATTGGTTTTTCATAAGCTAATTCTACAGAAGCATTAAAATCAAGGCACATCTACAAATAATTTCTTATATGGAATCTATTGATTTGTTTCTGCTAAGATTCGAATGAATTGTGACATCTGTTGTATGTCATGCACACTACACATGACACTCTTCCAGATCTATTATTATGTTTTCCCCCTATCAGACAGCACTCATCTCTCACAAATTTCTTTTTTGGTGTAGTTACCATTTTTGTTTATGTACCTATGCGATCATCTAGGTGATGATTTCTTACTTCATAGGAGTCTAACTTATCATATATAGACAGCCATCAGATACGTTGATGGTTTTTGGCTATTCCTTTTGACATGATAACGATAATGATGATAGTGATAGCGGTGATGGTGGTGCCGGCGCCAGTAGCGAGCGATGCCACCGGCGACGGCAACTATCATGAGTGCTTTCTTCAATTCGAAAGCCTGTAGCCGTACTTGTTAATGGCGCACAACACAAAAAGGCATAAAGCCTCCTTGGGGCCTTGACACACGGCATGACAAATTGTGCGTGCCTATTTAATTTACCGTGCATGCTTTAATTATTATTTTTTCCAATAGATTTAATATAGACTTAATAGATTCAATATTTAAGGGAAAAAAAAAAAACCTTTAGCATATATAACCAATTTTTTTTAAAGATATTTTCCAAAAAAACATCATCAAATATAATATCATACGATAGAATTTCAATCATATAATATTCAAAAGCCAATATCTTAAGCATATGTATTATGCAGCTACGATAATTAAAATAATAATGATAATAATACTACCACCACAACGACAATAACAACATGGGTGTCCTTGCATGTATTATTCTGAGAAGTTTGTATCCTTGTTAGTACATATGAGTTTCTGTAGATTCATTTGATAAGATAAATACCAATTTTTATGATAAATGCAAAAGCGAAAACAAATACAAAAATTAGCTAACTCAATAATTTGGTAAATATTAATTTTTATGCAGTTTGGATTGTGAAAAATGAAGAACGAAAAATAAAAAAAGGGTTAGAAAAACAATAAAACAATGAAAAGACGTCATTTGTGCCATTCGCTGCACCTTTCCATTATGCACAGACAACGTGCCTTATGGCATGACACACACCTTAGCGTGTCTTTTGTAACTAGGCCTCTAGCTACTCAAACTGGTTGCCTAATCAGTGGTCACTGGCAATTCTTCAAAGTTTTTCTTCTTGAATCTGTTGTGCAGTAAAAAAATATTAAGTATTATATTTTTTGTTTTTTGGATTATGGATGATATCAATTTTATTTATGTCCTAACTATAATTTTACTACGTTTAGGTGGTTATGGTGTTGCAACTGGAGGTCCACTAGCATGGGGTCTATGTTATAACCATGAAATGAGTCCGAGCCAGTCCTATTGTGCTGAGCACATTGATTACCCATGCACACCTGGAGTTGAGTATTATGGCCGCGGAGCCCTTCCTGTATACTGGTACAACTTCTTGTCTTATTTCCACTTTTCTTTTACTGTCTTTGTCACTGGAACTATTACCTTTTGGAGCAAAAATGGTTTAAGAGCCTCTGTCCTCCAAAATACACAAGAAGCAAATATCCCTCAGCGACATTCAATATTGATAAAGAACAAATTATCACAACAAGTGCTCAATGACGTAAAGCACTTGTTTTGGGACAAACAAGCATGGATAATCAGATCCAGTTAGTGTATTAAGTACTTGATGATGTTACCCACTTCCTAAGTTAGATACAAGTGTGGCAAGTAGAAATTAATGCTTATTGAGTGTTTTATGTTGTAACAAGCATTTAGAATCCACAAGCATCTTGTCCAAATTGGTGAGGGCGCTTGGACATGGTGTAAAAGGTCATGGGTTCGGTCCATGTTTTGCAGGGTCGAACCCATTTGTCAGTATGTTATATACTACATAAACATGTATATAGAGTATTCAGAACTCCTAACATGTTATTGTATCATATGTCATATGATGTGTAGGAACTTCAACTATGGATTAATTGGCGATGGAATAAAAATGGATCTCTTGAACCACCCTGAAATTTTGGAACAAAACGCAACCACAGCATTCCAAGCAGCAATGTGGCGATGGATGAACCCAATTAAGAAGAAGCAGCCTTCTGCACATGATGTTTTTGTCGGTAACTGGAAACCCACTAAGAACGATACAGACTCCAAAAGGTTTCCAGGTTTCGGGGCTACCATGAATATTCTGTACGCGGATCAAGTCTGTGGTCAGGGCTCCATCGATGATATGAATGTTATCATCTCACATTATCAGTATTATCTTGACTTAATGGGAGTTGGGCGTGACTTATCTGGAGATAACTTGGATTGTGGAGAGCAGGTTGCTTTTAACCCAACTACTAAAATAAATTCTCAGAGTTCCTGAGTTGTTGCATAAATGATGTGGTATTTAAAATTTATTGGTGTGAGGAGTTCCTGAGTTGCTGCATAAATGATGTGGTGTTTGTTTAAAATTTGTTGGTGTGATCAAGACAAGGGTTACATGTAGTTTATATATATATGCTAAATGTTAATGTCAGCCGCGTGTGGGTATTTGTTACTTATGTACGCTATCGACTGTGTGTTCATCTGTTGTTGCTTATGTATGTTCAGAACCTGTAATGCAGTTCGTTTCTGGGTGAACTAGGCCGTGTAATAATAGCAGTGTAATGTCTGTGATATATACCGAAAAGTGTCTGGTAAAGTAGTGATTAAGTAGCTGTTAAATGAAAAGATGAAATGTATTGATCTATGCTGCAATGAAGAACCGATGATCTATTTTATGCGTGTAACCAGGGCTAGTTCCGCTGCTCGGGTTTCCCCGGGCGAGGTCAAAAAAATTGCGACTACTAGATCCTTCTTCTATGTTGTTGTTGCCCTAACAAACAATAAAATGATACAAAGAAAGAGTAATTGTCCGACCAAACAATCCTTGTCCCTACGCTAGTATTCCAATGCACAACCGCATAACCCATAGAAGTAGTCTAATACTCATCCACCAATATATTTATAACTTAATATCCATCACTATCACCGTTGTCCACCATGACTGTTGCTCCCACGAGGGAGGTTTTCCTATGCGATCGCCTGCTCCGCCTAACCCTAGAGTCGGTTCTACGTAACGTGCTTTGTTTAAATCTTTTGCATATATTTTTTGAAAACAACAATGCACCTACCGTGCGAGGAAAAGTAGTGCAAACTTTAACCCAACAAATGGATAAATTTTAATCTTAATCATAACTCCATAATGTTACGATTTCTTAGTTATCATGCAATGTTGTACTCCACTATCCATAAATTAGAAATCATTTGGCTACTCTAACTCACCTTGATGGTCAGTTCCCTGTAAAAATTGAAACTAAACTAATCGGTATAAAAGAATGTGTCTAGATAATAATTAGTACATAAATTATCGTATGATAGAAAGTGAAATTTAACAATGTGTGGAATAAATAGTAGCCGATAAGACAAAAGGTACGTCCAGAAGATGCATGTAACGACCCATATTTTTAACCGTTATGTTTAAATATTTAAATTGGTTTTAAATGTTGATTGGGAAATTTAAATAACTTGAATCATATAATTTTGAGTATTTAATCTGATTTGAATAATAAAATAATAATTTAATCATGAAATGGTCAAAATATGTTGGATTTGCAATACAGTATGGATTGGACAATATAGACAATTTAATTAAGTTTAGATTTGAACTATAATAAGGAATTCGTTTATTATACGAAGTTTGAACGTATAATTTATATTTAATTAAAAACGAGTCTGCAGCGTCGTGATAGTCCATACTTTTACGTTTTGAACTTTAATTGGATATACAAGATCCAATATAAGTCGGAATTATTTGAAACAAGAATCGTCTGAATCTAATCATTTATAATTTTCTACTGAAAGAGAAAAATCAAGATTTCATATCATAGATTTCGAGTTATGTCAAAATCAAATTTTTAGAAAGTTGCTATGGAATCATTTATAACCATAACGATTTATTTAATAGAATAAACGGGTTTTATAATAAATCGAATATCATTATGACCTGGAATTTAATAAGGATCAAAATGGTTTCTGAATAGTTATATATGTTACTGGAATATAATGATAGTTGATAGAGTTTTAAAATTTATTTTATTGTTGATTTGGCAGAAATAAGAATTTCAAATTAACTCAATCAAGTTAAAAATAGCCAATTATAAAACAGACACGGATTTCAATGAAATCAGTTTCATGGATCTGTAATGTTAAATTATTATATGAATTAAATTTCGTGGCGATCCGCTATCATATGAGACTGCGGTAGCCATAAACGCGTATCTGTTTTGCATAGCGATTATGTAAATAAATTTAATTTGATTAGAAAGGAATTTGTATGTAACTTGGGCTAACAATCAAATTAAGAAGTGAGACCAGTTTCGTTGAATTCATATTGACGTTTAGAGTCAGGATATGTATATAGTTCGTTATTTCTGAATATAAGATAATTTAGTGTCCAAAATAACATTGTTTTGCGTATAAAATCACTCCGGGAGAACAGTCTCTAAATGCGAAGAAACTTATGACATTAGGTTCATATTAGTTAGTTATTATGGGATTTTAATTTTCGTATAGATCGGACTTACCGCTTGATCGCGCGAATGGTAAACGTATATATTTTTATTTGATCGTTTATATTTTATTGATTTAATAGTGAACTTAAGAATAAACAATTTTCAAAGGAACTAGGATTTCAACGAAACTAATTTTATTAATTCTGTAGTGAATAATTATTGTAAGATTTCTAGTTTCAAGTCAATTGGGTTTATTTTGTGATCGTACATAATAAAAACGTGTATCGATTCACGTTGTGAAAGAAAAAAGAAAGTTTTACAAATGGTCTTAGAATTCGATGGAACCTGTGACGACCACCCACAACTCCTGCACGTAACAGAGGAAATAATGCGCTGAAAGACGTGCCAGGTAGTTATGGACGATCATTAGCGTAGAATAATATACGCATAACAACTCATGCACTTAACAAAGGAAATAATGCGCTGAAAGACGTACCACGTATCTATGGACGATAAGAAGCAGAATTGAGAAGAATCTCAATATTTTACATATCACCATGAAATATCCATACAACATTGGATTACACCATAAGAGTCTGTACAAAGTGTCTCACTACAAGTCACTTAGAGAATACATCAACATAGCAGCAGAAAAACAACAATTAATAGGTAATAGGAAACTAATAGTAAGCCTCCAGCTTGTCATCGCTCAATAACATCATCCTCATCAAGATCAACTACCTGTCACCTGCTGCTCAGTCTGCCCATCCAACACATGGATGAACATCCCAAGGTAATAAGAGAAATCATAAAACCTTGAGTCAGACAACAGTCTTAATGATCAATAAAAAAATTATCTAACATCTTTAATAAAGTATATGAGAGTAGGTAGATTAATGAACTAGTTTACCAATATCAACAGAAAAGAACCCAACCATCATCCCCACATCGGATATTGATAGCCTTTACAATAATCAAGTAAAAATAAACAGTACATTCATGGTAATTAGTTATCAAGCGTATACCATCCTAATCGATATCAACATCTCTCAAGCACAATCCCCAAAGACCTAAACCAACATCAGACAAGCACCCAAGAGATGTCTCTTTCGACTTCGAATAATCTACACAAGATGATACAAGCGAAACAATCATCATATATCATTCTAGCTGTCACCACCAATCTTGCTTTGAAACCACTGTTGATCGTATGACCGACTCAACATCATGTCATTCGTCAAGGGCTAATAATAAACCCCGGTTCTAGTATAAACTCCATACGCCATCATGACTCGTATTTCTAGGCCAATCATGACTGCCTAGGGTACTCGACCATTAAACCGATCTTTTAGGACCTCTATTATACCCCTTCTTTGAATCCGCTAGAACCTACGACAAAGGTAATTTCTCGGCCTCCATAACTCTAGTCCTTATCATCGGCGACTACCCATAAACTCAAAACATACTTGAGCGACCATTATCCACGAGCTCAAAACACACTTGAGTCATCTGCATATTCGTGGCATTTCATCGATCAACGAACGCATCACAATACTTCAAACATTCCTGCTTGAATTCATGTTGAAGCCACGATCATCTCGATCCAAAACTTACGTCGTTTGGTCGATATTACATTTCATAGCATTTCCAACTTTTTTGCTATGAAAAACAAAGCACAGCGTTTAAATTGCATTTCGCAGCGTTTTGGAAATGCTACCAAATCTGCGTGTTCAAGTTTGGACCTGCCTGCCCAATCCATGAAATGGGGGTGATCCATCGTTTTGTGCATATACTGATTACCCATTTCTGTGTGCTGCGCAGCTGTGACAAAATGGTAGATCCACTTTGGCTTTTGCCCAATCCATGGAAAAGACAACGTTTCTGAAGCGTTGGGCCGCTGCCCGATCCATCCTTTTTGAAAGTCGCCTGATTCACTACGTGAACCTTGCCCGATCCATCCAAATCACCAGTGCACACCTTGATTTTTAATGCTTGATCCATGCTTTTAACTAGCGCTCGATCCATACAATGAAGTTGCTTAAAACTCCGACCAAATTCGCACTTGAATACGACTTGATTCCATACTCGAAAACCAATCCAACCTCAACTTTTTAACAATGATTCAATCAACAAAATAACAAAAAATCATGCAATTATCAACAAATATTCAAACAATGATTATCATCGTGTAATTACATAGAAATTTACCGACTTAAGATGCTATATTAGATCCTATGGTAATTCAAATTAAAAACATACTTACATCAATTAGATCTATGTGAAAACAACTTGAAATGATGAACATAAGATCAAACAACCCATATACTCGATTAAACCCATGCGAGAGATGCTTGTCACTCACCAAATCTTCAGACAAGCTTGAAATCGGCTCATTCAAATTCGGACAGTGACGCTCAGTCTTCAAATCTCTTAATTTGATGTGATCTCGCTTCACATGATGTAGATCCAGCTTTGTTTGATGGAGATCTTCAATCTTCTTGCATAGATCTAGGATTTTAATGGAGGAAAGATGTATTTGATTGAACAAGGAGAATCACTAGCTCAACCAAATGAGAGAATGAAGAAAATAAACCCCTCTCCGAGTCTCTAACCCTCTATTTATAGCCTCTAACCAGCCAACTAATGGGCCACACCAATTCAGCCTATTAATGACTAGCCAAACCTGCACAGAATTCATGCCACACTAAAATAACGATTCCTCCCAAACCGCTGAACCGAATCTTTAATGTGACCGCTCTACGGAATTGGAAACATCATTTCCTTTCTAATGAAATCGATCTCAGTACCTTATTCGATCCTAGTCAAAAGTTATTCCCTATACAAAGCTGATAGGGGCAAAATGGTCAAAAAATAAAATTGGTAAAAATTATGGATATGTCTCACATCCCCATAACCAACATATCGAAATATGAGAATGGTCCAACCCTCAGGGAATTAAATAAAAATATTTTACGATCCCACGATACGTAAAATATTGGTCATTGCATTCTTTCCCCCTTAAGAATTTTGCCCCCGAAATTCCAAGCAAAATCAAGCAACCAAAATAATTCTGCATGCCTATCATCCACAAGCAGCCAATTTACCACCCAAAATAGCATCCATCAAGCCATACATTCATAGTCTTAACCTAGCACGCAAAATTCTAACAACGATAGTACAAGTTGCAATGGTGTAAGGTGATATGATGTTAATGGTTCATAACAACGAAGAGTTCTAGATGGATCATCTTCATACTCTGTTATGTCTCCTACGTGTAATCGTCATCATCCTCACTCCACTGCAACTTGACTAGCTTTACCGTCTTCCTCCTAAGCAGTTTCATGTAAATTTCAACAATGCGAAGCGGCTTACGAGGTTTCGAAGCTACGGTCTCGACTTCTAGGTCTTCGTACTGCTCTGGAGATACCACCACATGCGAATCATGCACACACTTCCGTAGAAATGACACATGCAAAACATTGTGCATACTCGACATCTTCTCGGGTAAATCCAACCTATACGTCAGCTTTCCAATCTGCTCGACTATCGGAAACGATCCAATGAATCTTGGGGCCAACTTTCCTTTGCTTGCGAACTGAACAACATTCTTTAACGACGATATATTCACAAAAATCATATTGCCAATGTCGAATTCCAAATCCTTACGATGTTTATCGGCATAACTCTTCTGACGAACTTGGGCTGCCTTCATTCGTTGTCGAACGATCTCGATACAAACCGATGTTTCTATTATCATCTTTTGCCTAAGAATCAACTTATCTCCAGTTTCTAACCAACATGTCGGAGAATTACATGGTCTACCAAACAATGCCTCGTATGGTTCCATCCCGATGCTCGACTGGTAACTGTTATTATACACAAACTCATTGGTCTTCCCATGATCCTCCAAAGTACAATACATAAGCCCTCAGGGGATCTACCAAAACTCGGTTAACCCTCTCGGTTTGACCATCGGTTTGGGGATGATAAGCCATACTCAAACACAACTCGGTTCCCAAAGCCTCTTCCAAACTCTTCCAAAATCCACTCATGAATAATGGATCTCGATCACTCATTACGCTCTTAGGGATACCATGAAATCAAACTATTCATTTAATATAAAGCTCAGCCAACTTTGATGTTGTCCTAGTCGATTTGACAGGAATAAATATGACACTTTCGGTCAAGCGATCCACTATGACCCAAATTCCTTCATTCCTGCCCTAGTTCTAGGTAGTCCATCGATGAAATCCATTGATATATGCTCCCACTTCCATGAAGGAACTTCCAATAGCTGAAACAATCCACTCATCGTTTTCTTTTCAGCTTTCACCAATGACAGTTCATGCATTTGGAAATGAACTTTCCAACATCCCTCTTCATCCCTTCCGAGCAGTAAGCTCGTTTAATATCCTGATACATCTTATTACCACCGGGATGAATCTTCAATTTTGAGTGATGACATTCCCTCTATACCTCATATCTTAATCTGTCGATATCAGGAACAACTAGTCGTCCTTTCTTTCGAAGCCAATCCTCTTGATCAACCTCGAATTCCTTATCTTATGGTTCTAACTGTTGGATAATCTCCACAAGCTTTGCATCACGCTTTTGGCTCTCGCCAATCCTTTCAATGAGAGTAGGTTTTATCGATAAGCTTGCCAATATTTCAGTCCCAACTCACACCATGGTTTGAAATCAAATCCTGCCAAGTATTCGAGGTGTTTCCATTTCGAAAACATCGCTTCTAAACTTGTGGCCTTCTAAGAAATGCATTTGCCGCTGTGTTACCTTTATCAGGAGTATAGGCTATGCCAAAATCATACGGTGCCAGAAACTCTAACCACTGTTGCTGCTGAAGATTCAAATCCTTTTGGAAGAAAAAATACTTCAACGACTTGTGATCTGTAAACAACTTGAATCGAACTCCCAACAGGTAATGTCTGCACATCTTTAGAGCAAACACAATCGCTATCAACTCCAAATCAGGAGTTAGATAATTCCTTTCGTTTGGCTTTAGCTATCGACTTGAGTAGGCCACAACCTTATCCTTCTGCATCAGCACTGCTCCAAGTCCAGTTCCACATGCATCAGTGTGTACCACCATTTCTTCATTACCACTTGGAATGGTCAAAACAAGAGCACTCGTTAGTCTCTCTTTCAAAATTCCAAAAGCTTGCTCACACTTCGCATCCCATGTAAACACTTGATTCTTCTTTGTCAATCCAGTTAATGGTGTAGATATCTTGGAGAAAGCCTTGATAAACCGACGATAATATCCTGCAAACCTAAGGAAGCTGCAAACATCTGTGGCTTTCTTAGGTCTGTCCCAGTCCTGGATTGCTACTACCTTAGCATGGTCAACCGTTATTCCATTTCCAAAAACAACATGGCCTAAGAGTCTCACTTCGCTCTTCCAGAAATTACACTTCAAAAACTTAGCTCTCAGCTGATGCTTTCGCAAGATTTTCAAAACAACTCGCAAGTGCGTCTTATGCTATTCCTTATTTGGGGAGAAAACTAGAATATCATCGAAGAACACAAGCACGAACTTGTTCAATTGATCCCTAAAAACCCTATTCATAAGATCCACGAAATACATTGGTGCGTAAGTCAACCCAAATGGCATCACCAGGTATTTGAAGAAATCAGATAGTGTCCTAAAGGCTGTCTTCGGCACACTATCCTTCTCCACTCTCAACTGGTGAAATCCCGTTGCCAAATCCATTTGAGAAAACACCTTGGCCTCGTGAATCTGATCAAACAAGTTGTCTATCCTTGGCAACAGATACTTATTCTTCTTGGTCACCTTATTCTACTTACGATAGTCCACACACAATCTCAAAGATCCATCAGCCTTGGTTGCAAACACAACCGATGCACCCCATTTGGACACACTTCTCCGAATAAACCTTTTTCCCAAAAGGTCACGTACTTGTAACTCAAATTCTCGTTGTTCCTTAGGCGCCATCCTCCTAAGAGGCATGATGATATGTCTAGCATCCTCGACTAAATCGATTCTGAACTCAATCTCTCGATGTGGCGGCAACCCTTTGACCTCGTCAAAGACATCACTAAACTCACTTGTGATCGGCACCGACGGCAAGTCTTCCGGTGGAATCACAAGCGAATTTAAATAGCTCACGAAGACAACATTTCGGGCTTACATCGAATCACAACCATTCGTCCTTCTACATTCCCTACTGTAACCTCCAGCTTCTCTCAATCCTCTTTTGCTGCATACCACTTGAGCTAGTCCATACTGTGACATCCCGCCTGCACCAACCGACTTTACTCCAAAGGTGCACTGTACACATGTCCAGTTAGCACGGGATGGGTCGTCAGAAGAAAAAGGGAAGAAGGAAATGAACTAACAAGGAACCTGTAGAATGTCTCACAGCGTATAGAAGAAAATATAATAATAACATACATGACATAAAACAGGTGAGACAGTGCATAAGCTGAAACAACTAACATAGCAGCGGAAAATCCAAGTACAGCTTATGATCCAAAGTTAAACATTATTACAACTTTTCAAACTGTCTCAAAAACAAAAGCAAGATAAAGGAGGTACACTACTAATGCCCAAGTAGCGACCACCAACGACACAGGGAGAATATCTATATATCATACGTGGAAGCCTCCTGCTCGCCTCCGAATCAGCTACTCGCGCATCACCAGCTAACCTGTCTCTAGTCTACTCGTGTGAGCACCCAGAGTAATAAGAGGAGACATAAAACTCTAGGTCAGACATAAAGCCTGGTATGAGCGATAAGCATCTAAACAGAACAATAACAGGTAGACTAAAACATACCTGAACCTGGACCTGCAACCAAAGAGTTAGCACTACATACTGTACAACACTCTAAGGTGCCATTTCAAATGGTGTAAAGATAACGGGAGTGGGGCGTGCATGTCATAGTGATGGCAAACAATCAAACATAGCAACCATCCTCACATCTCTCACTCAGTGCATAAAGCATACGATATTCACCACTTCGATCACCCAACATACCTTGCTACGATCACTTTGCCCCATGAAGTCATAAATGGCTTCACTGCACTGATAACGTAGCCACTGATCCTTTGCTATGTCCACTTTGCCCCCATGGAGTCGCAATGACCCCACTGCACTGGCTCATAGTCTTACTACCCATCACTTTGCCCCTCGAGTCGTAATGACTCTACTGCACTGATAACG
Organism: Allium sativum; assembly: GCA_030737875.1. Classification (NCBI taxonomy): domain Eukaryota; kingdom Viridiplantae; phylum Streptophyta; class Magnoliopsida; order Asparagales; family Amaryllidaceae; genus Allium; species Allium sativum. The sequence continues at coordinate 314,038,070 of CM060922.1, read as the reverse complement.
TAGTCTTGCTACCATCACCTTGCCCCTCGAGTCGTAATGACTCTACTGCACTGATAAGTAGCCCATCATCCATTTTCAGTGGTGAATCGAAGTTATGAACGTCGATAACTCCTTAGCACACGTTCCGTAGCAAAGCCCAACCATGAAGTGAACTCATTGGTTCCCCATTGGATCCTGAGCTCTAACTTCCACTTGGACTACCTTTGCATCTCGGGTTATTGGTCATCACCGGGTCGGTTCAGTTCTTCTATCATTACTTCTTGGTTCGGTTCGGTTCGGATGTGGCTTCACCAGTTTGTGCTTCCCCTTTCGGTTCGGTTCGGATCCACACTCTAACTCAGTTCGGTTCGGGTTCACAACGTTGCGTCGGTTCGGGTCGGGCGTCCTACTTCGGATCGGTTCGGGTTGCCATCTCCCATTCAGTTCGTGCACCAGCTTCTGTTGCCTCGTCTGGTCCCGTTCCCTATTCTAATCCGATCCGATCCCTTCACCATACTCCGGTCCGAGCCCTTCGTCCTTAAGTCGATCCGATCCCCAGCTTAACCAACATGGCCTTCCTTTTTGCCAAGCCTCTCAAGTGTCAAGTTCCAATCCAGTTCGGATGTCCATGCCCGGTCACTATTCCGATCCGAGCCCCCATATCCGATCTGCTCCGGTCCAGAACCTGCACTTTTCCTACAACCTTTCCAGCAAGTATTTTACGCCATTCGACGACGTTTTCGACCATTCTAACTATTGAAATCAATCACAAAGCATACCATACAGTCATAGCAACATGCATAATCAACCACAAACATCAAAACATCAATATGATAGGTTAAAATGGATCAAACATACCCAAAACCCCATATTTCCCCTTAAGCATGTTTAGGTGAAACTAATGATAGGATTAGCAAAACTTAACCAAATTAATCCAAATTCATATCAGAGGTCTAAAACATCATTTCGAATTTTATAAGTATTTTTCCAGAATTTTATCATGTTTAAATTCGCTATTTAACACTAATTACGCTTAATTAGCCATAATTAGTGAGGAACTATGCAAATCACTCACCTTAGCCACAAACAGAACTTAGATTTGAAGCAAATCTCTGATTTGGTGCGAATCCCGATGCTAAACAGCAGCTCCAACGTTGATTTGGTGTAGATCTCCCTTGATTTGATGTTGCTAAGCTTAATCCTTGATTAGAAGATGATTTGGAGGTGATTTAGAGGTCGGAGGCCATTTTTAGGGTTTCTTGGAGGTAAATGGTGGTTAGAAAACTGAAATGGAATGATTCTCTAACCCTTTTCAGCCTCCCCATAACCCTAATCCCGAAATGGGTTATGAGCCTTTTCACTAATCGCCCTATTTGGCCCGGTTAAGCAGTTTTTCACCTTCCAAACCTTATTTCAGCCATATCTCCCAAACGGTAAGTCCGTTTTTCATATGTGACCACTCTACGGAAAGGTAAACCATCAAACAAATCTAATGGAAGTGGTTTCAGGTCATAATTCCTTTCCAATCAAAAGTTATGGCCAAAACAAGATCAGCTAGGGGCAAAACAGTCATTTAAAAATCGACAAAAATCATGAACATGGGAAATGAGTCAAATGGTTGTTTCCCAAAGTTACATGACCATACGACTTCATATGGGAAAGAAATAAATATTCTATGATCCTCCGATGCGTAGAATGCGGGTTGTTACATTCTCTCCCCCTTAAGAAATTTCGCCCCCGAAATTCCCTAACCACAACACACAAAAGGGTCTTGCATGCCTATCAATCATAAAATAACAATCAAACATGCAAAACAAGCAAAACAAGTCTATCCTAGCATGCAGAATAACTAAATCGCAAAGTAAATCTTACCAGGCAAAGAGTTCTGGATACGTCTTCCTAATGCTCTCCTCTGTCTCCCAAGTACAATCATTCTCGTCCTCGCCCTACTGAACCTTGACTAGCCTCACCGCCTTCCTTCGAAGTTGCTTCGTATCGTGCTCGACAATACGGATCGGCTTGCGGTTCCCAACCGCCTCGGGTTCCACTTCGAAGTCCTCTAACTGATCAGGTGAAATAGTCATATCTGGGTCGTGAACGAACTTCCTTAGTTGGGAAACATGAAATACGTTGTGAACTCCCGCCATCTTCTCTGGTAAGTCAACTCTATACGCCAAATTCCCGACTAGTTCAAGAGCAAGGAATAGGCCAACAAATCTTGGTGCCAATTTGCCTCTCCTGCCAAATCGTATCACGCTCTTCAACAGAGAAATCTTGACAAACACCAGGTCACCAACGGAGAATTTTAAGTCTCTTCTCCTCTTATCAGCATAAATCTTCTGCCTATCTTGGGCAGCCATCATTCGTTGTTGAATGGTCTTAATCTTATCTAAGGTTTCCCTCACCACATCTGGTCCAAGCATAAAATTCTCGTCAGTCTCTATCCAACATGATGGTGAGTTGCACGGTCTTCCGTACAAAGCTTCATATGGAGCCATACCGATACTGGATTGGTAGCTATTATTATATGAAAACTCTACTAGATGCAAATGGTCATCCCATGATCCACCAAAATCCAATATACATGCTCTCAAGAGATCTTCCAATATACGATTCACCCTCCCCGTCTGACCGTCGGTCTGAGGATGATATGTGGTACTGAGATGTAATTCTGACCCTAGAGCCTCTTGTAAGCTCTTCCAAAACCCACTAGTGAACAACGGGTCTCGGTCACTCACAATGCTCTTAGGTACTCCATGAAATCTCACTACCCATTTCATATACAATTCTGCTAACTTAGCTGCCGTTCTGGTCGATTTGACTGGTATAAATATTGCACTCTTAGTCAATCGATCCACAATTACCCAAATGCTATCATGTCCCGATCTAGTCCTTGGTAACCCATCGATGAAATCCATCGAGACTTGCTCCCATTTCCATTCGGGAATTTCTAATGGTTGCAACAACCCACTAGGCTTCTTTTGCTCGGCTTTAACTAGCTGGCAATTCATGCATTTGGATATAAACTTCCCAACATCTCTTTTCATCCCTTCCCAGTAGTAGGTCTGCTTCATATCTCGATACATCTTGTTACCACCGGGATGTATAGTCAGTTTTGAGTGATGACATTCTCTAAGCACTTCATCTCTCAAACCATTCACGTTGGGTACAACTAATCTTCCATTCTTTCTAAGCCATCCATCTCGATCAAGCCCATACAAATTCATCTCCTCACCGTCGATGTCCATCTCTAACTTGGAGATGATTTCTAATAGATTAGGATCGTCCCTCTGGCTGGAACCAATCCGCTCTATCAAAGTGGGTCTGATCGCCAAACTAGCTAGCACTTCTGGATCCAATTCGCACTTTGGTCTGAAATCAAACCCCGTGATATACTCCAGTTGCTTCCATTCAAGAAACATAGCCCCAAACTGGCATGTCTCCTACTCAAGGCATCAGATACCGCATTACCTTTCCCAGGTGTGTATGCGATATCAAAATCATACGAAGCCAAGAACTCTAACCATCTCTGCTAACGGAGATTCAGATCCTTCTGAGAGAAGAGATACTTTAACGACTTATGATCGGTAAATAACTCAAATCTTTCTCCCAAGAGATAATGTCTCCACATCTTCAGCGCAAACACGATCGCTGCTAATTCCAAATCATGGGTAGGATACTTCTTCTCATGCGGCTTTAGCTGCCGACTAGCATAAGCTACAACCCTACCTCCTTGCATCAATACATCACCTAGTCCGGTACAACAAGCATCCGTGTATACCGTCATCTCTTCATTCCCTTTAGGAATGACTAATACTGGCGCACACGTCAACCTTTCCTTTAGACTCTTGAATGCCTTCTCACACACTCCGTCCCAGACGAAGGACTGATTCTTCTTAGTCAACTGAGTCAACGGTGCAGCTATCTTGGAGAAGTCCTGGATAAACTTACGATAATATCCAGCTAACCCTAAGAAACTTCTTACATCTGTTACATTCTTGGGCGTAGGCCAATCCTGGACCGTAGCCACCTTCGCAGGGTCCACGGCAATACCATTCTCCGAAACAACATGGCCCAAGAATCTCACTTCCCTTCTCCAAAAGTGACACTTAGAGAATTTCGCTTTCAATTGGTGTTTCCTCAACACCTCCATCACTATCCTCAAGTGTCCCTTGTGTTCCTCCTCTGTCCTCGAGTAAACAAGGATATCATCTACGAACACAAGAACAAACTTATTCAACTGATCTCTGAATACTCGATTCATAAGATCCACAAAATAGGCTGGTGCATTGGTCAACCCAAATGGCATGACCAACCACTCATAGAATCCAGACGGCGTCCTAAATGCCGTTTTCGGAACACTCTCATCCGCTACTCGAAGCTGATGAAATCCTGTCACGAGGTCCAACTGGGAGAACACTCTTGCTCCTTCCAGTTGATCAAACAAATCATCTATCCGCGGTAGAGGATACTTATTCTTCCTCGTTACCTTATTCAACTCGCGATAGTCCACACACAAACGAAGGGAACCATCTGCCTTAGTGGCAAACACAACTGGTGCTCCCCACTCGGAGACACTTCTTCTAATAAATCCCTTCTTAAAAAGATTGCTGACTTGCACCCCGAGCTCTCGCTGCTCCCTTGGTGCCATACGACGAAGTGGCATCCCTATAGGTCTGGCATCTTTCACTAAATCAATACGGAACTCAATCTCTCGGTGTGGTGGAAGCCCGGTCACCTCCTCGAAGACGTCCGGATACTGGCCAACCACGGGCACATCTGACAGCTCATCCTGCGGGATGTCGGGGGAATTTACAAAACTAGCCATTACCCCATCATTAGGTAGACTACCAAACACTACCCTCCGCCCATCATCCGCTCTAACTGTCACCAAAAAGCCCTCACAGTCTACCACCACCCCGTATCTTTGGATCCAATCGACTCCCAATATAATGCCATACCCAGTAAAGCCCAAAACAAAGCAATCACAAACAAAAAAACATCCATGACTCGATAAGACCACATTTCGGCAAATCATACTAAGGCTAGTCGAACCACCAATCGGGTTCGTCACCACCAATGGTCTATCGACTATCTTGGGTTCCAGTCCCAACCTATCTACCAGGTCACTAGATATAAAGGAACGGGAAGCCCCAGTATCAAACAAAACTCGAACTGGTACAACATAAATAGAAAGCATACCTTGAATAACAACATTCTTTCCTTTCTCCGCCGCAGTTGGGGCATTCGACGAAGAAGGAACAACATCAATAGCATATGCTTTCACAATCTGCTTCTCCTTAAGAGGTTGCGGACACTTATCCTTATGATGTCCCACTTGACCACAGTTATAGCACTTCCTTTCCGCTGGCTTGGCCCGACATTCTTTAGCATAATGGCCCTTCTTACCATAACTGAAGCACTCAACATCCTTCTTGTTCTTTTTCTGGCCACCCTTAGATTGGTCCTGCTTCCTCTTATTCTGAGAGTTATTCTTGCCTCCACCGCCTGCTTGCGGCTTCAGCCCTTCTGCAGATGCAACCTCAATCTTTGACTTGGGGTAAAGACTCTATGATCTCAAAGCTTTCCCCATAATCGATTCAAAAGTCTCATCGACGTGTTTGATAAGCCTTTCCCCCAAGTATCCATCTAAACCAGTAATGAACTTCTCATTCTTCTTCTCAGGAGTGTCGATAAGAGATAGTCCATGCTTCGACAAAATGTCGAATTCAGCAATATAGTCCAAGACTACCCTACCATTCTGCTTGAGTTCCAAGAATCTCTTAAACAACACTGACTTCTGGGCAGCTGGAATAAACTTCTCGCTAAAGCAAGCCTTGAACTGATCCCAAGTAACCTGATCTTCTGGAGTAGCTGTTCTAATGGCATTCCACCAATTCATCGCTCGCCCTTGCAGCTGACGAGACGCTAGCCTTCTCTTCATCGCATCCTCAAGACCCAAGTCGTCGAAGATACGATCACAGCTATCCATCCAATCTTGAACATCTGTGGCCGACTCCGTTCCGTTTAACGGCTTTCCACCAAGGTTAGTATAATCCTTGCACAACTTGGCGAAATTGACCCTAGGCGCCTGTACTACGGGACCACCACCATTTCTGGGATTGGGAACTGCCCCTTGCACCTCCCTAAGCATCTCTCTCATGAGGTCAGTAAACATCGCCCTCATGTCAGCAGCATTCCCATTATTAGCTCCCCTACCAGCACCTCTAGCATATCGGTTCATCGTCAATCTATAAAAGGGGAAACGATTAACGACCCCATAGTGGTGCTAGTGCAGTACGACTTCATTCTTATACTACTAATAGTATATATATAGCTTTTGAAAACCAAAGTAATCACAAATACGCGCTCTCATATATGTACTATCTCTCCCTAGTATCTTTCCCTAGGTTAACTACGCAACCTAGTGCTCTGATACCAAATGTGACATCCCGCCCGTACAAACCGACATTTACTCCAAAGTGCGATGTACACATGTCCAGTTAGCACGGGACGGGTCGTCAGAAGAAAAAGGGAAGAAGGAAATGAACTAACAAGGAACCTGTAGAATGTCTCACAACGTATAGAACAAAATATAATAATAACATACTTGACATAAAACATGTGAGACAGTGCATAAGCTGAAACAACTAACATAGCAGCGGAAAATCCAAGTACAGCTTATGATCCAAAGTTAAACATTATTACAACTTTTCAAACTGTCTCAAAAACAAAAGCAAGATAAAGGAGGTACACTACTAATGCCCAAGTAGAGACCACCAACTACACAGTGAGAATATCTATATATCATACGTGGAAGCCTCCTGCTCGCCTCCGAATCAGCTACTCGCGCATCACCAGCTAACCTGTATCTAGTCTGCTCGTGTGAGCACCCAGAGTAATAAGAGGAGACATAAAACTCTAGGTCAGACATAAAGCCTGGTATGAGCGATAAACATCTAAACAGAACAATAACAGGTAGACTAAAACATACCTGAACCTGGACCTGCAACCAAAGATTTAGCACTACATACTGTACAACACTCTAAGGTGCCATTTCAAATGGTGTAAAGATAACGGGAGTGAGGTGTGCATGTCATAGTGATGGCAAACAATCAAACATAGCAACCATCCTCACATCTCTCACTCAGTGCATAAAGCATACGATATTCACCACTTCAACCACCCAACATACCTTGCTACGATCACTTTGCCCCATGAAGTCATAAATGGCTTCACTGCACTGATAACGTAGCCACTGATCCTTTGCTATGTCCATTTTTCCCCATGGAGTCTCAATGACCCCACTGCACTGGCTCATAGTCTTACTACGCATCACTTTGCCCCTCGAGTCGTAATGACTCTACTGCACTGATAACGTAGTCTTGCTACCATCACCTTGCCCCTCGAGTCGTAATGACTCTACTGCACTGATAAGTAGCCCATCATCCATTTTCAGTGGTGAATCGAAGTTATGAACGTCGACAACTCCTTAGCACACGTCCCGCAGCAAAGCCCAACCATGAAGTGAACTCATTGGTTCCCCATTGGATCCTGAGCTCTAACTTCCACTTGGACTACCTTTGCATCTCGGGTTATTGGTCATTACCGGGTCGGTTCAGTTCTTCTATCATTACTTCTTGGTTCGGTTCGGATGTGGCTTCACCAGGTTGTGCTTCCCCTTTCGGTTCAGTTCGGATCCACACTCTAACTCGGTTCGGTTCGGGTTCACAACGTTGCGTCGGTTCGGGTCGGGTGTCCTACTTCGGTTCGGTTCAGGTTGCCATCTCCCATTCAGTTCGTGCTCCAGCTCCCGTTGCCTCGTCTGGTCCCGTTCCCTATTCTAATCCGATCCGATCCCTTCACCATACTCCGGTCCGAGCCCTTCGTCCTTAAGTCGATCTGATCCCCAGCTTAACCAACATGGCCTTCCTTTTTGCCAAGCCTCTCAAGTGTCAAGTTCCGATCCAGTTCGGATGTCCATGCCCGGTCACTATTCTGATCCGAGCCCCATATCCGATCCGATCCGGTCCAGAACCTGCACTTTTCCTGCAACCTTTCCAGCAAGTATTTTACGCCATTCGACGACGTTTTCGACCATTCTAACTATTGAAATCAATCACAAAGCATACCATACAGTCATCTTAACATGCATAATCGACCACAAACATCAAAACATCAATATGATAGGTTAAAATGGATCAAACATACCCAAAACCCCATATTTCCCCTTAAGCATGTTTAGGTGAAACTAATGATAGGATTACCAAAACTTAACCAAATTAACCCAAACTATATCAGAGGTCTAAAACATCATTTCGAATTTTATAAGTATTTTTCCAGAATTTTATCATGTTTAAATTCGCTAATTAACACTAATTACCCTTAATTAGCCATAATTAGTGAGGAACTATGCAAATCACTCACCTTAGCCACAAACAAAACTTAGATCTGAAGCAAATATCTGATTTGGTGCGAATCCCGATGCTAAACAGCAACTCTAACGTTGATTTGATGTAGATCTCCCTTGATTCGATATTGCTAAGCTTAATCCTTGATTAGAAGACGATTTAGAGGTTGTAGGCCATTTTTAGGGTTTCTTGGAGGTAAATGGAGGTTAGAAAACTGAAATGGAATGATTCTCTAACCCTTTTCAGCCTCCCCATAACCCTAATCCCGAAATGGGTTATGGGCCTATTCACTAATCACCCTATTTGGCCCGGTTAAGCAGTTTTTCACCTTCCAAACCTTATTTCAGCCATATCTCCCAAACGGTAAGTCCGTTTTTCATATGTGACCACTCTACGGAAAGGTAAACCATCAAACGAATCTAATGGAAGTGGTTTCAGGTCAAAATTCCTTTCCAATCAAAAGTTATGGCCAAAACAAGATCAGCTAGGGGCAAAATGGTCATTTTAAAATCGACAAAAATCATGAACATGGGAAATGAGTCAAATGGTTGTTTCCCAAAGTTACATGACCATACGACTTCATATGGGAAAGAAATAAATATTCTACGATCCTCCGATGCGTAGAATGAGGGTTGTTACACATACCCAAAATAATCCCAAACCCAGCGAAGTTAAAAACAAAGCAATCACACACAAAGGAGTAACCATGACTCGTTAACACTAGACCACAACAAATCATACACAAACTGGATGAACCCCCAACTGGATTAGTCACAACAAAAGGTCTATCACAAATCTCGGGTTCCAAACCCAAGCGGCACACAAGCTCATTGCAAATGAAAGAATGCGATGCTTCAGTATCAAACAACACACGAACTAAAACATCTCTAACGAAAAGAATAACTTGGACGACGACACTCTTCCATCTCTCCTATGTCGTAGGAGCCCTTGAAGACGATGATACAACCTCCAAAGCATACGCCTTCACAAGCTTCTTTCCCTGAGCTGGTTCCGGACAATCCTTCTTGGGATACCCAGGCATGCCGCAGTTGTGACACTTCCTTTTAGCTTTCAGATTCTTGAAATCCTTAGAATAATGGCCCTTCTGCTGGCAGTTATAGCAAGTCACTTCACCTTTCTGCTTTTTCTGACCATCCTTCCCTTTCTTTTGTTGTTGCTTCCTCTTTTTGTTATTATCACCCTGCTATGGTTTCTATTCTTCCTTAGCTGCAACAACTGCCTCTTCCTTGAGAAACAAACTCTCGTGCCTTAGAGCTTTCTCGACGATCTTCTCATAAGTATCATCTAGATGATCCACCAGCTGATTCCCAAGGAATTTACCCAAACCCATGACAAATTTTTCGTTTTTCTGATAAGGAGTCTCGATATATGAACAAGCATACTTCAACAAAGCTTCGAAGGTAGAAACATACTCCAACACTGGTCGAACATTCTGCTTAAGCTCAGCAAACCACCTAAACATAAGAGACTTCTGTATGGTAGAGATAAACTTCATCTCAAACTTGACTTGGAATTTCTCCCATGAAATCTCATCTTCGAGAGTCTATAGAGTGACTGAGTTCCACCAGTACATAGCTATGCCCTGTAACTGTCTTGATGCAAGCTTCCTCTTGGCTGCATCATCAATTCGCAAGTCTCCAAATATCTGAATGCAAGTATCACGCGACCCTTGAATCTCTACAATCGGCTCTGTCATCGTAAACGGCTTCCCTCCTGGAGTGGTGAAGTCTTGGCATAACTTTGTGAAGTCCACTGCCCTAGGCACTTGCACCTGAACCCCTACATCCACCGCCACTGTCTCTGGAGCAGGAGCTCCCCTCATGATCGCTGCCACCATGGCCTCGAATGTAGCTGGATAATATGGTATATCACCATTTCTCCCTCCAGGAACAGCCTTCTCCCTAGCAGCGTGTCTCAACATTCAACGACTCATTATAAATCTAAAAAATAGAATGATTAGTCCACACACGAGAAAAATTGCAAATGGAGTTCAAATGCTATTATATTATATACTAATATATAGTATACATCCATCACAAATCTACACATATGTCTCTCATATGTTATTACGTCCTTAAGCTTTGGCTAAAATCGATTAACCAAAGCTCTGATACCAAATGTGATGACCGCTCACAACTCCTGCACTTAACAAAAGAAATAATATGCTGAAAGATGTGCCAGGCGGCTATTCATCAAGGTGGAATAATATATGTAGAAACTATCATATAACTCACAGGGCAAGCATAAAATATAATAGAACATATACAACAGGCAATAATAGTGAAGCTGAATTGAGCAGAATCTTAAACTTTTTCAAATCACCACGAAATATCCATACAACATTGGATTACACCATAAGAGTCTGCCCAAAGTGCCTCACTACAAGTCACTCATAGAATATATCAACATAACAACAGAAAAATAACAATTAGTTGGTAATAGGAAACTAACACATAAGTCTCTGACTTGTCATCGCTCAGCAACATCATCCTCATCAAGATCAACTACCTGTCACCTGCTACTTAGTCTGCCCATCCAACACATGGATGAACATCCCAAGGTAATAAGAGAAAACATAAAACCTTGAGTCAGACAGCAGTCTTAATAAGCGATAAAACAGTTATCTAACATCATCAATAAAGTATTTGAGAATAGGCAGATTAATTAACTGATCTACCACCATCAACAATGAAGAACCCAACCTGTCTTCCCCACATCGGACAGTGATAGCCTTTACAATAATCAAGTAAAAACAAATAGCACATTCATTAATTATCAAGCGTAAACCATCTTAATCGATACCGACATCTCCCAAGCACAAGCCTCGAAGGCCAAAACCAACATCGAACAAGCACCCTAGAGATGTCTCCTTCAACGTCGAATAATCTACACAAGACGAAACAAACGAAACAATCATTATCCATTACTCTGGCTATCACCGCCAATCTTGTTTTGAAACCATCGTTGATTGCATAACCGTCTCAACATCATGTCGTCCGTCAAGGGCTAATGGTAAACCCCGGTTCTAGCAAAAACTCCATATGCCATCATGACTCGTATTTCTAGGCCCATCATGACTGCCTAGGGTGCTCGACCATTCAATCGGTCTTTTAGGCGTCCCTATTATACCTCTGCTTTGAGTGCGCTAGAACCTACGGCAAAGGCAATTTCTCGGTCTCCATAACTCTAGTCGTCATCACCAACAATTATCCATAAGCTTGAAACACACTTAAGCGGCCTTTATCCACGAGCTCAAAACACACTTGTGTCGTCTGCAGATTCGTTGCATTTCATCGATCAACAAATGCCTCACAATACTTCGAACATTCCTGCTTGAATTCACGTCAAAGCCACGATCATCGTTGATCCAAAACTTACATCATTTGGTCGATATATTTCCATCTTTTTTGCTACGAAAAACTAAGCACAACATTTAAACTGCATTTCACAGCGTTTGGGAAAGGCTACCAAATCTGCGCGTTCCAGTCTGGACCTGTCTGCCCGATACATGAAATGGCGGTGATCTACCGTGTTGCACATGGGCTGATCACCCATTTTTGTGTGTTGTGCAGCTATTACAAAGTGGTAGATCCACCTTTGCTTTTCCGCGATCCATGGAAAAGACAGCGTTTCTGAAGCGTTGTGCCACTGCCCGATCCATCCTTATTGAAAGTCGTCCGATCCACTGCGTAAATCCTGCCCAATTCATCCAAATGACGTGCGCACACCATGATTTGTAATGCCCAATCCATGCTTTTAACTAGCGGCCAATCCATACAATGAAGTTGCTCAAAACTCCAACCAAATTCACACTTGAATACGACTTGATTCCATACTGAAAACCAATCAAACCTCAACTTTTCAATAATGATTCAATCAACAAAATAACTACAAATCACGCAATTATCAACAAATATTCAAACAATGATTATCATCTTGCAATTATATAGAAATTTACCGATTTAAGTTGCTATATTAGATCCTATGGTGATTCAAATTAAAAACATACTTACATCGATTAGATCTATGTGAAAACAACTTGAAATGATGAATATAAGATCAAACAATCCATATACTCGATTGAGTCTGTGTGAGAGATTCTTATCACTCGCCAAATCTTCAAACAAGCTTGAAATCGATTAATCTCAAATTCGAACAGCGATGATCAATCTTCAAATCTCTTAATTTGATGCGATCTCCCTTCACTCGAAATAGATCTAGCTTTGTTTGGTGTAGAGCTTCAATCTTCTTGTGTAGATCTAGGATTTTAATGGAGGAAAGATGTATTTGATTGAGCAAGGAGAATTATAAGCTCAACCAAATGAGAGAATGAAGAAAGTAAACCCCTCTCCATGTCGCTAACCCCCTATTTATAGCCTATAACCAACGCACTAATGGGCCACACTAATTTTGCCCCTTAATGACTAGCCAAACCTGTACAGAAATTGTGTAGCACTAAAACAATGATTCCTCCCAAACCGCTGAACCAAATCTTTAATGTGACCACTCTACGTAATTGGAAACGTCATTTCCTTTCCAATGAAATCGATCTCAGCGCCTGATTCGATCCTAGTCAAAAGTTATGCCCTGTACAAAGATGACAGTGGAAAAATGGTCACAAATAAAGTTAGTAAAAAATATGGACATGTCTCACATCCCCATAACCAACATATCAAAATATGAGAAGGATTTAGCCCTCAAGGAATTAAATAAAAATATTTTACAATCCCCAATACGTAAAATGCGGCTCGTTACAAAACCAATTCCATTGTGTTCGGAATATTTAATTATGGTAGGATTTCACTTTTCATCGCAATCGGAGCCTATATGTGATAGTTTGAGAAAGAAACTTACGGCTTAAGTTTCATAAATTAATATAATAATAATATATCACCTATGTATAAACTAACATATACCCTAATTCTCGCGTCAAACTAATCTGCGTGGTCAACCATTCTAAGCTGCCTCCATATAATAAACAATCACCCAAAAACCTAGCATCTTCCTTCTCAAGTTTCTCTCATTCCTTGCACCTATTCAAAAATCTCCCACCTACAAATATTACAATCTCAATGAGAGCTTTCAGGTAAATGGTGATGATCGGTCTTAAAGCATTGGGTTGGTCAAAATCGATTCAGGAAGGTCTGGCGGTCGTGGGGCTTCTGCTAGCGATAAGCAGAGCTGGGCGAGATGATATTTGAGAAGGAAGTCAGGAGGGTGAGGCGCTCTTGCCGGCGGCGTATGATCAAGCTCTAGCAAACAGAGGGAGGAGTGGTGGTGAGATGATTCATGCATGCGTGATGTCGAACGAAACAGCGAAGCAGTGTGAAGGAAGAGGAATGAATCGGTCGTATTTTATAAATCAAGTAATTGGTTTAAATTAAGCTATAATTAAGGAAGTTAATTATTTAATTAAAAATCATATATTTATAATGTTTATAACTTATGTATACGTTAACAAAATTGAACCAAACAGGAGGCATTGGACTGTATTGTTGAACATTACATTCTGGAGCTAGTTTGAACAAAGCTGGTATCAACTGGAATTTTTAGTTAAATCAAACACTTGTTTAATTTAACTGAAATCAAATCGCTATAGCAACGAATGGAATCAATTGAGTAAAACTCACTCAGTTTGACCCACTAGTATTTCATATAAGTCGTGGTTTTAATTTTATGTTATGGTTATTGATTGTTTGATGTCTGTTGAATATATATACACACACACATATTTTGGATGAATAGGTTAAATTAAACGTTCATTTAGTTTAATTGAAATCAAATCATTATTTCAACGATTATTACCAAATGAGGTAATACCTTGTTGGTCACATTTATAGTAATATAAACTTATTAAATTGAAATATCGATGCTTAGATTGCCGTTATTGGTTGAGTGTTGACAATTATATTTGTTGGATGATTTTTTTTTGAGGTAACATGTTTGTGATACATGGAAAATAGTTTGGAGGGCTAATTAGATTCCCCACCAGTAGTTGTTAAGTTTCATATATTATGATATCTGTTTAATTATTGAAAATTTGATGTTGGAAAAGACATGTTGGAGGAATCCAGTATGATTCCTCACTAATATTGATAATGTTTATCATGTATGATGAATATATTTGGTTGAGTGTGAAATTGGGTGAGACAAAACCTTATTTCACAATTTGGTACTTCAGCTATCGTTTGGCTCTTTAGTACCGTCGATATAATGAGAAATTGTTCGAATCAATTTTTAACTGATTCTGAAGCTTAATTTACGTATATAAAGAATTAATTGTTCATATATATATAATGAATTAGTTGTTTAAAGTATATAAAGAAGAATTTATTATCTTAAGAGTAAACTATAATTTTGTTTTCAAAATAAATTCTGAAGCTTAATTTATGTTTTATTTTTATATCGTCATTTAAATATAACTAAGTTAATTTTTGAAATATAAGTTAAAAGGGTTTTGTAAATGAGATGTGTGAAATAACAGATTTCGTATTTCAAATGGAATAGTAAATATAATTTCATGTGATATTATAGTTAGAATCGTTTTACAGTTACAAACTTTTATCTATCTTAAGATAAGAACGTTGTCGATCAAGGTCTAAAAGGTAAATAGAACACCCAACTTGAACGACTTCACTGTTATCAACAGATGGTATTAGTTTGTAATGATAGAAGATGTTGAAAATAGTTTATTATTTCCATCAGAGAAATACTGCAACATATTTGCAAGATTTTGAGATGTAATTAAAACTATTGGATTTCAAAGTAAACAATGTATAATTAAACATTATTTGGCTAAGTATGAGGTGTGACTATACTTGTACGATTCGGTTAAGTATATAGCACTAATTTCTAAGTAATTGAAATAGTACAGTTTTCTTTTCCAAAAGTAAAGTTATAAATGAAATATATATAAGTTGAATTATATAAAAAGATTTATAAATTGGATTTCTTACAATAAAAGATAAATAGAAGTTTAAATGCTTGCAAATAAAATATAAATGAATATTCTAAGAAAGTGGTTAATGGTATAGAAAATGGAATCCATAACATTGTTTTATGAATGTTAAGGTGAACTGATTTGATTAGTTAATATATATTTTAATAAAATGGAACTATATTCCCAATTTTAGAAAATGAATGATGGCTATAGAAAATGTTTTGCAAATGATATTTTTAAATGAAATATTTGATATATGTAAGAGATATCTTTCTAAGTGTTAAAATAAAATGGTTTGAGAATACCTTATATTAATATAAGAAGTAAAATGTTATGTTTCAAACATTGAAAGATTTAGAAATTGTAATTAACCATTCAATAATTAGTTTTAATTAAAGAGGCCATGTGATGCTATGTGTCGAACTAGTGAATTCATTTTTATTTTCATGGTTGAATGGTTGTTTATTTGATAGTTAAATAAACAACTATCAAATCTGGCCTATTTTCGATTGTTATTACGGAAAGACTGAGATCGAATTTATATTCGAGTACCATTTCAAAATAACAAATACGTAAACGTGGAAGATATCAGATAATGGTCGATATATAGCACTTGAAGACCCGTAGATCTTCATAAAACGGAAGAATTACATATAATTTCTAGGTCGCTCCCGGAGACAAACTGTGATTCTGTCGTGGTTGAAATCTGCGAATTGCAAAAACTTCTAGCTACTGATCCTTAGGGTGATTACTATATAGGATTTGGTAGGAGAGTGCCTTCGGTTCATCCAGTTCTTGAGTGACTTGTATGGACGAATGTTTGACAAAGTATTTCCTAAGGGTCACGCACGTTGATTTTAGAAAATATACTAGGATTAGGGGAAGGAAACTTCTTTTTGCTTAACACCTGGAGTATGTTTATGCAAATCATTTAGTGTTTTGATGGATCTGATGGCGTGTCATTCAAAGTTATTGTGATGTTCTCTAGAAGGTAATCGTGACCTCAAGCCTCGTCAACTAGGAAATGACAAAAATCGGGCAAACAACATGGCTATGTGGGTCACTCCCGTTAGGGTGTATTATCACCATCTAGAGAAAATTCATTTGTTTTTCTGTCACTTTTGTATCTTCGTGAAATGGTTATGTGGTCCCAACCGTTGGTGATAATATACTCGGAACACTCAAATTAAATGAGTGGTTGATCATGTACGGTCGAGTTTCAAGATGTTCTTATTAAACCCTAGGTTATTGCTCTCAAGAGGTACACTATTCGGAAGGTAGTCCCATACCTTGTCACAGTTGGAATCCATTCTCCAATAAGCGTCATGCGGTTTTTGATTATATACTAAGTATTTGGAGCATGAGATGCAAGCATTCTACTAGATGGTTATTTATTTGAAATGGACACTATTATAATATCACTGGATTTGATATAAAAAATGTTTTGGGTTATCTTAAGGTAAAAACCATTTGTGTTTATGAGTGGACTAGTTTTAAAGTTATCCTTTTCTTTCAAAACGATCTTTGACTTTAAATCAGTTGGATGATACCTATAAACTTAGTTAGTTATCTCGCATTGGTTCACCAGACTTATCTATGGTGTTTTCAATGTTTGGGTCAAACCGAGTTTTACAGGTTTAAGATAAGATGCTACGGACTCAGAAGACATGCTAGTAAAGTTCATATGTATGATACGTAATTTGTATTTATTCCGCTGTGTGTTGTGTATGAGGATAGATTGTTATAATAGTACAGATATATTGGTTGTCTGTTGTACTCTGATGAATGTATGTATCTATACAAGTTCTTTATAAAAATTTATTTCTATATTATATTTATTTCCGCTGCAATGTGAGACTCTGTGTTGTGTTGGTCTGTTTGATCATTCTTTATTTTCTTCTATTCTTCTCTTTCTTTCTTACCTTTTTCACACCCTCTAATTTCTTTCTTTTAGTATTCTTTTTTTCGTGCACTTTAGGTCAGACTTGTGGGTATTTGGTCAATCCAAAGAGCACCGAAATTCTGTGTCGCTATAGTTGGTATCAGAGCATAAGGTTTAGTAATAACCTTGGCTCTATGGTGTAACTCAATAGAGATGGGGTTAGTAATGCCCTAGATTGAGTTTGAGTGTGTGTGTGTATATATATATGCATATATATGAGAGCAAATATTTGTAATTGAATATAAAATTATTTTTATATTATTTTTGCATAATATATTTTGAAAAGAGGTAAATGAAATAATTTTGCCCAAATTATATTTTTTTTGTACTAACATAATTTTCTCAAATTAAGGTAGTATTGGTTTGTTTGATTGATTTTAATGGAATTCAACTGGATTATAAAATTGGAATGATTTAATATAACCGAAGGGGATTTCACATATACGGTTAGTAAATGAGAATTAAAATGAATCATATGTAATAGAAATTTAACTTGAGTTAAATTAGAACATCTTGGAATTAAAAGTCAAATTCCTATTTATGTAAGTCAATGGGAATGAATGAATCAGAATTCGGATTATGAAATGTAAGTAAACTAATTAGAAATCAATTAGTTAGTTGAATATTGAAATTGGAATTAATCAGTTTAGTTGGTTATGCATTGTTTATTAATTTATGTTATATGGGTTGAATACAATTCATCAACGGTCTAATAAAAAAGGTTGAATGAATTGAAATCTAATGAAATGAATTCCAATATAATAATTTGAACGGAACCGCATATTAATTGAAACTAAATGATTTAACCCTGTATTTGTATATGCCTTCTAAATGAATGATGCTACATGTTTTGTTTTGGGAATTTGTGTAGTTACACTTATTGATTATTTGTTACGTACATGGTAAATTGAGTTAAGTATAGGTACCAGAAGGGTATGAGAATTGATTTTTGTTGCGTAAAGTGCATATAAGTTGAGCAAGTATGCTTAATAACGCTCATATAAGAAATGCCTATGCGAAAATATAAATTTTGGTATATGAATTGGGTTTTCCAACCGTGTAGGTCGGGGTGTGTGTGTGTGTGTATTTGTTGTTCCTGCAATATCGCAGAAATTCTCCCTTACAGAAGGAACTCTCCCAAAAAAAAATTGAAAATTTAAGATGTTAGAAAAATTTCGAAGATTTTTATTAACAATAATGAACTAGTTTTTCTATTAAAACTAATTATATTAGTTGAAATTAAAAGTTCAGAAAATAGAATAGAATATTTAACTAAGTAATTTTTTGAAAAGTTAATGGGTTTGTAGCATCTTTCCTAGCTTAGTAATTTCGGGCAAGAAATTCTTTTAAGGGGGGAGGAATGTAACGACCCATATTTTTAACTGTTAGGTTTAAACATTTAAATTGGTTTTAAATGTTGATTTAGATATTTAAACAATTCGAATCATTGAATTTTGTGTATTTATTTAAATTTTAATAATAAAATAATAATTTGATCTTGAAATAGTCAAAATATATTGGATTTGCAATACAGTAGGAATTGGACAGTGTACAAGATTTAATTAAGTTTAGATTTGAGTTATAATAAGGAATTCAATTATTAAATGAAGTTTAAACGTATAATTTATATTTAACTCAAAACAAGCCCACAATGTCGTGGTAGTTCATAGTTTTACATTTTGAACGTTAATCGGATATACATGGTCTAATATAAGTCGGAATTCTTTGAAACAAGAATCGGCCAAATCTATTCATTTATAATTTTCTGATGAAAGAGAAAAAAAACAAGATTTCATATTATAAATTCAAGTTATGTCTAAATCAAATTTTCAGAAAGTCATTATGGAATCGTTTGTAAACCATAACGATTTATTTAATAGAATAAAAAGGTTTTAATGATTTGAGTGTCTATAACCTAGAATTTAATAAGGATAAAAAATGTTTCTGAATAGTTATATATCATATTGGAATATAATTATATTTTATAGAGTTTTGAATTTTAATTTAATGTTGATTTGACAGAAAAAAAGAATTTTAGATTAACTTAATCAAGTTAAAAATAGCCAATTCTAAAAAAGTCCCAGATTTCAATGAAATCAGTTTCATTGGATCCGTAATGTTAAATTATTATATGAAAATAAATTTTGTAGCGATCCGCTTTCGTATGAGACCGCGGTAGCCACAAACGCGTAGCTATTTTGCATAACGATTAACTAAATAAATTTAATTTGATTAGATAGGAATTTGTAAGTAACTTTAGCTAACAATTGAATTAATACGTGAGACCAGTTCTATTGAATTCTTATTGACGAATCAGGATATGCGTGTAGTTTGTTATTTTTTGAGATCAGGAAATTTGATGTCCAAAATAACATCATTTTGTGATTAAAATATCATTTTAGGGGAACGATCTCGGAATGCGACGTAAGTTGTGTCGTTGGGTTAGTATCGGCAAGTTATTATAGGATTTCAGTTTTTGTATCGATTGGACTTACAATTTGATTATGCGAATGGTAAACATATAGATTTTTATTTGATCATTTATATTTTATCGATTTAATATGGAACTTAAGAATAACCAATTTTCAAACGAACTCGGATTTCAACGTAACTAATTTTATTAAATCTCTAATAACTAATTATTGTAAGGTTTCCAGTTTCAATTCAATTGGATTTATTTTGTGATCGTGTGCAATAGAAATGCGTATCGATTCACGTTATGAAATAAAAATGAAGTTTTACAAACAATCTCAGAATTTGATGAAACAAGTTTCATTGTGTCCGGAATATAAGTTATTATAGGATTTCAATTTTCATCGCAATCGGAGCCCGTATGTGATTGTTTGAGCATGAAGCTTACAGCGTAAGTTTCGTAAATTGATATAATAATAATATATCCCCTGTATATAGATTAATGTATACCCTAATTCTCGTGTAAAACTAATCTGCATGGTCAACTATTCTGAGCCGCCTCCATCTAATAAACAAACAACCAGAAACCTCCCATCTTCCTCCTCCAATTTCTCTCAATCCTTACAACTATTCAAAAATCTCCCAACTACAAATGTGACGAGCTCGACGAGAGTTTTCATGTGAATGGTTGCGATCGAATTTTGAGCATCAGGGTGGCCAGAATCGATTCTGGAAGGTCTGGCGGTCTGGGGCTTTTGCTGGCGATAGGAGAAGGCGAGCAAGGTGATATCTGGGGAGGAAATCGAGGAGGGTGAGGCGCACTTTCCTATAGCGTCGGATCGATCTTCGGTGAAAAGTGGGAGGAGCGGTGGTGAGATGATTCAAGCGTGCACAGTGTAGAACGAAACAAAGAAGCATCGTGAAGGAAGAGGAATAAATCAGCCATGTTTTGTAAATAAAGTAATTAGTTTAAATTAAGTTATAACTAAAGAAGTTAAGTATTTAATTACTTATATTATAATGTTTATAACTCGTGAATATGTAAACAAATTGAACCAAACAAGAGGCGTTGAGACCGGGTTGTCGGACGCTACATTCTGGAGCTAGTTTGGACAAAGCTGGAATCAACTGAATTTTTTTGTTGAATTAAATGCTTGTTTAATTTAACTGAAAGACCGAATCTTTATAGCGACGAATGAAATCAAGTGAGTAAAACTCACTCAGTTCAGCCCACTTATATTTCATATAAGTAGGGATTTTTATTTGTGTGTTATGGTTATTGATTGTTTGATGTGTGCTGAATATATATATATATATATATATATATATATATATATATGTATGTATATATGTATATATATTCAATGAATTGGTTATACTAAACGTTCGATTAGTTTAATTGAAATCAAATCATTATTTCAACGATTATTTCCAAATGAGATAACTTACCTTATTGGTCATGCTTATAGTAATATAAATGTATTAAATTAAAAAATGGATGCTTGGATTGCCGTTATTGGTTGATTATTGAAAAATATATTTGTTGGATGATTTTATTTTGAGGTAACGTGTTTGTGATGCATGGAAAACAGGTTGGAAGGATCCAACTGGATTCCTCACTAATACTTGTTAAATTTCATATGTTATGATATCTCTTGAATTATTGAAATTTTGATGCAGAATAAGACAGATTGGAGGAATCCAACATGACTCCTAACTAATGTTGATAATGTTTATCATATATGATGAATATATTTGATTGAGTGTGATATAGAATGAGACAAGCCCTTATTTCACAATTTGGTACTTTAGCTGTCGTTTGGCTCTTTAGTACCATCGACATAATAAGAAATTATTGGAATCGATTTTTAATTGATTCTGAGACGTTTTAAGGTTATATATATATAATGAATTAGTCATTTAAAGTATATAAAGAAGATTTTATTCTCTTAAGAGGTAAACTACAATTTTGTTTTTAAAATAAATTCCAAAGCTTAATTTATGTTTTATTTTTATACAGTCATTTAAATACAACTAAAGTTAATTTCGAAATATAAATTAAAAGGATTTTGCAAATGAGAAGTGTGAAATAAAAAAATTCATATTTTAAATGGAATAGTAAATAGAATTTGATGTGATATTATAATTAGAATCAGTTTTAGAGTTACAAACTTTTATCTATCTTAAGGTAAGAACGTTGTTGATCAAGGTCTGAGATGTAAATAGAATACCTCAACTTGAACGACTTCACTATTATAAAGGGATGGTATTAGTTTATAATGGTAGAAAATGTTCAAAATAATTTATTATCTCAATAAGAGAAATATTGCAACATATTAACAAGATTTTGAGATGTAATTAGAACTATTGGATTTTAAAGTAAATAATGTATAATTTAACATTGTTTGGCCAAGTATGAGGTGTGGCTATACTTATACCATTTGGTCAAGTATATAACACTATTTTCTAAAAGTAAAGTTTTAAATGGAATACATATATGAGTTGAATTATGTAAAAAATGGTATAAATTGGATTTCTCAAAACAAAAGAGATTGTTAAATAGAAGTATAAATGCTAGCAAATTAAATATAAATGAATATTCTATGAAATGGGTTAATGGTAAAGAAAATGGAATCCATGACGTTGTTTTATGAATGTTAAGTTGAACTGATTTGATTTGTAAACATATATTTTTATAAAAAGGAACTATGTTACCAGTTTTAGAAAATGAATAATGGTTATAGAAAATGTTTTGCAAATGATATTTTTAAACGAAATATTTGCTATATGTTAGAGATATTTTTTTAAGTATTACAATAAAATGGTTTTAAGAACACCTTACATTAATCTAAGAAGTAAAATGTTGTATTTTAAATATTGAAATATTTAGAAGTTGTAATTAACCACTCGTTAATTAGTTTTAATTAAAGAGGCCAAGTGATTTTATGTACTAAACCAGTGAATTTATTTTTATTTTCAAGGTTGAATCATTTTTTTTAGTTAGATAATCGACTATTAAATCTGGCCTTTTATCGATTGTTGGTACGGAAAGATCATGGTAAAATTTATATTCTAATATCATTCCGAACCAGCAAATACGTAAACATGGAAGATATCCAAAAATGGTCAAGATGGAGTACTTGAAGACCCGTAGATCTTCATAAAAAGGAAGAATTACTTATAGTCTCTAGGTATCTCCTGGAGATAAACTGTGATTCTGTCGTGGTTGAAATCAACGGATTGCAAGGACTTCTTGCTACTGATCCTTGGGGTTATTCCTATATAAGATGCGGTAGGAGAATGCCTTCAGTTCATCCTGTTCCTGGATGATTTGTATGGACGAATGTCTGACAAAGTATTTCCTACGAGTCCTTTACGTTGATTGTTACAAATATACTAAGATTAGTGACGAAGAAGGAAACTTCTTTTAGCCTAACACCCAGAGTATATTTGTAGACGTCCATTAGTGATTTGATGGGTCTAACGATGTGGCATCCAAAGTTATTGTGATGTTCTCTGGAAGGTAATCGTGACACAAGCCTCATCAATCGGGAAATAAAAAGAATCGTGCAGACTGCATGGCTATGTGGGTCATTCCCATTAGGGTGTATTATCACCAACTATAGAAAATTCATTTATTTCTTATGTCACTTCTGTATCTTCAGGAAACCGTTATTTGGGACCAACCATTGGTGATAATATACTTGGTACACTCAAGTTGAATGAGTGGTCGGTCATGTGCGGTCGGGTTGTAATATGTTCTTGTTGAACCCCAGTGTATTGCTCTATGGAGATACACTATTCGGAAGGTGGTCCCATACCTTGTCATTGTTGGAATACACTCTCCAATAAGCGCCATGGGGTTTTTTGATTGAATACTAAGTATGTGGAGAATGAGACGCAAGTGTTCTACTAGATGATTATTTATTTGATATAGACAACATTATAAATCACCGGACTTGACATTATTAATGTTTTGGGTTATCGTAAGGCAAAAAAACATATGTGTTTATGTGTGAACCGGTCTTATGATTATCCTTTTTCTTTCAAAAATATCTTTAACTTTAAATCAGTTGGATGATACCTATAAACTTAGTGAGTTTTCTCACACCGGTTCATTAGACTGATCTATGGCGTTTGCAATGCTTGGGTCAGATTGAGTTTTACAGATTCAGAATAAAATGTTAGAGAACTCAGAAGACATGTTGGAGGACTTCAGACGTATGATACGTATTTAGTATTCACTCCAATATGTGTTGTGCATGAGGACAAATTGTTATAACTGTCAAGATATATTGGTTGTTTGTTGTACTCTGATGAATGTATGTATCCATACAAGTTCTTTATAAAGATTTATTTCTATATTAAATTAATTTCCGCTGCAATGTGAGACTCTATGTTGTGTTGGTTGGTTTGATCCTTCTTCCTTTTATTTTATTCTTCTCTTTCTTTCTTATCTTTTTCTCACCCTCTATTCCTTTTCTTAGTAATCCGTTTTTCGTGCACTTTGGATCAGACTTGTGTGCATTTGGTTGATTCAAAGGGTACCGAAATTCTGGGTCGTTACAATGTGGGTACATAAGAGAAACACTTTAATGGAAAAAAAATACAAAAATCATTCCCTCAATTTAATAACATAATATATTAAGAGCTCTAATCATCTTGCGGAAAAAACTGCATATAGATCTAACTTTCTGATTTCCAGAGAACACGAAACTAGAAGATAATCAAATGCATAAAAAACACACATATATTGACTGATTTGTAAAAATAGAAGAATCAATAATATCCCCTTATAATTTCCAATTTCCAAAGCATATCCTATCATACATTTATAACAAACCTAAAACAATAAGAAGCGTAGTATTTTTTCTAGAGTTTCTTTGTCTAACATTTCCAATCCTATCTAATGTTGCTATGTTATCATTGTGACATTATTGGTTAAGTAATATTGCAAATTGCCAAAGCAGAATAGGAGATAGGAAATCTTCAAAATGGTCATGCTCAGGAAAGAGGGGAAAGGTACAAAAGTTGGAAAACATGTAAAGTCTTGTATCTTAGGTGAACATATATACAATTCTTGAATGTCTTGTGCTCAAAATAAAGTGAATATATATCAACATATAAGAAATCTATTATGTTTAATTGCTTTGTAAATGACACATGATTAAAATGTAAATAACATCAAAAGTGCATAAATGCAAAACACCAAGATATATGACATATTCATGCTACAGAATATTTTTGGCAAGGCTAATGAGGTTGAGTGGTCCCCTACCACTTTGTTAAAGTATCAGTGAAAAAAAGTAAAAGTTACAACACACGCACACAAGAGTACGTAGAAACACAGTACTTCATATAGAAGAAGGAGAAAAAACAAAAAAATTGAAATAAGCACTTAGATACATAGTCACATTAAAGCACTCCAGATTCCAGACTGCATATACGAACTTTTTGAGCATATAATTCAGCATTCTTCTTTTTCTCACTTTCTATCAGTTTGGTTGAGAAAATAACTCCATTCATTAGCATTATTCTGACTAGCAACAGTTCTACCAGTGCTCATCATCACCTCTTTCCAAATTTGGGAAATTGTATCACACTCAAAAAGAAAGTGTTCGATAGTTTCATTACCCTCAGCACAAATGACACATAATTAATCAGTAACCATACCTCATAGGCTCAGTTTCTCCTTTGTAAACAGCGCTCTATTTATCACCTTCCACAACATTAAATTTTCTTTAGCACAATTATCCTTAAACCATATCTTTCTACTCCATTTACTTCTTGGTAGATCATCAAACCCAAAGATGTAATTATACAATCTTTTTATCTGAAAATTATATCCATCTTTTCCCCACACTATCATCTCGGTTTCATTGTTATCCAGTCTAATTTGCCTTGCTTGTCTCTACAGTTGATTAACTTTGAGAATAGATGTTTACGGCAGACAAATAGCATTCTCATTGATGAATTCACTCACTTTTGCATTATTGCTGATACCAGTACTCAACACTTCTAGACGAGAAAGCAGATTGCATAAAATTAAACCATTCTCTAACCATGGATCATTCCATAAATGGACACTAGAATTAGAGATTATCTTGTACCTGAAGTGTGGTAGAATCTGTTGCGTTAGTTTGAAGATGCATCTTCATGTCCAACTTAACTTCTGAGGCTGCTGCATAGTCCAAAAGTTTTTATTTCTAATCACATTATGCTTAGACCAATTTATCCACAAGCTCACTTTCTCATTCAATAAATCATTAACACGCTTAAGAAAAGCAGCTTTATTCCAATTCATCATATTAACATTACCAAGACCTCATTTACTAGTCGATTTCCCAATCTTTTTAAAAGTAATAGGAGATAGGTACCTTCCCTCATTATTTTTTTTCCTTTCCAAAGAAATCTCATAAAGGCTGTTCTGATCATTAAAATCAACTTAGTTGGGAGGATGAATGTTATTGACCGGTACACTTGCATTGAGATGAAAACACACTTAATTTGCGTTAATCTCCCAGCTTGACTCATTAGCCTACTAGTCCAGTTGTTTAATCTTGTTGTAATTTTACTGAACAGAGGCAAACATTGACAAACTGTGATTTTAGAAGTGGCAAGAGGTAGACCAAGATAAGATATCATGTTACTGGTTAATCCGTGCTACAGAATGTTATTTATCTACAAAATTATTATCTAATGAAAATTAAAATTTAAGAAAAGGTGCCTTGCCAAATTTTTTTTTAAGAAAAGGTATCAACATTTTTTAGCTGAATGCAAAAGGTTAACACCTTAATTTTTCACTGAAGATTTTTTCCTCTTATAAGAAAAGCGAATTATTATACACCGTCAATTTAAAAAAAAATGATTCACATATAAATCCAAGAACTCTGAATAGTAGTATGTCTCAGTCTTAGTGAATACGAACCATGCCACTAAGAAGATAATAAAGTTGAAATAGAGAAGTCAACAAGGGAAACTTTAGAGAATTAGTACAATAACAAAGGATAAAAATAAAAAGACTAAAACTATTGATGTTTGGGCAGGATAGGTCTTAGCTAAAACTTGAAGATACAAATTGTGAGGTACTTATAAACTTGAGCAAAATGTAAAACTAAAAACTTTCATTATTTAGTGTAATAGTTGATTTGTTCTTCTTATGTTCACTGTAATAGTCACTTGGATATCACTGTAAGCATATGCTGCTCCACAATCGCCTTTATGATAAACCAAAGTTCTGGTTGTAGTAAGCAAAATCTGAGCACTTTTATCAACATTTTCTTAAGAAAACTTATAACAGCAAGGATGTTGTGTGTAATACGAAAACAATGGAGTGAAAATCGTTTAAACTAAAATTTTAGATTAGACTTACATATTATAGGTGAAGTTGGAGGCACCATGACAGTGTACAACACTAGCACCATTCTGTAAACCAAAGATATCATCTCCACACGAGTAAAGATATGCTCATATGTACAACACTATATTTTGGAACCCTGTGCCAAGGTAGATATATAGTTATCTAGCCGGGCTAGCCGGTATGGGCTATTCACGTGGCTCAAGATAAGTAACACAGTTGTTGTCTCTTCAATACATGGAAATTCTTTGTCCTTCCCTGAAGGATGTTGTAATCTAAATATGTAATTTTCTTTCTTGTAATTTTGTTATAGGTTATGTCATTACTCCCTGCGTAGAGTACGAAAATTTGTAGTCTAGTATTCAAGCTAGCTCCAGTGAAGTAAGCCTGATAGGTAGAGTGGATGAACCACTTTAAACTCCATATGCGGTGGATGAACCACCTTAAAAATCGAAATAGTAGTCTGGCAAACTACCACAACCCTATAATTATTGTAATTATTATTTTTATAATAATAAATGTTTTGGATCACTATAAAAACCGGTCAGCTATGCTAAAAAAAGATATGATCATATGTATAGAGTAATGCCTGAATTTTAAGAACAAATTCTAAGCCTTTGAAAGGCTTACCTCCTAAGTGAGTAGAATCGCTACATATACACGCAAAAATAGACTTGCTTGAAGAAGAAGATCCAGCTAGAGATGGAGGCCAAATATTTCGAATAATCTCTAGTATCTGATCAATGGACATATAAACATCTTGAGGGCGTGAACATCTGGACGACTCAACATCTGAAGGGTGCTCGCTATCATTTCCCCCTATCAGTTGAAAGTATAATATAAAATTGGATTATTCACAGGGGTAAAATGTTATCTAATGTGTTCAACTTATAAGGAATACTACGGAATTAAACTTGCATTCCTAAACTTATTTCCATTTATCTACCTCCAAAGGAAAACAATTAAGATAAAGGATATAATTAAGTATGATTACGATTAAGGGTAAGGAAGTTTGGAATTTATATTAACGCGTATAGTGTACGTTGATGTTCTGTATTGCTCATCTAATTTGCTGTGCTTGTCACATTTTTTTTGAACGTCGCTCTGATACCAAGTTGTAACACCCCACCCGGAGACCCACATTAATAAAGAGCATTCAAAAGTAATGTCGTCCATAGCGCAAGTGAGTAGCGAACATCTGTTATATTAAATAAGTATCAAGTACGTCGATCCGAAGCTCATTTTTTTTCTTGCCTCAAGTGGATCGATATACTTAATCCTTATCTAATACAATATTACGTGGCTATAAAATTAATCTAGAACAAAACATAATTATAATGAATATATACAAGTCATAGAACATCAAACATAGCAATATATATATATATCATCCACAATATAGTACACAGTGTCATAAATTACTGATTATACAATCCACAATATAGGTACAATGCGTAAAAATGAATATAATATAGGTCAGAGTACATGGATCATCATTAAACAACTACTCAAAATACGCTAGGTAAGGCGTCCAAAAAGATAATAAAGATCCATAAACAGAAACTCAAAGAGAAAGCATCTACATCACTTTTTCAAATCTCGAAAATATCGCTCGAGATCTCCTTCAAGGTCTCATTTTGGGCTCCTTCTGACATGAAACAATAAACATCATTGTAAATCTCTTTTCGAATATATCACCCGAGATATTGCAATATCGAACGATATATCGACCGATACGAAATACTAGAATATCGTCCGAGATCTTGGTTTTTTTGTTAAGATTTAAATTTATGCCTGAACCAGGATAATAATTAAACAACTCAAATCTAGCGAATGATAATCTCCTGCTATTTTACATTTCGCATCTTAAATGACTATGTTGTATGTTCATATATGTCTACAATGCTGATGATTTTCAATTTTGTCATACATATTACTTATAAAATTGTGTATTTTATGGTCTACTCATGCTGTATTTTTTTAATGTTTTGGATCTTTTTAATGTTTTATGTCTAACAATAATTTATTTTCAAGGATTATATATTTTAAGCACTAATCTATTTGCATTGTGTTATATTTTTGTTTTAAGCACATTACGATTTAGAGTATGAATGATCTTTCGTAAATTAAGAATAATAAAGTGATTTTGCAATTCAAGTTTAAGTTACTATATTAATAGCATTCATAAAAATCATTTGTAAGAATATTATTTTTTAACACATCATGTACCCCAAGACTATTCCAATATGAACTTTCAGACTCGAGATGGATATCTGGGACGAACCCCCGAGTTAGACTCGTTTTGTCCGAGAATACCACCAATACGAGATCAAGTCTCTTAAATTCCCAAGACGAAACGCAACCGATATCCGAGATTTAAAACCTTGATCTACATAGAAGCTGACCTGAAAATTGCCCGATCATAGGCCTATCAACGGATGTTTTCAGATATGGATAGCGTTATATCCGAATCCGTATACGAAATTATTTTTGTATATGGAATATCCGTATCTGTTTAATTTTCGAATATCCAAATCCGCTTAATTTTCGGATACGGACAGATATCAGATATTTACCTTCTCCGCTTGTAATTAATAAATTTAAGAGTATAAATAAAAAAATTGGATCAACATAATTTTTTATATACTAATGCTTATAAACATACGGAAATAAAGAAATGTGACTATTTTATACTAATGTCCATAAACATATCCAAAAATATTCCAAAATTTAACGTAAAACTACATTTTTCCCTAAAAATAGACAAAAATTTATAGCATAGTAACATCTAAAAGTTACAAAATAAATATTAACTCTATTTTTCTATTTTGAGTTATATACATCAATTAGTCGGAAAGATATTTTTCGGATATGGATAACACTATAACCATATCCGTATCTGAAAAGCTCTTCGGATGTCGGATATCTGTATACGCTTTTCGGAAGATGCCGGAACAGATATTTTTCGTATTTTCGAATACAGATTCGGACGAATATCTTATTTTTTGGGTATTCATTGACAACCTACATGTGAAATTTAATACATGGGTCATTCTAGTTTAAACAGTGAGTAGATGATAAAAGAGTGTATAGTTTCATAAGGGTTAACTCTTTTTTAAATAAGAAGAGTAGTTTTTACATAAAGTATAACATAATACTAATGAGGTAAATTATCTTCATCACCAAATAAGGTCACATGTACAACTAAGCAAACTACGTGTGAAATTTTACTTCTAACAACAAGTGCTAAGCTTAATCATCGTCAAAACACCCAATAGCAGCAAAAGCAAATTCTCCAAATATCAATTGTAATTGTAACGACCCGCGGAATTTACGATCCTAGTTATCGACATAAACTCAATGTCGACTAACCAAGCATTGGAAAATACCGGATAGTCCATGAAAGAAAATAGAGGGTGAGAATAGATAAGATAGAAACTTAGAATAGAAGGAGAAGAAGAACATACAACATCAGAATAAACACGAATCTCACAGCGGAACGAACAATATATAATAGATACATATCTTTGAAATAAAATCAGTATATGTATGCAGTAACATTATTAGAGTATAACACTTACAACACAGCGGAATAACAATAGCTATATAAAATCCCGAAGCCTCCTGCTCCATCTCTTCAAGTATATCTGTAAAGTCCTGACTACTTGACTGCCTATACAAAATTGGGCACCCAAGAGTTTAGGGAAAACAAAACAAAATAATCTTTGGGTCAGTCATGGGACTGGTGTGAGTAAAACAATTTAAAATAGTTTGAGCAATAAAACGGTATCTCATAAGACCACGTCGTATAATGGAATGGGTTTTTCCCTTATGAGAATCCAAAATAATCTTTATATCAAACTTCTTTTGATATTATAATAGTGTCTATCAACCACCATATAACAATCATCTAGCAGAAACGCTTTCATCTCACGTTCTACATACATAGTATACAATCAAAATCGCGAGCACTTATTGGATAATAGATTTCCAACTATGAAAAGGTATGGAACCACCTTCCGATAGTGTACCTCTAGAGAGGAATACACTGGGTTCAACAAGAACATCTTGCAACCTGGCCACACATGACCGACCACTCATTTCGCTTGAGTGTATCGAATGTATATCACCAACGGTTGGGATCAGCGACCGTTTCCCGAATGGGACAACATCGAATAGATTAAAGAATGAAATGAGTATCTCTAGGTAGGTGATAATACACCCTAATGGAAGCAACCCACATAGCCATGTTGCCTGCCCGATTTTTGTCATTTCCCGGTTGTGAGGCTAGACGCCATAATGTATACTTCACACCTTTATTTATTTTGAATGTCACGTCGCCATACCCTCCAAATCACAAATTGATTTCCCCAAAAATACTACGGGTATACAGCTAAGGGAAACATCCTCCGCCACCAAACGTACATACGTTTGAAGAGATCAACTTACACGATCTATTAAATATACTCTGTCAGATATTCTTCCATACAGGTCGTCCTGGGACTGGACAGACCGAAGGCACTATTCTGTAAACAGGACAACCCTTGCATAACTCCTTCTTCAATTATCTTCATCATATTTGATCGCAATGCTAACACCCATACAGAGTGGTTTTCAGATAATGAATCTGATTCCGATCTCTTCGTATTGACGATGGAAAAATGGTCAAAAACTTCAATAGTCGGTGAGTTAACTATCAAAGAAAAACACGTGTGCAAACAACGTCGCATCTCCAAACGGAAATCTTACCAAGCAAAACATCAATCAACACTGATTCGCTTTAATTTAATTTGTCATTCAATTATCCATTTCCCTATTCCTGTTTCCATATATTCAACATTTCTTATTTTCTAAATTTAGAGAATATACGTTATTAACATTGGAGAACATTTCCATTTCTTATTTTCTATATTAGAAAACATTCTGATTCTTATTTGGAAAACATTTCCAAAGCTCCTACATTTGGATTTAAATAGATGTTCAAATCAAACATTGCTATGCCAACTCAAACCATTATACTCGTTAACTAAATTCACTTAACCAATCTTCACTGTCGAACCTTAACTATTCCTAAGTTAAAAAACGAAGCCAATCAAGTTGGGGTATAACTACCTCTCAGACCTTAACTGAACAACATTTCTAACTTTGAAACAGACAAGGTTCACCTTTTAAACCTTTAACAAACTTCCTTACGTAACTCTCTTTTGAATAAATCTCTATTCGATAACTCTTTCCTTCGAATAAACTATATTCGATAATCTCTCTTCGAATAGCCATATTCGATTAACTCTATTCAATTAACACTATTCGATTAATTCTAGTCGATTTACTCTTCTCAATTAGCTCTATTTGATTAACTCCATTCTATTAACTCTATTGGATTAAATCTATTTGATTAACCCTAATCGATTTACTCTATTGGATTAACTCTAATCAATTAACTCTTATCAATTAACTCCTATCAATTGACTCCTTTCGAATAAACTATATTCGATTTACTTCTTTCGAATAAACTATATTTGACTAACTCCTTTCGAATAGACTATATTTGAATTACTCCTTTCGAATAAACTATATTCGATTAACTCCTTTCGAATAACTAATAGTTGATAACTCCTTTTGAATAACTAATATTTGATAACTCCTTTCGAATAACTAATATTCGATAACTCCTTTCGAATAACTAATATTCGATAACTCCTTTCGAATAACTAATATTCGATAACTCTTTTTGAATAACTAATATTCGATAACTCCTTTTGAATAACTAATATTCGATAACTCCTTTCCTCCTTTCCAATAACTAATATTCGATAACTCCTTTCGAATAAACTATATTCAATAACCTTTCTTCGAATAAACTATATTCGATTAACTCCTTTAACTCTATTTAAATAAACCATATTCGATTAACTTCTTTACTCTATTCGAATAAACTATATTCGATTAACTCCTCTACTCTATTCGAATAAACTATATTTGATTAACTCCTTTACTCTATTCGAATAAATTATATTCGATTAACTCCTTTAATTCAACTAACCCTAATTCGATTAACTCTAGTTCGATTAACTCTAATTCGATTCACTCTAATTCCTTTTATAATCCTATTTATTTCCAAATATTTCCTTTTATGATATCTTATTTATTTTCTAAATAAATATTTCCATTTATAATCTATTTATAAATGTTTTACAGTTATTTCCTTTTCAATTCTATTTGTTAATGTTTTACAAATATTCCCTTTTCAATTCTATTTTTAAATGTTTTACAAATATTTCCTTTTCAATTCTATTTGTAAATGTTTTACAAATATTTCCTTTTCAATTTGTTTTCAAAAATATTTCCTTTCTATTTGTTTTCACAAATATTTCCTTTTATATTTGTTTTCTCAAATATTTCTTTTCTATTTATTCTTTGATTTTATAAAAATATTTTCTTTTATAAAATCCTTTTCCTTTTATATATAAAATCCATTGATTTTATATAAATACTTTATTTTCAAAATACACTTTGAAAATCCCCTTTTCTACATTCCAGTATTTATTGCGGTATTTGAAATACCCTAATAACAATGATCGATATCATTCAACACACGTAATCAACACTGATTATATATCACATCATATATTACAATATATGAAAAACAGTAAAATAAATGTTGAGGAATCCTGTTGGATTCCTCCGACCTATTTCCCTGCGTCTACAGATGTTAAACAATACAATTAACATCAATTTCATTTCACTATGAAGTATTCCGCTAAACAGAATATATATATATATATATATATATAACGAGATCTATAATTTCAACCAATTACTTACCAGTTCAACCAAATAGTCAATACACAGCAATCAACCATCATTTATAATTCTAAATATACGTTATAAAAATATGAACTGGTAGAGTTGGTGAGTTTCACTCACACTGGACAGTTATCGTTAAATAACGATTAGCTATCTTTGATTCAGACGGACAATTTATTTCGCTATAAATTGTAACGAGCTGCATTCCACTCCCAGTCAGTTCCATTTTGTAGTGTTCGTCCCTACGATCCCATCGGATCTTGTTTTGTCCAATTCTGATCACGTATGACATAATTATTTATTTTACAAATAAATATGTTATTTCCATTTAAATTAAACTAAATAACCTAAATTCCCTTGGGCCTCACCATTGAAACAAGGCCCGTAATCCATCTTCAAATATGCAGACCCGTTCATCCTTCTCCTCCTACAAATCCCGTACACAGTAATTACCAAGCTCCATAGCCGCGTGTTGTTCGAAACAAAACTCCACCATCCCTAACTTTAATTCGAACAAAACCATCATCTTCCTCCTCAACAAAATCCACACATCCTCCACCCAACAGTTCGAACATATTGCTCTCCTTCCCATTTGTGATCATCACCAAAAATCGAAGTAGCGTCTTCCCAGTCTACTCACGTTATACTCAACCGTTCCTAAAACCGTTATCACCGTCGTTCTCCTCGTCTCGACCTCTTCAACCCCAACGCCATCAACTCGTGCTCGAGTTCATCCCCTAAGTCGCGATACACACTCCAGGCCTTACGACATTTACACAGTAGCGACCCTTTTATCCCTCAATAACCCCAAAACTTCGCATACACTTGCGAATCCACCCAATCCCTTTATGAACTCGGATTTACCAATCCATGCTTCAACAATCCCCAAGGCTTAACCCTCGCTCGACTGGGAAAAACCCATGTGACAGAACACGATCGAGTTGCTTGAGATATATACCCGGTTGTAGAAAATGCTCCAGTGAATCAATCTACATATGTTTTGAGATTTATACTAACTTGTTTGATTTTCTATAAATTTTAAAAGATTGATTTTTTTTTCGTTTGGAGAATGAAGAACCAGCAGCGGAAATCTGTTTGACCTTAGAATGAGAAAAATTAGGGTTAACGGGTAAGTTAGGGTTATTTGTAGATAAGTATAATATATTTTATTCGAATATTATATTCAATTTCAATCCAACATTGTTTATATTTATCCTTTAAAATTCCTATGATCATATACAACACCCAAAAATCATGAGAATGGACATACACCTTCAGTTCGACATTACGTGTAACGACCCAGATTTTTGAACGATAAATTCTTAATATTTAATATAGTTTTAAATATTAAATTGATAATATAAATGAATTTTTCTTTTAATGTTTTCGAAAAAAAAATTGATTTCGATCAAATATATCAAATTATCGTAATACGAAGTATAATTGAAGTCGCAGTTAAAATCTGAATTTAAACAGTTCAGTCTATTAATATAAATTTCATTTGAATTGGAACAATGGTTAATTATTTAATTTCGATGAATTTAATTGTTTGAAATCTATTTATATTTTAAGCAATTGAATTTAATTTAAAAAGATATCTTTTCCAGACGATCAAATTAGGCCATGGAATCTGTTCTAGTGTTTTCAGAATATAACCCTATGGGTGTCAGTTACTACGCTAAAAACAGAGTTCGAAATCAACGGGAATTTTAAATCAAATAAATTCATATTAATTATAATTAAATAAAAATAAAAATATAGGGCAGCTAAGTGTTGGATATCAAGCCAACCAAAGTACCACAGCCACCCTAAGCATTTCATTTCGCAGAACTATAGCTTCCTCGAGACAACAACTTTGTCTCCAAGTTTCAGAATCCAGGAAACAAAAATTAATGGCAGCAGTACATTTTTCACTTGTTCGCAGTTATAAATAAACCCAAAGCCTTCGTATACTTTCCATTCTCAAATCCGAACAATTCCGTTCCTTAGTTCTTTTCTTTCTTGACTCAAGTCGATCCTCCTAACGAGAAGAAAAAAGAAGAGAAAGGGAAATCGAAATCCGTAATCGCGATATCTTCCTTAAGCCGGCGCCCGAGAGCCCGCGTGGGAGGGTACGACGATGGACTTGAAGATGGATTTGGGTATGGGTTTCTACGGAGTTGCGGAGGAGTTTGGAGATGGATTTTGAGGATCTGCGATGTCAGTAGAGGCCGATAGGTAGGGTGCGATTCCAGTTTTGAGTTCTGGTGGGTAATGTTAGAGGATGCGCTCACGGAATTGGGGGGTGACAGCAGACTGATGGGTGCGCAGCATCATCTTGGTAGCACTAGGGGTTGGAGCAGCAACCTAAGGTTGCGATTAGGGGAAGTTAAGGCAACCGGAAGATGCTTGATGTAATGCCGTAGAGAAGTGGAAGGGGGTTTAAAGCTCGACCCGGAGCTGTGTGTTGCTGCAGCAAAAACAATAAGGCGATGACCTTACATGGAAAGAGAAGTATTAGAGAGAAAAGATATTAAGTTAATTTTATTTTATTTTATTTTAAAAAAATTCAGAATTTACAAGGAAATTCATTTATATAATTGGTAATTTTATTTAAAGTAAATGAGTTTATATAATCAGTTATATAAAGAAATTAAGTGGTATAAAATCTGTAGGCTAATAGTTGAGCATGCATCTATATGTTTAATTTGGTTAAATTAATTAATTAAGGTATAGAATATATTTTCAATAAAAATATGATGTTTGGTTAATATATATATACATACCTGTCTATATATAGCTCGTATAATTCGCCCATATGTAAACACTGTATTTAATTTATACAAGATTGTAAAATCATAAAAATAGAATTTATATTACAGATCTAAATATGGAATTCATTTGGAGTCGATCAGCGTTGATTGGAATTAAATTGGATGTTCAGCAAAGGGAAAATCTTGGTGAGTAAATCTCACTCACCTTTTATTTATAATTATTTTTATTTCGTTAAAAATAATGGTTGTTGCTCGTTTGGATTTTTCTGCTTGCTATACATATATTAGTTATTTAGGCTATATATATATATATTGGGTTGATTGATTGGTTGGATTCCCGCAGTCTCATTAGCGGATGCCCGCAGTTTCATAGCGGATGATTACCCTATACGTCCCACGCTATGATTAGTGGATGACCTTCTATACCGCGATATTCTGCCACGAAGCAGAATGGGTATTATTTATGTGCTAACATCTGTGGATGCAGGAAAACAGGTTGGAGGAATCCAACTGGATTCCTCAAAAATATATTATCTGTTTGTTTGATATTTGTTTGATTCCATATATAATTTTCATATATGACGTGAAAAAAAATCAAATGATTGGAAATTGGGTGATTTGATTGGTTTAAATATCACTGGACTAAGTGTTAATGTATTTAAAATATCATTGAAGGATATTTGAGATTTTAAAAGGGAAAATTCTATTTTTAATTAGAATTTAAATTTTTAAATGGAATAAAAATATAAAACTTGTTTTTGAAAAATATAACAAGTAGTTCCTTTATAAACGAAGTTTATAAATAGTTCTTTTATAATGAAGTTATAAAATGAAGAGAAAAGAATTATCATTTGATAATTCAGAAATAGAAATACAAGTTTGAAATTGGAATGAGAAATCTATCTTCAAAAGAAAAATAGAAATATCGATTTCAAAAGGAATTGAAGTCGAGACTTGTTTAAAGAAGTTGGATATAAGCGTTCAAATAGAAAACAGACTTTGAAATATAGAATTTCAAAGAAGAATTGAATAGAATTTGAAATATAGAATTTCAAAGAAGAATGCAAATGTGAAATTTGAATAGAGATTTAAATAGAAATTCAAGTATTAAATTTGAACAGGGAATTGAATATAGAAATTCAAGTAGAAATTTGAATATAGAATTTCAAAATAGAATTTGAAATAAACTTTGAAAATAGGATTTCAAAGTAGGATTGAAATAGGATTTCAAAATGGGAAATCCAAATAGTTTTGAAATAGAATTTGAATTCAAGGGAATTGCAATAAAATTTGAATATAAAGGAATTCAAATGGGATTGGAATAAAGGAAATTCAAAAATGGAATTTCAAATAAAAGAAAGTGTAAATTTGAAATCTTGGGAGTTTCAAATAAGAGGAAAATGGAATTTGAAACATTTAGAATTTCAAATAGAAATTTAAATGGAGTTTGGATATTGAAATTCAAGTATGAATTTCAAATATAGAAATTCAAAAAGGAGTTGAATTAAAGTGGAAATTAAATAAAGGATTTGAAATGGAATTCGAATAAAGGATTTGAAATAGAATTCGAATAAAGGATTTCAAATGGGATTTGAATACAGGATTTAAAATTATGGAATTGGAAATGTAAAGATTCAAATGGAATTTGGAATATATATATATATATATATATATTAAAAGGGAGTTGAATTCATTTAACGAAGTTTAAAAGTTTATATATATAAATATAATTAAAACGAGCTCGTCGCAGCGATGCAGTTCGTAAATTGGCGATTCGAACTTCAATTGAGTATACAGAACGCAATTGAAGTCGGAATTCTTCGAAACAAGAAACGTCCGGACCGATTTGATAATAGTTTTTTAATGAAAGAGAAAAATCTGGATTTTGTCAAATAGGTTTTGAGTTATATCAAAATCAAATTTTCAGAAAAGCAGCGCCAGAATCGTTTTGAAACCATAACGGTTTATTTAATGTTATAAAAGGATTTTAAGCGGAAAAAAAATCCGAATTTTCTATTTAGAAAATCTCCGAGTTGAGTTGTAAAATATATGCGAATTCAAGTTGTGTAAATGAATATGACTTTTGAAACAGAAACCAGATTTTGATTTATTGAATAGAATTAACTAAATTGAATAGAAATTAGTTAATGAAATTTCAAATGGATATTGGGGTTTGAATAAGTAAATTCGATTTGAAAATTTATATTTGGAAAAAAAGGAAACTAGAATTGAAACTGAAATTCAATTTGGTTATGAGCAAGTTAAATATTCTATTTGAACATGTTATGTTAAAACAAAGAAGTGGAATAGGCAAAATGACTAATTAAAGAATAAATGGGCAAAACTGAATTCAAACGATTGGATTGAGTTGAATTGAATTGCAAACAGGTGGACATGTGTAAGCAGGGTTGATATGAAGTATATGAAGTCTATAAATTTAGTGCCCGACAAAAAAGTACATGTTTAATTCATATATGAGATTTTATGCGCCGTATCGGCAAGCCGCTTGGCTCTTCCTTTTTCTTTTTGAGATGAGAAGTTACCGGGAAGCTATTTGAAATTTCCCGATGCTCCCGATACAGGGGAGGTTATGGCGAATTTTTCCGGGAATTTAAGGAGTTAGAATATTTTTTAAGAAATTTGACAATTAGAAATCTATATATCGATATATATAGCATTCGATAAGGAAACGAAATCAAAAATAGAATATTGTAAACAAAAAGGGAAATCTATAAATTAGAAATAGAAAGCAAACCATACACGTGTTTTAGAATAAATAATTGGGTTTTACTGTGTGTTTATTCGAGGTTAGTGGTTTTGCCGTTTTGAAGTTGAGGATGTTTCAGTTAAGGTCTGAGAGGTAATTTTACCCCAACTTGATTGATTTCATTTTTAATGGATAAATAGCAAGATCCAGTCTCGAAGAGAAATGTTTGAAAAAGAGTTAGTTGAATAAAATATTTTGGGTTGTTGTAACGATGTTTTACACAACATTCGTTTTAAACCCAAGTGATGGAAATTTTGGAAATATAACAAGTAAATATTTCCTGAGTATAATTAAAATAGTCGGGATAGAGATAAGTGATTGGAATTGTTTCTAATTGCAAATAGAGATATTTTCTAATATATAGAAAATAAAAGAAGTTGACATTTGGAAACGTTTTCCAGATGGCATAAGAGGCCAAGATGATTATTGAAATATTTGGTTAACAAATATTGATAAGGAAATGGAGAAGAGATTTAATTAATGAAATATTAATTAAAGGGCCCAGTGATTTGTTTGATATGTTGGATGAACACTTGTTTTTATTCGATAGTTAAAACACAGACTATCGAAGTTTTTGACCATCGTTGTCAATATGGAGAGACCGGTTGGATTATTATCCGAAGAACCACTCCGTATCGGCATAAGCGTTGCGAACCAAGTATGCTGAATATATTGAAGACGGAGTAAAGTGCAAGGGCTTTTCTATTTATAGAAATAGTGCCTTCGGTTTCGTTCAATCCCAGAACGAACGTATATGGACGAATGTCTGACAGAGTATTTCCAATGATCAAATGGGTTGGTCTGTATAAATATATATGGTTGCAACGGATTTATCCCTTAGCATAATATCCAGAATATTTGTGCAAACTCAACTAGTGATTAACGGATCTGACGATGTGGCATTCAAAGTGATTGTGCTATCAATGAATGGTAAGTATTCGTAGCCTCAGGCCTCAACAACCGGGAAAGGACAAAAATCGGGCAGGCAGCATGGCTATGTGGGTCGCACCCATTAGGATGTATAATCACCTATCTGGAGGTTCATTTAATTTCTTATTCTATTCGATGTTGTCCCAGTCGGGAGACGGTTGCTGATCCCAACCGTTGGTGATATACATTCGATACACTCAAGCGAAATGAGTGGTCGGTCATGTGTGGGCCGGGTTGCAAGATGTTCTTGTTGAACCCAGTGTATTCCTCTCTAGAGATACACTAGCGGAAGGTGGTTCCATACCTTGTCATGTTGGAAATCCAATCTCCAATAAGCGCCATGCGGGTTTTTGATTTTATAATATATATGTGGAGCGTGAGATGCAAGCGTTTTGCTATTTGGTTATTTACTTGATGTAGACATTATTATAATATCACTAGATTTTCGTATCAAAGTGATTTGGGTTATAGTAAGGTAAAAACCGTCCATGTTTATGTATGGGCTGGTCTTACTATTATCTTTTCTTTCGAAAAGGATTTTTTTGAAAGTTAAACAAGTGGTTGGAGTTTACTCACACCAGTCCCATGACTGACCCAGAGTTTTATTTTGTTTTGTTTTCCCTAAACTCTTGGGTGCCCAAATTTGTACGGGCAGTCAAGTGTTTCAGGCTTTTACAGATACACTTGGAGGAGCTTGAAGCAGGAGGCTTCAACGTTAGTTATTTAGAGTTACTTCCGCTGAATCAAATGTTATGTGTACTCTGATGATGGTATGTATATATGTACCAAACAGATTTGTATTTCAAAGCTTATGTTATATAATATATTTTATTCGTTCCGCTGTGAGTTGTGATCTTCGTTTTTCCTCTATTCTAATATCTCTTTCTCCCTATTTCTCATCTTCTAACTTCTTTCTATTAATGGTTCGTATTTCTGTGTTATTTGGGTTGGACGTGTGGTGTTTTTAGTCAACTCAGATAGCTCGGATTTGCGGGTCGTTACAGTTGGTATCAGAGCTTAGGTTGAGTGAACACCTAGGCTTGTGTGGCATGTGCTCATTAGAGATAGGGTCAGTAGTACCCTAGAATGAGTTGAGTCTATATATACGAGAGCGCGTATTTGTAAATTGATATTAAAAACTATTTTATATTGTGTTGGCTTGTCTGTTGAGTAGTTTATGAATTCTGGTCGAATCGTGGGACGCCACGACGTCGATAGGAGTTTGTAAACACTTGGACAGAAGAATCGACATAATATTGTTTTAAAGTGGGTAAATGAAATAATTTTACCCAAAATTTCTATTTTGATATAGAAAGAATAATTTTCTAGAATTATTATTATATGGATGTGTTGGATGTTGACTTTATAATCAAATGAGATTATAAATTTAGAATGGTTATTTATAACCAAACTGAATTTGTATATGAATGAAATATATACAAATGAGATGAATTAAAATTAAATTCAAACCAGAATTAAGAATTCAAAATCCTGGGAAGTTGAAAAATATTTTTCAAAGTAATATAGTTTTATTTTGAAAGGATTTTTGAATGAAAATCATTTTGAATTGATTTTTAAAATAAAGCACTGAACTCACTTCAGTGGCTGGGAAATAATTCTGATGATGATTGCAACATTATCAGTGTTCATTTTCAAGTTTCTAAGTGATAGATTGCTACCTTAGAAGATTTTTGATGGAAATTTGTTTGGAAGAAAGCAAATAGTTTGGAAATATTCAAATGTTTTGAATTTGAATTAGTTATAAATATATGTGATTTCAAAAAGGATTTGAAATGAAACCCCTGGGATTTGGATTCTGGAATTAAAATTTAACTTAAGCAAGTTAAATAGTTCAGGGTGAATCGATTGACTAGAATCAATTTGAGTTAGTTTAACAGAACATAGATTGGATATAAATGGATTGATCATAGATCATTCAAATTAAATGAAGGAAGACCAAAAGCTTGGTGGAATTAAATTTGTTAAAATATGAGGAGTTGAGTTTCAACATAAGTGGAATGTTGAAAGGTAATAGATTTGTATCATTTTTCCTATCTTGGCAATTTCGAGGACGAAATTATTTTAAGGGGGAAAGAATGTAACGACCCAGATTTTTGAACGATAAATTCTTAATATTTAATATAGTTTTAAATATTAAATTGATAATATAAATGAATTTTTCTTTTAATGTTTTCGAAAAAAAAAATTGATTTCGATCAAATATATCAAATTATCGTAATACGAAGTATAATTGAAGTCGCAGTTAAAATCTGAATTTAAACAGTTCAGTCTATTAATATAAATTTCATTTGAATTGGAACAATGGTTAATTATTTAATTTCGATGAATTTAATTGTTTGAAATCTATTTATATTTTAAGCAATTGAATTTAATTTAAAAAGATATCTTTTCCAGACGATCAAATTAGGCCATGGAATCTGTTCTAGTGTTTTCAGAATATAACCCTATGGGTGTCAGTTACTACGCTAAAAACAGAGTTCGAAATCAACGGGAATTTTAAATCAAATAAATTCATATTAATTATAATTAAATAAAAATATAGGGCAGCTAAGTGTTGGATATCAAGCCAACCAAAGTACCACAGCCACCCTAAGCATTTCATTTCGCAGAACTATAGCTTCCTCGAGACAACAACTTTGTCTCCAAGTTTCAGAATCCAGGAAACAAAAATTAATGGCAGCAGTACATTTTTCACTTGTTCGCAGTTATAAATAAACCCAAAGCCTTCGTATACTTTCCATTCTCAAATCCGAACAATTCCGTTCCTTAGTTCTTTTCTTTCTTGACTCAAGTCGATCCTCCTAACGAGAAGAAAAAAAGAAGAGAAAGGGAAATCGAAATCCGTAATCGCGATATCTTCCTTAAGCCGGCGCCCGAGAGCCCGCGTGGGAGGGTACGACGATGGACTTGAAGATGGATTTGGGTATGGGTTTCTACGGAGTTGCGGAGGAGTTTGGAGATGGATTTTGAGGATCTGCGATGTCAGTAGAGGCCGATAGGTAGGGTGCGATTCCAGTTTTGAGTTCTGGTGGGTAATGTTAGAGGATGCGCTCACGGAATTGGGGGGTGACAGCAGACTGATGGGTGCGCAGCATCATCTTGGTAGCACTAGGGGTTGGAGCAGCAACCTAAGGTTGCGATTAGGGGAAGTTAAGGCAACCGGAAGATGCTTGATGTAATGCCGTAGAGAAGTGGAAGGGGGTTTAAAGCTCGACCCGGAGCTGTGTGTTGCTGCAGCAAAAACAATAAGGCGATGACCTTACATGGAAAGAGAAGTATTAGAGAGAAAAGATATTAAGGTAATTTTATTTTATTTTATTTTAAAAAAATTCAGAATTTACAAGGAAATTCATTTATATAATTGGTAATTTTATTTAAAGTAAATGAGTTTATATAATCAGTTATATAAAGAAATTAAGTGGTATAAAATCTGTAGGCTAATAGTTGAGCATGCATCTATATGTTTAATTTGGTTAAATTAATTAATTAAGGTATAGAATATATTTTCAATAAAAATATGATGTTTGGTTAATATATATATACATACCTGTCTATATATAGCTCGTATAATTCGCCCATATGTAAACACTGTATTTAATTTATACAAGATTGTAAAATCATAAAAATAGAATTTATATTACAGATCTAAATATGGAATTCATTTGGAGTCGATCAGCGTTGATTGGAATTAAATTGGATGTTCAGCAAAGGGAAAATCTTGGTGAGTAAATCTCACTCACCTTTTATTTATAATTATTTTTATTTCGTTAAAAATAATGGTTGTTGCTCGTTTGGATTTTTCTGCTTGCTTTACATATATTAGTTATTTAGGCTATATATATATATATTGGGTTGATTGATTGGTTGGATTCCCGCAGTCTCATTAGCGGATGCCCGCAGTTTCATAGCGGATGATTACCCTATACGTCCCACGCTATGATTAGTGGATGACCTTCTATACCGCGATATTCTGCCACGAAGCAGAATGGGTATTATTTATGTGCTAACATCTGTGGATGCAGGAAAACAGGTTGGAGGAATCCAACTGGATTCCTCAAAAATATATTATCTGTTTGTTTGTTATTTGTTTGATTCCATATATAATTTTCATATATGACGTGAAAAAAAATCAAATGATTGGAAATTGGGTGATTTGATTGGTTTAAATATCACTGGACTAAGTGTTAATGTATTTAAAATAT
Organism: Allium sativum; assembly: GCA_030737875.1. NCBI lineage: Eukaryota > Viridiplantae > Streptophyta > Magnoliopsida > Asparagales > Amaryllidaceae > Allium > Allium sativum. The sequence goes on along the minus strand of CM060922.1, from coordinate 313,993,528 downwards.
CATTGAAGGATATTTGAGATTTTAAAAGGGAAAATTCTATTTTTAATTAGAATTTAAATTTTTAAATGGAATAAAAATATAAAACTTGTTTTTGAAAAATATAACAAGTAGTTCCTTTATAAACGAAGTTTATAAATAGTTCTTTTATAATGAAGTTATAAAATGAAGAGAAAAGAATTATCATTTGATAATTCAGAAATAGAAATACAAGTTTGAAATTGGAATGAGAAATCTATCTTCAAAAGAAAAATAGAAATATCGATTTCAAAAGGAATTGAAGTCGAGACTTGTTTAAAGAAGTTGGATATAAGCGTTCAAATAGAAAACAGACTTTGAAATATAGAATTTCAAAGAAGAATTGAATAGAATTTGAAATATAGAATTTCAAAGAAGAATGCAAATGTGAAATTTGAATAGAGATTTAAATAGAAATTCAAGTATTAAATTTGAACAGGGAATTGAATATAGAAATTCAAGTAGAAATTTGAATATAGAATTTCAAAATAGAATTTGAAATAAACTTTGAAAATAGGATTTCAAAGTAGGATTGAAATAGGATTTCAAAATGGGAAATCCAAATAGTTTTGAAATAGAATTTGAATTCAAGGGAATTGCAATAAAATTTGAATATAAAGGAATTCAAATGGGATTGGAATAAAGGAAATTCAAAAATGGAATTTCAAATAAAAGAAAGTGTAAATTTGAAATCTTGGGAGTTTCAAATAAGAGGAAAATGGAATTTGAAACATTTAGAATTTCAAATAGAAATTTAAATGGAGTTTGGATATTGAAATTCAAGTATGAATTTCAAATATAGAAATTCAAAAAGGAGTTGAATTAAAGTGGAAATTAAATAAAGGATTTGAAATGGAATTCGAATAAAGGATTTGAAATAGAATTCGAATAAAGGATTTCAAATGGGATTTGAATACAGGATTTAAAATTATGGAATTGGAAATGTAAAGATTCAAATGGAATTTGGAATATATATATATATATATATATATATATATATATATTAAAAGGGAGTTGAATTCATTTAACGAAGTTTAAAAGTTTATATATATAAATATAATTAAAACGAGCTCGTCGCAGCGATGCAGTTCGTAAATTGGCGATTCGAACTTCAATTGAGTATACAGAACGCAATTGAAGTCGGAATTCTTCGAAACAAGAAACGTCCGGACCGATTTGATAATAGTTTTTTAATGGAAGAGAAAAATCTGGATTTTGTCAAATAGGTTTTGAGTTATATCAAAATCAAATTTTCAGAAAAGCAGCGCCAGAATCGTTTTGAAACCATAACGGTTTATTTAATGTTATAAAAGGATTTTAAGCGGGAAAAAAATCCGAATTTTCTATTTAGAAAATCTCCGAGTTGAGTTGTAAAATATATGCGAATTCAAGTTGTGTAAATGAATATGATTTTTGAAACAGAAACCAGATTTTGATTTATTGAATAGAATTAACTAAATTGAATAGAAATTAGTTAATGAAATTTCAAATGGATATTGGGGTTTGAATAAGTAAATTCGATTTGAAAATTTATATTTGGAAAAAAAGGAAACTAGAATTGAAATTGAAATTCAATTTGGTTATGAGCAAGTTAAATATTCTATTTGAACATGTTATGTTAAAACAAAGAAGTGGAATAGGCAAAATGACTAATTAAAGAATAAATGGGCAAAACTGAATTCAAACGATTGGATTGAGTTGAATTGAATTGCAAACAGGTGGACATGTGTAAGCAGGGTTGATATGAAGTATATGAAGTCTATAAATTTAGTGCCCGACAAAAAAGTACATGTTTAATTCATATATGAGATTTTATGCGCCGTATCGGCAAGCCGCTTGGCTCTTCCTTTTTCTTTTTGAGATGAGAAGTTGCCGGGAAGCTATTTGAAATTTCCCGATGCTCCCGATACAGGGGAGGTTATGGCGAATTTTTCCGGGAATTTAAGGAGTTAGAATATTTTTTAAGAAATTTGACAATTAGAAATCTATATATCGATATATATAGCATTCGATAAGGAAACGAAATCAAAAATAGAATATTGTAAACAAAAAGGGAAATCTATAAATTAGAAATAGAAAGCAAACCATACACGTGTTTTAGAATAAATAATTGGGTTTTACTGTGTGTTTATTCGAGGTTAGTGGTTTTGCCGTTTTGAAGTTGAGGATGTTTCAGTTAAGGTCTGAGAGGTAATTTTACCCCAACTTGATTGATTTCATTTTTAATGGATAAATAGCAAGATCCAGTCTCGAAGAGAAATGTTTGAAAAAGAGTTAGTTGAATAAAATATTTTGGGTTGTTGTAACGATGTTTTACACAACATTCGTTTTAAACCCAAGTGATGGAAATTTTGGAAATATAACAAGTAAATATTTCCTGAGTATAATTAAAATAGTCGGGATAGAGATAAGTGATTGGAATTGTTTCTAATTGCAAATAGAGATATTTTCTAATATATAGAAAATAAAAGAAGTTGACATTTGGAAACGTTTTCCAGATGGCATAAGAGGCCAAGATGATTATTGAAATATTTGGTTAACAAATATTGATAAGGAAATGGAGAAGAGATTTAATTAATGAAATATTAATTAAAGGGCCCAGTGATTTGTTTGATATGTTGGATGAACACTTGTTTTTATTCGATAGTTAAAACACAGACTATCGAAGTTTTTGACCATCGTTGTCAATATGGAGAGACCGGTTGGATTATTATCCGAAGAACCACTCCGTATCGGCATAAGCGTTGCGAACCAAGTATGCTGAATATATTGAAGACGGAGTAAAGTGCAAGGGCTTTTCTATTTATAGAAATAGTGCCTTCGGTTTCGTTCAATCCCAGAACGAACGTATATGGACGAATGTCTGACAGAGTATTTCCAATGATCAAATGGGTTGGTCTGTATAAATATATATGGTTGCAACGGATTTATCCCTTAGCATAATATCCAGAATATTTGTGCAAACTCAACTAGTGATTAACGGATCTGACGATGTGGCATTCAAAGTGATTGTGCTATCAATGAATGGTAAGTATTCGTAGCCTCAGGCCTCAACAACCGGGAAAGGACAAAAATCGGGCAGGCAGCATGGCTATGTGGGTCGCACCCATTAGGATGTATAATCACCTATCTGGAGGTTCATTTAATTTCTTATTCTATTCGATGTTGTCCCAGTCGGGAGACGGTTGCTGATCCCAACCGTTGGTGATATACATTCGATACACTCAAGCGAAATGAGTGGTCGGTCATGTGTGGGCCGGGTTGCAAGATGTTCTTGTTGAACCCAGTGTATTCCTCTCTAGAGATACACTAGCGGAAGGTGGTTCCATACCTTGTCATGTTGGAAATCCAATCTCCAATAAGCGCCATGCGGGTTTTTGATTTTATAATATATATGTGGAGCGTGAGATGCAAGCGTTTTGCTATTTGGTTATTTACTTGATGTAGACATTATTATAATATCACTAGATTTTCGTATCAAAGTGATTTGGGTTATAGTAAGGTAAAAACCGTCCATGTTTATGTGTGGGCTGGTCTTACTATTATCTTTTCTTTCGAAAAGGATTTTTTTGAAAGTTAAACAAGTGGTTGGAGTTTACTCACACCAGTCCCATGACTGACCCAGAGTTTTATTTTGTTTTGTTTTCCCTAAACTCTTGGGTGCCCAAATTTGTACGGGCAGTCAAGTGTTTCAGGCTTTTACAGATACACTTGGAGGAGCTTGAAGCAGGAGGCTTCAACGTTAGTTATTTAGAGTTACTTCCGCTGAATCAAATGTTATGTGTACTCTGATGATGGTATGTATATATGTACCAAACAGATTTGTATTTCAAAGCTTATGTTATATAATATATTTTATTCGTTCCGCTGTGAGTTGTGATCTTCGTTTTTCCTCTATTCTAATATCTCTTTCTCCCTATTTCTCATCTTCTAACTTCTTTCTATTAATGGTTCGTATTTCTGTGTTATTTGGGTTGGACGTGTGGTGTTTTTAGTCAACTCAGATAGCTCGGATTTGCGGGTCGTTACATTACGAACACAACGAAACTGGTTTCGTCGAATTCCGACTCCGTTTGCTCACACAACGTATTTTTAACAATCAAAATACTGACTGTTTTTCACATTAAAAATCGGTACGACCACATACTGACTCTAAAAATCACGAAAATTGAAATCCAGCAATAATTTAATATTGCGAATCTAAAAAAATTAGTTTCGTTGAAAACGGAGGTTGTTTGCAAAACTGGCTATTTTTAAAGCTCTAAATAAACCTTTTTAAATATTAAATATATTTAAAAATAATTAAATTAAATATTTAGAAATAAATATTATCGTATATATTCACTATAGAATACCATACAACTCCAGAATAATCCTATATGAATTTCTAACTCGATATTTCAAATCCCGATTAAATCGATATTCGATTTATAATCAAATTCCTTTTTATATATTGTTATAAATTATATATGAATTCCAAAGCGACTTTACTAAAATTTGATTTGGACATAACTCAAAATCTACACAACTAAATCCCGATTTTTCTCTTCCAATAGAAAAATATACTTCACCAGCTCCGAACGTTTCTTGTTTCACAGAAATCCGATTTAAAACAGATTCTGTATATCCATTTAAAGTTTGAATCGCCAAATAGCGAACTGCTACGCCATTTCGAGCTCGATTATAATTATAATCTAACTGTACGTTCAACTTTTGTTCAAATAATATATTCATTATTCTAATTTAATTCTAAACTGAATTAAATATCATCAATAATCCAATTCACACAATATTGTGAATTCTACTATTTTTGACTATTTCAGAATTAAATGTATTACTCTATTAATTTTATTGATTAAATATTTTGGTCGCCCTGGGACTGGAAAAACCAAAGGCACTATTCTTTAAATCCATCTTAGGCAATTTCTACCTAGGATCGCCAGAACAGCCCTTGCATAACTCCGTATTCGATTTATCTTCATTATATTTGATCGCAACACTAACGCCCATACAAAGTGGTTTTCAGATAATGTATCTGATCCCGGTCTCTCCGTATTGAGAATGGAAATGGTCAAAATCTTCGATAGTCGGTGATTTAACTATCAAAAGAAAACATGTGTACAAACAACGGTCGTATTTCCAAATGGAAATCTTACCGAGCAAATCATCAATCAACACTGATCCACTTTTATATAATTTGTCATACAATTATCCATTTCCCTATTCCAGTTTCCATATATTCAACATTTCTTATTTTCTAAATTTAGAAAATGTACGTTACTAACATTGGAAAACATTTCCATTTCTTATTTTTTATATTAGAAAACATTTCTAATTCTTATTTGGAAAACATTTCCAAAACTCCTACATTGGATTTAAACAGATGTTTAAATCAAACAGCGCTATTCCAATTCAAACCATTATACTCATTAACTAAATTCACTTAACCAATCTTCACTATCGAACCTTAACCATTCCTAGGTTAAAAACGAAGCCAATCTAGTTGGGGTATAATTACCTCTCAGACCTTAACTGAACAACATTTCTAACTTCGAAACAGACAAGGTTCACCTTTTAAACCTTTAACAAATTTCCTTACGTAACTCTCTTTCGAATAAATCTCTATTCGATAACTCTTTCCTTCGAATAAAATATATTCGATAATCTCTCTTCGAATAGCCATATTCGATTAACTCTATTCAATTAACACTATTCGATTAAATTTAATCGATTTACTCTTATCAGTTAGTTCTATTTGATTAACTCTGTTTGATTAACTCTATTGGATTAACTCTATTTGATTAACCCTAATCGATTTACTCTATTGGATCAACTCTAATCAATTAACTCTTATCAATTAACTCCTATCAATTAACTCCTTTTCAATAAACTATATTCGATTAACTCCTTTTGAATAAACTATATTCGGTTAACTCCTTTCGAATAGACTATATTCGATTTACTCCTTTCGAATAAACTATATTCGATTAACTCCTTTCAAATAACTAATATTCGATAACTTCTTTCGAATAACTAATATTCGATAACTCCTTTCGAATAACTAATATTCGATAACTCCTTTCAAATAACTAATATTCGATAACTCCTTTCGAATAACTAATATTCGATAACTCCTTACGAATAACTAATATTCGATAACTCCTTTCGAATAACTAATATTCGATAACTCCTTTCAAATAACTAATATTCGATAACTCCTTTTGAATAAACTATATTCGATAACCTTTCTTCGAATAAACTATATTCGATTAACTCCTTTAACTCTATTTGAATAAACCATATTCGATTAACTCCTTTACTCTATTCGAATAAACCATATTCGATTAACTCCTTTACTCTATTCGAATAAACTATATTCGATTAACTACTTTACTCTATTCGAATAAACTATTCGATTAACTCCTTTAATTCAACTAACTCTAATTCGATTAACTCTAATTCGATTAACTCTAATTCGATTAACTCTAATTCGATTAACTTTAATTCCTTTTATAATCCTACTTACTTTCCAAATATTTCCTTTTATGATATCTTATTTATTTTCTAAATAATTATTTCCATTTATAGTCTATTTATAAATGTTTTACAATTATTTCCATTTTAATTCTATTTGTAAATGTTTTACAAATATTCCCTTTTCAATTCTATTTTTAAATGTTTTACAAATATTTCCTTTTCAATTCTATTTGTAAATGTTTTACAAATATTTCCTTTTCAATTTGTTTTCACAAATATTTCCTTTTCTATTTGTTTTCATAAATATTTCCTTTTCTATTTGTTTTCACAAACATTTTCTTTTATATTTGTTTTCACAAATATTTCTTTTCTATTTGTTCTTTGATTTTATAAAAATATTTTATTTTATAAAATCCTTTTCCTTTTATATATAAAATCCATTGATTTTATATAAATATTTTATTTTCAAAATACACTTTGAAAATCCCCTTTTCTACATTCCAGTATTTCTAACGGTATTTAAAATACCCAAATAATAATGATCGATATCATTCAACACATGTAATCAGCACCGATTATATATCACATCATATATTACAATATATGAAAAACAGTAAAATAAATGTTGAGGAATCCAGTTGGATTCCTCCGACCTGTTTCCCTGCATCCACAGATGTTAAACAATACAATTAACATCAATTTCATTTCGCTATGAAGTATTCCGCTAAACAGAATCATTTTATATATATAGATATACGTATATTTATTTATATATATATATCCAGATCTATAATTTCAACCAATTACTTAGCAATTCAACCAAATAGTCAATACACAGTAATTAATTATCATTTATCAGTTCTAAATATACGTTATAAAAATATGAACTGGTAGAGTTGGCGAGTTTTACTCACATTGGACAGTTATTGTCAAATAACGATTAACTATCTTTGATTCAGACGGACAATTTATTTCGCTATAAATTGTAACGAGCTCCATTCCACTCCCATTCAGTTCCATTTTGTAGTGTCCGTCCCTACGATCCCATCGGATCTGTTTTTGTCCAATTCTGATCACGTATGACATAATTATTTATTTCACAAATATTTTATTTCCATTTAAATTAAACTAAATAATCTATATTCCCTTGGACCTCACCATTGAAAGAAGGCCCATAATCCATCTTCAAATATGGAGACCCGCTCATCCTTCTCCTCCCACAAATCCCGTACACAATAATTACCAAGCTCCATAGCCGCGTGTTCTCCAAACAAAACTCCACCATCCCTAACTTTAATTCGAACAAAACCATCATCTTCCTCCTTAACGAGATCCGTACATCCTCCACCTAACAGTTCGAACACGTTGCTCTCCTTCCTATTCATGATCATCACCAAAACTCGAAGTAGCGTCTTCCCAGTCTGCTCACGTTATACTCAACCATTTTCAAAACCATTATTACCATCGTTTTCCTCATCTCGACCTCTTCAACCCCAATGCCATCAACTCGTGCTCGAGTTCATCCCCAAAATTGCGATACACACTCCAGGCCTTATGGCGTTTACACAGTAGCGACCCTTTTATCCCTCAATAACCCCAAAACTTCGCATACACTTGCGATTTGATCCACCCAATCCCTTTATGAACTCGGATTTACCAATCCATGCTTCAACAATCCCTAAGGCTTTACCCTAGCTCGACTGGGAAAAACCCATGCGAAAGAACATGATCGAGTTGCTTGAAATATATACCCGGTTGTAGAAAATGCTCCAGTGAATCCATCTACATATGTTTTGAGATTTATACTAATTTATTTGATTTTTTATAAATTTTAAAAGATTGATTTTTTTCGTTTGGAGAATGAAGAACAAGCGGCGGAAATCTTTTTGACCGTAGAATGAGAAAATTTAGGGTTAACGGGTAAGTTAAGGGTATTCATAGATAAGTATAATATTTTTTTATTCGAATATTATATTCAATTTTAATCCAACGTTGTTTATATTTATCATTTAAAATTCCTATGATCATATACAATACCCAAAAATCATGAAAATGGACATACACCTTCAGTTCGACAATACAGACCCAACGAAAATGGTTTTGTCGAATTCCGACTCCGTTTGCTCACACAGCGTATTTTTAACAGTCAAAATACTGACTATTTTTCACATTAAAAATGGTACACATACAGACTCTAAAAATCACGAAAATTGAAATCTAGCAATAATTTAATATTGCGGATCCAACAAAATTAGTTTCGTTGAAAACGGAGGTCGTTTGCAAAACTGACTATTTTTAAAGCTCTAAATAAACCTTTTAAAATATTAAATATATTTAAAAATAATTAATTAAATATTTATAAACAAATACTATCCTATATATTCACAATAGAATACCATACAACTCCAGAATAATCCTATATGAATTTCTAACTCGATATTTCAAATCCCAATTAAATCGATATTCGATTTATAATGAAATTCCTTTTTATATATCGTTATAAATTATATATGAATTCCATAGCGACTTTTCTAAAATTTGATTTGGACATAATTCAAAATCTACATGACGAAATCCCGTTTTTTCTCTTCCACTAGAAAAATATACTTCACCAGCTCTGAACGTTTCTTGATTCACAGAAATCCGATTTAAAACGGATTCTGTATATCCATTTAAAATTTGAATCGCCAAATAGCGAACTGCCACGCCATTTCGAGCTCGATTATAATTATACATTCAACTATTGTTCAAATAATATATTCGTTATTCTAATTCAATTCTAAACTGAATTAAATATAATCAATGATCCAATTCACAGAATATTGTGAATTCTACTATTTTTGACTATTTCAGAATTAAATATATTATTCTATAAATTTTATTAATTAAATATTCAATATAGTTTAATTAAAAAACTATATAAATCTCTATATCACTATTTAAATAATTAAATGAATTAATTATTATATCGCTGAAAATACGGGACATTACAGTAACAACCCGTAATTTTCGAACATTCAAATTATAAAATTTAATATGATTTTTGGATACTGTATGGTTATAAATGAAATTTGATGATTCAATTGCATGATTTTATGATGTAAATGTAATTAAATTGATTAAATAATGAAATTTAACTTGTTATATCAATAATAACTTGCGTGGATCGAAAAGGGAGTTATGATTTGGTTTGTACTGTTAAATATGGAGATTTGAAATTTAATATTAAAATATTTGAATTAAATTGATTTGATTTATTTATAATTGAATTCCAATTTTAATTTGGTTAATAATCAAAATTGTAATTTTATATAAATGGAACTGAATTTCAAAGTTAATTTGAATTCTACTTTTGATTTGGATAAAATTAACAAGTTTTGAATTGAATTTAAAATTTGTATACTCGACTCGAAGAGAAGTGGTTTAGAATGCTTAGTAATGAAATGGGGAGTTTATCGTGAATTGTTAGGACCTAAATGAATTGATTACTTTGAAATTTAAAATGTTAACTGAAATTGTTTAATAATAGAATTTGGGATTTATATAATGTGTAATTGATTCGTATGACTATTAAAAGCCCTACTTTGAATTTGATTTTGTGAAAAGAACGATGACGTACATTTTCTTTTATTTCATCCTTTTGGTCACTTATATTAGTTAACTAATTTAAAATGAATATGAATAAGAATAAAGTGTAGTTAACTAATTTGTTTTATATAGCAAGCAAACAGAGATTTCCATCTCATTTACCATTAGCTTGTTTTTTGTTTGCTGTATAATGCCAAATGAACCAAAATTTATTTGACAAAGTACTTGTTAGCCTACTTTGTGAACTAGGCAACACAAAGTCAAGAAACCAACCGTTGAAGAGTATTTCAAGTTATGCAACTCCGGTTCGGATCGGAAGGAAGCTCCACAATTCAGATTGATAGCAGCGTATCGGTTCGGATCGGGTAAAATTCTCTGTTCGGATCGGATATCTCTTACTGGATAAATTGGCAAAGCATACCTGATCGGATCGGAAGGCCAATGAATCTCAGCTGGATTGGAAAGCCGTCTGCTTGCCACGACTTCGGAGCGGAGCGGGGTATGATTAGAGAAGAAGAGGCGTTCAAGCTACTCCGGTTCGGGTCGGGTATTCCGATCCGAACCCCCAACCTGCATGTCTCCGACCCGCACCCATGATCCAGGAAAATCTCCTATAAAGTCGCCTGGAGAACCGGACCGGATGTGACCAATTCCTACCCCTAACGTCCATCTCATTGATGCGTTGTCTGCTTGATGGCCCATCCGAACCCGAAGAGAGGGCGATGGATGACACGTGTTCCGACCCGGATTGCATCTCAGGCAAATTCACACCTATAAATACCCCAACTAGAGACAAAGAGAAGGATCTTTTTCAGCACTTTTTTGAGAATCCAAGTACTTCCATCATTCGAATTCCTTCACTCCCGGAAAATCCAAACCATCTTTCATTTCCTGTTTTTATCTTTCTGAGTGAACAAAAGTGAGTTGTGAGCAAATCTTACATTGTATTTGTAATTGAATTACTGAATATAGTGAAAACTAAGTGGACGTAGGCATTGCTTCGCCGAACCACTATAAACCTTGTGTGTTCTTTTTTATTTCTGCTTTACTTTATCTTGTTTCTAATCAATTTGGGTGTTAGAACCACATTTGGATCTAACATTTTGGTGCTTTCACTGAGAGCCCTCATCTAAATTCTTTATTTTCCGGGATCTCTTTTTACTTTTTGGACCGTTGAGTTCAGAGAAGTGAATCCTTAAGTTTCTCCACTTTCTTACATTCGTTGAAGTAATTGTCAAAGACTCATGGCCAGAGGAAAAGGCAAGGAAGTCCAGTCTGTTCAAGGAAATGGAGCTGGTGAAGATCAGCAACATGCTGTTGTAACAAGGTCTAGGGGGCAGAGTTCAGCAGCAGGGAGAATCAATGCAGGAAATCCGAACCGACAGCAAGGGGAAAGTTCCGATCCGATCCGGGTTGGAGACTCTGAAGCAGTGCACTCCCCCAGTCTGAACCGACCCGACTTGCTCGCTGCACACCGATCCGAACAGACACCCCAGCTCCGATCCGACCCGACTTCCTACCTCCGATCCGACCCGATGCTTGGTGAAGCTGGAACATCTACTCGAGTCCCCGCGAATGCTCCAATTCCAGCTGCCAGGGTTGGAGACCAGGCCAATCCATCTGCTCCCATCACTCAAGGAGATTTCTCGCGCTTGCTTGATATGCTTGAGAGCACGAGGGAAGCTATGAGAGTTCATGAGCGCACCAATCTCATGATGCAGGAAAATATGAGGCTCATGAGTCGGGAAATCAGTGAGCTCCGCCGGCAAAGAACTCCGTCGCCAGTTCATCATACACCAGTAGATCAATCTTCATCTTCTGAGGAAGAGAGGCCCCGTGAACGAAGGCCACTCGAGCGACCTCAGAACGTGGAGCAGCTAACGTTTGGATCTTTGGGATCTCGCGAGGATATCGCACGAGCATTAGGAAACGATAGCCCCCCTCGGGGGCAAAGACTCCAGTCCCCTCTTCCCGAGATCGACCGGGAACGCAGGGAAAGGAATCGAGCAGGGGCAGCTCGAAGAAGAAGGGCGTCTCCTGAGCAAGAGCCCCGAAGGAACTCGGACACTAGGGCTAGGGAACCTGAGCAGCCCCTAACTAGTGCCGAGGTACAGGCAATGGTTCGCCGAATTATGTCCGAGAGCCGGAATTATACAAATGAAGACTATGGCATCGAACGAAGCCATACCCCGTTCACTGACGATATTCTAGACTTCCAGTTTCCCCGACGCTTTAACTTGCCACAGATGGACAAGTATAACGGAAGGACTGATCCAGGACAGCACTTGATGCGGTATTCGTGGCTTATGAATGCCGCTGCTGCCCCCGATGAAGTAAAATGCAAAGCGTTCCCAATCTACCTAGAAGATGTGGCTTTATTTTGGTTTACCCGACTTCCTCCTCGTTCAATTTCTAATTACAAAGAACTAAGCGAGCGTTTCATGAACCAGTTTCGACTACACGCCCGCAAGTCCAAGAGTGTTATTGAATTATCGAGGATCAAACAGGCACCCGGAGAGTCTTTAAGGGCATATTTAGATCGTTTTAACCAAGCTGTAACCGAGGTCAGTGACCCGCATGAGCCCACTATTCTGATGGCATTGAAGGAAGGAGTCGATCCTGAATCTGAGTTTGGGGACTACCTTTCTGGGAAGACACCCCCCACAAGGGCGATATTCTACGAAAAAGCCGATATTTATCTAAGACGAGAGGAGGCCCGCGCAAACCGGAAGAGAAAGTCTGAGACAGCTTCAAAGGAGAATGTGCAGAGTAATATTGCAGTGAAGCAGTCTGGGGAAAGTTCTGGCAAGGTTGAGGTAAATGTAGGAAACAAGGGTGGAAACAGCAATACTGGAAGCGGGGGAAACAACAACAACCGTAATTCGAACGGTAACAGGAGAAACAGAAATAGGGGAAGCGACCCAAACAAAAGGCCCCGATTCCAGAACTACGAGAACTACACACCATTGAATGACACGTTGGAAAATATTTACCTGGACACGTATAATGTGTTGCAGTACAAAAGACCGCCACCTCGTGATTCGACCGAGAAAGAAATGGCGACAGGGAAATTTTGCTTGTTTCACGGAACGCATGGACATTCGACCAATGAGTGTCGACATTTGAGGGATGTTTGAAAAGCTGCTGCGTGAAGGAAAGTTGGATGAGTACAAGGTTGCCCCGAGGGACAGGGGGCAAGGAGAGCAGGCTCCAAAGCAAATCCTACCTGCTCCTAAGCCTACCGCGCAGCAGAAAGGTAAAGGGATCGTCATCAACTCCATAGTAGGCGGACCTCACCCGGCAATCCGAAGCTTTAGGTCAATGGACCAATATGTGAATGCGGCCAAGCATCTAGATGTGAATGAAGGTGACGATTTGGAAGATGTTACCCCCATCAAACAACAAAAAACCATGTTCGATGACGTGGTGTTTCGCAGCCGAGACAACACGGGAATACAATCTCCCACCAATGATCCGTTGGTTATTACTACCACTATTGGGCCGGCTTTGGTCCATAAGGTATTAGTAGACAACGGAAGTTCCGTTAATATTTTGTTCAAGAAGTCATTTGATCAGATGAAGCTTGAGCCTGAAGATCTGAAACCTTGTGAAGGATGGATTAGAGGTTTCAACGGAGCGACGACAGCTCCTATGGGATATATAGAGTTGCCTGTGACCCTAGGGCAAGGAGAACGTAGAAGAGTGCGAATGCTTCAGTTTGTAGTACTGGACGTAGACTCGCCATATAACGCATTTTTAGGGAGGCCTGCCCTCGCTGAGTTTAGAATTTGTATCGCCCCTTGGTGCTTGTTACTAAAGTTCCCAACCGAAGCCGGGACTAGAGTAATAAGAGGGGATCAGGTTTCTGGACGGGCCTGCTATGTGGCCGAACTGAAGATGTTGATGAAAGGAGTTAATGCTGAGAATAAGGATGCCTCATCTCCCTCAAAGGGGGACTTGGCATAGCAATTAGAGAGGTTGAACCCAAGGGAGTTGCGAAAAGGAACGCCTGAAGACCTGGATCCTAGAAAAGACGAGGAACCAGAGGCTAGGAATGCAACTCCTAATGAAGCAACAGTGGAAATTCCTGTTGATAAAGCTGATCCGACGAAAGTTTTGAAGATTGGTTCCCAATTGGATTCGCGTCGTGCTAAAGAGCTGACGAACTTCTTGAAGGCGAACTTAGATGTGTTCGCCTGGACCCATGCTGACATGTGTGGGATATCGCCCTCCGTTATCAGTCACAAATTGAATGTAAATCCGAAGCATCCGCCTGTAAAGCAAAAGAGACGCATGCTGGGCCCAGAGAGGTCGGCTGCCCTCAAAGAGGAAGTAGAGAAATTGAAGCAAAATGGGTTTATTCGAGATTCGACCTATCCCGATTGGATATCGAATCCCGTCCTGGTAAAGAAGCCAAACGGAAAGTGGCGAACTTGTATTGACTTTTCAGATTTAAACAAGGCTTGCCCAAAGGATAGTTTCCCACTTCCCAGAATTGACCAGCTTGTAGACTCGACAGCAGGTCATGAACTTCTCTCTTTCGTGGATGCGTATTCTGGATACAATCAGATTCCTATGCATGTGCCAGACCAAGAGCATACAAGTTTCATTACGAATTTGGGATTATATTGTTATGTTGTAATGCCGTTCGGATTAAAAAACGCTGGAGCTACTTATCAGCGATTGGTAAATAGAATGTTTTACGATCAGATAGGAAAAACTATGGAAGTTTATGTGGATGATATGCTTGTTAAATCAAAGCAGTCCTCCAGTCATACGCAAGACTTAGCAGAAATGTTTGGTATCTTGCGGAAATACCGTATGAAATTGAATCCTTTAAAATGTTCATTTGGAGTGGCGTCGGGAAAGTTCCTTGGCTTCATTGTGAGTTCCCGAGGAATTGAGATCAACCCTAGCCAGATAGCGGCGATTAGAAATATCAAAGAACCAAGGAAAATTAAAGACGTCCAAAGTCTGGCAGGAAAGGTAGCGGCGCTAAGTAGATTCATCTCCAAAGCCACCGATAAATGTGTTCCATTTTTTGATTTGATAAAAAGGGGAAAGAAGAACTTCCAGTGGACTCCCGATTGTGTCGAGGCTTTTCAAAATCTGTTAGAACTGTTAGAAAAACCGCCAATCTTATCAAAACCCGTAGACCATGAAGAACTATTTGTTTATCTAGCAGTCTCGGCTCACGCTGTCAGCACAGTTCTGGTTCGAGAAGAAGACAAAGTACAAAGGCCAGTATACTATGTGAGTAAGAAATTAGCAGCGGCAGAGCGCAACTACCCAAAGATCGAGAAGCTTGCTTACAGCCTCCTGATTGCATCCCGAAAGCTTCGTCACTACTTCCAAGCCCATCCAATAACCATATACACCGATCAGCCGTTAAGACAAGTGTTGCAGAGACCCGAAGCGTCGGGAAGGTTGATTAAATGGAACATAGAACTAAGCCAGTTTGATTTGAATTTTCAACCACGAAAGTCAATCAGGGGGCAAGCTCTAGCAGACTTTATTGCGGAATTCACCATTCCAGAGGAAGAAATAATCAATGACCGAGTGGTTAAATCCGAGGATGAGCTAAAGATGAATCCGTGGGAATTATATACAGATGGAGCTAAAAATGACCGAAAATCCGGAGCTGGAATTGTCTTAGTCACTCCGGAGGGACGGTCGTTATATTACGCTCTGCGATTAGAATTTTCGGCAACAAACAACGACTCTGAGTATGAAGCCCTGATTGCCGGGCTGAAACTCGCTAAAGACCTCGGAGTAAGAGTGATGGATATATTTTGTGACTCTAAGATTGTTGTTTGTCAAGTGCGAGAGGAGTTCGCGGCTCGAGGACCTCGACTTGTCGCTTACCTTAAGAAAGTGAAAGAGCTATTAAGTAGCTTAGAGCGGTACAACATAACACATATTCCCAGAGAAGAAAACCAGAAAGCGGATAGACTAGCAAAATTAGCTAGTTCTGACAATCCAGAAGGGACTGAGGTAATTCCAATTGAAACGTTGGAGTCGCCAAGCTTTGAGTCAATGGAAATGGAATTCGTTCTTGAAGCGGAACCAGAGAAGGAATCATGGATGACTCCAATCAAGAATTTTCTTAAGAATGGGACACTCCCATTAAAGAAGAGTGAAAAGAGAGCTGTAGTGCGCAGAGCTACCAGATATGTTATACAAGACGATATTCTCTATAGACAAGGATTTTCTATGCCCCTGTTACGATGTATCGCACACGACGACATCAAGCGTGTACTGAGAGAAGTGCACGAAGGTGAGTGTGGAGATCATACAGGAGGTCAAACTTTAGCGAAGAAAATATTGCGATACGGATACTTCTGGCCTACGATCAACAAAGATGCAGCTGATTATTCACGACGCTGCGATAAGTGCCAGAGATTCGCCAAAATCCCCAGGGCACCGTCAACCCAGCTTAAATCAATGGTGAGTCCTTGGCCATTTGCCACATGGGGAATCGATATCATTGGAGTTTTACCGATCGCTAAAGGAGGGGCTAAGTATGCCATAGTAGCCGTGGATTATTTTACAAAGTGGGTGGAAGCTGAACCCTTGAATAAGATCACCACAAGAAAGGTGATAAGTTTTGTGGTCCGAAATATTATATGCCGATTCGGAATCCCAAGGACAATTATTACCGACAACGGGACCCAATTTGATAGCACTGAATTCAGAAACTTTTGCCAGAAATATAAGATAGATAAACGATATACTGCAGTTGCCTATCCACAATCTAATGGGCAAGTAGAGGCAATAAACAAGGTAATAAAATCCATCCTCAAAAAGCGATTAGAGCGTGCAAAGGCAAAATGGGTTGATGAATTGCCCCTAGCTTTGTGGGCATATCGAACAACGTTTAAAACGGCTACTGGTCATACCCCTTTCTCCCTCTCCTTTGGTTCAGAAGCAGTAATTCCAGTTGAGCTGGAAGTTCCTTCCCACAGGGTGACATATTATGACCCGATGACGAATCGGGCACTTTTACTTGAGTCTCTTGATGAAGTCGAAGAGAAAAGAGACGAAGCAGACTTGCGTGCAGTAAGACATCGGCATCAGATGGCACACTATTATGACAAAAAAGTTCGCCTTAGAACTTTTGAACCAGGAGATTTGGTGCTAAAGAGAGTTTTTCCATCTCTTCCTCACCTCGGCCCAAAATGGGAAGGACCCTTTGTCATCCAACGGAAACTTGATAAGGGAACATTCAAGTTAACGACCGTAGATGGCGAAGAAGTCCCTCGAGCATGGAATGCCCAACACTTAATGCGATATTTGGATTAGAAATGCTATACTTTTTGCTGTTCTTCCTGTAAACTCTGTAATAAGGCACGACTTGCCTTGGGAAAATCCGGTGATATGAATAAAGAACTATAAAGTGGATGTAGGCTATGACTTAGCCGAACCACTATAAAATATTGTGTGTTATTTACTTTTATGCATTTACATTCGTTAGTTGTTCTGTTGTGATTATAAAATACAGGACAACTGAGAGCCTAAAGAAGGTTGAAAACAGTCTGGACATAAAAAGAAGCACAATGATTATTTGTGCGATAGGACGTGAAAGAATGAGAAAACGACATTCTAACTCTAACTCTCCAGAGAAAGAGAGAGAGTATAAAAGCGTCTCCGACTGAGCGCTGAAAAAGAAATTCTATTTCGAACTCTAACTCTCCAGAGAAAGAGAGAGAGTATAAAAGCGTCTCCGACTGAGCGCTGAGAAAGAGGTTCAACTCCGAACTCTAACTTTCCAGAGAAAAAGAGAGTATAAAGGCGTCCCTGACTGAGCGCCGAGAAAGAAATCTTTTCCCGTTGAACGACCGGGGAATAAACAAATAGCTGAACTCGAACTCTAACTCTCGAGAGAATGAGAGAGAGTATAAAAGGAATGCCAGGAAAAACAACAGGAGTTGGTGATACAGGAAATGCTATCCCGTTAGAGAATCGGGAATATTCAGATTGCATGGTTAAGCACTGAATAACTTATGGAGATTGACTGGGGACACATATATATACACATATCTCCCCTCTCCACAACTTTGTTTCATAACTATAGATATGCATTTTTACATAAGTACAGAACTGCTAGCAAATAAACATTGCAGAAAGTGAATTATTTTTATTTACAAATGAATAAATTTGTACAGGGAAATGACTAAAAAAAGAAAGTGCAGGAGCTGCTGTTGTGGCAGCACTTATTGATTTACAAAGATGCTAAAAGGACACAGGAGAACCCACTATTTGGGTTTGGGATGAGCCTTCGATTTCTTGGCAGCTCTTTCCGCATCCTTTGCTTCCCTCTCTGCTTCAGTCAAAATTCGCTTTGATTTCTTTTTCCCTGAAGGTGTAGCACTGGAGCCGGCAGACTTCTTCCCGGAGGGCTGGGCACTGGAATCAAAAGAAGATTTTTTAGCAAGTTCTTCGGTGATAGATCTAGTTGAGAGCTTAACCACTAACCTTGAACCTGCATCCACAACTGCAAGGGGCTTGAGGACCTCAGGGTCTAATTCTTCAGCCTTTAATTGCAAGCGCTTGTCTTGATCAGCCTTCATGGCAGCCAGGGTAATGTCCTCAGCGCTTTTCGACTCCCCGGTTATTGTAACTTCTGGTTCCTCATCATGCCCCTCGTCTCCTCCGTCGTCTCTTAACGCTGCAATCATTTCTTCGTCATGGGGAGTAGTCACCTTAGTTGATTCACTTCTTTCTCCCAAGTCTGTGAAAGCAGCCTTGTCTTCTCCTTCTTTGACCCTATCAGCGGGCTTTGTCCCAGTGGTAGCTCCTTGAACAACATCTGTCTTCGCGGAGGATTCAACGCCTACAAAATGAGAAACATTGGTTATCAACTCAGGCGAGAGCAAAGGATTTCTCATTGAACGTTCAGTCATGTAGCCAAAGGTAGTAGTAGCCTTGACAAGTTGAGGAGAAAAGACAGGGATACCTTCTGAAGACTTCTCAGCGGGGGTGACTACTACCTCTGGGGTTATTTCAGGAATGGGAGATAGTAAAGTTGATCGGGGAATTCCCGGGTTTTCGGGATCATACCCTTCCACTTCAGGAGTTACAGGAGCAGAAGAAGAGGAGCCAGCTTCAGGAATGGTTTTCTGTTTAGACTTCCGCCTCTCTTCTTCCATGGCCTCAGCAATTAGACGGCGACCTTCAGCTAGGCGCTCCGGTTCGTCGTCTCTCAAGTACTTCTCCATCAACTTATCTTCATCGAGGGAATCGACCTTAAGCTCTTCTTTTTCCCACTCGACGATTTGATTCCACACATGAACTAAAGTGGATGGATAGTCCTCGATCCAGGAAATGTTTCGACGACGAATAATGTGCGCGAAAAATTCTATCATTAGCTCCCCGAAGCCCTGAATATCGGCCTCCGCCTCTGATAGCTGTTTGCGGGTTTCCTCCGCAGATTTAATAGCGCATTCAACATTGCCTTCAGCCAGAGCCGCCCTGTTTTCCGCCTCTAACAATTTTGAAGCCAAGTCAGCGTTTTTCTTTTCTAACTCGGCACTCCTTTTCGCTAACTCGGCATTCTTCTGCTCAAGCTCAGCATAAGCGAGACGTGCCTTCGTAGCCTCTGATTTGGCTTCGTCAGCTTGCTTCTTTAACTCGGAACGTTCCTGAGTATGGGATTCTAGCAAATCATGATAGCGCTTTTGCATGTCCTCAAACTGTTGTTTGAAGTTAGAAGCGTTCTTCTGAGCGATAGCTAGTTGAGCTTGAGTATCTTCTAAATTTTTTCCTAAGGTTTTCAGGGCCTTAGCATCTTCCTCTGCAGTTTTGTGCATTGAGTCAGCATTTGTCATTAGCGTGCGGATGATTCTAGAAAGAGTGCGGGAATACTTGAACATTTCGGTATATTGTTTTTCCACCAAATCAATCTTTGCTCTGGCCTCCTCTGCCCAATTAGAAGAAATAGGTTCAAGGGAAGGTAGAAAGGTCAGAGTCTCGAAGTAGTGCTCGGGAAATTGCTCCTTTAAGTATGCCAGCCTTACGGCGGTTCCCGCATCTGGTGGAGGAGGGGCTAGGATTGTTAGTTCAGTATCCCTTCCTGAAGAAGATTCTGTAGAACCCTTGTCTGTCCGAGGTCGCTTAGTGGCAGGGACTTTTTGCTTACTTCTAGACCCAGTTTCCTTTGGAGGTGTCTTCTCTCTACCTCGCTTTTCATAGGAGGAAGTGGAATCCCTAGATTGTGGTCTATCCTCTTCTCTACGACCTTGATAGCTTTTGTATTTTTCCTGTTCCGGTCGAACTGGTGAGCGAGAGCGTGAGGATCGAGATCGATAAGGATCATAGGGTCTCCTTTCCTCCCTGCCGCGGTCATCCCGGCGGTTATATTCGGCATCCTGGGGAGGATTAGACATGCTGCGGCGAAGCTTTCTTATGTCATAAGAGGATCGAGACATTGTACCTGCACGATAAGTTAAACGAAGTTTAGAATCAGCGGATCCATGGAAAAAGAAGTGCAATGAATGCTAGTGCTACGGTGCAAAGTGCATCCTATGTGGTGTACGTGTCCCCCCAACCAACCCGAGTCTGGAGCTAAAGTGGTGCGGGCAGGCTCTTTGGCCTTAGCAGGAGTAGTCTCTTCAGAAGAAGTGAAGACTAGAGGGTCCTTTCTGAAATCTTCCGAAGTGTATATAGTCTCGGGTAAAGGGAGATCCCCCAAACCCTGAAATATGTGCTCGTCGGCGCTAGGAACATCCCCTCCGGAAGCGTGAAGTGGCGACCCTTGGGGAGATCTTGATTTGTCTACCGAGGTAGTTTCCTCGGGGGCAATATATCCTTCACGATGTTTTTTGGCCAGATTGGCCAGTTCATCATCTTGAGTGGAAGAGGGAGAGGGTGAAGTTTGAAGAGAAGCTGCAGGAATTCCCGAGCCTTCACCTATTTCTGGAACTGTTTCCACTGGAGGAATATATGCATAAGGGACTGTCCCATGACCGATGCTACGGTAGACGGATAGCAGCCCGTGAGAATGAAGGTACTCATCTTTAAGAACCTCGTCAATAGTAAGGAATTTTTGGTCGCCATTGAGGAGACGGTGCATTCGATCAAAGAACACTTGGTCTGATACCTGTTTGGGATTATCGACTGCAAGTAAAAAGGAAAAACAGGTCAGGGTGATGATTCAAGTGTATAGAGTCCAGGGTCAGAAAATCAGTGCTTTACTTGATTTTGTCCATCTTCTGGCGCATCCAGGCTGTTGCTTTATATAGAACCACTCCAGTCTGGAATCTCCAGCCTTGCTGCTAAACGGCGTAGAGATTATCTTCCTCTTTGGGACCGACTCAAAGTAACAGAAAGAAGGGGTTTCTCTAGTCCGGTGTTTGAAATTATAGAAGAAATGAACGTCGTCAAACGTAAGCTCCACGCCTAGAATTTCACGATATGCTATGAATAAGGTATGCAGATAGGCGTATGAATTGGGATGCAGCTGCATGGGGGCAATCCGCATTTGTCTTAAGAAGTCGACGATGAAAGGCGAGAAAGGAGGAATGGCGCCAACCATGCACATCAGACGAGTGACCGTCATATATCCTTCTGGAGGGTTATGTGGACGGTCAGAACGTGAGGGCACTAGAGTGTCTCTCTTCATTATTCCGTACTTCAAGCAAATTCTCACGAGTCGGTCATTGTCAATTGTTGATTCTACGGAATCTGGAGGTGATTCCAATATAATGGCTGAGTCAAATTCATCGGGTGCTCGGTTGTCACCAATCCCTCCTTCCTCCTCAAAGCCTAGGGAAACTTCATTTTCTGAAGACATTTCATCGCTTTCCTGATGACCAACTCCGTAATCCGGACCCTCGCTGTCCCATTCGGGGTCAGATGAAGAAGATATATCCTCGAGAGTGGTTTTGTTGGAAGTTTCTGGAGCGTCTTTCCTCTCAGCTAAACGAGAAGAGCGTCTGGGCCTCATTGTCATGGAACTATTGAAGAAGCAATAGCACAGATTAGAGTAAATTATCCCGTGTCCCCCTTTTGTGTATGTGTGTGAACTAAAGTGTGTGCAGCAAATGTGGGAAATACAAAATAAAAGTACAGAAATGTAAGACGAAGCTTTAAAGAGAAAGCGATAGTCAGAGTTTTCTTAATTCTCGTTTGTGTTCACAAGGCACTATCCTAACTGTCCGCAAAGCATATTCGTCTAGAATAAGTGTTAGTTGAATTAGTTGGATAGTCTTTATGTGCCAAATTTGATGCGTTCGGTTCGGTTCGGATATGCATGTGATGATTGGCTCAATACAGAAGACATTCGGTTCGAGTGCTTCAGTAAGGCAAGGTTAGTTCAAGACGATAGGAACAGTAGGTTCGGAAGCAGAACTGATCTGATCGGATCGGGTGACCCGATCCGATCCGAATCAGCATCACTTGACCAGTCCGTTCATGTCAGCCTCTTATCTCATCCTCATCTCCGACCCGAGCCGACATTTTCTTTCCTCCCGTCTTTCTAAGGTGTGCAATCCGAGCCGATCCCCTTTCCTTCTCCTTCCTTTTTTGGTCCTCCGTCTTCTACCCGAACCGACTCCAGATAGTCACCACGCTCCTCATCTTCTTCCTCTTTCCCTCCTTTCTCACAAACAGGTCCATTTTATCATCAAGGCCATCGTTGAGGATAAAAATTTGCCCTCTCCAGCCTCGCAATGCCTTGAAGCGATAGCGCATCCACCAGCGGCGGCGGGGGGTTCAAGCAAAGCCTACGATTAAACCATCCTAATCCAACGCTAATTGAAATCAAGAACGTTTATTACGATGTTATTCGAAATTAAAAAGCTACCTATGTGATTGATTTGAGGAATCAACAAGAAAGGAGTTCGGAGTTTTAGAGTTTTTAAGATTTTCGATGCTTGGGTCCGAGCCGCAATAGAAACGAAGAAGAAAGAAGTGAAGACGGTGATGAGTTTATATAAAGAATGGAGTTGGCTCTTCGTCTCCCTATTTTGTCTCGCCCGATCGGACCGGGGTGGAAGCCCAATAGCACAACTCTCTCTGAAGGCCCAGTGTTTAAGAACTAAATCCACGAATACGCTTCGGATCGGAATCCGAGTCGAGTGGAAATTTCACACGTTGATTTAGCATCCGACTCGAATTGAAGAGAAGGGAAGTAAAGAAGGAGCATACCTACAAGAAGCATTACACGGCTAGTAGAGTTCCCAAATTTGCTCAGAAATGAAGAAAAGCCACTCGGATCGGACGCCGAACCGAATAGAAATCAATGCATTACTCTTGACAATTCTGGTTGAACGACATCAAAGGACGCTTTGTACAACGAAAGCATCCTTTGAGGGGGCAAAATGTTAGCCTACTTTGTGAACTAGGCAACACAAAGTCAAGAAACCAACCGTTGAAGAGTATTTCAAGTTATGCAACTCCGGTTCGGATCGGAAGGAAGCTCCACAATTCAGATTGATAGCAGCGTATCGGTTCGGATCGGGTAAAATTCTCTGTTCGGATCGGATATCTCTTACTGGATAAATTGGCAAAGCATACCTGATCGGATCGGAAGGCCAATGAATCTCAGCTGGATTGGAAAGCCGTCTGCTTGCCACGACTTCGGAGCGGAGCGGGGTATGATTAGAGAAGAAGAGGCGTTCAAGCTACTCCGGTTCGGGTCGGGTATTCCGATCCGAACCCCCAACCTGCATGTCTCCGACCCGCACCCATGATCCAGGAAAATCTCCTATAAAGTCGCCTGGAGAACCGGACCGGATGTGACCAATTCCTACCCCTAACGTCCATCTCATTGATGCGTTGTCTGCTTGATGGCCCATCCGAACCCGAAGAGAGGGCGATGGATGACACGTGTTCCGACCCGGATTGCATCTCAGGCAAATTCACACCTATAAATACCCCAACTAGAGACAAAGAGAAGGATCTTTTTCAGCACTTTTTTGAGAATCCAAGTACTTCCATCATTCGAATTCCTTCACTCCCGGAAAATCCAAACCATCTTTCATTTCCTGTTTTTATCTTTCTGAGTGAACAAAAGTGAGTTGTGAGCAAATCTTACATTGTATTTGTAATTGAATTACTGAATATAGTGAAAACTAAGTGGACGTAGGCATTGCTTCGCCGAACCACTATAAACCTTGTGTGTTCTTTTTTATTTCTGCTTTACTTTATCTTGTTTCTAATCAATTTGGGTGTTAGAACCACATTTGGATCTAACAGTACTGCTAAATGAAGTCATCATCTTAGTTACCAGTAGTACGTTAGTTAGCATATGCTTTGTTTGCTTGTGTAATGAAATAAACATTAAATGGTTTTGACGTGTTTGTATGATCATGTTGATGTTTATATCATATATTTACAATGTTAAGATAAATATGAGCAAATCTTATATGTAAAAAAACAAAAAACAAACAGTGTTTATAAATACACGGGTTCCCTTAAACCTAATTCCTCACCATCTTCCTGTAGCTGCCTCTTTCCCATTTTCGTTCAAAATAGAAAATGGTCGTTCTTTCTTTTCATCTTATAAATTCCAACCCTCCACGAAATTCCTTAAGATCTGATTCATTGGAACCACCTACGCGAAAGCTTCAAGACCATAGCTCCAGTTTCCTATGCGATAGTAGTTGTGCTCAGTCGGAAGAGTTGCAGTGAGCTAGGGTTCGGTTTATCGAGTCTGGTGATCGACGAATGGAAGAGAGGGCATTGTTTTAGAGTCGTGGTGGTGGAAAGAATTTTTCGCCGAGTTTTGGAGGAAAGTCGACACCGAAAGGTGTCTGTGTTTTCATGTATGAGTCTGAGAAAATGCTCAAGGACGCATTACATTTCGGATGCAGGAATCATGCTTTTTCACGATGGAGAGAATGCATTCAAGGAGAGAAACCAAATGGAGTAGACGAGAGATGATTTCGTGTAGAGATGAGGGAGGGAGGTTAGAAGGAAGATTCAGCTGTAGAACTTTCTTCTACATGAGGAGCAGCATTGTGTTTGAGAAAGATGGAGTTAGATAGGATGACGTGGAAAGGAGCTGACGTGGCATAAAGTATGGGTGAGGTTATTTTATTAATTTTTGTTTATATTGAAATTCAAAACAATTAAACGTGTATAACTCGCTCATACAATCTTGTATTAACTCATGATTTGCTCCGTTAGGATCGTATCTAAATTTTGGATAATGTGGCAATGGTTTTGATGGATTCTGAGACCATTGGATTTTGGGCCTTATTTTGGATTTCAATCTCGTTCGAAATCAAAGGTGAGTGATTAAACCAGCTCACACTTAACTAAATTCTTTGCTTGTTAGTTAGATTAAAACCATGTTTTAGTATGATTACACTGATTGTTGTTTGTCAATTAAAATTGCATATTTATGTTGATACACATTTACTAGTAATATTTAGTTATCTGTTTATTTAAATTTGTATAGTTAAATTTGAAATTAGATTGCTTGTTTAAACCCCGACATCTAATAAGAGAACTAATGTGATATTGAATGGTTTGGATGGATTTGTTTGATGATGTCTTGAATTTATTTGTTTGGTATATTGATTGAATTGTTGTTTGTATTGATTAATCCTAACCATTTACCCTGGATGTTACAGACATCAAATAAACCCAGGATTAGTCATTAAATGAATTAAGAACGTAGGTTGAAATGATAAATACCTATGACCCGAATTTAGATTGAAATGATATATATCCATTCCCGATATACTAAAATTAAATTTTAAGTATCACTTGGGTATAGGATAGAAAATTATATATGGACACCGGTTGGTTAAATAAAATTTGTTTTAAACCTGAATCGTAAAATATTGCTACAAAGACAATATAAACGATGTTTGTAAATTGATTTCCTATGAATTCGAACTTTAAAATTTGAAATTGAAATAAAAAGGAATTTTTTTAACGATGTAAACTGAAGTAAACTCGAAATGGAAATCGTGATTGAATTTATTGGAATTGAATTGTTTATCCATTTTTGAATTTTACATTAAAATAATTTGATTCAAAGTGGTATTTAAAACATGAACTTGAGATTTGTTATAGATGGAAATGATTCAAAGTGAGAATTCTAATCGAAACTTCAAATATTTGGATAAAATAATTGAATTGAATTTAAATTGGAAGTTGAATCGAATGAAAATAACAAAGTTGAGTCGATATGATTTGAACTTGAAACATGACTTCATGTTATTTGAAAATTTTAAAGAAATAATTCTAAGTGCAGACTATAGTATTTTAAATGATTTCAAACTATCTTCCTTTTGGTTGTTAAAGAGACCGGGATTGGATATTGTCATATTCTCTGCCAATACCTAAAACCACTTTAACAACTGTGTATGTAGTGGATGAATCCAGAATGAAGTAGGCTGGTCTAACAAACAATACTGGATTGAAGATGATGGATGCCCTTATCCTTCGGGTCGAAATTAAAATGACTAAAACAAGTGCTATACCATGACCAAGTTGTGTTAGCTATCCCCATCAACAATACTTCTTCCTTATTACTATGGTCCCTCGGTGATTGATTTGATTTGATGTGCATCCTCGATTTGGAAGGGTTGGTCCGAGGTGGGCAGTAGTAGCACTTATGCGTTACCTCCAGTCCGAGCATGTAACCGGTAGATTCCTTGTGACGACCCCAAAACCCCGTTGGACGGTGGCAAGGGTAATCTTTGGAATATAACACATAAACAGAAAATAGCAGAACAGAAATAAATATACCAGATAATGTACAAATAATACACTGGATAAACATAATCATTAGAGTTACACAGTATACAGGATCATACTTGGTACAAATGCAATTCAACTATACATAAATGTCTACAGCGGAAACAAACATAATATGTAAAATAGGAGTTGAACAGCATAAAAAGAGATTAATGATAGAATCCATCTTCAGCTCCAGCTATCCAGAAAGAGCCTGCTAAAATCTGAACACAAGGCTACCCGTGTAGAAAGAGGGGCACCCGAGTTTGCAAGTGAAACAAACTACGAGTCAGTCATGGGACTGGTATGAGAAATCTATTTAACACATTTATAATATGGCTAATCACAGGACCACGCCACTTTCGCGGAACGGGTTTACTCCATTGGATTGCCAGTGCTTTAAAAACAAGTAAATCTTTTAAACATCACAATGCTTTTTATAAAAATGAAGCCGATATAACTCAAGTCCCATCACACAATGCAACGCAAACCGGAAGATAGAGTTTTACCTTATATCAACCAAGATATGCTTAATACGTGTAAAGTAAAATCACTTAAAATGTAAATTTTGTTGTTTAATTCTTAATCAGACTCCAACTATAAATTAGTAAGAGAACGATCCCCTAAGTATTAACCCCGAAGGCCGAAACCAACATCAGACCAATACCCAGGAAGCCACCCATCTTAGCTCGTTTCCAGTTAGTTTATAATTTTTATACACAATCATAAATATCAATCATAGACGACGTGAGCGTCCCATGCCACTATGTCGCCAAATATAGGTTTACAATCAAAACCGCACGATGTCGTATTTGGAAATTGGATTTTCGTCATGAACCAAGGCAAAAGATAATCCTTACCGAATTCGAGGCTGTCTAGCCCGAGTCTCAGGATCAGAATGCATCAACCCTTGGATCGTCAGGGCCGGTCCACCGATGTGGATTATTATGCCTGGACACTACGTTTCCCCGCCCTTTGGGGGCGTAAATGAGCCAATGAATGACTCCATCGGTCCCGGATCGACCGATATATCCGAGGCGCCTCGCAACAGCAGCAACCACACAAGTGAAAATAATATATATGTTAGCCTATTTAAGCACTGACACCACCTCTAGCTAGAAGGAAACGCATGCCCTCCCTGAGGTCCTCTCCCGTTTCAGGTTCATACCGGGTGAGAGGCTCGCGAATTCACGTTATACACAAAGCTATGCCACACAGGCCGTGCTTTGATCATCAACCACAAGACTTTGCTTTTCAACAGAAGCCTTGATCACTGCATCTTAGCATGCCATACAGGCAATTCACACCATGCAACTGATCGCTATCAATCACATAAAATGAATTCCAATGTCAGACACACAGTCCATTTACAATTCCGTTCTAGGTCTGAACGAAACCAGAGGCACTACATACCTTGCATATCCATCGATCTCCATGTACGTCTGGACGATCACCACTTATTATCTATATTTCGGGATGCCTCCCAATCAAGACATCAGTTACCATCCAACCGAGGTGAAGATCTCCGGTCTTCAACCACCGTCTTCATCATCGACTTCTTATCGTTGATTCAGTTATTCAGAATGGGATAAACCCGGTCTTTCTGAGCGACTCGCATATATAATAAACAAGTGCAACACAATCACAACACACGCCTCATTCCAATTCATCATTCACTAACCGTAAATTAGTAAGAGAATGATTTTCCAAGTATTAACCCCGAAGGCCGAAACCAACATCAGATCAAAACCCAGGAAACCATCCGACTTAGCTAACTTCAGTTAGTTTATAAATTTCACATTCAACCATCAAATATCCAATAAACTGGGTAAACTCGGTTTATTCCCATTCCATATCGTTTATAATATTTTATAATGATTTATCGCTATTTTTATTTATTTAGAATAGTCAATTTATTCAAACGACGCTTCAGGCCATAACGCGACTGTGGCGCTGTTTTACTTCAGATTTGATTTACACATATCTGAAAATCTAATCGTTGGATCTTCACGAATTTTATATCATTAGAAAGATCTTTTCAAAACGAATCCAACGGTTCCATTTTTGGGAAAATCCGATGGTCGGATCTCCCGGCATACTCGTTTGAAGTTTCGATTTCAAAATACGAACTGCAGCGTCGTTATTCGATTTATTTTAATTATATATATACAATCGATTCTGGCGCTATTTTTCTTCAGATTTGAATTAAACATCCCAAACAATCCAACCATTGGATTTTCACAAAGTGGGTATCGTTGGAAAGATATTTTCGAGACGAACCCAACGGTTACAATTTCGGGAAAATTCGACGGTCGGATCTCCCGCACTAGTCGTTTGAAATCACGGTTTCAAAACACGAACTGCAGCTTCGTTATTCGATTCATTTTAATTATACTTATATATATATAATCTATTCTTCGATTTCAAAACCATATTCTTTTCATACATTTGATAAAAATGATATTTTTATCCAACAGACATTTATTTCAACACTTCACTAATTTTAACAATTCATGTATATAATAAAAATGTGATTTTTAATGTAAAACAATATATTTCAAAACATGACTATTTTATATAGTTCATATAGATGATAAAAATATGATTTTTATTATAAAACAATTTATTTCAAAACACGACTATTTTATATAGTTCATATAGATGAGAAAAATATGATTTTTATTATAAAACAATTTATTTCAAAACATGAATGTCATTCAACACATGAATTTCTATTCAACACATGAATTTCTATTCAACACATGAATTTCTATTCAACACACGTATATAGTTTCAACACATGAAAATAATTCTAACACATGAACGTTATTGAAAATTTTGGCAACATAACGGCAGGGTAGTTAAAACCGGGACCGTCCCTAGTACGGCTCCTCGCTCTACCTTAAAGCCTCGCAGCTTTTGAAAATGGGGATTTCATGCATCTAGTTCGCACGCAGGCATCATGTTTATTTTTTTCTTTTCCGGAAACTAATGCTATGTGGTTTCAACCAAATAATTCTCAACCACAAACGGGTATTTTTCAACAACAATCAATCAATTTCAACCACAAACAATTCTAATCAACCATTCGCTATCAACCAATTTTCACACCAATCACAACAAATAAATATCGTCCATGGTTTGTGGACGAGGGGCGTATATATATAAGTATATTTCACTTCACTTTCAACACATATCTAATTTTTTCAGCGCATATATAACTTATACATCGAACATACAACGCTTATACATGAGGTGTACAACGCTTATATAACTCATACTTCGAATATATAACTTATACATCGTCATTTCCATATCGTTTATAATTCAGAAATCTCACATTGCTTTTCGCGTTGCCAAAATTTGTAGAAGACTCGGAAAAATATCCGGTCTCTTCTAGAATGTAGAAGACGTCCTCACAGCCTCGGTGTCTCTTGTTTCATTGGATTTCGATCACAAATGGAAAAGATACGATTTTTAGAAGTTTGCAACGCTTTAGAGATGTTAAAATCAGTTTGAAATTAACAAAGCCGTACCTCAGCTGAAAGGTTCAAAACTAGGTTTCGATTTTACTCGAAATCCGTGAAGCTTGAAGAGGATCGGGCTATGCAGTGTCGAAGGGGGAGGAGTGGCGCTCAGGCGCCAGGGGGAGTTGGTCAGTTCGACGGTCGGAGGAGGGTACGGCGGCTCTTCGAAGGTGCTGACTTTAGGGCATCGGATCTCCTCCTACAGGCGACGATAGGTGGCGCTCCGGCTATGGATGTGGAGAGGAGACCGAGCTCTTCAAAAAGCCCCAAAGGGGCATAGTGTAATTCATGGTGGTTTGGCCGGAAAAGAGGAGGGAAGGTGGGAGGTGATTTCGGTCGTGCGCGCCCTGGAGTAGTGGGGAGAGAGAAAGTCAAACGTTGAATGATGATTGGCTCCTTTTTTAATTTATTTAATTCTTTAAAATCCGAAAATACCCCCCTCCACACACGAACTCCAATCCAAACCCAACGACTGTGGTCCCTAGCTAAATACCCCCGTTCCAAACACAATGGGATATGTTTCGTAAGTTCATTCAACTATTTGAGTCAGTTTCTCTTCAAATTAAAATATAAAACATTCAAAATTTGATTTGAACGTACATTTCAATTTGTCGGGGCCACATACTGATTTTAAAAATTCCCGAAAAATAAATCTAGCTATGTTTTGATGATACGGTCCCAAGAAAACTAGTTTTGTCGAATTCTGAGACCATTTGAAAAACGGCCCTTTTCTGGTCGATCCAATTTAATAGAAATCAACCAAACACATTTTCCTTTGCCACGCTCACATACTAGCTTCAAAAATTATGAAATTTGAAACCTAGCAATAATTTGACATCCCGGATCCAACAAAAGTGGTTTCGTCGAATTCTGAGGTCGTTTGCAAAATGGCCATTTTCACGGGCTATATAAACTCTATAGCGACCTTTTTGAAAATTCATTTGGCCATAACTTTTGCTTCCTGCTACAAAACTTCAATTTTTCAGATTCGTTAGAAAGATATTCGCTAACAGATTTAAATATTTTTGGTGTCACTAAAATTTGTTTTATTTTGCACCTGTTACAGTCAGTCAAAGTTTGAATTCAAATTTTGAAACTACCGCGCCATTTCAGGCCTTGTTTATAATTAGAAATAATTATATTCGTTTTCAAACATCAATTCAAACTTACTTTTCATCATTATTATTTAAAATATTTATTTTAAATATTTAAAATCCACTAAAATAGCCAATTTAAAATTTTTAAATTGGTTCAGATTTTCCGGGTTGTTACATTCCTACCCTGGATATTTCTCGTATGCCTTGTCATATTTATTCTGATCGCATCCACTATGATTTTGTTTTGTGTTGTACCTATGGAGTTCTCCCTGATAGCCTACTGGTTTGGTGGAGTGTATAGTACTATATAGACTACAATGTTTATAAATGGTGTAAGGGTAAAAATGTAATCCCGCTTATGCTATGTTGATACTTTTACTTTACTGAATAAACACTATTATAATAGCGTATCGTATTATATAGTATCTAGTTTATCGGATCCTTAGGACATGGAAATCCCCTTAACATCTCTTAAGTTATTGCACTCACGAACACATTGGATATAAGATGAGAATTACCGTAAGCATCTCTAACGCCATGACACTCATATTATTACCTTTATTTGATTTAACTGATATGAGAATATTTTAGTTCCGATCCGAGTAATTTAGTATTTTCATTGGTGCTTGGGTCAGTCTGAATTTTCAGTTACCAAAGACACTGTTACAAAGATGAAGATGGAGCTTGACAGACATATTATTATTATTCCGCTGCAAATATCAGTATGTTTTATGGTAGCTAACTCTGATGGTTGTTGTAAATATAATCAAATATATGTTATAACAGCTTCATGAACCGTTATTCATTTATTATATTTTATCCTTTCGGGGTGAAACTCTATGATTGCTTTCTTCTTTCTTCCATTTCTTATATTCATCCCAGTAACCATATGTATTTTAGGTTTGTTTCAGTCAACATGTGAGGATCATTGTCGACTTGAACGGCCAAAAATACAGGTCGTTACAGTTGGTATCAGAGCTTTGGTTTAGTGAAAACCTTGGCTCTATTTGGATTAACTCATTAGAGATCGGGTAATAATACCCTAGAATGAGTTTGACTATATATAAGAGAGCGTACTTGTAATTTTGATATAAAAATGGTTTTGTACTATGTTAATTTGTCTGTTGAGTATTTATAAATTATGGTCGATACTTGGGATGCCAAAGCATCAATATGGATTTCTAAACACTTGAATAAGACTGATCGACAAAATATTGTTTTAGATTATATTTTATATATAAGGAATTATTTTTGAAAACTTGTTAAATTTGTTAAATTAGTCAATATAACTAAAACTACTGATTATTGAATGATAAAAAAAATGAATTATGGTAAATTAATTTACAACGAAAAGATGAACTTAAATACGAAATTAATGATTTAAATTTGGGTGCTTTGATTTCCAAATGGTTTTGAAGTAATATAATATATTTTAGAAGTAGTTTCATATAGAAATTGTTTGCAAATGATTTAAAGACAAAGTGTGTGTTCCCTTCTTGTATCTGGGAAATGACTTCGGTGATGAGTGCACGCACCATCAACGTTTATTTTTGAGATTTGAGGTGGGCAAGACCACTTAAAACTTTCATTTTGTTTTGAGGAATTGAATTTCATTTAAATCTTTTATAGTTTAGTTTAATATAAAAGGTATAATATAATATGTTGAAAGTGATTTGGGAATGAACCCGAAATTGAACTCTTAAGTTCTCAAATGATGAATGATTTTCAAACAAATGAAATGAATTAAATTTGAAATTTAGAAACCTCATAATTGTGTAATAAGAAAATGAACCTAAAGGAAGATAAATTGAATTAGGAACTCTTTGAAACTTGAAATCGTGATTTTGAAATGGATTGGAAACTATTAAACTAGTAAAATAATAACCTTTCAGAAGCATAAATATAACTTACCCAAAATATATAAGAAGTTAAATTGTTATGGGAATAAGCAATTAGATATTATACAATTTTTGATATGAATAATGAATGGTGAAATTAAAGTGATGATTTATAAATATGAATAAAACTTAAGTCATGATTTTAAACGATGTATGCTTAATCTGTATTGAAATTGAATTTAACTAAGTAAAGTAGGTAAATTTAACAAATGAAATAAATCGTAAATGGATTCTTGGATTGATTTAACTTAGGAAAGTTAATCAACATGAGTAAGCAAATTTAAATTATTGAATAGTCTTATTTACTAAAATAAATAAGAGAAAATGTATAACGATAGATTGCATATCGTAAACATGGGTAAAATGTTCACATGTCCTAAGATTGCATAGTACATATTGCAAATGAAATGGATTTCCAACGATTTTGGACAGTTGGAACTTTCTATTTAAATCGGGAATTTAAGCAGAGAGTGAGAAATCTAAAGAGTAATCTTATGGTTGACAATAAAGGTTATTTTGGATTTATAATTTATAAACTTAATAAAGGTTTAACAAATTAATTAAATTAATTAAGACGAGCTCGTTGCGTAGCGGTAGTTCGTAATTTTCATGATTCGAAGTTTAAATGGATATATAGGGTCCAATGTAAGTCGGAAATCTTTGAAATAAGAATCTTCTAGATCTATTGGAATATAGTTTTTTAATGAAAGAGACAATTAGTTTTCGTATTGAAGATTTTGATATATGTCCAATTCAAATTTTCAACATAGCCGCATTTTGGTTGTTCGTAATAAAATGAATGAATAATGTTTTCCAATATTTAAAAAATGGAATAATAAACTTAAATGAGCTCGATAAATGTTGTACGTGGTTGAATTTGGGTTATGAAACAAAATATTAACTTAAATTTGGAATACTTTAGTCCTTAAGTTATAAATAGGGTCAATCAAAGACAAATTAAGTTGGATTGGAATATTTTTAAAATAGAATATAATATGAACTTGAATTTACAAAGTAGCATTCATGTGAATTCGTGAACTTAAGTAAAGATTGGGGGAAAAAAAACTCAATTAGAGATATATTTAGTATAAGTGGGAAATATACTGAATATGTGAATAAATGAGGATAAAAGAATTGGTATGGCAGTTAAGCAAAAGTTGCTAGTTGCTTTTGATTGCATAAATAGGATTGTTGCTCGACAAATAGGTACACATTTATATGGATTGATTGGATTGGGTATTTTTTTGGTCCCAAATATGGGTAGCTGCTTGGATTTTATTTTCTTTTTGGAAGAGTGAGGCCCTGTGTGCATTTGTGGCTTTTCCAAACCTTAACGTACAAAGAGAGTGCTGTTGAAATTTTCCGTAAATTTAAGACTTTGAAATTTTTTGTGGAATTTCGAGTTTTCAAATCTATATAAAACTATTGTATAAGTAAATGTTCTAAGTTGAATATAAATTTATATAGTTAAAAATATCAATTGACAACTTCCTTACTACGTCCTTTTCAAGGACGAAAAGTTTTGACTGGGGAGAGTGTAACACCTTGTAATTTTTGGACATCCAAATTATAAAATTTAATATGATTTTTGGATACTGTATGGTTATAAATATAAATTAATGATTTAATTGCGTGATTTTATGAGGTAAACGAAATTAAATTGATCAAGTAATGAAATTTAACTTGTTATATCAATAATAACTTGCATTGATTGAAAAGGGAATTATGATTTGGTTTGTACTGCTAAATATGGAGATTTAAAATTTAATATTAAAATATTTGAATTAAATTTATTTGATTTATTTATAATTGAATTTCAATTTGAATTTGGTTAATAATTAAAATTGGAATTTTTTATAAATGGAACTGAATTTCAAAGTTAATTTGAATTCTACTTTTGATTTGGATAAAATTAACATGTTTTGAATTGAATTTAAAATTTGAATACTCAACTCGAAGAAAAGTGGTTTAGAATGTTTAATAATGAAATGGGGAGTATATCGTGAATTGTTAAGACTTCAACGAATTGATTACTTTTAAATTTAAAATATTAATTGAAATTGTTTAATAATAGAACTTAGGATTTATATAATGTGTAATTGATTCATATGAGTATTAAAAGCCCTACTTTGAATTTGGTTTTGTTAAAAGAACGACGACGTACATTTTCTTATATTTCATCCTTTTGGTCATTTACATTAGTTAACTAATTTAAAATGAATAAAATAAAGTGTAGTTAACTAATTTGTTTAATATAGCAAGCAAACAGAGATTTCCATCTCATTTATCATTAGCCTATTTTTTTTGTTTTCTGTATAATGCCAAATGATCCAAAGTCTATTCGACAAAGTACTGCTAAATGAAGTCATCAGCTTAGTTAGCAGCAGCACGTTAGTTAGCATATGCTTTGTTTGCTTGTGTAATGACATAAACATTAAATGGTTTTGACGTGTTTGTATGATCATGT
Source organism: Allium sativum (assembly GCA_030737875.1). Lineage (NCBI taxonomy): Eukaryota > Viridiplantae > Streptophyta > Magnoliopsida > Asparagales > Amaryllidaceae > Allium > Allium sativum. The sequence goes on along the minus strand of CM060922.1, from coordinate 313,957,767 downwards.
TGATGTTTATATCATATATTTACAACGTTAAGATAAACGTGAAAAAATATTAAAAAGAAAAAAAATAATGTTTATAAATACACGGGTTCCCTTGAACCTATTTCCTCATCATCTTCCTGTAGCTGCCTCTTTCCCATTTTCGTTCAAAATAGAAAACGGTCGTTCTTTCTTTTCATCTTATAAAATCCAACCCTCCATGTAATTTCTAAAGGTCAGATTCATTGGAACCAACTTCGCGAGAGCTTCACGGCCGTAGCACCAGTTTCATGTGCAACAGTAGTTGGTTCAGTCGGAAGAGTTGCAGCGAGCTAGGGCTCGATTTCTTGGGTATGGTGATTGACGACTGGAAGAGATGGGCATTGTTTTGGATTCGTGGTGGTGGAAAGCACCTTTCGCCGAGTTTTGGAGGAAAGTCAACATTGAAAGATGTTGATGTTTTCATTGTCGAGCCTGATAAAATGCTCCAGGACGCGTTACATTTTGGAAGCAGGAATCATGTTTTTTCACGGTGGAAAGGATGCATTCGAGGAGAGAAGCCAAAAGGGGCAGACGAGAGATGATTTCATGTTGAGATGAGGGAGAGAAGTTGGAAGGAAGATTCGGCTGTAGAACTTTTACGTGAGGAGCAGCAGTGTGTTTAGGGAAGATGGATTTAGGTAGGCTAATATGGAAAGGAGCCAACTCGCTCATACAAACGCGAATTAACGCATGGTTTGCTCCGTTAGGATCGTATCAAAATTTCAGACAATGTGGCAATGGTTTGGATGGATTCTGAGACCGTTGCATTTTGGGCCTTATTTTGAATTTCAAACTTGTTCGAAATCAAAGCTGAGTGATTAAACCAACTCACACTTAACTAAATTATTCACTTGTTAATCAGATTAAAATCATGCTGTAGTATGATTGCATTGATTGTTGTTTGTTAGTTAAATTTGAATATTTATGTTGATTCGCATTACTGTAAAATTTAGTTATCTGTTTGTTTAAATTTGTACAGTTAAATTTGAAATTAGATTGCTAGTTTGAACCCCGACATCTAATAAGTGAACTAATGTGATACTGAACGATTGGGATGGATTTGTTTAATGATGTCTTGAATTTACTTGTTTGGTATATTGATATTGAATTGTTGTTTGTATTGATTAATCCCACCATGTTACGTGCATCAAATAAACCCGGGATTAGTCATCAAATGAATTAAGAACGTATTGAAATGGTAAATACCTATGACCCGAATTTGGATTGAAATGATATATGTCCATTCCCAAAATACTAAAATTAAATTTAAGTATCACTTGGCTATAGGATATACGACAAACCGAACTTCCCCAGTGAAGGAAAGCCCGGATTGCTTTGAGGACAAGACGAATCAGAACACAAACAGAAGAACATTTCATTGCTTATTACAACAATTTACATTAGAGTACAAGAATATACAGAGTTTGAATAAATATTTAACATCAGAAAAATATCAGAGATTTAAATTACATTACATAGCAGCGGAAAATAATACAAAACACAACTGAAAGAGATAAATGGGTACAGAGCTTTTCGAATACGTTCCAGCCATAAACCAGGATCCTGTGAATATAAATCTGTAAAACCAAAAACACTAGCTGCCCGTGTGGAAAATAAGGGCACCAAGAGTTTAGGTTAAAACAATAAACTCTAGGTCACTCATGTGATTGGTGTGAGAACTAAAACGGTTACTTAAAACTTTACTTTGAAAATAAGGTAAATCAAGGGACCAAGCCGTATAACACGGAACGGGTTTCCTCCTAATAATACTAGTGCATAGAATAAACGACGCAATGCTTTTTGGAAAAATGAAGCTATTATAAGACCCATGTCCAATCACACAGTGCAACGCAAGCCGGAGGATAGGGTTTTCCTTTATAATAGCCAAACATGCTTGGTACGTTTAAAACAAATCATTTGATACTAGTATAGTGTAAAGTGTATGAAAACAACTTTAAATATAAATGTATCAATCATAGGGAGCATGGGTACCATCTATCATGTTGCCAATACTAGGCACTACAAATAAAATTGAATGTCACGTATTGGAAATTGTATTTCTGTCATGAGTCGAGGCCAGGGATGGCTCCTCTCCGCTTCGAGACACTCTAGCAAATGCCTCAGGATTCCCCGCAGAGAACCCGGGATCGGTTGGGCCGGTCCACACTTACGTTAGTGGATTGGAAATTCCTGAACACACGTTTCCCGGTCCTATCGGACCTATATCCATCGGCTCCAAAGAGACCGATATATCTGAGGCACTCACAATCCAACAACCACATAGGTAAAATAACAACAATGTCAGGGCTAGTAAAACGCTGACACCACCCATAGTTAGAAAGAAACGTCATGTTCTCCCAACGGTCCGATCCCGTTTTTGACTCATACCGAGGTGTGAGGCTTGCGAATTAACGCTATACACAAAGCTACACTGTATTAAAGCCGTGCTTTGATCATCAACCACAAGACTTTGCTTTTTAACAAAAGCCTTGATCACTGCATCTCAGCATGCCACACAGGCAATTCATGCCATGCGACTGATATCTATCGATATATAACCTCTGAGCTCGTACGTCTCAGAGAAGGGCGTTATGCAAGAGAATAAATTCTCCGCCGCCAAACAGATATATATTTAATTGAAATCAATCAATACAGAATAAACTCCAATGTCAGACACACAATCGATTTACAAGTTCGTTCTGGGTCTGAATGAAACCAGAGGCACCTTATTCCTCGTATCGTATGTCCAATATAGGAGAGAGGTCCTCGCATATCCGTTGATCTCCAAGTACGTCTGGACGATCACCATTTATTACCTCGTCTTGGGTGTACAGCCCAATCAAGACATCAGTAATCATCCAAACGATGTGAAGACCTCCGGTCTTCAACCATCGTCTTCATCGTCGACTTATCGTCAAATCAGTTATTTAGAATGGGTATAAACCCGACCTTTTCGAATAACTCGCATATACATAAACAAGTGCCATAAAAACACAACATACGCCTCATTCCAATTCTGAATATTCTTTTATTCAAATATTCTTATATTTTGGGAAAGGTTCCCATTAATTTAATCAAAGATAAATTCTTTTATATTTATTCTTTAATCTTCCTTTAGATGTCAATTCAAACCATGTTACAGTTTTCCAAACTAGTCAGTATTAGCGCACCTTACCGAAGTAATCATTTGTTTAATTTCCCAATCCCAACATATTCATCCCATGGAGCAAAACTGTTATCACTCCATAACTAACACCACGGTATTATTGGTAAATTTAATTACCATTTCCCGATCAAATCTAATTAAAGATTTAACTATTGCCAGAAGCAAAACTGGCGATACTCCATTCCCGATCATTTCCCAAATTTGATAATTTAAATTATCACATTTCCTTTTTTTCAATCTATTTAAAGATTCATTAAAACTCCACTTAGTTTTAATCTTCCCAAAAATCAATATTAATGATTATTTAACTTTGGAAACACAAACATGTTGCATCGACAATCTAAACTGTACTATTGATTTCTGCCGATATATAACCTCTAAGCTCGTACGTCTCAGAGAAGGGTTTTAGGTAAGAGAATAAATTCTCCGACACAAAACAGATATATATTTAGCAGAGATCAACCATACAGTTCGAAATACAATGACCGACATGTAATCCTGCCTTTAACTAGGTTAAAGAACTAATGTCATTTAAAATGCAGTTCACGATAAACCCCAAATCACATTCCATTAATTATGGAATCTTCACGGAAAAACAAATCAATATACAATCGATATCAATTTCCGTATCCGACTAATAATATAAATGGAATAATGGCAAAGCCTTTTAAATTCCATATGTATTAACAGTCTTCCTCCGCAGAAGCTCACTTCGATTATTATCAAATTGAATTCCATTCAATTCCAATTTAATACATTAAATTGGAAAACTTTACTTTGGAAAATTTCTGTTAAATCTTAATAAAAAGATTTATAAATTCCAAATCCCATTTCACTGTAAATCGGGTTAAAGAACAAAAGTCGTTATAAACATAGTTCACAACAAACCCAATTCACCTTCCAATTTTAATTAGGTTAAAGAACAAGTGTTATTTAAAACACCATTCACGATAAACCCAAAAATATATTCCAATTCAATTCCAATTAAATATTAATCAATTGGTACACTTCATTAAATCTATATAAAAAGATTTAATCTTTTCTCAACTGGGTTTAAGAGCAGTGTTAATGAAGACACCATTCACGAAAAACCCAAATCCCACTTGATATTAAATACAAAGCTCTGAATAGAAAATATATCAGCTCATATTCAATATCAAATTCTAAAATCAACAAATATCGTATTGGAATAACGATATATATCTTCCAAATTCCTCCACAATATCCGTATAATCACGGAATCCAATATCGAAATATTCCGAAGATAATTTTGATTCAAATCCATTCCAATTCATATATTGGAAATTTCGGTTATTTTTAAAACCATTTCAAATCCAATTCATTTATTTAAAAATATTGGATTTTTAATTCTAGTTCATAACTAGTTCATCTCAATAAAAATATATTTTTATCCTTTTAAATATGGAATTTTTCATCCCAATTCTTTCCAAATCATTTATTATGATTTTACACAAATTATTAATATTTTTAATAATTTTATCAAGGTCCGTACCGTCGATTTCCATAAACGGCCATCGAACTGCACTTACAGCGACGTTTTCCAAATTTGATTTGGACATAATTCCAAATCCAGCTATTAGATTTCAAATCTCTTGTATTCGTTGGAAAGCTCTTTTCAATACGAACCCAATAGTTCCGGTTTTAGGAGAATCCGACGGTCGGATCTCCTCTAATTCCTGTTCGAAGTCAACGGTCGAAATTCGCGAATTGTCGCGGCGGGGCGCGTTCTATTTAGGCCATTATATATATACATAATATATATTATATATTTCATCGATTTCCATTTAAAACGTATTTTATAAATTGTTTCAAATTCGTTTTCAAAATGATTTCACCTTCATATTCAATTTCAAATCAAAATTGAATATTCCATATCATCGATATATAAATGATAGTATTTTCAAAACATTATATTTTGAAATCATTTCCTTTCCGATATTCATTATAAAGATGAATAAAATCCATATAACTATCGTTCACGTCAAAATGGCATTAATCTAATCAACACCGCTTTTTATATTTAAATATATTCGTGTCTATCCCAAATCGGACATCAAAATCAAATTTTGATCTTTTACTGAATATTATTTTAAAATATACGTTATTTTAAAATATTTATTCTTTCTAAACTGGAACCAGACACACTCAATTACCATATAATTTGATTTATATGGATTTCATACACACATGTATACAACAACAATCAAACGCATTCAACCATCATCCTGAGTGCATTCTACACTGTATAAGCATTAAATATAAATATTCAATGCTTACACAGCTTGTCAACCAATCGATTGACATGCAACTAAATATTGGGATTAGTGTATGTCTAATATCATCCCAATACCCGTATGGGGTTTTAATCAACAAATAATGAATTTTATTTGTGCCGTTGGGCGATGTGTAAAATTTATCATCCCAATCAATATCAGTCAAATGTGTGTACATAAACAAATCGTCCGATTTGTTTATGATTATTTATTTTATTCATATACACGTTAAAAATTATATTTTTAACTATAAAATATTTTATTCCATTCCACACCACACAATCAATTTTCACATCACAATCAAATCAAACAAGTCGTCCATGGTTTGTGGATGACGGATGACGGGTGCTGCTAAGCACCGTCTGCATCCTAGTATATATTTCTAACTAGAAATAAAATTAAAGTGAGAAGTTCTCACCTTTGGGTCCCACTCTGTCAGTCTTTCTTTCTGAACTGTTTGGATTTGTTCGAAATTCTAATGCATCCTTTTCACGCTGTTCATATATAAAAATCATATTTTTATCGCTTCATTCCAATAAATAAAAATCATATTTTTATTTCAACTTCATGTATTTTTACAAAAGCTTCTTTCTATATTAAAATTATATTTTTATATTTCTACTTCTTATATAAAGATCGAATTTTTAATTCGCTTCATATATAATAAAAAACGAATTTTTACCTTAATGATATCCATATAAAGATCGTATCTTTATCATAATGAAATCATTATAAAAATCGTATTTTTATCTATAAAAATCACATTTTTATGATTCTTCCTACAAAATAAAATTTATATTTTTATCGCCATACTACATATATAAAAATCGAATTAAGTCCAACTGCGAGAAAACTGTAGCACCAACTAGCTGATCGAACAAATCATCTATCCTCGGCAATGGGTGTCTGTTCTTCTTCGTGAGCTTATTCAACTCCCTATAGTCCACACACAATCTAAGTGAACCATCAGCCTTCGTGGTTATCATTATGTAAAAAAATCACATTTTTATGTTAAAGAGGAATTCATTAAAATATTCAAGTTAGAATGAAATTGTGTTGAAAACATAAAAATCACATTTTTATGTTAAAGAGGAGTTCATTAAAATAATATTTTCATGTAACAACCTGGGATTTTGGAACCAATTTAAAAATTTTATTTCAGGAAATTTTAATAGAAAATGCATCAAAAAAAGGGTTAAACAATAAAAAGTTTACATTTTTATTGTAAAGGAGAAAATATGAAGAATGGGCATTGGTTTGAATAGGAAAGTTGTTGTAACATAAAAATTCACATTTTTATGTAATAATATGATTCATTAAAAAGTTACATTTTAATGGAAAAAGAATCATTATTAAATGATCACTATTGAAAGAAAATTGGTTAACATTAAAAGCACATTTTTAATGTAAGATGAAACATATAAAAAGTTGCACAACTTAATAATCAGAGAAAATGAATCAAACATTCATATAAAAATTTGAATGAAAAATAAGTGTGGTCCCATCATGCCTAGTCAGCTAATTAAATTTCATTTGTCACCTACTACATATGTAGAAACAAGTGAAAGATAAAATCTAAAATATATAACCAAATAAAGAAGAATAAAAAAGGGAAAGTCACCTCCTTCATTAACAAATAAAATTTGAACTTATAATCAATGGAAATTAGAGGGGTGTCATTTATTGCAAGAAAAAAATAAAGAAGGAAAAAGAATAATGAAAGGATTATTTCAGTCAGTAACATAGGTTGTAATGTAAATGAACTAAAATAATAAATTGGTAAATACATAATTCTACATTTACATTATATATATATATACATACATACATATATATATATATATATATATATATATATATATTGTCCATCTCAAAAATATATGTAAACAGCGTAAGTATAATTATGAATTAGAAACAATGTTAAGTAAGCTTTGATTGAATTTTTCAATTAAAGGCAGGAATATTGAAATGTTTCTCATAATAAATGGGAAATAAATAATTTGTAATCTTGGGATTTTGGCAATAAATATGGGATTGTTTGCAGAATTGTAAAGGTAACAAATTTTAAATAAGGGGATTAGGATTGTAAATAAGTAATTTATGGGAAATAAATATGTCAATAAATGTTAAGAGGTTACAATTCAAAAATATATAGGGACAAATGTTTTAACTCCAATTAGGGAAATTTGTGTTATAAAATTATTTATATTATATAAATACACTTGGACATACGAAACCCTAATATCCTAATACCACAGCCGCCAGTTCTCATTTCAATGGCCTAAACACAGCCGATTTCATTCACTAATTTCTCCCCAATTACGAAGAATTAAAACTTGGAATCAAAGCAATTATTGAAGAGCATGTCAAGTTCTATAATTTCAACAGTCAAGATCTGAAGTAAAGCTACGGATTTCTCGAATTTTGTACCCAAAACCGGCGGCTTTGGACTGGAATTCGCGGCTGTGGAGGCCACCACAGGTGGCGGTGCTACTGGCGCAAGGGGAGGTCGGCGCGGGCTTCGAGATGGGGGTGTCTGATGGTGGTACGGTGGCTCGTGGGTGGCGCGTTCAGAAGGTTTTGAAGTCGAGCTTTGGGTTACGGGCTCCTACTTTTAACGAAGAAGAAGAGGACTTTGAAATTTCAGATCTAAATTGTTAGGTGAGATTTCTGATTTTAAATTAATTAATTAATTAATTTCTGTTTAATAATTGTTTGTATTTAATAAAATAGTTCTGTGTTGTAATAATTTGGATGATGAATTGGCTGTTTGTGTGTGTGTCTCTCGCTTGTGTAAAAATAGCTATAAGGTATAATTGTGTAGAATATTTAATAGTTGTAACACCCCGCCTCCGCCAGGGTGGCTCTTGCAAGCACTCTGACTTTGGAGGGGCGTTTGTACCGGGTAAACATGCATAATGATATATCAAGGCAGAACAAGAACATATGTATATATGTAAACAGAGTAAATAAGATAAGTAAAACAGCGGAAGATTTCAAACTATTTCAAAACAAGTCTGGTACAACATAATGTCAACTTTCCAAATACACAAGTCTAGATAAAAACAACATCACTGAAAAACTGAAATACATAAGTACTATCCCCAAAATAAGTGATAACCATAGCTAGCTTCATGTCAAGACCGTACATGAGCTAAAATCCCACAAGCAAGCGATTAGAAATCCAAGCTAAGCTCCAATATTCCCACCCTGAGAACCTGGGGGGAAACGGAAGAAAAGAGGCAAAAGAAAAACAGGCCAGTCAAAAAGACTGAGTAAGCCCTACTACAATCAATGTAAACTGATAAAGTTAACTGGCATGAGAAGCAGGGATGAACATAAGGATAACTACATACTGGCATGATAGATAAAGGTGTCATCACATAATCAGGTTTAATGTTTTGCACCACAGGTGTACTAGCAAACTAACATGACTTGAATAAACGAGTATTGATCCCTTGGCCCAAGCTTTGACCCAATAACATGAAATGACCCTAATACGAGGTCCAATAACATGAAGTGACCCTAATACGAGGTCCAATAACATGAAGTGACCCTAATACGAGGTCCAACCAAACGGTCTAATCGATCGGCTCCCCAAGCCTAACTCGTCACGTGTTGGTGTCAATACGGCCCAAACATAATTGTAGTCGGACTGTGCCGGGTCTCCCGTCGGGTGTATCAAGCCCTATGGTGTCAACCCCTGGACACCATAAACATAAGTGCACAGTCTCGATCTACTGGTACCCATGCTTGACTTCTCCAAATACGGACTACGTGCACGACCATAGTCCGTCCGGAACTACATCGGCGTACCACTCTGCCGTCGTTTTTGGTCACTTACCTCAAGTCCAGTAATCGTGCCCCCACCCTAGCCTAGTCCCTAGGGTCTTAATGATACAAACTTGGGATTACTGCTGGAGTGGACCCCCATTGCTAGGATTTTCTAGTGGGTTAAGTACGGTTTAACCCTCTTGCTAATCATGGATTAACTTGGTTAAGTGTAACGATGAGTTCACGACTTAACCCTGATTAATCTACCAAGCCCAAATTGGTTAAGTATTAAGTGGACCATGACTTAACCCTAATCATGAGGCATTAATTAATTTAATGTGCCTTAACCTCTCACATTAGACCTTGTCGTGGTTACTAGTTAAGCCGGGCGGGTCCGGGTAGCTTTACACCACAACTTGGTCTAACCTCGGGTTCGAGGTACAACATGACCAACTTCTCACATTGGGTCCTATTGTTTGTAGCAACTAGTTAAGCCGGTCGGTTCCGGGTAGGTTTACGCTACAAACTCAACCCAACCTCGAGTAGGTCACACTTATATTTTCTAAGTGTCATGTCCATCATGTTTCCAAAACATATTACAAGTTTTCAAGAATTTGGGTAGACCTAACTTAATAGGTAAATTCCCAATGGGTAGACCTAACTTAATAGGTAAATTCCCAATCTTATGTTTTCATGTCTTTTAAGTTTACCCAACCCCAAACGCAATCCCATCGCTTACATAATCGCAATAGCGCATAAAGGATAGAAAGAGGGAACTTGGCATAAAGATGACAAATGGTGTTGAAGCCACAAGTTTAACATGGTGGCATATGAAATGTACATATGTTCATATACTTGCATATTGCATCATTAGGCCTCAAAAGTATGCATAAAACCAAACTTAGCATATAAGTGATACATGGTGATAAATGACATGTAGAAGTTGTCATAAGTTCGCATTTAGCCTCACATGCAAGTTATCATAAGGGATATGATAACTTACATGTTGCCAAAATGCAACCTTTAGCATAAAGCTCGAAGCTTTAAGCTCATAAACCCAAGATAAGCTTGCATAACATGATAACATGAGCAAAATGATCAACCCAAACTTGCATAACATAACTTGCATATCATATGGCAAACTTGCATATCATAACATAGCAAACTTGCATAACATAACATGATAAACTTGCATATCATAACATGGCAAACTTGCATAACATAACATGATAAACTTGCATATCATAACATGGCAAACTTGCATAGCATAACATGGTAAACTTGCATATCATAACATGGCAAACTTGCATAACATAACATGATAAACTTGCATATCATAACATGGCAAACTTGCATAACATAACATGGTAAACTTGCATATCATAACATGGCAAACTTGCATAACATAACATGGTAAACTTGCATATCATAACATGGCAAACTTGCATAACATAACATGATAAACTTGCATATCGTAACATGGCAAACTTGCATAGCATAACATGATGATCAAACACAACTTACATCATTCCTTTAACTTTAGAGTTTAAATATGAAAGTAGAAAAGGGCTTACAATGCTTATGAAGACACAAAAATATATATAGATTGAGACAAAGCCCTTATGCAATCAAATAAACCCAAAATGCAAGCTCCAATAGAAAAACCCTTGAGCAAAAATGATCAAAACTCTTGCTTTATGATGTAAATATGGAAACTTGACTTGAATGCAAGCTAATGATGCTCATACAAGCTTGAAAATACTTGTAAGAATTGAAAATCTCTCATAGAAATAACTTAGGAATTTTATGAAGAGAGTGGAGGCCATGAGAGGAATGATTTTGCCATAGTTTAGTTACTTGAATGAATAATGATGATTTAGGGTTAGGTTAGGGGCTTATTTATAGAGATTAGGATTAGTTTCAACCTTAGGATTAAACCCTAATTCCAATCTCAGCCCTTAAAACCGAATCTGGCCCCAAAACCTAACCAAAACCCCAAAATGGTGCACCAGGCAAAACTGCCCGGCTGAACCAAGTCGACAGCCAAGTCGACAGGGCTATCGACTTGGGTCCCACCAAGTCGACTCTCAAGTCGACAGGGCTGTCGACTTGGGTGCTCTGGCGGGAATTTTCCCGCCTAGCCCAATCTGACCCTCTTTCGAATTTTGAACCCGAAATTCGAAATCTGTTTTGAACTTGAAATTTTCTGAAAACTTCATTGGGCCTTAATCGGGTCATACGGACTCCGATTTTCGAAAACTCGGACTCTATTTCGCGTATTTCTCCGAGACGAACGCAATGGCATAGCCCGTTTCCCTTGATTCAGATTTATAAATTAAATTCTGCCTCGATTTACGTTATAACAGGTTATTGAAAATACGGGTTGTTACATTCTCCCCTCCTTAAAGGATTTCGTCCCCGAAATCTTCAAGTTAGGAAGAACGTATCCTACCATCCAACATCCATCTACTCAAAACATCATCCACGAGAAATCATTGTCCTTACAAGATTATAAATGTTGTATGAACATATGCAAAGGTGTGTGTATATGTACTTATTTAATGCAAATATCATCAATGCAAATTATGTTAGTGAAATGAATCCATTTGTATGCAATTCCTAACATAATGTATAACATCTATATGTGTGCACATAACATACATCCATATGCAACATCCATGTGATAACACAAAAATTTTCATCCATGAATAAGAATAAACACTCATGCATATGCAATATGAGGAGTGTGTGAGCCGATCTAGTGCCTAATGTGTATAATGCATCCATGAGTAACCACTTGCAAACACTTGCAACCACTTGCAACCATCAAGCATAACATGTTTCAAACACATGTTTCATCCAAAGGGTTTCTACCTAAGGTTCTCATGACAAGATTAACATGATAAACTAGATAATCAAGACAAACATGGATAGCAAAAGATATGCTACAAAGAGATCGGGAAGATAAGCAGGATATACCCCTTTCGGATTACAAGAAATCCCTTCCTAACCCAACCCATATTCTATAAAAGCCCAAAAGATTTAGTCAACCTAACGGACCCCTTCAAACCCTGACATGTATTACTAGCCGATGAGTCATACCCCCCTTATGGAGTTTACAACAGAAATGGGATCGAGTATGGGACCGAGAGGATATACGTAAAAGATAACATGCGAGTAAGCTCCACAGGAAAACAAGGATCAAGGATATACTCATAATAAAAAAAAGATATGATGCGCGTATCTAGCCTTCAGTCTTCTAAGTCACATTTCCTTGAGCTTAACTCCACTGTGCTTTGACCGTCTTTTACTTCATGATTCCTTGGCTTCTTAACTCTTATTTCCAAATATGAGTTGAAACCCATTTCATTGTCGCCTCTCGTCTTCCTTTTTCACTTACTCTTCTATCATACTTGGCTTAAACATAACTGTCACCTCATGGTTTCCTGCAAGCTCTCCAAAATTCACCAGTGAATCCTGGATCTCGTTTACTTACTATAAAGTATTCCACGCAGCAGAACTTTTCTTGAAAATACCAATCCACGTTTACCAATTGCTCTTACTAACGTGATTTTCTATAACTCATGCTTGAACGAAATGAACCATCCGCCTGCGAATGATAGGCCGTACTTAGATTCAGTTGCTTGCTCATGACTTCCCGTAGACTATCCCAAAACTGGCTAGTGAAAATTGAGTCATGGCTACTAACTATCCTTTAGGGAACCCCGTGCAACCGCTTTATTTCTTGAAAGTAAACTGTCGCTAGTTATGATGCAGTCCTTTCGCTCCTTACCGGAGTGAAATGAGCACTCTTCGTGAGTCTACCTACTATGACCCACATGCTCTTATTCCCTTTCTTGATCTAGGCAGTCCATCCACGAAATCCTTCGTGACGTTTTTCCCTCTTCCATTGCGGGGACCTCCAATGGATATAATAGCCCACCGGGCTTTTTATGACTCGGCCTTAATCTGTTGGCACAACATGCACCTTGGGACAAACTCGGCCACCTCCTCGAGTGATGTGCATCTTCAAGAGCCTTCTTTCTCTCATTGCGTCTTAGCCATCCCTTGTCATCTATAGCGAGGTGACTTACCATCTCGCCTCGAATCAACTTGTCCATGATCTCGACTAACTGCGGGTCTTCTTTCTGTGAAGTCCCTACTTGATCCAGAAGGGTAGGTCTAAGCTCAAGGGACGCTAACTAACTAATTAAACTGAGAGAACTTCTTACTTCAATTGTCCTCGTCGGAGCTTTTCGGTTTTGAACCGCGACCACTTTAGCAGGATCCACCACTAAGCCTTGCTTAGAAACTATGTGCCCAAGAAATCTAACTTCTTTTCTCCAAAATGACATTTGGAGGACTTGGCTTTCAACTGATGCGCTCTAAGCGTATCCATCACCTCCTTGGGATGTCTAGCATGTTCTTCCTCATCCTTAGAGAAGATCAGAATATCATCTACGAAGACCACGACAAACTTGTTCAGGAACTCCCTAGGCACCCTACTCATCAAGTCCACGAAGTAGGCGGGTGCATTAGTCAAACCGAATGGCATGACCAGCCATTCTAAGAATCCATCTGGAGTTCTGAACGCAGTTTTGTCTATACTATCCTCAGCTACTCTGAGCTGATGGAATCCAGTAGCAAGATCAAGAGAAAACAGATGTTCCTACAAGCTGATCAAACAAACCATCGATCCTTGGTAATGGTTGTCTATTCTCCTTGTTCTACTCACGATAATCAACACAAAGTCGAAGAGAACCATCTGCCTTGGTAGTAAATACTACAGGCGCTCCCCATTCAGATATGCTTCGTCTAATGAAGTTCTTCTCAAGCAACTCCTTGACTTGCTTTCTTAACTCTCATCTTGCGGGGCCATGTGCCTAACCGGCCACGAAACTATCTTGGCATTATCAACCAGATAAATGCGGAAATCTATCTCTCGTTTAGGGGTAACCCCCTTCACTTCACCCAAGAAATCAGGATATTCTCGGACCACCCTCACCGATTGCAAACTATCGATAGACGAGTTGAGGGATTCAAGATAACACAACATGACGGGACCCATAGGGTTACAAGAAATTTTTAGGGTATTACCGAGGCGAGTCATGAGCCTCACAACCCTATGCTCTAAAATCAAGGATGGCTACAAAACTGGACAACCCATCCATGCCCAAAATCAACCCATACCCCATGAAACCGAGAATATAAGCATCACACGAGAATTCTACACTCAAGATAGAAATTTTCAAATCCACGTAGATGATAGACAAATGGGCGGAAAACCCAATTGGATTTGAAACACACACGGGATCATTAACTAGACTAGTACTTAGGTGCAAACTTTCAACTAGATCAGATGAAATAAACTATGCGATGTGCCAGAATCAAACAAAGTACAAACAGGAAAATCAGAAATGTAAACAAGACTTCCAACAGAAACACTACCTCAATCATGAGCTGAAAGAACGATGTTGAGGGGATGAACTCGCCCTCCAGACGGTCTTGCACACTGAGTCTGACCTTGCCCTTGCTTCTTCGGGCAATCTTTGATGAAATGTCCAGTCTCACCGCAGAAAAAGCATTCACTATTCTTCCTTTTCCTCTTCTTTCAATCCTTAATAAGATGAGTCGAACTTCCAAAAGTAAAGCACTTCTTTTCCTTCTTATCTTTAGACTTCTCCTCCTTCTTTTTCATTTCCTTTTTGGGCTCCGTTTCCTTGTTTTGAGACTCATTCATCTTGACCTCCTTCTTGTCACTCCTATTCTCTTCATTGAGTAGGGCCATATTCACCAAACTCTCGAAAGTTGCCCCCAAGGGTATATGAGACATGGCTAAACCATGTAATGGCTCGTTTAGTCCTAGAGCAAAGTGCATGGCCTTCTTCTGAGCTGTGTTAACCAAGTCTAAACCGACCCGAGCCAGTTGATTAAACTTATCTATGTATTCCCTAATAGTCATGTCCCCTTGCTTCAATGATAGGAACCTTAGTCCAAACTTTCCCCGAAAGTCATCCCAAGTCTCAATTGGTCTAGTAGCGGTGGTGACCACCCACCAACGTGCGGCTTCTTCCTTTAGCAACCACACTGCCAATAAAACCTTCCTACGGTCATCTATATCAAAGAAGGCAAAAAGATCTTCGGTTTCTTTCAACCAATTCCTTGCCTCTACATAAGTCTCGGTTCCAATGAAATTCTTGCAACCCATCGCCTTAAAGTCTTTGCAAATCTCCGCGAAATCCTCTTGTGGATGCTGAGGGGGAGGAGGAAGAGGAACCTCAGCGACAGGAGGAGGAGGAACATTAACTACCGGAGGAGGAGGAGCATCTGCGGGGCCGGCTTCGGTCGCCCTAGCCTCCAAAAGTCTCCTATACCAAACAGGTACGTGTACTCCCTCCGGAATAGCAAAGTTATCGGCCATACTGAAAACGAAGAAAAAGACAGATTCAGAATGGAGAGAAAAAAAACGAAGGAATTTTTGCTAATGGCTTTTGGGGAATAGCCTTTAAAATAAACTAGACTTTTCTTTGGAAAATACTTTATACTTGGTTTTGAAAATAGTTTTCCAAAAGTTTTCTAAAAACCTTTTTGTTCCTTCTCGTAAACCATATGCTCTGATACCAAATGTAACACCCCGCCTCCGCCAGGGTGGCTCTTGCAAGCACTCTGACTTTGGAGGGGCGTTTGTACCGGGTAAACATGCATAATGATATATCAAGGCAGAACAAGAACATATGTATATATGTAAACAGAGTAAATAAGATAAATAAAACAGCGGAAGATTTCAAACTATTTCAAAACAAGTCTAGTACAACATAATGTCAACTTTCCAAATACACAAGTCTAGATAAAAACAACATCACTGAAAAACTGAAATACATAAGTACTATCCCCAAAATAAGTGATAACCATAGCTAGCTTCATGTCAAGACCGTACATGAGCTAAAATCCCACAAGCAAGCGATCAGAAATCCAAGCTAAGCTCAAATATTCCCACCCTGAGAACCTGGGGGGGGGGGGGGGACGGAAGAAAAGAGGCGAAAGAAAAACAGGTCAGTCAAAAAGACTGAGTAAGCCCTACTACAATCAATGTAAACTGATAAAGTTAACTGGCATGAGAAGCAGGGATGAACATAAGGATAACTACATACTGGCATGATAGATAAAGGTGTCATCGCATAATCAGGTTTAAGGTTTTGCACCACAGGTGTACTAGCAAACTAACATGACTTGAATAAACGAGTATTGATCCCTTGGCCCAAGCTTTGACCCAATAACATGAAATGACCCTAATACGAGGTCCAATAACATGAAGTGACCCTAATACGAGGTCCAATAACATGAAGTGACCCTAATACGAGGTCCAATAACATGAAGTGACCCTAATACGAGGTCCAACCAAACGGTCTAATCGATCGGCTCCCCAAGCCTAACTCGTCACCTGTTGGTGTCAATACGGCCCAAACATAATTGTAGTCGGACTGTGCCGGGTCTCCCGTCGGGTGTATCAAGCCCTAGGGTGTCAACCCCTGGACACCATAAACATAAGTGCACAGTCTCGATCTACTGGTACCCATGCTTGACTACTCCAAATACGGACTACGTGCACGACCATAGTCCGTCCGGAACTACATCGGCGTACCACTCTGCCGTCGTTTTTGGTCACTTACCTCAAGTCCAGTAATCGTGCCCCCACCCTAGCCTAGTCCCTAGGGTCTTAATGATACAAACTTGGGATTACTGCTGGAGTGGACCCCCATTGCTAGGATTTTCTAGTGGGTTAAGTACGGTTTAACCCTCTTGCTAATCATGGATTAACTTGGTTAAGTGTAACGATGAGTTCACGACTTAACCCTGATTAATCTACCAAGCCCAAATTGGTTAAGTATTAAGTGGACCATGACTTAACCCTAATCATGAGGCATTAATTAATTTAATGTGCCTTAACCTCTCACATTAGACCTTGTTGTGGTTACTAGTTAAGCCGGGCGGGTCCGGGTAGCTTTACACCACAACTTGGTCTAACCTCGGGTTCGAGGTACAACATGACCAACTTCTCACATTGGGTCCTATTGTTTGTAGCAACTAGTTAAGCCGGTCGGTTTCGGGTAGGTTTACGCTACAAACTCAACCCAACCTCGAGTAGGTCACACTTATATTTTCTAAGTGTCATGTCCATCATGTTTCCAAAACATATTACAAGTTTTCAAGAATTTGGGTAGACCTAACTTAATAGGTAAATTCCCAATGGGTAGACCTAACTTAATAGGTAAATTCCCAATCTTATGTTTTCATGTCTTTTAAGTTTACCCAACCCCAAACGCAATCCCATCGCTTACATAATCGCAATAGCGCATAAAGGATAGAAAGAGGGAACTTGGCATAAAGATGACAAATGGTGTTGAAGCCACAAGTTTAACATGGTGGCATATGAAATGTACATATGTTCATATACTTGCATATTGCATCATTAGGCCTCAAAAGTATGCATAAAACCAAACTTAGCATATAAGTGATACATGGTGATAAATGACATGTAGAAGTTGCCATAAGTTCGCATTTAGCCTCACATGCAAGTTATCATAAGGGATATGATAACTTACATGTTGCCAAAATGCAACCTTTAGCATAAAGCTCGAAGCTTTAAGCTCATAAACCCAAGATAAGCTTGCATAACATGATAACATGAGCAAAATGATCAACCCAAACTTGCATAACATAACTTGCATATCATATGGCAAACTTGCATATCATAACATAGCAAACTTGCATAACATAACATGATAAACTTGCATATCATAACATGGCAAACTTGCATAACATAACATGATAAACTTGCATATTATAACATGGCAAACTTGCATAGCATAACATGGTAAACTTGCATATCATAACATGACAAACTTGCATAACATAACATGATAAACTTGCATATCATAACATGGCAAACTTGCATAACATAACATGGTAAACTTGCATATCATAACATGTCAAACTTGCATAACATAACATGGTAAACTTGCATATCATAACATGGCAAACTTGCATAACATAACATGATAAACTTGCATATCATAACATGGCAAACTTGCATAGCATAACATGATGATCAAACACAACTTGCATCATTCCTTTAACTTTAGAGTTTAAATATGAAAGTAGAAAAGGGCTTACAATGCTTATGAAGACACAAAAATATATATAGATTGAGACAAAGCCCTTATGCAATCAAATAAACCCAAAATGCAAGCTCCAATAGAAAAACCCTTGAGCAAAAATGATCAAAACTCTTGCTTTATGATGTAAATATGGAAACTTGACTTGAATGCAAGCTAATGATGCTCATACAAGCTTGAAAACACTTGTATGCATTGAAAATCTCTCATAGAAATAACTTAGGAATTTTATGAAGAGAGTGGAGGCCATGAGAGGAATGATTTTGCCATAGTTTAGTTACTTGAATGAATAATGATGATTTAGGGTTAGGTTAGGGGCTTATTTATAGAGATTAGGATTAGTTTCAACCTTAGGATTAAACCCTAATTCCAATCTCAGCCCTTAAAACCGAATCTGGCCTCAAAACCTAACCAAAACCCCAAAATGGTGCACCAGGCAAAACTGCCCGGCTGAACCAAGTCGACAGCCAAGTCGACAGGGCTGTCGACTTGGGTCCCACCAAGTCGACTCTCAAGTCGACAGGGCTGTCGACTTGGGTGCTCTGGCGGGAATTTTCCCGCCTAGCCCAATCTGACCCTCTTTCGAATTTTGAACCCGAAATTCGAAATCTGTTTTGAACTTGAAATTTTCTGAAAACTTCATTGGGCCTTAATCAGGTCATACGGACTCCGATTTTCGAAATCTCGGACTCTATTTCGCGTATTTTTCCGAGACGAACGCAATGGCATAGCCCGTTTCCCTTGATTCAGATTTATAAATTAAATTCTGCCTCGATTTACGTTATAACAGGTTATTGAAAATACGGGTTGTTACAATAGTCAAAACAAAATTTACATTTTGTTATGAACGGTAATGATAGTTAAAAATGGACCTTCGGATTTTAAATTGTTGTGTCTAGATTTAAAAACATCGTTTTGTTAATAATGTTCATTTAGATTTAAGATTGTTATTTTTGTGAAAATGTTCATCTTTTGATTATTGTTATGTTAAACAAATTTAGCATTTTGTTATGAATTGTCGTGTTGGAGCAAATTTAACATTTTGTTATAAATCGTCTTGTTAAAACAAATTCTAACATTTTGTTATAAATTGTTTATTAGAATTAAATTATCATTCTTGTTAAAATGTTCATTTAGAATTTAAGCAGCATTTTTGTTAAAAATGTTTATTTAGATTAATGATATCATTTTTGTTGTAAAAAGTCGCATTGATATTAAAATAACACTTTTGTTAAAAATATTGCATTAGAATAAAAGATAATTTTTATCGTTAAAAAGCATATTTTGTCACCTTTTCTTTTTAACATGAAAAGGGTCATTTTTGTCGCTTCTTCTTTTTAACATTAAATGAACATTTTTATACATTAAAAAGAATAGATTTTCTTAAACATCCTTTTTCTATAAAGAGGAATTATGTTTTTATTTTTATATTGCTTACAATATAGAAGTGTAAAATTAGAAATAAAGATTCATTTTTAGTTATTTTGTCGATTAGTGACAAAATTGTTTAAACACATAAAAGATTCATTTTTGTTTATTTTGTTGATTAGCAACAAAATTGTCTAAACATCTAAAAGGTTCATTTGTATTATTTTGTTGATTTGTAACAAATTGTACATTCACACGAAAAGTTCATTTCTATTTATTTCATTGATTAGAAATAAAATTGTCCATTTCTATAATAAAGTACATTTTTATTGATTGTGTTGATTTGAATCAAAATTTTCACTGCATATTAAAAAAGTGCATTTTATTTATATTTGTTGAATTGGAATAGAATCGCCAATTCACAAATATTTGTGTTTTGTTCACTTTTGTTAAAATGACACAAAATTGTCAATGCATGCTTAAAATCATATTTTGTCCATTTTTGTTGAAATAACATAAAATGGTCAATTCTTTTTAACAATCATATTTTGTTTATTTTTGTTGAATTAGAATAGAATTGCTAATTCACAAAAATATGCGTCTTTATCATTTATGTTGAAACAAAACAAATGTGTTCATTTATATAAAAAGTTACATTTTTATTATTTTTGTTGAATTAGAATAGAATTGCTAATTCACAAAAATGTGCACTTTTATCATTTATGTTGAAATGAAGCAAATTTGTCCATTTATATAAAAAGTTATATTTTGTCTATTTTTGTAGAATTGGAATAGAATTGCCAATTCACAAAAATATGTATTTTGATCACCTGTGTTGTTATGAAACAAAATTGCCAATTCATAGAAATTTTTTTGGTTATCTTAGTTGAATTGAAATAAAAATTTGTCCATTCACTAAAATCTATATGTAACCTATTTTCACTGACATTTTAGAACTATTAAAATGACAGTATTGTTGCAACCCATTTTTGCCGTCATTTTAGAATCATTAAAATGGTATATTTGCTATGTCATATTTTACCGTCATTTTAGATACGGTAAAAAGAAAATATTTTAGCATTATATTTTTATTGTCTTTTAGAGAAGAAAAAAAAATAGAATTTTTATGTTAAATTTTTGTTGTCATTTTAGAGACAATAAAAATATGAATTAGAAATGTACATTTTTATATATTAAAAGTTGTCATTTTAGATACGGTATAATAGTTGTCATATTGTTTACATTAAAAGGAAGGGACAAAAATTAACATTTTTGTACATTAAAATGATTAAATTAAAATATACAATTTTTGGTCACTGATAAGAATTACACAAAAGAAATAAAAGACTAGATTTTTATTGTCAATTGTTCATAATAAAAAGAATTGAGATATATGTCTATGATGTTGAAGTGTTTGATGTGTTGAATATGTAGTTAGTTTATTTAAATTGAATATTACACTTCCATTTACAAGTCATCCGACTAGTTTATGTGATTGGGTTGATAATTTTTACACATCGCCCAAGTGCACAGATAATTTATTTAATCATTTGTTGTGTTATGTGTTGATTGAAAACCCCACACGGGTCTTAGGATGATATTCACACATCTCCCTTGTTATTAGTTATAAGCGTTATTTATTTGACGCTTATACAACATATGATGCACTTTGGATGTTGTGGATGGCTCTGATAATTTTGATCATTTATTCTTGCGGTGTATGGAACCCATATAATTAAATTATATGGTAATTGTTTGGGCCTCATTCCAACTTTGGATATTTTAATATAATATTCAGTTAAAGAAATCAGTTAATGACTTTGAAGTTTTGAAAAGAAAAGATTTTATTCTTATTGTTAAAAAGTTACAATAAAAAGGGTTGAGTTAAAATACGAAATGGGCCATGACACGAGGTTAAGCCCAACTTATGGGATAAGTCTGCCCGGAACTAACCGGCATATCCAACATCCATAAGTCGCAGGCCTAATGTGGGAGGTCTGGCCCAGTATAAAATATGGATGAATAAGAAAATGAACTGGTCTATTTAATCTGTTTTTAAATAGAAACGCTGTTTTAAACCAAACGCGTTTACCAATTTAATGTATTCATTTTAAAATGAATATTAAAATGAAGTGATTTGTAAACTTAATATTTTAGAAATATTAATATTTTTAAATATGATAAGAAAATAAAACATTCAATTTAGACTTTAAATTGAAATAAAGTTAAAACTGTTTTAAGGCGAACTTATAAATATTTTATAAAGTACATTTTAAATAGAAATCGACGATATAATATATAATAAATATATATATATATTTAATGGCCTGAATAGAACGCGCCGCGCAGCGACCGTTCGCGAATTTCGACCATTAACTTTAAATGGACGTAACGGGAGATCCGACCGTCGGATTCTCCTAAAACTGGAACCGTTGGGTTCATACCGAAAAGAGCTTTTCAATGAATATAAGAGTTTTAAAATCTAACGGTTGGATTTGGAATTATGTCCAAATCAAATTTAGAAAAGGTCGGTATGGATGCAGTTCGGTGGCCGTTATTGGAAACCGACTGTACGAGCGAAAATAAAATTATTAAAAATATGGAAATATTATGTAAAATCATAATAAATGATTTAAAGGGAATTTAGATGAAAATTTCCAATAGTGAAGAGATAAAAATATATTTTATCGATATGAACTAGTTATTAACTAGAACAAATCTAATAATTTAGATTTAATAAAGTTTTCAAATAAGTTAATATTTACTTGGAATTAAATAGAATAAATTGGATTTTTGTGTTGTCATGAATGGTGTCTTAAATAACACTGTTCTTAACCCCAGTTGACAAAAGAATAAATCTTTTAATTAAGATTTTTAGAGTTTCAATCATATTTGATAATTGGAATAAAATGAAATGTAAATTGGATTTATCGTGAACAGTGTTTTAAACGATACTTGTTCTTTAACCCAGTTTGCAGTGGAATATAATTTGGGATTTATGAATCTTTTATTTAGATTTAAAATGGAATATTTTCCAAGAGTAAAGTTTTCCAATTTAATATATTAAATTGGGATTGAATGGAATTTGATTTAATAATATTCGAGATGAGCTTCTGCAAAAGAAAGCCGTTAATATATATGGAATTTAAAAGGCTTTGCCGTTATTCCAATTATATTAATAGCCCGATACAGAAATTCATATCGATTATACATTGGTCTGATTACTATGAAAATCCCCTATTTAATGGAGATGAATTTGAGTTTATCGTGAACAATGTTTTAAATGACATTAGTTATTTAACTCAAATAAGGATAAGATTAATTTCTTAAAATTAAATAATCATTAAATAATGATTTTGATATTTAAAACCAAATTGGAGTTTTTAATAAATCTTTAAAAGAAAAGATTTAAGAATAAACTTAAAGGATTTATCTTTGATAGAATAATACGAATATTTTATTAGAAGAATATTCTGAATTGGAATGTGGCGTTGGATGTGATTTTATAGTACTTGATTTTTCATTATAAAATACGTGAGTTATTCGGGAAGACCGGGTTTAACCCATTCCGAATAATTACTACGACGATGAAGAGTCGAAGATGAAGACGGTGGTTGAAGACCGACGATCTTCACATCGGATGGATGTGTTGCTACAGAGACCCTTGATGGGAGTAGCTACCTTGAAGGGGCTTCAGTGGTGGCCGTCCGGACTATTGTTGATTGTTCGGATTTGGTTTTCGCTCAGACCTAGAGCATAAGCTAGTAAATGGATGCGTGTCTGACATTGGATTTCGTTCCATGTGAATTAAATCGATTTCTGTTAATGTATGTCTGTTTGGTGGTGGAGGATTTATTCTCTACTTCACACCCTGGTATATATTAATAGTGATTGATCGCATGGCGTGAATTGTCAATGTGGCACTCCAATATGCAAATGATCAAGGCTTTTGTTGAAAAGAAGGGCCTTGTGGGATGATCAAAGCATAGCATATTACGGCATAGCTTTGTGTATATCGTGACTTCGCGAGCCTCACACCCGGTATGAGTCAAAAACGGGATATGGACCATAGGGAGTGCACACGTTTCTTTCTAGCTAGTGGTAGTGTCAGTGCTTTAACATGGCCTGGCATTTTACTTATGTGGATGATGGATTTTGAGGCGCCTCAAATTTTTATAGGCCGATAGTGGTCATATTATAGGTTCAAAGGAACCGGAAAACGTGTGTTCAGCCATAACCAATCCACTGCCGATATGCGGGGACAGGCCCTACCGCATCCAAGAGTTCACTGCGGGGGATCCTGAGGCATTTGCTAGAGTGTCTCGAATCGGAGAGGAGCTTGCCCCTACCCTCGACTCATGATGGAAATCCAATTTCCAATACGACCTTGCGGTTTTGAATGTAGAACTAGTATGGCGACATGATATATGGTACCCATGTCGTCTATGATTAATACATTATGATTGAAATGTTTTTATTAGAATATATACACACTAATACTAAATCCATTTTACCGTATCAAGCATCTTTTGACCATTATAAGGTAAAACCCTCTCCTCCGGTTTGCGTTGCATTGTGTGATGGGACTTGGGTCTTATAATGGTTTCATTTTTCTAAAAAGCATAGCGTTATTTGAACGATTTACTTTACCTATGCACTGGCAATCCAATGAAGTAAACCCGTTCCGCGTTAGCGGCGTGGTCCTGTGATTAGCCTTATCATTAGATTAGTTTAGTTAAGATTTCTCGTACCAGTCCCATGACTGACCTGTAGTTTGTTTCACTGGCAAACTCGGGTGCCCATATTTTTCCACACGGGTAGTCGAGTAGCTTGTTTTGCAGATATCTATTCTTTTAGCAGGATCCTGGATTGAAGCTTAAAGCTGTGTCCAGAGCATTTATAGTCTTCCGCTGTGTATTGTATTTATGTTTTGCAATTTAACTTCCGATGTATCATTCCTTTAATTGATGTACTCTGATATTCTGTACTATGATGTAACATTATTGTAATGTCTATAAAAGTCTATTGTTATTTGTTCTTATGAATTGTATTCCCAAAGTTAACGTATGCGAGTTTTGAACGGTCTTGGTCGATTTTGCGATCGATTAGGTCCGGGCAAAATCCGTGTCGTTACATTTCATATCGTTATTCATATTATAAAAATCATACTTTTATTATCTCTATAATATAAAAATCATATTTTTATTCTAGGCTATGATAAATAAAAATCCTATCTTCAAAACGATTTCATTTATATGAAGATCATATTTTTCCATGAATCAAGATCATATTTCTCTATGTATAAAGGTCTAATCTTTTCTAAATTAAAGATATAATCTTTTGCTATATTTATATAAAAAATCAAATTCTTTATATAAAATAAAAATTTAAACTTTACATTGTCAAAATTCTAACTTTGCTAATTAAAAATTCTATTACTAATAAAAAATTCTAACTTTGCTAATTAAAAATTCTAACTTTGCTAATAAAAAAATGTTAACTTTATATAATAAAGCAAAAAAAAATGATTTTTATATATATAAAAACACTAATTACGCAAACTAAATAAATGAATGTAATCAAAAATAAACTCGCCGCGAAATTGGGCTGAGGGGCGGTGTTCGAGGCCAGAGGCGGGCGCTGGAGGGGCTGAAGCGGCGGTGGTCTGCTCTGGTGGTGGCGGCAAATCAATGGGGTGACGGGCGGTGGGTTTTTTCTGATGGGTTTGGGGTTTGAAAGGGGGCGCGGGGTCTTGGTTGAGGTGGTGACCGGAGGAGGAGGCGGTGCGGCGATGAGAAGCGGCGGCAGCAGGCCGGGTGACGGCGGAAGGAAGTGGGTAGCGGCGGTTTAGGGTTCTTGAAACAATCGTCGAGTTTTTTCTGAAAGGGGGTCTCGTGAAAAAGGAGAGAGAGGGGGGTTTATATTTATTTAATTTTTTTACTTTAATTCCTTAGAAAGTTAGATTTTATTTCGAACTCGAAATCCAACCCACCAACTATCGTCCATAACTAATTACCCCTATTCCGACCACAATGGCGTATGTCCCTAAGCCATTTCGACCGTTTCGATCAGTTTCCATTTAAAATCAAAATATAAATCTATATATTGAATTTGAATGCACATTTCAATTTACCGGGGCCACATACGGACTCTATAGATTCCGGAAAAATTATTTATAGCTTCGTATTGACGATACGGTCCTAACAAAACTAATTTCGTCAAATTTGGAGACCGTTTGAAGAATGGTCATCTTCTGGTCGATCCAAATTGATTGAAACTGTCAAAACATGTTTAGCTTCGCCACGCTCACATATTGATTCCAAAAATTATGTAAATTGTAATCTAGCAATAATTTGACATCCCGAATCCAACAAAAGTGGTTTCATCAAAAATGAAGGTCGTTTGCAAAATTTCCATTTTAAGGGCTATATTTCCATAGCGACTATTCTGAATTTTCAACTAGGCATAACTTTTTATTCCCGCTATGAAATTTGGATTTTTTGGATCCATTGGAAAGATATTCTAAAATAGAATCTTATATTTTTGGTTTCACTAAAATCCGGTTTATTTTGAATCCTGTACATTCATTTGAAATTTGAAATCAAATTTTCAAACTACCGTGCCATTTTCAGTTCCTTTTATTATTAAAATAAATATTTTATGAAACACCCCACCTCCGTTAGGGTCACTCTCAAAGGGAATGCCCTAATTTTGGTGGAGGTTTATAAGTATAAGTCACAGATATACAAGACAGATATAAGAACACATATTTGTAAACAGCGGAAAAACAACAAACTTTATTTCATAAAGTCAAATACGTGTTACAACAACATCCTTTCCAAAAACATAACATAACACTTTCATAATCTGTCTTGATTACATCTTTTAAAGAAGCATAAATAAAACATGGATAAACTGCAAAGCCCCATAGTGGATTGTCCAAAGCCATAGTTCAAAACAGGAAAGTCCAAGCAATACATTTCTCTTCTTCTTCAAGCTGGATGTTAAGGCTGGTCAAGCTGCTGTGTTCCCTCCCTGTGGACCTGGGGGGGGGGGAACGGAAGAAAGAAGACGAAAGAAAAGTAGAGTCAGACATAAAGCCTGAGTAAGTCTAGTACTATTTTGTCTATGAATAAAGAACTGGGTATGATAAGTATAAACAAGAAGTGGGCATGCACTATAAACTTGGTTAAGTTGTCTAGGGTCGAATATACTATCGTACCCCATGTTGATCTCTGAACCCATATAAACTAGTTTCCAACTGTCACCCCATAATCAGGGTGATGTGATCCATTCTATGATGATCGGCTCCTACTCGCATAGTTACATGTGTCTTACGGCCCCCGATGTCGTAGTTACCTATGCTGGTCCCACCATGGGGTGTATCAAGTCCCATAGTGGCAACCCGACACAACCTTAGAGTGCACAGGTATTCTACTGGTGTCCAGTGCCTTATTTTTCTGCGTCGGAGTGTGTGCACGCCCGCACTCCGTTAAAACCTACACTGCTACACCACCGCCGTCGATTTGACCTCTTACAATCAGCCCAGTAATCGTGCCCCCACCCTGCCTAGTTTCAGGGTATCCTGATACACCTTCTAGGGTTACTGCTGAAAAGGGTCCCCCGTTACTAGGTTTTCTATCTCTAGCCCCAACATGCTAAGTTGGTTAAGTGTTTACTAACCTAACCCCACAAGTCCGTTTTGTTTAGCATGTTCCATTTTGATTAAGTCTTTAGTTCACTTAATCCTATCAATCCTGACTCAGCCTTAATTGTCTTATTAAGGCCCTGACCTCTCACATTAGACAGGTATTGTTGTGGCTGCCTGTTGCCGGTTGGTTCCGGGCAGTCTTACGCCAAAACTCAGTCTAACCTCGGGTCCTTGCTGGGCTCCATGTTTAACCTCCCACATTGGATAGGTATTGTTGTGACTACTGGACAGCCGGGCGGTTCCGGGCAGGTTTACATCACAACTCAATCCAACCTCGGGTTAAACACATCGTATGTTCTACATTTACATATTTTGTCATTCCTCTTTATTTCTTATATGTAAATATTTGCGGCCCATTATTAAGTTAATGGTGTAAAGGTTACACCAA
This sequence comes from Allium sativum, assembly GCA_030737875.1. Lineage (NCBI taxonomy): Eukaryota > Viridiplantae > Streptophyta > Magnoliopsida > Asparagales > Amaryllidaceae > Allium > Allium sativum. The sequence goes on along the minus strand of CM060922.1, from coordinate 313,929,872 downwards.
TCATGGGCCCAACCCATACTTGAACTTGGGCCCTTCTATTTTATATTTTCATTCATTAGTAATTTTAACCCAACGTTATTTTCCCCCGTTTAACACGTCCGTTTATATATATTTTGGGCTTAGCCTTTTAAAGCCCAAATTAGCCATGCGAAAAGGGGAGGCTTAAAGCGTAATTACATACACAAAGAGGGGAATGTGAGCGCATGAACTTGCAATACGACGTTGGAAATACAAAATAGAAACTGGTGTACTTGCATAGTGGTGACATATACTTTGGTCATAAAACATAGGTGACATGAATCAAAGCATGTGAACTTGTAATTGAGATATCATTATTGTCACATGAACCTATATTTTTATTTAGGCATAATGTCAAACATAAGCATGGCATAAATATTTCTAGCATAAGCATAGCATAATGTCAAACATAAGCATGGCATAAATATAGTTAAACTTGTTCATGGCATAAATATTTCTAACATGAAATCATGATTCTTACTTTAGTCATGTAAACTTACAAAAGGGACTTTTTGAACCTAACCTAGCCATGTACCGCATATGTCATCATATAATTCTTGTAAACAAGATAGACCTAATCATGGATTTCAATTATGCCAAATATCATTCATAGCCTAGCCATAGTCATAAGTTTGCAAATAGGTTTTCTAGTACAAAAGCATGGCTTAATACATGATGCCAAATTCTCAACATAATTTCCTATGGATTATAATAACCAAACTTGTTCTAATTACTTACAAAATGATTTATGCACAAAAATATACATCGTGACGGCATAGTAGCAAAACCCCAAGCTTGCATAAATTTAAATCAACCACATACATGTAGCTTCAACATGGATTACATAATTTGCGAAATATTCCAAACGTATACTTGCATAGAACTACCGCATGTAGTTCTTTATAACATGAATAACATAATTCAAGAATATCCAAACGTATATAATATTTCAAATTGATAAGAACGCACAAATATGAATAACTTTATTGCCACAATTCAAGCATACAAACCAACACAATTGTTTATTCATACCAAAGTAATACTCTACTTACAATGGTGTGATGAATTCTCTAGTTTAGGGATTGAAGACGCAAATTCCTTTGTTGAATTGATTTGTTTAGGTGGCTTTAAGCTTTAGAATCTTCCTCCTAATCCTCTCTCCAATTTGGTGGCTACTCCTAGTCGTTCCTCAGCAACATGGCGGCTATGTTCTTATTTTTGAATGAATAGATTAGGGTTTAGTCTAGGGTTGTTTATATAGAGGTTAGGAACTGATTAGGACCATTGATGTTGCCTGGATTGATCGTAGCCATTCATTCGATAGAGAGACCAATTAGAGCCTGCCACCTAGCCCTAATGACAAAGCAGACCACAGAAAATCGGCCAAACACAGACCTGGCCAGCCAGGTTGGCTGGGCTCGACCAGGTCGACACCCCTGTCGACAGGGCTGTCGACAGCCCTGTCGACATGGGTAGCCCAGGTCGACAGCCCAGTCGACCTGGGTGGCCTAGGCGGGTGTTTATCCGCCCTGGCCCATTGGGCCCGATTTTTAATTATTTTATTCTGTTTGAATTTTAAATTTAATTCAAAAACTTCCGAAGGCCATATCTTCTTCATACGGACTCCGTTTTTCGAAAACTCGGACTCTATTTCGCGTATTTTTCCGAGACGAACGCAATGGCGTATCCCGTTTCCCTTAGTTCTTTGATTTCAAATTAATTATACTTTAATTTGTTAATTTCACAGTTATAGAATTCGCGGGGTGTTACATTCTCCCCCACTTAAATGGATTTCGTCCCCGAAATCTTCAAGTTAGGAGGAATGTATATCCTAACATCCAATCATCCATCTACTCATCCATCAAACACGAGCATCCATTGTCCTTAAAATATTTCTAATGCTTCATGATCATATGCGAAGTGTGTGTATATGAACTTATCTAATGCAAAATCAGGCGGTCTACTGATTCAGTTGACCTCCTTAATGCGAGTTATGTAAGTGCCATGAATCCATTATGTGTGCAAATTTTCCTATTCATGATTCTACATGAGTGCACAATCATTTAATACAAATGCAACATCCACATGACAACACATTAAAGTTCAACCACATACGAAGGCAAACATATATGCATATGCAATATGAAGTGACTGAGCCGATCTAATACCTAGATTGTGTGTGTATATGCAACCACGAGCAACCACTAGCAATCACTTGCAACCACTTGCAACCATCATCCATAACATGTTTCAACTACATGTTTCCATCCAAAGGGTTTCTACCTAAAAGATACTGTCGAGGAAATATACCTAAAATAAAAGCGCAACTTAAGGAAAAAGAAAGATCAAGGATGTACCCTCGAACAGAAAAGGGTAGGCTGTACGGATTCTAGCTTAAGTTTCCCAAGTTGCGTCTCCCTCGGTGTCGCTCCACTGAACTTTAACGAGCTTGACTTCACGGTTGCGTAGCTTCTTCACTTCCGTTCCTAAGATGCGGGTTGGAACTCTTCTTATGGTTGCTTCGCGTTCCACTTCGGCCTCTTCGAGGATATTTGGCTCTACCACCTCGGCTGATTCTATCCAATCTTTCGGGTAGCTCTAATCTATAGGACATTTTTTTTCCCAATTGTTCCTATCTAAAGGTATAGTCGAATGATAGAAGCCGGTAAAAACTTTGTGCCCATTAGGCAATGTCAAAACTGAAAACCTATGCCACGTATATATTGATTAGGAGAAGAACTCTCTAAGCATCAACCCCGAAGACCGAAATCAACATCAGACTGACACCCAAAGAGTTACTCAACCCAACCACCATATATGATTCTAGGAAACTAAGCATGATGGACTCCTTTTAGGTCATAAGGGAGTCCCTTCCTAAGACCAATCTGTATCCTATAAAACCCAAAAACTTTAGTCAAACCAATGAACACCCTCGAGCCCCAACATGTGTTACTAACAGATGAGTCATACTCCCTATGTGGTTTGCAACAGAAATTGGATTGAGAATGGGACCGAGAGGATATACAGAAAAGATACTATGCAAGTAAGCTCTACAGGAAGAGAGGAATCAAGGATATACTCTTAAGAAGAGATATTATGCACGAATCTAGTCTTCAATCTTCTAAGTCGCATTTCTTGAGCTTAACTCCATTATGCTTTGTCCGTCTTTAACTTCACAATTTCGTAGCTTCTTAATTCTTGTTTCCAAAATATGAGTTGGAACCTATTTCTCGTTCCTCTTTCACTTATCCTCCTTCTAGTATACTTGGCTCAAGCCTAACTGCGTACTCATGGTTCCATGCAAGCTCTCCAAAATTCATTAGTGAATCTTGGATCTTGTTCACTTACTAGAAGGTATTCCACATAGATGAATTATCTCTTGAAAATAAACAAATGTCAACTATGTTGCCAAATGTACTTACTAAGGTGATTCTTTACAACTCATGCATCAGCGAAATGAACCTTCAGCCTTAGTGGCGAACACTACTGGAGCGCCCTATTCTGAAATGCTCCTCCTAATGAACCCCTTTTCTAGAAGCTCTTTAATCTGTTTACTGAGCTCTTTCCTTTCTCGTGGAGCCATGTGTCTAACGGGAAACGCAACGGGCTTTACATTATCTACAAGATATATGCAGAAGTCTATTTCCCGCTTCGGAGGCAAGCCCTTCACCTCTTCGAAGACATCCGGATATTCCCGGACCACTCTATCTGATTGCAAATTTTCAACAGAGGCATCTAGCGATTCAAGATAACTAAGCATAACCGCATACGAGGGATTACAAGAAATTTCCAAAGTATTACCGAGCTGGGTTAGGAGCCTAACAACCCTTTTCTCACAATCAAGGATGGCCCCATTACTGGATAGCCAATCCATACCCAAAATCAAACCATACCCCGAAAAGCCCAAAACAAAGGCACTACATTGAAATTCTACGCTTAGAATAGAAATTTTCAATCCCACACAGATCATAGACAAATGAGCTGGGCCCCCAATTGGGTTTGAAACAATTAAGGGGTCCTCTACCATACTAGTTTCTAGGTGCAGAGATTCTACTAAAGCAGACGAGATAAAGGAGTGTGATGCGCCAGAATCAAATAAAGTGCGAACGGGGTGATCATAAAGATAAACTACACTTTCTACAGAAGTATTTATACCTCGCTGTTGCAGAGGTGGCGCTTCTAGCACATGGACCTGTGCCCCTAGGGTGGATCCAGCCCTCTGCCCCTGTCCTCGTTTCTTTGGGCAGTCCTTAGCCCTATGGCCTGTCTCACCGCAAGAAAAGCACCCACCATTCTCCTTGGCCTTCTTTTTCCGGCAGTCCTTTACTAAGTGCCCCACTTTGCCACAGAAATTGCACTTCCTCTTCTCTTTGTTGCCTTTCCCGCCTTTCTTAAAGTCTGTCTTCTTAGGCTGCAAACCCTCTTTCTTCCCTTGAGAGCTTTCTGCCTTTGTCTCCTTCTTGCCCTTATCCTCTTCATTCAGCAATGCCATTTGTACCAATCTTTCATACGTGGGTCCCATGGGTATATGGGTCATGGCCAAACTGTGTAATGGCTCATTCAACCCTTTGACGAAACGGAGAGCCTTCTTGTGCGGGGTGTTGACTAGGTCAAGCCCAAACCTAGCCAGCTCGTCGAACTGATTCACATACTCTCTGACTGTCTTGTCCCCTTGTTTAAGAAATAAGAATTTTTCCAACTGCAAACTTCTTTCCGCATCTGAGAGAAATTTAGTCTCAAACCTCGCCCTAAAGTCCTCCCATGTCTCCACTGGTCTTTCAGCATTAGTGACTTCCCACCAGTAGGAAGCCTCGCCCTTCAATAGCCACACTGCCAACTGTACTTTTTGTCTATCTTCTACCTTAAAGATGATGAATAGGTCCTCAGTTTCTTTCAGCCAATTCCTAGCTGCCACGAAGGACTCAGTTCCATGGAAATCCCTTCCTCCCATAGCTTTAAAATCTTTACATATCTTAGCAAACGTGTTTCCCCGAGGAGGAGGTGGAGGAAAAGGTGCCGCTGTGGCTGGATGATTTCCTTCAGCTGGGGGAGGAGGAATGGTAGGACCTGGCTGAGTGGCCCTTGCTTCTAAGAACCGTCTAAACCAACCAGGTATTGGCACCTCTTCCGGCAAGTTAAGTTCTTGGGACATGCTGAAACAAAAAGGATAGATTCAAAACGAAGGATAAGAGATAGTACCTATGGCTTTGGGGAGTGGACATTGCCTTTTTAAAATAAAATAACATTTTTCTTTTAAAAATGCTTCTTTAAATTTCCTTTTTGAAAATAAATTTTCAAAACTTTTTATCTTATCTGGTAAACCTATGCTCTGATACCAAGTGAAACACCCCACCTCCGTTAGGGTCACTCTCAAAGGGAATGCCCTAATTTTGGTGGAGGTTTATAAGTATAAGTCACAGATATACAAGACAGATATAAGAACACATATTTGTAAACAGCGTAAAAACAACAAACTTTATTTCATAAAGTCAAATACGTGTTACAACAACATCCTTTCCAAAAACATAACATAACACTTTCATAATCTGTCTTGATTACATCTTTTAAAGAAGCATAAATAAAACATGGATAAACTGCAAAGCCCCATAGTGGATTGTCCAAATCCATAGTTCAAAACAGGAAAGTCCAAGCAATACATTTCTCTTCTTCTTCAAGCTGGATGTTAAGGCTGGTCAAGCTGCTGTGTTCCCTCCCTGTGGACCGGGGGGGGGGGAAACGGAAGAAAGAAGACGAAAGAAAAGTAGAGTCAGACATAAAGCCTGAGTAAGTCTAGTACTATTTTGTCTATGAATAAAGAACTGGGTATGATAAGTATAAACAAGAAGTGGGCATGCACTATAAACTTGGTTAAGTTGTCTAGGGTCGAATATACTATCGTACCCCATGTTGATCTCTGAACCCATATAAACTAGTTTCCAACTGGCACCCCATAATCAGGGTGATGTGATCCATTCTATGATGATCGGCTCCTACTCGCATAGTTACATGTGTCTTACGGCCCCCGATGTCGTAGTTACCTATGCTGGTCCCACCATGGGGTGTATCAAGTCCCATAGTGGCAACCCGACACAACCTTAGAGTGCACAGGTATTCTACTGGTGTCCAGTGCCTTATTTTTCTGCGCCGGAGTGTGTGCACGCCCGCACTCCGTTAAAACCTACACTGCTACACCACCGCCGTCGATTTGACCTCTTACAATCAGCCCAGTAATCGTGCCCCCACCCTGCCTAGTTTCAGGGTATCCTGATACACCTTCTAGGGTTACTGCTGAAAAGGGTCCCCCGTTACTAGGTTTTCTATCTCTAGCCCCAACATGCTAAGTTGGTTAAGTGTTTACTAACCTAACCCCACCAGTCCGTTTTGTTTAGCATGTTCCATTTTAATTAAGTCTTTAGTTCACTTAATCCTATCAATCCTGACTCAGCCTTAATTGTCTTATTAAGGCCCTGACCTCTCACATTAGACAGGTATTGTTGTGGCTGCCTGTTGCCGGTTGGTTCCGGGCAGTCTTACGCCACAACTCAGTCTAACCTCGGGTCCTTGCTGGGCTCCATGTTTAACCTCCCACATTGGATAGATATTGTTGTGACTACTGGACAACCGGGCGGTTCCGGGCAGGTTTACATCACAACTCAATCCAACCTCGGGTTAAACACATCGTATGTTCTACATTTACATATTTTGTCATTCCTCTTTATTTCTTATATGTAAATATTTGCGGCCCATTATTAAGTTAATGGTGTAAAGGTTACACCAATCATGGGCCCAACCCATACTTGAACTTGGGCCCTTCTATTTTATATTTTCATTCATTAGTAATTTTAACCCAACGTTATTTTCCCCCGTTTAACACGTCCGTTTATATATATTTTGGGCTTAGCCTTTTAAAGCCCAAATTAGCCATGCGAAAAGGGGAGGCTTAAAGCGTAATTACATACACAAAGAGGGGAATGTGAGCGCATGAACTTGCAATACGACGTTGGAAATACAAAATAGAAACTGGTGTACTTGCATAGTGGTGACATATACTTTGGTCATAAAACATAGGTGACATGAATCAAAGCATGTGAACTTGTAATTGAGATATCATTATTGTCACATGAACCTATATTTTTATTTAGGCATAATGTCAAACATAAGCATGGCATAAATATTTCTAGCATAAGCATAGCATAATGTCAAACATAAGCATGGCATAAATATAGTTAAACTTGTTCATGGCATAAATATTTCTAACATGAAATCATGATTCTTACTTTAGTCATGTAAACTTACAAAAGGGACTTTTTGAACCTAACCTAGCCATGTACCACATATGTCATCATATAATTCTTGTAAACAAGATAGACCTAATCATGGATTTCAATTATGCCAAATATCATTCATAGCCTAGCCATAGTCATAAGTTTGCAAATAGGTTTTCTAGTACAAAAGCATGGCTTAATACATGATGCCAAATTCTCAACATAATTTCCTATGGATTATAATAACCAAACTTGTTCTAATTACTTACAAAATGATTTATGCACAAAAATATACATCATGATGGCATAGTAGCAAAACCCCAAGCTTGCATAAATTTAAATCAACCACATACATGTAGCTTCAACATGGATTACATAATTTGCGAAATATTCCAAACGTATACTTGCATAGAACTACCGCATGTAGTTCTTTATAACATGAATAACATAATTCAAGAATATCCAAACGTATATAATATTTCAAATTGGTAAGAACGCACAAATATGAATAACTTTATTGCCACAATTCAAGCATACAAACCAACACAATTGTTTATTCATACCAAAGTAATACTCTACTTACAATGGTGTGATGAATTCTCTAGTTTAGGGATTGAAGACGCAAATTCCTTTGTTGAATTGATTTGTTTAGGTTGCTTTAAGCTTTAGAATCTTCCTCCTAATCCTCTCTCCAATTTGGTGGCTACTCCTAGTCGTTCCTCAGCAACATGGCGGCTATGTTCTTATTTTTGAATGAATAGATTAGGGTTTAGTCTAGGGTTGTTTATATAGAGGTTAGGAACTGATTAGGACTATTGATGTTTCCTGGATTGATCGTAGCCATTCATTCGATAGAGAGACCAATTAGAGCCTGCCACCTAGCCCTAATGACAAAGCAGACCACAGAAAATCGGCCAAACACAGACCTGGCCAGCCAGGTTGGCTGGGCTCGACCAGGTCGACACCCCTGTCGACAGGGCTGTCGACAGCCCTGTCGACATGGGTAGCCCAGGTCGACAGCCCAGTCGACCTGGGTGGCCTAGGCGGGTGTTTATCCGCCCTGGCCCATTGGGCCCGATTTTTAATTATTTTATTCTGTTTGAATTTTAAATTTAATTCAAAAACTTCCGAAGGCCATATCTTCTTCATACGGACTCCGTTTTTCGAAAACTCGGACTCTATTTCGCGTATTTTTCCGAGACGAACGCAATGGCGTATCCCGTTTCCCTTAGTTCTTTGATTTCAAATTAATTATACTTTAATTTGTTAATTTCACAGTTATAGAATTCGCGGGGTGTTACATTTTATATTCTAAAGCTGATTCAAATAAATATATACATTCTAATCTATTCAAGATAAATTTATCGTCGTTATTATTTAAAATAATTCATTTTAAATATTCAAAATTCATTAAAATTGCCAAATTAAAAATTTTAGATTGGTTCAGATTTTCCGGGTTATTATAGGATAGAAAATTATTTACGGACACCAGTTGGTTAAATAAAATTTGTTTTAAACATGAGTCCTGAAATATTGCTTTAAAGATAATATAAACGATGTTTATAAATTGATTTCCTGTGAATTCGAACTTTAAAATTTGAAATTGAAATAAGAAGGAAATTTGTTAACGATGTAAACTGAAGTAACTCGAAATGGAATACGGATTGAATTTATTGGAATTGAATTATTTATCCATTTTTGAAATTTACTTAAAATAAATTTGATTTAAAGTGGTATTTAAAACATGAACTTGAGATTTGTTATAGATGGAAATGATTCAAAGTTAGAATTCTAATCGAAACTTCAAATATTTGAATAAAATAATTGAATTGAATTTAAATTGGAAGCTGAATCGAATGAAAATAGCAATGTTGAGTCGATTTGATTTGAATTTGAAACATGACATCATGTTATTTTGAAAATTTTAAAGAAACATTTCTAAGTGCAACCTGTCGTATTTTAAACTATTTCAAACTATTTTCTTTTTAAACTATTTTAATTTACTTATATATACAACTATTATTTTAAGCAAATATTTCAACAATCAACTATTAATTTTATAAATTTCTTTAATATTAAACTAATTTTTATAAAATCCTATTTTTGTTAAAATTCAAAATCTTTATATAGATCTTTATTGTCCTAAATATTTATTTTCAAACTATATCAAATATATATCTAAACTATTTTAATATGCTTTTCAACTTTTTTAAATATTCAAACTGTTTTTAAATAGGAATTTTCTAAAGATTCAAAGCTTGGTTTAAATCTGAGGTTTAATAATATGGAAGTATATCCTATTTTGAATATGAATGGCTTGAAAGCAAATCCGATATTTTGATATGAAGTATGAACCGTTTGAAAAATAAAAATCCGATCGGTGTGAAAAATGTAAACATTTGGTTGTTAAGAAGATCGAGATCGGATATTGTCATACTCCTTGCCAATACCCAAAACCACTTTAACAAATGTGGTGGATGAATCCAAAATGAAGTAGGTTGGTTTGACGAACGCTACTGGATTGAAGTAAGAGAACGATGGATGTCCTTGACCTTTGGGTCAAAATTAAAATGACTAAAATAGGAGTTATACCGTGACCAAGTGGGGTTAGTTATCCCCAACAACACTTCTTCCTTATTACTATGGTCCCTCAGTGATTGATTTGATGCGCATCCTCAATTTGGGAGTGTTGTTTTGAGGTGGGCGGTGGCAACAGCCATGCGTTACCACTAGTCCGGGCATGTAACCGGTAGATTCCTACCCTGGGTATTCCTTGTGTGCCTTGTCATATTTATCCTGATCGCACCTACTACGATTTTGTTTTGCATTGTACCGATGGAGTGCTCCCTAATAGCCCACCGGTTTGGTGCAGTTTATAGTACTGTATTGGCTACAATGTTTATAAATGGTGTAAATGTAAAAATGTAATCCCGCTTATGCTATTTTGATACTTTTACTTTATTGAATAGACACTATTATAATAGCTTATTTTATTATATAGTATCTTGTTTATCAGATCCTTAGGAGACGGAAATCCCCGTAGCATCTCTTAAGTTATTGCACTTACGAACACATTGGATATGAGATGTGAATTACCGGAAGCATCTCTGACGCCGTGACACTCATATTATTACCTGGTTTTGATTTAATTGATATGAGAATATTTTAGTTCTGATCTGAGTATTTTTGTATATTCATTGGTGCTCGGGCCAGCCTGAGTTTTTAGTTATCGAAGACACTGTTACGAAGATGAAAATGGAGCTTGATAGACATATTATTGTTATTATTCCGCTGCAAATATCGGTATGTTTTATGGTAGCTAACTTTGATCATTGTTGTAAATATAATCAAATATATGTTTTAACAGCTTCATGAACTGTTATTCATTTATTATATTTTATCCTTCCGCTATGAGATTCTGCGATTGTTTTCTTCTTTCTTCCTTTTCTTATATTCATCCCAATAACTATCTGTATTTTAGGTCTGTTTGAGTCAACATGTGAGGATCATTGTCGACTTGAACGGCCAAAAATACGGGACGTCACATCAATATTTAACACATAATATTTTATTTAACTTAAAAGCGATCACTAATTTTTAAAATGCAAAAAAGCTGCTCTAAGCCTACAAGCGAAAGTTCAACATCAACTTATCAACATAATTTGGATCCAAACACGAATAGTAACAAAGTCATTAAAAGCATTAAATGGATCTTGTAACGTCCCGTATTTTTACAGTATAATAATTAATTTATTTAATTATTTAAATAGTTATTTAAAGATTTAAATGGTTATTCATTAAATAAAATGAATATTTATTTAATATTTATAATATAATAATATATTTAATTTCCAAAATAGTCGGAAATTATAGAATTCACGATATTGTGCGAATTGAATTATTTATAATGTTTAATTTAGTTTAGAATTGAATTACATTAACGAATTAATTTATAAATGTCAGTTGAACGTATTATTTATATTATAATTATAATCGAGCTCGAAATGGCGTGGCAATTCGTAATTTGGCGATTCGAACTTTAAACGAATAAACAGAATCTGTTTTAAGCTGGATTTCTGTAAAACAAGAAACGTTCGAAACTGATGAAGTATATTTTTCTAATGAAAGAGAAAAATCGATATTTCATCGTATAGATTGTGAGTTGTTTCCAAATCAAATTTTCGAAATGTCGCTATGGAATTCCTTTATAATTTATAACGATATATTTATATTATAAATGGATTTTCAATATAAATTGAATATTGATTTAATCTGGATTTGAAATGTCAAGTTATAAATTCAGATTGGAATATTTTGGAGTTGTATTATATTCTGTGTGAATATATATGATAATACTTATTTATAAATATTTAATTTATTTTTAAATATATTTAATATTTAAATGGATTTATTTAGAGCTTTAAAAATAGCCATTTTTGCAATGACCTCCGTTTTCAACGAACTAATTTTGTTGGATCCGGAATATTAAATTATTGTTAGATTTCAATTTTGGTGATTTTTGTAGTCAGTATGTGACCGTAAGGGATTTTAATGTGAGAACAGTCGATATTTTGACCTTTAAAAATACGCTGTGTGAGCAAACGGAGTCGAAATTCGACGAAACAAGTTCCGTTGGGTCCATAATGTCGAACTCTAGTTGTATGGCCATTTTCATGATTTTTGGATATTGTATGTGATTATAGGAATTTTTAATCAATGATACAAATAGAAATATGATATAAATAAAATAATGAATATAATAATAATATTTCTATCCTATAAATACCCCAATATCCCACAACACTTAAAACCTAATTCTCTACTAGTCTGGTCAATCCCGATTTCACGCCGCCATTTCTTTAATGATAAAACCTAAAAGTTCATCTTCAATAAATCATATAAATTCATATATAAAGCAATAATTCTCAAACCCAATATGTTCATTATCTTTGTAAGATGCTCCTCACACTGATATGCAAAACATGAGTTGCGACATCAGCTGTTCATACTGGAAAAACAGCAGCGGCAACCAGGTCTGAGAAAATCGAGAAAACAAAGCTTAAATTCATGTTTTAAGTATTATCTTTGGATTCGCATCGATTGGAGTTGTGTGTATTATTTTGGGGAAGTTCGATAGCATTTTGGTTCGGTGGTTTCGCTAGGAGGACGTGGGTGTGCTATTGGACGGATTTCGAGGCAAAGGTTCGGGCGGCTAGTGGAGGTAATGGCTGCGAAGAGGAGGAGTTGAGGTGAATGGCGGCGGTGTTTGTTCGTTGAACCGCGATTTGTGGAAGGAGAGAATTGAGGTAGGAGTGACCGAAATAGCCATGCTTTTCATCGTGATGTCTACTGCAGGAAATGATTTTGGGAGAGACGCAGTAGGGAGTGGGCCGGAGTATTTGAATGGGCCTGTTTGAAAGGTAAAGCCCAATATGGAATTTAATTAAGTTTAATTTTAAAAAATAAAAGTGTGTTAACTTTAAATAACCGTAACTTTATCATACATTATCCAAATTCAGCAAAACAGGATCCGTTGGGATCGTATGAACGAGGGCTACGTAATGGAACCAACTAGGAGCGAATTGGAGCTCGATACAATTTATAGTGAAATAAATTGTCTGTCTAAATCAATTCATAGTTATCGTTATTTAACGATGATTGTCCAATGTGAGTTAAACTCACTAACTCTGTTTAAATTATATTTTTATAAATATAATCTAGTGTTGATAAATAATCATTGATTTATGTGTGATGATTGTTTGGTTGAATTGTTGACTGTTGGTTGAAATTACAGTAAACGATATATACACGTATCGTTAAACAAACATTGCAACTGTTTATTAGAATATTACATGTTGAACTGAAATTGTTGTAAATTATATTAGTGAATATTAGGCTCACATCCCTAAAAGCAAACTTAATTAGGCTCACATCCAGTGATAAACTTATTATAAATTAGGTCCCTATTTTTCAAAAGTTGCGAAATAAATGAAAATAAAAACTAAAAAAAACGAAAATTATTATTTAAATAAATTATTCATTTGACCATAAATTCACTTAAAAAAATCAAAAACATGTAAAAAATAAAATCAAACAGGAAAAAAACAGCAAAAAATGCAGTTAAATGCATTTTGTTATCCAAGAATTTCAATTTCTTGCGTATATGTATGCAAAATTTCATAGTAGTGTAACTCATTTCATTTTTATTTGCATTCAAGTACGCAATTAAATCCGAAACATGCACATATGTGTGCAACATATATGCAGACAAAATTATAGGATAATTTACCTTGTGCAATAATTGCATACATGTATGCAAGTACTGACAATAATTGCATACATATATGCAAGTTTTTTTTTTCTTGGCGTGGACTTCTGGGATTATTTCCAGATTTTAGAATTTTTTTATACATGGCCGCACATTTTTTTTTTGTAAAAAGCGAGGGAGCGAAGTGGGTTGGCTGGACGTGAAAGTAGGGAGCGGATCCTTGATTGTAGGAGGCGGCTGTTCAAAAATAGGGTCCGGAAATGTATATGAAACTATGAGCGGATGTGAACCTAATTTAAAACCTTAACAGGGACCTGTAAAAAACGCACCCATTATATTATGTGACATTTGTGGATGCAGGGAAACAGGTCGGAGGGATCCAACTGGATTCCTCAACATTTATTTTACTGTTTTTCATATAATGTGATATATTATGTGATATATAATCTGTTGTTGATGATATGTGTTTGGATGATATTGATCATTGCTGCATGGTATGTTAAACACCATAAGAAGTACTGGAATGTTAAAAGAGAATTTTTACCATGTAGATTGAAAATAAAATATTTATATAAATGAATGTACACTATAAAAAGTGAACATTTATAAAATGAAAAGATTTTATAAAAATAACCATTTATAAAATGAAAAGATTTTATAAAAATAAACGTTTATAAAATGGATTGATTTTATAAAAAGGAAACGTTTATAAAATGAACAGAATTTTATAAAAGAGAACATTTATAAAATCAATGAATTTTGTAAAAGAGAACGTTTATAAAATCAATGAATTTTAGGAAAAGAATTATTTGGAAAATAAACAACATTTATAAAAAGGAAATATTTCAGAAATGTATAGACATTATGAAAAGGACATATTTCATAAATGAATAGACATTGTAGAAAGGACATATTTCAGATTTGACAAAAGATAAAAGAACAACGAGAAGATGAATTCAAAGTAGACTGCAAATAAAAATCTGTTTTAACAGATAAATGGAGACGTTTAATTTACAAATAACATTTATAAATTAAATAAAATATTTATCATTTGGTAAATGGATTATGTATGTACGAACTGATATAGAAAGTAGAAATCAGTTTTAACACCGATATTTAAAATAGAATGTGAACTCAGCATTTATAAAAGAGAATTATAAATGAGATTTAAGTGTTAGAAATGGAAAGGAGATTTTGTATGAATAATTCTATAAAGAGAAGTATACATATTTGGAAAAGGGATATTATTTTAAATACGAAATCAATCGAAATGGAGTATATACAAGGAACCATTATTCACATTCGATGTGAATAATGAAATTAAGCAAAGATTTTGCAAATAAAAACATTTGTAAAGGAAATTGGATTTTGAAACAGGAATTCAAACAGAAATGAAATTCCGAATGATTAGAAATAAATAACTTGTTTACAAATAAAAAAACAAGTGCTCGGATGTATAATCAAAGTTTATAAATGAATTAAAAATATAATTATCAATGGATAATTGAGATTGTAAATTCAACTGTGAATATAAAATGGAAAATCGGAAGTTGTTTTAAAAAGAAGATGATGAGATCCGTTTCGATGCTTGAAATGTAAAAAGGATCTAAAATAAAATCCGTAAAGATGTGTAATTAGAATTCGACTAGGAACTAATGGTTATAATCGAATATAAGTTATTCGATGAGATTTAATCGAACATAAGTTATTCGATGAGAGTTAATCGAATATAAGTTATTCGATGAGAGTTAATCGAATATAATTTATTCGACGAGAGTTAATCGAATATAAATTATTCGATGAGAGTTAATCGAACATAAGTTATTCAATAAGAGTTAATCGAATATAAGTTATTCGATGAGAGTTAAACAAATATAAGTTATTCGACGAGAGTTAATCAAATATAAGTCATTCAAAAAGAGTTAATCGAATATAGGTTATTCGAAGAAGAGTTAGTCGAATAGAGATTACTCGAAAGAGAATTGTATGTTGAATTGAATTATATCGAATTTGGGAAAGTACTATTTACTTTCTGGGTTTTTAAATCAAGATTTATTTATTTATTAATTAAATAAATTATTATTTAATCAAATAAAAGAAATAAAAGTTATAGTTTTAAACTTAGATATTCCAGAAGTACGAATTATGACGTTATCGTTATAATAAATGTTTCTCATAAAAGAAATGGAATTGTAAACTGAAATCCGAGAATTGGCATAAAAAATAAGTGTTAAGATTTGAGTTGTGAACTTTATCTGTTGCAAGGTTAAGAACATGTTCAGTTAAGGTCTGAGAGGTAATTATACCCTAACTTGATTGACTTCGTAATTAACTAAGGAATAGTTAAAGTTAGATGGCGAAGGTTAATTAGAAATACTATTAAGTAATAAACGATAAATGGATTGAGCGATCATAATGATGTTTTATATAACATTAGTTTGAAATCCATATAAATGAGATTTGGAAATATTTTCCAAATATAATCAGAGATATTTTCTAAGCACAGAAAAGGAAATTTTTATTGATAAGAAATACTGGAACGACAGTGACATGTGAATAAGAGACAGAAATATTTTCCAATGATTAATAACATATATTTTCTAGATTTGGAAAATAAGCAATTATCAATATATGGAACAGGAAATGGGAAATGAATAAATTAATGATAAATTAATTAAAGAGATAAATGATGAATGATAAATAATCGATACAATTTCCATCTGGAAATAATATTGTTGTTTGTACACATGTTTTACTTTGATAGTTAAATCACCAACTATCAAAGTTTTTGACCATTTTTCCGTCGTCAATACGGAGAGACCGGGATCAGATTCATTATATGAAAACCACTCTGTATGGACATTTGCATTGCGATCAAATATGATGAAGATAATTGATGACGGAGTATGCAAGGGTTGTCTTGTTTATAGAATAGTGCCTTCAGTTTGTCTAGTCCCAGGACAAATTTATATGGAGGAATGTCTGACAGAGTATATCTAATGGATCACATAAGTTGATCTCTTTAAACGTATTTACGTTTGGTGGCAGAGGAATTTGTTTCTCTTAGCTATATACCCGTGATATGTTTGGGGAAATCAATTTGTGATTTGGAGGGTATGACAATGTGACATTCAAAGTGAATGAAGATCAAAAGATATGTTATGACCTCTAGCCTCACAACCGGGAAATGGTATAAAATCGCGTAGGTCGCATGACTAAGTGGTTGGCTGCCAAGTAGGGTGTATTGTCACCTGATCTGGAGAAATTCCTTTTGCTTCTTAAATTTATCGATGTTGTCCCTTTTGAGAAATGGTTGCTGATCCCAACCTTTGGTGATAATACATTCGGTACTCTTAAGTGAAGTGAGGGACCGGTCATGTTTAGCCTAGGTTCAAGATGTTCTTGTTGAACCCGGTGTATTTCTCTCTAGAGGTACATTATCGGAAGGTGGTCCCATATCTTGCCAGTTGGAATCCATTATCCAATAAGAGCCCACGGTTTTGATGTATAGTATATATGTAGAGCGTGAGATGCAAGCATTCTGCTAGATTGATATTACTTGTATTTAGACATTATTATAATATCAGAAGAATATTGATTTCAAAGAATGCTTTAGGTTATCGTAAGGTAAAAACCATCCATGTTTATGTATGGAGCGGTCTTACGATTATCCTTTCTTTTAAAAGGATTTTTAAAAGTTAAACAAGGTGGTTGGAGTTTTCTCACACCAGTCCCATGACTGACCTAGAGTTTATTTTTGTTTTGTTTTTTCCTAAACTCTTGGGTGTCTAAATTTGTACGGGCAGTCAAGTAGTTCAAGTATTTTCAGATATCATTGGAGGAGCTTGGAGCAGGAGGCTTCAGTGTTAGTTGTCTAGTGTTATTTCTGCTGTGTTGTAAGTGTTGTACTCTGATAATGTTATTGTAAATATATACTGTTTTATTTCAAAGTTATGTTATATTTTATTCGTTCCGCTGTGAGATTCGTGTTACTCTGATGTGTTATGTGTTCTTCTTCTTCTATTCTAATTTTCTATCTTATATATTCTCACCCTCTAACTTCTTTCATTAACGTTCTGGTAAACTTCGGGTGCTTGTTAGTCGACGTATTTAGTCGATAATCAGGATCGTTGTCTTTTCACGGGCTGTTATAGTGGTATCAGAGATGAAGGTCATGTAACTACCTTGGCTCTATGGCGTAACTCAGTAGAGATTGGGTTAGCAATACCCTAGGTTGAGTTTGAGTGTATATATATGCGGTTGAGTTTGAGTGTATATATATAAGGTTGAGTTTGAGTGTATATATATGAGCGCGTATTTGTTATTCAATATAAAATGGTTTTATATTGTGGAGATTTATTGATTGAGTTGTTTATGGGTTTTGATCGATCAGTTTGATCCACTGTATCGGTAAGAGTTTATAAACACTCGAATACGATGAACCAACACAGTATGTTTGAAAGAGGGTAGATGATATGATTTACCCAAATTATATTTTGATATAAAAGGAATTATTAATATTTGAAATATTATAACATATTGGATGTGCTGGTTGTTATTATAATCGAATGAGATTATAAAAGTAAAATGGTTGTATATAACCAATCAGAATTCATATAAGTGAAATATATGAAATCAAATGAATTATATCTAAATGTAAATCAGAATTGAAATTTAAAACTCTGGAAATGTGAAGATGTGTTTATAAATAGGCTTGGATTAAATATAAGGAAATTTTAAAATCCTGGGAGATTTTAAATTGTTTTACGAGCATTGTGAATGATATCTTGAAAATAGATTTCAAAATGGAAGTATTTAAATATGGATTTTGAAAGTGATAGTATTGAACTCACTTCGGTCGCTGGAAAATAATTCTGATGATGACTGCGCAGCATTATCGGTGTTCATTTTCGAGTTTGTAAGTGACGGATTACTACCAAAGATTTTGTTTTTGAATTGTTTTGAGGAAATAAGTTGTTTTGGATCCTGAAAAGGAAAGTTTGATTTCTAATATGGTAAATTATTTAAAAACTCCAAGGAAATGATTGTTAGAAAACTAAACAAATTAAATTAGAATTTGAAAAAGCAAATAGAATTTGAAATAGAAATATCGAGTAAAATTGGATGTTGAAATATGATTGGACTCAGGTGAGTAAATGGTTTGATTCTTCAAACAAAAATCGGATTAAAGTTCTAAGATAAAGATAACTAATTAGAGAAATTGATTAGTTAGTAAATTTTGTGGAATGTAACTTAACTTGGTTAAGTAATGGAATTGGGAGATATGTAGGAATTTGAAATGGAACCATATTAGCGAATTATGAGTTTGGAATCAAGAATGAAACTTGAATTTGAAATTGAATTTGGCTTGGATAAGCGAATGGTTGCATTGGAGATAAAAGTGATCTGAGTTTGATTGGGATAACATTTGTATATGTTGAATTAGTAGCAGATATGAAAGATGGAATGATATGCCTGACAAAAAGGTACAAGTTTATATTATAATTGGGTATGAGATTTTTATGAGCCTATTTAGCAAGCCGCTTGGCTGTTTGATTTTCTTTTTGATTGGAGGACGCTTAGAGAGGTGAGTTGTGATTGTACCGATTGAGCCGTACAAAGGAGGTACTGGCGAAATTTTTCAGAAATTTAAGGTTTTGGAAAAATTTCAGAATTTTTGAAAATTTTAGTTAGTCGGAATGAAATAATTATTTAATTGAAATTATGGGTTCAGTTGAAACTGAATTTAAAAAGTAAAACAAATAATTTTTAACCCAGTAATAGGATTTGTTTTTTACCTTACCAATTTCGAGGACGAAACTATTTTAAAGGGGGAAGAATGTAACGTCCCATATTTTTACGGTATTATAATTAATTTATTTAATTATTTAAATAGTGATTTAGAGATTTAAATGGTTATTTAATTAAAAAAATGAATATTTAATTAATATTTATAAGATAATAATATATTTAATTTTCGAAATAGTCGAAAATAGTAGAGTTCACGATATTGTGTGAATTGAATTATTTATAACATTTAATTCAGTTTAGAATTGAATTATATTAACGAATTTATTTATAAACGTCAATTGAACGTATTATTTATATTATAATTATAATTGAGCTCGAAATGGCATGGTAGTTCGTAATTTGGCGTTTCTAACTTTAAACGATATACAAAATCCGTATTAAGCCGGATTTTGTGAAACAAGAAACGTTCGGAACTGATGAAGTATACTTTTCTAACGAAAGAGAAAAATCGAGATTTCATCGTATAGATTGTGAGTTGTTTCCGTATCAAATTTTCGAAAAGTCGCTATGGAGTTCCTTTATAATTTATAACGATATATTTATATTATAAATGGATTTTCAATATAAATTGAATACTGATTTAATCTGGATTTGAAATGTCAAGATATAAATTCAGATTGGATTATTTTGGAGCTGTATTATATTATGTGTGAATATATACGATAATATTTATTTATAATAATTTAATTATTTTTAAATATATTTAATATTTAAATAGATTTATTTAGAGCTTTAAAAATAGCCATTTTTGCAAATGACCTCTATTTTCAACGAAACTAATTTTGTTGGATTCGGAATATTAAATTATTGTTAGATTTCAATTTTCATGATTTTTGGAGTCGGTATGTGATCGTACGGGATTTTAATGTGAAAACAGTCAATATTTTGACCTTTAAAACTAGGTTGTATGAGCAAACGGAGTCGGAATTCGACGAAACAAGTTCCATTGGGTCCGTAATGTCGAACTCTAGTTGTATGTCCATTTTCATGATTATTCGATATTGTATGTGATTACAGGAATTTTTAATCAATGATACAAATAGAAATATGATATAAATAAATAAATAAAATATGAATATAATAATAATATTTCTATCCTATAAATACCCCAATATCCCACAACCCTAAAAACCTAATTCTCCACTTGTCCGGTCAATCCCAATTTCACATCGCTACTTCTCTCATGATAAAACCTGAAAGTTCATCTTCAATAAATCATATAATTTCATATATAAAGCAATAATTCTCAAAACCAATATGTTCGTTATCCTCGTAAGATGCTCCCCACACTGGTATGCAAAACATGAGTTGCGATATCAGCTGTTCATACTGGAAGAACAGCAACGACAACTAGGTCTGAGAAAATCAAGAAAACAAAGCTTAAATTCATGTTTTAAGTATTATCTTTGGATTCCTGGCATTGATTGGAGTTGTGTGTATTATTTTGGGGAAGCTCAATAGCATTTTGGTTCATTTGTTTCGCTGGGAGGACGTGGATGTGCTGTTCGACGGATTTCGAGGCAAAGGTTCGGGCGGCAAGTGGTGGTAATGGCTGCGGAGAGGAGGAGTAGAGGTGAATGGAGGTAGTGTTTATTTGTCGAACCGCGATTTGTGTAAGGAGAGAATTGAGGTAGGAGTGACCGAAATGGCCATGCCTTTCATCGTGATGTCTACTATAGGAAATGATTTTGGGAGAGATGCAGTAGAGAGTGGCCCGGAGTATTTGAATGGGCCTGTTTGAAAGGTAAAGCCCAAGACGGAATTTAATTGAGTTTAAGTTAAAAAATAAAAGTGTGTTAACTTTAAATAATCATAAATTTATCATACTTTATCCGAATTCAGCAAAACTAGATCAGTTGGGATCGTATGGACGAGGGCTATGCAATGGAACTGACTGGGAGTAAATTGAAGCTCGTTATAATTTATAATGAAATAAATTGTCTGTCTGAATCAATCGACAATTATCATTATTTAACGATGATCGTGCAATGTGAGTAAAACTCACTAACTCTATTCAAATTATATTTTTATAAATATAATCTAGTGTTGATAAATAATGATTGATTTATGTGTGATGATTGTTTGGTTGAATTGTTGATTGTTGGTTGAAATTACAGTAAACGATATATACACGTACCGTTAAACAAACATTGATTCTGTTTATCAGAATATTACATGTTGAACTGAAATTGTTGTGAATTATATTGTGTAACATTTGTAGATGCAGGGAAACAGGTCGGAGGGATCCAACTGGATTCCTTAACATTTATTTTACTATTTTTCATATATTGTGATATATGATGTGATATATAATCTGTTGTTGATGATGTTCGTTTGGATGATATTGATCATTGTTATATGGTATGTTAAACACCGTAAGAAGTACTAGAATGTTAAAAGAGAATTTTTACTGTGTAGATTGAAAATAAAATATTTATATAAAATGAATATGCATCGTAAAAAGTGAACATTTATAAAATGAAAATATTTTATAAAAATAACCATTTATAAAATGAAAAGATTTTATAAAAATACCATTTATAAAATGAAAAGATTTTATAAAAATAAACATTTACAAAATGGATAGATTTTATAAAAAGGAAATATTTGTAAAGTGAACAGAAATTTATAAAAGAGAACATTTATAAAATCAATGAATTTAGGAAAAGAATTATTTAGAAAATAAACCGCATTTATAAGAAGGACATATTTTAGAAATGAACAGACATTATGAAAAGGACATATTTCAGAAATGAATAGACACTGTAGAAAGGACATATTTCAGAAATGAATAGAATTAAAAAGAGAATTGACAAAAGATTAAAGAACAACGAGAAGATGAATTCAAAGTAGACTGTAAATAAAAATCTATTTTAACAGATAAATGGAGATGTTTAATTTATAAATAACATTTATAAATTAAATTAAATATTTAGCATTTGATAAATGAAATATGTAAGTACGAACTGATATAGAAAGTACAAATCAGTTTTAACACCGATATTTAAAATAGATTGTGAACTCAGCATTTATAAAAGATAATTATAAATGAGATTTAAGTGTCAGAAATGGAAAGGAGAATTTGTATGAATAATTCAATAAAGAGAAGTATAAAACCACTATGTATGGACATTAGCTTTGCGATCAAATATGATGAAGATAATTGAAGACGGAGTATGCAAGGGCTGTCCTGTTTACAGAATAGTGCCTTCGGTTTGTCCAGTCCCAGGACAAATTTATATGGAAGAATGTCTGACAGAGTATATCTAGTGGATCGCGTAAGTTGATCTCTTCAAACGTATTTACGTTTGGTGGCGGAGGAATTCTTTTCTCTTAGCTGTATACCTGTGATACGTTTGGGGAAATCAATTTGTGATTTGGCAGGTATGACAATGTGACATTCAAAGTGAATGAACATCAAAAGATATGTTAGACCTCTAGCCTCACAACCGGGAAATGTTATAAAATCCAATAGGTCGCATGGCTAAGTGGTTGACTGCCAAGTAGGGTGTATTTTCACCTGATCGAGAGAAATTCCTTTTGCTTCCTAAATCTATCGATGCTGTCCCTTTTGGGAAACGGTTGCTGATCCCAACCGTTGGTGATAATACATTCGGTACTCTCAAGCGAAGTGAGGGACCGGTCATGTTTAGCTTGGGTTGCAAGATGTTCTTATTGAACCCAGTGTATTTCTCTCTAGAGGTACACTGTCGGAAGTTGGTCCCATACCTTGCCAGTTGGAATCTATTATCCAATAAGAGCCCACGGTTTTGATTGTATACTATATATGTAGAGCGTGAGATGCAAGCGTTCTGCTAGATTGATATTACTTGTATTTAGATATTGTTATAATATTAGACGAATACTGATTTCAAAGAATGCTTTGGGTTATCTTAAGGTAAAAACCTTCTTGTTTATGTGTGGATCGGTCTTACGATTATCCTTTCTTTTAAAAGGGTTTTTAAAACTTAAACCAAGTGGTTAGAGTTTACTCACACCAGTCCATGACTGACCCAGAGTTTATTTTTGTTTTGTTTTTCCCTAAACTCTTGGGTGCTCAAATTTGTACGGGCAGTCAAGTAGTTTAGGTATTTACAGATATCATTGGAGGAGCTTGGAGCAGGAGGCTTCAGCGTTAGTTATCTAGTGTTATTTCCGCTGTGTTGTACTCCGATAATGTTATTGTAAATATATACTGTATTATTTCAAAGTTGTGTTATATTTTATTCTTTCCACTGTGAGATTCGTGTTAGTATGATGTGTTATGTGTTCTTCTTGTTCTTTTATTCTAATTTTCTATCTTATCTATTCTCACCCTCTAACTTCTTTCATTAACGTTCCGGTAAACTTCTGGTGCTTGGTTAGTCGATCGTATTTAGTCGATAATCAGGATCGTCGTTTTTCCCCGGGCCGTTACAGATCTAAACAATAAATTGCACAAGCATCAAAAAATAAGTCCCCCTAAGCTTTGCCAAGTACTATATATGTACAGGGGACAAATGCTACAACCCCCTACCCCTCACCTCGCGGGGTCGAGAAAACAAGTTTATAAAAACGATTCCGAAAATGTTTAAATTATTTCTTTGAAAATCTTTTATTTCCGAAAATGTATGTAATATAGCCTTGAGATGATTTTATTTTCAAAATATTTTTGTCTCAAAGGGATAAGAAAATTTATATACATATGTTACTTATAGAAACCGTCTTATAAAACATGCATGTGTTATAAATGCACGAAGTTTCAACATCAAAACACTATTCAAAATCAACAGAAAACTAGAAATCAGAAGTATGGATTGAGTGTAATATAGGCTTACATCAATATGATCATAGCCACAAGTAAAACATCACTGAAACATCACTAAATTCATCAACAAAGTCTGTAAACAAACGCAAAACAACACCAAAATTCAACACAGCAAGAAAATAAGTTTCTTGTGCAACTTTCACATCCTAGGTCAACTCATAGGTCGATTTAGCTAAGAGGTAGGTCGACCCCAAGCTCAACCTGGACAATGTTTAGGTTGATAGTACTATCAAACGTTGGAAGGTGGACCATGGTATTTTGTTTTAGGCAGCTATCTTTCCCGAACTTAGCTTCAGACATTAATTTCAGCTAGCAACAATGGTCGAGACGACCTAAAAATTGATATGCGAAAAGGTTAACAGCAGTACTATAATTCAGAAAAATATTTACATGATTTCAACATGAAACAAGCAATATATAAACACATATAAATTTTCAGTGAACAAATTTTCACAAATCTGAGATGAAATAATAATTCCAAGGTTTTGGTGATGATTACCTATATAGATTTGAGATTTACATTTTTTATTTTAAATTCAAAGTTCGGAGCTTAGGTTTTGAGTTAAAGGGAAAGGTGAACTTTCTTTTACAGTGTTTTGATTACTATTTTTTGGAGAAGATGAAGACACTGGGAGAAAGAAAAATGAACATAACCTATGACGATCTGCTATACATTACCGATGCTAAAAACAAAAAAAATTCTCTATACAAGCACTCGATTGGTATAAAGCGATCATCAAGAGAAATGAATAGTAGAAAAGAAAAGAAAAGGAGGAAACAGAAGAAAAATAGGAGAATATAACATAGTCACAGAAGTTTTCATATATCTCATAGCATATTTGATAACATATAATAGTAATAATTATCGATATAAAATAGATGAGACAATAATAACTATATAAATTATATGATCAAAGTACATAGTCTCATATAGTTATACATAACAGTTATAGAGTTTATACAAGTGATAAATAAACTCAAACTGATAAACTGTTTCTGATAAAGATACATAACACTATCAATGCTCTGCAGTGTCATACAGCGGAACAATGATAATATAAGTATAAATAGGAAAGATGTTGCCTCCTGCTAACCCACCTGCATAGCTCCGGGTAATACATATACCTTTCGCTTGGTCTACTCATCGGCATCATCGATGAGCATCCAAGGTAATAAGAAGGAAATAAGACATTAGGTCAGACAACAGTCTAGTGTGAGAGATAAATAAATCTTAAAGTACTATAAAAGTTGTAATAGTATGTAAGGCACAGAGGGTATGGAGAATCATCATATCTTTCCCTTACATCCACAGAATTAACACATAATAATAGATATGTGCTATACAATGATAAATAAAAAGTAGATAAGGTGTGATAGATGCCTAAGTACTAAATGGTAATAAATAAGTAAACAACCATAGCATCCATCAACCATCCGTACGTTCACTCAGTTAGTGCATTGGATATACGATAACGCGCAGTTTCCATGGTACCCAAATCCATGTCACTCAGTCGGCTAGGACCTAGGTTATACCGACATGCATGCACTAAGGTAAATACCTCTCCCTTTTGGTCCTGTGAATTCCATAAGTCTCCAATCGACGAAAACCAAGAGAACCCCACTTGTTCCAAATGGACATCACACTCATTACCTCCTCTTTACAAGTAATCGCTAAAACCATGCATATCGATATTCCCTTTGCACACGTTCTGCGCAGCAGAATCAATTACTGGACTGTCCATAGGGCTCCTATCAAAAGTCGTCACAATATGGGGACTATCTCCGATGGTCATTCTATGTCGTAGGATATCATCCTATGTCTCCAATTTTTCTCTTTCCGATAGTCACCTCAATACGACTTAACATCGTTTTTTCTGCATCTCGAAGAAAAAACATTCGCAATAGCCTTGCTCTCCATCCTGGAATCATCGTCACTGAATGATAATTCACTGCATAGAAACACCACATCCTTTAACACACCAAAGCCTTTGATCGAAGAGCCAATGTCGAAAACACTTTCAACGAACCATTATATTCTACTCCTCGAAATCGTACCATCGTCGATGTCAAATTATCCAAAATGACCAACAACAATAATAATCGATAATGACTACTCGATCACCTATTTAACCAAAACTGGTTAAATACGCATCCGAGGAAAATGTCTGGCATTCGTCGTAAAATCTAGCTAGTCGCCAAGACCATCCTTCTTTTTCAGATAAACTACTAAGCTTTAGTGCTGCACCGTCTTCAAATCCGTTGTCAAGCTCCAATGCTACCCCATCATCGAACTCAACGATGCGTTTTAAAGATACATCGATAATTTATCTCATCCGCCAGAGCCTATAATCCTTGTGCATTCATTTAATATACACCTACGTGTGGATTTGATCGATAAGCACCCCAACCTCTAGCGAACAAAATTTTCTAACACTAGATCGCCTACAAACGACATTTTAAGCTAATCTAAGCCAATTATTCATCATGCAACCAACAGTCATACAAATACCCATGGAAATAATAAATCAAATAGATTCTATCTATAGAAATCAAAGTGAAATAAATGTCCACATAACCTAATTCTAGCAATATGGTCAAAACAGTGTGCAATAGCGCGTAAACGAGTAAATAACATGCACAATCAGGTAAAAATATGACAATCCGGTTAAATCAAACTTTTAATTTTTTTATTATCATATGCTAGGTTCAACTATCCTAAACATTACATTTTATAATTAAAAATCAGATTAAAACATTAGAACTATATGAGCAAATACTATCCCGTGAGAGACAATATTACTCAACTTATCCAAATCAGACCAAATAAGATGTAAAGCGTAAAGTTTGTCAATATGTGTCTCATGGAAGAAACGATGTCCAATTTCAACCTCCTGTACAAAATTTACACAGGATATAAGTTACAAAATTTCAATCGGCTAAATATCTTCATTATTTAAGTACCTTACCCAAACCTTTCTTCCCCAATATAACTAATCCCGTACGCGTAAGGATTTCACCATTATTCTTCTCTTTGCGCCCTCGACGTGCCTATACCAACCATTCGAAGCCCGACTTATCCTTGAAAATTGCGTCTTCCTGAACAATGCTACAGGCTTTGGCATCCTAAATCATGCACGTCATCAAATAAGCCTGATTATGGCCAAAGTTGGAGAGGAGGTGTGGTTTTCGAAGACAAGATTGATAGTGCCATTTTCATGACCTAACTCAGCCTATATTTGCCAGAAACTATAACACTAGATCTCAAGTTGAGTTGGCAACTACAGTGATGGAGAGCACACCTTTCAAAAAGCACATGAGAATGAAGCTTGTCTCGCCTTGAGTCCAGCTGATCTGCTCCTATGATTTTTAGTGGTATAAAAATCCTGATTCTGATTTTTGAACAAGAGAAAAGAGTGGCAGCCATGAATTTATTTTCTGCCAACAGAAAAATGATTTCATGCAATAAAGAAGAAAAATATTTGGGTTAATACTGTAGCATGTAGGCTTAAGGATTTTTCATTATTTTATTTTTAAATTCACAAATGAGGCCCAAAACCTAGAAACTTCAGTAGACAGGTGTCGCCTGCCGTCATATATGTAAAAAGGCCATCTGAAAACAATGAGACTAATCTCAAGACCTAAATCGATCGTACGTGGAAGTTAGCATTTAAAACTCGGACTATACAATGTTAGTTTCTTATAGAATTTGACATACATTTTATTTAGGCAAGGCCAAATGGTACATCTGATCGCTACGAAACTTGACGGCAAGTAACAACTCACTACTACAATTCCAAAAATATAAGTTCCATCGTAATCCAACATTTTTCTCCCAGAACGACTATTTATGCGTATTTCGAGACAGATATGACCACTTACTGGTCCAAACTCAAAATGTAACAACCCGAATTCCGGCAGACCGATTTTTTTTTTCAAAATTCTAATATTATCAAAACTCATGTTGGTTTATCTAGTATCCTACAGATAAGACAGAGATATAAAATATATCAGAGCTCAGAAAACATCTCATAATGGAATGGATAAATTATAATATAATCAAAATATAGCCTTATTCTGATAATAATACTGCCTAACCAGTATCCAAAGCTACCATATCTCTGCTACAAAACTAAACTGCGAGTATGTTATGAGGAGGGGATCAGAACACAAGTTCTGGTGACTGGATTTAAACTACACATTTTGGATAACCCTACATATACCATTCAGTTACATCTTCTTGTTTGCTAGGTTATTTGGGTTAACAGCACCGAAGGTTGATACACAAGCCGTGCCCATCTATTTCCAATAGATTAACCTAATACAATATATACATAGCTACCCCCAATAATAAGGCACCCCCCATAGTACCGCACTTGCACGGTCTCCACAGCAACACCACAGAAATATATGAAGTCCCTCATCCTACATCGGAGCGACGTACAGACCAATATAACAACGCTATGTTATGCATAGTCCTACCATCGCCATGCCGTGTAAGCATATGGACTGCCACCTTCGAATCATTCGATCGAATCAGATTCCATCATAGAGTAATGCCCTAAAGTCTACAATACACCACCCGGAGAAGACATGCATGTATCTAAACTTTCTCACGTACGTATCGTTAATCGTACTCGATGCCTGAACCTATATGATACACAATCCGGAAACGGTATGCATGTATCTGCATATATTATCTACTATGCACTGAGTTCCATAACATGGCTATATTAGATACACGGAACTCAGTCGAGAGCCTTTTTAGACATCTGATGCTATGGTCCCATCTGACCCCTCCTTCAACTAGTGAAAGAAAAACATAATTGAGATCTAGTGACGTGGCCCAGAAAAACAATAAACAACAAATCCTAATTGGCCTGTCCTTCACCCAAAGCCTTGATAGTAAAAGGTCTATGGTCTATTGGTTTAGCTCTTCATCTTTCTGCATCATGCATCATGCATCATGCTAACTGTTGATGGCTGGTACCCGACGACTACTATCAAACAGGTGGAAAGACCCGCCAAAGGCAAACATAAAAAATGGTCGTAACCCGCCTAGTCACAAGGCAACAGGATCGTCGATTCATCTATGCTTCCCTACATCCTTCTGATTTCCCACTATCATGGGAATCAAGGTATACTCACCGGGTAGTAACGCGCAGACCCAACCTCTGCAAGTACAACCTAGTGTTGCCACCATACAGAGGACTACCTAGAGTACCCTCCACGTCCCAGGAAGTCGCGCGCTTCTCCTTCCAGTCCTTCAGAGCAAGCAGAATATTAGCAGAACAACGGGCATAATAATCAAATGGACATGCGCTCCCCTTGCGCCCTATGACAACATGATGATCTATCTCATTGGGTTATTCACTTTCATACGTAACGACTGGTCCAAGCGCATCAGTTTAACATGTTATTAGACCCGTTTCCTAACCGTTTAATTATATGATTGCTCTACCTCATCAGATTTCCAATTAACTTGGTTATTCCAATCATATTAACTTCTTATTTAACTTACCAAGTTCCTCTTTCTTATTAATCTCAGTTATATAACTTAACCCATTTAAGTTCATTAATAAGACTTTAACATGTTATTCTTATCAACATATTTCAGATTCTCAGGTTTTCAAATAACATGTTCTTCTTAGCAGGATTCAGGTTCTCAGGTTTACAGAATTACAGATTACTTAACTTATAATTAAGTACAACTTATCTCATAAGTTATCTCATTTTCTCTATCGTTTATTATAACCTAAGTTATAATTTCCACTTGTCCCTAGGACAAGCCTACCTATTATCTTTTCTTTTTCCCCTTACAGGTTTCTTCATAATAGGTTATTATCATTCCCCGTTCATTCCAATTCTTTTACTATTGTTACTTTCATTCATTTCCATTAATTACGATCAATGCCATTTATTTATATCCTGTCATATACACATATTCATATGTATGTTTATGCATCAGACCTCTCACATTAAGCCGACCACTCGTGGATGCTGGATTTGCCGGGTGGTTCCGGGTAGAATTCTACCATAAGTTTGTCTTAACCTCATGCCTTAGCACTGTTATATGTATGTTTACTGTAAATTTAGGCATATTCATTTTTCAAAATTTTACTATAATTCTTATTTACAATCTTTTGGCATAATAATATTTTTAACAAATGTTCATATTCATTGTAAGTTTCATAAATATAGTGTTTACTGAAATTCCCAATTCAGACAGGTGATTAAGAAATAGACTTCATACAGTAGAAATGGTCTAACAGACGTAATTTTAGTTATCACAATTATTCCCAGTTTCTTTGCAACTTAACTTACAATATCCAATTAGGAGGTTATTAGAACATGTCTATATACCATAGTAATCCTTTTAACAACTTTATACATTTCAGTAGATTTATATTTTTAGCAGATTTACATTTCAACATATTTGTGTATTTTAACAGGGAATGCCAAACAATAGATATACCATTATCAAAAACTATAACTTAAATGCACTCACCTAATAGCTTTCCAATAAATGAATATGGTCCAGTCCTAGCATTCCATGGCTCTCTTAATTGAATCTGAAATCTAAATAATCATCGATTCACAATTCTCAAACAAAAGAAAAGGGAAGAAAGAAGAGAAATCTAAATTGACCAGATCCAAGAATTTACTTTACCACGATCAGAATTCTAAACACCCATTTGCAGATATACTTTCCTTTCCTCCAGATCTTGAATAAGAATTTCCTAAGACTAATTATTCTATTTTCTGAAGAGATTTGAGGAGCAATAAAAATGGCAGAGCCTAGACAGCTTCTTTGAAAATATGAGATTTTGGTTAGGCTATACGAGTCTATTTATAGGTACTTCGCAACGAACATGGTCCGGAAAGCAGTCCACATTCACAAACGAATCTGCCCCGGATCAGTAGGGGTCGACCCTCGGGTCGACACACCCTTGTGTGGGTCGTCCCCAAGGGTGTGGATTGACCCCTAGTAGGTTTATTTCCCGCCCAGTTTTCCTGCATTCTATGTTCTTTATTTTTTGCATATATTTATTTATATTTAAGCTTGTTATATTCATACCAACTTCTAAAGCCCTTAACTTCCTCATATGTTTTCCCTTTTACGTTAACATGGGGTCTATTTGAACCAGAATTCTGAGATGAACGCAAGGTAATGCTGGCTCCGCGTAATTCTGAATATTTAATTAAGTTATTCCCATTTTGTTATCTTCACGTATGGTTATAGTATACAAATTTTTTGGGTGTTACATGAAATATAGTGATCCGTTACTTATTCTTCACATAACGAACAACCTAGACTCAATGGAACTGGCCTAAAATTCTGATTCAGTCATTTATGAAGAATCACCTTTCGGAACCGTCAATTGATTAATTAACGATCCATATTTAAATATCCCATCATTAAAACATGGATCGTTACATTCTTACCTCCTTAAAGGATTTATATCCAAAATCCTTATGAACAAAAACAACATAACCCAACTTTCTCGAACTAGTGACATTACAAGACAAACAGTCACTTAGCGCTCTCAACAGCAACCGTTGAAGCGACCATAAGAAAGGAAATAAACCTGAAATTTGGCATGAAACGAATAGTCTCATTTCTATGTACAATCACAATCATATTCAAGATCGATGTAGCTATGCAAAACTCAATTCGTACACCTATTTTTCGAACAAATGAATGATGGAAAACAAAAGTGACAACATACTAATACGAAGACAATATAACATAGCATTGCATATTGAATTTCTTTCTAAATTTGGCAAATTTCATAGAAAATTTTCCAGCACTTTGTTTGCATGGATCGATCTAGGAAAATCACAAATCCATACAAGGCTCGTCCCAACAAAAGAAAACGAAAGTCCATATTTGGCTATCCATACATAGGGTAAAAACTACCAAAATGCATGGAAAAAATCACAACTCTACATCTATGACCTTACATACCTATATTAGGAAACCTTAGCATTTAGAAACAAATAAAAGAGAATTATCATCCAAACAATAAAATCTTGCTTATGTGTTCCTGGGAATGTACTCAACAAAGAGGATTAGATATAATAGTAGAAATTGCAACAAGGTAAATAAACATATAAAATAAAACGAATTTATCTAACATAAGCATGTCAAGTCATGTATGGATTTTATATCAAATAAAAGACTATACAACAATATTATTATCCTGCATGCCTAAGAATCATATAAATATAAATAGCCATGCAAACATCATCAATCAAACATGCATAAGGATGACAATAGCAATTATTAAAAATGACATCTATACATATCCTAACCTTCAAGATACTAATCTAACTACTAAGATACATCAAATATTAAATTCAATGCACGTATGACTCGACATCTTGGTTGCCATTACGAAATTTAAAATATAAATATAGCATCTCACATCAACAAATTTGGCATGATTCAAGTGTTATCATCCTATTACCAATTTGTATGGCAACCTATCGATGAAAACCATCGACAATTATTCCCGCATCCATTTGTAAATCTTATTTGGTTATAGAGAACTATTGATTCATCCTATCTAGTTATTACTAGCTCACATCACATCCATTATGAAATGAATATGTTGGATCTAGATTAACATTAGAAGGGAATGAATAGGGTATATTGGAGTTTTACGAGATATTAAAAATTATCACAACATAGAATGCAGTAGAGAAAATAAAATAAATAAATTTTACTCATCTTCAGCAAAACTCTACCTACTGCCACATTCCAAAAAAAATTATTAGGTATTAAAACAGACCCCGCTTACAAAACCCTGTAATCTCGAAAACTCTGCTCCTAATCTAACCTATGCTCAAAATCCTAGACTGATCTTTATCCCTAAGATCATATTTTCCCTAAACTACAATCCTGTATTCGTAAACCCTAACTATAAAACCTATAGCTAGTAAACCTTAGTTTTACAAACAAACTAGTAAACCCCTAGTTTTACAGACAAACTATAAAACCCTAGTTTTACAAACAGATTATAAAACCCCTAGTTTTACAAACAAACTAGAAAACTGTTGGACGATTTACAAAAGGAAAAGAAAACATTACAATAAAAATAAAAAATAAAACCTAGAACCCTTGTATTAAAATTAAGACATATTTAAAAAGGAAACCCTTGTATTAAAATTAAGACATAATTAAAAAGGAATTAGCCTGGCCCATTTTTAATTTGAGCTTTGTCACTTAAAATCTCGTCTTCAATTTTTTAACTCCAATGTTCGTCATTCCTTCTGACAAAAAATAGGGTTCTGGATCTCGTTCAAACTGTGTCCTTGAATCTTTGATTGATGATATGTTGCGATGCTTCTATTGATTATTGTTGTTCTTCCATGACTGTGCTTCACAAACTACAGCCTTTTGGTTGATCGAAAGCGGTAAAGGGATTTCGTGAGTTTCTCTGATTTAACTTTTGTTAATCTTTAATTGATTGTTTGTGTTTTGATGCCCTTGCCTGTAATGAATAGGTGTAATATATAGGATTATAAAACCCTAAATTAGCTCTGATTTCACAATATGGCTGTCTTGATTCTTGCGTGATTTTTTTGCCTTGATTCAATTGATTTCCTTAGACTTTGAATGATGAACTGATATTATCCCTTGCTTGATTGTTGCCATGAATGGTTTGTGAATTTCTGGAAACCATATAAATGATTTTGCCCAAAATATATTGCATGATATATCTGGAAATACATTCGAACATGTGGATTTTAAACTTGCCAAAACTAAATTCTTTGAATGTGTGTATTTCTGGAAATTAAATCAACTGATTTTCTTGGCCCATTAAAATTGATTTGATCATTTCTGGAAACATTTTAATCACCGTGAATCATCCATGTGATTTTCTGGGATGAATTATTGCCAAAAAACAATTGTGTATTCAGGAAATAAATTTCACGTGTGAAATGCAGTTTTGCCAAATTTAAGTTGTTCGTTCCCAAAAAGTATTGAGATTTTTGTCATGTGACCACACTTGATTTCATGATTGTTTGAAGTGATTTTCGCCAAAACTGATTTCTGAAACTTTGGCATAACTAAAAACATTTTTTGCCCAAAAAATATTCTTGTTGAATTCTGGAAAGCAATTGAATTATTGCCATAAATCAGTATAATGATTTTCTAGAACCAAAAACCAATTTGTTTCCTATGAGTTTCTAATGGAATTCTAGAAACTTGTTTGCATGCAGACTTCTTTATGTACGTTGTTCCTCTTGTATTGCTAAGCCCCTTGTTTGATTTCAATGCATTGTTGTTGACTTTACTTTGCCTTATATATGTGGACTTGGAATTGCTTTGCATTTGTATCATTCTGTCCATATTCACATCCACACATTTTGCTAGTGTATGTGTTGCTTGTATGTGCATTTCCATTTCTTGGCTGGTTTGAATGTGTTCATGCAGGCTCGAATTGTTTTGTGTATTCACATGATTCACTGTTGCATACTTGTGGAATTGGTTTGCCATTTCTTACTTGACTCTCTAGGATTGTTGTATCATCTTTTTGCATTGCATAAGCCATTGTGCACATCTGTGTGCATGAGCCTGTATTTTGGTTGATGCACCCATTCTGAGCTTGACCACTTTGGCTCCCTAGCCTGGTTTGATTTTATGTGTGCTTGTGACTTAGCACTATGCATGCTGAACCATTTGTGTTTGCTGCCATGTTTTAAGCTTTGCATTTGTGTCTTGGCAAGTGTATATATTGCATTGACATTTGTATTTATACTTGCTCAATCCAATTCTCTCTTGCACCGCTAAAAATATATTAAACTATCCATAATGATGCATATGCTTGTTGACTTGTCATTGTCCCTAATTTGATCGCATGAGTTGTATGTTGGCATGTACTTGTATATAAGCTCTTTGTAGTCGTTGATCTTACTGAACAATTGTTCCTACTATGTATATACATACATACATATATATGCACAAATTACTGTGTGTATGTATATATATATATATGTGTGTGTGTGTGTGTATGTATATATATGTGTGTGTGTGTGTGTGCGCGTGTTCATGTCTGCATATGTACTGAATTTCTTGGTTCATGTTGATTCGTTGATTTGACCATATTGCCCCTACACAAAATATATGTGTATATACATACACATATATGTGTATACATGTATGTGTAGAATATATACACACACACACACAAATGTGAGCATTAGAAATACTGTCTACCTTGTGGTATTTATAGTGCATCACTGTGAATATCACAAGCTGTCTAGACAGAGATGGATGTCCATATAAATCAGATCAAGTCATGAAATATGATGAGAAGAAATATGATGAGAAGCATACCAAAATTCTGAGGCAAATAAATTTCAAAATAAAATTATATCTTCTAGAATTTAAAAATATTTTTGTTCCAGATTATTGTTTATGTTCCTATGACAGATAAGCAGAAGACTGGACTGACTATGAAGTTGGCAGAAGACAGAAGACAAGACTGTGTCATTGTGTCAATGTATATATAACAAAGAGTGAATGTAAAATAGTGGCAGAGTGAAATGTATGTGTTTGTACAACTGAGTGACTGAGTGAACTGTAGTAGGGAGCAATGCATACAAATGAAATTGAATACATTGTTTACAGTAATAAGATGTACAAATAGTGGAATTATAAATTCCTACTATTCAAATGTAGAAATAAAATATTATATTTCAATAAAACACTATTTGAATATTTAAATTCTTGTGTAGTAGTATTTTATTCAGAATTATATATTTAATTTTGTGTGTGATGAATTAAAATAATACAATTACAAACACATTTATAAAATATATATATATATATGTTTGTTATCACTAAACAAAAATCATAGAATTGTTATATACAACAATCTCCCCCTTTTGAAGATGACAAACATAAAACAAGATTTTGAAAATAATAAATGTGTTTGACAGTAAATGTTTGAACTCCCCCTATACGAATGTTTGAACCCCCCTTATACGTATGCCCCTTTCAACAGAACTCCCCCTAAATATGTGCATGAGTGAAAAGAATAAATCAAATGAAATTTCAATATTAAAATATTTATAAAATATTCACTGATAAATCAAAATTTTAACCCATTATCCCCCTTTTGTTATCATCAAAAGGACAAATAAATTAAAACAGTGATGAAAAATTGACTAAAAATATAACATCAACTTAAGAGAGAGAATAATAATCATAAATCTCAATCAATTAAACAAAAATCATAATATTTCAAAAACTAATGGTAAATTTCACATTGTAGAATGACGGATTTACGATGAAATTTATAAAAATGGAGAGAGATTAAAAAACATATGGATTCCAATTATTTTCAGATAAATTTTTAAAATTGAGCACAAAACAGTGATGGATTTGGACAATGATTATAAATTCAATTTAAGTGACAAACTCAAATAATCTCAAATCCCAATAACCATAACCAGATCTTGGATTTCATATTCAATTTAAGTGACAAACTCAAATAATCTCAAATCCCAATTTAAGTGACAAACTCAAAGAATTTCATATAAAATTTTATTTATTCTAATTATTTTCTTTTTCTTTTGATCTAAGAGCACACCGACCATAACCAGATCTTGGATTTTTAAATGGAGTCAGTTGCAGCTTAAATATAAGTAATCTCTTAACCATGCATGACTAGAGCTTGAATTATTAAATGAGGTTAGAGAAACACTTATGTATATTATATTCTTATCATTTTCTTTAAAATAAACTCCTCGGTATATAAAACCAATATGGATGATAGAAACATGGTAGGTATGTGAAATCAATTTCTAAATTAATCATATTATGAAATATGCTCAATTGTAATGGGATATTTGAAAATTTTCAATTATATTTATTTCTGAAAAATAACATAATCAAAATTTCATCACAAATATTGACAATGTATATTTAAGATGATTTTTAAAAATATTAAACTATTCACATTAATATAAAATCATGATGGATGACTAAATGATGAAAACAAATAGAAGATAGTCGTGAAATTAACCCCAATTCAAAGATATTATAAGAGTTGTTCAATCATCATGAAAAATTAAATAATATTTCTTCTTGTTGTGAAATATACTATAGTCATAACTCATCACAATTTCAAAAATCTGATAATAATTTTAATGAATTCTAAATACAGTCCAATTTGGTTATTGATTTCAATTTCAGAATAAATAATCAATAAATGATTTTAAAATTGAAGATTAACTACATAAGGGATTCGAAAGATCTATGCAATTTGACAAATTAGTTTAAAAAAAAAATCAAGTAGTTGAATGATAAAATTATAAGACACCAAGATTGATACCAGTTGTTATCTCCATTAATGAGAATTTTAATACCAGTAGCTAACAAAGGTATCTCAGACAACAATATCCAATTACCAAGCTCAAGCAGTTAAATCTAACAAATCAATTCCATCAACTAGAGCAGCAAACAATTTTTACCAAAACAAGCAGTCATCAAAACATTTTCGAAAACGATTCCTTTTATCAGAGCAGCAAGATAGATTTGGAATAAGTTTCACAAGAAAGTTTTCAGAAAAATTACAACAATTCCAAATAGACAAATCATGATCCAAGATTTAAAGAAATGGTTTTATTTGAAATCACTTGAAGTGATGTAAAAACTTCAAGATTTAATGAATCGATCACACAAGGTTATTGATTTCAAATCCAAGAAGTTTGTGAGATTCAAACAAAAATTCAAATGATTTCAGACAAAACAATATACAAGTAAATGATCATGGTTTCAGAAAAAAATTCAGGATGTAGCACAAGAATCTATGCCAAAAGATTTTCAATTCAAAGGTTCAGCCATTTAAAAAACAATTTTGAACCTTTTATCAGAGCAGCAGTCCGCAAATTTCAGATCAGAGTTAAAAAATAATTTTTCAGAACTATTTTGAACAAGCACAGGAGATGATTCATGATCCAAGATTAGAGAGACAGTTTATTTAAAATCACGTAAGTAGATGTGTAAATTTCAGGATTCAATGAATCGATCACATAATATTATTAATTTCAAATCTAAGAAGTGTGTAAGATTCAAAATACCAAAAATTTCAAATGATTTCAAACAACCAAATATCTAGTCAGATTATCATGAATAACAAAGAATTTCAAGATTAAATACCACAATCCATTCAAAGATGATTTTAAATAATCAACACAAAGGTTCAAGCCAAATTGATTTTCACTACAGAAATATCCAAGCCAATCCGAAAACCAATGAAATTATCACAACTAAAAAATAGTAGTGTGTTGTAATAAGTGTAATTTTTAAGTCTTTCCAAAATGAATTAGAAGATACTCAAAATAACAAAGGTGTGTGAAATTTCAATAGTTTCTCAGATCTACGGAAATTTCGAATTCAAATTAACAGTGTTCAAGATATGATAAGAATACTTCGGCACTGTTAGGAATTCAGAAACCAGTAAACAAAAATAAACTTCAAAATAACTGTAGAAATTTATAAATTCGAATTCAAGATCTGGAAATCATTAAAACATCATAATTTTATACAAATGAAGCAAATTTCTAGAAAATCATGAATTATACAATTTGAAGTTAAGAAAGCTCAAGAAAAAAAATTGTGGCAGTGTCAAATCAGAACAATCAAACGAAAAATAAATAGAAGGGGTAGAAGGATGAAAAAAATAAAAACAAAGAATATAAACAGACAATGTGAGTCTAGAGATCATACTTGATTTACACAAGATGTTATGGATCTCTAACTCAGCAATCTTGGCTAAGGAACTCTGAATAATTCAATAATATGAAGCAGTATGAATACAGATCTCTTTATGCAAAGAAGTTCCTCAACCATCTTCGGTACCTAATAGTTTAGAGGATCGAGTGGTCAAAATTTGTAAATCACTCTCAGTTGTATTCTTACATTTTGCTACCCAAACCTGTTTATATAATAATCCATCTGAATTTACCAAAGTGCCTTTAGGGACACAAATCTGTTTATATTTAATCAAATTTTTTCTATTTCCTTTTGGGATCCAAGATTGTTTAAATGGTTTGTTACCAAACAAAATCTCATATTGTTTACGATTCAAAAATCCTTTGAAATTATCAAAATTTATATTTTCAAATTGATCTTTTCCAGAACGGTTTGAAGGATTTTTAAAGCCATTTGAATTCAGTTTTTCAAACCCATTGATTTTCCCTAAGTAATGACCATTCCTATTTCCAGAAGAAAATTGATTTTTCAATAGCATATTCAAATATTTTTCTCCGGTTGAAAAATGTTTTAAACTCAATTCGGAATCGTTGATTTTGGATTTAAGATCACTATTTTTTTTCATTAGATTTGAACAATGATTAATTTTAATCTTTCTCCTTTCAGTATCATTTTGTTTCAAAATCAAAATTTCATATTCAAGCAGTTTGATTTCGGTCTTAGACTCAAAAAATTTGGATTCAAATTGAATTTGTTTTTCA
This sequence comes from Allium sativum, assembly GCA_030737875.1. Taxonomy (NCBI): domain Eukaryota; kingdom Viridiplantae; phylum Streptophyta; class Magnoliopsida; order Asparagales; family Amaryllidaceae; genus Allium; species Allium sativum. Next base: position 313,890,214 of record CM060922.1, on the reverse strand, counting down.
AACTCAAGTTTCTTGAAATTTTCAATCTCTCTTTCAAGCTCATTGAAGACTGAATCATTTTTCTATAAATTTTCTTTTTCAGTGATTTCATGTTTGGAATTTCTAATAGCCTTAAAAAAAGTTCCTTTTGCAAATAATTGTCTATACTTTTTAGCTCGATCTCGTTATCTTCTAAAATTAGATTTTCCTCTTCAAACTTTTGAACGTTTTATTTGAGATGAATGAGATCACATTTCAATTTCAAATAATTTTTGCAATCAGAATTTCCTAATTTCATGACATTTGAAAGTTTTGATTCCAAACAGTTATTTTTGTTGGTCAACTCAAGATTTTTAGATTTTAAAGTTTACTTTTTCCATTGGAATGTATCAACAAATTTAGTTAAATCAGCACACATATAAACTAAATATTCGTATAAGAAAAATTTCCTGTCTCACCGTCTATTGAGTCTCCATCTTTTGATCTGCTTGAATTTTCATATGTTTCTATTTTTAAGCATAGATCTGAACCTGAGTTGACCTTCTGGGGTTTTGAGTTGCTGCTGACAATTCTTCCATACTTCGCATCGAGAGTATTCCAGATTTCCTATGCATACAAACAATGGGAGATATGGTTATAATCGATATCATCAATATTAGAATATAAAATATGAGTAGTGCGAGAATTAAACTCTATACCACTCCTACCTACCCAACCATATCCATTAATAATAGTATCCCAACATTTAATATTTAAATACTTTAAATAGGACTCTATTTCTGATTTCTAATTTAAAAAATATGTACCATTAAAAATATTTGGAATACGACTGGACTGACTTCGGTGCACTGACAACTAGGGGAATACATGACTCTAGAGTTAATCAAAATACCAAGCTCTGATACAACTTGTAGGATCTAGACTAACCTTAGAGGTGGGTGAATAGAGTTTATTGGAATTTTACGAGATATTAAAAATTATCACAACACAAAATGCGACAGAGAAAATAAGTACAGGAAGGTATCAAAGCAAAATGATGATACAACAGTCTTAGAGAGTCAAGCAAGAAATGGTAAACCAATTCCACAAACATGCAACAGTGAATCATGTGAATACACAAAATAGTTCGAGCCTACATGAACACATTCAAACAAACCAAGAAATGGAAGTGTGCATACAAGCGACACATACACTAGCAAAATGTGTGGATGTGAATATGGAAAAAATGATGCAAATGCAAAGCAATTCCAAGTTCATGTACTTAAAGCAAAGTAAAGTCAACAACAATGTATTGAAATCAAACAAGGGGCTTGGCAGCACAACAGAATGCACAACTAATCCTTCTCATGATGCCAGAAATAAACGACACCTCTTTCATATGGAACTAACCACCTCGGTTGGGCTTGTACTACCTCACCTCGAATTATGGAGTTGTCACCGGTAATAAACACAAGTGATGTTCACTAAAGAAATATCGCTTTTGAACTGGTATATCTCCAACTCAACACACTCAAACAACTGCATTTCCAACACATACCTATAGGAAACTTCATACTCATAGAAAGACAAGAATTCCAACTATTGCCACTAGCAAAGATTGAGATACTTCTTGAAGGAATCTCAGTGGTATGACATCACTAAATGACTCCAACCCTTCCACTAAAAAATAGTGCCTCCAACTCACCTAAGCAAACTCTGTCGCCATCGACTCCGAATCGGGAGTCAACTACTCATTCTCACATGGTTTTGATTATGGACTAAAATGCGAAACCTTTCCATTTGTAAACATAACACTTAAACCATACACACATCCAAGTGAGTACTGTCAGCCTCTAGTTCCTGCTTGAGACGAGAAATCAACACACCCATGGGTCAACTCGAACTTCTAAACCATCCAAACTCTCGTAAGACTTATAACAACATCCTACTCGAGATGACATTACCTAAGCACTCCTTTTCTCAATGGAAAGTGGAAACCGAATAAACTGACAACAAAATATGTTGACTCACTGGTTGGCTCAAATGGCCCAACCAATCAACACCAAATCAGCTTATAAAAAACTGTAATCAGCATACACCAGTCAACTATCTACAATCGATAAAGTCCCTTCGGGATTCCAAATAAAAGAACATGCTTAATCAGGTCGATATGGAACTCGACTCAAACATAGTGGAAATTTGATCACCTCATCGAATGTGTTCAGACACTCCCAAGCTATAAGCTCAAGTGACGACTCGCTACTAAAGAAATGTCTCAGCCAGCTATCATCCAATCATAAGTGACTCGTCTACTGAAGTTCTAAGTCTCATCCTATTATCGCTAAGTCGAGGACGACTAGATACCGAAGAGCTTGTCCAAGCCCACTATCGTCACCATCAACCTCTCACTACCACTGATATTTCGTATCCTCCAAGTATGTGAACCATTAAACTCAAAGATTAAGTCCAGTTAAGTTCAACAATCACGGTATGTTACACACATATATAAACTAACTTAGCCCTCCAAACAATAAGTCACAATCAAGGAAGACGAACTAATTATCACGAGTCCCATTACCATTCCACCCATCGAACTATAGGATCAAATGGAATGATGAAACCTCGACATCAAACTAAAACACGTACGGAAACACCACTATGGAAATGTATATTGAATGGTGGTGTCGCTTTTCTTCTTTTTCATCGAGGTAGCACGCCACGAAACAGAAACGACGATCAGTACATATATTTCCACGATAGGTCCTGACAAAGTAGGACAAACTTATATACTGGGTGCAAACTCGAACATCGAGAGCTTCCTTGATCTACTCCTCCAACTTATCATTCCCTCAGAATGAAATCAACTTACCTTCTGAGTTGATCGCTCAACCCAACCACAAACTCTAGAATTTGAAGTGATAATATAGAGAATAATCGTACTTTGATAACACTTCGAATTTGATCACACTCTCCAATGCAGACACATTGCCTATCGATGAACTACTCATCGACTTCTAAGAAGTCGATCAAAATCACTTCAAAGTGAACCATGTACTGGTCCCAAACGAATAAATTTCGAAAACCGAAAATGATAAGGACTCTTGACCAATTCAGGCCCAACCTTAGAGTCTCTTAGGAATAAACTTCTAGTTTATTCATTACTAAATTCAAGTCGTTGAAGAAACCCTTGCGGGAACCCATCGAGCCACAACAGTCAACTCCATTCCAAGGAACGATATGCCACATGGATACGTATGATCTAGACAATGCGGCATAGTCGACTCATTGAACCTGAATCCAAGATAATGGTTTATATCAATGATAGAAACAAAATCTATAAATCAAAACTAGTAGTTATCGATTCTGACCAATTCTCAACTCCAGAGATGGAGTGATTGGAAGCATTTCTCGTTTGTCGGATCATCTTCAATAAGTGGTAGGGACAATTAGTAGTAATAGAGAAAACAATTCCAATGGCACTTATGTGTTGGATCTTGATTAACACTAGAGAGGGTGAATAGGGTTCATTGGAGATTATGAGATATTAAAAGATATCACAACATAAACTGCAATAAAGAAAATAAATGTAGAAAGTAAAGAACACATATTTTACCCAGCTTCGGAAAACTCTGCCTACTGCTGCATTCCCCAAGGTTTTTTACTAGAATTAAAACAATCTCTATGCTTACAAAATCCCTTTAAGCTCGCGACACCCGCTACCAACTGTTCTAATCCTATGCTCAAAACCCTGTACTGATCTTTATGCCTAAGATCATATTTTTCCCAAATTACAAACCTGTAACTCATAAAACCTAGCTATAAATCATATAATTACTAAACCCCTAGTCTACAGACAAACTAGAAAACCGATGGATCAATTAAAAAATCATTACGTTTATGTATGTTTTTCCATACATGTAGCTTCATATGTGCATTGTCACTTGTGTGTTCATGGATACTTGTAGCATGTCTGTGTTGTCAAGCTTCACCTGATCACATCATACTTGATATATTTGCCCCTTTCTGACCATGTTGTCCCTGCACAAAATATATGTTTATATACATACATATGTATGTGTACACATGTATTGTGTATGTGCAGAATATATATATATATATATATGTCTATTTGTTTGTGAGAGAGAGAGAGAGAGCACTAGAGACGATGTCTACCTTGTGGTATTTACAGTGAATCACTGTGAATATCACAAGCGGTCTAGACATAGATGGATGAACACGCATATCAGATCAAGTAATGAAATATGATGAGAAACACACCGAAATTATAAGGCAAACAAAATTTTAAAATAAATTTATATTTGCTCAAAATTATATATGTTTTGTCCCAGTTTATTATGTGTGTTTCTTTGATAGGTATGCAGGTGACTGGACTGACTATGAAGCTGGCAGAAGACAAGACTGAGACAGAGTGACTGAGTGTATGTATATGAGTTTGTTCAATCTGAGTGATTGAGTGTTGTAGCGAAGAATTGATGTAAGAAATGAAACTGAATATATTGTATTACTGTGAGATGTACAAATAGTGGAGTTATAAATCTATACTATTCAAATATAGAAATAAAAAAATTCAATAAAATAATGTTTGAATATTTAAATTCTTGTGCAGTAGTATTTTATTTAAATATAAATATATAATTCTATCCATGATGAAGTAGAATAGTACAACTGTAAACACATTTATTATATATATATATATATGCTTGTTATCGTTAAACAAAAATCATATAATTATTATATACAACATCATGTGCAAAACAGCTTATACTATATGTACTAATGATATATAGATTTGAAAACCAAAATATAACAAATGTGTACTTTCTCGTATGTATTAACTCGTAAATTTGGTACTACCTAGGTTAAACAACACAACCCGAGCTCTGATACCAAAATGTGACGACCCGCTATACACCATTGGTGCTTATAACCAAAAAATTACGCTATATAAACATATGATCGGTATAAAGCTATCGTCAAGAGAAAGGAATAGTAGAAAAGAAGAGAAAATAGAAAGCAAAGAAGGAAATAGAAGAGAAAGAAGAGAACATAATACAAACACAATCGCATAATCTGTTGTATACCTCACAACGCATCAGATAACATATGACAGTAACAATCACAAATATAAAATAGGCAAGACATTAATAACTATATAAACCATATAATCAGAGTACATAGGCTCACACGGTTATACATAACAGTAATCGAGTTTATACAAGTGATAAATAAACTCAAACTATTAAACTATCTCTAATAAAAATAAATAACATAACATAGCGGAATAAATCATGACAATACAAGTATAAATAGAAAAGACGTCGCCTCCTGCTAATCTCCCTGCATAACTCCAAGTAATACATATACCTTTCTCCTGATCTGCTCATCAGCATCGTCGATGAGAAGCCAAGGTAATAAGAGGAAAATAAATTCTTGAGTCAGACAACAGTCCGGTGAGAGCGATAAACAAATCTCAAAGTACTATTAAAATCGTAATAGTATATATGGCACGGAGGGTATGGAGAATAATACTTGTCATGCCCATGTATCCACAGAGTTAGCACATAACAATCAATATATGCTACATTATGATAAACATCGAGTAGATAAGGTGTGATAGATGCCTAAGTACTAAATGGTGATAAATAAGAAAAAAAAACCATAACATCCATCAACCATCCTCAAATTCACTCACGCGGTGCATTGGATATACGATAATGCTCGATTTCCATGATGCTTGAATCTATGCCACTCAGTTTGCTAGGACTTAGGTTGTACAAATGTGTACGCCCCCAAGGTAAGGAGCCCCCTGGTCCAGGTGAATGCCAAAAGTCCTCTATCAACGGAAACCAGGAGGACTCCACTTGGTCCACATGGACATTACACCCATTACCTCCACTTTACGAGTAACCTCTAAAATTGTGTGTATTGGTAATACCTTTGCACACGTTTTACACAACAAAATCCATCACTAGAATGTCCATGATACTCCCATCTGAAGTCATCACAATATGGGGACTATCCCCGGTGGTCATCGTATCTCCAAAAATACCATCTTGCGTCTTTAATCTCTCTCTCTCTCTCCGACATTCACCTCAATACGACTTAACTTCGCCTTTTCTTTATCTCGGAGAAAAACCATTTGCAACAGCCTTACTCCCCATTCTAGAATCACTATCGTTGAATGACAAGTCATTGCGTAGAAGTACCACATCTTCATCTCAAGCCAAAGCCACTGATTGAAGAGTCATCGTGTCCAAATTACTGTCGAACAAACCATCATATCTTGCTCCTCAAAATCACACCATCGTCGATGTCAAATTGGCCAAAATGTCCAACAACAATAGCAATCTATATGGACCACTTCATAGTAATCGATAAAGACTACTCAGATCACTTATTTAACAAAAATTGGTTAAATACGCAACCGAGGAAAGTGTCTGATATTCGTCGTGAAGTCCAACTCACCACTAAGACCGTCCTTCGTCTTCAATTAGCCACCAAGCTCCAGTGTCACTCCATCTTCAAATCCATCGTCGAGCTATAGTGTTGCCCCATCGTCGAATCCAACCATGTATTTTGAAGATTATTTAAAATTTTATCACATCTTCCCAAATCTATCATCCTTATGCATTCAACCAATAAACAAAGACGTATGATTTGACCAATAAGCATCCCAACCTCTAGCAAATGAGATTTCCTAATACTAGATATCCTACGAACAACTTTTTAAGCTAAACTAAGAAAACAATCCATTCATGTAACAATTAGTCACACAAATTCCTAAAATAGCAAACAAACATCCACAATGGCAATAAAAATCAAATAGATTCTATTTATAGCAATTAAATAGAAATAAATGTCCAAGTAACCTAAATCTAGCAATGGGGCCAAAATAACGCGCAATAGCATGTAATAGTGTGCAGTTAGGTAAAAATGGGACTACTAAGTTAAATCTACTTAAATCACTTTTTAATCTTTTTATTTATTATTTACTAGGTCCAACTACCCTAAATATTACGTTTTATAATTAAAGAACTGTTTAAAATGTCAAAACTATATTGTACGAACAAATACAATCCAATGAAAGACAATATCACTCACCTTTTTCAAATCATCCCAAATAGGCTCTAAAGCATAGAGCTCGTCAATACAAGTCCAATGGAAAAAATGACGTCCAATTCCGACCTCGTATGCAAATGTTACAAAGGATAGTAGTTACACAATTTCAATCGGCTAATCAACTTAACTAACTATTAATAATTTAATTACCTTAACCACACCTTTCTTCTCCAATATAACAAATCTCCTACACACATATAGCCAAACCCAAAACCATCATATCCTTCCACAACCTTGTTTCCTCAATCCTCAATAAAAACACGCAAGGATTTCACTGTTATTCTTCTCTTCGCACACTTCACATGCCCGTGCCAACCGTTCAAATCCCGACTTTCCCTTGAAAAATGCGTATTCTTGAATGCTACTATAGGCCGTGGCATCCCAAATCACGCGTGTCATTAAATAAGCCTAATCATGGACAAAGTTGGAGAGGGGCAGTGGTTTTCGAAGACAAGATTGACGGTGCCATTTGTGTGGCCAAACTCTACCTATTTTCCCCAGATAATATGACCCTAGATATCGAGTTGTGCATGGCCGCTACGGTGATGGCAAAAAAACCTTTCAAAATCCACATGAGAATGAAGCTCGTCTCTCCTCTATTCCAACAGATTCGCTCCAATTATTTTTAGTGGTATAAGTATCCGGATTTCGATTTTTGAACAAGATAAATGAGTAACGGCCATGGGTTTATATTCTGCCAATGGAACGTTGATTTCACGTAATAAGAAAGAAATGGGATTGGGATAATGCTGTAGCAAGTGGGACTTGGGAATGTTAAATATTTTGTTTTTAAATTCACAAATGAGGCCCAAAACCCACGAACTTCAATCGACAAGTGTCGCCTGTCATCATCTATGTAAAAAGGCCTTTTGAAAACAATGAGACTAGTCTCGAGACCTAAATCGGTCGTACATGGAAGTTAGCCTTTAAATCTTCAGTTATACAATGTCAGTTTCCTACAGAATCTGACATACATTTTATTTATGCACGAGCAAATGGTACATTGGTCACCATGAAACTTGACGTATGCAACAACTCACTACTATAATTCCAAAAATAAAGTTTCGTAATAATTCGAAACTGTGCTCCCTAAATGAATATTTACGTGTATTTCAAGACCAATATGACCACCAACTGGTTCGAACTCAAAATATAGCGATCTGTATAGTTATTCTTCATATAATGAACAAATCAGACTCAATGCAACTGGTTCTAAGTGCTGATTCGGTTGTTTTTGAAAAATCACATTTGGAACCGTCAATTCAATGATTAATGATCAATATTTAAACATTTAATCATTAAAATATGGATCATTACATAATCTTTTTCTTTCCAAACCATTATTTAGTTAATTAGGTTTAGCTAGGTCCCAAATACTCCATTTAGGTTAAGTGAAAATTAGATTAGATCTAATTACACCAATTAACCCATAATTAATAACATTTTCACTATTTTAGCCATTTTACCACGTAATGTAACACTTTTTACAATGTTTCAACTTTGAAAAGTTTATGCAAACATTTTTGAATCCTTTTTTTGACACATGTTTGAATATGTTTACACTTAAATTTTATAATTTCTAATAAAACACACATTTTACATTTCTTTGGTCAAAACTTACAAATTTATTTACCAAAATTGTTGTATTGGCTTTATTTAAGTTGAATAAATATACAAACACATGAGAAAATTACTTTTTCATAAAAATATTTATTTTTTAAATAATATTTTCATTTTATTTATGCTTATTGAATTTAAAAACATTATTTTACATCAAAATTCAAATTTGATTGTAAATATGAAATATAATTATCAACACATATTTCATTCCAAATTCCAGTTTAAAAGATTTTACAACTTTATTTTCCATATTTAAATTTATTTATTTTCCAACAAATGAACTTGAAATTCAATTCATATTAATTCTACTTTTACCTTCAAAGCTCAAAAATTATTTCTCATTTAAAGTCATTATTTAATCATTCCTAATGATTAGATAAGCTTCCAAAGTTTCTCTTATTTTCTCAACTAACAAATTTTAATTACTGCAATAGTATGTTTTACCCAGATGCTCGAAACCCATGTTGTTACAACTTAGGAAACAAAGTAGGTCCCTAAAACTTAAGGTGAAACATGTCTTTACGCGAACATGCATCAAAGCAAGCTTAGCACTGATCCATAGTCCAAAAATTACCATCGAATCCATAACTTGAGCATGAACTCCAAACAAATGAAAATTTGAAATGTAGCTTTGTTGAGTTCTTCTTGACCTACCATATCAATGACATGTGATTTGAACTACTACTAATTGGTTAGCACTGATTCGCCAATACTAATCCATATTTTTTCCTAAACTTAATCACCATTAGATTAGCGTTTTAAACTAAGCAATCATTATGCATAATATATCCTAATAGGCATACATTCATCTATATTAAATAAAAATCTAAATCTAAGATTCTAACCATATAAACAAAGGAGATCTACAAAATATTAATTTTATGAATCTTTATTGAATTATTTGAAATTTATCTATATGATTAAAGAAGGTTTAACACACATTTCAAATTTTAAAATCGCTTAAAATATTATTATAAATCAGTTGGTTAATGAGTAGATGATTAAAACACTCTCTTCTATCCAACGCGTTCCTAAGCATTTCCAAAGTGTTCACATTTCAAGATGAACAACTGCTCCAATGTGATCCCCAATAAGAAATCTTCAATCTAAAATGCTAATCTCATTAACCTTCCATTAATAACAAATTTTAGCTAACTAAAGTATGGTTAGGGAAAAAATTTGGGTTAAAATGTTAATGGCGGTCTTCTCTATTTTTATGAAGTGCAAAATGATGGGAAGAAGTATCATCAACCCCAACCTCATGTTACTTCCAAAATGGGCTTTGGGCATATCTATTAACTTACTTATTACTCATTCAGTTGTTCAAAATCAAGTTAAACTTTGAATAACCATATATTTCTCTAGCAATAAGTCCATCTTTCCAATATGATCTCTTTAGAAAAAGTAAAAACACCATCCGCTTTAAGTGGAAATAGTTTTAGACCCTTGTTCGGCTTCTATCACAAGTTATAGGACACACATGATTTTCATAACCAAAATCATTCGACAAAAAATTCAAAGGATGGAAAATGTCTCTGATAATCCCTTCCCAAACCTATAGAATAATATGACTCTAAATAAAAATAATATTAATATTTTATGACCTTTCAATATGTAGAGGCAATCATCATATTTTCCCACTTTAGGAATTTCACCCCTGAAATCTCTATCATGAATTAATAAGGTTATCCTGCAAGCCTACCAATCATATACAAGCATAAGCAACTATAATGCAGCATATTATCATACGTAGTTGTCAAATGAAGAAGGATGCAGGGTACTGCACCATGGAAGATTTCACGATATCGTAAATGAAAAAAAAGCAATAATTAGTCCATTTAATGAAGTAAATAGCTCAAAATAAGCTTCTCTCATGCTCCACAATCACATTCTCTTGCTCTCTACTGAACCTTCACTAACTTCATGCTCTCCTTCAAAGTTGCTTTATGTCATGTTTGATGATACAAATAGACCTCCAAGGTCTCAAAGCTTTTGGTTCAATATCGGTACCATCTAGTTAATCTAGTGCAATAATTATGCCAGAGTCACGAACAAACTTCTGCGAGTTAGAAAAACATAGAAGGAATTGTGCCCACCCGCCATTCTTTATGGTAAGTCAACTATATTGTAACACCCCACCTCCGCCAATGCCACTCTTGCAAGGACATTAGCTTTGGAGGGGCGTTAAACAAGGTAAACATGCATGCAGATATCACAAGACAGAACATATAAGTAAAACAGAGTAGTAAAGCAGCGGATAAAACTTAGCATTTCAAAACCACAGTCATGTTACAACAAAGTACTTGGTCATTATTTTCCAACAACAAAGTCTAGATAAAAGCATAAACTGAAAAACTGAAATACATAAAGTACTATCCCCAAAATGAAGTGATAAACCATAGCTAGTTCAATGTCCAAAACCGTACATGAGCAAATCCAGTAAGCAAGCTGTAAAGATCCAAGTTAAGCTCCAATGTTCCCACCCTGAGAACCTGAGGGGGGGAACGGAAGAAAAGAGGCGAAAGAAAACAGGTCAGTCAAAAAGACTGGTAAGCCCTACTACTATCTATCTATGAACTAGTAAAGTTAACTGGCATGAGAAGCTGAGATGAACATAAGGATAACAACATACTGGCATGATGATTAACTAACAAGATAGATAAATGTGTCATCGCATAATTAAGGTTAAGTTTTGCACCATGGGTGTACTAGCATTCTAACATGTCAAGTAAAAACAAGAATTGATCCCTTGGCCCAAGCTTGGGCCATCATCATGAGGTGACCTAAATTAAGGTCCAACTACACGGTCTAGTCGATCGGCTCCCTATAAGCCTAACTTGTCAAGTGTCGGTGTCATGCGGCTTAATCATGTAATGTAGTTGACTGTGCAGGGTCCACCCTAGGGTGTATCTGGCCCTACGGTGTAACCCTCAGACACCATACCATGATGCACAGTCCAAACCTACCAGTGCCCGTGTTCAACTCCGGACTTTGATGTGCACGACCATGGTCCGCCTGAACAACCGGGGCATCATTCAGCCGTCTCTTTTGGTCTCTTACAATCAGCCCAGTAATCGTGCCGCACCCTAGCCTAGTCCTAGGGTCTTATGATACATCTAGAAGGTTACTGCTGAAAAGGACCACGCAACTAGGGTTTCTTAACGGGTTAAATGTGGTTAACCCGATCCAAACGTGGATTAAATCGGTTAAGAGTACCCAAGGCTCCTGACTTAACCTCGATTAATCCATCAAGCCCAAATTGGTTAAGTATTAAGTGGACCATGACTTAACCCTAATCAGGAGGCATTAATTAACTTAATGCGCTTTAACCTCTCACATTAGACTTTGTTGTGGTTACTAGTTAAGCCGGGCGGGTCCGGGTAGCTTTACACCACAACTAGGTCTAACCTCGGGTTCGAGCACAACATGACCAACTTCTCACATTGGGTCTTATTGTTTGTAGCCACTAGTTAAGCCGGGCGGGTCCGGGTAGATTTATGCTACAAACTCAACCCAACCTCGAGTTGGCCACACTCATATTTTCTAAGTGTCATGTCCATTATGTTTCCAAAACATAATTACAAGTTAACATATCACGTCATGTTATAAAAATCATGTTCATGTCATAATTTTACCCAACCCCAACGTAATCCCATCGTTTACATACTCGCAACAACGCATAAAGGATAAAATAGGGAACTTGGCATAATCATGACAAAAAGGTGTTGAAGCCACAAGTTTATCATGGTGGCATATGAAATGTACATATATTCATATACTTGCATATTGCATCATTAGGCTTCAAAAGCATGCATAAAACCAAACTTAGCATATGAGTGATACATGGTGATAAATGACATGTAGAAGTTGCTAGAAGTTCGCATTTAGCCTCACATGCAAGTTATCATAAGGGATATGATAACTTCCATGTTGCCAAAATGCAACCTTCAACATAAAGCTTGGAGCTTTATGCTCACAACATCAAGTTTAACTTGCATAACATGATAACATGATCAACCCAAACTTGCATAACATAGCAACATGTGTCATACATAATGATTAACCCAACTTGCATAATGATCATCCAAACTTGCATATAATGATCAACCAAACTTGCATATAATGATCAACCAAACTTGCATATAATGATCAACCAAACTTGCATATAATGATCAACCAAACTTGCATATCATAATGATCAACCAAACTTGCATATCATAATGATCAACCAAACTTGCATATCATAATGATCAACCAAACTTGCATATCATAATGATCAACCCCAAACTTGCATCATTCATTTAACTTTAGAGTTCAAGAAAGAAAGTAGAAAAGGGCTTACAATGCTATGAAGACACAAATAAATAGTTATTATAAAGATTGAGACGAAGCCCTTATGCAAAACCCAAATATGCAAGCTCCAAATGAAAAACCCTTGAGCCAAATTAATAAAAACTCTTGCTTTGAAAGAGAAATGTTGCAACTTGACTTGAATGCAAACTAAGAACACTCATACAAGCTTGAAAATACTTGTATGCACTCAAAATCTCTCATATAGATAGACTTAGGAATTTTAGCATGAGAGTGGAGGCCATGAGAGGAACAAATTTGGCATAGTTTAGTTGTAGGAATGAATAATGATGATTTAGGCTAGGTTTAGGGGTCTTTTTATAGAGGATTAGGATAGTATTAGCCATAGGATTAACCCTAGATTCAATCCAAGCCATCAAAGCATGTCTTGGGGAAGAAGTCAAGTGTAGGAACCATCTAGGGCCTTTAGATTAAAGCTGAACCATGAGAACCATTCAAATGCAAAATCTGCATTTGAGCGAATCGGCCCACGGGTTGACAGCCAAACACCCTGGATTAACCCCTAGTCGACCCAGCGGGCTTGGGTCGACCTCAAAAATCGGCCGGTTCGGTTATTCCCCTCTCCCAATTCGCTGTTTTGAACATTTTTGCATATTTATTTATTTATTTTTCAATTATATATATATATATATATATATATATATCAATATATATATATTTCTCTGCGCAACCCATTTCACTTAATTAAGTATACTTTAATTTGTGAATTTTTATGTTCAAATTACGGGGTGTTACATTCTCCCCTCCTTAAAGGATTTCGTCCCCGAAATCTCCAAGTTAGGAAGAACGTATCCTATTATCCATCATCCACGTGCAGTCATTGTCCTTAAAGGATTCTAAATGTTGTATGATCATATGCAAAGGTGTGTGTATATGTACTTATCTAATGCAAAAATCAGGCGGTTACTGATACAGTAAACCTCCTTAATGCAAAATATGTTAGTGAAATGAGTCCATATGTATGCAAATTCCTAACATAATTTATAATCTCTACATGAGTGCACATAATATTCATCCATATGCAACATCCACGTGATAGCTCAACAAGTTTCATCCATGAATAAGTATAAGCACTCATGCATATGCAACATGAAAGTGTGTAAGCCGATCTTAGTGCCTAATGTGTATCATGCATCCACGAGTATCCACGTGCAAACACTTGCAACCACTTGCAACCATCAAGCATAACATGTTTCAAATACATGTTTCAACCAAGGGTTTCTACCTAAGGTTCTCATGACAAGATCTACGAAACAAGATAAACTAGATAAACGCGGATAAAAAGAAAGATATGCTAATTAGGAAAAGAGATCGAGAATGTACCCTCAAAAAGAAATGGATAAAGCTCACGCATCTTCTCCTCGGTTTCCCAAGTTGCATCTTCGTCGGCTTCACCCCACTGAACTTTCACCAACTTGACCTCTCGATTCCTTAGCTTCTTGATCTCTGTTCCCAAGATACGAATCGGAGCTCTTCTCAAGGTTGCTTCTTTCTCTACCTCAATGTCTTCAAGAATGCTTGGTTCAACCACCTCAGCGGACTCATGTAGGCACTTTCGGAGATGCGAGACATGAAAGACATTATGCACTCCGGCTAGCTTCTCGGGCAATCCCACCTTATAGGCCATCTTTCCAATTCTCTCTATGATAGGGAAGGGTCCTACGAACCTTGGTGCTAGCTTCACCGCTGCTCCAAAACGTACCACATTTCGCAAAGGAGAAACCTTCACGAAAACCATGTCTCCCACTTCGAATTCCAAATCTTCCCTTCGCTTGTCAGCATAGGATTTCTGTCTATCTTGGGCCGCTTTCATCCTTCTTCTTACTAATTCAACTTTCTCGGATGTGCCTCGTATCATATCGGGCCCAAGTATAAGTCTATCTGTTGTCTCCCACCAACAAGATGGTGACCTACACGGCCTCCCATATAAAGCTTCAAATGGTGCCATCCCTATGCTGGCTTGATAGCTATTATTATAAGCAAACTCTACAAGAGGAAGGTGGTCTTCCTAAGTACCACCGAAGTCGAGAACACAAAGCCTCAAGAGATATTCTAGCACTCTATTCACCCTTTCGGTTTGGCCATCCGTCTGGGGGTGATAGGCTGTACTCAAATTCAATCGCGTACCCATCGCTTCTTGCAAACTATTCCAGAACTGGCTAGTGAAAATTGGGTCACGATCGCTAACTATGCTAGAAGAAACTCCATGCAACCATACTATCTCTCGAAGATAAACAGATGCTAGCCATGATACGGTCCTCTTGCTTTTCACCGGAAAAATGGGTTCTCTTCGTAAGTCTATCAATTATTACCCATATCCCATAAAGCCCAAATAGTTTGGTGATGAACTTCTTCACCCCAACCATATATCACAAATAGGATAGTCATACTCCTTAGGGGGTTTGCAACAGATCTAAGATTGAGGATAGGACCGAGAGGATATACTTAAA
The DNA here is from genome assembly GCA_030737875.1 of Allium sativum. Classification (NCBI taxonomy): domain Eukaryota; kingdom Viridiplantae; phylum Streptophyta; class Magnoliopsida; order Asparagales; family Amaryllidaceae; genus Allium; species Allium sativum. Next base: position 313,874,675 of record CM060922.1, on the reverse strand, counting down.
AGATAGCATGCGAGTAAGCTCTACGGAACAATAGGGATCAAGGATATACTCTTAGAAAGAGATTAAATGCGCATATCTAGTCTTCGATCTTCTAAGCCGCATTTTCTTGTGCTTAATCCCATCGTGCCCTGACCGTCTTTTAACTTCGCAATTCCGTAGTACTTAATTCTTGTTCCCAAAATATGAGTTAGAACTCATTTCACCGTTGCCTCTCGTTCCACTTCCACTTATTCTTTGCCTAAAATACTTGGCTTAAACATAACTGCGTGCTCATGGTTTCGTGCAAGCTTTCCAAGATTCGTTAGTGAATCTTGGATCTCGTTTACATATTATACTGTATCCCACGCAGAAAACTATCTCTTGAAAACAGTGCCAATCCATGTTGCCAAACTGGAGCCGAGGTAAGGGCTCTCTTGAGCCTTTGAAAAACAAGCTCACACTCCAAGTCCCATGCAAAGACTAAGTTCTTCTTCGTCAACTTAGTAAGAGGGGCCGAGATCTTAGCGAAGTCCCTGATGAACTTCCTATAGTAGCCCGCCAAACCGAGAAAGCTTCTTACTTCGGTTGCATTCCTAGGAGTCTTCCAGTCTTGAACCACAACCACTTTCGCGGGATCCACCGCTATGCCTTGCTTGGAAACTATATGTCCAAGAAACCGAACTTCCCTTCTCCAGAAATGACATTTGGAGAACTTGGCTTTCAACTGATGCGTTCTAAGTGTATCCATCACTTCCTTGAGATGCCTAGCGTGCTCTTCCTCATCCTTTGAGAAGATCAGAATATCATCCACGAAGACAACAACAAACTTGTTGAGGAACTCCCTGAACACCCTACTCATCAAGTCTACAAAGTAGGCAGGTGCATTAGTCAATCCGAATGGCATGACAAGCCATTCAAAGAATCCATCTGGAGTCCTAAACGCAGTTTTATCAATGCTATCCTCAGCTACTCTAAGCTGATGGAATCCGGTGGCTAGATCGAGTTGAGAGAAAACAGAAGCACCTACCAGCTGGTTAAAGAGATCATCAATTCTCGGTAACGGGTGCCTATTCTTCTTTGTCAGCTTGTTCAACTCTCGATAATCAACACATAGGCGAAGCGAGCTATCCGCCTTAGTAGCGAATACCCCCGGAGCACCCCACTCAGAAATGCTTCGTCTAATAAAACTCTTCTCAAGCAATTCTTTGATTTGCTTACTGAGCTCCCTTCTTTCTCGAGGGGCCATGTGCCTAACGGGCAATGATACTGGCTTGGCATTATCGACTAGATAAATGCGGAAATCTTTCTCTCGTTTAGGGGGTAACCCCTTAACTTCTTCAAAGACATCAGGATAGTCTCGGACCACCCTTACAGATCGCAGATCATCGATGGACGAGTCGATAGATTCAAGATAACATAACATGACAGGACCTCTAGGGTTACAAGAAATTTATAGGGTATTACCGAGGCGAGTCATGATCCTCACCACCCTAGGTTCACAATCGAGAATGGCTCCATAACTGGACAACCAATCCACCTCCAAAATCAACCTGTATCCCATAAACCCGAGAACCTAAACATTACACATGAATTCTATGCTCAAGATAGAGATTTTCAAATCCACACAAATCACAGGTAGATGGGCGGAACCCCCAATTGGATCTGAAACACAAACGGGATCCTCAACTAAGCTAGTACTTAGGTGCAAACTTTCAACAATATCAGAAGAGATAAAGCTATGCGATGCGCCAGAATCAAATAAGGTGCGAACAGGAAAATCAGAAATGTAAACATGAATTTCTATAAAAACTCTACCTCGATCAAAAACTGGAAGAGCGAGGAGAGCCTGCAATTGCCCTCCAGAGGGTCTTACTTGCTGAGTTTGTCCTTGCCCTTGTCCTTGCTTCTTGGGGCAATCCTTACTGAAATGTCCAGTCTCTCCACAATGAAAGCATTCACCCAACTTCCTTTTCTCCTTCCTACAGTCTTCGGCTATGTGCCCAGTAATCCCACAGAAGTTGCACTTCCTCCTTTCTCTTGACTTGTTGTCCTTGCTATTGTTGTTCTTGCCTCCTTTTCCGGAATCTACCTTCTCGCCTTGAGACTCATTTGCCTTGACCTCCTTCTTGCCACTCTTATATTCCTCTTGAAGCAGGGCCATATTCACCAAACTCTCGAAAGTCGCCCCCATGGGTATATGAGACATGGCCAAACCGCGCAATGGCTCATTCAATCCTAGAGCAAAGTGTAGGGCCTTCTTCTGAGCTGTGTTTACCAATTCTAGGCCGAACTGAGCAAGTTGATTAAACATATCCACGTATTCCCTAACTGTCATGTCCCCTTGCTTTAGAGATAGGAAGCTCTCCATCTGAAGATTCTCTTCAGTCGATGATAGAAACTTTAGTCCAAACCTTCTCCTAAAGTCATCCCAAGTCTCAATGGGTCTAGTAGTGGTGGTGACTACCCACCAATAAGCAGCTTCCCTTTTTAATAGCCATACCGCCAGCAGAACTTTCCTACGATCTTCCACCTCAAATATAGCAAAGAGGTCTTCAGTTTCCTTTAACCAGTTTCTTGCCTCCACAGAAGTCTCCGTTCCGACAAAATTCTTGCAACCCATCGCCTTAAAGTCTTTGCAAAGCTTAGCGAAATCTACTTGCGGATTCTGAGGAGGAGGAGGAGGAGAGATGTTAGCGACGGGGGAAGGAGGAGGAATGTTCGCGGGGCCGGCTTCATTCGCCCTTGCCTCCATAAATCTTCGGAACCAGACGGGTACTTGTACGCCTTCCGGGATGTTAAAGCGATCGGCCATACTAAAACGAAGAAAAAGATAGATTCAGAACGAAGAAACGAAGGATAGTCTTATGGCTTTTGGGGAATAGCCTTTTAAAATAAACTAGACTTTTCTTGGAAAATACTTAATTGGTTTTAAAAATAGTTCTTCAAAAGGTTAGTTTTAAAAACACTTATGCTCAAATCTTGTAAACCTTATGCTCTGATACCAAATGTAACACCCCACCTCCGCCAATGCCACTCTTGCAAGGACATTAGCTTTGGAGGGGCGTTAAACAAGGTAAACATGCATGTAGATATCACAAGACAGAACATATAAGTAAAACAGAGTAGTAAAGCAGCGGATAAAACTTAGCATTTCAAAACCACAGTCATGTTACAACAAAGTACTTGGTCATTATTTTCCAACAACAAAGTCTAGATAAAAGCATAAACTGAAAAACTGAAATACATAAAGTACTATCCCCAAAATGAAGTGATAAACCATAGCTAGCTCAATGTCCAAAACCGTACATGAGCAAATCCAGTAAGCAAGCTGTAAAGATCCAAGCTAAGCTCCAATGTTCCCACCCTGAGAACCTGAGGGGGGGGGGAACGGAAGAAAAGAGGCGAAAGAAAACAGGTCAGTCAAAAAGACTAGTAAGCCCTACTACTATCTGTCTATGAACTAGTAAAGTTAACTGGCATGAGAAGCTGAGATGAACATAAGGATAACAACATACTGGCATGATGATTAACTAACAAGATAGATAAAGGTGTCATCGCATAATTAAGGTTAAGTTTTGCACCACGGGTGTACTAGCATTCTAACATGTCAAGTAAAAACAAGAATTGATCCCTTGGCCCAAGCTTGGGCCATCATCATGAGGTGACCTAAATTAAGGTCTGTAACAACCCGAAAATCTGGGCCAGTTTAAAATTTTTATTTTGGCAATTATAGCGAATTTTGAATATTTAAAATGAATTATTTTAAATAATATCGACGAAAAATTTATTTTGAATAGAATTCGATCGTATATATTATACGCGTCGTCATTAGAATATAAATATTTATATATAATTATAAATAGAATTAAAAATGGCGCGGTAGTTCGATAATTCGATTTCAAACTTCAATTGAATGTACCGGGTGCAAAACAATCCGGATTTTTGTGAAACCAAAAACATTAGGATCTAATTGATGATATCTTTCCAACGAAGTTGAGAAACTGAGATTTCACTTTATAAATGATGAGATATGTCCAGTTGAAAATTAGAAATAGTCGCTGTGGAATTTATATATATTTTAATATAATATATAGCCCTTAAAAATAGCCATTTTGCAAACGACCTCGGATTTCGACGAAACCAGTTTTGTTGGGTCCGGGATGTAAAGTTATTGCTAGGTTTCAAATTTCATAATTTTTCGAATCAATATGTGAGCGTGGCAAAAGAAAACGCGTTTGACCAGTTTCAGTTGATTTTAATCGACTGGAAATTGGCCATTTTTCCAACGGTCTCAGAATACGACGAAACTAGTTTTGTTAGGACCGTATCGTCAGTACGAAGCTAGAAAATATTTTTGTGGAATTTATAGAGTTAGTATGTAACCCCGGTAATTCGAAATGTACGTTTAAAATTCAATATATAGATTTAAATGTAAATTTAACGGAACTGATTCAAACAGTCGAATCAACCTACGATACATATCCCATTGTGTTCGGAATGAGGGTAAAACGCTAGGGGCGGCAGTCGTTGAGTTTAAATTAGAGTTCGTTTCGATAAGCATGAAGTTTTGAAATTTAAAAGAAATTAAATAAATTATTAAAAAAAAAAACTTTCTTCCCCTTAATCTCGCCTTCCCCCCCCCCCCCCCGTTCACTTTGATGTCAACCAGAAAAAAAAAAAAAAAAACCTAAGTCTAAATCGATCGCCGACCTCCCTCCGATCGACTGCACGACCCGCGCCCCCCTGCTGCCATCGACCGCCGCCCTGCCAGAGCTCGAGCTCGACCACGCGAGCCTCTCCGCCCAGAAACGCTGCGCCTCCGTGAGCAGACATCGCACCGCAGCCCCCAAAGCTCGCCACCCACCTGAACGACTCCGACAACTCCACCTCCGCCTCGAGAAGCCCTCCGACGACCTGCTAAACCCCCCCCCCCCCCCCCCCCCCGTAAGTCCTCTTTTTTTTCTTTCAACTGATTATTTTATTGTTTTAAAAACTGATTATTTTATTGTTTTAAAAACTGATTTTGTCATAACTTAGAAACTGATTTTAACATAATTTAAAAACTGATTTTATTTTGAGTTATAAAAGATGTGATTTTTGAGATATAAAAGATTTGACTTTTTTTTTAAATGATTAGAGAATAAAGATAGGATTTTTATCTAAGTAAAAGTTCATATTTTCGTTTAGAAAAAGGATCGTAGTTTTGATTTAGGAAAAAAAAAAAAGATTTGTTTAGAAAAATAGCATTGTTATAGAAAAATAGAAACCTCTTTCATTTGAAAACAAATACATACATTGTTTTGAAAGAAAATATATTTTAGTTTTTTTAACAAGTAAAAGACCGGATTTTTGAAATAGAAAAGAACAAATTTTTGAATTTAGAAGAAAATTAGATTTTTGCATAGAAAAAGTTCAATCTTTATATTTGAAAAGCTAAAATCTTTTTATGTAAAAAGACGAGATCTTTATATAGAAAATAGAGTAGTAAAAATATGATCTTTATATTTTTAAAGTATTAAAAATATGATTTTTATATTTTTAAAGTATTAAAAATATAGTCTTTACTATATAGATGATGTAAAAATATGATTTTTGGTTAGGTAGAGAATTAAAAATATAATTTTTACATCATAGGAATATTAAAAATATAATCTTTATATTAGAAAATTCGATTTTTATATATTGAATAGCGAAGTAAAAATTCGATTTTTGCATATGTAGAGAATACGGGCGAAGAAAGTGATATCGACGAGAACAGTGAAGATTTCCTGCATAAGAAGTGTCGTGGAGCCTGGATAGCTATAAGTGAGAACTTCTCACCTTTCAATTTAATTTTTCTAGTTATATATATACTAGGATGCAGACGGTGCTTAGTAGCACCCGACACAATCGTCCACAGACCATGGACTTGTTTGTTTGACTGTTTGGTGATTGATTGCGATATTGGTTTGAATGTGGTTTGTGGTGTGAAAAATCGAATCGATAAATTGGTTAGGATTAGAAGTGCGCCGTTATAAGGCGAAGGAGTAAGGCTAGGTTAGACTCTTACTCCAAATTTTGTGGTTTGCATAACGAATTGATTTGATTGATGTGTGAATGGCGTGGGCCTTCACTAGACCGGGGATAAGGCTAGGCCTCGTCCCGTTTCTAGTATCGTGCCGTTATGCCGCCGAAATTTTCTAAAGTAAGTTAGAAAAATAAAAATACCATTTTATTGAATAAATGAATTGACTAGAAATTCATAGGTTGGAATAAAATGTTTTATCGTTAAAAATATAATTTTTAACGTGAAGTGAATAAAATAAAATATTCATTTATAAACCGAACGGTTTGTTTATGTACACCTATTTGAATGACATTGATTGGGACGATAAATTTTACACATCGCCCAACTGCACAAATAAAATATGCGTGTGATTGTTTGAAACCCCACACGGGTGTTGGGATGAAATTTGAAGTTCACTCATCCTGATTGATTAAATATGTCGATCGATTGATTGACAGGCTGTTATAAGCGTTGAATATCTATATTTGATGCTTATACAGTGTAGTGCACTTTGGTTGATGGTTGATTATTTTTCAATGCTATTATATACATGTGTTGTATGGAAATCCATATAATTAACTTTATATGGTAATTGATTGGGCCTCATTCCAATTTGAAAAATAAAGAATATTATAAAATAAAAGTTCATGTGTTGACAGTACTCATCCATTGAGATTGGTCATGTGTTGAACGAAATATTTTAGTAATAAAATTTACATCTTTATCATTATAAAATAAAAGTTCATGTGTTGACAGTACTCATTCATTGAGATTGGTCATGTGTTGAACGAAATATTTTGATAATAACAACTATTTTGAAAAAGAAATATTTGAAATAGAATATTTGAAAATAGAAATTTATGAAGCCGTGTTGAGTAGATTGACGCCATTTTGACGTAAACGATAACGATTTCGAAATGAATTGAATTGAAAACGATTTCGAAATGAATTGAATTGAAAACGATTTCGAAATGAATTGAATTGAAAACGATTTCGAAATGAATTGAATTGAAAACGAATTCGAATTGAATTGAAAGCGAATTGAAATGAATTCAAATTGAATTGAAATTTGAATTGATTAGAAATGAATATTAAAACGAATTTATAAAGAAGAATTCAATTTTGAATTGAATTGAAATGGAAGTTGAAATTTCTTTTGAAACGAATTTCAAAACTATTTATATAATTCGTTTTAAATAGAAATCGACGAAATATATATTATATATATAATATAATGGCCTGAATAGAACGCGCCGCGCTGCGGCAGTTCGTGAATTTCGACCATTTATTTCAAACGGACATTACGGGAGATCCGACCGTCGGATTCTCCTAAAACCGGAACCGTTGGGTTCGTATCGAAAAGAGCTTTCTAACGAATATTAGAAATTAGAAATCTAACGGTTGGATTTGGAATTATGTCCAAATCAAATTCGAAAAAGGTCGCTGTAAGTGCAGTTCGATGGCCATTGATGGAAATCGACTGTACGGGCCTTGATAAAATTATTAAAAATAGTAATAATTTGTGTAAAATCATAAGAAATGATTTGTGAAGGTTTGGGATGAAAAACTCCATATTTGAAAAGATAAAAATAGATTTTTATCGAAATGAACTAGTTTTGAACTAGAAATATAATTCTATTTATTTTTAAAGAAATGAATTGGATTTGGAATTATGTCCAAATCAAATTCGAAAAAGGTCGTTGTAAGTGCAGTTCGATGGCCATTGATGGAAATCGACTGTACGGGCCTTGATAAAATTATTAAAAATAGTAATAATTTGTGTAAAATCATAAGAAATGATTTGTGAAGGTTTGGGATGAAAAACTCCATATTTGAAAAGATAAAAATAGATTTTTATCGAAATGAACTAGTTTTGAACTAGAAATATAATTCTATTTATTTTTAAAGAAATGAATTGGATTTGAAATGGCTTTGAAAAATAACCAGAATTTCCAATGATTGCATTGGAGTGGATTTGAATCGAAATTGTCTTCGGAATATTTCGATGTTGGAATTTCGGGATTATACGGGTGTTGTTATGGAAATTTGAAAGATATTTATATATCGTTATTTCCAATACGATATTTGTTGGTCGTAGAATTTGATATTGAATATAAGCCGGGATATTTTTCTATTCAGAGCCTTGTATTGAATATCAAATGTGATTTGGGTTTGCCGTGAATGGTGTCTTCACTAACACTGTTCTTGAACCCAGTTGAGAAAAGATTAAATCTTTTTATTTAGATTTAATGAAGTGTACCAATTAAATAATATTTAATTGGAATTGAATTGATATTGATTTTTGGGTTTATCGCGAACAGTGTTTTAAATAACACTCGTTCTTTAACCCGATAATTAATGGGATGTGACTTTGGGTTTATCGTGAACCGTGTTTTAAATGACACGGATTCTTTAACCCAGTTAACGATTAAAACTAAGTGGAGTTTTAATGAATCTTTAATTAGATTGAAATAATCGAAATGGAGTATCACCAGTTTTGCTCCAGGCGTTAGTTAAATCTTTAATTAGATTTGAACGTGAAAGGGTAATTGAATTTACCGATAACACCGTGGTGTTAGATATGAAGTATTACCAGTTTTACTTCATGGGATGAATAGGTTGGGATTGGGAAATTAAAACCAATGATTACTTCGGTAAGGTTCGCTAATTCCGACTAGTTTTGAATTGATATTCAAAAGATAGATTAAAGAATAAATTCAGGAATTTATCTTGGATAAAATTAATGGGAACCTTTCCCTATGAATGTGAAATTTAGAAACTAACTGTCGGTTAGCTAAGCAGAATGGTTTTCTGGATATTGATCTGATGTTGGTTTCGGCCTTCGGGGTTAATATTTGGGGAATTATTCTCTTGATTAATTTACGGTTAGTGACTAATGAATTGGAATGAGGCGTATGTTGTGTTTGTGTAACACTTATTCAAAATATACGCGAGTTATTCGGAAAGACCGGGTTTATCCCATTCTGAATAACTGATACGACGATAAGTCGAAGATGAAGACGATGGTCGAAGACCGGAGGTCTTCACGTCGTTTGGGTAATTACTGATGATCTTGATTGGGCTGTACACCCAAGAAGATGGAAACAGTTAGTGATCGTCCAGACGTACTTGGAGATCGATGGATATGCGGGGTACTAGGTGCCTCCGGTTTCGTTCAGACCCAGAACGGACTTGTAAATGGACTGTGTGTCTGACATCGGATTTCATTCTGTGTGACTGATATCGGTTGCATAGGATGGTTTGCCTGTGTGGCATGCTAAGATGCAAATGATCAAGGCTTCTGTTGAAAAGCAAAGTCTTGTGGTGATGATCAAAGCACGGCCTTTGTGGCGTAGCTTTGTGTAACGTTTACCTCGCGTGTTTCACACCAGGTATGAACCAAAAACGGGAGACGGACGTCAGGGAGGGCATGCGTTTCTTTCTAGCTAGAAGTGGCGTTAGTGGTTTTACACGCCCTGACGAGTTTGACTTATGTGGTTGTTGCTGTTGCGAGGCGCCTCGGTTATATCGGTTTCGGCCGAATGCATTCTGGTCGGCTGACGGACCAGACTTACACCCCATAGGGTGGGGAGACGTAGTGTTCAGGCATAATAATCCACTCCGTGTGGACCGGCCCTGAGGATCCAAGGGGCAGTTGCGGCTGTTCCTGAGGGGCGGGCTAGAGCGTCTCGAATCGGTTGAGGACTATCTTTTGCCTCGGTTCATAGACGGAAATCCAATTTCCAAATACGTGACATGTGCGGTTTTAATTGTAATCCTATTTATGGCGACATAGTGGGATGGGGCGCTTATGCCGCCTATGATTGATACTTATGATTTGAAGTTGTTTTATACACTATGCACTTATAATAGTATCAAATGATTTGTTTTAAACGTATCAAGCATTCTTTGGCTGTTATAAGGGAAAACCCTATCCCCCGGCTTGCGTTGCATTGTGTGATAGGACCTGGGTCTTATAACAGCTTCATTTTTCTTTATTTAGCATTGCGCTGTTTGTTTTATGCACTGGTATTCTTGGGAGGAAACCCGTTCCGTGTTATACGGCGTGGTCCCTTGATTTACCTAACTTTAAAAATAAAGATAACTGTTTTAGTTCTCACACCAGTCACATGACTGACCTGGAGTTTATTGTTTTAACCTAAACTCTGGGTGCCCTTATTTTGACACGGGCAGCTAGTAGTTTTGGTTTTGCAGATTTATATTCACAGGATCCTGGTTTACAGCTGGAACGATATCCGGAAAGCTTTGTATCCGTATATCTACTTCTAGTTGTGTATTGTATTATTTTTCCGCTGCTATGTATTTAAATGTAATTTAAATCTCTGATATTTCTGTGTAATATTCATTTATACTCTGTATATTCTTGTAATCTGATGCATTGTTGTAATATACAATGAAGTGTTCTTCTGTATGCGTTCTGTTGTGGCTTGTTCTCGAACTATCCGACGCTTTCCTTTACGGGGAAGTTACGGGTCTTTACAGTTGGTATCAGAGCTTTGGTTTACAGAGCTCGAGAACAAGACACATTAGAACCATACGAAAGAATTCATCAGAAACTGGATTAGTAATATCCAACGGGAATGACTCGTTAGAGATAGGATCAGTAGTATCCTAGAACGGGTGTGAAGAGTATATTTTTCAAATGAAAACAATTTTGTTTTGAAATTTGAACCATTTTAAAACGTATTTGATTATTTATTTATTTTGAATATGGACAATCCAATATATAAAGGTTTTGTATATACGCGTCATGAACGTATATTCGAAGTTTTAATATACTGGATAGATATGGAATCACATTCTAGTCGCCCGGAGATGGTACTGATGATTGTCATGACATCATCAGTATTTATGTTCGTGTTTCGAAGGTGTGATTTTCTATATATTTCCATTAGGCTGGTGTGAGAACCAAAACTTATATATAGCTAGAATACATTGTTGTGATTTGGCATCAAAAATCTAATTTTTGTATATGTATCAAAATTATGAATTTGAAATGATAATTCACTAATTGATTGATGTTTGTGTTTAATGTTGATTTGTTTGATAATTTTTAATCATTATGCCTAATTAAACCAAATATTGAACTGTATTGAAAATTGGTTGCATTTGCTTGCATATACATATATATCATTGAACAGGTCATAGCAAGGAGGCTAGAGCAGAGAATAAAATTTGTTTGCCCGACAAATAGGTACATGTTTACTTCATAAGTTCCTGTTTTGTTTGGGTGATGATGATTTTATGAGCCTATTGGCTAGCCGCTTGGCTTTTTCTTTTTCTTTTTGAGATCTGAAGGACCGGGGAAGCTATTTGAAATTCCCCGATGCTCCCATTGCAGGAGAGGTTATGGTGAAATTTTTCGAAAATTTAGGGTGTTAGCCAAATTTTTGAAATTTTTGGAAATTCTCAGAAACTAAAGAGTTGGAGAATGAAAGCCAGATCGAGCGTAGAATTGATTAATCAAACCACTTTCGACTTTGTTCCTTTTCGGGGACGAAAAGTTTTAAGTGGGGGAGATTGTAACAACCCGAAAATCTGGGCCAGTTTAAAATTTTTATTTTGGCAATTATAGCGAATTTTGAATATTTAAAATGAATTATTTTAAATAATATCGACGAAAAATTTATTTTGAATAGAATTCGATCGTATATATTATACGCGTCGTCGTTAGAATATAAATATTTATATATAATTATAAATAGAATTAAAAATGGCGCGGTAGTTCGATAATTCGATTTCAAACTTCAATTGAATGTACCGGGTGCAAAACAATCCGGATTTTTGTGAAACCAAAAACATTAGGATCTAATTGATGATATCTTTCCAACGAAGTTGAGAAACTGAGATTTCACTTTATAAATGATGAGATATGTCCAGTTGAAAATTAGAAATAGTCGCTGTGGAAATTATATATATTTTAATATAATATATAGCCCTTAAAAATAGCCATTTTGCAAACGACCTCGGATTTCGACGAAACCAGTTTTGTTGGGTCCGGGATGTAAAGTTATTGCTAGGTTTCAAATTTCATAATTTTTCGAATCAATATGTGAGCGTGGCAAAAGAAAACGCGTTTGACCAGTTTCAGTTGATTTTAATCGACTGGAAATTGGCCATTTTTCCAACGGTCTCAGAATACGACGAAACTAGTTTTGTTAGGACCGTATCGTCAGTACGAAGCTAGAAAATATTTTTGTGGAATTTATAGAGTTAGTATGTAACCCCGGTAATTCGAAATGTACGTTTAAAATTCAATATATAGATTTAAATGTAAATTTAATGGAACTGATTCAAACAGTCGAATCAACCTACGATACATATCCCATTGTGTTCGGAATGAGGGTAAAACGCTAGGGGCGGCAGTCGTTGAGTTTAAATTAGAGTTCGTTTCGATAAGCATGAAGTTTTGAAATTTAAAAGAAATTAAATAAATTATTAAAAAAAAAACTTTCTTCCCCTTAATCTCGCCTTGCCCCCCCCCCCCCCCCCCGTTCACTTTGATGTCAACCAGAAAAAAAAAAAACCCTAAGTCTAAATCGATCGCCGACCTCCCTCCGATCGACTGCACGACCCGCGCCCCCCTGCTGCCATCGACCGCCGCCCTGCCAGAGCTCGAGCTCGACCACGCGAGCCTCTCCGCCCAGAAACGCTGCGCCTCCGTGAGCAGACATCACACCGCAGCCCCCAAAGCTCGCCACCCACCTGAACGACTCCGACAACTCCACCTCCGCCTCGAGAAGCCCTCCGACGACCTGCTAAACCCCCCCCCCCCCCCCCCCCCCCGTAAGTCCTCTTTTTTTTCTTTCAACTGATTATTTTATTGTTTTAAAAACTGATTATTTTATTGTTTTAAAAACTGATTATTTTATTGTTTTAAAAACTGATTTTGTCATAACTTAGAAACTGATTTTAACATAATTTAAAAACTGATTTTAACATAATTTAAAAACTGATTTTATTTTGAGTTATAAAAGATGTGATTTTTGAGATATAAAAGATTTGACTTTTTTTTTAAATGATTAGAGAATAAAGATAGGATTTTTATCTAAGTAAAAGTTCATATTTTCGTTTAGAAAAAGGATCGTAGTTTTGATTTAGGAAAAAAAAAAGATTTGTTTAGAAATAAAAATAGATTTGTTTAGAAAAATAGCATTGATATAGAAAAATAGAAACCTCTTTCATTTGAAAACAAATACATACATTGTTTTGAAAGAAAATATATTTTAGTTTTTTTAACAAGTAAAAGACCGGATTTTTGAAATAGAAAAGAACAAATTTTTGAATTTAGAAGAAAATTAGATTTTTGCATAGAAAAAGTTCAATCTTTATATTTGAAAAGCTAAAATCTTTTTATGTAAAAAGACGAGATCTTTATATAGAAAATAGAGTAGTAAAAATATGATCTTTATATTTTTAAAGTATTAAAAATATGATTTTTATATTTTTAAAGTATTAAAAATATAGTCTTTACTATATAGATGATGTAAAAATATGATTTTTGGTTAGGTAGAGAATTAAAAATATAATTTTTACATCATAGGAATATTAAAAATATAATCTTTATATTAGAAAATTCGATTTTTATATATTGAATAGCGAAGTAAAAATTCGATTTTTGCATATGTAGAGAATACGGGCGAAGAAAGTGGTATCGACGAGAACAGTGAAGATTTCCTGCATAAGAAGTGTCGTGGAGCCTGGATAGCTATAAGTGAGAACTTCTCACCTTTCAATTTAATTTTTCTAGTTATATATATACTAGGATGCAGACGGTGCTTAGTAGCACCCGACACAATCGTCCACAGACCATGGACTTGTTTGTTTGACTGTTTGGTGATTGATTGCGATATTGGTTTGAATGTGGTTTGTGGTGTGAAAAATCGAATCGATAAATTGGTTAGGATTAGACGTGCGCCGTTATAAGGCGAAGGAGTAAGGCTAGGTTAGACTCTTACTCCAAATTTTGTGGTTTGCATAACGAATTGATTTGATTGATGTGTGAATGGCGTGGGCCTTCACTAGACCGGGGATAAGGCTAGGCCTCGTCCCGTTTCTAGTATCGTGTCGTTATGCCGCCGAAATTTTCTAAAGTAAGTTAGAGAAATAAAAATACCATTTTATTGAATAAATGAATTGACTAGAAATTCATAGGTTGGAATAAAATGTTTTATCGTTAAAAATATAATTTTTAACGTGAAGTGAATAAAATAAAATATTCATTTATAAACCGAACGGTTTGTTTATGTACACCTATTTGAATGACATTGATTGGGACGATAAATTTTACACATCGCCCAACTGCACAAATAAAATATGCGTGTGATTGTTTGAAACCCCACACGGGTGTTGGGATGAAATTTGAAGTTCACTCATCCTGATTGATTAAATATGTCGATCGATTGATTGACAGGCTGTTATAAGCGTTGAATATCTATATTTGATGCTTATACAGTGTAGTGCACTTTGGTTGATGGTTGATTATTTTTCAATGCTATTATATACATGTGTTGTATGGAAATCCATATAATTAACTTTATATGGTAATTGATTGGGCCTCATTCCAATTTGAAAAATAAAGAATATTATAAAATAAAAGTTCATGTGTTGACAGTACTCATCCATTGAGATTGGTCATGTGTTGAACGAACTATTTTAGTAATAAAATTTACATCTTTATCATTATAAAATAAAAGTTCATGTGTTGACAGTACTCATTCATTGAGATTGGTCATGTGTTGAACGAAATATTTTGATAATAACAACTATTTTGAAAAAGAAATATTTGAAATAGAATATTTGAAAATAGAAATTTATGAAGCCGTGTTGAGTAGATTGACGCCATTTTGACGTAAACGATAACGATTTCGAAATGAATTGAATTGAAAACGATTTCGAAATGAATTGAATTGAAAACGATTTCGAAATGAATTGAATTGAAAACGATTTCGAAATGAATTGAATTGAAAACGATTTCGAAATGAATTGAATTGAAAACGAATTCGAATTGAATTGAAAGCGAATTGAAATGAATTCAAATTGAATTGAAATTTGAATTGATTAGAAATGAATATTAAAACGAATTTATAAAGAAGAATTCAATTTTGAATTGAATTGAAATGGAAGTTGAAATTTCTTTTGAAACGAATTTCAAAACTATTTATATAATTCGTTTTAAATAGAAATCGACGAAATATATATTATATATATAATATAATGGCCTGAATAGAACGCGCCGCGCCGCGGCAGTTCGTGAATTTCGACCATTTATTTCAAACGGACATTACGGGAGATCCGACCGTCGGATTCTCCTAAAACCGGAACCGTTGGGTTCGTATCGAAAAGAGCTTTCTAACGAATATTAGAAATTAGAAATCTAACGGTTGGATTTGGAATTATGTCCAAATCAAATTCGAAAAAGGTCGCTGTAAGTGCAGTTCGATGGCCATTGATGGAAATCGACTGTACGGGCCTTGATAAAATTATTAAAAATAGTAATAATTTGTGTAAAATCATAAGAAATGATTTGTGAAGGTTTGGGATGAAAAACTCCATATTTGAAAAGATAAAAATAGATTTTTATCGAAATGAACTAGTTTTGAACTAGAAATATAATTCTATTTATTTTTAAAGAAATGAATTGGATTTGGAATTATGTCCAAATCAAATTCGAAAAAGGTCGCTGTAAGTGCAGTTCGATGGCCATTGATGGAAATCGACTGTACGGGCCTTGATAAAATTATTAAAAATAGTAATAATTTGTGTAAAATCATAAGAAATGATTTGTGGAGGTTTGGGATGAAAAACTCCATATTTGAAAAGATAAAAATAGATTTTTATCGAAATGAACTAGTTTTGAACTAGAAATATAATTCTATTTATTTTTAAAGAAATGAATTGGATTTGAAATGGCTTTGAAAAATAACCAGAATTTCCAATGATTGCATTGGAGTGGATTTGAATCGAAATTGTCTTCGGAATATTTCGATGTTGGAATTTCGGGATTATACGGGTGTTGTTATGGAAATTTGAAAGATATTTATATATCGTTATTTCCAATACGATATTTGTTGGTCGTAGAATTTGATATTGAATATAAGCCGGGATATTTTTCTATTCAGAGCCTTGTATTGAATATCAAATGTGATTTGGGTTTGCCGTGAATGGTGTCTTCACTAACACTGTTCTTGAACCCAGTTGAGAAAAGATTAAATCTTTTTATTTAGATTTAATGAAGTGTACCAATTAAATAATATTTAATTGGAATTGAATTGATATTGATTTTTGGGTTTATCGCGAACAGTGTTTTAAATAACACTCGTTCTTTAACCCGATAATTAATGGGATGTGACTTTGGGTTTATCGTGAACCGTGTTTTAAATGACACGGATTCTTTAACCCAGTTAACGATTAAAACTAAGTGGAGTTTTAATGAATCTTTAATTAGATTGAAATAATCGAAATGGAGTATCACCAGTTTTGCTCCAGGCGTTAGTTAAATCTTTAATTAGATTTGAACGTGAAAGGGTAATTGAATTTACCGATAACACCGTGGTGTTAGATATGAAGTATTACCAGTTTTACTTCATGGGATGAATAGGTTGGGATTGGGAAATTAAAACCAATGATTACTTCGGTAAGGTTCGCTAATTCCGACTAGTTTTGAATTGATATTCAAAAGATAGATTAAAGAATAAATTCAGGAATTTATCTTGGATAAAATTAATGGGAACCTTTCCCTATGAATGTGAAATTTAGAAACTAACTGTCGGTTAGCTAAGCAGAATGGTTTTCTGGATATTGATCTGATGTTGGTTTCGGCCTTCGGGGTTAATAATTGGGGAATTATTCTCTTGATTAATTTACGGTTAGTGACTAATGAATTGGAATGAGGCGTATGTTGTGTTTGTGTAACACTTATTCAAAATATACGCGAGTTATTCGGAAAGACCGGGTTTATCCCATTCTGAATAACTGATACGACGATAAGTCGAAGATGAAGACGATGGTCGAAGACCGGAGGTCTTCACGTCGTTTGGGTAATTACTGATGATCTTGATTGGGCTGTACACCCAAGAAGATGGAAACAGTTAGTGATCGTCCAGACGTACTTGGAGATCGATGGATATGCGGGGTACTAGGTGCCTCCGGTTTCGTTCAGACCCAGAACGGACTTGTAAATGGACTGTGTGTCTGACATCGGATTTCATTCTGTGTGACTGATATCGGTTGCATAGGATGGTTTGCCTGTGTGGCATGCTAAGATGCAAATGATCAAGGCTTCTGTTGAAAAGCAAAGTCTTGTGGTGATGATCAAAGCACGACCGTTGTGGCGTAGCTTTGTGTAACGTTTACCTCGCGTGTTTCACACCAGGTATGAACCAAAAACGGGAGACGGACGTCAGGGAGGGCATGCGTTTCTTTCTAGCTAGAAGTGGCGTTAGTGGTTTTACACGCCCTGACGAGTTTGACTTATGTGGTTGTTGCTGTTGCGAGGCGCCTCGGTTATATCGGTTTCGGCCGAATGCATTCTGGTCGGCTGACGGACCAGACTTACACCCCATAGGGTGGGGAGACGTAGTGTTCAGGCATAATAATCCACTCCGTGTGGACCGGCCCTGAGGATCCAAGGGGCAGTTGCGGCTGTTCCTGAGGGGCGGGCTAGAGCGTCTCGAATCGGTTGAGGACTATCTTTTGCCTCGGTTCATAGACGGAAATCCAATTTCCAAATACGTGACATGTGCGGTTTTAATTGTAATCCTATTTATGGCGACATAGTGGGATGGGGCGCTTATGCCGCCTATGATTGATACTTATGATTTGAAGTTGTTTTATACACTATGCACTTATAATAGTATCAAATGATTTGTTTTAAACGTATCAAGCATTCTTTGGCTGTTATAAGGGAAAACCCTATCCCCCGGCTTGCGTTGCATTGTGTGATAGGACCTGGGTCTTATAACAGCTTCATTTTTCTTTATTTAGCATTGCGCTGTTTGTTTTATGCACTGGTATTCTTGGGAGGAAACCCGTTCCGTGTTATACGGCGTGGTCCCTTGATTTACCTAACTTTAAAAATAAAGATAACTGTTTTAGTTCTCACACCAGTCACATGACTGACCTGGAGTTTATTGTTTTAACCTAGACTCTGGGTGCCCTTATTTTGACACGGGCAGCTAGTAGTTTTGGTTTTGCAGATTTATATTCACAGGATCCTGGTTTACAGCTGGAACGATATCCGGAAAGCTTTGTATCCGTATATCTACTTCTAGTTGTGTATTGTATTATTTTTCCGCTGCTATGTATTTAAATGTAATTTAAATCTCTGATATTTCTGTGTAATATTCATTTATACTCTGTATATTCTTGTAATCTGATGCATTGTTGTAATATACAATGAAGTGTTCTTCTGTATGCGTTCTGTTGTGGCTTGTTCTCGAACTATCCGACGCTTTCCTTTACGGGGAAGTTACGGGTCTTTACAAGGTCCAACTACACGGTCTAGTCGATCGGCTCCCTATAAGCCTAACTCGTCAAGTGTCGGTGTCATGCGGCTTAATCATGTAATGTAGTTGACTGTGCAGGGTCCACCCTAGGGTGTATCTGGCCCTACGGTGTAACCCTCAGACACCATACCATGATGCACAGTCCAAACCTACCGGTGCCCGTGTTCAACTCCGGACTTGATGTGCACGACCATGGTCCGCCTGAACAACCGGGGCATCATTCAGCCGTCTCTTTTGGTCTCTTACAATCAGCCCAGTAATCGTGCCCCACCCTAGCCTAGTCCTATGGTCTTATGATACATCTAGAAGGTTACTGCTGAAAAGGACCACGCAACTAGGGTTTCTTAACGGGTTAAATGTGGTTAACCCGATCCAAACATGGATTAAATCGGTTAAGAGTACCCAAGGCTCCTGACTTAACCTCGATTAATCCATCAAGCCCAAATTGGTTAAGTATTAAGTGGACCATGACTTAACCCTAATCAGGAGGCATTAATTAACTTAATGCGCTTTAACCTCTCACATTAGACTTTGTTGTGGTTACTAGTTAAGCCGGGCGGGTCCGGGTAGCTTTACACCACAACTAGGTCTAACCTCGGGTTCGAGCACAACATGACCAACTTCTCACATTGGGTCTTATTTTTTGTAGCCACTAGTTAAGTCGGGCGGGTCCGGGTAGATTTATGCTACAAACTCAACCCAACCTCGAGTTGGCCACACTCATATTTTCTAAGTGTCATGTCCATTATGTTTCCAAAACATAATTACAAGTTAACATGTCACATCATGTTATAAAAATCATGTTCATGTCATAATTTTACCCAACCCCAACGTAATCCCATCGTTTACATACTCGCAACAACGCATAAAGGATAAAATAGGGAACTTGGCATAATCATGACAAAAAGGTGTTGAAGCCACAAGTTTATCATGGTGGCATATGAAATGTACATATATTCATATACTTGCATATTGCATCATTAGGCTTCAAAAGCATGCATAAAACCAAACTTAGCATATGAGTGATACATGGTGATAAATGACATGTAGAAGTTGCTAGAAGTTCGCATTTAGCCTCACATGCAAGTTATCGTAAGGGATATGATAACTTCCATGTTGCCAAAATGCAACCTTCAACATAAAGCTTGGAGCTTTATGCTCACAACATCAAGTTTAACTTGCATAACATGATAACATGATCAACCCAAACTTGCATAACATAGCAACATGTGTCATACATAATGATTAACCCAACTTGCATAATGATCATCCAAACTTGCATATAATGATCAACCAAACTTGCATATAATGATCAACCAAACTTGCATATAATGATCAACCAACCTTGCATATCATAATGATCAACCAAACTTGCATATCATAATGATCAACCCCAAACTTGCATCATTCATTTAACTTTAGAGTTCAAGAAAGAAAGTAGAAAAGGGCTTACAATGCTATGAAGACACAAATAAATAGTTATTATAAAGATTGAGACGAAGCCCTTATGCAAAACCCAAATATGCAAGCTCCAAATGAAAAACCCTTGAGCCAAATCAATAAAAAAAACTCTTGCTTTGAAGGAGAAATGTTGCAACTTGACTTGAATGCAAACTAAGAACACTCATACAAGCTTGAAAATACCTGTATGCACTCAAAATCTCTCATATAGATAGACTTAGGAATTTTAGCATGAGAGTGGAGGCCATGAGAGGAACAAATTTGGCATAGTTTAGTTGTAGGAATGAATAATGATGATTTAGGCTAGGTTTAGGGGTCTTTTTATAGAGGATTAGGATAGTATTAGCCATAGGATTAACCCTAGATTCAATCCAAGCCATCAAAGCATGTCTTGGGGAAGAAGTCAAGTGTAGGAACCATCTAGGGCCTCTAGATTAAAGCTGAACCATGAGAACCATTCAAATGCAAAATCTGCATTTGAGCGAATCAGCCCACGGGTTGACAGCCAAACACCCTGGATTAACCCCTAGTCGACCCAGCGGGCTTGGGTCGACCTCAAAAATCGGCCGGTTCGGTTATTCCCCTCTCCCAATTCGCTGTTTTGAACATTTTTGCATATTTATTTATTTAATTTTCAATTATATATATATCAATATATATATTTCTCTGCGCAACCCATTTCACTTAATTAAGTATACTTTAATTTGTGAATTTTTATGTTCAAATTACGGGTTGTTACAGTCAACTATATAAGCTAGCTTCTCCATCCTTTCTTGTATTGTAAAAGGACCTACGTACAAATCTCGATGCCAACATCATTTTTGCTTTAATGGATATAACTTTACAAATACCAAATCATTGGCAAAGAACTCTATATCTCTATGTCTCTTATCAGTGTAGCTCTTTTGGCTACTTGAGCATATTTATTGTATTTCCAAATGATCTCAATCTTCCTTAAGGTTTCTTTGATCATATCCATATCAAGTATAAGTTTCTAATCCGTTTCCCACTAACGCGAAAGAACGTTACACGGTCAAGTACATAGTGCTTTAAATGGTGTCATACCCACGTTGGACTAAATAGTTGTTGTTGTATGAGAATTCAACGAAATGTAAAAGATTATACCATGAGCCTTAGAAGTTAGGGGATTCTTGAAGAAACGATTCATTCTCTCAATTTGGCCCTGAATTTGAGAGTAATAAGCTATGCTGAGATGTAGCTAGGTCCCTAATCCATTCTGTAAGTTGTCCCAAAACCCACTAGTTAACAATGGGTTTTGGTCCCTCGCAGTGTTCTTCAAAACACCATGAAATCATATTATCCATTTCACATACAATTCGACCAGTCTAACTATTGTTTTACTTGACTTTACGATTATAAATATGGCATTATTGGTTAGACGATCGAAGTGTTATCGTATCATACTCTAGTCCCAATCTCCTTGCTAGGTATAAAGGAATGTAAAGCTCCGACATTAAATAAAACTTGCATAGAAAAATCATAAAGGAAATCATACCTTAAATAACGATGTCATTTCTCTTCTCATTCACTGATGGAACATTCAGTGAAATTAGAATGGCATTCATAACATAACCACGTGCTTCTACCTCAGTAGCTCCAGATAGTCCTTCTGAATATGCCTAATCTTGTTGCAGTTGAAGAATTTCTATCCTTTAGCGTTGTCGTCTCTACTATATTATTTCACTTCAGTGCAACTGTAATAAGTTAGCGAGATCTACTCTTCTTTTAGCTGCTTTGTTCAGAAAATGCTTTCTTTTATTGTTCTACTTCTTCTTGCCTCCCTTACATACATGCAACTTTGGCTTGTCTTTAGGAATAACAGCTCTCGACTTCGGATTAAGGTCTCATGCCTTAGAGCCTTCTCGATTGTCATCTCAAAGTTCTCATCAATATGGCATACAAGTTTCTCTCCTAAGAGATCATCTAATCCGATTCGTTAATAGACTGTCGATGAAGGACATCACATATACCAACATGGCATCGATCTCGACAATGTACTTGAAAATAGTCATATCTCCTTGCTTTTGATCAGTGACCTTACGGAACAGAGCTGACTTTTGAGCCATGAGAATAAATTTTTCTTTGACTCGAGCTTTGAACTCCTGCCATATGAACTTGCCTTTAGGAGAAGCGACCTTTACAGCATTCCACTGGTTCATGGCTCATTCCTGAAGCTGCCTGCAATCCAGTCATTATTTTATAGCATCATTCAGCTCTAAGTCATCGATTTTTTTTTCATAGTATCAACTTAGTTCTGCACTTCCATTGATGACTCCTATCCCTAAAAATGGTTTGATGCCTAGCAAAGTCTTTGTTTAGATTAGCAAAATCGACTCTGGTGCTTGAGCACCATTATTAACAACATTTAGAGTGGTTACTTGAGCATTCTATAAAATGCTCTATACTATGATATCGAACATAGTCATCATATCGGGACTAACAACTTTCAGGTTAGCTCTTTCCTCGACTCCGTAGAGGGAGTGCCCAGTATCATTCCTCCTTTGGCAACTTATCCTTCAATTTGTAATAAGAACGATCAGTCTTTATACAGGATTTTTTGTTAAAGTAGTACTCATAGTGCATACACTATTGATGGAATTTGCTTATGTGAGTTCTTGTTTTAAAATGAGAAGGAGAGAAGATGAAGTGGGACTTGTCCCACATCTTGAAAAAATGAGATACATATTTGATTGAATTTGTTATTCTCATGGGAGAGTTAGGACCCTTTGAACATCCATATATTTTCTTTGTTGTGAGGAGGGAGTCTTGCATAACAATATAAGCACGCATCGTTGATGTCCGACCAACGAACTGAATTTGGTTTTAGGCCAAACTACATTTCTATATAGAATTATGTCAGTTAAAACAAACCAGATTTAAAACTAGTAATAATCCCACAGATCAAAATGTAGTGGAAAGAAATGATAGGAAATATGAATGTTTGAGTATTCAAACAAAAAGATACATCGTCCGTGAAAAGTCGCGACTGTTAAAAACATTAAGAGAATGTAGGAAACAAGACTATTACAAATGAAAAGGTATCTCCTCATGGTCATGAATAGCAAAACATTGGAGTTGTTGCAAATAATTCAAAATTCTTCTTCCTCCAGACTAATTTGCAACAAGACTAATTTGCAACACCAACAAACTAATGAAAATTCCTGATATCAAAGACACCTGAAAGCATTAAGAATTTCTAAATTCAGAAATGACAGAAAAGCATTGCAAATCAAAAATTTCTCATTCTCTTCTCCTCTTTCAACTCTTTCGAATTTATATATGGTCTTGTGGTCCTATAAATCATTTAATACTCTTGTCGCTGCAGTCAATTCAGATGATAGTTTGAATCGTTTTCTACAATTTTATCACAATCAATCAAAGAGATTAACATCTCGACTTCATTGTATCTTAGGAGATGATTTTCTTCAATTTACAACATCCATTTATCTGATTAAATGAGTGATGAAGGAAAATAACGTCTTAAGGAAAGTGTTATTGACGTGCTTTGTAGTAATCTCTACATATTCAAGTTTATCACCAACGTGCCAATTCACATTTCAGAACCCATCCAACATATACATCTATATAGTTCTATAAACCAAAATATATAATAAGTACTTTCTTTCATGTGTGTTCGTATATACTCTCTCAATGTAGTTTAGGGTAAGAATTCATATCCTATCTCTACTAAATAATGGTATTTGTTGACATGCTTTTGGGTCAAAGCTGTCACACGTGAAATTTCTAGCTAGTAATGCGCTTGAATATTGAGAACATCGGTAGAGAAAGGAAGCGAGTTGGTTGAAGCCGCATCACAAGCATAGAATGGCCCGAAAGTCCTAACAGATGATCTCTTTTGGGCCCAAAAACATAGATTACGGCGCTTTGCACCGTAATCCTTGTAGATCTCTGAGTTAGCTCCGGGTACAACTTCGTTTGGCCAAAACGAACTTACGGTTTGGAAATTACTCCCGTTTCCGTGAACGCATGCAGAACTAGAATAACTTGAAAGTTTGCAATGGACTGACCTAACCGGTCGAATCGGACAAAATGGGTCGGATGGGTGAAGACCTGCCCGATGGCACATATTGGAACACCTTGGCGTTCCTTCTGGTACATGAGCATCAATGGATCAAATGGAGATGGAGAACCCAACCCGACCCATATTGGACAACTGCACAGAAGTGCAAACCACCGCATGGATTGGAAAAAATATCATAGGCTCAAATCGGATGGAGGACCCGACCCGCTTGGAATCAGCTTCCACGCAACTGCTTTGACCTATTCTCAAGTTATAACTTCCTCCCACTTGCGTATACTGACTTCCACTTGGCATAGCACGATTTTGAGATCATTCTCCACTACTTTCCGAGATCGCCTCCGGTCGTGACATGTGGCATCCGACCCAGAGCCTCTCCACCCTTATAAATACACCATTTGAGGATTTTCAGGGGACTTTTGGCACTAGTTCCTCACAGCATCCAGCATTGCTACAACAGAAGGGCTTTGTTCTTCTCAGACTAAATTAACACGAGGATTTCGTGTATAAAATCATTCTCTTTTCTCCTCTTCTTCATTAAAATACAAGGATGTTTTATGGGAACGAGTGTTACGGATTGTAAGACGGCATTATACTTGTAATTTATTAAGATTTAAGAAACTATAAAGTGGATGTAGGCTTGGTTTAAGCCGAACCACTATAAAACCTCGTGTGTCTCCTGCTATTTACTGTTTTCTGCATTTTGTGATCTATGATTTGTGATGGATGAATTCTTTGCTCGGATGGATGGAAGGTCGAGCAACAGCGTACAGCTCGCTGGAAATGGGCTAGGAGATGCTCGAGATGCTGCTATCATTCAGGTCGGATCGGCTCACATCCGAACTACAGCATGCGAGACTGGTCTCAACCCACATCGGGTTGGGTCGGACCCGATCTGATCTGCTGCAGGATAAATTGAAACTGAGGGCAATTGCCCCCTTTTGGAAATGTGCTACTCACGACTCAAAATGTTTTGGATGAAAACATCGACAATGCAGAAGTTCAAGGCTCAGGTCGAGCACGTCTAACATCAACCTCAGTTCGGATAGATACTTGGGCACGAGAAGACATGTAGCATCAATTTGGAGCTCCCCGATTCAGAGCTGGAGAACCAGGTCGGGTCGACCTCTACAACCTGTGACCCGGGGGTATCTCCGACCCATACTGTGCAATGCATCATGAGCTCCCTCGCTCTCTTGGAATAAACGCTGGGGGCACCAGTTCTGATCTTGGTAACTTGCAACAACTTTTTGAAGGCGATCGGCTCGCTAATTTGATTGAATGCCTCTCGAGAGGCCGCACTTATCAGAATGACGTGGATGACGTCAATCACAATCCGTTCACGTGGGAAATCAGGAATTTCCGCAATCCTCCGGACTTTAAACTTCCGGTTTTGGAACCATACAACGGAAGGACAGATCCTGTCGTGCACCTGATGTGTTAAAATGGCATATGGAAGTTCAATCGGTGTTAGAAAACGTCATGGCAAATGCTTCCCCCTCTTTTTGACTGGCATAGTTGCTATGTGGATTCGGCAGCAAGAATCTGAATCGATCAAAAGTTGAAACATATTCGTCACTCGTTTCATTGAACAATTTCGTGTCCATATAGCACGACCCAAGAATGTCATATCGCTTACATCAGTCAAGCAGAGGTCTGGAGAAACTCTGAGCTCATTTCTGGAAAGATTCAACGTTGCGGTAGCATTGATTGACCGCCCTGAACCAGCAATAGTACTGATGGCAGCAGTGTCTGACATCATAGATAATTCTGAATTCAAAAAAAATCCTTGCACCGAGACCCACCGTGAGATCTCGGTGAATTTTATCTTGAAGCAGACCGATTTCTGCGAGAAGAAGAAGCAACCTCCGAGAAGGAAATTATCGATGTCGGCATGGTCAGAATCGGAGGACCGGCTGATTCTCGAAATAGCAAAGGAAAAGCTGCTGTCAAGAATGACCGCGACACTCGGCCTCGGAGAGGGCCTAGATGCGAAAAGTATACTGAACTCAGTGCTTTAATGACTGACATCTACATGGATACGAATGGTTTTGTCGCCTCCCCAAAGCCTCCCAAGGGGGAGCCAACATCGAGAGAGCGCGACTCAGGAAAATATTGCATACTCCATGATATTGACGGTTATGATACGTATGACTGTAGGCACTTAGGAGATCTGATTGAGGATGGGTTAGACGTGGAGAGCTACCCGAGTATGTGAAACAACCAACAACACCTGCACCTGCGCTGCCACCACCTTCTCCCCGGAGAGGGAATGATTCTAGATCAAGCTCTCATGGGATCATTATCAGTTGATCTAAATTGGATCACTCTGCATTTTCTACATTTCTTAGGATTTAAGATATGTTTTAGCTTTCTTTCGGTTTTCCGATTGGCTAAATCGAAGTGCACACGCACGGGGGGCTAGGATTTAGCCCCAAAGCGTGTTTTGAACTCGATGAAAAAACAATTAGGATTTGCCTTGGTTTATATTTTGAATTGAATAAGGAAGAACTTTCCGATCATGGATTATGTTTAGCAAATTTAAGTATCTTGTTAGGTTGTGGCAGGGTTCTCAACTTCAATTTTTGTATGGTTTATACTTATCTCGGTCCCCTAGGTGTGGATTATGCCTAGGGACGGACTATCTTGTCAGGTTGCGGGAAGCACATCTCTATCTCAGTATGAGTATGATTGTACTCCGTTGGATTCCCAAGTATGGATTATACTCAGGAACAAAGGGTGGTTTTGTCAGGATCTGACAAAGGAACTCAATAAAATTCGAGAATGACATATGCTTAGTTTGAACTTTCAGGCATGGATTATGCCTGGAAGGTTGGGTCTCTTACCAAGACATGGCAAGATGATTCGAACGTCCCTTGAGTATGGTTTATGCTCAACTCGACACTTAAGCATGGTTTATGCTCGGAAAGGTTAAGCAGTACTATCAGGATTTGACATATGCTTTTGCCTCTTTATCTTTGTAGGTCTGGATTATACTCGTAGCTAGCGGGCCTGGCATGGTCCTGAATTTCTTGGATTATCCAGAACACATCTTCCTTCAACCAGCAAGATATGTTCTGAGGGGTAAACATGTTGACACACCTTTTGGTCAAAGCTGTCACACGTGAAATTTCTAGTTAGTAATGCGCTCGAGCATTGGGGACATCGGCAGAAGATAGGAAGCGATTTGGTTAAAGTCACATCATAAGCATAGAATGGCCCGAAAGACCTAACAAATGATCTCTTTTGGGCCAGGAAACATCGATTACAGCGCTTTGCACCGTATTTCTTGTATATCTCTGAGTTAGCTTCAGGTACAAATTTCGTTTGGCCAAAACGGACTTTCGGTTTGGAAGTTACTCTAGTTTCCATGAATGTCCACTGAACTGGTATTACTTGGAAGTTTGGAATGGACATGACCTAACCGGCCAGATCGGAAAAAACGGGTCGGATGGGCGAAGACCCGACCCAATGGCACATATTGGAATATCTTGGCATTTCTTCTAGTACACGAGCATCAACATATCGGATGGAGATGGAGGACCCGACCCATATTGGACAACTGCACAAAAGTGCGAACCATCACTTGGATTGGAAAAATGTCATCAGCTAGGATTGAATGGAGGACCCGACCCGACCCGACCCGTCTGGAATCCGCTGTTGCGCAACAGCTTTGACCTATTCTCATGGCATAACTTCCTCCTACTTGCGTGGATTGACTTCCACTTGGCATAGCATGATTTCAAGATCATTCTCCATTATCGCCTCCGGTCATGACATGTGGCATCCGATCTGGAGCCTCTCCACCCCTATAAATACACCGTTTGAAGGATTTAAGGGGACTTTTGGCACTAGTTCCTTGCCGCATCCACCATTGCTACAACATAAGGGTTTTGTGCTTCTCGGACTATTTTAACATGGGGATTTCGTGTATAAAATCATTCTTTTTTCTCCTCTTCTTCATTAAAATACAAGGATGTTGTATGGGAATGAATCTTACGGATTGAAAGATGGCATTGTACTTGTAATTTCTTAGGACTTAAGAAACTATAAAGTGGACGTAGGTTTAGTTCGAGTCGAACCACTATAAAAAACTTGTGTGTCTCCTTTATTTACTATTTTCTGCATTCTATAATATATGATTTATGAATGTGAGGACTTCACACTACATTTGGGAATTAGTACCAAATTTTGGTCTAACATTTTGGCGTGCAATTTAAGGGGCACACAATACAACTTCTTCTAGCTTGAAAGGAAGCGAATGATTTAGCTATTGGATCAATGGTCAAACGAAAGAAAGATGAAACCTTCTCTCGTGACGAGGAAGGTGGCACTGAAGGTACTTGGAATAAGGCAAGCCAGGAGGCTTCGTCTCATGGAGATCTATCAGCATATCTGACTTGAGACAAAATTTACGGCGTTCTCACTGAACTGAAAAACCAAATGGAAAGGCAGGACGAGCTTCTTAAAAAATAGCAAATATGATGGATGAATTCTTTGCTCGAATGGATAGAAGCTCGAGCAACAACGTACAGCTCACTGGAAACGGCCTAGGAGAGGCTCGAAGTGTTGTTATCACCCAGGTCGAATCGGGTCACATCTGAACTATGGCATGCAAGACTGATCTCAACCCACATCGGGTCGGACCCAATCCAATCCGCTGCAGGACAAATTGAAACTGAGGGTAACCCCTTCCTTCTGGAAATGTGCTACTCGCAACTCAAAATGTTTTGGATGAAAACATCGACAATGCAGGAATTCAAGACTCAGGTCGAGCAGGACCAGCATCAGCCCCAGTTCATATAGATACTTGGGCACGAGAATACACTTAACATCAATTTGAAGCTCCCCGATTCGGAGCTAGAGAACCAGGTCGGGTCGACCTCCACAACCCGCGACCCGGGGGCATCTCCGACCCGTACCATGCAATGCATCATGAGCTCCCTCGCTCTCTTGGAATCAACGTTGGGGGCACCCGTTCTGATTTTAGCAACTTGCAAAAACTTTTTGATGGCGATCGCTCGCTAATTTGATTCAACGCCTCTCGAGATGCAGCACTTATCAGAATGATGCAGATGACATCAATCACAATCCGTTCACATTGGAAATCGGGAATTCCCGCAATCCTCCGGACTTTAAGCTTCCAGTTCTGGAACCATAAATGACAGGATAGATCCTACCATGCACTAGATGTGTTACAAACGGCTTATGGAAGTTCAATCGATGTCGGAAAACGTCATAGCAAAATGCTTCCAACTCTTTTTACTGACATAGCTGCTATGTGGATTCGGCAGCAGGAATCTGAATCGATCAACAGCTGGAACATATTGGTCGCTTGTTTTATTGAACAATTTCGAATCCACATTGCACGACACAAGAATGTCATGCCGCTTACTTCAATCAAGCAGAGGTTAGGAGAAACTCTGCGCTCATTTCTAGAAAGATTCAACGTTGCGGCAACATCGGTTGACCGCCTTGAACCATTAATGGTACTAATGGAAGTAGTATCCGGCATATTGTATAATTCAGAATTCAAAAAATCCTTGCACCGATACCCACCACGAGATTTCGGCAAATTTTATCTTGAAGCAGACCGATTTCTGCGATAAGAAGATGCAACCTCCAAGAAGGACATTCTCGACGTCAACATGGTCAGAAACGGAGGACCGGCTGATTCTGGAAAGGGCCAAGGAAAAGCTGCTGTCAAGAATGACCGTAACACTCAGCGTCGGAGAGGGCTTAGATATGAAAAGTATACTGAGCTCAGTGCTTCACATACCGACATCTACATAGACACGAATGGTGTTATCACCTACCAAAAGCCTCCTAGGAGGGAGCCAACGTCGAGAGAGCGCGACTCTGGAAAACATTGCATATTCCATGGTATTGACGGTCATAATACAAAAGACTATAGACACTGGCGAGATTTGATTGAGGAACGGGTCAAACATAGAGAGCTACCCAAGTATGTGGAACAACCAACAACACCTGCACCCGCGCTGCAACCACCTGCTCCCCGAAGAGAGAATGATCCTGGATCGAGCTCTTGCGGGATCATTATCAGTTGATCTGGATTAGATCACTTTGCATTTTCTGCATTTCTTAGGATTTAAGATATGTTTTTACTTTCTTTAGGTTTTTTCGATTGGCTGAATCGGAGTACACAAGTACGCTGCTAGGATTTAGCCCCAAAGTGTGCTCTGGACTCGATGACAAACCAATCAGGATTTGCTTGGTTTTATATTTCGAACTGAATATGGAAGAACTTTCCGAGCATGGATTATGTTTGGAAAACTTAAGTATCTTGTTAGGTTATGGCAGGGTTCTCAACTTCAATTTGTGTATGGCTTATACTTATCTCGGACCCTTAGGTATGGATTATGCCTAGGGACAGACTATCTTGTCAGGTTGCGGCAAGTAAAGCTCTATCTCGGTATGAGTATGGATTGTACTCCGTTGGATTCCCAAGTATGTATTATACTCAGGAACGGCGGGTGGTTTTGTTAGGATCTGACAAAGGAACTCAATAAAACTCGAGTATGGCTTATGATCAGTTTGAACTTTCAGGCATGGATTATGCCTGGAAGGTTGGGTCTCTTACTAGGACTTGGCAGGATGATTTGAACGTCCCTTGAGTATGGTTTATGCTCAACTCAACACTTAAGCATTGTTTATGCTTGGAAAGGTTAACCAGTACTGTTAGGATTTGACATATATGTTTGCCTCTTTTTCTTTGCTGGTTTGGATTATACTCGTAGCTGGCAGGCTCGGCATAGCCCAGATTTTTTTGGATTATTCAGTACACATCTTCCTTCAACCAGCAAGATAAGTTGCGAGAGGCAAACACGTTGACACGCTTTGGTCAAAGCTGTCACACATGATATTTCTAGTAGGTAATGAGCTCGAGCATTGGGAACATCAACAAAAGACAGGAAACGATTTGGTTGAAGTCGCATCACAAGCATAGAATGGCCCGAAAATCCTAACAGATGATCTCTTTTGGGCCCGAAAACATCGATTATGGTGCTTAGCACCATAACTCTTGCAGATCTCTGAGTTAGCTTCAGGTACAACTTTTGTTTGGCCAAAATAATCTTACGGTTTGGAAGTCACTCCCGTTTCAGTGAACGTGGCAGAACTGGAATAACCTGGAAGTTTGAAATGGGCATGACCTAAGCGGTCGGATCGGAAAAAACGGGTCGAATGGGTGAAGACCCAACCAGATTGCACACATTGGAATATCTTGGCATTTCTTCTAGTACACGAGTGTTTGAATCAAAAATGGTTCAAACGCCAAAGGTGTGAAATCAGACTTCACCAAATGGTATGCAAAATGAAAATGGGGCCACAAATGCAAATGTAAGTAAAAAGAGGGGAAAAGTAAGTAAAAGACAAGGGGTTTTATAGTGGTTCGATCTAGGATAGATCTACGTGCACTTTTGAAGTATTCTTCATTATTATGGAGAGAATTACATATAGCATCATCCATACATCACATTTATATCATTTGCTCATTCACTTTACAAGGACTCTCCATTTTCACTCTCTTTTAGCTTTAGATCTCACTTGAATTAGTAGAGGAATGGATTAGATCTCGCAGATTGTGAAAGTTATCTTGTAGATCTTCACTCACTTTGGCACGTAGATACTCTTCCTTGATTCCGTGATGAAGTTTGTGTTGGATCCGGGCTTTTGGAGAAGATTAACGGCGGTTGGAGAGCATTAGAATTGAGTTAGAGCCATTTTGGATGGATAATGGACTTGATTTTATCCTCATGTTGTTGTAGGAAGAAGGAGAGAGCTTTGGCGGCCATTAATGGAGTTTCAAGGAGCTTTAGAATGGTCGAGAAGTCATTTTATTAGCCCTTCAGGGTAGAGGAATTAGCCCCCTTTTAGTGTGGTGAATGGGGTATTTATAGGAGAAGTTTGGACCAGGTGGCAGTCTTGTAATTATGGTGAAAAGGGTATCTGTCGAACATAGGGGTATATACGAAAATGCCATTGGTTCAATTTACAGCTGTACACAGTTGGCGCATCCCATAATTACGATCCTTCCACCGTACATTATCAATGACTGACCCAAAATACTTTCCAATGACCCATCCAAATATATGTTGCTTGTATGATCCAGACAATTTAAAGAGGGACCGACCCTTACTATCTTTTCAAGGACCGACCATGGTGTGTATAATTCTAGACCATACCAATTTAATCTCGTAACCGAACACGTGGAGAATTATTCGAATGTCAACCCAATTCTATTTTGTCACCGCTACCCTTTGATGCCAACATGAGCACCCACCAATACTTGTATTTCCGCCATGTGTGTGTACTTTACATTCATAGCAGCTTTTTGCACAAGAATATTGTAACACCCCACCTCTGCTAGGGTCACTCACAAAGGGAATGCACTAGTTTTGGAGGAGTGTTATCGAGGTAAACAATCGCAGAAATATTATAAGACAGAACACAAATAAAACAACGGAAGAATCAAAAGCTAAATTTCATTACTTTCAAAAAGAGTCAAAACCTTTTACATCTGAAGTACCAACTATCATTTTCCATTACAAGTTCTGCCTTGAATAAATAAAGAAGCATAAAACTTAAAACAACAAAATTAGCTTAATTCCCCAAAGGTAGCAGAAATGCAGCCATAACATAGCTCAAGATCAAACCGTACATGAGCTGAACCGAAAGCAAGCGAAATCCAAGCTAAGTGCTAGAGTTTCCTCCCTGAGAACCTGGGGGGAAACGATAGAAAAGGAGGCAAAAGAAAACGGGTCAGTCATAAAGACTGGTAAGTCCTAGTGACTTTTAGCATAAAAACAGGTAAAGGTAACATGACATGTATAAACTGAAAGTAAACATAAGGATGCTGTCAAGATGGGCAAGATAGACTAAGATAACATGATGAATCAAGTATAAATCAAGTATAGCATCGCATGTTCAAGATTCGCTGCACCAACTGTACGAGTATCCCAAACCCATGTCATATATTATCCATGAAATGATCCATTGGCCCAATATCATGAAATGACCCAATACTAGGCCCAACGGAACGATCCACTAATTGATCGGCTCCCTACAAGTTCTAGCTCGTCATGTGTCTGTGTCATACGGCCCTATCACGAAAGTCACCTGTGCTAGGTCCACCATAGGGTGTATCAAGCCCTAAGGTGCCAACCACCGACACAAATCAAGCATGCACAGTGTAATCCTACTGATGCCCAATGTCTGCTTTTTCAACTCCGGACTACGTGCACGACCGTAGTCCGCCTGAACCTACATTGGTGCACCAACCCAGCCGTCGTTCTGGTCGCTTATAATCAGCCCAGTAATCGTGCCTCACCCTACCTAGTTCCAGGGTACCATGATACATCTAAGTGGGTTACAGCTAAAATGGACCGCGTAACTAGGATTTCCATCCAGCAGGTTAAGTGTTGTCATTTAAATTCATGACTTAACCCTTATCAGTCTAGCATGTCAGGTTGGTTAAGTGTTGTCTTTCAATTTCATGACTTAACCCTACTAATCATGTGTCAAGTTGGTTAAGTATTGTCTTTCATGTTCATGACTTAACCCTATCATGTGGCATTAATTCATTAATGCACCCCAACATCTCACATCAGACCTGTTGTTGTGGTCACTGGATATGCCGGACGGTTCCAGGCAGAATTACACCACAACTCAGTTTAACCTCGAGTTTCAAGCGCGATATGACCAACTACCCACATTGGATCCTATTGTTTGCAGTCATTGGATTTGCCGGGCGGTTCCGGGCAGAATTACACTGCAAACTCAACCCAACCTCGAGTTGGCCATTTTCAAGTTCATTCTAGTGGCATGTCCATGTTCAAATTTCATGTCAAGTTCGTGTCAAGTTTCATGGCAAGTTTCATGTCAAGTTTCAGGTTTCAACTTATGCCTATTATCAAGTTCATGATTCATGTTCATAACCAATTCATGTTTTGCCTAATTTACCCAAATCGTATTCCCATCGCATGTGAACGTGAATCGATCTAAATTACAAGTAAATCCAGATCCAGAAATAAAGGGAATAACATCAAAACTATGATAGGCACAACGGACGAGCATAAAGTGATAAAAGAGATTACAAGACTGGCATGATATAACTTGAGATAATTGGTTACAACATCACTGGCATATAGAAAATGATAGGATTTCAAATCTAGAATAATAAGGTGATAGTCATGGCATAAGGTGATAGTCCCAAACTGGTAAATAATAGACTGATTCAACATCACAGGCATGATAATGTTATGGACATGAAAGAGTTTGATTTACAACATGAATAGGTCCAAACTGATTTCATAGCAATATTCCCAAATGTTAAGATCCAAGATGGAAACTAGAATAGATATGAATCGATTATCATACTTAAGTCCAATTTAACTTTATCTCATGTCCAAATTACAATTAACAAGTTTAAATCTCAAAGTAACTAGAACTTACAGATCGTGGACTAAGAAATTGATATGCAGAAGTTGAATCTAGAAACTAGTCGTCGAATTGTTGAATCGTTGAATCTTAATTTGAAAAATCCTCAATATGCGATTCCTAGCCGTAGTCTTCAAGAAATAGTCTTTGTGTTTTATTTTAATTTATTTTTGAAGAAGAAGCCATGCCCATCAAGAATTTGTGCAGCATAAGGTTAGAGAAGAATGGTGTAAAGAGAATGGGGCTAGGGGTTATTTATATAGGATTAGACGAACGAACCTAGACTGAAAACGAGACCAGAAACATCAGAATGAACCCAGACTCAAAACTGGGTTTCAGCACCAGGTCGACCGCCAGGCCAGCCATAGGGTCGACTTGGTCCCTGGGAGGTCGACCACAGTGTCGACCCCCAGGTCGACCTGGTCCTGGGCGGGAAAATTCCCGCCCAGTCTGCGCTGGGGTTTGAATTCGAATTTCAAATTCGAATTCGAGCTGTTTTTCTGTTCTGAAAATCCTTGGAACTTCGAAGGGTCATATCTCCCTCATACAGACTCCGTTTCTCGAAAAATCGGACTCGTTTCCAAGCAGAATTTCGAGATGAATGCAATGGAGCAACCCGTTTCCCTTGTTTCTTGTTTTAAAAATTAATTCTGCCTTGATTTATGGTTTTAACATGTTATTAAAATACGGGTTGTTACATTCTCCCCTCCTTAAAGGATTTCGTCCCCGAAATCTTCAAGTTAAGAAGAATGAATCCTATCATCCAATCAACCATCTACTCAACCATCATCCACAAGCAACCATTGTCCTTAAAAGATTTCTAATGATGTGTGAATTTATGCAAGAGTGTGTGTATATGTACTTATCTATTGCAAAAGATCAGGCGGTTACTGATTCAGTAGACCTCCTTAATGCAAAATATGTAAGTGTAATGAGTCCAACATGTATGCAAATTCCTAACATACTATATAATCTCTACATGAGTGCACAAACATTCATTCATATGCAACATCCAAATGATAACATATCAAGTTTTCATCCATATACAAGAATAAGCACTCATGCATATGCAACATGAAAAATGTGACTGAGCCGATCTAGTGCCTGATGTGTGTTATGCAACCACAAGCAACCACTTGCAATCATCAACCATAACATGTTTCAATTACATGTTTACATCCAAAAGGGTTCTACCTAAGGTTCTCAAGATAGGATTGAGAAGGTAACAAGACAAACATGGATAGCAAAAGCATGTACATGATACGAAGGTATGTAAACTTACAGGAAAAAGTGATCGAGAAAGTGCCCTCAAAAAGAAATGGGTATAGCGAGCGTATCTTCTCTTCGGTTTCCCAAGTTGCGTCTTCTTGGGCTTCACTCCACTGTACTTTAACTAGCTTGACTTCTCGATTCCTTAGCTTCTTGATCTCTGTTCCTAAGAAACGAATCAGAACTCACCTCAATGTTGCTTCCCTTTCCACTTTTACGCCTTCAAGGATGCTTGGCTCAACCACTTCGGTAGACTCATGTAACCACTTTCGGAGATGCGAAACGTGAAAGACATTGTGTACTCCAGCCAACCTCTCGGGTAACTCTACCTTATAGGCCATTTGTCCAATCCTCTCGATGATAGGGAACCGTCCTACAAACCTCGATGCTAACTTTCCAACCGCTCCAAAGCGAACCACATTGCGTAAAGGAGAAACTTTTATAAAGACCATATCTCCAACTTCAAACTTTAGGTATGTCCTTCTCTTGTCCATGTAGGATTTCTGTCTATCTTGGGCCGTTTTCGTATCAACTCAACCTTCTCGGAAGTGTCCCTTATCATGTCGGGTCCAAGTATGAGCTTGTATGTCGACTCCCACCAACAAGTTGGTGACTTGCATGGTCTTCCGTATAAAGCTTCGAATGGTGCCATTCCTATGCTAGCTTGGTAACTATTGTTATATGCGAACTCAATGAGAGGAAGCTGATCTTCCCAAGTACCACCAAAGTCAAGAATGCATAGTCTCAAAAGATCCTCTAGTACCCTATTTACCCTTTCGGTTTGTCCATCCGTCTGTGGGTGATAGGTCGTGCTTAAACTTAGTCGTGTACCCATTGCTTCTTGTAAACTATTCCAAAATTCGCTAGTGAAAATCGGGTCACGATCGCTAACTATACTAGAAGGAACTCCGTGCAACCATACTATTTCTCGAAGGTATATAGATGCTAGCCATGATGCGGTCCTCTTGCTTAGGAATGGCAAGGGGGTGGGGCGGGCGCGGGTAGTACCAACCCGTCACCCGCCCGTTGGGTGATTTTTTGCCCCATGCCTGCTCCATACCCGCACGGGTATCCATTAAACGGGTTTTAAACGGGTTGCGGGTAATGGCGGGTATTCGTGGGTATCCATTATATTTATTCAATTTATTTTTTAGCCATTTATTGAAATTATTCAAAAGTACATTTGGTTAAAAAAAACAAATTAGACCAATGATTATATGCTAACCTCGAAATACCAATACATATTTAAACCAACATCCAAAAAAGAAGAGATAACAACAGAAGTATCCATCAAAATATCAACAACCAGTTATAAATTGTTGAGTAAAAGCATGCATACAAATACCAAACAACCAACAACAATATTTTTTGTATTAACCATTGAAAATAAATCACATTTAATACGGGCACGGGTACCTGCGGATATGGATATCTTACTATCCGTACCCGCCCCATTAATTAATGGATATTAAAATACCCATTTATTTACCCATGGATACCCATTTAATTATCCGCTTCATATCCATGATGGAGTTTACCCACGGATAACCGCGGGTACGGATTTTTTCGCCATTCTTACTCTTTCCCTTCACAGGATTGAAGTGAGCGCTCTTCGTGAGTCTATCTACTATAACCCATATGCTAGTATTGCCCTTCCTTGACCTAGGCAATCCATCCACGAAATCCATCGAGACACTCTCCCATTTCCACTGCGGAACCTCCAAAGGATGCAATAGCCCACCGGGCTTTTTCGACTCGGCCTTTACTTGTTGGCACACCATGCACTTAGAAACGAATTTCGCCACGTCTTTTTTCACCCCATTCCAAAAGAAAATGCGTTTCATATCCTTGTACATTTTATCCCCTCTGGGATGTATAGTCATCTTCGAGTGATGCGCCTCTTCGAGAACTCTCTTTACTAAGTCTCCCACTTGTGGGACACATAGTCTACCATCACGCCTTAGCCATCCCTTGTCATCTATGGCATACCAACTGAGGTGACTTGACATCTCACCTTTAATCAACTTGTCCATGATCTTGACTATCTGTGGGTCTTCCTTCTGTGAAGTCCCTACTTGGTCTAGAAGCGTAGGACTTAACTCAAGAGATGCTAACGTGCTAGCCAACGACTCAACAACGGGTGTGAAATCAAAGGTTGCTATAAACTCTAGAATTTTCCTTTCAACAAACATAGGACTCAAAGTCAACCTTTTCCTACTTAGTGCATCTGCCACCACATTACCCTTGCCAGGGGTATAAGCTATATCGAAGTCGTACGATGCCAAGAATTCCATCCACCTCTGTTGCCTTAGATTCAAATCTTTTTGCAAAAAAAGGTACTTAAGCGACTTGTGATCGGTGTACAACTCGAACTTCTCACCTAGAAGATAGTGGCACCAAGACTTAAGCATAAAAACAATCGCGGCCAATTCCAAGTCATGTGTGGGATAGTTTTTCTCATGAACTTTAAGTTGTCTACCCTCGTAGCACATCACTTTCACTTCTTGCATTAGGACAGCGCCTAATCCCGTGCCGCACGCATCTGTGTATACCGTAAATATCTTACCTTCGTCAGGTAATGCCAAAACTGGAGCTGTGGTAAGGGCTTTCTTAAGCCTTTGAAAAGCAACGTCACACTCTATGTCCCATGCAAAAGCTAGGTTTTTCTTCGTTAACCTAGTAAGAGGGGATGAAATCTTAGCGAAGTCCTTAATGAACTTCCTATAGTAGCCCGCCAAACCGAGAAAGCTTCTCACTTCCGTTGCGTTCTTAGGATCTTTCCAGTCTTGCACCGCAACTACCTTTGCGGGGTCCACAGCTATACCTTGCTTAGAAACTACATGTCCAAGAAACCAAACTTCTTTTCTCCAAAAATGACACTTGGAGAACTTAGCCTTTAACTCATGTGCTCTAAGCGTATCCATGAC
Organism: Allium sativum; assembly: GCA_030737875.1. Lineage (NCBI taxonomy): Eukaryota > Viridiplantae > Streptophyta > Magnoliopsida > Asparagales > Amaryllidaceae > Allium > Allium sativum. The sequence continues at coordinate 313,835,948 of CM060922.1, read as the reverse complement.
TTTCTTGAGATGTCTAGCATGTTCTTCCTCATCTTTTGAGAAGATCAAAATATCGTCCACGAAGACCACCACAAACTTGTTAAGGTACTCCCTAAACACCCTACTCATCAAGTCTATGAAGTACGCGGGTGCATTCGTCAAACCAAACGGCATGACGAGACATTCGAAGAAACCATCCGGGGTCCTAAACGCGGTCTTGTCAATGCTATCCTCAGCCACTCTAAGCTGATGGAATCCTGTAGCTAGATCGAGTTGAGAGAAAACAGACTTTCCTACAAGCTGGTCGAACAAGTCGTCATTCTCGGTAGTGGGTGCCTATTCTTCTTAATCAGCTTGTTTAACTCACGATAATCTACGCATAGACGAAGCGAACCATCCGCCTTAGTAGCGAATACCACCGGAGCACCCCATTCAGAAATGCTTCGCCTAATGAAATTTTTCTCAAGCAACTCCTTAACTTGCTTACTAAGCTCTTTTCTCTCTCGCGGGGCCATGTGTCTAACGGGCAATGCAACTGGCTTAGCATTATCAACAAGATATATACGGAAATTTATCTCGCGTTTAGGGGGTAACCCCTTAACCTCATCAAAGACATCGGGATATTCTCGGACTACCCTTACTGATTGCAAATCGTCGATAGACGAGTCAAGAGATTCTAGATAACATAACATGACAGGACCCATAGGGTTACAAGAAATTTCAAGGGTATTACCAAGGCGAGTCACGAGTCTAACTACCCTTTGTTCACAATCGAGAATGGCTCCATTATTGGACAGCCAATCCATGCTTAGAATCAAACCGTATCCCATAAATCCGAGAACATAAGCATTACACGTGAATTCTACACTTAAGATAGAAATCCTCAAATCCACACAAATCATAGATAAATGAGCAGAGCCACCAATTGGATTTGAAACAATAACGGTATCCTCAACTAGACTAGTACTTAGGTGCAGAGTTTCAACAATATCAGAAGAAATAAAAGTATGCGATGCGCTAGAATCAAACAAGGTTCGAATAGGATGATCAAAAAGATAGGCTAAACTTTCGACAAAAATATTTCTACCTCGTTCTTGCGGAGGTACTATGAGAGCGTGGACTTATCCTCCAGAAGAAGGTCCAACTCCCTGCCCTTGCTTCCTCGGGCAGACCCTAGCCATGTGTCTTGTCTCACCATAGTGGAAACAACCACCCATCTTCCTTTTCTTCTTTCTGCAGTCTTTGACCAGATGTCCAGGAGTGCCACAGAAATTACACTTTCTCTTTTCACGGGATTTGTTGTTCTTCCCGCCTTTCTTTGGATCAGCCTTCTTGTTCTGTGACCCTTCCCCCTTCTTATCTTGAGGCACTTCTGCTTTTGCCTCATTCTTGCCTTTGTCTTCCTCATTTAAGAGCGCCATGTCTACTAAGCTTTCATAAGTAGCCCCCATAGGTATGTGGGTCATAGCCAAGCTGTGAAGTGGCTCATTCAATCCCTTGACAAAACGGATAGCCTTCTTATGAGGTGTATTCACTAAATCCAGTCCAAATCGGGCCAGCTGATTGAATTGATTGATGTACTCCTTGACCGTCATACTTCCTTGCTTAAGAGATAAGAACTTTTCCAGCTGTAGACTTCGTTCAGGTTGTGAGAGGAATTTCATCTCAAACCTTATCCTGAAATCCATCCATGTGTCAACAGGTCTTTCAGCGTTAGTGACTTCCCACTAATAGGAAGCTTCGTCTTTGAGCAACCAAATTGCCAACTGTACCTTCTGCCTATCGTCCACCTCGAAGATAATGAACAGATCCTCAGTTTCTTTGAGCTAGTTCCTCGCTTCTACGGATGATTCAGTTCCCTTGAAATCCTTTCCACCCATGGCCCTAAAATCTCTACAGATCTTTGAGAAAGCATTTGCACGAGGAGGAGGAGGAGGAAGAAGAACCGCTACAGCTGGAGGAGGAATATCTGCTGGGCCTGCATCGTTGGCCCTAGCCTCTAAGTACCCCTTGAACCAGCCAGGTATTGGCACGCCCTCTGGAAGGTTAAGATTCCCAGACATGCTGAAATGAAAATGAAGAGATTCAAAACGAGGAAACAAAGGATAATGCTAATGGCTTTTGGAAATAGCCTTTAAATATAACAAAACTTTTCTTGAAAAATGCTTCTTTGTAAACGGTTTTGAAAATAGTTTTAGAAGGTTTTAAAAACTTTTGCCCAGTCTGGTAACCTTCTGCTCTGATACCAAGTGTAACACCCCACCTCCGCTAGGGTCACTCACAAAGGGAATGCACTAGTTTTGGAGGAGCGTTATCGAGGTAAACAATCGCAGAAATATTACAAGACAGAACATAAATAAAACAGCGGAAGAATCAAAAGCTAAATTTCATTACTTTCAAAAAGAGTCAAAACCTTTTACATCCAAAGTACCAACTATCATTTTCCATTACAACAAGTTCTGCCTTGAATAAATAAAGAAGCATAAAACTTAAAACAACAAAAGTAGCTTAATTCCCCAAGGGTAGCAGAAATGCAGCCATAACATAGCTCAAGATCAAACCGTACATAAGCTGAACCGAAAGCAAGCGAAATCCAAGCTAAGTGCTAGAGTTTCCTTCCTGAGAACCTGGGGGGGAAACGAAAGAAAAAGAGGCGAAAGAAAATGGGTCAGTCATAAAGACTGGTAAGTCCTAGTGACTTTTAGCATAAAAATAGGTAAAGGTAACATGACATGTATAAACTGAAAGTAAACATAAGGATGCTGTCAAGATGGGCAAGATAGACTAAGATAACATGATGAATCAAGTATAAATCAAGTATAGCATCGCATGTTCAAGATTCGCTGCACCAACTGTACGAGTATCCCAAACCCATGTCATATATTAACCATGAAATGATCCCTTGGCCCAATATCATGAAATGACCCATTACTAGGCCCAACGGAACGATCCACTAATTGATCGGCTCCCTACAAGTTTTAGCTCGTCATGTGTCTGTGTCATACGGCCCTATCACGAATGTAGTCACCTGTGCTAGGTCCACCATAGGGTGTATCAAGCCCTAAGGTGCCAACCACCGACACAAATCAAGCATGCACAGTGTAATCCTACTGATGCCCAATGTCTGCTTTTTCAACTCCGGACTACGTGCACGACCGTAGTCCGCCTGAACCTACATTGGTGCACCAACTCAGCCGTCGTTCTGGTCGCTTATAATCAGCCCAGTAATCGTGCCTCACCCTACCTAGTTCCAGGGTACCATGATACATCTAAGTGGGTTACAGCTAAAATGGACCGCGTAACTAGGGTTTCTGTCTAATAGGTTAAGTGTTGTCATTTAAATTCGTGACTTAACCCTCATCAGTCTGGCATGTCAGGTTGGTTAAGTGTTGTCTTCCAATTTCATGAATTAACCCCACTAATCATGTGTCAAGTTGGTTAAGTATTGTCTTTCATGTTCATGACTTAACCCAATCATGTGGCATTAATTCATTAATGCACCCCAACCTCTCACATCAAACCTGTTGTTGTGGTCACTGGATATGTCGGGCGATTCCGGGCAGAATTACACCACAACTCAGTCTGACCTCGGGTTTCAAGCGCGATATGACCAACTACCCACATTGGATCCTATTGTTTGCAGTCACTGGATTTGCCGGGTGGTTCCGGGCAGAATTACACTGCAAACTCAACCCAACCTCGAGTTGGCCATTTTCAAGTTCATTCTAGTGTCATGTCCATGTTCAAATTTCATGTCAAGTTCGTGTCAAGTTTCATGGCAAGTTTCATGTCAAGTTTCGTGTTTCAACTTATGCCTATTATCAAGTTCATGATTCATGTTCATAACCAATTCATGTTTTGCCTAATCTACCTAAATCGTATTCCCATCGTATGTAAACGTGAATCGATCTAAATTACAAGTAAATCTAGATCCAGAAATAAAGGGAATAACATCAAAACTATGATAGGCACAAAGGACGAGCATAAAGTGATAAAAGGGATTACAAGACTAGCATGATATAACTTGAGATAATTGGTTACAACATCACTGGCATATAGAAAATGGTAGGATTTCAAATCTAGCATAATAAGGTGATAGTCATGGCATAAGGTGATAGTCCCAAACATGTAAATAATAGACTGATTCAACATCACATGCATGATAATGTTATGGACATGAAAGAGTTTGATTTACAACATGAATAGGTTCAAACTGATTTCATAGCAATATTCCCAAATGTCAAGATCCAAGATGGAAACTAGAATAGATATGAATCGATTATCATACTTAAGTCCAGTTTCACTTTATCTCATGTCCAAATTACAATTAACAGGTTAAATCTCAAAGTAACTGGAACTTACAGATCGTGGACTAAGAAATTGAGATGCAAAAGTTGAATCTAGAAACTAGTCGTCGAATTGTTGAATCGTTGAGTCTTGATTTGAAAAATCCCCAGTATGCAATTCTTAGCCGTAGTCTTCAAGAAATAGTCTTCGTGTTTTATTTTAATTTATTTTTGAAGAAGAAGCCACGTCCATCAAGAATTTGTGCAACATAAGGTTAGAGAAGAATGGTGTAAAGAGAATGCGGCTAGGGGGCTATTTATACAGGATTAGACGAATGAACCTAGATTGAAAATGAGACCCGAAACATCAGAATGAACCCAGACTCAAAACTGGGTTTCAGCACCAGGTCGACCCCCAGGTCGACCATAGGGTCGACCTGTTCCCTGGGAGGTCGACCATAGTGTCGACCCCCAGGTCGACGTGGTCCTAGGCGGGAAAATTCCCGCCCAGTCTGCGCTGGGGTTTGAATTTGAATTTCGAATTCGAATTCGAGCTGTTTTTCTGTTTTGAAAATCCTTGGAACTTCGGAGGGTCATATCTCCCTCATACGGTTTCTCGAAAACAAAGACTCGTTTCTAAGTAGAATTTCGAGACGAACGCAATGGCACAACCCGTTTCCCTTGATTCTTGTTTTAAAAATTACCTCTGCCTTGATTTATGGTTTTAATATGTTATTAAAATACGGTTTGTTACAAATATGTCAAACCTTTATTAATACACTTTAGGACAAACCCATATAATGTTGCTTGAGCCACGTGGAGGTGGCATGCACGACCCTTAGCCCAAAGGTACTACTCGACCCAGTCCCTTTTACATGTTCGACCCACTTGAAATATTGCACAAACAGAACAAAGTGACTGTTCTCTTTATTTGTGCCAATACCCTTCTTATCTTTTCTCTTGGTGTTGTGCCACCATATTAAAATCATATCCAGCCACGCTAATGTGTATGCAAACATTGTTCCAATCATAGGATGACTCCATATGTCCCAATATTCCCACATGACTACCACAATGTGTCTTGGCAATATGATAACAGTGGTGCAACTATATCTTCTTTTATGAACGTGCTAGCGAGCTGGTTCATGGTGTCTGAGCCCCTCTTGCTATATTGTTTGCACTGACTTGTATCATTGTCATTGAACTTGTGTAACCGTTCCATGTTAATAGTATTCATGAGATAAATGCTCCATGCTGCATACGTGGCATGCTCCTACATACATAATACTGTGTCATGCTTTCATGTTTTTGGTTCCAACGTGATGTCGTTCTGAGTTTTTATGCTGACATTTGTATCAATATGACAACGTTCATCACATATTGGCTTTCACGTGAAACTTTTGGTACAAGGCACGGTGTTCAATCTATAATGTTCAAGCCGTGGCGTCCGACCCGAGGTGATGGCTCGCTCGACCGTCCAATGTTCGACCCAGTGTATTCGCGCTGTCTTATTCGACCCTTTCGACTAGTGATGCTCGAGCCACAGTGTTCGACCCACAATATCCGACCAGCTTAGTACTGAAGTGAACATTGCTCGACCATTCACGCAGATGGTGCTCGAGCTGACTTGTTTGTATCTTTATACCACGTTGTACTAACGGGGTTAACATTTGCCCCTCGACGCTTGTATTTCTTGCTTGCGAGAAATGCGGGCTTTGAAGTGAACACTGTCCTTAATATATTCTGCATTGAGATATAGTCATAGCTCTTTGTTTGCCATGGCAGGTCACATATTGAATTCATATGCTTTTATCACATGTTCCGTAATTAAAACAAGCAATTGCGCGACTTTGGACTTATACTTAACCATCGACCATTCGTATCGATAACGGATTAGTTAATCATTAGTGAATGACTTATAACGAACTGAGTGACGTGCCTATGCAAAACTATTTTGTTTAATTGTTTAGAATTTGTTAAACGTTGTTTGCATAGATACGGTACTCAAATTTGAATTCGCAGCGGTACCTGAAATCTGCTAATTGATATGTATATTGACTACAGATTTTAAGTTTTACCTTTTTTAAAGGATTATATGAACTTTTATGTCGGTTCATGTTTTATGAAACGCGTACCTGTTAAGTTTGAAACTTTGATTTGAATTTCCGAGGCCGGAACGATTGCAGCCTTTGGATGAATTCAGAATTTCGGATTTGCTTGATACCATGAATCATTCTGGGATAATAAAATTCGGAATTCATGTTTCATAACGACTTGCCCCTGTGTATAAATATTGCTCAATCGGAGCTTTGCAAACGAGGGAGCCTTAGTATTAAGAGATTCTAGGATGATCTTCATCGATGGGGTGAGTTTTATCAACATATCGAGCTTTTCAAATGTCCCATTTTGAAGGCAACATCATGTCAAGTGTATTGGCTCCTTTGACGGGAATATATTAGTTTTTGGCTTGTTGTGATGTCGTAATGGACCCATGGTAGTTTTCCGGGCATTATTCAACTCCTACGTGGTTGTGCAGCCTCAGTACTGTGTTGTGCAGTTAAAGCGCTTAGTGGTTTCTATAGCGGCGGTGGTTCGAAAAGGTGTAGCGGGGATAAAACGGCGAAATAGCGGGGATATAGCGTAGGCGCAAAAAGGTTTATTAGATGTAAAACCAAATATTTAAAAATTAATTAATCATCATTCCCACATTATATGTGTACAAGAAACTATTATTATATAACAAAATCAAGGAACATCATAGGTATGCATGATAAATTTGATGAGTGTAATTGATTGTTAGCATATATTAAGCATTTATGCCTTAAATTTAGCCTATGATAAATTTAATGAATTTTTTGAAAAGAAAACTAACCAAATCAAGCTCTATATATTAATACTGCTAAAGTGAACGCTAAAAAGCCTTGATTTAGCGGGTGCAGAGGAAAATAGCGGGGCTACAAGCGGATCTACTATTCATCAGCGCTAAATTGAAATAGTGTAGCGGATGAAGAGCGCTATGGGCTATAGCAGGGATGTTGCGGGGCTTTATCGAGGCATTAACGGCATAGGTATTGTGAGTCATCACGAATCTCAAGAGCTTGGTGTGATCAATTCATCAAGTTTCCCTGACTGTAATTGTCATGCTCGAAGCTTTAATTTTGTCCGGTGAAGCTGTTTGTGCTTGCCAGCATGTATGAAGCTTCTGAGCTTTGTCGTTACAATAGGAATTCCAACCTTATTGATTGGCATACTACTTCTACTTGGAGAAGTTTATATATTTCATGTCCCCTTTAGGGAACGACTTATATAATGTGTCCCCGCCAGGGAGGACTTTGGGTTTAGTGCCCCAGCTCGGGGAGGAATTTTGTATCGTGCCCTCGTTGTGGTAGGTCTTTGGGTTCAGTGCCCCCGCTCGGGGAGGGCTTGAGATTTCCGTACTTCACATCTGATATTCTAGATGCAATGTAAATGGTTTACATTCTTCACATATGGGGATTCCATATGCTACGTAAATGGTTTTCATCCTTCATATCTGATTTTATCAAATGCTACGCAAATGTTTTACATTCTTCACATCTGATTTTACCAGATGTTATGCAAATGGATTTTTTCATTCTTCACATCTGAGATTTCAGATGCTACGCAAATGATTCGATACTCTTCGCATCTGAGATTCCAGATGCTATGCAAGTGGATTTCATTCTTCACATTTGGGGATTCCAGATGCTACGCAAATGGATTATTTCATTCTTCACATCTGAGATTTCAGATGCTACGCAAATGGTTTACATGCTTCACTTCTGATTTTGTCAGACGCTATGCAAATGGATTTTTTCATTCTTCACATATGAGATTTCAGATGCTATGCAAATGATTCGATACTCTTCGTATCTGAGATTCCAGATGCTACGCAAGTGGATTTCATTCTTCACATCTGGGGATTTCAGATGCTATGCAAATGGATTTTTTATTCTTCACATATGAGATTTCAGATCTACGCAAATGATTTGACACTTTTCGCATATGAGATTCCTGATGCTACGCAAGTGGATTGGGTGGCTGTTATATCGTTTCACGGGGTAGCTATCAGTTTCTTTGTCGGATTTTCGACTTGGTAGGCTATTTCTGTTTAGAAACCGGTGTTGTGAACTTCTCCCTTAGGGAAGTGTCCCTTTGATAAAAGCTACAGCTCTCGTGTTTGTTTGTCGTGGCGCTTGTTCACTGTTTGAATCTTTGCGACTTTCCCATCCAATTTTCAAGGAGGTGCTTTTTTTTGCATTTGTGCATGTTAATATCTACAGCATTCGGCTCTTGAACTAGCGTTGTTGGGGTCGCGATGTTACAAGAACAAGCGCTCGACAGATGACCTGCAATATGAAATCATCTTTTAAGAAAGTTTTGATTTGACATATAATTTTGCAACCAAGAAATTCACCCAAACAGATATGCTCTTGGTCGTAGAGCTAATGTTCAGTGCATCACTTGCAGATTATTATAGACTATTTACAAGAAGTTTTGAATATAACAAAAAGTAAAACATGAACTAAAGTAGGAAATAGAGCATGAAGCAAAGCGATGGCGATGTTGATCGCTTATTCTGATCCATTGAAGGTGGGGCTCCATCAACGGTTATCAGTTGATAATCAGCCTTGGATTGGTTTGAGCAGAAGCTACGTTGCTTGGACTTGACTGATCATTTGATGCTACTTGCCTTTAGGGGGTTGCAGAAGGATTCATGGCCTAAGGATTTTTTACATATTGCTACAGCCTATTTTTTTTTGATCAATTCCTCAATGAGGTTCTTCAGGTGTCGGCACTCAATAGTGTTATGACCAGGCTGGTTGTGAAATCTGCAAAATTTTCCTAAGTTTGCTGCTTTGTCGCTTATCCTTATTGGATTTGGCTCCACATACTCTTCAGAATTCTTTGTTGCAAGATAGATATTTTCAGGAGTGTTGTTCAAAGGCGTCAGCTCTAATGAGTTGAAAAGGTGAGACTTCTTATTATCCTTGCTGTCGTTCCCATTATTGGCACGCTTCTGCCCCAGAGTGTCCTTCTGATTATACTGAGCAGCAACATTTTTGGGAGCTTCAAGAAGCGGGTTAGCATCAACAATCTGAAGAGGTACAGGATTACCGTCGACTCTCAGGTACTCCTCTTCTTTTTTTATAGAATTTGTCAAGCGTGTTGGATCTTTCATTTTAATCCATTACCAAATTCGCTCTTTTCGTCTATGGTGCCAATCAGGGACATTAACATCATGCGGGGCTCGGGATTTCCTACTTCAGCCAAAGCATTGTGGATTCTCTTGAGGAAGGCTTTAACAGACTCTCCCGGATTCCGCTTCATCGATGTCAGAGAAAACACGTCCTTAGCCTTGGTAGCCTGCAACCTGAACTGCTCTTTGAATTTCAGAATCAAATCATCGAATTGACCGACGGATTTTGGAGGTAGCCTTATGAACCATGACAATGCGACACCTTCTAAATAGAGAGGGAAGCACAAGCATTTGATCTCGTCTGTTGCTTTGGTTGTATTCATGTATCACTCATACCAATACAGGAAGTGATTCAGATCTGAAGTTCCATTGTACAGAGGCAGAGTAGAATGAGTGAACTTCTTGGGGAACACAGCTTTGTGAATCCTTTTTATGAACGGATTTTTGCTAAGGGATAAGTCCCATTCTCTTTCATTGTCCTTACGAGGCATGTTATCTTTCATGATTTTCTTTACCATATTTGCGATATATTCCTTTGAGTTGTGTCATTCCGGAGAGCGGACTTCGATCTCTTTTCCGGATGCTCGTCGTGGCGAGCGATCGCATTTAGATGATCTAGGTCTTTTACTCCCACTATGGGAAGGTACCCCCACGGGACTTGCAACTCGTTGGTTATTTCGATTAGAATGGTTTTTAGCTTTGAACTTCGAGTCTTCGACATTAGCGTCGTCTTTGTCAACAAGTCCTTCCATGTCATTATCATGATGATAATCAGAGGCTGATGAATTTGCATCCTCTTTAAGGTTGACATGGATCTTCGGAGGAGGAGCGGGATTCAGTTAAGCATTTAGAAAAGTACTTATTTTATCCATTAAAGCTTGATTCGCATCCATGAGAGTTTTATTAGCTTCCATTAAAGCTTTGTTGGAGGCTTCCATGCGTTGACTCAAGTTAGTGACGACGACATCTAATTCAGCTTTAGTCACTCCAACTCCGAACATTGAATTTTCTCTAACTTCGAAACGGTTAGTGAGTGGAGTAGCTTCGTTGTTAGCAAAGTTGTCATTCACTTCAGTGACTTTGCTTGTGGTCTTCTTTGACTTAGCCATCATATCGGAGAGGATTTAGAACTTCAATTCAAGGATTTAGACTTGAGAGGAGCGTGAGAGAAGGAAGTGCGAACACAGCCCCACGGTGGGCGCCAAATATTTGAATCAAAAATGGTTCAAACGCCAAAGGTGTGAAATCACACTTCACCAAATGGTATGCAAAATGAAAATGGGGCCACAAATGCAAATGTAAGTAAAAAGCGGGAAGAAGTAAGTAAAAGACGGTTTTTTTTATAGTGGTTCGGTCTAGGATAGATCTACGTCCGCTTTTGAAGTGTTCTTCATTATCATGGGAGAATTACATATAGCATCATCTCATACATTGCATTTACATCATTTGCTCATTCACTTTATAAGGACTCTCCATTTTTGCTCTCTTTTAGTTGTAGGTCTAACTTGAATTCATAGAGGAATGGATTAGATCTCGCGGATTGTGAAAGTTATCTTATGGATCTTCACTCACTTTGGCACGTAGATACTTTTCCTTAATTCTGTGATGAAGTTTGTGTTAGATCCAGGCTTTTAGAGAAGATTAATGGCGGTTGGAGAGCATTAGAATTGAGTTAGAGCCATTTTGGATGGATAATGGACTTGATTTGATCTTCATGTTGTTGGAGGAAGAAGGAGAGAGCATTGCTGACCATTAATGGAGTTTCAAGGAGTTTTAGAATGGTCAAGAAGTCATTTTGGTAGCCTTTCGGGGTAGAGGAATTGGTCCCTTTTTAATGTGGTGAATGGGGATATTCATAGGAGAAGTTTGGACTAGGTAGCAGTCTTGTAATTATGGTGAAAAGGGTATAGGTCGAACATAGGGGTATTTACAAAAATACCACTGGTTAACTTTACAGCTGTACACAGCTGGCACATCTCATAATTACGATCTTGCCACCGCACATTATCCATGACCGACCCAAAATACTTTCCAATGATCGGTCCAAATATATTGTCCAATGACTGATCCAGATATATGTTGCTTGTACTATCTAGACAATTTAAAGAGGGACCGACCCTTACTATCTTTTCAAGGACCGACCACGTTGTGTATAATTCTGGACCATACCAATTTAATCTCGTGACCAACCTTGTGGAGAATTATTTGAATGTCGACCCAATTCTATTTTGTCACCGCTGCCCTTTGATGCCAACGTGAGCACCCACCAGTACTTGTACTTCCGCCACATGTGTATACTTTACACTCACGATAGCTTATTTGCACAAGAATATGTCCAAACCTTTATTAATACACTTTGGGACGAACCCATATAATGCTGCTCGAGCCACATGGAGGTGGCATGCACGACCCTTAGCCCAAAGGTACTGCTCGAGCCAGCCCCAGGGTATTCGCGCTGTCTTGTTCGACCCACCGCATTCGACCAGTGATGCTCGAGCCACAATGTTCGACCCACAGCGTCCGACCAGCTTAGTATTGAAGTGAACATTATTCGATCGTTCACGCAGATGGTGCTTAAGTTGACTTGTTTGTATCTTTGGACTGCATTGTATTAACGGGGTTAACAATGAGCATCAACGGATCGGATGAGATGGAGGACCCAACACGTATTGGACAACTGCATAGAAGTGTGAACATCACTCGGATTGGAGAAAATGTCATCAGCTAGGATCGGATGGAGGACCCGACGCGGCCCGCCTAGAATCAGCTGTTGTGCAACAACTTTGACCTATTCTCATGGCATAACTTCCTCTGACTTGCTTGGACCGACTTCCACTTGGTATAACACGATTTTGAGATCATTCTCCACCACTTTCCGAGATCGCCTCTAGTCGTGACACGTGGCGTCTGACCCGAAGCCTCTCGACCCCTATAAATACACCGTTTCAAGGATTTTCAAGGGACTTTTGGCACTAGTTCCTCATGGCATCCACCATTGCTACAACATAAGGGCTTTGTGATTCTCAGACTAAATTAACATGAGGATTTCATGTATAAAATCATTCTCATTTCTCCTCTTCTTCATTAAAATACAAGGATGTTGTATGGGAATGAATCTAACAGATTATAAGACAGCATTGTACTTGTAATTTCTTAGATTTAAGAAACTATAAAGTGGGCGTAGGCTTGGTTTGAGCCGAACCACTATAAAAGCCTCGTGTGTCTCCTTCTGTTTACAGTTTTATGTAGTATATGATCTGTAATTGTGAAGAATTCACATTACATTAGGTTGTTAGTAACAAATTTTGGTCTAACATTTTAGCGTGCCATGTAGGAGGCACACGATACAACTTCTTCTCCTAGCTTGAAAGGAAGTGAATTATTAGGCTATTGGATCAATGGTCAAACGAAATAAAGATGGAACCTTCTCTCCTACCGAGGAAGGTGGCACTAAAGGCGCTAGGAACGAGGCAAGCCAGGAGGCTTCCTCTCACGGAGATCTATCAACATATATGACTCGAGACGAAATGGATGGCATTCTTGTCGAACTGAAAAACCAGATGGCAAAGCAAGACGAGCTTCTTCAAAAACAGCAAAATTTGATGGACAAATTCTTCGCTTGGATGGATGGAAGGTTGAGCAACAACGTACAGATCGCTGGAAATGGCACGGAAGCGGTTCAAGATGCTGCTATCAACTGGGTCGGATCGGCTCACATCCGAACTGCGGCACACGAGACTGGTCTCAACCCACATCGGGTCGGGTCGGACTCGATCCGATCCACTAAAGGACATATTGAAACTAGGGGCAACTGCCTCCCTTTTGGAAATATGCAACTTGAGACTCAGAATGTTTTGGATGAAAACATTGACAATGCAGGAGTTTAAGAATCAGGTCGAACACAATCAACATCAGCCCCAGTTCGAATAGATACTTGGGCACGAGATGACATTCAACATTAATTTGAAGCTCCCTGATTCGGAGCTGGAGAACCAGGTCGGGTCGACCTCTATAACCCGCGACCCGGGGTATCTCCGACCCGTACCGTACAATGCATCATGAGCTCCCTCGCTCTCTTGGAATCAACGCGGGACCAGTTCTGATCTTGACAACTTGCAACAACTTTTTGAAGGCGATCGGCTCGCTAATTTGATTCAACACCTCTCGAGAGGCTGCACTTATCAGAATGATGTGGATGACATCAAACATAATTCGCTCACATGGGAAATTAGGAATTCTCGCAATCCTCTGGACTTTAAGCTTCCAATACTGGAACTATACAATGGCAGGACAAATCCTACCGTGCACTTAATGCATTACAAACGGCATATGGAAGTTCAATCGGTGTCGAAAACATCATGACAAAATGCTTCCCCTCTTTTTGACTGACATAGCTGCTATGTGGATTCGGCAGTAGGAATCCGAATCGATCAATAACTGGAACATATTGGTTGCCCATTTCATTGAACAACTTTAGGTCCACATTGCACAACCCAAGAATGTCTTGTTGCTTACTTCAATCAAGCAGAGGTCTGGAGAAACTCTACGCTCATTTCTGGAAATATTCAACGTTGCGGCAGCATCAATTGATCACCCTAAACCATCATTGGTACTGATGGAAACAGCATCTGGCATCCTGGATAATTCTGAATTTAAAAAATTCCTTGCACCGAGGCCCACCGCGAGATCTCAGCGAACATTATCTTGGAGCAGACCAATTTCTACGGGAAGAAGATACAACCTCTGAGAAAGACATTCTCGAGGTCTGAAATGGAGGACCGACTGATTTTGGAAAGGGCAAAGGAAAAGTTGTTGTCAAGAATGACCGCAAAACTCAGTCCCGGAGAGGGCCTAGATATCAAAAGTATATTGAACTCAGTGCTTCAATAACCGACATCTACATGGACACGAATGGTGTTGTCACCTACCCAAAGCCTCCTAGGAGGGAGCCAACGTCGAGAGAGCACGACTATGGAAACCATTGCATATTCCATGATTTTGACGGTCATGATATAGACGACTTTAGGCTCTTGAAAGATCTGATTGAGGAACGGGTTAGACGTGGAGAGCTACCCAAGTATGTGAAACAATGAACAACACCTACACCCGCGTTGCCACCGCCTGCTCCCCGAAGAGGGAATAATCGTGGATCATGCCCTCGCTTGATCATTATCATTTGATCTGGATTGGACTAGTATGCATTTTCTGCATTTCTTAGGATTTAAGAAATGTTTTTTCTTTCTTTAGGTTTTCCGATTGGCTAAATAGGAGTACAACGTACGGGTTTAGGATTTAGCCCTAAAGCGTGCTTTGGACTCGATGACAAACCACTAAGGATTTGCTTTGGTTTTGTATTTTGAATTGAATAAGGAAGAACTATCCGAGAATGGATTATGTTTGGAAAATTTAAGTGACTTGTTAGGTTGTGGCAGGTTCTCAATCTCAATTTTTGTATGGTTTATACTTATCTCGAACCCCTAGGTATGGATTGTGCCTAGGGGCAGACTATCTTGTTAGGTTGCGACAAGTATAGCTCTATCTCGGTATGAGTATGGATTTTACTCCATTGGATTCTCAAGTATGGATTATACTCAGGAACGACGGGTGGTTTTGTCAGGATCTGACAAAGGAACTCGATAAAACTCGAGTATGGCTTATGCTCAGCTTGAACTTTCAGGCATGGATTATGCCTGGAAGGTTGGGTCTCTTACCAGGACTTGGTAGGATGATTTGAACGTCCCTTAAGTGTGGTTTATGCTCAACTCGACACTTAAGCGTGGTTTATGCTTAGAAAGGTTAAGCAATACTGTCAGGATTTGACATATCTGTTTTCCTCTTTTTCTTTGCAGGTATGGATTTTACTTATAGCTGGCGGGCTCGGCATGGCCCTAGTTTTGTTGGATTATCCAAAACACATATTCCTTCAACCAGCAAGATATGTTCTCAGGGGCAAACATGTTGATACGTTTTTGGTCAAAGCCCTCACACGTGAAATTTTTAGTTAGTAATGCGCTCGAGCATTGGGAACATTGACAGATGACAGGAAGCGATTTGGTTAAAGTCGCATTAGAAGGATAAATGGCTCGAAAGTCCTAACAGATGGTCTCCTTTGGGCCCGAAAACATCGATTACGGTGCTATGCACCGTAACACTTGTAGATCTCTGAGTTAGCTTTAGGTACAACTTTAGTTTGGCCAAAACAAACTTACGGTTCGGAAGTTACTCCCATTTCCATGAACGCGCGCAGAATTGGAATAACTTGGACGTTTGAATGGACATGAGCTAACCGGTCGGATCGGACAAAACGGGTCGGATGGGTGAAGACCCAACCTGATGGCACATATTGGAACATCTTGGCATTTCTTCTGCTACACGAGCATCAATGGATCGAATGGAGATGGAGGACCCGACCCATATTGGACAACCGCACAGAAGTACGAACCACCGCTTGGATTGGAAAAAATGTCATCGTCTCAGATCGGATGGAGGACCCGACCCAGCCCTCCTGGAATCTGCTGTTGCGCAACATCTTTAACCTATTCTCATGGCATAACTTCCTCCTACTTGCATGGACCGACTTCCACTTGGCATAGCACGATTTTGAGATCATTCTCCACTACTTTCCGACACCGCCTCCGGTCGTGACATGTGGCATCCGACACGGAGCCTCTCTACCTCTATAAATACACCGTTTGAAGGATTTCCAGTGGACTTTTGGCACTAGTTCCTCATGGCATACACCATTGCTACAACATAAAGGCTTTGTGCTTCTCAGACTAAATTAACATGAGGATTTCGTGTATAAAATCATTCTCTTTTCTCCTCTTCTTCATTAAAATACAAGGATTTATATGGGAATGAATCTTACGGATTGTAAGACGGCATTGTACTTGTAATTTCTTAGGATTTAAGAAACTATATAGTGGACGTAGGTTTGGTTTGAGACGAACCACTATAAAAACCTCCTGTGTCTCCTGCTGTTTATTGTTTTCTGCATTCTGTGATCTGTGATTTGTGATTGTGAGGACTGCACACTGCATTTGGATGTTAGTACCAAATTTTGGTTAAAAGTATCCGTCAGGTTAAACTATGCAAGCAAAGCTTTGACACCAAATGTAGTGATTGCCGACACCTAACAATGCATGTACTATGCATTGCAACTATGCACCGTCGATGTTGGACAACCAAGTTCTAGTGAAGTAAATGAAATCAAGCACACAACATGTCATATACCTCACAACGCATTAAATAAAATATAATAGCCAATACTTTAGATATAAAATAAAAAAGGTCACAAAAAACTAAATGTGTCACAAAATTAAAGTGCACATATTCAAACAACATAGAGATTAATACACAAGTAACAGAGTTATAAATCAAATAGTAATTCATATATAATTATCCTTAAGTAATAAAGCCACCAACAACTTTCATAGTGCTATGTAGCAGAATAATAAATGTTGTAATACCAAAATACGATCTCATGTTGTCCTTCTATCTTCACATGCTCCTCACATGCACAAGATACATGATGCTCTACGGTATAATCATCATGGATATCATCGAAGTATTAAGGTGATTAGCAGTCATTCATTATCACATTCACTCACCTAGCACGTCAGATATGAGATCAGCTGTTGAGCCATCATGAACAAATACTGTCCAAAGGCTCTTTCTAAAGAATGGTTGCCTCCTCTTTTCTTATTTAGGTGGTTCCTCTTCTTTCCTGATTATCTCTGGTGATTGTCTCGTTTTAGCATCTTTATATGTTCCTGCTACTCTAGAGTGCTCTTCTCTCTGTCGTGGTCCTATTCGAATCCTAATTGGCTTCGTTAGGATTCCATTGGTACTAGTTTGCCTATTTTAGATTATTGGGAAATTGGTACCTTTGTTTGTGTTGCCTTGGTGTTTCTTTGGTTTCGTAAGCAGTAAGGTCAGACGTGTGTGTTTGCGTGGTGATTTCTCAGCTTGGGGTTTCTTCTATAATGATTCATGTCTAATCGTTATCGACTTTTGTGGCTTTGATTCGTCAATGTTTTATTCCGGTGAGGAGTGTGTTTATGGAGTTGTGCCCCAATAAAAATTTCTTGTTTGTGTAGTTGTTCCCTCTGGTCGGTGGTTATTCTGCACGTAAAGCCATAGAAGCCTCGAATTTAGTGGCTTTGGTAGTTGGTGTTGGATCCTCTCCCTGTGTTGATATTGTTAAAGAGATGATCCCTCCGATTCAGTTTCTACCTTGATCCGTTTTGTGTTATTCGCCTCCCTTATTGGAATGGCCACCAGCTGGTTCTACTATTGGTGTTAATCAGCGCTCTTGTTGCATTAATTAGAGGTCCTCATCGCTCGATGGGGTCGTCTCCTATTAGCTCGTCTGGTTCGTGTTCTCAGTCAATCAAAGTGATCTCTCCCCTGGTTGCTAGTGGTGGTGCACCAGCCCATGCACTACCCTCTCAGCTACAAGCAATCTCTTTGCTCAGCTGAAATTAGTTAAGGTTTCAGCTACGAGTACCTACTGCTTTGATGCCTCGCCTCCTGTACACCGTCAAGAGTGCCTTAGGGGTAGTCGATTCAGGAGGATTTTGGTTGTTGCTTGATCGGATGTTGATGAGCGATGGGATGTAGGTTCTCTAATGATGCAACCAGTACTTCCTGCATCTGGCATGGCATGCATAGAGCATTATAAAAATTTTGGTTTCTTTCAGATGTGGCTAGTGCTTCTTGCATTTGGCATGGCATATAAGGTGTGTTTCTCGACCGTGGTTGGGGTCCTTGACATGGGTATTCCCTGTTATAATCTTCCTCATTGGTCCCCTTTGTAGTATTCTGTAGGTTAGCCCTTTGGCGAAGCTTTTGTGGTCTGTCGATTTCGCAGTGCTCGGTAGTGGCACCTTGCCTCACTCCTTTACTGCTTTCAAATTGGTCTTGGGTTAATTCCTTATCCCCTTTTTTGCTGCTTTGATGATTCTAGTCAATTGACTCTGGTGTTTGTGGCCATTTGGTATGTCGTGGTGTTGGTTTTTTTGCAGTGCCCAAGCTGGGTGTTTGGGGATCAGTTTTTGCAAGTGGTTTTGTCTCACTTGGCCAGCAGGGAATCGCCACCGGTGGTAGGAATTGATCACTCGTTGCTTACAGTGGTACTCTTCCATGTCGGTGATACTTTGTTTGTTTTCTTGGGTTGGTTTGCGCATGCTGCTTCTTTACACCCTTGTACGATTTTTATTACGTGATATGTTCCCTTCCTTTAGTAGGTTTTGGTCAGGCTAATGGCTTCCTATTGTTTTCTGCATTGCATTTGCAGTGGGTTGTGCCTTTTTGTGTTGTTGCATTTGGGCTTTGCTTCGATTTTCCCTTTTGAGTGTCTGGTTTTGTTTTTTGACCGGATTGTTTTTTTTACAATGGTAAAAGTTGGCTATGTTGTTTTTTAGTAGTTTTTTCTTACTGCATGCCATGTCAATCCATGACATTGGTGTGGCATTATCTTGTTGCTGATTTTTTTTAGGTCGGTTTGCTTCTCTCGTGTATTGGTGTGTTTGGTCCTCCCATTGGTCTTGACGGTGTATAGACTGTCCGATAATGGTAGTCTATATGTCGTTAGTTGTAACGTTGTTTCCTTTTTCATTGTTGTTCCCCTCGTTGCTCCATGGAGTTTTTTGCCTTTCCCTGTGTTTGGGCCATGATAATCTTTGGAATTCCTATTTTGGGCAGCATCGTCAATCTAATGGTGTTCCTACTAAAGTGGAATCCTATAGCAAGCGGTGACGTATGTCCATGACATTTCGACATTCTCTCCCATCTCTTCCCATTAATTCTCTCTCTCAGTTCCCATCCTTATTCTAGGTGAGATCAAGATCATTAACGATCGATTGGATCGCCTAGCTAGGATTTCTTATGCGTGTCGGGTGAACCACCTCGTCTCGGCCATCCGAGAAGATCGTTCATCCTCTACAAGGTTTGGTCCCTAATGCCACTTAAGTAGAGGACCTATAGTCTCTGTTCCTGCTTGTCTTCCCGGTCTTCAAGAAGGGGTGCACGGTCTATCCCTGTACTCCTCGCACCATTCGCACTAGCTCCCTCGCTGCGTCCGAGCAGATAGTTAGGACTACCCGCCATATTTTATACCTGATCTGTGTGTTTTATGCATTGTGTTGTTTTTCTGTATTTATTATTTTTTTCTTCTCTCTGCGTTTGTCTGAAATGGAGAACTGTTTGTTTTGGAACTTTCAGGGCGTTGGGAACGATACCTCTTTATCTCGCCTAAAGCGCATCATCAAGAAACACTCTATTTTTTTGTAGCATTTCAAGAACCTTTCATAGGGATAGAAGTGCTCTACGAAATCATCTTTCATTTCAATTATGGGGGAGGGACCATTTTTAACGTCACCAACAAATTTGGATGCGTTGGGCTAAGGCGTCTCTGTCCGCCTTATCTTCGATTTTGCTCAACTTCTGTGCCTTGAGTGTTATCAATAGCGCGACAGTGGAAAATTTCAATTCGTTCATTATTCAATCGGGTTTGTCAGAGGTGTCTTTCGTCGAGTCTACTTTTACTTAGTGTAATAACCAAGAGGGTCCGAACAGGATCTTGTCTCGTCTCGATCTGGTATTTGAATCGAAGGGTTGGTTCTCTTTCTCCATTTCTCACCTTCACCGCACTCTTTTCGATCACGCCCCAATGATGCTGCAGTGCTCTCCATTTTCTTTTTGGGGACCTACTTTGTTCCGATTTCAATCCATGTGAAAGTCCCATCACTCTTTCATCCCGGTAGTGGAGGAATCTTGGTCCCTGCCAGGTTCGAGTAGCCATATTGTTGTTTTTTCTCTTAGACTTAAACGTCTCAGATCTTGTCTAAAGGTACGGAACACTTAGGTGTTCAAGAATATCTTTGATAGAGTTCGATCGGCGGAAGAAGCACTCATTCCAGTTGAAGCTTCTTTTGATGACGATCCTTCGACTTCCAATAAACCTGCTTGGGTTCAAACACAACTCACTTTTACCTCAGAACTGCACATTGAGAACGATTTCCTTCGTCATAAAGCAAGAATCTAGTGGATCGTCGATGGTGGCTGCAGCTTGAAATTCTTTAATTCTACTATTAGGAAGAAGAAGAATGTCCACTCTTTCTGCCAGACCCTTCGCCCTAATCTATCATTGGCATTGACCCACTCAGTGGTCGAAGAGACGAACGTTTCCCACTTCCAACCTTTCTGTAGGGTTCTTCTGCCGACCAGAATGATCCTGCTATCATTTCCATCGTTCCCCTTTTAGTTCATCCATCAGAGGCTACTTTCCTCGGCATCCCTCCCTCTTTAGAGGAGATTCGTTCGTTTGTTTTTGCGCTTAACAAGGATAGTGTGAGTGGTCTGAATGGTTACAACCATTTTTTCCCGTTGTACCTAGCCGATCATTTTCCATGACTTCTTTTTGGTGATTCAATCTTTCTTATCTAGTGGGAAACTGCCTAAGGGGTGGACGTATACCAATTTTATTCTCATTCCAAAATGTGAGAAACCCAGTTTGTTTTCTGACTTTAGACCGAATAGTCTTTGTAACTTTTCGAATAAGGCCATCTCTAGGAATATGCCTATTAGGTCGCGTTTATCCTAAACCGTATTATTTCCTCGTCTCAGGTTGGCTTTGTCAAAGGCCGCCTAATCACTGACAACATCCTCCTTACCCAAGAACTTATTCCTCAAATGGATCGGAAGATTCAAGGCTCGAATTTGGTGATTAAGCTTGATATGGACAAAGGTTATGATCATGTCTTAGGTTTTCATCATCCGGGTTCTCCAAGCATTTGAATTTCCTGAGCCTCTTATAGACATTATACGGAGGCTTATTTCGAACTGTTGGTTTTATGTTCTTATCAATAAAGTGACCAAGGTTCTTTTTTCTTTTTGGGAGGGTTCTCTGAAAGGGAGATCCCCGCTCCCCAACTTTGTTTGTCATCGCAGTAGAGGCACTCGTTCGAGGTGTACACTCTCTTACGACTGAAAAATTCACCGATTTGGTATACCTAACGTATGCCCTATGATTTCCTCCTTGTCTTTTGTGATGACATTGTTATCTCTACTAATGGAAATCGACGGTCCACCGTCGACTTCTTTCTTTTCTCCATTTGCATGAGTGACGTTTGGGGAAATTAATCAACCATTTGAAGAGTTGTTTTGTCCTGGCCATAACTATGATCTCTTCTAGGATATCTTAGTTCGAGACCTTCACTGGTTCTCAGGTCTATTCTCTTCCTCTTTCCTATCTGGGCATTATTCTATATTAAGGCTGCAAACTCAACGCGATTTTCGATACCCTTATGGACAAGGCAAGGGGGAAAATCATGAGATGGAACTCGACTCCCGTCTCCCAAGATGGTAGACTTGTTCTCATTAAGTCGGTTCTTGAATCTCTCGGGTCCCATGTCTTCACTGTCATGACGCTTGCTTATTCTTTTTCCGTTCCTATCGCTTTTTGGTTTTGTCCATTTTTTAGGGTTAAGTGGACGATGCTAACCGGGACCAGTGGGTTTCCTGGGATAACATTTGTCATCCCAAGCGCGAGGGAGGTCTAGGGCTGCGAAATCCAAGAGACATCTATAAGGCTTACGCCTATAAGCTATGGGTTAGATTTCGATCTAACGACTCCTTATAGGTGTCATTTCTTCATACTAAGTACAGTCGCCTCTTGACCTCGGACTTCACTGGGACTTCGTTTTACGCGAGTGAGACGTGGAAATGGATGTAGTAAGTCAAGCCTTTCTCCGGCTCCCACGGTCGTGGCTTTGGTTGGAGTCAAGGGTCGTTCACCCTTAGGGCTGCCTGGAACTTTGCTAGAACTCCGAAGTCCAGAATCCCTATTTTTTTTCCTTTCATTAGGGACAATTGCATCCCTTCCAAGAATTCTTAAGTGGAAAACCTTTCATGAGGGGATTTCCCTAGATGTTAACCTGATGAGGATTGACATCCTCATGTGTCTAAGTGTCGATGTTGCCTATCTGGGTCGACGGAGTCTCTTAAACACTTATTCTTGACAAGTGAGTATGCAAGTGTTGTTTGGCCTCAATTCGGAGATTTGGTTGATCTCCGAGGAGTACCTCGTTCCCTTTATGTTATGCATCAGTGTGGTGGTATAGAGAAATGGGAAAGATCTTAGATTGATTCTTTTCAGACTTATTCCTTGTCTCTTTTGCTGGCACCTGTGGTGTTCTTGGAATAAAGAGGTTTTCGATGAGTCACTTATGATGTCGTCTTTCATCATTCGTAAAGCGAAGGACGACATCTTCTTCGCCTTCAGAGGTAGGCCCTTCATGGGCCACCTCCATCCTTCATCATTATCTTGGACGTGTATTTCTCTATTACCCGGAGTTCCAGACCGCGTGCAGGGGTAAGATTTTTCATTTTAACAGGTTCTAGGAAGGGAGAACGATTGGCTGGGTCTATTTTGGTAGACTCTAGAGCGTGATGTTGCTTGCTTCCTAAGTTCTTGGGGCGGACAGGAGTAGCACACTGGGTGGACTTGCTGCTGAGATTGCCTGCATGCTGCGGTTGGTGAAGCTAGGCTTGTTTAGCGTTTTTGGAGGTGTTGGTCGGAGTTTCTCTCCTTGATGCTTTTTGTTTTGCTAAGCGGGCTGTGGTTGTTTGTTGTTGTCGATTTTTTTTAGTGGTCAGAATGTTATGTTAGGGTTTTCTTTTTCATGTTTTGAGAGTCTTATGGATGGGGTTTCTGTTGTACTTTCTTTGTTGCTTCAGTAGTTTCGGCTCTTTTGTGTTTTGGCTCTTTTGTGTGTGGTCGTTAGGATGTTCCACAGGCTCAGCTGCAATATTAAATCTGTTATGTTTTTGTGAACATTGAAGAAAGACTGTTTTTTCTCTTCTTTTTTTTTCCCTTTATTTTAGTCTATTTTTGGGTTTTTTACTGTCATGGGTGGAATCTTTATGAATCATAGGTGTAATCCGTATCGATCACAACTGTGAATGGAATATGGAATCATCCATTTATCGTGGGTGACTGACCTTTAAGTTACTTGCTGTCAATGTCATGTATTGCCAAAACAAACACACACACGAATTACAGTCCATTTATTTTACATTATCAGGGGAAGATCCAAAACTCACTAAATAAATCGATCCTTCATTCAAGTATTTCAAACTTCTCCGGTAATGCAAAATTCAAGATCTCCAGCTATTGCTCGTAATTTCAACTTCGTCTCACGAGCGGAATCTGATACAGAAATTCTAGCATAGATTCATAATTCAAGTAGCATCGGCAAATGCTAAAAAGTGAACAAGAGTTAAAAAGCCTGCAGCCCATCATTTAGGCTAATACCGTCTATTTTACTTGCCTAGTAGCATTCATCTTTACACGTTCAACATGAATATGTGAATCAATCCGCATATCCCAAAGACTCACCCAAAGCATATCAATCTACATAGTGTTCATGCTTATCAACCTACATAGTGTTCATGCTTGAAAAAAAAAAAAAAAAAAGTACACCCACTATAACCCAACTTAAGAAAGCAGTAAACGATAGCATAAATACTATGATAAATATTCCATCACCACCCCCCAAAAACTCTAAAATTGTACATTGACAGTTATAATTATCGGAAGTGCCCTTAAGAGAAATATCTATTCCAAAACCCTTTGAAGATCTTAAAAGTGATGCCAATACTTAAAACCCAAACCACCGCTCCCAGCCCAACAAGAAATGAGGTAAATAGAAATCCACCATTTCTCCGCCGTCTTCTACGCACAAGAATACCAATATTATTATCATCTGCAGCATATGGATCTCTCGCTTGTTTATTACGACCTCCTCTAAAGCTTGAAACTCGATTAAGTGCTTTGGTAAGCAGTCCATTTTCAGATGCAAATGCCGGGCTACTAGGGATAGAACTTAAGAAAGCTGAAAGATTTGAATCAAACCATGACTCTGCTGTATTATTGTTATTAGCACCCATTACGCCTACATAATATCATACGAACGAGAAATTAGGTATACTAACTGGCACCCATCATTGATACCTGTATATGTTATGTATGTGTTGTGTGTATAATATGAAATCGCACCTGAAGATGACGCAGTAACATTTGGGCATAACTCTACAGATGTAGTCGAGCTAAAATGTTGCTCAAACCCCAAAAAATCTGTAGTGATGTTAGAAGCTGGCATCGATTGCTCATTGTTTAGAAAATCATTCCAGTTGGTATTTTGCTGATTCGTTCCCGAATCAGATCCCATAGCATCCTCTAAAAACATCTGTGCGTCAAAATATTCATCAGGAAAAACAAGCTCATCACCAATGTGATTGGTCTCACTGTTGTAGATCACATTATCTGGATTCTGAACTTGACAATCTGAATTCATTAAATCTTGAAGTTCAAGATACTCTTCTTCAGCATTGTTTTGTTCGGGAGAGACTTCATTGATATAATGGGATGAGACCATAAAATTGTTTATATAAAAATCATCATCTCTTACAGCATTGCCCTGTAACACCTGATATTGCAACTGCAAATTAATAAACCATGTTACTGAATAAAAAGATACTACATCAATCAGCATGTTACTGCAAATTAAGTTCAGCCAGGAATCAAAATGTAGAACATGTCATCAAGATTTGAAAAATGTCTTGTTGATTCACAGAAATTGCATTAATACGGTTTAATTGGTTTTTATCATTATTTTCACTGAAATTTGGGTAAAGTTACTGAGTTCAATTTGTGATGGTATTCGCTTACATTTGGAGCATAAGAAGAAGAATCAGGAAGTTGCATTACGTCTTGCTCGTTTGACAGCTGCAGTAAAATATCCTCTAAATCATAACTTGGAAGTGAGTTCGGCTCTACATTCAATGCTCTCTCATTTGTTCCACTGTCATCAACCAGGATTCCAGAACCATTATTCATGGAATACAACTCAGAATTTAGTGGAACATCATCTAGCTCACTAGGTACTTGTGACAACATTCTATCCAAATCATGATTTTGTTCTGTGTTCATATCGCCATTCTGTAATTCATTGTCAGCTGAATTGTTTGATGGATTTTCAATCATTTGGAGGTTGTTGTCGGTTTGATTCATGTGACTGTCATCTACAACATCTTCATCCCACTCTTCTTCTCTAAATGGTGCACCATATTGCTCTCCATTTTTAGGACCAGGTCCACTCTTCCTAAAAAGCTTATATAGAACAAAATATTCCTGCAAAAGTAAGATATGCGTGTAAGAAACAATCTCTATGAGAATCTATACAATGATACATCGGAAGAAACCCTCCTCCCCTACACTGGTCCTATGCCAATGTGGTATTCTGCCCCCTAATTCAATTATTCATCCCTTTTACCTCACTTACAAACACGCATATAACTGTTCAACTTTCCATTGTTCAAAGATATTTATTTATACAGGCAGGATGTTAGTTATGAGGCAAAGGTGGACAATAGCTCCACTGATTAGCATTACAAGTGAAATTCAGCAACTATTTTAGTACCTGCACATTTTTTAAATTGATAAGCACTTGCTCATCTAATGAATACTCATACATCACCCAATCAGTGCGCTGTCCTTTTGGTGCCCGCCCATGGTAGTAGACAATAGTTTTCTTGTTACCAACGGGTTTCGAGTTATGAGAGATGGTACGGTCTTTGCCTGTAGCCTTCCAATATCCATTCGCGGTAGCGCGATTAGACCTTGAACTGTTTGGATACTTCCTGTCTCTATGGTTGAAGAAGAACCATTGTTTGTCACCGCTTCTCAACAATGATTTTTCTACATAAATTTCAAAAGGAAATTATTAGATTGAATCCACAAAAGAAAGAAAAACATTTGATTATGTGGGAAATGCAAGCTGAGTGAATCTGAAGACATAATTTCCATGTTAACAAAACACTAATGTTTTTATAGCTGTATCTTAGTCCCATGAATACACACAGCACATGCATGCACAAATTAGTATTTTAATATGCGCACTGCTAACGTGTGGGGGATAAAACTATCTCGTTTTCTTGTGTTAATTCTCAAAATAAGGAAAACAAATAAAAGTTGTTTTCTATTTTGTATGTCAACTTTGTTTTCTAAAACGATCGTTTTTAACGTTATACATGTATCGTTCGTATTTTGCTATGGGCGAAAAATAAAAACTAAAAAGCATAAACCAAACACCGCCTAAATTTTTTGTTTATATTATATTTTGAGTTTAATCTGTTAGGAATACTTTGTTTGGAATTGCATATATGATGTATTGAACTCAATCAATCATTAACAAATCTCAGTGTTAAGATTTGCTGCATAGGATATTAGAAATAATTTCAATCTCTTTTTTAGTTTGTTATAGATTATTTGGTTCAAATAATAAAACTTTGATAATGAATGATAATTCTTGAATAGGATAAACCTCTCAATCAAGCATAAATTAGAGTTCATTAATGAAGCCGAGTAACAATAGTGAGAAGGTTGATTGGTTTTAACATACAACAAATTGACTGTATCGTAACTATTGTTTCAATTTGAAAGTCGATTTATGTCAATCTTTGAAATATAGGGAAAATAACGAAGAACGAAGATATCAGAAATTGGATTCAGTTCAGAAACTAAACAAAGTCAAGTTATGTCATTCTTTGGAGTACAAAAACATAACGAAGGATGAAGATAATAGAAATCAGATTCAGTTTGAAAACAAAACTTCGGAGCTTACAATAGTAAAGTAAAGCAAGATAGAGATCAACTCACACGATCACTTTGCTTAGTTTTCTTTATTTCAATCTCAATCTTCAACTTCAAATATGGTTGAGTATCAAGACAATGATAAGAATGTTGAGACCGATGAAGCGTTGATAAATGGAAATGTTGAATATTAAATGAAGATGTTATGAATGAAAGTATCAATAAAGAACGTACTGCTAATAATAATACAAGAAGGATTTAATGGATGACATAATATTACGTTTGAACTAGGAGCACGTGAAAGTAATCTAGATTTTAGCGCAAATCTTATTAAATGGGCAGATTTAACAGAGAGCTCCATCTAAAAAGATAATTTGCAAAAAATAGAATCTCTGATCAATCAAGATAAACAACAATGGAAAGCAGTATTAGTTAGCATCAATAAAATTGTGAAAACTTTCTAGCAATAACTTGTTATTTCATGAATCTAACGAAAAATCTATGAGAATCAATGGATTTTTTCGTCAATTTATAGAATTCATTGCCAGATTAGTTCATTTATGAAAGACAATCTTGAACATGCTTTAGCTTAAATAAATAAATAAATAAATAAATAAATAAATAAAATCATTATTTTAGTCATAGAATAGAAAATGAGTCAATATTTCTATTGGCTGGTAAGATCAAAGAAATATCGCTTACAAATATATTGAAAGCCAAATTATTTTTGGTTATTTTTCGATTATACCCCGGATTTAAGCCAAAAGGAACAAATGCAGTTAGAGCATCTCCAACTGTTTAGGGTGTAGATTTTCGATTTTCTACACCCCCGAAAATCCGGAATCTCCAACAGTTTTAAATCCACGCGGTTGTTTAACAAACGCCTGGATCTAGGCGGTTGTTAAACAACCGCGCAGAATGTAGGTGGACCACACACACAAATTAAAAGCCGTAAAAACTCCTCGTCCAAACACACACAGATTAAACAAGTGCCATCACCGCATATCCAAGGACGCCAAGCTTCACCAACACCACCTCCTTCTCTTCCAAACCCCTCGTCCGCCCTCCATGTAAAAACTCCGACGTCATCGCCCTCTCCATTGCCAAAGATTCGAAATCTTCTTCCCCTTTCCTTGTTTAATTAGTACGTTTGGCTGAAGCAATGGTCTTTTGGATGAAGCAACTGGACTTTTGGGGAGGAGAAGTAGTGTTATTGGAAATCTGGAGCAGATTGCTCAGATTGAAATTGGTCAAACTAAATTAATTACGCTGCAGTGACTAGTCTTTTGGATGAAGCAATTTGATCTTTTGGATGAAGCGACTGACTTTAGGGGAGGAGAAGTATTGTGATTGGGACCGAAGTCCAAAAAAATAAATTTTGATTGGAAGAGAAGAGAAGCATCGGTGTGAAACATTTTTGGTTGGAGATGAAATGAGCGAAGGGGTTGCAGCGATGAAAATAAAATATAATAGCCATGCGTTTGTTGAACAAACGCGAGAAACCAAGCGGTTGTTCAACAAACGCGTGACCAGTTTGCATATTCCAGAACTTTTCCCCCAGAAATCCACACTTTGGGTAAAATCTATACCCTGTTGGACGTGAATTTGGGTGTAGATTTCTTAATTTCTGATATATAAGTATTTGTTGGAGATGCTCTTACCACAAGATGTGTGGATGTTGAAAAATACAAGCAACGGTATGGATTATGGTGGAGGCATTTCTTAGATGGCTAAAGGTTAATGAAACATCAGGACTTGAACTTTTCCAAAAAAAAAATTCGAATACATCCTAGAAGATCTTAAATCTAAAATTGATGGTATGAGAGCACAATACTATTATAATGGATCAAACATGAAAGTTGAACTTTTTTCAAACAAGATTGAGAACTATACAATAATTAACTTTCTCATCTTATTCATGAAAGATACCGCAACATCCATATATGTAATCATCAAGGTGAACAGAGAAGTTCAGTAGAAACAAATCCTGGAGCATCCATATCTCATATGAATAGCATAGCTTGAATTTTGTTTTATGTGATATGCTCAAAACATGTACTAATGCTAAAAGTTTTTTTGTGTATATGCCCCCAAAAAAAAGTTCTGGCTTAACACACCATCAGTAAGTACACAGAAGATATGTAAGGAGATAGACTTGAACATTTTATGGCGATAAAGAAGCTCATGCTGATGAAAGTCTTGCCTTAAAGATTTTGATTTGAACATTTGAGCTTTATAAAGAGATCTTTATATTTTCATTAAATACAAAATTTGAGACCTTTGATGGTAAAACAATGAAAGAGAAACGCATGAAACTCAAAAAGAAAAAGAAAAAAGGAAAAAAAAAAACATGATCTTGGGAGTCATGTCTATGAAAAATGATTATTTCTTGAACTTACAAACAATTGAATACAGTTATTTTCGTTGGAAACGACAACATTAATTGGCATTTTTGAATTTACAAAATAATATATTCATGTAAGTGGATTTTTAAAGTGTGGATTGCATGTTGAATTTGGACAACTATACTGGTTCCGACTGTTCTGCAGAGAATGCTTTTTAAATAAAGTTAATTAAAACTTACTTTGAAGCCCAATGCCACATGAAAGAGTAAGTGGACAAGCAATGACTTAGATTGAAAATGAATATTGAACAAGCTAAAATATGACAGCATAATAAAGAGGTTGCTTCAAAGACACAAGAAGTCGTTTCTGCAGATGTTTTATGTGTTATGCTATAATGCTCACTATTTCAAATCACGCAAATATCGCCCGAGATCTCGTTTTGGGCTCCTTCCGAAACGAAACAGCAAATATCACTCTGAATCTCCTTTTGAATATAACACCCAAGATATTGCACTATCGAACGATATATCGACCGAGACGAAATACTGGAATATCGTCCGAGACCTTAGTTTTTTTAGTTAAAATTTAAATTTGTGCCTGAACTAGAACTATAATTAAAAAACTCAAATCTAGCCATATCAATCTTTTGTTATTTTACATTTTGCATGTTAAATGACTATATTGTATGTTTGTATATGTTTTATAATGCTTATGATTTTCATATTCGTCTTTTTACATACATGTCACTTATGAAATTATGTATTTTATGGTCTATTTATGCTGAATTTTTTAATGTTTTGAATCCTTTTAATCTTTCATGTCTAACAATATTCATGTGTTAAGCATATTACGATTTAGAGTATGAATGATCTTTCGCAACATAAAGAATAATAAAGTTATTTTCATTTTAAGTTTAAGTTACTATGTTTTTGATAGCATTCATAAAAATCATTTTGTTAAAATACCATTTTTAACATATCATGTACACCGAGATTATTCCGATATGAATTTTCAGACCCGAGATGAAAATCCAAGACGAACCCCCGATTAGACTCATCTCGTCCGAGATCTCCCCCGATACGAGACCGAGTCTATAAAATCCCCGAGACGAAACACGACCGATATCCGAGATTTAAAACCTTGATAATGCTTGATATACATGATGGTTCATCATCACCCATTCTCTTACACGTGCATTCCATGTGCTTATCTTATAAAAATATCAATTTTCTTTTGAAAACTAAATTTTAACATGGCTCTTGGACAAGTTCTAAATTATAAAGCATGAAAAAAAAAGATTCATTAAGTTCAAAGAAGATCATACCATAAATTTTATTTTAAAAAAATAATTGTGCAAGGACAATTTGATTTTGATCTTTTATGTGTTATGCTATAATCCTTGATATACATGATCGTTTGTTATCATTACATGTTTAATTTTTGTTTGTAGGCTATTATGTACTTGAGAACTATTTTGTCTTTTTTTTTAAATGTGAATTAAGATATGGATATTATAATACTGAATTTGATTTGATTGTTCCTGTATAAAAAGGCAACAAATATTTTAGTTGTCTCAACCAACTCAGTTCATCGGACAGGCGCTGCTCATATTGTTGGCTGGAATTCATATTGTTTATGCATATATGGAGCGTAGGTGTATATGTATGTGTGCGTCTAGCACTTCCACTATTAACTGAACTAGAAGGGAAATCATAATTACACTACATCAAAAAGATTAATATAAAATACAAGCACATCCCAGAAGCAGCTTGTTGGGATACATTTTTCATTTAAATTGCACGGTGGGTATTTGTTCATCATAAACCATTCCACATTCAAGAAATGATAGTTTCTCATCAACTTAGACATTTGTGGAATGTGGGACAAAAGGTAATGAACAAAGTCGTACACAATCATACGATGAACACTAATTTTTATGCATTTTTTATCTTAATAGTTTTAGAAAACAAAACTAAAATAAAATATCATAAAAGCACATCATATTTGCGTATTGTGTCCTGTGCATGCTGCCGCTATATCAATCACTTACTGCATCTTTTCATGTGTGCCGGTTCATGAGACCAAAATGAACAATTGTCCAATTATGCATTGCATCATGGCACGTGCCTTAGTGCATTTTCATAATTATGACCACAAGATCATCACCGATCAACTTCAAGACGAGAGCTGCATCTAATGACATCCATAGCCACCAAAGATCAAATCAATGATTGATTAAGTAAACCAGAGTTTGATAGATTTCAGTGAATACGATATATATTTACCATGCAAATTACCCTTTTTTTTCTCTAAAGTAATACGAGTTTTGTTGCACAACCCTCGTGTACTTTATAATGCAAGTGTAAGGCAACTATCTTAGTATTTCATATTCGTTTGAGGCTTCCCTTGAAGTTTGCCATGAGGCACACTCTAAATACATTAATCGGTCGGAGCAGACTGGACAAAGGTGTTTCCATGTCATGTCCTATAAAAATTTCCAAATGATATAGATCGGACGAAACATGGACATGGAAAATTCTTCATATGACTCAAACAACAAATGAGCAATATACAAAACAAGGTTCAATGTTTTAGCACCAATGTCAATCATTTGAAAACTTCACAATTTTGATCAATTTTGAAATTTTCAAATGTTTCGTTTTTCGTTTCGATTGTGATGTTTTTTGACTAAAAATGTGCATTTAACCAAACAAAATTAAAATAAGAAAAAGAATTAAACTTAAACCTTTTGAGTTAATCGGGCTAAGTCAATGATAGTTTCGTCCAATTAAAAATTCAAACCATTTGAACTAAGCAAACAATATACATCCTAACAAAACAATACATAATTCAATAACCAGCTCTAAATGAGACATAAATCAACCGCCAAAAGAAACAGTGTCCTACAGAAAGGAGTCAAAAATTGTCTTCGAAAATCAATCATCTGTTTGTCCTACTCTCCAATAGAATGTTGCTTGGTATACAGCCCTTGTCCTAGGGGTGTAAACGGGTCGGACCGGACCGGACGGAGGTGTGTCCAAGCTCTGTCCTATAAGAATTCGGACGGACACGGACCGGACATCATATAGTCTCGGACCGAGCCGGACAACGGATTGTCCTGTCCGATATAATAGAAAAACATCATCGGACAGAAAACTAGTGTGTCCAAGCTCTGTCCTATAAGAGAATCGGACGGACACAGACCGGACACCTTATAGTTTCGGACCGAGCCGGACAACGGACTGTCATGTCCGATATACAGCCCTACCTTGTCCTCTCAGTTGCTTTACCTTTTTGCTTCGAATCATTCTTTCAAAAGAGAATTTGTACTCCACACCTAACTGTTGTCGCCTCATCCCCCCACACTTCTCACTTTCTCTTTTATCTACCAAAATCCACACTGTAAGTTGAAACAAGAAAGGTCTTCGTACTTCTCTTCTTTCTACAGAAATCCACACCGCATGTTAAAGCTACATAAGGTTTAGGTAATCTCCTTATCTTTGACTTACGCTTAGAATTCACCATAAGATTTTTATTTTTCTTCTACCTTTCTATCTCATCTTTCCTTTTATTTTTATTTAAAAAGAGGTTATATATGCTATAACCAACATTTTGGTTGTATTTCACCCTTGTCTTTGATGAAACTGAGATGGAATGGTTATACTCCTGAAGTTCCGATTGAAGCCTTGTACCACGGTACAGATAATCAAAAAATTATGAAATGACTCAAATGGATTCAATTTCATATATTTACTTTTGTTTCAGTTCGTGTCCTAAGAATCGCACGAACATTTTCGACTCCAGCAGGCCCACACAACGAACACTCATATAAGGTTGAACCCATATGTGTCCCATGGAAATACGAAGCTAAAACTTCTTAAAGCCTACACAAAAAGATATTTTACCGTTGAGGCATACATCTCACATACCTACAAGACATATTTTTTATATGAGTCACAAGTCTAAAATTGCTGAGGCATGTGCATCTGAAGTTAAAAAATTTATTCTTTTACTATAGTATAAACTGTCTGAATAAGACCTAATCATTTATTCATTTCATTCAAGTTCAACCAGACAAAAGACATAAAATGAAAAAAGCATGCTCTGTTTTTTAAAATTTAAAATCAATTTCAGAATAGATTAAATGGATTATGAAATTGGTTGTTAAAAAGATCTCACTTGGAAATGATTTCTTAATTGGATTCCAATTAGGAACTGAATTGCAAAATCCATTTCAAGTAGGGCTGTCAATGGATCGTGTCAAGTCGGGTTCGGGTCGGGTTAAGTCGGGTTCGGGTTGATTTATAGATGGGTCGGATCAACCTATTTATTAAACGGGACATTTTTTCCCCAACCCTAACCCGACCCGCTTATAAACGGGTTAACCCGACACGACACGTGTAACTCATTTAACTAAACGCGTCGAGTTTACCTGTTTGACTCATTCGCAAATCTTGCTCATTAATATAAATAGCAAAAGAACCAAATCACAAACATGTAACACTATTATATAATCACCAATAGGCAGCAAGTTACAAAATTACCAACAAGAAACAAGTTACAAAATCACTAACATGCAGCACATATATAAAGCATGAAATCAGCATATACAAAAATCATTCTCCATACATAAGAATATATGAGCATAATGCATTGATAAAAGACTAACAGTATGGAACAACATACAATAATAGATTAGTAAAATGGAACAGCTTACATAAGAATATATGTGCATATTGATTACCGTGTAAATAAAAGACCAACACTAACAGCATACATAAAAGACTATCATTATGAAAGAGATACTACATATAATCGGGTTTGGCGGGCCAAAATCAGGTTAGCGGATCAACCCTAAACTCACTCGTTTATAAACGGGTCAAACTCGGGTTGATCCGAAAATGACCCGCCAACTAAATGGGTCGGGTTAACCTACTAATTCCGTGTGGGTTTCAGGTCGGGTTTCAGATCGTGTAGGAAATTGACAGCCCTAATTTCAAGTCGAAATCAATTGAACAAATTTAAAAAAAATCATAAAGGAAGAGAAAATTTTACTTATTTGTTGCTTCATGTGGCTAAATGGTTTTGTGTATTACGATTGTCGTCTTAAAGTAAAGGGACTCCAAACTAAATGGTGTGTTTATGTGTATATCGTACAATAATAAATAATGTATATGCTAGAGTTCAAAAGGTTTTAAAACGGGACGTCTTACTTGTACTGTAAATTATAATCTCACTGAACAGTTGATGTCAATATTTTAATGTTCAACGTTGCTTACTATCTCGTGTTTAGTTCTTTGATATGTTTAGTGTGTAATGTTTATCTATAAACTTACGTACCTCACAAGTACACATCTTGTGTGTGCGTCTTTGCCTTTTAAAACTTTGAATCACACTTGTGGTGCAACACAAAAAGGCGTATATTTTGTGTTATTGCACAACCAACACATATCAATAGTGCAAAGTTAATAATTGCATTGTAAAATTTTGTATGACAGATATTTGCCAAACAATTAGTTTGCACAACGGCAACTACTATGCATGACAAATATTTAAGTAAGCTGTTTTTTCTACACAGGTATGCAGCAATTTTTAGATATGCTCAATTCAAAATTTGATATTACTATAACATTCAAAAAACATTAGATTCAATATTGACCTAGATGAAACTTACAACATATTTTTTAACATTATTTTAAACCACAATTTTATAAAGAAATGCTTCGTTTAGGATGCAAGGGTAGTGTTTCTACAATACGGAAACATGAACCAAAATCAACCCAATATTATAGGAAATGTGTTAATAAAACCAAAACCCCCCCCCCCCCCCCCCCCCGAAGCATGTTAACAAACTCATACTAGCAATTTCTAACTTCAGTCAGTGTAACTGAAACTAAGAAAAAAAATCCTAGCATGAACCCAATGAATAATTTCAAGTTTTCGACAAAAAGTAACATGAAAAAATTGAATAGGCCTGTGTAAATTAAAGAGCACAACTGCACAAGTATCGATCTAAACAACTTTAACGGTTATAATTCTTCTACGAAATTAGATAAAATTAAATATCAACACCATCTCACTAGTTCTCTTCATGCAACCAAGTGCATGATAACCACACATCGGAATTATATATATCCACACCTGGTAATTCATCTGGGTGCCACTTGTAAACATCAACAACGCCGATCATGTTGAGCTTGATCTTCTGATGGCAGATCTTACGTTTAAGATAATACAGAACGAGTTCCTCGTCGGTCGGATGAAATCGGAAGCCGGGTGGCCAGTTTCTGCAATCGCTGATCGAATTATCAACCTCGATTTCCTCTTGCGGGATTAATTGGGCCCCACTCATGTCGGGTGCGGCTCCCATTTTTGAGATCCGATAAGCGAGGTGAGAAAAGGAGACTTGGAGAAGAGGCTATTGTTTTTGCGACTTCTTGATGATCCCTGTGGGTTTCAGTCAACTTTTCGTGGGTATTATTATTGGGGGAACTTTACGGATCGGGTTTGGTATCCGTCCACTCGTAATTTACAGGTACCACATTAGCTTAAAATTAGATCGATTTGTATAGATTTCAAAAAAAAATTAGTTTGGTTATCGGTCTAACCGGATTAATCGAACTTTTATTATATTTTCAAAATTATTATTTTTTGCAGAGCCGACTAGTTTGTATAGTGTTTCGTAACACTTTTTATTATAACAAATAATAAATATAGTAAAATATATGAGTTAGGCCAGTTGCCTAACTACTAATTTTGGTTTTTAGAGTGGACCGTCCACTGTAACTACTCTTGCTTACATAGCAGAACTAGACCAAGTGTCTAGACTACTAAATATTTTCAAAATTAGTATATCCAGAGGTTGGATTACTTATCAAAGTAAATTTTAATCACCACTTATGTGTTAAAATAACTTCTAAAAAGCATAAAGAACATAAATAATAATACTCTAATCATATATTTATGATTGGTTCAAATAACAGTTAATATTACAAACATAAGGTCTAAAATATTTTTAGTTCGGATAACCAACCGAACCAACTAAACTTAATTTGGTTGGTTTGGTCTGGTATTCATTTTTATCGGTTTTAGTTTGGTTTGACAATTTTTATTATCGGACAAACCAAACCGACAAAACGTTCACCCTTACTCACCACCCTGATATAACATTGCTTACAAACAAATCATATGATCAGAGTCGGCCCAAGGTATTTGATTCCCAAGCCCAAAAAGCAGAAACCGGGTATAATTTTTTTTGATAAAATCCATACTGCTTCCAATAAAATTCAAATGGCTCTTATTAGGATTTGAACCTAGCACAATTAACAAAGAAAAGTACAAACTACCACTATGTCATCGAATCAGTTGCTCAATATTGCTGCTGAGTATTCATATCTTAATGCGTCCAAACTAGAATACTTGCATATGTTGTCTAGCGGGTTGTCTCATCCCATGGGCTTGGTGAGCCGCACTCTGTGTCGGCTCTGCATATGATTATAGCATCCCAAGTTTAAAAAGTCAATGTCAAAGGACCAAATGCAGTGTATGTATGATTAGGCTTAGGTGCAGATTTTGGGCTAGATTTGGCTGCAACCAAACACAGACTTCATAGTTGTCCATTGCAACCATAGGTGTCGTTCGAAGTTAGATTTTGTCAAGCTACTGTTTCATACGTACGACGCTTCAAACGGCTCTTTTTAAAAACGGACCATTTGGCCAAAAAATGAAAATTGATTCGTCTGCTACGTGTCATTTCCACCAGACAATCGCATCTTTTTACTTGCTCTTCCATTAATATAACACCTCCAATCCCTTCGCCTTTCAGCATTTTGAATTTTTTTCAACCCCGTCCAATCTCGATTTTAGGAATATTCTCTTCTACGCTTTTTTTTTTTTTTTTTTGGTATCTATAGTGCACATGCATGCACGTGCAAACACACACACATCAATTTGTGTTCAAATAGCTATTACACACACACATACACACACACACCCCCCTCCCCCTTATTGGAACATAAGAGATAGGTTCGGAAAGCAAGTGAGGGTTCAGATCGGTATGCCGACCCGGATCATACCGATCCAGGTATGCCAATCCCGAGCCTCAAACTTCGTTGGACCTATTATATCGGGCATGTCTTAGGTCAAACGCTCGATATTTCTCCTACATTACCGGATCTTGCTACACATGGCATACATCCAATAAAGGAAGAACCTTCACATGGATATAAGGGTCGACTCCTCCACTTCCCCTCCGAACCGGGATGGACGCTACGTGACATACCGAGCCGGATTTGACATCACCTATAAATAGCCCTCTGAAGCTTCAGAAAAAGGTATTTTGGTGGTTATTCTTTTATATACTTGAAGTTACTCACTTGTATTCGAGTTTTAGAGAGAAAAGGTATTATTGTAATCAACTTATTCAAGTTACATAAGAATACAAAGTGGACATAGGCTCGTTAACGTGGAACCACCATAAATATGTGTGTGATTACATTTCCTCCAGATTTCATTTATGTTTCTTCATTTATTTCTCTACATTATCTCTTTTTGGGTGTTTTCCCACTTTTGGCATCAAAACTTTGGTGTTTTCACAGAAAATTGAACATTCTTAGCATTTAAAGGGTTTTGCTTAACTTTTGGATCACAAGTCTAGGACAAAATCGTAATTTTCATCGTTTTTAGCAACCATGGTTTCCAAAGCCTCCACTCGCGCCGCTGGGAAACAATCTCAACATCTAGACTCTATTTTGCAATCAGATACCGCTCTTGTTCCACCGCACAATTTAGGACCTTCAGGTTCTGTACCCTCGGGATTGGCACCAAGCTAAGTCGAACGTCAGGCAGCATCTCCTTATCCTTTACGACCTTCTCTATTTAACTGTGCTCCTTCCTCGGCATTTGCAACTCATGATGATCTCCCGGAGCTGATGCTCCACTCAAAGAAATGACAACAGTGTTGAATGCTCAATCACGGAACACCGGCACAATGAGAAGGGAGATAGACCAAATGGCTAGGCAATTGGAAGAGTTTCAAATGCAGAGGACACCGTCTCCAACAAGTCGCCAAGCAGTAGAAGGTTCCTCTTCATCTGAAGGGAATGAACGGCCACCACGCCAGAGGAGACCATTGGAAAGGGCGGAGAATCTTCAATAGCTTCTGTTCGGTTCACTACCTTTTAGGGAAGATACAGCGATTCGACTTGGTCTTAACGACCCCAGCTTGGTCGAACACATCACTATGACGATTCGACCCTGTACCTCTCCTCGAAGCTAGGTCAGTGCTTCCACCTGTACGCCATGTGATTGACCGAGCATTCAGAACCAAGGAAACGCTGCTTGCGCGGCGGCCTAGGCGACGTTGCTTGGCATGGGGACACGTAGGACCCAACGAGCTGAGAGCCCCAAGAAAGTTATCTTTAATGCTCCTAATTTGACCCCCATGGTGTGGTAAATCATGAACGACAGTAAGGGTTACAGAAATGAAAATTGGGGATTCGATCAGAGCACACACCGTTTACATATGACATCCTATAAGTGGAATTTCCGAGAAGGCTTAATAATCCCCAGATCAGCCACTATTTTGGTACGATGGGTCCTCAACAACGTTTGATGAGATACTCGTGGCACATGAAGGCAGTAGCCGCCCCTGACGCGATTAAGTGTAAAGCTTTTTCGATCTTCCTCGGTGGGGAAACACTTATGTGGTTCATGCGACTTCCTCGACATTAGTCCCGAACTTTAAGGACTTAAGCGAGAAGTTCTTGAACCATTTTCGTCTTCATGTCTCTAAGTCAAAGCATGTCATGGCTCTTTTAACAATTAAGCAAGCTAGGGGTGAATCTTTGAGGGATTATCTCAATTGATTCAACATGGTAGTAACCGAGGTGAGCAATCCCAATCATAAGACAGTCTTGATATCCATAGTTAAAGAGTCGATAAAAAGATAGAATTTGGAAGGTATCTGGTCAGAAAACCTCCTACAACAATTGAGTTTTTCTATGAGAAGGCTAATATCTGACTGCGACAAGAAGATGCACAGTTGGATTCCGGTGAGAAGCCGAATAATGCATCGAACACGAAAATTCAGAGCAATGTGGCGGTAAAACAGTCCGAATGCAGTTCTGGGAAGGTGGAAGTGAATGTTGGGAATCGTGGAAAACGGAATAAAACCAAAAGAAGAATAGCAATGAAAACCATGGCTAGAGGGGGGATTCTAGAAAGATACCTCAGTTTCAGACGTTCTATGGCTGTATATTGTTGAATGAAACTCTAAAGAATATTTACCTTGACAAATGCAGTACAATTTAGTACAAGAAGCCACCTCCACGTGAATCTACGGAGAAGGACCGCACAACGAAAGTTCTGTTTGTTCCACGAGATTTACGATCATTCGACAGATGAGTGTCATCATCACGAGGCTAATCAAAGAAGGAAAGTTCGATGAGTATAAAGTAGCCCCAAGGGACAGGGGCAAGGGAACTCATCCCCCAAACAAGGTTTGTCGACCCCTAGAGCCACGGCTCAGGAAAAAGCCAAAAGGAATCGTGATAAACACCGTGGTCAGAAGGACACATATGGCAGGTCATGGTGCATGAACCATGGAACAATATGTCAATTCTGCAAAGCATCTGAATGTTGTAGAGTCTAGTATCCCTGAAGCTACTGGTCCCGCGAAACAAAGGAGGAAAATGATGAATGACATTGTCTTCAGAGAAAGATAATCGATCGGGGTGGAGGCCCCAAGTATTGATCCCTTAGTAATTGCGACCATTATTGGCCCAGCCACTGTACGAAAGGTCCCTGTTGATAGCAGAAGTTTCGTAAACATTCTGCTTAAGAAAGCTTATGATCAGACGCAGTTAGAAGCAAGAGATTTTAAGCCATGCACAAGAAGGATACACATCTTTAATGGTTCATCCACCGAAATAGTCAGAATTGTTGAGTTTCAAGTAGAATTGGGCGAGGGGGACCATAGGAGAGTGTGGATCCTCCCTTTCCTTGTAATGGAAATAAAATCTCTATACTATGCCTTTTTGGGTCGACCGGCTCTTGCAAAATTCAAGGCCTACATTACCTCTTGGTGTTTACTCTTGAAGTTTCCAACAAAGTATGGAGTTAGAATTATTCGCGGAGATCAAGTAGTAGGACAAGCGTCCTACTTGGTAGAATTGAAAGAGCTACGCGATAAAGAAGTTACAGAGTCAGAAGAAGACCCCTTCCCCCCTCCTGCAAAGGAGACGACACCATAGCAACTAAAGAAAACAACCCAACTGGGACCATTCAGTCGCCAGCTTGAGGACATTGACCTAAGGGAGGACGAAGAGCCGGGATGAAGAAAGGTGACTCCAAACGAGACTACGGTGGAGATCTTGATCGATAACGACGACTCGACTATGGTCTTGAAGATCGGATCCAACCTAGACTCCCTCCGTACGTGGGAGTTGACTGATTTCTCTATGCAAACGTAGAAGTGTTTGCATGGACCCATGCTAACATGTATGGGATATCACCCTCCATCATGACCCGTTCACTAAATATAAAACTGAAGTTTGTTCCTATCAAGCAAAAAAGGATCATCCTCAGCCCGAAGAGGTCAGCGACCATGAAAGAGGAAGCTAAGAAGCTTAAAAATAAAGGATTTATTCGGGATGCTACCTATCCCACTTGGATATCTAACCAGGTACTTGTTAAGAAAGACAATGAGAAGTAATGGACCTACATCGACTTGTCAAACTTGAATAAAGCATACCCTACAGACAAGCTTCCCACTTCCTAGGATCGATCAGCTTGTCGATTCAACAACTGGACACGAACTCCTCTCATTCATAGATGCATATTCAGGGTATAACCAGATTGCGATGCATGTCCCAGACCAGTAACATACTAGTTTTATAATGGATCTTGGGTTGTATTGTTATGTGGTCCTGACTTTCAGACTAAAGAATGCGGGAGCAACTTATCAGCACTTGGTCAACCACATGTTTCAAGATCAAATTGGGAAGATGATGGAGGTGTATGTAGATGACATGATGGTGAAGTCAAAGCAATCGGTCAATCATATCCAAGACCTGGTAGAGACGTTTGGTGTTCTCCGCAAGTATAGGATGAAGATCAACCCTTTTAAGTGCTCTTTTGGCATTGCATCAAAAAAACTTATAGGTTCCATCGTCAGCTCTCGAGGGATTGAAATCAACCTCGATCAGATATAAGCAATCAAGGGTGTCCAAGAGTCTCAGAAAATTAGAGATGTCCAAAGCTTGGCAAGAAAGTCAACAACGTTGGGACGATTCATATACAAAGCTACAAACAAGTGCATCCCCTTCTTTGAGTTAATAAAGCGAAGGAAACACAACTTTGCTTTGACGCCTGACTGTGTCGAAGCTTTTCAGAATTTGTTTGATCATCTGGAGAAACCGTCTATTTTGTCTAAGCCAGTTAATCATGAGGACTTATTCGTAAATTTGGCAATATCTATGCATGCTATCAGCTCGGCATTAGTCCGTGAAGAACACCGCGTGTAGCGGCCAGTCTATTATGTAAGCAAGAAGTTGACGGGAGCGGAACGTAATTACCCAAAGATCAAGAAACTTGTCTACAGTTTGTTGATTGCCTCAAGGAAGCTCTGTCATTACTTTTAGGCTCACCCCATCAAAACATACACTGACCACCCGCTACAGCAGGACCTTTGATGACCTGAGACGTTTGGAAGGTTGCTTAAGTGGAACATCGAGCTAAGTCGGTTTGACCTCACCTTTATTCCTTGAAAGTCTAGTCGAGGACAAACATTGGCTAATTTCATAGCCGAATCCACGACTCCCAAGGATGACATTCCACAGGATGACTCAAGTTTTCCCAATGACAAAATGAGTCCTCGGAGTTGTTTTACTAACTTCTAAGGGATGATCGCTTTATTATGCTCTGATATTAAATTTCCCTTCTACTAACAATGACTCTGAGTATGAAGCCTTGATTGCTTGGATGAAACTAGCAAAAGATTTAAGGGTAACAACCATAGACAATTTTTGTGATTCGCAACTCATTGTGTTTCAGGTTCGGAAGGAGTATCAAACCAGGGGGACATGGCTTGCCGCCTATCTCAAATCAGTAGAGGGGTTATTGGACAACTTCGATCATCATAGTATCTCGCATATTCCGAGGGAAGAGAACCAAAAGGCTAATAGATTGGCAAAGCTAACTGGCTTCGAAAGCCAAGATGAAACGGAAATGATCCCACTTGAAAATGCTAGATACTCCAAGCGTAGACCAGATGTAAATTGACCAATTCTTGGAGGCTAAACCTGAGAAAGAGTCGTGGATGACTCCAAACAAAAACTTCCTTCATCATGGCACTCTCCCGGAATGAAAGAATGAAAAGAGGGCTCTCGTACGCAAAGCCTTGAGATATGTTATCCAGGGAGATAAGCTTTACAGAAGAGGGTTCTCAGTTCCTATTATCTGGTGCATGGGAGGCGATGACGTCAAGCGAGTGTTACGGGAAGTCCACGAAGGTGAATGCGACGCTCACACCGGAGGTCGAAATCTGGTAGGGAAGGTGTTGCGATATGGCTATTTCTGGCCTACCATTAACCAGGATGCAGTCAATTATTCCAAACGATGTGACCAGATGTCAGAAGCTTGCTCAGATTCCAAGAGCTCTGCCGGTAGAAATCGCCCAGGTAGTTAGTCTTTGGCCTTCTGTTGTATGGGGAGTGGACATCTTCAGAAGCCTTCCAATCTTTAAGGGTAGAGGAAAATACATGATCGCGGCTGTGGATTACTTTACAAAGTTGGTTGAAGCCGAATCTTTAACCATGATCACGACGAAATGGGTGATCAACTTTACTGTCAGAAATATGATATGCTAATTTGGGCTTCGCAGGACAATCATCGCTGACAACGGGACCAAATTCGACAGTTCGAAATTTAGAGATTTCTGCGAGCGACATCACATCGAGAAGAAGTACATGGCAGTTGCACACCTGCAGTCCAGTGGACAAGTTGAAGCTGTGAACAAGATCATCAAATCCATCCTAAAGAAACGGTTGGAGAGAGCCAAAGGCAAACGGGTTGGTGAGTTATCTTTAGCTCTCTGGGAATACTATACCACCCATAAGACTATTATCGATCATGTCTCTTTCGCTTTGTCCTATGGATATGAAGCCGCTATCCCAATAGAATTGGAAGTTCCTTCTCATCAAGCTACATATTATGATCCATTGATTAACAAACTGCTTCTTCTAGAATCATTGGACACGACTGATGAGAAAAAAGAAAAAGCCAACTTGCGTGCAGCGGTGCATAAATGACGAGCCACTCGATATTACAATAAAAAGGTCCGGTTAAAAACCTTTGACTTTGGTGACCTTGTTTTGGAATGAGTTTTCCAACCTAGTCCATATAAGCCAGAAGTGGGATGGACCTTATGTCATCCAATAAAGGCTTGATAATGAAACCTCCAGGCCAACGGCTGTTGTTGGAGATCCCCTCCGGAGAGCATGGAATGTCGAGCATTTGCGGCGTCATCTTTCTTAAAGGCTTCCATTTTGTTTATTTCATTTATTTCTTAGCATTGTAATAATGCGTGTCTTACCCCTTATTGTTCATAAATAAAAGCCCTTTTTCATGCTTCATCACAATGTTTATTTATCTCGGCTATATATTGTGATTCGACCAACTTGTGTTGAGAATCGAATGAAAGGGAAGAGAAACTCCCCAACAACGTTCATTGGCTTACGTTCTAATGAGCTTACCCAACTTGGATTGACCAAATTCAAGCTATACTTCGACGCTTGACGTGGCGATTCCCACTTGGCAAACCGAAACGAGGAAATGATGCTTAAATAACGTATTAAAATCTTCCCTACTTCTTAACGGGGTGAGCTTAAACGGTAGGGAAGTGACCCGACTAACCCTAATGAAGACTTTTGGCCCTAACATGGGAGCAAAGAGAGTATGCCTAGGCAAGCGTGACTTGACGACTTACCCGAATGACTCTGTTCCTCAGACCTTGGAGTGGGGCATAAATTAAGGACTAGTGTGATAGGTGCACCAAGACTAACGACCACTCGACTCCCAACTCTTAACGCTGGCTGACTTTGGGAGAGTATAATAGATTATATAATGACGTCCAAACTAACTCTGTTGCCCCCCTTGACTAGGGGCAGGAGTATGAACACCTAAGGACTGGATGTCCGATTTAACTCGAAATGCTAGATACACAGGTTTGAACCGGTAAATCAACTTCGACTAGGAATCAAGTTTGATTCCTGATTCCAAGTTGATTGGGGTTATATACACCACACGACACTTGACATTGTGATACTAATGACTAGTACTTGCAACTCATTATTCATTACTTATCTTAGTAGTAT
This sequence comes from Allium sativum, assembly GCA_030737875.1. NCBI lineage: Eukaryota > Viridiplantae > Streptophyta > Magnoliopsida > Asparagales > Amaryllidaceae > Allium > Allium sativum. The sequence goes on along the minus strand of CM060922.1, from coordinate 313,791,090 downwards.
TCAGGATGTGTGTACATTGAATGGAAAGCAATATATAAACTTGCAAACATATTACGTAATAGGAACATTGCTTCGTTAACAAAATGTAGGTTTATACAACGTGGGAAGACAAAAATGTGAGGGACACACTCACAACAACATCCAAAAGGCCTATAAGAAAAGCAGCAAACAAGCTAACTAAACCTGAGATGGATTGTCACTAGTCCTTTTCTTTTTCTCCTGCTCCTTCTACGTAGCAAATTAAGCAAGCTCATTGACAGTCATAGTCATGGACTTTCTTTTCTTGGACTTGCCACTGGACAAATCAAAAGCTCTGACGAGGGAGATTCATGATTTTTCTTGTGATGCTTGGTTGGAGCAGGAGGAAAATTCTTCTTGCTGAGAAAAGTAGGGTCAGAAGGAGCAATCATTCGAATAGAAGGAATTGACAAGGGCATCATTGGCATATCAACTGTTATAGTTTCATATTTTAGCTTTTGGAGCTTCCCTGTTTCCTAGGCTTGAAGCTCCACCATGCTTAACAGCCCCTTCGAGCCAAACTCCCCGATACAAGTGACGTCTTATTCCTTGGCACCCTGAGGGACCTTATAATCTAAGCCTTTTAATGCATCAATCATACCCTAATCTTTGTCAGGATCATTGGCATGAAGCAAGTCTGACTCAGCAGTGGCTTGAGATTGAACCTGTGAAGGTGTTTGTCCTGGACGGGTACCTGTAGCACGAAGAGCAAGAACAATAGTCCTTCATGAACGATAGGGGATTCAGTTGAAGGCTGGTAGATTCTCTCAAAGATTCGTGAAGTCAAAAAGACACCTTCTGTTGAACCACCGTTGTTGAGCCTCGGGTCTCGAGCATCTCGGTAATGGGCGCCATCGGCTTTGTCCTTGTCAGAGCAGGAAAGTTCAGGTGGTACTCTTCTACCTCCTCAGACTGGGGAACTACAGAGAAGAGCCAGAGCCACTATCAAGTATGTCGTTGACTTTAGCTTGATGCTTTTGGCCATCTCCAGCCTCTTTTTGTTGCCTCCTCCTTTCTGCCAAACGCTCAGGCTCGTCTCCCCTCAAGAATGTTGTCATTAGTGCCTCCACATCAATATTATCGACTTTTAACTTAGGCTTCTCATTCTCGACCAGTTCACCCCAGGCATTGACAAGTGCGGTGAGGTAATCTTCCACCCAAGATATGTTATGGTGATGGAGAATTTTAGCAAAAAAGGATAGAATAAGGAGGCCGATATCTTCCATCTCCTGTTTAGGCTCGGCAAGTTGTTTTTCTAGCAAACTTTTTCAACTTCAAATTGTGCCCTAGAGTCTGAAGCCACTTCTAAAGCAGTATTAGCGTTCTCTTCAGCGCTTTTTGCCCTACTCTTTGCATCAGCCAGCTTGGCCTTTATATTGGCAACCTCCTTCCCAAGGGTGGTTTTCTCAGATCATCCCTGAGTTCATGTGAATTTTAAGTTGGTATTATTAGTAATGACATTTTTGCACTCCTCTTTAAGAGTCGTTATCACCTTACTGTTAACATTGAGTTCAATGTGAAAGAGGTGTTGTAGCTCATCATGCGCCTTCTTATACTTCTCAGCTTCTGCGTCAGCCAATTTCAACTTTCCATCCACTTTTGTTAACTCTTTATCGATGACATGTCTACCCGACATATCGCATTCCTACGAGTGCCTCTGATTTTCTAAGTCTAGTTGGAGGTCCTAGATGATTTTAGATAGATTCCGAGAAAATTTGGTCGTCCCTTTGTACTACTTATTGATGAAGGCTATCTCTTTTTTAACATTGTCGGACCAATTTTCTAGGACAGGTTGGAGGTTAGGAACAAAATACATGCCCAGAGTGATACCGAGGAAACTGTTCTTTTAAAATATTCATCCTCTGGGAAGTAGAAGCGTCAAGCACGATAGGCTTTGAAGTCGACGTCTCAGTAGACTTTTGCTTTGGTTGGAACGGACGCTACACTATCCTTATCCTTGGACTTATCCTTAGGGTCTGAATGTTTCTTCAAAGGTTTGTCTTATGGTAGCAACTCTTTCGAAGGAGGAGGAACTTTAGGGATTGATTTATCCCCTTCACGAGGACCATAAGAACTCTTGTGCATGCCAGTATTAGAGCGAACTTAGGAACAAGAGAGCGCGTGGGTAAGATACTTTTGTTGATGACACCTTCTTTCTCTTTCTTAGTCCTACTTGTCGCGATTATCCTTATATCCCTTCTCGGGATCTGAATAAGTTTTATATAGACTGCTACGAAGCTTCTTGAGGTCGTACCTTCAATGAGACATGGATCCTGCAAATCAAAGTAAACCAGAGTTAAAGCTAGGAAATAAAATGAGGAACAAGTGTTGTGACATGCAGTGTGGGTATCATGAGTGTCCTAGTGTATTCCCTCTCGACAGAACAATAATCAATGCTTGCTAATAGGTGTAATCTCTTCATCTGTAGTTGTAATGGGCTCTCTATCAGGAGACAGAAATAATGATTGAGAATCAATGTCTGCAAAATGGTATTGCTCCGACGGAAGGGTCAACTTTCCAAACCCTTGAAGGGATCATCAGAAGAAAGCGATCCACACCCTTGCACTAGTTGGTGATCTAATTGTTCTTGGAGAGGAAAAGTGTGCGTTGACTGTTCCATAATTTCCTTTTGAACAGTGAGGGACTTCTTTGTTATTGACTTCTCGGGAGAGGGAGACTTACGACCTTCTTTGATCTCCTTGTCAGGCGACTTCTTCTTTGTCTCTTTTTCCCAACCTTAACTAGTCCCGAGAAGGTCTGCTTCCCGAATAAGTTTTTCCCTTTTAGCAGCCTTCTTTCCCTCAGTAGGAGATCGGGTCGCGACGACTGTAGCACCTCTGACTGAGGGTTGGCCGATGACTCCCTGACTGGGAGCACATTCGAAGGTAGACCCATTGGCTTCCCAAATAGGGCAGTTCACTGGAGGAACAACAGCGAGGACAGGGGCACAACCAAAGCCCAAGGTCAATTTGGCACTAAACAAGTTGAAACGGTGAAGGTATTCATCTGCTATGCATCTTATAATGGTCTGCTCACCCACGGGAACACTCCTTAAGATATTTAGACGAGCAAGATTATAATGACCCGGGAGAAATTCGACGCTCAAATTTCGACAATGATACATAATCATGTATTCACTTGCCAAAACTCAAGTATCAAAATCACCTGATAGTTTAAAGAAATAAATTAGAGGTGAGAAGTAGAAAGAAATAAATGTTAGAATAGAAGAAGAAGAACAACAACAACAACAATAACACTACAGAAGCAGAGTAGAATAGAACCACACAACGGAATGAATAAAATATAATATATCAAAACCCTTTACACAAAGAGAAACCATATATATATATATATGAATATGATTACAATATCAGAGTATACATCAGATTAATACAACTTACATAGCGGAATAATTTATTGCCAGAAAATACAGAATTACGTCTTGACTCCAACTCCTCTTCTGAAGATGCAAGCAAATCCTAGTGCAACTTGGAAATGAACTCAGCATAACCGAGCCCATTTTGCGGCAAGCAAAATCACATGGATTTTCAGTCTGGAGACTTTCAATGATAAAATTCTTAACACGACCAATTTGCTTAACTTTAGAAAATCCTTTGAAAGGATGGAACTCTCGTATGACACGAACACACATAAACGTGGCATGTATTTTTGATTTACGATAACCAAAATCCCCTTTTATATCAAAATCTAGTGATAATATAATAATGTCTACCAATTCACAAATAAATATGAGTATAGCTGAAAAGCTTGCATCTCATTTTCCAACATAGTTGGTATACATCTAAAAACATACAGCTCGTATTGTAGTTGGATTTCCAACATGACAATGTATGTGACCACCTCCTGATCTGCGTTCTATTGAGAGGAAACACTGGGGTTCAAAAAGAACATCTTGCAACCTTGCCACATGTAGTCAATCAATCATTCAACTGGAGTGTACCGAATATATTGTCACCAACGGTTGGCCAACCATCATTTTCCATATGGTACAAAAGTAACAGAAGAAACAAATGAATTTTCTGTAGATGGTGACAATATACCCTAATGGGAATGACCCACATAGTCGTGCTACCTACCCGATTTCTATCATTTCCTGGTTGATGAGGGTTGAGGTCACGATTACCTTTCAGAGAACATCACATTAACTTTGAATGCCACATTGTCAGATCCATCAAAATCGCTAATTGATTCGCACAAATATACTCTAGGTGAAAAGAAGTTTCCTTCTCCACCACCAAACGTGGTATATTTATAAAAACCAGTGTACCTGACTTTTAGGAAATACTCCGTAAGACATTCGTTCATACAAGTCATTCAGGAGCAGAATGAATCTAATGCACTCTCCTACCGCATCCTATATAGTTATCACCCCAAGGATCAGCAGCGAGAAGTCCTTGCAATCCGTAGATTTCAACCGTGATAGAACCATAGAATGAATCGAAAGCTAAGTCGGTTCAAAGTAGTTTTGGGTCTAGTTCTCATCTGGGTCTCTTCGAACTGTTTTGTCAAAAGTCCAACAAGATTCATCAAAAGGATGTTAAGGTTTGTGATATTTATCACATGGATATTAAAGATGAAAAAAAAACAATGATAATGAGGTGAATCTTGCGGAAACCCTTACAGTTGGTATTACAAGCAATTTTGAGATTATTTTTTGTGGTATATCTCATATGAGAGATGCATCATTTGTGGGTGGTTTTTTGGTTTATGGATTTGTTGATTGTTGGAGTTATTTCATATTAAGGTGGAGTGTTATGGTTTGTGATATTTATCACATGGATATTAAAGATGAAAAAAAGGACAATGATAATGAGGTGAATCTTGCGGAAACACTAACAGTTGGACTTTGACTATCAATCATAATAGTATTGTTAAGCATATCAGCATCTCAGACCCTTATAATTCAAAATCATTCATTATTCAAAACGATTTCATCGATTCTTAAAATTGATTCCATATACCTACCTTAACAAATGTCTTTTATTTCTTTTACATCGAAAATCATAACCATAGACTTATCTCTTTAGAATCTGTATATTCACAACATCCTCTTTTTATTCTCTTATTCCAAAATATTTCTATATATATATATATATATATATATATATGTACCCAATTGGTGTAGATCAAATCATCACTTTTTGTATAGGCCAAAATAATGTTAGTTGACATATTTTAAATATATAAACTCAAACGATCTTTCGGTCTTTCATTTAACTTCAAAACTCTGCCAGATTAAGTTTTAAAACTTTACATATTAACTAACAATTCAATTTCCATACCTATTTTTCGTTTCCACATTGTTTTAACATTTTATTTTGATTTCCTCAAAATCATAGTCATTTACTTATATTCTTTTAATAAGTTTATTCCAAAATAATACTATTTTCATTGCTTATAAAATAGTGATGTATACATAACCGAATGGTATAGATATGATTACACTTCAAATCTAGGCTGAACAATGTTAAATAATACATTGCTTAACATAGAACCCCATAGGTTTTATTATATTTCAAACCTTTCAAATAATGTTGCAATATTATTTCTCTTATGGAAATAATAAATTATTTCTTAACACTTTACTATTACAAACTAATATCATCCTCAGATAATTCTAAAGTCGTTCAAGTTAGGGTACTGTATTTACTCTCAGACCTTGACGTTACAACGTTCTTGTCTTAAGATAAATTAATTTTTGTAACTCATAAACAAATATTAATTATAATATCAATCAAATTTCATTTTCGATTTTATTTAAAAGCATGGTTTTATAAACCATATCCTTACTCTTGGAAATCTCTGTCAATTATAAACATTTTACTTAATTCGTTTATTAAGTTAACTGTTTATTAACGCTAACCTTCTGCTTTAAAAGCCTCTATATACAATTCCATTTATAATTTAGATTAGATTATACTACGATAATCCATTTACCATATACTTTACCCAAAACCACTTAACATCATATTATATATAAAGCTAAATTTTGGATTTTATTACTAAAATTCATTTATCATTTTAGTTTACTCAAATCCATTTAAGCATCCTTTCTTTGCCTAACTTGAATGTATCTTTTGAATTAACAAACCACTTTTTCTTAATTCAAATATTAAGTAAATATCATATTAGTTTTGAATTTCTTTTATAAACCTGGATTATAAAATTTCTTTTCAAAACACTTTTTCAAAAATTCAACTAAATTTCCATTACAAACTCGATTACTTTTTAAATGAATTCTATTTAAAAGTAATCACTTTAATTATTGTTAACTAAAATAATATTTAACCAATTAAAATTATTTTACTTCATTATTAAATAAGAATGGAATAGTTAATCTCTTTTAGTAGTTATTAAATCATAATTATTTTATTAGTGATTAGTATCTCGATAATTAGCTTTAAACATAGTTAATTAAAAGATAATTAATTATATAAGTATACTTACCAAATTCTAACAACTATTTGTCAAAAGTACTACTATTATATTTATTGATAACAAGTTAATCTAATAATCAATTTCAGTTTAAAACTTAGTCAACTTGAGAACATCATTTAACTTTGTCAACTAATCTACACTTATCCTTCCTCTTAAATTAATTGTAGATATAATTAGTTTAATAACATCACTCAATTGTTTCCTTAAAAGCAGTTATTCGAAATTATTAACCCGTAGGTTAAATTCTAGCTTATACGTTTATAAAACTTATTAAAACATTAAAATTGTTATACATAGTATTTTAAAACTACTCTTATAAAAAACCATTTAGAGATATCGATTTGTTTATAAAACTTCAATTTTTATATAAAATATAATTTAAAACTTTTCTTCAGTTATAAAAATAAATTTTATAACTTTAAATACGGCGATTCGCCTGACAACGAATTAACATCTTAAAAATATTATTTTTAGGCCATCTGTTGCTAATCAATAAATCAATACAATATATTGATTAAAAACGTAACAATGTTGAGTTTTAATTCAACAATCAACATCCAAATAGGTTTTAACACTACTGGGTTAAATAGTTCAATATATAACGTAATTACTTATTTACCTTATCCAACGTTATAAACTCTTCTTCCCCAATATTCAAACACAGTAACCTCCCCAAGATCAATTACTTCCAAGCTTCCACCTTGCGCTCCCTTCCATGAAACCTTAAACTGAAAACACCAATCATCCTAGCACACCATCCTCTCTAACTCGCATATGGTCACTAAAATCCTAGAGCACCCTCTTGAATCGCGTCCTTGGCTTCCTCCTGCGTTGTAGCAGACCTAGGTGCGACCAAAAAGATCACTGTTTCTTCCTAAGTTCCGGTGACAACATTGTCTCGCTATCCTGAACTCCACCGTACCTGCTGATCGACCCAGTTCCTCCTTAACCGTTGTCAAAGCCTAGCCCTAGCAAAGAGCAGCAACTGTCGACATCCAGTTTGGGTGATCGAGTGCTACGATTTTCATACTAGGATGAAGCTCACGATCTCATGATTCCACGAATTCATTAGCGTTTGATTTCATCGAGAGGTTGAACTTGAATTATTTTAGTTAGTAGGCATGTTACGATTTTTTTTAGGGTGTTGGGGTTTACAAATAAATAGAAGAAAGCGAAAGTGAAAGATGCCATATGAAATTTCAAAAATGACGGTGGCAGAGAATTTTTTTTGTTGAAAATGACTAAAGATTTTTTTGGCAGTGACTAGCGAATTTTATTTTGAAGGTGACTAATGATTTTTATTGAAAGTGACTAACGATGTTTAGTTAGCATGCAACGTTTAACATTTTTGATTCGTATGATCATATATGAACTCCGATCATGACGAAATTAGAAATAATACAATAATTTAATATTCCGAACACGATGGAACTAGTTTTGTCAAATTCCGAGATTATTAGTAAAAATATTATTTTAATTTCAAACGGTTAAACAATACGAGTTTATATTGCGCACAATCACAAAATAACCCAAATTGACGTGAAACTGGAAATCTTATAATAATTAACCATAACGAATTTCATAAAATTAGTTTCCTTGAAATCCGGGTTCGTTTGAAAATTGGCTATTCTAAAGTTCTATATTAAGTCGATGAAATATACATCGATTTCACAACAAATAAATTAATTGATAATATTATTATCATCAAATATATTCAAATAGAATTATTACAGCTTCAGTTATCTTATCTGGATTTAAATTCCTGGTTATAACCATATTAAATTTATTGGAAATTCTTTTATTTTATTTAATAAACCATTATGGTTTATAAACGATTTCATAGCGACTTTCTAAAAATTTGATTTGGACATAACTCAAAATCTGCATTATGAAATATTGTTTTTTCTCTTTCATTAGAAAATTATAATCCAATAGATCCGGATGATTCTTGTTTCAAAGAATTCTGACTTATATTGGATTCTGTACATCCATTTGAAGTTCAAAAACATAAAACTACTAACTACCGTGATGTTGCGGGCTCGTCTTTAATTAAATTATATGCTCAAACATCGTTTAATAAACAAATTCCTTATTATAGTTTAAATCTAAACTAAACCTAAATCTTTTTATATTATTCAATTCATATTGTATTGCAAATCCAAAAAATTCCAACTATTTCGGAATTAAATTTATTATTTATTATTCAAATTAAATTAATATTCAAAACCACTGAATCTAAGTTATTTAAATGTTAAATCAACATATAAAACCATTTTTAAATGTTCTATTTTAACAGATAAAAATCTAGGTCATTACAAAGATACTCATCATCAACTTGCCTCTTTAGATTATCACCTCGAATGAAGCATCACCTTTAGAATCTACTCATCAAGACTCTAAGAAGTGGATATGAATCAAACACTTAAGAAATTCGATCCACCGCCGAGCGCAACCCTCTTGTTGTGAGAAATAGAACCAATTCATCCTAATTTTGCTCATTTTACTTATCCCTTCAGTTGTTATTTTCCTCTTTGCAACAAATTTGAGAAAGAGAAAGAATGGACAATCTTTCTGGTGTTTGAAATTTAAAAATAAGCATCGTTGGATGAAGGTTCACAATCAAAGTGTTATCTACAGAGGACATATAAGGAGAGAAGATATGTATAAGCCACCGGGTGCAGCTGCATAGGAGCAATCTTCATATGGCGAAGGAATTCAGCCATGTAAGGACTAAATGGTGGAACACATTCCACTGAGAACATTTGTCTATTGATGGTCATGAAACCCTCACAATCTCATTTGGAGTAGGAACCCAAACTCGTTCGAAGGATATCCTATGCTTGGCGGAAAGCCGCCATAACTTTGGCTCGTCCATGTTGGAACGATGAGAATCTACTAGGTTATCGAAGAAGATGACGTTAGCAAAGGTATCAGGAGCACCATCCTCCATAACTTCATCTCCCGAAGATGATTCTTACCCTGACAAAGACGACCTCGCTTCGAGATCACGTGCTTGTACTTTATAAGTTGAATCTTCATCAGTGTTTATGTTCGAGTTGAGTTCTATATTGGGGTCTTAGGGGAGTGTCTTCCCTTTGCCAGCCTCATAACCTCTTTTTTCATACCTTCTTATCATCTTCACTATGCTATCTAATGAAACCAAGCATGGTTAGAGCAAATAACCCGAATTTCTCTGTATGTTCTAGTGCAGTGTGTGCAATGGTCGTGTACATGCATGATTAAAAGAAAAACATCAGAAATATGCAAATAATTCAAATTCATGAGTGGTCAAGGCCATGTGCAAGTCCAAACATCGCGAAGGGCTCTTTCCTTACTATCCAAATGTTACTTGAAGTTTATGGTTCAAGAATAATTGGATCGAAGAAAGTTTGACATCACTTCGAAACAGTTTACTATGGGTCGGTGGATCCGACTCGGGGTGCTTCGGGTCGGAAGTACCAATTCTAATTACTAGAACTTGGATAAATGGAACTAGAGATATGAAATCAGATCGGCCTGAATCCAGCTCAAGTATCACCTTCGCCGAACCAAGCGCTCCAGCACTTTTCCCTTCGTTCCAACAAGGGTCCTATTACGTCCTTACTGCGGTCGTGCTTCTTTCTTCTCCAATGACCTGCGCCGACCCGATTCAAGAAAATAAAAGGCTTCCCATTTTCGATCCACTTACCCAACACAACCGCCGTGCTTGCTCGACTTACGCCACACTGCCACAACAACTTCTTTTCTCGGCCACTAGTGGTCTCGACACCGCTGCCATCGTTGTTTCTAATGGTGACAGATGCCATGAACACATTTTTCGAGGATGGTAGGGTACAAGATTCGAGAGCGATTCGAATGAAATCGAGGAAATATTAAACTTGAAACCCACTTAGGATGCTAAATCTTGAGTTTAGAAGGATTCAGAGTAAGAATCGATGGCAAAAAGTTTGTTTCTTAGAGATACTCCCATTTTGATTGGTATATGTAAAAGTAAAGAATAGAAGATTGAGGTAGGGCCAGTATTTATAGTGGGAAATATAAAGCCTTTCGCCTCCCTCATGACGTGACTTTTTTGTCAGGGCTCAACTCGGCATATCGAGTTGAATGCTTCAAGTATGCTGATCTGATCTAGATTTTTACAGGAATAAAAAAGAGGAGAGGGGGGTGGAAATGAACAAAAACTATATTCCCTTTCAAGTGCCTATGATCACATGCGTCGACTCGCATGCAATCAAGAACTCAATTTACTCTGTGCTCGACTTGTGCGACGGAACGAATTGTTTGGTAATGACTCATATGTGTAGTATCGCACGTGGGAGCCAATAACTCGACATAACTCGACCATATGACCAACGCATTTAATCCTTTGACTCAATAGGGTTTAAGTATTTACCTTTATCTTCCGATTGCTTTTATCGAAAACTTCGATCTAACAAACTTTATCGGGTACAATGTGAAGAATTACTGGCCACTTATACAGGTGAAATTATCTAAGTATCGTGACTTCTCCAAAGGGTTGCGATTGTTCAGCGGCATTTCTCTTCAAAAGACTGATGATTTCTTTAGAAGTGCACATCAAAGGATTCAAAGAACATCCCGTCAGCAACGCTATGTACTTTTGGGGGGGCAAAGTGCTGATGTGCCTTTTTAGTAAGGCCGTCAAGATACATAAAGCGTGATCCAGACTCGATCTAGGCTCATAGTGAAGACAACGAATCACCAGGATAGACCTACATGGGCTCGGCCTCTCCTAATTGAAGCATAAGAGACAGGTTCAAAAGGCAAGGGAGAGCTCATATCAGTTTGCCAACCTGGATCATACTGATCCAGGTATGCCGATCCCGAGTCTGCATCTTCCTTTGACCTATTCTATTGGGTACGTCTTAGGTCAAAGTTTCGATACTTCTCCTACATTGTCGAATCTTGCTACACATGTCATACATCCAACGAAGGAAGAACATTCACATGGATTGAAGATCGACTCCTTCACTTCCCTACCGAACCAGGATGGAAGCCACATGCCATACCAAGCGAATTTGACATTACCTATAAATAGCCCTTGGAAGCTTCATAAAAAGGACTTTTGGCGGTTATTCTCTTATATACTCTGAGTTACTAACTTGTATTCGAGTTTTAAAGAGAAAAGGTATTATTGTAATCACCTTATTCAAGTTATATAGGAAGGCTCGTTAAAGCCGAACCACTATAAATATGTGTCTGTGATTATATTTCCTTTAGTTTTCATTTATAGTTCCTCATTTATTTCTCTACCTTATCTCTTTTTGGGTGTTGTCCCACATTTTAACGTCAATAAACATAGATTAATGACATAAAATTAAATACACATATTGTGGATCATGTGATTTATTTGACTTTGCATGAGAATTGGAATTCAGAGGGAGATGCAATGTTCCACAGATTTTGTATTGAATTTTGTATCACAAATTTATGTTCAAATAGACATTCCCTATATATAAGAGTTTAATTATTTAGACACAAAATACATACAAAATTAGAAATACAATAAATCTCCATCATTGGATTATCTCTAGATTTCTACCCTCTTGTAAGAATAGATTGATCTAATGATTGAGATTTTGTATGTTTCAATTTACATTAAAAAATCGTATTCAAACTGACTCTATGTGTATTTTTTTGGTATGATCGCACAATCCTTTGGTTTTGTTACTACTCCTTTTTCGAGCATTTAGTTTTAGGAACAAACAAATGAGATGAAATATTCATTAATTTATGTGCAGAATTTCTAGCGGCATAGTGAACTCAATCATTAGTTTTACGAGAGCATAGTTGTGGAGTTCAACGAGTGGCTTAACCTTAAGTCCTCGAATTGTCTAATACACAGATAATGAACAAATGGGACAATATAAAGCGGACTCAAGGCAACTACGAAAAATTGCTCTAGGTTGAAGGCAAATTATGTGATGTAGAAAATGATTGGCTTAACGGTATCAAGAAAGGGTGGAATGGTCCACGTGCAAATACAAGAAATATAAGAGAAACGACCAAAGAAATCCAGGGAGCTTGATCAACTATTTTAGAGATTACATAGTAAATGGAACTTACAGGTATCAAATTCTATCTGCACCACCAATTTGGCATCCTACCGTTATCGATACAACTAGTATGGCAATTGGATGACTCCATACACTGCAACTGTTTAGTCTAAATGTAGCAAAACCAACATGGCAATTCCGGTAGGCATGTGATTGGTTGGTTACTGGTTCAAAGTTAGTGTGTCACAAATGTCACAGAATGTTGTTAGATTTTTCTGTCTGTTGTTATTCATGTGTAGTAGTGGAAGGTTATATGGTAGGATTCCATAAACTTGAATGTAGTGGAGACACTACTGACGATGAGACCCCTACGTTTGCATCTTATCAGTTAGGTGTGCTATATAACCATAGGTAGTCTATGTTATTACATTTTTTAGTTTGTTTGGTTTCTTTTCTAGTCTGTTTTATTAGTTTGTATTTGAATTCAAAATGTATTTGGGTGGTTTAATGGAAAATCGAAGTAATGTAATTTTATTATTTGCAGTTATTAAACATATGTTACGTAAAAATAATAATAACTAATTGATTATATTTCAATTAAATTAAAAATCATAAATTAAATACCCTTGTTTAAATGTCATGTTTGTAACTGCAAACGCATACCCCGTTCAACAATCGACCCAACTCGAGTACCCTCTCAAAAACTCAATTCAATTTCTCTATTCTCATTCATCACAAACACATACCTCGTTCAATGGTCTTCTCCGCTCAAATTCCCCCCCCCCCCTCAAAATTCCGCTTAAATCCCCCCATACTTTCGCCATAGACACATCTGCAATCTCTTTCTTTATTTTGCAAGGTCAACCAATTTTTACAATGGAGTGTTATAATGACCCGTATTTGAATGGTTGGATGTTTAAATATTTTATTTATGTATTGATCGTTAATTGTTTAATTGACGGATTCAAAAGGTAATTTCTCATAAACAATCGAGTCAGGACTCGGGACTAGTTCCATTGAGTTAATATGGTTCGTTATATTAATATAAAGTATAAGGATCACTACATTTCCAGATCGGGAGATTTTTAGGATCAAATCCGTTTCGAAATAAACATAAACTTATCGTTTCGGGCAACAATATAGGATTTTGTCCAAACTTGTACAATTGGAACCATATCGTTATATTGATGCACGCCATCGAGTTTCTTAGTGATTGGATGAGTTGTTCGATCGCGGTGAACCAAACACACATTGCTTTTACAAAGGAATTTGAAATTGAAATGAATTAAAATATTTCCACGATCTGCAGTGAAAAGCACATTCCCCTTTCTCTTTCATTTTTGAGATTATTATTCCATTGCCAATTTCTTCAAGCATGGCCGCCCCTTTGAAAATTCAAAATCAAATGAGCTACTAAATGAAAATTCTTGATTTCAGTTGCAGTGATCTCCAAATGAAAATCTCTTCGAACCCATATCACTATTGAGGGATGCGGCTCCAAGTTGGACAGTGGCCGTGTGGCTATAGCGGGCTTGGCTTTCAGTTTGAGGGGGATATAAGTGGAGGTAGCTAAAACCGAGGTCGGAAATGGGTTTGTCTTCGTGAACTACTTCTCCCACATGAAACTCAGTACGTGCGATGGCTCATAGCAGATCGCATCCTAGGGTTTTTGACCGAAACTAGAGCTTCTCCCTACAGATCGCGATTCATGAGGATGATTGGGTGATCGAACTTTGGAATCAATAAATCGGGCTTTGGGCAGGAATCACAATAGTGAAACTAGTTTGGAGTTTCATAGAGTACGTCTTCATATCACAGTAAATCATGCACGGCTTGAATAAAGGATTTGCACAACCTATATATTTCATTTGGGGAAAAAGGATAGTTAGCGCGAATGAGGCAGTTAACATTTAAATTAATTATTAGTTAATTTAATAAGTGTTGATGTAATCTGAAAAACTTATATCATTGATATTTTTGCGTACAAGGTCAGACTTGGACGTCGTTTCCTCCCTAGATTGGTAATGAAGGATTATACGTTATGGAGCTTATTTGTGCGGATTTGGTTTAGGTGTGTGATATTATATCTCACTAAATTTTAGTTTTTCTTATAGTTGACGGGCAAAGTTGTCGCACGCCAACACCCAATGTGTATGTGTGGACAATTATCCAAAAAATCAGTAAAGTAAATAAATGCGAGGAGACACAACTTTTATAGTGGTTCGGCACTAGCACCCACATCCACTTTATAATCATCATTCATCATATCTTTTTTATTATAAAGTTGTACAAGTTCGGACAATAGCTAAGTTCAAAGTGTTACAATAGAATAACAAAATATATGTTTTTTCTACACTTTGACCAAATTGCCCTTCTTCTTCTTCGTTGAGAAGCGTTGACTTGGTCAACAATATCCAAGTTTAGTGTTCATGTCCATGAAGTTCAAAAGTAGCATGACAATCCTTGCTAATGTTCAGGTGTTGAGGTAAAACATGCATGTCATGTTTTAATTATCCTTCTTCCTCTTCCTTGAGATGAGTTGACTTAGTCAACTATGAGCAAAACAAGCTTTAATTCCAAGAGGTCTAGATATGGTGTATCTATTCTTGCTTGTGTCCAACAAGCTATGGAATATGTATGCACCGCCTTTCAACTATTCATGCCATGTCCAATGGCCATGGAGGAGGTGTTGGAAGCCATTAAAGAGAGTTTGGAGCTCTCATGGTCCAAAAATTCCAAAGGAGAAGGAACCCAATGAAGGTCAAGGCTTAGGGCATTTATAAGAGGAAGGTTAGGTGGGAGTAGGTGAGCAACGGGGCCCACAAAAGCTAATTTTCACACCCCATAAAACAGCCCATATCAGGAAATTCGCACCCCCCGGCCAGGGGTGCGAAATTTGCACCCCACGGGGGGTGTAGAATTTCGCACCTCCTGGTGAGGTGCGAATTTTGCACCCCACCGGTGGGTGCGGAATTTCACACCCCCCGCACCCCTCCGAGGGATACGAATTTGATGGAAGAGGGGACCAGAATCGCGTTGTTGAGGGAGTCGGAGTTCCATAATGCGAAGTGAGGGAATCCGCTATTTTGCTGGTCCAAAGTGAAGGAATCTGTGCTTCCGACATGGATAAAATTGGATGAATCGAGCGGTGCCCACCGGTTTGACCTAACCGGCTAGGTCGCTCGCCGCTGGGACTATGAGGCCCCGAACCCCCACCGGCGCTACTTCCGGACACGCTTGACGGCTCGCCTTCGGCTTGGAGCACGGCTCGCCTTCGGCTCGGATGACGGTTGGACTAAGAATTATATTGAGAAGCCTTGAAGCATACGTTCTTGGGTCCAAAAGAGTTCGTCTGATAGGAGTCTTGGGCCTTCTTTTAATTGTGATGCGACTTTGACCGAAAAGCTTTGAGTTTCCCGACGCCGCTTCCCATGCTGTTGCTAACCAAATACTTGACATGTGACAGCTTTGACAAAAAAGCATGTCAACATTTCCCCCCCAAAACATATCTTGCTTGAGTAAAGGAAGGTGTGTTTTGCGAGGGGAAGAGAAATCCAAAAATCAAAGCTAGGAGAAGTCCGTAACGAGCTTCTGTATTCATAAGACGGAAGAGCCACGACCACGCCGGATCGTATTATCCAGAAAACCAAAGCCGATAAGCAGGAAATCCGTGATCACTTTGGATTATATTAGTAGAAGATCACGATCTGTTAGGATGGTATTAAGGAAAGAAATCTGATGATCACTTGGGAACGTATTAATAGAAAATCAGAACGGCCAAAGTATCTAAGAGATTGTAGGAGCCCAGTAACCTGCATAGAAAAGGGATACACATAACCGTATGTGGGAGGTCTTGCCGTGATAACGATAGGGCTTCTATAGGTCATCGTATTCGCATGATAGACTGCATTCAAGGCGATCTCACGTTGGTGAGATGGCCAAGGCGTGTTTGAGCATTCAAGGAAATTTCATATTGGTGAGATGACCTTGGCAAGTGACATTCAATGAAATCTCGCATTAGGGAGATGACCTTGGCAAGTGGCATTCAAGGAAATCTCACGTTAGGGAGATGACCTTGGCAAGTGGCATTCAAGGAAATCTCGTGTTAGGGAGATGAACTTGGCAAGTCGCATTCAAGGAGATCCCACATTGGTGAGATGACCTCGGCAAGTAGCATTCGCTGAGATGACCTCGGCAAGTAGCATTCAAGGAGATCTCACATTGGTGAGATGACCTTGGCAAATAGCATTCAAGGAGATCTCACATTGGTGAGATGACCTCGGCAAGTAGAGTCAAGGCAACCTTATAGAAGTAAGACAAGGGGCCAAGATGGTCATGAGTGGATATTCTTGTCGTGTCACTGATAAGTCCACCCAATGTGATCCAAGGTCATTGACAAGGCGAACCGCTAATCCAAACGAGAAGGATCGTGTAAGATCCGATACTCTCCATAAACTCACGAGTGGATATTCTTGTCATGCCACGGAAAAATCCACCCGCGCTAAACCAAGGTCATTGACAAAGTGACCTACTAATCCAAACGAGAAAGATTGTACAGGATCCGATATTCACCATGAGTCAAGGCAATCTCGTCGAAGTAGGACAAAAGGCTAAGATAGCCAGCCGCTTATTAGAGTTTGCAATACCGTTATCGATTTCATACTTCACAAGTAAGCGTCCTTACTTTACGAAGTAATTTTATTGAAGTTATAAAAGTTAGGGATCTTTATTAAAACCACAGGAAAACCCAATGGTCTGTCATCCGTAAAGAGCATGCTTAGGGAGCTGGCCTGCCTTCGTGAATGGGTAAGCGGACTTGGCCGTTTTTTGATCCAAGTTCATTTGTTAAGGAAAGCGAATAGTTTATTATTCGTGAAGATCATGCCTAGGATCTCATCGGTTCCTATTACATGGGTAAATAAACATAACCATTCACAATTCAAAGCCAGAAAAGTAAACTTTTCATTATTAACCAAGGGGGTGATGGTGTATCGTCGGCAAAAAGCATTCCTAGGGATTATAACAGCTCCCATATATAGGTATACCAATTCAACCATTTTTCAACCATAATAACCTGAATAACCAAAAAGAAGGATACATCCAAAGAGATAAAGCTCTTGAAGCCAAAACCATGGGCTGAAGCCCAAGTAACCGAGCCTGGAGAGCCAAAATGAGAAAGCCATAAGTGAGGAGCGCATTATTTGAGAGCCATAGAGAACCATAATAAGACTAGAAGACCAAAAAGCCGTAAGATATTGATGTTAGGGAGGCTTGGACCCTAGACAGCAGGTCTAGTGATAGATTTAGTTGATGATGATGCCACGGCGGCTGTTGGTCTCGGGCCCTTTCTGACTCCTTTGAGGGGTCCGGAAAAACCATGCCAGCTCTCCATTTCTAACACGCTCTTCAATATTGTTATTAAGATGACGACATTCATTTGTATTGTGACTATTAGTTTCATGAAATATGCAATATCGGTTGGGATTACTTAGTTGTCGAGGGGGATCCCGAACAGGAGGCTTTTTAAAGGGAGCAATAAGGTGAACTTCCCGGTAGATCTCCTCGAGAGTGTGAGTAAGCTCCGAGTATGTCAAGAACCAATATTGCCTATTAGCACTGTTACGATCATTCCCCAAAGGAGGTTGCTGAGCAGAATCTTTAGTTTTCTCAGAATCGGACGATTTCATGTCCTTAACAACATTAACATCGACAACCTTCTTGCTATTGTCGGCCTTCACATCTTCTTCTCGAAGAAACCTTTCAGCTTCAAAATAGAATTCCCCGAGATCCCTAGGTAGGTCCCGGTGCAGTGAAGTCCTGAATTCATGTTTATCGAGAACACCAGATACTGCGGCCATTAAAACCATAGAGGGGTTAGGTCTCTCAACCAAAGCCACTACAGCATAGAACCGCTTTAAGAATTTCCGCAGAGTCTCGCCACTCTTCTGCTTAATGCTATTGAGAGTTATGAGCTTTTTGGGCGAGCTATGTTGACTCTAAATTGTTCCGCGAATCGGGTAATCAAAGCATTCCAAGAAGTGGTGTATTCCGGCTCCAGCTGTCTGTACCACATTGTCGTTATGTCTGTTAAGAAGAGCGAAAAGCACTTGGCCATGACATTTTCTGAAGCTGAGAGAACTTCCATATGTCGAATGTATCTAATGAGGTGAGCTGTTAGGTCCTTGCGACCATAATAAGGATCCAAGACTGGTATCTTGAAATTAGGTGGGTTCCGAGAGTTCCTAATATCCAAAGAGAGCAGGCTGCGAGTCACACAGTCCATGTCCATAGAAGAAGCACCGCCTTGAGTGAACCGGCAGAGGACATTTGCAATCTTTGACCCATTTCCAAAAGTGAGCAACAAGTTTAAATTACCCAAAGCGGCACTGGTACACCCAGTGTTTAGGTCCAAGTTGGGAATCGGCTGATTGAGGTGAAAGTCTTGTTGGATTTCTACTTGAGGGGCCACATTGGGAGCAATCCTGACTCCCGGAACCATGGGAGCGCTACCGTCCAAAGCTGCGTGCATCGACGCTTGAGCAATATTTCCCACTACGGAGCCCGCAACTTGTCCAACCAAAGTAGCGTCACGGGCAAGAGCGACGTCGGGGGTGCCCCGAGTGTAATGGGGCCAGTACCATTCCGAGGAGCAGCGTCAGTCTGCTGGTTGGTATGTGGGGTTGCCCCCAAGTCCCAAGTCACGAGTTGAGGAATGTCAATACTAGTTCATATAATATC
Source organism: Allium sativum (assembly GCA_030737875.1). Classification (NCBI taxonomy): domain Eukaryota; kingdom Viridiplantae; phylum Streptophyta; class Magnoliopsida; order Asparagales; family Amaryllidaceae; genus Allium; species Allium sativum. Next base: position 313,771,861 of record CM060922.1, on the reverse strand, counting down.
TGCTTGGCCAGTCGGCCCTGAAGTGTTCCTTGTTCTATCTTCAATACGAGCGAGGAAGGTATTGAAAGCATCTTCCTATCGCTCGAGTCGAGCATTCAATTCCGTAGTGAGGTTCTTGATCATTCCATCGACGTCTTCTTGAGTGACATAGTTTGATGGAACTTCAGTAGAAGAAAGTTCGTGACTTCCCTCATTTCCTGTCGTTTCATGAGCTTCAGTGATAGCTCGGAGGTTCTTGCGCTTAGCCATGTGTAAAGCGAGAAAAGTTGAAGTTGAAGATGAGATATGAAGGCAAATCTGAGTACTTAATCCAATGTAGAGGTCGAAGTTGTGCATCCCTACTTCTTGGCACGCCAAAATCTTGATGGGCAAAATTTTCGCATGCCAACACCCAATGTGTATGTGTGAACAATAATCCAAATAAGTCATAAAGTAAATAAATGCGGGGAGACACAACTTTTATAGTGGTTCGGCACTAACATCTACATCCATTTTATAATCATCATTCATCATATCTTTTGTCGATTACAAAGTTGTACAAGTTCGGACAATAGCTAAGTTCAAAATGTAACAATAGAATAACAAAATATATGTTTTTTCTACACTTTGACCAAATTGCCCTTCTTCTTCTTCATTGAGAAGCGTTGACTTGGTCAACAATATTCAAGTTTAGTGTTCATGTCCATGAAGTTTAAAAGTAGCATGACAATCCTTGCTAGTGTTCAAGTGTTGAGGTAAAACATGCATGTCATGTTTTAATTATCCTTCTTCCTCTTCCTTGAGATGAGTTGACCTGGTCAATTATGAGCAAAACAAGCTTTAATGTCCAAGAGGTCTAGATATGCTGTTGCTAGTGTCCAATAAGCTATGGAATATGTATGCATCTCCTTTCCACTATTCATGCCATGTCCAATGGCCATGGAGGAGGTGTTGGAAGCCATTAATGAGTGTTTGGAGCTCTTATGGTCCAAAAATTCAAATGGAGAAGGATCCCAATGAAGGCCAAGGCTTGGGGTATTATTAGGAGGAAGGTTAGGTGGAAGTAGGTGAGTAGCGGGGCCCACAGAAGCTAATTTTCGTACCCCAATGAATGTGAAGTGAGGGAATCGGCTATTTTGCTGGCCCGTAGTGAAGGAATCTGAGCTTCCGGCATGGAGAAGATCGGATGAATTGGGCGGTACACACCGTTTAGACCTAACCGGCTTGGTCGATCGCCGCCGGGACTGTGGGGCCCCGGACCCCCACCGGCGCTACTCCCGGACCTGCTTGGCAGCTCGCCTTCGGCTCGTAGCACGGCTCGCTTTCGGCTCGGAGCACGGCTCGCCTTCGGCTCGGATGACGGTTGGACTAAGAGTTATACTGCAAAGCCTTGAAGCAGACGTTCTCGGGTCCAAAAGAGGTCATCTGATAGGAGTCTTGGGTCTTCTTTTATTTGTTACGCGACTTTGACCGAGTCGCTTTGAGTTTCCTGACTCCGTTTCCCATGCTTGAGCACGTTGCTAACGAAATACATGAAGTGTGACAGCTTTGACAAAAAAGCTTGTCAACACTTAGTGGTATAGATTTGATGTTTTAAACTAATTGTTAACCATAAAAGGTAATATTTAGAATAGTTGAACCTAGTATACAATACATAGAATTATTTGAAATTTTTTGAGTTGTTTTAACTTAATTATCACATTTTGTCTGGTTGCGCGCTATTATGCATGCTATTTACCCATTTACATGCTATTGCGGACTGTTTTGACCATGTAGCTAGATATGGACTATTTGAACATTCATACCACTTTTATTACTGTAGATAGCACCTGTTTGATCGAACATCAATGCTATGGATGATTGCATGCTAGCTTAGGAATTTGTTTGACTATTGGTTGTATGGTTAAATTCTTTTCTTAGTTTAGATTGAAAATGTCATTTATAGGTAATGTCTTATTAGGAAAATCCCGTTCGTGAGGGTTTGGTGCTTATCGATCGAGCGAAAAAGTGGTTGTGTATGGATTAAGCGCACAAGGTGATGAACTCGAACTGATGAGGTAAATTCACGATGGTGCTTCATAGCGCTTGGATGGATCTGGGACTCAGAAGTACTGTAACTCGATGATGGAGCAGCATTGGGACTTGGAGACAGATCCGAAGATGGAGTGACACTGGGGCTTGATGGTAGACCTAAAGGCAAAGGATGGACTTGGCAAAGAGATGGACTTGGCGACGAGCTGGATTTCACAAAGAATGTCGGACGCTTTCCTTGGATGTGTATTTAACCAATTTTGATTATATAGGTGATCTGAGTAGTCGTTATTGATTATCATAAGACAGTTGATATTAATTACTATCGTTATTGATCATTTGGTCAATTTGACATTGACAATGATGCGATCTCGAGGAGCAGGATATGATTGTTCGTTCAATAGTGGTTTCGAGATGATGGCTCTTCGATTAGTGGCTTGGCTTGAGACGGGATGTGGTGCTTCTATGCAATGATGTGTCGTTTGGCGATAATGACTTTGGGGTGATTATTCTACGTTGGGGCAAGACTGTTGCAATGGATTGGTTTACTCTGAGATGCGGAAAAGGCGACACTAAGTCGTATTGAGTTGTCTGTTTGAAAGAGTGAGAGAGATATGAGACACAGAATCATATCCTACGACATATGATAACCAGCAGGAATAGTTCCCATATTGAGATGACTTCGGATTGGAGTCTTATGGACAGTCTAGTGATGGATTCTGCTGTGGAGAACCTGTGCAAAGGAGTTATCGATTTGGTACACCTTTGAGAGAGAGGGGAATGTAGTTGAATCAGAGCCAGGGCAGTGCTGACTGATTCACCAGGACCCAAGTCCCAGGGCAGTGTGGACTGGGTAAGGCTTTTGGTTATAGACCAGAGCTATTGGTCATAGCGAGAGTTGGTTGGTGATCAGGGAAGTTGGTCCCACTATGTCCTCGATGGATTTTGTGACCAAAGTATCGAGTATGTATATTTTACGCACCGAGTGAGTGAACGTAAGGATGGTTGATGGATGCTAAAGTTATTTACTTATCTATTAACATTGGGTTCTTAGGCATCTATCACACTTTATTTACTTGAAGTTTATTAAAGTATATAATATATCGATTGTTATATTTTAACTGTAGGGGAAGGGCAGTACGATTCTACATATCCTTTGTGCCATATTTACTATTACGACTTTTATAGTACTTTGAGATTTATTTATCGATTACACCATACTTTTGTTTGATCAAGGTTTATTTCCTTCTTATTACCTTGGGTGTTCATCGACGATGCTCATGAGCAGACTCGGTGGTAGGTACAGGTATTGTTGGGAGCAATGCAGGTGGATATGCAGGAGGCGATGACTTATATATTTATACTTGTATTGTATTTGTTTATTTCTACTGTGTCACACTGTGGAGCCTTGATAGTGTTATGTGTTATGTAAGAGATAGTTTATCGGTTGAGCTTATTTATCTCTTATATAAACTTTATTATATGGTTATTACTGTCTCATTTGTTTCATACTTGTGATTTGATTATTATATGTCATCAGATGCGCTGTGGGATATATGACAGGTTCAGTGACTGGGTTTCATGTCCTTTTCTTTCTTTTCTCTTCCATTTCCTTCTTTCTTTTTTCCTTTTTCTACTATTTCTTTCTCTTGACGGTCTCTTTACATCGACCAGGAGCTGATACAATGCGAAATTTTAGTTCTGGGCACCAGTGGTGTAAGGTAGGCCATCACATTTGGTATCAGAGCTTAGGTTTCTTTGTTTCACCTAAGCAGTACTAAATTCGAGAGTTATTGTATGCGAGAGAGTGTGTGTGTGTTTGTATATATTTTGGTTTTCAAATCTAATATTATTATTACATATAGTATTATTTGTTTTTCACACGAGTGCCATTGGAACAAATTTTTCTATTGGTGACTGATCGTCCTATTATCTGAGATGATCCAGCTAACGAGAGAATACTTCTAATTACTCCATCGCTGGAGTTAAAAGTCGGGAAGAACCGAGAATTACTTGTCTCGATTTACAGTTATTTTTCAATAGTACTATGATCCACTATCTGGGAAGCCCTACAATCTATAATTAGTCATTGTTCTCAAGTCCGACGAGTTGAATATGGCGCACTGTGTAGATTCTTATGTATCCAGTAGCATACTGTTCCCTGGAACTGAATCAACTGTTGTGGTGCGAAGGCTGGTCGGTCCTCGCGAGGGTTTCTTCGATGACTTGAAGTTAGAAGTGAATAAATTAGGAGATTACACCTAAGAAGCTCTAAGATTGGGCTTGAATTGGTCGAGGGCCTTTATCATTTCAAGTTCCCGAATCAATTCACTCGATACCAGTTCATAGTTCACTTCGAAGGAGTTTTGCATCGACTTTTAGGAGTTGATGAAAAGTTCACCCGATTTAGGCATTGTGTTTGTGTTGGAGAGTTTGACCGAGTTCGATGTGATATCAAAATAAGGTTATTTATCTCCTTGGTCACTCCGAAGTTAGGGGTTATAGCTGGGTTGTGAGAATGATTCGAGGGTGATTATTCCATTTCGAGAGAATGCTAGTTCGAGGAGTCAATCGAGTAAGCTCGCGATGTTCGAGCTTGCACCCAATGTTGAAGTTCGTCCTACTTTTACAGGATGAATTCTGGAGACCTATATGTTGATTGTCGTTCCTGTTCTACCGAGTGATCCCTCGATGAAGCGGGAAGTAGCAACTTCATCACTCGAAGTATGTTTCCATTAATGGCGTTTCCATGTGTGTTTTAGTTTGATTTCAAGAGTTCGTCATTCCATTTGATCATGCGACTCGATGGATGGAACGAGATTAGGACTCGTGAGTTAGTTTGTGTCTCTCGATTGTGATTTACTGTGTTGAGGGCTCGATTAGATTATATATATGTGTAACATCCCGTGTTTGGTCGGCATAACTTAATACTATAGTTGATTGCAGCATCCAAAGCTATTAAGGTCGGGCCTCAAAGGGGGGAGTGTTATGATATTATTAATCTATACTTGGCAGTACACATGGTTTGTCAAAATTTAATTCTCCGAGTCATGGTTTCATGTTTGCTAAATTGGTTACTTGTTGATTGTTGGACTTAAAATTTAAGCCTACTAGTTCAATTACTAGGAGGATACAGAATATAGGTGGCAGTGAGAGGTTGTCGTTGATAGTAATGGGCTAGGACAAAACTGAGTAGTGAGTCGTCTTTGGTTTAGCGATAGTGGGTTGAGACTCAGATCTTCAGTAGGTGAGGCACTTATTATTAGACGATAGTGGATTGAGACAGTTCTCTAGTAGCGAGTTGTTACCTGAGCTTTTGGCTTGAGAGTATCTAGGCACATTCGATGAGGTGCCAGGTTGCTACCATGTTTGAGTTGAGTTCCGTATCGATATAGTTATGGGGGTTCTTTTAGTTGGGACTCCCAAGGTGATTTTACCAATTGTGAGTGGTTGGTATATGAAATTACAACATTTTATATGCTGCTTTGATCATGATTGGTTGATTGGGCCATTCGAACCAGCCAGTGAGTCGACATATTTTTGTTGATTTCTCAGATTGTATTCCGAGATATCACTTGGAGGAGTTTCCCTTGTGCTATTCGGTTTTATTTTTGTTTTCCTATGAATGGAAAGAAAGCACAGTTCAAGAGTCGATGTTGTTCTGATTGTTGATAAAAATGGAGTGCTCGGGTCATGTTGTCTTGAATAGGATGTCACTATGTGTTCTACAGGAGTTTGGAAGTTGAGGTTGACTCACGAGTATATCAATTACTCACTCCGAGCAGAGACGAGAAGCTGGTAGCACTCACTTGACTGTGTGAGTGGTTTGAATGGTCTGTTTTCGAATGGAAGGTTATCTTCTTTTAGTCGATAAACAAAATCGTGCTAGGAATAGTCGACTCCCGATCCAGAGTCGACAACGATAGAGTTTGTTTTGGTAAGTTGGAGGGACCATTTATTAGCAAGGGGGTTAGAGTCATTGATAATGTCGTATCATCGAGATTTACTTCCCTGAGAGGTATCTCAACCTTTGCTTGCAGCAACGGTTAGAATTATGTGCCTGCTACATGTATGAGATTTTCTATAGGCATATATAGGAAATGTAGTTGTTCGTGTGTGTCGAGTTAGAGGTGTACCAGTTTCAAAGCGTTATTCGTTTAACATATTTTGCTTGTGTTTATTACTGGTTATGGTTTCGTAACTTGAGTGAGGTAGTATGGATCTGACTGTGAGGGTTGATTCCATATGTAATGAGTGTTGTTTATTTCCATCATTATAGAAAGAGGTTGATTACGCATTTGTTTCATAATAAATGCGATGTCAGCTTGTTATGGCTGAAAGGAATGGATTGAATAGTTTTCTATAGCTATTCGAGATTTCTTACTAGATCTATTCGATATTTCTAATTGTATATGAAAATAGTTGTCGATGGTTTCCATCGATAGGATGCCACGGAGATTAGGAATAGTATGATATCGCTCGAGTCATACTTAATTTATTATCGAACGGTGCTAGATTACTATTCCCTATTTTTGAAACAACAACCAAGTTATCGAATTATATATGGATTAAATTTGATATTATATGTCTCGTATTAGTTAGTTTTGCATCCTCCAAGCTAGGATAGGTATGGATGTTATTTTCTATAATTGCCATTGTTTTTTTTATGTATGTTGATTGATAATGTATTGTATTGTTGAATCATTTGTCTATTCGATTGTTAGGAATGCGGGATAATTGTATTGTTGAATCATTTATCTATTCGAGATAAATCCATACATGAATTGACATGCTATGTTGGATAATTCAATTTATTTAACATGTTAATTCCCTTGTTGCTATTTCTGCTATTGTTCCTAATCATCTTTGTTGAGTGCATGCCTAGGTACAAAAAAGCAAGAGTTTATTTGTTCGGATGCTAATTTACTTTTATTTGCATCTAAATGCTAAGCTTGCTTGAAAAGAGGTTTGTAGTAGGAATTGAGTTGTGGTTTTTTCTATTGGGTGCATTTTGGTATTTTAAGCCCTGATATGGATAACCGCTTTTAGGCTTTTGTTTTCTTTTGTTGAGATGAACCTTGAATGGAGATTTTGGATTTTTTTGGGATCAAGTCATACAGCGGAGGTGTTGCCAAAATTTTCCATGAATTTTACCAAATTTGGAAAGAAATGCAATATGCATTGATATCTTGAATTTTCTTCTGGATAGTAAGTTATCACTTTTATTTTTCAATATCTATTGGTTTGGAAAATAAGTGTACAGGTTAGATGTTCGGCTTGGCTACATCATTCCCGAGTTTGATGGTGGTTGTACGGAGGAATGATAATGTTGGCTCCATGTCGAATTCCAAGTCGATTTCCTTTCTTATAATTGCTTTCGATGGTTGTAAAGAGCATTATGTGATAGTATGTCATGTGTCATTGCTTACATGAGAGCATTGGGTTATGTTGTTTTGTCCTTGAGGATTTCGGGGATGAAATCCTTTAAGGAGGGAAGAATGTAGCGACCCATATTTTAACGATTGGATATTTAAATATTGATTATTAATTGTTCCAAAAGGTAATTACTTATAAATGATCAAATCAGGATTCGAGACCAGTTCTGCTTAGTTTGTATGGTTCGTTACGTTAATAGAAAGTATAAGATTGCTATATTTCGAGATTGGGATAATTTAGGTCAAAACACCCTCGAAATATGTATAAAATTATCGATTTGGGCAATAGTCTCGGATTTCGATGAAACTTGTACTGTCATAACCGTATCGTTTTAATGATGCACGCCGTCGAGTTTCGTAATGATTGGATGAGGCGTTTGATCATGGCCAGCCAAAACGGGTGTTGTTTGCATAAAGAGAATTTGAATTTGAATTGAATTAAAATAATAAAATCATTTCCAATATCTACAGTGAAAAGAACAATTCCCTTTCACTTTCGTTTTTGAGATTACTGTCCCGTCGCCATTTTCTTCCAACATGGCCACCCTTTTGGAAATTAAAAATAAAATGAAATGCAAAATGAAAAATCTTGATTTCAATTGCAGTGATCTCTAAATGAAAATCTCTTCGAACCCATATCAATATTGAGTGGTGCCATACCGACTTGGGCAGTGGTTGTTTTGGCCATAGTGAGAAAGGGTTTCGATGTGAGGGGGATATAGGTGGAGGTAGTTAAAACCAAGACCGGAAATGGGTTTATCTACATGAACTACTTCTCCCACACGAAACTCAACATGTGTGATGGATCCTAGTAGATCGTGTCCTTGGGTTTTTTGATCGAAAACTGGAGCTTATCACTACAAATTGCGATTCTTGAGGAAGATTGGGTGATCGGGATTTGGGCATTAACAAATCAAGCTTCGGGCAGAGATCACAATGGTGAAATTAGTTTGGAGTTTCGTGGAGTACATCGTTGTATCACCATTAATCATGCACGGTTTGAATAAAAGATTTGCACGGCCTATATATTCATTTGGGGAAGAAGGAATGTTAGCGCTGATGAGGTAGTTGACATTCAAATTAATTATTATTAGTTAATTTGATAAGTGCTGATGTAATCCAGAAACTTAAACCATTGATATCCTTTGCGTACAAGGTCAAAATTGGGCCTCATTACCTCCATTGGATTCTTATTAATGAGGTCTATGCTATAGAGCTTGTTTGGGCTGATTTGGCTAAGGTGAGTGATATTATATCTCGCTGGAATTTATTTGTTCGTATAATATAGATTTGATGTTTTAAATCGATTATTAATTTAAAACATAATATTTAAGATAATTGATCCTAGTAAATAATATATAAAATTATTATAAAGTGTTCTGAGTAGTTTTAATACAATCATCACATTTAACCTGGTTGCGCACTATTATGCGCGTTGTTTACCCATTTACATGCTATTGCGCACTGTTTTAACCATATAGCTAGATATGGACTATTTGGACATTCATACTTCTTTTATTGTTGTAGATATATACTGTTTGATATATCATTGCTATTATGGATGCTTGCATACTGGTTTAGGAATCTGTTTTACTATTGGTTGAATTGTTTGCTTAGTATGGATTAAAACGTCGTTCGTAGGCGATCTAGTATTAGGAAAATCCCGTTCATAAGGGTTTGGTGCTTACCGATCTAATGCACAAGTGGGTGTATACGGATTGAGCACACACGGACGATAAACTCGAACGGATGAGATAAATTCTCAATGGAGCTTCATAGCGCTTGGATGGATCTGACACGACTCAGCAGTATTGGAACTCGACGACGGATTCAACGACGGAGCAGCATTGGGACTTGTAGATAGATCCGAGGGCGGAGCGACACTGGATCTTGATGGTCGATCGGAAGTCAAAGGATGGACTTGGCAATGAGATGGATTTCGCAACGAATGCCAGGCGCTTTCCTTGGATTCATATTTAACTAAGTTTTGTTAAATAGGTGATCCAAGTAGTCGTTATCAATTACCATAAGATAATCGATATTGATTATTATTGTTATTGACCATTTGGTCAACTTGACATCGATGACGATGTGATCTTGAGGAGAAGGATACGATGGTTCATTCGATAGTGGTTTCGACACGGTTGCTTTTCAATCAATGGTTGGGCTTGAGATGAGATTGTCTGCTTCTATGCAGTTATGCATCATTCGACGACGATGACTCTAAGATGATGATTTTATATGGAGAAAAGATGTCGCGATGGATTGGTTTACTCTGAAATGCAGAATAGATGACATTAAGTCATATTGAGTTGACTGTCGGAGAGACAGATGTGAGACACAGGATGGTATCTTATAGCATACAATGGTTGTTGGGGATAGTTCCCATATTGAGACGACTTTGGATCGGAGTCTTATGGACATTTTAGTGATGGATTCTGTTGCGGAGAACGTGTGCAAAGGAACTATTGATATTTAGGATTTTGGTACGCCTTCGAGAGAGGGGGCATGTAGATGAATCAGAGCCACGATAGTGTGGACTGATTCCCCCAAACCCCAAAGCCAGCGAATTATGGACTGGGTAGTGCTATTGGCTATATACCAGGGCAGTTGGTCATAGCGATAGTTGGGTGGAGACCACGAAAGTTGGTCCCGCCATGGCCCCTATGGATTTGGTGACTAAAGTATTGAGTATTGTATACTTTATGAATGCTATGGTTATTTACGTATTTATCACCTTTGGGTGCTCAAGCATATTTCACACTTTATTTACTTGATGTTTATTACAATATAGCATATATCGACTGTTAGTTGCGAATTCTATGGATAGAGGAGCAAAGAGGATATGATTCTCCATAGCCTCTATGTCATATTTACTATTACTACTTTTATAGTACTTTGAGATTTTTTTATTGCTCACACATGACTTTTGTCTAACTCAGGTTTTATTTTCCTCTTACTACCTTTGGTGCTCATCGACGATTTTGATAAGCGGGCTAGGTCGTAGGTACAGGTATTGCTCGTAGTTGCGCAGGTGAATTCGCAGGAGGCGACGACTAATATATTTATAATTGTATTATATCTATTTATTTCCGTTGGGTCATACTATGGAGCCTTGGCAATGTTATGCGTTATGTGTTATGTTAGAGACAGTTTATCAGTTGAGCTTATTTATCTCTTGTATAAACTCTATTACTGTTCTATATAACATATGGGCATGTATACTATAATTATCTAGTTTATATAGTTGTTACTGCCTCGTCAGTTTTATAATTGTGATTTGATTACTGTATGTTATCTGATGCGTTGTGAGATATACGATAGGTTTAGTGATTTTGTTTCATGTTATTTCTTTCTTTTCTTTTCCATTTCCTTCTTTCCTTTTTCTCTTCTTTTCTACTATTTATTTCTCTTAACGATTTCTTTACATCGACCAGTTGCTTGTACAATGCAAAATTTTAGTTTTGGGCACCGATGGTGTAAGGCAGATCGTCACAACTGTTCACTTTTTCATTATAGCAAGTAATAAATTCATACAAGATTCAGGAGTTAGGCTGAGTGCCTATCCATTAAATAAGAAATTATACTAGGTTACAACACATGAGTTTGGCTTACTTGTCTAAACTACGAAGAAAATACATACATTATCACGCTGGTGAACTGTCATACACCATGTAGGGGGTCAAAATTACAAGTCACGAAATAAACTGCAGTAGCACAAGTGTAACAACCCACTTTTTCCGTATAGTTTAAGTCGACACCTAACAACCCATGTTAACTTAAATTGCACCGAAAATCAGATTGTTAATAAAAAGAAGTTAGAGTCTGAGAGAAGAAATAAATAAGTATTAGAATAGAAGAATAAGAAGATCAGAGTCTCAAAGCGGAATGGACAAAATTAATATATCAAACGCTTTACAAAAAGAAACCGTATATATATTCACAACATCAGAGTATACATTCTTATCCATCAATACACAATGGAATAAACTAGTACCAGCAAATATCGGAATACATTTTGATTCAAGCTCCTCTTCTGAAATTTCAAGAGAAAACTAGCCTGGAGATACACTCGATCAGACCCGAGCACATTTGAAGCAAAGCAAAATTCACCCAGATCAGTCTGGAATATTTTCACTGATATATTCATAGCACAAACAACTTGTTTAACTTTGAAAATCATTTTTGAAAGAAAGAATAATAGTAAAACCATCCTACACATAAGCATGGACGGTTTTTACCTTACTATAACCAAGAACAATTTTGAAATATCAAAATCCAGTGATATTATAATAGTGTCTATCAAACCACAAATAAATAACCATCTAGTAGAACGCTTGCATCTCACGCTCTACATATTATAAAATCAAAAATCGCAGGGCACTTACTGGAGATTGGATTCCAACTATGACAAGGAATGGGACTACCTTTCGGTTAATGTACTCTAGAGGGGATACACTGGGGTTCAACAAGGACATCTTGCAACCTGGCAATACATAACTGACCACTCATTCATCTTGAGTGTATCGAATATGTTGTCACCAATAGTCGGTACCAACATGACCATCCCCGAGAGATACAGAAGCGAAAGAAGAAACAATAATGAATATTCTCTAGATCAGTGACAAATATACTCTGCTTGGGTGCAACCCAACTACTGCCTGCCCGATTTTTGTCAGTTCCCGGTTGTGAGGCTTGAGGCTACATTTACCTTCTTAGAATATCCAATCAACATTCACTTTGAATGCCACATCATCAAACCCGTCAAATCACCAGTTGGTCTTCCCAAAAATATTACGGGTATAAAAGCTAAGAGAAACGAAGTCCTCCGCCACCAAACATAATAAGTTGAAAAGATCGTCTTATGTATTACGCTAGGCATACTCTGTCAGATATCCGTCCATACATGGTGTCCTGAGTCTGGACAAACCGAAGGTACTATCCTGTAAACAAAACAACCCTTGCATTTTACTCCATCTTCATATATATACATATCCCTGCAGATTAGTTTCGTATGCAACGTTGATTCGAAGTGGTTTAGGTCTAGTTCACATCCCAGTCTCTTCGAAACAACACGTCAAAAAGGTCCAATAATATATAATTGATAGTTTGGTGTTTTAACTATGAATCTCAAAATAATATGGTCAAGTATATTGGTAGCTTACGTCTTTATTGTCCAAAATCATTCATTAACTCCGTCAATCTTGAAATCATTTCATCAATTTAAAATCCATTACATTCACTTATCTCGACAATCATCTTGGTTTTCGTCATTTGAAAAACGAAACTCTTCTTAATTATTCAAAATAATCGTCTTTACCAAACTCCCCTCTTTATTTTGAAAATATAGCTATATTTTTATAACACATTTCATTCCCTTTATTTTGGAAATATTGACAAATATTATTACTCGACGATATAATTTCAATTACCAATCTTTATTCAGGCCAAACAATGTCAAATGTCATATTTCATTTCAAAATCTTCCAACTAATGTTGCAATATTATTCAATTCAATTTAACCATCTTTTACCATTACAAACTAATACCATCCCTCGATAATAGTGAAGTCGCTCAAGTTAGGGTATTTTATTTACCTCTCAGACCTTGATCGAAAACGTTCTTATCTCAAAATTGATAGAAGTTCATAACTCCAAAATCCATAGTTCAATGGTATCAATCAAATCTTATATTTTTACTTTAAAGTTTGGTATATTCTTACTTTTGAAATCTTAAGTCAATTATGATCGTTTCCACTAAATATAAACCCTATGCTTCGTTACATAATTCCATTCATAATTGGAAGTAAGATAATCCATTTCCAAAATACTTCGCCAAAAACATTTTATATCATGCTAAAACTAAATCTTGGATTTTATAACAAAATCTTTTTTTTCGAACTTCTTTACCCAGACCACTAAGTAATTTCCTTTATATTCCAAAAAAAAACCTTCCTATTTATCCTAACTTGAGTTTATACAAAATATTTATTTTAAACTTATCGCATTAACTCACCCTCCTTTTATAACTTCATTTACATTATTTGATCTCTTTATAAATCCCTTTTAAAATTAACCAATCTTATCCCATACTCGATTTTATTCTTAATAAATTTCATTTAAGAAGAAATCACTTCAAATATAATTAACCTCATTGTTTACTGAAGTAAAAACAGTTTATTTCTTCATTAACCTAACAACTCAATTAATCACTATTGAACTTATTAAACAATAACTAATTATAATACTAATCTTTACACATTTTTAATTCATGTTACATTGAAGAAATCTTATTAAATTAAACAACTCTTTATTAATAATCCCTTTTTGATCAAATAGTTGACTCAATCAACTTTTAAATCATCGGTTAACTTGTTAACCGTTTTCAGATTCCTTTTCTTATAAATTAATATAATTAATCTAAAAATATTGCTTAATTGTTATTAAAAAATAATTAACCCAAAATATTAACCCGTAGGTTAATTACAACATTATTTGCTCATAAAACTTATTTAAACATCAAATTCTATTGGATACTATTTTTGTATTATTCTTATAAAACGAATTCATAAATATCATATTATTTTTAAAACTTCATTATAATATATACAGATATAATTAGAAATCTTACTTCAGTTATAAATTAAATTTTATAAGTTCACTTCATCAACTTATAGAACGACAAATCAACGTTTTTAGCAAGAATATAGATTTTAGGCCGATTTGCTGCCAATCCCTCAATCAATACCATTTATGGATTCAAATCAAAACAACATTGAATTACGATTCAACGTTCAATAAAAAAACAAGTTTTAATGTCAACGGTTTCAATCAGCTCATATATAGATAATATAAAAACAAACAACATATACAATATTTGAGGAATCCGGTCGGATCCCTCCAACTTGTTCTTACGTGCATCACAGCACGTTATAACATTTTATAATAATATATGAAAATGGAAATTTCATCCAATACCTTTCAAATGACATAAATATATTTAATGTCATTCAATAACAGACAAATATCATCCAAGGCATCCAATCAACCAATATATATTATCAGAGGTTTGATTTAATTTTATGAATTTAATCACATCATAGAATTGGAGAAATGTGAGAGAGTTAACTCACTATCTAGTTTCAATTGATGATCGTCATGTCATTTCGTATAATTCCAAAAGATTGTTTAAAGTTACACGAAATTTCCGTTGCATCCAATTCTGACCAAACCAACTCAGCGACGTAGCTTCCGTCGATACGATCCCATCGAATCCAGTTTCGTTAAATTCTGTTAAAAAACGAATTGGTTATCGCGGTTTAAAGTTCTAACGTAAAATTTGTAAATTATATCATTATTAATTGTAAACTAATTAAAATTTTCTTACCTCAACAAATAATTCCACGTCACCTAAAGCCTCATGCGGTTTCCACTGTTCCTCTATCGTGAACCCGATTCCTCCCTGAACAAGAAACCGACACCCCTCTTTGTAATAAACTGATCGTCATTAAAATATTTAAAGAAATTATATGTCCTTAACATATTAAATAATTAAGCTTTACCCTTAATCACCTTTCATTATCGGCTAACACGTCATCAGGCAAGCTTAATCCCTATGCGTTTTCTCGCGATTGTCTCCTCGAAACCCGATAATACTTTTTCCCTAAATTCTCATGTTCGAACTGAACGTCGTGACCAAAACTCGGTCCACGCACCGCATTGACATCTCCTAACACTGACCCAAGGCAACCACCGTGTTCGCCTGAACCTACACTGCCAACGCAGATCGACTTGACCCCCAAGATAGCCCTACATCGCCCGATTTCCAGTTCGAATTGAATGCGTAAACCACCGAACTCTGCCACTACACGACAAGTTAGATCGCCGTACCAGCACGCCTAGGACGAGCTCCGACCCACGCATCATTTCCCTTCAGACAAACCCCCTTGACATTGCCTCATCCTCCACGAATTTCACAAGACCCATTAGCTGCTTAAAAAAATACATGTCTCCGATCAACTCTCCCTTCCCACCACTACACACAGTTCGATCGATCCAAAAGAGAAAATGACCACCTGCCTCTCCTCTACAAATCGCATGTCGACACTTCAGTCTAAAAATGTTCCCACCTCAAGATAGGGGCCTTAAAACAAAACTGTTTTTTTCCTGGTCTTAAGCTGATTCCGCCACCTAAGTCAACGAGACCTCCTCAAATTTTGGTCGTGGATAGCCCTCATACTACTCTCCAACATTGTAGTGGATGTAACGACCCGTATTCTACGCATCATAGGATCGTAGGATATTTATTTCTTTCACATACGAAGTCGTATGGTCATGTAACTTTGGGAGACGACTATTGTGGTCATTTCTCATGTTCATGATTTTTCCCGATTTTTAAATGACCATTTTACCCCTAGTTGGCACTGTTTTGGCCATAACTTTTGACTGGAAAGGAATTCTGACCTAAAACCAATTTTATTCGCTCCGGATGATGGTTTACAATTCCGTAGAGTGGTCACATTAGCCAAACGGACTCACCGTTTGGGAGATATGGCTGAAACAAGTTTCAGATGGTGAAAAAACAGCTTAATTGGGCTTAACCGGGTGATTCGCAGCTAGGCCCAGAGGGGAATTTCGGGTTTTGAGGTATAGGAGGACTGATTAGGGTTAGGAAATCACTTTCATTTCAGTTTTGAGCCGCCACAAACCTTCTTGAGATCTGAGTAATGACTTCCATCCTCTAAAACCACTCCAAAACACATTTTTAGTAAAGATTAAGCCTAAACTACATCAAAACAAGGCCAAATAGCATCAGAGCAAGGTTGGAGCTGCTGCTATACATAGGGATTCGACCCAAACAGAGAGTATTTCAGATTTGGTGTTTTATTTTGTGGCAAAGGTGAGTGATTTGCATAGTTTTGACACTAATTACAGTTAATTAAGGGTAATTAGTGAAGATTAGCGAATTTATACACTAATAAATTCTGGAAAAATGTTAGAAATTCTTAAATAATATTTCATGCCTCTGTTAGAAAATTTAGACGATTTGATTAAGTTTTACTAAGTATGTGCTTAAACATGATTAAGAGAGGTTATAGGAAAATGTGGGGTTTTGGCCACTTTTGATCCATTTTGATTCATTTGAATTGTTGTTTGGTGTTTTTGGTTGCTCTTACATGTTGCTATGACTCTATGGTATGTTTTGTGATTGATTAGAATAGCTAGATTGGTCGAAAACGCCGTCGAATGGCGTAGAAAGCTCGCTGGAAAGTTGCAGAAATGTGCAGGTTCCGAACCGGATCGGATCGGAGTAGGGGTCGGATCGGATTTGTGAACTGACCAAGGGAATTCGAACTGGATTGGAACTTGTCACTAGAGGAGGCTTGGCGAGAAGGAAGGCCGTTTACTTAGAGTTGGAGTGGACAAGGGGGATCGGATCGGAAGAACAATGGGGGCCAGATCGGATCGGACTGGAGCACCGGATGGGATGAAGATGAGGAGCATAGGGTCGGAACGGGGAAAGTAGAGGCTAGGGCAAAAGATGGGATCGGGTCGGTGTACCGAACCGAACTGACCAGGGTAATGACTACCGAACCGAACCGACAAGGGTAATGACTACCGAACCGAACCGACAAGGGTAATGACTACCGAACCGAACCGACGAGGGTAATGACTACCGAACCCAACCGACGAGGGTAATGACTACCGAACCGAACTGAATTCTAGGGCTGCTACTGCGCGACAACTCTTCTGAAGACCCACTCCAATTCGACCAAACCCGAGATGCAAAGGAAGTCCAAATGGGAAGTTAGAGCTCAAGATTTAGATGGGAATCAACGAGTTCGCTTCATGGTTGGGCTTTGCTGCGGGACGCGTGCTAAGGGGTTATCGGTGTCTATAGCTTTGGACCACTATGGTAGGAGGTATGAAGGCGGATTCAGGGCCATTATGGCATTGGTAGAACCAAGGGCTACAACCAATGAAGTGGGTCATTGAAATGTTTGGTCATGACTCCATGTGTTTAGCTTGGTCACAGCAGGGTTTCTACAAGTCGGGATTCGTCGTTACCTCAATTTGTCTAGTGTTCCAAAGTGGTAGATATCGTATGCTTTACGCACTGAGTGAGAAATGTGAGGATGGTTGCTATGGATGATTTGTTTGCTATCATTATGACATGCACACCCCACCCCCGTATTCTTTACACTATTTATTATGGCACCTTAGAGTACTGTACGGTATATGGTACTAACTCTTTGGTTGCAGGTCCAGGTTCAGGTATGGTTTAGTATACCTGTTATTATTCTGTTTAGATGCTTATCGCTCATACCAGGCTTTATGTCTGACCCATAGTTTTATGTCTCCTCTTATTACTCTGGGTGCTCACACGAGCAGACTAGAGACAGGTTAGCTGGTGATTCACGGGTAGATGATCCGGAGACGAGCATGAGGCTTCCACGTAATATATATATATAGTTTTCTCCCTGTGTTGTTGAAGATCACTGCTTGGGCATTGGTGGTGCATCTTCTACTTTAGCCTTCTTTTGTTTTGAGACAGTAAAATTGGAAAGTTGTAATAAGCTGTATTTGGATTTCCGCTGCTCTGATGTTGATGTTGATTTTAGTTATCAGCTTATGCACTGTCTCACCTGTTTTATGTCAAGTATGTTATTATTATTATATTTTACTCCATGCGCTGTGAGACATTCTACAGGTTTCTTGATTAGTTCGTTCCCCTCTTTCCTTTCTTTTGACGACCGTCCCGTGCTAGTCGGGCACGTGTATAGCGCACTTTCGGAGGAAATGCAGGCTGGTGCGGGGCGGGCCGTCACACTTGGTATCAGAGCTCTAGGTTGCGTAGTTAACCTAGGGAAGTTATCAGGGAGATATAATATACGTATACGAGAGAGCGTATTTGTGATTACTTTGGTTTTTAAAAGTTATATATATACTATTACTAGTTTAAGGATGAAGTCGTACTGCACTAGCACCACTATGGAGTCGTTAATCATTTCCTTTTTCAGATTGACGATGAGCCGATATACTAGAGGTGCTGGTAGGGGAGCCAATAATGGGAAGGCTGCTGACATGAGGACGATGTTTACTGACCTCATGAGAGAGATGCTTAGAGATGTACAGAGGGCAGCTCCCAATGGTGGAAATGGTGGTGGTCCAATAGTGCAGGCGCCAAGAGTCGACTTCGCCAAGCTGAATAAGGATTATACTAGCCTTGGTGGGAAGCCGTTCCACGGAACGGAGTCGGCCACGGATGTTCAGGATTGGTTGGATAGTTGCGAACGTATCTTCGAGGATTTGGGTATCGAGGAAGCGATGAAGAGAAAGCTAGCGTCCCGTCAGCTGCAATGGCGGGCAATGAATTGGTGGAATGCTATAAAGGCAGCTACTCCCGAAGATCAGATTACTTGGGAGCAGTTTAAAGCTCGCTTTAGCGAGAAGTTCATTCCAGCTGCTCAGAAGTCAGTGCTGTTTAAGAAATTCTTGGAGCTCAAGCAGAATGGCAGAGCTGTCTCGGAGTATATTGCTGAATTCGACACTTTGTCGAAGTATGGGTTATCTCTTATTGATACCGCCGAGAAGAAGAATGAGAAATTCATAACTGGTTTAGATCAGTACTTAGGGGAAAGGCTTATTAACCACATCGATGAGACGTTTGAGTCGATTGTGGGGAAAGCATTAAGATCAGAAAGTCTCTACCCTAAGCCGAAGACTGAGGTTGCATCCGCAGATGAGCCAAAGCCACGAGCAAGTGGTGGAGGCAAGGGTGGTTCCCAGAATAAGAGAAAGCAGAATCAAGCTAAAGATGGCCAGAAGAAAAAGAATAAGCAATATGTTGAGTGCTTCAGCTGTGGTAAGAAGGGCCATTATGCTATTAATTGTCGGGCCAAGCCAGCGGATAGGAAGTGCTTCAACTGTGGCCAAATGGGACATCACAAGGACAAGTGTCCGCAACCCCCTAAAGAAAAGCAAATAGTGAAAGCCTACGCCCTTAATGCTATTCCTTCTTCGTCGAATGCCCCAACAGCGGCGGAGAAGGGAAAGAATGTCGTCATTCAAGGTATTCTTTCTGTTTATGATGTTCCTGTTAGAGTTTTATTTGATACCGGAGCTTCCAGTTCTTTCATATCTAGTGACCTAGTAGATAGGTTGGGATTGGAGCCCGAGATTGTCGATAGACCTTTAGTAGTGACGAACCCGATTGGTGGTTCGACTAGCCTTAGCATGATTTGTCGTAATGTGGTCCTATCGAGTCATGGATGCATGTTTATTTGTGATTGCTTTATTTTGGGCTTTACTGGGTTTGGCATTATTTTGGGAGTAGATTGGCTCCAAAGATACGGGGTGGTGGTAGACTGTGAGGGCTTTTTAGTGACAGCTAGAGCGGATGATGGGCGGAGGATAGTGTTTTGTGGTCTACCCAGTAAGGGGGTATTGGCTAGTTTTCTAAACTCCCTCGACATTCCGCATAGTGAGTTGTCAGGTTTGCCCGTGGTTGGCCAGTATCCGGATGTTTTCGAAGAAGTGACCGGACTTCCACCACACCGAGAGATTGAGTTCCGTATTGATTTGGTAAAAGATGCCAGACCTATAGTGATGCCACTTCGTCGTATGGCACCAAGAGAGCAGCGAGAGCTCGAGGTGCAAGTCAGCGATCCTTTGAAGAAGGGATTTATCAGAAGGAGTGTTTCTGAATGGGGAGCACCAGTTGTGTTTGCTACCAAGGCGGATGGTTCCCTTCGTTTGTGTGTAGACTACCGCGAGTTGAATAAAGTGACAAGGAAGAACAAGTATCCTCTACCGCGGATAGATGATTTGTTCGATCAGTTGAGTGGCGCGAGAGTATTTTCTCAGTTGGATCTCGCGACAGGTTTTCATCAGCTTAGAGTGGAAGCTGAGAGTATAGCTAAAACGGCATTTCGAACGCCGTCTGGATTTTATGAGTGGTTGGTCATGCCATTCGGGCTGACCAATGCCCCAGCATATTTTGTGGATCTTATGAATAGGGTATTCAGAGATCAGTTGAATAAGTTTGTCCTTGTGTTTGTTGATGATATTTTGGTCTATTCGAGGACAGAGGAAGAACACAAGGAACATTTAAGAGTAGTGATGGAGGTGTTGAGAAAACACCAATTGAAAGCAAAGTTTTCTAAGTGTCACTTCTGGAAGAGGGAAGTGAGGTTCTTGGGCCATGTTGTATCAGAGAATGGTATTGCCGTGGACCCGGCGAAGGTGGCTACGGTACAGGATTGGCCTACGCCCAAGAATGCAACAGATGTAAGAAGTTTCTTGGGATTAGCTGGATATTATCGTAAGTTCATCCAAGGTTTCTCCAAGATAGCAGCACCATTGACCCAGTTGACCAAGAAGAATCAAGCTTTTGTCTGGGATGAAAGGTGCGAGAATGCATTCAAGAGTCTAAAGGACAAGTTGACAAGCGCACCAGTGTTAGTCATTCTTAAGGGGGATAAAGAGATGACGGTATACACGGATGCCTGTGGTACATGACTGGGTGCTGTATTGATGCAAGGCGGTAGGGTTGTAGCTTATGCAAGTCGGCAATTGAAACCGCACGAGAAAAGATACCCTACCCATGACTTGGAATTGGCAGCGATCGTGTTCGCGTTAAAGATGTGGAGACACTATCTCTTGGGAGAAAGATTTGAGCTGTTTACAGATCATAAGTCGTTGAAGTATCTCTTCTCCCAGAAGGATCTAAATCTCCAGCAACAAAGGTGGTTAGAATTCTTGGCTTCCTATGATTTCGACATCGCATATACACCGGGAAAGGGCAATGCGGTGGCTGATGCATTGAGTAGAAGACATGCCAGCTTAGGGGATATGTTCCTTGAATGGAAGCAACTGGAGTATATCGCGGGGTTTGATTTCAGACCAAAGTGCGAATTGGATCCAGAAATGTTAGCAAGTTTGACGATCAGACCCACTTTAATTGAGCGGATCGGCTCTAGTCAGAGGGACGATCCTAACCTATTGGAAATCATCTCCAAGTTAAAGATGGATATCAATGAGGAGATGAACAAGTATGGGCTTGATCGAGATGGATGGCTTAGAAAGAATGGAAAGCTTGTTGTACCCAATGTCAATGGATTGAGAGATGAAGTGCTTAGAGAATGTCATCACTCAAAGCTGACAATACACCCCGGTGGTAACAAGATGTATCGAGATATGAAGCAGACTTACTACTGGGAAGGGATGAAAAGAGACGTTGGGAAGTTTATATCCAAGTGCATGAATTGCCAGCTAGTTAAAGCCGAGCAAAAGAAGCCTAGTGGGTTGTTACAGCCCTTAGAAATTCCCGAATGGAAATGGGAGCAAGTCTCGATGGATTTCATTGATGGTTTACCAAGGACTAGATCGGGACATGATAGCATTTGGGTAGTTGTGGATCGACTGGCTAAAAGTGCAAGATTTATACCAGTCAAATCGACCAGAACGGCAGCTAAGTTAGCAGAATTGTATATGAAGTGGGTAGTGAGATTTCATGGAGTACCTAAAAGCATTGTGAGCGACCGAGACCCGTTGTTCACTAGTGGGTTTTGGAAGAGCTTACAAGAGGCTCTAGGGTCAGAGTTACATCTCAGTACCGCATATCATCCTCAGACCGACGGTCAGACGGAGAGGGTGAATCGTATTTTGGAAGATCTCTTGAGAGCGTGTATATTGGATTTTGGTGGATCATGGGATGACCATTTGCATCTAGTAGAGTTTGCATATAATAATGGCTACCAATCCAGTATCGGTATGGCTCCATATGAAGCTTTGTATGGAAGACTGTGCAACTCACCATCATGTTGGATAGAGACTGGCGAGAAGTTTATGCTTGGACCATATGTGGTGAGGGAAACTTCAGATAAAATCAAGATCATTCAACAACGAATGAAGGCTGCCCAAGATAGGCAGAAGAGTTATGCTGATAAGAGAAGAAGAGACTTAAAATTCTCTGTTAGTGACTTGGTGTTTGTCAAAATTTCTCCATTAAAGAGCGTGATACGATTTGGCAGGAGAGGCAAGTTGGCACCAAGATTTGTTGGCCCATTCCCTGTTCTTGAACCAGTCGGGAATTTGGCATATAGAGTTGACTTACCAGAGAAGATGGCGGGAGTTCACAATGTATTTCATGTTTCCCAACTAAGGAAGTTCGTTCATGACCCAGATATGACTATTTCACCTGATCAGTTAGAGGACTTCGAAGTAGAACCCGAGGCGGTTGGGAACCGCAAGCCGGCCCGTATTGTCGAGCATGACATGAAGCAACTTCGAAGGAAGGCGGTGAAGCTAGTCAAGGTTCAGTGGGGCGAGGACGAGAATGATTGTACTTGGGAGACAGAGGAGAACATTAGGAAGACATACCCAGAACTCTTTGCCTGGTAAGATTTTGACTTCGATTTAGTTTTCCGCATGCTAGGATAGGCTTGTTTGCTTGTTTTGCATGTTTGATTGTTGTATGTGGTTGTTAGGCATGCGGGATCCTTTGTATGTTTTGGGTTAAGGAATTTCGGGGACGAAATTTCTTAAGGGGGGAGAGTGTAACGACCCGTATTCTACGCATCATAGGATCGTAGGATATTTATTTCTTTCACATACGAAGTCGTATGGTCATGTAACT
Organism: Allium sativum; assembly: GCA_030737875.1. Lineage (NCBI taxonomy): Eukaryota > Viridiplantae > Streptophyta > Magnoliopsida > Asparagales > Amaryllidaceae > Allium > Allium sativum. The sequence goes on along the minus strand of CM060922.1, from coordinate 313,748,777 downwards.
TTGGGAGACGACTATTGTGGTCATTTCCCATATTCATGATTTTTCCCGATTTTTAAATGACCATTTTACCCCTAGTTGGCACTGTTTTGGCCATAACTTTTGACTGGAAAGGAATTCTGACCTGAAACCACTTCCATTAGCTCCGGATGATGGTTTACAATTCCGTAGAGTGGTTACATTAGCCAAACGGACTCACCGTTTGGGAGATATGGCTGAAACAAGTTTCAGATGGTGAAAAAAACAGCTTAATTGGGCTTAACCGGGTGATTAGCAGCTAGGCCCAGAGGGGAATTTCGGGTTTTGAGGTATATGAGGACTGATTAGGGTTAGGCAATCACTTTCATTTCAGTTTTGAGCCGCCACAAACCTTCTTGAGATCTTAGTAATGGCTTCCATCCTCTAAAACCACTCCAAAACACATTTTTAGTGAAGATTAAGCCTAAACTACATCAAAACAAGGCCAAATAGCATCAGAGCAAGGTTGGAGCTGTTGCTATACATAGGGATTCGACCCAAACAGAGAGTATTTCAGATTTGGTGTTTTATTTTGTGGCAAAGGTGAGTGATTTGCATAGTTTTGACACTAATTACAGTTAATTAAGGGTAATTAGTGAAGATTAGCGAATTTATACACTAATAAATTCTGGAAAAATGTTTAGAAATTCTTAAATAATATTTCATGCCTCTGTTAGAAAATTTAGACGATTTGATTAAGTTTTACTAAGTATGTGCTCAAATATGATTAAGAGAGGTTATGGGAAAATGTGGGGTTTTGGCCACTTTTGATCCATTTTGATTCATTTGAATTGTTGTTTGGTGTTTGTGGTTGCTCTTACATGTTGCTATGACTCTATGGTATGTTTTGTGATTGATTAGAATAGTTAGATTGGTCGAAAACGCCGTCGAATGGCGTAGAAAGCTCGTTGGAAAGTTGCAGAAATGTGCAGGTTCCGAACCGGATCGGAGTAGGGGTCGGATCGGATTTGTGAACTGACCAAGGGAATTCGAACTGGATTGGAACTTGTCACTGGAGGAGGCTTGGCGAGAAGGAAGGCCGTTTACTTAGAGTTGGAGTGGACAAGGGGGATCGGATCGGAAGAACAACGGGGCCCAGATCGGATCGGACTGGAGCACCGGATGGGATGAAGATGAGGAGCATAGGGTCGGAACGGGGAAAGTAGAGGCTAGGGCAAAAGATGGGATCGGGTCGGTGTACCGAACCGAACCGACAAGGGTAATGACTACCGAACCGAACCGACAAGGGTAATGACTACCGAACTGAACCGACGAGGGTAATGACTACCGAACCGAACCGACGAGGGTAATGACTACCGAACCGAATTCTAGGGCTGCTACTGCGCAACAACTCTTCTGAAGACCCACTCCAATTCGACCAAACCCGAGATGCAAAGGAAGTCCAAATGGGAAGTTAGAGCTCAAGATTTAGATGGGAATCAACGAGTTCGCTTCATGGTTGGGCTTTGCTGCGGGACGCGTGCCAAGGGGTTATCGATGTCTATAGCTTTGGACCACTATGGTAGGAGGTATGAAGGCGGATTCAGGGCCATTATGGCATTGGTAGAACCAAGGGCTACGACCAATGAAGTGGGTCATTGAAATGTTTGGTCATGACTCCATGTGTTTAGCTTGGTCACAGCAGGGTTTCTACAAGTCGGGATTCGTCGTTACCTCAATTTGTCTAGTGTTCCAAAGTGGTAGATATCGTATGCTTTACGCACTGAGTGAGAAATGTGAGGATGGTTGCTATGGATGATTTGTTTGCTATCATTATGACATGCACACCCCACCCCCGTATTCTTTACACTATTTATTATGGCACCTTAGAGTACTGTACGGTATGTGGTACTAACTCTTTGGTTGCAGGTCCAGGTTCAGGTATGGTTTAGTATACCTGTTATTATTCTATTTAGATGCTTATCGCTCATACCATACTTTATGTCTGACCCAGAGTTTTATGTCTCCTCTTATTACTCTGGGTGCTCACACGAGCAGACTGGAGACAGGTTAGCTGGTGATGCACGGGTAGATGATCCGGAGACGAGCATGAGGCTTCCACGTAATATATATATAGTATTCTCCCTGTGTTGTTGAAGATCATTGCTTGGGAATTGGTGGTGCATCTTCTACTTTAGCCTTCTTTTGTTTTGAGACAGTAAAATTGGAAAGTTGTAATAAGCTGTATTTGGATTTCCGCTGCTCTGATGTTGATGTTGATTTTAGTTATCAGCTTATGCACTGTCTCACCTGTTTTATGTCAAGTATGTTATTATTATTATATTTTACTCCATGCGCTATGAGACATTCTACAAGTTTCTTGATTAGTTCGTTCCCCTCTTTCCTTTCTTCTGACGACCGTCCCGTGCTAGTCGGGCACGTGTACCGCGCACTTTCGGGGGAAATGCAGGCTGGTGCGGGGCGGGCCGTCACAGTGGACGACCTTCGCTAATACTCAATGGATCGAGAGATATAATTTATTATGCGAATATGGATTAAACTGTAAAATATCAGACGATTTGTGGGAGGTACGTGTTAAAATCTGGTTTGGAGGATAGGCATATATAGGGGAGAAAATATATTAATTTATTTGATGTGACTGAAGATATTTTGTTGACAATGACTAACGATTTTTATTTCGTGCCTATCGTTGTTTCTGAACACTGTTTATTATTCTTGTGCTCACATACGAACTCCATTCGTGAAAAAAATGGACATCATGGTATAATTCGATGTTATGGTCCTAACTAATTTTGTTTCATCGAATTATGAGTCTGTTGCTCAAATGGTGCTAGCTCGAGTCCAAATGGTCGTTTTATTTGCATTTAATATTGTTGTGCTCATAAAATAACTCAATTGACGCGAAACTTGAAATCTAGCAATAATTAGCTATTATGGTCTTAATAAAATTTGTTTCATTGAAAGTGGAGGTTGTTTGAATAAAGTCCCTTTTTAAGGGTCCAAATTAAATTAAAATAAATTAATTTTAAAATACCTCAATATTATAATAATAATAATAAATAACATAATCGGTCATACCTGAGCAGAATTTCATGTAGTTTCATAATAAAATACTTCGGGTTAAATTCCAAGCCAAATCGATATGAAATAAAATAAAAACCCTTTTATTTTATATAAATAAACGTTATAATTTATAAACGAATTCCATAGCGACTATTTGAAAATTTTATTTGGACATAAAATAAAATCTACACTATGAAATCTCGATTTTTCTCTTCCATTTGAAAAGTGTAATCCAGTAGATTTTGACGTTTCTTGTTTCGAAGAAATCCAACTTATATTGGATCTTGTACAATGATTTAAAGTTCAAAACGTTATATTATTAACTACCGCGCCACTGCAGTTCATTTTATAATTAAATTATAAACTAAACGTCCAAACATCGTTTAATAAACAAAATCGTTAATATAATTCAAAACCAAACAACATTAAATTCTTTTAATTTGTCGGTTCACATTATATTGCAAATCCAAAAAATTCCAACCATTTTGGAATTCAAATTGTTGTTTTATTATTTATTTTAATAAAATGTACAAAACCATTAATATTCAAGCTATTAAATTTGAAAACAATATTTAAAACCATTATAAAATATTAAAATAAACGGTTAAAAATCTGGGCCATTATATTTCTTCCCCCTTAAAAGAATTTTGTCCCCGGACTTACTAAGAAGGAACACTTCAAACTCGGTAATTGTAAAATTCCAATTAGTTAAAAACGTTTCTTCCACTTCCCAAACTTCTAGTTTTAACCAAACTAGTTAGTTTTAATAGAAAACCAGTTCAAAAAAAATTCAAAAGATTGGAAATTTTTCTAACACCATAAATTTTGGAAAAATTTGGTAGAGTATCCCATGTACGGAGGGACTTCTGCAATATTGCAGGAACAACAAAAACAAATTCATTGAACCATACAGTCAGAAAATCAAATTCAAAAACCCAAATCAAAACCCCAAATCAAAACCAAAAAATTATATTCTGCGTCGGCGTACCTTTTCCTAGCATTATTAAGCGATAAACTATACTCGAGCTTGCTCAATTATTATTTACAGCTCTAATCATTTGGATTCAATCATCTCCAGAATTCTCTTGGACAAGTTTATAGATGGATTATTTTCTGTATCTGTTCTTAACTCAAATGGAATTCATTAATTTCAATATCATAGGTTATATTCAAATATTCCAGCCATCCATTCCAAACAAGTTTTACATATAATCTAGTTCACACGAATTTATATCCAATATCATTCTAGTTGAATTTATTCATCCACTGGTTCTTATTCTAATTCAAGTCCATATCCAACCAATATATTTCAATCATACAATCAAATTAGTTTCAAAATATTCCGTTTGGGATTTATTCATAAGTCAAATTCTTAATGACTAGTTTAATTTTAAGCCCCATAAGTTAAAATTTTAAATTCAATTCAAAAGAATTGAATTTTTAAATTCACTTTCTCAAACAAATTTCCATTAACAAATTTTACAAACGTAGCAATCCGTCACTTAGAAACTTGAAAATGAATACCGATAATGCTGTAGTCCATTATCAGAACTATTTTCCAGCTACTGAAGTGATTTCAGTGCTTAAATCACTTTTTAAATCTATTTAAAAATGATTTTTTATCCAATAAACCTTCCAAAGTAATACTATATTACTTTGTAATACCTCAGAAAATATTTTTCGAAATATCCAGGATTTGAATTCTCAATAATAGTCTGAATTCAATTTTAATTCAACTCATTTGTATATTTTATTCTATACCAGTTCAATCTGGTTATAAAATAATCATCTCCATTTTAAAATCTCATTTGGTTATAATAATAATAACAACCAATCACATCAATAATTTTCAGAAAATTATTCCTTTATATCAAAATATAATTTTGGGCAAAATTATTTCATTTACCCACCTTTTAAAACAATATTATGTCAATTTGCCTCGTTTAAGTGTTTATAAATTCCTATCGATCATGTCAGCTAAATGCATCGATTTGGAATTTATATACCACTCAACAGATCAACTAACACAATGTAAAACCATTTTTTATACAAATCTACAAATACGATCTCTAGTGTATATTCACTGAAACTCAATCTAGGGTATTACTAACTCCATCTTTATTGACTTAAGCCATAGAGTCAAGGTTACTACTCAACCTTCAGCTCTGATACCACTTGTAATGACCCACTTTTTCAGTATAGTTTAAGCCGACACCTAACAACCATGTCAACTCAAATTGCACATAAAAGCAGATTGTTAATGGAAAGAAGTTAGAGGACGAGAGAAGAATGAACTATTAGAATTGAAGAATAAGAAGATCAGAGTCTCATAGAGGAATGGACATAATACAATATATCAAATTCTTTACAAAAAGAAACTATATGTATATTTACAACATCGGAGTATACATTCTTATCCATCAACACACAGCGGAATAAACTAGTACCAGTAAATTTAGGAATACGTCTTGACTCCAGCTCCTCTTCTGAAATTCCAAGCGAAACCTAGCCTGGGGATAAACTCAGTCTGACCTAAGCACTTTTGAAGTAAAGCAAATTTCACATGGATCAGTCTGGAATACTTTCAGTGATAAATTCATAGCATAAACAACTTGTGTAACTTTGAAAATCCTTTTTGAAAGAAAGAATGATAGTAAGACCAGCCCACACATAAACATGGACGATTTTACCTTACTATAACCCAAAACATTTTTGATATATCAAAATCAAGTGATATTATAATAGTGTCTATCAAACCGCAAATAAGTAAACATCTAGTAGACCACTTGCATCTCATGCTCCACATATTTATTAAAAAATCAAAAACTGTTAGGGAATGCAGAATGGATTGTTAAGGCAAAACTAACACTAGAGGGGGTGAATAGTGTTTTTAAGAGTTTTAAGAAAAACTAAAACTTATATGATCTACTATATGAATCACACACCACAGAAACAATCACAGACACAGAATCAAACACAAAATAAACAGAAACAAAATGCAGAAAAGGAAAGAACACACCGAATTTTATACTGGTTCAGATTACTCCTACGTCCAGTCGCACGCAACGCTAGATTGCGTAGAGTTTTATTATTATATCAATATCCAAGTACAATCTCCTTGATTTCACGGCTACAAGGTTACCACCGACTACAAACTCCCTTGATCAAGTATATTTCCCTTGATTTCCTCGGCTATAAGGTTACCACCAATTCCTTCCGTGATTTCAATGGTACAAGGAACATACCTTTTCCCAAACACTTCCCAAACGATTACAACATCCCTATAACTCTTCAATAGCACTTCTATTTAAAGAGTAATGAGTGAGAAGAAGTTTTATATGATTAGACTTGAAATCGGTAGAGTATAAGTGTAGAAATCATAAAAATATGCAATATTAATGGTGTAATGAAAGGAAATGAAGATGGAGAATAAGAATGATAAAAGCCCCTATTTATAAGATTTGAAAGGTTGCAACGATTTTGGAACGTTACAAATAGTGAAAAGACACTTCCTTCCAAATTTAAAAATGTAACAGTTATATGTCGACATAGCTAACTATGTATGTCAACATATGCTAGTTAAAATTAGAAATTTAAGTATTTTTCAAGTGTTTTGATATATATATATATATATATATATATATATATATATATATATAATTCTGGAAATTCTTGAATTAAAACATAGTGTTATATATAAGTACTATATAGCAAGAAATCATATGAAATCATAAATATAAATTATATAAACATATTTATAAAATTATAAAGTTTAGAACTATATAATATATAAGTATTAAGTATATAACTATATATAAACATATATAAACTTATAATCTTTTAAATTTGAGTTTAAAATCAGAAGTAAGATAAAAAAAATTAAATAAGACTAGAGTTTGAATTTTGAAAATAGAATTTGAAATTTGAAAATCAGAATTTAAAAAACCGAATTTGAGTTTGATTTTGATTTTGAACCTGGAGTGCTATTCAGAGTCTTACATAAACTAGACTCTATTACTATATTTATATTGAAATCTTGATTACTCATGAGTCTTGAATCTTCTCTGAATTCTGAATCTCTAAAAGCTCTAAAACTATACATTCTTCAATATTAATTCCTGTATACAAATCCTTCATATATGTATATATACATATATTCTAGATAAAAGTGTTAGTATATATTTTATAATCAATTAATATTAAAAATAAGGTTGTTGTCATCAAACTCCATTCTCCAACAACCTCCCCTTTTTTGATGATGACAACCTTAGTTTATAAAATATCATACTTGTACATTCCTGTTGATGATGATCCTTCTAATACTCCCCTTGTCTATATGAATCCTATATATTCTACATGAACCAAGTATATATTTTATAATTTCCCCCCTTTTGGCATTATCAAAAAGAAATTCTAAAAATACTCCCCCTAAATTCGATATCTTTCTAGACTAAATTACTCTATACTAAGATATATGTGTATAACTCGTAACCTTAGTGTCTAAAACTCCCCTTAAATCCTTTATTTATCTATATAATCCTTATACTAAAGAAAAATACTCCCTCTGAATCCTAAATCTATCTGTATATATCCTATAATCATAATAGTACTTCCTAAATACATGATTATACAACAATCATGACTAAGTATCAAAATATCATAATTACATATGTTTTATGTCATATATACAAATCAATCCAAGCACACCACACCAAGTAACATTTACTTATGTTTAATACATACATGTTTTAAGAAAAACAATCCAAACAAATCAAATCAGTCCAGCCATACCAAACAATCAAATGTTTCTTGGGACTTCTACCCAACCGTCTTTTACAAAGATAGGATCTTTCTTGATGACCTCCCAATCTTCATCTTCTTTTGTTGGTGGTACCTTAGAGAGATTGTTATCTTCATCTTTGAAAAGAGAGGAGATTAGCTGTGACGACCCCATATCCCGTACTGACGGTGACAAGGGTTATCTTTGGAATATAACACAGAAACAGATAATAGCAGAACAGAATTAAATAAATACACCAGATAATGTACAAATAATACACTGAATAAACGTAATCATCAGAGTTACACAGTATACAGGACCATACTTAGTACAAATACAGTTCAACCATACATAAATTTCTACAGCGGAAAACAAACATAATGTACAATAGGAGCTGAACAGCATAAAAAGAGATAAATGAAGAATCCATCTTCAGCTCCAACTATCCAGAAAAGCCTGCTAAACCTGAACACAAGGTTGCCCGTGTAGAAAAAGGGGCACCCGAGTTTGAAAGTGAAACAAACTACGAGTCAGTCATGGGACTGGTATGAGAAATCTACTCAACACCTTTATAATATGGCTAATCACAGGACCACGCCACTTCCATGGAACGGGTTTACTCCATTGGATTGCCAGTGCTTTAAAACTAATCATTCTTTTAAACATCACCATGCTTTTTATAAAAATGAAGCCATTATAAGACTCAGTTCCCATCACACAATGCAACACAAACCGGAGGATATAGTTTTTACCTTATAACGGCCAAAATATGCTTGATACGAATATAACAAAGGCATTTGATATTATTACTAGTGTTTATATGTTTTAAAAACAATTTCAAATCATAACTATCAATCATAGACGGCATTAATGCCTCATACCACTATGTCGCCATATATAGGTATACAATCAAAACCGCACGATTTCGTATTTGGAAATTGGATTTCCGTCCTGAACCAAGGCAAAAGATAGTCCTTACCGAATTCGAGACGCTCTAGCCCGTGTCTCAGGCACAGCCGCAACCGTACCTTGGATCGTCAGGGCCGGTCCATACGGTGTGGATTATAATGCCTGAACAATGCGTTTCTCCGCCCTTTGGGGCGTCAATGAGCCAACGAATGACTCCATCGGTCCCGGATCGACCGATATAACCGAGGCGCCTCGCAACGGTAACAACCACATAAGTCAAACTCGTCAGGGCGTGTAAAACCACTGACGCCACTTCTAGCTAGAAAGAAAACGCATATCCCCCCTGAGGTCCTCTCCTGTTTCTGGTTCATACCGGGGTGTGAGGTTCGCGAATTCACGTTGTACACAAAGCTACGCCACACAGGCAGTGCTTTGATCATCACCACAAGACTTTGCTTTTCAACAGAAGCCCTGATCACTGCATCTTACCATGCCACACAGGCAATTCACACCGTGCTACTGATGGCTATCAATCACGCAGAATAAATTCCAATGTCAGACACTGTCCATTTGCAAGTCCGTTCTGGGTCTGAACGAAACCGGAGGCACTATATACCTCGCAAACCCTTCGATCTACACGTACGTCTGGACGATCACCACTTATTATCCATATTTCGGGATGCCTCCCAATCAAGACATCAGTTACCATCCAAACGAGGTGAAGATCTCCGGTCTTCGACCACCGTCTTCATCTTCGATTTCTTATCGTTGATTCAGTTATTCAGAATGGGATAAACCCGGTCTTTCTGAGCAACTCGCGTATATAATAAACAAGTGCAACACAAACACACATATGCATCATTTCAATTCATTAGTCGCTAACCGTAAATCAGTAAGAGAACGATTTCCCAAATATTAACCCCGAAGGCCGAAACCAACATCAGATCAAAACCCAGGAAACCCTTCGACTTAGCCAACCTTCAGTTAGTCTCTAAATTTCACATCCATATCGTTTATAATATTTTATAACGATTTATCGCTATTTTTATTTATTTTAAAATAGCCAATTTATTCAAACAACGCTTCGGGCCATAACGCGGCCGTGGCGCTGTTTTTCTTCAGATTTGATTTACACATATCTGAAAATCTAACCGTTGGATCTTCACAAAATTTACATCATTTGAAAATAAACGAATTCAACGGTTCCAGTTTCGGGAAAATCCGACGGTCGGATCTCCCGGTATAATCGTTTGAAGTTTCGATTTCAAATTACGAACTGTAGCGTCGTTATTTGATTTAATAAAATTTCGGCAGCATAACGACAGGGTAGTTAAAACCGGGATCGTCCCTAGTACGGCTCCTCGCTCTATCTTAAAGCCTCGTAGCTTTTGACAATGGGAAATCATGCATCTAGTTCGCACGCAGGCGGCATGTATATTTTTTTTCATTTCCACAAACTAATCCTATGTGGTTTCAACCAAATATTTCTCAACCACAAATGGGATTTTTCAACCACAATCAATCAATTTCAACCACAAACAATTCTAATCAACCATTCGTAATCAACCAATTTTCACACCAATCACAATCAATAAATATCGTCCATGGTTTGTGGACGAGGGGCGTATATATATATATATATATATATATATATATATGTATGTATATAAGCATTTCACTTCTATTTCAACACGTATATAATTTTTACAACGCATATATAACTTATACATCGAACGTACAACTTATACAACGCTTATACAAGAGGTGTACAACGCTTATATAACTCATACATCGACTATATAATTTATACATCGTCGTTTTCCATATCGTTTATAAATTAGAAATCTCACATTGGGTTCCACTCCACCAAAAATAGCAGAAGGCTCAGAAAAAATATACGGTCTCTTCTAGAATGTAGAAGACGCCCACATGAGTCCACTGTCTCTTGTTTCACTGAATTTCGTCAAGAAACGAAAAAGATATGATTTTTAGAAGTTCGCTACACTTTTAAATGTTAAAATCAGTTTAAAATTATCATAGCCGTTACCTTTCAGTTCGGGTTCAAAACTAGGGATCCGTTTAGCGCGCAAACCAGTGCATGATAAGGGGATCGGCCAACGTCATGTCGAAGAGGGAGGAGGGGCGCCTCCGCGCGTGGTGGTGTGGTGCAGTTCGGTGGGGCCCAGCTGGCGTGGCGGAGATCCAAAGGCCGTCCGTTCTCGAGGGTGATTCCTTCGATATACTCACCGATAATCAGAAAACTTCATATTGATTTGAAGAGGAGGTCAAGAGCTTCGAAACGGATCCAACCGCGCTCGATTTCGTTGAGAAACGAGGGAGAAATCAAGTCGGGAAGATTTGAATACCCATCCGCCGTTCGTCGCTGTCGGGGAGAGAGAAGGAGCGATTTTCTTTTTTTTTATTTAATTTTTTATTAAATTCTGATTGGCCAGGAGCTTTTAAAGGGGGGTTTTCTGGCACGACCTCCAATCCAAACCCAACGACTGTCGTCCCTTGCTAAATACCCCCATTATGAACACAATGGGATATGTTTCGAAGGCCCATTCGAATGTTTCAGTCAGTTTTCCTTCAAATTAAAATATAAAACATTCAATATTTAATTTGAACGTACATTTCAATTTGCCGGGGCCACATACTGATTCTAAAAATTCCCGTAAAATTAATCTAGCTATGTTTTGACGATACGGTCCCAACAAAACTAGTTTCGTCCAATTCTGAGACCGTTTGCAAAAAGGCCCATTTCTGGTCGATCCAATTTAACTATAATTGACCAAAACACGTTTTCCTTTGCCACGCTCACATACTAGCTTCAAAAATTATGAAATTTGAAACCTAGCAATAATTTAACATCCCGGATCCAACTAAAGTAGTTTCATCGAATTCCGAGGTCGTTTGCAAAATGGCCATTTTCACGGGCTATATAATTTCTATAGCGACCTTTCTGAAAATTCATTTGGCCATAACTTTTGACTCCCGCTACGAAACTTCAATTTTTCAGATTCGTTAGAAAGGTATTCACTAACAGATTTAAATATTTTTGGTTTCACTCAAATCCGTTTTGTTTTGCACCCGGTACAGTCAGTCAAAGTTTGAAATGAAAATTTGAAACTGCCGCGCCATTTCAGGCCTTGTTTATAATTCAAATTAATTATTTTCATTTTCAACATCGATTCAAACTTACTTTTCATCATTATTATTTAAAATATTTATTTTAAATATTTAAAATCCACTGAAATAGCCAATTTAAAAATTTTAAATTGGTTCAGATTTTCCGGGTCGTTACAATCTCCCCCACTTAAAACTTTTCGTCCCCGAAAAGGAACAAAGTCGAAAGTGATTTGATTAATCAACTCTACGTTCAATCTGGCTTACATTCTCCAACTTTTCAGTTTTTGAGAATTTTCAAATTCTTCAAAAATTTGGCTAACACCCGGAATTTTCGAAAAATTTCGCCCTAACCTCCTTTGTACGGGGAGGGGTTTGGAAATTTATTGGGCCGTATTAGGTACCCAATAAATCCTATAAAGCATACACATATTTATAGTGATATAATCTGGTATTTACAGGGGAGCGTGTATAGATAATAACTCCAGAGAATAAATTCTCGTCACCCTGTCAAAGCCTGAGGGAGTGTGTATTTTAATTGCCCCAGAGGATAAATCTTCGTCACCTCGTCCCGTGTGGGAAATAAATAAACCATGTGTCGTATCTAATGACTAGAGAGATGTGATTATTGTCAACTCCAGACCCATGTGGGGGTTTTATTAATCTGGCCATTTATCGTTACAATTTCATATGGTCATATCAGTCATCAGTTTGAACCTGTAAAATATAGTCATCGCCATACAAGCCTCTCGCTCGTATGGTAAATCTTCCACCTCGTCACACAAGCTCCAAATGCTTATGTGGTATATGATGAAGTATGCCTATCTTCAAGAAGTATGCCATGTAGTGCAGTTCAAAATTAATTGTTACTATCCTATGGCGATGTTTATTATTACACACAGAATAACCAGCACTCCGCATCCAATGGCATTCACAGGTGTTGATATAATAATATTTTGCATCCAACTCATTAAGGTTTACCTATTTGTCGGGCACGCAAATAAATTCTTTACTCAGCAGCTAATCCATTTACCTGTTCAAACATATATGATGCACATGTATATATTTCTATCGATTTTCATATCAGTTCGATGTGTGATTTAATCGAATAAATTCTACCATCCATTCTATTATTGATTAAATTAACTATCGTTCTAATAATTTAATTAATCAAATCTGCTATCACACATCACAAACAACAATCAAATTGTTTTTAACTTTTCAAAATCATACAAATTAATTCATACACTCTTCTTTTTTTATTAATCAGACTATAAAATCAAAAGTGCACACCCATGGAAAGAAAATAACAACAGAGTAGAGAACTAATTGGTAATGCAAAGTATGGTAAATGTACCTTGCACCGGAGTCAATCAGAGATATCTACTCGACACTTAGGATAGGCTTTCTGAATGCTCTCCTCAGTTTCCCAAGTACAATCTCGCTGATCTCCACTCCATTGCACTTTGACTAAGTGAATGTAACGATCCGGAAAATCTGAACCAATTTAAATTTTTTAAATTGGTTAAAATAATGGATTTTAAATATTTAAAATCAATATTTTAAATAATAGCGATGAAAAGTAAGTTTGAATGGATGTTTGAAAACGAATATAATTAATTCTAATTATAAACAAGGCCTGAAATGGCGCTGAAGTTTCAAAAATTGAATTCAAACTTTGTCGGACTGTACCGGGTGCAAAACAAAACGGATTTGAGTGAAACCAAAAATATTTAAATCTGTTAGTGAATACCTTTCTAACGAATCTGAAAAATCGAAGTTTTATAGCGGAAAGCAAAAATTATGGCAAAATGAATTTTCAGAAAGGTCGCTATGGAATTTATATAGCCCGTGAAATTGGCCATTTTGCAAACGACCTCGGAATTCGACGAAACCACTTTCGTTGGATCCGGGATGAGAAGTTATTGCTAGGTTTCAAATTTCATAATTTTTGAAGCTAGTATGTGAGCGTGGCAAAGGAAAACGTGTTTCGGTCAATTACAGTTAAATTGGATCGACCCGAAATGGGCCTTTTTGCAAACGGTCTCAGAATTCGACGAAACTAGTTTTGTTTGGACCGAATCATCAAAACATAGCTAGATTTATTTTTCTGGAATTTTTCGAATTAGTTTGTGGCCCTGGAAAATTGAAATGTACGTTTAAATTAAATATTGAATGTTTTATATTTTAATTTGAATGGAAACAGACTGAAACAGTCGAATGGGCCTTCGAAACATATCCCATTGTGTTCGGAATGGGGGTAAAACGCAAGGGACGACAGTCGTTGGGTTTGGATTGGTGTTCGTGTGTGGCAAGGGGTATTTTCGGATTATAAAATTTATAAATAAAAAAAATTCATTGGTCCACCTCACAATTCTCTCTCTCCTCGGATCTGAGAAAACCCGATATCGTCCTCGCATTATACGGCGGCAGCAGCTCGTAACTTCTCTCCTCTTTTTCTCCTCTTCCACGCAATAAAATCAGGAGCTCCAGTTGAAACTTTTGAAGAGCTTCTCCACTCTTCAAATCCATACTAGTTGCTTGAATTTTCGTTGAGGATTGAAGGAGAATCGCAGCTTCAAAGTCGCGGGGTTTAAACCGCCGTCGTGGCCACGTCTGACCACCAAAGTGGACCCCACTTCAGGCGCAGGGGCGCCTCTCGAGGCTCGACAGCGTGGTAAAGGCCGATCGGCCCCTAGCTACACAGATTCGAAAAAAAATCGCGACCTAATTTTGAAGATTTTCAGAGAGGTACGACTATTTTAAAAAAACTATATTATAGCAGTTAAAAGCGCTACCGTTTTTGATTTCACTGTAAAAATCATATCTTTTTCGTTTCTTGACGAAATTCAGTGAAACAAGAGACAGTGGACTCATGTGGACGTCTTCTACATTCTAGAAGAGACCGCATATTTTTCTGATACTTCTGCTATTTTTGGTGGAGTGGAACCCAATGTGAGATTTCTAATTTATAAACGATATGGAAAACGATGATGTATGAATTATATAGTCGATGTATGAGTTATATAAGCGTTGTACACCTCATGTATAAGCGTTGTATAAGTTGTACGTTCGATGTATAAGTTGTATATGCGTTGTAAAAATTATATATGTGTTGAAATAGAAGTGAATTGCTATATATATATATATATATATATATATATATATACACGCCCCTCGTCCACAAACCATGGACGATATTTATTGGTTGTGATTGGTGTGAAAATTGATTGATAGCGAATGGTTGATTGGAATTGTTTGTGGTTGAAATTGATATATTGTGGTTGAAAAATACCCGTTTGTGGTTGAGAAATATTTGGTTGAAACCACATAGGATTAGTTTGTGGAAATGAAATGAATATACATGCCGCCTGCGTGCGAACTAGATGCATGATTCCCCATTGTCAAAAACCGCGAGGTTTTAAGGTAGAGCGAGGAGCCGTACTAGGGACGGTTCCGGTTTTAACTACCCTGTCGTTATGCTGCCGAAATTTTGAATAATATTCATGTGTTAGAATTATTTTCCTATGTTGAAATTATATTCGTCTGTTGAATAGAAAACCTTCATGTGTTGAATAGAAATTTATTCGTTGAATCATATTCATGTGTTGAATGGTATTCGTGTTTTGAATAAATGGTTTTAGCAATAAAAATCACATTTTTACACTATTTATATAAACTATAGAAAACCTTCATGTGTTGAATCGATATTCATTCGTTGAATTGAAATTCATGTGTTGAATGGTATTCGTGTTTTAAATATAAAAATCACCTTTTTATCGATATATACAAACTATAGAAAACCTTCATGTGTTGAATCGATATTAATTCGTTGAATTGAAATTCATGTGTTGAATGGTATTCGTGTTTTAAATATAAAAATCACCTTTTTATCTATTTATATAAACTATAGAAAACCTTCATGTGTTGAATCGAAATTCATTCGTTGAATTGAAATTCATGTGTTGAATGGTATTCATATTTTGAAAGAAATTGTTTTATCATAAAAATCCCATTTTTAACATCAATATGAAAAGTATAAAATAATCTTGTTTTGAAATAAATTGTTTTACATTAAAAATCACATTTTTATAATATACATGAATTGTTAAAAATAGTGAAGTGTTGAAATAGAAGACAGTTAGATAAAAATATAATTTTTATCAAATATATGAAAAGAATATAGCTTTGAAATCGAAGAATCGATATATATATATACAAATAGAATTGAAATATATCGAATAACGACGATGCAGTTTGTATTTTGAAACCGTGATTTCAAACGATTAGTGCGGGAGATCCGACCATCGGATTTTCCCGAAACCGCAACCGTTGGGTCCGCTTTGGAAATATCTTTCCAACGGCACCAACTTTGTAAAGATCCAACGGTTGGATTGTCTGGAATGTTTAATTCAAATCTGAAGAAAAACAGCGCCAGAATCGATTATATTTATATATATAAATATAACTATATTTAATCGAATAACGACGCTGCAGTTCGTATTTTGAAATCGAAACTTCAAACGATTATACCGGGAGATCCGACCGTCGGAATTTCCCGAAACTGGAACCGTTGGATTCGTTTTGAAAAGATCTTTCTAATGATGTAAATTTTGTGAAGATCCAACGGTTAGATTTTCAGATATGTGTAAATCAAATCTGAAGAAAAACAGCGCCACGGCCACGTTATGGCCCGAAGCGTCGTTTTGAATAAATTGGCTGTTTTAAAATAAATAAAAATAGCGATAAATCGTTATAAAATATTACAAACGATATGGATGTGATTTAGAAATTAACTGAAGGTTAGCTACGTCAAATGGTTTCCTGGATTTTGATCTAATGTTGTTTTCGGCCTTCGGGGTTAATATTTGGGAAATCGTTCTCTTACTGATTGACGGTTAGTGACTAATGAATTGAAATGATGTGTATGTATGTTAGTATTGCACTTATTTATTTTATACGCGAGTTGCTCAGAAAGACCGGGTTTATCCCATTCTGAATAACTGAATAGACGATAAGGAATCGAAGATGAAGATAGTGGTCGAAGAACGGAGATCTTCACCTCGTTTGGATGGTAACCGAGGTCCTGATTGGGAGGCATCCCGAAATATGGATAATGAGTGGTGATCGTGCAGACGTACGTGGTGATCGATGGGTTTGCGAGGTATTTAGTGCCTCCGGTTTCGTTCAGACCCAGAACGGACTTGCAAATGGACAGTGTGTCTGACATTGGAATTTATTCTGTGTGATTGATTGCCATCAGTTGCACGGTGTGAATTGCCTGCGTGGCATGCTAAGATGCAGTGATCAGGGATTCTGTTGAAAAGCAAAGTCTTGTGGTGATGATCAAAGCACCGCCTGCGTGGCGTAGCTTTGTGTATAACGTGAAATCGCGAACCTCACACCCCGGTATGAACCAGAAACGGGAGAGGACATCAGGGAGGGCCTGCGTTTCCTTCTAGTTAGAAGTGGCATCCGTGGTTTTACACGCCTTGACGAGTTTGACTTGTGTGGTTGTTGATGTTGCGAGGAGCCTCAGTTAGATCGGATGATCCGGGTCCGATGGAGTCATTCATTGGCTCGTTGACGCCCCAAAGGGCGGGGAAACGTAGTGTTCAGGTATAATAATCCACTTCGGTGGACCGGCCCTGACGATCCAAGGGGCAGTTGTGACTGTTCCTGAGACACGAGCTAGAGCGTCTCGAATTCGGTAAGGACTATCTTTTGCCTTGGTTCATGACGGAAATCCAATTTCCAAATACGTGACTGTGCGGTTTCGATTGTATATATATTGGGCGACATAGTGGCATGGGACGCTCATGTCGTCTATGATTGATAGTTATGATTTGAAATTGTTTTTGAAACATATAAATACTAGTAGTAATATCAAATGCTTTTGTTTTATTCGTATCAAGCATATCTTAGCCATTATAAGGTAAAAACTCTATCCTCCGGTTTGCGTTTCATTGTGTGATGGGAACTAAATCTTATAATGGCTTCATTTTTATAAAAAGCATTGCGATGTTTAAAAGAAAGATTTGTTTTTAAAGCACTGGCAATCCAATGGAGTAAACCTGTTCCATGAAAGTGGCGTGGTCCTGTGATTAGCCATATTATAAATGTGTTGAGTAGATTTCTCATACCAGTCCCATGACTGACTCGTAGTTTGTTTCATTTTCAAACTCGGGTGCCCCTTTTTCTACACGGGCAGCCTTGTATTCAGGTTTAGCTGGCTCTTTCTGGATAGCTGGAGCTGAAGATGGATTCTATTATTTATCTCTTTTTATGCTGTTCAGCTCCTATTGTACATATTTTGTTTGTTTCCGCTGTAGACATTTATGTATAGCTGAACTGTATTTGTACTAAGTATGATCCTATATACTGTGTAACTCTGATGATTACATTTATCCAGTATATTCTATTGTTCATTATCTGGTGTATTTATTTAATTCTGTTCTGCTATTATCTGTTTATGTGTTATATTCCACGGATTACCCTTGCCACCGTCAGTACGGGGTTTGGGGTCGTCTCATTTGGTATCAGAGCTTTGGTTAAGCTTAGTTCTGGAATATAACATATTAACGAACTCGTCAGAAATAGAACCAGTAGCGTTCTAGGATGGGTAACTCTATACAGACATGATAAGTAATATCCTGGTATGAGAAGCAGAATGAAATAACACCTCGATAGACACATTTACATTTGAAGTATTTGTCTCTATGTTTTGAAATATCTTTTCTATGACCTGACACTTGATCTGCTATTTGCAGAAGTACTAGAAAATGAGTGCCAGAAATAGAAGAAGTAATACTGACCCGGATATAGAAGTTCTATTTATGAAATATAGAAATCTGGGTGGAAAGCCGTTCTCGGGCGAAGAATCTATTATGAGAACACAAGCATGGGTTCGTTCGGCTGAGAAAATCTTTGAAGGATTAAAGCTGAGGGATGACCAGAAAAGATTACTGGCCTCCTAGGCACTCAAAGACGAAGCTTTATTCTGGTGGGATTCAGTTATTAAGGATAATCCAGAAGGTGATATCACCTGGGATAGATTCAAAGTGATTTTCCTGGAAAGATTTACTCCTCCTGAAGCAATTGAACGGCTATGTGATGAATTTTCTTATCTGATACAAGGAGATATGACCATTCCCGAATATCATAAGAAATTCAATAAACTTTCTCACTTTGCACCTCATCTAATTGAAAATCCGAAGAGGAAGAATTTGAGATTTATCAACGGGCTTCAAAGAAAATATCAGAACAGTGTAATGAGGAATGTGAAGCTTCCTTTCTCTGAAATGATATACATGGCTTACCAGTACGAAGATCTAGACAAGAAAGGTATGTTACAGTACGAAGAGGAAGTCAGCTCTAGTAATAATGTTGAATCAGAAACTGATCGTCCTGAGGCCAGTACGATGTTTGAGATCAGTAAGAAGCCCAGTGCTAAGAGAAAAAGGGCTAAATCTGAGAAGGAACCAGTAAAGACCGCCACTTGCTCTAACTGCCATCTGAAAGGGCATTTATCGATAAACTGCGGACCCTTAAAGAAGCGATTAAAAGGTGGACTTCAATCCAAAGAAGGACTTCAAGCGAATAGAAAATGCAATCTCTGCCATCAGGCTGGTCACGTAAAGAAAGATTGCTGGCAGTTGAAAAAGACTGAAATAGTTCAAGTGAATGAAGTAGCAGAAACTTCTGATCCCTCAGCTAGTCAGGGAAGACTAGATGTTTTGGAAGGCACGCTTAATGACAAAAACATTCCAGTTAAGGTGCTGTTTGATACAGGCGCGTCACGAAGCTTCATTGCCAAGAATGCAGTTAAGAAGTTGAATTTGAATGTGAAGAAGCTCAAAGAACCAACGACTGTCCAAAATCCGGTTGGGGGTTCCGTCGATCTCAGTTAGGTTTGTGCAGTACCTGTCTCTTTTTCCAGCTATAAATTCCCTACTATCTCTATCGTCATGAATTTTAATGAATTCGATCTTATTCTGGGATTGGATTGGCTAACCAAATATGAAGCAGAGGTTAGATGCGCCGAGAGAGTTGTTAGGGCTAAGATTAAATCAGGGAATTATATAACCATACCGTGTGAAGGTCAGAAATCTAATAGAAAAGACTTCTGGGCAGCTCTCGATGTTTCTCCAGCCCAAATAGAAGATATCCCTGAAGTCACAGAGAATATTCCTGACCTCATTAAAGACATTCCTGTCGTCAAGAACTATGCGGATGTGTTTGAAGAAGTTGTTCGCTTGCCTCCACAGAGAGAAATAGATTTCAAGATTGCTTTGATTCCGAATGCAAGGCCGGTAGTTCACGCTATTCGAAGAATGCCCTTGAAAGTGAAAGAGGAATTAGACAATCAAACACGACAGCTAGTATGGAAGGGTTTGATCATGCCTAGTTTCTCTGATTGGGGAGCAGCTGTGGTGTTTGTCCCAAAATCTGACGGTACTCTACGTCTATGTGTGGATTATCGTGATTTGAACAAGCAGACCATAAAGAACAAATATCCATTGCCACGGATTGATGATTTGTTGGATCGATTAAATGGCGCACAAGTATTTTCACTAATGGACCTAGCTACAGGTTTCCATCAGCTTCGTATCGCCGAGGAGTGTGTTCCTTTGACAGCATTCAGAGGTCCCGACTTATTCTACGAGTGGTTAGTAATGCCGTTCGGCTTATGTAACGCTCCAGCTTACTTCGTCGATCTGATGAATAGAGTGTTCAGAGGGGTTTTGAATAAATTTGTTCTGATTTTCATTGACGATATTCTAATCTTCTCTAAATCAAAGGCCGAACATGAAAAGCATTTGGAACAGGTTCTGGAAATCCTCAGAAGGAATGTATTGAAAGCCAAACTGTCCAAATGTATATTCTAGCAAGAGGAAGTAAAATTTCTGGGCCATGTCGTATCAAAAGAAGGAATTGCTATGGATCCAAGTAAAATCACAGCTATTCAAAATTGGAAACAGCCCAGTACTCCAACAGAAGTTCGCAGTTTTCTTGGATTGGCTAGTTATTACCGGAAGTTCGTTAAAAACTTTTCGAAGATATCTGGTCACTTAACGAAGCTTACAAAGAAGCACTCTAAATTCAAATGGACTCCAGAAAGTGAGGAGGCTTTTGAAGAGCTAAAGTTAAGATTAACGACATCTCCAGTGTTAACCATCATCGATGGCAATCAGGATTTGAAAGTCTGGATTGATGCTTCTAGAGAAGGCCTTGGCGCAGTGTTAATGCAAAGGGGCTAAGTGATTGCTTATGCTAGCCGTCAGCTGAAGCCACACGAGAAAAACTATGTAACTCATGATCTTGAGTTATTGGCTATAGTATTCGCTTTGAAAATCTGGAGACACTATCTTCTGGGTGAGAGATTTGAACTGTTTACAGATCACCAGTCGTTAAAGTATCTGTTCACCCAGAAAGACTTGAATCTGAGGCAGCAACGTTGGCTAGAGTTCCTTGCAGCATACGATTTTGAAATTATATACACTCTAGGGAAAGCCAATGTCGTAGCCGATGCGTTAAGCCGAAAGAATGAAATGATTGCCAGTTTTATCATTGCAACTTCGTTGATTGACAAGATATCGGCTCTCCAAAAAGACGACCAATTTATTAAAGGAATAAGTCAGCGAATTCGTGAAGGCAATGCTTCGGATTTCCAACTCGACAGCGAAGGGATTCTGAGGTTAGAAGGACGAATTTGTGTTCCAGAAATTCCTGAACTCAGAAGAGATGTGCTTGATGAATGCCACAAATCTAAGCTCAGTATCCATCCGGGTGTGAGTAAAATGTACAACGATATCAAGCGAACATTCTGGTGGAAGTCGTTAAAAAGAGACATCTCGATATATGTTAGCCGATGCCCTACTTGCCAGCTAGTCAAAAGCGACCAACAGAAACTGGCTGGACTGTTGCAACCACTGGACGTTCTAGGCTGGAAGTGGGAACATATTTCCATGGACTTCATTGATGGTCTGCCCAGAACCAGAAAAGGGAATGACAGTGTTTGGGTGATCGTAGATCGCTTCACGAAGACCGCCCATTTCATACCTGTCAGATCAAACAGAACTGCTCAGAATCTGGCGCAGATATACTTCAAGGAAATTGTTAGACTATACAGAGTGCCGATCAGTATAGTGAGCGATAGAGATCCAATATTCACTAGTAAATTCTGGGAGGCATTTGAAGTAGAACTGGGAACAAAGCTGAATCTAAGCACCGCCTATCATCCTCAGACAGATGGTCAAACTGAGAGGGTGAATCGTATTTTAGAAGATCTATTACGGGCTTGTGTTCTAGATTTCGGTGGATCATGGGAAGACCGTCTGCATTTGGCTGAATTCTCATACAACAACAGCTACCAGGCGAGCCTGACAATGTCACCATTCGAAGCATTATATGGTAGACCGTGCCGATCCCCTGCTTGTTGGGTCGAACCCGGTAACAGACTTGTATTGGGGCCAGACATGATCCGAGAAGCTGCCGACAAAGTCGATTTTATTAAGAAACGATTACTGGCCGCTCAAAGCCGACAAAAGAGCTATGCCGATAGAAGAAGAAGAGATATATCGTTTGCTGTTGGAGACTACGTATATTTCAAAGTATCGTCGATGAGAAGAGTTATCCGGTTCGGTAAAACTGGGAAGTTGGCGCCCAAATTCATTGGTCCGTTTCCTATTCTGGAACGGATCGGAACTCTCGCTTATAGGGTCAAATTGCCTGATTAGTTACCTGGGGTGCATGATGTATTTCATATATCTCAACTTCGAAAGCACGTTCATGATCCAGACTTGATCGTGGAAGAAGCAGCTCAACAGGATATTGAAATTACTCCAGAATTAGCTGTGAGAAGAGAGCCGCTCAAGATTATCGGCAAAGAAACCAAAGAGCTGAGGAACAAGTAGGTTCACTTAGTCAAAGTGCAATGGAGTGGAGATCCGCGAGATTGTACTTGGGAAACTGAGGAGAGCATTCAGAAAGCCTATCCTAAGTGTCGAGTGGATATCTCTGATTGACTCCGGTGCAAGGTACATCTACCATACTTTGCATTACCAATTAGTTCTCTACTCTATTGTTATTTTCTTTCCATGGATGTGCACTTTTAATTCTATAGTCTGAATGATTTTAAAAGAGTATGGAAATTGAATAGTATATTTTTGAAAAGTTAAAAACAATTTGATTGTATTTTGTGTTGTGTGGTAATAGATTTGATTAATTAAAATTATTAAAACGATAGTTAATTTAATCAATAAGAGAATAATGGTAGAATTGATTCATTTAAATCACACATTGAACTGATTAGAAAATAGATAGAAATATATACATGTGCATTATATATGTTTGAACAGGTAAATGGATAGCTGTTGAATAAAGATTTTATTTGCGTGCCCGACAAATAGGTAAACCTTAATGAGTTGGATGCGAAATATTATTATATCAACTCCTGTGAATGCCATTGGATGCGGAGTGCTGGTTGTTCTGTGTGAAATAATAAATGTCGCCATAGGATAGTAACAATTAATTTTGAACTACATTACATGGCATACTTCTGAAGATAGGCATACTTCATCATATACCACATAAGCATTTGGAGCTTGTGTGACGAGGTGGAAGATTTACCATACGAGCGAGAGGCTTGTATGGCGATGACTATATTTTACAGGTTGAACTGATGACTGATATGGACTATTTAAATTGTAACGATAAAATTGCCAGATTAATAAAAACCCCACACGGGTCTGGAGTTGACAATAACCACGTCTCTCTAGTTATTAGGTACGGCACATGGACTATTTATTTCCCACATAGGACGAGGTGACGAGGATTTATCCTCTGGAGCATTTAAAATACACACTCCCTCAGGCTTTGACAGGGTGACGAGAATTTATTCTCTGGAGTTATTATCAATACACACTCCCCTGTAAACACCAGAATATATCACTATAAATATGTGTATGCTTATTAGGATTTATTGGGTACCTAATACGGCCCAATAAATTTCCAAACCTCTCTCCGTATAAAGGAGGTTATAGCGAAATTTTTCGAAAATTTCGGGTGTTAGCCAAATTTTTGAAGAATTTGAAAATTCTCAAAAACTGAAAATTTGGAGAATGGAAGCCAGATCGAACGTAGAGTTGATTAATCAAACCACTTTCGACTTTGTTCCTTTTCGGGGACGAAAAGTTTTAAGTGGGGAAGATTGTAACGACCCGGAAAATCTGAACCAATTTAAAATTTTTAAATTGGCTAAAATAATGGATTTTAAATATTTAAAATAAATATTTTAAATAATAGCGATGAAAAGTAAGTTTGAATCGATGTTTGAAAATGAATATAATTAATTCTAATTACAAACAAGGCCTGAAATGGCGCTGCAGTTTCAAAAATTGAATTCAAACTTTTTTGGACTGTACCGGATGCAAAACAAAACGGATTTGAGTGAAACCAAAAATATTTAAATCTGTTAGTAAATACCCTTCTAACGAATCTGAAAAATCGAAGTTTCATCGCGGAAAGCAAAAGTTATGGCCAAATGAATTTTCAGAAAGGTCGCTATGGAATTTATATAGCCCGTGAAATTGGCCGCTTTGCAAACGACCTCAGAATTCGACGAAACCACTTTTGTTGGATCCGGGATGAGAAGGTATTGCTAGGTTTCAAATTTCATAATTTTTGAAGCTATTATGTGAGCGTGGCAAAGGAATACGTGTTTTGGTCAATTACAGTTAAATTGGATCGACCAGAAATGGGCCTTTTTGCAAACGGTCTCAGAATTCGACGAAACTAGTTTTGTTGGGACCGTATCGTCAAAACATAGCTAGATTTATTTTTCTGGAATTTTTCGAATCAGTTTGTGGCCCTGGCAAATTGAAATGTACGTTCAAATTAAATATTGAATGTTTTATATTTTAATTTGAATGGAAACAGACTGAAACAGTCGAATGGACCTTCGAAACATATCCCATTGTGTTCGGAATTGGGGTAAAACGCTAGGGACGACAGTCGTTGGGTTTGGATTGGTGTTCGTGTGTGGCAAGGGGTATTTTCGGATTTTAAAATTTATAAATAAATAAAAAATCATTGGTCCACCTCACAATTCTCTCTCCTCGGATCTGAGAAAACCCGATATCCCCCTCGCGTTATAGGGCGGCAGCAGCTCGTATCTTCTCTCCTCTTTTTCTCCTCCTCCACGCAATAAAATCAGGAGCTCCAGTTGAACTTTTTGAAGAGCTCTCTCCACTCTTCAAATCCATACTAGTTTCTTGAATTTTCGTTGAGGATTGAAGGAGAATCGCAGCTTCAAAGTCGCGGGGTTTAAACCGCTGTCATGGCCACGTCAGACCAACCGAAATGGACCCCACTTCAGGCGCATGGGCGCCTCTCGAGGCTCGACAGCGTGGTAAAGGCCGTTCGACCCCTAGCTACACGGATTCGGAAAAAAATCGCGACCTAATTTTGAAGATTTTCAGAGAGGTACGGCTATTTTAAAAAAACTATATTATAGCAGTTACAAGCGCTACCGTTTTTGATTTCACTGTAAAAATCATATCTTATTCGTTTCTTGACGAAATTCAGTGAAACAAGAGACATTGGACTCGTGTGGACGTCTTCTACATTCTAGAAGAGACCGCATATTTTTCTGAGCCTTCTGCTATTTTTGGTGGAGTGGAACCCAATGTGAGATTTCTAATTTATAAACGATATGGAAAACGATGATGCATGAATTATATAGTCGATGTATGAGTTATATAAGCGTTGTACACCTCTTGTATAAGCGTTGTATAAGTTGTACGTTCGATGTATAAGTTGTATATGCGTTGTAAAAATTATATATATGTTGAAATAGAAGTGAATTGCTATATATATATATATATACGACCCTCGTCCACAAAGCATGGGCGATATTTATTGGTTGTGATTGGTGTGAAAATTGATTGATAGCGAATGGTTGATTGGAATTGTTTGTGGTTGAAATTGATTGATTGTGGTTGAAAAATACTCGTTTGTGGTTGAGAAATATTTGGTTGAAACCACATAGGATTTGTTTGTGGAAATGAAATAAATATACATGCCGCCTGCGTGCGAACTAGATGCATGATTCCCCATTGTCAATAACCGCGAGGTTTTAAGGTAGAGCGAGGAGCCGTACTAGGGACGGTCCCGGTTTTAACTACCCTGCCGTTATGCTGCCGAAATTTTGAATAATATTCATGTGTTAGAATTATTTTCCTGTGTTGAAATTATATTCGTCTGTTGAATAGAAAACCTTCTTGTGTTGAATAGAAATTCATTCCTTGAATCATATTCATGTGTTGAATGGTATTCGTGTTTTGAATAAATGGTTTTAGCAATAAAAATCACATTTTTACCCTATTTATATAAACTATAGAAAACCTTCATGTGTTGAATCGATATTCATTCGTTGAATTGAAATTCATGTGTTGAATGGTATTCGTATTTTAAATATAAAAATCACCTTTTTATCGATATATACAAACTATAGAAAACCTTCATGTGTTGAGTCGATATTCATTCGTTGAATTGAAATTCATGTGTTGAATGGTATTCGTGTTTTAAATATAAAAATCACCTTTTTATCTATTTATATAAACTACAGAAAACCTTCATGTGTTGAATCGAAATTCATTCGTTGAATTGAAATTCATGTGTTGAATGGTATTCATATTTTGAAAGAAATTGTTTTATAATAAAAATCCCATTTTTAACATCAATATGAAAAGTATAAAATAATCTTGTTTTGAAATAAATTGTTTTACATTAAAAATCACATTTTTGTAATATACATGAATTGTTAAAAATAGTGAAGTGTTGAAATAGAAGACAGTTAGATAAAAATATAATTTTTATCAAATATATGAAAAGAATATAGCTTTGAAATCGAAGAATCGATATATATATAAATAGAATTGAAATATATCGAATAACGACACTGCAGTTCGTATTTTGAAACCGTGATTTCAAACGATTAGTGCGGGAGATCCGACCATCGGATTTTCCCGAAACTGCAACCGTTGGGTCCGCTTTGGAAATATCTTTCCAACGGCACCAACTTTGCAAAGATCCAAAAGTTGAATTGTCTGGAATGTTTAATTCAAATCTGAAGAAAAACAGCGCCAGAATCGATTATATATATATATATATATATATATAATTATATTTAATCGAATAACGATGCTGCAGTTCGTATTTTGAAATCGAAACTTCAAACGATTATACCGGGAGATCCGACCGTCGGAATTTCCCGAAACTGGAACCGTTGGATTCGTTTTGAAAAGATCTTTCTAATGATGTAAATTTTGTGAAGATCCAACGGTTAGATTTTCAGATATGTGTAAATCAAATCTGAAGAAAAACAGCGCCACGGCCGCGTTATGGCCCGAAGCGTCGTTCTGAATAAATTGGCTATTTTAAAATAAATAAAAATAGCGATAAATCGTTATAAAATATTACAAACGATATGGATGTGATTTAGAAATTAACTGAAGGTTAGCTAAGTCGAATGGTTTCCTGGATTTTGATCTGATGTTGGTTTCGGCCTTCGGGGTTAATATTTGGGAAATCGTTCTCTTACTGATTTACGGTTAGCGACTAATGAATTGAAATGATGCATATGTGTGTTTGTGTTGCACTTGTTTATTATATACGCGAGTTGCTCAGAAAGACCGAGTTTATCCCATTCTGAATAACTGAATCGACGATAAGGAATCGAAGATTAAGACGGTGGCCAAAGACTGGAGATCTTCACCTCGTTTGGATGGTAACCGAGGTCCTGATTGGGAGGCATCCCGAAATATGGATAATGAGTGGTGATCGTCCAGACGTACGTGGTGATCGATGGGTTTGCAAGGAATTTAGTGCCTCCGGTTTCGTTCAGACCCAAAACGGACTTGCAAATGGACAGTATGTCTGACATTGGAATTTATTCTGTGTGATTGATAGCCATCAGTTGCACGGTGTGAATTGCCTGTGTGGCATGCTAAGATGCAGTGATCAGGGCTTCTATTGAAAAGCAAAGTCTTGTGGTGATGATCAAAGCACCGCCTGCGTGGCGTAGCTTTGTGTATAACGTGAAATCGCGAACCTCACACCCCGGTATGAACCAGAAACGGGAGAGGACATCAGGGAGGGCCTGCGTTTCCTTCTAGTTAGAAGTGGCGTCAGTGGTTTTACACGCCCTAACGAGTTTGACTTATGTGGTTGTTGCTGTTGCGAGGCACCTCGGTTAGATCGGACGATCCGGGTCCGATGGAGTCATTCGTTGGCTCGTTGACGCCCCCAAAGGGCGGGGAAACGTAGTGTTCAGGTATAATAATCCACTTCGGTGGACCGGCCCTGACGATCCAAGGGGCAGTTGCGGCTGTTCCTAAGACACGGGCTAGTGCGTCTCGAATTCGGTAAGGACTATCTTTTGCCTTGGTTCATGACGGAAATCCAATTTCCAAGTACGTGACTGTGCGGTCTCGATTGTATATATATTTGGCGACATAGTGGCATGGGACGCTCATGTCGTCTATGATTGATAGTTTTGATTTGAAATTGTTTTTGAAACATATAAACACTAGTAGTAATATCAAATGCTTTTGTTTTATTCGTATCAAGCATATCTTGGCCATTATAAGTTAAAAACTCTATCCTCCGGTTTGCGTTTCATTGTGTGATGGGAACTGAGTCTTATAATGGCTTCATTTTTATAAAAAGCATTGCGATGTTTAAAAGAAAGATTTGTTTTTAAAGCACTGGCAATCCAATGGAGTAAACCCGTTCCACGAAAGTGGCGTGGTCCTGTGATTAGCCATATTATAAATGTGTTGAGTAGATTTCTCATACCAGTCCCATGACTGACTCGTAGTTTGTTTCATTTTCAAACTCGGGTGCCCCTTTTTCTACACGGGCAGCCTTGTATTCAGGTTTAGCTGGCTCTTTCTGGATAGCTGGAGCTGAAGATGGATTCTATTATTTATCTCTTTTTATGCTGTTCAGCTCCTATTGTACATATTTTGTTTGTTTCCGCTGTAGACATTTATGTATAGTTGAACTGTACTTGTACTAAGTATGATCCTGTATACTGTGTAACTCTGATGATTACGTTTATCCAGTATATTCTATTGTTCATTATCTGGTGTAATTATTTAATTCTGTTCTGCTATTATCTGTTTATGTGTTATATTCCACAGATTACCCTTGCCACCGTCAGTACGGGGTTTGGGGTCGTCTCAGTGAACTTTCTTGTTCCTCAGCTCTTTGGTTTCTTTGCCGATGATCTTTAGCGGCTCTCTTCTCACAGCCAATTCTGGGGTAATTTCAATATCCTGTTGAGCTGCTTCTTCCACGATTAAGTCTGGATCATGAACGTGCTTTCAAAGTTGAGATATGTGAAATACATCATGTACTCCAGGCAACCAATCAGGCAATTTAACCCTATAAGCGAGAGTTCCGATCCGTTCCAGAATAGGAAACGGACCAATGAATTTGGGCGCCAACTTCCCGGTTTTACCGAACCGGATAACTCCTCTCATCGGCGATACTTTCAAATATACATAGTCGCCAATAGCAAACGATATATCTCTTCTTCCCCTTTCAGCATAGCTCTTTTGTTGGCTTTGAGCGGTGAGTAATCGTTTCTTAATAAAATCGACTTTGTCGGCAGCTTCTCGGATCATATCTGGCCCCAACACAAGTCTATCACCGGGTTCGACCCAACAAGCAGGGGATCGACACGGTCTACCATAAAATGCTTCAAATGGTGACATTGTCAGGCTTGCTTGGTAGCTGTTGTTATATGATAATTCAGCCAAATGCAGATGGTCTTCCCATGATCCACCGAAATTTAGAACACAAGCCCGCAATAGATCTTCTAAAATACGATTCACCCTCTCAGTCTGACCATCTGTCTGAGGATGATAAACGGTGCTTAAGTTCAGCTTTGTTCCCAGCTCTACTTGAAATGCCTCCCAGAATTTGCTAGTGAATATTGGATCTCTATCACTAACTATACTGATCGGCACTCCGTGTAGTCTAACTATTTCCTTGAAGTATATCTGCGCCAGACTCTGAGCAGTTCTGTTTGATCTGACAGGTATGAAATGGGCGGTCTTCGTGAAGCGATCTACGATCACCCAAATACTGTCATTTCCTTTTCTAGTTCTGGGCAAACCATCTATGAAGTCCATTGAAATATGTTCCCACTTCCAACCTGGAACGTCTAGCGGTTGTAACAATCCAGCCAGTTTCTGTTGGTCGCTTTTGACTAGCTGGCAAGTAGGGCATCGGCTGACATATATTGAAACGTTTCTTTTCATAGCCTTCCACCAGAATGTTCGCTTGAGATCGTTATACATTTTGGCCACACCGGGATGGATACTCAGATTGGATTTGTGACACTCATCTAACACTTCCCTTTTTAACTCGGGGATGTCGGGAACACAAATCTTTCCTTTCAATCTCAGAGTCCCATCGTTATCTATTTGAAAACACGAGGGTTCGCTTTTCTGAATCCTTTTGATCATATCCTTAATAAAGTTATCCTCCTTCTGAAGAATAGATATTTTGTCAATCAAGGAAGTCGTAATAATAAAGTTGGCGATCATTACATTCTTTCGGCTTAACGCATCGGCCACGACATTGGCTTTCCCTGGAATGTATAGAATCTCAAAATCGTATGCTGCCAGGAACTCCAGCCAACGTTGCTGCCTCAGATTCAAGTCTAATTTCCGAGTGAACAAATACTTCAATGACTGATGGTCTGTATACAGTTCGAATTTCTCACCCAGAAGATAGTGTCTCCAGATTTTCAAAGAGAATACGATAGCCAACAACTCAAGATCATGAGTTACGTAGTTCTTCTCGTGTGGTTTCAACTGACGGCTAGCATAAGCAATCACTTGACCTCTTTGCATTAACATTGCGCCAAGGCCTTCTCTAGAAGCGTCAGTCCAGACTTTCAAGTCCTCATTTCCATCTATTATTGTAAACACTGGAGCAGTTGTCAGTTTTAATTTCAGCTCCTGGAAAGCTTCCTCACATACCGGAGTCCAATTGAATCTCGAATGTTTCTTAGTCAATTTTGTTAAGGAACTAGATGTCTTCGCGAAATCCTTAATGAATTTCCAATAATAACTGGCTAACCCGAGAAAACTTCTAACTTCTGTTGGCGTACGAGGCTGTTTCCAATTCTGAATAGCAGTGATCTTACTAGGATCCACTGAAATTCCTTGCTTTGACACTACGTGGCCAAGAAATTTGACTTCTTCTTGCCAGAATATACATTAGGAAAACTTTACTTTTAATACATTCCTTCCGAGGATTTCCAAAACCTGTTCCAAATGTTTTCATGTTCGGCCTTTGATTTAGAGAAGATTAGAATATTGTCAATAAAAACTAGAACAAATTTATTCAAAACCCCTCTGAACACTCTATTCATCAAATCGACGAAGTAAGCTGGAGCGTTACATAAGCCGAACGGCATTACTAACCACTCGTAGAATAAGTTTGGACCTCTGAATGCTGTCATAGGAACACACTCTTCGGCAATTCGAAGCTGATGGAAGCCTGTAGCTAGGTCCATCCTTGAAAATACTTGTGCTCCATTCAGACGATCCAATAAATCATCGATTCGCGGCAATGAATATTTGTTCTTTATCATCTGCTTGTTCAAATCGCGATAATCCACACATAGTCGCAGAGTACCGTCTGATTTTGGGACAAACACCACTGCTGCTCCCCAATCAGAGAAATTAGGCCTGATCAGACCCTTCCATACAAGCTGTCTTGTTTGATTGTCTAATTCCTCTTTCTCTTTTAAGGACATTCTTCGAATAGAGTGAACTACCGGCCTTGCATTCGGAATTAAAGCAATTTTGAAATCTATTTCTCTCTGCGGAGGTAAGCGAACAACTTCTTCGAACACATCCGCATAGTTCTTGATGACAGGAATGTCTTTGATGAGGTCAGGAATATTCTCTGTGACTTCAGGGATATTTTCTATTTGAACAGGAGAAACATCCAAAGCTGCCCAGAAGTCTTTTCTATTAACATTCTGACCTTCACAGGGAATGGTTATATAATCACCTGATTTTATCTTTGCCTTAACGACTCTGCCGGCGCATTTAACCTCAGCTTCATACTTGGTCAACCAGTCTAACCCCAAGATAAGATCAAACTCTGTAAAATTCATGACGACCGCGATGGTAGGGAACCGATAACGAGAAAAGGAAACCGGCACTCCACAAACCCAACTGAGATCGATGGAACCCCCGACCGGATTTTGGACAGTCATTGGTTCCTTGAGCTTCTTCAAATTCAAATCCAGCTTCTTAACTGCATTCTTGGCAACAAAGCTTCGCGACGCGCCGGTGTCAAACAGTACTTTAACTGGAATATCTTTGACAGTTAGCGTGCCTTCTAAAACATCCGGCCTTTCCTGACTAGCTGAGGGCTCAGAAGTTTCTGCCAATTCATTTACCCGAGCTTCTTTGGTCGTTTTTAACAGCCGATAATCTTGCTTTACATGACCAAACCGATGGCATTGATTGCACCTTTTCTTCCCTTGAAAATTCTTCTTGGATTTAGATCCACTCTTTATTCGTTTCTTTAAGTGTCCGCAGTTTATCGACAAATGCTCTTTCTGATTGCAGCTATTGCATACGGCGGTCATTACTGGTTCTTTCCTAGATTTAGCCCTTTTCCTCTTGGCACTGGGCTTCTTACTGACCTCAGGACTATCAGTCACAGACTCCACTTTGTTACTCGAGCTGACTTCCTCTTCGTCGCGCAACATACCTTTCTTATGGAGATCTTCATACTGATAAGCCATGTATATCATTTCTCAAAAAGGAAGCTTCACATTCCTCATTACACTATTCTGATATCTCCTTTGCAGGCCATGAATAAATCTCAAATTCTTCCTCTTTGATCTTGAATCAGATGAGGAGCAAAGTGAGGAAGTTCGTTGAATTTCTTATGATATTCTGGGATGGTCATATCACCTTGTATCAGATAAGAAAATTCATCACATAATCGCTCCGTCACCTCAGGAGGAGTAAATCTTTCTAGGAAAATCTCCTTGAATCTATCCCAGGTGATATCACCTTCTGGATTATCTTTGATGATTGTTTCCCACCAGATTAAAGCTTCTTCTTTGTGCGCCCAAGATGCTACTAACCTTTTTTGGTCATCTCTCAGCTGGAAACGCTCAAATATTCTTTCTGCAGAGCTCACCCAAGCTTGAGTTTGAATAATAGATTCATTACCCGAGAATTGTGCTCCACCCAGATTTCGATATCTCATAAATAGAGCCTCTAGATCTGGTTCTGCATTTCTTCTGTTTCTGACACTCATTTTCTAGTACTTCTGCAAACAGCAGATCAAGTGTCGGTCACAGAAACGGTATTTTAAAACATAGAAACATATACTTCAAATGTAAATGTTTCTAGTGGGGTGTATTTCATTCTGCTTTACTCATACTAGGATATTACTGATCCTATCTGTATAGAGTTACCCGTCTTAGAACACTACTGGTTCTATTTCGGACGAGTTCGGTAATATGTTATATTCCAGCACTAAGCTTAACCAAAGCTCTGATTCCATGTTGTGACGACCCCATATCCCGTACTGACGGTGACAAGGGTTATCTTTGGAATATAACACAGAAACAGATAATAGCATAACAGAATTAAATAAATACACCAGATAATGTACAAATAATACACTGAATAAACGTAATCATCAGAGTTACACAGTATACAGGATCATACTTAGTACAAATACAGTTCAGCCATACATAAATGTCTACAGCGGAAAACAAACATAATGTACAATAGGAGCTGAACAACATAAAAAGAGATAAATGAAGAATCCATCTTCAGTTCCAGCTATCCAGAAAAGCCTGCTAAACCTGAACACAAGGCTGCCCGTGTAGAAAAAGGGGCACCCGAGTTTGAAAGTGAAACAAACTACGAGTCAGTCATGGGACTGGTATGAGAAATCTACTAAACACCTTTATAATATGGCTAATCACAGGACCACGCCACTTTCGTGGAACGGGTTTACTCCATTGGATTGCCAGTGCTTTAAAACAAATCATTCTTTTAAACATCGCCATGCTTTTTATAAAATTGAAGCCATTATAAGACTCAGTTCCCATCACACAATGCAACGCAAACCGGAGGATAGAGTTTTTACCTTATAACGGCCAAAATATGCTTGATACAAATAAAACAAAGGCATTTGATATTATTACTAGTGTTTATATGTTTTGAAAACAATTTCAAATCATAACTATCAATCATTGACGACATTAATGCCCCATACCACTATGTCGCCATATATAGGTATACAATCAAAACCGCACGATTTCGTATTTGGAAATTGGATTTCCGTCCTGAACCAAGGCAAAAGATAGTCCTTACCGAATTCGAGACGCTCTAGCCCGTGTCTTAGGCACAGCCGCAACCGTACCTTGGATCGTCAGGGCCGCTCCACACGGAGTGGATTATAATGCCTGAACAATGCGTTTCTCCGCCCTTTGGGGCGTCAATGAGCCAACGAATGACTCCATCGGTCCCAGATCGACCGATATAACCGAGGCGCCTCGCAACTGTAACAACCACATAAGTCAAACTCGTCAGGGCGTGTAAAACCACTGACGCCTCTTCTAACTAGAAAAAAAAACGCACGTCCCCCCTGAGGTCCTCTCCTGTTTCTGGTTCATACCGGGGTGTGAGGTTCGCGAATTCACGTTGTACACAAAGCTACGCCACACAGGCGGTGCTTTGATCATCACCACAAGACTTTGCTTTTCAACAGAAGCCCTGATCACTGCATCTTAGCATGCCACACAGGCAATTCACACCGTGCAACTGATGGCTATCAATCACACAGAATAAATTCCAATGTTAGACACACTGTCCATTTGCAAGTCCGTTCTGGGTCTGAACGAAACCGAGGCACTATATACCTCGCAAACCCTTCGATCTACACGTACGTCTGGACGATCACCACTTATTATCCATATTTCGGGATGCCTCCCAATCAAGACATCAGTTACCATCCAAACGAGGTGAAGATCTCTGGTCTTCGACCACCGTCTTCATCTTCGATTTCTTATCGTTGATTCAGTTATTCAGAATGGGATAAACTCGGTCTTTCTGAGCAACTCGCGTATATAATAAACAAGTGCAACACAAACACACATACACATCATTTCAATTCATTAGTCGCTAACCGTAAATCAGTAAGAGAACGATTTCCCAAATATTAACCCCGAAGGCCGAAACCAACATCAGATCAAAACCCAGGAAACCCTTCGACTTAACCAACCTTCGGGTAGTCTCTAAATTTCACATCCATATCGTTTATAATATTTTATAACGATTTATCGCTATTTTTATTTATTTTAAAATAGCCAATTTATTCAAACAACGCTTCGGGCCATAACGCGGCCGTGGCGCTGTTTTTCTTCAGATTTGATTTACACATATCTGAAAATCTAATCGTTGGATCGTCACAAAATTTACATCATTAGAAAGATCTTTTCAAAACGAATCCAACGGTTCCAGTTTCGGGAAAATCCGACGGTCGGATCTCCCAGTATAATCGTTTGAAGTTTCGATTTCAAATTACGAACTGCAGCGTCGTTATTCGATTTAATATAATTATATATATATATATATATATATACTCAATTCTGGCGCTGTTTTTCTTCAAATTTGAATTAAACATTCCAGACAATCCAACCGTTGGATCTTTTTAAAGTTGGTGTCGTTGGAAAGATATTTCCAAAGCGAACCCAACGGTTGCGGTTTCGGGAAAATCCGATGGTCGGATCTCCCGCACTAATCGTTTGAAATCACGGTTTCAAAATACGAACTGCAGCTTCGTTATTCGATATATTTCAATTCTATATATATATATATATATATATATATATATATATATATCGATTCTTCGATTTCAAAACTATATGATTTTTATACTTTTGATAAAAATGATATTTTTATCTAACTGTCTTCTATTTCAACACTTCACTATTTTTAACAATTCATGTATATAATAAAAATGTGATTTTTAATGTAAAACAATTTATTTCAAAACACGACTATTTTATATAGTTCATATAGATGATAAAAATATGATT
The DNA here is from genome assembly GCA_030737875.1 of Allium sativum. Lineage (NCBI taxonomy): Eukaryota > Viridiplantae > Streptophyta > Magnoliopsida > Asparagales > Amaryllidaceae > Allium > Allium sativum. The sequence continues at coordinate 313,712,757 of CM060922.1, read as the reverse complement.
TTTATTATAAAACAACTTCTTTCAAAACACGACTATTTTATATAGTTCATATAGATGTTAAAAATATGATTTTTATTATAAAACAATTTATATCAAAATATGAATATCATTCAACACATGAATTTCAATTCAACGAATGAATTTCGATTCAACACATGAAGGTTTTCTATAGTTGATATATATAGATAAAAAGGTGATTTTTATATTTAAAACACGAATACCATTCAACACATGAACTTCTATTCAAGGAATGAATTTCGATTCAACACATGAAGGTTTTCAATAGTTTATATATATAGAGTAAAAATATGATTTTTATTGTTAAAACAATTTATTTAAAACACGAATACCATTCAACACATGAATTTCTATTCGACGAATGAATTTCGATTCAACACATGAAAGTCTTCTATAGTTTGTATATATAGTGTAAAAATGTGATTTTTATTGTTAAAACAATTTATTTAAAACACGAATACCATTCAACACATGAATTTCTATTCAACGAATGAATTTCGATTCAACACATGAAGGTTTTCTATTCAACACACGAATATAGTTTCAACACAGGAAAATAATTCTAACACATGAATATTATTCAAAATTTCGGCAGCATAACGGCATGGTAGTTAAAACCGGGACCGTCCCTAGTACGGCTCCTCGCTCTACCTTAAAGCCTCGCAGCTTTTGACAATGGGGAATCATGCATCTAGTTCGCACGCTGGCGACATGTATATTTTTTTCATTTCCACGAACTAATCCTATGTGGTTTCAACCAAATATTTCTCAACCACAAATGGGTATTTTTCAACCACAATCAATCAATTTCAACCATAAACAATTCTAATCAACCATTCGTAATCAACCAATTTTCACACCAATCACAATCAATAAATATCGTCCATGGTTTGTGGACGAGGGGCGTGTATATATATATATATATATATATATATATATATATATAAGCATTTCACTTCTATTTCAACACATATATAATTTTTACAACGCATATATAACTTATACATCGAACGTACAACTTATACAACGCTTATACAAGAGGTGTACAACGCTTATATAACTCATACATCAACTATATAATTTATACATCGTCGTTTTCCATATCGTTTATAAATTAGAAATCTCACAATGGGTTCCACTCCACCAAAAATAGCAGAAAGCTCAGAAAAAATATGCGGTCTCTTCTAGAATGTAGAAGACGTCCACACGAGTCCACTATCTCTTGTTTCACTGAATTTCGTCAAGAAACGAAAAAAATATGATTTTTAGAAGTTTGCTACGCTTTTAAATGTTAAAATCAGTTTAAAATTATCATAGCCGTTACCTTTCAGTTTGGGTTCAAAACTAGGGATCTGTTTAGCGCGCAAACCGGTGCACGATAGGGGGATTGGCCAACGTCATGTCGAAGAGGGAGGAGGGGCGCCTCCGCGCGTGGTGGTGGGGTGCAGTTCGGTGGGGCCCAGCTGGCGTGGCGGAGCTCCAAAGTCCGGCCGTTCTCGAGGGTGATTCTCTCGATATACTCACTGATAATCAGCAAACTTTATATTGATTTGAAGAGGAGGTCAAGAGCTTCGAAATGGATCCAACCGCGCTCGATTTCATTGAGAAACGAGGGAGAAATCAAGCCGGGAAGATTTGAATACCCACCCGCTGTTCGTCGCTGTCAGGGAGAGAGAAGGAGCGATTTTCTTTTTTTTATTTAATTTTTTATTAAATTTTGATTGGCCGGGAGCTTTTAAAGGGGGGTTTTCTAGCACGACCTCCAATCCAAACCCAACGACTGTCGTCCCCAGCTAAATACCCCCATTCTGAACACAATGGGATATGTTTCGAAGGCCCATTCGAATGTTTCAGTCAGTTTTCCTTCAAATTAAAATATAAAACATTCAATATTTAATTTGAACGTATATTTCAATTTACCGGGGCCACATACTGATTCTAAAAATTCCCGTAAAATTAATCGAGCTATGTTTTGACGATACGGTCCCAACAAAACTAGTTTCGTCGAATTCTGAGACCGTTTGCAAAAAGGCCCATTTCTGGTCGATCCAATTTAACTATAATTGACCAAAACACGTTTTCCTTTGCCACGCTCACATACTAGCTTCTAAAATTATGAAATTTGAAACCTAGCAATAATTTAACATCCCGGATCCAACAAAAGTAGTTTCGTCGAATTCCGAGGTCGTTTGCAAAATGGCCATTTTCACGGGCTATATAATTTCTATAACGACCTTTCTGAAAATTCATTTGGCTATAACTTTTGACTCCCACTACGAAACTTCGATTTTTCAGATTCGTTAGAAAGGTATTCACTAACAGATTTAAATACTTTTGGTTTCACTCAAATCCGTTTTGTTTTGCACCCGGTACAGTCAGTCGAAGTTTGAAATGAAAATTTGAAACTGCTGCGCCATTTCAGGCCTTGTTTATAATTCAAATTAATTATTATCATTTTCAACATCTATTCAAACTTACTTTTCATCATTATTATTTAAAATATGTATTATAAATATTAAAAATCCACTGAAATAGCCAATTTAAAATTTTTAAATTGGTTTATATTTTCCGGGTCGTTACATTGGCTAACAAATGGCATCAAAATGCTTCTCTTGCTGTACAAACATCTTTATTTGGCTTAATTCAAGATGACGCTGGTTTTGTAGTATTATAGAGAGGATGTTCTTAAAATAATTCAATGTTTCTTTAAGATTTTCACTTAGATTATGAATTGGATTTTCCATAGTTTTGATAAGAAATGAATAAAGAAGAATGAGAAATGAAATAATGAATTTCTCTGGAAGAAGTAGGCTTAAATAGGGTCTGGGATTCGTTGGATGGACATGAGTTAGTTATTTAATTTTAAAATTTGAAATGTTTGGAAAATTTAGCAGTTATATGCCGACATAGCAAAGTATGTATGTCAACATACTTGTTTGAAAATTTTAAAATTTTGAATCTTTTGTTCTTATATTATATTATATTTAATTCTAATGTTTTTACAATAACTTGAAGATAATTTTGACATAAATAAAACTCCATTCATTACTTCATGAAAAGCAAATACTTCCAACTAATTAAGACACACTAAATACGAGATTCGAAAGCAAATACAAGCAAATAATAAAGAAAACTTAAACTAGATAGATTAGTTTTCAGAAGATGATGATAAGGAAGATGAAATTCCAAGCTTTCTTCCTATCTTAACCATGAAGTTAGTCATTTTGGAAAAATTCTTTTTGAGCTTCTTTTGATTGTTGACAATCTTCACTTGGTTTTGAACATTCATCTCTCTAGAAATGGTTCCAGTGTTGATTGGACACTCAACACTTTCTAAAGAAGTTTCTTCTTCTTCTTCAATTTCCATAGGCTTTTGTTCTTGTTGCATTCAAGCTTGTTTGTCTTCGAATGTCTCATACGGTTTGATAGTGAGAGGAGCTTTCTTAAGGTGTATGTTTGTGGAGTCAAATACCTTTCTTGGCACAAATTCTTCTCCGTGAAGATCAACTCCAAAGTATTTGAAAATACGAGTGAGATAAACTCCATAGTAAAGAGTGTTTTCCCTTGATGAAGTTTCTATAGGTTTAAATTCTCCTAATATCATGTCGGCCTAATTGATATTATAGCCACCAATAATAGCAAAGAGTGCTTTTTGGACCTTGAGAGTTGGATTATTAAAGTTTCAGGAACGAGGAGTGATGGTATGTTGGAGGAGAATGTTTACGATTCGTGTTTTTGGATGGAAAAAGCGATTTTTGAATTCCATCTTTGTATCGCTTTCGAATATATAGTGATAAGTCTATAAATCGGTTTCATCAATGAAATCCGAAAAATCCGAGCCCGTGCTTCTACAATTTAAGATAGTGCCCAAGATTTCGCAATCTAGAACAATTTGCGTGCCTTTGACGCTACTCCAAATTTGGTCTCCATTGCCTTCATAAAATATGCGATTAAAATTCGCATAAAACATCTTGACAAGCTTAGGATAACATACTTCGTCGTTATCCCGAGAGTCTATTAAGCTCAATACTTCGTTTTGGTTGAAGAGAGAGATAAGATCATAGAATGGAAAGTCTCCAAAGACGGCGAAAGCACCTGTATTGACTTTAGCATTTGCTAGATAGTCAACATAGGTTTTGATAGCATCTCTATCATTATGAAGATAACCTTTGATGGTTTTGGTTAACTTCAATTTTTGAGATGAACTTGAGGAATCCATTGAAGTGATTGTTTTGAAGAGTATAGATAAGAAGAATATAGTTTGAATTGCGTATGAAAGGTAGAAAGAATACATGTATATATAGAAATTGAAAGGATATGAATTGAATAGGCACAACTTTTCAGAAATCAATGACACAATTTCAGACCCTAGGGGTTGGTGAAAAGTTGGAGAAGAGTTTGAAAGTTTAAACCTTTGAAATTCAAAATTTGAATTTCAAATTACAGGCTGATATATTGACATATAGGCATATATATGTCGACATATGTGTTCATTTTCAAAGGACATTTGGTTTTTGTGACTTTTGATTTAAATTATCGATTTATATTTCAGGTTTAATGATTTCCTGAAATAATTCTAATCCTAGCAAACATCCAAAAAATTATTTTATTATTATTATTTTGAATTTTAAAATTCAAATTTTAAATTTGAATTTTAAATTTCAGATTTGAATTTTATAATTTAAATTTCAAAAACAAAACAAATAAAGCATCCATTCAACCAAAAGTTTTAAAAATTATTAAGGCATACCTGGTTTTCAGATTCTTTTCTTCAAAATTTTCTGAATTCTGAATTGCCGTAAAACACATATTTGAGTTTCCTGTTTCTGTCTCTTCATCACTTGATGATGAATCTGAATCATCTAACGTTGCTGTGTATGCTCTCGTTCTTTTCTTTGACAAATTGCTATTGTCCATTTGTTGAATCGATTTATCTAGATATGGACACATTCTCTTCATATGTCCTGGTTTATTGTAGTTATAACATCGACCATCGTTTCGTCGTGAACTTCCTTGATTATTATTTTGAAAATAATTTTTCCTTCTATATCTCAAAATTTTTCTAAAATGTCTTGCCATTAGGGCTGTTTCTTCATCTCTTCACTATTCAAGTCAGAATCATCTATTGTTGTCTTTAATATTATAGATTTCTTTTCAGGTGGCTTTTTTTCCTTTCTTTTCTATAATTGGACTTCAAAAGACATCAGATTTCCGATTAACTCCACAATCCTCATTTCATTGACATTATGGGCTTCTTCAATCGGCAAAGTTTTCTGATCCCATTCTAAAGTCAATGAACTCGATATTTTTTTGACTTGGTCTTCTTTAGAATAAGTTCTTCCAAGTGATGTTAATGAATGCACTATCTCTTGAAATCTGCAATACATATTGGAGATAGACTCATTCTCATTCATTTTGAATAACTCAAACTGATTAACTAACATTAATATCTTAGTTTGTTTAACTTTACTAGTTCCTTCATGAGTAACTTGTAAAGTTCTCCAAATCTCATAAGCAGTTTTACAAACTGACACTATTAAACTCATTCCTATCTAATGATCAAAACAACATATTCATGGCTTTAGAATTGCTTTGTGCAGCAGCCTTTTGTTCATTTGTCCATTGTGTAAAATTAGTTATGGGTTCTACATATTCAGTTTGTGTGATATTCCATGTGTCTAATCCTAATGATTGTAAATAAATTTTCATTGTACATGCCCAATATGAATAATTACCACCATTAAACGGTGGTGGTCTAACAATGGACTGACCTTCTACAAAAGAACTATTATTATTACCAGTGTTGGTTTCCATTATAACTATTTTCAAAAATCAGATTATGAACGTTTTGAAAGACCAAGCTCTGATACCAATTGTTAAGGAATGCAGAATGGATCGTTAAGGCAAAACTAACATTAGAGGGGGTGAATAGTGTTTTTAAGAATTTTAAAAAACAAAAACTTATATGATTTACTATATGAATCACACACCACATAAACAATCACAGACACAAAATCAAAAACTAACACAAAGATAAACAGAAATAAAATGCAAAAAAGGAAAGAACACACCGGATTTTATACTGATTCGGATTACTCCTATGTCCAATCCCGCGCAACACTGGATTGCGCAAAGTTTTATTACTATATCAATATCCAAGTACAATCTCCTTGATTTCACGGCTATATGTTTACCACCAAATCTGAACTCCCTTGATCAAGTATATTTCCCTTGATTTCAAGGCTATAAGGAACCCATCTTTTCCCAAACACTTCTCAAACGATTACAACAGCCCTATAACTCTTTAATAGCTCTTCGATTAAGAGAGTAATGAGTAGGGAGTGAGAAGAGGAAGTTTTATATGATTAGACTTGAAATCGGCAGAGTATAAGAGTACAAATGACAAAAATACGAAATATTAATGGTGTAATGAAAGGAGATAAAGATGGAGAAGAAAAATGATAAAAAAAAATTGACATCAGCCCCTATTTATAAGATTTGAAACGTTGCAATGCTTCTAGAACGTTACAAATATTGAAAAGATACTTCTTTTCAAAATTAAAAATGTGACACTATATGTCGACATAGTTAACTATGTATGTCAACATATGCTAGTTAAAATTTGAAATTTAAGTATCTTTCAAGTGTTTTGGTATATATATATATATATATATATATATAATTCTAGAAATTCTAGAATTAAAATATAGTGTTATAAATAAATATTATAGAGTAAGAAATCATAAATATAAATCATATAAACATATTTATAAAATTATAAAGTTTAAAACCATATTATATATCCGTATAAAGTATATAACTATATATAAACATATATAAACTTATAATCTTTTAAATTTGAGTTTAAAATCAAAAGTAAGAAAAAAAAAAAGACTAGAGCTTGAATTTTGAAAATAGAATTTGAAAATTGAAAATAAGAATTTGAATTTGAACCTGGGGTGCTATTTAGAGTCTTACATAAACTAGACTCTATTACTGTATTTATCTTGAACTCTTGAAATCTTGATTACTCACGAGTCTTGAATCTTCTCTAAAATCTGAATCTCTAAAAGCTCTTAAACTGCACAGTCTTCAATATTAATTCCTGTATACAAATCCTACATATATGTCTGTATATATATATTCTAGATAAAAGTGTTTATATACATTTTAAAATCAATTAATATTGAAATAAGGTTGTTGTCATCAAAACTCCATTCTCCAACAAAAACCGCAGGGCGCTTAGTGGAATTGGATTCCAACTATGACAAGGTATACGGCCACCTTCCGATCAGTGTACACTAGAGGGGATACACTGGGGTTCAACAAGAACATCTTGCAACAAGGCTACACATGACCGATCAATTATTCAGCTTGAGTGTATCGAAATTATTGTCACCAACAGTCGGTACCGACATGACCATTCCCGGGAGATGTAGAAGCGAAAGAAGAAACAATAATGAATTTTCTCTAGATAGATGACAAATATACCTTGCTTGGATGCGACCCAACTAGCCACACTGCCTACCTGATTTTTGTCAATTCCCGGTTGTGAGGCTTGAGGCGACGTTTACCTTCTTAGAACATCCAGTCACCATTCACATTGAATGGCACATCATCTAACCCATCAAATCACTAGTCGGTCTTCCCAAAAATATTACGGGTATACAAGCAAAGAGAAACGAATTCCTCCACCATCAAATGTAATATTTTGAAAAGATCGTCCTATGTGATCCGTTAGGCATACTCTGTCAGACATCCGTCCACACAAGTTGTGCTGGGTCTGGATAAATCTAAGGCACTATCCTGTAAACAGAACAACCCTTGCATTTTACTCCATCTTCATACATATCCCAACAAGTTAGTTTCGTACGCAATGTTGATTCGAAGTGGTTTTGGGTCTAGTTCCAATCCGGGTCTCTTTGAAATAAAATATAAAACATTAATTTCGTTGCATAAGTATAAATACTGGGTTTGAAAATAATTTTCATAAGATTGTAAAAATTTTCTATGGTAAAATAAAGTTTTTAAAATTATTGTAACACTTAATTTTTAAGTATTTCTTTAAGAGGAAATGAAATTTGCAAAAAATTTTAAATACTTGTAAAATTGGCTAATACTTGAAAATTTTGCAAATTATTATAAATACCTTTAATAATGATGTTGGAAATAATTCTTACAAGTGATTTTGTTAGTTGTTATAACACTAAACAACAAATTAGTGTAATGAAATGGTGTATAGAGTGTAAACTGATGGTTAAATTAGGTAAATAAGCCACACATGCTTAATTAAGGCTTAAACATTGATCAAAATCTTAACTGGGCTCTACTCCATACTTTAGGGAGGAAAATTCTGGAGAAATTCAGTTGAGTACGTATTCTTTCTCCATCTTCTTCATTTTGAGAGGGCAGCAAAAAAGAAAACTCCAGAAGCTTATTTAAAGGCAAAATCTAAGTTGTAAACTAATTTCTCCAACAGGTAATCACCCTAAAACTAAATACAAATCCATCTTTGATTTTCTCTTACAAATATATTTACTATATTTGATATTATAGACATTGCATGTTACTGTAAACATCTCAGCAGGCTTTGCGAAGGTCAATCGAAGCTTCAAGTTACTATTTTGCTTCATATTCTTGCTGTTAATTCTCATTTCAAGTGAGTGATCCTCACACTTTCTAGTCGAAATCATTATTAGTTATATTCTCTGTGTTTGCAGAATGTTAGTGAAGAAATTGGGTTACTGTTAGTTCTTTTCCTGTTGAACTCTTTCCCTGTTGTTATGTTGAAATGGCACCTACTTTGCGAAATCATATCATCCTCAATTACATCAAAATGCTGTCAAAATTATCCTAAATCATTGTCGGATCCTTGCCTTTGTGCGTGCAAATTTTCATTGCATTCTGATGTAGTTTGGGTATCAAACCAACGAGCAGAAGTTTGAAAGGCAGCTTTATTAATTCACAATATAGACAATTACAAAGAGTTACAATTATACAAATCACTCAATCACTCTTATATGCAGTCTGAGAAAAAAATACAGTAATGAAATCGAAGCCCAAAAAAAATCAAATCTACAATTTACAAATGGACTATCACTCTACATTACTATCCAAACACTATCCATCTAACAACAACATTCTTTATCTCATCACTCTACATCCAAATTTAAAAGAATTCCTCCTCTGCAAAAGATCACCAAACAGACCACTCAAGTTATTCAATCACCAAGAGTTGAATTGCCAAATCGCGACATCATTAGTACATACAAAATTAAATTGCAAAAACCTGCTGCACTTTCCAAAAATAGAATTGCCAGAAAACAAACTATACAACCATCACTGTATTATAACAAGATTCCAATGCAGCTGACATTAGTTCACAAAGCCACTAAACTGGATTGCTTCAAAACCAAATATTTGAAAATTAATTAACAATCTTTCTCACATTATATATGTATAAGAAACTAATGTTAATTAATCTTATATGATAAAATCAAGGAATATCATTGTTATGCATGCTAAATTTGCTAAGTACGTACAATTGATTGCACCATATATTAAGCACTTACGCCTTAAATTTATCGTAATTTTAGCCTTTTAGGCTAAATTTACTGAATTTTCAAATGAAGGTTTATAAACTAATACTGCTAAAGCAGACGCTTAAAAGCCTTGATTTAACGGATGCAGCGTAAAATAGCGGAGCTAAAAGAGGATCTACTGTTCATCAAAGCTAAATTGAAATAGCATAACGGTTGAACGGCGCTATATGCAATAGTGAGGATATTGTGGGGCTTTAGTAGGGCTTTAACGGCATAGCTTGTGGTAAATCGATTAGTGAAACGTGCAGTATGGGACATATTGATTTCACTTTTCAAGTTACAATTCAGAGCTCTGCTGTGATTCGATTCTGTGTAGGTCCAATATTTTGAGTAGTTCAGATAGATCCAATAGCAGTACGTTTGAGTAGATCCAACATTGTGTTGTAATTTTGGGTAAACCCAATATTACATGTTGTAACGACCCACATTTTACGTATCATAGGATCGTAAAATATTTTTATTTAATTCCCCGAGAGTCAGATCATTCTCATATTTTAATATGTTGTTCATAGGAATGTGAGACATGCCCATGATTTTTGCCAATTTTATTTGTGACTATTTTCCCCTATCAATTTCGTACAGGGGATAACTTTTGAATGGGATTGAATCAGGTGTTGAGGTCGATTTTATTGAAAAGGAAATGGTCTTGCCAATTCCATAGAGTGGTCACATTAAAGATTTGGTTCATCGGTTTTGGAGGAATCGCTGTTTTAGTGCTACACAATTTCTAGATAGGTTAACTAGTCATTAGTAGGATGATTTGGTGTGGCCTATTAGTGGCTTAGTTATAGGCTATATATAAGGGGTTAGAGACAAAGAGAAGGGATTACTTTCTTCATTTTTCATTTGTTTGGGGTTTGAGATTCTCCCTACTCCAATCAAATACATCTCTCCTTGATTGACATAGAAATGTGTTTATTCTATGCTCTTATATCTTATCTTTTGTATATAAATAAATATTACTTGGGTACTATTTTGTCACTTTTACAGATATTCCAACCCAGCCCGCATGCAACCAGAAATGTAGAGAAATAGAGATCAATTTGCTGTGTATTTGCATTTTGAAGAATTATAGATGAAGATCTCACATCTGGCTGCTGTTGGACAAGAAAATAACTGATTTAGAGGCCATGCACATCTCAAATTAAAGGAGGCTTGTCAAAGAACCAAGAGGAAAAGAAGAAAGACCAAAAATTTAATAGATTTAACTAAGGCCCATTGAGACTCTCATTGTAAACTCTTTTGGTGAATTCCCTAAGGCCCATCTATCATTATATTAGGGTTAGGGTTTGGTTATCCCCTATATATATACCCTTGTAGTATCATTGTAGCCACCATCCTATCCATTATTCTGTATTCTCTTCTCCATTAATAAAAGTTCTTCCTTTTTACTATTTCTGCATTTTTCTTTCTTAGCAATAGGTGTTGTATTCACAATTAGTTTTGGAAGAGCACCAATTGTATTTTACATTTGTTTCATTAGTGATTAGTCGTTTGATTAGTTTCAACGACAATCCTAATTTTATTTTTGTTGTTCTTCTTATTCTGCACTTTTATTTTCTGCATTGTTGTTCTTGTTTTGCAATTTACTTTCTTTAGTGATTAATCGTTGATTAGATTCAACGATAATCCTAAGTTCGCAATTTCAGTTTGTTTTTATTTCAACAAAATCTCCAGGCTTCGTCTAACTCGCCCAAGAGATTAGATAAATAATTTGATTTTAATTTACCACCCTGTGTTCGACCTGTATGCTACACACCTGTGCGCTTGCGGAATTTTATTACAAATATCGCGCTTTTCTAATTCATAGAATAGCGACGATCAAGTTTTTGGCGACGTTGCCGGGGAGGTAACAATTAAATTTTATTATTTATTTAATTTCTTATTCGTGTTAGTTTTTATTTTTATTTTCTTTTTGTTTTCTTGTGTATATAGAAAAAAAATCTTGATTGAATAAATATGGTATTATTCAATGATACCGTAATCTTCTAAGCAAGAGAAAAAAAATAACTTGCCATTTTCATTGATTTTCTGTCTTTGCCATTTTTTTTCTTTTACTTTTTTTTTTCCTTTTTTTGTTCAATCATTTCTCTTCTTTGTACAAATTTCTTTCTTGTTTAACCAAAAAAAAAATCCAATTTCCATTTATTTCCTTCCATCTTTCAACTCCTTTCCATTTTGTTTACATTCTTTCTTCTTTTCCAAGTCTTAAAAAAAAATACTAAATCCAAGAAAGAAAAAAATCTTCCCATTTTTTCTTTTATTTCTTCCCCTCTTTCTAAATTCTTTTCCTATTTTCTTTATAATTTCTTTCCTTTTTTTTTAAATTTCTTGCCACTTTTCATTTCTGTCTGACTTTCAAATCTTGATCTGAATTCCTTTTCCTGATTACAATAACTTCACCTTTTTCTGAAGAAAAAAAGAAAAAAAAGAATTTCCTTTTCTGTCTTGATACCGCCCTCACTACCAAATCGTTCCCTGCCATAATACCATATTCACTATTGCCATCTGCCATCAACGCAAACCTTCCATAACCAAACCCTTGCAACAGTCATACCATCCTCCTCATCTTGACACAATTCGCAACCCGAAAGGCAAACACAATCTCCACCACGAACCATCACCATTCAAAGAACCCGTCACTTCAAATCAAACTGTTACCATCATCACCACAAGAAGCACCCAGTTGAATACATCTTCTGCCATAAGGCTATCTTCTCCTCACACCGCAGACTCCCTTCTGCCTACATCCTCTGGTCATCATCCGCACCCCCTTAACAAACCACAACAGTCTTCCTGCCAAACAATTTGCAATCATCTAACCACCATTTTTTTTTACATCATCATCACGTTCCAAAGTACCAAATTTCCTCACCATTACAGTTCGCACATCTGCCACATTCATCACAACCCATATACTCATCATCACTTAGAACCACAGCCTGCATCTACCCACCACCTGTTTCATCTCACCGTCTTCACCATACATCACGCCCATACTCTGATTGCACAACTCCATCTTCACAGTTCAACCGTCAATCGGATTCAAGCCACTCTCGCCTGTATCGATCATCCCCTACATACCGCAAAATCGCGATCAGTTCAAAAGCACGCAGCCACTTCAAGCCAACTCAAAAACCCAAATTGCAATTCAGCAAACCTCACCCCAAACTCGCGTTCAACACAAACCGCGAACCCCTTCCATCCATATCCAAATTGAACAACCGCATACCCAAAACAAATCGCGATCTGAAACCCGATTACCCTCAGAACGGCTTGAATCCGAATTCAAAAAAAAAAAGGGGTGCGAGTATTCGAATTTTCCTTTTATTTTTTTTCCATTCTATTTTGTGAAAATATTTTCAGTATCTGAGATTTTGCGTTGTGGAGGGGATTATTCATCTGAGTCCTTGAGTTGTTCTTATTTGATTTGGAGGCATATGTGACCGAACCTGATTATTGGACTTTGAAAGAGTGCGGCCTGGTTGTGTGAAATTACGGGTTGATCCAGTCTTGTTTTTGTTTTAGTAAAGCCTTTTTGGTTGTTTTTCTTTGGTAGGCTTAGTCTTTTTAGTTTTTTTTTCTTTTATTTCTCCACCCTACTCTTATGTTCTAAAAAAAGAAAAAAAAAACAAGATCGAAGTGAAAGCAATAAACACGGAATTCAGAGATCAAACAATTTGCAAACAGTGGGATTTCAAGCATTGATACTACTCGTATTTTCTGGACGGACTGCCATACACCGCTGTAAAATTTCTTTAACTCTACAGGTGCTCCGCTGAAAAGAAAAAAATAGAAATTGCTTGTAAAAATCTTCTGCAGGGCAGCAGCTTGCTTGTACAATATTTTAATTCTCTGTTATTATTCTGTTCTGTGACTGAAATTTTTGAATTTGTTTGTGAGGAACGAATTTCCATAATTACAACCACCACTCTCATCGTTTTTCAACAATAAAATTTTGATTTTCAAAATAATATAATTAAAAAGTGGTGCTTTGTGAAGTTGATTGTCTCGTATAGTTAGATCGCGGATATATAGTAGTTCAATTTATTGGACTATTAGCAAAAGAGGTTGCATACTACCCGTAAAACATTGGTCGTATCCCTTAGTTTTATACTATACGTGAACGGCCATAAGACCCTCTTCCCCCTTCTAATTGAGTCAGTTAATTAACAGAGCACTACTCGACATTTTATATTATTTTGAAGTGAGAATAATTTCTGTCTTCCGTCGACTTCATTCAAATGTCTGATTCAAAAAAATCCTTGAGAGAATTGTGGGATAATAATCGGAGTAGACGTCCTCTTGAAGAGTATGAGTATGAATTGCAACTCATGAAACAAGATTTTCTGAAATTTCGTGAGCCCAATGTCAACCATTTTCAATATTTTCCAACTGACCAACATTTTCAAAATCGTAGATATAATCGAAATGACGATTTCAATTTAAATTTCAATAACTTCGATTATGGGCCACATCCACATCAAAACGGTTTTGAATCGCAATGTACCTTTGATCAACATCAATATGGGGTTGTAAACCAAAATTTCCAAAGTTATAGCTCATATCAACATCTTGAAAATAACCAAAATTGCAATTTTCCGCCGAATTTCAATAGTTTTGGTTATGAACCTAATTTTCAAAATCAAAATGATTTCCAATCTCAATTTCAATTTTCTGAAAATTCAAACTATTTCGAAAATCAAGAAATCCAAAGCGAGAGCTCTCAAATCAACGACTCTGAAGAATGTAATTTTGATGAGAGGGCGGAAAGGCTAAATAAAAAGATGGATGAACTTCTTTGTTTAATGGCATCTTTGAAAGAACAACGAGAACAACAAAATCAAATTCAAACAAGCGATGAATCAGACAATAATCCATTCTTTACTGATATTGAAAATTTTCAGATTACAACTTTGGAATTTGAGAATAACGATCTAAATGAAGTTGTTCAAAATTCAGTAAATGATTTGGATTTCAACTCTTTTCAGGAAAAAGATTTAAACTCAGATTTTGATCTTCCTCTTTCAGGCTGTGAAAAACTTGAAATTCTAGAAATTGAACAGAATAAAAATGTTGAATTTTTCAATTCAAATTTGGAAATGGATTTTAATGAGCAGGAATTTTTTGGATTGTACGAGGATGAATTGCCAAACGAGGAAGAAGTGGATTCACGTCACGAGTTCGAAAATTTTAACTTTGAGAAAATTTCAAACGAGCTTGAAATTGTCAATGTCTTGAACAACTTTGAGAAATGTGATCACATATTCTTGAACAACACTCTGAATTTAAATTTCACGATTGCAACTGAGTTTATATACGATCACAAATTTTTGAACAATTACACTGATAAATTTATTGAACACATGAATTATCTTTGGAATGCTGGCTTGGTTGAAAAATTTCATGTTAGGACGACCCTGGATATTTATCTCCTGGACTATAAATCTAGGTTTAAAGATGAGATGATTTTCAAAAACCTTTGCTTATTAGAAACATGCCTAGACATAGTAGGAATGGGACTCATAGGGCAAGAACCAAGTGTGGGGGAAAAGTTGGTGGAATTCTTTGCGTCGCATGCATCGCAAACACATATATCATTGTACATATGATCCATTCTTATATATAGTTAGATTGCATTTCGTTCTACAAATAATTTTGCATCTCATTCACCTTTGGGTAAGATCTTTCAAATTTAGGAAACGTTTACAGTGTGGACACTGTTTAGTTCTAGTGTGGGGGGAGTCTGCATTTCACTCATTTTTCATTTTTCTTTCTTTTCATTTTAAGCCATTTAAATAGGACCATCATGCATTTTAGACTATACTAACATGCCATTTTTTTTTCATGACTAATTTTAGATTGATACAACAAAATAAGTTAAGGATTTTTAGTCAGTTGATAGTATTTTTTTCTCTCAACTTAGATCAAATAAGAAATATAATGAAAAGTTTAATTTTGAGGGATAATAGTGTAACCGGTACATAGGGAGATTCTTAGGTGATGGCCATGAAATCTATTCTATATTGTAGACTTTGTTTAAATAAGTGGAGGACTTAAAATACTTATATTGGCTTTTTGAATCTTTAAAACTAAGTTGTGTTAAGTTGAATTCGCGTAACTCTCTTTTGTGCTTATATTTTCAATAATAATAATAGTAATCCAAGGGTATCCAACATTGCTTGTATATCAAGCGTTGGTGTGCAGACCCGCCAAGCTCTATCCGACATGTTGTTGACAAAGTCAGCGTTGGAATATCTTGGTCTCATTTTATGAGATTGGACACCTTAGGATTACCGACACATTGTTGACAAAGTCAAAGTCGACCTGCACAATCCGCCAAGCTCTTTACCCACTCTCCGTTTAGTCCGCGAGGCAGTGCATGGGTGGTAAACCTTGGTCTTCAAAGTTAGGTGTATGTACTTAATCATAAATTTTAAATTTTTATAGAATAAAGAATAAGCGATGAAGCCCAAACACTTCTTGACCTTATTGATTTGACTAGCCATACATGAGAAAATTAGAATACCACTTTGCAAACTGTGCCAAGCAAACTAAGAATTTATTTCATGGCTGCACTATGTTATCGACCGAACCAACTGGCCAAACTGGGATTTAACATTTGAAAACTTGATTTATATTGAAAATTTGTGACAAGTTGAGGTATTTAAAATAAAATCAACTGATTAGAAATTGTTAACTTAATTTGTTGTACCACTTTCCTGAAATAGGTCGTGTTTTCATTTTTTGTTTTCAATTGCATAAGTCCTTTGCATTCATGTAGTTACATTAGAACCATATCATACTGCATTTGGATTTTGTGGGTAGTATCCGCCGAAAACCCTCACGAGACACCACTCGTCCTACTAGGGACACCTAGAGGTTTAACGGCTTGTTGCATACGCTCAATGCAATCGTGTTTCCTACGAAAGTGTGACCTATCTAATTTAGTCTTTCATTTCTTGTTTTACTCGAGGACGAGTAAAAGATAAGTGTGAGGGTATTTGATTGACATAGAAATGTGTTTATTCTATGCTCTTATATCTTATCTTTTGTATATAAATAAATATTACTTGGGTACTGTTTTGTCACTTTTACAGATATTCCAACCCAGCCCGCATGCAACCAGAAATGTAGAGAAATAGAGATCAATTTGCTGTGTATTTGCATTTTGAAGAATTGTAGATGAAGATCTCACATCTGGCTGGTGTTGGACAAGAAAATAACTGATTTAGAGGCCATGCACATCTCAAATTAAAGGTGGCTTGTCAAAGAACCAAGAGGAAAAGAAGAAAGGCCAAAAATTTAATAGATTTAACTAAGGCCCATTGAGACTCTCATTGTAAACTCTTTTGGTGAATTCCCTAAGGCCCATCTATCATTATATTAGGGTTAGGGTTTGGTTATCCCCTATATATATACCCTTGTAGTATCATTGTAGCCACCATCCTATCCATTATTCTGTATTCTCTTCTCCATTAATAAAAGTTCTTCCTTTTTACTATTTCTGCATTTTTCTTTCTTAGCAATAGGTGTTGTCTTCACAATTAGTTTTGGAAGAGCACCAATTGTATTTTACATTTGTTTCATTAGTGATTGGTCGTTTGATTAGTTTCAACGACAATCCTAATTTTATTTTTGTTGTTCTTCTTATTCTGCACTTTTATTTTCTACATTTTTGTTCTTGTTTTGCAATTTACTTTCTTTAGTGATTAATCGTTGATTAGATTCAACGATAATCCTAAGTTCGCAATTTCAGTTTGTTTTTATTTCAACATAATCTCCAGGCTTCGTCTAACTCGCCCAAGAGATTAGATAAATAATTTGATTTTAATTTACCTCCCTGTGTTCGACCTGTATGCTACACACCTGTGCGCTTGCAGAATTTTATTACAAATATCGCGCTTTTCTAATTCATAGGTTAGCGACGATCACTCCTCCATTAAAATCTTACATCTACATTAGAAGATTGAAGATCTACATCAAAAAAGGCTAGATCTACATCAGGAGAGAGTAGATCACATCATATTGGGAGATTTGAAGATCGTTCTTCGTTGTCCGGATTAGAGATTAGTCATTTTCACGCTATTTCGATGATTTGGTGAGTGATAGGCTTCTCCCATGCGGATTCAATCGAGTATATGGGTTGTTTGATCTTATTTTCATCAATTCAAGTTGTTTTCATCTAGATCTAAATCATGGTATGCATATTTTCATTTGAATCACCATAGGATCTATTCTAGCAACTTAAATTGGTAAATTTCTATGTTAATTCATGTTTTATGTAAGTAAGATCCATTGATTTATTTGTTCATTCATGATTTGGTGAATTTTGTGTGTTTGAATGATGAATAATCGTTGTTGTTGATGGTTGATTTTGATTGTTTGGTGAAATCGAATGTTTTGCTTAAGTATTGAATCGAATTGGAGTTGGATCGGGAGTGATTGTATGGATCGTCCTGTCTTGTTCTCCAAGAAATAGTGGATCGGCACACATGGGAGTTTGATGGATCGGGCATGCCAAACCCGATGGATCGGGTATACATTCCATGGATCGGGCATACATTCCATGGATCGAACAAGGTTTACACTACTAGATCAGGCAAAGACGCAATTGATGGATCGATAGCACAATTATGTGTATCGGCAGGGCAAGTGGTTAGCGCTATTGAATGGATTGTGCAACAACGGGTCGGTCACAGAAGTATACAGCGCATGGATTAGCACGCTGTGATGGATCGGTCATGGTATTTGATGATGGATTGGGTGTGGCCAAGGATATGGATCGGGCATACCGATCCATGGATGGATCGGTCAATTTTGCACATGTTGGATCGGGCAGACCGATCCATAATGGGTCGGTAGCGGACGATAGCATTTCTAAACGCTGTGGATATAAGTAAAAAAAGCTGTGAATGGTGTTATCATAGCAAAAAGGTGAAATGTTGTGAATTGAATGTCGATCAAAAGTGATAATTATTTATTTTGGCTCATGTGGCTTCGAAGTGAAATCAAGGAGGAATGTTCGAAGTGTTGTAATGTGTTCGTTGATCGATGAAATGCAACAAATGTGGAGATGACTCAAGTGTGTTTTGTGCTCGTGGATAGTGGTTTCTCAAGTGTGTTTTGAGCTTATGGATAGTCGTCGCTGATGACGACTAGAGTTATGGGGGATAAAGAATTATTGTTGTCGTAGGTTCTAGCGAACTCGAAGCGGATGTATAATAGGGACGCCTAAAAGACCGGTTGAATGGTCGATTACCCTGGGAAGACACATTGGCCTAGAGATACGAGTCATGATGGCGTATGGAGTTTTTGCTAGAACCGGGGTTACCATTATACCTTGACGGACGACATGGTGTTGAGCCGGTCATACGAGCAACGATGGTTTCAAAGCAGAATTGGCGGTGATAGTCAGGGTCATGGATGATGATTGTTTTGCTTGTATCGTCTTGTGTAGATTACTCGACGTCGAAGAAGATATCTCTTGGGTGCTTGTCTGACATTGGTTTAGGCCTTCGGAGCTTGTGCTTTGGGGATGTCAATATCGATTAGAATGGTCTACGCTTGTTAACTAGTTGCCATGAATGTACTGTTTATTTTTACTTCATTATTGGTAAAGCCTATCACTGTCGGATGTTGAAAAGACGGGTTTGGTTCTTCTCTGTTGGTATGATTGTTAGATTAGTTGATTAATCTGCCTATTCTCATATACTTTATTAATGATGTTAGATAGTTGTTTTATCACTCATTAAGATTGTTTTTTGACTCACAGTTTTATGTTTCCTCTTATTACCCTGGTTGTTCATGCATTGTGTTTGGACGGGCAGACTAAGTCATAGGTGACAGATGATAGATCTTGATGAGGACGATGCTGCTGAGCGATGACGAGTAGGAGGCTTACGTATTATTTACTGCTATCTACTATTAGTTGTTTCCGCTGTTATTATGACGTGTGCTTCCTTGAGTGACCTTGTCGTGTGGCATTTTGTACATACTTTTATGATGTATTCCAAAGGATGTATGGATCTTTCTAGGTTATATGAAAGTTTAAGTTTCTGGTCAATTATGCTTCACTATTAATGTCTGTTATATATGTTCTATTATGCTTTATCTCTGCATTGTGCGTTATACGACAGATTCCGCTTGTGTTATCCTACCTTGATGATCGTCCATAGCTGTCTGGCATGTCTTTTAGCGCATTATTCCTCTTGTTAAGTGTGGGAGTTATGGGCGGTCGTCACAATTGTGATGCTAGGTAGAATCAATATCATTGTTAAAAATTTTAGGTAGATCCAACAACTGTAATCTTGGGTAGATCCAAGGTAATATGTCAAATCCTGTGTAGATCCAAACATTGTGATTTCTGGGTAGATCCAAATATTATAACTTTGAGTAGATCCAAACGAGTGATTTTTGGGTAGATCCAAATGTTATGATTTCTAGGTAGATCCAAAATGGGTATTCCTGGGTAGATCCAAAATTATAGTACTTGGAAAATCAATCTCTTTGTTGATGTTGTTTGCGTAGCTATGGGGTTTTGGATTCATTTGTGTGATTTGGTCATTGGGATATATTGTTTAGATCCAATTGGGCTATCAAGTTGATTCTTAGCCATTGTTCCAATTGGTTTTATTTCATATAGTGCCCCCTTCTTGTGTATAAACTCATAAGCGAGTTTACTAATTATCTCTTAAGGCAATTTCTGTACCTCCTCGATGTGTTGTTTTCATAGTTAATCCATCTTAGAGTTCATGACTCCTAAATTCATGTAGGTCATTCAGTTATGTTAATCGTTAAAGTTCACAGCATGGGGTCATTCACGATGTAGCATGCCTGAAAGAGAATATCACCCTTTGTACATCTTATTATTGTTATTATTATCTATGTTCTAATATTTCAATTGGGTTGACCCATGTGTGCTAATGCCTGGTCAAACCGAATTCTTGCATGTAATCCTAAGATAGTCCTTTTGCAGCCTTTCATTACTTCTAGAAGCCTCGCTTTAGTTAGTTCTTTAGCATGTTCAGTTTGTACTTATATTTGTATTCCACATATCGACGTACTTGGGACTTTTTAAATACAAGATTACAAATGGTAGCCCCTATCCAGCCTTATTCTTCGATTTAATAGATAGTATTACTCGATAATGCGCTCTATTAGGGACTCGGGGTGGGGCGTTACAGATACACTCCCTACTCACAACATACACGCCCTCGACTCAGATGATATCAAGTTATAACCAACCGACAACAACAACCAAAAAAGACTTAGATCCAAAACACCATATCCCATCCAACTCTAGGGAACTTGGATAAAACCCACCACATTGGTATAATCGATTTATAAATGAATTCATCTAAAAAAGAGTGGAGTGGTTTGTCTTTCAGTAGTTGACCAAGTAAACTAAGGAGGATAACAGAGAAGTAGTCGAGAAAGGTTCAGTCGCGATAAGTTAAAGCTAAATGGAGGAGTAAACTGATAATGGTGAAGCGAGATGGAACTCACGAGACAATAACAGGTGGAAGAAAGTGAAGGCACAACTAAGGGTTTACCGTGGGAGAGGGTTACAACAAGAAGAAGGCAAGGGGATAGGACAGAAAACAACGTCGAATCCTAGTTCTAGAAGCTTCAGATTGGAACGAAATCGTGGATCAGGAAAAGGCTAAATAGAACGATCAAAACCTCAAGGGGAAAGCTAAGGTTGGCGGAGATGGATTGAAGAAGAAGAAGGGGGAGGAGATGAAATAGAAAGCGAGGAGCAAATAGTAGGGAACAAAGAATAAGAAGCCAATGAAAAATATGGAGGCAGCGGGGAAAACCCTATTATCTTAACTTTGACAGTATTTAGCGCTGGTGCATGTAAAAAGCTCTTTTTATTAAACTCAAAACTTCAACGTATTTTTAATAAAAATTATTTCAAAAAAGTATAAAGAATAAAATTATTATTTTATTTCCTGAAAAGTATTTCAAATTTGTAACTTTGTTTAACATTCCAAATTTTCATTTGAAAGTAGATATTAACTTTTGTTCTCAATTCAGACTTTTGACATCTTTTTTACATATGAGGGTATTTTTAAACTTCGCAGTAGGACCAAAAATTATGATTCTAACCATTAATATTAACTAAAGGTTGTTGGTTACAAAAATATAATAACAAAAGTGCCTACGGTTATGTGAATAAGTTCAAACATGTTTGTCATTATTCACATACAATGTTGAATATAACAGAAAAAGAAAACGCAAGTGCAGACATTTCAGCATATACTGTGAATACATGCAGAAATATCCACAATTATTATATAGTGTATTGTGGACATGTCTCGGTGTATAGAAAAGCTGTAGACATGTCTGTATTTTTTTTTGTATGATTGCTTTTTTTTCTGCAACTTTACTGGAAGCGATATAATTTTCATTAGTATGCAATTATTATCATTTTTTGGATGATTTTTCGGCACTAATATGATGTTTGAATAAGTATAGACATTGAATTTGAAAGTTTGAAGCAATTAGCAAAAATTGCATAAAAACATTAAATATTTTGATATAATTGCTACGATGCATACAAATTTTTGAAAAATTGCATATTTTCCTACATTTTCGTTGAAGCGTGCATTTTTGTTTTTGTTTTTTTTAAAAGCATTTTTTTTGTATTTTCCTTACATAAAATCAAAGATGATTATATATATTGAATTAAGTTTTGAAGTTTGATTTTTTATGTTGATTTTTGATATTAGCCCGATGGATATTGCAATCGATTGTCTTACGCTTGAAACGTTGTTGTCTACTGTGAAAGGAATCCATATAATGCGATAACAAAGAGAAGGTAATTTTCATTTGGTGAGTTCCAATTAATAAAGCAATGCAGAGAAAGAATGGAACAACATACCATGTGAGTCTGTTACGCTTCAATGATTTTGCGAAATGGGCTAATTGTTTCGCCTGTTGCCATCGCAATTAAAGTATTTGGACATGCTGACTTTCTGGATTACCAATTTTATTATTTATTATGATGAACGAGGAAAGGGCACATGTTAAAGGTGATGTCGGTTTCTTTCATCAGCACCCATAATTATATGCGTTTAGCCGTCGCATTTGACCCCTTAATAATAAACAAAACATGGATCCATAGACTATAGTCCATACATGACACGGTCATTGGAAGTCGTTCGGTGTCATATCTGGATCCTACAGTTACAGGATGAGATAAAATACAAAATTATAAAGTTTTTATTTTTCCTATTTAACATTTTTACCATATAGATGCTTTTCGGCCAACAAAGATTTTTTATTATAAATTCTGAACCATAAGTTTTGTTTATCTTTATGTATAAGGTGAAATTCAAAGTAAGATCTGATGATTTAAATTTTAAAATTAACATTTTTGAAAGTTTTTGTTTCCTGAACACAAAAGGTACTTATATTACATAAAGAAACTAAATACACACAAAAACTCAAAAAGCAACCATCAACGGTCAAAAAAATAGCGTCCTGTCTTTGAACATTGGCTTTCTCCAATCCTTCCATTGCTCCAATCTTTCCATTAAATATTTCTTCCTCTAATCTCTCCTATGGGTTTGTGGAGACTACGTCTATGCTCTCTCTCTTGAGATTCATTTATCCCATATTCATTGGTGCCAATGTCAGTAGTTTTCTCTGGTAGATCTACTGTTGAGATTGGCTTATTTTCACTTAACGATTTTTCTGCGTTGCTCCGATTCAAATTTCTGCTTATCGATGGGTTATTTATGGAGCGTTCTCCATTGTTCTCGCATGGGTTGGTGTCTTCTCTTCCCCCTCGTAGGCAAGATCCGTGTACTGCTGAGCCTAGCGTGGCTGTGCCGCGGAGTTCCGAACTCAAACGAGAAAAAAGGGAGCTCACCGCCCTTTTTGTCCCTCATTTGAGCTTCTAGAGCTCGTGTGCCTCTACATCCGCGGCGGTGCAAGGATTTATGGTGGGATCTCTGAGGTGTGGAGGAGATGTTGGCCCAAGTGTCGGGCAGGTTTTCTCTACTTCTGTGGTTTCTGGAGGGGATTTCATCACTCCTCCTAGCACAGACGGTTCCTCTTTTGGTAGCGTGCAGGTTTCTAGAGGTTCTCGAGAGCGGCCTGTGGGTTCTCGTCGCCGACTCAGACGTAATTCTCGTCGGAGATTGAAATCAGGCTTGGTTGCCTCTTCCCACTCTATAGCTAGCATCGCTGCTTCGGTTGCTGCCTCATCTGGTTCTTTTGCACCCTTTAAGCAGTCAGCCCTTCGATTTGGTTGTCCAATGCATTTGACTATTTAGATCTCTTAGACTGCGAGGTTGAGAGGATGGCTGGCTGCTCTCCCTCATCGGCTCCTGCAAATAGCTTTTCTGGTGTTGTAGGGAGCTCTATTCCGCTTCGTCAGTTTGTGGATGTATGCGAAGTTGAGGATTTCATCACCTCAACATCGACACTTATTGATGGTCCTCTGTTGGCAAAAATTGGTTGGTTGCCTTGTGATGCAGTAGGCATTTTGCTGCCTCGGAGGTGCTTGGCTGAATATGTATCTCAGCAGCAAGCTTCAGCTGGTTGGCTTAGACGGTTAGCGGGGATAGAGAAGGAGTTCACCGCCAACTCGTCCCTTGCCCACATTTTTAAAGATGAGAATCAGGAGGTTTCGGTTGTGGCAGCAGGTTCAGTTTGTGGACGTGCGCGGAGTGTGGCTCCGGTATGCTTTGTCAACTGTTTTGCGGCTCTGGTTGAGTCTCTTTACTGGTGAAGGAAGTCCCATCCAATAGCGCTTCGCTATCATTTAAAGGGGAAGACCTGTCCTTGGAGCTTAGCGTTGGAGCCAAAAGCTGTTGTCTGGTTGGCATGGCCTTTAGTGCTTCAGCGCTGGAACATAATATAATCGGTGGGGCTAGGTTTGTTGTTGGTTTGAGATGCTTTAGTTTTGAAGATGCTCTTTCAAGACAGGTTTTGGGCTGTTCGGAGAATGGTTTGGATGTGCCGGCTTTGGCTGGTGCAACGTCGTTTAGCTCGGCAACGCTGGATTCTTCGGTTTTACAGCTGTGTGCTCATGTTAGCGAAGGTTCTTTTTTATCTTCTGTGGGATGCTACGGTGTAGGCTTGCCTGCTGAGGCGGTAGTAGGATCAGTTTCGGTTTTGGGGTTGAGGAAGGAGGCTATGGAGTCGCTAGATGATTCGGGATGTCGACGGTTACCTGATTTACACCTTCTCCCAAGGCAGGTACTCTCTGTTTACTCTGATCGTTATGGGCATGTCAGCTTTATGTGCTAGTGAGTCAGTTTTGTTTCTCCTTTATGCGGCATGTTTTTTGTCATGAGGTTGCATTTTCCCCTGGTCGCCGCGTTTCTGTTAGTGCTTTGATCCAATTGTCCATGTTTGTGGACTCTTCTGATCTTGGAAGTGTGTCGGTTTGGGTTAGGCCTGTTCCTTTTGTGGGTGTTGCTCCTGCGACTTGTTCTGTTCGAATTTTACCTACAGTGAAGGTCTATCAATCCGACGATAGATCTCCTTTGGTGAATTTCATACAGAATTTGGTGTCGTCTCCTTCGATCAACTCCTCTCTTTTGTTTGTCTCTCGCGATGTTGTGCTTCAGTCGTCTTCTTCTTGTTCTTCTTCTTCTTCTTCTTCTGCTTCTTCATCTTGTTCTGTTATTGCTTCGCCTGTGCCTTCTGGATCTTCTTCCTTTCTTAGTAAGGCTGAGATAGCGATCATTAATGATCGTCTATCATGCCTTACTAAGAACTCTTACCTGCCTCGATGTTCGGCAAGGGGCGCTTGTACTCCTGATCTGAGGCTGGGTGTCCCTCCCGGGGTTTCTGATCTTTGTGAGGACTTTGTTCCCCTGACTACTCGATCTTATTGTCGTAGTCGACGGGCGGCTCCTCGCACTCCCTGTTCCATTCGCACACGCTTTGTAGCGGTGTCTGAGCAGATCGTCAGATCTACTCGGCATACTCTTTACCTTATTTGAGTTAGGCGGTTCGCTCGTCCCTCGTCGCCTGCTCCTTGAGTATCGGTAGCTTCTTTAGTGTTGGTTCTCCATGGCGAATTTCCTTTTCTGGAACGTTCGGGGTATAGGGAATGATGCATCGGTAGCTAGGCTTAAACATATTGTTCGTAAGCACTCTATCGGTTTGGTAGCGCTTCTGGAACCACTAGTGGGACCAGACGCGATCACCTCTGCGGTGTTCTCTCTTGGCTTTGTTGGGGCCTTAGCTAATGTTTCCAACAAGATTTGGATCCTCTGGTCCAAAGGTGTTGTCGTTCACCCTATCTTCGATTCAGATCATCTTTTATCTGTGGCTTGTTCATTTCCCTCTTTTTCTTCGTCCTTCCTCTTTTCTGCGGTCTATGCTAAGTGCGATAGGTTTGAGAGGCAAGCCCTGTGGGCGGATGTTCTTTCTCTATCTGACTTGGGATTTTCTCTTTCCGTGCTAGGTGGCGACTTTAATGTTGTTGCGAGTCAAGCAGAAAAGCAAGGTGGTAATGTCGTTTATCGTTTGGCGGTTGCTGAGTTCAACGCCTTCATCGTTCAATCGGGTCTCTCTGAAGTGCCTTTTGTTGGGTCGGCTTTCACCTAGTGTAATAACCAAGAAGGCCCTAACCGGATTCTGTCTAGGCTTGAAAGAATATTCGCTTCTGAAGGTTGGTTTAATTTACCTTTCTTGTTTTCTATCTCCCATCTGCATCGCACCTTTTCCGACCATGCCCCTATGCTTCTTAGTTGTTCCCCCTGCTCCCTGTCCGGCCCGTCCTCCTTTAGGTTCCAAAGCATGTGGCGATCTCACCACTCTTTCCTCGGTGTCGTTGCCGACTCCTGGTCATCGCCTGTGAGTGGTGCCCCCTGTGTTGCTTTCTCTCGCAAGCTGAAGAGGCTTAAGACTTGTCTAAAGGCGTGGAATCTGCTGGTTTTCAAGAATATTTTTGATCGTGTCAGAGCGGCTGAAGAAATTCTTATACTAGCAGAAGCGACTTTTGATGAGGAGCCAAATGTTGTCCACAAGGAGGCTTGGGCGTTGGCCCAGCTCGCTTTCTCCTCTGAACTTCGAATCGAGCACGACCACCTGAGGCAGAAAGCTAGAATCAAGTGGATTGTGGAAGGTGATACGAACTCCAAATTCTTTCACTCGACTATTCGTAAAAAGAATAGTCTTCTCACCATTCGTCAGATTCGTCGCCCAGGCCTTTCTTTGGCTTCCACTCCTAGTGAAGTCAAAGATACTATTCTCTCCCACTTCCAATCCTTTCTCCCCTTTCCTTCGGTTTCGTCGCCTGACCCGTCCCTTCTTGCTTTCATTCCTAGGTTGATCCTTCCATCGGACAACTTTGACCTAGCTGCACCCTCTACCTTGGAAGAAATACGTACTTGCGTATTTTCTCTAAGTAAGGACAGTGCGAGTGGGCCAGATGGTTTCAATGGAGTATTTTATAGGAGTGTGTGGCCTATCATTCAGGCGGACTTTTGCCTGGCCGTTCAGTCCTTCTTCTCTGGTGAAGATCTCCCCGCTGGTTGGACTTCCACCAATTTAGTTCTCATCCCAAAGAGTGATCATCCTACCTCTTGTTTGGATTTCAGACCTATCAGCTTACGTAACTTCTCTAACAAGGTCATATCAAAGGTTCTAACCTCTAGGCTAGCACCGTTTCTTGAGCGCATTATATCTTCTTCGCAGGCTGGGTTCATAAAAGGACGTCTTATCACTGATAACGTCCTTTTAGCCCAGGAGCTGATATCTCAGATTGACATGAAGGTTCGAGGCCCTAATGTGGTCGTAAAGCTAGACACGGCTAAGGCTTACGACCGCATGTCGTGGTTCTTCATCGTCAAGGTCCTAAGGGCTTTTGGTTTTCCAGAACCTCTTATCGATGTGATCTGGAGGCTTCTCTCCAACTGTTGGTTTTCCGTCCTTATTAATGGCTTGGCTACCGGGTATTTCAGATCCGGTAGAGGCCTCGGGCAAGGAGATCCCCTGTCCCCTTCCCTTTTCGTCATTGCTATCGAGGCTTTTGTTCGTGGACTCCGTTCCCTTACGATAGCTGGGTAGATCCACAGGTTCGGTATCCCAAGGGGTTGCCCTATCATCTCCTCCTTATCTTTTGCTGATGACATCATCATTTTCACAAATGGTTCTTGTCATTCTATCCGCAGTCTTCTTGGTTTTATCAGACGGTACTAGGATTGTTCGGGGCAACTCGTGAACACCGCCAAAAGCTGCTTTGTTCCAGCTAAAGACCTCTCTTCGATAAGATCCTCTTGGATCGAATGTACCTCTGGCTTTAAGTCCACTTCCCTTCCTCTTCCTTATCTTGGTATAGTACTATATCGAGGTAGGAAGCTCAACGCCATTTTCGATCCCTTAACCGATAAAGTTAGGGGTAAGATTATTAGGTGGAATGCTTCCCTCATATCTCAGGCTGGTAGACTTGTTCTCATTAAGTCTGTCCTTGACTCCATGGGTTCACATATTTTTGCTGCTATGACACCCACAGCTTCCTTCTTCCGCTCTTTCCGTGCTTTGGCCTCTTCCTTTTTCTGGGGCAACAAGGACAACGTTTCTCGTCATCATTGGATTTCTTGGAACGTCATTTGTCGTCCCAAAGGTGAGGGAGGCCTTGGCCACCGTAATCCTAAGGACAACTGTTTGGCCTTTGCTTGCAAGCTTTGGGCGAGGTTTGGAGCGAACAACTCCCTCTGGGCGACGTTTCTCCACGCTAAGTACCATAGGCTTGCAACCATGAATTACATAGGTATCCCTTCTTACGCTAGTGAGACGTGGAAACGTATGCAATCCGTGAAGGCCATAACAGATGCCCATGGGGATGGTACTATTTTGAACGACACTCCTTTTTCTCTCAAGGCTGCGTGGGAGACAGTGCGGACTCCTGGTCCACGTCTTCCTGTTTTCAGCTTTATCTGGAATGTCCGTATCCCGCCAAAGGTTTCTCTGTTTATGTGGAAAACATTGCATGATGGTTTACCAATTGATGAGAACATTCAGTGTATCGGCATCCCGCTTGTGTCCAGATGCAGGTGTTGCAACACTGGACACTCTGAGTCCTCTTTTCACTTGTTATTCTCTGGTGCCTGTGCCGGAGCTGTTTGGAATTACTTCGGGAACCTGATGGGTTGTCGAGGTAATGCCAACTCGTTGGAAGGTGTGCTGAGTTTCTGGTGGGCTGGGAACTCTGGAAAATCCTTTAGGTCTATTCTTTTTCATCTGATTCCTTGTCTTATCTGCTGGCACATCTGGTGCTCTAGGAATAAGGCAGTTTTTGAAGAAGTGGCTATGGATCCTCCTTCGATTATCCAGAAAGTTAGGAACGATGTGTTTCTAGCATTCCGGGGCCACCCTTTCAGAGGTGTCTTAGGTGCCCGCTCTAGAAGATTGGCCGTTATGTTTGATATTTTATCGTCTACGGCAAACCTAAGGGCTGGCATCGGTTGATTTAATCTCCTTTTTCCCCATACCCTCCATCCCCCCCTCGGGTCTAATGACGTTTGCTAGTTGTGCAGGATATTTAGGTCCCAGGTTTGGACTGCTTGGAGCTTGGTGGGTGCTTCTGTCAGCATTCTGGAGCAGGTACGGTTGGAGAATTTGAAGACCGGACGACTAATGTGGTCTGGGATCCAACTTTTGAGGAAGTCGTGGAAGCTATCTTGTCTTCAGTTTCAGAGTTGCCAAGTTGACACCTTCTCAGCCTTGGCCTTTTGGCTTTCTTGGAGACATGTCCACTGCTCATGAGCTCTTCTACTTTTGGAGAGTTGGTCTCATCGCCGTTCCTTCGTATGCTGACGATACATCTGCTTCGTCACAGGATTTGATTGGAGCTGTTTTTCCTTTGTTTATTGCTTTTTACCTTTTGTTGTATTTCGGTTTTTGTCTCTAGTTTGTGTGTGCACGGTTTCTGTTATACAAAATCGTTTTTGTGAGCCGTTGGAGAATGGCTAGATTCTCCCTTTTGGTATATTATTATCTTGTGATATATATATATATATATATATATATATATTACATAAAGAAAAATTACATCGCATCCAAAAATTATACAACGATGCAACAAATACTTTACAAACAAGAAACAAAGCCAACTCAAAAGAAGAAAAACATTACAACACACCATTGAAAAATATACACGAACACGGATAACACTTTAAAACTGCTCCAAAAACCCAGTCCGAATCAGCACATCAAAAACCCAAAAAGACCAGCAAGAAAGCCCATCATACACTTAAAGAGACCAACCCGCAAGAGAAATAAGCCGATTAAATTCGCGGTTTTTTGGTAGAAAAAAATTGAAGGCACCCTAACAGCGTAAATACATGCTTCCCATTGTTAGTCATATCAGACTAAAATTGCTTCATACAGGAGGCAAGTTTTGTCACAAACTGCTTAATTATCCTCTCATCTCAAAACTAATTTCCCACTCACATGTCTTTGGACCATTTAGACATACGATACCAAGCATAAATAGAAAAGAAACAACAAAATAATAAGTTAAGCTAAAACTATGAACGGATACTTTTGGATGTGAATAGTGTCATATCTGCATCCGCATCCGCAAACGAACATCGGATAATTATCCGCTTCACCAGCAGTTGATAAATCAACGAACATAAGTGATTTCTTTTAAGTTTAATATAAACTTTTTTAACTCAATTGACTACTATAGTGCTGCAAATAAATAAATTTGATGATAGTGAGCAATTAACACTCATTTAGTAGACTTTCAACTTTACAAAATAATAATTTTATGTATTTCATTATGATAAAATACACATAATTTGAACTATAATTATGGAAAAAAATGAACAGAAAAGATGCATTTATATCTGCATCCGTTTTTTCGGATATCAGATATTTATACACTTTTCAAATGCATATACAAACGGGTTTCAGATTTTTCGAATGTTTATTGACAGCCCTAGACATATCAGTCGATCAAAAATAGAATACAACGATTAAGATTTCTTTTCAAATGGTTAAGGAAGCCAATAATATTTGAAGTTGGATTGTATGTCCCAACATCGTCACCAAACTCAAATTGCAATAAATGGTTAAATAGAGACTCATTTTCCATAAGGTGAGCCATTGATTCAGTGAACTAATATATTACAAATGTGTCTCGTTTTGGGTTTTCAAAAGATGAAGCCAGATTTCCAAGGAAGGAAGAATCGGCCGATCATCCGCCCTCTGGGTATGTGATAGTCAATTATCACATGCTCTCTAGTGGGGGCAATTCCTCTCTTTAATTCTTACTTAGAGTCCGTTTTGCGGCACTTGGTCATTGTCCCATATCAGTTGCACCGTAGTGGGTATCAGATTTTACTCGGGCTATACATACTTTTCATGAAAGTCCAGCAGCAAGAACCTACGTTTACAGACATTTTCTCTTTATATGCTTTTAAAAGAAGGGAGGTGGACGGTCCTTCTTTCCTTTTTATGGAGGGCATGCATGGTAGAATTATTACTGGTTTAATGGATGGTGCCAAGGGCTTCCCTGATCAATATTTCTACGTCCGGTGCCCTCGTAGATTTTACGGGCAATGAGCGGAAGGAGGTAATTACAACTTTTCTCTAGAATTCTTACTCCTTTCTCTTTCTCATTTGACTTTCTTTCTGATTTTTGTAGTGATTCCTTTTGTTACGGGTCTTACTCTAGACCAAGCTCTTCTTAATTCTTTGACAACTGTTGACAAAACCGAAAGGAGTGGACAAGTATTGCTTTCAGAGGAAAAACTCTTAGCTGATTCATTCTACACGATCTTTTAAAAAGACTTTGGTCCATCGTCAATGTTCCATTGGAAAACCTTCTACCAAAAGGAAAAGCCTAGTCCTTTGTGAAAGTAGTCGATCTTCGCCTTTGATTACCGAAGGGAGTGATAGGGGAGTAGACAAGAACATAGATGGCTTGAGGGACGATATAATTTCTGAAATGATCGCTGAAAATTTTGCTCACCCTATTACTCAGGTAGAAGGTTTCTCAGGGACTTTTGGAGGCCTGGGGGATTTTGACTCCGTCAAATACCCGAGTCAGGGTGACATTGTGATGTCTGATCCCGTGATACCTGATATAGGAAGAACTCGAGAATCCGTTCAACGTCTTGGGAAAGCTTCCCTCGAAACTGGTTTGATATTATCTTATTCGTAGCATACTTTCCCATAAATCTCATAATTTTGAACGCTTACTAATTCATGTTTCGCTTTTCAGGTGTAAATATGAAACATTAGTTATTTGATAGCTTCTCTCAGCAAGCTGACCTTACTGATCCACAAAGTCTCTTACAACCTCGCCTTTCCTGTCATTTGAAGCGTTCCCAGTCATCTTCAAGTTCTCAGGTTCAACATACCTCTGAACTTCCAATGATTGATTCTTTAAGGCGTGGAGGACTTGCCCGTGCCAAGGCACTGGCTAAAGACAATAAAGGTGAACACCTTGTAGAAGAAGGAGGAAGGAAAAGTAGCAGGATCAACCGAAGCAAGAATGAGACTCAGAAATGCTCCGCATTAATTGAATCTTCTGAACAATCCGTCGTTCCGACCTCTACTCAAATTCAAATGATTCGTGATCGTCCACCTTATAGGGTTCCACCTGGAAGTTTGATGCTCAAGGATCGCTTCAGTGGTTGGGACCTAAGGAGGATGTATTTTGACTTGGATTTACATCCAAATGACAGGCGAGATGCTGTTAAGAGTTTAGATGTCATAAAAAGTTGTATGATTAATCAGTTTAACACCGTTAAGAACAAACTTGAAACACAGCTTAATCTGGCCATGAATAATATTGATAGGAGACTAGAACATTGGGCAAAACTTGGTTATGAATTCCAGAGATTGAATGCTCGGCATCTTGACCATTTTGACATTTTAGAAAACGATAAAGTTGGACTGATTCACTCGATTAGATCCCAAGAATCTGAAATTGCCTCTTTAAAGAATGGGAACATAAAAGTGACTGACTTAGAGGCCAAAAATGTCGAGCTTAAGAAAGAGCTGGAGATTGTGCGAGCGCGACTTCAAGAAGCTCAATATGCTCAAGAACTCGCTGAGTGCCACTTGGCCTTAGAATGACGGGCTTTGATTTCTTTTAAACAGGAAAAAATGGCTATCGAGGGAAAAATTACTTCCCAAAATGAGACCCTTAGAATCCTTGAAGAAGATAAAAGAAGGTTGCGTAAAGATCTTGACAAAGCCAGAATCAGGACTGACAATACTTTGTTTCAATTCTATATTTGCAGTGTCATGAGTCATGGGAGTTTAGGTTATTTGAACAAGGATTTTCAGCGAACTTTGGCCCTGGTTTGGTAACAGGTACTTTTATATTCCAATAACACTGATGATAAATACCTTCAAGAGCAGCTTTTAGAAGGAGAAGATTGTAAGGCTCTAGCTGAAGGCAGGAGGATATTGGCGGATGAGCAGCTCAATATTTTAGGAAGAAACATTCAGATGCTATCAATACTTGTGACCCACCCAGTTCTGTTGGGTTTGAAATTTCGAGTTCTCATACTCCCTCCGTGGGCCGTTCTGCCCTAGATGTTGCCGGAATTCGAGCCATTATCGAGCACTCAGTTCAAGAAAATGTTGTTAAGCAATATGCGAGTTATGGCGACACTTCTTTAAATGCGAATGATTATGGGGTTGGCCTTATGTACCCAGTAACTCTAGGTAAAATTGATATCTATCAGTCTACCCCGGATTTGGATTTCCTTATTTCTTCACCTGGAATTGCTGAGTTTCGTGCTTGCTATTCACTTGCATCAGGTGTGCTTTCGCCACCTCCTTTGCCTGCTTGTGGTACTACTGTTCAACCTGTCACCGTTGATTCCATCTTAATATCCACTTGCATTAATCCTCTCATCACACCTTCATCAGATGACCCATCTTTACCTGATGTGTCTGATTCGGAAGATGAGGACGGAATTTGAAATACCAAGGCTGTGTCCGCTTTAGTACGCAGAAGGAAACCAATTTGTAAGTAGTCCAGAACCATTAGTCTGTCTCTTCCCGATGGTTCTTTTATGTAAACAGATCAGTAAGAGATGAATGTTGAACAGTTGGTTCATCTTTTACTTCCTCTGTTTAAGAAGCAACATTTGTGACTTTTTATGCTCTCATTTAAACCTATTTCCTTTATCTGTTACATATTTAGACCGGTTGTATACGCGAGTGCCGACCCTCGCTTAATATTTTTATGTTTGCGTACTTAAGTTTGTATTGTTTGGTATTATAATAGTTTTACCACTCCGCTCTTATGAGTGAAAGTACTTCATGGGGAATTTATTTGTTAGCCACGCGAATTTTATCGTTCATTTACTTTTCGCAGTAAAGTTATAACGAGTCTATGGTATGTTTTGAGTGGGCATTGTTGATTTTTTACACAATGGTGATGTCCCCATACCAAAGCTCTTTATAATTTCATAGACTTTCTTCATTTTAATCACGATTTCAATTGATCAATTCGTGATTTTTGAGTTGATGTTCAACCACATCCCCTGCTAACTTGGCTGTACAAGTTTATTTTTAGGGATTAGTTCTTTTTTTAAGAGATGCACGTGGTCATTATGTGTGTTTTTTTGGGTGTCCCCAGGGGAGGTCTTGGGTTTCAATTTTCGATCCAAGTTTGGGCTTGTTAGTCCTGATTTTTCTAGGACTGAAAAGACCTCGTTGGATACCCCCTTTCGGCTAGGATTTATGTTATCCCCTTTCGGCTAGGATTTTTGTTACCCCCTTTCGGCTTGGATTTCTGTTATCCCCTTTCGGCTAGGATTTCTGTTACCCCCTTTCGGCTAGGATTTCTGATTTGCGTTGGTCCTTCCAGCATGTTTTGTCGGTCTTTCTACCACTAGAACTGGTGTTTTCAGCCTTGGTATTTATCCGTGGGACATTTTTACCATTACCCTTGTACCTTTCTTGAAGCCTGATGTCAATTTCTTCAGTGAATGCTTACCAAGAGAAGTACCATCTTTTGACTTGTTGTTTGTCTTAGAACAACTTGTCCCGTCGAGCCGATGTGCTCATTCGTCCTATTTGGTTCGCATGATGTTTGTGCTTTCAGGCCGCTTTACTTAAAATGTACATTGAGAATCTTCCCGTCACAATTAGGCTGTATACGATTAATTGCTTCTATCATGCCTACATTCCAAAAAGTCAGCTTTTAGCATGAAGTGATAAGTATGTTATTCAGATCATTTCCTTTGTACAAGGCATTTTTAAGTAGACCATTGCCAAATATTAGCATGAATATAGTGAGTGACAAAGCAGGGTAAAACGACTACTATTTCTTAAGTAAAAAGGGTAAAAACAGGGTAATAAAGCAAAATAATAGGGATTCTAGTTTAAAGCTCCATAACCAGGACACCAGTTACTAATCCTTAAAACAAGCATTGGCTTCGGATTAGTTTAGGCCTTTTCCTCAAAGCTCGTTGCCCCTTGTTCGTAGAGAAGGGGGACAATGTTCGTGGTCTTGCACATATTTTTGCGAATGGTTCTCCTTGACCAGCCCCTCAATTAATGATTTTAAGTGTCTACACTCATTAGTATCGTGTCCTGATTGGTTATTGAATTGACAGAACCTTCCTGATTTTATGGTAGCGTCTCTGACTTGCATCCGTTCTGGAACCGGATACTTTTCAGTGCTCTTAGTTGCCATGAAGATATTCCCTATGGTTTTATTGAGGGAGGTAAATTCAGAATTCTTGAAAAAGCGTGGCTTCTTTTTAGGCTGGTTGATTCTTCCTTTGTTGCTTCTCTTCGAAACTTCACCTGTTGCTCCTAAGGTATATTTTCGCTTTTCATTCCGATCCATGGAACGAGTGCCTTTTTCCGTGCTAGATCTTCGTCGGACTTCAATTTGGGAAAGAAGCAAATACGGCCCCACGGTTGACGCCAAAATGTTTTCACCAAAAAATTGCTTAAACACCAAAGGTAATAAAATTGTACTTCACCAATATGGTAGAGAAATAAATGGAGCCATATTTGATAACAATTGAAAATGAAAATGCGAGAAAGATAAAATAGAGATAAGATTTAGAGTGGTTCGGCCTTATATTAGGCCTATGTCCACTATGAAGATAGCTTGCATCTTATAACGGGGATTACAAAATACATAAACTCTTTTTTTTCATATATCTCTATATCCACTCAATATACTCTCATTCATACATTTCAATCCTGGGATTTTATGAGAGAATGGTAGAGTTTGAAGAGGAGAAGGATGGGTGAATGATTGAGAAGGAGGATGTCTTGTTTTCCCTAATTACAAGGTTGTACTTGACGCCATGGACAAATGGATGATGAAACTTCGAGTGGAGAAGATGATCATTACTTCCAAGTGCTTAAGGAGTGACTGAGGATAGAATTTAGCAGCACTTTGTGGTTAAAAATATTCGATCCCCTTTACGCTCACAACCATGGCATATTTATAGGTGAGCTCTCTTGAGGAAATGAACCGAAGTCTGTATATGCAGGCTATGTGTGACGGCCCGCCCTGCACCAACCGACATTTACTCCAAGGTTGCGCTGTACACATGCCCGACTAGCACGGGACGGGTCGTCAGAAGAAAAGGGAAGAAGGAAATTGACTAACGAGGAACCTGTAGAATGTCTTACAGCGCATGGAATAAAATTTAATAATAACATACTTGACATAAAACAGGTGAGACAGTGCATAAGCTGAAAACTAAAACCAACATCAACATCAATGCAGCGGAAATCCAAATACAGCTTATTACAACTTTCTAAATTTACTGTCTCTAAACAAATAGCTAAAGTAGAAGATGCACCACTAATGCCCAAGCAGTGATCTTCAACAACACAGGGAGAATACTATATATATAATACGTGAAAGCCTCCTGCTCGTCTCCGGATCATCTACCCGTGCATCACCAGCTAACCTGTCTCTAGTCTGCTCGTGTGAGCACCCAGAGTAATAAGAAGAGACATAAAACTCTGGGTCAGACATAAAGCCTGGTATGAGCGATAAGCATCTAAACAGAACAATAAAAGGTATACTAAACCATACCTGAACCTGGACCTGCAACCAAAGAGTTAGTACCACATACCGTACAATACTCTAAGGTGCCATAATAAATAGTGTAAAGAATACGGGGGTGGGGTGTGCATGTCATAGTGATGGCAAACAATTCATCCATAGCAACCATCCTCACATCTCTCACTCAGTGCGTAAAGCGTACGATGTCCACCACTGTCAATCACTAGACCCATCGAAGTAGTGACGGTGTTCAACTTGTACAACTACTGCTACTACCAAGCTTACCACATGGAGTCATGACCAAATATTTACAAATGACCCCACTTCATTGGTTTATAGCCCTTTAGTCGTACCTAGGCCACTGTGGTCCTGAATCCGTTCACGTACCTCCCATACATGGTGATCCAAAGTCATAGACATAGATAGCCCCTTGGCACACGTCCCGCAGCAAAGCTCAATCATGAAGCCCACTCATTGGTTCCCAGCTGGATCCTAAGTCAAAGCTCCTCATTTGGACTTCCTTTGCATCTCGGGTTTTGATCGAATTGGAGTTGGTCTTCAAAAGAGTCGTCGCATAGAAGTGGTCCTGAATTCGATTCGGTTCGGATATATGCGTATAACACGGTTCGGTTCGGTGCAATGCTCCATGGTGTATTCCTGCGTGCGGTTCGGTTCGGTGATCCTTCCCCTTCAGACGTCGGTTCGGTTTGGATGTCACGCTCCATTCGGTTTGGTTCGCCCCTCCTGCTCCAGCTTGCCTGCTCCGACCCGATCTCGCTCCCTAGCCTACTCCGATCCGATCCTGCTCCATAGCTCCGATCTGATCCCCCTCGCTTGCCTCTTCCGATCCGATCTCGCTCCCTAGCCTACTCCGATCCGATCCTGCTCCATGGCTCCGATCCGATCCTCTGTCCAACTCCAACTCAAAGCAGTGGCCTTCCTTCTTTCCAAACTTCTTTGTGCCAGATTCCAGTTCGGGTCGGATTCCTTGCCCAGCTCCCTACCCGATCCGAGCCCATACCCGATCCGATTCGAAACCCTGCACAACTTTCTGCAACTTTTTCCAGCAACTTGTTTACGCCATTCGACGACGTTTTCGACCCACCTAACTATTCTAATCAACCAGAAATCATTCCAAACAGTCATAGCAACATAGCAAGCTAACCACAAACACCAAAACAATGAATTTACATGTCAAAATGGATCAAATATACCCAAAACCCCATATTTTCCCCTTAAGCATGTTTAAGCAAAACTAACCATAGGGTTAAAAAAAACTTAATCAAATTAAACCAAATTTCTACCAGAGGCATAAAATATTATTTTCGAATTTATAGATATTTTTCCAGAATTTATTAGTGTATAAATTCGCTAATCTTCACTAATTACCCTTAATTAACTGTAATTAGTGTCAAAACAATACTAATCACTCACCTTGGCCACAAATAAAATTCTCAGAACTGAAACCCCGCTGATTTGGGTGAATACTGATGTCTAACAGCAGCTCTAACCTTGCTTTCGTGTTTTCTCTCCTTAATTTGATGTAGATTAAGCCAAAACTTGATTAGAAAGTGATTAGAAGGTGATTTGGGTGTTGGAGGCCATTACTAGGGTTCCAAGAATGAAAGTGGCGG
This sequence comes from Allium sativum, assembly GCA_030737875.1. Classification (NCBI taxonomy): domain Eukaryota; kingdom Viridiplantae; phylum Streptophyta; class Magnoliopsida; order Asparagales; family Amaryllidaceae; genus Allium; species Allium sativum. The sequence goes on along the minus strand of CM060922.1, from coordinate 313,674,514 downwards.
CTGAAAGAAATGTTTTCTAACCCTAATCAGCCCCTATACATCTCCAATCCCGAAATCCCCTTTGGGCCTAGCTGCTAATTACCCGGTTAAGCTCAATTAAGCTGTTTTTCACCATCTGAAACTTGTTTCAGCCATATCTCCCAAACGGTGAGTCCGTTTGGCTAATGTGACCACTCTACGGAATTGTAAACCATCATCCGGAGCCAATGGAAGTGGTTTTAGGTCAAAATTCCCTTCCAGTCAAAAGTTATGGCCAAAACAGTACCAACTAGGGGTAAAATGGTCATTTAAAAATCGGGAAAAATCATGAACATGGGAAATGACCCCAATAGTCGTCTCCCAAAGTTACATGACCATACGACTTCGTATGTGAAGGAAATAAATATCCTACGGTCCTATGATGCGTAGAATACGGGTCGTTACACTCTCCCCCCCTTAAGAAATTTCGTCCCCGAAATTCCTTAACCCAAAACATACAAAAGATCCCGCATGCCTAACAGCCACATACAACAATCAAACATGCAAAACAAGCAAACAAGCCTATCCTAGCATGCGAAAAAAAACTAAATCGAAGTCAAAATCTTACCAGGCAAAGAGTTCTGGATATGTCTTCCTAATGTTCTCCTCTGTCTCCCAAGTGCAATCATTCCCGTCCTCGCCCCACTGAACCTTGACTAGCCTCACCGCCTTCCTTCGAAGTTGCTTCGTATCGTGCTCGATAATTCAGGTCGGCTTGCGGTTCCCAACCGCCTCGGGTTCTACTTCGAAGTCCTCTAAATGATCAGGTGAAATAGTCATATCTGGGTCATGAACGAACTTCCTTAGTTGGGAAACATGAAATACGTTGTGAACTCCTGCCATCTTCTCTGGTAAGTGTAACAACCCGAATTTTAACAACGTGTTAAATCAAGAATCAAGGCAGAATTAAAATATAAAATCTGAATCAGGATAAACGGGTTGCGCCATTGCGTTCGTCTTGGAAATATACGCGAAATAGAGTCCGAGTTTTCGAAAAACGGAGTCCGTATGACCAAGTTATGGCCCAATGAAGTTTTCAGAAAATTCAAATCCGAAAACAGATTCGAATTCAGCCAAAAAAGAGAAGGCGGGAAAATTCCTGCCAGACACACAGGGTGTCGACACCCGTGTCGACATGGGTGTCGACCCCCCCCCCCCCCCCCGTAGAACCCCGACCTGGTGCACCTGCTTGTCATGTTGGCTCGGTTTTGGAGGCTTGTGACGATTTTTGAGGGTTCAGATCTATCCTAGGGTTTATCCTACGGCCTAAACTACTCCTAATCTCTATAAAAAGACCCCTAAGCCTACCCTAAACCCTCACAAATCACTCATGCCACGAAGTGGTGCCCAAATGCCAAGTAATCATGGCCTCCATCTCCAACTCCAAGGGCTTATGCATTCAAATCGGGTTCAAATCAAAAGGTGCAAGCTTTCTACACCAAATCGAGGCTCGATCAACATTGCTACGCAAATTCCATGACGATTCTTCAACAAAGGAGCCACCTTTCTTCGTCAAGATGATGCATGATCCTTTTCCTAAGCCTCGCTATGTAAGTTCTAGCTACTTGTAGATTCTAACGGTGGTTCTAATGTGACATGGGATAAAATGTGATGAAACATAAGTATGCTAGCCTATATGAACCTTGTCATGTCTCTTTTGCTTGAACCTATAACTTTGGGCTATGCTTAGTGACTAAATCATGCCACTTATGTTATGTTTAACCTAGTATATCTTGCAAGTTTGAATCTTTATCCATGGAATGTTAGCATGAACCTTTGGGAACCACTTGACTTGTGAAAACATTGGCAAAGACTTGACTTTGGGGCTCATGCATGTAAATGAACCCAAACCCCTTATGTATCATGCATGTTTGTGGCCAAATTCACTTATGATACTATGCATGTTTGTGGCCAAATCCCCTTATGAAACTATGCATGCTTGTGGCCAAATTCCCTTATGATACTATGCATGCTTGTGGCCAAATTCCCTTATGATACTATGCATGTTTGTGGCCAATATGTTGGCATAATACCCTACTATGTGACTCGCTTCCACTTGGGTTGGAAATACGTTTGGGTAGCTTAGGAAAAAACGTGGGTATGACATGAAAATTTTGACATGGGGCTTACATGAGAACATGACATTCATGATACATTTAAATATGGTCACGACACGTGGGAAAACATGGAACTTGAACTAGACATGGGTGGGTTGTAAGTGTAAAAAGACACTAGACCAAACATGAAAGTGGCCAACTCGAGGTTGGGTTGAGTTTGTAGCATAAAACTACCCGGACCCGCCCGGCTTAACTAGTGGCTACAAACAATAGGATCCAATGTGAGAAGTTGGTCATGTCGCGCTTAAGACCCGAGGTTAGACTAGGTTGTGGTGTAAAACTACCCGGACCCGCCCGGCTTAACTAGTAACCACAACAAGGTCTAATGTGAGAGGTTGAGAGTGCATTAATTAAATTAATGCCACATGATAAGGTTAAGTAAATTTGACTAATGACACTTAACCGATATGACACGAATGGGTAGGTTAAGTGGGACCGGGCTTGATTTCTTAATGACACTTAACCATACAGGACAATTAGGGGATGGGGTTAAGTAATTTACGCTTAACTAATCCGACTTAGTAATTAGATGGGGTTAAGTAATCCACACTTAACTAATCTAAGCACGGTAAATTCGATGTGGTTAAGTAATCCATACTTAACTAATCTAACACGGTAATTAGATGGGGTTAAGTAACTTAGACTTAACTAATCTAAACACGGTAATTAGATGGAGTTAAGTAACCTTCACTTAACTAATCTAAAACACGGTAATTCGATGGGGTTAAGTTAAACACTTAACCAATCTAAACGTGGTAATTCAACGAGGTTAAGTAACCAATACTTAACCAACTTAACACGGTAATTTAATGGGGTTAAGTAACTTATACTTAACCAATTATACATGATGATTTGATGAGGATAAGTAACCTATACTTAACCAATCTAATAGGTGGACCTGATAGGGTTAAGTCACAATACCTTTTAAAATTAGGCTTAACCATTGTAATACGATTAGTGGATGGGGTTAAGCTAACCCATACTTAACCAATCCGACTCGATAATCTGATGGGATTAAGATAATCTATGCTTAATCAATCTAACATGATAATCTGATAGGGTTAAGACAAATAAATACTTAACCAATTTGACTTGATAGGGTTAAGTCATGAGCTTCTTGGTACACTTAACCAACTTGTAGGGCTAAGCCTTGAACTTGAGTACTTAGCCAATCTTGACATGATTCGTAGGCGGGATAAGTCATGAACTTGGATAACAACACTTAACCCATTTGACAAAACCCTAGCTCAGGGGACTAGGTTGAAAATCGTGCTTAACAAGGATAGCGGAAAGAGGAGCTAAGTGGTAAGCCTTAGTTAAGGATAACTAAGTAATAATTCTTAGCCAAGGACATGGGACTAGTTCATAAAGAGATGAGTAACCTGATACGGTAGGTCATCGCTTAGTATACGAGGAGGACCAACTTATCTGACTTGGATAAAAAGCTCCAGCGAACTGGGTGACGAAGTGGTAGCTTCGGGGTACGTGAGGGTACTCTTGGTATTCCTCTGTGAGGTGACAGGTGGTCCATGAAACCCGACATCACAGAGGTTAAGGTCTGCGATAGAAGAGCCAAGGGTATGCCTTGGTTGCTATGCGAGCGACCTAAAGACTGGGATGGATTAGCGTGGAGTCGACGGTACTTGATTTTGCCCTGGATAGCACATCGCCGACTACCTACCATCTTTAGTCAATCGTGTGCGAACGGAAAGAAATAGAACTCCCAACAGACCATGTTCTTGCTATCGAGTCATGGGTGAGGTTGGCCCATAGGAAAGTGGGGCTATAGTGGGGCCGGGATGTAGTTCTCATACATGATTTTTCTTGGATTGCCTTTCAGTAGTTGAGGGAGGGGTCACGTGGGACCATAGCCACGGGTACAAAAACAGACCTTGATATCTGCATCAGCAGACGACTTAAAGCTCCCGACCGAGTTCCGTATTTCTCGATTTGCCCTGACACGGGACTCGGATAGCACATTGAGATACATGTGCGTCTAGACATGGAAAACGATTCACGATACGTACGTGGGATAAAGGGTGCGGTTGACGGGTGGCATAATCCCTAGTGGCCCTAGGTGGCTTGAACCCAAACCGAGACACGGAAACGTTCATTAGGTTGCATAATCCCTAGTGGTCCTAGGTGGCATAAATCCTAAGTGAACACGCGATAGTTCATGGTAAGAAAACATAACCAGATCAAGGATAGCAGTCCAAAATAACCTCAAGGATAAAACGTTTACATGGGAAAGCCCGTACGGCCTACGGCAAAGGACTGAACTTATACATGGAAAGAAACATACGAGTTGGGAAAACCTACATATGCTATATATTAGGTTGACATGGACCATTACATGACATTGGGCAAGGGATATTTATAGTTGACACATGACGCGGGTTGGGATACTAGTACGAGAGGTGCAGAGCAAATATACATGTTAGAACCATGGGAAATATACATGATAGATACTGTGGGATGTTATACATGATAGATACCTTGGGATAGTATACTTGATAGAAACCTGATGATGTGATACCTTGATTTATCTTGACACCGTAGTTTATCATGATACCTTAATTTATCTTGCTACAGTAGTTCATCCAGTTATCTTGGTTTAGCTTATCTATCTTGTGTCATCCTTATGTTTACTTTCAGTTTATGCATGTCATGTTACCTTTACCTGTTTTATGCTGGAAGTAGATAGGACTTACCAGTCTTTATGACTGACCTCGTTTTCTTTCGCCTCTTTGTCTTCCGTTCCCCCCCCCCCCCCCAGGTTTTCAGGGAGGAAACACTGTTATTTAGTTCGGACTTCCTCTGCTTGAAGGTCATCATGCATGGCTTGGACTTTTCTTGGCTATGGCTACCTTACTGTTTTTATTTGGGGAATAATTTATGAAAAGGTTTTATGCTTCTTTACTATTGCAAGACAGGTTTTGATGTATTCTGATGTAAAAGGCTTTAGACCTTATTTTATAAGGTAATGAAATTTGTTTTACTTCCGCTGTTTTATATATATGTTCTGTCTTGTAATATTTCTGTGCATGTTTACCTCGATAATGCTTCACCAAACCTAGTGCATTCCCTTTGTGAGTGACCCTAGCGGAGGCGGGGTGTTACATTTGGTATCAGAGCAGAAGGTTACCAGACTGGGCAAAAGTTTTTAAAACCTTCTGAAAACTATTTGAAAAACCGTTTACAAAGAAGCATTTTTCAAGAAAATTTTGTTTTTAAAGGCTATTCCCCAAAAGCCATTAGCACTATCCTTTGTTTCCTTGATTGAATCTCTTTTCCTTTCTTCCCTCCGTCTGTAGTCACAGTAGTTTTAACTGCGACTAATCCTTGTCTAGCTACGTAAGTGTTTTCCCGTGCGATGGAGGAAGTTCTCGAGAGACCTATTACCGAAGTTATAAGAAGGGATAATAAGAGCAAGGATAAAGAACACGAGCTTAAGAATAAGCAACTTGTTGGTATGGCTTGATCCACAAAGGAAGATAAGGACGAGATCAGCAAGAAGGCAATCGTATGCCCTCACTAGCGTACCTAAGGAGGATGGTACCGTTTCTGTTAAAGGCTTAGCCTTTCTTTTCTATCATCCCGTCCAGACTTTGTTTTGATCATCGCATCATTTAAGTCTGCCTCGATAGTTGAGTCTCTGCACCTTAGTACTAGCATGATAGAAGATCCCATTTTTGTCCCAAACCTTGTTGGACGATCGGTCCATTTATTCATGACTTGTTTGGATTTCAGAATGCCTATGTTTCTAGGCCGTGGATGGATTCCAGGGATAAAGTGGTCATCCAATAAGGGGTGCCATTCTCGGTTTTGAAAGGAGGGTAGTTAGACTCTTGACTTGCTGTGGTAATACCCTCGAAGTCTCGTGTAACCTTCTAGGTTCTGTCATGGCTAGTTACCTAGAATCTCATGATGCAGTTGTTGGTAATCCGTTCGAGTAGAATTCGCCGCTAAGTCGGATGGTTCGTTTCGCTTATGCATGAGTTATGGGAATCACCCTAGTAAGTACTCTTGGCAACATGGATTGGCATCGGCAAACGAGATCCAGAATTCCCTAGTGAATTTTGGAGAGCTTGCATGAGTAAGTGGATACGTCTGAGCCAAGTATACTAGGGAAAGGATAAGTGAAAGTGGAATAAGAGGCGACAATGAAATGAGTTCTAACTCATATCTTGGAAATAGGAGTCAAGGAGCTACGAGATCATGGAGTTAAAGAGATGGTCAAGGCACCGAGGAATTAAGCTCAAGGAAACGCGACTTAGAAGACGTAAGGCTAGACACGCGCATCATACCTCTTTTTAAAGAGTATATCCTTGATCCCTGGTTTTTCCTGTAGAGCTTGCTCGCATGTTATCCTCTCGGTCCTGTTTCTGTTGCAAACCCCGTAGGGAGTTTACCTTGTTTATCTCCTCGATCCTATCGTGAGAACCTTAGGTAGAAACCTATGGATGTAAACATGTATTTGAAACATGTTATGATTGATATGGTTGCAAATGGTTGCAAGTGGTTGCTCGTGGATGCGCGAATACACATTAGATACTAGATTGACGCGGTCACGTTTCATGTTGCATATGCACGAGTATTTATACTTGTTTATGGATGAAATCGAATGTGTTGTCATGAGGATGTTGCATGTGGATGAATGTTTGTGCACGCATATAGTACTTATATGACTAGGACTATTTGCATACATGTTGGACTCATGGCACTAGACATATTTTGCATTAGGAAGATCATTCAGGCCTGATCATCAGCATTAGTTAAGGAGCATATACACACACGTTTTGCATATGTTCATATGACATTAGAAATCGTCTAAGGACAATGTTTGCCTGTGGATGATGTTTTGAGTAGATGGATGATGGATGGTAGGATACGTTCTTCCTAACTTGGAGATTTCGGGGACAAAATCCTTAAAGGAGGGGAGAATGTAACAACCCGAATTTTAACAACGTGTTAAATCAAGAATCAAGGCAGAATTAAAACATAAATTCTGAATCAGGATAAACGGGTTGCGCCATTGCGTTCGTCTCGGAAAAATACGCGAAATAGAGTCCGAGTTTTCGAAAAACGGAGTCCGTATGACCAAGTTATGGCCCAATGAAGTTTTCAGAAAATTCAAATCCGAAAACAGATTCGAATTCAGCCAAAAAAGAGAAGGCGGGAAAATTCCCGCCAGACACACAGGGTGTCGACATGGGTGTCGACCCCTGGGTCCCCCCCCTCCCGTAGAACCCTGACCTGGTGCACCTGCTTGTCATGTTGGCTCGGTTTTGGAGGCTTGTGACGATTTTTGAGGGTTCAGATCTATCCTAGGGTTTATCCTACGGCCTAAACTACTCCTAATCTCTATAAAAAAGACCCCTAAGCCTACCCTAAACCCTCACAAATCACTCATGCCACGAAGTGCTGCCCAAATGCCAAGTGATCATGGCCTCCATCTCCAACTCCAAGGGCTTATGCATTCAAATCGGGTTCAAATCAAAAGGTGCAAGCTTTCTACACCAAATCGAGGCTCGATCAACATTGCTACGCAAATTCCATGACGATTCTTCGACAAAGGAGCCACCTTTCTTCGTCAAGATGATGCATGATCCTTTTCCTAAGCCTCGCTATGTAAGTTCTAGCAACTTGTAGATTCTAACGGTGGTTCTAATGTGACATGGGATAAAATGTGATGAAACATAAGTATGCTAGCCTATATGAACCTTGTCATGTCTCTTTTGCTTGAACCTATAACTTTGGGCTATGCTTAGTGACTAAATCATGCCACTTATGTTATGTTTAACCTAGTATATCTTGCAAGTTTGAATCTTTATCCATGGAATGTTAGCATGAACCTTTGGGAACCACTTGACTTGTGAAAACATTGGCAAAGACTTGACTTTGGGGCTCATGCATGTAAATGAACCCAAACCCCTTATGTATCATGCATGTTTGTGGCCAAATTCACTTATGATACTATGCATGTTTGTGGCCAAATCCCCTTATGAAACTATGCATGCTTGTGGCCAAATTCCCTTATGATACTATGCATGCTTGTGGCCAAATTCCCTTATGATACTATGCATGTTTGTGGCCAATATGTTGGCATAATACCCTACTATGTGACTCGCTTCCACTTGGGTTGGAAATACGTTTGGGTAGCTTAGGAAAAAACGTGGGTATGACATGAAAATTTTGACATGGGGCTTACATGAGAACATGACATTCATGATACATTTAAATATGGTCACGACACGTGGGAAAACATGGAACTTGAACTAGACATGGGTGGGTTGTAAGTGTAAAAAGACACTAGACCAAACATGAAAGTGGCCAACTCGAGGTTGGGTTGAGTTTGTAGCATAAAACTACCCGGACCCGCCCGGCTTAACTAGTGGCTACAAACAATAGGATCCAATGTGAGAAGTTGGTCATGTCGCGCTTAAGACCCGAGGTTAGACTAGGTTGTGGTGTAAAACTACCCGGACCCGCCCGGCTTAACTAGTAACCACAACAAGGTCTAATGTGAGAGGTTGAGAGTGCATTAATTAAATTAATGCCACATGATAAGGTTAAGTAAATTTGACTAATGACACTTAACCGATATGACACGAATGGGTAGGTTAAGTGGGACCGGGCTTGATTTCTTAATGACACTTAACCATACAGGACAATTAGGGGATGGGGTTAAGTAATTTACGCTTAACTAATCCGACTTAGTAATTAGATGGGGTTAAGTAATCCACACTTAACTAATCTAAGCACGGTAAATTCGATGTGGTTAAGTAATCCATACTTAACTAATCTAACACGGTAATTAGATGGGGTTAAGTAACTTAGACTTAACTAATCTAAACACGGTAATTAGATGGAGTTAAGTAACCTTCACTTAACTAATCTAAAACACAGTAATTCGATGGGGTTAAGTTAAACACTTAACCAATCTAAACGTGGTAATTCAATGAGGTTAAGTAACCAATACTTAACCAACTTAACACGGTAATTTAATGGGGTTAAGTAACTTATACTTAACCAATTATACATGATGATTTGATGAGGATAAGTAACCTATACTTAACCAATCTAATAGGTGGACCTGATAGGGTTAAGTCACAAGACCTTTTAAAATTAGGCTTAACCATTGTAATACGATTAGTGGATGGGGTTAAGCTAACCCATACTTAACCAATCCGACTCGATAATCTGATGGGATTAAGATAATCTATGCTTAATCAATCTAACATGATAATCTGATAGGGTTAAGACAAATAAATACTTAACCAATTTGACTTGATAGGGTTAAGTCATGAGCTTCTTGGTACACTTAACCAACTTGTAGGGCTAAGCCTTGAACTTGAGTACTTAGCCAATCTTGACATGATTCGTAGGCGGGATAAGTCATGAACTTGGATAACAACACTTAACCCATTTGACAAAACCCTAGCTCAGGGGACTAGGTTGAAAATCGTGCTTAACAAGGATAGCGGAAAGAGGAGCTAAGTGGTAAACCTTAGTTAAGGATAACTAAGTAATAATTCTTAGCCAAGGACATGGGACTAGTTCATAAAGAGATGAGTAACCTGATACGGTAGGTCATCGCTTAGTATACGAGGAGGAGCAACTTATCTGACTTGGATAAAAAGCTCCAGCGAACTGGGTGACGAAGCGGTAGCTTCGGGGTACGTGAGGGCACTCTTGGTATCCCTCTGTGAGGTGACAGGTGGTCCATGAAACCCGGCATCACAGAGGTTAAGGTCTGCGATAGAAGAGCCAAGGGTATGCCTTGGTTGCTATGCGAGCGACCTAAAGACTGGGATGGATTAGCGTGGAGTCGACGGTACTTGATTTTGCCCTGGATAGCACGTCGCCAACTACCTACCATCTTTAGTCAACCGTGCGCGAACAGAAAGGCAGAGAACTCCCAACAGACCATGTTCTTGCTATCGAGTCATGGGTGAGGTTGGCCCATAGGAAAGTGGGGCTATAGTGGGGCCGGGATGTAGTTCTCATACATGATTTTTCTTGGATTGCCTTTCAGTAGTTGAGGGAGGGGTCACGTGGGACCATAGCCACGGGTACAAAAACAGACCTTGATATCTGCATCAGCAGACGACTTAAAGCTCCCGACCGAGTTCCGTATTTCTCGATTTGCCCTGACACGGGACTCGGATAGCACATTGAGATACATGTGCATCTAGACATGGAAAACGATTCACGATACGTACGTGGGATAAAGGGCGCGGTTGACGGGTGGCATAATCCCTAGTCTCCCTAGGTGGCTCGAACCCAAACCGAGACACGGAAACGTTCATTAGGTAGCATAATCCCTAGTGGTCCTAGGTGGCATAAATCCTAAGTGAACACGCGATAGTTCATGGTAAGAAAACATAACCAGATCAATGATAGCAGTCCAAAATAACCTCAAGGATAAAACGTTTACATGGGAAAGCCCGTACGGCCTACGGCAAAGGACTGAACTTATACATGGAAAGAAACATACGAGTTGGGAAAACCTACATATGTTATATATTAGGTTGACATGGACCATTACATGACATTGGGCAAGGGATATTTATAGTTGACACATGACGCGGGTTGGGATACTAGTACGAGAGGTGCAGAGAAAATATACATGTTAGAACCATGGGAAATATACATGATAGATACCGTGGGATGTTATACATGATAGATACCTTGGGATAGTATACTTGATAGAAACCTGATGATGTGATACCTTGATTTATCTTGACACCGTAGTTTATCACGATACCTTAATTTATCTCGCTACAGTAGTTCATCCAGTTATCTTGGTTTAGCTTATCTATCTTGTGTCATCCTTATGTTTACTTTCAGTTTATGCATGTCATGTTACATTTACCTGTTTTATGCTGGAAGTAGATAGGACTTACCAGTCTTTATGACTGACCCCGTTTTCTTTCGCCTCTTTGTCTTCCGTTCCCCCCCCCAAGTTTTCAGGGAGGAAACACTGTTATTTAGTTCGGACTTCCTCTGCTTGAAGGTCATCATGCATGGCTTGGACTTTTCTTGGCTATGGCTACCTTACTGTTTTTATTTGGGGAATAATTTATGAAAAGGTTTTATGCTTCTTTACTATTGCAAGACAGGTTTTGATGTATTCTGATGTAAAAGGCTTTAGACCTTATTTTATAAGGTAATGAAATTTGTTTTACTTCCGCTGTTTTATATATATGTTCTGTCTTGTAATATTTCTGTGCATGTTTACCTCGATAATGCTTCACCAAACCTAGTGCATTCCCTTTGTGAGTGACCCTAGCGGAGGTGGGGTGTTATAGTAAGCCAACTCTATATGCCAAATTCCCGACTGGTTCAAGAACAGGGAATGGGCCAACAAATCTTGGTGCCAACTTTCCTCTCCTGCCAAATCATATCACGCTCTTCAACGGAGAAATCTTGACAAACACCAAGTCACCAACGGAGAATTTTAAGTCTCTTCTCCTCTTATCAGCATAACTCTTCTGCCTATCTTGGGCAGCCTTCATTCGTTGTTGAATGATCTTGATCTTATCTGAAGTTTCCCTCACCACATCTGGTCCAAGCATAAACTTTTCGCCAGTCTCTATCCAACATGATGGTGAGTTGCACGGTCTTCCGTACAAAGCTTCAAACGGAGCCATACCGATATTGGATTGGTAGCTATTATTATATGCAAACTCTACTAGATCCAAATGGTCATCCCATGATCCACCAAAATCCAATACACAAGCTCTCAAGAGATCTTCCAAAATACGATTCACCCTCTCCGTCTGACCGTCGGTCTGAGGATGATATGCGGTACTGAGATGTAACTCTAACCCTAGAGCCTCTTGTAAGCTCTTCCAAAACCCACTAGTGAACAACGGGTCTCGGTCACTCACAATGCTTTTAGGTACTCCATGAAATCTCACTACCCACTTCATATACAATTCTGCCAACTTGGCTACCGTTCTGGTCGATTTGACTGGTATAAATCTTGCACTTTTAGTCAATCGATCCACAATTACCCAAATGCTATCATGTCCTGATCTAGTCCTTGGTAACCCATCAATGAAATCCATTGACACTTGTTCCCATTTCCATTCTGGAATTTCTAATGGTTGCATCAAACCACTAGGCTTCTTTTGCTCAGCTTTAACTAGCTGGCAATTCATGCATTTGGATATAAACCTCCCAATGTCTCTTTTCATCCCTTCCCAGTAGTAGGTATGCTTCATATCTCGATACATCTTGTTACCACCGAGGTGTATAGTCAGTTTTGAGTGATGACATTCTCTAAGCACTTCATCTCTCAATCCATTGACATTGGGTACAACAAGCTTTCCACTCTTTCTAAGCCATCCATCTCGATCAAGCCCATACTTGTTCATCTCCTCATCGATACCCATCTCTAACTTGGAGATGATTTCCAATAGGTTAGGATCGTCCCTCTGACTAGAGCCGATCCGCTCAATCAAAGTAGGTCTGATCGTCAAACTTGCTAACATTTCTGGATCCAATTCGCACTTTGGTCTGAAATCATACCCAGCGATGTACTCCAGTTGCTTCCATTCTAGAAACATAGCCCCTAAACTGGCATGTCTCCTACTCAATGCATCAGCCACCGCATTGCCCTTTCCCGGTGTATATGCGATGTCAAAATCATAGGAAGCCAAGAATTCTAACCACCTTTGTTGCCAGAGATTTAGATCCTTCTGGGAGAAGAGATACTTCAACGAATTATGATCTGTAAACAGCTCAAATCTTTCTCCCAAGAGATAGTGTCTCCACATCTTTAACGCGAACACGATCGCTGCCAATTCCAAATCATGGGTAGGGTATCTTCTCTCGTGCGGTTTCAATTGCCGACTTGCATAACCTACAACCCTACCGCCTTGCATCAATACAGCACCCAGTCCGGTACCACAGGCATCCTTGTATACCGTCATCTCTTCATTCCCCTTAGGAATGACTAACACTGGTGCGCATGTCAACTTGTCCTTTAGACTCTTGAATGCATTCTCGCACCTTTCATCCCAGACAAAAGCTTGATTCTTCTTGGTTAACTGGGTCAATAGTGCTGCTATTTTGGAGAAACCTTGGATAAACTTATGATAATATCCAGCTAACCCCAAGAAACTTCTTACATCTGTTGCATTCTTGGGCGTGGGCCAATCCCGTACCGTAGCCACCTTCGCTGGGTCCACGGCAATACCATTCTCGGAAACAACATGACCCAAGAACCTCACTTCCCTCCTCCAAAAGTGACACTTAGAAAACTTTGCTTTCAATTGGTGTTTTCTCAACACCTCCATCACTATTCTTAAATGTTCCTTGTGTTCTTCCTCTGTCCTCGAATAGACCAAAATATCATCAACGAACACAAGGACAAACTTATTCAACTGATCTCTGAATACCCTATTCATAAGATCCACAAAATATGCTGGGGCATTGGTCAGCCCGAATGGCATGACCAACCACTCATAAAATCCAGACGGCGTTCGAAATGCCGTTTTAGCTATGCTCTCAGCTTCCACTCTAAGTTGATGAAAACCTGTCGCGAGATCCAACTGAGAAAATACTCTCGCGCCACTCAACTGGTCGAACAAATCATCTATCCGCGGTAGAGGATACTTTTTCTTCCTCGTCACTTTATTCAACTCGCGGCAGTCTACACACAAACGAAGGGAACCATCCGCCTTGGTAGCAAACACAACTGGTGCTCCCCATTCAGAAACACTCCTTCTGATAAATCCCTTCTTCAAAAGCTAGCTGACTTGCACCTCGAGCTCTCGCTGCTCCCTTGGTGCCATACGACGAAGTGGCATCACTATAGGTCTGGCATCTTTTACCAAATCAATACGGAACTCAATCTCTCGATGTGGTGGAAGCCCAGTCACTTCTTCGAAAACATCCGGATACTGGCCAACCACGGGCAAACCTGACAACTCACTATGCGGAATGTCGAGGGAGTTTAGAAAACTAGCCAATACCCCCTCACTGGGTAGACCACCAAACACTATCCTCCGCCCATCATCTGCTCTAGCTGTCACCAAAAAGCCCTCACAGTCTACCACCACCCCGTATCTTCGGAGCCAATCTACTCCCAAAATAATGCCAAACCTAGTAAATCCCAAAACAAAGCAATCACAAACAAACATGCATCCATGACTCGATAAGACCACATTACGACAAATCATGCTAAGGCTAGTCGAACCACCAATCGGGTTCGTCACTACTAAAGGTCTATCGACAATCTCGGGCTCCAATCCCAACCTATCTACCAGGTCACTAGATATGAAAGAACTGGAAGCTCCGGTATCAAACAAAACTCTAACAGGAACATCATAAACAGAAAGCATACCTTGAATGACGACATTCTTTCCCTTCTCCGCCGCGGTTGGGGCATTCGACGAAGAAGGAATATCATTAAGGGCATATGCTTTCACCATTTGCTTTTCTTTGGGGGGTTGCGGACACTTGTCCTTGTGATGTCCCATTTGGCCACAGTTGAAGCACTTCCTATCCGCTGGCTTGGCCCGACAATTACTAGCATAATGGCCTTTCTTACCACAGCTGAAGCACTCAACATCTTGCTTATTCTTTTTCTTTTGACCATCCTTAGTCTGATTCTGCTTTCTCTTATTCTGGGAACCACCCTTGCCTCCACCACTTGCTTGTGGCTTTGGCTCATCTGCGGATGCAACCTCAGTCTTCGGCTTAGGGTAGAGACTTTCTAATCTCAATGCTTTCCCCACAATCGATTCAAACGTCTCATCGATGTGGTTAATAAGCCTTTCCCTCAAGTACTGATCCAAACCAGTTATGAATTTCTCATTCTTCTTCTCGGCAGTATCAATAAGAGATAACCCATATTTTGACAAAGTGTCGAATTCAGCAATATACTCCGAGACAGCTCTGCCATTCTGCTTGAGCTCCAAGAATTTCTTAAACAACACTGACTTCTGAGCAGCTAGAATGAACTTCTCGCTAAAGCGGACCTTAAACTGCTCCCAAGTAATCTGATCTTCGGGAGTAGCTGCCTTTATAGCATTCCACCAATTCATTGCCCGCCCTTGCAGCTGACGGGACGCTAGCTTTCTCTTCATCGCATCCGCGATGCCCAAATCCTCGAAGATACATTCGCAACTATCCAACCAATCCTGAACATCTGTAGCCGACTCCGTTCCGTGGAACGGCTTCCCACCGAGACTAGTATAATCCTTATTCAGCTTGGCGAAGTCGACTTTCGGCGCCTGCACTATTGGACCACCACCATTTCCACCATTGGGAGCTGCCCTCTGCACATCCCTAAGCATCTCTCAGCATTCCCATTATTGGCCCCTCTACCGGTACCTCTAACATATCGGCTCATCGTCAATCTGTAAAAGGAAACGATTAACGACCCCATAGTGGTGCTAGTGCAGTACGACTTCATCCTTATACTAGTAATAATATATATATATATAGCTTTTGAAAACCAAAGTAATCACAAATACGCTCTCTCGTATACGTATACTATCTCTCCCTGATAACTTCCCTAGGTTAACTACGCAACCTAGAGCTCTGATACCAAGTGTGACGGCCCGCCCCGCATCAACCGACATTTACTCCAAGGGTGCGCTGTACACATGCCCGACTAGCACGGGACGGGTCGTCAGAAGAAAAGGGAAGAAGGAAATTGACTAACGAGGAACCTGTAGAATGTCTCACAGCGCGTGGAATAAAATGTAATAATAACATACTTGACATAAAACAGGTGAGACAGTGCATAAGCTGATAACTAAAACCAACATCAACATCAATGCAGCGGAAATCCAAATACAGCTTATTACAACTTTCCAAATTTACTGTCTCTAAACAAAAAGCTAAAGTAGAAGATGCACCACTAATGCCCAAGCAGTGATCTTCAACAACACAGGGAGAATACTATATATATATTACGTGGAAGCCTCCTGCTCGTCTCCGGATCATCTACCCGTGCATCACCAGCTAATCTGTCTCTAGTCTGCTCGTGTGAGCACCCAGAGTAATAAGAAGAGGCATAAAACTCCGGGTCAGACATAAAGCCTGGTATGAGCGATAAGCATCTAAACAGAACAATAACAGGTATACTAAACCATACCTGAACCTGGACCTGCAACCAAAGAGTTAGTACCACATACCGTACAATACTCTAAGGTGCCATAATAAATAGTGTAAAGAATACGGGGGGTGGGGTGTGCATGTCATAGTGATGGCAAACAATTCATCCATAGCAACCATCCTCACATCTCTCACTCAGTGCGTAAAGCGTACGATGTCCACCGCTGTCAATCACTAGACCCATCGAAGTAGTGACGGTGTTCAACTTGTACAACTACTGCTACTACCAAGCTTACCACATGGAGTCATGACCAAATCTTTACAAATGACCCCACTTCATTGGTTTATAGCCCTTTAGTCGTACCTAGGCCACTGTGGCCCTGAATCCGTTCACGTACCTTCCGTACATAGTGATCCAAAGTCATAGACATCGATAGCCCCTTGGCACACGTCCCGCAGCAAAGCCCAATCATGAAGCCCACTCATTGGTTCCCAGCTGGATCCTGAGTCAAAGCTCCTCATTTGGACTTCCTTTGCATCTCGAGTTTTGATCGAATTGGAGTTGGTCTTCAAAAGAGTCGTCGCATAGAAGTGGTCCTGAATTCGATTCGGTTCAGATATATGCGTATAACACGGTTCGGTTCGGTGCAATGCTCCATGGTGTATTCCTGCGTGCGGTTCGGTTCGGCGATCCTTCCCCTTCAGACGTCGGTTCGGTTCGGATGTCACGCTCCATTCGGTTCGGTTCGTCCCTCCTGCTCCAGCTTTCCTGCTCCGACCCGATCTCGCTCCCTAGCCTACTCCGATCCGATCCTGCTCCATAGCTCCGATCCGATCCCCCTCGCTTGCCTCCTCCGATCCGATCTCGCTCCCTAGCCTACTCCGATCCGATCCTGCTCCATGGCTCCGATCCGATCCTCTGTCCAACTCCAACTCAAAGCAGTGGCCTTCCTACTTACCAAACTTCTTTGTGCCAGATTCCAGTTCGGGTCGGATTCCTTGCCCAGCTCCCTACCCGATCCGAGCCCATACCCGATCCGATCCGAAACCCTGCACAACTTTCTGCAACCTTTTCCAGCAACTTGTTTACGCCATTCGACGACGTTTTCGACCAACCTAACTATTCTAATCAACCACAAATCATTCCAAACTGTCATAGCAACATAGCAAACTAACCACAAACACCAAAACAATGAATTTACATGTCAAAATGGATCAAATATACCCAAAACCCCATATTTTCCCCTTAAGCATGTTTAAGCAAAACTTACCATAGGGTTAACAAAACTTAATCAAATTAAACCAAATTTCTACCAGAGGAATAAAATATTATTTTCGAATTTATAGATATTTTTCCAGAATTTATTAGTGTATAAATTCGCTAATCTTCACTAATTACCCTTAATTAACTGTAATTAGTGTCAAAACAATACTAATCACTCACCTTGGCCACAAATAAAATTCTCAGAACTGAAACCCCGCTGATTTGGGTGAATACTGATGTCTAACAGCAGCTCTAACCTTGCTTTCGTGTTTTCTCTCCTTAATTTGATGTAGATTAAGCCAAAACTTGATTAGAAAGTGATTAGAAGGTGATTTGGGTGTTGGAGGCCATTACTAGGGTTCCAAGAATGAAAGTGGCGGCTGAAAGAAATGTTTTCTAACCCTAATCAGCTCCTATACATCTCCAATCCCGAAATCCCCTTTGGGCCTAGCTGCTAATTACCCGGTTAAGCTCAATTAAGTTGTTTTTCACCATCTGAAACTTGTTTCAGCCATATCTCCCAAACGGTGAGTCCATTTGGCTAATGTGACCACTCTACGGAATTGTAAACCATCATCCGGAGCCAATGGAAGTTGTTTCAGGTCAAAATTCCCTTCCAGTCAAAAGTTATGGCCAAAACAGTACCAACTAGGGGGTGAAATGGTCATTTAAAAATCGGGAAAAATCATGAACATGGGGAATGACCCCAATAGTCGTCTCCCAAAGTTACATGACCATACGACTTCGTATGTGAAGGAAATAAATATCCTACGGTCCTATGATGCGTAGAATACGGGTCGTTACACTATGAGTTGTTTATCCCATTAATTACAAACATGTCATCGCCTAACTGTAGCCAGTTGTTCGTAGCTGTATCCACTTGTCATGTGTTAGCGACTCTACATGAGCGAGCGTTTTTAGTAGTTGAGTGGGTGACTTTAGCCGGTGTTCTTCGGGTGGTTATTTCTGACAATCGACGAGTGGTTACCTGATTCGCTTGATTGTGAAATGAGCGAGAGGCTTTGATTGCTTCTATGAGCGAATTTATAAGGGCAGAATGTGGGACTGGAATCAATTCTTCTCTGTATCTTGCATGACTGATTCCCTTGGCCCAAGAGCGTTCGTCCTTCGCTGCCTTTGCACTATGCTATTTTCCTTTATGGTTGTGTTATATGGTCGCTCCCGCCTATATTAAATGGACGACTTGCTTTGTTTTGATTCTTGAGCGGCTTTGTTCCGATATGAACGACCGACCTTTGTTTCTGCGCCGGAATCACGACTCGCGTCTAGTTTTGGTTGTGTAACACCCCACATCCGTTAGTGTCACTCACAAAGGGAATGCACTAAGTTCTGTGGAGCATTATGGGTAAAAGATGCAGATAAATTACAAGACAGACAAACATTAAACAGCGGAAAATAAAACTTTGCTTTATTGACAAAATAATTTGTACAAGGTTCCTTTACAATATCAGAGTATCAACTGTCTTTACAAAATAAAGAAGCATAAAATACATTTATATTCCCCAATGTAACAAAAGCCATCCAAAGCCGATGCATCCAAGATTCTTCAAGCTTGGAAAGAGAAATCATCCCAAAACAAATCTGAGCTATCCTATTTCCTCCTTAACAACCTGGAGGGGGGGAACGGAAGAAAGAAGACGAAAGAAAAACAGAGTCAGACATAAAGCCTGAGTAAGTTCAGTAACTTCTAGCATGTGAACATGGAAAACAAAACGACATGAATTAACTGAATACAAGATTACACCATGACAATAGGGTCAACAAGATTAGACAAGGTAGTCACTAGATATGCTAAGATAAACTGGATACGCTCTAATACTTTCGCTGCTTCGCTATTTACTTGTTATACTGGTTTCTATATCTCTGCACCGCCTAACTAGTGTTTCAACTAGTAACGATAACGTGATCCCAATCCCTGTATTTTCCATCGCCTTCAGGCATCCATTTATTAGTTGTTACCTAGATCTAATCTAGGGTTTTCTATCCACTGCTTTCTAGATTTAACTATAGTTTTACGCTATCTGCTGAACGCTTTTAGAGTTCAGGGTTTATGCCACCTAGTCCAACTAGGGATTACGCTACCTGTCGAACAATGCCCCCAAGTCTAGACACACTACCTAGAGTGGTATATGTTCCTAGGCTTCCCCACGTATGTATCGCGAATCGTTATTGCTTGTCTAGATGCACATGTCCTGTAATGTGCGATCCGAGTACTGTGACAGGGCAAATCAAGGAATACAGAACTCGGTCGGGAGCTTTCAGATATCTGCCGATGCAGATGCTAAGGTCTGTTTTTACTCCAGTGGCTATGGTCCCACTTGACCCCTCCCTCAGCTAATGAAAGGCACACCTTGTAAAATGAGAACTATACGCCGGCCCCCGGTGCCCCACTATCCCATGGCCATCCGCAACCATAACTAGATAGCAAGTATATGGTCTTTTGGAGTTCTCCGCCTTTCCGCTTCACGTATCTCGATTGACTCCAGATGGATGGTAGACGACGAGTTGCTATCACAGGGCTACCGTCTTCTCGCCGAATCACGCTGGTCCATCCTAGTCTTTAGGTTGCCACATATATATTGCAACCAAGGCATACCCTCGGTTCTTCTAACGCAGACCTTAACCTCTGTGAGCCCAGGATGATCATCTGCAGCTTCACAGAGGGATACCAAGAGTACCCTCACGTCCCCTCGAAGCCTCGGGCTTCGTAACCCAATTCGTTGGAGCCTTCTTAAAACCAGATGGATGTCTGCTCCTTCGTGTTATACTAAGAATTACTACTTAGTTCTACTAACTAAGGTTTACCACTTAGTTTCCAAATTCCTTGTTTTCTTAACTAAGTTTTACTACTTAGTCCCTTTTTCAACTGAGGTCTACTACTTAGTTTTCTTTCTCACCAGGTTGGGTTGGTTAAGTGTATTTAGTCGATTCAAGCTATCTTAACCCTCTTCCCTTATCCTATTACACTGGTTAAGTGTTATCCCTTCATGCTTTTTACTTAACCCTATTCATTTATCATATTCTGATGGTTAAGCGTTCAAGTTTACTTAACCCTATGGTCTAGTCCAGTTAACATATTGATTTGGCTAAGTGTATTACTTAACCCCAACCTCTAGTCTAATTAACATGTTAAATTGGCTAAGTGTATTAACTTTACTTAACCCCACCTTCTAGTCTAGTCAACATGTTAATTTGGCTAAGTATTCCCATGGACTTAACCCTCCCATTCTAGCTTTAACCGTGTTAAGTTGGTTAAGTGTTCCTTAACCTTCCCATTCTAGCTTAACCGTGTTAGGTTGGTTAAGTGTTCCTATGGACTTAACTCTCCCATTCTCGTTCTAGCTTTAATTAATAAATTAAAGCCGCAACCTCTCACATTAGACAGATATTGCTGCGGTTACTGGATGTGCCGGTCGGTTCCGGGCAGGTTTACACCGCAACTCAGTCTAACCTCGGGTTAGGCATATTCATGTTTTCTAAGTTCAAAGGGTTTTTGATTAATTTCCAAATCTGGTTTTGAAAACAACCATCCCGTCCTTCGGATCAGTTAGGGATAGCCAGGGAGGGCAGGAAACTTGTATTTTCCAAACCCAAGCCTAGACACTATCCTCTCTGTCACCCTAGAACCTTCTGGTCTATGTGTTACAAAAGGGGATGTTATCAAAATACTTTTCTTTTGTTTATAAATTGTTAACAATTTATTTCAAAAGCCCATTTCCCCTTTTTAGACAAATTTGGCCTATATTTAGTTGTCAAGCCTACTAGTATACTTATATTCTAGGCCCAAGTCCTAACCCAACATGCAGTTTAGGCCATTTCCTATTTCATTGCCGAAACTAGATTAAAAATCCTAGTTTATAATTTATGGCCAAATCTTAACCAAGTTACATATTTTGTGGTAAATGAACAATTTAACATTTATGACGAATTCTATAAGTAAATTACTCCTAATTTACTTATTTCATTACTACTCTTTTAATGTACATTGTCACATTTATTATTATGGCCCATTCTCTCTTATTTATCATATTTATACTTTTTGGTATGTAAATTATACCAAATTTAGTGTCGCTAACCATAATTTATTTTAAACATGACAATTGCTCACAATTATGAATAAATTCAAAATTGTGCTAATATACTTATTCCAAATCAACCTTAATTAACCCAATCTTGGTTTAACATCTTAATTCACAATTTATGGCAAAACTAGAATTATTTTTCTAGTTTACATTTTATGCCTAAAATTTAGCTTACTTACTAACGCTAAATTTAATATGTCAAAATCACATATTCCCTAATCCATGTCAAATTTCCCCGTTTTCATTTTAATATGCATGTCATAATACATATTCCAAATTATGCCAATTTCCAAGTTTACAATTACGTTCATATTCATTTCCATGTTTTTCCCCAAATCGCATTCCCACCGTTCGAATAATCGTGATTCAACCTAGATTATAAATAAATCTAGATTCGTAGATAAAAAGGGAATGAATCAAAATGACAAGAAGGAATAATTGACATAAAAAGGTTTGGATAACAATGTAGGTTCAAGAATATGGGTAGACCTAACTAAATAGGTAAATTCCCACTGTCTTAAAACCAAAGAATGGGCAAAATAGGTTCAAGAACGTGGGTAGACCTAACTTAATAGGTAAATTCCCACTGTCTTAAAACCAAAGAAAAAACCAAGGAACAAGTAGAATAAATAATTGGGTTTAGACCCAATTTCACAATCACCAAACTAAAGCAATATTTTCCTAATCATGAATCATGGGTGTCAAAATCACAATTGTCCTCATTATGTCATAAGCAATAGTTTATGTCTAATTCAAAGGCTTATGTTCTTAGTCATAAGTAATGTCCATGGTCATAGGCAATATAGGCGATGTTCATAGTCCAAAAGGGAAAATAATTCCCATAGTCCTAAGTCATTGTCATAGGCAATGTTTATATGTCCCAAAATCAAAGGCTTATGTCATAGTCCAAAGGCATATGCTTTCAAAGGCCACAGTTCTATAGTCATAGTCACGGTTACAGTCTTATTTGTCCTCGAATCATAACAGTTCTTAATTCAGTCCAAGAGTATAAACACAGATTCGAAGAGAGAGAGAGAGAGAGAGAGAGACTTGGCATATTCCTTTATTCCTTTAATTTCATGTCACAAATAAAACAAAATATTCAGATCTGGAAATAACCAACTTACAGAAAATAGATCTAGAAAAGAAGGAAAGCGTGGCTATGATTCGTGCGTCGTTGCTTGAAACTTGTTTGAGCTAGCCTTTGAATTCTTCACTTGAAACTTTGATTTGAATCCCTCCTTAAAAGTCTTTTAGCAGCATCTCCTCGTCTTGAATCATATTTTATTTTATTTATTTAAGAAAATTTAGAAGAGGGGAAGAAGCCATGAATCTTAGCAGCATAAGGATAGAAGAGAATTGGTGCAAAGAGAATGAAGACTAGGGCTGTTTATATAGCTGCTCAAGACCTTATCGTACACGCAGCGCTGAGTCAGCATTGAACCTAGTTAAGAAAATAGTCCAGGTACGTAGATGAATCTAGCCAAACCTTATCATACACGCAGTGCTGAGTCAGCATTGGGTCCCACAAGCTATTTTGGCGTAAAAGTTTGATTTTCAAACTTTTGAATTTCTGGAATTTATTTAACTGTTTTATTCACATGAAATATTCTTATATGTATAAAACTCCTCTAATGACCATTTTACGCGTATATATATACGCACAACTTTCATTTTATTTTCAAAATTCAAATGATGTTGCCATATTTCATTGACTGTAGCCTTATCTTGAATTTTATCTTTCGTATACATATATTTTTGCATATATATATATATATATATTTATATTCTCATATGTATATATATATATATATATTTTCTTTATTTCCTTATATGTACGTTCTTATCCTTTCAAATTTTGAATTTGTATACGTACATATATTTGCATGTTCAGTTGGCCCTCTCTAAAACAAAGATAAAAAAATTATGTCGCCGCCGGGGTTCGAACCCCCGACCTCCATGCTACAAATCCAATGCCTTAACCAACTGAGCTACAGAGGCTTTTGTTAATAAGTCTTAGAACAATAATAATTATTGTTCTCTCCTTACTTCTCTTTTTTCATGTTAGTTACAATACTTAAATTAAACAACTGCATGGATCTTTTTCTTTTAATTTTTCTTTTAAAAATTAATTATACTTTAATTTGAGAATCTTAATGTCGCAGAATTACGGGGTGTTACATTCTCCCCCACTTAAAAGGATTTCGTCCCCGAAATCTTCAAGTTAGGAAGAATGTGTCCTACCATCCAGTCACCCATCTACTCAACCATTCAATCACAGGCATTCATTGTCCTTAAAAGATTTCTAATGCTTTCATGTTCATATGCATAGTGTGTGTGTATGTCTCTATCTAAAGCAAAATCAGGCGGTCTACTGATTCAGTTGACCTCCTTAATGCAAATCATGTTAGTGCCATGCGTCCAATCATGCATGCAAGCGTCCCTAGTCATGTAAATACTACATGCGTGCACATCCATTCATCCATATGCAACGTCCATATGATATCATATCAAGTTCAACTTATAAACAAATGCATATATGTAAATGCAATATGAGAGCGTCCGAACTTGATCTAGTGCCTAATACGTATGCATATGCATCCACGAGCAACCACTTGCAACCATTCAACCATAACATGTTTCAAATACATGTTTACATCCATTGGCTTCTACCTAAGGATCGCAGATACGACCTAGAGGATATACTTTGGAAAGAGAGAAAGAACTACGCGTAAAGCTCCTAAACAGAGAAATCAAGAATGCACCCTTAAGGAAAAAGGGCATGTTGCTAGTATCTAGCCTTCTTGAGCTTTACTCCGCTGTATCTTAACCAATTTAACTTCACGATTGTGAAGTTTCCGACCTCCAATTCCAAAATAAACAGATGTCAATCACGGTACCAAGTATACGTACTAAGATGATTAGAGGTTTCCCTCTTATCCATCATGCCATAACTATAAGAGTCGAAAGGTCACTACGTGCTCTTTGGAGCGCCTACCACAACTATTCATCTCTCCCGCAAACCATCCAAACCGAACTCGATATTTCTCAAGTACAAGCCCCAAAGGCCTAAACCAATATCAGACAAGCACCCAAGGAATATCTCCCCCGAATTTAGACGATCTATGTGAGATGATAGAAGAAAACTCGATAGCTATTCTCAAATCCCTACTAAAAAAATAAACTGGTCGGGCCACCAATTGGATTTGAGACTCTAGTGGGATCTTTCTACTATACAAGTACTATGGTGCAAAGACCCAACTATGGAAGTGGATATGAACAAATGCGAAGTGCTAAATCCGAACAGAAAAACTAGATTCTTCCAACAAAAACTTTTACCACCTATCTCCTAGGTACGCTCAGCATGTACTTTCCCTTCTGAAAATCTTGTCCTTTGTCCTTAATTATATGCCCTATCATACCATAGTAAAGATACTTCCTCTTTTATAATTTTCTTCCTCCTTCGTGAGCTAAACCTACATCCATGATTTCCTCATCCTGGGGTTGTGCTCCCTTTTGCCAAACTCCTCACCTTTTTCTGTGTATAACCATGTTGGCAAATCCCTCGAAAGCTGCTTCCATCATACCGAAGACCCTACTAAGCTTGAAAGAAGACTGGCCGTAAGTGAAACAACTACGGCCATGGATGGAAGCCGGGTACTACTTTGCCCTTTGATGAGGTTACCTCCCAGAAAGCCAGGAGCCCCAGAGACTCAAGAAAGAAGGAGACAAGAATTTAAAAAGAGGAAGAGAAGATAGTGCGTATGGCTTTGGGGAATATGTCTTTAAAACAAATCTTTTCTCTTGAAAATGCTTCTTTAAAAACCGTTTTGAAAATAATTTTTCAAATCCTTTATCTGATCTGGTAACCTTCAGCTCTGATACCACGTGTAACACCCCACATCCGTTAGTGTCACTCACAAAGGGAATGCACTAAGTTCTGTGGAGCATTATGGGTAAAAGATGCAGATAAATTACAAGACAGACAAACATTAAACAGCGGAAAATAAAATTTTGCTTTATTGACAAAATAATTTGTACAAGGTTCCTTTACAATATCAGAGTATCAACTGTCTTTACAAAATAAAGAAGCATAAAATACATTTATATTCCCCAATGTAACAAAAGCCATCCAAAGCCGATGCATCCAAGATTCCTCAAGCTTGGAAAGAGAAATCATCCCAAAACAAATCTGAGCTATCCTATTTCCTCCTTAACAACCTGGGGGGGGGGGGGGGGAGAACGGAAGAAAGAAGACGAAAGAAAAACAGAGTCAGACATAAAGCCTGAGTAAGTTCAGTAACTTCTAGCATGTGAACATGGAAAACAAAACGACATGAATTAACTGAATACAAGATTACACCATGACGATAGGGTCAACAAGATTAGACAAGGTAGTCACAAGATATGCTAAGATAAACTGGATACGCTCTAATACTTTCGCTGCTTCGCTATTTACTTGTTATACTGGTTTCTATATCTCTGCACCGCCTAACTAGTGTTTCAAGTAGTAACGATAACGTGATCCCAATCCCTGTATTTTCCATCGCCTTCAGGCATCCATTTATTAGTTGTTACCTAGATCTAATCTAGGGTTTTCTATCCACTGCTTTCTAGATTTAACTATAGTTTTACGCTATCTGCTGAACGCTTTTCGAGTTCAGGGTTTATGCCACCTAGTCCAACTAGGGATTACGCTACCTGTCGAACAATGCCCCCAAGTCTAGACACACTACCTAGAGTGGTATATGTTCCTAGGCTTCCCCACGTATGTATCGCGAATCGTTATCGCTTGTCTAGGTGCACATGTCCTGTAATGTGCGATCCGAGTCCTGTGACAGGGCAAATCAAGGAATACAGAACTCGGTCGGGAGCTTTCAGATATCTGCCGATGCAGATGCTAAGGTCTGTTTTTACTCCAGTGGCTATGGTCCCACTTGACCCCTCCCTCAGCTAATGAAAGGCACACCTTGTAAAATGAGAACTATACGCCGGCCCCCGGTGCCCCACTATCCCATGGCCATCCGCAACCATAACTAGATAGCAAGTATATGGTCTTTTGGAGTTCTCCGCCTTTCCGCTTCACGTATCTCGATTGACTCCAGATGGATGGTAGACGACGAGTTGCTATCACAGGGCTACCGTCTTCTTGCCGAATCACGCTGGTCCATCCTAGTCTTTAGGTTGCCACATATATATTGCAACCAAGGCATACCCTCGGTTCTTCTAACGCAGACCTTAACCTCTGTGAGCCCAGGATGATCATCTGCAGCTTCACAGAGGGATACCAAGAGTACCCTCACGTCCCCTCGAAGCCTCGGGCTTCGTAACCCAATTCGTTGGAGCCTTCTTAAAACCAGATGGATGTCTGCTCCTTCGTGTTATACTAAGAATTACTACTTAGTTCTACTAACTAAGGTTTACCACTTAGTTTCCAAATTCCTTGTTTTCTTAACTAAGTTTTACTACTTAGTCCCTTTTTCAACTGAGGTCTACTACTTAGTTTTCTTTCTCACCAGGTTGGGTTGGTTAAGTGTATTTAGTCGATTCAAGCTATCTTAACCCTCTTCCCTTATCCTATTACACTGGTTAAGTGTTATCCCTTCATGCTTTTTACTTAACCCTATTCATTTATCATATTCTGATGGTTAAGCGTTCAAGTTTACTTAACCCTATGGTCTAGTCCAGTTAACATATTGATTTGGCTAAGTGTATTACTTAACCCCAACCTCTAGTCTAATTAACATGTTAAATTGGCTAAGTGTATTAACTTTACTTAACCCCACCTTCTAGTCTAGTCAACATGTTAATTTGGCTAAGTATTCCCATGGACTTAACCCTCCCATTCTAGCTTTAACCGTGTTAAGTTGGTTAAGTGTTCCTTAACCTTCCCATTCTAGCTTAACCGTGTTAGGTTGGTTAAGTGTTCCTATGGACTTAACTCTCCCATTCTCGTTCTAGCTTTAATTAATAAATTAAAGCCGCAACCTCTCACATTAGACAGATATTGCTGCGGTTACTGGATGTGCCGGTCGGTTCCGGGCAGGTTTACACCGCAACTCAGTCTAACCTCGGGTTAGGCATATTCATGTTTTCTAAGTTCAAAGGGTTTTTGATTAATTTCCAAATCTGGTTTTGAAAACAACCATCCCGTCCTTCGGATCAGTTAGGGATAGCCAGGGAGGGCAGGAAACTTGTATTTTCCAAACCCAAGCCTAGACACTATCCTCTCTGTCACCCTAGAACCTTCTGGTCTATGTGTTACAAAAGGGGATGTTATCAAAATACTTTTCTTTTGTTTATAAATTGTTAACAATTTATTTCAAAAGCCCATTTCCCCTTTTTAGACAAATTTGGCCTATATTTAGTTGTCAAGCCTACTAGTATACTTATATTCTAGGCCCAAGTCCTAACCCAACATGCAGTTTAGGCCATTTCCTATTTCATTGCCGAAACTAGATTAAATATCCTAGTTTATAATTTATGGCCAAATCTTAACCAAGTTACATATTTTGTGGTAAATGAACAATTTAACATTTATGACGAATTCTATAAGTAAATTACTCCTAATTTACTTATTTCATTACTACTCTTTTAATGTACATTGTCACATTTATTATTATGGCCCATTCTCTCTTATTTATCATATTTATACTTTTTGGTATGTAAATTATACCAAATTTAGTGTCGCTAACCATAATTTATTTTAAACATGACAATTGCTCACAATTACGAATAAATTCAAAATTGTGCTAATATACTTATTCCAAATCAACCTTAATTAACCCAATCTTGGTTTAACATCTTAATTCACAATTTATGGCAAAACTAGAATTATTTTTCTAGTTTACATTTTATGCCTAAAATTTAGCTTACTTACTAACGCTAAATTTAATATGTCAAAATCACATATTCCCTAATCCATGTCAAATTTCCCCGTTTTCATTTTAATATGCATGTCATAATACATATTCCAAATTATGCCAATTTCCAAGTTTACAATTACGTTCATATTCATTTCCATGTTTTTCCCCAAATCGCATTCCCACCGTTCGAATAATCGTGATTCAACCTAGATTATAAATAAATCAAGATTCGTAGATAAAAAGGGAATGAATCAAAATGACAAGAAGGAATAATTGACATAAAAAGGTTTGGATAACAATGTAGGTTCAAGAATATGGGTAGACCTAACTAAATAGGTAAATTCCCACTGTCTTAAAACCAAAGAATGGGCAAAATATGTTCAAGAACGTGGGTAGACCTAACTTAATAGGTAAATTCCCACTGTCTTAAAACCAAAGAAAAAACCAAGGAACAAGTAGAATAAATAATTGGGTTTAGACCCAATTTCACAATCACCAAACTAAAGCAATATTTTCCTAATCATGAATCATGGGTGTCAAAATCACAATTGTCCTCATTATGTCATAAGCAATAGTTTATGTCTAATTCAAAGGCTTATGTTCTTAGTCATAAGTAATGTCCATGGTCATAGGCAATATAGGCGATGTTCATAGTCCAAAAGGGAAAATAATTCCCATAGTCCTAAGTCATTGTCATAGGCAATGTTTATATGTCCCAAAATCAAAGGCTTATGTCATAGTCCAAAGGCATATGCTTTCAAAGGCCACAGTTCTATAGTCATAGTCACGGTTACAGTCTTATTTGTCCTCGAATCATAACAGTTCTTAATTCAGTCCAAGAGTATAAACACAGATTCGAAGAGAGAGAGAGAGAGAGACTTGGCATATTCCTTTATTCCTTTAATTTCATGTCACAAATAAAACAAAATATTCAGATCTGGAAATAACCAACTTACAGAAAATAGATCTAGAAAAGAAGGAAAGCGTGGCTATGATTCGTGCGTCGTTGCTTGAAACTTGTTTGAGCTAGCCTTTGAATTCTTCACTTGAAACTTTGATTTGAATCCCTCCTTAAAAGTCTTTTAGCAGCATCTCCTCGTCTTGAATCATATTTTATTTTATTTATTTAAGAAAATTTAGAAGAGGGGAAGAAGCCATGAATCTTAGCAGCATAAGGATAGAAGAGAATTGGTGCAAAGAGAATGAAGACTAGGGCTGTTTATATAGCTGCTCAAGACCTTATCGTACACGCAGCGCTGAGTCAGCATTGAACCTAGTTAAGAAAATAGTCCAGTTACGTAGATGAATCTAGCCAAACCTTATCATACACGCAGTGCTGAGTCAGCATTGGGTCCCACAAGCTATTTTGGCGTAAAAGTTTGATTTTCAAACTTTTGAATTTCTGGAATTTATTTAACTGTTTTATTCACATGAAATATTCTTATATGTATACAACTCCTCTAACGACCATTTTACGCGTATATATATACGCACAACTTTCATTTTATTTTCAAAATTCAAATGATGTTGCCATATTTCGTTGACTGTAGCCTTATCTTGAATTTTATCTTTCGTATACATATATTTTTGCATATATATATATATATATATATATATATATATTCTCATATGTACATATATATATATTTTCTTTATTTCCTTATATGTACGTTCTTATCCTTTCAAATTTTGAATTTGTATACGTACATATATTTGCATGTTCAGTTGGCCCTCTCTAAAACAAAGATAAAAAAATTATGCCGCCACCGGGGTTCGAACCCCCGACCTCCATGCTACAAATCCAATGCCTTAACCAACTGAGCTACAGAGGCTTTTGTTAATAAGTTTTAGAACAATAATAATTATTGTTCTCTCCTTACTTCTCTTTTTTCATGTTAGTTACAATACTTAAATTAAACAACTGCATGGATCTTTTTCTTTTAATTTTTCTTTTAAAAATTAATTATACTTTAATTTGAGAATCTTAATGTCGCAGAATTACGGGGTGTTACAGGTTGAATATATGGGTACATAAGACATTGCAGGTGCTTGTTTTGCAGCTCTAACCCAAGGTCGGTCTTTTGACGGGTAAACAATATGATTGTTACATCTTTGATTTCAAGGTTGTATAAATCAATTTCTCTTGCTCGTGTGAGCATGTATCATTTGGAAAAAAAATACACATAAAGCACTTGTCGTTGCACTAAATACATAAATTCTGTTAAATTATTTGTGTATAATTGATTTGCTTAAATACATTAAATTTTACATAATTTATCCCTGCACAATTTATTTTATTAAACAAATTAGTGTATCAATTTGAAAATGTTACTAACTAAAATAATGGTCGGTTTATTAAAATTTCAGACTTAGTTTATAGCTTTTTACCCAACTGAATCAAAAGTTCCAATCAAATTGATTTTGATTTGGATTAGATACATTACACCTAGGAGTGAATAATCTTTGGTTAAACCAAATAAAATAATCAAATTACAGTATTTTCGACGATTTTGTTTGGTACTAAAACTATAATAGTTTTAAATTGGTCCATAAAAATGAATTAGTTTGGTTAAAATAACCAGATTAACTATATTTATAATAAATGACAAAATTTCCAATTCTATAATTATTTAATAGTGTTTGTTTAAGTGAACATTAGGGTCTAAAATGGAACTTAATTTGAAGTGGTTCCTCCTGTAACTATCAATGTAAAGCGTATCCCTAGTTTACTAATAATAACACATATCTGTATTTTTTTTTTGTGCTGCTACAAAAAAAAAAAAAAAAAAAAAAATGTAAATATTAACTAAAGGTTATTGGTTACAAAAATATAATAACAAAAATGCCTGCAGTTATGTGAATAAGTTCAAACATGTTTGTCATTATTCGCATACTATATTGAAGATCATAGAAAAAGAAAAGGCAAGTGCATATATTTCAGCTTTTATTATGAATACATACAGAAATATCCGCAATTATTATAAAGTGTATCGTAGACATGTCTTGGTATACAAAAAAACTGCAGACATGTCTGTAATTTTTTTTGTATGGTTGCTTCTTTTTTTGCAACTTTACTGGAAGCGATATATTTTTCATTAGTATGCAATCATCAACATCATCACTGGTATGCAATTATATCAATATTCAGTATTTTGATATAATTGCTACGATGCATACAATTTTTCGAAAAATTGCATATTTTCCTACATTTTCATTGAAGTGTGAATTTTTTTTAAAGCATTTTTTGTATTTTCCTTACATGAATTCAAAGATGATTATGTATATTGGATTAAGTTTTGAAGTTTAATAAATTTTTACGTTGATTTTTGTTATTATTCGATGATTTTCGAAAATAGAAAAGTAATTTTCAAAATTTTAAAATAAATAGTTTGTGTAATTTAAAACTTAACACGGAACTTAGCTAAACTGCCCCATAGCTTCACGGTCTAAGTAACTTTTATTTTATTATAGACGTATCAAGAGTTGCTATTAAAGAGCATAAAAATACTTTAATCGTTGTTTATGTTCCTAGGCGACAACTAACATATTTTTAGCCCGGCGCATGTCGCAATCGATTCTCTTACACTTGAAACGTTATCATCTGCTGTGAAATGAATCCATGTAATGCGATAATAAAGGGAAGGTAGTTCTCATCTGGTGAGTTCCAATTAATAAGCAATGCATAGAACAAATGGAACAACGTATCATGTGACGCTTCAATGATCTTGCGAAATGGGCTGGTTGTTTCGTCTGTTGCCATCGCAATTAGAGTATTTAGACATGCTGACTTTTTGGATTACCAATATTATTATTTATTATGATGAACGGGGAAGGGGTACATGTTGGAGGTGATGTCGCTTTCTTTCATCAGCACGCATGATTGATTAAATTATATGCGTTTAGCCGTCGCATTTGACCCGTTAATAATAAACAAAACATGGAATTTGATATTACTAATCAACATGCATACTACCATGATGCAAGACCTGGCGACAATCGTTGAATGAGAAATGAAAAGATAGGCACACAAAGCAAAGCATGATGAATATCGGCCATTAGCACTCGTTTCATGGAATATGAGTTTGTTAACACTAGCGTCTAAGGATGAGCATCGTGCAGTTTGATGAGGGTTTGACTTAAAACCGCACTCGAAACCGCTAGGGGGAGGTTTTCAAAAGTAAGAACCGGAACCGAACCAAAAACCGTTGGTGCGGTTCGGTTTTAAAAGTGCGGTTTCGGTTTCAAAATCGAGTAATAAAAAAAGGCATTCCCTAACTAGTCGGCATGAACATAACATTATTGCAAATAAATACAACTCAGCCACAACAATCAATATTTGCTCAAAAATGTAACATGCGATAAGTATAATCTTGTTGATTTCTCAATCTAGGTAAACTATATATTTTCTTATGTTTGTAGCTGAAGTGGAGTAAAATGTAAGCATTTAAATGGATAGAAGACAAAGTGGTGTTGGAATGCAAGTAATGAAGGCTTGAAAAAAGATACCAAGACAAAGTGCTGTTGGAATGCTAGCATTCATAAAACATAACGGTGCAGTTTCGATTTTGCGGTTTGAAAAAAGATAAAAACTAAACTCGAACCATACTAACGGTGCAGTTTCATCAGTTTTGTGGTTTTATTTAGGTGTGGCTTTTTAAGATGCGGTTTTATGCGGGTTCGGTTCGGTTTCGGTTTGTAATCGGCTTTCTTGCTCATCCCTCTAGTAGTGTCATGGGACACCACCATCCCATTGGTGGAAATCAGGAGTCCTGATTTCCACCAATGGAGTGGTGGTGTCCCATGAAACTAATGTCAACAAACTAGCTCTCCATTTCATGATCGGCAAGGAGAATGGCACGCAAGGCAAAAGAGCAGCTGCCCAAGAAAAAGGAAAGCACACTTAGCCCAACAATACAAAACAAGATAGATCATAGGTGTAAAGCTAAAACAGAATGGCTAGGATAACAACCTGACACCATCAGCAACATAAGTTTTACCCTTTGTGAAATGAATCCAAAAAAAAAAAAAAAAGTGTGTATATGTACTCTAAATTAATCTATTTAATTATGTCGGCATAACACACAAGTAACCTTTACTAACTCACATCATATATGTGATAAAAGTATATAAGCGTGCAACTTCAGTGGGACATAAACACAAAATATTGAAATCACTAATGCAAAATGCAAATTTGTGCATATTTAAGCGATAGAGCTTTATACTTCTCAATTCTCTTCTATACCTTTTTTTTTCTTTACTCATTTTCTCACTTATATTCAAGTTTGAAGCTTTTGATCTTGGGCTCCGTGAAAACTGCAAAAAATAAAATTAAAAATCTCTGAATCTGGGTTAGCTTGCTACTTTGTAGTAATTTACCCAAGCTACCATCAATTATTTCGAAATTTCAAACTCTAATATATTAGTTCTAAAAATTTTTAACTAACATTTGTTAATCTATGAATTCAAAACCATTAAACTATGATAAAATTAGTTTCGAAACCAAAATACACACATAATTAGAACTTCAAATTTTACAGTTAGTATTTCATTATTTTTAATTTACATTTTGGACTGTAGAATTCGTAAGCAAGAAATTCAAATTTTAATTTTTCTAAATTGAAAGTTTGTATTATGCTCCAACAGAGAATCTAAAATTGACGTAATACGCATTTCATTTCCACTATTATTTAATCTTTAAAATCTAAAGGTCAGAAGTAAAATAACTTTCCAAACAAATAGAACTTCTAAAATGTGCAAAAGAAAATCATGGTCAAAATCATTGAATCAAAGTTAATTTAAAATTCAAATAATTATATTTCAAAAGTTGTGCAATTCAAATTTGTACAACATGTAATCAAATAAATTTGTTAATACATGTAAGTCGGTAGTTTAATATTTTTCAAAAATTGGAAAGTTACGTTCGAAGAACCGAAAGCTAAAAAAATCAATACTAAATTGGTCAATCTTTTTTATCCTATTTTGTAATCATAAGGGGTGTTCTGAACCGGCTCGAAATAAACACAGAAGCACACACAGTCACAATCTTGTTAAGTGAACAATGTACAAAAAGTGATTTTAAGCAATCGAATAAACAATAAAATAAACAAAGTACAGACGAAACCACAATCAAATAAACAATCGAAACTTATTATCGAAAATTTAAACAATCAAAATTCACAGGTGCTTAATAATCAGTAGACTAAATCAAAATTTGACTATCAAAAAGTGATTTGAACTATATAAAAAAGGACGGTACCTGGATTGAAGGATGCTTTTTTAATCATGCTTTTCACTTACAAAAAAAGATTAACCAAAATTGGCATTGTCTGTAATGTTAGAAGACAACACCCATGGACATATCTCCAATAGAAGTGTAAATCGGTCGGACCGAACACGGACCGGACCAAATTTTTTCTCGGACAAATTTCGTTGTCCTAATTCGTATCCTAAATAAAATCGGTCGGACACGGACATATGCTTTTCGGACACGGACACGATCGGATTCGGTCGGACATGACTATTTATATCACATTTTGTACATTTTACTAGATTTTCTTTCAACTATATGCCGAATTACAAGTAATTCAGACGATTCCGGACCGAACATGATTTTTTCTCGTACAAATTTTGTTGTCCTAACTCGTGTCCTAAAAGAAAATCGGACAAACTCAGACGGACGTATTTCGGGCAAGGGCACAAACGGGCGTCGGACATTCGGATAAAATTCACAGCCCTAATCTCCAATAATAGTTTATTCGAATATAAGAATGCTTGCTTGTTCAAAGGCAGTTGATTGGATGCACCCACACATAGTGAGATTCAAAAGAAGAAGAAACATCCAAAAAATCACAGAAATTTCCATGTAACGCAAAAATAAATCAAACCAATTAAATTTAGAAAAACTGCAAATAAATTTTGAACTTCAAAAATATTTTTTTCCCAGCATAAGATCAAATCAATTGGTAAGGGAAAAAACCTGATACCTTCTGGAAGATTCCACGATAGCTAGGTCCACGCAAAGAGAAAGAGGCAATAACACACACGAAGAAGATTGGGAGGCGCTGAGGTTGCTGTAGCATCAGGTATTCGGAGGTGGATCCATGCATTTAGCAGAGGAACGAGGTACATGGCGATGTCGATTTCAGGGCAGAGGATGTATATTTAGAGTTTTGGATGCATTAAATTTGGAGTTTAAGGGGGAGACTGATCATTATGATGAGAGCTTGGAAGGAGAAATATCAAAATTTGAAGCGTAGATCAGGAGAAAACGGGGGAAATGTTTGTTGTGCAAGGAATTTGCTCGTTGATTTGGATTGAGGAGGAATTAGCGCAGATTTGTCTTGCGAAGGAAGAAACGGAGGAAGAACCGCTGAGGAGAGAAAGGAGGAAACACGAAATTAAGATATTCTGGTCGAAAAAATATAAACGGTTGAATCTTTTTAATTTTATAGTAAAATCAAGGAGACAATTTAATAGTAGAGATCACTGCACCGCTAATTGTATGTGTATTATGTAGGAGTATTAATAGACATGACAGTCGGTTGTACGGTTCGATCCGAAAGGGTAAAGTTTCTGATCCGTATTCATAGATTTTCAATTATAATGTATATATATATATATATATATATATATATATATATATATATATATATACACACGAAAATTTGTCCGTCCGAGAATGTATGAAATTTTCTATTGTCCGAACATTGTTAGTCCGTTATCACTCTCGTACGAACAATGTATGAGCCAACTCCTTGTCCGGTCCATGTACGTCCAAATGCCTTATAGGACAAGTTGTCCAGGTCCATTTAACACCACTAAGTGTATGTACCTTATTCATTGAGTTCCATCACATAAACTATATTATTTAAATGTTTTATGCGGTGAAAATCAAAAAAGAAGGGGTGCTTCATAAAGAGAGCGTTGTTAAGCGTTGCTCATGTATATACGATACGAAAATAACTAAAACTACATGTGATCGGTGACGCAAAATATCTTGATCGTCGTGTGATTTTGATTTTATATGGGAAAAGAATATCAAAGGCAATCCAATATTAGCGGTTTGTTGTGCCATCAATTGCGTCGATATTTTGTATTTCAACATACTTTATATGTGTATATGTGTGCACGTGCGTGTATGTATGTATGTGTGTGTGTGTGTATATATATATATATATATATGTATATATATATATATAAGGAGGGTCAGGACACCCCTATCTTGTAGCACCCCTTTTGCCCTTTATTGTGATCCACTCATTTATATTTAAAAAAGTTAGTGGAGGGAGAGAGAGTTAGTGGAAGGAGAGAGAAAGAGAATTATGTGGTGGAAATTAGGGGAGCTAAAGGGATGTTACACTATTTGAGATGCTTTTGATCCTACCCTCTCTCTCTCTCTCTCTCTCTCTCTCTCTCTATATATATATATATATATATATATATATATATATATAGGTCTTGACACGTACGTAAGAAAAATTAATATCAAAAAATAACATTTGTAGACTTGTCATAAAATGACTAACATGTACCAAATACCGCATTTTCCATGCATATACTTACATAAACTATTTATCAAAACATGAATGAGAGTACGCTATTCTAAAAAATTACTAAATAAATAATGAAAGTAATTTATATTTATTATATAAATATCTTAACAAGTGCAACAAATATTAAAGTTAGCGTTTCTGAAACTTTGAAACTTAAAAACTTGTATCATCTAAATTTTAAAGTAATCAATCAGTGCATAAGCAATCAATCGACATATGCACTCAATAGGCATATTTTCAACTGAGGAAATAATCTATATGCGCAGCCCATGAAATGTTACCCATTAAATTCACGGTCTTATGGTTGAAAAAAATGAAGGCACCCTAACAGCATAAATACATGCTTCCCACTGTTAGTCATATCAGACTAAAATTGGTTCATACAGGAGGCAAATTTTGTCACCAACTACCTAATTATCCTCTCATCTCAAAACTAATTTCCCACTCATATATTTTTGGGCCATCTAGAAAAATGATACCAAGCAAAAATCGAAAAGAAACAACGAAATAATAAGTTAAGCTAAAACTGTGAACGGATGGTTTCGAATGTGAATAGTGTCATATCAGCACCCGCATTAATTTTCAGATATCGGATTTCAACATCCGTGGATACAGACGAATATCAGATAATTATTCGCTCCATCATTAGTTAATAAATCAACAAACGTAAGGGATTTTTTTAGTTTAATATAAACTTTTTTAATTCAGTTGACGGCTATAGTGCTGAAAATAAATAAATTTGATGATATTGAGCAACTAGCATACATTTAGTAGACTTTCAGCTTTACAAAATAATAAATTTATGTATTTCATTATGATAAAATACATATAATTTGAACTATAATTATGGAAAAAAATGAATGGATAGGATGCGCCTATATCCGCATTCGTCCTTCCGGATATCAAGTATAAAATACAACGATTAAGATTTCTTTTTCAAATGGTTAGGGAATCCAATAATATTTGAAGTTGGATTGTATGTCCCAACATCATCACCAAACTCAATTGCAATAAATGGTTAAATAGAGACTCGGTTTCCATAAGGTGAGCCATTGCTTCCAGTGAACTAATATTTCACAAAGTCATACATACCCCTTGTTAACACTTGAAGTAACAATTATACTGGGCCCGCATATACACTATATTGCATCCTTAGGTGATTTCATTAAGCCGTGTATTATCTCCATGCATATACTGTGTTTTTTCTTTCAGCAATACAATAGCAAGGGTGACATATTTTCCTTCAAACTATTAAACTCAGTATGTCATAACTTACCATTTTCAATTATAAATCTCAATTTTAACTAAACTACTTATATAAATATCACTCAACGTTCATAACATTTATGTATATACACTACAAGAAAACACTTCAATTTCTGCACAAAATTTCCTACGTCATTCCTAAGCAAAATGTGAGGCATAGGAAGGGCGTAAAAATAAGTAGAAATAGGTAATCGCCAGGAAAGACATAGGATATTTTCTATGCCTTTCCTATGTCTACCGTGGTATGCAAAAAATAATTATGGCGTGGAAAAGGCGTAGAAAATTCACTACGTCATAACATTCGTCGTAGGAAAAGTGTAGCGAATCTCCTACGCCATTCATAGTCTATATAAATTTTCCACAAATTCAGATTGATGTGGTAATGGCGTAGGAAAGTTCCTGTGCTAACTCTATGGATATGAAAATAAAAATTAATTATTTTATTGGTTAAGAACTGTGACAACCCGAAATTTCAGAAACAATTTAAAATTTTCAAGTTAAGCTATTTTAATGAATATTGAATATAAATTGGTTATTTTCACTAAATAAATTTTGAGAATAATTTTAAAATTAGTTTTTATATTTTATTTGACTTAAAACAAACTTAGTAAAATTATTAAATTGATTTATAAATATGAAATTTAAAAATTCGAATTTTAAAATCATCGCATCTCCCCTAAAAAGTGAAATTTTGCTGGCAAGTTCAGAATTCGACGAGACCAATTTTGTTAGATTTAGGATAAAAATCATTGTTGAGTTTCAAATTTCACGTTAAACGGAGTTAGTGTGTGGCCGTGCTCGATAAAATCGTTTCAAGTAAAACCGGCGATAAGTTTACAAAGAAACGTTGTTGAGATGATCTAAAAATTCAGCACACTTTTTTTTTTGGATTCGTATCGTTAGATAATGGAAGAATCTCAAGTTTCATAATTTTTTGGAGTTAGCGTGTGGGCGTACAAGAAGAAAATGTACGCTAAAATCACATTATTTTTGAAGCTAACTTGAGCTAGATCGGAAAATAAAATAGAAGGTCAAACGAACTCGAATTCGACAAAACTTGATTCGTTGGATTCGTAAATTCCGTATATTATTTTGTGCCGAAATTTCGTACCAACCGGAGATAGTTTACAGTCGGGCAATCGGGGAGAGAGAGATAAAATCCTTACTTAAATCCGCTTCCTCCACTCCATTCTCCTTTTCTCTCATTCACTTCTTCCTCCTTCTTTTCTAAATTAATGGCCTCCCCCAAACCCTAACCGTACCCACTTCGCACCCCCTACCTACGTCGACCCTACCCCCTCCCCCTTAGTAGCCGACGATCCCCCTCCTCTTCTCTTCCCTCTTTTCTTTCTCATATTGTTTCATGACATGAAAAGGAGCTTCATTTAAGATTCCTACCTTCACCTACCTACCCTTAGCTCCTCTTTGGTGAACCCTATGTGCTCGCGACAACTTGTAGACCTCGCAAAGCTCTCCACCATTTCCAAACAGCAAGGGTTTAAGCTCCAGAGACCTCCAATTGGCCAAATATCCTTCCTTTCTTGCTTCATTCACTAGTTGGAAGACATACCAAGGTTGCCAAGAAGTTTGAAGACAGTCAAGGCAAAAAAGGAGGCATTTTAGACGGTATCGAGCACCGAAACGTCCGACATTGCATTGTATAGTTTTCTGATGGATGGAATAAGAGTTTCTTGCATTAATTAGTATGTTTGAATAGTTTAATTAATTATGAAAAGTTAAATAGTTAGTTGTTTTAAGTTATAAGTTAATGCGGCAAAGTTAAGTAAGTTGCAAGTTAGAAAACAGTTTATGTCACCGTTAGAACAACATTTAAAATATTTTGTATAGTTATTTTATCTGTTGCATGCGATATCCTCTAAGTTCAATACATAAACTATTCACTCAGTCATTTATTAGAAGCACTGTTTGAATATACGATACTCGTATTTCAAACAATGTGGATGGACACTTTGTGGTGCCGTAAATAACAATGGATGATTGGTTATGTTATGATGTGGATGTGAATTTAAAATTATTACCATGCTGAAATAATATCATGTAATTTGTAGTGTGTTGAATTTGATCAAAAAAAAATCCATTTCCAAGTTGAACGAATTGTTTATGTTCAACTATTTTAATAAAAATCAATGAGATGAAATAAATGATTAATTAAATATTTGTTTGATGGTTAAAAACCCCACACTGGTCTGGAGATGATTTTTGATCTACGCATCTTCCTAATTTATAATTCGCGTGTTAATCGATTGATAAACAGCCGAGATAAGCCTCAAAAAATTATTTTGAAGCTTACATGAAAATAAATGCACATTGGATGTATAATGGTTGTTTGCGACTATTACTGGATGTATTGGATTTGGATGGGTGGAATTGCATGATATATGGTTGAATTTTATTTCAATCCAACATTAAAAAAATGAATATTTTAATAATATAAAATATGAGGTGAAAACTGAAACTAAAATTCGATTTCCGATTTTGGATGGATGCGTTTATAACGAAATATCGATGAACATTCGCAACTGTGATGAATGATTTTGAAGTATTTTTAATGTACTTATGGCTAGTTAAGATATTTGAATTTTAAATGAATAGTGGCTTTTCAAAGTGAAGTTCGGTTAGGATATGTACCGAACATTTGAGAAGAAGTTTTTTTTTCAAAAGTTTCTCGTTTATTTTATTATGACTATAAGAAAATTTTGAGCGTAAATGGAGTACTTTCGAAAAACAATATTATTTTATTAATTAGAATAATGAAAAATTGGATCAAATAGTGAAATATTTGAATTTGAGACCAAACGGCTGAAACGAATTTTCTAAAAGTAATTATATAAATTTTATATAGTTAAATAAATAAATTTATAAATGTTTCGATTTAATTATAAATTATAAAATCGATTCGGGCTCGAATAGAACGTGTCACGCAGCGATAGTTCGCGAACGTCAAACTGTTACTTTGGACTAACATAGCGGGAGATCCGACCGTCGGATTCTCCTAAACTAGATTCGTTGGGTTCGTATCAAAAATATATTTCCAATAAATATAAGTGATTTAAATTTGAAAGGTTAGATCTTAAAATATGTCCAAATCAGTTTTGGAAAAGGTCGCTATGGATGCAGTTCGGTGTCCGATATTGGAAACCGACCGTAAGGACCTTAATAAAATTATTAAAAATATAAATAAATTATGATAAATCATAATAAGTGGTTTAAATGAGTTTGGGTGAAATATTCCACAATTTGAAAGATAAATATTTTTTTTTGTCTAAAGTTTCTATTTGGCGATTACGGTGAGATTTAATATATGAATGTGATAAATTGATTTGAGGTTCATTGTGAATGATATTCTTAATAATATTGTTCTTGAACACAACCATAAAGAGGATGAATCTTTTAAATAAGATTTGGGGAATTTCCCCCAATTTATTAAGCCAAATCTGATTTTTGTGAAGATTCCATAATAAATGAAAAGTGATGTTTTGGGTTTATAGTGAACAAGGCTTCTAAATGGCAATCGTTCTTTAACCCGGTTAAGACGATATGAATTTCTAAAAATTGGATAATCATTGAGGTAAGAATTTTGAGATTAAAGGAATTGTACCCTTGATAAAATAGACGAGAACCTTTTTCTAAAGGAAAGGAATATTTAAATAAAAAATATTCTGGATTGGAATGAAACGAGTATTATCTTTATATAATTGGCACATGATTATAAAGATACACAAGTTATTTGGAAAGGCCTGATTTAACCCATTCTAAATAATTATTACGATGATTTAAAGTCCAAGATGAAGACGGTGGTTGAAGATCGAAGATTTTCACATCGTTTCAGCTATAGCTGATGCCTTGATTGAGTCGTACACCCAAGACGAGGTAATAAGTAGTGGTAGCTTAAAACGTACTTGGAAATTGACCAGATATGCGAGGACCTCTCTCCCATATTGGATATATCGGATGAGGGATAAGGTGCCTTCAGTTTCGTTCAAACCCAGAACGGACTTGAAAATGGATTGTGTGTCTGACATTGTACTTTGTGCTGTATTAAGTGATCTCTACTTAATATATATCTGTTTAGTGGAGGAGAATTTATTCTCTTGCTTAACACTCTTCTTTGAGAAATATGAGCTTAGAGGTTGTATATCGGCAGAAATCAATGACGCGGTATGGATTGACAATGTGGCATACTAAGATGCAATGATCAAGGCTTTTTGTTGAAAAGAAGAGCCTTGTGGATGATGATCAATGCCCGACTTTAATTAGTCAAGCTTTGTGTATAGTGCTGATTCGCGAGCCTCACACCTAGGTATGAATCAAATATGGGTTGGTGGACCGTAGAGAGTGCATGCGTTTCTTTCTAGCTAGAGGTGATGTCATGGTATGAAGCCCAGACATTTTACTTATGTGGATGATGGATAGCGAGGAACCTCAGATATGGCCGACATACTGACCTTGTGATAGGTTCGATAGGATCAGGAAACGTATTATTCAGGAATTGCCAATCCACGAAAGTAAGAGTGGACTGGCCCTACTGATCCAAGGGTTGCTAAGGGCGTGATCCTAAGACATGCGCTAGAGTGTCTTGAAACCGGTGAGGAGACATCCCTTGCCTCGACTCATAGATGGAATCCAATTTCTGATACGCAACCTTTCAGTTTTAGTTGTAAACCGATATGGCGACGTAGTAAGATGGGGTACTATGCCGTCTATGATTGATACATTTATATTCGAACTCGTTTCTTGCACTATGCACTTATAGTAATATCAAAATCATTTATTTTAAATGTGTATCAAGCATGTTTGGCTATTATAAGGTAAAACTCTATCCTTCGGCTTGCGTTGCATTATGTGATGGAACTTAAGTCTTATAATAGCTTCATTTTTCTAAAAAGCGTTGCGTTTGGGAGTAAACTCATTCTGTAACATACAACATGGTCCCATGACTTACCCTATTTACAGTAAAAGTTTTAATAATTGTTTTAGCTCTCACATCAGTCCTATGACTGACCTGGAGTTTGTTGTTTCAACCTAAACTCTGGGTGCCCAAATTTTCCATACGGGCAGTCAGTAATTTTGGTTTTCCAGATTCTTTTGTTTAACAGGATCCTGGATTACGGTTGGAGCCATATTCAGAAAGCTTTGTATCTGTAAATTGTTTCCAGTTGTGTTAGTTGATGTATATCCGCTACCATGTAAATTATTAATCTCTGGTATTATTTTTCTACTGTGTAATATTTGTTCGTGCTTTGATATTCCTGTACTCTGATGTGTATTATTGTAATAAAAAAGAAAAGTTCTGTTGTTCTGTGTTCTGTTGCATCGTGTTCTCATAGAATCCGTGTTTTTCCGTCTCTTCGGAGATCAGAGGATTTTGGATCGTAACAAGGTGGTATCAGAGCTCTGGTTTACAGATATTGAGAACAAGACACGTTAGAACCAAACGAAAGAATTCGTCAGAGATAGAATTAGCAACATTCTATTTAAGAATACTCATTAGAGACAGGGATAGTGATGAGTAGAGAGTGATATGTTTAAGAATAATGTATTTGTGATTGGTATATATAACCTGATTTTGAAAGTATACTTTGAGTATATAAAATGATCAATTGATTGTTGGTATGATTGCTTGATTTCCTATTTTGAATTAGGAATAATTAAACGGAATTTTCGGCGGTTTTGGACAGTTGATAAATTCCGAAGTACCTTAAGATTTAATTTGAAGGAAATGTATTCACGATTTTGGACAATGAACATATGAAAATTTTAGTTATTTGTTTTGAAATAGACCCACTTTCTAATTTGAATTTCTGTGTTTTGGATTCGTAGAGAGGTAAAACTGCGCCCCATGGGTAGCCCAAGCTTCTATTCATTCTTTCTTCCTCGTCCTCAGGAGGTAGTTCATCTTTCAGTATAGGTGATGATCCCCTAGTTTCCTTGCACACCGGAGACGGTATTTATGGTCCTGATAGTACTAGCTCATCCAATAGTTCTGACATCCCTACAAATAGCTCTGGTAGTAGCCTCGGACCATGGTAGGTATGATG
This sequence comes from Allium sativum, assembly GCA_030737875.1. Lineage (NCBI taxonomy): Eukaryota > Viridiplantae > Streptophyta > Magnoliopsida > Asparagales > Amaryllidaceae > Allium > Allium sativum. The sequence goes on along the minus strand of CM060922.1, from coordinate 313,630,190 downwards.
CATATATATCTGTGACGACCACCCACAGCCCCCGCACTAAACAAGAGGAATAATGCGCTGAAAGATGTGCCAGGAAGCTATGGACGATCATCGGAGTAGGTAAACACATCGGAACCTGTCGTAAATCTCATAGCGCAAGGGTATAATATAATAGAGCATATACAACAAGTAATAATAGTGAAATCCAATTGCACAAAAACTGAAAACTCTTAACAGAACCAGTAGAAAGATCCATACAACTTAGGATAATATTCTGTACAAAGGTCCTCACTACATCCCTCAGAGCATATAGTATTAGCGAAAACAGAAAATACTAGATAGTAATAAACTGGTACGTGAGCCTCCTGCTCGTCATCGATTAGCATCATCGTCCTTACTAAAGCATCACATGTCACCTGCTACTCATTCTGCCCATCCATAACAGGATGAACAACCCAAGGTAGTAAGAGGAAACATAAAACCTTGAGTCAGACAACAGTCTTAGTGAGCGATAAAACAGCTAACAAACTTCATCAATAAAGTATATGAGAATGGATAGATAAACATAATAATCTACCCACAACACCAGAGAAGAACTCAACCTTATCTTCCCTACATCGGACAGTGATAGCCTTTATAACAACAAGTCAATCGTTCATTTTTGGAAACCAGAACATCCATTCAATCATGATAAGCATTCATAATATCCAGATTATGGATCTCACATAAATCATCCTAATCGAAATCAACATCCCTTGAGCACAAGCCCCAGAGGCCTAAACCAATATCAGACAAGCACCCAAGGAACATCTCCTTTGATGTTTGATAATCTACGTGAGACGGTACAAACAAGGAAACCAGTCATCCATGATAGACTCTGGCTGTCACTGCCAGTGCTGCATTGAAACCATCATTAATCTTATGATGGCCAACCTTGCCATATGTCAAGGGATAATGGTAATCCCAGTTCTAGCATAAGTTCACATGTCCAACCTTGACAATGTCCAACCTTGACAACTAGGCCTTTTGTATAAGACGCAGGGTACTCGACCAGCAACCTTCCTGTAACACCCCACCTCCGCTAGGGTCACTCACAAAGGGAATGCCATAGTTTTGGAGGGGTATTATCTAGTAAACAGGCACAGAGATAACATAAGACAGAACATAGATAAAATAGAGTATATAAAGCAACGGATATAAACTTTAAAACCAAATCTCATTACTGAAAAATAGAGTCAAAACCTCTTACATCAAAATGCCAAGTCATTATTTCATTACATCAAGTTCTAAAGAAGCAAAGTACTTAAAACAACATAAGTAAAATATTATTCCCCAAAAAGTGCATGAGTGCAGCCATAGCATAGCTCAAGACCAAACCGTACATGAGTTGTCAGAAAGCAAGCAAAATCCAAGCTAAGAGCTAGAGTTTCCTCCCTGAGAACCTTGAAGGGGGGACGAAAGACAAAGAGGCGAAAGAAAACGGGTCAGTCAAAAAGACTGGTAAGCCCTAGTGACTATCAGCATAGAAACTAGTAAAGTTAACAAGACCTGAATAAACTGGAATTAAACATAGGAATGATGATAAGTCTGACATGATAACTAAGCTAACTAGATAACTCAAGTCTAACATTGCGTATTCAAGGTTCGCCATACCAACTATACTGGTATACTAATCCCGTGTCAACTATAAATCAAGAAATAATCCCTTGGCCCAATATCGTGAAGTGACCCAATTCGGGGTCCAACGGTATGATCTAATCGATCGGCTCCCTACAAGTCTAGCTCGTCGTGTGTTTGTGTCATACGGCCCTATCACGAATGTAGTCACCTGTGCTAGGTCCACCATAGGGTGTATCAAGCCCTAGGGTGCCAACCACCGACACGAATCAAGAATGCACAGATAATCCTACTGATGCCCAATGCCTGCTTTTTCAACTCCGGACTAAGTGCACGACCCTAGTCCGCCTGAACCTACAATGGCACACCAACTCAGCCGTCGTTCTGGTCGCTTACAATCAGCCCAGCAATCGTGCCCCACCCTGCCTAGTCCCAGGGTACCGTGATACATCTAGTGGGTTACTACTGAAAAGGACTGCGTAACTAGGGTTTCGTTCAGCAGGTTAAGTTGTCATTTAAAATCGAGACTTAACCCCATCTACGTGTCATGTAAAATTGACTAAGTGTGTCGTTCTAGTTCAAGACTTAGTCCTACGAATCATGTGTCAGGTTGGTTAAGTGTGTTCAAGCGGTTCATGACTTAACCCTATCAAATCAACGTGTCAAATTGGTTAAGTATATTCAAGTGGTCCATGACTTAACCCTATCCAGTGGCATTAATTTACTTAATGCACCCCTAACCTCTCACATTAGACTTGGTTATGGTTACTGGATGTGCCGGGCGGATCCGAGCTGTTTTACACCATAACCTAGTCTAACCTCGGGTTTCGAGTGCGATATGACCAACTACTCACATTGGGTCCTATTGTTTGCAGTTACTGGATTCGCCGGGCGGTTCCGAGCAGATTTATACTACAAACTCAACCCAACCTCGAGTTGGCCACGTTCAAGTTATCTAAGTGTCATGTCCCAAATTCATATTTTCAAGTATAATTTCATGTCAAGTTCATGTTCCTATCCAAGCTCAAGTTATAACGATATTCATGTTTTCAAGTTCATACTAAATTCAGGTTTTCCTAAACAACCCAAATCGCATCCCCAACGCTCGTGAATTCGAATCAAGGCAATAGATGTAACTAGGGAATAACATAACAAGGATGGGTACAAAGTGACAAAGGTGATTTCAAGGCAAGCATGGTGTAACTTGAGATATGATCATAACATCACTGGCATATGAAATAGGGTGATAAACATAGCAATAAATGACATAAGATGATAATCCTAAACTTGTGACTAGCAATAGTTTCAACATCACAACATCACAGGCATGTTAAAATAATGATAGGGTTTAGGTTATGACATGAACAGACCCCTAAATCAAGTTCTTATCAGTATTCCACAAATCAAGGTTCAATATGAACGGTACTAGGTTCAAGGTGAATAGATCTAGGGTGAACAAGAGTAGATCTAAAATAATAGATCAAAAAGGAATAGTCATAGATCAAAGATATACAAGAGTAGGTCTCAAGTAGTTATCATGTTTATGTTCAACTTCAATTTACACATGTCCATATTAAGTTTAGAGTTTAAATCTAAGAGTAACCGGGGCTTACAGATCGTGGTTTTTGAGAACTAAGAACAGAAATTGTCGTAGGATCGTTGTTGAGACGTTGATCTATTCCCTTGAATTGTTGTAGAAACGTTGGCCATCGATTTGGATCTAGTTTGAATGTTTAAGCTTCAAGTTGGAGGCGGCGGCCATGGTTCAAGAGGAGACTTAGCAGCATAATGGTGTTAGAAAGATTTGTTGTAGATTAGCCTAGGCCTTAGGGTATTTTTATAGTTGTAACAACTAGTTTAGGCCATAGGATAAACCCTAGAATCGATCTGAACCGCCAAAAATCGTCACAGGCCCTCAAACAAGCCAACACGGTCAAGCAGGAGCAACCAGGCCCAAACCAGCTTCGGGGACCAGGTCGACACCCAAGTCGACTGTGCAGTCGACCTGGTCCTGGGGGTATCGACTGCCCAGTCGACTCCCCAGTCGACCTGGGGTGTTGGGCGGGAAATTTCCCGCCCAGTCTGTCTGGGTTTTGAAATTCGAATTTGAACTCGAATTCGAACTGTTTTGAACTCTGAAAATTTCTGAAACTTTGGGGAGCCATAACTTGGTCATACGGACTCCGATTTTCGAAAACTCGGACTCGATTTCATGCAGAATTCCGAGACGAACGCAATGGCGCAACCCGTTTCCCTTGGTTCTTATTTTAAAATTTAATTCTGCCTAGATTTATGGTTATAACACGTTATCAAAATACGAGTTGTTATACTTCCGGTCTTTTATGTGCCCTTATTGTACCCCTTCTTTGAGCCTGCTATAACTTACGACAACAATAATCTCTCGGCCTTCTCATCTCCAGTCATCCAACCCGATGACTTTTCATAGCTCAAGCAACCTTCTCGAGCAATCATTATCCACCAACTCACGACCTGTGCGTTGCCACCTTCCTCATTGTCCAACACCGATCAATGAACACATCCAACACCTCGAATATTCCCACTTGAATGATCCTCGAAGTTATCACCATTGTCGACTCAAAAATAAGCTTCATTCAGTCGACATTCTTTAGCTCTTGAATCACTTAGACCTTACTCCTTATTTCTTGCCCCTTAGGTATTAAAACGACCCAAGACTTAGACCTAACTCCACTACAAGAAAAAAGACATTTTATAGCGTTTAAAAACCGCTGTAAAAATTTTCTATAGCGATTCTATAATCATCATGGATCAACATGTTGTGAAAAGTCTAATAGATACCATAGCGTTTCACACTTGCAATGGAAAATACAGTTTTGTTGCCATCTTAAACATGCCACATTGGTGCAACTGCTTTTCTATAGCATGTTAAGCATGCTATGGAAAGTTTTTATGATGCATCTAAACACGCTATGGAATTATCATATCAAGCTTTTATGACACATCAAAACGCTATAGAAAATTAATTATAATCTACTACAACATCACTTCGTTGCTATAAAAATAGTTTATTTCCTAAAAAGTATTTTGTATAGCACTAACATAATGCTATAATATAACAAAGCTATAACAATTTTTCTTTCCATTGCACAGTTAGAACGCTATACAAAAAAATTTATTGCACCATTTTGTTGCCATAACATTCAAAGCTTATAATTTCCAATCATCAAAATATATTATAATAATTCAAAAAAAACCACATTTGTCTCATTAATCTAAGTACACATGGAGTCATAAGTCGAATCACAAAGTATACATATCCACAATATTTCATACACGAAGAATTGAAACATAAATATTAACAATACATACAACTGTAGCAAACCAAAACGATACATATTAAAAATATTCATGAACGTCGACAAGCATAACCCATTTGAGGAAGATAGTGTGTAACATATATATTAGCCTCAAAAGCATCATACAACATCTATCAAGAAGCATAAACATATGTATATTAGTGAGTACATACAAGTATGTACAATTACAAAAGATGCATTAGCCAATGACATGATTTTCAGTTTCTTTTGTTGAATATAATGACAAGAGATTACCTATAACCTTAAAGCAACATACTGATTCTCAACTTGCTAGAAAAAGTAATAACTTGAACTATTGTTAGCCTTGAGTAACTGTGATCTACATATATAAATTTTGCATGTTGCTTACTCAAGTTTTACGTGTAGTAGAGGTTGCAAGTTTGGATCCGAATAGTATGCATGTGTTTTTTTTCCAATATTTAAATTGCATGGAGTTGATGCAATTTATATCCATACAAAAAACTAGACCAAAACCCACATTATATAATTATAAAATAATAAACCAAGAAAATTTATCTATATAAATAAAAAAGTTGGTTAGTTAGCTACTGCTTTTTACAGTGAGGATGCTTAGAAAACTTACCCATGTTCTCTCTATGTTAACTTGCTACCACTAAATTTACCATCAAAATGAAGTCCACCATGCAGCATAATTGGATCTGTTTTGGCCATCAACAGCTTCCCCATTCTACTCTTTTCGGAAGTGTTCTTGCAGCTTGTTTTGGCCTTTCGGTTTAACGGTCCAATGTGTTCTCCCACATAAGTTATTGATGCCTACTCTTGCATATGTATATTGTTGTGCTACGACAGTTCCATATCTCATTTGGCAGTGAATCAAATTAAATGAACACTTCAATATAAGATGATTTATGCTTGTAGAAGTTATGAGAAATAGGTAAGAAAATTTGGTATCTGATTTACCGACACTACAAGAAAATATGATACGCATTGCATTGTGTGATAGCTTTATATTAAAGAGCTATAACAAAATAATCCGATAAAGGAAAATAACAAATAAATTGTGCTATATAAATTAAATTAAATAAATAAGGTTTAAATTGTGCTATTTATACATGCCCTCCGCTGTGTTAACGTTGCATGTGAAGAAGGCGGGAGCGAAAGATAAAGTGAAAACCAAATCCGCAAAAATAAAAATTTAGTCCCTCACTTCCCCCAAAATCTCGTGAATACCTAATTTCTTCAGTTCGCTCGACAATTTCGAAATCACCATCATCAACTCAGGGAAATTACCATGCTAAATTCACTCCAGCTTTCCACCATCGTCAATTCAGCACACCAGTAAATCGACCGATTCACTCCAGCATCCTATAAGTCGACCATCATCGATTCGGTGAATCCTAAATCTACTTGTATCCCCGATTCACTCTGGATTCCTCCTAATCAACGGCGGAATCCGTTAAAATAGGTAATATATTTGATTTATTCCAGTGTTGGTGATATTAATTAATTAGTATTTTGGATCACTTTATATCGAAATCACTAGAACTATTCTGGAGATTAAGAAACTCGGATAGGCTTTGCTTATGGAATTGATGTTGCCATTAACAACTACGATTCTGATTATTTTACAACCCCAAACCATAATTTCCGCATAGATTTTTTTCCCTTATAGATACATAGAAGCTATACATGGATTGAAGTTGTGAAATATTTCATCTAAGTGGTGCTCTACTGCATATCTCCCACTTGAGGTTGGATTCGTGTCTTTTCAGGTTTAAATTGTATATGTTTGACAATGTGGATGTCACATACAATAGAGGACAATTCCATAGGTGTTACACCTATTGGTAAAATTAATATAATTTCATTATTTATGAGGTATTCAAGAATATGAGTTACCTGATATCATTTTAGCAAATGATTAGCTAGGTTATTTTAAGTATAATTTTGTGAAAATGGAATCAGGTATAAATAATGTGTCCATTTTGATTAAGTATGGCCATCAAATGTAAACTCGTTGTTCCATTTATCTTAAATTCATACATGAAAATGATTAATTACCTCTGATGTGTATGTAATTTTATTTACGACTGTTATTGCCTAAAAATGGTCTTGGTTTTGATGCAAAGAGAATATTCAGCCACTTGTTGATAGTTGATGTTTGGAAATGCCTCCCCCCGGTCAATATATTGCATAACCGGTTGTAAAAATGAGGATTTTTATAATCTTTTATAACATAAATGATAAATAAATTGTACAAATGTGTTCCCTATGTGTAACTAGATACGGATATAGAAGTAGGACGTTGGTCGTATATATCATGCGGCTTATTGTAAGATACGTAAACATGAATTTATACCATTTGATACTTAAATTTTTTGTCCTACTTTTCATAAGTACCTACTCTTCCACTTCACTTCCTTTTCCCCAATTCTAATTGCAACTTTTTTTTTGTCGACTTTATATGAGAAAAGAAACATAATACAAATATATAGGAATATAAATCTCTTTACCCTAATATGAGGTACTTCTGATTGACCATAAAATACTTAAAACTTATTTTGATTGAAGCTTAAAACTTTTTCGCTTTCTATATCTAATTCCTTTAGTTTTCAAGGTTTATGTTTTGATTTAGGCATTTAGGTTGGAGATGTCGGCCACTAATGTAAAATGTGCTGAGAAAAACATAAATCATTGTGATAATTCAACCAGAATGTGTTTTGTGTTACATTTACTATCTATGGGGTTTAGGTATCTATATACATCACTGTGTTATTTGTGGCTTGCATTATTTCTTAAGATGAAGTTTATCTTATTTTAAGAGTAAAATCAAAAATGTAGGGACCTTGGAAAAAAGAGATGAGAGCTTGACTGTGTGCTGTCAATTAAATGTGATTGTTACGACATTTTTGTCATCTTCAACTTATATAGTATATATTTTTCCATTGGCTATGCATTTTTTTTTAGAGATTTGTATGCCTTTGAGTATAGATTGGATTAGCCAATGTTTTAACTATTTGGTCGACCTTAGGTTGTTGTTTATATACAGAATTACAGATTCACTGTAAAGACATGATATGGTTATACTGGTGAGTTATTGATTTTCTATGTTTTGCATGAACATAAATTAGTGTAAAACTTAATAGTAATCAGTTCAAAAATATTTCGATCATAACACTTTTGGATAGTTAGGTCTATAAATATAAAGCCCTGTAGGTTGATATTATGCGAAATTATAAAGCAGAAATTGAAGGTGGAAACACCTGATGGTACAAAATGTAGGATAAAATTTAATGATAGCTAATTGATTGTTGCAAAACATGGACATAGCTGCTATGTGCGTGTACCCTTTTAAGTAGCATCTTGTATTATTATCACATGATCTACCGAAAGAGTTCAAACGTTGAAGTACTTGAACTTTAGACCGATTACGAAATAAAAGAAACGGAGCCCCCACTAAATAAAAGAATTGTTTCCTTCTTTACCACATATAAAACTCTGACTTGTTGAAGCGGAGGCTTCATTGTTGTCTATGGAGAGAGGTCTAGTTCATCCTATTTGCATCAATGTTGTCATATTAATGCTTGATTAAACCCCTATGATACTTTGAACAACAAGCTTAAGTTCATTCATGAAGAGTATTGGTTGTACAATCGCCGTCATATATGCAAAGTTTATTTTATTTTATTTTAAAAAAAAAGGGTGCATACTACACTATGGTACACTTAAAAAATGAAAAGAAAAGGCATGTCATTTAATACAGATAATTATACAATCTTACACATCATACACATAAAGTTAAAAACAGCAAGCATGCACTCTCTATGAATGTTTCTCATATTTCGCTCCACAGCTACAGCTACCATCTGATATATGAAAATAGTGCACTCTACAATCATTTTTATTTCTGCTCTCACTGTTCGTACTTTTCAATTTTTTTTTCACAAGTTTAGTTTTGATGCATGCTTACCTTGTTCGAACAAGTTTCATATTTTTTTTCATTTCTAGTCCATTTTATAGTTCATTAATTATTTGCTTGTTGCAGAAGGTAATTTGTATGGTTGTGCAGCTCTTATTCATGGATTTTCCTTGGATGGATCATAGAGTTTTTGTCGCTGACTTTTCCCTTACCATTTTCAGACGAGTACTTTAATTAGCGGAAGTTAATTGTTAACTGAACTAGGTTAATAAATCATGGAGACCAGTAAACTGGAATAACATGTTGGTACCCAAGTTGAGTTTTATAATTTGCATGAGAAGTCATAGGACGACATATGGTATAATTCAAATCTGACTTGTTAAATTTAATGTTGTTAAAAAGTGGTCCACCTTATTTATCCATTTGAAATATCAGGCTACAGATAATTTTAAGAGTATTAAGTGATACCACAATGTGAATATACCAAATAATTTGGTTCAAAACTTTCAGATATCAATGCATGCAAAACTGTCATACCCAAATCTTAATGTACATTTAAAATTGCTACATGCGGAATCATATTCTTTTTATATTCACGCAGAACCGTTCTTAGATAAATTTACGTAACTATACATATCAAAGTGCAATTTTACACGTTTTAAACAGGTGTTTTATATGAACTGTTCTACAATGACTGAATTAGGAAAAGAGACGGAAACAGGTATTATATTATAGATTATAAGGAATTGTAATATAATGCATAATTTAACCCCTTCAAAATTATTTACACACAGAATATAAGTCATTATTCATTGATGCATTGGACCCATTTTTTTCTTCTATAACTGTATCTATGTTTTTTCCCCAATAACTATTGTATCTTTATATTAATATCAGATTTAAATTGATCATATCAAGTGACATTACTGTCACCTTGATTAACCGTTCTTTTCATTCTTCATACTGATATTAGGCTAGATTTAAATTGGATGAAGACTGACAGAAAATGTCTATATTCCAACAAATGGGTGCTATTTAGGGGGCTTCAAAAAGTAGATTCGTTAGGCAGTTGGTAAAAGAAAAAACCAAGGAGGAAATACTACATTTAAAACTAGATAACATTGACAATATGAAGGAATGGAGAAATTTTGTGAAGTTGAAAACAAGTTAAACTTTTAAGGTAAAGAAATAATTAAATTTATGCTCAAATTTGCATTTTGTTCCTTTATTTCTTCCTTCCTTAAGCTCAACAATTGCTTATCATATCTTGTGGGTTGAATGTTTTCTGTTTGCAGTTTATTTGACATATATATTGGAAAATAGAGCCTTTAAATATAGCTATCTCATATATATTTCAAACATGTGCATGCATGCACATGTTTACACATGTTGGTTATTAACGTTCAATGTTGTCAAAATCTGAAGTTACTTCAAAAAGAATATTCCATGAATTAAGTGTACTGATCATGTCTTTATTACATGTTTTATAATTGGATAAGTGTGTGGTGCAGCTGCAATTAAAAGGGGGGCTAAAACGGTGCTCTTACTCTTGAATGGTACGTGAATCTCTTTGTCCCCTTTCTCCCTGAAGCCCTAAGCCTAGAAATAGAATAATATCTCAAATGGCGAACGACAACTAAACTAACAAACGCAAATTTGACGACCACGATGCTATGCTGCCAGAGTTGACCCGTCGCTCCACTGGGTTCTTCGCTCCGATTGTCTTGCCAGGCTCAGCGTTGGCAGATCCGCAACCGGAGCTCGCAAAACAGAAGGCGTAGGAAATTGCTGCTATGCTGTATAACTCTGTTGTCAAACCCGAAAATGCAGAAAATCCGGCTTACTCTAATGATTATACACAAAATCCTACAGGGCAACCAGCATAGTCACAATATTTCGTGTCAACATATGGATCCCAAAGTTCCAGCAAGACAATAGATATTACAGATGGAAGGGTTGGTGTCTTTACTGGTAAAGGTGGAGAGACCATTAAATATCTTCAAGCACAATCTAGAACAAAAATACAAATTACAAGAGATGTAGATGCAATTCCTTTTTCACAAACAAGGAGCGTGGATATTACTGGCAGTTTTTAACAAGTTAACAGAGCAGAGCAATTGATTAATGATGTGCTTGCTGAGTTTGATGTTGGAGGATCAGGTGTTCTTGCTACTCGAAAAGTCGGCAATTTGCAGTATGGTGGGAAGCAATTTTCAATGAAAGTTTCAACTAATAGGGTTGGATTGGCAATTGGAAAAGGAGGAGAGACAATTAAAAGCATGCAAGCCAAATCTGGTGCTCGTATACAGGTCATACCTTTATATCCACCTCAGGTACATGTTAGTTAATATTTTCCATGTTATGCTTAAACTTTACCTAAATGACCCATGCTCAAGGCTAGAACTTTAATCTGATGATACCAAATGTGATGGTAGTTCCTACCTATATTTTGATTTTTGTTTATGTTGATTTTCATTATTTCTTCTATTAAAAATAATATATTTTAGATAAATTTTTGTAGTTCAATTATAATATTTTAACCTTTGTAACGTTTTAAAAAAATATAAAAATAAAAACCTTTTTTAATAGAAAAAATAGTTTTACAAGCTTTGAAAATTATGAACTTCTAAATTATATATGAACTTTTATATGGATTTGTTTTAATGGTGCTTTTCATAACCTTTGGGTAAAAATGATAAAAGTCTACACCGGCTTCGCTATGTTTTTATGTACAAGTACTGAGTTCTTTTCTATAAAAAAAAATGAGTGTATTTGAAGTTTTTATTGTTTTTGAAATTCCTTTAGCAAAAATTCAATTGTTTTTGCAAATAAATATATACATTTTTACTAAAAAATCCAATTTTTTTATTGTCCCAAAAATAGTTGATTTTTCCTCAAATATTTCTTCAGTTCTTATGAAATGTTTGGAGCATTTTTCTAATCAAAAGTTGAAATTTTTAGTAGTGTTCTAGTTTCCAGCTATGTCGTATACAAGAATAAACAAACCAATCCATTTGTGTAGTAATCCATTTTTTCCTACTAAATATCAGTAATTACCTCTGTAAAAATATAAAGTAAAATGTTACTGTACATAAATTCGCGATGTGTTATATTCTACAGTAAAAACAATTTTTTTTACAAGGGATCGTTATTCATAAATCAAATTAACAAATGTTCCTTGGATTCCACCATTTTTCTTATTATTACAATACGCGTTTGATTTTTGTCACTATAGAATATTCCATAAAATCAAACTCACTATGTATGTTCTAAACTTGAGTCATTTTTGATTAATTTTGAATACAATAGGGAAAACGTACCGATTGAGAGTATCAAACATGGAAATAAGGCTACGCTTTAACTGTTGGATCTGATGCCACACAATGACTCTAGTAGAGACTGAAGCATCATACACAAAGCAAATAGATTTGGACTCACTTGATGTGCATGTCGGTCAATCGTGCTATGTAATGTTCATTGCTGACCAAGAAGACAAGAGTTACGACATAGTGGCTTCTCCTACACTAACTGATACCAGCATGAATCCAACAGTCAGTGTTATTGCATTGCTTCAGTATACCTTCAAACTTCTTCTATATCGGTAAGTTAATGTTGAAATTTCAAAATTGATTCTATTACACCTAACAATCAGTATTATTGTTATGAAATGCACTGAATGTGAAGTTAGAATGATAATTTGGTCTAGGAAAGATTCCAATAACTTTATTTCTTGGTAATGTTATGCCAATGGCATTTTGATCATACTAATTATGTATACAAGATGTATATTTTGAAATTGTTTACTGAAGATTAACACAGCAAAGCTTCTCTAAGTTGAATAATTTTTCATGCATAAAACTGAACAAAATTTTCCTTCTACTGAAAAAAAAAGAAACTGTGTACATCTTGAAGCCTAATATGTGTACTTATTTAACACAGGTGGTTGATGTTCAATTTCACTTGCCAAAGTTGCTGATTTGGATAGAAATCTTGAGAATGAATATGGGGCTATTAGTGGATTCCAGGAAGTAATCGAATAGCTAGTCTTTGGAGTTGAATTCCACTGGAACCCCTTTAGAGAAATCGGTAAAATATATCAACCACCTTTGTCTTGCAGTGCAATTATGTCCTTGAGTTTATTTAACACATGAAATTGCAGAAATTTGAAACATGTTTAATTAACTGCATTTGTTTATTTATTAATGAAAACTTGGTACCTAGCTTTATCTAGATGCATAGTCCATAACTTTATCTGAATGAACAATACTCTATTCAAAATAGAAAGAGTGATAACTTTATATATCTAAATGAACAATACTTCGTATGGATAAAGTTTTCTCATGGGTCATAAATAAACCTTTGCTGTCAAACCAACATCTGACCAGTTTGGAGCAACTGTTTGGAATCCACACAAATTTACTTATTCGTTCTTCCATGGATTATTTCTATATGTGTTCTTCAAATTATTTGAATTATTTTTAGTTCACTGGATTGTTATTGTTGGATGTGCATAGCCTTTTGACAATAATAGCCTTTACTAAAACATAGGAATTTCATTCACTGACAAAAGGATACAATATATACATCTTTTGTATGAGATCTGTTATGCCAAAAAAGAGTAAAAGTGAATGTATCCAAATATATTAACAAAAGTAATGAAGGGAACAAAATTGAACCACGACTCATTTTAATATTATTTATTTTGTATTAAATATAATTTGAATGTCAGTTGAATCATACGCTTGAGAAATAGAATTTATGTTACTACAACTGAGAATTCATGTTGTTGTCAGTGCATTATTTATAAGTATTTCTGCATCTACTAGCTGTAGTAAGAGTGTAGCTGTTTATATGATTAAAATATAATGTGAAAATGAACAAGGAACATTCAACATGAACTTCAAGAAAATTTACTCACTATTTTTGCCAATAATGATATACAGTAAAATATTTAGTATTCTAAATTCCAAGTCATTGTATATCACCAAGAAATTCCTTCTCTCCGTTACGTTATATTTATGGTTTGAGTATTCAGCCTTTAAGAATTCAATCTACAATTGAAAAAAATAATACTAAAATGAATTAATTAATGAACTTGTTCGTTTGAGACATATAACATAATTCATCCCTTTTTCAAGCTCCTTAGTCATCTCAAGTAGGATAAAAATGGATAGATTGATGCTACTCGTCTGATCTGACAGAACCTGATGCGATGAGCGAATGACTCAGTCTCTAGTTTAGAACAAAAATCCATAAAGAGTTCTTCCTGGTCCGTTCAGTCATATGATAACATGCTTAAAAATTTACTGGCTACTACCGTTCTTTATTACAGGCCAGCGTATTCTTTAAACTTAATCTATACATAATATAATATGTACAAAATGACTCAGTTTATATAAAGATTACTCTAGATGTCCATGATGACAAAGTAGCAGTCCATAGTGTTAAAACAGCCGATGGAGGAGACTGTGAAGATTCAGAAGTAACTTTACAAGCAAGGAACTTGGAAAATAGGTCATCTTTTAGTTCACAGGCAATAAGAAGCGCGTCATTTAAGACCAAAGAAGTCTCGCATGAGTTGAAGAGATTGACTTCCTTATCGAAGCGGCCGGTCCTGATAGAGTCGATAGAAATAAATCAGCCGCTGCACATGACCTTAAGGGGTTGAACTTCATCAGCAAAACAGATGGTGGTAATGGATGGAATGCTGTTGAAAAGAGGTTTGATGACCTAAGTAAAAAGAATAGGGGACTTATAAATAAATCTCAGTCTAGGGCTTGTAAAGGTAGCTATTTCATGTACAGCATACCACCTATTTCAACAAGCCTATATCTGCTGTTTAAATTTTTAAATGGGAATCACAGGTATGAAGGATCCAAACGAGTTTGCTGCAAATTATTTGATGTTTTGGCTAGGAGGAGGAATATTACCGCGAGTTCCATCAATAAGGAAGAGCATAAACAATTTTTAGGATCAAATTTCAGATCAAAGATTTGATTCTACTCTTCAAACTCTTTTTGACATGTAAACTTTCACAGGTGTTTTATTATGATAACTTCAACAAACTGCATTTTTTTGATGACTAATTTTTAGGTTTATCATGATTTAGAGTGGACAAAAATACAGATGGGAGAATCAATAAGGAAGAGGTCAAAGAGGTAATGTGATTTTGTAAATTTTACAGTTGTCCTTCCCACTTGATTTTGTAAATTTTGAAGTTTGCAATATTTTGAGCATTTCACATGTCCTAGTATATATTTGCTGAAAATTACCTAGTATAAGCATGAGGTGGAAAGCATTTCTATTGTTTTGGTTTATTGGGCACACAGTGGCAGGTCACGTTTAAAATAGAAAATGGAAGAGTTTGTTTATCATTGTCTTCCACTGCTGATTGTGAACAAAAAATTTAAATAAGGGGGATACTCAACACAAAAACGTCTGTAAAAGTAGTTGCCACAAAATTACTTATTGAAATCAGGGTGCTAATCATTGAATTTGATTTGTGGACAGTTTATATGATTGAATCTGATAGGTGGACAGTTTATCTGATTGAATTGTAGGTAGTTAAATATACAAAATTTTGAAACTTGATTTGTGAGTTTTGGAGACAAATAGATAAGCTTAAATCGAGGTTTTTTTTTTTTTTTTTTTTTTTTTTTTTTTTTTTTGCATTTTTCTTTGTTATAAGAATGTAATTTGTGCTTGTGAATTGCAGGTTCTAGAAGTTGGACGAGCTTACAAGCTGAAGACTAAGTGATTTTTCATGTAATCTTGTTTTGAAACGATGTTTGAACAACATGTATGTTGACTTATTTCTATATTTATTAGTATATTTATTGACTATGACTTTGTAATTAAAATCAAATATGCTTTTGGTATTAGTTTTTTGTTATTGACAGTTTTATGTTGTAAATTTACTACTTATTTGTTTGAACTGTGAATTAAATGAATGATTTGTTATATAAAGATCATAGTTGCAATATGTTCTATATATTAAAAATATTAATAGCGGAAAATTGCATTTATGGAAATAAAAGGTGAAATGCTATGTAAAAATTAAATAGTGTGGACAACCTTTTCATATCATTAAATGTGTGCTGTGTAAACATTGAAAATGCTATATATACTACAGATATTCATAGCGGAAAACTCCTCTTATGGAATCAAAATGTGAAATGTTATATAAAATTGTAAACTAAAAAAGCGAGTATCTAACATAGCAAGGTCTGAACGTTATATATCAATGGGGAATTCAATAATAGCGGATTTTAAAAAAAAAAAAATGAAAAACATTTTTCATAGTAATGAATATGTGTTATGAAATTATTGATAACGCTATAAAAAAAGCTAAGATTTCAGTAAGCAAATATAATTGCAAAGTCTGAACGCTATGTAAAACATTTCATGCTGTTGAACATGCGCTATAAAATGTATAATACTATAGCGTTTAGACTTGAGGATATAACAAAGCTACAATTACATGTCGTTACATAGCGTCGTCACAAATGCTATGGTGGCCTATTATAGCGTTTTTCACGTGCTATTAAAAGGTAAATATGTTGTAGTGCGAACTAGAAAACAGTCCCTAATCAGAATAAGAATATTTTTAAACATTACTAATTTGTAAAATACATACAATGAACTTTGTACAGTGATATCAGACTAAAAATGGTAGCAAATGTAGAAGAAAAAAAAATGCTCACGTATGTACACTGTAAAAGCAAGCAAGTACATAAAGAATATAAACATGAAGATAGTTAAAGTAGGCAAGTACTTGGTAATGTAATTGCTAGAAACTGCTTATTTATCTGAAGAAATTAAACACAAATGGAAAGCAGGACCAACAATGAAACACCCAGTTATTAAAAAGAAGATATAAATTGGTACAGAGTAAAGCAGAATACACACCAACCTGGACTCTGGCGATTTAATCTGCATTGTTGCATGGCCGTCATTATCCAAATTGACCAACAAATATATTAGTGAACCTATCCGTAAAATGAAAAATAAGATACTAATACACAATAAATGTCATCACTCCAAAAACACCGCCAGCACCAAAATACACTCGATAATGAACCAATCATATTTTGTATCGCATTCAAGTCAGTAGAGATATAGAACAAAGAAAAGTATGTGTTCTTTTTATTGATAACTAGTGAGTAGTTCATGCTACGCACACGGGCAACATTATATCCTGTATTGGTCTATGTATATTTTTAATAGCTAATACACCGTTGCTGATCTATATTAAACAATGCATTGTCGAAGAAAAGTATTGATAAGCTGTTATTTTTCATTTCCGTATTAGATCACTGGAGGTAGACAAAATTTTATAAAATTAATCCTAGCCCACCAACCATCCATCATTAGTCATTTTCTGAAATAAAATATAACATTTGAAGTTTCTGGCAACGTACAACATGATATGTGACACACGTAATCCATCACATATCCCCAAAAAAATCATTTGAAATGAAAACTGTATCAAACTGAATTTACCAATAAATTAATTGAAAATAAATCATCATGATATATAACTTCAAGTGAGAGCAAGATGAAACTGTATTTGTCAAACACAAGATGGCAGAATATCATTTACCGTCTGGACCGCACGCACAGCAAACACAATTTTCCACCACTGAAATTGCCCCATTTCGGGCATTTTGCACTTTGCCCCCTGAATTTCACCCGAATTTCGGGTGAAATTCAGAGGGCAAAGTGCAAAATGCTCGAAATGGGGCAATTTTATTGGGTTGGTCCAGGGGTTCATGGGGCTTGAGGTCCAGACGATACCTTCCCAAACAGACAACATTTAGTTCTAGATTATGTCTTTCTGCATTTTGTTGGATACCCTGTATACCTAGACATGTTACAATCTAAGTGACAACACAAGCAAAGTTAAGTGTCAAAAATATATGTAAATCTTTTTTATTATTTACTTGATAACATGATCCTATCCTAAGTCATCGTCATTGTGTTTAAAAAGAAGAAGTTGTAAATTAAGTTTTTCTATAGATCAGATCAGATCTAAATATTGCTTTTTTATATTTAATGAAATACCACACCCATGGAATATTAGTTATATACATTTTTCCCATGCGTCTTCATTTGACATGTATTATCTTGAACGCAGATATAACATTAAGTGATTAAACTAAATGATACTACCATTATTTTATGCACTGCATATTTGGCAATATATTATGTAATTATATTTAAACCAAGGTTCGAGAGTATGTTTGGAACGCCGGAATTCCAGTCGTTCCGTCCCGGTTCCGGCGTCAACCGGAACTGAAATCTCTAAGAAACCCGATTCCGGATTAAACAATAAAAAAAAGGGCATAAAAAGCGAAATTGTGAAAGGTTTAGATCAGAGATGCATAAAAATAGAATTGAGCAAAGGAGAAACGTACCTACTAAACTTGAACTACTATGTAAATCGAGTTCGATTACAGTACTTGTAGCATCCTTAGACCTTTTGCTTTTATGGCCGTCGCTTGTATTTTCGATTAATAGGCTTATGGTTTATTTTTTAAATCCCCTGTTGTATCCCAGATTCACCACTCCCTATTTTAAATTATTAGTTATATAAACACATACTAAATTATTGGCTGAATAAAAGGGCTACCAAATTGATGATTTACAAATGAATCTCACCTCATGCAAATCTCGAATAGCAAATTTGACAGTCTCCTGCACTGCCACTTCTTTACAATTCATCTCCAAGTACTCCCTCGTAGGATTGGGATTCCTACCTGTTGCGCTTGCTTTCCAAACTGACAAAGTATCACATGGATCTGTATGATACAAAGAAGGGACACCTGTGCATAGATCAAATCCGACTATCAAAGTTGAAAACCCAATTGGAAGCACACTACCATTTTCTCTAAAAATGAAAGCTACCCTTCATGTATGTATATATTAAAAAGTACTCTCTCCCCTTTTCTTTTCTTTTTATCCAGTTTTTATTTTTATTTTGCACTGGTGTTAATAAACTTATTACTTTTTGGCTATTTGCATTGATTCAGCCACCTCGATTTCTAATTTTACATCACAAATGCCACTGAGATTTTGGTTCAGGGCACCATACAACAATGCAGAAATATAAATTTAAAATTTGCATCGCTTGCCTGGCTTTCTTTAATTGGATTTCTTGAAGACGGTTCGAATCTGAGGCCTCTTGATTCTCTTTCATGTTGGTTTCATCAACTGGACTTCTTGCAAAACCACTGTCGGCTAAAACTGCTTCCTCTACAGCTATTTATAAATCAACAGGAATGTTTTTGTATAGTTCAGTTTGACCCTGAAACCTAACATATCAAATTTAAATCTAAAGCAACTCCACTCTAAAAATTTCAAATGATTGCTACTTTACAATAGTATGGCACTAAACTGTCCAAATTATCCATAAATGGGAATGTCATCTCATGTTTCACACATGTATAGTCCTAAACATACAAGCATTGCAACCCATAAGAACATAAACTTATGTAACTAAACATGAATTATAACCTGAATATAGCAATGATGAAATATACTCGTCCGGATCAGCTAACATAATGAAATATTTATCATACTCACAAATCAATTCCTGGTTGGGCTTAAAATGCATAAGGGTAAAAACTGTGATTTACTTAGCTGATACATTAACTTTTTGACTGTAACTTAGTAGCTTCTCAAAAATTTAAACCTCGCTTAAGGCATACAATGGAAAGGAGAAAATAAAACCATACCTTCTCATTTCCATTCCAAGGATATCCAAAAAACTTATGACAAATCGTGCCAGGTATACATGTATCTACCACCATAATGTATTCTTCATTTGATCAATGTCAAGCTGGAAAATGCACCCAAATTAAGGAACTAGTAGTGATGTATTCATTCTTATTTTGACCCCTGAACCGCTGAACGCAATTTCTATTTATATTTAATCACATTATTTATTGTAGAAAGTATGATACATGAAGCAACAACTCATACATCATAGGTGTTTGTGCATTATTTTAGACTATAAAGTATAAACCACTTTTAAACATTTTGTAGCAGAAGTTGAGGGAAAATAAATTTCTAATATTTTATACATTAACGTGTTGCACAGTCCATGAATCAAAATATATAGTTTCTAAGAATAATTAGTTGTAGAAATCCAAAATATTACCATTGTAAACAAATTAGCAAGGTTGAAGTCGTATGTTGGGAAACCGAACCAGTAAATCAAATTGGCAGAGACTCCATCTGTAAATGCAAGTTTGTTATCACTTTGACTTAATAAAAATATAATCTGGCAGTTTTCTTCCAGAGATAAAATTCATGTTGATTAGTCCTAAGACTTTAGAAAAGCTTTTCTTCTCCTTTAGATACCGATTCAGAACATTTCATGTCAAATGGAAGTGGGCATAGCAAAGAATCGGCACAAATTAGATGGCAGTGGGCATCAAATTTTCAACCCAACTAAGCTCAAAGAGGAGGCTATTAATTATTTTACTGATCTATATTGCTTTCACACGCTCCTATCCTATTTTGATATGTTAATGTGTAAGGAAATCATTTCAGATATTGCAAAAATCAAAATCATACAACCCATTAACATAGAGGAATTGAGTAGATCTAACATCATTTGCAATAGGACAAAATTTTGGTGCATGATCTAATTTAACTTCGTCAATTTTAGAAAACTATTTAACTTCCATAAAACTTGGATAACATATAGCAAAGAAAAGCAAACGATTCAGCAGTATATCCAAATGAAGAGCATCGTTTTCTTCAGGATTCTCGTAAGAACTGATCATATTAGGTATTTTGTAAATGGATGTATATTAATGTACCAAATTCCTTAAAACTTTGTAATTTTGTAATATACTTGTAATTTCTTACTTGCAACCATTATTCATCATGTGTTTAACTAGAATTTCAAGGATATCTTGGAGCAAAATAATCAACTATAAGAACCCTGAATACAGTCTTCAACAAATCATAACACTCCTTAACAGATAAAAATGTATTTGTTTCTTTTCATGTTTTCTGTATAGATGATTGTAACTTCCATGATATTCTCTGGCCATGTTAATGGCTGCTGAGAACTAATACAAGAAGTTATGAAAATAAAAATAGTTGAAGTTTCCTGCATATGAATTTACAGGTAATGGATTGCTTATGACAAGTGTTGGATTACCCATGAAGTCTTTTAGAGTCGATCACAGTATTTCAGTCTTATATTTTAATATATATTTTTAAGTGGATATTTGTTTCAAGGACACATTTTAAAATTAAATTAGATCTAAGGACAAGCTACTTTCGTAATGTAAATCAAGGACAACTTTCATGATTTAATTGAAAAATGTCCAAATATTTTAAACTAAGGACACACATTACATTTCACAAATAATAAAAACTAATACAAAAACCCTTTTCTGTGATTATAAGATTAAAAACTAATAAAAATTAAATATGAAATGTTTTTGGTATCATAAATATAGGAGAAAATGAGTATAAAAAAATGCAGGACGGAAAGCTATATGCATATAGCTTCGTTATTTACGATATAGCTTTTCTCTGGTGCAAATGAGATTAGCTTTAAAATGACTTAATTTTGTATTTGAGTGATACAATATAAAGCTATATTTTTAAGTAATAAAGCTATATTCACTTAGCTTTCCGAGCTGAATATTTATATATGTTTATAATAACATCAATAAACTAAAATAATTTTGAAATCACTTTTTTTTTTTCTTTCAATTTTAAGGTAAATCATTTATTTTTTAATTAATTTAGTAATAATGATAAAATTAAAGTGAACTTCATGTTGATATAATACAACTTGGTCTTTGTCCTTCATTTAATTATCAAACTTAGTTGTCCTTTGATCTAATTTTTTTGAGGAATGTGTCCTTAAAACCAAATACCCCTATTTTTAAAAGTAAACTCTTGCTACATAATTGTGTAACCAATGTTATTAGTGATTAGTTGTTGTCATATAAGGATAACTAATCTATGTGACAGAACTTACTTTGGTAGCAAGAAGAAATAAAGGCCATTCTCTCCTCCCACGGTTGGTGTTTAAAGACAACCATTATTCCCATTTCCCTGTTGTCAAAGCGATGGTAATAATACATTAACAACAATGCTATTATAACTTAGTATTACGACAAAATTAATTAAATAAACAACCCCCACCTGTTACTTATTAAGTCCTCTGAGCGGAAACTGCTTATAATTTGATTCCATACCAAAGCAAACTTAGCTAGGTCACTTTTTCCAACGTCTCGATTCTGAATTAAATTGTTGTAAACATTGTTAACATGACTAGTGAGTAGGGACACACTGTTTGCATCATAAATATTTAAAAAAAAATCCCAACTTAAAAAAGTGTCAAACAGAATGTTTTTCAATCCTCCGCTTTCTCTTTTTTTGACGAGTAAGGAATACAAGAATCAAGAAACATAGATGGCAAGGTATGGAATCGAGTGCACTAATGAAGACAATATAGCCGTTACAATAGAGCCGTTAGAGTGTGAACACGTTTTTATCATATTTAGCATGCTTTTTCATTATCTACTAGCCGTTAGGCTCATGCATACTTGGTATATTTAATACTAGCCGTTATGCTCATACATATTTGGTATATTTTGTACTAGCCGTTGGGCTCATAGCACTATATATATGTGCTCTTTGTATCATGTTTTGCATCAATAAAAATTGCAATTGTTCCTCTCTAATAACTCTCCTCCTCATCCCTTAATATGGTATCAGAGCCAAATTGCCGAAAGGCTTAATCATCAAGCAGAAAGTTGTTTTTGTTTTATGGCCAACAACAATGAAGTAACCTCCGCTGTTTCAGGAAGCTTGGGGTACAGTGCTCCACCTAACCATCATGACCTGATTAAACCAAAAAGCCAAATTATCACCACATCTCTAGACGAAGACAATTACATTCTATGGAAATATCAAGTAGAGATCGCTTTAAGAGGGTATGATTTACTGTAGTACATTAATGGGACAATAACAGTCCCACCAATGACAATAACCAATTCGGAAGGAGAAATTGTGCCTAACACAGACTACACAAAGTTTCAAAAACAAGACAGCCTCCTCTCCTCATGGCTCCTATCGTCAGTAAGTTCGAATTTATTATCACAAATAGTTGGATATAGCACGTCTTATGAAATATAGAAAACAGTTGAACAAATTTTCAGTTCACAATCAGCTACTAGAATCATGCAATATAGAAGGGAATTACAAAATTCTAGAAAAAAGGAGGCAAGCATGAAAGAATACTTAGAAAAAATAAAAAATCTGTGTGACAAGCTAAATACTGTTGGTCATAAGATCAGCGACAATGAGCAAATTCTATTTATTATTGGTGGATTAGATGAAGAATATGAATCTCTAGTAACTGTGTTAGCCACACAACAAACTTTACCTGATTTACAGTTCGTTCGATCAGCACTCCATGAAGGCAGAATTGACCAAAGAAAAACAACACAAAATAAGTTCTCTGCCAATTATACCACAGTCAGAAATAAGCAGATACAAGAAGATAACAACAACTATTGTGTGAAATGTCAAATATGCCAAAAGTTTGGTCACATGGCGAACAAATGTTACTTCAGGTATAATTCAGACATAGGTAGACAACATGCAAGACAAAATTACTTTTCACAAAGAAGAGCACAAGCAAATATGGCAACAACAGGGAATTCAACTCAAAATAATAATAACGCAAACCGAAGACATAACGCTGCATATGATGATGAAGTTAAAAATGAAGACAATGGCTTCGAAGAATGGTACCCTGACTCAGGAGCGACTCACCACATAACTAGCAATCTTCAAAATTTAAACATTGGGAGCAGAAATTACTCAGGTATGAGAAATTTGCATATGGGTGATGGTAGTACTGCTAGTATCACACACACAGGCAAACGCACTATCTTTGGGAAAAGACAACTCAAATTAAACAATCTTCTTAGGGTACCTACGATTAATAAAAATTTGTTAAGTGTATCAAAATTTGCCAAAGACAATAATGTTTACTTTGAATTTCATCCTAAGTTTTGTTTAGTTAAAGATTCCCTAAATCATGAAATATTACTTCGAGGTAACCTATACGATGGTTTATAAAAATTCAAGACTGCAAATTCAAGTGGAGAATTCTGGTACAATAATGTAGATGCTAGTAGTGACAATGACTGTATTAGGAATAGTTGCAATAACGTTGATTATGACAATAATAGCGATGAATGTAACGTGATTAATTCTTGGCATATAAAATTAGGACATCCTAATCTGGAAACTGTTAAAACTGTTCTGCGTAATAATAACATTCATTATAAAAATGTACCTATCAAACACACATGCACGCACTGCCAACTCGGCAAGAGCCACAAGCTCCCTTTTAGTGATTCTGAAACCAGCTATAATGAGCCACTGGAACTTATAACCGTCGACTTGTGGGGACCCGCGCCTCTAAATTCATATCAGGGACACAGGTATTATCTTTCTTTTGTGGATGCTTATTCTAGATATACTTGGATATACATGCTGAAAACTAAATCAGAAGCTTGCAATACAGTTATGCAATTTATAACTTATGTCGAAAAACAAATGAACACTACTGTTAAGGTTATTCAGACAGATGAGGGAGCTGAGTTTAAACCTCTAACTAATTACTTTCTCAAAAGAGGGATCAAACATAGATTAACTTGCCCACATACGTCCGAACAAAACGGTTTAGTCGAAAGAAAACATCGACACATAGTAGAGACTGGTCTAACTTTGTTATCACAAAGCTCATTACCCATGAAATATTGGAATGAAGCTTTCTACACATCTGTATTCCTCATTAACAAGTTGCCAACCAAAGTCTTAAACAATAAAAGCCCACATGAAATGATATACAGTGTTAGACCAGAATATGGTTTTCTGAAAGCCTATGGGTGTCTATGTTTTCCATGTTTGAGAGACTATAACAATCATAAACTAAGTATGAGATCAAGCCCATGCACATTCATTGGGTATGCACAAAACCAAAAAGGTTATAAGTGCATGGACAAAAATGGAAAAATATATATTTCTAGGCATGTGATATTTGATGAAAGCAAGTTTCCTTATGCAGAAAAGCAAATCGGCAAAAAGGATGGGGAACAAAGCATAAACAATAACATACGGTTCGAGCCATTCATTACTGAACCACCTTCAATTGATAGAAATGAAGAGCAACAACGCACAAACAATTTAAACACACAGGAAGAAACTATGGATCAAACAAACGAGCAAACCAATGAGACACACAATGACTCATAAGATACAAACATACATCAAAACATGCAGCATAGTGAAGATACAGAAAACAACAACCATGTTGACAATACCAGCAACAATGATACACAACAGCAAACACCACCACAATCAAATGGACATCACATGATCACCAGGTCAAAGAGAGGCATCTTCAAACCCAAAGTATATAATATTTCTGCCAATGAGATCGAGCCATTGAATTTCACTCAGGCTATAAGATCAAACAAATGGAAGGAGGCAATGGACACTGAATATAAAGCTCTCATAAAAAACAACACTTGGAGCTTAGTGACTCAACCGAAACACAAAAATGTGATTGGTTGTAGGTGGACATACAAAATAAAAAGAAAAGAAGATGGATCTATTGATAAATACAAGGCCAGACTGGTTGCAAAAGGTTACGCGCAACAATTTGGTTTTGATTTCAATGAAACTTTTTCCCCAGTCATAAAACCCACAACCATCAGAATTATACTGACCGTTGCTCTAAATAAAGGATGGAATGTGAGGCAACTGGACGTCAACAATGCTTTTTTGAATGGGGAATTGACTGAAGAGGTATACATGCAACAGCCTGAAGGATATGGTACTGGTGATAAAGTATGCAAACTACACAATGCAATATATGGCTTAAAACAAGCTTCGAGAGCTTGGTATGAAAAGCTAAAGTCAACTTTGTCTAACATGGGTTTCTCACAAGTTAAATCGGACAATTCTCTATATATGAAGAAGGGCATACATGGAACTGTGTTCATTCTAGTATACGTTGACGACATGCTAATAACAGGAGACAACAGCGAATAAATAAACAGAATCGTTCACAAGCTGGATCAAAATTTCGCCATTAAAGACTTGGGGGAACTAAAGTTTTTTCTTGAAATACAAGTGATTAGGAAAAACAATGGTGAATTAATATTATCCCAACAAAATTATATCACTGAAATACTGCAAAGGGCAAATATGCACAAGGCAAACTCATTACCTACACCTATGATTAGTAACCTAAGACTATCTAAGCATAAAGGAGAAGCAATCGACAATGCCAAACAACATAGAAGCATAATAGGAGCGTTACAATACGCAACTATTACTCGACCAGACATATGTTACAGCGTCAATAAACTCAGTCAATACATGCAGAACCCTTTATCAGAACATTGGATGACATTAAAGAGAGTGTTACGATACTTACAAGGCACAAAACATTACGGTATACGCCTAAATTCAGAAAAGGAACTTAACCTACGGTGCTTTAGCGATGCCGATTGGACCAACGATATTGACGATCGAAAGTCTGTCTCAGGATACTGCGTTTACCTCGGTTCCAATATCATTTCCTGGTGTACGAAAAAACAACAAACCACATCAAGATCTAGCACAGAGGCTGAGTACCGTGCACTAGCAAGCGCTACAGCCGAAATCATGTGGATAGAATCACTGATGGAGGAGCTTGGTTTCACTCCAAGACGAAAGCCGGTCATTTGGTGCGATAATAAGAGCACAGTATCTTTATCTCTAAACCCTATTCAACATTCAAGGACGAAACATCTTGAAATTGATCTCCACTTTGTGAGAGAAAGAACGCAATCAGGAAGACTTGCAATATGTCATGTGCCCGCATACTATCAGAGAGCAAATGCTCTCACAAAGGCCCTTTCGACCAAAAATTTTATCAGAATGAGAGAGGAACTTCGCGTTATCAGTGCAGGCGGAAGCCAGAATGAGCAAGGAAACCCCAGTTCGAACCGAGGGGGCATAATGAAGACAATAGAGCCGTTACAATAGAGCCGTTAGAGTGTGAACACGTTTTTATCATATTTAGCATGCTTTTTCATTATCTACTAGCCGTTAGGCTCATGCATACTTAGTATATTTAATACTAGCCGTTATGCTCATACATATTTGGTATATTTTGTACTAGCCGTTGGGCTCATAGCACTATATATATGTGCTCTTTGTATCATGTTTTGCATCAATAAAAATTGCAATTGTTCCTCTCTAATAACTCTCCTCCTCATCCCTTAATATGCACATCATCATCATTGTACGAATCTGAGTAATTGTAAAAGCAATTTCCAAATATATTTTCAATAGTTCCAATTACATGAATTACCTTACAAAGATCTATGTAACAGTACAAGAGAAAAGAATTGAAGGTCAACTCTCCCGAATGATGAACAATACCGCAAACAACACCAAATATTGGGCAGAAAATAAAATGCCATATACGTGTGTCCATAAAATGAACCTATGCAACTTGCCCAAGAAGTCAACTTAATTAAAAAGCTTTAGGGAATACATTTGAATGAAAAAAATTAGCCCAATAAAGATAACATCCTTAGAAGGATAATTGGCATGCATAATGCAAGAATTGCACCAGCATTGCTCTTAGCTGGTAGAAGTCAAGATGGATACAATGAAAAATAAAATAGACATGATATACTAATATAAATAAGAAATTAGGTAAACTTTGACTTGCCTTTTGGAAATGGCTGATGCCAGCTATCCAAACTGGCTTTCAATATTAGTTT
This sequence comes from Allium sativum, assembly GCA_030737875.1. NCBI lineage: Eukaryota > Viridiplantae > Streptophyta > Magnoliopsida > Asparagales > Amaryllidaceae > Allium > Allium sativum. Next base: position 313,602,525 of record CM060922.1, on the reverse strand, counting down.
TTTGAGTTCTGCAAGTGGGTTTATATGAACAATGAACACCAAATTGATAAATAAATATCAAACTAATACTTACATTTGCCAAGTTATAACCTTCCAGTAACAATTAGTGATATAACATTATTGTATTGTCATCTTCAATTATTCTCTTAACTCTTCAAAAAACAGTATCATAAGTTTTCAGTTCCAAAAAATTCTAGCAGTATCAGTTAAAGATAAAATAGAAGTTTAAAGGTGAGTGATAAAAATTCAAATTTAATCTATATGAGTATATCTCCGTAATTAAAAAAGAACAAACATTTAGTTGAACTGTAGTTTAGTGATGTGCATTCGCCTTTTATGTGCACTAGTTCAGTCACCACATTTGGGTCAAGGTTATGTTTATAAAAAATTGTAACATTAATGGATAGGCATAAGTCAGGGAGGCTACATCATGATGCGTACGGATGAATAGCTAATGTGCATGAAGTTAACAAAAATGGGTTTACGAATCTGTATACTAGGAAATAACATTGACGGCTGCAGCAACTCAGGCTTCCATGGCAATAGCAGTTTCTTCCAGCACTACCAAACACGATTTAAGTATGAATCTTAATTTGAGACCTTCTTAACACATGGGGTAGATTTATGAACATCTATCGGTATAATGTTGCTCAGCATAACTTACGGGCTATTGCTTTTTTGTTACATGTACAATGTTTCAAACATTTCCAGTTAAGAATAAATAATGAACAGGTAAACCAACTTAAAGAATGGAATATATATAGATCTAGTAGACAATGAAACATATAAATAACCATTTAACACCTACATCGATCTAGAAAAGATAGACGAACGAAAGGCCTAATAATGACTCAACAAGTAAACCAACTCAACAACTAAATATTTAAAACACAAAATCAAAATTATTTACATATGAACAAGTTTAATCAATTGAATTTATGCGTCACTGGTTGCTGGTTCGTACTTCTGCAGTGCTATCGTGCCGATAACCATTAATGCCGCGGCCTGCCTAGAGGATCGCAATTTGGGAACCGCCATCAAGAATTGGTTCGCCGCCGTTAGCTCATCGATAGATGGAGAGCTGCAATGAGTTTCGTGGTTAATGATTTGATTTGAACATCGCGATTTTTTTCTCTTGGCACTATATGGATCAAGCGGTGGCCTACATTTTTTGGAGCCCTAAGCAGTTGCTTTACTTGCGATTTTTTTCTCCTGGCACTATATCGATCGAGCGGTGGCCTACGTTTTTTGAAGCCCTAGCAGTTGCTTTACTCGCATTGGCAAAGGGCTAAGATTGCCGGTTAAGGAACGACGTTTTAGAGTGAAGGGATTCTTGATAGAAGAGGAGAAACGTGAGTGAAGAGGGAAAAGGGAGATGATTGCGAGGGTAATAAGTTAGCAGGTTAGGGATTTTTGGAAGTATTGGGGAAAAGAGGGACTATCGGTGGCCTACGAAAATGAAGGAGGGAAGCCTAAAATTTGACCAGGAATTTTTTCTTTTCTTCAATTATAGCGCGAACAGAAGTTGTCATTTAACCTAAATGGTAATTAACTACTTAATTATAGCAAGGCAGCTTTTTGTGTAATCTTTATTTGCTATCAATGTGTCATTTTCTTGTAGTGCTCCTTAGGTCTAAAAACGACCCAATGCCTTATACTTAACTCCTTAGGTCTAAAAATGACCCAACTCCTTAGATCTAAAAACAACCCAAGACTTAGATCTAACTCCTTAGATCTAAGAACGTCCCAAGACTTAGATCTAACACCTTAGGTCTAAAAACGACCCAAGACTTAGATCTAACTCCTTAGATCTAAAAACGACCTAAGACTTATATCTAAATCCTTAGGTCTAAAAACGCCCAAGACTTAGATCTACCTCCTTAGATCTAAAACCAACCCAAGGCTTAGATCTCACTTCTTAGGTCTAAAAACGACCTAAGACTTGGATCTAACTTCTTAGATCTAAAAACGACCCCTGACCAAATTAGCTTCAAACTTGACCAAATCTTCGCCAAATGACAAAAACGATTCAAACAACTGATCTAAGTCATCCAAATCAGTCATAACCAACTCACAAATCCATAACAACATCAAAATGATAATTATAATCATTAAATCATAGAAATTGCTCTAAATCATGATAAATAAATGTATGAACTAAAATTATGGATCTAACTAGCATAAACATATGAAATATCATAGAAATTACTGGGTTTAAGTTGCTAAATTAGATCCTGTGGTGATTCGTATGAAAATATACTTACCATGATGTAGATCTAGGAGAAAACAACCCTAAATGATGAAAAGTAAGATCAAACACCCATATACTTAATTGAATCCGCGTGAGAGATGCATATCACTCACCAATCCTTTGATCTAACTCAGAAATGAAGAAATATGAATTCGGATAGCGGAGATCTTGCTTCAGTCTGCTCGATTTGTTGAATTTCCTTTGAAATGGTGTAGATCTAGTCTCAAATGGTGTAGATCTTCGATTCTCTAAGCTTTAATAGTAGAAAGGATGAAGGAATTGAGGATCCCTTGGATCTTCCAAATTAGAGAATGGAGAAAGTAAACTCTTTCCCATGCCTCTTATCCCCTATTTATAGCCTTCCACCGGCCCACTAATGGGCCTCTCCAAATTAGCCAAATACGGCTTTCCAAACATGGACAGTCAACTGAAAAACCTTAAAACAACGTTTTCTCCCAAACCGTTGAGCCAAATCTTTAATGTAACCGCTCTACGGAAAGGCAACACCAATTCCTTTCCAATGGCACAGGTCTTATCCTATGATTCGACCCGAGTCAAAAGTTATTCCCTGTACAAGATAAATAGGGCAAAATGGTCACAAATAAAATTGGTAAAAATTATGGATATGTCTCACATCCCCATAAGCAACTTATTAAAAGATGAGAATGATCCAACCCTTAGTGAATAAAATAAAAATATTTTATGATCTTCCAATACGTGAAATGCAGACTGTTACATTCTCCCCTCCTTAGGAATTTCGCCCCCAAAATTCCAACAAACACAAGAAACCACAACAATTCCGCAATCCTATCACTCATGAGCAGCCAATCCTATCACCCAAACTAGCAGCCATCGATCCATGCATCCATAGCCTTATCTTGACATGCGGAATTTAAAAAACATAATAGTGCAAGTTACAATGATGTAAGGTGACACGATACTAATGGGTCATACCGACGAAGAGCTCTGGATGGGTCGCCTTCATGCTCTCTTCCATCTCCTATGTACAATCGTCGCCCTCCTCACTCCATTGTACCTTGACTAGCTTAACCGTCTTCCTCCTAAGCTGTTTCATGTCATTCCCCATAACCCGAAGCGGCTTACGAGGTCTTGCAACTACGACCTCTACTTCTAGGTCTTCGTACTGCTCTGGAGGTACTACTACATTCGAATCATGTACGAACTTCCATAGAAATGACGTATGGAAAACATTATGCACACTCGACATCTTCTCGGGTAACTCCAATCTATACGCCAGCTTTCCTATTCGCTCGAATATCGGAAATGGTCCAACGAACTTAGGAGCCAACTTTCCTTCACTTCCAAATCGAACCACATGTTTCAATGGAGAAATCTTCATGAAAACCATATCACCAACATCGAATTCCAAAAATTTTCGACGTTTATCAGCATAACTTTTCTGATGATCTTGGGCCGCCTTCATTCGTTGCCAAACGATCTCGATACAATCTGAGGTTTCTCTAATTATTTCAGGCCTAAGTACCAGCTTATCTCTAGTTTCTAACCAATAGGCTGGAGAATTGCACGGCCTCCCATACAACGCCTCGTATGGTGCCATCCCAATGTTAGACTGGTAGCTACTATTATACGCAAACTTTACTAGATGTAGATGGTCTTCCCATGATCCTCTAAAATCCAACACATAAGCTCTTAGGAGATCTTCCAAAACTCGGTTAACCCTCTCGGTTTGACCAACTGTTTGGGAATGATAAGCCGTACTTAAACACAACTCAGTTCCCAAAGCTTCTTGTAGACTCTTCCAAAATTCACTCGTGAATAATGGATCTTGATCACTCACTATAATCTTTGTGACACCATGGAATCGAACTATCCATTTCACATAAAGTTCAGCCGGTTTCGACGCCGTCCTAGTCGACTTGATAGGAACGAATCTCACACTTTTGGTCAAACGATCCACGATGACCCAAATCCCTTCGTCTCTTGTCGTTGTTCTAGGTAGTCCATCAATAAAATCCATCGTTACTTGCTCCCACTTCCACGTAGGAACTTCCAATGGATGAAGCAAACCAGCTGGCTTCTTCTGTTTAGCTTTCATCAACTGACAGTTCATACACTTGGAAATAAACTTTCCAATATCCCGCTTCATCCCTTCCCAGTAGTAGATTTGCTTCATGTCCTGATATATCTTATTACCACCGGGATGAATCGTCAACTTTGAGTGATGACATTCTCTCAAAACCTCATCTCTCAATCTATCAATATCAGGAACAACTAATCGCCCTTGCTTTCGAAGCCAACCTTCTCGATCGACTTTGAACTCTTTATTCTCTAGTTCCAATCCTTGGATAAACTCGACAAGCTTAGTATCTCACTTTTGGCTTTCGCCAATCCTTTCGATGAGAGTAGGTCTAATCGATAAACTTGACAACATTTCAGGTTCCAACTCACACCTTGGCCTAAAATCAAACCTTACCAAATACCCGAGGCTCTTCCATTCCGAAAACATCGCTCCCAAACACTACAACAAAAATGTTGTTTTATAGCGGCCTAGAACCACTATGAATAAGAAAGATAGCGGTTTCATAACTACTGTATATGAACATGTTATAAAAAACTGCTAAACTTTTATAATGCTTTCAATGCCGTTATTAAAGATCCCTTTTGATAGCGATATTTTGCCGTTATGTTATTTTATTGTAGTAGCTCATGATGACCGCTATAATACATCAAAATCTCATTCAAAGAGAAAATATTTATAACACAATGTTGCCGTTATAAAATAAGTGTTCAATGACATATATTCAGCGTAATTAATAAACGTGTTATAGTTTTACTAACCCCTTTGACAGCTCATTTGTGCCGCTATGCTCGATCAATGCAATAACTCATTTTTGCCGCTATGCCACATCAATACAATAACTCAGATTTACCGTTATTATACATCTAAATCTCAATAAATATGAGATTATTCATAGCGCAAGTTTACTGTTATAATAGCTTATGCATTTTAATAATAATAATCAAAATGAATATTCATAACAAGTTAAAAGATGAACACAGAAAATATACTAATACCAAATAAAGTATCAACTAACAAAAGAAATTCAATACATGAGTTAACACCTAATTCAATACTAATGTCAACTTGAGTACACAAAATACAAAACATAGTTTACAAATGTTTAGTTAACACACAAAAGACACCCTTCCATTGGTAATCACAGCACCATAACCAAAGTCATGTCTTATTTCCTCACCTGCAAATATAGAAATGTTAAAACAATCATTCATAAAGAATACCAAGTGCACGACATGTTAAAAAGTTGCACAAACATTGCAGACTACAGAGTGTACAAAATTTCGGCTCTATCATTTCTAATCTGATATCCAAATACCCAAATAAAAACAAAACTTGGCAGTAAGTTCACTGCAGTAGTATGCAAAAATTGTAGCAGCAACTTATACCATGGTTCTTCCCTGCAATGCAATGAAATTCCTACTATTTTAGGACCCTGATCAAAGATATGCACATGCAGATATGCACATTTCATTCACTAATAGTGATTTTGCATAACCCTGAAATAAGCTCGGATCTTTGACCTAAAAGTACTACTGCTACACTTACCAAATTAATCATTTTTTTAACATGTTCATTAGCATTTTGTAACCTTTAGCAAAAAAAATCATTACTTTCTTCATCAAAACAAATAATTATATGCTGTTGTGATCATACCTGCTATGGCTTTTCGAAATAGCTAAAACTACTTGCAAGTAACTTGCAAAAAAATAACAGATCAATTAAAATACGAGGAGCAACTTTATTTAGTTTGGGACTGGAAGCAATTTCACTGACAAATTAGACCGAACATTTCTACTTATAAGTTATAATCATGTTAGCCCAAACACTTCCATTTGTAAACTATTATTTAAACTATTAAAAGATTACCATTCAAAACGCCTTTTAAGGCTTCTTATAAAACTACTCTTGGTTCATTCGTTTAGTAATATGTATACAAAAAATGAGCAACAGGAAATTAAAGCCTACTGTATCACGCGCAATTTACTAGAGTACAAGCCTTAGGCTTATATTCATATCCAATTTCTGTTTAATGTATAGATCCATCAGATTCAAGTCCTTAGTCAGGTAAGCGAACAAAGAATCAATTTCAACTAAAACTCGTGAAAAATTCAAATGCAATTCATCCATAGTGGTATTATTTTACTAGTAGCTTTCATATAAACAAAGCCAGTAACATATAGACAAAGTTAGCGGAAGCTTTTCATCAAACTGACCGTTAGGGAGGTTTCCATGGCTCCTCCACTCTCACAATGAAATTTGTCTATGCCAATGAAATTCGGGATCATATTCGTGCATCAGATGTTTTCTCCGTGTTCTTTCCATTAATTTTTTTTCATGGCTCCTCCTCTCTCGCAACTAATATCCAAACCCACAACTACCCCACCATCGAATTCACATAGCAACCCCTCTCACGAAACCTAATCTGTTACCGATCTCAAATTTGCATCACACCCTTAGGTTCATCAGATCTACATTTTGTTGAGCATACTTCAGTCAAGCTATCATCTTACAAATTAAGATCCGAGGTAATCCGTTGAGTTTTGTAATTATTACTAAGATTGGTAATATTGTTATTATTTAAAACTTTATTCGCCGTTCAAAACTAATTATTCTATTCAAAAAAGAACTTTTGAAAACTGGTTTTTTATGCCAATGAATCTGTGATTTTTGAAAGTCAACATAACCAACGTCGGCCTGAAAGTACGATGTCGTCATGGTGAAATGCTCAAACTATCTTATACTACGTTTGAGTCTTTTAACTTAAAATAATCATAAAAATAAAAATTGTTTGTTCTTTTTTGGAACAGGCATGATTATAAAAAACAGAAAAGAATGTTAACAATCAGACAAACAGACAACGACACCTGACATCAAACTCCCCCAGTTTCCCATCCTTTCAATCGAATCCTTATTATATCATAATATAATACTACACTATTAAAATGCTGAATTTCAGCTTTCATGGTATGTGAACGAAAAATGATCCAAATTATTATTTTTGAATTTAATGGGAAAATTCGGAGAATCCAACATGAGTCGTAAAACCCTCTATCGAATATAGCTCGGTCCGCAAACATCAGATGAATGGTTAACTTTAACGTATGCACATGTTAAACTCTTAGCATGTCTTCTGAGTTTTGAATTTACCTCGTTAACCGGCGTTGGCTAATACTGCGGAAAAATGAGCTAGATTATTGTTTGAAGTTGAAATTAAATTCTTGTACTGTTTATTGCTCTTAGCTTAAAATGCAAATATTGATGCTGTATACAATCTACATTACTTCATTATGTTATTCCAATGAAATTCCATGCAAATAACAAATAAATTGCAACTATTCTAAGTTACTTCATTATGCTATTTATTTTTGAAACTATAAATAAATGTGAAATAGTACATAAAACTTTAACAGTGTGTATGCGAACTTTGTCCAGCGAAAGTAATACACGAAAAGCAAAACCGTACTATTCCAACCAACCTTCGACAACTCTAAAAAAACCGTCCGCTTTGCATATAATAACCTAACTGCCAATTACAGCGTGTACGATCACAACAGCATATAATAACAACCTAACTTCCAATTGCAACCTAACTGCCAATTACAGCGAGTATGATCACAACAGCAATTTTACAGCGAATACAGGTCGGCCTCTCCGCTTTGCACACTTTAATTAGTGTGATAAAACAGTCCAAAAGGATAAGGATCAAGATGTTTTTACATATAATAGGGGCAACGATGAGTGGTTTTGACATGCATGAAAACTCGAAATTTTCAGATATACGCATGATCAGGTATAAATGCACTTACAAACAAAAATCATGACACCACATTATTGAGCTGTCTAACTCTATTTAGGCAATAAATTTAATAGAACCAAATGATTTTATCATCCACCAAACTCAAACACATATTTGTATCATGAATCTGGAAATAGCTAAAAAGGATTGTGTACATCAACTAATATGTCATGTTTGTTTGCAGTTTTCGTATACATTATTCTCTTGTGTAACATTGCTGACATGGAAACAAGTGACATTTTCAAGTAGCTGGCTAGATGCATGACAAACAGATGAATTCATATGGAGTTATTTTCAGTATATGTATTCAATTGAGATTAGTGGTTTTACATATAATAGGGACAGCTATGAGTGGTTTTGACAAACAAATGAATTCATAATACTGTAATCTTAAAAATTCAGCAGTTACATGCTTGCTAAGATTAACATAAAAATTAAACGGTAAAAACTTATTTAAAATTCATTCCATTATGACGTGCTCAGCAGGCCAAGCTATAGTAGAAGAGAGCGCATCTTCCATGTATTGAAATTCGGATGTCTGCCTCCATAGCTCTACTTCCGGCTCTTTTACGGTGTCTATCCAAACTTTAACTGTATTGTTTCCTATAGGTTTGAAATGTACCCTTGCATTTGGATCGGTTGACTCCACCCGTCCTAAAGCTACTACTTTCCCATTTCCCGATAAACTCATTATCTTGCATTTATTGTTTGTTTTTGAATTTGCAGTCTGCAAGTTGAAAAAAGAAAAAAAGTGAAGTTGCTAATCCTTGAAAAAATAAAAAGTACAACATAAAAATCAAGTACTGTAAATGTTTTCACGACATCCTTAGTCGTAGTAGTAACTGTATTATCACTTGTCTCAACAAATACTTGCGATTCAGGCCATGCAACCTTCTTACCAGCAGCATCTCCAATTCGGAACAAACCAGGGGATGGCCTCCACAAAAAAAGCTTATGGATTTAGGGGTTCATCTATTCAAATAATCATAGCTGCTGGTCCAAGAGGAACATCGTTAACAATTTCCTCCGAGATGCTCGAATTTGTCCTAAAGCCACTAATTCCTTGCCCCCTCCCAAATCAAAAATCTTGCATTTGCATTCCAAGCTGCTACTTCTACTCTATTAGATGTAAAAATATTTATTTAGTAAAAAATGTATATAATAAAATTGCATGTTCATTGTGAATAAAAATATTTACCTTATCTTCTCCTCCTCCATTGTGATCGGTTGAATGTAGAACAACACTATTCTTCGGCCATGCCACAAAATTATCCTTTGCCTCCCTAATAAGTGAGAAAGAAGTTGTAGGCCTCCATACAAAAGCATCTAGCTTGACTGGATTTTCAACAAAAATAATCATCGCCTCCGGCCCTAAAGGAACATCATTGACAAGCTGGTTCAGATCATCTGACACGAATCTTCCTTCAGCAATGATCTCTTCATTCCCTCGCCAATCCAATAAATTACACTTCTTCGTATTTTCGTCAAAGTTACACTACATTTAAACATATGAAAATAATGTTATTAATTGAATAAAAAGTTAAAACAAGAACGATGCGAAACCAATTAAAAAAATTACTTGAGGTTTGTTTACTTCTGTCCCACTGTGTCTACTCTGCAAATTCTTAGATAATATAAAGTTAGTTAGAATTATATACAAATGTAATATTTAAGATATACAAGAAGGTAATACTTCAAGTTTAAAATTGATTTATACGAATATATAAATACTGGCACTGATGGGACTCTACACAACAAGCATGTGATCAAGTATGGCCGCGCACACACATTATCTCTACCTATATAAATATGGGTAAAAGTGCATTGATATGAGTGACAACATCCTAAAATAATGGTATAAGCTATGTAGTATATGTCAAAATTTGGTATAGGAACCCAGAATGGACTTGGCTGATATAAGAAATGTATTATATATTTGTGTTCTGTTTAGCTTAAATATATTCTAATTTATATAATTAGTTATATATTTTCCCTCCTATATAAATAAAGATCGCATTAGTACAAATGTTTAGATAATATACACCAAATGTATACAATGTTGGGATGCTTAAGGAATGCAAAGGTCTAGTATGGTTAACATGGCATCAATTTTATGTAAAGTCGGACGACCAATTTTAAACAAAAAGTTCGGACAATATATAATTTCTTTAGTTTTATCCCTTAACTAATTATAAACGTAGTTGTATAAAAAATAAGTTCGGACAATATGAGATTAGTTTGAGTAGTTTTGATAATCAAATGGTGGTGCTCTCAACAATATATAATTTTATTGTCAACCTATGATTTTCAGATTTTTTTTGACAGACTTTAATGGCCGAGCATGGCAGACAGTAGTACAAATGGTCTCAGCAAATAATAGTAACTTGGTCTGCTTAACGAAACATAGTGGTTTTAGCATAGTATTTGCTCGGTTCTCTGAATTAATTTTGAAACCGTAACCTGGATTTACTGGTATAACCGTATAACGATGAAAAACTGATCGTTCAATTATTTGAGATAGTTTGCGTGAAAGAAACATTTCAGAGAAACTGATGCTTTTATTATTTTAGCAATGCAATATGTAGTGATAATTTGCACCTGATTTTTCTCTAGTTGTAGTAATCTCTTCTCTAAGTCCGACACTTTGCTTTCGAGTAACAGTGTATGCTTATCCATAACTTGCGATAAAGCCGCTCTACTAAGACTCATTCCTCTTCCCATCGCTCTAAGTCGACCTGGTCTTTCTAGCCCTAACACTTGTGCACGTGCATCTTCTCTATAATTAATTGGCGAGCTCGATGGTGAAACACTTTCAATTTGTTTAATCTTTTCCTACAAAACATGATTAATTTCATATTATTGCAGTTTAAATACCACAGTGCAAATACAAAAACATGGTGCTCGTTTGAATCCATCACCAAAAAGCTAAATAAATAAATCATGTTCTAAAACATCTCAAATAATTACTAGAACCAAACGTGTGTATATGTAAGTGTGTGTGTGTGTGTATATATATATGTATATATGTATGTGTATATATGTATGTGTATATATGTATGTATGCATATACACACGCGCACTCCAAAAGGCAAATAAATAAGGCAATGAATATGGTGTGCCTTGTGGAGCACTGCTATTTGAGCTATCATGTGCTAAACTTCCAAGGGGTAAAATTCTCTTTCAAAAGAAATTCCATGGCACTTTCCTTCAAAGCCAATCAAGGGCTGTTGTACTTGTAAGATTGCAATTTGTAGGTGCCTTGTAGGTTTTAATGTTGATTTACAGCCTAATCCTACTTGTTAGAACTTTGAGGAAATTCACGGATCTTTTTGTAGTACAAATCAATAGTGTATTGTGCAACAATTAATTTATCGTTCAGATGCTCATGATATTAAAAGCAATAAAGTTCAATAGACTGGAAACTGTACAATCGATATATAAAGATCCGATTACAGGTATCAAAGAAAACCAGGTATATGTATCATAGGTACAGATATCAAATAATGCACAGGCAAAAACATTGATTGAAATAGTGATATAAAGCAATGTCAGTGTACTGTAGGAAATTGCTTTGGCGACCTAATTTTGAGCTCATTATTGCCCGTCAAAATCGCTTTGGTGACCCTAGCAATCACTGTAATATCCAGCATTTGAATTGCAGTTCTATCAAAAATATTTAGCCGTCATTATAAATTCATAGTGATCATCAACCATTAAAAAAATACCAAAAAAAAAGAAAAAGAAAAAAAGATTAAAATAAATGTGACACTCTGAAACAGAAAAGAGTAGACAAAAGATTGAGCTGTAGTCACTGCCGATCAGTAAAAGTTGATATTTGATTAACAGTGTGACCGACTTTCACTGTAGGGAACTCAGAAGGTACAACCAAATGAAAATTTTCAGAAAAAGGGCATTTATTGCTTCCCAATCTTCACAACACTAAATCATTATGCAGTACTAAAACATGGTATTTAAATTAAAATAGGAAACACACTCAGAAGCTTGCAAATTTAAATACCACAGATACGGCATCTTATATTTTTTCAGAACTCATTAAAACATTGTATTTATATGTCTATCATATGTATTTGAAAAGTATGAACTTACTATAGCATCTGCAGCAATCATATTCACCGGTTCACCATTTTTCTTAGTGCGAGACTTGATTCGGACTACACTTCTAGGGACAGCAGAGCGATCGCTACTTTCGCTTTTCTACATTCAAAATCACCAAATAACAAAAGCAATTAAATTAAAAGTTTCGTAAATATTGCAGTAAATTATAACTACAATTTTGTTACCAAATCTTCAGCTAGTCGTGCCATTCCTTTACGACTGGACGTGTGTGGCAACTACCTCTGTCTAATAGCTCTGTTCTTCTCGCTCACAGCCTAAAATAAGAATGGTATGGTAGTATTCAAGTTAGTCATTACAGATAAATAAAATTAAAATACATTCATGAGCCGATACCAATGTTTATATGCAAAGCGCGTCAGGGTAGCACTGAAAGAAATTTTCATATATAAATATTCCTTTTTTTAGAATAAGGTAAGAGTCAACAAAATGATCCTAAATAGCAAAACTGGCAACACAAAAGAGTCAATTCTTTTCCGAAATTGTAAAATTAAATAAAAATAATTAAGTCAGTGGAGTAGCCGAACAATGGAATGGTATTTATAAGGGTTCAAGTGTTCAACTTACTCTATAAAATAATCATTGAGATAAAATATATTTTGTTCAAATCATCACTGCATATCATTAATTTTTTTTTGTAGTTGTTGGGAAACAGCTGACCTTTTGTTCAAATCATTTGAAAATTCATAGATGTGTATTTATCCTTGAAGAATCGCTTGACTAAACACATGGTCATAAAACAAAACATATGAAAATGGGACTTTCAGTTTTTATTCAATTACAGATATAACCCAAAAGTTATATATACATACACACATATACGTATGTATGTATAGAAGCACTTTTAAGAACTCTACTCTAAGTGCCAATGAAACCGGTTATACCTCATCAATGTATACAATAAATTAATGCGAAAAATAATAATATGGAGTATAATTTTTCTGACTAAAACCCATACAGATCTAAGGACGCAGTCTTGCATAACAAAAGCCAGCTACTTTTATAATGATATAAAATGTTCGGATGATGAGTGCATTGCATTTACTGTCATATGGTTTCAGTTCATAAAAGTTGCAATTTTTATTCATTACAGATAATCAAAGAAGAAACTGAAGACTACACCCCCCTTGAATGATTAATACATGCAAATTCATAACGGGCTAGATGTATGTTTTACTAGCACCATACATTATTAACATTTGACATGCACATACAAATTCCAATGCAGTTCTATTTAATTTAGTTTTTTGTACATTAGTAGTATATACTTGAATTCCGAACTTGTTTTCAACTTGATAAATTTCTTCCATTCATTTAAACATCTAATGTTAGATGGTTTTAATTGAAGTCTTTCCTCCATGGACTTAGCTTGTAACACCTGCCGAACTAATCTACATTTTGATGCCCTCCAAATACCACCCATTTGTTGAAAACTAGTGTTTTGTGCCAACCTAAATCCAATTTAAACCTTGCCTGCGACAATAATACAAGTTGTTATAGTTTGCTTGCGAATACTGGCACTACAAGCGGTCCTATCATTGCATGTTTCCTCCACCATATAGAAGGTTCCAGGAATATGGCAAAATTAATTATAAGTTTAACATGTCCAGTAATGAATATAGCAGTTTTGTAACACCCCGTAATTCTACAACACTAAGATTCACAAATCAAGGCAGAATTAAAAGTTAATATCAAAATCAAGGGAAACGGGCTGCGCCATTGTGTTCGTCTCGGAATTCTGCATGAAAACGAGTCCGAGTTTGCGTAAATCGGAGTCCGTATGAGGGAGATATGGCCTCCGGAAGTTTCAAAATTCAGTTTAAAATTCGAACAGACAGAAAACAAATTCAAATTTCAAAAATCGGGCCGGATTGGCCAGGGCGGGAATTTTCCCGCCAAGACACCCAGGTCGACTGGGTAGTCGACCTGGGCTACCCAGGTCGACTGGGTAGTCGACCTGGGGCACCCAGGTCGATTACATAGTCGACCTAGGGGTCGATCCCCCTGTTTTTCCAGCTTTCTGCACCTTGTTCGTTCTGATGTATTTGGTCGCGTTTTCTGACCAGGTTCGTCCACCTAAAACTATATAAACAGCCCTAGTCTTCTTCTCTATTCACAATTCTTTTCTACCCTTATGCTTCAAAGATGCTTGGCGAACATGACTTCTTCTCCTCCTCTTAATTAAATAATAAATAAAATAATATATAAAATAAATCAAGACAAGGAGGTGCTGCTCAAAGACTTTCAAAGAGGAGATTCAAGTGAGGATTCGAACGACTGCAACGACTGTTTTTCTACGAATCATAGCAACGCCATCTTTCTGTCCTAATCTAATCTCTGTAAGTCAGTTATTTCTAGATTTGAACGTTTCTCCTTTCGTGACATGAAATTAAAGGAATAAAAGAATATGCCAAATCTTTCTATTCGAATATGTGCCTATGTCTTTGGACTTAATTAAGAACTGTTATGATTCGATGACCGATAAGACTATGAAACTATGGACCTTAAAACCATATGCCTCTTTGACTATGAACATTGCCTACGACTATGGACATTACCTATGACTATGAACATTTGCCTATGACTATGGACATTGCCTATGACCATGAACATTGCCTATGACTGTGACTATGACTATGAGGATTATTTCCTTGACTAAACCTATGCCTTTGATTAGAAAACATACACTATTGCCTATGACATAACAAGGACATCTGTGATTAAACACCTATGATTCATGACTAGGAAAGCGTTGCTTAAGTTCTGTGATTATGAGATTGGGTCTAAACCCGATTATTTATTCTGCCTGTCCTTGGTTTTCTTTGGTTTTAGACCATGGGAATTTACCTATTAAGTTAGGTCTACCCATGTTCTTGAACCTGCGTCTCTATTCTGTCTATCCCTGGTTTTAGACCTTGGGAATTTACCTATTAAGTTAGGTCTACCCATGTTCTTGAATCTACGTCGTTATTCAAACCTTTTATGCCAGTTATTATGTCCATCCTTTTTCGTAGCATCTTTGGTTCATTCCCAAATATCTACGAGTCTAGATTTATCCATAATCTAGATTGAATCGCAATTGTACGAACGGTGGGAATACGATTTGGGCATAATGTGAAATGTACTAAAACATAGTTGTAAAACATGGAATTTGGCATAAATTGGGAACATGTATTATGGCATGTTCATAGAAATGCAAATTGGATAAACTTGACATGAATTATAAGATGTGTAATTTGAATCTAGTATTGACGTGTAAATCTAACATTTACATGAATAAAGAACTAGAGTAATAAGTCTAGTTTGACGTGAATTAGAATGTTAAATCAGGATTGGATTAGCTAATTTGGCGTAATAAGTATATTGGTATAAAATTTGAGATTGGCCATAATTGGGAATAACTGTCAGGTTTAGCAAAATCATGGTTAGTGACACTTAATTGGTATAGTTTACATATCAAAAAGGGGCATAAGAATAAATGTTGACAACTTACATTAAAAGAGTAATTAGGAAATGAGTAAATTAGGAATAATTTACTTATAGAATTTGGCCTAAATAGGGAAATGTAAATTTAGACAAATTAAAGGTTTATTAACGACATCTCTTTTAATGACACACCAGAAAGTTCTAGGGTGATAGAGAGGATAGTGTCTAGGCTTGAGTTTGGAAAATACAAGTTTCCTGCTCTCCCTGGCTATCCCTAACTGATCCGACGAACAGGATGGTTACTTTCAAAACTTGATTTGAAAATAGATTGAAACCCTTTGAACTTAGAAAACACGAATATGCCTAAACCGAGGTTAGACTGAGTTGCGATGTAAACCTGCCCGGAACCAACCGGCACATCCAGTAGTCGCAACGGTACCTATCTAATGTGAGTGGTAACGGCTTTAATTTATTTAGTTAAAGCTAGAACAAGAATGGTAAGGTTAAGTTAACTAAGACACTTAACCAGTTCAACATGATAACTAGACTGATGGGTGGGGTTAGGTTCAGACTGACACATAACGTAGTTAAGCTAGAATGGGAGGGTTAAGTCTATAGGAACACTTAACCAACTTAACACAGCTAAGCTAGAATGGGAGGGTTAAGTCTATAAGAACACTTAACCAACTTAACATAGTCGAGCTAGAATGGGAGGGCTAAGTCCATAGGGACACTTAACCAAACTTATGAAAACAAGACCAGATTTGTAGGGGTTAAGTAACTAAGAAAACACTTAGCCAAACTAACATGTAAACTAGACTAGAAGGTGGGGTTAAGTAAGGTTGATACACTTAGCCAAATTAACATGTTAACTAGACTAGAGGTTGGGGTTAAGTAAACCTAATACGCTTAGCCAATTTGATATGTTAGCTGGGCTAGGCCGTAAGGTTAAGTAAACCTGAACACTTAACCATCAGGTTGTGATAAAGGAATGAGGTTAAGTCTAAAACATGAAGGGATAATACTTAACCATTAATAATAACATGTTAGTTAAAACAGACGGGCAAGGTTAAGTTAAAAAGGAACACTTAACCAACACAGGGTGAATGGGTAGGGTTAAGTAATAAATACTTAACCAATATAACTTGGTTTGTGGTAGGGTTAAGTCAACATGAGTTATTGACAATACTTAACCAGTTTAACAGGATAAATAAGGAGGGTTAAGTTAGCTTGAATTGACTATGACACTTAACCAATCTAAACTAACGGGAAAGAGAACTAAGTAAACCTTAGTTAAGAAAACAACGATTCTGGAAACTAAGTGGTAAATCTTAGTTAGTAAAACTAAGAAGTAATTTTAGTATAGCACGAGGAGGAGCGAACGTCCGTCTGAGTAAAAAGGAGGCTCCAACGAATTGGGTTACGAAGCCCGAGGCTTCGAGGGGACGTGAGGGTACTCTTGTTATCCCTCTGTGAGGCTGCAGATGATCCGCCTGGGCCCACAGAGGTTAAGGTCTGCGTAGAAGAAACAGGGGTATGCCTTGGTTGCAATACATGGCAACCTAAAGACTGGGATGGACCGGCGTGATTCGGCGAGAAAACGGTAGCCCGGTGATAGCAACTCGTCGTCTACCATCCATCTTGAGTCAATCGAGATACGTGAAGCGGAAAGGCGGAGAACTCCAAAAGACCATATACTTGCTATCTAGTTATGGGTGAGGATGGCCATAGGATAGTGGGGCACCATGGCCGACGTATAGTTCTCATTTTTCAAGGTGTGCCTTTCATTAGTTGAGGGAGGGGTCAAGTGGGACCATAGCCACTAGAATAAAAAAACAGACCTTAGCATCTGCATCGGCAGATATCTGAAAGCTCCCGACCGAGTTCTGTATTTCTTGATTTGCCATGTCATAGGACTTGGACCGCACATTACAGGACATGTGCATCTAGACAAGCGATAACGATTCGCGATACATGCGTGGGGAAGTATAGGAACACCTACCACTCAAGGTAGTGTGTCCTAGACTTGGGGGCATCGTTCGTCAGGTAGCATAATTCCTAGTTGAACTAGGTGGCATAAATCCTGAATACGAAAAGCGTTTAGCAGACAGCGTAAACTCTAGTTGAATCTAAAAGGCACTTGGTGGGAAAAACCTAGATTAAATCTAGGTAACAAATAAATAAATGGATGCCTGAAGGTGATGGAAAAATACAGGGATTGGGATCACGTTATCGCTACTAGTTGGGACACAAGTTAGGTGGTGCAGAGATATAGAAACCAGTATAACAAGGGAATAGCGAAGCGGCGAAAATATTAGAGAGCGTATCCAGTTTATCTTATCTTAGTATATCTTGTGTTAACCTTGTTTAATCTTGCTGACCCTATCATCTTGGTGTTATCTTGTATTCAGTTAATTCATGTCGTTTTGTTTTTCCATGTTCACATGCTAGAAGTTACTGTACTTACTCAGGCTTTATGTCTGACTCTGTTTTCCTTTCGTCTTCTTTTCTTCCGTTCCCCCCCCCCCAAGGTAGTAAAGGAGGGAGTAGTATAGCTCAGGTTAAGTTGGACTGACACTCTTTCCCAGCTTGAAGATTTGTCGAAGTTTTGCTTGGATTCTCTTTTCAGATGCTATGGCTGGTTCTTGTTACATTGGGGAATATAAATGTATTTTCATGCTTCTTTATTTTGTAAGATAGATGATACTCTGATATTGTAAAAAGAAATCATTGTACAAACTATTTTATCAATAAAGAAAAGTTTTATTTTCCGCTGTTTAATTTCTGTCTGTCTTGTAATTCATCTGCATCTTTTACCCTAAAATGCTCCACAGAACTTAGTGCATTCCCTTTGTGACTGACACTAACGGACGTGGGGTGTTACACGTGGTATCAGAGCTGAAGGTTACCAGATCAGAAAAAGGATTTGAAAAATTAATTTCAAAACGGTTTTAAAAGAAGCATTTTTCAAAAGAAAAGATTTGTTTTAAAGGCATATTCCCCAAAGCCATACGCACTATCTTCTCTTCCTCTGTTTGAATTCTTGTCTCCTTCTTTCTTGGGTCTCTGGGGCTCCTGGCTTTCTAGGAGGTAACCTCCTCGATGGGCGAAGTAGTGCCCGACTTCCATCTATAGCCATAGTTGTTTCATCTACGGGCAGTTTTCTTTCGAAGCTTATAGGGTTTTCCGGACGATGGAGGCAGTTTTCGAGAGATTTGTCAACATGACTACACATGGAAGGGGATGAGGAGTTTGGCTAAGGAGCATAGCCCTAGGGTGAAGAATTCATGGATGTAGATTTAGCTCACAAAGAAGGAAGGAATTATAAAACCTAAGACAAGAGGAAGTATCTTTACTAGGGTATGATAGGGCAAGAACGAGGACAAGATTTTCAGAAGGACAAGTACATGCTTTCGCCACCAAGCGTACCTAGGAGAAAGGTAGTCCGGTTGGAAGAGTCTAGTTTTCTGTTCATACTATTTCCTTAGGTTCCAGCGCTTCTCATTTGTTCATATCCACTTCCATAGTTGGGTCTCTGCACCATAGTACTTGTATAGTACAAAGATCCCACTAGAGTCTCAAATCCAATTGGTGGTCCGACCAGTTTATTTTTGGTTAGTAGGAATTTGAGAATAGCTATCGAGTTTGCTTATATCATCTCACGTAGATCTTCTAAATTCGGGGGAGATATTCCTTGGGTGCTTGTCTGATATTGGTTTAGGCCTTTGGGGCTTGTACTTGAGGAATGTTGAGTTCGGTTTGGATGGTTTGCGTGAGAGATGAATAGTTGTGGCAGGAACTCCAAAAAGCACGTAGTGACCTTTCGACCCTTATAGTTATGGCGTGATGGATAAGCTAAGAGGAGAAACCTCAAGCCATCTTAGTACATACACTTGGTACTGTGATTGACATCTGTTTATTTTGGAAATGGAGATCGGAAACTTCACAATCGTGAAGTAAAATTAGTTAAGATACAGTGGAGTAAAGCTCAAGAAGGCTAGATACTAGCATCATACCCTTTTTCCTTAAGGGTGCATCCTTGATTTCTTTGGTAGGAGCTTTACGCATAATTGTTTCTCTCTTTCCAAAGTATATCACCTAGGTCGTATCTTCGATCCTTAGGTAGAAGCCAATGGATGTAAACATGTGTTTGAAACATGTTATGGTTGATGGTTGCAAGTGGTTGCTAATGGTTGCTTGTGAATGCATATGCATACGTATTAGGCACTAGATCAGTTCAGACGCTTTCATATTGCATTTACAGATATGTATTTGTTTGTAAGTTGAACTTGATATGTTATCATATGGGTGTTGCATATGGATGAATGGCCGTGCACGCATGTAGTATTTACATGACTAGGGATGCTTGCATACATGATTGGACGCGTGGCACTGACATGATTCGCATTAAGGAGGTCAACTGAATCAGTAGACCGCTTGATTTTTCATTAGATAAAGACATATACACACACTATGCATATGAACATGAAAGCATTAGAAATCTTTTAAGGACAATGAATGCCTGTGATTGAATGGTTGAGTAGATGGGTGATTGGATGGTAGGACACATTCTTCCTAACTTGAAGATTTCGGGGACGAAATCCTTTTAAGTGGGGGAGAATGTAACACCTCGTAATTCTGCAACACTAAGATTCACAAATCAAGGCAGAATTAAAAGTTAAAATCAAAATCAAGGGAAACGGGTGCGCCATTGTGTTCGTCTCGGAATTCTGCATGAAAACGAGTCCGAGTTTGCATAAATCGGAGTCCGTATGAGGGAGATATGGCCTCCGGAAGTTTCAGAATTCAGTTTAAAATTCGAACAGACAAAAAACAAATTCAAATTTCAAAATTCGGGCCGGATTGGCCAGGGCGGGAATTTTCCCGCCCAAGACACCCAGGTCGACTGGGTAGTCGACCTGGGCTACCCAGGTCGACTACATAGTCGACCTGGGGGTCGACCCCCCCTGTTTTTCCAGCTTTCTGCACCTTGTTCGTTCTGATGTATTTGGTCGCGTTTTCTGACCAGGTTCGTCCACCTAACACTATATAAACAGCCCTAGTCTTCTTCTCTATTCACAATTCTTTTCTACCCTTATGCTGCAAAAATGCTTGGCGAACATGGCTTCTTCTCCTCCTCTTAATTAAATAATAAATAAAATAATATATAAAATAAATCAAGACAAGGAGGTGCTGCTCAAAGACTTTCAAAGAGGAGATTCAAGCTCGAATTCAAGTGAGGATTCGAACGACTGCAACGACTGTTTTTCTACGAATCATAGCAACGCCATCTTTCTGTCCTAATCTAATCTCTGTAAGTCAGTTATTTCTAGATTTGAACGTTTCTCCTTTCGTGACATGAAATTAAAGGAATAAAAGAATATGCCAAATCTTTCTATTTGAATATGTGCCTATGTCTTTGGACTTAATTAAGAACTGTTATGATTCGATGACCGATAAGACTATGAAACTATGGACCTTAAAACCATATGCCTCTTTGACTATAAACATTGCCTGCGACTATGGACATTACCTATGACTATGAACATTTTCCTATGACTATGGACATTGCCTATGACCATGAACATTGCCTATGACTGTGACTATGACTATGAGGATTGTTACCTTGACTAAACCTATGCCTTTGATTAGAAAACATACACTATTGCCTATGACATAACAAGGACATCTGTGATTAAACACCTATGATTCATGACTAGGAAAGCGTTGCTTAAGTTCTGTGATTATGAGATTGGGTCTAAACCCGATTATTTATTCTGCCTATCCTTGGTTTTCTTTGGTTTTAGACCATGGGAATTTACCTATTAAGTAAGGTCTACCCATGTTCTTGAACCTGCGTCTCTATTCTGTCTATCCCTGGTTTTAGACCTTGGGAATTTACCTATTAAGTTAGGTCTACCCATGTTCTTGAATCTACGTCGTTATTCAAACCTTTTATGCCAGTTATTATGTCCATCCTTTTTCGTAGCATCTTTGGTTCATTCCCAAATATCTACGAGTCTAGATTTATCCATAATCTAGATTGAATCGCAATTGTACGAACGGTGGGAATACGATTTGGGCACAATGTGAAATGCACTAAAACATAGTTGTAAAACATGGAATTTGGCATAAATTGGGAACATGTATTATGGCATGTTCATAGAAATGCAAATTGGATAAACTTGACATGAATTATAAGATGTGTAATTTGAAGCTAGTATTGACGTGTAAATCTAGCATTTACATGAATAAAGAACTAGAGTAATAACTCTAGTTTGACGTGAATTAGAATGTTAAATCAGGATTGGATTAGCTAATTTGGCGTAATAAGTATATTGGTATAAAATTTGAGATTGGCCATAATTGGGAATAACCATCAGGTTTAGCAAAATCATGGTTAGTGACACTTAATTGGTATAGTTTACATATCAAAAAGGGGCATAAGAATAAATGTTGACAACTTACATTAAAAGAGTAATTAGGAAATGAGTAAATTAGGAATAATTTACTTATAGAATTTGGCCTAAATAGGGAAATGTAAATTTAGACAAATTAAAGGTTTATTAACTACATCTCTATTAATGACACACCAGAAAGTTCTAGGGTGACAGAGAGGATAGTGTCTAGGCTTGAATTTGGAAAATACAAGTTTCCTGCTCTCCCTGGCTATCCCTAACTGATCCGACGAACAGGATGGTTACTTTCAAAACTTGATTTGAAAATAGATTGAAACCCTTTGAACTTAGAAAACACGAATATGCCTAACCCGAGGTTAGACTGAGTTGCGATGTAAACCTGTCCGGAACCAACCGGCACATCCACTAGTCGCAACGATACCTGTTTAATGTGAGTGGTAACGACTTTAATTTATTTAGTTAAAGCTAGAACAAGAATGGTAAGGTTAAGTTAACTAAGACACTTAACCAGTTCAACGTGATAACTAGACTGATGGGTGGGGTTAAGTTCAGACTGACACATAACGTAGTTAAGCTAGAATGGGAGGGTTAAGTCTATAGGAACACTTAACCAACTTAACACAGCTAAGCTAGAATGGGAGGGTTAAGTCCACAGGAACACTTAACCAACTTAACACAATCGAGCTAGAATGGGAGGGCTAAGTCCATAGGGACACTTAACCAAACTTATGATAACAAGACCAGATTTGTAGGGGTTAAGTAACTAAGAAAACACTTAGCCAAACTAACATGTAAACTAGACTAGAAGGTGGGGTTAAGTAAGGTTGATACACTTAGCCAAATTAACATGTTAACTAGACTAGAGGTTGGGGTTAAGTAAAATCTAATACGCTTAGCCAATTTGATATGTTATCTGGGCTAGACCGTAAGGTTAAGTAAACCTGAACACTTAACCATCAGGTTGTGATAAAGGAATGAGGTTAAGTCTAAAACATGAAGGGATAATACTTAACCATTAATAATAACATGTTAGTTAAAACAGACGGGCAAGGTTAAGTTAAAAAGGAACACTTAACCAACACAGGGTGAATGGGTAGGGTTAAGTAATAAATACTTAACCAATATAACTTGGTTTGTGGTAGGGTTAAGTCAACATGAGTTATTGACAATACTTAACCAGTTTAACAGGATAAATAAGGAGGGTTAAGTTAGCTTGAATTGACTATGACACTTAACCAATGTAAACTAACAGGAAAGAGAACTAAGTAAACCTTAGTTAAGAAAACAACGATTCTGGAAACTAAGTGGTAAATCTTAGTTAGTAAAACTAAGTAGTAATTCTTAGTATAGCACGAGGAGGAGCGAACGACCGTCTGAGTACAAAGGAGGATCCAACGAATTGGGTTACGAAGCCCAAGGCTTCGAGGGGATGTGAGGGTACTCTTGGTATCCCTCTGTGAGGCCGCAGATGATCCGCCTGGGCCCACAGAGGTTAAGGTCTGCGTAGAAGAACCAGGGGTATGCCTTGGTTGCAATACATGGCAACCTAAAGATTGGGATGGACTGGCGTGATTCGGCGAAAAAACGGTAGCCCGGTGATAGCAACTCGTCGTCTACCATCCATCTTGAGTCAATCGAGATACGTGAAGCGGAAAGGCGGAGAACTCCAAAAGACCATATACTTGCTATCTAGTTATGGGTGAGGATGGCCATAGGATAGTGGGGCACCAGGGTCGGCGTATAGTTCTCATTTTTCAAGGTGTGCCTTTCATTAGTTGAGGGAGGGGTCAAGTGGGACCATAGCCACTAGAATAAAAAAACAGACCTTAGCATCTGCATCGGCAGATATCTGAAAGCTCCCGACCGAGTTCTGTATTCCTTGATTTGCCATGTCACAGGACTCGGACCGCACATTACAGGACATGTGCATCTAGACAAGCGATAACGATTCGCGATACATGTGTGGGGAAGTATATGAACACCTACCACTCTAGGTAGTGTGTCCTAGACTTGGGGGCATCGTTCATCAGGTGTATCCAGTTTATCTTATCTTAGTATATCTTGTGTTAACCTTGTTTAATCTTGCTGACCCTATCATCTTGGTGTTATCTTGTATTCAGTTAATTCATGTCGTTTTGTTTTTCCATGTTCACATGCTAGAAGTTACTGAACTTACTCAGGCTTTATGTCTGACTCTGTTTTCCTTTCGTCTTCTTTTCTTCTGTCCCCCCCCCCCCCCCCAGGTAGTAAAGGAGGGAGTAGTATAGCTCAGGTTAAGTTGGACTGTCACTCTTTCCCAGCTTGAAGATTTGTCGAAGTTTTGCTTGGATTCTCTTTTCAGATGCTATGGCTGGTTCTTGTTACATTGGGGAATATAAATGTATTTTCATGCTTCTTTATTTTGTAAGACAGATGATACTCTGATATTGTAAAAAGAAATCATTTTACAAACTATTTTATCAATAAAGCAAAGTTTTATTTTCCGCTGTTTAATTTCTGTCTGTCTTGTAATTCATCTGCATCTTTTACCCTAAAATGCTCCACAGAACTTAGTGCATTCCCTTTGTGAGTGACACTAACGGACGTGGGGTGTTACAAGTTTAAAAACTAAACCAATGCCTGTAAGATAGATATAGTTCATCTAGCTTAAAATTTGTGACAATAATGCATATATATTGCAACTTGTCTTATGATTGAAATCAAACTTCAATCTGAAATGTTGAAAAAGCTGCTTTGATAACTAAAACATAATACATGGTTTACTGTCATAAATTACTGGGATCCACTATGCATTGTCTAAAATTTATTTATAAATAAAGACAGTATAGTATAATCAAAGTTGAATGATAAAAGTGCACTTTTGGTTAATGTGGATAATAAGTCGGATGATAAAGTCGTTAATTGGGATAGATCAACATCATGAGTACAATTATTCAGAGTGTCACCTGGATGCTTTCACATAAAACATCTTTCAACTCGGAACTAACTTGCTTCCATCCACTTAGTGTAACCGGAACAATTTCTCATACAAGTGGTCCTAAATAAGAGGATAATTTGACTGACCCCAGTCCTATTGGTTCGCCTGTACTATTAAATTCAACTTCTATCAGCTCTGAAGAGTTGAATGAAGTCTTCTGACTTTGGTTGGCCCTCTAGGCTTTCTTCTCGATTGTCCTTCCACCTGAACTCTGTTGTCAATTGTTTGTAGATTGTCTTGTACTTCATCATTGTTTTCTAATACGATTTGAGCTTGATTGTTTTCTAATGCATGTGGTTTGTCATGTATTACAGCAGTATTTTCTGGTTCAATATCAGCCTCGTATTCTACTTAATGGTCTCTAAACAGCTCTTCTCTCGTACGTTTCTTCCTCTGTTCGTCTAGTTTGTTTTGCATGTGACTTTTCCTTTTAATGGCCTTATTCTTCTTCGCTATTTTATGTTTATAAAAAATAAAAGGACAACTGTCATGAACGAGGCATTAATACATTAATAATAACAGAATAAATGGGAGGAATAACAAATCCGTGTCTAGGTACTATGTTTATATTGGATCAAATTTGGTATCATTAGGTCGTATGTTACATTGGGCTGTACAGTCCATTTTGTGTTTTAAGTTACACTTCGCAGCTATAATATATGCTGCTTTGTACTATCGTTTTATTCATTGAGTCAATAAAAGATTTTACAACTTTCTTTGCCAATACATATTCTACATTATTTCTTCTGTAAAATCCAATACAGCTTGATTGTTTTTTCACACTAGAAAATTAAAGTTCAATCTAGCTCTAAAGGTATGAATGTATCAACGTTATTTGAATACTGCATCCACTAGAAGTTGATATAACAAAAATTTTACAAATTAAAATAAAAAAGATTCTGAAAAAGAATGGGTTGGGCAGATTTGATATTCAATGTGGAACAAATTATGTTGCTTAAATCAGATATCACTACAACAAAAAACACATTTCGCAACAGGCAAAATCTGTTGCAGTAGGCCTATTGCAACAGGCCAGCGCCCGTTTGCATAGCCGAAGTTGCTAAAGGTCTGCAAGAGTTTTAGCCCGTTGCAATAGAACGTTGCAGTAAACCTTTTTGCAACGGACTGTTGTTGTTGCAATATCTCCTTTTGCAACAACAAATGACCGTTGCATAGTCCATATTAGGTATCAACAAACAAGATATCACAACTATTTTTGACAGTTGCAGTAAGTCAAATTACAACAGTTAATAACCGTTGCAATAGGTAATTTTAATTTTTAAAGGACAACGATACCACAACAGTTTTTGACCGTTGCAATAAGTTCAAGTACAACTGCTATTTACTGTTGCTAATGACTCACCTGCAACTGACAGTTGCAGTTACTACATTCAATTCATCAATATCTAAATTCAATAATTTACTGTAGTAACGATAAGACATTACAAATAAATACACGTGCATTCGAAAAGACATTGACAAAACAATAGATTCACTATCTTTAGAACATTCCAAAAGATTAGTTGAAGTTACATTCCAAAATTAGCATAGTAACAAACGCGATCCATACATAATATAAATGCATACCGTTACACCGTACCAACAAGTCCAAAATATAGCATAGCATAACATCTAAAAGCTAAGCAGCACATATTACTCTAGTGAAATGAACTCTTTGTGCCACGCCACGGTTGTTCCAACGGCCTCTTTAATGGTGTACATCTCCGAATTAGGCCTTAGTAGAAAAGCTTCAGGATCCACGGCTACGTTAACCCATACCTTCCAAAAGCAATACAGTACACATTAAAACTCTAATTTTAACGCAAATAGTGAAAGAAAAGACCAACATACTGAAAAAACGTGCATTAGAAAGATATTAACCCATACCTTCCAGAAGTCCTGCCCAAGTTTCATAAAGTGTACCACGGCATTTGGATCGGTGCTTGCAATCGTTCCTTCTACAACTATGTTCTTGTTCAAACCCAATAGCTTGCACTTCCTTTTAAGTAAACTTACGGGACTTTTGCTATTTTGACGATCTTCAATTTGCACATTATTACTTTCACGGTGCGACTACAAAAAAAAAATGGCTGAAACAGAAAGAGAGTTGAAACAGAGCCTGCACTATGCTGTAACAGTGCCTGCACTATGCTGTAATGCACTATTTCATAAACTAAATTAAATTTGCTAACGGTAAAAAAATAAAATGTTATTGCTAGATAAAACAATATAAATAACAATTACACCTCCTTACGAGTCACACGTAATTCAGTTATTTTATTTTGGAAAACATTTAGAAATGTGTAACTTGCATTTTCTATTTGGAAAACGCAATAGAGACCTAATTTACATAGTACTTTCCATAGACAACTTTTTTCCCCATCTACAATATGATACGAGCCACGGATGGTGTGCTGCTAACATTCAATCTGTTTCTTAGTAATTATTTACATGAATCTTGTATAAAAAAAACCTTGTACAAGGCGCGTCTCTGATAAATGTATAATATATGGATGGAAATGGCTTTTTTGAAATTAGGCACTTTAGATGACAGTAGGTATTAGTACTACAAGTCAATACAGTATATACCTTAATAATTGACACTATACATTCCAATATGCAAATTTTGAATCTGTGACCCCAAGCACCAAGGTCGAGAGATCTACCCATTTCGACAGTGGTGCCGGTCAAAGATGGAAATGATTGTACATATTCTGAAAATTATATCACTATGACCTGGTATGTATCACTGGTGATATATTAATATTTCCGAATACAGATCGCTAGTGAGGAGTCAAAGTTGGTGGACACATCCAAACTCCAAAGTGCCTTTGAATCTGTGAAAGCCGAACTGGATGCTGCCAGATTAGCTTACAGTCAAGAATGTGTGCCTTACTTTCGGATCAGATAGACTTATCATCCAAAGAAAGTGCCACATTGCGGAGTACTCTTGAAGAAACGACCAAGGAAAAATCAATTCTTAAGGTATTGATTTTTTTTCCCATGCGTTTGGAATTATCAGCATCGTAAATTTGCTTTTATACAAATTTATATGTTGTAGGTGCAGATAGGTTATAGGGCTGCTCTTAAATTAACTGAACTGTTGTTATATTTATGTAGAATTCATTGGAAGCTGCTGTCAAGAAAAATGCCGAAATGGAGCAAGAACATTTGAAGATGCAAAATGGAAGTCATGACACCGTGGACAAGTTGCATAATGCTGAATCAAAATATTTGCAAGTCCAACAAAATTTGCACAAGTATTTTCTTTGTTCGTTTTGGCAAATTATATTATGACACACAAACTTTATTCTGTGGAACTATTTAAAATCTTAATTAGCTCTCTTCCTCACCTGAGTTAGATTCAGTTCTAGCGGTCAAAAAATTTCTGAACGTGACTTTCACAATTGTCTGAATTTAGTTGAGCGATGTTATTGTAGTGTTTTTTGTCTGTGCATAACTAAATTTGAACACGAAATACTCCACTATAAATATCAGTTTTCTTTATATTGTCACACCTTTCAGATTTTGAATTCGATATTCATAAAATTTATTCATGTATCCCAACTCACTGACCATCAATTAACCACAGAAATGCAAAGTTATACGATGTTTTATGTTCTATTTATATCATCTTTCAATTATCATTTCGTGACCTGATCATGATTGTGCCATTCGTTCAATCATCTAGATTGGAGAAGAAACTTACAAGTTTAGAAGATGAAAATGTTATCTTAAAACAGAAGGCATATCATTTATCATCTAGGGGCAACCATGGAACTTCTAAATCTTTCTCTGAGGTAAATCATTTCTTCTTGTCCATATTGATTTACACATTCCACCAAATCAATTGCTGATTAGTAGACTGTTACACATTTAAGTATCCAATGTACATCACACAAATAATAGTAAAGGAATTCAGTATTGTACATGCAGAGTCATCCTAATTTACCTATGCTTGCAAGTATGAGCCAGCGACCTAACCTGGTATGCTATTTAATTATTTTACTCAAATCAGATATACTCCACTATTTGGCTACTGGTCACATTTTGATATAACTCAACAAAATAAAAGTATAAAACCATCAGTGGCAAAACTTCAAGTTTATGACTGACAGGTCCATTCCAAGGTTATAATCATAACCAAATAGGTTTTGCTATGAAACCGGCTTATATTAGAGTTCACTGAAGCTAAGTAAAACTGCGGAACAAGGCAAAAATATCATATATTACCTGTGCCGTATGAGTAAGAGGAGTCTCTGATTGTGGTGCATTATCGATCCTCTTTTCATTCATGTTCTGTAAAATGTATAATGTTACTATAACTTACTGTAACATATCATATATTCATAAATAGGGCTAACTATCTATAACTTACTGTAATGACCAATTTAGTTTACTCTTCTACTTTAGCCATCAAGCTAGCAACTTGGTTTTCCAATATAGACACCTTTTTGGAATTGCTTACATGAATACCAATTCGAGATGGTACAATGCCAAAGCCTAGTCCTCTCACTCTTCCCTTATGCTCGGTGCCAAAAACCTTCGACGCTCCATATTCACCTATTGATGACATTCCCTGAGAGCTATGAGTGCTACTCTTATGCTCTTCTATCTTAGCCTGCAGATTTTTGTAAAAAAAAAATAGAAATGAATTTTTATAAACAAAATTAAAATGTACATCAGTTGATAACTAAAGCATATATGTAACAAAATTAGATGACAGTTACATATTACTATGTTATTACAGAGATTTTGCAAGTTGTATGATGCATGTGCCAACGGGAGAAACCTTAACATGTGCTATATGCTCATATCCCCATCAACTAAAAATTATACTCTAAATATCTGCTTTGTTTTTCCACTAATTAACATATGTTGTTTAGTGCCAACAAACACACGTTAATTAGAAGAAGTTGTCATTTGTTTTGTGACAAAAAAGAGAAATAATGTAAATTGGCTTCCCTGGTGGTGGCTGAAAGGTCGATGGTCAGATATTCGGCATCATAAAAGCAAGTTTTAAGTATTTGTAAACTTGAGCTGAAGACTCTACCGTTTTCTCGAACTGAAAGGCATACAACAAACGACCAATCGACCAAAGGTTTTAAAGAAAAAAATCATCATAATGCAGATTCTTGAAGATCACGTACAAATCATGAAATTAGTAAACCAAAAAATTATTCAACATTGCATATACACGAAGAATGAAGATTCAAACTTCCAGAAGTGTTAATTAATTTCAAATGTACCAGATTGAACAAAATTAGAAAAACTGTTCAGACGAGCGCATCATCCATTTGTAACTCATATCATAAATACATATTACTAAAGTAAAGAGTAAACCAATCAATTTAACATTCATGGAAGTAATAAAATATTCTTGATTCAGTTAGAAACCAGGCATAAGAAAATAGATAAACGAAACTGAAACTAGAAGGAGTCAAGTCAAAATTTTAGGATAGAACATAAGGTATTAAAGTTATTAGCTATTTTATTTTAGTTTTTGTTTTTCAGCTTTGATAACGCATTTTTTTTCAAGTATATTTCTTTATATTTACTTTTTTTTAAAATTCTCGACAACATGTTTATTTGTTTTTTTTTTCTTTGGAGATTTTTTAGACATATTGCAGATTTGCTGTCAACAGACGTGTTAGCCCTTGATTAAAATATTGCAGACAACTTGTCATTCAGTTCTCAATATCAAGGAATTGACCATTTAGGGTTGTTGATCTTATGCCACAAGTTTAGACCAAGAAACAGCTGGAACGCGGCTTCTAAGTTCTGACACAGTCCTTAGCTATTTTGAAATAAAACTGCCTAGTTACGCCACAATAAGCATATATGCAAAAATGATATGAATTTTTTTGAATTTTCTAAACTGACTAATTAATTAAAGTTGTTTCATCTAATAACCTCCAGAATCATCATCTTCATGACAAAAAGAGGAAACAGAAGCATATATGTAACAAAATTACAATATTAATATAAATAAATTCTTACAATGCAGTTAGCCACAATAGAATTCAGCGGCTTTCCATTGATGTGGGCTTTGCACCATAGCTCGTCTCGGCTAACGTCCGATATTCCACTTTCCATTTTCTACCAAAAAAAAAGTAAGAAACGAAGAAAAAATATATATATAATGGATGTAAACATAACCCAAACATGCATTTTCTTACCATTTCTTCTGCTAACCTTGCGTAACCCTTTCTACCCATTGTGTGTGGAGTTTTGTTCTTTTCTCTAAGTGCTTTGAATTTATTGCTGGTTTGCTACACAAGACAATTTCATTAGTAAAATGTAATTTACATTTGAATTTATAACCGATAAAGCTCTTATTACCTCAAAGTTTTCTGACAGTTTTTCCTTTATAAAGTCATTCCACTCTTCATCACTCTTTATGTTTACTGGTTTTAGCATGGCTAACCTAGAAGAAGAGTCGGGAGAAGCAGACGCCGATTTAATAGCAAAAACCAATCTCGATTTTGACTCTTTCCATCGTGCTCCCATCATCTGAAACAGCAAGTCCTTGTAAACTGCATCTACCTTGAATCTCGTCTGCACAGCAGAAACAGCAATAAAATAGCATCATATGTTTAGAAACAGCAATAAAATAGCAATAAAAATAAAAATGTATAACTAACGAAATTGCTTTGTATGTTCGTTAGATTTAATCTTCTAATGCCGTCGATAACAAATGCGTAGATACTGTATAAATCCAAGTGAAAATAGGTTCAAGGGCTAACATTATGTAATTTTTATTTAAAACAAAAGTCAAATTAATGATCAGTATGGTTGAGTTTATTTTCTGGATCCGAACTCATCTTCGTTTTTTTATAATAAAATAGGTTCAATGGCTAACATTACGTAATTTTTATTTTTAAGAAAATAGCAATAATTGTTTAGAATTTTCGATTTAATGGTTTATCTAACATAGTTTCTACAAAAAGAAATCAATTAAGGTAAAATACGAAAACTTGACAGAAACCAATAAAAATATAAAAACAGAAATCACGATGGTCATACCTGTATACAAGTCCATAAATCATCCTTTAGGTGCTTGTCGACTTTTTTCCACTCACTAACGGTCATAGGAACCATTTCTCTTACTAATATACCGATGTAAGATGACAAGTGACGAGAATTGACACCTACTGGTTGACCTAAATCATTGAATTCCACTTCAGGCTTCTCGTCAGGAATCAAGGAAAATTTCTTCATCGTCGTCCTTCCTCTTTTTTTCTTGGCCGGCTCTAGTCGACAATCTTCATTGCATACATCCGGGTCCATGGCAGTAGGCGTGTCAGCTGAATTTGGAGTAATATTCGGAGATGGGTTTGAATTAGGGCCAGGAGAAATAGAAAAAGGCTGAATTTCCTCGGGTTGACGCTGAATTTCCTCGGGTTGATGCTGAATTTCCTCGGGTTGAGGCTGAACAGGACGCTTGCGAGGAGATCTTCTAACATTAGTGTTTAAAATCTGAGCAGCTTCAA
This sequence comes from Allium sativum, assembly GCA_030737875.1. Taxonomy (NCBI): domain Eukaryota; kingdom Viridiplantae; phylum Streptophyta; class Magnoliopsida; order Asparagales; family Amaryllidaceae; genus Allium; species Allium sativum. The sequence goes on along the minus strand of CM060922.1, from coordinate 313,569,967 downwards.
CTTCAACATCACAAGGCTGAAAAGGACGCTTGCGAGGAGATCTTCTAACATTAGTCTTTAAAATCTGAGCAGCTTCAACTTGAACATCACCCTTTTCTTTTATTCTTACACCACTGTTCTTAACTTTATTATCGTTGATTGCACGCGAAGCTATAAGTGCAGCTAAACACTGCCTTTTTGATCGTGTTAGTGCTGCAATTGAACTCTGAAATTAGCATACAACAAACGAGGTTAGCTAAAAGGAATATAAATACTAAGCTGTAGCATAAATTCTAAGCTCTCTTCATTTTAGCAAAAGCTATCTTCATTTTAGCAATATCTATTTCAGCAAACACGTGCGCACATACCATGCCAGCATAACAAAACCATACATGTATATGCGTCAACTTGTTCACAATTATAAAATGATTATGTATATTATGCGAATTTGTCACAAACATCTTTTATTTATAAGCAGTTGACCTCTGCATGTTATGATGACTCTGCATGTTATGATGATGATGATACATTATTGGAATTATCAGTCAAGAGCACGCATATCATCACTTGCGCTTAGGAATAAATAAAAGGCAGTTACAAACATATACAATTGTCAAACTAGAAGCAACTGCAAACAATAACATACACAACATCAGGTTAGATGTTAGTGCAAAATAAACCTAACTATATGTAAAACAGTTTACCCTTTTTCTGTTTTTTTCAATCCAAGCAAGGTCTATCAACAGTTCAATACGTAACAACTAAGCAGCCTGGATTTTGCATATTTCCAAATAAAAGCTTATTTGAGACAAAAGTATGTACATAAATCATTTTTTTGCCAACTCAAGCTGGATCAAGAATATGCTTGGGAATGGATTTTGCATATTTCCAAATGAAAACGAGTCTCGCCATATTGTGCAGGTTTTTTACCTTCAAATTGGTTCCAAATCATCCAGTTTATTATAGAATGATGACTATATCATCCATGGTGCATGGATTGAAGCTAACTGTCACTCGAAGAATTTTATATGAATGACAAACATTTTGCTAGCTACTGCTGTTAGCAGCAAAGCAGGCTGTAATAGTAAGAGCATAATTGAAATGCTCAGTTTATAATGGCGCTGGTATACTTATTGGAGACGTTGTTGTTGCAAGAGAGTTTTCCATTATTGGTAAGCCTTCTTAGTTTGTTCAACTAACCAATATGTCAAATAGATAAATTACGACGCAAATAGCTAAATTACGACGTAGGCTTCAGCCTTAGCTATTAAGGTAAATTTGTTGATATGATCTTTACAGTAGATGTTTTTTTTTCAATAATGGGTTATAATCGAATTTGAGATTTTTTTTTTTTTTTAAGAAACTGAGAAATCTCATAACCATTAAATATCAGCTCCTTCCTCTAACAATCGGTACATACTTATGCCTTGGCCTTAGCATTTAATTTTTTCCCCTTATTTCTTCATCTATGCTAAATTTGGATCAGCTTTTTTTTGCAATATTCGCAAGTGCAAGAGCGTTCACCGCTATTGCTTACCTTTTATTTTAGAACAAATCGCTATTATTATTATTATTATTATTACTATTTTATTTTGGTCAGTCTTGAATTTTTATATTTATTTGTTTTTACAGATTTAAAAGTTTGTAATTTCTAATTGAAAGTACAATCATGAGTATATATAATAAAATATTTTGAATAAGTTGATTGGTGAATTCATTAATTACATTTCATTTTCGTACCATCTTTCGTTTACATTGAAATCGCTTCACATACTTGCACCATTTCATTTACATTGAAAGAATCACCTAAATCGATTTTTGCGAAAGGTCTTAAGTCAGTACAAGCAATAAAAAAGTCTGTTATCTCTTTATTTTTGTTTGTGCCACCCTTCCTTTTTCCCTGCGCTCTGCATCAATGTCTGTCTCATCATTTTTCCGCCTTGTTTCTCCAATATATTCAATAAATGAATAACTTTATATAGTGATAGTAATAGTTTGTGTATTAATTTAGTCCATTTGATCTAAAGGTGCATATACCATTTTTATATATTATTAAATGGAAAAGAAAATCTGAATAGCTTGTTTGTTCAACCAACTATTGTTTTTCAGTGAAATCGAAAGATCAGATTTGAAAATCATTAGTCAAATTTAGTAGCTTGTTACATCTCAGTTGTTACATATTGGCGGTTTTAATATTCCTTGGGTTTTTCTTCTGTTGTTAATTTGCAATATTCTGAATTTGCAATATTCATGACAACATTCCAAACTTGTGCTTCATTTGTTTTGGACAATGCAATCTAAGCAGCCTCATCTAACAAGGTTTTGTCAATATTTTAAAAGTTGAAGCTAATTTTGTTTGTATGCACACTGTATCACGTAATAAAAGACATAAATGATAAAAAGAAAAAGCGCACATAACATCATTTGACAGGAATTCCTACATAAAAATTGATTACTTGCATGTTTCTAAATATCTTACCTCTGTTAAGTCTTGGTCCTTTTTCCCCATTGATACTTCTTCTTCAGTTATCTTCAACCTAAAAAAAAGAAAAAGAAAAATCAGTATACAAAGTGTTAGAAATAGCATATTACCAGTACGGAAGAATTTATCTGAAATACACAAACGGTTTAATAAACAACAATAAAAAATATCAGTATACATATTGCCACAAATAACAATAAAAGGAGAAAACGTGTTATGCCATATAACAATTAGAAGCTAAATAGAATACAACATGCAAATGTCAGCTAAGTGACGGTACTTGGATTTTCACGTCAAAATAGAATCCAACATGCATGTCAGATAAATAGAATATAGCATGCAAATGTCATAAATAGAATACACGTCAAAATAGCATGCCTTGTCTATTTACTAGTGCCTAATCCGTTGAAAAAAGGTGACACAAAAAGGATTTTCATGTCTAGGTCTAGTTGCATATCAGTGTAAGTTCAATCCCAAATTTTGAATCTTATATATAAAAATCATATATAATGGTAATTATTGAAAATAATAAACAGAAATACTTTCCTAGAATTGACAATGGTTATATGACAAAAAGCAATAAAAGATGTTTATTTCATACCAAAATGCCCTCACAATCCTTTCTTATGTAACTTTCGTCTCCATTGTCTACATCTCTATCAACAATTTGTGACTCGTCTACAGGTTTACTAGTTGGTCCTTCATCCTCATCATAGTTTTCTAACTCATGAAAACCTCGAGGTGGTGCTTTCAATACAACATACCAATTTGCTGAGTTGCTTTCTTTACAAAAAAATACTTGTGTAGCTTGCGTAGCTAAAATGAAAGGATCACTTGCAAATTGATTTTGGAACTGATGTAAATTGACTAATTTGAATCCATCTTCAACCTTCACTCCCCGATTAATATTTGCCCAGTCACACTTAAACAGGACAAGTTGAAATCGGCGGTAGTCTAGTAATAAAATCTCACGTAAAACCCCATAGTAAATTATTTTCTCAATGGACCCATCTTCATGAATAGTACTTGCCTCGATAGAAACACCACTATTTTGTGTAGACTTCTCATAGTCTTTTGTATGAAAACGTCGACCGTTAATAACATAGCCGGTATAAGATATTATTTGATGGCGAGGTCCATACGAAAGCCAATTTACTATTTCGCTAACATTCGATGTTTGTTTATCATCTTTAACCTGAAAAAAACATAATAGTATATAAAAAATACTTCTGCCTCAAAGTTATCTATCTCAAAACAAAATTTATAACACTTTCTACCTTTTTTTCAAACCAATCGCTAAATGTCTTTGAATGCAACTTTGAAAGTTCTACATCATCTCGTGAAAGCCGAGGATGCAAACGTTTTAGCTCTTCCTTGTGCATTCTGTACACGAAAATGCATGAATCAAAAATTAAGTTGTTTCAAATATAATAGTTGTATTAACTTTATACTTACTCTATATACGGCTCCACTTCTTCGGTATTGAACAACACATATCGATGAGCAACATTAATCACATCCTTGGTGACTACCATAGGTTTTCCTTTGGAGATAGGGCGTCCCTCAAGTATGGAATCACTTTGTTGCACTTCATTTCTATTTCTTCTTTTCCCAATTTCTAACCCATCTTTAATATATTCAGCATAATATTTCATGCATTCTTCGGAAGAATAGCGCTCAGCTATGCACCCTTCGGCCCGAGCTTGATTTTTAACATATGCTTTCAATGTTTTCATATACCTATAATCAAGATGCATACATAAAATGCCCCCATAAATACATACACCATTAACTACTTTATATACTCATGTTAAAAATTTACCTCTCAAACGGATACATCCAACGATATTGTACTGGACCACAAATTCTTGCTTCTCTGCCTAAATGTACCGTCAAGTGAACCATGATATCAAAAAAGGAAGGAGGGAAGAATCTCTCAAGATCGCATACTGTTACCGCAACCTGATTCTCAACGAATTCTAATTTATCTCTATCAATCACTCTTTGACAAATGTCGTTGTAAAAAGAACACAATCGGAGTAATGCATTCCTTGTTGCTTTGGGTAGAAGTCCTCGCAGTGATACAGATAATAGTTGTTGCATCAAAACATGATAATCATGAGACTTCAGATTTGAAATTTTATCTTGTTTTGCAAAGCAATTTCCAATATTGGAGCTATATCCATCAGGAACTTTTAAGTTACTCATTCTATAGTAAAATATCTCTTTTTCTTGGTCAGTTAAAGCGCATAGTGCAGCTGGAAGTAACACTTTGCTTCCTATATCTATGGGATGCAACTTTTTTCTAATACCCATTACTTCTAGATCTCTACGTGCATTGATGTCATCTTTTGTTTTTCCTTTAATATCAAGCAACGTGCTAAGAATGCTCTCACCAATATTTTTTTCAACATGCATTACATCTAGATTGTGACGCAAAGGAAGTGCCTGAAAAAATAAAAATAATTTCATGTAAATACCTAACGATAAAGTACTAGATACTTTGATAGATAAAAATTTTAAATTAAAATTTACCTCCCAATAAGGCAAATCAAAAAATATCGACTTCTTCTTCCATATTTGACTTCGGTTTTTCTTCCCATCTCCCCTTTTCCTTTTCTTTATTTCTTTCCCTTTCTTTTCCTCCTTTGGCTTTTTTCCCCATTCATTACAAATATCTTTAATATAATCGAAGATTTGAGTACCGGTTTGAACTGGAGGCTTTTGTCTATTCTCTACAGTTCCATCAAACAAGTTTTTCCGTTGACGATACTCATGATTAGGGTCAAGGAATCTCCTATGACCCAAGTAAGCACACTTCCTACTAAAAGGCAACCATGTCGAGCAGGTATTGACGCCACAAACAGGACATGCTTTCTTACCCTTTACTGTGCAACCTGCTAGATTTCCATAAGCTGGAAAATCACTTATTGTCCACATTAAAATGGCTTTTAATTTGAATTCACTACGACTATACGCATCATAAGTCTTTACCCCTTTGTCCCATAATTTTTTTAGATCATCAATAAGTGGTTGCAGATACACATCGATGTCATTTCCTGGTTGTCGTGGCCCAGGAATTAATAAGGATAACATCAGATTGTCTTTGTGCATACAAAGCCATGGAGGAAAGTTGTACGCAACAAGAAACACAGGCCAACAACTATATTTACTGTTCCAATTGCCAAAGGGATTAAAGCCATCACTTGCAAGACCAAGCCTTAAATTTCGTGAATCAGATGCAAAAGATGGATACATTCTATCAATTGTAGCCCACTGAGAAGAATCCACTGGATGACGTAATTTATCATCTTCACTCTTATGGTTGCTATGCCATCTCAATTGCTCTGATGTTTCTGAAGACGTGAACATTCTTTTCAATCTAGGTATTATTGGAAAGTATCTCAAAATCTTCATAGGTATTTTGGCATCCTTTCCGTCTGTCTTTGTCTTGCTTTTTTTCCAACGAGACTTACCACATTTAGGACAAAAATCACTATGTGCAAGCTCTTTTCGAAATAGACAACAATCATTCACACATGCATGTATTTTCTTATAGCCTAAACCAAATGATTTAAGCAGCTTCTTTGTTTCATACGTGGAATCAGGAAGCGTGTTTTCTACAGGCAACATATCCTTCAAAAGTTTAAGAAGTTCCGTAAATGCTGTGTCAGTTAAACCGTTTCGAGCTTTGTGTTTATAAAGAAGTATTGTAGCTGATAGCTTTGTGTAGCTTTCACACCCGGGATACAAAGGAATTTCAACATTCTTCAGGATCTCATTAATCCCTTCTCCATGTCTTACATTAGCATGACCTTCCATCTCCTCATTACATATTTGTGTATCCAAGTACATTCTATATGCATCTGACACTTCATTACCTTGATTATCTTCATTTTGTGAAGGACGTTCTTCCCCGTGAAAAATCCAAACATCATATGTTGGGTCAAATCCATAACAAATCAAGTGTGACACGACATTCCTTGGCGATTCCCTGTTAAGATTCCGACATTCTAAGCAAGGACAAATAATTTTCTCCGGATTTCCCTCCCTTTCTGCATGCCCATAAACAAAATTCCAAACAGCTTGCTTATATTCTTCTGTCATTCTATAAAACATGAAGATATTGGTAACCAATCTTAAATAATTGCAACTATGAAATTAATAACCAAAACTAACTAAACCTTGGTAGATAGATCCATGTTTTGTCCATCTTGACGATCCTCTAATATCTTAGCCTTTCCTAAAAACCTGAAATTCCCAAAATCAATCAATGGTGTGAGTGATAAGTGGGTAGTCGAAACCTAAAACCCTTTCAACCCCTAAAATGAGCCATGTTTTTGCCTACAGTCTAGAATGTTTATATTTTGTACTTGAAACCTAAGTCGACTAAATAAAAAAAAACTAATTCTTGGTTTCTAACTAAAGAATATCGGACTTTGATTTAGTTGATTATGCACGTAAGCAAACTACGTACAATTTTTTTTTTTCATCTTTATGGAAAACCTCCTATGCTAGTTGAATTCACTTCAAGTCATAGCCTCTTGGAATACTACTTATATTAGGGAGACCAGTAGAACTTGCGCATTATGTATTTATGTTGACTTCTGGTGCATAAACACGCAAACTGTGCACATGATGCACACACATAATCTCTTTGATGTTTTCCATTTGATGTTCAAGCGGGATTGAAATAAAGATTGGAAAAGTATAAGTATTAATTTATACCATGATCACATAATTAATTTTTCATTTTTACCTGGGTTAGGTCGCTGCTTAGATATATAGTTTCACCTCTCCTTATATAACATTTTTTCATTTTAATTTATAAATTAATAGTTGAATAATATACACTCACCCACATTAGCAACTGAAGATACAAGCAGACATGTTTGATGCAGCTGTGATAATCTTTACAAAATGTAGCAAAATTAAAGATGTGTTGTGAACAGAAGAGTGGTTCAAACTGATAGTTAAATGTGCATCGAGTATATTCAAGTCATAGTTGATATAAGATGTATCAAGCTCATGTATAAAGATTAAGATGGTAACAATTTATTTTAAGCTACATAAGATAGAACAATGGAGAAAGATACACATAAAACTCAAATTTACATGCACGGATGCTATTTTTAATTTTAGAATGTGATTTTAAATTTACATAATTTTGTAGTCGTTAAAGAATATTTACAACTATTAACTAAAATGTCTCAAAAAATGACATAAATTCAAGGTGGAGAATATATATTGGAGTGTGTTATGATAATAGTTTATTATTGGAAAGAAAAATGGTTACAGTGTTTTATTTGATTCTGGGAAGACAAGTCTAAGTTAAAATAGTAGTAGTACAATAACCAGCTAGCAATGTTTCAGTTTGCATTTTGGCAGGCCTGCATTTCAGTGAAATTAGTTTCTCATACGGACTAACTGTCATGCCTCCCAAAGATTATCTTGTTGAACAAAGTCAAGAACAAAAAGGCTTGACTAGATAAAGATGATACTAGACCTTTGTGGTCTGCTCGCATTGGGGCAGCTTATGAAATTAGGAGTTGATAAATGGTGAGTTATATAAATTAGTTTCTCATACGGACTAACTTTTCTCTCTTTCGTGTTGCAAGGTGAAGATAATTTGATTTTGCTATTTATTCAAGTTCACATACAACTACAAGAGACCAAAAGATCCCAAGCACGCACAGTTGCCCACTATTTTAAAAGTTGGGATCGGGAATAACATTCTCCATTTTATAAAACTGTAGCATATGTCAAAGTAGGTGAAAAATATAAAGAAGCTTTCGTACTAATTGTTCTTTATTCTTTATTTCATTTTTCTTTTCTAAAGGTAGGTGTGAGGATCCATTGGGCTATGTTCATATCTAATATCTATACACAGGTGATTGGATAATTCCAAGTCCTCGAGTTGATGCAGCAACTGAGACAGAGCAAAACTCACTGACACTTAATTGTGGTGGAAAAGGTGGCATGAGAGTTGTGGTGCAAGCAGAGTTCAAAACTTACACTTAATTATTTTTATTTTTATTTTCTTGCCACTTAATTATCATCAGGTGTGCTGCTAAAGAAAGATTCGATTATATCCCTTGCAACAAGAACCTCTGTCATATTTGCTATGAAATATAGATGTTCTGTCAGAATTATAAATTCAACTGCGGAGAAAGAGAACTACTTGGAATTCAACTAACATGAGTTGATAAATGTTAGTTGTTTTAATAACATGGGTTTACTTGATAGACTACCAAATTATTGAACTTTTTTGTGTGTTCAACAGATACAACGCATACAACAGTACCAAAAATTTACAGTCAACCATAATTATAATGCCAAAATTCAAGGAATCCATCACTGAATTTATTTCTTCTCGATGAAACAGATAATAGTTTCATCACAGTTTCATACATAAAAGTTTCATACTGATTTGAGAACAGCTTCTACAGTAAAATAAAATAAAATAAAAAATTGAATCTTAAATTCGTTTCATCACAGATTTGAACAGGATGGGGATTAATCGAAATCGAGAAAAAAATTACAACGAAGGAAACGTAGGGTTTGAATTTTACCTGATACCAGAACGCCGACACGAAGTGGATCGATTTTGAGACTGGAGATTGAACGTTGGCACGAATTGAGAGATCCTGGACGGATCTATTGAACGAGATGTCAAATAGCGGCAGATCGATTGAAGACGGAGGAAACGTGGGATGGCAAACTAGGGTTACGAAGTGGAATGCGAGGAAAGGAGATTGATAAAGTTTCACGCAACAGAAGGGTTAAAAACTTAAACGCGTTATTACTTGGTGAGAGTGCTCCTGGACAGATGACTAATTGCATACGTGTTAAGTATACGTATTATATAATTTTCATACATTACCAAATTATGATTAAACTATTATGCTAATTACTTAATAAATATTATGCTAATTATATAATACCAAATTATATAATTTTCATACATTACCAAATTATGATTAAACTATTATGCTAATTACTTAATAAATATTATACCAAATTATATAATTTTCATTAATTAAACTATTATATAATTACTTATTAATTAAACTTATTAATTAAACTATTATATAATTACTTATTAATTAAACTATTAAACTATTAATTAAACTAAATTATGATTATCAAATATCATACATTAACAAATATCATACATTAATTAAACTATTAATAAATATCATACATTACCAAATGTTAATCATATAATTTTCAGATATATAAATATATAAACTATTATACTTATAATTCATATATTACAAAACAGGATTTTACTTGGAGAAAAAATAATTTTCAAAAGTACGTTATTCGCAACAGGCTTTACCACTTGCAAAAAAATTACAGTTATCGCAACTGGTAAAGACAGTTGCTAAATCTATATTTCTTGCAAATAGTTTAAAGGTGTAGTTGCAAATAATATTTCTATTGCAACAGGAATGGAGGTCCAGTTGCTAAAAGTATGTTTTTGCAACAGGCCCGAAATCACTGTTGCGAAAAATATGCTTTTCGCAACAGGAAGAATAAGCCTGTTGTTAAATCTTATCTATTGCAACAGCAAAAAAAGGCCTGTTGCTAAATATCATTTACTGCAACTGTCATTTGAAGCCTGTTGCAAATAGCTAGTTGCAATAGGGTATTTTTCTTGTAGTGTATATATCAAATCTTATGTCTTTTGACACAAGCTATATATATTATTAAATAAGTTAAATTTGTCTTTATGCCTCTGCCTTTTGTACTTGAAGTCTTAAACTATATATATATTTAATACATGGTGGCCGCTGGATTAATTGAATGTGAAGAATAAAAAGATAACATTGTTACGTAAACGCTACCTGTTTAATTATCAAATGATATTATCAAACGATATTACATAGGCAAAAATAATAACAGAATAAAAAATGAATGAGCCTACCAATTTAGAAAGCGTAATCTCATCGTCTTCTTGATTCTCTCCAAGCTGCTTATTTGTTGTGCTTTTCTTTTTATGCTCATTGAATTCTTTTTGCATGTGCCGAGTTCTTACATTCCCACAGTTGCTCATTTTCTGTACCACAAGCAATGAACTAATTATTTGCAAGTTCAAACAAGGCATACAAATTATTTGCAGAGTATCATCAAGAATAAAAAATTAACAATATCATATAAAGCACTGTATGACAACATATCGTCAAAAATGAGAGCAATAAACGCAATATAACTTTATTTGAAAACATAACATCAAGAATAAAAAAATTGGTGCATGTATTAAATACTGTAATTAGATGATTTGCTAATTATTTCCTAATTATTTCCAAATATCAAGAATTAAAAAAATTGGTGTGCCTAATTATTTCCTAATTTTTATAGTTGTATAACGATAGAGTGATTTGTCTCCATTGATTGTACATGTGCAAATTCATTTGACTAAGGCATAAGACGTGCATAGTGTAGCTATGATCTAGCCAGTTTGCTTTATATTGAATATTGCGCTGCATACTTTTTGTTGACCTTGTATTTATCCTTAATTCATTTGACTGATTTAAACCATTGCTTAGCAATCAAATCCGACGCATCTCAGGATTATTATAATTTTGGACAACACTCACATAAAAGAAAACACATTCACATATATCACATTGTACATAATGAGCAGTATCTCAAAAAAGGAAAGTGTCAGAAGAAGAGACAGCACTGGTGGTGTGAGTACATCGACTTTCACACACTTGCATAATAGAAAACACATTCCAGCTCCAAATATTGTATCGTATATAATATGTAGCCTTAAGAACCTCAAACGATGGTTAATTATGCTATGAGTGATTATGTTCTGTTACTGTATATATGGTGTAGGGGACTGTGTTTGCAGATGGATTAAAGGGCAAAAGGCATATCTGAATGGATGGCTTCTTTTGTTTAATTTTTGACAGTGAAAGTTTTTTAAAAATCCAGCCTTTTCTATTTTTGATATCTTTGCTTTGGTAGGGACTGTATATATGTAGCATTGGATGCCTTTTTATATTTATTAATTATGCGCTAATTGTGAACATTGCTAAATAAATTACCTAAAAAGTTATTTTCTTACTAAAGGAAAATTGGTCAAGTCTAGATGACTAAAAAACAATAATTCTTATATACATCTGCATAAAAATTGATGCATACCATTCATGAAAATATTTGAATTATAATTCCTTTCTACATTTGCATAAGTGTTTGTTATAACAACACAATCGCTTTTATGAATCAGTATGCATAATTTTTTGAATGATAAATCGCTTGTAGACATGTTTGATCTCGTCAAACATCTCGATACAGGAGAAAAAAAGGAAAAAAAATCGCTTGTAGACATGTTTGAAAGAATATGCATACCATTCATGAAAGTACGGAAATCTACTCAAATATGCCTTCACAATCTTCTCTAACATAGCTAACATTCTCAACCGAATCAATATCCATGTCGGTTTCTTCACAATCTTTCCTAACAAAGCTAACTTTCGTAATAGGATCATCTGTCTCTATATAGCCTCTTGGTGTTGCTTTCATTACAACATACCAATTAGAATGGTCATTCTCTCTAAAATAAAAAACTTGTTTTGCTTGAGATGTAAGGATATATAGATCTTTTTCAAATGAAGCTTGATTTTGTTATAAATTGACAAGAGTGAATCCATCTTCGACCTTCACTCCATTTCCTATATTTGCCCAGTGACACTTGAATACGGGAATATAAAAAACAAGATAGTCTAGCAAGATTATGTCTGTCACTACCCCATAATAGGTGACCACATCAACTCTTTGAAAAATATCTTTTGCACTTGCCCTACACATGGTAGTCGCATCGTAAGTGACTCCGTAGTTTTGGGTTTCTCTTTCAATGTCTTTTGTATGAAAACGTTGTCCGTTAATTATATAACCTTTATATGACAATGCATTACTACTTGGGCCTAAAGCAATCCATCTTAGTATTTCATCACTTATTAATTGGAAAGGTACCTGGAATCAAATCGTTTTACATAAAATTTGAAGTAAAAAGGAAATTTTTTTGTCCATGGAAGGATAATCAAAATTAAACTAACATTCTGTTTAATCCAATCTGAAAAATTATCTGTATGTTTTTTCCACAGCAACATCGCATTTTTTTCCAGACGCTTATCAGAATTTTGTAGCTCCTCCAAATGCATACTGGTGTTTAAATAATTTTAACCAAGTTATATTCCACATCAAAAATTTAATAAAAAGGTACAAACAAAATATATTATGTACTTACTCTAAGTACGATTCCACCACAGCTATATTCATTAGCACAGACAAATGAGCAATATCTTTTTCATTCGATGACAATGTAATTGTCTTCGGTTTTAAAATTGGATGTCCTTCAAGTATCGCTTTGTTTTCATAATCTTCATTTCGGATCCCCTCCATTTGTACTTTCTCTTGTAGAAATTCACTAAAAAATCTCATTGATTCTTCTACTATATAAGATTCTGCAATACACCCTTTAGGTCGTGCATAATTCCTTACATAATCTTTAATCGTTTTCATATACCTTTCAAAAGGATACATCCAACGAAAATGAACCGGACCACATAATTGCGCTTCTCTTCCAAGATGAATTGTCAAATGTACCATTATATCGAAAAAGGAAGGTGGAAAATATCTTTCGAATCCACACAAAATTTCAGCAATCTCATCAAAAAGTCGCCTCAATGTCTCTCTTTCCAGAACACGTTGACATATTTGATTGAAAAACGAACACAAACGAATTATTAGTCTTCTAACCTTTTTCGGTAACAAATCTCTAACCGCAACAGGTAACAATTGTTGCATTAGGACATGATAATATTGTGACTTCAACCCACTAAGTTTGCACTCTTCTAATGATACAAAACTTTTGAAATTTGAGCAATAAACTTCGGGACCTTTAAAATCATATAACCTTTTACAAAATATTTTTTTTTGGACAATGACAACATATATGGAGCCGGTGGTAGATATGCTCTATTCCCAAGAGGTTGTGCATAAAGACTTTGTCGAATCCCCCATTCCTCCAAATCCTTCCTTGAATTAGTTCCATCTTTCGATTTACTGTCATGCAACATCGTGCTTATTAGGCTTTCAGCGACATTTTTCTCGACATGCATCACATCTAAATTATGTCGCAAAGGAAGTTCCTACAAATATCGATAATACAACAATTTATTAACTTTTATTTTTTTAGGTATAATAAAAAAAAAAAAAATTTTAATACTAACCTTCAATACGGCAAATCAAAAAAGATTGATCTTTTTTTCCACCTTAATAGCTCTTTTTTCCCATCATCTTCATCTTCTTTACTGTGAGTACTCTTCCCCTTCCTCTTTTTACTTTTTAACTTCTTACTCAACTCTGTCTTTAGCTTCTTCTTACTCATCCTCCTTTATTTCTTCATTCTTATCTTTTCCAAAAACATTTGGAAAATCATCCAAAATAGCAGAAATGTTTCGTCCCGTTAGAATTCTAGGTCTATAACCCTCCTCTACAGTGTTATCAAACCAAGTTTTTTTTCTCCATGGATGTGAAGGCTCTAGAAACCTTCTATGTCCCATATAAACACTTTTCCGACAATGCATCAACCATCGATGATGAGTGTTAACACCACATAATGGACAAGCTTTTTCGCCTTTTACACAACATCCTGCAAGATTTCCATAGACTGGAAAGTCGTTTATTGTCCATAGTAAAATTGCTCTTAAATTAAAAACTGATTTACTGAATGCATCATATATATCAATTCCATTATTCCATAAATAATTTAAGTCTTCTACCAATGGCGCCAAGTACACATCAATATCATTTTCAGGTTGCTTTGGTCCAGGAATTATTAATGTTAGCATCATATTTTCTTTTTTCATACATAACATAGGCGAGAGATTATATGTTACAAGCATTACTGGCCAACAACTATATTTGGAGCTCATCGAGGCAAATGGATTGACACCATCCGAAGCAAGACCAAGTCTGAGATTGCGTGGATCGGATGGAAATGATTTCCACCTCTCGTCCACTACATTCCATGTTACTGAATCTATAGGATGTCGCATTTTTTCATTATTGCTTTTATTGTTGAAATGCCACCTTAGGTCTTTTGCCATTTGTTGCGATCTATACATTCTCCTAAATCTTGGAATGATTAGAAAATACCTCAACACTTTAGCTGGAACACCACGTATAATCTCCTTAGTGTCCTCATTTATCTTCCACCTCGAAGAGTTACATTTCGGACAACTTTCTAAATCTTAAAACTCTTTTCTAAAAAGACAATAATCCTTCTTACAAGCATGAATATTTTCAAACCCCATGTCAAATACTTTGAGAAATTTTTTTACATCATACAAAGTCTTAGGAAATACATTATTCACCGGCGACAACAACTGTGGTATCTTCAAAAGCTTATCAAAACCATTATCGGATAATCCAACCTCACATTTAAGATTATATAAAGCAGTGATGGCAGATAGTTTAGTTTGATCTACACAATTAGGATATAAGGGGGTTTCTGCATCCTCCAAATTCTTAAGTAATTCATCCTCACATTTTTGAACATCCTCGTCTTCATTAACATCAGTAAAAAAAGCATGATTCATAAAATCTTCATCTTCAAAATGAATAGCTTTAAGTAGATCAAATGTATTGTCCAACTTCATGTCTACGCCCACATTTAATTGTTCGCCATGATGATACCACTTAGTACTGCTCTTGTACGTAGGATCCATCCCCCTTATAATTAAATGCTCAACAATAACGTCATCATCTTGTCGACTAAGATTTCGGCAATCTAAACAAGGGCATAAAAGTTTCTCTACATTTCTTATATTTCTCTTTGCAGCATCTACGAAGCTTCTTGCCCCTTGCGAGTACTCTTCGAAAGTTCTATAATGAAAAATAAAATCAACAAAATAGCTGAGTTTTAACTTCAAATATTTTTATTTTCTGAAATTAAACACAGTTGAGAATATTGAATTATCTATTTACCTGTGTAAATAAACCCAATCTTTTTCCAACGACATACAATTTAGGATACACACAGGAAGAAAGAGTGCTCAAGCTCCAAAACTACATAGAAAAATGATTGCTACAGCATAAAGTACATTAAATTCATATCAACCTCAGCTGCTCATTTGCTATTCCCGCACTCTTCAATTATTGTTATTAATCTCAAAACAATTGGTAACAACCGTTGTGAGATCTCATTCCTAGGCAATAAAAAAGCCTATATACTCTCTTGTGTATGCTTATTTTTTTACTATATATATTATCATAACTTTAAGCGAATGATATGTTGATAATAAACCTCGTTAATTCAACCGTGGTGAGATATCATTCCTAGGCAGTAGAAAATGCTTTTGCTATTGAAGTGATTTTGTTTAATAGAATTTCCATGTTTAAATGTTAATTCAATGATGATTGTCATTCAAGTTTTTCTTGCTGGCACTAATTGAGCGAATAAAAAACATTAGTTACAACTTTTTATTTATTTATCTAAGATGTCATTATTCTAATGCATGTTATGAATTTATCAAAATGTGATAAGATTTGTTGGAATCAAGCAATACCTAGAGCACAACAAAGTCGAGTTGATCAATACCTGATCCGGACTAAATTAGTAATTGATCAATATCTAATCTGAAGACGATTAGTAGTTGATCAATACCTAATGCAGAGCACCCATGCTAGACCAACATGATATTAAATTCAAACAACAAGATAATTATGTAGTGGTAAATGAACGAAAGTACTAAAAGGGTACAGTTGGTACAAACAGGTTGGAGAACGTAATTCATGGGATCAAAATTTTATTTAAGAGAAATTAGGATTGGAAAAGAAATAACTGAGGTTTTAATAAATGTAGCCTTATAGCAGTTTGCAACTGAAAAGGAACAAAGCCCATGTGCTAAAGATGGTTGGATTAGATTAAGATATCGATCAACCTAGTTGGAAATGTATATGAATCAACTTGGACTTCCTTCATCTACCTCTGCTCAGTGCAAGCGATTGGACAAAAAACCTAATTTCCCTCAAATCTAAGAGCATGTTTGGTAACAGCTTATTTCAAACTCCATATTTTAAGGAGTAAATTTTAAATAGCCTTAAATAGTACCTTTGAAATAAAAGCTTTTGGATGGTTTGATAAAATAGTACCTTAAATAGTAATCAAATTAGTCTGAAGTCAAAAAAATGCATTCCCTGTTTCATGCAAATTTTACTCGTCGCGTACGTTCCTAAACCTCGTTGTATCTTCCTCCTCTTACCTCGTTCCTCTTCATCTTCACTAGATACATTACCAAATTTTGCCATATCATCTTGCTCTTATCTCTTTCCTCTTCACCCTCCTCTTATAAAATCAAATTACAATTTTTCACAAGCATACCCATCGGTTTGTAAGCGCATACGTTTGCTACTACAATTGATCATCTCACATTCTCTTACATGCAATGTTTTAATGTTTTAGCACACAAAATTTTTAGCTCATAAATAATAAAATAAAAGACAATGATTTATTTGAAGATGTTCGCAATGGATTGATTTTCTGTTAACATGAACTCTTTAACAGAAAGTTACACAGTCATTTACCTACAACAAATTATTCTTCTAACTTACCAATTGAAGGTAAGGATAAGTTTCACATGTATGATACAAACTCAATTAAACAAAACCTGTTTTATACAAGTACATGAAAATGTTATACACCAATCAAAAATGAAAAAAATGACTTCCTTGTAAAGTCAAATGGACGAGGGTTTGATACAACCAGAAGTTTTCTTAAAGAATATAATTGCAGCAATATATATATATATATATTTATGTGTGTGTGTGTAGTAATTGTTTAGTTTATAAATATTATAAATAGTTATAATTTTCAATATTCACATTGGTTTGCAAAAAATTGAGTAACATATCCGCTTTAGTATGTATGCATATGATAAGTGTTAGAGAACCCCAGATTATCACAAAACCAATTGGCAATGTGAAAGGGGAACTACTCATATATTAAGGAAGATTAGGTAGACAATTTCTTGATGTGGGACAATCTCAACACGCCCCTGCACGTGTGGCATATCATGAGCCTAACACGTGGACCTCTATTGGGTGACGTGGATAAGTGTAGCATTGTGCGCACGAATTAAACCTGCTCTGATACCATGTTAGAGAACCCCAGATTATCACAAAACCAATTGGCAATGTGAAGGGGGAACTAGTCATATATTAAGGAAGATTAGGTAGACAATTTCCTGATGTGGGACAATCTCAACAATAAGGTTGACTGTTAGAGTCTGACAATATTAAAAACAAATCCACATGCAGTCGATCACTAGTTCTAAAAACAGGGTATGGATTTCTTTTCAAAAAAGAAATTATTTGTACTAAAACATAAAAGTGAAAATACAAGTGGTATAATGTTCTAAAAACAGGGTTCTACAGGTCATTTGTTGGAAAAAAAATATCGTTCTACTCACAAAATACTCATAACCAACTAACCAAAACATTAATCTAACTAATAAAGCAAAAATAATGACACCATAAAATTACCTGATTTCAGGATTGATGGTAATGTTACTATAAAGAGAATACACGCAGATACCCACAACTGAGCCAACAGCAGCAAACAATGGGTAGACCTACCACCAAAATAAAATTAAGAATTAGGTAAAATAAAATAATTAACAAAATGGCAGCATATTTGTAATTATACATGTGCAATGACAGAGGATTTTGTTGGATATTATAAAAAGTACACATATATTTTATTTTGTTGTAAAAATGCCAGCATGTTATAAAAAATTTGGTGCATCAGTGTGCAAGAGCCCTTTCCCATGTTATAAAAGTATAGTGAATTTTGTTGCATCAGTGTGCAAACATAACCATATATATATATATATATATATATATATATATATATATATATGCATGTCATTAATTATGATGGCTGATCAGAATTTATTATCTATATACTGTGATGTTACAGACAAAAAAAATTTCAGTTCAAAACTGATTCTTGTAAATATACAAGTATAGGAATAATTGCTATGTTAATAAAATATGTATTAAAATATATGGTATTGGAGATGCATATATATAAACATGAAAATCATTCATTAATGTACATATATGGACCAAATTAGAAGTTTATGAATTAATCTAAAACCAATTCAATTTTGATATATTTGTTTATACATGTAGTATAAAGGCAAATATCATGTTATATTCGCTGAACTTTTCAATCTAATTTGGATCATGTATATTTATCAACATAAATATACAAACAGCTCGTTAATATCCTAATCTACTAAACATGATCTGTCAAGTATATGATGCAAGATATAAGATGAAAATTGGTCTTTTAAATCCAATTCTTGTCTTAGTGCATATATGTATGTCCAAGCAGTCTATAAATCAGTTTTTATAATACTGTTCAATACCCAGATTCAGTGTGTTCATGAAAATAATAAAGTAAGTCACACTTGTTTTTAAATAATAGGACATATTAGAACATTTATTATTATGAAACCCACTGGCTTACCATTTGAATCAAACACATAGCATGTTATCAAACGTAAATAAAATTTATGTTATAATCTATTGGTTATAGCAAGGCAACAAACATATTATTTTAATAGTTTAAAACAAATGTCTTATATCCATTGCCTAGTGACCATGAATATAATTCAAATATATGAGCAGAAGAATCTTATCTTTTGAAATGGTGCAAGGAGCTTCACCAAATCATATTTGCATTATAAAGGCAGTGTCACAAATAGCTTTATATAAAACATACATTACATCTTATGCACATAGCAGGTTTTATGTGTTGTATTCATCTATTTAATGACTTCAATTAGTATTAACCTAAGAAACATCATTATATACATATATGGGCATAAGAAAACAGGCATTCTCAAAACAAATATCTTATATATATTTCGAGATGTACATGGCATATAAACAAATATATCTAAACATTTAGACTAAGAGTCTCAGGAATATTATACACCTTAATACAAACAGTTCAACTTACCAAAAATTGCAAATTAAAAAATATCGTTTTGTTTCAAATTTACAAAACAAGTTTTGCAATAAAATGTATATAACTTTGTCCATTTTGACCCATATTTTATCGAGTCAGTTTGTTAAACAACTCAATAAAAACAAATATATATATATATATATATATATATGTTATATATGATACATGCAAGGTTCAAATTTCCGGCCGGCGTGCCGGAAATCTGGCCATCCCGTCCCGGTTCCGTCACTGACCGTACCGAATTCGCTGAAAATTCCGTTCCGTTTTACAAACTCGAGAAGAAACTACTCAAGAACGATTGCAGAAAAAGTAAAAGCAATTGGAGCATCAGGAGAGAGATAAAATTAGAAAATACTATTGCTCAATTTCAGATCCGACATAAAAGAACGGGTTTCGTAGAAGACAGATCGAGCGAAGCTTTTTCTAGGGCAGGATAAAATAGAAAAAGATGTAGAAAGGGGAAAAAAATCTATAAGACGAGAAACCGTGAAATTCTGGTAGGAACTGATTTAAGAGTTGGCCACAGTATTTTATATTTGAGTTGGGCTATTTAATAAAAGTGATTGACTGGGCTTGCTTCATTGTATTAACTAATTTTAGTATTTGTTAAGAAATTAGATAACGTTAAACTCTAATCCAAATGTTCGTTTGTCATTGTATCAATTGCTATCATAATAACTACTGCATCAATTGATATCCAAATTCATATACTTGCTAAGCGTGTTCATATGAAAAATGTTTTGAAAATAGCGGAACCGAAATTATAACGGAAAATCCGGAATTTTCAGAATGGAACCGGTATTATGAAATGTTGTAATGACCGGAACCGAACCGAAAACCGAAATTTCAAACCTTGGATATATGTATCAAAACAAATAACAATAGCATATAGGATCAAAAGTACACATATATTACTGTATGAACATATCAGACATGTCTATGTAATATTAAAACTATGCTTGGCAAATGGGTGTACTTTGAAGTTAAAAGATATGCATACATCAAGGTATAACATAATGCATTTAATTACATGTATATATCTTTTTATTGTCTATAGATATTATGACAGACAGTCAAGTATAATTTGCAAAATTGTTTATGAAGTGAAAACATCATAATGATTGTGTTAGACTGTGTGCACATCTGCAAATTTACTGATGCATTTTTCTTCTTCATTTTATCAGAAAAAATGCATCAATAAACAATTGTCATGAATAGATAATTATCTTGTCAAGCATAGCACTTTACATAAACAGCGTTGCACTCAACGAACTTGGCATGAAAAGTGCAGCTTGGAAAATCGTGGAAGGCAATGAAGAATCCTGATTTCAATACCAGTGATTCTATTCAAGGTGTTCATGAGTTCAAGGAGCTTGCCACGTATGCTGTGAAATACTGGGGTAATATTATACTTGCTAAGTGATGGTTTTCTATGTCCATGTGGATAAACTACAAATTAGGTGTGGATGAACTCGAGTTTGGATCAACTAATAAAAATGGTGGATGAAAACCTAGCTTACCAAACAACAACCCTAGCTTACTAAACAGCAACCCTAAAATTTAAACCTAGCTTACCCTAAAATTATTCAAGGTGTTTACCCTAAAACAGTATCGTAAATCCATAATCGTAAATGCATAATTGTAAATTCAGATCTACATAACACACAAACAAAGAATCGAGATCGCTTACCAAAATCCAATCGAATATTAGATCCAAACCGCGTCGCGCCCTAGATTCGACAGAGATTGGAGATGGAAGAAGTTTTGAAGGGACACCGTGTATAAGAGTTGACGAGACTGGAGATTGGAGATTGGAGTTGATGATTTGTGAGGTACGGTGTAAGTTTTGGAGGAAGCAGAGTGGATTATCGGGGAAGACTGAAAAATTATTTGTGAAGTGGCGGCCTTAAAAAGAAGCCAGCGTTACACTCTAGTTAGGTGAAAAAAGCCAGCGTTGCTCTCTAATTACAAAGCGAATTCAGGTTGAAAGAAATAATCAAGTCTAATCAATAACAGTT
The DNA here is from genome assembly GCA_030737875.1 of Allium sativum. Lineage (NCBI taxonomy): Eukaryota > Viridiplantae > Streptophyta > Magnoliopsida > Asparagales > Amaryllidaceae > Allium > Allium sativum. Next base: position 313,548,432 of record CM060922.1, on the reverse strand, counting down.
TAAAATAGTATATTATAAAAAAGCGTTATAATGATATATTTTGTTGTAGTGAAACTTGCGTGTCTTCGACTCAACGCATCTGCAAACGCGTTACTTTTACCAGGAGTATAGGCTATATCGAGATCATACGATGCCATAAACTCTAACCATCGTTGTTGCCGAAGATTCAAATCCTTTTTGGAGAAAAGATACTTCAACAACTTATCATCCGTTAACAACTCGAATCGAACTCCTAATAGGTAGTGTCTCCACATCTTCAAAGCAAACACAATCGCTACCAACTCTAGATCACGAGCTGGGTAATTTCTCTCATGCGGCTTCAACTGTCGACTTACATAAGCCGCAACCTTATCCTTCTGCATCAGTACCGTTCCAAGCCCAGTACCACATGCGTCAGTGTATACCACCATCTCTTCATTCCCACTTGGAATGCTCAACACAGGAGCACTCGTCAGTCTCTCTTTTAGGATTCCAAATACTTGCTCACACTTTGCATCCCAGATGAACATTTGATTCTTCTTTGTCAATCTGTCAATGTTGCAACTATCTTGAAGAAATCCTTGATAAACCGTTGGTAATAACTAGCCAAACCAAGGAAACTTCTCACATCCGTCGCATTCTTAGGTCTATACTAGTCTTGAATTGCTGCCACTTTAGCGGGGTCAACCGCTATCCCATTTCCAGAAACAACATGGCCTAAGAACCTCACTTCGTTCTTCCAGAAGTGACACTTCGAAAACTTAGCTCTCAGCTGATGCTTTCACAAAATTTCCAGTACAACCCTCAAGTTTGTCTTGTGTTCTTCCTCATTTCGTAAATAAACCCGAATATCATCCATGAACACAAGCACGAACTTGTTCAGCTGATCTCTGAATACCCTATTCATAAGATCCACGAAGTATGCTGGCGCATTAGTCAACCCGAATGGAATCACTAACTATTTGGAAAACCCGGACGGTGTCCTAAAAGCAATGTTTGGCACACTATCCTTAGCCACCCTGAACTGGTGAAATCCCATTGCCAAATCCATCTGATAAAACATTTTGGCTTCGTGAAGCTGATCGAACAAGTCATCAATCCTTGACAACGAATACTTGTTCTTCTTAGTCACCTGGTTCAACCCGCGATAGTCCACACACAATCTTAACAAGCCATCTGCCTTGGTTGCAAACACGACCGGTGCACCCCATTCGGAAACACTTCTCCGAATGAATTTCTTTCGTAGAAGGTCACAAACTTGCACCTCCAACTATCGCTGTTCCTTAGGCGCCATCCACCTAAGTGGCATAACGATTGGTTTAGCATGCTCGACCAAATTGATCCTAAACTTGATCTCACGATGCAGTGGCAATGCTTTGACCTCATCAAAGACATCCTCATACTTAATAGCGATCAGCAGTGATGACAGGTCTTCTTGTGGAATCCCAAGCGAATATAGATAATTCATGAAGACCCCGTCTTCATGCTTACATCTAATCAACACCTTTCACCCTTCCACATCCCCGAACCTCACCTCTAGCTTCTCGCAATTCACCTTGCAACATACCTCTTGTGAAAACCCGTAACTTCCCCGTAAAGGAAAGCGCGGATAGTTCGAGAACACGACAAAACAGACGGAAGAACATTTCATTGTATATTACAACAATGCACCAGAATACAAGAATATACAGAGTATAAATGAATATTACACAGAAATATCAGAGATTTAAATTACATTTAAATACATCGCAGCGGAAAATTATACAATACACAACTAGAAGAGATATACGGATACAAAGCTTTCCGGATATCATTCCAACTGTAAACCAGGATCCTGTGAATATAAATCTGCAAAACTAAAACTACTAGCTGCCCGTGTCGAAAATAAGGGCACCCAGAGTTTAGGTTAAAACAATAAACTCCAGGTCAGTCAAGGGACTGGTGTAAGAACTAAGACAATTGTAAATCTTTATTTTAAAGTTAGGTAAATCAAGGGACCACGCCGTATAACATGAAACGGGTTTCTTCCCAAGAATACCAGTGAATAAAACAAACAGCGCAATGCTAAATAAAGAAAAATGAAGCTATTATAAGACCCAGAGTTTAGGTTAAAACAATAAACTCCAGGTCAGTCAAGGTGTGTATATAAACAAATCGTCTGATTTGTTTATTTTTATTTCATTTTATATACACGTTAAAAATTATATTTTTAACTATAAAATATTTAAAACTATATAAATATTTTATTTCATTTCATTTCACATCACACAATAAACTACACATCAAAATCAAATAAACAAGCATACAAGCCGTCCATGGTCTGTGGACGACGGGTGTCGGGTGCTACTAAACACCGTCTGCATCCTAGTATATTTTTCAACTAGAAAAATAAAATTAAAAGGTGAGAAGCTCTCACGGATAGCTAATCCAACGCCACGACTCTTCTTAGGTAGAAATCTTCGTCGTTCTCGCCTTTCATCACTTTCGTTGCCCGTAGCCACTACATATATAAAAATCGAATTTTACTATGCTATTCAATATATAAAAATCGAATTTTTACTATGCTATTCAATATATAAAAATCGAATTTTTACTATGCTATTCAATATATAAAAATCGAATTTTTACTTTGCTATTCAATATATAAAAATCAAATTTTTACTATGCTATTCAATATATAAAAATCGAATTTTTACTTTCATGCCTATATAAAAATCATATTTTTAATATGTCACTAGTATAAAAATTATATTTTTTACCTTTCTATATAATAAAAATTATATTTTTAACCTTTCTATATAATAAAAATTATATTTTTTATAAAGTGACAATCTAACCCTCTCATGTAGAAAAATCATATAAAGAGAAACCACATTTTCATTTCAAGGCGATGTATATAAAAATCATATTTTTATCATCATACATAAATAAAAATTCATATTTTTATTTCTAAAACTAATGCCACTTTTATTTCTGAAACACTTTTTATTTTATTTCTAAAACACTTTTAAACCAATGCTCTTCACAAAACTTGATTTTTAAATAATGTTTTATATATAATAAACTGATTTTAAATTATGTAATTATTTTCTTTTTCTAAATTTTCAGATTTTAAAACCATGCACTTACTAAAAAGAAATAAAATAAAATAAAAATCACCTCAATCTCCTTCTCGTTTTAAAACCCCTGCCACCATCGATTGAAAAAACCTGGCCGCCGTACCTCTAAAGATGATCGGACGGCGATCATCCTCCCCCCCTGACGCGGCTTGGCGACGGCCTCCCCCCTGCTGAACCCCGTTGAACTCGAACGCCCCCAGAGGCGTGGAAACTCGTGCAAACGGCGGGCCTTTAGGGCGGAAATTCTATCACCACGGGCGTCAAAAAAGGATCACCACCGATGGATTGGTAGTTCATGTAGAGCTGCTTGAAATTGCAGTGGAAAGTTTTGGATTTATCGCTTGATGGAGGAGATCGGGAGAGGAGTTGCTTTGGGCGATTTTCGCCATCCATCCTGAGTTGCGGCGGGATTTTTATTTGGTTGACCGCTCTTTTGAGTTTGACCAGGCCTTAGTTGACCTAGGGTTTAATGAAGGTATTATATATATATTATATTCTTTTACTTTGAAAATTATCCCTTTATGATCTCGAACTTCAATTCAAACTCAACGACTGTCGCCCCTAGCTAATTACCCCCATTCTAAATATAATGGGATATGTATCGTAGGCTGATTCGACTGTTTCGATCAGTTTTCGTCAAAATCAACATATAACTCTATATATTGAATTTGAACGTGCATTTCAATTTACTGGGGTCATATACGAACTCTAAAAATTCATGAAAAATATTTTCTAGCTTCGTATTGACGATACGGTCCTAACAAAACTAATTTCATCAAATTCTGAGACCATTTGAAAAATGGCCATTTTCCAGTCGATTAAAATCAACTAAAACTGGTCAAACGCGTTTTCCTTTGCCACGCTCACATATTGATTCGAAAAATTACGAAAATTGAAATCTAGCAATAACTTTACATCACGGATCCAACAAAAGTGGTTTCGTCGAAATCCGAGGTCGTTTGCAAAATTTCCATTTTTAAGGGCCTGAATTCCATAGCGACTATTCAGAATTTTCAACTGGGCATATCTTTTGATTCCCGCTATGAAATTTTGATTTTTCGGATTCGTTGGAAAGATATTCACAATTAGATTCCATTATTTTTGGTTTCACTAAAATCCGATTTATTTTGCACCCGGTACATTCATTTGAAGTTTGAAATCGAATTATCGAACTATCGCGCCATTTTCAATTCCTTATATATATATAAATAATTATTTATATTCTAACGACGATCTATATAATATATACGTTCGAATTATATTCAAAATAAATTTCTCGTTGATATTATTTAAAATAATTCATTTTAAATAATCAAAATTCGCTAAAATTGCCGAAATAAAAATTTTAAACTGGCCCAGATTTTCGGGTTGTTACAATCTCCCCCACTTAAAACTTTTCGTCCCCGAAAAGGAACAAAGTCGAAAGTGGTTTGATTAATCAACTCTACGTTCGATCTGGCTTCTATTCTCCAACTTTTCAGTTTCTGAGAATTTTCAAATTCTTCAAAAATTTGGCTAACACCCGGAATTTTCGAAAAATTTCGCCATAACCTCCCCTGCACCGGGAGCCACGGGAAAATCCCGAAATTGCCATATAGGCCTTCTGATCTCAAAAAGAAAATGAAAAAGCCAAGCGGCTAGCCAATAGGCTCATAAAATCATCATCACCCAAACAAAACAGTAAATTATAGTAAACATGTACCTATTTGTCGGGCAAACAAATTTTATTCTCTGCTCTAGCCTCCTTGCTATGACCTGTTCAATGTAAGTATATTTATATGCAAGCAGATGCGACCAAATTTCAATACAATTCACCTTTTGGTTCAAATGAACTAAATGGTTCAAATTTTAATTAATCAAACAACACAACCAACAATCAATTAGTTGATTAGCTTTTCAAATTCATAACTTTGATATATAGTCAAAAAATCAGGTTTTTTGATGCAAAATCACAACAACAAGCCCTATCTAATTTTGGTTCTCACATAAGTCTAATGGAAATATATAGAAATCTCGCTTTCGAAACTCGAATACTAATTCTGATGATGTCTAGACTATCATCAGAATCGTCTCCGGGCGACTAGAGTGTGATTCTATATCTATCCAGTATATTAAAACTTCAAATACACGTGGATCAGACGTATACGCAAAGTCTATATATACTGGACTGTCCAAATTCAAACATAATAACTAATCAAATACGAATAGTTGATTTAAATTTTTAAAACAAAATTTGTTTTCATTTTCAAAAATATACTCTTCACACTCGTTCTAGGATACTACTGATCCCATCTCTTACGGGTCATTCCATTGGATATTACTAATCCAATATCTGATGAATTCTTTCGTATGGTTCTAATGTGTCTTGTTCACTGAGCTTTGTAAACCAAAGCTCTGATACCAACTGTGAAAACCCGTAACTTCCCCGTAAAGGAAAGCGCGGATAGTTCGAGAACACGACAAAACAGAACGCAGACGGAAGAACATTTCATTGTATATTACAACAATGCACCAGAATACAAGAATATACAGAGTATAAATGAATATTACACAGAAATATCAGAGATTTAAATCACATTTAAATACATCGCAGCGGAAAATTATACAATACACAACTAGAAGAGATATACGGATACAAAGCTTTCCGGATATCATTCCAGCTGTAAACCAGGATCCTGTGAATATAAATCTGCAAAACCAAAACTACTAGCTGCCCGTGTCGAAAATAAGGGCACCCAGAGTTTAGGTTAAAACAATAAACTCCAGGTCAGTCAAGGGACTGGTGTGAGAACTAAAACAGTTGCAAATCTTTATTTTAAAGTTAGGTAAATCAAGGGACCACGCCGTATAACACGGAACGGGTTTCCTCCGAAGAATACCAGTGCATAAAACAAATAGCGCAATGCTAAATAAAGAAAAATGAAGCTATTATAAGACCCAGAGTTTAGGTTAAAACAATAAACTCCAGGTCAGTCAAGGTGTGTATATAAACAAATCGTCCGATTTGTTTATTTTTATTTCATTTTATATACACGTTAAAAATTATATTTTTAACTATAAAATATTTAAAACTATATAAATATTTTACTTCATTTCATTTCACATCACACAATCAACTACACATCAAAATCAAACAAACAAGCATACAAGCCGTCCATGGTCTGTGGACGACGGGTGTCGGGTGCTACTAAACACCGTCTGCATCCTAGTATATTTTTCAACTAGAAAAATAAAATTAAAAGGTGAGAAGCTCTCACAGATAGCTAATCCAATGCCACGACTCTTCTTAGGTAGAAATCTTCGTCGTTCTCGCCTTTCATCACTTTCGTTGCCCGTAGCCACTACATATATAAAAATCGAATTTTACTATGCTATTCAATATATAAAAATCGAATTTTTACTATGCTATTCAATATATAAAAATCGAATTTTTACTATGCTATTCAATATATAAAAATCGAATTTTTACTATGCTATTCAATATATAAAAGTCGAATTTTTACTTTGCTATTCAATATATAAAAATCGAATTTTTACTATGCGATTCAATATATAAAAATCAAAATTTTACTTTCATGCTTATATAAAAATCATATTTTTAATATGTCACTAGTATAAAAATTATATTTTTAACCTTTCTATATAATAAAAATTATATTTTTAACCTTTCTATATAATAAAAATTATATTTTTTATAAATTGACAATCTAACCCTCTCATGTAGAAAAATCATATAAAGAGAAACCACATTTTCATTTCAAGGAGATGTATATAAAAATCATATTTTTATCATCATACATAAATAAAAATTCATATTTTTATTTCTAAAACTAATGCCACTTTTATTTCTGAAACACTTTTTATTTTATTTCTAAAACACTTTTAAACCAATGCTCTTCACAAAACTTGATTTTTAAATAATGTTTTATATATAATAAACTGATTTTAAATTATGTAATTATTTTCTTTTTCTAAATTTTCAGATTTTAAAACCATGCACTTACTAAATAAAAATAAAATAAAATAAAAATCACCTCAATCTCCTTCTCGTTTTAAAACCCCTGCCACCATCGATTGAAAAAAACCTGGCCGCCGCACCTCTAAAGATGATCGGACGTCGATCATCCTCCCCCCTGACGCGGCTTGGCGACGGCCTCCCCCTGCTGAACCCCGTTGAACTCGAACGCCCCCAGATGCGTGGAAACTCGTGCAAACGGCGGGCCTTTAGGGCGGAAATTCTATCACCACGGGCGTCAAAAAAGGATCACCACCGATGGATTGGTAGTTCGTGTAGAGCTGCTCGAAATTGCAGTGGAAAGTTTTGGATTTATCGCTTGATGGAGGAGATCGGGAGAGGAGTTGCTTTGGGCGATTTTCGCCATCCATCCTGAGTAGCGGCGGGATTTTTATTTGGTTGACCGCTCTTTTGAGTTTGACCAGGCCTTAGTTGACCTAGGGTTTAATGAAGGTATTTTATATATATTATATTCTTTTACTTTGAAAATTATCCCTTTATGATCTCGAACTTCAATTCAAACTCAACTACTGTCGCCCCTAGCTAATTACCCCCATTCCGAACACAATGGGATATGTATCGTAGGCTGATTCGACTGTTTCGATCAGTTTTCGTCAAAATCAACATATAACTCTATATATTGAATTTGAACATGCATTTCAATTTACTGGGGTCATATACGAACTCTAAAAATTCATGAAAAATATTTTCTAGCTTCGTATTGACGATACGGTCCTAACAAAACTAATTTCATCGAATTCTGAGACCGTTTGAAAAATGGCCATTTTCCAGTCGATTAAAATCAACTGAAACTGGTCAAACGCGTTTTCCTTTGCCACGCTCACATATTGATTCGAAAAATTACGAAAATTGAAATCTAGCAATAACTTTACATCACGGATCGAACAAAAGTGGTTTCGTCGAAATCCGAGGTCATTTGCAAAATTTCCATTTTTAAGGGCCTGAATTCCATAGCGAATATTCAAAATTTTCAACTGGGCATATCTTTTGATTCCCGCTATGAAATTTTAATTTTTCGGATTCGTTGGAAAGATATTCACAATTAGATTCCATTATTTTTGGTTTCACTAAAATCCGATTTATTTTGCACCCGGTACATTCATTTGAAGTTTGAAATCGAATTATCGAACTACCGCGCCATTTTCAATTCCTTTTATATATATAAATAATTATTTATATTTTAACGACGGTCTATATAATATATACGTTCGAATTATATTCAAAATAAATTTCTCGTTGATATTATTTAAAATAATTCATTTTAAATAATCAAAATTCGCTAAAATTGCCGAAATAAAAATTTTAAACTGGCCCACATTTTCGGGTTGTTACACCTCTTGAGCCAATCCATGCCCAAGATGATCCCAAACCCAGCGAAGTTAAGAAGAAAGCAATCACACACAAAAGAGCAACCATGACTCGACAACACTAGACCATGACATATCACGCACAAACTGGATAAACCCCCAACCAAATTGGTCACGATCAATGGTCTGTCACAAATATCAGGATCCAAATCCAAGCGACACACAAGGTCATTGCAAATTAATGAATGCGATTCTCCAGTATCAAACAAGACTCTTACTGAAACACCATGAATAGAAAGAGTACCTTGCACCGCGACACCCTTTCCCTTTTTCTCTGCAGTTGGAGCTATTGAGGAAGTTGGTATGACTTCCAAAGCGTATGCCTTCACAACCTGCTCGCCCTTGGCTAATTCTGGACAATCTTTCTTCTCATGCCCAGTCTTCCCACACTTGAAGCATTTCTTCCCAGCTTTTTGATTTTTGCACTCACTAGAAAAATGACCTTTTTGTTGGTAGTTGATGCAAACCACCTCACTCTTAGGCTTCTTTTGGCCATTCTTCCCTTTCTGTTGTTGCTACTTCCTCTTCTTTTTATCACCACCTTGCTGTGGCTTCTGTTCTTCCTTATGTGCAATAACATACATCTTCTTAGGAAACAAACTTTCACCCTCAAAGCCTTCTCGACGATCTTTTCAAAGGTAAACTTCTCGTTCTTTTGATAAGGAGTTTCCACATATGAACGAGCATAGTTCGACCAAACCTCAAAGTCAGAAATATAGTCAAGAACCGGGCGACCATTCTGTTTGTGCTCCACGAATCTTTTAAACATAATAGACTTCTGCATGGTGGAGATAAACTTTATTTAAAACTTAGCTTGGAACTACTCCCTCGAAATATCCTCTTCAGGAGTCTCAAGTGTGACAGAGTTCCACCAGTCCATCGCTCTGCCCACTAACTGCCTTGATGCAAGTTTCCTCTTTGTTGCATCATCAATGCCCAAGTCCTTGAAGATTCGAACACACATATCCATCCACCTCTGGACTTCTTCAACTGGTTCAGTGCCCTTAAACTGTTTCCCTCCCAACGAGGTAAAGTCTTTGCATAGATTTGCAAATTCTACAACTCTCCACACTTAGACTCCAACATTACATGTTGCTACCACTGGAGAGGGGTTCCTTCGAAGGCATGCTTTCATCATAGTTTCAAACATGACCGGGTAATCAAGCGCCCCACCATTACCCCTCCATGCACAACTTCTTCCTCAGCTGTATTTCTTGTATAACGTCGACTTATTCTAAATCTGCGAACTAGAATGATTAGCCACTTAAAAGATAAGATGCTAAAGAAGTACATATGCTACTATACTATATAGTATCATATAGTATACATTCAATTGAAATTTAAAAGTACGTCTCTCATACGTGATTACGTCTTTGAACTTTGGCCAAAATAGTTGACCAGAGCTCTAGTACCAAATGTGACGACAACCCACAACCCCCGCACTAAACAAGAGGAATAATGCACTGAAAGGTGTGTCAGGCAGCTATGGACGATCATTAGAGTAGGTAAACACATCAGAACCTATCGTAAATCTCACAGTGTAATGATAAAATATAAAAGAGCATACACAATAGGTAATAATAGTGAAATCCAATTGCATAGAAACTGAAAACTCTTAACAGAACCAATAGAAAGATCCATACAACTTAGGATAATATTTCTGTACAAAGGTCCTCACTACATCCTTCAGAGCATATAATATTAGCGGAAAAAGAAAATACTAGATAGTAATAAATGGGTACGTGAGCCTCCTACTCGTCATCGATCAGCATCATCGTCCTGACTAAAGCATCACCTGTCACCTGCTACTCATTCTGCCCATGCACAATCGAATGAACAGCCCAAGGTAATAAGAGGAAACATAAAACCTTGAGTTAGACAACAGTCTTGGTAAGCGATAAAACAACTAAAAAACTTCATCAATAAAGTATATGAGAATGGATAGATAAACATACTAATCTACCCACAACACTAGAGAAGAATTCAACCATATCTTCCCCACATCGGACAGTGATAGCCTTTACAACAACAAGTCAACCGTTCATTTATGGAAACCAGAACATCCATTCATTCATGATAAGCATTCATAACATCCAGATTATGGATCTCACATAAATCATCCTAATCGAATCCAACTTCTCTGAAGGACAATCCCAAAAGGCCTAAATAAATATTAGACAAGCACCCAAGGAACATCTCCTTCGATGTTGTATAATCTACGTGAGATAATAAAAACAAGGAAATCAATCGTCCATGATAGACTATGGCTATCACTGCCAATCCTGCTTTGAAACCATCGTTAATCATATGACGGCCAACCTTGACATATGTCAAGGGCTAATGGTAACCCCGATTCTAGCATAAGTTCGCAGATCCAACCTTGACAATGTCCAACCTAGACAACCAGTCCTTTCTACAAGACCCATGGTTCTCGACCAGCAACCTTCCGTTCTTTTAGGTGCCCCTATTGTACTCCTTCTTTGAGCCTGCTAGAACCGATGACAACGATAATCTCTCGGCTTTCTCATTTCTAGTCATCCAACCCGATGACTTCTCATAGCTTAAGCGACCTCCTCGAGCAACCATTATCCACCAACTCACGACCTTTGAGTTGCCACCTTCCTCGTTGGTCTACACCGATCAACGAACACATTCAATGACTCGAATATTCCCACTTGAATGCTCCTCGAATTTATCACCATTGTCGACTCAAAAACAAGCTTCATTCAGTCAACATTCTTTAGCTCTTGAACACCTTAGATCTTGCTCCTTAGATCTTGCTCCTTAGGTCTTGCCCCTTAGGTATTAAAATGACCCAAGACTTAGACCCAACTCCTTAGGTATAAAAACGACCCAAGGCCTTAGACCTAACTCCTTAGGTCTAAAAATTACCCAACTACTTTGGCCTAGAAACGACCCAAGACTTAGATCTAACTCCTTAGATCTAAAAACGACCCAAGACATAGATCTAACTCCTTAGATCTAAAGACGACCCAAGACCAGGTCTGACCAAATTAGCTCCAAACTTGATCAAATCTTCGCCAAACGACAATAACGATTCAAACAACTGATCTAAGTCATCCAGATCAGTCATAACCTACTCACCAATCCATAACAACATCAAAATGACAATTATCATCATTAAATCATTGAAATTGCTCTTGATCATGATAAATGAATGTATGAACTAAAATTATGGATCTAACTAGCATAAACATATGAAATATCATAGAAATTACTGGGTTTAAGTTGCTAAATTAGATCATATGTTGATTCATATGAAAATATACTTACATGTTGTACATCTAGAATAAAACAACCTTAAATGATGAAAAGTAAGATCAAACACCCATTTACTTGATTGAATCCGCGTGAGAGATGCATATCACTCAGCAATCCTTTAATCTAGCTTAGAAATGAAGAAATATGAATCCGTACAGTAGAGAGCTTGCTTCTATCCGCTCGATTTGATGAAATCTCCCTTGAAACAATGTAGATCTAGCCTCAAATGTGTATATCTTCGATTCTCTAAGCTTTAATGGTAGAAAGGATGAAGGAATGGAGGAATGGAGGAATGGAGGATCCCTTGGCTCTTCCAAATGAGAGAATGGAGAAAGTAAACTATTTCCCATGCCTCTTATCCTTTATTTATAGCCTTCCACCAGCCCACTAGTGTGCCTCTCCAAATCATCCCATTATGGCTTTCCAAACATGGACAACCAACTGAAGAACTCTAAAACAACGATTTTCTCTCCCAAACCGCTAATCCAAATCTTTAGTATAACCACTCTCAGAAATGCAAACATCAATTTCTTTCCAATGGCACAGGTCTCATCCTCTGATTCGACCTGAGTCAAAAGTTATGCCCTGTACAAGACTGATAGGGGCAAAATGGTCACAAATAAAATCGGTAAAAATTATGGATATGTCTCACATCCCATAAGCAACATATTAAAAGATGAGAATGATCCAACCCTCAGGGAATAAAATAAAAATATTTTATGATCTTTCGATACGTAAAATGCAGGCTGTTACAATATCTAATGCTGCTTCTATTTACATACCACCGTTCCTTCTTGATACTGATTCTAGCTCTGGCTCGGATGATGTTTCTATGGCATTAGACACTCAAGAGCCAGAGGACTCGGCTGATTATGACGCGTAGATGCTGGAGGATGATGAGGGTATTCCATTTGACAAGTACGACAATGTGATCATAGCAGACCCAGTTCCCATACCTTTAGTATAGTTGAGGAGTCCCCACCACTTGAGCCCCTGGTTATACCTGACCCCATCTCAAAGCCAGAGATTGAGCTTGTACTCGCCGATTTAGGCCCTGAATTTCTTGTTCCCTCTATCCTAGAGGTGGATAACATATTATGGGATATGGTAATGGGAGGGGAGCCACTTGCTGCTCCACTACCTGTAGAGGTTGAAGAGCCAGTCGAGGAGGTTCCCATACCAATTATGGACGAGCAAGAAGAGATAGAAGTAGAGGAAGGGATGGAGAAATAGAAGAAGATGACGACTAGCCTCTTTTCCCTCTAGGCTTCGAGGAGAAGGAGGTGACACAAGAGCCTAAAGTGTTGACTTTATTAGGGCCCTATGTACAGAGCTCCAGCACTGAGCAATGACAGTAGTGGTAGTCTTATGTGTGTGTGTGTATATATATATATATATGTGATATCAGTGCGCTAGTCCATTTTTGGTGCGATAGAGGCACGATATGTATATTTTGGATGTGTGATATTTTGTGAGGCACCTCAAGTACTTAGCAGTACTCGGGTGAGCATAGATATGGGCAGTTTGATACATATACATGGTTTATTATTTAAGCGTCACATCACGCTAGGGTATATACTATGTCAATGATATAGTTGATCTTTTTAGTGATATTTCACTATGATGTTCTATATATGATGATGGTCGTTGATCTTTGTTACGGTTTATGATATTTGATATATATGTGGTGGATGTTGTGTGTGATATGACTACGTCGCATAGCATATATTATGAGTTATGTACCATCCATGTGAGCCCATCGCTACCTAGTGCTAATGTGAAGAGGGCCAGAAGGACCCTATGGACAAATTAAAAACATGGACACCTTATTTTCAGTAGATGCATGCATATATGTCTGTTGAGCATGTTGTTGGCTTAGCGCTGAGTAGAGAATGATTTTACGTGCCCGACAAACAAGTGCACCTTTATAAATTGGTTGCACAATTTTATTATTATTAAACTACTGTTAATGATTTGGATGCGCTGTGACGGTGCTTTGTGTGAAATTAAACATGTGCCATAGGATAGTGACAAATAAATTATGAAGCACACCGCATAACATACATCAAGGACAACGTAGCATATCATATTCAACATAAGCATATCATGCTTATATGACAAGGATTGAATTACCATATGAGCAAGGCGGCTGTATGGTGAGGACTGAACTATAGGATGAACTGAGGACTGATTATGGACTTAATAATTTATATCGGTAAATTGCAAGATTTAATAACAAACCTATAACGACCTGAACTTCCCCGTAAAGGAATGCACAGATTACTTTGAGGACAAGATGAATCGGAACACAAACAAAAGAACATTCCATTGCTTATTACAACAATTCCATCAGAATATAAGAATACACAGAGTATGAATAAATAATATACATTTGATAAATATCAGAGATTTACAATTTACAATGCAACGGAAAATAATACAAAACACAACTGAAAGAGATAAACGGATACAGAGCTTTCCGAATATCGTTCCAGCTGTAAACCAGGATCTTGTGTTCCCATCACATAAAGCAACGCAAGTTGGAGGATAGAGTTTTACCTTATAATATCCAAACATGCTTGGTACGTTTAAAGCAAATCATTTTGACACTATTATAGTGTAAAGTGTATGAAAACAACTTCAAATATAAATGTACCAATCATAGACGACATAGTGCCCCATCCCACTATATCGCCATACTAGGCTCTACATATAAAACTGAAATGTCACATATTGGAAGTCGGATTTCCATCTATGAACCAAGGCCAGGGATCATCCTTACTGCTTCGACACGCTCTAGCCCGTATCTCAGGATTAGAATGCATCGACCCTTAGATCATCAGGGCTGGTCCAATCGATGTGGATTAAAATGCCTGAACACTACATTTCCCCGCATTATGGGGCGTCAATCTGGTCTGTATAAAGACCATACCATCCATCGACTCCGCAGTGCCGATGTATCCGAGGCGCCTCGCTATCCATCATAAACATAAGTAAAACATTTGGGCGTGCATAACCCAGACGCCACTCCTAGCTAGAAGGAAATGTATGTCCTCCCTGAGGTCCTCTCCCGTTTCTGGTTCACACCAGGGTGTGAGGCTCACGAATTAACACAATACACAAAGCTATGCTATATTAAAACCGTGCTTTGATCATCAACCACAAGACTCTGCTTTTCAATAGAAGCCTTGATCATTTGCATCTCAGCATGCCACATAGGCAATTCACGCTATGCAACCGATGTCTATCAATCACACAGAATGAAATCCGATGTTAGAGACACATCCATTTACAAGTTCGTTCTGGGTCTGGACGAAACAGGAGGCACCTTATTCCTCGTCCATATGTCCAATACATGAGAGAGGTCCTCGAATATCTGGTCGATCTCCAAGTACGTCTAGACGATCATCACTTATTACCTTGTCTTGGGTGTACAGCCCAATCAAGACATCAGTAATCATCCAAACGATGTAAAGACCTTTGGTCTTTAAACATCGTCTTCATCGTCGACTCATCGCCGATTCAGTTATTCAGAATGGGATAACCCTGGTCTTTCCGAATAACTCACGTATATTATAGACAAGTGCTATAAAAACACAACATACGCCTCATTCCAATTCTAAATATTCTTTTATTTAAATATTCATATCTTTTGGGAAAGGTTCCCATAAATTTTATCAAAGATAAATTCTTTAAATTTATTCTTTAATCTTCCTTTGGATATTAATCCAAACCAAATTATGGTTTATCCAAACTAGTCGGGATAAGCGAACCTTACTGAAGTAATCGTTTGTTTAATTTCCCAATCCCAACCTATTCATCCCATAAAGTAAAACTGGTAATACTTCATATCTAACACCACAGTGTTATCAGTAAAATTAATTACCATTTCACGTTCAAATCTAATTGAAGATTTAACTATCGGTTGGAGCAACATTGGTGATACTCCATTCTCGATCATTCCTCAAATTTGATAATTTTAGTTATCAGATTCACATTTCAATCTAATTAAAGATTGATCAAAACTCTAGTTCAGTTTTAATCTCCAAAAATCATTAGTTAATGATTTTCTTCAAAGTTAAGAAATTAATCTTATCTTTAATTGGGCTAAAGAACTAATGTCATTTAAAACACAGCTCATGATAAACCCAAAATCTCATTCCATTAACAATGGAATTTTCATGGAAAATAGATCGATATATATAGTCGATATATACTTCCACATCCAACCGATAATATAAATGGAATAATGACCAAGCCTTTTAAATTCCATATATATTAACTATCTTCCTCTACAGAAGCTCACTCCGATTATTATCAAATTGAATTCCATTCAATTCCAATTTAATATGTTAAATTGGGAAACTTTACTTTGGAAAATCTCCTTTAAATCTTACAAAAGATTTATAACTTCCAAATCACATTTCACAGTAAATCGGGTTAAAGAACGAATGTCGTTAAAAACACAGTTCACAATAAACCCAATTCACATTCCATTTCAAATCTAATTAAATGTTAATTAATTGGTAATTCTTCCTACATCTTAATTAAAAAATTTATTCTTTTCACACGGGGTTTAAGAACAGTGTTACTGAAGACCCCATCCCATCAGTCTCTAACCGTAAATTAGTAAGAGAATAATTCCCTAAGTATTAATCCCGAAGGCCGAAACCAACATCAGATCAATACCCAGGAAACCTTTCAACTTTGCTAATTTCCAGTTAGTTTCTAATTTTTTTAACTCCATTGGGGTTAAGACTAGTATTATTAAAGATATCATCCACGACAAACCCAAAATCTCATTCCATTGTTAATCGGGTTAAAGAACAAGTGTTATTTAAAACACCATTTACGATAAACCCAAAAACCAATTTCAATTTAATTCCAATTAAATGTTAATTAATTGGTAAACTTCATTAAATCTTAATAAAAAGATTTATATCTTTTCTCAACTGGTTTAAGAACAGTGTTAACGAAGACACCGTTCACGACAAACCCAAAATCCAATTTGATAATAAATACAAGGCTCTGAATAGAAATTATATCGGCTTATATTCAATATCAAATTTTGATATCAACAAATATCATATTGGGAATAACGACATATATATCTTCCAAATTACCAGAACAATATCCGTATAACCATGGAATCCAATATCGAAATATCCCAAAGATAATTTAGTTTCAAATCCATTCCAATTTATATATTGGAAATTCTGGTTATTTTTAAAACCATTTCAAATCCAATTCATTTTATTTAAAAATATTGGATTTATGATTCTAGTTCATAACTAGTTCATTTCGATTAAATTTTTTTTTTAATCTTTTTAAATATGGGATTTTTCATCCCAATTCTTTCCAAATCATTTATTATGATTTTACACAAATTATTAATATTTTTAATAATTTTATCAAGGCCCGTACAGTCGATTTCCATAAACGGTCATCGAACTGCACTTATAGCGACCTTTTCCAAATTTGATTTGGACATAATTCCAAATCCAACCGTTAGATTTCAAATCTCTTGCATTCATTAGAAAGCTCTTTTCGATACGAACCTAACGGTTCTCGTTTTAGGAGAATCTGACGGTCGGATCTCCTGTAATATCAATTCGAATCAATGGTCGAAATTCACGAACTACCGCGGCGCGTTCTATTCAGGCCATTAAATATATATATAATATATATATTATATATACTTCATCGATTTCCATTTAAACTGTATTTTATAAATCGTTTTTAATTCGTTTTAAAAACTATTTCAACTTCATATTCAATTTTGAATCATAATTGAATATTCCATATCATTAATATATATAAATGATAATATTTTCAAACATCAGATGTTGAAATCACTTCCTTCTCGATATTCATTGAAAAAATGAATAAAATCGATATAAATACCGCTCGCGTCAAAATGGCGCATATCTAATCAACACGGCTTTATATATTTCAATATTTTCGTGTCCATCCAAAATCGGACATCAAAATCAGATTTTGATTCTTTTCTGAGTATTATTTTAAAATATTCATTCTTTCTGAATTGGAATCAGACACAGTCAATTACCATATATTGTTGTTTATATGGATTTCATACAACACATGTATCGAACAACAATGATAAACAATCAACCATCATCCAGAGTGCATTCTACACTACATAAGCATTAAATATAAATATTTAACGCTTATAACAGCTTGTCAACCAATCGATTGACATACAACTAAATAATTGGGATTAGTGTATGTCAAATATCATCCCAACACCCGTGTGGGGTTTCAACCAACAAATACTGAATAGTATTTGTGCAGTTGGGCGATGTGTAAAATTTTATCGTCGTAATCCACATCAGTCAAACGTGTGTACATAAACAAATCGTCCGATTTGTAAACGAATATTTATCTTATTCATATACACGTTAAAAATTATCTTTTTAACGATAAAATATTTTATTTGACACATGAATATTTTATACAGTCCATTTCACATCACAAACAATTTTCACAACACAATCAAACTAACAAGTCGTCCATGGTTTGTGGACGACGGGGAGCAGTTCACATATGCAGTTATAAAATAAATAACTGTATAAAGAAAATTATAGTGAGGAGTTCTCACCTTTGGGATCCACTCCTACATTCCTTATTTCTGAACGGTTCAGATTTGTCCGAAATTCCAACTCAAACTTTTCCACGCTGTTCATAGTAAAACTCACATTTTTAATATGATGTTTATATATTAAAAATCATATTTTTTACATCGCTATATGTATATTAAAAATCGAATTTCTATCCCTACTTCATATATATAAAAATCGAATTTTTATTATGTTGTCATAAATATAAAAATCAAATTTTTATCTTCCTAAAAATAATTCCATAATATGACTACTTCATGCATGACATTCATATGATAAAATCTTATTTTTATCCACTAAAAATCGTTTTTTACATAACTAAAAATCGTATTTTTAATTCACTATTATACATATAAAAATTAAACCTTTTCTAGTTCAAAAAAATCAAATCTTTTTATTTTTAAAAATCAATTCTTTTCTATATATAAAAAATCTAAGCTTTTCATATTTAAAAATCTAAGCTTTTTCTCCATAAAAATTATAGCTTTTCTAAACTAAAATTCATATTTTTATTAGCGAAAAATTAAAATCCGAACTTACATCCATCCTAGGGCTTCGGGTGGTCGGCGCGTCGCTGCTGGTGCTCGCTGTGGCGCAGCAGCTCGACAGAGGTGGGGTTTTGTTGGCGCTCGACTGCAAGAAAAGGGGAGAAGTGGTTAAGGGCGCTCGGGGTGGCGCCTGAGGTGGCGGGGAGGGGCGCAGGCCGTCAAGGAGGTGGCAGATGGTCAGGTGGTGGCATGGTGGCCCTATAGGGGAGGCGGCGACAGATTTTAGGGTTGTGGGGAATGGGGCTTTCGAATTGGGGTGGATAGGAGAAGGGGGAACGGTGGAGGAGGATCGGAGTGGTGGGGCTCGCTTGGAGGCCGGCGGCGGCAATGGGTGGGTGGCGGATGCGACAGAAGGGTGACGGGTTTGGGGGAAACGGGATTTTCCCGATTTGGGGGAGAATAGGTTTGAACATTGAAAATGAATTGGAGAGGAGGGGGTTATTGAATATATATATATATATATAATTTAATTATTTTAATTTCCAAAAAGCAACCATTTATTTTCAACTCCAAATTGAACCCACCATCTGTCGTCCATAACTAATTACCCCAATTCCAAACACAATGGGATATGCCCCGTAAGCCAATTCGTTAGTTACGATCATTTTTTGTTAAAATTACAATATAAGTTGATATTTCGGTAAATATTGAATTTAACATACATTTTAATTTACCGGGGCCACATACTGACACTAAAAATTCCAGAAAAATAAATCTAGCTATGTTTTGATGATACGGTCCTAATAAAACTAATTTCATCGAATTTAGAGACCGTTTGAAAAACGGTCATTTTCCAGTCGATTAAATTCAAACTGAAATTACCAAACTTGTTTAGATTCGCCACGCTCACATATTGATTCCAAAAATTATGAAAATTTGGAATCTAGCAATAATTTGACATTCCGGATCCAACAAAAGTGGTTTCGTTGAAAATAGAGGTCGTTTGCAAAATTGCTATTTTTAAGGGCTATATTTTCATAGCGACTATTCTGAATTTTCAACTGGGCATAACTTTTTATTCCCTCTATGAAATTTGGATTTTTCAAATTCGTTGGAAAGATATTTTCAAACAGATTTAAATATTTCTAGTTTCATAAAAATCCGTTTTATTTTGAATCTTTTACATTCATTTGAAATTTGAAATCGGATTTTCAAACTACCGCGCCATTTCCAATTCCTTTTATAATTAAAATAAATTTTTATATTCTAATTTCGATTTAAATAAATATGTATGTTCTAATTCTATTCAAAATAAATTTCTAGTCATTATTATTTAAAATAAACCATTTTAAATATTCAAAATTCATTAAAATTGCCAAAATAAAATTTTTAAATTGGTTTTGATTTTCCAGGTTGTTACAATCTCCCCCACTTAAAATCTTTTCGTCCTCGAAAAGGAATGGAGCTGAAAGTTGTTTAACTAATCAAATCAACTTTCTTCTGGCTTTCATTCTCCAACTTTTCAGTTTCTAAGAATTTTCCAATTTCTCAAAAATTTGGCTAACATCCTAAATTTTTGAAAAATTTCACCATAACCTCCTTTGTACGGGGAGCACCGGGAAAATCCCCAAACCACCACACAGGCCCTCTCATCTCATAAAGAAAAAGCCAAGCAGCTAGCCAGTCGGCTCATAAAATCATCCAAACCCAATAAATTAGTAAACATGTACCTATTTGTCGGGCATACAATTTTATTCCTCTGCTTAGCTTCCCTGCTATGACCTGTTTAATGTATATACGTGTATATGCATGCAATTCTAATAAATTTTCAGTTCAGTTAAATATTTGATCAATTTGGCCTAAATTTACCGTACTTCTATATGTTGGTTCAAATGAATAATCACATAACGAAATCAGCAATCAGCAACCAATTAGTTGATTAACGTTTCAAAAACATAACTTATATATATATATATATATATATATATATATATATATACAAAAAAATTCATTTTTGAGGCCAAGTCACGACAATAGACCCTATCTAGTTTTGGTTCTCACACCAGTCAATTAGAAATATATAGATATCCCACTTTCGAAACTCGAACATAAATACTGATGATGTCCGGACATCACTAGAATTATCCCCGAGCGACTAAAGTGTGACTCTATATCTATCTAGTATATTTGAGACTTCGAATATACGTTCATGACGCGTATATGCAAAATCTCGTATACTCAATTGTCCGAAATAAAATAAAATAATATACTCAAATACGTATAATTAGATTTAAATCTTCAAAACAAAATTTGTTTTTATAAATAATACTCTTCTAACTCATTCTAGGATACTACTGATCCTATCTCTAACGAGTCATTCTCATTGGATATTATTAATCCAGTATCTGATGAATTCTTCCATTCGGTTCTAATATGTCTTGTTCTCGAGCTCTGTAAACCAAAGCTCTGATACCAAATTTAACAACCCGAACTTCCCCGTAAAGGAAAGCACAGATTTCTTTGAGGACAAGACGAATCGGAACACAAACAGAAGAACATTTCATTGCTTATTACAACAATTCCATCAGAATACAAGAATATAAAGAGTATGAATAAATAATATACATTTGATAAATATCAAAAATTTACAATTTACAATGCAGCGGAAAATAATACAAAAACACAACTGAAAGAGATAAACGGATACAGAGCTTTCCGAATATTATTCCAGCTGTATACCAGGATCCTGTGAATATAAATCTACAAAACCAAAACTACTAGCTGCCTGTGTGGAAAATAAGGGCACCTAGAGTTTAGGTTAAAACAATAAACTCCAGGTCAGTCATGTGACTGGTATGAGAACTCAAACAGTTATTAAATCTTTACTTTAAAAATGAAGAAAATCAAGGTACCATGCTGTATAAAACGGAACGGGTTTCCTCCCAAGAATTCCAGTGCATAAAACAAACAGCGTAATGCTTATTGGAAAAAATGAAGCTATTATAAGACTCGGGTCCCATCACACAATGCAACGCAAGCCGGATGATAGAGTTTTACCTTATAATAGCCAAACATGCTTGGTGCGTTTAAAGCAAATCATTTTGATACTATTATTGTGTAAAATGTAAGAAAACAACTTCAATATAAACATATCAATCATAGACGGCATAGTGCCTCATTCCACTATGTCGCCATACTAGGCTCTACAAATAAAACTGAAATGTCGCATATTCAAAGTCGGATTTCCGTTTATGAACCAAGGCAAGGGATCGTCCTTACCGCTTCAAGACGCTCTAGCCCGTGTCTCAGGATCAGAACGTATCGACCCTTGGATCGTCAGGGCCGGTCCACTCGATGTGGATTAAAATGCCTGAACACTACGTTTCCCTATCCTTTGGGGCGTCAATCTGGTCTGTATAAAGACCATACCATCCATCGGCCAGGCATGCCGACATATCCGAGGCACCTCGCTATCCATCATCCACATAAGTAAAATGTCTGGACGTGCAAAACCCAAACACCACTCCTAGCTAGAAGAAAACGTATGTCCTCCCTAAGGTCCTCTCCCGTTTCTGGTCCACATCGGGGTGTGAGGCTCGTGAATTAACGCTATACACAAAGCTATGCTATTTTAAAGTCGTGCTTTGATCATCAACCACAAAGACTCTGCTTTTCAACAGAAGCCTTAATCATTTGCATCTCAGCATGCCACACAGGCAATTCACACTATGCAACCGTTGTCTATCAATTACACAGAATGAAATCCGATGTCAGACACACATCCATTAACAAGCTCGTTCTGGGTCTGAACGAAACCAGAGGCACCTTATTCCTAATCCCATATGTCCAATACAGGAGAGAGGTCCTCGCATATCCGGTCGATCTCTAGGTACGTCTGGACAATCACCACTTATTACCTCGTCTTGGGTGTACAGCCCAATCAAGACATCAGTAATCATCCAAACGATGTGAAGACCTCCGGTCTTCAACCACCGTCTTCATCGTCGACTCATCACCGATTCAGTTATTCAGAATGGGATAAACCCGGTCTTTCCGAATAACTCGCGTATATTATAGACAAGTGCCATAAAAACACAACATATGCCTCATTCCAATTCTGAATATTCTTTTATTTAAATATTCATATCTTTTGGGAAAGGTTCCCATTAATTTTATCAAAGATAATTTCTTTAAATTTATTCTTTAATATTTCTTTGGATATTAATCCAAACCAAATTATGGTTTATCCAAACTAGTCGAGATTAGCGAACCTTACCGAAGTAATCGTTTATTTAATTTCTCAATCCCAACCTATTCATCCAATGAAGTAAAACTGGTAATACTTCATATCTAACACCACGGTGTTATCGGTAAAATTAATTACCGTTTCACGTTCAAATCTAATTAAAGATTTAACTTTCGCTTGGAGCAACACTGGTGATACTCCATTCTTGATCATTCCTTGAATTTGGTAATTTCAGTTATCAGATTCACATGTCAATCTAATTAAAGACTCATTAAAACTCTAATTCGGTTTTAATCTCCAAAAACCATTAGCTAATGGTTTTCTTCAAACTTAAGAAATTAATCTTACCTTTAATTGGGTTAAAGAACTAATGTCATTTAAAACACAGCTCGCGATAAACCCAAAATATCATTCCATTAACAATGGAATTTTCATGGAAAACAGATCGATACATATAATCGATAAAACCTTCCACATCCAACCGATAATATAAATGGAATAACGACCAAGCCTTTTAAATTCCATATATATTAACAGTCTTCCTCAATAGAAGCTCACTTCGATTATTACCAAATCGAATTTCGTTCAATTCCAATTTAATATGTTAAATTGGAAAACTTTGCTTTGGAAAATCTCCTTTAAATCTTAACAAAAGATTTATAAATTCCAAGTCACATTTCACTGTAAATCAGGTTAAAGAAAGAATGTCGTAAAAAACATGGTTCACAATAAACCCAATTCCCATTCCATTTCAAATCCAATTAAATGTTAATTAATTGGTAATTCTTCTCTACATCTTAATTAAAAAAATTATTCTTTTCACACGGGATTTAAGAACAGTGTTACTGAAGACCCCATCCCATCAGTCTCTAACCGTTAATTAGTAAGAGAACAATTCCCTATGTATTAATCCTGAAGGCCAGAACCAACATCAGATCAATTCCCAGGAAACCATTCAACTTTGCTAATCTTTAGTTAGTTTCTAATTTTATTAACTCCATTGGGTTTAAGAACGGTATTATTAAAGATACCATTCACGACAAACCCAAAATCTCATTCCATTATTAATCGGGTTAAAGAACAAGTGTTATTTAAAACACCATTCACGATAAACCCAAAAACCAATTTCAATTTAATTCCAATTAAATGTTAATTAATTGGTAAACTTCATCAAATCTTAATAAAAAGATTTATATTTTTTCTCAACTGGGTTTAAGAATAGTGTTAATGAAGACACCATTCAAGACAAACCCAAAATCTAATTTGATATTAAATACAAGGCTCTGAATAAAAATTATATCGACTTATATTCAATATCAAATTCTGATATCAACAAATATCGTATTGGGAATAATGATATATATATCTTTCAAATTTCCATAACAATATCTGTATAATCATGGAATCCAATATCGAAATAGCCAGAAGATAATTTTGATTCAAATCCAATCCAATTTATATATTGGAAATTCTGGTTATTTTTAAAACCATTCAAAAATCCAATTTATTTTATTTAAAAATATTGGATTTATAATTCTAGTTCATAACTAGTACATTTCGATAAAAAAAAATTATCTTTTCAAATATGTGATTTTTCATCCCAATTCTTTCCAAGCCATTTTTTATGATTTTACATAAGAGGTAATTGGGGAGAAGGACAAACTTTGCCAAAAAATTAGGCTGAAGGACATCAAGTTTTATTTTTAGTCTGAAGGACAAACTTTGAATCAAAATTAAACTGAAGGAAAATGCTAAATGTAATTAGCATTATATTCAGTTTTTTACACTACACGAAAATGCTAGTTTTAACTAGCATTATTCAGTTTTACACTGCAGAAAATGCTAATTATATATAACATTGTCCTTCAGCCTAATTTTTTTCGAAGTTTGTCCTTCAGCCTAAAAATAAAACTTGACATCCTCCAGACTAATTTTTTTCCAAAGTTTGTCCTTATGCCTATTTTCCACTTTACATAAATTATTAATATTTTTATCAAGGCCCGTACAGTCGATTTCCATAAACGGTCATCGAATTGCACTTACAGCGATCTTTTCCAAATTTTATTTGGACATCATTCCAAATCCAACCGTTAGAATCTCTTGTATGCATAAGAAATCTCTTTTCGATACGAGACCAACAGTTCTGGTTTTAGGATAATCCGACGGTCGGATCTCCCGTAATATCAATTCGAAGTCAATGGTCGAAATTCGCGAACTGCCGCGGCGCGACGTGTTCTATTCAGGCCATTAAATATATATATATATATAATATATTATATACACTTCGTCGATTTCCATTTAAAACGTATTTTATATATCGTTTTAAATTCGTTTAAAAACAATTTCAACTTCATATTCAAATTTAAATCAAAATTGAATATTCCACATCATTAATATGTATAAATGATAATATTTACAAACATCAGATTTTGAAATCACTTCCTTCTCGATATTCATTAAAAATATGAATAAAATCGATATAAATATCGCTCGCGTCAAAAATGATGCATATCTAATCAACACGGCTTTATATATTTCAATATTTTTGTGTCCATCCAAAATCGGACATCAAAATCAGATTTTGATTCTTTTCTGAATATTATTTTAAAATATTTGTTCTTTCTGAATTGGAATCAAACACAGTTAATTACCATATAATGTTATTTATATGGATTTCATACAACACATGTATCGAACAATAATGATAAACAATCAACCATCATCCAAAGTGCATTCTACACTGCATAAGCATTAAATATAAATACTTAACGCTTATAACAGCCTGTCAACCAATCGATTGACATACAACTAAATAATTGGGATTAGTGTACATCAAATATCATCCCAATACCCGTGTGGGGTTTCAACCAACAAATACTGAATAATATTTGTGCAGTTGGGCGATGTGTAAAATTTTATCGTCCTAATCCATATCAGTCAAACGTGTGTACATAAACTAATCATCCGATTTGTAAATGAATATTTATTTTATTCATATACACGTTAAAAATTATCTTTTTAATGATAAAATATTTTACTTGACACATGAATATTTTATACAGTCCATTTCACATCACAAACAATTTTCACAACACAATCAGACTAACAAGTCGTCCATAGTCCGTGGACGACGAGGAGCAGTTCATATATGCAATTATAAAATAAAGAACTGTATAAAGAAAATTACAGTGAGGAGTTCTCACCTTTGGGATCCACTCCTACATTCCTTATTTCTGAACGGTTCAGATTTGTCCGAAATTCCAACTCAAACTTTTCCACGCCGTTCATAGTAAAAATCACATTTTTAATATGATGTTTATATATTAAAAATCATATTTTTACTTTGCTATATATATAATAAAAATCGAATTTCTATCACTACTTCATATATATAAAAATCAAAATTTTATTATGTTGTCATAAATATAAAAATCAAAATTTTATCTTCCTAAAAATAATTCCATAATATGACTACTTCATTCATGACATTCATATGATAAAAATCATATTTTTATCCACTAAAAATCATATTTTTACAAAACTAAAAATCGTATTTTTAATTCCCTATTATACATATAAAAATCGAACCTTTTCTAGTTCAAAAAAATCAAATCTTTTTATTTTTAAAAATCAAATCTTTTCTATATAAAAAAAAATCTAAGCTTTTCATATTTAAAAATCGAAGCTTTTTCTCCATAAAAATTTTAGCTTTTCTAAACTAAAATTCATATTTTTATTATCTAAAAATCAAAATCCGAACTTACATCCATCCTAGGGCTTCGGGTGGTCGGCGCATCGCTGGTGGTGCTCGCTGTGGCGCAGCAGCTTGACAGGGGCAGGGGTTTGTTGGCGCTCGACTGCAAGAAATGGGGAGAAGTGGTCAGAGGTGCTCGGGTTGGCGCTTGAGGTGGCAGGGAGGGACACAGGTCGTCAGGGGGTGGTGGGCGGTCAGGTGGTGGCGTTGTAGCCCTGTAGGGGAGGCGGCGGTGGATTTTAGGGTTGTGGGGAATGGGGATTTTGAATTGGGGGTGGAGAGGAGATGGGGGAACGACACAGGAGGATCGGAGGGGTGGGGCTCGCCTGGAGGCCGGCAGCGGTGGCGATGGGTGGGTGGCGGACGCAACAAGAGGGCGACGGGTTAGGGGGAAACGGGATTTTCCCGATTTAGGGGAGAATAGGTTTGAACATTGAAAATGAATTGGAGAGGAGGGGATTATTGAAAAAATATGTATACATATATAATTTAATTATTTTAATTTCCAAAAAGCAACTTTTTATTTTCAACTCCAAATCGAACCCACTGACTATCGTCCATAACTAATTACCCCCATTTCAAACACAATGGGATATGCCCCGTAAGCCAGTTCGTCAGTTACGATCATTTTTCGTTAAAATTACAATACAAATTAATATTTCGGTCAATATTGAATTTAATGTACATTTAAATTTACCGGGGCCACATACCGACTGAAAAAATTCCATAAAAATAAATCTGCTATGTTTTGACGATACGGTCCTAACAAAACTAATTTTGTCGAATTTGGAGACTATTTGAAAAACGGTCGTTTTCCAGTCGATTAAACTTAAACTGGAATTACCAAACACATTTAAATTCGCCACGCTTACATATTGATTCCAAAAATTATGAAAATTTGAAATCTAGCAATAATTTGACATTCTGGATCCAACAAAAGTGGTTTCGTCGAAAATGCAGGTCGTTTGCAAAATCGCTATTTTTAAGGGCTATATTTCCATAACGACTATTCTGAATTTTCAACTAGGCATAACTTTTTATTCCCGCTATGATATTTGGATTTTTTAGATTTGTTGGAAAGATATTTTCAAACAGATTCAAATACTTTTGGTTTCACTAAAATCCGTTTTATTTTGAATCCTGTACGTTCATTTGAAATTTGAAATCGAATTTTCAAACTACCACGCCATTTCCAATTCCTTTTATAATTAAAATAAATTTTTATATTCTAATTTTGATCTAAATAAATATATACATTCTAATTCTATTCAAAATAAATTTCTAATCATTATTATTTAAAATAAATCATTTTAAATATACAAAATTCATTAAAATTGCCAAAATTTAAATTTAAATTTGTTCTGATTTTCTGGGTTGTTACCAAACCCTTCACAGGTCAGGAGATGACAAAAACGTAGACATCTCTCTTGTTTTAGGTTCAACACATGAATTATGATTAATTTCCATCACCGGGTCAAGGATTGATTTTTCACACATCTCCCTTGAGCATGGATAATTCACATTTGATTGTTATGTGATATATTGATTTTTTGGGTGCCTGATGAGACCATTTAAATTTGTTCAGATCACCCCGTACAATGGAGGTTGTGGCGATATTTTTCAAAAAATTAGGGTGTTAGCCAAAATTCAAAGAAATTTGGAAGTTCTTAGAAACTGAAAAGTTGAAGAACAAAAGCCAAAATGAAAGTAGAGTTGGTTAGTTAAACTACTTTTAGCTCCATTCCTTTTTAGAATGAAATTTTTTTAAGTAAGGGAGATTGTAATAATCTAGAATTTCAGAACTAATTTAAAATTTTCAAGTTAAGTTATTTTAATGAATATTTAATATACGTTGGCTATTTTTGCTAAATAAAATTTGAGAATAATTTTAAAATTAGTTTTTATATTTTACTTGACTTAAAACATACTCAATAAAATCATTAATTTGATTTATAAATCCGAAATTCAAAAAATTCGATTTTTAAAATAATCGCCTAGCCCTTAAAAAGTGAAATTTTGGTATCTAGCTCAGAATTCGGTGAGACCAATTTTGTTGGAGTCGGGATAACAAATCATTATTGAGTTCCAAATTTCACGTTAAATGGAGTTAGTGTGTGGCTGTGCTCAACAAAGCCGTTTTAGGTAAAACTGACGATTTGTTAAACATTGAGACGTAGAAAAGTTTCATAATTTTTGGAGTTAGCGTGTGGGCGTGCAAGGAGAAAATGTGCACTAAAATCGCATTTTTGAAGCTAATTTTTGCTAGATCAGAAGATAAAATGGAAGCTCAAACGAATACGGAATTCGACGAAACTTGATTCGTTGTATTCGTAATTTCGTACTTATTTTGTGCTTAAATTTCATAGCAAATGAAGATAGTTTGCAGTTGGACAATCAGAGAGAGAGAGTGAGATAAAATACTTACTTAAACCCTCTTCCTCCCCTCCTTTCTTCATTTCTCTCATTCACTTCCTCCTCCTTTTCTAAATTAATGTCCTCCCCCAAACCCTAACCCTACCCACGTCGCACCCCCACCCACGTTGACCCTACCCCCTTAGCAGCCAATGACCCCCTCCTCTTCTCTCCCCAATTTTCTTCCTCAAATTATTTCATGACATGAAAGGAGCTTCATTTAAGGTTACTAGCTTCACCTACCTACCTTTAGCACCTCCTTTGTGAAACTTACGTGCCCGAGACAACTTTTAGACCTCACAAAGCTCTCCAGCATTTCCGAGAAGAAAGGGTTTAAGCTCCGGAGACCTCCAATTGGACAAAGATCCTTCCTTTCTTGCTTCATTAACTAATTGAAAGGTGTACCCAGATTTCTGAGAAGTTTGAAGATAATCTGAGCCAAAAAGCTGGGATTTTTAGGCGGTAGTGAGCACTGAAATGTCCGACATTGCAGTATGTAGTTTTCTAATGGCTGGGGTGAGAGATTCTTGCTTTAATAATATGTTTGAATAGTTTAATTAATTATGAAAAGTTAATTAGTTAGCCGTTTAAAGTTATAAGTTAATGCGACAAAGTTATGTAAGTTGCATGTTAGAAAACAATTTATGTCACCATTAGAACGACATTTAAAATATTTTATATAGTTATTTTATCAGTTACATGCAACATCCCCTGAGTTCAACACATGAACTATTCACTTAGTTATTTATTAGAAGCGTTGTTTGAATATACGGCACTCGAATTTCAAACAATGTGGATGGACACTTTATTATGCCGTAAATGACAATGGATGATTGGTTATGTTATAACATGGATGTGAATTTAAAATAATTAACATGTTGAGATAATATCATATTATTTGTAGTGGTTGAAATTTGATTAAAAAAAATCCATTTACAAGTTGAGCAGCTTGTTTATGTCAACCTATTTTAATAAAAATCAATGAGATGAAATAAATGATTAATTAAATATTTGTTTGATGGTTGAAAACCCCACACGGGCCTGGGGATGATTTTTGATTTACACATCTCCCTGGTTTATAGTTCGCGTGTTAAACGATTGATTAACAAGTGAGATAAGTCTCAAAAAAATTATTTTGAATCTTGCATGAAAATAAATGCACATTGGATGTCTAATGATTATTCGCGACTATTATTGGATGTACTGGATTTGGATGGGTGGAATTGCATGATATATGGTTGAATTTAATTTCAATCCGACATAAGAAAAATGAATAATTTAATAATATAAAATATAAGGTGAAATTCGATGTCCAATTTTGGATGGATGCGTTTATATCGAAATATCGATGAACATTCTAACTGTGAAGAATGTTTTTGAAGTATTTTTAATGTACTTATGGCTAGTTAAGATATTTGAATTTCAAATGAATAGTAACTTTTCAAAGTGAAGTTTGGTTTGGATTTGTACCGAAATTTGAGAAGAAGTTTTCTTTCGAAAGTTTCATTTTTATTTTTATTATGAATGTAAGGAAATTTTGAGCGTAAATGGAGTACTTTCAAAAAATAATATTATTCATTCATTAAAATAATGAAAAATTGGACCTAGTGAAATATTTGAATTTGAGACTAAACGACTAAAACGAATTTTCTAAAAGTAATTATATAAATTTTATATAGTTAAATAAAGAAATTTAGAAATGTTTTGATTTAATTATACATTATAAAATCGATTCGTGCTCGAATAGAACGTGTCACGCAGTGACAGTTCGCGAACATCAAACCGTCACTTTGGACTGACGTTGCGGGAGATCCAACCGTTGAATTCTCCTAAAACCGAATTGTTGGGTTCGTATCGAAAATATATTTCCAAATAATATAAGTGGTTTAAATTTGAATGGTTAGATCTTAAAATACATACAAATCAGTTTTGAAAAAGTCGCTATGGATGCAGTTCGGTGGCCGATATTGGGAACTGACTGTAAGGACCTTAATAAAATTATTAAAAATATAAATAAATTATGATAAATCATAATAAGTGGTATGGAAGGAGTCTGGGTGAAATATTCCACGATTTGAAAGATAAATATTATTTTTGTCTAAAATTTCTATTTGGCAATTACTGTGGGATTTGATATATGAATGTGATAAACTGGTTTGAGGTTCATTGTGAATGATATCTTTAATAATATTGTTCTTGAACCCAACCATTAACAGAATGAATTTTTTAAATAAGAATTGGGGAATTTTCCTAATTTATTAAGCCAAATCGAATTTTTATGAAGATTCCATAATAAATGGAAAGTGATGTTTTGGGTTTATAGTGAACAAGGCTTTTAAATGGCAATCATTCTTTAACTCGGTTAAGACGAGATGAATTTCTAAAAATTGGAAAATCATTGAGGTAAGAATTTTCAGATTAAAGGAATCGTACCTTTGATAAAATTAATGAGAACCTTTTTTAAAATAAAGGAAAATTTAAGTAAAGAATATTCTGAATTGGAATGAAATGAGTATTATCTTTGTATAATTGGAAAATGATTATAAAGATACACAAGTTATTTTGTAAGACCGGGTTTAACCCATTCTAAATAATTATTATGATGGTTAAAAGTCCAAGATGAAGATGGTGGTTGAAAACCGGAGATTTTCACATCGTTTGGACTATTGCTGATGTCTTGATTGGGCCGTACACCAAGACAAGGTAATAAGTGGTGGTAGCTTAAAACATACATGGAAATCGACCGGATGTGCGAAGACCTCTCTTCCGTATTGGATATACGGGATGAGGAATAAGGTGCCTTCGGTTTCGTTCAGACCCAGAACGAACTTGAAAATGGATTATGTGTCTTACATTATACTTGTATGGATGATGGATAGCGACTGCCCTCGGATATGGTCGACATACTGACCTTGTGATAGGTCCGGGAAACGTATTGTTTAGGAATTGCCAATTCATGAAAGTAAGAGTGGAACAGACTTACCGTTCCAAGGGTTGCTAAGAGCGAGTTCCAGGGACATGCGCTAGAGTGTCTCGAAATCAGTGAGGAGACATCCCTGCCTCAACTCATAGATGGAATCCAATTTCCGATACGCTGCCTTTCGGTTTTAGTTGTAAATCTATATGGCGACATTGTAGGATGGGGTACTATGTCGTCTATGATTGATACATTTATATTCGAAGTTGTTTCTTACACTATGCACTTATAGTAATATCAAAATTATTTGTTTTAAAAGTGTATCAAGCATTTTTGGCTATTATAAGGTAAAACTCTATCCTTCGGCTTGTGTTGCATTGTGGGATGGGACCTGAGTCTTATAATAGCATCATTTTTCTAAAAAGCATGCGCTATTTATAATTGTTTTAATTTCAAGCTTTAGTATTCGTGGGAGTAAAACCATTCCGTGACATACGACGTG
Source organism: Allium sativum (assembly GCA_030737875.1). Lineage (NCBI taxonomy): Eukaryota > Viridiplantae > Streptophyta > Magnoliopsida > Asparagales > Amaryllidaceae > Allium > Allium sativum. The sequence continues at coordinate 313,515,692 of CM060922.1, read as the reverse complement.
GTCCCATGACTTACCCTATTTACAGTAAAAGTTTTAATAATTGTTTTAGCTCTCGCACCAGTCCCATGACTAATCTGGAGTTTATTGTTTCAACCTAAAATCTGAGTGCCCATATTTTCCACACGGGCAGTCAGTAGTTTTAGTTTTGCAGATTCTTTTGTTTAACAGGATCCTGGATTACGGTTAGAGCTATATTCCGAAAGATCTGTATCTGTGTATTGTTTTCAGCTGTGTTAGTTGATGTATTTCCGCTGTGCATTGTATTTACATATTTTATTTCCGCTGGTATGTAAATTATTAATCTCTAATATTATTTTTCCGCTATGTAATATTTATTCGTGCTCTGATATTCATGTACTTTAATGTAAATTATTGTAATAACAACGAAAATTTCTGTTATTTTGTGTTCTGATGCATCGTGTTCTCATACGATCCGCGTTTTTCCGACTCTTCGTAGATCGGTGGATTTCACATCGTAACAAGAACTAAAATCAATTAATAGTTAACATTAAAATTCATTAATTCGAGAAGTCAAACCAAATAATTATCAAGGATAAAATGATCAATGATAAAAATACAAAGTAGTCCCAATTTTCATGTCCCTATTTTCAATTTCTTAGAATCCAATGCAATTGCTAATTATTTTTAATCAGAGTGAATGCATAAGTCAATAATCATTAACAATAGCGTACTTGTAATCCATTCACTACTAGAGAAATTACTAATTTTCAACGTCAATCAGTGATGCCACAATGATGCAAAGACGCCGTGACATCACTAAAATTTTGTTCGTCAATATGGTGTCATTAAGACATTGATAATTACCAACGTTTTGTGACATTTTCCTTAATTTTTTATTTGTTTTGTTTTGAAGGTAGAGCAATCTGCATCCTTGTGTTATTGTTAATTTCAACCATTCAGATCTAAGTATCTTACGGTCACAAGTGGTCATCCGCATGTAGTTTGTAGGTAACCAAAGCCATCAAATTAGAAAAAGAATATAATATTGAATTTACAGCAGCGAGCTTCGATATGTAATTAGCTTTTCCTTTTGTGTGTTGATAAGGGCACCGCGGTTTCTGCTAGGGGCTACCGCGGAGCCCTTTGGTTGGCGGTTAACCGCCAGCCAAACAAGCGTTTAGTCGGCGGTTGTCCACCGACCAAGGCTCGGTCGGTGGACAACCGCCGACCAAACACCTGTTTGGTCCGCGGTTATCCGCCGACTGAACACCCCGCTGATAGCCCCTAGCAACCAGCGGGGTGCCCTTAGCAACACACTTCCTTTTTTTGCCTTCTTCACCATTCCTTCCTAAACCCAAATCTACAAATTATTCCCAAATTTGCAAACCTAGTTTCTTTTATCTATTTCAATTGGAACAGGCTCTAAGGAAACAACGTACAATGAAGATGCTTGAAATTTGCTCCAGCCGTCGGTAATGTGAATGAACTCAACCATCTTTATCAGTCATTAGGTATTTACTCAATCGATCTCTATCGTTTTCTCGGATATCGTTTTGTTATGTGTTAATTTTGGCGATGTACATTTTGTTTTAGATAATTTTCTCTGCATTATCTTGCCAATCGAGGGAAAAAACTGGAAATGGAAACAGGAGATAAGATAATGCTGAAAAATACAAATATAAACCATATGATATTTTATAAAGTGCTAACCTCACGACAAATCTGTCTCACATTGATAATTAAGCACAAACATTTGGTGCTGCTTCCTCTTCTATTACGTCAAAACCGCTTTCATCCGATACTACTACATCTCCAGCTTTGCCAATTCTGCTTTCGGGTAACATCCAAAACGGTGCCACTTCTATTTCCTTTTAACTTTCCCAGATATGCCCTATCTTTGTAAATTTAGTTTTAGGTTCAAATTGAATATGCGGTCTTCACCTATTCCTAGTGTACTCCACCAATTCTGATTGTGAATGTCCCAATTTTTGATTTGAATGCCAAAGCTTTGCTTGGAAATTACACTAAGAGTGATTTTGGTTTGGTGAGTGCTCTCTCCACAAAAAGCTAAACGCTTAAATACTATTTGTGAAAATGTCAAAGAGGTCAGTCCTGTAATTGCTAATGCCTACTCCTCCATATGCATTGAATAATGCAGGAAGTCACCTGTGCAGTTAAAGTACTTTGCGGTTCTATAACGGTGGAGATGCAAAAAGGTGTAGCGGAAAAAACAGGGAAATAGCGGAAGTGCTAAAAGGTTCACCAAAAAGGAAAACAAAATACTTAAAAATAATTAATTTTCATTCACACAATATTTGTTTAGAATAAACAAATACTAATTAATATTGTATGACAATATCAAATAATATCATGGTTACACACACTAGATTTGATGATTTTTTAAGATTTTCACCTTATGTTGGCCACTTACTGCTTAAAGTTAACTATTTCCACTAACTTTTTTGATTTGTTTTAAAGGAGAAATGGTTAAATCATCATTTGTATAATAATATTGCTAAAGAAGACGCTAAATAGCCTTGATTAGTGGGCACTTTGGAAAATAGCGGTATTAAAGTGGATCTACTACTTATCAGCGCTAAATTGAAATAGTGTAGCATTCGAAAAGTGATACGGGCTATAGCGGAGCTTTAACTGAATAGGTAGTCACATATCGCTTTATAATTTGAACCTTCTCATGACACTATGATACCAAATATAAGCTTAATAGGGCAATAGGGCCTGCCCGTGACCGCTTAAAAGGGCAATGGCTCCATATCATTTTTATTTGTTTTTTTGTCAGAGAATATGTAAGATTTGTATGAATGGGTACATGAGTTAGGCATCTTGTATTTGATAAACTTGGCAGGTCTGATGCATCAGCTTAAAAGTAAAGTAAAAAGAAAAAAAAGTTAGGGAAAACAAGAAAATGCCATAAAATATGAAGCTAGGGCACTGTGGATGAGCTTCGAGGACAATGCATTGGTAGGGTACTGGCCGACTGAGCTCTTCACACACTTAGCCGATCATGCTACTATGGTGGAATGGGATAGTGAAGTCGCCAACATGTGCTCGAATGGTGAGCACACGTCCACTCAAATGGGCTCAGGTCGGGGTTTTTATCGAATAGAACCTCTTGTATTGTCCATTCACCTTTGTATATTAATGTTTTTTCCAGTAAACATAGAGGGGTAAAGTAAGTATCTAAATTAACATGTGAAGAAAATAACAAAAAGCAAATTTCAAATATAGGTTTATCAAAAAAAATTATTTTGGTAATAGACTTCATGGAATGTTGGGTACAAAATTGGCTTTAGCTTTTACCACACATTTCTACATGCACATTTTTAAGATAGCCCCCAAATGTGCGCATTTTAGACATCTGCATGTATAAACTTTGAGCTGATTAAATCCAAGCTTGTTTTTATAATAAATTTTTCAATGGAGCTTATTTGTATATTTTTCTTTTGTTCCCCTTATTTGGAATTAATAAAAATGTTATAAAAATCTCACATAAAATAAGAAAATAAACTGATGACGGTGATTTTTGTATATAACAGTCTTGCTTTTTTTTAATATGAGTTATTAAACTATTAAATGGTGTTCACATGAATAACAAACAATATTAGAGGGTTCTGCTTCTTTTGGGTAGGTTTGCCTAAGATGGGTTTAGTCATGCAAGCTAATTTCGAAACTTAGAACTTGTGGATTACAATAGCTTGAGCTGGGTTGAGTCCTCCTAGGAAATGTGCATAATTTGAAATGTTGTAAACTAAGTAATTAAAACAGAAAGTTCTGGCCTAATAATGAGCCATACGTTGATGACGATCCTCAAGGAACGAATGCCAATACATAGCTTTATTGTGCATGCACATCAGTTTGCACCTATGCATTCATGTGGTAGTTCAAAAAAAAGTGTTTTATTTAATGTTAAAGTTTAATGAAATGCAGAGATACAAAGATACTACCTATAGCATAAGCGAGACTGATGCACAAGAGAAAACTCAATTGAAGGAAGAACCAAAGCACACTTAGAGATGAGCCGCGAGAACACAAAAATTCTCTTTTGGAGTCCAAAAATTTAGCATGTCAATACTTAAATGGAGATGCATGACAAAACCAACCGAAAAAATCATGAAGTTGTTCATTTTATGTTATGCATGTGTTTAGCATTTAAGCAAGTTATGTATCATTATTGATGTCAGTTTAAACTCATGGATGTAGCAATATATTCACTTAAATAAATATTATAGAGTATTGTTTATCATATTGAATGATTATGAAATTGGTTTTTGTTGGTGTAATTTAGTATTACTGTTGATTATGTTAGATATAAGTTTATCATATTGACTTATATTGGTCTAAAATATGAGCAGCAGTAATATGACATAAAATATTTAAAATGGCATAGGAAAATTTTAAACTGTATTTACTGAAGTTGAGTATGTACGGCGTAACCAACAAGTAGGGAGTTTTTGCCGTAGGAATGACGTAAGAGGCACTAGGAGTCTTTTTGGGTATAGTAATGGCATAGGAAATCGTTGGCCTTAAGTACGGCGTAGGAAATGGTAAAAATAAATAAGACGTAGATAGGATATAGGAAGAAATGGATGTAAGAATGGCATAGGAAATATCCGGCATGGGAAAGGCGTAGCAAACTGTACTACGCATGGAGTAGGAATGACATATAAAATATTTTTTGTCACTCTTTGATTTTTGGCATTACATTAGGCATGGCAAACTGCAGTTTCCTCCGCCTTTCCTACTCCAAAAAGGCATAGGAAAATTAGAAAATTCTTGTAGTGATAATGTTGCAAAGAGCATGAAATAACGATTATTGATGTTTCATTTTATTTTTGTTTTATATGTTTTCTCATTTCTTCTTTAATTTATAGGAAATCTTCTCAATGGTAAGAAATAAATACCAATTTACTTATCTACAAAAAAAAAAACTTCTAAATGAACCATTAAAAGCATTAACTACATTCTAAATAGCTCCAATATAAAAGTAATATACACACCTTTTTATTGGTTCCTTTGAAACAAAAAAGAGAAGGTGAAAATTATACCCTATTGAGATTTTTTGCTGATTGAGTTGTGATATTGTTCCAAATCTCAATCATTTTTTATTCCTGTAACCAAAAAGAGTGACTAAAAAAAAATTATGAACTATTAGTGGTTCGGAAGTTTTGTGAAAAGGAGAAAGAGTGACAGTTCATATTGTTGTCATAGTAAGAAATGGTTTGATGAAGTAAAGCCTATAAACCTTAGTTTTTATGCTGATTCAACCATTAATGCTTTCAAACTTACATTATGATAATGAGAGGAAACTAAACTGAATCGAGGAACCTGCAGTATCAAGTTAACAAAAAATGTATATAATGCATGCTTTCAAAGAGTATGTAGGAACGAAAACATTGTACTATAAGAGCATCTCCAATGCACATCTTTTTTTGATGTGAACCACATAATACATAGATAATTAACAATTTTATTCAGTTTTTAGTCTCCAATGCTGATGTTAATGGTATGTGTAATATGATGTGGCATTTTTTTTATAGACATTATGAAATAAAATGTCTAGTTCTAGACATTGTATTTCACAATGTTAAATGGAAATTAATCACCACTTGTTTTTTGACACATACACTATTTTTAACATGTAAACATGTTTGTGTTGGAGCAACTAAAATAATTTTGTTGTGATATGCAGTACATCTTTTAATAAATCTATTCTACATTGTCTACCCTTTTGGTGCAACATAGGAATTGCATTGTGAATGATTGGAGATGCTTTAAGGCAAGAAACTTTTATGCATCAAAAAATTATCAATATTAAGTACAATGGTGAGAAAATATATCTAATTCATGAAGAAATGGCCAATAATTCGAACACTACGATAAACCTGCACCGTAAGAAAAAAACACAGTTTGTTTAGCTTTCGACTACTTATCAACATACAAGATGATCATCCACTTGATTGGTTGATTAGCTTTAATTTTGTTAGTGATCTGATCCTCCCCAAATCGGAAAATAATAAAACCTGTAACTTAGAAATCAAAATTATAAAATTAAAATATTTTTATTTAAAGAATAAAAACCTCAATTATTCAGCAATAAACTGAAATCCAAGAAATAAGAATAAATTAAATATGCCGATGAGATAATGAGTTAATAAATCTAATGTTGGAATGAGCATATAACAAATAACTAAGTGAATTTCATGAAAATGAGATGAGAACTTGGGAAAGCAGGTTTCGTTATCATAGGAGAAGAGAATATATTACCATTGAAATGTGGAAAGTGATAAAGCTGGCTACAAAAATATAGTGGAATGCTAAAAGCCTCTAGTTTTCCTCTTTCTAACACCAAGAATAAAAATAATAAGCACAATAAATTTTATATACATCTTAATATAAAAAACAATTCAAATAGTAATCAACCATCATGCAAAATCGTTTTGCATGGCAACAAATTTTGACCAACATCATTTTTCATAGTCATCAACCATTGAACTAACATTGTTCTGTGGTTGATTGCCATAGAAAATGGTGTTGGTTAGCGGTTATTTGTCGTATAAGAAAATACGACAACAATGTATTTGGTATCCTTTGAAAAGTTTGGTATCAGAAAGAGTGTAGTATAGAATTTTACAGTATCTTTTAGTAGTGGTATTAGAAAAAAGAAAACGAGGTGATCTTAGCAACACACAATATATATTTGAGGGCACAAATGAAACCAAAGTAAAGGAATCATCAATTTTTGAATCTAAATAGGGTATTTAAGGCATTTCAAAAAAACTTCAGGTTAGTGATAGTGTAACATCCCGAAATTCTGTTAATATTAATATCCACAAATTAAAGAATAACTAATCTCAGACATGAGAATTGTGGGAAACGGGTTGCGCAATTGTGTTAGTCTCGGAATTCTGGTTGAAATAGAGTCTGAGTTTGCATGAATTGGACTTCGTATGAAGAAGTTATGGCCATCGGAAGTTTCAGAAAATTCAAAACAGATTTCAGAAATTTAAAATTCAAAAATTCGGAGTCAAAACAGGCTAGGCGGGAAAATTCCCGCCAGGCCCAGGTCGACCCTAGGGTCGACTGGGCAGTCGACCTGCCTACCAGGTCGACTATAGAGTCGACCTGGGGGTCGACCTGCCTACCAGGTTGACCTGGGGGTCGACCTGGCAGTCGACCCCCCCCCCCACTGAGTGATGACCCATTAGGATTTTGACCTAATCTGGTTGGCTGGGATTAGTTCTGAACTGATCTAACGGTCTAAAATAAATCCTAACTCTATAAATACCTAGGTAGTCTCTCACCCTAATTCATAAGAAAAATAGAATAGTTACCGTCATACCGTCGCCATGGAGATCAATGGAGCCGCCGCCAACTAAGAAGGAAGAAATGCTAATTCAATTCTAATTCTCTCAACCCTAAAGCAAAGCAAAACTCTCTTTTCTTCTCTAATTGTGAGTATGATAGTCTTAACAAGATTATTATCATTTTAATTAGGTTAAGTCATGAATGGATTGTGAGTAGATGATGTGAATTGTCATATGCTATCATGTATGTTATTAATCCTATGCTATGTGGTGATGATATCCTATATGTTGTAAATCATGCTATGATGATGTTATGTATGTTGAAAGTTTCTATGCTAAGTTGCGATGAATCATACATGTAAAAAGCCATGATGTTACTATCTATGCTAGTTAGTTCATATTAATTAAAACATCATGTTTGGGCTATTTTGATTTATATAACAAGTTACATATGCAAGTTAGATTGATTAGAAAAGTTATGAACATATCTATTATGACATCTAGAACTATGCTATGACATATGTGATATCCTATGCTAGTTCACACCATCATTATGTTTCCTATAAACCCCATATACAAGTTTATGTATAGATTTGGGCTATGATCATATCATGTAAATTGTGACATTTAACAAGTTGACACCTTTTGATCCTTAACATGTGTGGTTTATGCAAGTTTCACCCCTATTATGATTAGATTTATTTTAATTGTCTGGATGTTGTGATAATTTATCTTTGTGCCATGTGTTAGACTATTCAAGTCTAGCCTATATTATGCGTTGAATAAGCGAATGTATAAAGGTGGGGTAGGGGTAATATTAAGGATTTAATATTAAGATGTTGGGGTGCAATTGATATGATTTTGCATGCCATGAGTGGATGACCATAATTGAGTTAATTATGGACATCATTAAAATTGGACTTAATTAATAATTTGGATAGGGAATTATTAAAAAGTGGGGTAAAAGATTGAAAGTGTCAATCAATGCTTAGGACACGAGGTTGGACTCGTTTGTGACGTAAACCTGCCCGGAACCGCCCGACAAATCCAGTGGTCACAAATGTCAGCCCAATGTGAGAGGTCCTAGGCCTAAACTAAAGCATAACAGTTGTAAAGACACGAGGTTAGACTCTTTTATGGTGTAAGACTGCCCGGACCCGCCCGGCAAATCCAGCTGCCATAAATGCCAGTCTAATGTGAGAGGTCTTTATGAGGTTATGGCCTGAATGAATTAAGAAATACTTAACCAGATAAACATGTAAAGTGGGACATGGGGGTTAAGTAGGTGCCTTGGGTGGCATGAGGAATCTAGTGGGTGCCCTTAGTGGCATGTGAAATACGATTAGTAAGACTTAACCACTACACCAAAACAGCCTATTTGGCACACTAGGATATGGAGATTTGATACGGCTTTAAGCCGTATCAAATTTGATACAGCTTATAGCCGTATTAAATTTCATTTGCTACGCCACAACCGATCCGCACCTTTCCAATCTTTAAAATCTGACCGTAGATTTCTAATACTTCGGATCAGTTCATATGGCAGGGCCTTTAGCCGTATCAAAACAAATTTCGCACTCCCTAAAAACTTCGGTCGTTTCTCTTCTTTCTATTCTTTCAGTCGTGCTCAAAAACTCTATCCCCTAGGGTTTTTTATGTGCTTCAAATCCTAGCTTGCGAATCGATTAATCTTCAGGCAATCTTCGAATTGAATGATGCTAACAGGCTTCACGATCTAGAATACCAATCTCTCGATCGATTTGACACAGTAAGATCTCTGATTTGTTTTAATGCTTGTATCATTTGCGCTAGTGGCCTCCTTCTCCTCCTCCAGGTACTTCGATTTTTTAATATATATTTTTTAGGTTTAAGTTCGATCTTGATTTTCTTTGTTATTGCTGCATGGTTAAAAAATCAATTTTACAGTGTTAAATATATGAGTGTCGAGTTTAACTGCGTGACTGGTTAATTGGTAATGTTTAAAGTGTTAAAAAAAGCAATTTTTTCCAGCAAAGAAAAAATATAAAGAGGGGGATGTTTAATCTTTGTTTTAATTATTGAGTATTTGGGTTTGCGGGACTAGTACAGTAGAACCAATGATGTGTAGGAACATTTAACCTCCATTCCAATGGTATCTTAGTCTAAGTTTTATTGTTTGGACAAACCATACTGATCTTTGTAAAAGTATATGAATTAAAAAAAAATTGTTGGCTACTTTTAAAGGTTAAATCATGCATTTATCTCAATGGTCATGCACTTATATGCATCAGCTTTTGATATTGCTTCACCTATTTTGCAAAGTTACTGTCTGCACAATATTTCATGTCAAAAATGCATCTTGTGTTCAATTATTAATGATGAAAAAGCACATTATACATTTGTTGTCGCTTCTCTGTTTTATAACATATGTGGATGATCCTTTGTCTTGGTGTTCACCTCGGCCTTTACTCTTTCTACATAAAATTCACTTTTTTTAAACTTTATTTGCTTCCTTCAGTGCATTCCCACATACAAAAAATACCTCCTTTCTTAATCATCTCATATTGCTATTAAGGAACGTACGTTGCTATCAACTAGAAAAGTTTCCCATTTACATGGATGTTTCTCCATCCTCATGGTACCTATGTCTATGTTGTGAATGATTAAGGTCAACAAATATATGTTCATAACATTTGGCATGTAATAAGTTGTTTCTTCCTATCCTTCAATTATCTAATGTGAACAAATGATATCATTGACAGCATGACAACTAATACAGTATTTGATGCACTTTTAAAATGAATTGTTCCATTTTAAATGTTCATATACCATTATAATCCTTGCGAATCATTTTATATAGCACTTGAAATATACATATTTTGAAAATATAGGCGATTTAATTGTACCAGCAATCATGATATCTTGGCTGGAAGTAATATAAAGGGTTATTTAACAACTGTTTATAATGGAAAATGAGTTAATTGACCATACATGCTTTTTTTTTTTGGCAAAGCCGACCGGTTTTTATAGTGATCCGTAACACTTTTATTAAGAAAAGTAAGAGAACATGAAAGTACATATGATATACAATATGTATATCAGCAACGAGCTCCACGCAGGGAGAAAGAGATGGTTGCTAGTTCACTATCCTACCATATTACATTCACGTCAACTTTGCTTCACCTATTACAAAAAACATAATTTTGACTTTCAAGAACAAAGAGCCTAGCCTTTGCTAACACCCTACGTCTTGCCTTTTTCTTGCATGCTCCTCAACAATTCCTTTTTAATACTGCGTGTGATGGGAGACTTTGTTCCTCCCGTGTCAGCTGAGATAGAATCAACTTGAACACTTTGCAAGTCTGGTGGCCTCTCCTAATTTTAAGTGAGATGAATTGCATTTCATTGTTGTTTTTATGTATTTTATTTACAGGCATTTGTAATGTTGAAAGCAGAGTTGGTTTGTTTGCTGTTGTCCTTATTTCCTCACATTTTATTACCTGATTTTTCTAGCAGCCCCCAAATTGTTGAATGCTTACCGTATATTTCTCATTGTAGAAATTATTTATAATGTCTTAGTTTCTAGTAACTTTGACTTTCTCCTAACACAGTTTTCCTATTTTCATGATAATATTAAATTGGCAATCTTAACACAAATATGCCTGTACAACATTGGTCAACGAAAGCATGCTCCTATTATAGTTGCTTCTTAATATTTTGAACTAAATTATAAATTTTCAACTTAGCAAGTCTTTCACATGGCGAGAAATCAATTTCATGTGTTCCCTAAATAATAGCAGAAGAACCAATAATTTTATATCACCAAAAAATCAGTCAAAGTGGAATAGTTAGTTAATAATATTAGGTGTCTTCTACTAATTCCACGAGTAGTCATATACTTGGCATATAAAAGAAATCTATAGTTTTCAATTCTAAGATGATATTGTTTTCTATTTTATCTTATGATTGGTATAATTAAGTATTGTTTTTATCTCTTTTTCATGGTCTAAACTATAAATTTATGGTAATATAGCAAGTGCTAGATTTTTTAGTTTCACGTATACGAAAAATTTAGACTTTCGTTTCCTGGCAAAAATAATAATCATGGATACTTGTGTGTGTGTTTGTGTGTGCGTGAGCATGTGTGTGTGCGTGTGTATGTATGTATGTGTGTGTGTGTGTGTATATATATATATGTGTGTGTGTGTGTGTGTAGAGCATGGTTGAATAAGAATAATATATTGGATTGCTATCATATTGAATAATTTCAAATTTATCAAAGTCTGTATGTATGTCCATTTCTTATGCTTGGTATATGGTTATTTGTATTATTCCCAATACTTTGTTGCATCTTATTCTATTTATTTGCTGTTTACTTTTCCTTTTCGTGATTTATCATTTTAAATTCGAACCACTAAATTGATGTAGGTGTTGGGCTTTTTAGATCTTATGGTCCATTGTCAAATGGATTCTAGATTTTTGTAACACTGTACTTTGTCTATAGATGTTTATAGGTGTAACATGTTTGAATTTCTCAAAGAAATTAGTTAATTGTATCTGGGTTATCTTACGAGTACTATTTCCCATAAAAAAAGTCGTATCATCTTAAGAATATAAATATGAAATAGAGATAGAAACAATGTCATAGATTTTTCTAACTTTTGCCAAAGAAAGAAGAAGATTAAGGGGTTGGACATGCTTTTCCCAAAGCAAGACAAGGACCACATTGTTGGTTGTAGGCAGGCAGCTATTGCGGAGGTTGGTGTGGCTGGTTCTACAATTCTGTGACTGCAAGGTTCGGATCTGCGTAGGGTTGCAGATATGGGTGAGGGTTCATGCGAGTTTGCTGACTAAGTATTTTTGCTTTGGTTCTTTCATTCCAAGGCTTACGAAATTCACCTAAAATCAGGTATTTTTTGGTTGATCTACTTTTTTATATATAAAAAAAATTAAGTGCACACACATCGGCACGCTACGCAGTTTTATCAGTAGCTCAATGCCTTTTGGTTGGTACTTTCTTTTACGGCTTTTACCTCAATGAATTTAAGACAGTGATAATATTCGAATATGGTGAAGGGTACATGTTCACTCTTATGCATCTGTATGAAATTACATTTTGAGATTTGTTCATTTAACAACTTAAAAAATCAAGGGGTCTTTTGTTTTTTCTTAAATGTTTATTTCAAGAGCTCAATCCTTTTCCCTTTCATAACACATTTGGGAAAATCACAAAAACAAAAACTCATAGTTTGTATCCAAAGACAGATGGATGAATTTATTTGACTAAGGTCTAGCGGAAGAGTTTTAATTAGAATGTATATGGACTGCCATGCTTAGTTGAGTAACATAATGTCTACGGACTGCCATGCTTTGTTGAGTAACATTGCAGATACTGAAACGATGCTCTAGTATGGAACTGTACTTTCCAGAGGAGTTAAAACATCTTTTGAGTAACTTTGTTGAGTAATATTATAGTCTAGTTTTCTAAACGCACAAGAAAAGTTTGTCATACACTCTGTTGTGAATTTTAATTTTGCTGTGACTTTTCAAACCAAAATATTTCTGTTCCATTCCGATTGGTAACATGGACATCTTTGCAGTATATTATGTGTTCCTGTACGCACATATTTCTTGATTATAATCTGATTTATTCACTTAGGAACACCTTTGGATCTAAATGTAACAAATATATCTACTATCAGAACTACTGGATTTTCTACATTGAATCAGTCAAAGAGTGCATGCCCCATCTTGGTCTATGGGATTATGGTCGATGAAGATAGTGATGTTGAAGACGATGGTTCAATTGTCAACACAAATGTAGAAGAACTGATGGACAAGATGAATAAAGACCTGCAGCCAGTGGAATTAGAAGAGCATTTATGCTTGCAAGCTTACAACTATGCCAAAGTAAGTTTCTGTTCTTGTTATTTTATTCTGTCTGTGTCTTCCCTAGGAACATATTATTCTGTTAAGGCTGTAAACACAGCAGACAAGGAGTAAGTGGGCTTTGTATCCGAACCTGATTGGTATTTTTATTATTCAACATGCTAAGATAATCGGATGAATAGCTAACTATTAGCCATATAGAAATACAACACGGTAGTAATTATACCATAGTAGAATTATCCAGTTTCAGTTATTTGTTATTTTCAGTTTATTCTACCAACTTAAATGTTAATCTAGATTATTTGTTTTAACAATAATATTCACAGTGTCAGTACATATTCTTTGAACTTCAAATATCCATATATTAATATTAGTCACATATCTAAACAAATCAATGATCAAATGACAGAAATATGATTATAAAAGGAAAATTGGTATGATAAAAGAGAATGATTATTGTTATTACAACCTTTAGACATTATTACTACTTTTATCGTAATTATATTTGGGACATCGATTTGTCAAGGGGTCCCTCCTAACAAAAACTAAGCAAACTGCAGACCATGATCTTTTAATCAATTAACCTTCTCATGGTCTCTTCTTCTCATTTCCCCTTTAGACGCAACAAATTCTAAACCCATATATTTTTCCCAAGATATTTATTACAAAAATAAAATAAAATAATATTGAACTTATAATTTGATAGAGGCGTGTTAATTGATATCAGAATTTTCATTGGTATCTTACATCGTGGTCAGGTGTTTACTCCATAGCTTTTCTATTTTATCAATAATAAATATGAAAGTTTTACATAATCATTTATAAGTTAACTCACACTGCTTTTTTCTCTAAAAAAATATGTATTCTTTGTTGGCATATGTGAAAGGAATTAGAAATAGCATTCTTTTATTTTTGTGCTCTTGATAAGCTTGCTGAAACAGCAAGCCGGCTTGCTGTTTCAAACAGCAACAGCTTGCTTGCTGCTTGACACAGCAAGCTCAGGCTTGCGGAAACAATCAAGTCTTCAAGCTTCAATTTCTTCGCAAAAAACCATGAGCATCTGACCTTGAACTTCCACCGCCTTCAATCCCGTGAAGCTTCTCATCCACGTCTTTGTCTCGCAACGCAACGCCATCTCTGTATACTCATCGACTGTCACTGCTTCAAAATACGAACGTAGGCGCAGTTATTGGTTATAACAATTCGATAATCATTGTACTAATTCATGTTGCAAACACATCTCTAGGCTTGGATCGCATCGTAACTTTTACCTTTGAATGAAACTTGTTTTGTTCGATTCTGTTTCGTTCATGTCATTTTCAGGTGGTTTTAACTTCCTTTTTTGTTTCCAATCATGTAGAATTTTTTTTCTTAATGAGATGTTTGTGCCACTAGACCTAGATCATTGGACTAGTGTATTTGGAATATTGACCGTAAATAATTATTGGGAGAATAAATAAAAGAAAATAATAGGCTGTAATTGTTTTAAATGAATTGTATTTTATAAATTGTTTTAACAGCTCTCATGGAAGTGCTTTTCATTTGGATTCAACGCTCAAGTCTGTATTTGACCTCTAGGTTTCAGATAATGAATTGGCAGAGATGGAAATAGTGATTTCATCCTTTTAAAATTTACAGTTGATGGATGTATTAGTTGATGAAATATATTTCATCCTTTGAATCAGTTCTGTTAATTTCAGAAATGTATTAGTTGATGACACTAGTGATTCCACTATTTCCAAATGAAAATACCCTGTTAATTTCAGAAATTTATCAGTCGCCACATACTATACATCACGGCTTGCATGACTACGTCCAAATGAAAATAGTCTGTTAATTTCTTCCTTGCTTCCTGTGGCTCCTGACTATCTCTGTTTTCGCACCCGTCACTCTTTTCCTAATTTCTCTGTCCGACCACTTTAAATATCATGGTAGAATGGTGTACGCATATTCCTTATGAGAGTATTAATATGAGAAATAATAGCAGCTCAGTTGCTTGTGTGAGAAATGCTGCCTCATTAGGGGCAACCATTTTATGTATCACTGTGGCCAGAATTTGGTGCATGTCCTATACATGGAAGTTATTCTTGAAGCCCTTATTTCAAAAGTATGTCCCTTGATGAAAGGTTCTCATCTTTTTGCAATAAAAAGTTTAACATACCTGTGGTTTGATTCTAGGGTATATAAGTATTATATAAGTATGATAGGGTATATAAGTATGATATGGTATATAAGTATATAGGGTAAATAATAGCTTAGTCACATATCTGACCTTTGCAACGAAGTTGCTTCATGTTGATTTGTGTGTCCTACTCTCTGTTTATTATTTAATTTGAGTTCCACCTTTGTTTAAGTGAATTTGCTATGTTGTTTTCTTTGCAAGCATCATGTGTAAAGGTCCCTAAGCATCATGAAAATGATTGAAATAATTGCAGGAAAGACAAAATACAGTAAAGCGAATTTAAAGGTTTTGTTGGAGCATTTCTACTTCTCAATTGATATAAATTAACGATAGTAATTTTTATGATACTGATTAACAGTTAAATCTCATCTCATACGTTATACAACATTACGATAACTTAGCGACTGGACTAAAAAATTAGGCATCAGGGATGGTTGATTCATATCTCCCTGTCGGGTGAATCTGGTATATCCTACAACATCTGATATTTGATGGATGAATTGCGCATAAACTCATCTCTAAAGCTAATTAGTGGACGAAGCACGATACCTCCGTTTGTGAATTTGTACATACGTTCGTAGTACGATACGAAGTCTCCTGCCAAATTTTATGCTAACTGGTCATATCTAATGATTTTCGGAAAAGTCCTTTCCGAAACTTGGGTTGTTCTGTTGCTATACGGCTGTTTTTGTATGTTTTATAGTGCAAATAATATTTTTAAAATAATAGAGATATTTTGAATTAGCATTGTTTTCGGATTGTTGTCAATCGTTTTTGTAACCGGTGAAGTCTGCGGATATATACTACTGTAACCACACAACGACACAGAAATCAACCGTACACATACGCATGTGTGCAGGCTCGACTCAAAAGCAAGACATGAATAAGGAATCATGTCCTTTAATTGTATGTTGGAATGAATAAGGAATCTAGATATATATTTAAAAATATTTTTCATGTATATGTTGACATATTAATATACTAAGTAACATGAATAAATTCCGAAAGTTATCTACAAATTAGAATCAGTTTTAATTGTATGCATGCATAAGGAATCATGTCCTTTAATTGTATGCTTAAGGACTAATGTCCTTTGATTGTCTATAGCTTTTGGAAACATTATCATGCCTCTTGTTTTGTTTCATACCTTGGAAATAGACAACACACCTGACATATTGTTCATTTGCATAGTACATGCACTTTTAGTTATAAAAGTTTAGAAGCCGCCAGGACTGCACCTACTGCCATATTGTTCAATTGCACTTTTAGTTATAAAATTTGTGTTTTGTGCAAGTTGATCAAGGGACCTGCTGCCCTTTTTTTTTTTTGTTTACTGCACCTACTGATTGTCATTGTGGAATAGACTTTTGAGTAAATTTCTTAGTAGGCATTGTTGCTATGCATGACATTCTTTAATCATTTTGTAAAATTATCATTCTGTAAATGAAGCAGAATGAAGATACTGTTAGCCGTTAGGCACTCTACTTTTATCCATTCGACCTGACACCTAAAGACAAAAGGATAGGAAATGTAAATTTATTGTTGCATGTACAAAATTTTAGAAGGCGTCAGGACTTCTTGTTGTGGAGGCGAAATTAAACTGATGTTTGTTATTTTAATTTCTTTTTAGGCTTTGGAACAAGCATGAGTTGTATGGGCTCGACAACTGCAGTTTTGTTGTCTTTTTTTTTTTATACGAAGAACTGTGAACATTATGCTTTGTATATATTGTGTTATGTATTAACTGAAGTTATGATTTATATATTAATCGAATTATTCTTAGCGTATCTTCTTTATATATTGTTATATGAGTGTAGCGTATCTTCTTTATTGTGCATTTATATATCAATGGGTGTAGTGATTTTGTATATTGCATGTATGATATACCGATTTTGATACGGTTAAAAGCCGTATCTAATTCATTGTTATCATTGTAGGAGTGAGGCATTAAATACGGTTTTAAGTCGTATCAGTATACCAGTTTAATACGGTTTTAAACTGTATCAAATTTATCAATTGATACGGCTTAAAACCGTACCGATCTATGAAATTGACAATGTCAGCATACCAATTTGAGACGGTTTTAAGCCGTAGCAATTGATCAATTTGATACGGATTAAAACCGTATCAAATTAGAAGTTGGACAGTGTCCGCATGCTAATGTGATACGGTTTTAAGCCGTATCAATTGAGAAATTTGATACGGTTCTAAACCGTATCAATTGAGAAATTTGATACGGTTCTAAACCGTATCAATTGAGAAATTTGATACGGTTTTAAACCGTATCAAATGAACAGAGACGCCATTTTTTGATACGGCTTAAAACCGTATCAAATCGAATTTGATACGGCCATTAGCACTGCCAAATTGGCATTTTTGGTGTAGTGAACCAAACACACATGTAAATGAACATGACTAAGAGGGTTAAGTGGGATATATTGATGACAATCTAAAGTGGGTAGCTTGTGGGGGCCCATTTCAACCAGTATCCCAAACGTATCTTTGTGGGCTCGACCCAAGTCGAGGACGGGACACGCATACTACACAGCCGTCGTTTTGGTCGCTTACATGTCGTCCCAGTAATCGTGCCCCACCCTAGCCTAGTCCCTAGGGTATCATGATACAACCAAGAGGGTTACTGGTGCAAAGGACCACGTAACTAGGGTTTCCTTAATGGGTTAAACGTGGTTAACCCAACTCATCCAAGTACCAAGTTGGTTAAGTGTACCCAAGGTTCATGACTTAACCCTACCAACCCATCGTGTTTAATTGGTTAAGTATCCAAGCGGTCCATGACTTAACCCTACCATGTGGCATTAATTAATTTAATGCACCCAACCTCTCACATTAGACCTTGTTGTGGTTACTAGTTAGGCCGGGCGGGTCCGGGTAGGTTTACACCACAACTTAGTCTAACCTCGGGTTTCACGTGCAACATGACCAACTACTCACATTGGGTCCTATTGCTTGTAGCCACTAGTTAAGCCGGTCGGTTCCGGGTAGGTTTATGCTACAAGCTCAACCCAACCTCGAGTTGGCCATCCTCGTGTCTTCTAAGTGTCATGTCCATCATGTTTTCAAAACACATTACAAATTTTCAAGCAATTGGGTAGACCTAACTTAATAGGTAAATTCCCAATGGGTAGACCTAACTTAATAGGTAAATTCCCAAGCTTATGTTTTTATGTCTTTTAAGTTTACCCAACCCCAAACGCAATCCCCTCGCTTTACATATCGCAATAGCGCATAAAGGATAGAAAGAGGGAACTTGGCAAAATCATGACATAAAGGTGTTGGAGCCACAAGCTAAACATGGTGGCATATGAGACAAAGATGTGATCATAAACTTGCATATCATGTTATCAACTTGCAAGATATTCATAAGCATGCATAACATCATTTTAACTTGCATATATAGTGTTCATATGCATGCATAACATGGTTTCAACTTGCATAAGGTTCATATGCATGCATAACATGGTTTCAACTTGCATAAGGTTCATATGCATGCATAACATGGTTTCAACTTGCATAAGGTTCATATGCATGCATAACATCAAACTTGGCAAATAGGCGGAACATGGCCATAGATAGCATGAGATAAGAACTAGTAACATGCATATAACATTATATGCACGTTAATACAAGGTTTATGAGAGTTTCAAAGTTGCATCATGCAACATTTCCAACCAAAGATCATATCTTTCTATGCATAAAGCCAAGGTAATGACTTTACTAACATGCATAGAGTAAGCTTATGCATAAAATCATAAGATCAAAGCACATATCATGATTAACCCCAAACTCAACTTGCAACATAACATATTAACTTCATAGTTAAAATACAAGAGTAGAAATAGGCTTACAATGCTATGACGACTCAAATGAGTATAGCAAATGTAAGAAACCCCCTTATGCAACTAATTAAAACCCCAAAATGCAAGCAAACTTGATCAAGACTCCTCCTTTATGATGCCAGTAGAGAAACAAGACTTTAATGCAAGCTAAAGAGGATCATACAAGCCCAAATACACTTGTATGCATGGAAATCTCTTAGAAAATTGTTTAGGAATTTGATGAAGAGAGTGGAGGACATGAGAGGATTGATTTTGCCATAGTTTAGTTGTAGGATAGATTAATGATGATTTATGGTAGGTTAGGGTCTTATTTATAGATTAGGCTAGTGATTTAGACCATAGGATTAAACCCTAGTTCTCATCTCAACCCTCCAAATCGAATCTGGCCCCCCAAGCTCAACACAAACCCAAAATGGTGCACCAGGCAGAACTGGGCGTCTGAGCCAAGTCGACAGCCAAGTCGACAGGGCTGTCGACCTGGTCAGACCCAGTCGACTCCCAAGTCGACAGGGCTGTCGACTTGGGTACAGTGGCGGGAATTCTCCCGCCTGGCCCAAACTGGCCCAATTTCCAAGCTTAGATTTGAATTTGAAAATCTATTTTTATTTAGAAATTTTCTCAAAACTTTGTTGGGCCTTAATCGGGTCATACGGACTCCGATTTTCGAAAACTCGGACTCTATTTCGCGTATTTTTCCGAGACGAACTCAATGGCATAGCCCGTTTCCCTTGATTCAGATTTATAAATTAAATTCTGCCTCGATTTCTGTTATAACAGGTTATTGAAATACGGATTGTTACATTCTCCCCTCCTTAAAGGATTTCGTCCCCGAAATTCTCAAGTTAGGAAGAACGTATCCTACCATCCAACATCCATCTACTCAAAACATCATCCACGAGCAATCATTGTCCTTAAATGGTTCTAAATGCTATATGATCATATGCAAAGGTGTGTGTATATGTACTTATCTAATGCGAAAATCAGGAGGTTACTGATTCAGTAAACCCCCTTAATGCAAAATATGCTAGTGAAATGAGTCCATATGTATGCAAATTCCTAACATAATTTATAATCTCTACATGAGTGCACATAACATTCATCCATATGCAACATCCACATGATAGCATAACAAGTTTTCATCCATGAATAAGCATAAACACTCATGCATATGCGGTATGAAAGTGTGTGAGCCGATCTTAGTGCCTAACGTGTATTATGCATCCACGAGTATCCACTTGCAAACACTTGCAACCACTTGCAACCATCAAGCATAACATGTTTCAAACACATGTTTCATCCAAAGGGTTTCTACCTAAGGTTCTCATGACAAGATTAACATGATAAACTAGATAAACATGGATAGCAAAGAGAAAGATATGCTAACAAAGAAAAGAGATTGAGAGTGTACCCTCAAAAAGGAATGGATAAAGCTCACGCATCTTCTTCTCGGTTTCCCAAGTTGCGTCTTCTTCGGCTTCACCCCATTGAACCTTCACCAACTTGACCTCTCTATTCCTTAGCTTCTTAGTCTCCGTCCCCAAGATACGAATCGGAGCTCTCCTCAAAGTAGCTTCTTTCTCCACTTCCACATCTTCTAGAGCACTTGGCTCAACAACCTCTGCTGACTCATGTAAACACTTCCGGAGATGCGAGACATGAAAAACATCGTGTAATCCGGCAAGCTTCTCGGGCAATTTCACTCTATAAGCCATCTGCCCGATCCTCTCTATAATAGGGAAGGGTCCAACAAATCTCGGTGCTAACTTCCCCATGGCTCCAAATCGGACCACATTCCGCAAAGGAGAAAACTTCACGAAAACCATATCTCCAACACCAAACTCCAAATCAGATCTTCTCTTATCGGCATAGGATTTCTGTCGGTCTTGGGCCGCTTTCATCCGTCTTCGAATCAACTCGATCTTCTCGGATGCATCTCTGATCATATCAGGCCCAAGTATAAGCTTATCTGTAGTCTCCCACCAACATGTAGGCGACTTGCACGGCCTCCCATATAAGGCTTCAAATGGTGTCATCCCTATGCTTGCTTGATAACTGTTATTATATGCAAACTCAACAAGAGGAAGATGGTCTTCCCAAGTACCACCAAAATCCAGAATACAAAGCCATAACAGATCCTCGAGTACCCTATTCACCCTTTCGGTTTGACCGTCCGTCTGTGGGTGATAAGCAGTACTTAGATTCAACCTCGTGCCCATGGCTTCTTGCAAGCTATTCCAGAACTGACTTGTAAAGATTGGGTCACGGTCACTGACTATACTAGAAGGGACTCCATGAAGTCTCACAATCTCGCGAAGATATACAGACGCTAGCCAAGATGCGGTCCTCTTGCTCTTTACCGGAATGAAATGAGCACTCTTCGTAAGTCTGTCCACAATGACCCAAATGCTCGTATTCCCTTTCCTTGACCTTGGTAGCCCATCAATAAAATCCATGGAAATACTCTCCCACTTCCAAAGTGGAACGTCTAGAGGATGCAATAGCCCACCGGGCTTCTTCGACTCGGCCTTAACTTGCTGGCAAATGATACATTTAGAAACAAACTCTGCCACATCCTTCTTCATCCCAGGCCAAAAGAAAATACGCTTCATATCTTTATACATCTTATCTCTGCCTGGATGTATAGTCAACTTGGAGCGATGCGCTTCCTCAAGAACTTTCCTTACTAGATCTTCTACCACTGGAACACATAACCTCCCATCTCTCCTCAGCCAACCCTTGTCATCAATAGAATATCGAGCGAGATGACTAGACGTCTCTCCTCGAATTAGCTTATCCATAATCTCAACTATCTGAGGGTCTTCCCTCTGCGAAGCCCCAACTTGATCAAGAAGGGTAGGTCTGAGTTCCAGAGATGCTAAAGAACCGGTCATCGACTCAATTGCCAAAGAGAAATCAAAGGTTGCCACATACTCTAAATTCTTCATCCCAACGAATAGAGGACTTAGGGTCAACCTCTTTCTGCTTAGTGCATCAGCCACAACATTACCCTTGCCAGGGGTATAAGCTATCTCGAAGTCATATGATGCCAAGAATTCCATCCACCTTTGCTGCCTAAGATTCAGATCTTTCTGCGAGAAGAGATACTTGAGTGATTTGTGATCAGTATACAACTCAAACCTTTCGCCTAAAAGATAGTGGCTCCAGGACTTGAGTGCAAAGACAATCGCCGCCAACTCCAAGTCATGAGTGGGGTAGTTCTTCTCATGAACTTTAAGTTGCCTACCCCCATAACATATCACTCTTCCCACCTGCATTAGAACAGCGCCTAACCCCGTGCCACATGCATCGGTATACACGGTAAACATCTTACCGCCATCGGGCAATGCCAAAACTGGAGCTGTGGTAAGGGCCCTTTTTAGCCTTTGAAAAGCGAGCTCACACTCTAAGTCCCATGCAAAGACTAAGTTCTTCTTCGTCAATCTAGTGAGAGGGGCTGAAATCTTAGCGGAGTCTCTAATGAACTTCCTATAATAGCCTGCCAGACCGAGAAAGCTTTGCACTTCGGTTGCATTCCTAGGAGTCTTCCAGTCTTGAACTGCAACCACTTTCCCGGGATCCACAGCTATACCCTGCTTAGAAACTATATGCCCAAGAAACCGGACTTCCTTTCTCCAAAAGTGGCATTTGGAGAACTTGGCTTTTAATTGATGGGCTCTAAGCGTATCCATCACTTCCCTGAGATGTCTAGCATGCTCTTCCTCGTCTTTTGAGAAGATCAGAATATCATGCACGAAGACCACGACAAACTTGTTCAAGAACTCCCTGAACACCCTACTCATCAAGTCCATGAAATATTCGGGTGCATTAGTCAAGCCGAACGGCATGACAAGCCATTCGAAGAATCCATCTGGAGTCCTGAACGCAGTCTTGTCTATACTGTCTTCAGCTACCCTGAGCTGATGAAATCCAGTAGCCAGATCTAGCTGAGAGAAAACAGAAGCACCAACAAGCCGGTCGAAGAGGTCATCTATCCTCGGTAATGGAGGCCTATTTTTCTTGGTTAGCTTGTTCAACTCTCGATAATCAACACATAGACGAAGCGAGCCGTCCGCCTTAGTAGCGAACACCATAGGAGCACCCCATTCGGAAATGCTTTGCCTAATAAAGTTCTTCTCAAGTAGCTCCTTGATTTGCTTACTGAGCTCTCTCCTTTCACGCGGGGCCATGTGCCTAACTGGTAAGGAGACTGGCTTAGCGTTATCAACCAGATAAATGCGGAAATCTATCTCTCGCTTAGGGGGTAACCCCTTAACTTCTTCAAAAACATCAGGGTATTCTCGAACCACCCTTACAGACTGCAGATCATCGATAGACGAGTCAAGAGATTCAAGATAACATAGCATGACAGGATCTAGCGGGTTGCAAGAAATCTCTAGGGTATTACCAAGGCGAGTCATGAGTCTCACCACCCTATGCTCACAATCGAGAATGGCTCCATAGCGGGATAACCAATCCATGCCCAAGATCAACCCGTATCCCGTGAACCCAAGAACATAAGTATCACACGAGAATTCTACGGTCAAGATAGAAATCTTCAAATCCATACAGATCATAGATAAATGAGCTGAACCCCCAATCGGATTCGAAACACAAACGGGATCCTCAACTAAGCTAGTTCTTAGGTGCAAACTTTCAACAATGTTAGAAGAAATAAAACTATGCGATGCGCCTGAATCAAATAAGGTGCGAACAGGATAATCAGAAATATAAACAAGACTTTCTACAGAAATGCTACCTCGATCCTGAACTGGAGCGGCGTTGAGAGCATGCACTTGCCCTCCGGATGATCCTGCACGTTGAGTCTATCCATGGCCCTGCTTCTTAGGGAAATCCTTGCTAAAATGTCCTGTCTCTCCACAGTGAAAGCACCCACCCAATTTCATTCTCTTCTTCCTACAGTCCTTGGCTATGTGCCCAACAATCCCACAGAAGTTGCACTTTCTTGGGTCCTTTGCCTTGTTCTTGTTGCCCTTGTTGTTCTTGTTGTTCTTGTTACTCTGATTACTCTGATTCCCTCCCCACTTGGAGTCTGTCTTCTTAGGTTGAGCCTCATTGGGCTTGACTTCTTTCTTCCCATTCTTATCCTCTCCCTGCAGCAATGCCATGTCTACCAGGCTCTCGAAACTGGCCCCCATGGGTATGTGTGACATGGCTAGACCTTGTAATGGCTCATTTAACCCTCGTGCAAAACGTAGAGCCTTCTTCTCGGGAGTATTGACCATGTCCAAACCGAATCGGGCAAGCTGGTTGAACTTATTCACATACTCTCTCACTGTCATGTCTCCTTGCTTCAAGGCTATGAACTTTTCTAGTTGCAAATTTGCCTCTGCAGACGATAGAAACTTAAGCCCAAACCTTGCCCTGAAGTCGGCCCAGGTTTCTACGGGCCTAGTAGCATTGGTGACCTCCCACCAATAAGCAGCTTCCTCCTTTAGTAGCCAAACCGCCAACAGAACCTTTCTACGGTCCTCTATATCAAAGATGGCAAAGAGATCTTCGGTTTCCTTCAACCAGTTTCTTGCTTCCACGAAAGTCTCTGTCCCAATAAATTTTTTGCCACCCATGGCCTTGAAGTCCTTGCAAACCTTGGCAAAATCGGCTTGCGGTTGCTGAGGAGGAGGAGGAGGGGGTGGAACCTCAGTGATAGTGGGAGTGGTTGCTGGACCTGCATTGTTGGCCCTAGCTTCCAAGTACCTCCGGAACCATCCGGGAATGGTGACTCCCTCAGGAAGATTGAGATCGGCCATGCTGAAAAAGGAAAAGATAGATTTAGAACGAGGAAACGAAGGATAGTGCTTATGGCTCTTGGGGGATAGCCTTTCAAAATAAACTAGACTTTTCTTTGGAAAATACTTAATTGCTTTTGAAAATAGTTTTTTAAAAGTAACTTTAAAACCCTTTTTGCTCCAATCTCGTAAACCTTATGCTCTGATACCAAATGTAAGTCCCCACCTCCGCCAGTGCCACTCTTGCAAGGGCACTGACTTTGGAGGGGCGTTTAAACAAGGTAATCATGCATGCAGATATCACAAGACAGAACATATAAGTAAAAACAGAGTAAATATAGCAGCAGATAAAAACTAGCATATCAAAACCATAAGTTAAGTTACAACACAGTACTTGATCATTATTTTCCATAAACAAAGTCTAGAAACATAAAACTGGAAAACTGGAAAGGAAAACATAAAGTAGCTATCCCCAAGGTAGAAAACCATAGCGAGCTCAAGTCCAAGGCATACATGAGCTATCCAAGAAAAGCAGCTAAGATCCAAGCTAAGTACTGGTATTCCCGCCCTGTAAACCTGGAGGGGGGGGGGGGGGAAACGAAAGAAAAGAGGCGAAAGAAAATGGGTCAGTCAAAAGACTGGTAAGTCCTACCTACTATTGTACAACAACTAATAAAGTTAACTGTATATGTAACCAAGGATGAGTCATAGGATGATAACTGGCATGGTAAAAAGCCAACAAGATAGATCAAGTGTGGCACCGCATATACAAGGTTGAGGTTTGCACCAAGTGTACTAGTTTCACAAGTCATGTCAAGTGTAAACAAGAAGTGATCCCCAGGCCCAAGTTTGGCCCAATACCACGAATGACCTAAATCAAGGTCCAACTAGCACGGTCTAGTCGATCGGCTCCCTAAAGCCTAACTCGTCAAGTGTCGGTGTCTTACGGCCCAACTACGAAGTGTAGCTAAACTGTGCTAGGTCCACCCTAGGGTGTATCAAGTCCTAGGGTGTCAACCACTGACACAAACCAAGCACGCACAGTTTAAACCTACTGGTGCCCGTGCCTGCTTTTTCAACTCCGGACCATGTGCACGACCATGGCCCGCCTGAACCTACACCGGCGCACCTACACAGCCGTCGTTTTGGTCGCTTACATGTCGTCCCAGTAATCGTGCCCCACCCTAGCCTAGTCCCTAGGGTATCATGATACAAGCAAGAGGGTTACTGGTGCAAAGGACCACGTAACTAGGGTTTCCTTAATGGGTTAAACGTGGTTAACCCAACTCATCCAAGTACCAAGTTGGTTAAGTGTACCCAAGGTTCATGACTTAACCCTACCAACCCATCGTGTTTAATTGGTTAAGTATCCAAGCGGTCCATGACTTAACCCTACCATGTGGCATTAATTAATTTAATGCACCCAACCTCTCACATTAGACCTTGTTGTGGTTACTAGTTAGGCCGGGCGGGTTCGGGTAGGTTTACACCACAACTTAGTCTAACCTCGGGTTTCACGTGCAACATGACCAACTACTCACATTGGGTCCTATTGCTTGTAGCCACTAGTTAAGCCGGTCGGTTCCGGGTAGGTTTATGCTACAAGCTCAACCCAACCTCGAGTTGGCCATCCTCGTGTCTTCTAAGTGTCATGTCCATCATCTTTTCAAAACACATTACAAATTTTCAAGCAATTGGGTAGACCTAACTTAATAGGTAAATTCCCAATGGGTAGACCTAACTTAATAGGTAAATTCCCAAGCTTATGTTTTTATGTCTTTTAAGTTTACCCAACCCCAAACGCAATCCCCTCGCTTTACATATCGCAATAGCGCATAAAGGATAGAAAGAGGGAACTTGGCAAAATCATGACATAAAGGTGTTGGAGCCACAAGCTAAACATGGTGGCATATGAGACAAAGATGTGATCATAAACTTGCATATCATGTTATCAACTTGCAAGATATTCATAAGCATGCATAACATCATTTTAACTTGCATAGTGTTCATATGCATGCATAACATGGTTTCAACTTGCATAAGGTTCATATGCATGCATAACATGGTTTCAACTTGCATAAGGTTCATATGCATGCATAACATGGTTTCAACTTGCATAAGGTTCATATGCATGCATAACATCAAACTTGGCAAATAGGCGGAACATGGCCATAGATAGCATGAGATAAGAACTAGTAACATGCATATAACATTATATGCACGTTAATACAAGGTTTATGAGAGTTTCAAAGTTGCATCATGCAACATTTCCAACCAAAGATCATATTTTTCTATGCATAAAGCCAAGGTAATGACTTTACTAACATGCATAGAGTAAGCTTATGCATAAAATCATAAGATCAAAGCACATATCATGATTAACCCCAAACTCAACTTGCAACATAACATATTAACTTCATAGTTAAAATAAAAGAGTAGAAATAGGCTTACAATGCTATGACGACTCAAATGAGTATAGCAAATGTAAGAAACCCCCTTATGCAACTAATTAAAACCCCAAAATGCAAGCAAACTTAATCAAGACTCCTCCTTTATGATGCCAATAGAGAAACAAGACTTTAATGCAAGCTAAAGAGGATCATACAAGCCCAAATACACTTGTATGCATGGAAATCTCTTAGAAAATTGTTTAGGAATTTGATGAAGAGAGTGGAGGCCATGAGAGGATTGATTTTGCCATAGTTTAGTTGTAGGATAGATTAATGATGATTTATGGTAGGTTAGGGTCTTATTTATAGATTAGGCTAGTGATTTAGACCATAGGATTAAACCCTAGTTCTCATCTCAACCCTCCAAATCGAATCTGGCCCCCCAAGCTCAACACAAACCCAAAATGGTGCACCAGGCAGAATTGGACGTCTGAGCCAAGTCGACAGCCAAGTCGACAGGGCTGTCGACCTGGTCAGACCCAGTCGACTCCCAAGTCGACAGGGCTGTCGACTTGGGTACAGTGGCGGGAATTCTCCCGCCTGGCCCAAACTGGCCCAATTTCCAAGCTTAGATTTGAATTTGAAAATCTGTTTTTATTTAGAAATTTTCTCAAAACTTTGTTGGGCCTTAATCGGGTCATACGGACTCCGATTTTCGAAAACTCGGACTCTATTTTGCGTATTTTTCCGAGACGAACGCAATGGCATAGCCCGTTTCCCTTGATTCAGATTTATAAATTAAATTCTGCCTCGATTTCTGTTATAACAGGTTATTGAAAATACGGATTGTTACAGATATATTGATGACAAGCTTAGGTGGGTAGCTTGTGGGGGCCCATTTCAACCAGTATCCAAAACGTATCTTTGTGGGATCGACCCAAGTCGAGGACGGGACACGCATACTGGGCTTGACTATAAGAGGCCAAAACGGGGAGCGGTGGCAACGCAAGTCCAACGGGTTTCATATGCGTGTGTGGACCCGGGCTGGTAGGTAAAACGTTGTTGCATCGTGTAGGTATAAGCCGTGCATTCTCAGTTGTATCGGGTTGCCACTTTAGGGGAGTGATACACCCCACTGTGGGGCCAGCACGGGTATCTACGAGTAGGGAGCCGATCATAAGTGGGTAGTGGGGTACACCTAGTGGAGATAGGGGCAGACGGCACCTATGTAGTCAGCCAGGGGTACGTAAGGCTATTTATATGTTTTTGTGTGAAGCAAGTGGGATCAACCTTTAAGGTCACTGGTGCGGTGCAGTGTAGTAATGTGCGGTACAGTATAGTAATTATTCGTTAGTAATTAGGTATGCCATTACCGTTATCTTTAACGTTATCTTAAACGCTATCTTTATCTTCCTAATGGTTCATAGACATTTACTTGTCTTCCAGCTTATGCCTTAGTCTAGTTATTTTGATAATAGTATTGTTAGAATTATCATACTCGCTAGACTTTATGTCTGACCCCCTCCATTTCTATCCTTTTCCCCTCCAGGTCCTCAGGTTGGGCCCAGCTCTAGTGGAGCTTGACTGGATTGCTTATTCTCTCTCTCTTTTGGAAAGCTTGGATCGTTGAAGTAAAGTCCAGCTTGTTATCTTCTTTAATGGCTATTGTGTAATGGGATTATGTATTTTGTTTTATGAAGATGGATAATGTACTTGACTCTGATTAATGGTTTTGTGATGTAATAAACATGTTTCCTGCTGCAATAAAATAAAGTTTTAGTTTTCAAGTACTACTTATTATCTTTCTTGTTGTAATTTTTCTGTTCTATATTCACTTATAACCCCCATGGAAGTTAATGCATTCCCTTTATGAGTGACATTAATGGACGTGGGGTGCTACAGATAGTTTCTGAAATGAATTATCATTGTTAATTAGATGCGTTAGCCATAGTAAGCAAGCTATACTGAAGCTGACAATAGTTAAAAGTATAAAAACAATGGGCACGAGTATATACCACCAAAATGAGATATAATAAATTGTAAGAACCTAATTAAGTCAAAAAAAAATTGATACTTGTAATTAAGTTGCCAACAACTTATTTTCCTATTTTACATTTCTAAGATAATAATAGAGTACAACAACCTTAGAAAAATATAGAACTCTCATTTGCAAAAGTGTCACATGTAATGTCCCGTATTTTTATGGTGTTATAATTAATTAATTTAATTATTTAAATAGTGATTCAGAAGATTTAATTGGTCGTTAAATTAAACGATATTGAATATTTAATTTATATAATAATTAAATAATATATTAAATTCTGAAATAATCAGAATTAGCTGAAATGGCGGTATGGTGTGAATTGGGTAATTCAAAATATTTAATTCAGTTTAGAATTGAATTTCGATAAGGAATATATTATATAAACAAAGTTTGAACGTATAATTATATTATAATTATAACCGAGCTCGAAATGGCACGGAGTTCGCTATTTGGCGATTCGAACTTCAACTGAATATACAGAATCCGTTTTAAATCGGATTTCTGTGAAATAAGAAACGTTAGGAGCTGGTGAAGTATATTTTTCTAATGGAAGAGAAAAATCGGGATTTCATTGTGTAGATTTTGATTTATGTCCAAATCAAATTTTAGAAAAGTCGCTATGGAATTCCTTTATAATTTATAACGATTTATTTATATTTTAAAAAGGAATTTCATTATAAATCGAATATCGATTTATATCGGGATTTGAAATATCAAGTTAGAAATTCATATAAGAATATTCTGAAGCTGTACGATATTCTATGTGAATATATATATACGATAACATTTAATTATAAATATTTAATTTAATTGTTTTTAAATATATTTAATATTCAAATGGGTTATTTAGAGCTTTAAAAATAGCCAGTTTTGCAAAAGACCTCAGAATTCGACGAAACTAATTTTGTTGGATCCGCAATGTTATATTATTGCTAGTTTTCTGTTTTCGTGATTTTTGAAGTCAGTATGTGGCCGTACGGGATTTTAATGTGAAAAATAGTCAGTATTCTATCGGTTAAAAATATGCTGTGTGAGCAAACAGAGTAAGAATTCGACAAAACCAGTTTAGTTGGGTCCGTAATGTCAAACTGAAGGTGTATGTCTGGTTTCGTGATTTTTGGGCATCATGTGTGATCATAGGAATTTTTAAGGACGAATATAGATAGCGAATGGTTATAAACTAATATTATAATGAATATAAAAATATTATTTTTATTCTATAAATACTCCTTAAAAATTTTCTAACCTAGAAAATTCATTTGGTGGTCAATGAAAAATCCACCTTGAGATTTTTGCTCCTCCTAGTAAACATTTCGATCTTCATAAATTCCTATAAAACCTAATAAAAATCCTAAAATCAAAATACACAAGTATTCGAGCTCCTGGGATGTTGGACTTTAGTTTCAACCCATTTTCGTGCATCTTGATTTAACATTTGGAGTCCAACTTTTACAACAACAAATTTAGGGTTCGAAGAATCGTGAGATGTAAGCGTCGATTTCAGAAACCAAGTGTATATTCGAGCTTCTGGGAGAGTTGAGCACCGCACAGGAGTTTTTGGGGTTGATCGGTGTTGAGAAGTGTCACTCATGTACAGTACTGAGTTCTATTTCCTGTTCGATGGGATTTGGGAAGGGTACTCGAGTTCGACTATAAGGATATAGGGAGAGAGAGGATTCAAAGAGGTAGAAGATGGTGGCTTCGGTTTGGTGTTTAGTTGTTTGTGGAAGGAGTGGTTGCGATGGGAAGGAGCCGAGTAAGCCATTGCGAGAGAAATAGTGCGTGGTTCAGTAATTTGGGAAGAAGGGGTAAGTGGGTTCGGGTTTTCAACGTAAGGAAGATAGGCCGGGAGGGAAGTTAAGCCCATTTAAAATGTTTAAGTTTATTTTTAATTTAAATTGTGTATTAACTTGTAAAAGGTATAACTTCATCATACATTATCGAAATTCAGCAAAACAAGATCCATTGGGTTCGTATGGACGGTGGCTACACACTGGAACTGACTGAGGGTGAATTCGAGCTCGTTACAATTTATAGCGAAATAAATTGTCCGTTTGAATCAAGCGATGGTTATCGTTATTAACGATGATCATCCAATGTGAGTAAAACTCACCAACTCTGAAAAATTATATTTTTATAATGTGTTCTTAGAACTAATAATTATCAGTTGATTGCTGTGTGTTAACTATTTGGTTGAATTGCTTGTGTATTGGTTGAAAAAATTAGATAACAATATATATATATATATATATATATATAACGTTAATTAAATATTGATTTTGTTTAGCAGAATATTTCATAGTGAAAAGAAATCGATGTTAATTATATTGTTTAACATTTCTGATGCAGGGAAACAGGTTGGAGGAATCCAACTGGATTCCTCAAAATTTATTTTACTATTTCCATATATTGTGTTATATGATGTGATATGAAATCTATTGACGATTTTATATGTTTGAATGATACCGATCATTGTTATATGGTACTTTAAATAACATAAGGAATACTGGAATGTTAAAAAGAATATTTTCAAAGTGTTCATTGAAAATAAAATATTTATAAAATCAAGGGTTTTATAAAAAAGGAAATTTAATTATAAAATCAAAGGATTTTATAAAAGGGATATTCATTTATAATATGAATTAGAATTTATTTAAAGAGAAAATACTTATAAAATCAAGGGATTTTATAAGAAGGGAATTTATTTATAAAATCAAAGGATTTTATAAAGAGGGATATTTATTGGGATAATAAATTGAAGTATGAAATGAATTTATTTATCTAGAAAATAAATAAGAGTATAAAAGGATTATTTATATAGAAAATAAATAGATAAATATAAAAGGAAAATATTTGTAAAAAAAATATAATAAAGGGAAATATTTGTAAAACATTCACAAATAGAATAGGAAGAGAAATATTTGTAAAAACATTTACAAATAAAATAGAAAGGGAAATATTTGTAAAACATTTACAAAGAATTAAAAGAGAATTATTTATTTAGAAAATAAATAAAGATAAAAGGGGGAATTATTTGAGAAAATAAATAGAATTATATAAAGGAAATATTTATATGAAATAAATATAAACAAATAGAAAAGGAAGTATTTGTAATCGAATAGAGTTAACCGATTAGAGTTAACCAGTTAGAGTTAACCAGTTAGAGTTAACCAGTTAGAGTTAACCAGTTAGAGTTAATCAGTTAGAGTTAATCAGTTAGAGTTAATCAATTAGAGTTAACCAGTTAGATTTAACCAGTTATAGTTAATCAAATAGAGTTAATCGATTAGAGAGTAGAGTTAATTGATTAGAGTAGAGTTAACCGAATTAGAGTTAATCGATTGGAGTTAGAGTAATCGAATATTAGTTATTCGAAGAGAGTTAATCGAATATAGTTTATTCGAAAGAGAGATAATCGAATATTAGTTATTCGAAGAGAGTTAATCGAATATAATTTATTCGAAAGAGAGATGATTGAATATTAGTTATTCGAAAGGAATTATCGAATATTAGTTATTCGAAAGGAATTATCGAATAATAGTTTATTCGAAAGGAGTTATCGAATATTAGTTATTCGAAAGGAATTATTGAATATTAGTTTATTTGAAAGGAGTTATCGAATATTAGTTATTCGAAAGGAATTATCGAATATTAGTTCATTCGAAAGGAGTTATCGAATATTTGTTATTCGAAAGGGTTATCGAATATTAGTTATTCGAAAGGAGTTATCGAATGTTAGTTTATTCGAATAGAGTTAAAAGGAGATATCAAATATAGTTTATTCGAATAGAGTTAAAAGGAGTGATCGAATATTAGTTTATTCGAATAAAGAAAGGGGTTAATCAAATATAGTTTATTCGAAAGGAGTAAATTGATAGGAGTAAATTGATAGGAGTTAATTGATAAGAGTTAATCGATTAGGGTTAATCAAAAAGAGTTAATCCAATAGAGTTAATCAAATAGAGTTAATAGAATTGAGTTAATCAAATAGAGCTAACTGATAAGAGTAAATCGATTAGAGTTAATCGAATTGTGTTAATTGAATAGAGTTAATCGAATAGGGCTACTCGAAGAGAGATTATCGACTATAGTTTATTCGAAGGAAAGAGTTATCGAATAGAGGTTTATTCGAAAGAGAATTACGTAAGGAAGTTGTTAAAGGTTTAAAAGATAAACTTTGTCTATTCCGAAGTTAAAATTTTGTTCAGTTTCGGTCTGAGAGGTAATTATTACCCCAACTTGATTGACTTCCTTCTTAACTAAGGAATGGTAAGGTTTGATAGTGAATGATGGTTAAGTGAATTTAGTTAATGAGTGAAATGGTTTGAGTTAGCATGGCGATGTTTGTTTTAAACATCAGTTTAAATCCAGTAAAGGAGTTATGGAAATGTTTTCCAAATAAGAATCAAAAATGTTTTCTGATAGTAGAAAATAAGAATTTAGAATATATGGAAACAAGAGATAATTAAATTAATGAACTAAAGAGATAAATGTTAAATAATGATTGATCGATAATATTTCCATTTGGAAATAATATCGTTGTTTGCATATGTGTTTTTCTTTGATAGTTAAATCACAAACTATCAAAGTTTTGACCATTTTTCCATTGTCAATATGGAGAGACCGGTTGGATTGTTATCCAAAGAATCACTCCGTATGGGCGTTAGCATTTCGAATCAAATAGATCGAAGACAAATTGAAGAAGGAGTAAAGTGCAAGGGCTATTGTATAAGTCCTAGGTAGAGATTGCCTAGGATGGATGTACGGAATAGTGCCTTCGGTTTGTCCAGTCCCAGGACAACTTGTATGGAAGAATGTTTGACAGAGTGTTTCTGGTAGATCACGTAAGTTGATCGTTTCAAACGTATTTACGTTGGTGGCGGAGGAATTCGTTTCTCTTAGCTTATACCCATGGTATTTTTAGGGAAATCAATTTGTGATTTGACGGGTATGACGATATGGCATTCGAAGTAAATGGAGGAGTGATCTGTTAAAAGATACGTTTTGACCGCGAGCCTCATCAATTGGGAAATGACAGAAATCGGGCAGGCAGCATGGTTAAGTGGTTCGCAACCAAGTAGGGTATATTGTCACCATCTAGAGAATATTCATATTTGTTACTTCTTTCAATTCTGTATATCCTGGGAATGGTTATGTTGGTTTACCAACTGTAAGGTGACAATATATTCGATACACTCAAGCGAAATGTGTGGTCGGTCATGTGTGGCTGAGTTGCAAGATGTTCTTGTTGAACTCCAGTGTATCGCTTCTAGAGTACACTGATCGGAAGGTGGATCCATATCTTTTCATAGTTGGAATTCATTTCCCAAATAAGAGCCCGCAGTTTTGATTGTATATTATATATGTAGAACGTTAGATGCAAGCGTTTCTACTAGATTGATATTACTTATGTTAGACATTATTATAATATCAGACAAGTATCATTTTACAAATGATTTGGGTTATTGTAAGGTAAAAACCATTCGTGTTTATGTGTGGATCGGTCTTACGGTTATTCTTTCGTTTGAAAGGAGTTTTAAAGGTAAACAAATGATTTGAATTTACTCACACTAGTCACATGACTGACCCAGAGTTTATTTTTTTTTGTTTTCCCTAATCTCTTGGGGGCCCAATTTTGTACGGGCAGTCAAGTAGTCGGGATTTACAGATACTTGAAGAGCTGGAGCAGGAGGCTTCAGAATTATATAGCTATGGCTTTTCCACTGTGTTGTAAGTGCTGTACTTTGGAAATGATATGTATATTCAAGTACAGATTTATATTTCAAAGTTATGTTATGAAATATATTTATTCGTTCCGTTGTGAGATTCGTGTTTACTCTGATGTTGTATGTTCTTCTTCTTATATTCCAAGTTTCTATCTTATCTCCTCACCCTCTAATTTCTTTCATTAACTACCGGTATTTTCGATCCTTGGATGTTCGATATGTGTTGTATATCGGATAACCAAGATCGACTTTTTCTGGGACGTTACAGTTGGTATCAGAGCTTATGGTTAAGTAATTACCTTGGCTCTGTGGCGTAACTCAGTAGAGATAGGGTTAGTAATACCCTAGATTGAGTTGAGTGTATATATACGAGTGAACGTATTTTTTATTTGATATAAAATAGTTTTATATTGTGGAGATTTATCGGTTGAGTTATTTATGGGTTCTAATCGATCAGTTTGATCCACTGTATCGGTAGGAGTTTCTAAACACTCGAATACGATGGGTCGACCCGATATGTTTTGAAAAGAGGGTAAATGAAAGTAAGTTTACCCAAAGTATATTTTGATATAGAGAATATATATATATATTGGAATTATAATATATTGGATATATTGCTTGTTATTATAATCGAGTAAGACTATAAATTGAAATGGTTATGTAAGTAACCAATCAGAAATCATATAAGAGAAATATATGAAATTAGATGGATAAAATCTGAAATTTAATCAGAATTGAAATTAAAACCCTGGAAATTTGAAAGGTGTTTGTAAATCGATTTGGATTAAATATATTAGAATTTTAAAATCCTGGGAGATTTTAAATTGTTACAAGCATTGAAAATGATATTTTGAACTGATTTCAAAATGGAAGTGTTTAGAGATGGTTTTGAAAGTGATATAGTATTGAACTCACTTCGGTCGCTGGAAAATAAATTCCGATGTTGATCCAGACATCATCGGTGTTCATTTTCAAGTTTAAGTGACGGACTACTACCAAAGGTTTTGTTTTTGAATTGATTTGAGAAAAGCAAGTTGTTTTTAATCCTGAAAAGGAAAGTTGATTTTCGATATGGTGAACTGTTTAAAATTCCCAAGGAAAGAATATTTGAATTAAGACCAAATTGAAATTTGGGAAAGCAAATTAAAATTGAATTAAAGCCGATTAAGTGGAAATTGAACTGAAATGTGCAAAAGCAAATTGAAGATGAATTGGATTAGAATGTTATCGGAAAATTTGGATTTATCCGATCGGAATTTGAAATGGAACCAGATTAGTGGAGTTAAGAGTTTGAAATCGAAATGAAACTCGATAACGAATGAAATTTGACTTAGATATAAGTGAATGTTTGGATTTGTGGATAAAAACAGATTGGAATTTGATTGGGATAACATTGGTAAATGTTAAATTGGTAACAGATGCAAAGGATATAGTGATATGCCCAACAAAAAGGTACCAGTTTATATTATATTTGAGTTTGTGATTTTGATGAGCTGAATTGGCAAGCCACTTGGCTGTTTGATTTTCTATTGGGTTGAAGAAGGCCTAGAGAGGCGAGTTGGAGTTTGAGCTATTTGACCAGTACAAAGGAGGTGCTGGCAAAAAATTTCGAAAAGTTAAGGTGTTAGAAAATTTTCAGGATTTTAGAAAATTTTCGTTGTTAAGAATTAACTAATATTTTAATTGAAATTAAATTGGTTCGGTTGAAACTGAAGTTAAGAAGTGAACAAATAATTTTTAACCAGTCAGTAGGGTTTGTTTTCTACCTTAGCAATTTCGAGGACGAAATTATTTTAAGGGGGGAAGAATGTAATGTCCCGTATTTTTACGGTGTTATAATTAATTTATATAATTATTTAAATAGTAATTCAGAGAATTTAGTTGGTCGTTAAATTAAACGATATTGAATATTTAATTTATATACTAATTAAATAATATATTAAATTCTGAAATAATCAGAATTAGCTGAAATGGCGGTATGGTGTGAATTGGGCAATTCAAAATATTTAATTCAGTTTAGAATTGAATTTCGATAAGGAATATATTATATAAACGAAGTTTGTACGTATAATTATAATTGAGCTCGAAATGGCGCGGCAGTTCGCTATATGGCGATTCGAACTTCAACTGAACATACAGAATCCGTTTTAAATCGGATTTCTGTGAAACAAGAAACGTTAGGAGCCGGTGAAGTATGTTTTTCAAATGGAAGAGAAAAATTAGGATTTCATTGTGTAGATTTTGATTTATATCCAAATCAAATTTTAGAAAAGTCGATATGGAATTCCTTTATAATTTATAACGATTTGTTTATATTTTAAGAAGGAATTTCATTATAAATCGAATATCGATTTATATCGGGATTTGAAATATCAAGTTAGAAATGCATATAGGAATATTCTGAAGCTGTATGGTATTCCATGTGAATATATATACGATAATATTTATTTATAAATATTTAATTTAATTGTTTTTAAATATATTTAATATTTAAATGGGATATTTAGAGCTTAAAAAATAGCTAGTTTTGAAAACGACCTTAGAAATCGACGAAACTAATTTTTTTGGATCCGCAATGTTAAATTATTGCTAGATTTCAGTTTCCGTGATTTTTGAAATCAGTATGTGGCCGTACGGGATTTTTGGGTATCATGTATGATCATAGGAATTTTTAAGGACGAATACAGATATCGGTTTTATAAACTAATATTATAATGAATATAAAAATTTTATTTTTACTCTATAAGTACTCCTTAAAAATTTTCTAACCTAGAAAATTCATTCGGTGGTCAATGAAAAATCCACCGTGATATTTTTGCTCCTCCCAGTAAACATTTCGATCTTCATAAATTCCTATAAAACCTAATAAAAATCCTAAAATCAAAATACACAAGTATTCTAGCTCTTGGGATGTTGGACTTCAGTTTCAACCCACTTTCGTGCATCTCGATTTAACACTTGGAGTCCGACTTTTACAACAGCAAATTTAGGGTTCGAAGAATCGTGAGATGTAAGCATCGATTTCGGAAACCAAGTGTATATTCGAGCTTCTGGGAGAGTTGAGCACCGCACATGAGTTTTTAGGGTTGATCGGTGTTGAGAAGGGTCGCTCATGTATAGTACTGAGTTCTATTTCCTGTTCGACAGGATTTGGGAAGGGTACTCGAGTTCTACTGTAAGGTTATAGGGAGAGAGAGGATTCAAAGAGGTAGAAGATGGTAGCTTCGGTTTGGTGTTTAGTGGTTTGTGGAAGGAGCGATTACGATGGGAAGGAGCCGAGTTATCCATTGCGAGAGAAACAGTGTGTGGTTCAGTAATTTGGGAAGAAGGGGTAAGCGGGTTCGGGTTTTCAACGTAAGGAAGATGGGCCGGGAGGGAAGTTAAGCCCATTTAAAATGTTTAAGTTTATTTTTAATTTAAATTGTGTATTAACTTGTAAAATGTATAACTTCATCATACGTTATCGAAATTCAGCGAAACAAGATCCTTTGGGTTCGTATGGACGGTGGCTACATAATGGAACTGACTGAAGGTGAATTCACTCGTTACAATTTATAGCGAAATAAATTGTCCGTCTGAATCAAGAGATGGTTATCGTTATTAACGATGATCGTCTAATGTGAGTAAAACTCACCAACTCTAAACAGTTATATTTTTATAACGTATTCTTAGAACTGATAATTATCTGTTGATTGCTGTGTGTTAACTGTTTGGTTGAATTGCTTGTGTATTGGTTGAAAAAATTAGATAACAATATATATATATATATATAAATCGTTAATCAAATATTGATTCTGTTTAGCAGAATATTACATAGTGAAATAAAATTGATGTTAATTATATTGTTTAACATCTGTGATGCAGGGAAACAGGTTGGAGGAGTCCAACTAGATTCCTCAACATTTATTTTACTGTTTTCATATATTGTGTTATATGATGTGATATGAAATCTGCTGATGATTTTATATGTTTGAATGACACCGATCATTGTTATATGGTACGTTAAATACCATAAGGAATACTAGAATGTTAAAAAGGGAATTTTCAAAGTGTTTATTGAAAATAAAATATTTATAAAATCAAGGGTTTTATATAAAAGGAAATTTAATTATAAAATCAAAGGATTTTATAAAAGGGATATTCATTTATAATATGAATTAGAATTTATTTAAAGAGAAAATACTTATAAAATCAAGGGATTTTATAAGAAGGGAATTTATTTATAAAATCAAAGGATTTTATAAAAAGGGATATTTATTAGGATAATAAATAGAAGTATGAAATGAATTTATTTATTTAGAAAATAAATAAGAGTATAAAAGGATTATTTATTTAGAAAATAAATAGATAAATATAAAAGGAAAATATTTGTAAAACAAATATAAGAAAGGGAAATATTTGTAAAACATTTACAAATAGAATAGGAAGAGAAATATTTGTAAAAACATTTACAAATAAAATAGAAATGGAAATATTTGTAAAACATTTAAAAATAGAATTGAAAGAGAATTATTTATTTAGAAAATAAATAAAGATAAAAGGGGGAATTATTTGAGAAAATAAATAGAATTATATAAAGGAAATATTTATATGAAATAAATATAGACAAATAGAAAAGGAAGTATTTATAATCGAATATAGTTAATCGATTAGAGTTAACCATTTAGAGTTAACCAGATAGAGTTAACCAGTTAGAGTTAACCAGTTAGAGTTAACCAGTTAGAGTTAATCAGTTAGAGTTAATCAGTTAGAGTTAACCAGTTAGAGTTAACCAGTTATAATTAATCAAATAGAGTTAATCGATTCGAGAGTAGAGTTAATCGATTAGAGTAGAGTTAACCGAATTAGAGGTAATCGATTAGAGTTAGAGTAATCGATTAGAGGAATCGAATATTAAATATTCGAAGTGAGTTAATCGAATATAGTTTATTCGAAAGAGAGATAATCAAATATTAGTTATTCGAAGAGAGTTAATCGAATATAGTTTATTTGAAAGAGAGATAATCGAATATTAGTTATTCGAAGAGATTTAATCGAATATAGTTTATTCTGAAGAGAGATTATCAAATATTAGTTATTCAAAAGGAATTATTGAATATTAGTTATTCGAAAGGAATTATCGAATATTAGTTTTATCAAAAAGGAGTTATTGAATATTAGTTATTCGAAAGGAATTATCGAATATTAGTTTATTCGAAAGGAGTTATCGAATATTAGTTTTTCGAAAGGAATTATCGAATATTAGTTTATTCAAAAGGAGTTATCGAATATTTGTTATTCGAAAGGGTTATCGAATATTAGTTATTCGAAAGGCGTTATCGAATATTAGTTATTCAAAAGGAATTATCGAATGTTAGTTTATTCGAAAGGAGTTATCGAATATTTGTTATTCGAAAGGGTTATCGAATATTAGTTATTCGAAAGGAGTTATCGAATGTTAGTTTATTCGAATAGAGTTAAAAGGAGATATCGAATCTAGTTTATTCGAATAGAGGTAAAAGGAGTAATCGAATGTTAGTTTATTCGAATAGAGAAAGGGGTTAATCAAATATAGTTTATCCGCAAGGAGTAAATTGATAGGAGTAAATTGAAAGGAGTTAATTGATAAGAGTTAATCGATTAGGATTAATCAAAAAGAGTTAATCCAATAGAGTTAATCAAATAGAGTTAATAGAATTGTAACACCCCGTGTATTCTATAACAGTGAAATTCACAAATTAAATTATAACTAATTTCAAATCAAAGAATTAAGAGAAACGGGATACGCCATTGCGTTCATCTCAGAATTCTGCTTGAAATAGAGTCCGAGTTTGCGTAAAACGGACTTTGTATGAGGGAGTTATGGCCTCCGGAAGTTTCAGAATTCAGTTTAAAATTCAAACAGACCAAAACAGCTCAGAAAACGAAATTAAATTTCAAAAAAATCGGGCCGGATTAGCAAGGGCGGGAATTTTCCCGCCCAAGACACCCAGGTCGACTGGGTAATCGACCTGGGCTACCCAGGTCGACTGGGTAGTCGACCTGGGGGTCGACTAGGGGGTCGACCTGGCCCCTGAGCCAGGTCGAACCCAGCCCCCCCTGGCTGGCCTGCTCTGTGCTTGGTCGATTTTCTAAGCCTTTCCTTTTCACTAGGGCTAGGTGTCAGCTCCTGGTTGGTCTCTCCTTCAAATGAACGGCTATTATTAAACCAAGCTCCATCGACGGTCCTAATCAACTCACAAACTATATAAAAAGGACCTAAGACTCCACCTAATTCACACAAACAAAAATGGAGATGAGACTGTCATGCTACTGAGGAAAGACTAGGAATAGCCACCAGAAATTGAGAGACAATTAGGAGACAATTCGAAAGCTTAAAGCAACGTCAATTAAATCAAAACAACGCCTACAACAAAGGATAGCATCTCCAAATTCAGAATTCAGATTCCTGAATTGAAGATTCGTCATACGTTGTAAGTAGAGTGCTATTCCGATGTGAATAAATAATTGTGTTTTGATTTGTGTAAAATGAGAAATAGAATTGTATTCGATTTGTGGTGATAATAATCTATATTTGTATGTTGTTTTGATTCTAATCGATTTGGGATGTTGTGGTATAACGATCGGATATTTGCAAGTATGTAATTCATATTGAAAACTACATGTTTGTGGTAGTTTATTACGACACCTATTGGAAAATTGCAAGTATGTGATTCATGATTGTGGTAGTTTAATTGAGATTCATGCAAGTATATGATTCACCATTATGCCAATATGTTGTACATACTTTTATGATCACTTTTAGTGTGTAATTGGATTCAACTAAGTACTATGGTTTATATGAATTTATGTTGGAATTGGCATCGTGATTCAAGTATAAAACCATACTTTCGTATTAGAGACAAAAGTAAGCATCTTTACGAACATGACTAAACTATGTTTGGTGTTATGCCTAGTTGAAAACATGTTTTAGGCCTATGTTGTTATCAAAATCATATGGTGATATATGTGACACATAATTAAGTAGATTTACATTCCAATTGCAAGTTTACATGAATAAATTAAAAACCATGATTCATGTTTAGGTATGATTATGCCATGATTATATGAATAAAATGGTTCATGTTTAGGTATGTTTATGCCATGATTATATGAATAGAATGATTCTTGTTTAAGTATGTTTATGCCATGATTTTATGCTATTACAATGCAAGTTCACATGTGCCTAATTCATGTTAATTAGATCGTTATGTTGCAAGTTCATGCGTTCACACTCCCCTTTTTATGTTACTTAGAATATATAAACACCATGTTCTAAGCCTCCCCTTTTTCATATGGCTAAGCTGGGTTTAAATGTTAAACCCAACATATGTTATATTTTAGCGAACATATAAAACGGGGGTAATGACGTTTGGGTTAAAATATATAACGTATGTGTTGGCATGTTTGACGCATGCCAACGACCTTGAAAAACAATTAAGTGGTATAAATTAATTTTATCCAATAAAGATGAATTTGAATAATGGGCCGCAAATATTTACATATAAAAAGAAAAGAGACAAAATATATAAATGTAGAAAATACGATGTGTTTAACCCGATGTTGGATTGAGTTGTGATGTAAACCTGCCCGGAACCGCCCGGCTGTCCAGTAGTCACAACAATACCTATCCAATGTGGGTGGTTAAACACGGAGCCCAATAAGGACCCGAGGTTAGACTGAGTTATGGCGTAAGACTGCCCGGACCCAACCGGCAACAGGCATCCACAACAATACCTATCTAATGTGAGAGGTCGAGGCTTTAATAAGACAATTAAGGCTGAGTCAGGATTGATAGGATTAAGTAAATTGAATTAACACTTAATCAAAATGGAACATGTTAAGCTATACAGATTGATTGGGGGT
Source organism: Allium sativum (assembly GCA_030737875.1). Classification (NCBI taxonomy): domain Eukaryota; kingdom Viridiplantae; phylum Streptophyta; class Magnoliopsida; order Asparagales; family Amaryllidaceae; genus Allium; species Allium sativum. Next base: position 313,472,708 of record CM060922.1, on the reverse strand, counting down.
TAGGTTTACAAAACACATAACCAACTTAGCATGTTGGCTAGAAATAGAAAACCTAGTAGCGGGGGACCCTTTTCAGCAATAACCCTACAAGGTGAATCAGGATACCCTGAACTAGGCAGGGTGCGGCACGATTACTGGGCTGACTGTAAGAGGTCAAATCGACGGCGGTGGTGCAGCAGTGTAGGTTCTAACGGGGTGCGGGCGTGCACACACTCCGGCGCAGAAAAATAAGGCACTGGGCACCAGTAGCATACCTGTGCATTCTAGGATTGTGTCGGGCCGCCACCATGGGACTTGATACACCCCATGGTGGGACCAGCATAGGTAACTACAACATCGGGGCCGTAAGACACATGTAACTATGCGAGTAGGAGCCGATCATTAGAAACGGATCACTTCACCATGATTATGGGGTGCCTGATGGGAACTATTTTATATGGGTATAGAGATTAATATGGGGGTACGATAAGTACAATCGACTCTAGACAACTTAACCTAGTTTATAGTGCTTTCCCATTTCCAGTTTATACTTATCATGCCCAATTCTTTATTCATAGACTGAATAGTCCTAGACTTACTCAGGCTTTATGTCGGACTCTACTTTTCTTTCGTCTTCTTTTCTTTCGTTCCCCCCCCCCCCCCCCCAGGTCCACAGGGAGGGAATACTGCAACTTGACCAGTTTTCACATCCAGCTTGAAGAGAAAGAATGTATTGCTTGGATTTTTTTCATTTTGGACTATGGCTTTGGACAGCAATTATGGGACTTATGCAGTTTACTTATGTTTTTATGCTTCTTTAAATAATGTAATCAAGACAGTTATGAAGATGTTATGTTTTTGGAAGTATTGTAAGACAAATTATGACATGGATTGTGTAACACGTATTTTGTTGAAATAAAAATTGCTGTTGTTTTCCGCTGTTTCAAAAATATGTGTATTTATATCTGTCTTGTGTATCTGTGACTTATACTTAAAAACCTCCACCAAAATTAGGGCATTCCCTTTGAGAGTGATCCTAACGGAGGTGGGGTGTTTCAAGAATTGAGTTAATCAAATAGAGCTAACTGATAAGAGTAAATCGACTAGAGTTAATCGAATAGTGTTAATTGAATAGAGTTAATCGAATAGGGCTATTCGAAGAGAGATTATCGAATATAGTTTATTCGAAGGAAAGAGTTATCAAATAGAGGTTTATTCGAAAGAGAGTTACGTAAGGAAGTTGTTAAAGGTTTAAAAGATAAACCTTTTCTATTCTGAAGTTGAAACATTGTTCTGTTAAGGTCTGAGAGGTAATTATTACCCCAACTTGATTGACTTCCTTCTTAACTAAGGAATGGTAAGGTTTGATAGTGAATGATGGTTAAGTGAATTTAGTTAATGAGTGAAATGGTTTGAGTTAGCATGGCGATGTTTGTTTTAAACATCAGTTTAAATCCAGTAAAGGAGTTTTGGAAATGTTTTCCAAATAAGAATCAGAAATGTTTTCTGATAATAGAAAATAAGAATTTAGAATATATGGAAACAGGAGATAAGTAAATTAATGAACTAAAGAGATAAATGTTAAATGATGATTAATCGATAAAATTTCCATCTGGAAATAATATCGTTGTTTGCACACATGTTTTTCTTCGATAGTTAAATCACAGACTATCAAAGTTTTGACCATTTTTCTGTCATCAATACGGATAGACCGGTTGGATTCTTATCCAAAGAACCACTTCGTATGGGCGTTAGCATTTCGAATCAAATAGATCGAAGACAAATTGAAAACGGAGTAAAGTGCAAGGGCTGTTGGAAGTCCTAGGTAGAGATTGCCTAGGATGGATGTACGGAATAGTGCCTTCGGTTTGTCCAGTCCCAGGACAACTTGTATGGAAGAATGTTTAACAGAGTGTATCTGGTAGACCACGTAAGTTGATCGTTTCAAAGTATTTACGTTGGTGGCGGAGGAATTCGTTTCTCTTAGCTTATACCCGTGGTATTTTTAGGGAAATCAATTTGTGATTTGACGGGTATGACGATGTGGCATTCGAAGTAAATGGAGGAGTGATCTGTTAAAAGATACGTTTTGACCTCGAGCCTCAACAACTGGGAAATGACAGAAATCGGGCAGGCAGCATGGCTAAGTGGTTCGCAACCAAGTAGGGTATATTGTCACCATCTAGAGAATATTCATATTTGTTACTTCTTTCAATTCTGTATCTCCCGGGAATGGTTATGTTGGTTTACCAACTGTAAGGTGACAATATATTCGATATACTCAAGCGAAATGAGTGGTAGGTCATGTGTGGCTGAGTTACAAGATGTTCTTGCTGAACTCCAGTGTATCGCTTCTAGAGTTTATAGCCAGTTTTGACTTTAGGCCCTCCTCCGATTTTGTACCAGGCTTGCTAGCATCTCTCGAGGTACGTCCGACTTTAGTGGACTCAATAGGGACAACACAACGCGAAGACCCTCAGCTTGTGGAGATGATTGATAGGCTAATTAGGGGTGAGACTTCAAGTCACCTCAGCAGATACTCCATCGACGACAAGGGTTGGCTAAGGCGAGACGGAAGACTATGCGTCCCACAGACAAGGGATTTAGTAAAGAAGGTTCTCGAGGAAGCACATCACTCCAAGATGACGATACATCCAGGCGGAGATAAAATGTACAAGGACATAAAGAGAACTTTCTTTTGGAACGGCATGAAGAAGGACGTAGCAGATTTCGTTTCTAAGTGTATGGTGTGCCAGCAGGTTAAGGCGGAACAGAAAAAGCCTGGCGGTCTGCTCCATCCTCTAGAGGTCCCGCTGTAGAAGTGGGATAGCATCTCAATGGACTTCATTGATGGGCTGCCTAGGTCTAGAAGAGGCAACACTAGCATTTGGGTAATAGTGGATAGGCTTACAAAAAGCGCCCACTTTTTACCTGTCAAAAGTAAAAGAACCGCCTTATCCCTAGCATCTCTTTACCTCAAGGAAATTGTTCGAATCCATGGAATACCATCCAGCATTGTTAGTGACCGAGACCCTATCTTCACAAGTGAGTTTTGGCGGAGTCTGCAAGAAGCGGTAGGCACGCAGTTATGCTTGAGCACAGCCTATCATCCCCAAACTAACGGCCAGACAGAAAGAGTAAACAGAGTTTTGGAGGACCTTTTAAGACTGTGCGTCCTTGACTTCGGAGGGACGTGGGAAGACCATCTTCCTTTGGTGGAATTTGCCTACAACAACAGCTACCAAGCAACCATCGGAATGGCGCCCTTCGAAGCCTTATATTGAAGACCGTACCGATCGCCCACTTGTTGGTGGGAGTCTACTGACAAGCTCATACTTGGACCAGATATGATCCGAGAGACTTCAGAAAAAGTAGACTTAATACGGAGAAGAATGAAGACAGCCCAAGACAGACAAAAATCCTACGCCGACAAGAGGAGAACCGACCTTGAATTTGAGGTTGGGGACAGATTTTTTCTTAAGGTATCTCCGCTAAGGAACGTTGTTCGTTTTGGGACCACAGGAAAGCTAGCACCAAGATTCGTAGGGACATTCCCTATCATCGAGAAAATTGGGAAAATGGCCTATAGATTAGAGCTACCCGAAAAGCTGGCCGGAGTCCACAACGTTTTCCATGTTTCGCACCTCAGAAAATGTCTACATGAATCTGCTGAAGTGGTAGAGCCAAATATCCTAGAAGAAGCTGAAGTGGAACGCGAAGCAACCGTGAGGAAAGTTCCTACTCGCATATTAGGAACGGAAGTGAAGAAGCTACGCAACCGCGAAGTCAAGCTCGTCTAAGTTCAGTGGAGCGACGCCGAGGGAGACGCAACTTGGGAAACTGAAGCTAGAATACGCGCAGCCTACCCTTTTCTTTTCGAGGGTACATCTTTGATCTTTCTTTTTCCTTAAGTTGCGCTTTTATCTATCTTTTTAGGTATATCTCCTCGACCTTATCTTTTAGGTAGAAACTCTTTGGATGAAAACATGTAATTGAAACATGTTATGGATGATGGTTGCAAGTGGTTGCAAGTGGCTGCTAGTGGTTGCTCGTGGTTGCATATACACACACAATCTAGGTTCTAGATCGGCTCAGTCACTTCATACTACATATGCATATATGTATTTATATTTGTATATGGTTGAAGTTTAATGTGTTGTCATATGGATGTTGCATTTATATATGAATGATTGTGCACTCATGTAGAATCATGAATAGGAAAATTTGCATACATAATGGATTCATGGCACTTACATAATTTGCATTAAGGAGGTCAACTGAATCAGTAGACCGACTGATTTTGCATTAGATAAGTACATGTACACACACTTCGCATATGATCATGAAGCATTAGAAGACTTTTAAGGACAATGGATGCTCGTGTTTGATGGATGAGTAGATGGATGTTTGGATGTTAGGACGTACATTCTTCCTGAACTTGAAGATTTCGGGGACAAAATCCTTTTAAGTGGGGGAGAATGTAACACTCCGTGTATTCTATAACAGTGAAATTCACAAATTAAAGTATAACTAATTTCAAATCAAAGAATTAAGGGAAACGGGATACGCCATTGCGTTCGTCTCGGAATTCTGCTTGAAATAGAGTCAGAGTTTGCGTAAAACGGACTCCGTATGAGGGAGTTATGGCCTCCGGAAGTTTCAGAATTCAGTTTAAAATTCAAACAGACCAAAACAGCTCAGAAAACGAATTTAAATTTCAAAAAAATCGGGCCGGATTGGCCAGGGCGGGAATTTTCCCGCCCAAGACACCTAGGTCGACTGGGTAGTCGACCTGGGCTACCCAGGTCGACTGGGTAGTCGACCTGGGGGTCGACTAGGGGTCGACCTGGCCCCTGAGCCAGGTCGAACCCAGCCCGCCCTGGCTGGCCTGCTCTGTGCTTGGTCGATTTTCTGTGCCTTGCCTTGTCACTAGGGCTAGGTGTCAGCTCCTGGTTGGTCTCTCCTTCAAATGAACGACTATTATTAAACCAAGCTCCATCGACGGTCCTAATCAACTCACAAACTCTATAAAAAGGACCTAAGACTCTACCTAATTCACACAAACAAAAATGGAGATGAGACCGTCATGCTGCCGAGGAAAGACTAGGAATAGCCGTTAGAAATTGAGAGACAATTAGGAGACAATTCGAAAGCTTAAAGCAACGTCAATTAAATCAAAACAACGCCTACAACAAAGGATAGCATCTCCAAATTCAGAATTCAGATTCCTGAATTGAAGATTCGTCATACGTTGTAAGTAGAGTGCTATTCCGATGTGAATAAATAATTGTGTTTTGATTTGTGTAAAATGAGAAATAGAATTGTATTCGATTTGTGGTGATAATAATCTATATTTGTATGTTGTTTTGATTCTAATCGATTTGGGATGTTGTGGTATAACGATCGGATATTTGCAAGTATGTAATTCATATTGAAAACTACATGTTTGTGGTAGTATATTACGACACCTATTGGAAAATCGCAAGTATGTGATTCATGATTGTGGTAGTTTAATTGAGATTCATGCAAGTATATGATTCACCATTATGCCAATATGTTGTACATACTTTTATGATCACTTTTAGTGTGTAATTGGATTCAACTAAGTACTATGGTTTATATGAATTTATGTTGGAATTGGCATCGTGATTCAAGTATAAAACCATACTTTCGTATTAGAGACAAAAGTAAGCATCTGTACGAACATGACTAAACTATGTTTGGTGTTATGCCTAGTTGAAAACATGTTTTAGGCCTATGTTGTTATCAAAATCATATGGTGATACATGTGACACATAATTAAGTAGATTTACATTCCAATTGCAAGTTTACATGAATAAATTAAAAACCATGATTCATGTTTAGGTATGTTTATGCCATGATTATATGAATAAAATGGTTCATGTTTAGGTATGTTTATGCCATGATTATATGAAAAGAATGATTCATGTTTAAGTATGTTTATGCCATGATTTTATGCTATTACAATGCAAGTTCACATGTGCCTAATTCATGTTAATTAGATCGTTATGTTGCAAGTTCATGCGTTCACACTCCCCTTTTTATGTTACTTAGAATATATAAACACCATGTTCTAAGCCTCCCCTTTTTCATATGGCTAAGTTGGGTTTAAATGTTAAACCCAACATATGTTATATTTTAGCGAACATATAAAACGGGGGTAATGACGTTTGGGTTAAAATATATAACATATGTGTTGGCATGTTTGACGCATGCCAACGACCTTGAAAAACAATTAAGTGGTATAAATTAATTTTACCCAATAAAGATGAATTTGAATAATGGGCCGCAAATATTTACATATAAAAAGAAAAGAGACAAAATATGTAAATGTAGAAAATACGATGTGTTTAACCCGAGGTTGGATTGAGTTGTGATGTAAACCTGCTGGAACCGCCCGGCTGTCTAGTAGTCACAACAATACCTATCCAATGTCGGTGGTTAAACACGGAGCCCAATAAGGACCCGAGGTTAGACTGAGTTGTGGCGTAAGACTGCCCAGACCCAACCGGCAACAGGCAGCCACAACAATACCTGTCTAATGTGAGAGGTCGAAGCTTTAATAAGACAATTAAGGCTGAGTCAGGATTGATAGGATTAAGTAAATTGAATTAACACTTAATCAAAATGGAACATGCTAAACTATACAGACTGATTGGGGGTTAGGTTTACAAAACAATTAACCAACTTAGCATGTTGGCTAGAAATAGAAAACCTAGTAGCGGGGGACCCTTTTCAGCAGTAACCCTACAAGGTGTATCAGGATACCCTGAACTAGGCAGGGTGGGGCACGATTACTGGGCTAACTGTAAGAGGTCAAATCGACGGCGGTGGTGCAGCAGTGTAGATTCTAACGGGGTGTGGGCGTGCACACACTCCGGCGCAGAAAAATAAGGCACTGGGCACCAGTAGCATACCTGTGCATTCTAGGATTGTGTCGGGCCGCCACCATGGGACTTGATACACCCCATGGTGGGACCAGCATAGGTAACTACAACATCGGGGCCGTAAGACACATGTAACTATGCGAGTAGGAGCCGATCATTAGAAACGGATCACTTCACCCTGATTATGAGGTGCCTGATGGGAACTAGTTTATATGGGTACAGAGATTAATATGGGGTACGATAAGTACATTCGACTCTAGACAACTTAACCTAGTTTATAGTGCTTTCCCATTTCCAGTTTATACTTCTCATGCCCAATTCTTTATTCATGGACTGAATAGTCCTAGACTTACTCAGGCTTTATGTATGACTCTACTTTTCTTTTGTCTTCTTTTCTTTCATTTCCCCCACAGGTTCACAGGGAGGGAATACTGCAGCTTGACCAGTTTTCACATCCAGCTTGAAGAGAAAGAATGTATTGCTTGGATTTTTTTCGTTTTGGACTATGGCTTTGGACAGCAATTATGGGACTTATGCAGTTTACTTATGTTTTTATGCTTCTTTAAATAATGTAATCAAGACAGTTATCAAGATGTTATGTTTTTGGAAGTATTGTAAGACAAATTATGACATGGATTGTGTAACACGTATTTTGTTTAAATAAAAATTGCTGTTGTTTTCCGCTGTTTAAAAAATATGTTTATTTATATCTGTCTTGTGTATCTGTGACTTATACTTAAAAACCTCCACCAAAATTAGGGCATTCCCTTTGAGAGTGATCCTAACGGAGGTGGGGTGTTTCACTTTATAACACCCCACCTCCGCTAGGGTCACTCTTTCGGGGGCACTAGCTTCTGGGGGGCGTTAGAACTGGGTAAGCATGCATAATGATATATCAAGGCAGAACAAGAACATAAATGTATGTATATAAAACAGAGTAAGTGAGAATAAAACAGCGGAATATCTCAAACCATCTCAAAACAAGTCTAGTACATCATAAAGTCATCTGCCAAAATAAACATGTCTAGTACATCATAAACAGAAATACTGAAATACATAGTGCTATCCCCAAAATAAAGATGATAAACCATAGCGAGCTCAATGTCCAGACATACATGAGCTATCCAGCAAACAAGCAAGCGATCCAGGCTAAGCACCACTGTTCCCTCCCTGAGAACCGGGGGGGGGGGGGGAACGGAAGAAAAGAAGCGAAAGAAAACAGGTCAGTCAAAAAGACTGGTAAGCCCTACTACGATCAGTCTATAAACTAATAAAGTTAACATCATGATGGAAACTGAGATGAACATACTGGCAATAGATAAAGGTGTCATCACATAAGGAAGATTAAGCTTTGCACCACAGTGTACTAGCAAACTAACATAACAGGTATTGATCCCTCAGCCCAAACTTTGGCCCAATAACATGAGGTGACCTTAATACAAGGTCCAGCCCAACGGTCTAGTCGATCGGCTCCCTATAAACCTAACACGTCAAGTGTTGGTGTCCATACGGCCCACATATGGTTGTAGTCAGACTGTGCTGGGTCCACCTTCGGGTGTATCAAGCACTCGGGTGTCAACCCCAGACACCTAAGCAATAATGCACAGTCTAAACCTACTGGTACCCGTGCCTCGAGTTTGTCCAACACCGGACTACGTGCACGTCCGTAGCCCGCCTGGACCCGCACCGCTGTACCACTCAGCCGTCGCTTTGGTCGCTTACATCAGTCCAGTAATCGTGCCCTGCCCTAGCCTAGCCTCTAGGGTTGTGAATGATACCAAACTGGGATTACTGCTGGAACAGACCACGTTGCTAGGGTTTTCTAAGAGGGTTAAGTGTGGTTTAACCCCTCACTAATCATGGATTAAATTAGTTAAGTGTAACCAACAGTTCACCACTTAACCCCATTTAATCCCTCGTATCCCCAAAATTGGTTAAGTATTAGTGGGCCATGACTTAACCCTAATCATGAGGCATTAATTAATTTAATTGTGCCTTAACCTCTCACATTAGACTTTGTTGTGGTTACTAGTTAGGCCGGGCGGGTCCGGGTAGCTTTACACCACAACTTGGTCTAACCTCGGGTCCAAGGTACACATGACCAACTTCTCACATTGGGTCCTATTGTTTGTAGCAACTAGTTAAGCCGGTCGGTTCCGGGTAGGTTTACACTACAAACTCAACCCAACCTCGAGTTGGCCACACTTATGTTTTCTAAGTGTCATGTCCACTTTATTTACAAAACATAATTACAAGTTTAACAAATACTTGGGTAGACCTAACTTAATAGGTAAATTCCCAAGGGGTAGACCTAACTTAATAGGTAAATTCCCAATCTTATATTTTCATGTATTTTAAGTGTTACCCAAAAACCCCCCCAACGTCATTCTATCGCTTACATATTCGCCATAACGCATAAAGGATAGAAAGAGGGAACTTGGCACAACATACATGATAAATCATAATAGACATGCATAACATGTTGGACTTGCATAACTTAGCATAGTGAACTTGCATAAACATGCATAACTTGTTAAACTTGCAAATCATGGCATAGTGAACTTGCATAAACATGCATAACTTGTTAAACTTGCAAATCATGGCATAGTGAACTTGCATAAACATGCATAACTTGTTAAACTCGTAAATCATGGCATGGTGAACTTGCATAAACATGCATAACTTATCAAACATGTGTAACATGGCATAGTGAACTCGCATAAGCATGCATAACTTATTAATCGTGCATAACATAGCATAGTGAACCCGCATAAGCATGCATAACTTATTAAACATGCATAACATAGCATAGTGAACTCGCATAAGCATGCATAACTTATTAAACATGCATAAATCCCAACTTTCATCACATATTAACTTTAGAGTTTCTAAAATGAAGGTAAGAGGGCTTACAAATATTATGAAGACACAAATCTACTAATAAAGATTGAGAAGCCCTTTATGCAAGCATATAAAAACCCAAAACAAAGCTCCAATTAACAAAAATCCCAAAAACTCTAGCTTAGAAAATAAAGCTTGCAACTTGATGATGTATGCAAGCTAATGATCATTCATACAACTTAGAAATGCTTGTATGAACATCAAAATCTTCATAGGAATGATTTTTGAAGAGGGTGGAGGCTAGGGTTTTTAGGTGGAGGCCATTTGAGAATTCAATTTGACATAGTTTGGTTGCTAGAATGAATAATGAGGTTTTAGGGTAGGATTAAGGGCTTATTTATAGAAGATTAGAGTGTTTTTAGCCCTAGGATTAACCCTAGGTTAGCTTAGGTCCGTCAGATTTAGGAATTCTCTAGAACCAAGCCACAAGACCAGACCAAAACCCAAAATGGTGCGCCAGGCAAAACTGCCCGGCCACCCTGTGTCGACAGGGTTGTCGACAGGGCAGTCGACACCCTTAGACCCCTGTCGACATGCCTGTCGACACGGTGGTCTTGGCGGGAGTTTTCCCGCCTGACGCCAGTTAGCCCTAATCCTTGTTTTTAATTTAAAATTTAAATCTGTTTTTGACATGGAAATTTCTGAAAACTTCAATGGGCCTTAACTGGGTCATACGGACTCCGATTTTCGAAAACTCGGACTCTATTTCGCGTATTTTTCCGAGACGAACGCAATGGCATAGCCCATTTCCCTTGATTCAGATTTTTGAATTAAATTCTGCCTCGATTTATGTTATAACAGATTATTGAAAATACGGGTTGTTACATTCTCCCCTCCTTAAAGGATTTCGTCCCCGAAATCTCCAAGTTAGGAAGAACGTATCCTACCATCCAATCATCCATCTACTCAAAGCATCATCCACGAGCAATTATTGTCCTTAAAAGATTCTAAATGCTGTATGAACATATGCAAAAGTGTGTGTATATGTACTTATCTAATGCAAAGATCAATGCAAAATATGTTAGTGAAATGTATCCATATGTATGCAAATCCCTAACATAATGTATAATATCTACATGCGTGCTCAATCATACATCCATATGCAACATCCACGTGATTGCATACAAATTTCATCCAAGAATAAGCATAAACACTCATGCACATGCAATATGAGGAGTGTGTGAGCCGATCTAGTGCCTAATGTGTATCATGCATCCACGAGTAACCACTTGCAAACACTTGCAACCACTTGCAACCATCAAACATAATATGTTTCAAACACATGTTTCATCCAAAGGTTTCTACCTAAGGTTCTCATGACAAGATTAGCACGACAACTAGATAAACATGGATAGCAAAGAGAAAGATATGCTAACAGAGGAAAGAGATTGAGAGTGTACCCTCAAAAAGGAATGGATAAAGCCCACGCATCTTCTCCTCGGTTTCCCAAGTTGCGTCTTCTTCGGCTTCACCCCATTGAACCTTCACCAACTTGACCTCACGATTCCTTAGCTTCTTGGTCTCTGTCCCCAAGATACGAATCGGAGCTCTCCTCAAAGTTGCCTCTTTCTCTACTTCCACGTCTTCAAGAATGCTAGGTTCAACCACCTCAGCGGACTCATGTAGGCACTTTCGGAGATGCGAGACATGAAAGACATTATGCACTCCGGACAGCTTCTCGGGCAATTGCACTTTATAAGCCATCTTCCCAATTCTCTCTATGATAGGGAAGGGTCCAACAAATCTCGGTGCTAACTTCCCAACAGCTCCAAATCGGACCACATTCCGCAAAGGAGAAACCTTTACGAAAACCATATCCCCAACATCAAACTCCAAATCGGATCTTCGCTTGTCAGCATAGGATTTCTGTCGGTCTTGGGCCGCTTTCATTCGTCTCCGAATCAACTCGATCTTCTCGGATGTATCTCTGATCATATCAGGTCCAAGTATAAGCTTATCTGTAGTCTCCCACCAACATGTAGGTGACTTGCACGGCCTCCCATATAAAGCTTCAAATGGTGTCATCCCTATGCTTGCCTGATAACTGTTATTATATGCAAACTCAACAAGGGGAAGATGGTCTTCCCAAGCACCACCAAAATCCAGAATGCAAAGCCTCAACAAGTCCTCAAGTACCCTATTCACCCTTTCTGTTTGGCCGTCCGTTTGTGGGTGATAGGCCGTACTCAGGTTCAACCTCGTGCCCATAGCTTCCTGCAAACTGTTCCAGAACTGACTAGTAAAGATGGGGTCTCGGTCACTGACTATGCTGGAAGGGACTCCATGTAGTCGTACTATCTCACGAAGATATACTGATGCTAGTCCAGATGCGGTCCTTTTTGCTCTTCACCGGAATGAAATGAGCACTCTTCGTAAGTCTATCTACAATGACCCAAATGCTCGTATTCGCTTTCCTTGACCCTGGAAGCCCATCAATAAAGTCCATAGAAATACTCTCCCACTTCCATAGCGGGACCTCTAGAGGATGCAATAGCCCACCGGGCTTCTTCGACTCGGCTTTTACTCTCTGACAAACGATACATCTAGAGACAAACTCCGCCACATCCTTCTTCATTCCAGGCCAGAAGAAAATACGCTTCATATCCTTATACATCTTATCACCGCCTGGATGTATAGTCATCTTGGAGCGATGTGCTTCCTCAAGAACTTTCCTCACCAAGTCTTCCACCATCGGAACACAAAGCCTTTCGTCTCTCCTCAGCCAACCCTTATCGTCTATGGAATATCGAGCAAGGTGACTAGATGTCTCCCCTCGAATCAGCTTATCCATGATCTCAATTATCTGAGGGTCTTCCTTCTGCGAAGCCCCAACTTGATCCAGAAGGGTAGGCCTGAGCTCAAGAGATGCTAAAGAACCGGTCATCGACTCAACCGCCAAAGAGAAATCAAAGGTTGCCAAGAACTCTAAATTCTTCATCTCAACAAATAGAGGACTTAGTGTCAACCTCTTTCTACTCAACGCATCCGCTACAACATTCCCCTTGCCAGGGGTATAGGCTATATCAAAATCATAGGACGCCAAGAATTCCATCCACCTTTGCTGCCTCAAGTTCAGATCCTTCTGTGAAAAGAGATACTTCAAAGACTTATGATCAGTATACAGCTCAAATCTCTCTCCCAGAAGATAATGACGCCAAGCCTTGAGTGCATATACAATCGCTGCCAGCTCTAGATCATGAGTAGGATACTTCTTCTCATGCACATTAAGTTGCCTACCACCAAAACATATAACTCTGCCCTCTTGCATCAGAACGGCGCCCAATCCCGTGCCACAAGCATCAGTGTACACGGTAAACATCTTACCACCATCGGGTAAAGCTAGAACTGGTGCTGAGGTAAGGGCTCTCTTGAGTCTCTGAAAAGCAAGCTCACAGTCCATATCCCAAACAAAAACTAAGTGCTTCTTCGTCAACTTAGTAAGAGGAGCGGATATCTTCGCGAAGTCCTTGATGAACTTCCGGTAAAAACCCGCAAGACATAGAAAACTTCTCACCTCGGTTGCATTCCTTGGAGTCTTCCAATCCTGAACTGCAACCACCTTAGCGGGATCCACCGCTAAGCCTTGCTTGGATACGATATGCCCAAGGAATCTAACTTCTCTTCTCCAAAAGTGACACTTGGATAACTTGGCCTTTAACTGATGCGCTCTAAACGTATCCATCACCTCTACAAGATGCCTCGCGTGCTCTTCTTCATCCTTGGAGAAGATCAGAATATCATCCACAAAGACCACGACAAACTTGTTCAAGAACTCCCGAAACACCCTACTCATCAAGTCCACGAAATACGCGGGTGCATTCGTCAAACCGAACGGCATAACAAGCCATTCAAAGAATCCATCTGGAGTTCTGAATGCAGTCTTGTCTATACTATCTTCAGCCACTCTGAGCTGATGAAATCCAGTAGCAAGATCAAGCTGAGAGAAAACAGAAGCACCAACAAGCTGGTCAAAGAGATCATCGATCCTCGGTAACGGGTGTCTGTTCTTCTTAGTAAGCTTATTCAATTCTCTATAGTCCACACAGAGTCGAAGAGAACCGTCTGCCTTAGTAGCAAACACCACAGGCGCTCGCCATTCGGATATACTTCGTCTGATGAAGTTCTTCTCAAGCAACTCTTTCACTTGCTTGCTCAGCTCCCGCCTTTCACGCGGAGCCATGTGCCGAACGGGCAAAGAAACAGGCTTAGCATTATCCACCAGATAAATGCGAAAATCAATCTCTCGTTTAGGGGGCAACCCCTTAACTTCTTCAAAAACATCTGGATAATCTCGGACCACCCTTACAGACTGAAGGGCTTCCTCGGACGAGTCGAGAGATTCAAGATAGCACAACATGACGGGATCCTTCGGATTGCATGAAATCTCTAAGGTGTTGCCAAGGCGAGTCACAAGCCTCACAACCCTATGCTCACAATCAAGAATGGCTCCATATCTGGACAGCCAATCCATGCCCAATATCAATCCGTATCCCCTGAAACCAAGAACATACGCACTACACAAGAACTCTACACTGAGTATAGAGATCCTCAGATCCTCACACATCATAGATAGATGAGCAGAACCCCCAATGGGATTCGAAACACAAACGGGATCATCCACTAAGCTAGTACTAAGGTGCAAACTATCAACAAGATCAGATGAAATAAAGCTATGTGATGCACCAGAATCAAACAAGGTACGTACTGGAAGATCGGAAACATAAACAAGGTTCTCAACAGAAACACTACCTCGATCTGGAACTGGAGCGGTATTGAGAGCATGAACTTGCCCCCCTGAAGGTCCAGCCTGCCCTTTCTTCTTCGGGCATTCCTTGCTGAAGTGTCCAGTCTCACCACAGGAAAAACACCCACCACTAAGCTTCCTTTTCTTCTTCCTACAATCCTTAGCAAAGTGTCCAGGCACACCACAGTAATTGCACTTTCCCTTGCCTTTGTTGTTGTTCCCCTTCTTGTTCTTGCTCTGATTCCCCTGACTGCTTTGACCACCTTGATTGCCTTTACCTTGAGAATCAGTCTTCTTTGCTTGAGTATCACTCGTCTTGACCTCTTTCTTTCCATCTCCCTGAAGTAGAGCCATGTTGACCAAACTCTCAAAAGTAGCCCCATGCGGAATATGTGACATCGCCAAACCCTGCAGCGGCTCATTCAACCCTCTAGCAAATCGAAGAGCCTTCTTCTCAGGAGTGTTTACCACATCCAAACCAAAACGGGCCAGCTGATTAAACTTGTTCACATACTCCTTGACAGACATGTCACCTTGCTTTAATGCAATGAACTTCTCCATCTGTAAATTTGCCTCAGCAGAAGATAGAAACTTGGCCACAAATCTAGCCCTCAAATCGGCCCAAGTCTCAACGGGCCTCGTCCCATTGGTGACCTCCCACCAATAGGCCGCTTCATCCTTCAAAAGCCACACTGTCAATAAGATCTTCCTCTCGTCATCAATCCCAAAGATAGCAAACAAGTCCTCAGTGTCTTTCAGCCAATTCCTAGCTTCAACAAAAGATTCCGTGCCTAGGAAATTCTTGCCTCCCATCGCCTTGAAGTCTTTACAAACCTTCGTGAACTCAACCTGAGGATGCTGAGGCGGAGGAGGAGGAAGAGGAGCCTCAGCAACGGGAGGAGGAGGAACATTAGCAACGGGAGGAGGAATATTAACCACTGGAGGGACCACCGGAGGAGGGACATTAGGGGGAGGATTCTCAACTACAGGAGGAGGAGTGGGAGTAGGGTTTGCGGGGCCGGCTTCCGCCCTAGCTTCTAGAAGTCTCCTATACCAGAGTGGCACATTTACTCCATCCGGGATGGCAAGATCCTCAGCCATACTGAAACGAAGGATAAGATAAGATTAGGTCAAGGGAACGAAGGATAACGCTAATGGCTTTTTGGGGAATAGCCCTTTTAAAATACTAGACTTTTCTTTGGAAAATACTTTATACTTGTTTTGAAAATAGTTTTTCAAAAGTCTTTTTAAAAACTTTTTGTTCTTTCTCGTAAACCATATGCTCTGATACCAAATTTTAACACCCCACCTCCGCTAGGGTCACTCTTTCGGGGGCACTAGCTTCTGGGGGGCGTTAGAACTGGGTAAGCATGCATAATGATATATCAAGGCAGAACAAGAACATAAATGTATGTGTATAAAACAGAGTAAGTGAGAATAAAACAGCGGAATATCTCAAACCATCTCAAAACAAGTCTAGTACATCATAAAGTCATCTGCCAAAATAAACATGTCTAGTACATCATAAACAGAAATACTGAAATACATAGTGCTATCCCCAAAATAAAGATGATAAACCATAGCGAGCTCAATGTCCAGACATACATGAGCTATCCAGCAAACAAGCAAGCGATCCAGGCTAAGCACCACTGTTCCCTCCCTGAGAACCTGGGGGGGGGGGGGGGGAAACGGAAGAAAAGAAGCGAAAGAAAACAAGTCAGTCAAAAAGATTGGTAAGCCCTACTACGATCAGTCTATAAACTAATAAAGTTAACATCATGATGGAAACTGAGATGAACATACTGGCAATAGATAAAGGTGTCATCACATAAGGAAGATTAAGCTTTGCACCACAGTGTACTAGCAAACTAACATAACAGGTATTGATCCCTTAGCCCAAACTTTGGCCCAATAACATGAGGTGACCTTAATACAAGGTCCAGCCCAACGGTCTAGTCGATCGGCTCCCTATAAACCTAACACGTCAAGTGTTGGTGTCCATACGGCCCACATATGGTTGTAGTCAGACTGTGCAGGGTCCACCTTCGGGTGTATCAAGCCCTCGGGTGTCAACCCCAGACACCTAAGCAATAATGCACAGTCTAAACCTACTGGTACCCGTGCCTCGAGTTTGTCCAACACCGGACTACGTGCACGTCCGTAGCCCGCCTGGACCCGCACCGCTGTACCACTCAGCCGTCGCTTTGGTCGCTTACATCAGTCCAGTAATCGTGCCCCGCCCTAGCCTAGCCTCTAGAGTTGTGAATGATACCAAACTGGGATTACTGCTGGAACAGACCACGTTGCTAGGGTTTTCTAAGAGGGTTAAGTGTGGTTTAACCCCTCACTAATCATGGATTAAATTAGTTAAGTGTAACCAACAGTTCACCACTTAACCCCATTTAATCCCTCGTATCCCCAAAATTGGTTAAGTATTAGTGGGCCATGACTTAACCCTAATCATGAGGCATTAATTAATTTAATTGTGCCTTAACCTCTCACATTAGACTTTGTTGTGGTTACTAGTTAGGCCGGGCGGGTCCGGGTAGCTTTACACCACAACTTGATCTAACCTCGGGTCCAAGGTACACATGACCAACTTCTCACATTGGGTCCTATTGTTTGTAGCAACTAGTTAAGCCGGTCGGTTCCGGGTAGGTTTACACTACAAACTCAACCCAACCTCGAGTTGGCCACACTTATGTTTTCTAAGTGTCATGTCCACTTTATTTTCAAAACATAATTACAAGTTTAACAAATACTTGGGTAGACCTAACTTAATAGGTAAATTCCCAAGGGGTAGACCTAACTTAATAGGTAAATTCCCAATATTATATTTTCATGTATTTTAAGTGTTACCCAAAAACCCCCCCAACGTCATTCTATCGCTTACATATTCGCCATAACGCATAAAGGATAGAAAGAGGGAACTTGGCACAACATACATGATAAATCATAATAAACATGCATAACATGTTGGACTTGCATAACTTAGCATAGTGAACTTGCATAAACATGCATAACTTGTTAAACTTGCAAATCATGGCATAGTGAACTTGCATAAACATGCATAACTTGTTAAACTTGCAAATCATGGCATAGTGAACTTGCATAAACATGCATAACTTGTTAAACTCGTAAATCATGGCATGGTGAACTTGCATAAACATGCATAACTTATCAAACATGTGTAACATGGCATAGTGAACTCGCATAAGCATGCATAACTTATTAATCATGCATAACATAGCATAGTGAACCCGCATAAGCATGCATAACTTATTAAACATGCATAACATAGCATAGTGAACTCGCGTAAGCATGCATAACTTATTAAACATGCATAAATCCCAACTTTCATCACATATTAACTTTAGAGTTTCTAAAATGAAGGTAAGAGGGCTTACAAATATTATGAAGACACAAATCTACTAATAAAGATTGAGAAGCCCTTTATGCAAGCATATAAAACCCAAAACAAAGCTCCAATTAACAAAACTCCCAAAAACTCTAGCTTAGCAAATAAAGCTTGCAACTTGATGATGTATGCAAGCTAATGATCATTCATACAACTTAGAAATGCTTGTATGAACATCAAAATCTTCATAGGAATGATTTTTGAAGAGGGTGGAGGCTAGGGTTTTTAGGTGGAGGCCATTTGAGAATTCAATTTGACATAGTTTGGTTGCTAGAATGAATAATGAGGTTTTAGGGTAGGATTAGGGGCTTATTTATAGAAGATTAGAGTGTTTTTAGCCCTAGGATTAACCCTAGGTTAGCTTAGGTCCGTCAGATTTAGGAATTCTCTAGAACCAAGCCACAAGACCAGACCAAAACCCAAAATGGTGCGCCAGGCAAAACTGCCCGGCCACCCTGTGTCGACAGGGCTGTCGACAGGGCAGTCGACACCCTTAGACCCCTGTCGACATGCCTGCCGACATGGGGGTCTTGGCGGGAGCTTTCCCGCCTGACGCCAGTTAGCCCTAATCCTTGTTTTTAATTTAAAATTTAAATCTGTTTTTGACATGGAAATTTCTGAAAACTTCAATGGGCCTTAACTTGGTCATACGGACTCCGATTTTCGAAAACTCGGACTCTATTTCGCGTATTTTTCCGAGACGAACGCAATGGCATAGCCCGTTTCCCTTGATTCAGATTTTTGAATTTAATTCTGCCTCGACTTATGTTATAATAGGTTATTGAAAATACGGGTTGTTACACACTTGGTATCAGAGCATAGGTTTACCAGATAAGATAAAAAGTTTTGAAAATTTATTTTCAAAAGAAAATTTAAAGATGCATTTTTAAAGATAAAATATTATTTTATTTTAAAAACGCAAAGTCCCCCAAAAGCCATAGGTACTATCTTTTATCCTTCGTTTTGAATCTATCCTTTTTGTTTCAGCATGTCCGAAGAACTTAACTTGCCAGAGGGTGTACCAATACCCGGTTGGTTTAGACGATTCTTATAGGCAAGGGCCACTCAGCCAGGTCCTACCGTTCCTCCTCCTCCAGCTTCAGGAAATCATCCAGCTGCAGTAGCACCTCTTCCTCCACCGCCTCCGCGGGGAAATACTTTTGCTAAGATATGTAAAGATTTTAAAGCTATGGGAGGAAAGGACTTTCATGGAACCGAGTCCTTCGTGGTAGCCAGGAATTGGCTGAAAGAAACCGAGGACTTATTCGTCATCTTTGAGGTAGAAGATAGGCAGACGGTACAACTGGCAGTATGGCTACTTAAAGGCGAGGCTTCCTACTGGTGGGAAGTCACTAATGCAGAAAGGCCGGTGGAAACCTGGGAGGACTTTAGGGCACGATTTGAGGCTAAATTTCTCTCAGAAGCTGAAAGGAGTCTTCAGTTGGAAAAATTCTTATTTCTTAAGCAGGGGAATATGACAGTCAAAGAGTATGTTAATCAGTTCGATCAGCTGGCTAGGTTCGGACTGGACCTAGTCAACACCCCGCACAAGAAGGCTCTCCGCTTTGTCAAGGGGTTGAATGAGCCATTACACAGTTTGGCCATGACCCATATACCTATGGGAGCTATGTATGAAAGGTTGGTGCAGATGGCATTGCTGAACGAAGAGGATAAGGGCAAGAAGGAGACAAAGGCAGAAAGCTCTCAAGGGAAGAAAGAGGGTTTACAGCCTAAGAAGACAGACTTTAAGAAGAGCGGGAAAGACAACAAAGAGAAGAGGAAGTGCAATTTCTGTGGCAAAGTAGGGCACTTGGTGAAAGATTGCCGGAAAAAGAAGGCCAAGATGAATGGTGGGTGCTTTTCTTGCGGTGAAACAGGCCACCTGGCTAAGGATTGCCCAAAGAAACGAGGGCAGAGGCAGGGGCAGAGGGATGGATCCACCTCAGGGGCACAAGTTCATGCGCTAGAAGCGCCACCTCTGTAGCAGCAAGGTATAAATACTTCTGTAGAAAGCGTAGTTTATCTTTATGATCACCCAGTTCGCACTTTATTTGATTCTGGCGCATCACACTCCTTTATCTCATCTGCTTTAGTAGAATCTCTGCACCTAGAAACTAGAATGGTAGAGGACCCCTTAATTGTTTCAAATCCAATTGGGGGCCCAACTCATTTGTCTATGATCTGTGTGGGATTGAAAATTTCTATTCTAAGCGTAGAATTTAAATGTAGTGCCTTTGTTTTGGGCTTTTCGGGATATGGTTTGATTTTGGGCATGGACTGGCTATCCAGTAATGGTGCCATCCTGGATTGCGATAAAAGGGTGGTTAGGCTTCTGACCCAACTCGGTAACACTCTGGAAATTACTTGTAATCCCTCGTACGCGGTTATGCTTAGTTATCTTGAATCGCTAGATGCCTCTGTTGAAAGTTTGCAATCGGTTAGAGTGGTCCGGGAATATCCGGATGTCTTCGAAGAGGTGAAGGGCTTGCCTCCGAAGCGGGAGATAGACTTCCGCATATATCTTATAGATAATGCAAAGCCCGTTGCTTTTCCCGTTAGACACATGGCTCCACGGGAAAGAAAAAAGCTCAATAAACAAATTAAAGAGCTTCTAGAGAAGGGGTTCATTAGAAGGAGCATTTCAGAATGCGGCGCTCCAGTGGTGTTCGCTACAAAGGCGGATGGTTCACTCCGTCTGTGTGTCGACTATAGGGAGCTCAACAAGCTAACGAAAAAGAATAGGCACCCTCTCCCCAGAATTGACGATCTGTTTGATCAGCTTGTAGGAGCGTCTATTTTCTCCTAACTATATTTAGCGACTGGATTTCATCAGCTAAGGGTGGATGAAGATAGTATCGATAAGACAACATTCAGAACCCCAGACGGTTTCTTTGAATGGCTTGTCATGCCTTTCGGCTTGACAAACGCACCCGCTTACTTCGTGGACCTGATGAGTAGGGTGTTCAGAGATTTCCTTAATAATTTCGTAGTGGTCTTCGTGAACGATATCTTGATCTTCTCAAAGAGTGAAGAAGAGCATGCTCAGCACTTAAAGGCAATCATGGAAACTCTGCGAGTCCATCAGCTAAAAGCCAAATTCTCCAAGTGCCACTTTTGGAGAGAGGAAGTGAGGTTTCTTGGGCATATAGTATCCAAAGAAGGGCTAGCTGTGGACCCGGCTAAGGTAGTAGCGGTGCAGGACTGGAAGACACCAAAGAACGCAACAAAAGTCCGAAGCTTTCTCGGGCTAGCAGGTTTCTACCGAAAATTCATCAAAGACTTTGCAAAGATATCAGCTCCGCTCACAAAGCTGACCAAGAAGAATCTATTGTTCAATTGGGACTTGGATTGCGAATTTGCTTTCCAACGATTGAAAAGGGCTCTTACAACAGCCCCAGTTTTGACGTTGCCAGATGGAAGCAAGATGTTCACAGTTTATACAGATGCATGTAGGACAGGGCTAGGCGCTGTCTTAATGCAAGAAGGAAGGGTAGTAGCTTATGGCGGAAGACAGTTGAAAGTGCACGAAAAGAACTACCCGACCCACGATCTTGAGTTAGCTGCCATCGTCTTTGCACTCAAGTCTTGGCGACACTATCTCCTAGGTGAGAAGTTTGAACTTTACACTAACCATAAATCGTTGAAATATCTTTTCTCGTAGAAAGATCTTAACTTGAGGCAACAGAGATGGATGGAGTTTCTTGCCTCGTACGATTTCGAGATCTCCTACACTCCGGGCAAAGGCAACGTAGTGGCAGACGCGTTGAGCCGAAAGAAACTGACCCTAAGCCCGCTGTTTGTTGAGAGACAAAGCCTAGAGTTTATAGCCAGTTTTGACTTTAGGCCCTCCTCCGATTTTGTACCAGGCTTGCTAGCATCTCTCGAGGTACGTCCGACTTTAGTGGACTCAATAGGGACAACACAACGCGAAGACCCTCAGCTTGTGGAGATGATTGATAGGCTAATTAGGGGTGAGACTTCAAGTCACCTCAGCAGATACTCCATCGACGACAAGGCTTGGCTAAGGCGAGACGGAAGACTATGCGTCCCACAGACAAGGGATTTAGTAAAGAAGGTTCTCGAGGAAGCACATCACTCCAAGATGACGATACATCCAGGCGGAGATAAAATGTACAAGGGCATAAAGAGAACTTTCTTTTGGAACGGCATGAAGAAGGACATAGCAGATTTCGTTTCTAAGTGTATGGTGTGCCAGCAGGTTAAGGCGGAACAGAAAAAGCCTGGCGGTCTGCTCCATCCTCTAGAGGTCCCGCTGTGGAAGTGGGATAGCATCTCAATGGACTTCATTGATGGGCTGCCTAGGTCTAGAAGAGGCAACACTAGCATTTGGGTAATAGTGGATAGGCTTACAAAAAGCGCCCACTTTTTACCTGTCAAAAGTAAAAGAACCGCCTCATCCCTAGCATCTCTTTACCTCAAGGAAATTGTTCGACTCCATGGAATACCATCCGGCATTGTTAGTGACCGAGACCCTATCTTCACAAGTGAGTTTTGGCGGAGTCTGCAAGAAGCGGTAGGCACGCAGTTATGCTTGAGCACAGCCTATCATCCCCAAACTAACGGCTAGACAGAAAGAGTAAACAGAGTTTTGGAGGACCTTTTAAGACTGTGCGTCCTTGACTTCGGAGGGACGTGGGAAGACCATCTTCCTTTGGTGGAATTTGCCTACAACAACAGCTACCAAGCAACCATCGGAATGGCGCCCTTCGAAGCCTTATATTGAAGACCGTACCGATCGCCCACTTGTTGGTGGGAGTCTACTGACAAGCTCATACTTGGACCAGATATGATCCGAGAGACTTCAGAAAAAGTAGACTTAATACGGAGAAGAATGAAGACAGCCCAAGACAGACAAAAATCCTACGCCGACAAGAGGAGAACCGACCTTGAATTTGAGGTTGGGGACAGATTTTTTCTTAAGGTATCTCCGCTAAGGAACGTTGTTCGTTTTGGGACCACAGGAAAGCTAGCACCAAGATTCGTAGGGACATTCCCTATCATCGAGAAAATTGGGAAAATGGCCTATAGATTAGAGCTACCCGAAAAGCTGGCCGGAGTCCACAACGTTTTCCATGTTTCGCACCTCAGAAAATGTCTACATGAATCTGCTGAAGTGGTAGAGCCAAATATCCTAGAAGAAGCTGAAGTGGAACGCGAAGCAACCGTGAGGAAAGTTCCTACTCGCATATTAGGAACGGAAGTGAAGAAGCTACGCAACCGCGAAGTCAAGCTCGTCTAAGTTCAGTGGAGCGACGCCGAGGGAGACGCAACTTGGGAAACTGAAGCTAGAATACGCGCAGCCTACCCTTTTCTTTTCGAGGGTACATCTTTGATCTTTCTTTTTCCTTAAGTTGCGCTTTTATCTATCTTTTTAGGTATATCTCCTCGACCTTATCTTTTAGGTAGAAACTCTTTGGATGAAAACATGTAATTGAAACATGTTATGGATGATGGTTGCAAGTGGTTGCAAGTGGCTGCTAGTGGTTGCTCGTGGTTGCATATACACACACAATCTAGGTTCTAGATCGGCTCAGTCACTTCATACTACATATGCATATATGTATTTATATTTGTATATGGTTGAAGTTTAATGTGTTGTCATATGGATGTTGCATTTATATATGAATGATTGTGCACTCATGTAGAATCATGAATAGGAAAATTTGCATACATAATGGATTCATGGCACTTACATAATTTGCATTAAGGAGGTCAACTGAATCAGTAGACCGACTGATTTTGCATTAGATAAGTACATGTACACACACTTCGCATATGATCATGAAGCATTAGAAGTCTTTTAAGGACAATGGATGCTCGTGTTTGATGGATGAGTAGATGGATGTTTGGATGTTAGGACGTACATTCTTCCTGAACTTGAAGATTTCGTGGACAAAATCCTTTTAAGTGGGGGAGAATGTAACACTCCGTGTATTCTATAACAGTGAAATTCACAAATTAAAGTATAACTAATTTCAAATCAAAGAATTAAGGGAAACAGGATACGCCATTGCGTTCGTCTCGGAATTCTTCTTGAAATAGAGTCCGAGTTTGCGTAAAACGGACTCCGTATGAGGGAGTTATGGCCTCCGGAAGTTTCAGGATTCAGTTTAAAATTCAAACAGAACAAAACAGCTCAGAAAACGAATTTAAATTTCAAAAAAATCGGGCCGGATTGGCCAGGGCGGGAATTTTCCCGCCCAAGACACCCAGGTCGACTGGGTAGTCGACCTGGGCTACCCAGGTCGACTGGGTAGTCGATCTGGGGGTCGACTAGGGGGTCGACCTGGCCCCTGAGCCAGGTCGAACCCAGCCCGCCCTGGCTGGCCTGCTCTGTGCTTGGTCGATTTTCTGTGCCTTGCCTTGTCACTAGGGCTAGGTGTCAGCTCCTGGTTGGTCTCTCCTTCAAATGAACGGCTATTATTAAACCAAGCTCCATCGACGGTCCTAATCAACTCACAAACTCTATAAAAAGGACCTAAGACTCTACCTAATTCACACAAACAAAAATGGAGATGAGACCGTCATGCTGCTGAGGAAAGACTAGGAATAACCGTTAGAAATTGAGAGACAATTAGGAGACAATTCGAAAGCTTAAAGCAACGTCAATTAAATCAAAACAACGCCTACAACAAAGGATAGCATCTCCAAATTCAGAATTCAGATTCCTGAACTGAAGATTCGTCATACGTTGTAAGTAGAGTGTTATTCCGATGTGAATAAATAATTGTGTTTTGATTTGTGTAAAATGAGAAATAGAATTGTATTCGATTTGTGGTGATAATAATCTATATTTGTATGTTGTTTTGATTCTAATCGATTTGGGATGTTGTGGTATAACGATCGGATATTTGCAAGTATGTAATTCATATTGAAAACTACATGTTTGTGGTAGTTTATTACGACACCTATTGGAAAATCGCAAGTATGTGATTCATGATTGTGGTAGTTTAATTGAGATTCATGCAAGTATATGATTCACCATTATGCCAATATGTTGTACATACTTTTATGATCACTTTTAGTGTGTAATTGGATTCAACTAAGTACTATGGTTTATATGAATTTATGTTGGAATTGGCATCGTGATTCAAGTATAAAACCATACTTTCGTATTAGAGACAAAAGTAAGCATCTTTACGAACATGACTAAACTATGTTTGGTGTTATGCCTAGTTGAAAACATGTTTTAGGCCTATGTTGTTATCAAAATCATATGGTGATATATGTGACACATAATTAAGTAGATTTACATT
Source organism: Allium sativum (assembly GCA_030737875.1). NCBI lineage: Eukaryota > Viridiplantae > Streptophyta > Magnoliopsida > Asparagales > Amaryllidaceae > Allium > Allium sativum. Next base: position 313,447,481 of record CM060922.1, on the reverse strand, counting down.
CCAATTGCAAGTTTACATGAATAAATTAAAAACCATGATTCATGTTTAGGTATGTTTATGCCATGATTATATGAATAAAATGGTTCATGTTTAGGTATGTTTATGCCATGATTATATGAATAGAATGATTCATGTTTAAGTATGTTTATGCCATGATTTTATGCTATTACAATGCAAGTTCACATGTGCCTAATTCATGTTAATTAGATCGTTATGTTGCAAGTTCGTGCGTTCACACTCCCCTTTTTATGTTACTTAGAATATATAAACACCATGTTCTAAGCCTCCCCTTTTTCATATGGCTAAGTTGGGTTTAAATGTTAAACCCAACATATGTTATATTTTAGCGAACATATAAAACGGGGGTAATGACGTTTGGGTTAAAATATATAACATATGTGTTGGCATGTTTGACGCATGCCAACGACCTTGAAAAACAATTAAGTGGTATAAATTAATTTTATCCAATAAAGATGAATTTGAATAATGGGCCGCAAATATTTACATATAAAAAGAAAAGAGACAAAATATATAAATGTAGAAAATACGATGTGTTTAACCCGATGTTGGATTGAGTTGTGATGTAAACCTGCCCGGAACCGCCCGGCTGTCCAGTAGTCACAACAATACCTATCCAATGTGGGTGGTTAAACACGGAGCCCAATAAGGACCCGAGGTTAGACTGAGTTATGGCGTAAGACTGCCCGGACCCAACCGGCAACAGGCATCCACAACAATACCTATCTAATGTGAGAGGTCGAGGCTTTAATAAGACAATTAAGGCTGAGTCAGGATTGATAGGATTAAGTAAATTGAATTAACACTTAATCAAAATGGAACATGCTAAGCTATACAGATTGATTGGGGGTTAGGTTTACAAAATACATAACCAACTTAGCATGTTGGCTAGAAATAGAAAACCTAGTAGCGGGGGACCCTTTCTGCCATAACCCTACAAGGTGTATCAGGATACCCTGAACTAGGCAGGGTGCGGCACGATTACTGGGCTGACTGTAAGAGGTCAAATCGACGGCGGTGGTGCAGCAGTGTAGGTTCTAACGGGGTGCGGGCGTGCACACACTCCGGCGCAGAAAAATAAGGCACTGGGCACCAGTAGCATACCTGTGCATTCTAGGATTGTGTCGGGCCGCCACCATGGGACTTGATACACCCCATGGTGGGACCAGCATAGGTAACTACAACATCGGGGCCGTAAGACGCATGTAACTATGCGAGTAGGAGCCGATCATTAGAAACGGATCACTTCACCCTGATTATGGGGTGCCTGATGGGAACTATTTTATATGGGTATAGAGATTAATATGGGGTACGATAAGTACAATCGACTCTAGACAACTTAACCTAGTTTATAGTTCTTTCCCATTTCCAGTTTATACTTATCATGCCCAATTCTTTATTCATAGACTGAATAGTCCTAGACTTACTCAGGCTTTATGTCGGACTCTACTTTTCTTTCGTCTTCTTTTCTTTTGTCCCCCCCCCCCAGGTCCACAGGGAGGGAATACTGCAACTTGACCAGTTTTCACATCCAGCTTGAAGAGAAAGAATGTATTGCTTGGATTTTTTCGTTTTGGACTATGGCTTTGGACAACAATTATGGGACTTATGCAATTTACTTATGTTTTTATGCTTCTTTAAATAATGTAATCAAGACAGTTATGAAGATGTTATGTTTTTGGAAGTATTGTAAGACAAATTATGACATGGATTGTGTAACACGTATTTTGTTGAAATAAAAATTGCTGCTGTTTTCCGCTGTTTCAAAAATATGTGTATTTATATCTGTCTTGTGTATCTGTGACTTATACTTAAAAACCTCCACCAAAATTAGGGCATTCCCTTTGAGAGTGATCCTAACGGAGGTGGGGTGTTTCAAGAATTGAGTTAATCAAATAGAGCTAACTGATAAGAGTAAATCGACTAGAGTTAATCGAATAGTGTTAATTGAATAGAGTTAATCGAATAGGGCTATTCGAAGAGAGATTATCGAATATAGTTTATTCGAAGGAAAGAGTTATCAAATAGAGGTTTATTCGAAAGAGAGTTACGTAAGGAAGTTGTTAAAGGTTTAAAAGATAAACCTTTTCTATTCTGAAGTTGAAACATTGTTCTGTTAAGGTCTGAGAGGTAATTATTACCCCAACTTGATTGACTTCCTTCTTAACTAAGGAATGGTAAGGTTTGATAGTGAATGATGGTTAAGTGAATTTAGTTAATGAGTGAAATGGTTTGAGTTGGCATGGCGATGTTTGTTTTAAACATCAGTTTAAATCCAGTAAAGGAGTTTTGGAAATGTTTTCCAAATAAGAATCAGAAATGTTTTCTGATAATAGAAAATAAGAATTTAGAATATATGGAAACAGGAGATAAGTAAATTAATGAACTAAAGAGATAAATGTTAAATGATGATTAATCGATAAAATTTCCATCTGGAAATAATATCGTTGTTTGCACACATGTTTTTCTTTGATAGTTAAATCACAGACTATCAAAGTTTTGACCATTTTTCTGTCATCAATACGGATAGACCGGTTGGATTCTTATCCAAAGAACCACTTCGTATGGGCGTTAGCATTTCGAATCAAATAGATCGAAGACAAATTGAAAATGGAGTAAAGTGCAAGGGCTGTTGGAAGTCCTAGGTAGAGTTTGCCTAGGATGGATGTACGGAATAGTGCCTTCGGTTTGTCCAGTCCCAGGACAACTTGTATGGAAGAATGTTTAACAGAGTGTATCTGGTAGACCACGTAAGTTGATCGTTTAAACATATTTACGTTGGTGGTGGAGGAATTCGTTTCTCTTAGCTTATACCCGTGGTATTTTTAGGGAAATCAATTTGTGATTTGACGGGTATGACGATGTGGCATTCGAAGTAAATGGAGGAGTGATCTGTTAAAAGATACGTTTTGACCTCGAGCCTCAACAACTGGGAAATGACAGAAATCGGGCAGGCAGCATGGCTAAGTGGTTCGCAACCAAGTAGGGTATATTGTCACCATCTAGAGAATATTCATATTTGTTACTTCTTTCAATTCTGTATCTCCCGGGAATGGTTATGTTGGTTTACCAACTGTAAGGTGACAATATATTCGATATACTCAAGCGAAATGAGTGGTAGGTCATGTGTGGCTGAGTTACAAGATGTTCTTGCTGAACTCCAGTGTATCGCTTCTAGAGTACACTGATCGAAAGGTGGATCCATACCTTGTCATAGCTGGTATCCATTTCTCAAATAAGAGCCCGTGGTTTTGATTGTATATTATATATGTAGAACATTTGATGCAAGTGTTTCTACTAGGTTGATATTACTTGTGTTAGACATTATTATAATATCAGACAAGTATCGTTTTACAAATGATTTGGGTTATCGTAAGGTAAAAACCATCCGTGTTTATGTGTGGACCGGACTTATGATTATTCTTTCTTTTGAAAGGATTTTTAAAGTTAAACAAATGATTTGAGTTTACTCACACCAGTCACATGACTGACTCGGAGTTTATTTTGTTTTGTTTTCCTTAAACTCTTGGGTGCCCAATTTTGTACGGGCAGTCAAGTAGTCGGGATTAATGATACTTGAAGAGCTGGAGCAGGAGGCTTCAGAATTATATAGCTATGGTTTTTCCGCTGTGTTGTAAGCGATGTACTTTGGAAATGATACGTATATTCAAGTACAGATTTATATTTCAAAGTTATGTTATGAAATATATTTATTCGTTCCGCTGTGAGATTCATGTTTACTCTGATGTTATATGTTCTTCTTATTTTATTCTAAGTTTCTATCTTATCTATCCTCACCCTCTAATTTCTTTCATTAACTACCGGTATTCTCGATCCTTGGATGTTCGATATGTGTTGTATATCGGATAACCAAGATCGACTTTTTCTGGGACGTTACATCACTTGTCCAAATGTCTTTCTTAATCAAGCCTTCAAACTGCATGTTCTTATTTGTTGTATCGAAACATTCCATAATTGTGCTAACCTTTTTTCTATCTCGAACTTTTGTGCTAGGATTCTGTACGGGAGTAAGGTACTATGGTAAGGTGTAAGGTAGGGAGAGATCAGTTCTTGTTATACCCTGGGCTACAGCCCGGATCATCAATTCTAGCATGTAATATGATTATAGTTTGATAATCTATGTAACAACCCGTATTTTACGTATCGGAGGATCGTAAAATATTTTTATTTCATTCCCTGAGGGCTGGATTATTCTCTTCTTTTAATATGTTACTTATGGGGATGAAAGACATGTTCATAATATTTACCTGTTTTGTTTGTGACCATTTTGCCAGCCTTGTACATGGCATAACTTTTGACTCACGTCGAATTAGAGGGTGAGACCTATGCCATTGGAAACACTACGCCATAGATGGCCTATCACAACGAAAATGCATGGTGTTGTTTACTACAATGTTGCCATTGTTATGCTGTTTTTTGTCAATTGCAACGCACACTTAAATGTGTTAGCATATATATCAACATGTATTGCAGTAGCCTCATGAATAAAATCATCAATCCACGTCTACATGATCCAATGGTTCAGGTTAGCGATCCATGTGAAAAAATGTTTAGTCTAGATTAGCAATCCGCGCGTGAAATAACGGCGGGAAGTAAAAACAAAGGGGGCAAACTAAAAAAATATTGAAAGTTTCAATCGAAATTTAACAAAGTACTCCGCTACTCAACCTCTCACACACTCACTCTCAGGTTCAATTAGGGCTAAAAGTTCAAGTTTACAAGCTTAATTAGGGTTCGAGTAGGGCAGGTTCGAGTTCAAGTTCAATTTGGGCTTCGGTGTTTCAATTAGGTCTTCAATTGGGGTTCTTTTGGGTTTCAGATTTTAGTTAGGGCTTCAGGTTTCACTCAATGTGTATTTCAATTTTTCTGATTTGATTGTTGTGTTGCGTGACGTACTGCTTTACTTGTGCCTAATTTACTGCTTTAGGTATCGCTCAATGAACGACGAGGAAACACTATGGGTAGAACTTCCTAAGTTCAGTGAAGGGTACATCAGTGGAGTGAAACTTTTTATTCGAAATACTTTTTCTAGATTTGCGGTAGGTGATGAAATTACATGCCCTTGCAAAAAGTGTCATAATCGCAAGTGGCATTATCAAGAAGTAGTCTACAACCATCTGATTTGGAATGGTCCATCTGAATTGTACACGAAATGGATTTGTGAAGTTTCCTGTTTAGATCCTGAAAGGGGTGATAACAATATGGAATGTGAAGCAGGAATAAATTATGGAGATAATCTCGATGAGATGCTGCAACGTACTTGTGGAAATATGCAGAACAATGAAGATGGATCTTCTGATGAGTCAAGTGGAATAGATGTCGATGCTAGAAAAATTTCATCAACATGTTGAAGAGCGAAAACAGCCATTATATCCCGGGTGTAATAAATTTTCGTGATTAAGTTTCATTGTCAGGATTTATTCTTTAAAATGCCTATATAGAATCACTGAGTTTGCATTCAGCGATTTATTAGAATTGATGAAAGAGGCTTTTCCAGAAGCCCACATCCCTTTATCTTTCAATGCTACTAAAAATATCATTAAAGATTTAGGCTTTGATTACCAAAGAATACATGCATATGACTGCATGCTATATTGGGTAGAAAATGAAAAGGAAAATAACTGCAAAAGTTGTGATTTTTCAAGGTGGGTTATACCGGAAGAGAAAGTGGCTATTGACAAAGATTCGAAGAAGTGGATTCACAAAGTACCAGCAAAAGTGATGTAACACCCCACATCCGTTAAGGTCACTCACAAAGGGAATGCCTTAACTTCGGTGGAGAGTTACAGGTAAACGATACAGATAAATTACAAGACAGACAAAACTAAAACAACGGAAAATAGAACTTTACTTTATTGATCAAATAGTTTATACAACAGTTATTTTCCAATACCAGAATATCTGTCTTACAAAATAAAGAAGCATAAAACAACATTCATATTCCCCAATGTAGCGTGAGCCAGCCATAGCATTGGAAAAGAGAATACAAGCAAAACTTCGACTAATCTTTAGCTTGGAAAGAAAACTAGGCTACGTAGTAATATTCCCTCCCTGCGAACCTTTGGGGGGGTAACGGAAGACAAGAAAGCGAAAGAAATCAGAGTCAGACATAAAGTCTGGTAAGTTCAGTAAATTTCAGCATGTGAACAGGTAAAAAGCAACATGGCATGAATTAACTGAATACAAGACTCTACCATGATGATAGGGTTAACAAGATAACGCAAGCTATGCTATGGCAGGATAAAACTGAATGTACTGATAAACTGGATCTATCGACAAGCTAAATATACTGATAAACTAAATATGCTTCCATACTTTCTCTGCTTCACGATTACCCTGTTATTCTGGTTTCTATATCTCTGCACCACCTAACTAGTGTCTGACTAGTAATCCTTATAAACTGATAAAACAATAACGTGATCCCAACCCCGAAATTGTGGTTGTTATCAGGTGTACATCTATTATTTATTACCTAGATAATCTAGGGTTTTCTATAGAACGCTTCCTAGATCCAAACAGGGTTTACGCTACCCAGGGCTACTGGGGTTTATGCTACCTATTGAACATTTCTCGGATTTTAGGGTTTACGCGACCTAGGTCCAGCTAGGGATTACGCTACCTATCGAATGACGCCCCTAATCTAGGACACACTACCCAGAGTGGTATATGTTCCTAGAATTTCCCCATGTATGTGTCGTGGATCGTTATCGCTGTCTAGATGCACATGTCCTCTATATGTGCAACCCGAGTCTCGTGGCAGGGCAAATCAAGAAACACGGAACTCGGTCGGGAGCTTTCAGATATCTGCCGATGCAGATGCTAAGGTCTGTTTTTCCAGTGGCTATGGTCCCACTTGACCCCTCCCTCAACTAATGAAAGGCACACCTTGAAAAATGAGAATTATACGGAGGCCCTTTATGCCCCCACTAACCTATGGCCATCCGCACCCATAACTAGATAGCAAGTATATGGTCTTTTGGAGTTCTCCGCCTTTCCGCTGTACGTATCTCGACTGACTCAAGATGGTAGGTAGACGACGAGTTGCTTTCACAGGGCTACTGGTCTCGCCGAATCACGCTGGTCCATCCTAGTCTTTAGGTTGCCTTATATTGCAACCAAGGCATACCCTTGGTTCTTCTAACGCAGACCTTAACCTCTGTGAGCCCAGGCGGATCATCTGCAGCCTCACGGAGGGATACCAAAAGTACCCTCACGTCCCCTCGAAGTCGCGTGCTTCGTAACCCAGTTTGTTGGAGCCTTCCTTTAAGATCAGATGGACATTCGCTCCTTCTCGTGTTCTACTAAGGTTTAATACATAGTTCCCTTAACTAAGGTTTACTACTTAGCTCCTGAATCGTCGTTTTCTTAACTAAGGTTTACAACTTAGTCCTCTTAACTAAGGTTTATTACTTAGTTCTCTTTCTCGTCAAGTTGGATTGGTTAAGTGTCATTAGTCAATTCAAGTTAACTTAACCCATTCATTTGTCATGTTAAACTAGTTAAGTGTTATCAGTAGTTCATGTTGACTTAACCCTACCACAAATCAAGTTATATTGGTTAAGTATTTCTTATTACTTAACCCCACCCCTTCATCTTGTATTGGTTAAGTGTTCCCGTAGTTAACTTAACCCTAACATCTGTTTAATTCACATGTTCTAATGGTTAAGTATTGTCCCTTCATGCTTTAACTTAACCTTGTTCATTTGTCACACTATGATGGCTAAGTGTTCTAAGTTTACTTAACTCCACCTTTTAGTCTAGTTAACATGTTAAATTGGCTAAATGTATTTTACTTAACCCCACCTTCTAGTTTAGTTAACATGTTATAACAGTCATTTAACCCCTACAAGTCTTGTCTTGTTGACATGTTAAGTTGGTTAAGTGTTCCTATGGACTTAACCCTCCCATTCTAGCTTAACTGTTTCTTAGCTTTAAATTATTTTTTAAAGCACCAACCACTCACATTAGACATATATCGTTGCGGTTACTGGATGTGCCGGTCGGTTCCGGGCAGATTTACACCGCAACTCAGTCTAACCTCGGGTCCTTTTGGGCTCAATGCTCTAACCACCCACATTAGATAGGTATCGTTACGGTTGCTGGATTTGCCAGGCGGTTCCGGGCAGTCTTATACCGTAACTCAATCTAACCTCGGGTTAGGCATATTCGTCTTTCCTAGATTTACATATTTATCCTTTTTGTCTATATGTAAACTGCTAACAACGCTTTTAAACAAATTTGGCCTATATCATATTCATTTGTCATGCCCACTAACATACCAATATTCTATGCCCAAGATTTGATTTACCCATCAATTAACCCAACTTGCTGCTTATACCAAATTAGATCTAATATTCCCATTTACAGTTCATGTCAAAACTAGATTTAATATTCTAGTTTATAATTTATGCCTAAAGCTTAGGTTACTAGCCAATACTAGATTCAATATATCAAATTACATATAATTCACGTCAAATTACCCCAATTTGCATCTATTAGTTATGTTATAATACATGCACAAATTATGCCAAATAATATAGATTTCATGTTATACCCAAATAACCCCGCATTTATAACGTACGCATACCATGATTTCACTAGTTTTCTAAATACTCATGAAATGAAACTAAAAAGGGAATAGAGGATAAACATGAGAATTAACATGAAATAATAGGCATGCAAAAGCGAGCCAAATACAACGATAATGGATCCAATGGTTTCGGTGTACATAATAGCGAATAGGAATAAACTAAGCAAGTCACACCCTAGGTATGAGATCTAACAAATTGCCAGTTCGGTGTACAACAAGGTTTGCAACTATAGTGTTATGGTCATAAACAATTAACCATAATAGTCTTTGGCAATTAACCACAATAGTCATAGTCATGGTCATAGGTAGAAATCTCATAGTTATGAATCATAGGCGATTAACCACAATAAACATGGATAATTAACCAAAATAGTCCTAGGCAATTATCCTAAATAGTCATAGGCAATTAACTGTAATAATTTCAATGTCATGGTCATAGACAATAGTCTTATGTTCATAATCGTAGGCAATAATCTCATAGTCATTAATCATGGTCGTAGGCATTGGTCTTATGTTCATAGTCATAGTCTCAGGCCATTAACAATAGTTTCAACGTCATAGGCATAGGCACAGTCCCATCATTAATTAATCACAATAGTTCTTAATTAGATCCAAAGGCATATACAAGCACAAATTCAAGTGAGAAGATCAGGCATATTCTTATATTCATTTGATTACATGCCACAAACAGATTTAGACGTTCAAATATAAAAAGCAAATGACTTACATTGATCGGTTTTAGAAAAAGATAATTAGATGGCGTTGGTGATTTACTATGATTTGCACGACGTTGCTCACAACCGTTGAATTAGCCTTTGCTTCCCTTCTTGAAGCTTTAACTTTATTTGAATCTCCAATATACAATTCCTAGTCGTAGTCTTCAAGAATAGTCTTCGTGTTTTATTTTAATTTATTTATTTCAATTATTCCAGAGGCAACATACGGAGGGAATAAAATGGTGTAAAGAGAATGAGGCTTGGAGGCTGTTTATATAGTATTAGACGAACGAACCTAGAAAGAAAACGAAACCAGATACATCAGAATGAACCCAGGCACAAAACTGGGCTTCAACACCAGGTCGACCCCCAGGTCGAACATAGGGTCGACCTGGTCCCTGGGAGGTCGACCATAGTGTCGACCCCCCAGGTTGACCTGGTCCTGGGCCGGAAAATTCTGCCCAGTCTGCGTTGGGTTTTGAATTCGAATTTCGAATTTGAATTCGAGTTGTTTTTCTGTTCTGAAAATCCTTGAAACTTCGGAGGGTCATATCTCCCTCATACGGACTCCGTTTCTCGAAAACTTGGACACGTTTCCAATAAGAATTTCGAGATGAATGCAATGGCACAACCCCTTTCCCTTGATTCTTGTTTTAAATTTAATTATACTTTAATTTGTGAAACTTAATGCTACAGAATTCGGGGGTGTTACATTCTCCCCCTCTTAAAAGGATTTACTCCCCAAAATCTTCAAGTTAGGAAGAATGTGTCCTACCATCCAATCGCCCATCTACTCAACGCACTCAATTACAGGCATTCATTGTCCTTAAAAAGATTTTCTAATGCTTTCATGTTCATATGTATAGTGTGCGTATAAGCCTTTATCTAATGCAAAACCAGGCGGTCTACTGATTCAGTTGACCTCCTTAATGCGAATTATGTCAGTGCCATGCATCCAATCATGTATGCAAGAATCCCTAGTTATGTAAATACTACATGTGTGCATAACCACTCATCCATATGTAACATCCATATGATAACATATCAAGTTAAATACATATATGCGAATGCAATATGAAAGTGACTGAGTCGTTCTAGCGCCTATGGTATGTATATGCATCCACGAGCAACCATTTGCAACCATCAATCATAACATGTTTCAAATACATGTTTCAAATACATATTTACATCCATTGTCTTCTACCTAAGGATCGATGATACGTCCTAGAGGATATACCTTAAAAGCTAGAAAGTATGCATAAAGTTCCTAGAAAAAGAGATCAAGGATGTACCCTTAAGAAAAAGGGTATGATGCATGTATCTAGTCTTCAGTCTTCTAAGTTGCATCTTCTCGAGCTTCACTATTCTATACCTTATCTAACTAATCTTCTTGACCTCTATCTCAAAAACTATCGTTGATCAGATAGATGGCTTTTCATTGTTAACTGGTTGCATGCGGAAGTCTATCCCGCGTTTTAAGGGTAAACTCCTAACCTAATCAAAAACATCTGCGTACTCATGGACTACTCTAACGGATTGCAAATTGTCGACAAATGCATTAATCAATTCTAGCTAGCTAAGCCTAACTGATTCTTTACACGGAATCTCGAGGGTATTTCCAAGGCAAGTCAAAAAGTCTAACAACCCTCCTTTCAGAATTACTAGCCAACCGACCCATGCCTAGAATCAAGTCATAGCCCATGGAACCAAAAACATAGGCATTACGCTTAAACTCAACACTTAATATAGTTATTCTCAAATCCTTACAAACCAAAGGTAAACGGGCCGAACCACCAATTGGATTTGAGACACTAATGGGATCTCCTACTATACATGTACTAAGGTGCAGAGACTCAACTATGGAAGTAGATATGAACAAATGCGAAGCGCTAAGATCAAAAGAGTACTAACTGGTTGATCAAGACGAAAAGCTAAACTTTTCCAACAGAGACCTTTGCTATCTCTCTCTCAGGTATTCTGGTGGTGGAAGCATGCACTCTCCCTTCTGAAAATCCTGTCCCTTGTCCTTGCCCTTGTCCTTAATTATATGCCCTATTATACCATAGAAAAGATACTTCCTCTCGTCTTAGGTTTTATAATTCCTTCTTTCTTCGTGAGTCGAGTTTATATCCATGAATTTCTCATCCTTGCATTGGGCTCCCTAGCCAAATTCCCTCATCTTTACTATTCCTGTGTAATCCTATTGACTAGTTTCTCAAAAGCTGCCTCCATCGCACGGAAAACCCTTCAAAGCTTGAAAGAAAACTAGATGCAGGTGAAACTACCATGGCTATAGATTGGAGTCGGGCACTACTTTGCCCTTCGATAGGTACCGTAGTCTTATCAAGCCTACGGAACCGTGTCGCGATGAGGTTACCTCCCAGAAAGCCAGGAGCCCTGAAGACTCAAGAAAGAAGGGGACAAGAATTCAAAAAGAGGATCAGAAGATAGTTGTATGGCTTTTGGGAAATATGCTTTTAAAACAAAACTTTTCTTTTGAAAATGCTTCTTTTAAAACCGTTGAAAATAATTTTTCAAACCTTTTATCTAATCTGGTAACCTTCAGCTCTGATACCACGTGTAGCACCCCACATCTGTTAAGGTCACTAACAAAGGGAATGCCTTAACTTCGGTGGAGAGTTATAGGTAAAAGATACAGATAAATTACAAGACAGACAAAATTAAAACAGTGGAAAATAGTACTTTACTTTATTGATCAAATAGTTTGTACAACAGTTATTTTCCAATACCAAAATATCTGTCTTACAAAATAAAGAAGCATAAAACAACATTTATATTCCCCAATGTAGCGTGAGCCAGCCATAGCAATGGAAAAGAGAATACAAGCAAAACTTCGACTAATCTTTAGCTTGGAAAGAAAACTGGGCTAAGTAGCAATATTCCATCCCTGCGAACCTTGGGGGGGGGGGGTAACGGAAGACAAGAAAACGAAAGAAAACAGAGTTAGACATAAAGTCTGGTAAGTTCAGTAAATTTCAGCATGTGAACAGGTAAAAAGCAACATGGCATGAATTAACTGAATACAAGACACTACAAAGATGATAGGGTTAACAAGATAACGCAAGCTATGCTAAGGCAAGATAAAACTGAATGTACTGATAAACTGGATCTATCGACAAGTTGAATATACTGATAAACTAAATATACTTCCATACTTTCTCTGCTTCGCGATTACCCTGTTATTCTGGTTTCTATATCTCTGCACCACCTAACTAGTGTCCGACTAGTAATCTGTATAAACTGATAAAATAATAACGTGATCCCAACCCCGAAATTGTGGTTGTTTTCAGGTGTACATCTATTATTTATTACCGAGATATAATCTAGGGTTTTCTATTGAACGCTTCCTAGGTCCAACCAGGGTTTACGCTACCCAGGGCTTCTAAGGTTTATGCTACCTATTGAACATTTCTCGGATTTGGGGTTTACGCGACCTAGGTCCAACTAGGGATTACGCTACCTATCGAACGGCGCCCCTAATCTAGGACACACTACCCAGAGTGGTATATGTTCCTAGACTTTCCCCACGTATGTGTCATGGATCGTTATCGCTGTCTAGATGCACATGTCCTCTATATGTGCGAACCGAGTCTCGTGGCAGGGCAAATCAAGAAACACGGAACTCGGTCGGGAGCTTTCAGATATCTGCCGATGCAGATGCAAAGGTCTGTTTTTCCAGTTGCTATGGTCCCACTTGACCCCACCCTTAACTAACGAAAGGCACACCTTGAAAAATGAGAACTATACGCGGGCCCTCTTTGCCGCACTAACCCATGGCCATCCGCACCCATAACTAGATAGCAAGTATATGGTCTTTTGGAGTTCTCCGCCTTTCCGCTGTACGTATCTCGACTGACTCAAGATGGTAGGTAGACGACGAGTTGCTATCAAAGGGCTACTGGTCTCGCCGAATCACGCTGGTCCATCCTAGTCTTTAGGTTGCCTTATATTGCAACCAAGGCATACCCTTGGTTCTTCTAACGTTGACCTTAACCTCTGTGAGCCCAGGCGGATCATCTGCAGCCTCATAGAGGGATAACAAGAGTACCCTCACGTCCCATCGAAGCCGCGTGCTTCGTAACCCAGTTTGTTGGAGTCTTCCTTTAAGATCAGATGGACGTTCGCTCCTTCTCGTGTTCTACTAAGGTTTACTACATAGTTCCCTTAACTAAGGTTTACTACTTAGCTCCTGAATCGTCGTTTTCTTAACTAAGGTTTACAACTTAGTCCTCTGAACTAAGGTTTACTACTTAGTTCTCTTTCTCGTCAAGTTGGATTGGTTAAGTGTCATTAGTCAATTCAAGTTTACTTAACCCATTCATTTGTCATTTTAAACTGGTTAAGTGTTATCAGTAGTTCATGTTGACTTAACCCTACCACAAATCAAGTTATATTGGTTAAGTATTTCTTATTACTTAACCCCACCCCTTCATCTTGTATTGGTTAAGTGTTCCCGTAGTTAACTTAACCCTAACATCTGTTTAATTAACATGTTCTAATGGTTAAGTATTGTCCCTTCATGCTTTAACTTGACCTTGTTCATTTGTCACACTATGATGGCTAAGTGTTCTAAGTTTACTTAACTCCACCTTTTAGTCTAGTTAACATGTTAAATTGGCTAAGTGTATTTTACTTAACCCCACCTTCTAGTCTAGTTAACATGTTATAACGGTCACTTATCTCCTACAAGTCTCGTCTTGTTGACATGTTAAGTTGGTTAAGTGTTCCTATGGACTTAACCCTCCCATTCTAGCTTAACTGTTTCTTAGCTTTAAATTATTCTTTAAAGCACCAACCACTCACATTAGACAGATATCGTTGCGGTTACTGGATGTGCCGGTCGATTCCGGGCAGATTTACACCGCAACTCAGTCTAATCTCGTGTCCTTTTGGGCTCAAAGCTCTAACCACCCACATTAGATAGGTATCGTTACGGTTGCAGGATTTACCGGGTGGTTCCGGGCAGTCTTATACCGTAACTCAATCTAACCTCGGGTTAGGCATATTCGTCTTTCCTATATTTACATATTTATCCTTTTTGTCTATATGTAAACTGCTAACAACGCTTTTAAACAAATTTGGCCTATATCATATTCATTTGTCATGCCCACTAACATACCAATATTCTATGCCCAAGATTTGATTTACCCATCAATTAACCCAACTTGTTGTTTATGCCAAATTAGATCTAATATTCCCATTTATATTTCATGTCAAAACTAGATTTAATATTCTAGTTTATTATTTATGCCTAAAGCTTAGGTTACTAGCCAATACTTGATTCAATATATCAAATTACGTCTTCTATAATTCACGTCAAATTACCCCAATTTGCATTTATTAGTTATGTTATAATACATGCTCAAATTATTCCAAATATTATAGATTTAATGTTATACCCAAATAACCCCGCATTTATAACGTACGCATACCATGATTTCACAAGTTTTCTAAATTCTCATGAAATGAAACTAAAAAGGGAATAGAGGATAAACATGAGAATTGACATGAAAGAATAGGCATGCAAAAGCGAGCCAAATACAAGGATAATGGATCCAATGGTTTCGGTGTACATAATAGCTAATAGGAATAAACTAAGCAAGTCACACCCTAGGTATGAGATCAAACAAAATGCCAGTTCGGAGTACAATAAGGTTTGCAACTATAGTGTTATGGGCATAAACAATTAACCATAATAGTCTTAGGCAATTAACCACAATAGTCATAGTCATGGTCATAGGTAGAAATCTCATAGTTATGAATCATAGGCGATTAACCACAATAGTCATGAATAATTAAACAAAACATTCCAAGGCAATTGTCCTAAATAGTCATAGGCAATTAACTGTAATAATTTTAATGTCATGGTCAAAGACAATAGTCTTATGTTCATAATCGTAGGCAATAATCTCATAGTCATTAATCATGGTCGTAGGCATTGGTCTTATGTTCATAGTCATAGTCTCAGGCCATTAACAATAGTTTCAACGTCATAAGCATAGGCACAGTCCCATCAGTAATTAATCACAATAGTTCTTAATTAGATCCAAAGGCATATACAAGCACAAATTCAAGTGAGAGGATCATGCATATTCTTATATTCATTTAATTACATGCCGCAAACAGATCTAAACGTTCAAATATAAAAAGCAAATGACTTACATTGATCGATTTTAGAAAAAGATAATTAGATAGCGTTGGTGATTTGCTATGATTTGCACGACGTTGCTCGCAACCGTTGAATTAGCCTTTGCTTCCCTTCTTGAAGCTTTAACTTTATTTGAATCTCCAATATACAATTCCTAGCCGTAGTCTTCAAGAATAGTCTTCGTGTTTTATTTTAATTTATTTATTTCAATTATTCCAGAGGCAGCATAAGGAGAGAATAAAATGGTGTAAAGAGAATGAGGCTAAGAGGCTGTTTATATAGGATTAGACGAACGAACCTAGACAGAAAACGAGACCAGATACATCAGAATGAACCCAGGCTCAAAACCGGGCATCACCACCAGGTCGACTCCCAGGTCGACCATAGGGTCGACCTGGTCCCTGGGAGGTCGACCATAGTGTCGACCCCCCAGGTCGACCTGGTCCTGGGCGGGAAAATTCCCGCCCAGTCTGCTCTGGGGTTTGAATTCGAATTTCGAATTCGAATTCGACCTGTTTTTCTGTTCTGAAAATCCTTGAAACTTCGGAGGGTCAAATCTCTCTCATACAGACTCCGTTTCTCGAAAACTCGGACTAGTTTCCAAGATGAATTTCGAGATGAACGCAATGGCATAACCCATTTCCCTTGATTCTTATTTTAAATTTAATTATACTTTAATTTGTGAAACTTAATGTTACAAAATTACGGGGGTGTTACATTCACCCCCTCTTAAAAGGATTTCGTCCCCGAAATCTTCAAGTTAGGAAGAATGTGTCCTACCATCCAATCACACATCTACTCAACCATTCAATCACAGGCATTTATTGTCCTTAAAAAGATTTTCTAATGCTTTCATGTTCATATGCATAGTGTGTGCATATGCCTTTATCTAATGCAAAACCAGGTGGTCTACTGATTCAGTTGACCTCCTTAAATGCGAATTATGTCAGTGTCGTGCATCCAATCATGTATGCAAGAATCCCTAGTTATGTAAATACTACATGTGTGCATAGCCATTCATCAATATGCAACATCCATATGATAACATATCAAGTTAAATACATGTACGTCGAATGCAATATGAAAGTGACTGAGTCGTTCTAGCGCCTATGGTGTGTATATGCATCCACGAGCAACCATTTGCAACCATCAATCATAACATGTTTCAAATACATGTTTCAAACACATGTTTACATCCATTGTCTTCTACCTAAGGATCGATGATACGTCCTAGAGGATATAACTTAAAAGCTAGAAAGTATGCATAATGTTCCTAGAAAAAGAGATCAAGGATGTACCCTTAAGAAAAAGGGTATGATGCGTGTATCTAGTCTTCAGTCTTCTAAGTCACATCTTCTCGAGCTTCACTATTCTGTACCTTATCTAACTAATCTTCACAATTGCGAAGCTTCTTGACCTCCATCTCAAAAACCGTCGTTGATCGGATAGCTGGCTTTTCATTGTCAACTGGTTACATGCGGAAGTCTATCCCGCATTTTAGGGGTAAACTCCTAACCTAATCAAAAACATCTGCGTACTCATGGACTACCCTAACGGATTGCAAATCATCGACAAATGCATTAAGCAATTCTATCTAGCTAAGCCTAACTGATTCTTTACACGGAATCTCGAGGGTATTTCCAAGGCAAGTCAAAAGTCTAACAACCCTCCTTTCATAATTACTAGCTAACCGACCCATGCCTAGAATCAACCCATAGCCCATGGAACCAAAAACATAGGCATTACGCTTAAACTCAACACTTAATATAGTTATTCTCAAATCCTTACAAACCAAAGGTAAATGGGCCGAACCACCAATTGGATTTGAGACACTAATGGGATCTCCTACTATACATGTACTAAGGTGCAGAGATTCAACTATGGAAGTAGATATGAACAAATGCGAAGCGCTAAGATCAAAAGAGTACTAACTGGTTGATCAAAACGAAAATCTAAACTTTTCCAACAGAGACCTTTGCTATCTCTCTCTCAGTTATTCTGGTGGTGGAAGCATGCACTCTCCCTTCTGAAAATCCTGTCCCTTGTCCTTGCCATTGTCCTTAATTATATGCCCTATTATACCATGGAAAAGATACTTCCTCTCGTCTTAGGTTTTATAATTCCTTCTTTCTTCGTGAGTCGAGTTTATATCTATGAATTTCTCATCCTTGCATTGAGCTCCCTAGCCAAATTCCTTCATCCTCATCTTTACTATTCCTGTGTAATCCTATTGATAAGTTTCTCAAAAGCTGCCTCCATCGCACGGAAAACCCTTGAAAGCTTGAAAGAAAACTAGTTGTAGGTGAAAATACTATGGCTATAGATGGGAGTCGGGCACTACTTTGCCATTTGATAAGTACCGTAGTCTTATCAAGCCTACGGAACCGTGCTGCGATGAGGTTACCTCCCAAAAAGCAGGAGCCCCTAAGACTCAAGAAAGAAGGGGACAAGAATTCAAACAGAGGATTAGAAGATAGTCGTATGGCTTTTGGGGAATATGCCTTTAAAACAAAACTTTTCTTTTGAAAATTCTTCTTTTAAAACCGTTGAAAATAATTTTTCAAACCTTTTATCTGATCTGGAAACCTTCAGCTCTGATACCACGTGTAGCACCCCACATCCGTTAAGGTTACTAACAAAGGGAATGCCTTAACTTCGGTGGAGAGTTATAGGTAAAAGATACAGATAAATTACAAGACGGACAAAATTAAAACAGTGGAAAATAGAACTTTACTTTATTGATCAAATAGTTTGCACAACAGTTATTTTCCAATACCAAAATATCTGTCTTACAAAATAAAGAAGCATAAAATAACATTTATATTCCATAATGTAGCGTGAGCCATCCATAGCAATGGAAAAGAGAATCCAAGCCAAACTTCGACTAATCTTCAGCTTGGAAAGAAAACTGGGCTAAGTAGTAATATTCCCTCCCTGCAAACCTGGGGGGGGGGGAAGACAAGAAAGCAAAAGAAAACAGAGTTAGACATAAAGTCTGGTAAGTTCAGCAACTTTTAGCATGTGAACATGTAAAAAGCAACATGGCATGAATTAACTGAATACAAGACACTACCATGATGATAGGGTTAACAAGATAACGCAAGCTATGCTAAGGAAAGATAAAACTGAATGTACTGATAAACTGGATCTATCGATAAGCTGAATATACTGATAAACTGAATATGCTTCCATACTTTCTCTGCTTCACGATTACCCTGTTATTCTAGTTTCTATATCTCTGCACCACCTAACTAGTGTCCAACTAGTAATCTGTATAAACTAATAAAACAATAACGTGATCCCAACCCCGAAATTGTGGTTGTTTTCAGGTGTACATCTATTATTTATTACCTAGATCTAATCTAGGGTTTTCTATAGAACACTTCCTAGATCCAACCAGGGTTTACGCTACCCAAGGCTACTGGGGTTTATGCTACCTATTCAACATTTCTCGGATTTTAGGGTTTACGCGACCTAGGTCCAACTAGGGATTATGCTACCTATCGAACGATGCCCCTAATCTAGGACACACTACCCAGAGTGGTATATGTTCCTAGACTATCCCCACGTATGTGTCGTGGATCGTTATCGCTATCTAGATGCACATGTCCTCTATATGTGCGACTTGAGTCTCGTGGCAGGGCAAATCAAGAAACACGGAACTCGGTCGGGAGCTTTCAGATATCTGCCGATGCAAATGCTAAGGTCTGTTTTTCCAGTAGGTATGGTCCCACTTGACCCCTCCCTCAACTAATGACAGGCACACCTTGAAGAATGAGAACTATACGCCGACCCTCTATGCCCCACTAACCTATGGCCATCCACACCCATAACTAAATAGCAAGTATATGGTCTTTTGGAGTGCTCCGCCTTTCCGCTGTACGTATCTCGACTGACTCAAGATGGTAGGTAGACGACGAGTTGCTATCACAGGGCTACTAGTCTCACCGAATCACGCTGGTCCATCCTAGTCTTTAGGTTACCGTATATTGCAACCAAGGCAAATCCTTGGTTCTTCTAACACAGACCTTAACCTCTGTGAGCCCAGGCGGATCATCTGCAGCTACACAGAGGGATACCATGAGTACCCTCACGGCCCCTCGAAGCCGCGTGCTTCGTAACCCAGTTTGTTGGAGCCTTCCTTTAAGATCTGATGGACGTTCGCTCCATCTCGTGTTCTACTAAGGTTTACTACTTAGTTCCCTTAACTAAGGTTTACTACTTAGATCCTGAATCGTCGTTTTCTTAACTAAGGTTTACAACTTAGTCCCCTTAACTAAGGTTTACTAATTAGTTCTCTTTCTCGTCAAGTTGGATTGGTTAAGTGTCATTAGTCAATTCAAGTTAACTTAACCCATTCATTTGTCATGTTAAACTGGTTAAGTGTTATCAGTCTTTCATGTTGACTTAACCCTACCACAAATCAAGTTATATTGGTTAAGTATTTCTTATTACTTAACCCCACCCCTTCATCTTATATTGGTTAAGTCTTCCCGTAGTTAACTTAACCCTAACATCTGTTTAATTCACATGTTCTAATGGTTAAGTATTGTCCCTTCATGCTTTAACTTGACCTTGTTCATTTGTCACACTATGATGGCTAAGTGTTCTAAGTTTACTTAACTCCACCTTTTAGTCTAGTTAACATGTTAAATTGGCTAAGTGTATTTTACTTAACCCCATCTTCTAGTCTAGTTAACATGTTATAACGGTCATTTAACCCCTACAAGTCTTGCCTTGTTAACATGTTAATTTGGTTAAATGTTTCTATGGACTTAACCCTACCATTCTAACTTAACTGTTTCTTAGCTTTAAATTATTCTTTAAAGCACCAACCACTCACATTAGACAGATATCGTTGTGGTTACTGGATGTGCCGGTCGGTTCCGGGAAGATTTACACCGTAACTCAGTCTAACCTCGGGTCCTTTTGGGCTCAATGCTCTAACCACCCACATTAGATAGGCATCGTTATGGTTGGTGGATTTTCCGGGCGGTTCCGGGCAGTCTTATACCGTAACTCAATCTAACCTCGGGTTAGGCATATTCGTCTTTACTAGATTTACATATTTATCCTTTTTGTCTATATGTAAACTGCTAACAACGCTTTTAAACAAATTTGGACTATATCATATTCATTTGTCATGCCTACTAACATACCTATATTCTATGCCCAAGATTTGATTTACCCATCAATTAACCCAACTTGCTGTTTATGCCAAATTAGATATAATATTCCCATTTACAGTTCATGTCAAAACTAGATT
Source organism: Allium sativum (assembly GCA_030737875.1). NCBI lineage: Eukaryota > Viridiplantae > Streptophyta > Magnoliopsida > Asparagales > Amaryllidaceae > Allium > Allium sativum. The sequence goes on along the minus strand of CM060922.1, from coordinate 313,426,701 downwards.
TAATATTCTAGTTTATAATTTATGCCTAAAGCTTAGGCTACTAGCCAATACTAGATTCAATATATCAAATTACATCTTCTATAATTCACGTCAAATTACCCCAATTTGCATCTATTAGTCATGTTATAATACATGCTCTAAATTATGCCAAATAATATAGATTTCATGTTATACCCAAATAACCCCGCATTCATAACGTATGCATACCATGATTTCACAAGTTTTCTAAATACTCATGAAATGAAACTAAAAAGGGAATAGAGGATAAACATGAGAATTGACATGAAAGAATAGGCATGCAAAAGCGAGACAAATACAAGGATAATGGATCCAATGGTTTCGGTGTACATAATAGCGAATAGAAATAAACTAAGCAAGTCACACCCTAGGTATGAGATCCAACAAAATGCCAGTTCGGTGTACAACAAGGTTTGCAACTATAGTGTTATGGGCATAAACAATTAACCATAATAGTCTTAGGTAATTAACCACAATAGTCATAGTCATGGTCATAGGTAGAAATCTCATAATTATGAATCATAGGCGATTAACCACAATAGTCCTGGATAATTAACCAAAATAGCCCTAGGCAATTATCCTAAATAGTCATAGGCAATTGGCTGTAACAATTTCAGTGTCACGGTCATAGACAATAGTCTTATGTTCATAATCGTAGGCAATAATCTCATAGTCATGAATCATGGTCGTAAGCATTGGTCTTATGTTCATAGTCATAGTCTCAGGCCATTAACAATAGTTTCAACGTCATAGGCAAAGGCACAATCCCATCAGCACCTAATCACAATAGTTCTTAATTAGATCCAAAGGCATATACAAGCACAGACTCAAGTGAGAGGATCAGGCATATTCTTATATTCATTTAATTACATGCCACAAACAGATCTAGACGTTCAAATCTAAGAAGTAACTGACTTACATTGATCGGTTTTAGAAAAAGATAATTAGATAGCGTTGGTGATTTGCATGACGTTGCTCGCAACTGTTGAATTAGCCTTTGCTTCCCTTTATGAAGCTTTAACTTTATTTGAATCTCCAATATACAATTCCTAGCCGTAGTCTTCAAGAATAGTCTTCGTGTTTTATTTTAATTTATTTATTTTAATTATTCTAGAGGCAGCATAAGGAGAGAATAAAATGGTGTAAAGAGAATGAGGCTAGGAGGCTGTTTATATGGGATTAGACGAACGAACCTAGACAGAAAACGGGACCAAATACATCAGAATGAACCTAGGCTCAAAACTGGGCTTCAGCACCAGGTCGACCCCCAGGTCGACCATAGGGTCGACCTGGTCCCTGGGAGGTCGACCATAGTGTCGACCCCCAGGTCGACCTGGTCTTGGGCGGGAAAATTCCGGCCCAGTCTGCGCTGGGGTTTGAATTCGAATTTCGAATTCGAATTCGAGCTGTTTTTCTGTTATGAAAATCCTTGAAACTTCGGAGGGTCATATCTCCCTCATACGGACTCCGTTTCTCGAAAACTCGGACTCGTTTCCTAGCAGAATTTCGAGACGAACTCAATTGCGCAATCCGTTTCCCTTTATTCTTATTTTAAAATTTAATTATACTTTAATGTGCAAAACTTAATGTTATAAAATTATGGGGTGTTACAAGTGATGTGTTATTTTCCACTAAAACCAAGGTTGCAAAGGATGTTCATGTCGAAGGAGTACGCAGAACTTTTGTTATGGCATGTAGTGGGACAAAAAAATGATGGCAGACTTCGACATCCAGCTGATGGCGAGGTATGGAAGAATATGGATGCTAATTATCCTCATTTTTCATCAAAAAACAGAAATATCAGGTTAGGAGTAGCATCAGATGGATTCAGTCCTTTTCGTACAATGTTTGCACAACATAGCACATGGCCGATCGTATTGGTAAATTATAACCTTCCACCATGGTTATGCATGAAGACAGAAAATTTGATACTTTCAACCCTTATCTCTGGTCTAGAGTCTCCTAATAATTACACTGATGTCTACATGCAGCCTCTTATCGCAGAATTGAAAGAATTATGGGATCTTGGCATACAAACTTATTATGCCTTCATCGGTGATGATTTCACATTACGTGCAAGCGTGTTATGGACGATCTGCGACTTTCCGGGCTATGCAATGTTATCCGGCTGGAGCACGAAGGGTTATTTAGCTTGTCCCGTATGCCATTTCGAGACTTCTTCAACTTACTTGAAACGTAGTAGAAAAATGTGCTACATGAATCAAAGGAAATTTTTAGACCCAGGACACAAGTGGAGGTTTGATAAGAAAAGGTTCAATGGTGAAATTGAAATGGGAACACCTCCCGGTATTTTATCTGGGACTGACATTGAAGAATTGTTGGCTGGTTATGAAAATATTTTTGGGAAGAAAGAGGTCAAGAAGCATAAAAATGAATTTCTTTTTTTAAAAAAAGTCAACATTTTTTAATTTACCATATTGGAGTCAAAATGTTTGTCGACATAACCTTGATGTTATGCACATAGAGAAAAACATTTGTGATAATATACTTGGTACTTTACTAAATAATGATGGGAAGCCGAAAGACCATTTAAATGCTCGGTATGATTTACAAGAGATAGGCATAAGGGAGGTCCTTCATCCAGTTCTATCAACTGATGGGAATTACCTTGAGATGAGGGCTGCCATATTTAAAATGACGAACAAGGAGAAAGAACTATTTTGCTCGGTGTTGGAGAATGCTAAATTGCCTTATGGTTGCACAACTATTATCAACCGGTATGTAAACAAGAAAGAGAGGAAAATTGCAGGGTATAAGAGCCACGATGCTCATTTTCTTCACTACTTACTGCAGTTTGCCATGAAGAAATCTGTAAAACCTAAAGTTGCAATACCTATGATAAGATTAGGTGCATTTATAAGAAGTGTTTGGAGTAAAAGTATTAATTTGGCTGATCTCAAGAGGCTACAAAAGGAAATTGTGGAAATTCTTTGTCAATTTGAGATGATATTCCCAAATGCTTTCTTCGATACAATGGTGCACTTACTAGTTCATTTATGTAAGGAACTTGAATATGGTGGACCTGCACATGTTCGTTGTATGTTTCCTATCGAGCGTTATCTTTGTAAACTGAAATCATATGTTCGCAACAAAAGTAAACTCGAGGCGTCCATTGTTGAAGGTTATCTTGCAGAGGAATGTTTGATATTCTGTTCAAGGTTTTTAGTGGCGATGGAGCAGGAAAAATGTAATTTGAAACATGTCCACAAAATCTGGAATATCCTATTGGCACAAGAAGAAACAAAGATGGAAAAGCTATTCATCTTAAAAATTCTCAATGGAAGGAATGTCACCGTTACATTCTATTCAATTTTGGTAACAAGGAAATAGAGAGTTTACTTGGGTAAGTATTTTTGTTTTAGTAAGTATTGAAGTATTATCCTTATCTTTATGAATCCTTTATTAGTTATTTTGTTCCTTTTTTCATAATAAATAATGTTTTCCTTTTTGAATCTAGCAGATGGAATTTTATGCAACTAAAGTTTACAGTGGTTTATTTAATTCGAAAAGTGGACAAGTTCGGTTAACATCAGTAATAATATTCTTCGCGTAGCTTGTGAAATGATGTCAACTATTAAAAAAAACTATTTTTGATGTCATCCTTTTGCCACCAAAATCAGTTCTTTAAAATAATCTACAAACATGTTATTGGTTCTAGCCTCATGTAGTGTTAGTTGTAAATTCCAAGTTTCAACACTTTCAGGGATTTCAGGCATGATTTGTACTTAAGCTATGTTCTCATTCATACATAATTGTTTTCCGTATGGTCAGTTTCAGCTTTAGTAATAAACACAGACAAATTTGTTTCTATCTTTTATAACCCGGTCTTTATTCTAGGGAACATCGAGCTTTAATTGATGGTCATGCATCATCAAAAAAATATAAAAGAGAGAGAGAACACAGTGAAGAATTTTGGAAGTGGTTAAAGGAAGAGGTTGGAAAAAAGGAGGACATTTCAAAAGAAGTGCAACTTCTTGCAATGGGGCCTCTTCCAACAGCTAAGCGGTTTACTGGATATGTTATCAATGGATACAGATTTTATACAAGGTTCAAAGATGCCAAATGTACAACACAAAATAGTGGTGTATTTTTGATAGCCTTGACTACTAGTATTGTGTAACACCCCACCTCCACTAGGGTCACTCGGGTGAGGAATGCACTAGCTTTGGAGGGGCATTATTGGTAAACATGCATAGTGATATAGCAAGGCAGGACATGACATATATATATATATAAATAAACAGAGTAAGTAAATAAAACAGCGGAAGACTTTTAAACTATTTCAAAAACAAGTCTGCTACATCATAATGTCAATTTCCCAAGTAAACAAGTCTAGTACATAAAATAACATCATCTGATACTGAAAAAGAAAACATAAAAGTAGCTATCCCCAAAGTGGAAGAAACCATAGCGAGCTCAAGTCCAAAGCATACATGAGCTATCCAAGAAAGCAGCAAGATCCAAGCTAGGCTCCTGTATTCCCTCCCTGAGAACCTGGGGGGGTGGGGGGAAACGGAAGAAAAGAGGCGAAAGAAAACAGGTCAGTCAAAAAGACTGAGTAAGCCCTGCTACGATCAGTCTATAAACTAATAAAGTTAACATCATGATGGAAACTGAGATGATCATAGATAACAACATACTGGCATGGTAAATTAACTAAAAGATAGATAGAGGTGTCATCGCATAAACATGGTCAAGTTTTTGCACCACGGTGTACTAGCAACCCAACATAACAGGTATTGATCCCTTGGCCCACGCTTTGACCCAATAACATGAGGTGACCTTAATACAAGGTCCAGCCCAACGGTCTAGTCGATCGGCTCCCTATAAACCTAACACGTCAAGTGTTGGTGTCCATATGGCCCACGTATGGTTGTAGTTAGACTGTGCTGGGTCCCCCTTTGGGTGTATCAAGCCCTCGGATGTCAACCCCAGACACTTAAGCAATAATGCACAGCCCTAACCTACTGGTACCCGTGCCTCGAGTTTGTCCAACATCGGACTACGTGCACGTCCGTAGCCCGCCGGACCCGCACCGCTGTACCACTCGGCCATCGCCCTTTGGTCGTTTACATCCGTCTAGTAATCGTGCCCCGCCCTAGCCTAGTCTCTAGGGTTGTGATGATACCAAACTGGGATTACTGCCGGAACAGACCCGCTGCTAGGGTTTCCTAAGAGGGTTAAGTGTGATTTAACCCTTCACTAATCATGGATTAAATTGGTTAAGTGTAACTTAACCCCATCCTAATCCCTCGAATTCCCAAGTGGATTTAACTGGCTAAGTGTAACTAACACCTAACCCCCTTTTAATCCCTCTAGTCCCCAAATGGATTAAGTATTAGTGGACCCTGACTTAACCCTAATCATGAGGCATTAATTAATTTAATGCACCTTAACCTCTCACATTGGACTTTGTTGCGGTTACTAGTTAAGCCGGGCGGGTCCGGGTAGCTTTACACCACAACTTGGTCTAACCTCGGGTCTTGGCGCCCCATGACCAACTTCCCACATTGGGTCCTATTGTTTGTAGCCACTAGTTAAGCCGGTCGGTTCCGGGTAGGATTACGCTACAAACTCAACCCAACCTCGAGTTGGCCACACTTATGTTTTCTAAGTGTCATGTCCACTTCATTTCAAAACATAATCACAAGTCAAATAATTACTTGGGTAGACCTAACTTAATAGGTAAATTCCCAAGGGGTAGACCTAACTTAATAGGTAAATTCCCAATCTTATATTTTCATGTATTTTAAGTTTACCCCAAAACCCCCAACGTCATTCTATCGCTTACATATTCGTAGTAACGCATAAAGGATAGGAAGAGGGAACTTGGCACAACATACATGATAAACTTGCACAACAATCATGGATAACATGTTAGACTTGCACAACTTAGCATAGTGAACTTGCATATTACCATAAACATGCATAACATGTTAAACTTGCATAACTTAGCATAGTGAACTTGCATATTACCATAATCATGCATAACATGTCAAACATGCACAACTTGTCATTTTAAACTTGCATAAACATGCACAACTTGTTAAACTTGCAAATCATGGCTTAGTAATCTTGCATAAACATGCATAACTTATTAAACATACAAATCATGGCTTAGCAAACTTGCATAAACATGCATAACTCATACAAATCATGGCTTAGCAAACTTGCATAAACATGCATAACTCAATAAACATACAAATCATGGCTTAGCAAACTCGCATAAACATGCATAACTTATTAATCTTGCAAGTCATGGCTTAGTATACATGCATAACTCAATAAACATATATAAACCCCAACTTTCATCACACATTAACTTTAGAGTTTCTAAAATGAAGGTAAGAGGGCTTACAATGCTTATGCGGACTCAAATGAGTATAACAAATGCAAGAAACCCCTTATGCAACTAATTAAAACCCCCAAATGCAAGCAAACTTGATCAAGACTCCTCCTTTATGATGCCAATAGAAAAACAAGCCTTTAATGCAAGCTAAGGAGGATCATACAAGCCTAAATATGCTTGTATGCATGGAAAATCACTTAGGAATTAATTTAGGAATTGTATGAAGAGGGTGGAGGCCATGAGAGGATGGATTTTGGCATAGTTTAGTTACTAGGATGAATAATGAATGATTTAGGGTAGGTTAGGGTCTTATTTATAGATTAGGTTAGTGATTTGAACCATAGGATTAACCCTAGATTCAATTAGGTCCATCAGATCCCGGAACTCTCTAGAACCAAGCCCCCCTATCAAGCCCAAATCAGAAATGGTGCACCAGGCCAAGTAGCCCGGCCACCCCCTGTCGACAGGGCTGTCGACAGGGCAGTCGACATGCCAAGACCCCTGTCGACAGGCCTGTCGACATGGGGTCCTGGGCGGGAATTTTTCCCGCCTGCCCAGTTTGCCCTAGCCCATGTTTTTAATTTCAAATTTAAATCTGTTTTTACTTAGAAATTTTCTGCAAACTTCAATGGGCCTTAACTGGGTCATACGGATTCCGATTTTCGAAAACTCGGACTCTATTTCGCGTATTTTTCCGAGACGAACGCAATGGCATAGCCCGTTTCCCTTGATTCATATTTTATAATTAAATTCTGCCTCGATTTTCATTATTACAGGTTGTTGAAAATACGGGTTGTTACATTCTCCCCTCCTTAAAGGATTTCGTCCCCGAAATCTTCAAGTTAGGAAGAACGTATCCTACCATCCAATCATCCATCTACTCAAAGCATCATCCATGAGCAATCATTGTCCTTAAAAGATTCTAAATGTGGTATGAACATATGCAAAAGTGTGTGTATATGTACTTATCTAATGCAAAGATCAGGCGGTTACTGATACAGTAAACCTCCTTAATGCATATGTATGTTAGTGAAAATCAGGCGGTTACTGATACAGTAAACCTCCTTAATGCATATGTATGTCAGTGAAATGAATCCATATGTATGCAAATTCCTACCATAACTTATGGTATCTATATGAGTGCACATAACATTCATCCATATGCAACATCCATGTGGTAGCACAACAAGTTTCAATCATGGATAAGCATAAACACTCATGCATATGCAACATGAAGAGTGTGTGAGCCGATCTAGTGCCTAATCGTGTATAATGCATCCACGAGCAATCACTTGTAAACACTTGCAGCCACTTGCAACCATCAAGCATAACATGTTTCAAACACATGTTTCAACCAAAAGGGTTTCTACCTAAGGTTCTCATGACAAGATAGACACGATAAACTAGATAAACTAGACAAACTCCTTTTTGGATTACAAGAAATCCATTCAAACTTTGACATATAGTACTAACCGATGAGTCTTAACCCCCTTATGGAGTTCACAACAGAAATAAGATCGAGAATGGGACCGAGAGGGTATATATACAAAAGATAATTTTGCAAGCAAGTTCCACAGAAAAACAAGGATCAAGGATGCACTCTTAAAAAGAGATATGATGCGCGTATCTAGTTTTCACTCTTCTTAGTCACGTTTCCTTGAGCTTAACTCCATTGTGCTTTGACTATCTTTCACTTCATGATTCCTTGGCTTCCTAACTCCTATTTCCCAAATTCGGGTTGGAACTCATTTCATTGTCGCCTCTTGTCGTTCTCTTCCACTTATTCTTCTTTCTGTATACTTGGCTTAAACATACTATAACCTCATGATTTCATGCAAGCCCTCCAAAATTCACTAGTGAATCCTGGATCTCGCCTACTTACTATAAAGTATTTCACGCAGCAAAACTTTCCTCGAAAATACCAATCCACGTTGCTAGTTGCCCTTCTAAACGTGATTTTCTATAACCCGTGCTTAAATCGAAATGAACCATCCGCCTATGAGTGATAGGCCATACCTAGATTCAGTTGTCTACTCATGGCTTCCTGTAGGCTATTTCAAAACTGGCCAACTTCTTGAGGGTAAACCGTTGCTAACCATGACACAGTCCTCTTGCTCCTCACCGGACTGAGATGAGCACTCTTCGTGAGTCTACCTATTATGACCCCCATACCCGTATTCCCTTTCTTTGATCTAGGTAGTCTATCCACATAATCTATCGAGATGTTTTCACACTTCCCTTGCGAAACTTCCAATGGAGGTAATGGCCCACTGGGCTTCTATGACTTGGCCTCAACCTGGTGGCACAACATGTATCCTGAAACCAACTCGGCCCCCTCCTCGAGTGATGCGCATCTTCAAGAACCTTCTTTACCAAGTCCTTCACTCGAGGAACACATAATCTCTTGTCGCGCCTTAGTCATCCTTTATTATATATCTAGCGAGGTGACCTAACATCTCGCCTCGAATCAACTGATCCATGTTCTTGACTAACTGCAGGTCTTTCTTCCTGTGAAACCCCCTTCTTGATCCAGAAGAGGAAGCCTAAGCTCAGGGAATGCTAACTTACTAGCCAAACGGAAAAAGCTTCTTACTTCAATTGCTCTCCTCAGAGTTTTCCGGTCTTAACCCGCAACCACTTTAGCGGAATCCACCGCTAAGCCTTACTTAGGAACTATGTGCCCAAGAAATCCAACTTCTTTCCTCCAAAGTGATATTTGGAGAACTTGACCTTCAACTGGTGGCTCTAAGCGTATCCATCTCCTCCTTGAGATGTATAGCATGTTCTTCCTCGTTCTTTTGAGGAGATCAAAATATCGTCTATGACGACCATGACAAACTTGTTCAAGGACTCCCTAAACACCCTACCCATCAAGTTCACGTAATATGCGGGTGCCTTAGTCAAACCAAATAGCGTGACTAGCCATTCTAAAAAAATCCATCTAGAGTCCTAAACGCAGTCTTGTCAATTCCATCCTCAGCCATCCTAAGCTGATGGAATCTGGTAGCTAGATCAAAAGAAAACAGATGCTCCTACAAGCTGATCAAACAAATCATTGATCCTTGGTAACGGTTATCTATTCCTCTCACGATAATCAACACATAAGCGAAACAAACTGTCCACATCAGTAACGAATACTACTGGAGCACCCTACTCGAAAATGCTTCGTCTCAGGAAGTTCTTCTCAAGCAACTCCTTGACTTGCTTTCTTAACTCTCATTTCGTGAGGTCATGTGCCTAATCGGCCACGAAACTGGCTTGGCATTACCAACCAGATAATACGGGAATCTATCCCCAGATATCAGGATATTCTCGGACCACCCTCACATATTGCAAACTATCGATAGACGAGTTGAGGGATTCCAGATAACATAACATGACGGAACCCATAGGGTTACTAGAAATTTCTAGGGTATTACCGAGGCGGATCATGAGCCTCACAACCCTATATACAAAAACCAAGAATGGCTTCAAAACAGGACAACCATTCCATGCCCAAAACCAACCCATATCCCCTGAAACCGAGAATATAAACATCCTACGAGAATTCTATACTTGAGATAGAAATTTTCAAATCCACTCAGACCATAGACAAACGGGCAGAACCCCCAATTGGATTTGAAACACATACGGGATCATCAACTACACTAGTACTTAGGTGCAAAACTTTCAACTGGATCAGATGAAATAAAACTATGCGATGTGCCAGAATCAAACAAAGTTCGAACAGGGAAAATCAGAAAATGTAAACAAGATTTTCAACAGAAACACTACCTCTATCATGAGCTGGAAGAACGGGGTTGAGGGGATGAATTCGCCCTCCAGATAGTCCTGCACACTGAGTCTGACCTTGCCCTTGTTTCCTCGGGCAATCCTTGCTGAAATGTCCAAACTCACCACAATCAAAGCATTCGCCCCGCTTTCTCTTCTCCTTCTTCTTACATTCCCTGGCTATATGTCCAACTTTACCACAGAAGTTGCATTTCATATTCTTGCCCCGTTTCCCGGAATTTACTCTCTTGCCTTGAGACTCATTCGCCTTGACCTCTTTCTTGTCATTGCTACCTTCTTCTTGAAGTAGGGCCAAATTCACTAAACTCTCGAAAGTCGCCCCCAAGGGTATATGAGACATGGCCAAACCATGTAATGGCTCGTTTAATCCTAGAGCAAAGTGTAGGGCCTTCTTCTGAGCTGTATTAACCAAGTCTAAATCGACCCGAGCCAGTTGATTAAACTTATCTATGTATTCCCTAATAGTCATGTCCCCTTGCTTCAGTGATAAGAATCTCAGTCCAAACCTTCCTCTAAAGTCATCCCAAGTCTCAATTGGCCTGGTTGCGGTGGTGACTACCCACCAACGTGCAGCTTCTTCCTTTAGCAACCATACTGCTAATAAAACTTTCCTGCGATCACCTATATCAAAGGAGGCTAGAAGATCTTCGGTCTCTTTCAACCAATTCCTTGCTTCTACAAAAGTCTCGGTTCCAAAGAAATTCTTGCAACTCATCGCCTTAAAATCTTGGCAAATCTCTGCGAAGTCAGTTTGAGGACGCTGAGGGGAAGGAGGAAGAGGAACATCAGCTATGGGAGGAGGAGGAGGAACAGCGGCCTCGACTGGAAGGACATCATTAGAGACACCCGGGACCGGTGCCGTGACTTCCAAGTACCGACGAAACCAATCGGGTATTGTTACTCCTTCGGGCAAGATGAGATTATCAGACATGCTGGAAACGAAAAGAAAAGAGTTCAAACGAGGAGTCAAAGGATAGTGCTAATGGCTTTTGGGGAATAGCCCTTTAAAAATAACTAGACTTTTCTTTGGAAAATACTTAATACTTGGTTTTGAAAATAGTTTTTCCTTTCAAAAGTTTTTAAAAAAACCTTTTTATCCCTTCTCGTAAACCTGGCTCTGATACCAAATGTAACACCCCACCTCCACTAGGGTCACTCGGGTGAGGAATGCACTAGCTTTGGAGGGGCATTATTGGTAAACATGCATAGTGCTATAGCAATGCAGGACATGACATATATATATATATATATATATAAATAAACAGAGTAAGTAAATAAAACAGCGGAAGACTTTTAAACTATTTCAAAAACAAGTCTGCTACATCATAATGTCAATTTCCCAAGTAAACAAGTCTAGTACATAAAATAACATCATCTGATACTGAAAAAGAAAACATAAAAGTAGCTATCCCCAAAGTGGAAGAAACCATAGCGAGCTCAAGTCCAAAGCATACATGAGCTATCCAAGAAAGCAGCAAGATCCAAGCTAGGCTCCTGTATTCCCTCCCTGAGAACCTGGGGGGGGGAACGGAAGAAAAGAGGCGAAAGAAAACAGGTCAGTCAAAAAGACTGAGTAAGCCCTGCTACGATCAGTCTATAAACTAATAAAGTTAACATCATGATGGAAACTGAGATGATCATAGATAACAACATACTGGCATGGTAAATTAACTACAAGATAGATAGAGGTGTCATCGCATAAACATGGTCAAGTTTTTGCACCACGGTGTACTAGCAACCCAACATAACAGGTATTGATCCCTTGGCCCACGCTTTGACCCAATAACATGAGGTGACCTTAATACAAGGTCCAGCCCAACGGTCTAGTCGATCGGCTCCCTATAAACCTAACACGTCAAGTGTTGGTGTCCATATGGCCCACGTATGGTTGTAGTTAGACTGTGCTGGGTCCCCCTTTGGGTGTATCAAGCCCTCGGATGTCAACCCCAGACACTTAAGCAATAATGCACAGCCCTAACCTACTGGTACCCGTGCCTCGAGTTTGTCCAACATCGGACTACGTGCACGTCCGTAGCCCGTCGGACCCGCACCGCTGTACCACTCGGCCATCGCCCTTTGGTCGTTTACATCCGTCCAGTAATCGTGCCCCGCCCTAGCCTAGTCTCTAGGGTTGTGATGATACCAAACTGGGATTACTGCCGGAACAGACCCGCTGCTAGGGTTTCCTAAGAGGGTTAAGTGTGATTTAACCCTTCACTAATCATGGATTAAATTGGTTAAGTGTAACTTAACCCCATCCTAATCCCTCGAATTCCCAAGTGGATTTAACTGGCTAAGTGTAACTAACACCTAACCCCCTTTTAATCCCTCTAGTCCCCAAATGGATTAAGTATTAGTGGACCCTGACTTAACCCTAATCATGAGGCATTAATTAATTTAATGCACCTTAACCTCTCACATTAGACTTTGTTGCGGTTACTAGTTAAGCCGGGCGGGTCCGGGTAGCTTTACACCACAACTTGGTCTAACCTCGGGTCTTGGCGCCCCATGACCAACTTCCCACATTGGGTCCTATTGTTTGTAGCCACTAGTTAAGCCGGTCGGTTCCGGGTAGGATTACGCTACAAACTCAACCCAACCTCGAGTTGGCCACACTTATGTTTTCTAAGTGTCATGTCCACTTCATTTCAAAACATAATCACAAGTCAAATAATTACTTGGGTAGACCTAACTTAATAGGTAAATTCCCAAGGGGTAGACCTAACTTAATAGGTAAATTCCCAATCTTATATTTTTCATGTATTTTAAGTTTACCCCAAAACCCCCAACGTCATTCTATCGCTTACATATTCGTAGTAACGCATAAAGGATAGGAAGAGGGAACTTGGCAAAACATACATGATAAACTTGCACAACAATCATGGATAACATGTTAGACTTGCACAACTTAGCATAGTGAACTTGCATATTACCATAAACATGCATAACATGTTAAACTTGCATAACTTAGCATAGTGAACTTGCATATTACCATAATCATGCATAACATGTCAAACATGCACAACTTGTCATTTTAAACTTGCATAAACATGCACAACTTGTTAAACTTGCAAATCATGGCTTAGTAATCTTGCATAAACATGCATAACTTATTAAACATACAAATCATGGCTTAGCAAACTTGCATAAACATGCATAACTCATACAAATCATGGCTTAGCAAACTTGCATAAACATGCATAACTCAATAAACATACAAATCATGGCTTAGCAAACTCGCATAAACATGCATAACTTATTAATCTTGCAAGTCATGGCTTAGTATACATGCATAACTCAATAAACATACATAAACCCCAACTTTCATCACACATTAACTTTAGAGTTTCTAAAATGAAGGTAAGAGGGCTTACAATGCTTATGCGGACTCAAATGAGTATAACAAATGCAAGAAACCCCTTATGCAACTAATTAAAACCCCCAAATGCAAGCAAACTTGATCAAGACTCCTCCTTTATGATGCCAATAGAAAAACAAGCCTTTAATGCAAGCTAAGGAGGATCATACAAGCCTAAATATGCTTGTATGCATGGAAAATCACTTAGGAATTAATTTAGGAATTGTATGAAGAGGGTGGAGGCCATGAGAGGATGGATTTTGGCATAGTTTAGTTACTAGGATGAATAATGAATGATTTAGGGTAGGTTAGGGTCTTATTTATAGATTAGGTTAGTGATTTGAACCATAGGATTAACCCTAGATTCAATTAGGTCCATCAGATCCCGGAACTCTCTAGAACCAAGCCCCCCTATCAAGCCCAAATCAGAAATGGTGCACCAGGCCAAGTAGCCCGGCCACCCCCTGTCGACAGGGCTGTCGACAGGGCAGTCGACATGCCAAGACCCCTGTCGACAGGCCTGTCGACATGGGGTCCTGGGCGGGAATTTTTCCCGCCTACCCAGTTTGCCCTAGCCCATGTTTTTAATTTCAAATTTAAATCTGTTTTTACTTAGAAATTTTCTGCAAACTTCAATGGGCCTTAACTGGGTCATATGGATTCCGATTTTCGAAAACTCGGACTCTATTTCGCGTATTTTTCCGAGACGAACGCAATGGCATAGCCCGTTTCCCTTGATTCAGATTTTATAATTAAATTCTACCTCGATTTTCATTATTACAGGTTGTTGAAAATACGGGTTGTTACATATTGCAAGTTCGAAAGATCAAAATCCATTGGTTGGTGAATTTAGTTACTATGGATCAATTGAAAATATTAGAACTAGACTACTAGGGAGAATTTAGTGTGGTTTTATTTAAGTGTTGTTGGTACCAAGAAGAGAAAGATTTATATGGGCTGACTTATGTCAATTTTAATCGATTGTGCCAGAAATCTGATCCTTATGTTATGGCCTCACAAGTAAAACAGGTTTTTTATATAGAAGATCTAATTGATAAGATGTGCCACAATGTTATCAAGAAATTGCCGAAAGACTGGTGTGAACACGAAAGAGAATATGAAAATGAAGATTTGAATGATATCCGGCCTGCCTATGGAATGGGAAATAAAGATCTGGATGTTCGTTCGTGTAGAGATGATGTCCCAATTCTTGGATCTAGATTAACCCTAGAGGGGAGGGGGGTGAATAGGGTTTATTAAATTTTCGTGAGATATTAAAATATTCATAGATCACAAAATATAGCAGAAATAGAAATGCAGAAAGTAAATGACACAAGAGATACCCAGCTTCGGCAAAACCCTGCCTACTGCTGCATTCCTAAGGTTTCTACTAGGTGATAGAACAGATCCCGCATACAGGACCATGTACACTCGCAAACCCTGCTCCTATTCTAACCCTACGCTCAAAACCTTAGACCGACCGATATCCCCTCGATCAGATTTTCCCGTATTACAAACCCATAACATGTAACCCTATATTTTACAGACTCTAGTGGACTGCCAGTTAACACGCTAACTGGTTTCCTAGATTTTTTTTACATATTTTAGAACTGATTGAAACAGTTTACAAACAAAATAAAAATACAATAAAAAAATAAAAGAAAAATGAAACTAAATAGAAACCCTAAGAGTTTAAATAATAAAGTGTTATCCCCTTTTTTAACTTGGCCGACCTATTTCTTTTGCTTTGTCTCTTTGACATAAAGATGTCGGCTTCCACTTCCTTCTGAAAATGAAATGGCGGCTAGGGTTTCTCTTAGCTTCTCCAAATCAAAGCTCGACATTAATTGCTAAAAAAGATTTAGTCTCTGATGAACTTTGAGAGTTGTTGTTCTTCGTCACTTCATTTGCCTTTGCTTCTGACCGAAATCGATTGTGAGTAATTAAAAATGATTTCTCTTGTATGCTCTTCTATTAGCTATTTTGAATTTCGATTTCCATTACATGCCAATGAGGAAGTAGGTATTATTTATAGGTTTATGAAAAACCTAATTCTCTGATTTCGTATATTATGACTTGGTTGGTTGATTGCTTTTCTCAATTGAATTTGCAACACCTTTTAAAACACTTGCCAAAAAAATTGTTGCTTGATTATCCTGTAGCTGGCCAAATTTGAATTTCAGGAAACGTTTCCAAAATTTCTGAAATAATTTGTGGTCAATTGTTGATTGATTTGCAGCGTGACATTCTGATTTATTGCCAAATATGATTTTCAGTCATGATTTAATTTTCTGGATTGATTGTTGCCAAAACTGGAAAGAAATCTTGCCAAAAATTCTTGTTGCCGTGAGTCCAAACTTTGAGTGAATGAATGAAATCCCTGAATGATATTTGATCCATATACTTGAATGAATCGAGCCATGAGTGATAAAAGTCCACAATTGCATTAACTATTTCCTTTTATGCTATTTGCCAAAATGAATGTTTTTCAAAGAAAATGAAATTTGTTCTTGGAATTAGCTGGGGAAAACTTCCTATGCTTGTTGAAACTGGAAATAAATGTTGAAATGTTTTCATGCCTTAAAAGCATACTAGCTGATTTTTTTGGAACCAAAATACTTTCCTTTCTCTATGCATTTGGATAGTTTTTATTTGCATTGCTGGATATCCTTGTTATCATATAGTTGCCATGATTTATTCATTACCAAATACATTTCACTGAATTTAATCTACCCATTTTGAACTATTGCTATATTCAATATATGCCACATAACCATTTGCTCTTTTTCTTTCTGGCTTTGATAGAGATTGAAATTGTGGATGAATTCAGAAAATTTTCGAAATGAATTTAATCTCAAAATAGAATTCTGGAAACACATTTATTGCCTTTGTGCATTTCTGGGAATTCAATTTCCCATTTGCATGATTGTTGTGGTCTTGTAAAGCTTGTCCACTTGCACAATTAAACTACATGTGTATGTGTATTTTCCACAAATGAACTTGTCCAATTTTGTAGAAGAGATGCTTGTAAGTTGACTTGTGTGCACCATTGCTTGAACTATTGTGTGTCCATATATACATGCAAAACTGTCTTGTTCCATGCTATGTCACATGCACATGCCATTCAGAAAATTTGCAAGTCCATGTGTTGTGTCCATCTTGTACATACTCATATGCTCCTTTCATTTGAACTTGCATCTGCACCACCTTAGATGTTATTCACATGTTGCACCATCTTACTTGTACATGCTGAACTGAACCGTTTTGAGTAGTCTTTGAAGTGTTGTACACTTGTATACATGCTGTTTCACCATGCTTTCATATGAAAGTTTCTCGACATTAATATATGTTTGAGCACATTGAATTTTTCCAGTTCCCTGCTATGCCATCTCTATTCTGCACCATTCTATTGCCAAACACTTGCTGCCATGTGGACTGTCCACCTGCGTTATTAATGTTTGAGAAATGCTCACATTATCTACTCTCTTACCATTACAGATCTGATCTTCTTTGTTGTCTTGTTGATGTGCTTCTTGCATTTGTCCATTTTGGGTATAATGTTGTGTACATGTCTTTGTCAACAAAACAACTATGCATTAGTTATAGAACTCCTGCATCTTGCATGCCGCTGGTTTGAAATCACTATACTTGTGTAGTTGCTGCCTTGTTGCATTGAGTCGTTGGTCCATGTGGTTGCTCCTCAGTTGCGCACTAGATTGGCGAGGCAGTGCACAAGTGTGTATCTATATGCACGTGTGTATATGCAGCCATCAGACGAGTTTTCATGTCCCTGCACAGTAATATGTGTATATACATACACATGTATGTGCTCGTGTTACATTCATAAATCATATCAAGTCATGAAAAATGATGAGAAACACACCGGCAAAACTGAGGTAAATAAAATTTCAAAAATAAAATTCAAAACTGCATGTATTCAGTTTTTATTTCTATTGGAGTGTACTCTTTTTTAGTTTCTGTATACGATAGGTATGCAGACGATGACTAGACTGACTGAAAGCTGTGAAGACAGAAGACTAAAGTCAAGAACAGTGTCAGTTAAAGAGTGTTTGTAACATTGTATGTATAGATGAAAATGTACAACTGAGTGTAAAATGTATATGAGTGTTGTAGTGAGAAACTGTGAGTATGAAATGTATAGCAATACTGAGATGTACAAATAGTGAAGTTGTAAATTTGTACTGTTTAAAATATTGAAATAAAATATTCTATTTAAATAAAATACTGTGTGAATATTTAAATTTCTGTACAGTTGTATTTTATTTAAACAGAAATATTATATTTCTGTCTATTGTGTAGTATATATAAAATAGTACAGTAACAAACACATTTAAAATAATATTTATTTGGTTGTTATCATCAAACAAACATCATATAATTGTGTATACAACACCGTTATATACAATAATCCCCCTTTTGATGATGACAAACAAATAAAAGATTTTGATTCCAATGAATGTGTTTGACAGTGAAGAGCTGAACTCCCCCTATTTGAAAGCTCCCCCTACAACAGAAACTCCCCCATAACTGTGCATGAGTGAAAAGAATGTGAAAATGAATTGCAATTTTCAAAATTAAGAATATTTATAAAATATTCACTCATAAATCAAAATGTCAACCCATTCTCCCTCTTTTGTTGTCATCGAAAGGATTCAGAATTTAAAATATAGACGAAAAAAGACTAGAAAATATAATTTCAGCGTAAGAGGAAGAACAGTCATTATAAATCTCAATCAGTCAAACAAAAATCATAATAAACTAAGAACAGGTGGCATATTTCACATTGTAGAATGATGGATTTACAATGAATTTTATAAAAATGGAGAGAGTTAAAAACATGATTTTCAAAAGAACTTTTATAAAAATGAAGCACAAAAACAATGATGGATTTGGACTATAATTAATAATTCAATTTAAGTGACAAAATTGAATAATCTCAAATCCCAGTAGCTATCAATCAACAAACCGTAATACTAAATAAGATTTCAACACATTTCACAAATTAGAAAATGGATTGATAGGCTGGTTTTTACACACCAAGGAGAATTTCATATAAAAAATTATTTATTGCAAATTATATTCATTTCGTTTTCTTTTGATTTAAGAGCACACTGACCACGAATAACCAGATCTTGGATTTTTAAATGAGATCAGTTGCAACTTAAATATAAGTAATCTCATAACCATGCATAACTAGAGCCTGGAATTTTAAATGAGGTTAGAGAAACACTTATAAATATTAAATTATTATTGTTTTATGTTTCAAAAAATGAAAAACTCCTCAGTATATAAAACCAATATGGATGATAGAAATGTGATAGGTACAGAAATGGTTTGTGAAATAAATTTCTAAATTACTCATATTATGAAATATGACCAACTGTACTGGGATCATTGAAAATTTTCAATTATCACTAATTCCAAGTAATAACATAGTCCAAATTCTATCACAAATGTTTCCGCTGTTTTTTTAAAAAGATTTTAAAAAAAATATTAAACTCTCCACATTAATATAAAAAACATGATGAAGGATAGAGTGATGATAGATAAAGGAGATGGTCATGAAATAATTGTCAATTCAAAGATATTATAATTAACGTTCAACCATCATGAAAATCCAAACAGAATCTCCACTTGTTGTGAAATATACTGCAGTCACAATTCATCACAATTTCAAAATATGATAATAGTTTTGATGAATTATAAATACAGTTCAATTTGGATTCAATTTCTGATGAATAATCAATAAATAATTTTAAAAATTGAAAATCAATTACAAGAGGGACATGAAGATCTATACATGCCAAGTGGGATAAAAAAGTATATACATAAAAATTCAGCACTTCTGATACCAATTGGTGTCCCTATTCATGAAGATTTTAAAAAAGACACTGGAGACAAACAAGGATATCACAGAAAGAAGAAATTTAAGCCCAAAGCCCACACAGACAAAACTACAGATTTTGCACATTTATCAGAGCACTAGATAAGAACAAGCAGATATTTGAAAAACAGTATCAGAGCAGCAAAGAAAAATCAATATCACAACAGACTTGTCAGGCGATGTTTTTGATGATCTCAAAATATGATTCAAGATTAACAATACAGTTTATTTGAAATCATTTGATAAAATATGAAGATATTAAGATTCAATGAATCAATCACACCAAATTAAGTTTTTGATTCGAGATATGTGTGTGATTCAGTAAATCAACAATTTCAAGTGATTTTAAACAAATAGATATTCAAATCAAACATTCATGAAATAGCAGTAAGTTTCAAGTCCCGTATTTCAAAAGAATTTTTCACAATTTTCTCTGAAAAGCATAAGAGAAATCTCAGATCATTTGCATCAAGATTGAGAGATATTCATGACCTAGAAAATTAAACAATAATTTATTTGAAATCAGTTGAATCAATGTCAAGTTTTGAGATATAATGAATCAGTCACACAAGATTGATAATTTTAGATTTAAGAGGTGTGTGAGATTTATAATATTAAGAATTTCAGATGATTTCAAAAAACAAACTTCAACCATAATGATCACGAATCAAGATGAAATTTAAGATGTATCACTATGATTCAAGACAATCCGAAAATCAATGAAATTATCACGAATGATAAGAAGCAGAGTACTGTAATGACTATAATATTTCAAGCGTTTCCAAAATGAATTGGAAGAAACTCAGAACAGCATAAGTGTGTGAAATCTTATTAATTATTCAGATCTTCAAAAATTTAGAATTTAAAATAATAGTGTTCAGGATATGATATTAATGCTTCAGCACTGTTAATAATTCAAAAAATAAAAATATAAACTTCAAAACAATTGTAGATAATTACAGATTTGAATTCAAGATCTGGAAATGATTAAAACAAGAGAGTTTTATTCACATAAAGCAAATTTCCAGAAAATCAAGAATACTGCAACTGGAAGTTTAAGAAGCATAGAATAAAGATATAGTAGTGACAAATCAAAACAAAACAAAAAACAGAAAAAAGTAAAAGGGGTAGAAGAAGAAATAAACAGAAAATAAAAATAGAGAATATTTACAAAGGTGAGTTTAGAGATCATACCAGAATCCAATGTAAATCAGAATCTCTAACTCAACAAACTTGGCTTAAGGAACTGTGAACAATTTGATGATATGAAGAAATTTAAATTCAATTTCTCTTTCGCAAAGCAGTTCCTCAGCCTCCACCGGTACTTAACGGCTTAGAGAATCGAGCGGTCTAATGAAATTAGTAAAACCACTCACAATCTTATTCATATGTTTTGGTACCCGGACTTCTTTGTACAACAAACCATTAAAATTAACTTTTGTACCCTTAGAAACCCAAATCTGTTTGAATTTAACAAAACACATTTTATTTCCTTTTGGGATCCAAGAGTGTACAAATGGATTGTTATAAAACAAATACTCATCTCGATTGTGATTTAAAAATCCTTTGAAGTTTTCAGAGTTTAAATTTTCAAAACAAACATTTCCAAAGCAGTTTGAAGGATTTTCAAAATCATTTGAGTTCTGATTTTCAAAAACATTATTTTTCTCAAAGCCAAGACCACTTTTATTTTCAAAAGAAAATTGGTTTTTCAACAACATATTCAAATATTTCTCACCGTTAGAAAATTTAGCCAATGTTGTTTCAAGTTGTTGAATTTTAAGTTTAAGATCACTATTTTCTTTCATTAGATGTGAACAACGGTTTTCAGTGATCTTACTCTTTTCAAAATCAGTTTTCAAAACCAAGTTTTCATCATTAAGCAATTTAATTTTGGTTTGGGACTCAACAATTTGAAATTCAAAAAGTTTTCGACTTTCAGATTCAAATTTCTTGAGTTTTTCAATCCTAATTTCTAGCTCATTCAGAATAAACTCAGTTTTCGACAAATTTTCTTTTTCAAAAATTTCAAGTTTGAAATTTTCAGATGTCTTGAAATTCTCCAATTCCTTTTGCAAAAAATTGTTTTTACAAATTAGTTCATTCTCGTTTTCTTTTAAAATCAAGATTTCATTTTCAAGTCTTTTGAGATCTTCATTTTGATGAACTAAATCAGCTTTGAATTTTAAACAATTTTTGTAGTCGTAGTTTTATAAATTTCTGACATTTTCAAGTTTTAATTCCAAAATTTTATTTTTGGTAATCAACTCAAGTTTTTCATATTTCAGAGATTTATTTTTAGATTTGAGACAATCAACGGCATTTGTTAATTCAGTACAAAAAAGAACTAAATCTTCATATGAATAACCTCCTGTCTCATCATCTGTTGAGTCTCCATTGCCTGTTTCATCCTTGGTAAATCCAATTAAGCAAAATTCTGAACTTGAGTTGTCCTTATGGGGTTTCGAGCAATTTTTGTCATTTCGTCCATACTTTGCATCGAGAGTTCTCCATATTTCCTGCGCAGTTAAACAACAGGAGACAAGTTTAAATTGATCAATACTAAGGCAAGAAAAAATAATGTTCATAGCACAAATGTTGGTGGCTTTACACTTTTTATCTGACAAATCTCCTCTATTAACAATAATATTCCAGTATTTAATAGGAACAGATTTTAAATAAATTTTCATTTTTAATTTCCAATTTAAAAAATCTATTCCATTGAAAATAGGTGGAATATTACTGGACTGACTCTCGATGGACTGAAAACTAGGGTTACCCATGACTCTAGAGTTAATGAAAATACCCGCTCTGATACCAACTATTGGATCTAGATTAACCTAGAGGGGGGAGGGGGTGTGAATAGGGTTTATTAAATTTTTGCGAGATATTAAAGTATTCACATATCACAAAATATAGCAGAAATAGAAATGCAGAAAGTAAATGACACAAGAGATACCCAGCTTCGGCAAAACCCTGCCTACTGTTGCATTCCTAAGGTTTCTACTAGGTGATAGAATAGATCCCGCATACAAGACCATGTACACTCGCAAACCCTGCTCCTATTCTAACCCTACGCACAAAACACTAGATTGACCGATATCCCCTCGATTAGATTTTCCCGTATACAAACCCGTAACACTATATTTTACAGACTCTAGTGGACTGCAGTTAACACCCTAACTAGTTTCCTAGTTTTTTTTAAAGATTCTAGAACTGATTGAAACGGTTTACAAACAAAATAAAAATAGAACAAAAAAATAAAAGCAAAATGAAACTAAATAGAAACCCTAGGAGTTTAAATAATTAAGGGTTATCCCCCTTTTTAACTTGGTCGGCCCATTTCTTTTGCTTTGTCTCTTTGACAAAAAGATGTCGGCTTCCACTTCCTTTGGAAAATGAAATGGCAACTAGGGTTTCTCTTAGCTTACCCAAATCAAAGCTCGACGTTAATTGCTGAAAAAGATTTAGTCTCTGATGAACTTTGAGAGTTGTTGTTCTTCGTCGCTTGATTTGCCTTTGCTTCTGACCGAAATCGATTGTGATTAATTAAAAATGATTTCTCTTGCATGCTTTTCTACTAGCTGTTTTGAATTTCGATTTCCATCACATGCCAATGAGGAAGCAGGTGTTATTTATAGGTTTATGAAAAACCTAATTCTCTGATTTCTTATATTATGACTTGGCTGGTTAATTGCTTTCCTCGATTTAATTTGCAGTACCTTTTAAAACACTTGCCAAAATTGTTGCTTGATTAGCCTGTGGCTTGCCAAATTTGAATTTCAGGAAACGTTTCCAAGATTTCTGAAATAATTTGTGGCTAATTTGTTGATTGATTTGCAGCATGACATTCTGATTTATTGCCATATATGATTTTCAGTCATGATTTAATTTTCTGGATTGATTGGTTCCAAAACTGGAAAGAAATCTTGCCAAAAATTCTTGTTGCCATGAGTCCAAACTTTGAGTGGATGAATGAAATCCCTGAATGATATTTGATCCATATACTTGAATGAATCGAGCCATGAGTGATAAAAATCCACAAATGCATTGACTATTTCCTTTTATGCTATTTGCCGAAATGAATGTTTTCCAAAGAAAATGAAACTTATTCTTGGAATTAGCTGGTGAAAACTTCCTATGCTTGTTAAAACTGGAAATAAATGTTGAAATGTTTTCATGCCTTAAAAGCGTACTAGTTGATTTTCTGGAACCAAAATACTTGCCTTTCTCTATGCATTTGGACAATTTTTATTTGCATTGTTGCATGTCCTTGTTATCATATAGTTGCCGTGATTTATTCATTGCCAAGTACATTTCATCGAATTTATTCTACCCATTTTGAACTGTTGCTATATTCGATATATGCTACATAACCATTTGCTCTTTTTCTTTCTGGCTTTGATAGAGATTGAAATTATGGATGAATTCAGGAAATTTTCGAAATGAATTTAATCTCAAAATAGAATTCTGGAAACACATTTATTGCCTTTATGCATTTCTGAAAATTCAATTTCCTATTTGCATGATTGTTGTTGTCTTGTAAAGCTTGTCCACTTGCACAATTAAACTACATGTGTATGTGTATTTGCCGCAAATAAACTTGACCAGTTTTGTAGAAGAGATGTTTGTAAGTTGACTTGTGTGCACCATTACTTGAACTATTGTGTGTCTATATATACATGCAAAATTGTCTTGTTCCATGCTATGTCACATGCACATGCCATTCAGAAAATTTTCCCATCCATGTTCTATGAAGTTGCTGTGCCCATCTTGTACATACTCATATGCTCCTTTCATTTGAACTTGCATCTGCACCGCCTTAGATGCTATTCACATGTTGCACCATCTTACTTGTACATGCTGAACTGAACCATTTTGAGTAGTCTTCGAAGTGCCATACATTTGTATACATGTTATTTCACCATGCTTTCATATGAAAGTTTTTCTCG
The DNA here is from genome assembly GCA_030737875.1 of Allium sativum. Lineage (NCBI taxonomy): Eukaryota > Viridiplantae > Streptophyta > Magnoliopsida > Asparagales > Amaryllidaceae > Allium > Allium sativum. The sequence goes on along the minus strand of CM060922.1, from coordinate 313,402,306 downwards.
ACACTAATATATTTTTGAGCACATTGAAATTTTCCAGTTCACCGCTACGCCATCTCTATTTTGCACTATTCTATTGCCATACATTTGCTACCATGTGGACTGTCCACCTGCGTTATGAATGTTTGAGAAATGCACATATGCTCTAATCTCTCACCATTACAGATCTGATCTTCTTTGTTGTCTTGTTGATGTGCTTATTGCATTTGTCCATTTTGTGTATAATGCTGTGTACATGTCTTTGTAAACAAAACAACCATGCATTAGTTATAGAACTCCTCCATCTAGCATGCTGCTGGTTTGAAATCACTATACTTGTGTAGTTGCTGCCTTGTTGCACTGAGTCGAGTTGGTCCACATGGCTGCTCCTCAGTTGCACACTGGATTGGCGAGGTAGTGCACACGTGTGTATTTATATGCACGTGTGTATATGCAGCCATCAGACGAGTTTTCATGTTCCTACATAGTAATATGTGTATATACATACACATGTATGTGTATACATGTATGTGCGCGTGCTACATTCACAAATCATATCAAGTCATGAAAAATAATGAGAAACACACCAGCAAAACTAAGGCAAATAAAATTTCAAAATTCAAATTCAAATCTGCATGTATTCATTTTTTATTTCTATTGAAGTGTACTATGTTTGTGTTTCTATATATGGCAAATATGAAGATGATGACTAGACTGACTGAGAGCTGTGAAGACAGAAGACTGAAGTCAGGAAGTGTCTGTTAAAGAGTGTTTATAAAAGTGTCTGTATAGATGAAAATGTACAACTGAGTTTAAAATGTGTATGAGTGTTGTAGTGAGAAACTGTGAGTATGAAATGTATTGCAATACTGAGATGTACAAATAGTGAAGTTGTGAATCTGTACTGTTTAAAATATCGAAATAAAATATGTTGTTTAAATAAAATACTGTGTGAATATTTAAATTTCTGTACAGTTGTATTTTATTTAAATGGAAATATTATATTCCTGTCTATTGTGTAGTATATATAAAACAGTACAGTAACAAACACATTTAAAATAATATTTATTTGGTTGTTATCATCAAACAAACATCATATAATTGTGTATACAACACCGTTATATACAACACCAATAAGATGAATCCGCCTTCCACCTAGCAAAGTGAAAAACATGGCTTCTTAATTTCATGTTTTTTAGCTCAAGGCCCTTACATGTTGTGCAAATCGGAGATCATATACTGACACACACTGCTGGTATGTATTTTTTCTTATTTTTATGGTTGGCTGGTGGTATGCTTCAGAATTCTTACAATTTCCACTTGTTGAAGCATCATCCTATTTCTTACAATTCTGTAGTTCAATGATGGTATGTAACTGATCATGTACAAGACTAATGCTTCAGTAATGAACTACAGAATATTAAGAAATTTATTTTCTCTTCAATCAGTAACGACCGTGTCAGTTCGTAATTGATGCAATGGTTGAGTTTGTACTTGAACAAGTCGCGGCATGTCTAAATTTTTAGTGCCTCAAGCATACTATTGCATTCCTTGATATCGTTCACGCTTTGAACAAGCTGAGTCATTGCATCAATTTGCAACTCAGCCATAGATTGTGAAATGCAACTCTGTTCTGAAAAGCAACTCTGGTCAAAGTTTGTGCTGGAATGTCTTTGTGCTGAAGTGCAAGTCAGTTATAATATGGCCATAGTTTGTGCTAAAATGCAACTGAGGCATGCATGTTTTCCATTTTGTGTTGCAATGTAAACGAGGCATTGCATTAGTTTGTAGCCGAGGCATGCATGACTTTGGTCATGCTGAAATGCATTTGTTTTACTAAAGGCTTTTGCTGAAATGCATGACTTTTGGAACTGGTTTATTTTGCAGGTGAAGGAGGCAGTAGAGGTACTGAATGCACTGGAGGCTAGCGCTTTATTAATTTGAAACTGTTTTAGTTTGATGTAAACTTGAATTTAGTACTGGCTGTGTTTGTAAGTACTCTGTAAAACTAAATTTATTGGCTATTTTTTGTTATTATGTAGTTGACTAAATAGTATTTGTGTTACTAGTTATTAATTTGAAATGAAAAGTGGTTTATTAATTTCAGTGTGTAATGTTAATTGCAGTTATGTTGCAATTTGCTATATAATGATGCAATAGCTATGATATAATGTTGCAGTATGTAATGTTAAATGCTGTCGTAGCTATGATATAGTGTTGCCACAAACTAATGCATTTGGGCCCCACAATAGGATTCCGTGAACCAGGCTACAGAATTTAGGGGCACAACAGGATTCCATGATCCTGGGATTCAGAATTTAGTGGGCTCTACATTTTATGTAAATTTAGTACCTGTAGCAACACCTGTAGCGATGTTACCTTAGGATAGCAAATACGTTGCCTTTGACTTTGAGGCAACGTGGCAAAAGGCAACCCCAAAAAAGTATTGTCGTAGATCATTTTTGGCCTATAGCAACATTATTTTTCACTTCCTGCATCACTTCTTGGGGTTGCCGTATGCAATCTATGGCGTAGTGAAAGGAATTGATGGTTACCTTTCCGTAGATTGGTTATATTAAAGATTTGACTCAGCGGTTTGGGAGAAATCACTGTTTTAAGGTTTTCAGTTAGTTGTTCAGATTTTGGGAGCCTAATGGGCTGATTTGGGAAAGGCCCATTAGTGGGCTGATGTAAGGGTATAAATAGGGGGTGAGGGATATGGGAAATGGTTTAGTTTCTCCATTCTCTCATTTGGTGGCTTATGTTCCTCCTTCCTTTAATATGTTTCCACCATTAAAGATCAAAATCCAAGGAGAGAAATCATAGATCTACACCAATGGAGGCTAGATCTACATCATTTGAAGTAGGAATTCATCGGATCAAGGGGTTTGGTTTAAAGTGCTTGCTGTCCGGAATCTTATTGCATTGATTTTTGCTTGTTTGGAAGAATCAGTGAGTGATTTGCATCTCTCACAAGGATTCAATGAAGTATATGAATGTTTGATCTTGTTTTTCATCATATTTAAGTGTTTTACCATAAATCTATACCATTATAAGTCTATTTTCATATGAAACACTTTATGATCCATTTAGTAAGTTTAAAATGGTTGTTTTTATGCTATTTCATGCGCATATGCAAGTTAGATCTATAATTTTGTTCATATGATCATTCATCATGATTTTGGAATGATTTGCATAATTTTAGTGACAATCGTCATATTCATGTTTTAGTAACTTCGTAACATGCTTATGATTATATTGAATGGATTGGACGAGTATATTTCGTCGATTGTGTTGATTAGAGAAGTTTTGGTCGAAATCGAGTAGTAATGGGAGAGGGTAGGTTTTGGGTCGTTCAGAGCCTAGTCGGTCGCGCACTCCTGGTCGGTTGGTCGAGCCAAAGTCGTATCTTGGGAAGCAAGTCATAAATTTGGTCGGGTCGGCCCACTTCGGGTCGTTCATGCTTTTGTTCCAAGTTGGGCTGGGTCGGTCTCACATCCAGGAGTTGGGTTGGTCTGATGCCTCCAGTTGGGTCGGTCTGCTTCCATGAAGGTGGGTTGGTCATTGGTTTTTGTTTGGGTCGATCTGGAGGGGGTTGAGCAGGGTATAGGCCGAGCAGTTTGGTGTGGTCATGGCTTGGATCGAGCACCCTTTGGGTTGAGCACAGATTGAGTCGGTCTGGCATGGCGTGGTCTAATCGTGTAGTGGATGGGGTCGGTCATGTGTTGAGCACATACTGGGTCAGTCGCTCACAATGGGGCCGAGCATCAATGGGGTTGAGCCAGTTAGCATTGGTCGAGCACACAATGTGGTCGTGCAAGGAAGGTCGGTCACAGGATAGTTTTCTGAAAATTTATATTTTCGGGTACGACTCGGATTTAAAGAAAAGAGCCAAAAAATATATATTTTTCGGGGGAAACACCTCGAACCCTAGCAGCAACGCAGTGATGTAATTTGCTCGGTGATGGTGGGACTTTGAAGGAAATTCAAGGAGGAAGGTTCGAAGTGTTAAAATGTGTTTGTTGATCGATGTAGAACAGCGACTGAGGTGACAACTCAAAGGTCGCGAGTTGGTGAATAATGGTTGCTTGAGAAGGTTAGTCGAGCTATGAAAAGTCGTTAGGTTGGATGACTAGAGATGTGAAGGCTGAGAAATTAACGTTGTCGTAAGTCCTAGCAGGCTCAAAGCATGGGTATGATAGGGGCACCTAAAAGACCGATTGCAGGTCGAGTACCCTGGGTATCGTTGAAAGGCCTAGTTGTCAAGGTTGGACGTACTTACGTATCATTGAAAAGCGTATGGAGTTTATGCTAGAACCGAGGTTACCATTAGCCCTTGACATATGGCAAGGTTGGCTATCATACAATTAACGATGGTTTCAAAGCAGGATTGGCAGTGATAGCCAGGGTCTTTCATGGATTATTGGTTTCCTTGTTTGTATTGTCTCACGCAGATTATCCAACATCGAAGGAGATGTTCCTTGGGTGCTTGTCTAATATTGGTTTAGGCCTCTAGGGCTTGTGCTTGAGGGATGTTGTATTCGATTAGGATGGTTTACATGAGATTCATATAATCTGGATGTTATAAGTGATCTACCATGATTGAATTATTGTTCTGTTTTCCATGGATGAATGGTTGAAATGTTTTTGGTAAAGGCTATCATTGTCCGATGTGGGGAAGATAGGGTTGTGTTATTCTCTGGTGTTGTGGGTAGATTAGTACGTTTATCTATCCATTCTCATATACTTTATTGATGAAGTTTGTTAGCTATTTTATCGCTCACTAAGACTGTTGTCTGACTCAAGGTTTTATGTTTCCTCTTATTACCTTAGGCTGTTAATCCAGTTGTGGATAGGTAGACTAGGTAGTAGGTGGTAGGTGATTAGTGAGTATGATGCTGCTGTGCGAAGGCGAGCAGGATGCTGGCGTATTACTTTTACTACTATCTAGTATTTCTGTTTCCACTGTTTGAGTTGCTTTATGAGTGTTGTAGTGAGGCCTTATATGCATACTTGATATAACCTATGGTGTTGGGATAATCTTTCAGGATGTTGTGAAAGTTTAAAAAGTTTGCTATATGATTCTTCATTACTATTACTTATTGTATATGTTCAATTATATTTTATCCTTGTGCTGTGAGTTTTACGATAGGTTCCGATGTTTTTTACCTACACTGATGATCATCCATAGCTTCCTGGCACACCTTTCAGTGCATTATTCCTCTTGTTTAGTGCAGGGGTTGTGGGCGGTCGTCAAATTTGGTATCAGAGCTTTGGTCAACGATTTAGGTCAAAGTTCGAAGACTTAATTATGTATGAGAGACGTACTTATAGATTTTAGTTGGATGCTTATTGTATATATTAGCATATATAGTTGTAGCAGTTGTTTCTCTTTAGCAGTTTTTCCTGGATGTGTCTATTTATTCTAAATTGCAGATTTAGAATGAGTAGATAAGCATCAAGACACGCTTCTTAGGGAGCTAATACTGGAGGGGGAAATGGCGGTGAACCAAATTACTCGGCCATGTTTGAAGTCATGGAAGAGGAAATTATGCAAGGGGTACCCACTACAGTGGCGGCAACGGTAGATGTAGGTGTGCGAGTTCCTAGAGTAGTCGATTTTGCAAAGCTGTGCAAGGAGGACTTTACATCTCTAAGGGGAAATCATTTAAGGGAACTGAGCCAGTAGAAGAGGTTCAGAGGTGGATTGATTCATGTGTCTGAATCTTTAGAGACTTGGGTATTGAGAATGCAATAAAGATAAAGCTTGCATCAAGGCAGCTACAGGGCAGGGCCATATAATGGTGGAATTCTGTTACACTCGAGACTCTAGAGGAAGAAATTTCATGGGAGCAATTCCAGGCTAAGTTTAAAGCAAAATTTGTCTACACATCTCAGAAATCTGCTTATTCAAGAAGTTCATAGAGCTAAAAAAGAATGGTCATTCGGTGCTTGACTATATTTCTGACTTTGAAGCCTTGTCCAGATATGCTCGTTCATACATTGATACACCATATCAAAAGAACAAGAAGTTCATTATGGGTCTGGATACCTATATTGGAAGGTCCTTGGTGGATCATCTTGACGATTCATTTGAGAAGATTGTCGAAAAAGCTATTTTCTATGAGAGATTGTTTCCTAAGGAAGAAAAATGTTGTCGCTACAACCAAAGAAGTTCAAAAACCACAGCAGGGTGGTAATAATAAGAAAAGGAAGCAATAACAACAGAAAGGAAAGGATGGCCAAAAGAAGCCTAAGAGAGAAGTGGTTTACTTTAACTGCCAACAGAAGGGTCATTACTCGAATGAATGCAAGAATCCCAAGTCTGAGAAGAAGTGCTTCAAGTGTGGAAAGCCTGGGCATGAGAAGAAAGACTGTCCAAAATTAGCTAAGGGCAAGCAGGTTGTGAACGCATATGCTTTGGAAGCCATGCCAACTTCTTTGAGAGCTCATACTGCTGAGGAAAAGGGAAACAGTGTCGTGGTGCAAGGTATTCTTTCTATTAATGGTGTTTTCTTTCGTGTGTTTTTTGATACCGGAGCATCACATTCATTCATTTGCATTGAGCTTGTGTGTCGCTTGGGTTTGGAACCCGAGATTTGCGATAGACCATTGATCGTGACTAATCCAGTTGGGGGTTCATCCTATCTTTGCATGATTTGTCGTGGTCTAGTATTGCCGAGTCATGGTTTCTCTTTTGTGTGTGATTGCTTTGATCTTAACAATGTTGGGTTTGGGATCATCTTGGGCATGAATTGGCTCAAGAGGTATGCAGCAAGAGTGAATTGTGAGAAGCTAGAGGTGAGAGTCAGGGATGTGGAAGGGTGAAAGGTGTTGATTAGATGTAAGCATGAAGAGGGTGTCTTCGTTAGCTATCTATATTCGCTTGGGATTCAACAGAAAGACTTGTCATCTGTGCTGATCCCTAATGAGTATGAAGATGTCTTTGACAAGGTCAAAGGGTTACCGCCGCATCTTGAGATCGAGTTTAGGATCGATTTGGTCGAGGATGCTAGGCCAATCGTTATGCCTCTTAAGCGGATGGCACCTAAGGAACAGCGAGAGTTGGAGGTGCAAGTTCGTGAACTTCTAGGAAAGGGATTCATTCAGAGAAGTGTTTCCGAATAGGGTGCACCAGTCGTGTGTGCAACTAAAGCAGATGGCTCATTAAGATTGTGTGTGGACTATCGTGAGCTAAGTAAGGTGACAAGAAGAACAAGTTTTCTGTAACGACCCACATTCTATGCTTCGAAGGATCGTAGAATATTTATTTCTTTCACATACGAAGTCGTATGGTCATGTAACTTTGGGAGACGACTATTGGGGTCATTTCCCATGTTCAAGATTGTTGCCGATTTTTAAATGACCGTTTTGCTCCTAGCTAATCTTGTTTTGGCCATAACTTTTGATTGGTAAGGAGTGTTGACCTGAAACCACTTCCATTAGATACGGATGATGGTTTACCTTTCAGTAGAGTGGTCACATTAGCCAAACGGACTCACTGTTTGGGAGATGTGGTTGAAAACAAAGTTCAGAAGGTGAAAAACAGCTTAACCGGGTCTAATTAGGGTGATTAGCGAGAGGGCCCATAACCCATTTCGGGATTAGGGTTATGGGGAGGCTGAGAACAGTAGGAAAACGGATTTTATTTCATTTTTCAGCCGCCTAAAACATTTCTCTAACCCTAGGCATGGCCTCCACCTTCTAATTTCATCCCAAATCGCTCTCTAATCAAGGATTAAGCTTAGCAACATCAAATTAAGGAGAAATAGCATTATTTCTAAGTTAGAGCTGCTGTTAGACATTGGTATTCGCCCTCAGAGGAGTTTCAATTCTAAAAGTTTTAATTGTGGAAAAGGTGAGTGATTAGCCTTGTTTTTACAATAATTATGGTTAATTAAGGGTAATTAGTGTTAATTAGCGAATTTAAACATAATTAAATTCTAGAAAGATGTTTAGAAATTCTTAAACACCGTTTTAGACCTCTGTTGGAAGTTTGGGTTAATTTGGTTTAGTTTTTCTAATCCTTTCATTAGATTTTCTTAAACATGTTTAAGAGAAAAATATGGATTTTGGGTTGGTTTGATCCATTTTGACATATCAAATTATTGTTTTGGTGTTTGTGGTCAATTCTATATGTTGTTATGACTCTATGGTATGCTTTGTGATTGATTAGAACAGTTAGAATAGTTGAAAACGCTGTTATATGGCGTAAAACAGTCGTAGGAAGAGTTGCGGGAATTTGACCCGAATCGGATTGGATCGGTGGAGGGCGACCCGACCCGCCCGTGAAGAACCCTCTTCCCACGAATCGCTGGGGGAACCAAGAAGCTTAATGGCGATGACCCGACCCGCTCCTGCTCAAGTACCACGAACGGATCAGCTGAAGGGCGAGTACCACGACCCGACCCGGAGAGGTTGCCACGAACCACTGATGGACCCCCGACCCGAACCAATAGGTGCTCACGATCTGAACCGGATGAATTGACATGAACGCATCGTCCTGGAGCATGCCACCACCACCCGACCCGTATGGAGCACCACTATTTTCCCCATGCACGAACCAGATGGAAATCAAACCGATGGGTGACTACGATCCGAAGCAAAGTGAAGTGAAGGGCCAAACCGATCCGGAGGAGACCAAAACCCGAGATGCAAAGGTAGTCCAAATGGGAAGTAGAACTCAGGATCTAGTAGGGAACCAATGAGTTAACTTCATGGTTGCAGTTTGCTGCGGGACGTGTGCTAAGGAGTTATCAACGTCCATGACTTTGATTCACCACCGAAAGACGAATGTTAGGCTACAGATCAGTGCAGTGAGGTAGTTACTACTTCATGGGGCAGAGTGATCGTAGCATGGCTATGAGCAGTGCAGTGGAGTTATCATGACTTCATGGGGGCAGAGTAGACATAGCAAAGTATTAGTGGTTACGGATCAGTGCAGTGGAGCCGTCACGACTCCATGGGGCAGAGTGATCGTAACAAAGTATTGGGTGATCAAAGCGGTGGATATCGTATGCTTTACGCACAGAGTGAGAGATGTGAGGATGGTTGCTATGCTTGATTGTTTTCCATCACTATGGCATGCACACCCCCACCCCCGTATCCTTTACACCATATGTTAGTGGCACCTTAGAGTATTGTACGGTAAGTTGTGCTAACTCTTTGGTTGCATGTCTAGGTTCAGGTATGGTTTAGTATACATGTTATTGTTTTGTTTTACTGCTTATCGCTCATACCAGACTTTGGTCTGATCCAGAGTTTTATGTCTCTTCTTATTACTCTGGGTGCTCTTAAACAGGCAGACTAGAGACAGGTTAGCTGGTTATGCACGAGTAGCTGTCCGGAGACAAGCAGGAGGCTTACACGTACTATTCTCTCTATATATATTCTCCCTGTGTCGCTGTTGGTCACTACTTTGGGCATTAGTATTGTACCTTTCTTATTTTGCTTTAGAGACAGTTTTAGAAGTTGTAATAAAGATGATGTGGAACATAAGCTGTAATTTTGGATTTTCCGCTGCTACGATGGTTTAAGTTTTCAGCTTATGCACTGTATCAGCTGTTTTATGTCAAGTTATGTTATTATAATATTTTATTACATGTGCCGTGAGATATACTGTAGGTTCCTTGTTAGTTCAAATTTCCTTCTTTCCTTTCTTTGACGACCGTCTCGTGCTGGTTGTACATTGGCACAACGTACTTTCATTGGAAATGTCGGCTGGTGCGGGGCGGGTCATACATATTCGTTGCCAAGGATAGATGACTTGTTCGATCAGCTTCACGAGGCCAAAGTGTTTACTCAGATGGATTTAGCAAGGACATTTCACCAGTTGAGGGTGGCAAAGGATAGTGCACCAAAGACTGCTTTTAGGACACCATCTGGTTTCTTCGAATGGTTATTGGTGCCATTCGGGTTGACTAACGCACTAGCGTATTTCGTAGATCTTATGAATAGAGTTTTCAGAGATCAGTTGAACAAGTTCGTGCTTGTGTTCGTGGATGATATTCCCCTTTATTCTCATAATGAGGAGGAGCACATGATGCACTTGAGGATTGTGTTAGAAATCTTGCGAAAACATCAGTTGAGAGTTAAGTTTTCAAAGTGTCACTTCTGGAAGAGAGAAGTGAGGTTCTTAGACCATGTTGTTTTTGGAAATGGATAGCAATTGATCCCGCTAAAATGCTAGCAATTCAGGACTGGGATAGGCCTAATAATGCGACGGATGTTCGAAGTTTCCTTGGGTTGGCCGGTTATTACCGACGGTTTATCAAAGATTTCTCCAAGGTAGCTGCACCATTGACAAGATTGATAAAGAAGAACCAAGAGTTCACATGGGATGCAAAGTGTGAATAAGCATTCAGGATCCTAAAAGGGAGACTGACTAGTGCTCTTGTTTTGAACATTCCAAGTGGTAAATAAAGAAATGATTGTGTATACCGATGCATGTGGTATTGGACTTAGAGCAGTACTGATGCAGAAGGATAATGTTGTGGCCTATGCGAGTCGACAGCTAAAGTCGCATGAAAGGAATTATCCAACTCATGATTTGGAGTTGGAGGCGATTGTGTTTGCTTTGAAGATATGGAGACATTACCTATTGGGAGTTCGATTCGAGTTGTTTATGGATCATAAGTCATTGAAATGTCTTTTCTCCCAAAAGGATTTGAATCTTCGGCAACAACGATAGAGTTTCTGGTGTCATATGATTTTGGTATAGCCTATACTCCTGGGTAGGGCCACGCAGTGGAAGATGCATTGAGCCGAAGCCACGCAAGTTTGGGAGCGATGTTTTTGGAATGGAAGAGCCTTGAGTATTTGGCAAGGTTCGATTTTAGGCCAAGGTATGAGTTGTAACTTGAAATGCTGGCAAGCTTGTTGATAAGACCCACTCTTGTCGAAAGGATTGGAGAGAGGCAAAAGAGAGATGTAAAGCTTGTCGGGTTTATCCAGAAACTGGAAACAAAAGATATAGAGTTCGAGGTTGATCGAGAAGGTTGGCTTCGAAAACAAGGGCGATTAGTTGTTCCTGATGTTGATGAATTGAGAGATGAGGTTCTGAGAAAATGCCACCATTCAAAGTTGACGATTCATCCCAGTGGCAATAAGATGCATCAGAACATGAAGCGAGTCAACTACTGGGAAGGGATGAAGCGAGATATTGGAAAGTTCATTTCCAAGTGCATGAACTATCAGTTAGTGAAAGCTGAACAGAAGAAGCCGAGTGGTTTACTTCAGCCATTGGAAGTTCCTACATGGAAGTGGTAGCAGATATCAATGGATTTCATCGATGGACTACCTAGAACCAGGGCAGAAAATGAAGGGATTTGGGTCATCGTGGATCGTTTGACCAAAAGTGCAAGGTTCATTCCTGTCAAGTCGACTAGGACGACATCAAAATTGCCTGAACTTTATGTGAAATGGATAGTTCGATTCCATGGTATCCAGAAGAGCATAGTGAGTGACCGAGATCCATTATTTACGAGTGGATTTTGGAAGGGTTTGCAAGAAGCTTTGAGAGCTGAGTTGTGTTTAAGTACAGCTTACCATCCCCAAACTGATGGTCAGACCAAGAGAGTCAATCGAGTTTTGGAAGATCTCCTAAGGGCTTGTGTGTTAGACTTCGGAGGATCATGGGACGACCATTTGCAACTAGTTGAGTTTACGTATAACAATAGGTACCAGTCTAGCATTGGGATGAACCATACGAGGCGTTGTATGGGAGACCGTGTAATTTTCCAGCATATTGGTTATAAACTGGAGATAAGTTAGTACTTGGGCGAGAGATGATTAGAGAGACCTCGAATTGTATCGAGATCATTCAATAATGAATGAAGGCGGCCCAAGATCATCAAAAGAGTTATGCGGACAAGCATCGAAAAGATTTGGAATTCGACGTTGGCGACATGGTTTTTGGGAAGATTTCACCATTGAAGCATGTGGTTCGAATTGGAAGTAAAGGAAAGTTGGTTCCTAGGTTCGTTGGACCGTTTCCGATAGTCGAGCGAATAGGAAAGCTCGCATATAGATTGGAGTTGCCCGAAAAGATGTCGAGTGTGCATAATGTGTTCCATGTGTTGTTTCTACGAAAGTTCGTGCATGATTCGAAAGTGGTGGTATCTCCAGAGACCTAGAAGTGGAGACCGCAGCTGCGAAATCTCGTAAGCCGCTTCATGTTGTGGGAAACGACACGAAATGGCTTAGAAGGAAGATGGTTAAGCTAGTCAAGGTATAATGGAGTGAAGATGGAGACGATTGTACATGCGAGATGGAAGAGAGCATGAGTGCGACACATCCAGAACTCTTCATCAGTAGGAGCCCTTGATATCGTATCATCGTTATATCATTGTATCTTGTTGTTGCATGATAGAATTCCATGTGCTAGGATAAGGCTAGGGATGCATGGCTTGATGGTTGCTAGTTTGGATGATAAAATTGGCTTCTCATGGATGATACGCATGCAGAATTGTTGTTCTTACTTGTGTTTGCTTGGAATTTCGGGTGTGAAATTCCTAAGGGGGGAAGAATGTACCAGCCCGTATTTGACGTATCGAGGGACCGTAAAATATTTTTATTTCATTCCCTAAGGGTTGGATCATTCTCATCTTTTAATATGTTACTTATGGGGATTTGAGGCATGTCCATAATTTTTACCGATTTTGTTTGTGACCATTTTACCCCTGTCTGCCTTTTACAGGGCATAATTTTTGATTCATGTCGAATAAGACGGTAAGACTTATGCCATTGCAAAGGAATTGATGGTTGCCTTTCCGTAGAGTGGTTGCATTAAAGATTTGGCTCAGCGTTTGGGAGAAATCGATGTTTTAAGGTTTTTCAGTTGGTTGTTTAGGTTTTGGGAGCCTAATGGGCTGATTTGGGAGAGGCCCATTTGTGGGCTGATGGATGTGTATAAATAGGGGGTGAGGGATATGGGAAATGGTTTAGTTTCTCCATTCCCTCATTTGGTGGCTTATGTTTGCTCCTTCCTCTAACACCTTTCCACCAATAAAGATCAAAATCCAAGGAGGGTGATCATAGATCTACACCATTGGAGGCTAGATCTACATCATTTAAAGCGGGAATTCATCAGATCAAGGGGTTTGGTTCGAAGTGCTTGCTGTCCAGAATCTTATTGCATTGATTTTTTCTTGTTTGGGAGAATTCGTGAGTGATTTGCATCTCTCACATTGATTCAGTGAAGTATATGAATGTTTGATCATGTTTTTTTAATCATATTTAAGTGTTTTACCACAGATTTAAACCATTATAAGTCTATTTTCATACGAAACACCTTATGATCCATCTAGTATGTTTAAACCAGTTGTTTTTATGCTATTTCACGAGCATATGCAAGTTTGATCTATAATTTTCATATGATCATTCATCATGATTTTGGAATGATTTGCATAATTTTAGTGATAATCATCGTATTCATGTTTTAGTGACTTCGTAACATGCTTATGATTGTGTTGAATGGATTGGACAAATATATTTCGTCGATTGTGTTGATTGGAGAAGTATCGGTCGAAATCGGAGTGGAAATGGGAGAGTGCAGGTTTTGGGTCATTTGGAACCTAGTCGGTCGCGCACTCCTAGTCGGTCGCGCACTCCTGGTCGGTCGGTCTAGCCAAAGTCGTGTCCGGGGAAGCAAGTCAGAAATTTGGTCGGGTCGGTCCACTTCGGTTCGTTCACGCTTTTGTGCCAAGTTGGGTCGGGTCGGTCTTGCTACCAGGAGTTGGGTCAGTCCAATGCCTCCAGTTGGGTCGGTCTGCTTCTATGGAGATGGGTCGGTCATTGATTTCTTTTCGGGTCAGTCTGGAGAGGGTCGCACAGGGTATAGGCTGAGCAGTTTGGTGTGGTCATGGCTTGGGTCAAGCACAGACTGGGTCAGTCTAGCATGGTGCGGTTCGGTCAAGCAGTGGATAGGGTCGGTCATGTGTTGAGCACATACTGGGTCGTTTGCTCGGGGTCGAGCATCAATGGGGTTGAGCAAGTTAGTGCCGGTCGGGCACACAATGGGGTCGTGCAAGAAGGGTCGGTCATAGGGTCGTTTTTTGAAAATTTATATTTTCGGGTACGACCTGGATTTGAAGAAAAGAGCCAAAAAATATATTTTTTTGGGGTGAAACCCCCCGAACCCTAGCAGCAGCGCAGTGATATAATTGGCTCGGTGATGGTGTGACTTCGAAGGAAATTCAAGGAGGAAGGTTCGAAGTGTTGAAATGTGTTTGTTGATCGGTGTGGAAGAGCGAGTGAGGTGACAACTCAAAGGTTGTGAGTTGGTGAATAATGGTTGCTTGAGAAGATTAGTCGAGCTATGAAAAGTCGTCGGGTTGGATGACTAGAGATGCGAAGGCTGAGAGATTATCATTGTCGTAAGTTCTAGCAGGCTCAAAGCAGGGGTATGATAGGGGCACCTAAAAGACCGGTTGTAGGTCGAGTACCTTGGGTATCATTGGAAGGCCTAGTTGTCAAGGTTGGACATACATACGTATCGTTGGAAGGCGTATGGAGTTTATGCTAGAACTGGGGTTACCATCAGCCCTTGACATATGACAAGGTTGGCCGTCATACGATTAACGATGGTTTCGAAGCAGGATTAGCAGTGATTGTCATAGTCTGTCATGGTTGATTAGTTCCTTATTTGAACCATCTCATGTACATTGTCCAACGTCGAAGGAGACGCTCCTTGGGTGCTTGTCTGATATTGGTTTAGGCCTCTGGGTAGATTAGTACGTTTATCTATCCATTCTCATATACTTTATTGATGAAGTTTGTTAGTTATATTATCGCTTACGAAGACTGTTGTCTAACTCAAGGTTTTATGTTTCCTCTTATTACCTTGGGCTGTTCATCCGGTTTTGGATGGGCAGAATAGGTAGCTGGTGGCAGGTGATTAGTGAGGACAATGCTGTTGTTTGAAGGCGAGTAGAAGGCTAGCATATTACTTTTACAACTATCTCATATTTCTGTTTCCGCTATTTGATTTGCTCTATGAATGTTGTAGTGAGGCTTTATGTACATACTTGATATTCTCTATAATGTTTGGATAATCTTTCAGGATGTTGTGAAAGTTTGAAAAGTTTTCTATATGATGCTTCACTACTATTACCTATTGTATATGTTCTATTATATTTTATCCTTGCATTGTGAGTTTTACGACAGGTTCCGATGTTATTTACCTACTCTAATGATCGTCCATAGCTGCCTGGCACACCTTTCAGCTCATTGTTCCTCTTGTTTAGTGCAGAGGTTATGGGCGGTCGTCACATTTGGTATCATAGCTCTGGCCAACGATTTTGGCCAAAGTTTGAAGAATAATTACGTATGAGAGATGTACTTGTAGATTTCAGTTGGATGCTTACTATATATTAGAAAATAGAGTAGTAGCGGTTGTTTCTCTTTTGTAGTTTTTCTTGGAAGTGGCTAATTATTCTAAATTGCAGATTTAGAATGAGTAGACGTGAATTAAGACATGCTGCTAGGGGAGCTAATACTAGAGGGGGAAATGGCGGTAAACCAAATCACTTGGCCATGTTTGAAGCCATGGCAGAGGCAATTATGCGAAGGATACTGTAACGAACCAAGGATTTTCGGCCCCGAAAATCGACATAAATACATTTACCATAACTCATGTCAATCTTCCAAATGCCAAAAACATCAGAACATTATTAGAAAGAAATTGGAGGATGAGATAAGAAAGAAAGTAATATTAGAATAGAAGAAGAAGAAGAAGAAGCATAAGAAACAACCCAGCACAAATTCTCACATTGCAGCGGAACAAAGTATAATATAGAAATAACTTCTATTGAGAGCTTGTAAAATACTTACAATCATCAGAGTATACCCATATATCTGGATAGTTATAATAACCAGTCCTTATACACAACACACAATGGAATAATAACATCATACGTCTGAACTCCTTCAGCCCGTCTTTGGACTTCACAGCATCCGATAACCTAAACCTGTACAACCTGGTCTAACCCGAGCATTGCAAACATCGGGTCAATCTGGTGAACCAGAGCGAGAAACCCACTAAGTTTATATAACATCTATATTAATTTTAAAGTTCAAAATCATTTTGAAAGAAAAAGGACAGTAAGACCAGTCCACACATAAACACGGACGGCTTTTACCTTACTATAACCCAAAACAGTTTTGAAATATATCTTATTCTGATATTATAATAGTGTATAAATATAAATAATTACAATCTAGCGGAACACTTGCATCTCACGCTCCACATATATAGTATTCAATCAAAACCGCGGGCACTTATTGGAGAATGGATTTCGACTATGACAAGGTATGGAACGACCACCTGCCGATAGTGTATCTCTTGGGGGGGAATACACTGGGTTCAATAAGAACGTCTTGCAACCCAGCCCACACATGACCGACCATTCATTTCTCTTGAGTGTATCAAATATATTGTCACCTTACGGCTGCGCCAGAAATGAAAAGAAGTAACAAATACGAATATTCTCTAGATGTGACAATACACCCTAATGGGTGCGACTCACATAGCCATGCTGCCTGCCTGATTTTTTTCATTTCCCATTTGATAAGGCTTGAGGTTATAATCGACTTTTGGAACATTTGGCCACCATCCACATCGTCTATACAAGTCATCCAGGAATAGGTGCCTCCTACCGCATCCAAAGGATCAGTAGCTTGTAGTCCTTATAATCTGGAAAATCTTAACCACGACCGAATACCTCTGATAGCTAGCCAGAGAATATTCGACAAGTAATCCTTCCACTTATGTAGATCCACGGACTTCAAAGCTCCATTTCGACCATCTTCTGATATCTTCAACATTTACCTATTTGCTGGTCGGAATGGTTTTTGAATATAAATTCGATCCCGGTCTTTCCGTACCAACAATGCTTTTGACTCGATTTTGATAGTCGGTGATTTAACTATCAAAAGAAACATCCATACATCCATGAAAATAAAAATGGATTTACTATTTCAGTATACACCATCATTTGGCTATTTAATTAATCAGTTGTTAATTAAAACTTCCACATCTTAACTCCTTTCAATCCTTGGGAAAACGTTTCCGTTACTTACTCAACTTCCATTTCGCTTCTGCTTAACTAATCCTGCATTGTAAATTGGTAAGAAATTAAATCTTTAAGTATACAAACCCGAAGGCCGAAACCAACATCAGATTGATATCTCAAAATTTACTCAACTCAACCAACGTACAACCGGTTTCGTTTCAATTTCCTTTTATGTTTTCCATCCTTAGGCTTTAAATCTCACATATGGTTTTCCTTATGTTTATTAACCAAGTTACCACTCGTTATAGCGCATGAAAACCTTTATACCTTAACTTGCTTATCAATATAACTTTATACTTTACCAAATTTGGATTAAAGTATAGTCGACATAATCCAGTTTCAACCTTTTATAAATATCCATAAATATTCACTTAAACTTTCCTTTAAATAACAACGGGGTCTTAAGATCTCATTAATTTTTATTAACTAAATTCTGAATAGTGGATTATTGCTTTGATTATAAAATAATAATCCACCTCCACATGATTTGAAAATAGTTTACTTCATCATTATCTATTTATAAAATAGTAAATCTTTCTTTCAAGGTTATTTTAAAATGATATTTTACTTTAATAAAAATTAACAACCCAATAATGGTTTTTAATAAACAAATCTCATTCAAGTAGTCGACATGGTCAAACATGGTTACTCTGTTGACCATTCCCACTTAGTTATCTCTTTTAATACATAAAATTTATTTGATTTATTTACCAATCTAATTAAATTAAATAATCTCATTTAATCGTTTATTGAAAACAATTAGATCAACTCTTAACCATTTTGTGAAATGCTGCTTTCTTACTTGCCAAACTCATTAATATACGAATCTTGTTTTATATACTCATTTTAATTATTACAAGATAAAATTATTTATTTATGTCCTTTAATGACTTCATTTCAAATTAATCTATATAAAATAGATTTCAAATTTGTCTTTAGTTATAAAACAAATTTTATAACTCTTTTCTATTGATTTACCTGATGATAACTCAATCTCTATAACCAGTTCATTTACAGGCCATCTGCTGATAATTACCCAACTAATATCACCCATTGGTTAATATCAAACAAGTGCTGAATTTGGTTTCAACAATCAACAATCAGTCAAATTGATTAACAATTTATATAAATAAATAACATATTTGAGGAATCCGGTTGGATTCCTCCAACCTGTCCTTCCCTACATCAAAATGGGTTACCTTATATTCAATACGACAATATATTTATTTATCACGATAAATAGAAATAACAGTTCAACTAATAATAGTCAACAAACACTTTAAAACAATCAATCAAACATTCAATTATTTGTTTAATATGTTTATATTTTAATAAACATAACCAACAAGGTAAGTTACCTTGTTTGGGATTTAATCGTTAAAATAATGTTTTAATTTGATTAAATTAAACAAACGCTTAATTTAGTCAGTGAATATTAAATAATATTCAACACATGAACAAAAAGTCACCCATTTATCAACCATCAGCAAACATTGCACACAAAATAAAAACCCGGTTTATATAAATATAAATGGGATAAACTGAGTGAGCCGAACTCACCTTGCTTCCGTTCATTGTCAGAACAATTTGTTTCAGTTAAATTAAATCAACGTTTAATTTAATTGAAAACTTCGGTTGCTTTCACTTAGTCCAATCCTGCTTCAAAATGTTACTCCCGTTGATATGGCTCCAGCGCCCTTTGCTTCGTTTCATTCGGTTACTGTATGACATAGTTGCACATTTAATACGTTATACTTTATCTAATACTATTACTAACTTTACAATAATTATTTACATTATAATTTCTAATCTACATTATAAAATAATTAAAATTTCTATTAGTCATAATTTAAACTATCATTCCGCATATTAGAAAACATGTTTGAAACTTTACAGGCTATGTTAATATATAAATCAGCACTTTATAAAACTCTTCATATAACAATTTTATACTATTAACTCCTAACTGACTTACGTTAGGTAAACCTCATTAGGCAGTATAGTCTTTAGGCCATGTTAAACTGATTATAATTTTATGTTATCGGCTACATTAAAAAAACTGCTTATTCATATAAACTTACGTTTACTTCCGTTAATTAAATATTAATTAGGCATTAATAATCATGATTTGGGAACTGCGAACCATATCTGCAAAATACTGTTCATCCACTCCTTAAATTACCTGCACTGTTTTTATTCTTCCATCCGTACCATCTCACCACTATTCTGTTTTACCAACTACCCCGTGCATGCAACCTTCAGTCGAACCACCCACTTCGACCATCTGAGCCTTCGGCGAGCCAGCTGCAGACCATCACCACGTCGAGACTTCATGGGAATCGATGAACCAGAAAACCCTATTCTTAGCTCGCAGCCACTCCTCCTTCAACTTCAACAGAGAACCACCGCATGCAAACTCTTCCATTCATCGCAGCTACAGACCTCCGTCAAAACATTTGTTTCCAATCAGCAACTTCTATAAACTCCACTGTGTGCTTCTGCACGTTCCTTCAGATCCCACTTACAACCGCATCATTATTTGTTTCACCTCATCTTAAACACAATTCGTACCTCTTCATGTGATCACCAGTTTACCGAGATCCGCCTGACCCATTTCGGCCACCTCCCAGTCACCGTCCGTACATCACCCAACATATCTCCAACTCCGCTTAACTCCCACCTCTAGTACTGTAGCGACCCGTGCTTCCCGGGCAGCCTAAACCGAACAAGAAGGCAGACTGCTTTGAGGTAAAGACAAATCGGAACATAAACAGAAGAACATTTCATTGCAATTTACAACAATTTACATCAGTGTACAAGAATATTCAGAGTATGAATAAATACTACATCGAAAAATATCAGAGATTTAAAATACATAACAGCGGAAATAAAATGTATAAATATAAAGCGTAGCAGAAAATACAATAACAAATACAACCAAAAGAAATACAGGAATACAGAGCGTTCCGAATATAGCTTCAGCTGTAAATCCAGGATCCTATATAAATAAATCTGCAAAACCAAAACTACTAGCTGCCCATGTGGAAAATTTGGGCACCCAGAGTTTAGGTTAAAACAATAAACTCTAGGTCAGTCATAGGACTGGTGTGAGAACTAAAACAGTTATTTAAAACTTTATTTTAGAATAAGGTAAATCAAGGGACCACACCATATAACACGGAACGGTTTTACCCCCAAGAATACCAGTGCCTAAAACAAACAGCGCAATGCTAAATAAAGAAAAATGAAGCTATTATAAGACTCAGGTCCCATCACATAATGCAACACAAGCCGGAGGATAGAGTTTTACCTTATAACAGCCAAATATGCTTGGTACGTTTTAAAACAAATCTTTTATTATTACTATAAGTGAAGAAATCAACTTCAAATATAAATGTATTAATCATAGACGGCATGCGCGCCTCATCCCACTATGTCACGATATATGGTATACAATAAAAACCGCAAAATGTCATATTTGGAAGTTTGGATTTCCATACTGGTGGCTCCTGATCCGAAAGATCTATCGCGTAGTGCAATTCCTAACGGTTCACGTCGCAGACATGCGAAAATACAGTAATGCACATCCACACTATCTAGGAAACAAGTTACCGCGACTTCTCTATCCATCTGGGAATCGGGAGGTGTTCCCTATCCCTATTGGTGTGGAGCGACCATACCCAGTAACCTCGGTCGCCCGAATCCTTGACAACCCATAGGATGTCTATGCTCATCTCTAAAGTATCCTGATCTAACCATCAGTTTTCCACCATACCGGTGTGTGAGGCTCGCGAATTAACGCTACACAAAGTTGTGCTATATTAAAGCTGTGTTATGATCAACATCCACCAAACTTTTCTTTTCAGCAAAAGTTTGGATCTCTGCATCTCAGCATGCCGCACTATGAATCCATACTGTACCACTGATTTCTACCGATATATAACCTTTGAGCTCGTATGTCTTAGAGAAGGGTGTTAAGCAAGAGAATAAATTCTCCGCCACCAAACAGATATCTAGGTCTGAACGAAACCGGAGGCACCTTATTCCTTGTCCTGTATGTCCAATACAAGAGAGAGGCCCTCACATATCCATACAATCAACAAGTATGTCCGGACGGCTACCACTGTTGCCCCTTCAAGGTAGCTACTCTAATCATGAGCATCAGTAGCAACCGATCCATTCAAGGTGAAGATCGTCGGTCTTGCACCGTCTTCAATCTCTTTGACTTTTAGTCGTATTAGTTATTCAGTGTAACAACCCGTAAAATCTGAACCAATTTAAAATTTTTAAATTGACTATTTTAGTGGATTTTAAATATTTAAAATAAATATTTTAAAGTAATAATGACGAAAAGGTAGTTTGAATCGATGTTGAAAATGAATATAATTAATTTGAATTATAAACAAGGCCTGAAATGGCGCGGCAGTTTCAAAAATTGAATTCAAACTTTGACTGACTGTACCGGGTGCAAAACAAAATGGATTTGAGTGAAACCAAAAATATTTAAATCTGTTAGTAAACATCTTTCCAACGAATCTGAAAAATCGAAGTTTCATAGCGGGAGTCAAAAGTTATGGCCAAATGAATTTTCAGGAAGGTCGCTATAGAGAATATATCGACTTTGAAAATAGACATTTTGCATACAACCTCGGAATTCGACGAAATCACATTTGTTGGATCCGGGATGTGAAGTTATTGCTAGGTTTCAAATTTCATAATTTTTGAAGCTAGTATGTGAGCGTAGCAAAGGAAAATGTGTTTTGGTCAATTACAGTTAAACTGGATCGACCAGAATATGGCCATTTTTCAAACGATCTCAGAATTAGACGAAAAGAGTTTTGTTAGGACCGTATCTTCAAAACATAGCTAGATTTATTTTTCTGGAATTTTTCGAATCAATATGTGGCCCCGGCAAATTGAAATGTACGTTCAAATTAAATATTGAATGTTTTATATTTTAATTTGAAAGAAAACTGACTAAAACAGTCGAATGGGCCTATGAAACATATCCCATTGTGTTCAGAATGGGGGTAAAACGCTAGGGACGACAGTCGTTGGGTTTGAATTGAAGTTCGTTTGTAAAAACCCTAAATTTTGAAATTATAAAACCATCGGCCAATGAAATAATTTCTTTTATTATTTAATTTTCCAAAAGGGGTTAGAAAACCCGATTCCCTTCAGTGACGAACGACGGCTGAGCCTTCCATCCTTCTCTCCCAATTTCCGACCGCCACAAGCGACGCCAGCCAACGCCACCACCTCGAATCGAGAGCCCTTCCTCCCCTCTTCCAATCTGACCAGCCACGACCTTCCTCGTCGCCGCATCGACGAGAACCCCCTCTCCAAAGTTTGCTACTTCCCATCGCCGCCACGACTCAGATCCACCACCGAACTGGCCAAGACCCCCATCGCCAGAAAGCTCTCTCCAAGGCCGACGAGGTGGTACCCTCTGATCGTCACCACGCAGCTCGGTTTTCACGAAAACTAAAAACCTAGTTTCGAACCATCGTGAAAGGTGAGTCCTTTATTACATCGGAACTTTGAAAAATCATATCTTTATGGTGTGTTGACGAAATTCGATGAAACAGGAAACATTGTGACCACAAGGAGGCTCTCTACCACATAGAAGAGACCGCGGATTTTTCTGAGCCATCTACGATTTTTAGCACTCCGAAAACCAATGTGAGAAATCTAAATTAAATGAATTTGAATGGAAAATGTCATGTATAAATTATACAAGCGAAATATAAATTATACAAGTGTTGTATACCTCATGTACATGCGTTGTGTAAGCTATATGAGCGAAGTATGAATTATACATGCATAGTATAATTGATATATGTGTTGAAATGCAAGTGAAATATAGAAATTATATATATATATATATATATATATATATATATATATATATATATATACTCCCCTCGTCCACAAACCATGGACGATATTTATTGTGGTGAATTGGTGTGAAATATTGGATGAAAAATGCGAATGGTTGAATAATTGTTTGTGGTGGATATTGATTGGTTGTGGTTGAAAAATACCCATTGGTGATTGAAATAAATTGGAAATAATTGTGGAAATGAAAATAAAACATGCCGCCTGCGTGCGAATTAGATGCATGATTCCCCATTGTCAAAAACCGCGAGGTTTTTAGGTAGAGCGAGGAGCCGTACTAGGGACGGTCCCGGTTTTAACTACCCTACCGTTATGCTGCCGAAATTTTCTGAAATCTTTCTGTGTTTGATTTATTTTCATTGGTTGAGACTATATTCATTTGTTGAATAGAAATCCATGTATTGAAAAATAATCGTGTTTTGAAATAAATTGTTTTATAATAAAAAATCACATTTTTATCACCTGTTTGAACTATATAAAATAATCGTGTTTTGAAATAAATTGTTTTACAATAAAAATCACATTTTTATTATATATACAAACCATAGAGAACATTCATGTGTTGAATAGAAACTCATTCGTTGAATAGAAATTCATGTGTTGAATGGTACTCGTATTTTAAATAAATTGTTTTACAATAAAAATCACATTTTTATTATATATACAAACCACAGAGAACATTCATGTGTTGATTAGAAATTCATTCGTTGAATTGAAATTCAAGTGTTGAATGGTGCTCGTATTTTTAAATAAATTGTTTTATAATAAAAATCATATTTTTATTATCGATATAAACTATATAAAGCAGTCGTGTTTTTGGAATAAATCATTTTACAATAAAAATTATATTTTTATGATATGCATGAATTATTAAAATAGTGAAGTTTTGAAATAAATGTCTGTTAGATAAAGATATCATTTTTATCAAATGTATAAAATAAATATGGTTTTGAAATTGAAGAATCGATTATATATATATATATATATATATATATATATATATATGAATATAATTAAAATGAATCGAATAGCGATGCTGTAGTTCATATTTTGAAAACCGTGATTTCAAACGATTATTGCGGAAGATCCGACCATCAAATTTTCCTGAAACTACCACCGTTGGGCTCGCCTTGGAAATATCTTTCCAACGGCACCAACTTTGTAAAGATCCAACGGTTGGATTGTCTGGAATGTTTAATTCAAATCTGAAGAAAAACAGCGCCAGAATCGATTATATATATGAATATAATTAAAATGAATCGAATAGCGATGCTGCAGTTCGTATTTTGAAACTGTGATTTCAAATGATTATTGCGGAAGATCCGACCATCGGATTTTCCTGAAACCACCACCGTTGGGTTCGCCTTGGAAATATCTTTCCAACGGCACCAACTTTGTAAAGATCCAACGTTTGGATTGTCTGGAATGTTTAATTCAAATTTGAAGAAAAACAGCGTCAGAATCGATTATATATATAAATATAAATAAATTAAATCGAATAACGACGCTGTAGTTCGCATTTTGAAATCATAACTTCAAACGATTAGTGCGGGAGATCCGACCGTCGGATTTTCCCAAAACCAAAACCGTTGGATTCGTTTTGAAAAGATCTTTCTAATGATATAAAATTTGTGAAGATCCAACGGTTAAATTTTCAGATATGTGTAAATCAAATCTGGAGAAGAACAACGCCACGGCCGCGTTATGGCCTGAAGCGTTGTTTTCAACATATTGGCTATTTTTAAATAAATAAAAATAGCGATAAATCGTGATAAAATATTATGAATGATATGGAATGGGAATAAACTGAATTTGCTCGGTTTACGTGATATTTGATGGTTGAATGTGTTTGGCGTGAAAATTACACTAAAGAACAAGATTAGTGATATCGAATAATTTAACCATTGAAATGAATTGATTTGAAATTCTAAATATACGTGAATTATTTGAAAAGGCCAAGTTAATTCTCATTTCAAATAATTGATCGACGTTCCAAAGTCGAAGATATGAAGACGATGCAAGACCGATGATCTTCACGTCGAATGGAGGGGTGCTACTGATGCTCATGACAGGAGTAGCTACCTAGAAGGGGTTGAAGTAGTAGCCGTCTGGACGTACATGTTGATTGTACGGATATGCGAGGAATAAAGATCCTCCGGTTTCGTTCAGACCCAGGACGGACTTGTAAATGGACTGTGTGTCTGACATTGGATTTCATTCTGTATGTCTGATAAACGTCGGTTACATGGCGTGAATTGCCGGTGTGGCATGCTGAGATGCAATGATCAAAGCTTTTATTGAAAAGCAGAGCTTTGTGGTGGATGATCAAAGCAACGCCTGTGTGGCATAGCTTTGTGTATAACGTGAATTCGTGAGCCTCACACCCCGGTATGAACCAGAAACGGGAGAGGACTTCAGGGAGGACATGCATTTCTTTCTAGCTAGGAGTTGTGTCAGTGTTTTTACACGGCCTGACATTTTACTTATGTGGATGATGGATTGTGAGGCGCCTCGGATATATCGGTCGTTCTCGAACCGATGGGGTCATTCGTTGGCTCATTTACGCCCCATAGGGCGGGGAGACGTAGAGTTCAGGCATTTTAATCCACATCGGTGGACCGGCCCTGACGATCCAGGGGCCCACCTGAGTCTGGGCCCTGAGACATGGTAGGCTAGATTGTCTCGAAGCGGTGAGGACGATCCCTGGCCTCGGTTCATGACGGAAATCCAATTTCCAAATACGACATCGTGCGGTTTTGATTGTATACCTATATATGGCGACATAGTGGTATGGGGCATTAATGCCACCTATGATTGATATTTATGATTGTATCTAAAATTAGAAACTAACTGGAAATGAGCTAGGACAGATGGTTTCCTGGGTATTGGTCTGATGTTGGTTTCGACCTTCGGGGTTAATACTTAGGGAATCGTTCTCTTACTAGTTTACATTTGGAGTCTGATTAAGAATTAAACAATAAATTTGCATTTCAAATGATTTGTTTTCCTCGTATCCAGCATATTTGGCCATTATAAGGTAAAATTCTATCCTCCGGTTTGTGTTGCATTGTGTGATGGGAACTGATTCTTATAATGGCTTCATTTTTATAAAAAGCATTGCGATGTTTAAAAGATTTATTTGTTTTAAAGCACTGGCAATCCAATGGAGTAAACCCGTTCCGCGAAGGTGGCGTGGTCCTGTGATTAGCCATATTTGAAAATGTGTTGAGTAGATTTCTCATACCAGTCCCAAGACTGACTCGTAGTTTATTTCACTTGCAAACTCGGGTGCCCCTCTTTCTACACGGGCAGCCTTGTATTCAGGTTTTAGCAGGCTCTTTCTGGATGGCTGGAGCTGAAGATGGATATTATCATTTATCTCTTTTTATGTTGTTCAGCTCCTATTGTACATATTATGTTTTCTTTTCCGCAGTAGACATTTATGTATAGTTGAACTATATTTTGTACTAAGTATGATCCTATATCATGTGTAACTCTGATGATTATATTTATCCAGTGTATTCTATTGTACATTATCTGGTGTATTTATTTATTTCTGTTCTGCTGTTATCTGTTTATGTGTTATATTCCAAAGATTACCCTTGCCACCGTCTTATCGGGTATGGGGTCGTTACAACGTGGTATCAGAGCTTTGGTTAAGCCTGGAATATAACATATGAACGAGCTCGTCAGAAATAGAACCAGTAGTGTTCTAGGACGAGTAACGCATTACAGATAGGATCAGTAATATCCTAGTATGAGTATAGCAGAATGAAATACACCTAGTAGACACATTTACATTCAAGTATTTGTCTCTATGCTTTACAATATCTTTTCCGTTGACCTGACACTTGGTCTGCTATTTGCAGAAGTACTAGAAAATGAGTGCCAGAAACAGAAGGAATGCTGACCCAGATATAGAAGCTCTATTTATGAAATATAGAAATCTGGGTGGAGCACTATTCTTGGGCGAAGAATCTATTGCTAAAACTCAAGCTTGGATTCGTTCTGCAGAGAAAATCTTTGAAGGATTAAAGCTGCGGGTTGACCAGAAAAGATTACTGGCATCTTGGGCACTCAAAGACGAAGCTTTGTTCTGGTGGGATTCAATTGTTAAAGATAATCCAGAAGGTGATACCACCTGGGATAGATTCAAAGAGCTTTTCAATGCAAAATTTACTCCTCCCGAAGCAACTGAGAGATTATATGATGAGTTCTACTATTTGATACAAGGTGATATGGATATTCCAGAATATCATATGAGATACAACGAGCTTTATCATTTTGCCCCTCATCTAGTTCAAGATCCAAAGCAGAAAAATCCGAGGTTTATTAATGGTCTTCAAAGAAAATACCAGATTAAAGTAATGGGGCATGTGAAGCTTCCTTTTTCTGACATGATATACATTGGCTACCAGTATGAGGATCTCGATAGGAAAGGTATGTTGCGAGACGAAGAGGAAGTCAGTTCTAGCAGCAAAAGAAAATTCGAAACCGATAGCCCTGAAATGAGTGCACAGCCCGAGGCTAATACGACATCTGGTGTCAGAAAGAAGCCTAGAGTCGATCAGAAAAAGGTTAAAGTAGTCGTATGTTTAAAGTGTAATAAGCAAGGGCATTCGATGAGGAACTGTAAATTTTTGAGCAGTCAAAAGAAGGATGGGTCTAAACCCAGTAAGAAGGCTCGGGAGGGTCGGGGATGTCATAAGTGCCAACAAGTTGGTCATATTTCGGAAAAATTGCCGACTATCACAGAAATCTGTAGTGGTTCAGGTAAATAAAGTAGCGGAAGCCTCTGAGCCCTCAGGAAGTCAAGAAAGGCCAGATGTTTTAGAAGGCACGCTTACTGTCAAAGATATTCTAGTTAAAGTACTGTTTGATACAAGCGCGTCGCGAAGCCTTGTTGCAAAGAATGTGGTTAAGAAGCTGGAATTGAATTTGAAGAAGCTCAAAGAACCCATGACTGTTCAGAATCCGGTCGGGGGTTCCATCGATCTTAGTTGGGTTTGTAGAGTTCCTGTTTCTTTTTCTCGATATCGGTTCCCCACTATCGCGATCGTTATGAATTTTACCGAATTCGATCTCATTCTAGGATTGGACTGGTTAACCCAATATGAAGCCGAAGTTAAATGCGCCGAGAGGATTGTCAGGGCAAAAACAAAGTACGGGGAATATATGACCATTCCATGTGAAGGACCGAATTCTAATAGAAAAGACTTCTAGGTAGCCTTAGATGTATCTCCTGCTCAAATAGAACCTGTTCCTGTTGTTACGGAGAATATTCTGGTCGACATTGAAAATATACCTATTGTCAAGAACTATGCGGATGTGTTCGAAGAAGTTGTCAGCTTACCTCGGCAAAGAGAAATTGATTTTAAAATCTCCTTAGTTCCGAATGCAAGGCTAATGGTTCACGCTATTCGAAGAATGACCTTAAAAGAGAAAGACGAGTTAGATAATCAAACTCGACAGCTAGTATGGAAGGGTCTAATCAGACCTAGTTTCTCTGATTGGGGTGCAGCAGTGGTATTTGTCCCGAAGTCAGACGGTACTCTCAGATTATGTGTAGACTATCGTGACTTGAATAAGCAAGCGCTGGAAAAAAAATATCCATTGCCACGGATTGATGATTTGTTGGATCGATTGAATGGTGCACAAGTATTTTCACGAATGGACCTAGCTACAGGTTTCCATCAGCTTCGTATCGCCGAGGAGTGTGTTCCTTTGACAACATTCAGAGGTCCGGCCTTATTCTACGAGTGGTTAGTAATGCCGTTCGGCTTATGTAACGCTCCATCCTATTTCATCGATTTACTGAACAAAGTATTCAGAGGAGTATTGAATAAATTTGTTCTGGTTTTCATTGATGATATCCTTATCTTCTCTAAGTCAGAAAGCGAGCACGAAAAACATTTGGAACAAGTGTTAGAAATTCTCAGAAAGAATGTGTTGAAAGCAAAGTTTTCCAAATGTATATTCTGGCAAGAAGAAGTCAAATTTCTTAGCCACGTAGTGTCAAAGCAATAAATTTCAGTGGATCCCAGTAAAATCACTGCTATTCAGAATTGGAAACAGCCTCGTACACCAACAGAAGTTAGAAGTTTTCTCGGGTTGGCCAGTTATTATCGGAAGTTCATTAAGGATTTTGCGAAGACATCCAGTTTCTTAACGAAACTGACTAAGAAACATTCGAGATTCAATTGGACTCTGGTATGTGAGGAAGCTTTCCAGGGGCTGAAATTAAAACTGACGACTGCTCCAGTGTTAACAATAATAGAGGGCAATGAGGACTTGAAAGTCTGGACTGACGCTTCTAGAGAAGGCCTTGGCGCAGTGTTAATGCAAAGAGGTCAAGTGATTGCTTATGCCAACCGTCAGCTGAAACCACATGAGAAGAATTATGTGACTCATGATCTTGAGCTGTTAGCCATCGTATTCGCCTTGAAAATCTGGAGGCACTAACTTTTGGGTGAGAAATTCGAACTGTATACAGACCATCAGTCATTGAAGTATTTGTTCACCCAGAAGGATTTGAATCTGAGACAGCAGCGTTGGCTAGAATTTCTTGCAGCGTACGATTTTGAGATTTTGTACACTCCAGGGAAAGCCAATGTTATGGCTGATGCGCTGAGTAGAAAGAATGTAATAATCGCCAGCTTTATTGTTACGACTTCCTTGATCGACAAGATCTCCATTCTACAGAAAGATGATAATTTTGTTAAGGAAATGATCAAAAGAATTCAAAAAGGCGATGCATTCAGTTTCCAAGTGGATAACGAGGGAATTCTTAGATTAAAAGGCATAATTTGTGTTCCTGACATCTCCGAGCTCAAAAGAGAAGTTCTTGATGAATGCCACAAGGCCAAGCTGAGTATCCACCCAGGGGTTAGCAAAATGTATAATGACCTCAAGCGAACTTTCTGGTGGAAGGCAATGAAAAGAGATATCTCTATATATGTTAGCCGGTGTCCCACTTGTCAGCAAGTCAAAAGCAATCAGCAGAAACTCGCTGGATTGTTACAACCTATAGAGGTGCCAGGTGGAAAATGGGAACAGATTTCTATGGATTTCATAGATAGTTTACCCAGAACCAGGAAGCGAAATGACAGTATTTGGGTGATCGTAGATTGTTTCACGAAGACCGCTCACTTCATACCTGTCAAATCAAATAGAACTACTCAAAGTCTGGCGCAGATTTATTTTAAATAAATTGTTAGACTGCACGGAGTTCCCACGAGCATCGTTAGTGATCGTGACCCGATTTTTGCTAGTAAATTCTGGGAAGCATTCCAAGCAGAATTGGGAACGAAACTGAACTTGAGCACCGTATATCATCCTCAGACAGACGGTCGGACTGAAAGGGTGAATCGTATTCTGGAAGATCTATTGCGGGCTTGTATTCTTGATTTTGGCGGATCGTGGGAAGACCATTTACATTTGGCTGAATTCTCATATAATAACAGCTACCAAGCGAGCCAGACAATGTCACCATTCGAAGCATTGTATGGTAGACCGTGTCGATCCCCTGCTTGTTGGGTTGAGCCAGGCAATAGACTTGTACTGGGCCCTGACATTATTCGCGAGGCTGCAGATAAAGTCGACTTCGTCAAGAAACGATTACTAGCCGCTCAAAGCCGACAAAAGAGCTACGCAGATAAAAGAAGAAGAGAAATATCATTTGTTGTTGGCGACCATGTATATTTGAAAGTATCTCCGATGAGAGGAGTCGTCCGATTCGGTAAAACAGGGGAATTGGCACCCAAAATCATTGGTCCGTTTCCTATTCTAGAACGGATTGGAACTCTCGCATATAGAGTTCAATTGCCTGATTGGTTGCCTGGAGTGCATGATGTATTTCACGTATCACAACTTCGAAAGCACGTTCATGATCCAGACTTGATCGTGGAAGAAGCAACGCAACAAGATATAGAAATCACTCCAGAATTGGCAGTTAGGAGAGAGCCGCTAAAGATAATTGGCAAAGAAACCAAAGAGCTGAGGAACAAAAAGGTTCACTTAGTCAAAGTGCAATGGAGTGGAGATCAGCGAGATTGTACTTGGGAAACAGAAGAAAACATTAAGAAAGCCTATCCTAAGTGCAGGGTGGATATCTCTGATTGATTCTGGTGCAAGGTACATTTACCATATTTTGCCATTTCCATTGTGTTCTCTATTTTATTGTTGTTTCCTTTTCATGGATGTAGAATTTTAATTATATAATCTGAATGATTTTAAAAGAATATATGAATTAACTAATATATTTGTGAAGAGTTAAAAACATATTGATGGATGTTAGTGTTGTTTGATTGTTGATTGGATTAATTAAAGTTTTAGAAGGATAGTTAATTTAATCAATAAAAGGAATGAATGGTAGAATTTATTCGATTAAATCACACATTAAACTGAGTTAAAAATAGATAGAACTATATACATGTGCATTATATATGTGTTTGAATAGGTAAATGGATCAGCTGTTGAGTAAAGATTTTATTTGCGTGCCCGACAAATAGGTAAACCTTAATGAGTTGGATGCGCAATTTTATTATTATATCAACTCCTGTGAATGCCATTAGATGCGGGGTGCTGGTTGTTCTGTGTGTAATAATGAACGTCGCCATAGGATACTAACAATTAATTTTGAACTACACTACATGGCATACTTCTCGAAGATAGGCAAACTTCATCATATACCACATAAGCATTTGGAGCATGTGTGACGAGGTGGAAGATTTACCGTACGAGCGAGCGGCTCGTATGGCGATGACTATATTTTACAGGTTGAACTGATGACTGATATGGACCATATAAAATATAACGATAAATGGCCAGATTAATAAAAACCCCACACGGGTCTGGAGTTGACAATAATCACGTCTCTCTAGTCATTAGATACGGCACATGGATTATTTATTTCCCACACGGGACGAGGTGACGAGGATTTATCCTTTGGAACAATTAAAAATACACACTCCCTCAGGCTTTGACAGGGTGACGAGAATTTATTCTCTGGAGTTATTATCTATACACGCTCCCCTGTAAACACCAGAATATATCACTATAAATATGCGTATGCTTTATAGGATTTATTGGGTACCTAATACGGCCTAATAAATTTCCAAACCTCTCCCCGTACAAAGTAGGTTATGGCGAAATTTTTCGAAAATTCCGGGTGTTAGCCAAATTTTTGAAGAATTTGAAAATTCTCAGAAACTGAAAAGTTTGAGAATGGAAGCCAGAATGAAAGTAGTGTTGATTAATCAAACCACTTTCGACTTTGTTCCTTTTCGGGGACGAAAAGTTTTAAGTGGGGGAGATTGTAACAACCCGTAAAATTTGAACCAATTTAAAATTTTTAAATTGGCTATTTTAGTGGATTTTAAATATTTAAAATAAATATTTTAAAATAATAACGACGAAAAGGTAGTTTGAATCGATGTTGAAAATGAATATAATTAATTTGAATTATAAACAAGGCCTGAAATGGCGCGGCAGTTTCAAAAATTGAATTCAAACTTTGACTGACTGTATTGGGTGCAAAACAAAACGGTTTTGAGTGAAACCAAAAATATTTAAATCTGTTAGTAAATATCTTTCCAACGAATCTGAAAAATCGAAGTTTCATAGCGGGAGTCAAAAGTTATGGCCAAATGAATTTTCAGGAAGGTCGCTATAGAGAATATATCAACTTTGAAAATAGACATTTTGCATACGACCTCGGAATTCAACGAAACCACTTTTGTTGGATCCGGGATGTGAAGTTATTGCTAGGTTTCAAATTTCATAATTTTTGAAGCTAGTATGTGAGCGTGGAAAAGGAAAATGTGTTTTGGTCAATTACAGTTAAATTGGATCGACCAGAATATGACCATTTTTCAAACGGTCTCAGAATTCGACGAAACGAGTTTTGTTGGGACCGTATCGTCAAAACATAGCTAGATTTATTTTTTTGGAATTTTTGGAATCAATATGTGGCCCCGGCAAATTGAAATGTACGTTCAAATTAAATATTGAATGTTTTATATTTTAATTTGAAAGAAAACTGACTGAAACATTCGAATGGGCCTACGAAACATATCCCATTATGTTCGGAATGGGGGTAAAACGCTAGGAATGATAGTCGTTGGGTTTGAATTGAAGTTCGTTTGTAAAACCCTAAATTTTGAAATTATAAAACCATCGGCCACTGAAATAATTTCTTTTATTATTTAATTTTCCAAAAGGGGTTAGAAAACCTGATTCCCTTCAGCGACGAACAACGGCCGAGCCTTCCATCCTTCTCTCCCAATCTCCGACCGCCACAAGCAACGCCAGCCAACGACACCACCTCGAATCGAGAGCCCTTCCTCCCCTCTTCCAATCCGACCAGCCTCGACCTTCCTCGTCGCCGCATCGACGAGAACCCCCACTCCAAAGTTCGCCACTTCCCATCGCCGCCACGACTCAGATCCGCCACCGAACTGGCCAAGACCCCATCGCCAAAAAGCTCTCTCCAAGGCCGA
Organism: Allium sativum; assembly: GCA_030737875.1. Taxonomy (NCBI): domain Eukaryota; kingdom Viridiplantae; phylum Streptophyta; class Magnoliopsida; order Asparagales; family Amaryllidaceae; genus Allium; species Allium sativum. The sequence goes on along the minus strand of CM060922.1, from coordinate 313,368,861 downwards.
CGAGGTGGTACCCTCCGATCGTCACCACACAACTCGGTTTTCGCGAAAACTGAAAACCTAGTTTTGAACCATCATGAAAGGTGAGTCCTTTATTACATCTGAATTTGAAAAATCATATCTTTATGGTGTGTTGACGAAATTCGATGAAACAGGAAACATTGTGACCGCAAGGAGGCTCTCTACCACATAGAAAAGACCGCGGATTTTTCTGAGCCATCTACGATTTTTAGCACTCCGAAAACCAATGTGAGAAATCTAAATTAAATGAATTTGAATGGAAAATGTCATGTATAAATTATACAAGCAAAACATAAATTATACACGTGTTGTATACCTCATGTACATGCGTTGTGTAAGCTATATGAGCGAAGTATGAATTATACATGCATAGTATAATTGATATATGTGTTGAAATGCAAGTGAAATATAGAAATAATATATATATATATATACTCCCCTCGTCCACAAACCATGGACGATATTTATTGTGGTGAATTGGTGTGAAATATTGGATGAAAAATGCGAATGGTTGAATAATTGTTTGTTGTTGATATTGATTGGTTGTGGTTGAAAAATACCCGTTGGTGATTGAAATAAATTGGAAATAATTGTGGAAATGAAAATAAAACATGTCGCCTGCGTGCGAATTAGATGCACGACTCCCCATTGTCAAAAAACACGAGGTTTTAAGGTAGAGCGAGGAGCCGTACTAGGGACGGTCCCGGTTTTAACTACCCTACCGTTATGCTGCCGAAATTTTCTGAAATCTTTCTGTGTTTGATTTATTTTCATTGGTTGAGACTATATTCATTTGTTGAATAGAAATCCATGTATTGAAAAATAATCGTATTTTGAAATAAATTGTTTTATAATAAAAAATCACATTTTTATCACCTGTTTGAACTATATAAAATAATCGTGTTTTGAAATAAATTGTTTTACAATAAAAATCACATTTTTATTATATATACAAACCATAGAGAACATTCATGTGTTGAATGGTACTCGTATTTTAAATAAATTGTTTTACAACAATAATCACATTTTTATTATATATACAAACCATAGAGAACATTCATGTATTGAATAGAAATTCATGTGTTGAATGGTGCTCGTATTTTTAAATAAATTGTTTTATAATAAAAATCATATTTTTATTATCGATATAAACTATATAAAACAGTCGTGTTTTTGGAATAAATCGTTTTACAATAAAAATTACATTTTTATGATATGCATGAATTATTAAAATAGTGAAGTTTTGAAATAAATGTCTATTAGATAAAGATATCATTTTTATCAAATGTATAAAATAAATATGGTTTTGAAATCTAAGAATCGATTATATATATATATATATATATATATATATATATATATGAATATAATTAAAATGAATCGAATAGCGATGCTGCAGTTCGTATTTTGAAACTCTGATTTCAAACGATTATTGCGGAAGATCCGACCATCGGATTTTCCTGAAACCAGCACCGTTGGTTTCGCCTTGGAAATATCTTTCCAACGGCACCAACTTTGTAAAGATCCAATGGTTGGATTGTCTGGAATGTTTAATTCAAATCTAAAGAAAAACAGCGCCAGAATCAATTATATATATGACTATAATTAAAATGAATCGAATAGCGATGCTGCAGTTCGTATTTTGAAACCGTGATTTTAAACGATTATTGCGGAAGATCCGACCATCTGATTTTCCTAAAACCACCACCGTTGGGTTCGCCTTGGAAATATCTTTCCTACGGCACCAACTTTGTAAAGATCCAACGGTTGGATTGTCTGGAATGTTTAATTCAAATCTGAAGAAAAACAGCGCCAGAATCGATTATATTTATATATATAAAAATATAATTTAATTAAATCGAATAATGACGCTGCAGTTCGTATTTTGAAATCATTACTTCAAACGATTAGTGCGGGAGATCCGACCGTTGGATTTTCCCAAAACTGAAACCGTTGGATTCTTTTTGAAAAGATCTTTCTAATGATATAAAATTTGGGAAGATCCAACGGTTAAATTTTCAGATATGTGTAAATCAAATCTGGAGAAAAACAGCGCCACGGCCGCGTTATGGCCTGAAGCGTTGTTTTGAATATATTGGATATTTTTAAATAAATAAAAATAGCGATAAATCGTGATAAAATATTATGAACGATATGGAATGGGAATAAACTGAATTTGCTCGGTTTACGTGATATTTGATGGTTGAATGTGTTTGGCGTGAAAATTACACTAAAGAACAAGATTAGTGATATCGAATAATTTAACCATTGAAATGAATTGATTTGAAATTCTAATATACGTGAATTATTTGAAAAGGCCGAGTTAATTCTCATTTCAAATAATTGATCGACGTTCGAAAGTCGAAGATATGAAGACGATACAAGACCGATGATCTTCACATCGAATGGAGGGGTGCTACTGATGCTCATGACACGAGTAGCTACCTAAAAGGGGTTGAAGTAGTAGTCGTCTGAACGTACAGGTTGATTGTACAGATATGCGAGGAATAAAGATCCTCCGGTTTCGTTCAGACCCAGGATGGACTTGTAAATGGACTGTGTGTCTGACATTGGATTTCATTCTGTGTGACTGATAAACGTCGGTTACTTGGCGTAAATTGCCGGTGTGGAATGCTGAGATGTAATGATCAAAGCTTTTGTTGAAAAGCAGAGCTTTGTGGTGGATGATCAAAGCAACGCCTGTGTGGCATAGCTTTGTGTATAACGTGAATTCGCGAGCCTCACACCCCGGTATGAACCAAAAACGGGAGAGGACTTCAGGGAGGATATGCGTTTCTTTCTAGCTAGGAGTTGTGTCAGTGTTTTTACACGACCTGACATTTTACTTATGTGGATGATGGATTGTGAGGCGCCTCGGATATATCGGTCGTTCTCGAACCGATGGGGTCATTCGTTGGCTCATTTACGCCCCATAGGGCGGGGAGACGTAGAGTTCAGGCATTTCAATCCACATCGGTGGACCGGCCCTGACGATCCAGGGGCCCACCTGAGTCTGTGTATCAACCCGTAAATTTTGGGCCAGTTTAAAATTTTTATTTTGGCAATTTTAGTGAATTTTGAACATTTAAAATGAATTATTTTAAATAATATCGACTAGAAATTTATTTTGAATAGAATTCGAACGTATATATTATATACGTCGTCGTTAGAATATAAATAATTATATATAATTATAAAAGGAATTGAAAATGGCGCGGCAGCTCGATAATTCGATTTCAAACTTCAAATGAATGTACCGGGTGCAAAATAAACCGGATTTTAGCGAAACCAAAAATAATAGGATCTAATTGATGATATCTTTCCAACGAATCCGAAAAATAGAAATTTCATGGCGGGGATCAAAAGATATGTCCAGTTGAAAATCCTGAATAGTCGCTATGGAATTCAGGCCCTTAAAAATAGCCATTTTGCAAACGACATCGGATTTCGACGAAACCACTTTTGTTGGATCCGCGATGTCAAGTTATTGTTAGGTTTCAAATTTCGTAATTTTTCAAATCAATATGTGAGCGTGGCGAAGTGAAAGGCGTTTGACCAGTTTCAGTTGATTTTAATCGACTAGAAAATGGCCATTTTTCCAACGGTCTCAGAATTCGACGAAATTAGTTTTGTTAGGACGATATCGTCAATACGAAGCTAGAAAATATTTTTCTTGAATTTTTCGAGTTAGTATGTGGCCCCGGTAATTTGAAATGCGTGTTCAAATTCAATATATAGAGTTATATGTTGATTTTGACGAAAACTGGTCAAAACGATCGAATCAGCTTAAGATACATATCCCATTGTGTTCGGAATAGGGGTAATTAGCTATGGGCGACAGTCGGTGGGTTCGATTTCAAGTTCGAAATAAAAGGTTGCTTTTTGAAAAATTAAATATAATAAAATATATAAATTAAATTCCCCCTCCCCTCTTTCTCTTTACAGTCGACCCCCCCTTCAAAATTAAAATGAAAAAAAAGAAAAAAACCTAAAACCGCCGCCGCGCTTGCCATCGCGCCACCACCAGGGCCTCAGCGCCTCCCCGCCGCCCCCTCCTTTCCATCGACGACCCCTTCCTCCTCTATCTCCCGTTCAAAGATCGAGCGCGACCCCAGAAACCCCACACCCACCTAGAGCCGCGTCGCCATCGACCAGGGCCAGCGCCCGCCTCCTCCACCTCCCCATCACCCACTCCGATTCCCCCCTTCTGATTTCCGACAGTAAGCTTTCTTTCCCTTTTTTTATTTATTTTTATTTTTTTATTATTCTTCTTTATTTATTCAATGAAAATAAACTTCAAAATGATTAGAAAAATCAGTTGTTTATATATTATATGATTTCCTACTTTTATTTAGACAATAAGACATAAAGTTTCGATTTGATTATGTAGTATAAATTATAAAGTTTCAGTTTTTGTATGTAATACTCTATAAAGAAATTCTAATTTATATATATGGAGCGTAGGATAAATTTTCAGTTTTTAAAGTAGTAAAAAATAGATTTTTATATACTGAATAGAAAAGTAAAAATTCGATTTTTATATATTGAATAGCAAAGTAAAAATTCGATTTTTATATACTGAATAGCAAAGTAAAAATTCGATTTTTATATATTGAATAGCAAAGTAAAAATTTGATTTTTATATGTGTAGTGGCTACGGACAATGAAATTGACAAAAGGCGAGCAACGGTGAAGATTTCTACATAGGAAGAGTCGTGGCGTTTGGATTAGCTAGTTGGTGAGAACTTCTCACTTTTAAATTTATTTCTAGTTGAAATATATACTAGGATGCAGACGGTGTTTAGTAGCACCTGACACCCGTCGTCCACAGACCATGGACGGCTTGTATGCTTGTTTATTTGATTTTGATGTGTAGTTGATTGTGTGATGTTATGTGAAATGAAATAAAATATTTATATAGATGAAATAAAATATTTTATAGTGGAAAATATTTTATAGTTAAAAATAGAATTTTTAACGTGTGTATGAAATGAAATAAAAATAATCAGATCGGACAATTTGTTTATATACACACATTTGACTGATATTGATTGGGACGATAAATTTTACACATCGCCCAACTACAAAAATAAAATCTATGTTTGATTGTTTGAAACCCCACACGGGTATTGGGATGATATTTGACGTACACTAATCCCGATTGTTTAGTTGTATGTCGATCGATCGATTGACAGACTGTTATAAGCGTTCAATATTTATATTTGATGCTTATACAGTGTAGAATGCACTTTGGATGATGGTTGATTATTCATCGTTGTTATTGTATATATGTGTTGTAGAAAATCCATATAATTAACACTATATGGTAATTGATTGGGCCTCATTCCAGTTTTGGAAAAGAAATATTTGAAAATAGAAATATTTGAAAAGAAATATTTGAATAGAAATATTTGAAAAAGAAATATTTGAAATAGAATATTTGAAAATAGAAATATATGAAGCCGTGTTGATTAGATTGACGCCATTTTGACGTGAACGATATTTATATCGATTTATTCAATTTTCAATGTATATTGAAAGTGATTTCGAAATATGAATTAAATTGAAATTGAATTGAAATCGATTTGAAATGAATTTAAAACGAATTTATATTGGAATATTCAATTTTGATTTGAAATTGAATATGAAGTTGAAACCGTTTTGAAAATGAATTTAAAACGATTTATAAAGCACGTTTTGAATTGAAATCGACGAAGTATATATTATATGTATAATATAATGGCCTGAATAGAACGCGCCGCGGCAGTTCGTGAATTTTGACCATTGACTTCGAACATATATTACGGGAGATCCGACCGTCGGATTCTCCTAAAACCGGAACCGTTGGGTTCGTATCGAAAAGGGCTCTCTAACAAATATTAGAAATTGGAAATCTAACAAATGGATTTGGAATTATGTCCAAATAAAATTTAGAAAAGGTCGCTGTAAGTGCAGTTCGATGGCCGTTGATGAAAATCGACTGTACGGGCCTTGATAAAATTATTAAAAATATCAATAATTTGTGTAAAATCATAAGAAGTGATTTGGGAAGAATCAGGATGAGAAACTCCATATTTGAAAAGATAAAAATAGATTTTTATCGAAATGAACTAGTTTTGAACTAGAATTATAATTCTATTTATTTTTAAATAAATAAATTGGATTTGAAAGGGTTGTAAAAGTAATCAGGATTTCCAATAATTGAATTGGAATGGATTTGAATCGAAATTGTCTTTGGATTATTTCAATGTTGGATTTCGAGATTATACAGATATTGTTATGGAAATTTGAAAGATATATTTATATCGTTATTTCCAATACGATATTTGTTGCTCGTAGAATTTGATATTGAATATTAACCGATATATTTTTATTCAGAGCCTTGTATTTAAAATCAAATGTGATTTGGGTTTGTCGTGAATGGTATCTTCATTAACACTATTCTTAAGCCCAGTTGAGAAAAAGATTAAATCTTTTTATTTAGATTTAATGAAGTGTACCAATTAAATAATATTTAATTGGAATTGAATTGGTATTGATTTTGGGGTTTATCGTGAACCGTGTTTTAAATGGCACTGATTCTTTAACCCAGTTAAAGATTAAAACTAAGTGGATTTTTAATGAATCTTTAATTAGATTGAAATGATCGAGAATGGAATATCACTAGTTTTTCTCCAAGCGATAGTTAAATCTTTAATTAGATTTAAACGTGAAATGGTAATTAAATTTACCGATAACACCGTGTTGTTAGATATGAAGTAAGACCCATTTTACTTCATGGGATGAATAGGTTGGGATTGGGAAATTAAAACAAACGATTACTTCGGTAAGGTCCGTTAATCCCGACTAGTTTGAATTGATATTCAAAAGTAGATTAAAGAATAAATTCAAGGAATCTATCTTTGATAAAATTAATGGGAACCTTTCCCTATGAATGTGAAATTTAGAAACTAACTGTCGGTTAGCTAAGCAGAATGGTTTTCTGGATATTGATCTGATGTTGGTTTCGGCCTTCGGGGTTAATATTTGGGGGATTATTCTCTTGATTAATTTACGGTTAGTGACTGATGAATTGGAATGAGGCGTATGTTGTGTTTGTGTAACACATGTTTATTATATACGCAAGTTATTCGGGAAGACCGGGTTTATCCCATTCTGAATAACTGATACGACTATAAGTCGAAGATGAAGACGGTGGTCGAAGACCGGAGGTCTTCACGTCGTTTGGGTGATTACTGATGATCTTAATTGGGATGTACACCCAAGAAGATGGAAACAGTTGGTGATCGTCCAGACATACTTGGAGATCGATGGATATGCGGGGTACTAGGTGCCTCCGGTTTCGTTCAGACCCAGAACGGACTTGTAAATGGACTGTGTGTCTGACATTGGATTTTAGTCTGTGTGGTTGATTTCTATTAAATATATATCTGTTTGGCGGCGGAGAATTTATTCTCTTGCTTAACGCCCTTCTCTGAGACGTACGAGCTCAGGGGTTATATACTGATGGATATCAAACGCATGGAGTGAATTGCCTGTGTGGTATGCCTAAGTGGCAAATGATCAAGGCTTTTGTTGAAAAGCAAAGTCTTTTGGTTGATGATCGAAGCACGACCTTTGTGGCGTAGCTTTGTGTAACGTTTACTTCGCGAGTTTCACACCCGGTGGTGAACCAAAAACGGGAGAGGACCTCAGGGAGGGCATGCGTTTCTTTCTAGCTAAAAGTGGCGTCAGTGGTTTTACATGCCCTGACGAGTTTGACTTATGTGGTTGTTGCTGTTGCGAGGCGCCTCGGTTTGATCGGTTGATCCGGGTCCGATGGAGTCATTTGTTGGCTCGTTTACGCCCCATAGGGCGGAGAGACGTATTGTTCAGGCATTTTAATCCACATCGGTGGACCGGCCCTGTCGCTCCAAGGGCCCACCTGAGTCTGGGTCCTGAGACATGGGCAAGATTGTCTCGAATCGGTAGAGGACGATCCCTTGCCTCGGTTCATAGAAGGAAATCCAATTTCCAAATACGTGATTTTTGCGGTTTTAATTATAGAACTAGTATGGCGACATGATATATGGTACCCATGCCGTCTATGATTGATACTTATGATTTGAAGTTGTTTTATACACTATGCACTTATTATAGTATCAAACGATTTGTTTTAAACGTACTAAGCATGTTTGGCTATTATAAGGGAAAACCCTATCCCCCGGCTTGCGTTGCATTGTGTGATAGGACCTGAGTCTTATAATAGCTTCATTTTTCTTTATTTAGCATTGCGTTGTTTGTTTTATGCATTGGTATTCTTGGGAGGAAACCCATTCCGCGTTAGCGGCGTGGTCCCTTGATTTACCTAACTTTAAAATAAAGATTAATAACTGTTGTAGTTCTCACACCAGTCCCATGGCTGACCTGGAGTTTATTGTTTTAACCTAAACTCTGGGTGCCCTTATTTTTGACACGGGCAGCTAGTAGTTTTGGTTTTGCAGATTTATATTCACAGGATCCTGGTTTACAGCTGGATCGATATCCGGAAAGCTTTGCATCCGTATATCTCCTTCTAGTTGTATTTTGTATTATTTTCCGCTGCTATGTAATTTATTGTAATCTATGATATTTATCGAATGTATTTTATTTGTTAATACTCTGTATATTCTTGTAATCTGATGGAATTGTTGTAATTAACAATGAAATGTTCTTCCGTCTGCGTTCCTTTGTGGCTTGTCCTCGACTCAATCCGCGCTTTACTCACCGGGGAAGTTCGGGTCGCTTCAGCTGGTATCAGAGCTTTGGTTTACAAAGCTCAGAGAACAAGACACATTAGAACCATACGAAAGAATTCATCAGAAATTGGATTAGTAATATCCAACTAGAATGACTCATTAGAGATAGGATCAGTAGTATCCTAGAACTAGTGTGAAGAGTATATTTTTCAAATAAAAACGAATTTTGTTTTGAAATTTAAATCGTTTTATACGTATTTGAATATTTTATTTGTATTGATTTGGACAATCCAGTATATATAAACTTTGCGTATACGTCTGATCCGCGTGTATTTGAAGTTTTAATATACTGGATAGATATAGAATCGCACTGTAGTCGTTCGAGGGTAATTCTGATGATAGCGATCGCATCATCAGTATTTATGTTCGAGTGACGAAGGTGGGACGTCTATATATTTCCTATTGACTGGTGTGAGAACCAAAATTACATAGAACTTATTTTTGTGATTTGGCTTCAAAAAATGTGATTTTTGACTATATATCAAAGTTATGAATTTGAAACGATAACCCACTAATTGATTGATGGTTGTGTTGTTTGATTTATTAAATTTGAACCATTTAGCCAAAATGTACCAAAAAGTGAATTATATTGAAAGTTGGTCGCATTTGCTTGCATATACATGTACTTACATTGAACAGGTCATAGCAAGGAGTCTACAGCAGAAGAATAAAAAATTTTGCCCGACAAATAGGTACATATTTACCATAATTTACTGTTTTGTTTGGGTGATGATGATTTTATGAGCCGATTGGCTAGCCGCTTGGCTTTTTCTTTTTCTTTTAGAGATCAGAGGGCCTGTATGGCAATTTCGGGATTTTCCCGGTGCTCCCGGTGTAGGGGAGGTTATGGCGAAATTTTTCGAAAATTTAGGGTGTTAGCCAAATTTTTGAAAATTTTGAAAAGTTTTTAGAAACTGAAAAGTTGAAGAACTTAAGCCGTAGTCAAAATAATGGAAGTTGAGTTGAATTGTTAAACAACTTTCGGCTTTGTTCCTTTTCGGGGACGAAAAGTTTTAAGTGGGGGAGATTGTAACAACCCGTAAATTCTGGGCCAGTTTAAAAATTTTATTTTGGCAATTTTAGTGAATTTTGAACATTTAAAATGAATTATTTTAAATAATATCGACGAGAAATTTATTTTGAATAGAATTCGAACGTATATATTATATACGTCGTCGTTAGAATATAAATAATTATATATAATTATAAAAGGAATTGAAAATGGCGTGGCAGTTCGATAATTCGATTTCAAACTTCAAATGAATGTACCGGGTGCAGAATAAACCGGATTTTAGTAAAACAAAAAATAATAGGATCTAATTGATGATATCTTTCCAACGAATCCGAAAAATCGAAATTTAATAGCGGGGATCAAAAGATATGTCCAGTTGAAAATCCTGAATAGTCGCTATGGAATTCAGGCCCTTAAAAATAGCCATTTTGCAAACGACCTCGGATTTCGACGAAACTACTTTTGTTGGATCCGCAATGTCAAGTTATTGTTAGGTTTCAAATTTCGTAATTTTTCGAATCAATATGTGAGCGTGGCGAAGTGAAAGGCGTTTGACCAGTTTCAGTTGATTTTAATCGACTGGAAAATGGCCATTTTTCCAACGGTCTCAGAATTCGACAAAATTAGTTTTGTTTGGACCGTATCGTCAATACGAAGCTAGAAAATATTTTTCTTGAATTTTTCGAGTTAGTATGTGGCCCCGGTAATTTGAAATTCGTGTTCAAATTCAATATATAGAGTTATATGTTGATTTTGATGAAAACTGGTCGAAACGATCGAATCAGCTTACGATACATATCCCATTGTGTTCGGAATGGGGGTAATTAGCTATGGGCGACAGTCGGAGGGTTCGATTTCGAGTTCGAAATAAAAGGTTGCTTTTTTAAAAAATTAAATATAATAAAATATATAAATTAAATTCCCCCTCCCCTCTTTCTCTTTACAGTCGACCCCCCCCTTCAAAATTAAAACGAAAAAAAAAACTAAAACCGCCGTCGTGCTAGTCATCGCGCCACCGCCAGGGCCTCAGCGCCTCCCCGCCGTCCCCTCCTTTCCATCGACGACCCCTTCCTCCTCTATCTCCCGTTCAAAGATCGAGCACGAACCCAGAAACCCCACACCCACCTGGAGCCGCGTCGCCATCGACCAGGGCCACCGCCCGCCGCCTGCGCCCGCCTCCTCCACCTCCCCATCACCCACTCCGATTCCCCCCTTCTGATTTCCGACAGTACGCTTTCTTTCCCTTTTTTTTATTTTTATTTATTTATTATTCTTCTTTATTTATTCAACGAAAATAAACTTCAAAATGATTAGAAAAATCAGTGGTTTATATATTATATGATTTCCTACTTTTATTTAGACAATAAGACATAAAGTTTCGATTTGATTATGTAGTATAAATTACAAAGTTTCAGTTTTTGTATGTAATACTCTATAAAGAAATTCTAATTTATATATGTGGAGCGTAGGATATATTTTCAGTTTTTAAAGTAGTAAAAAATAGATTTTTATATACTGAATAGCAAAGTAAAAATTCGATTTTTATACATTGAATAGAAAAGTAAAAATTCGATTTTTATATACTGAATAGCAATGTAAAAATTTGATTTTATATATAGAATAGCAAAGTAAAAATTCGATTTTTATATGTGTAGTGGCTACGGACAATGAAATTGACAAAAGGCGAGCAACGGTGAAGATTTCTACATAGGAAGAGTCGTGGCGTTTGGATTAGCTAGTTGGTGAGAACTTCTCACTTTTAAATTTATTTCTAGTTGAAATATATACTAGGATGCAGACGGTGTTTAGTAGCACCTGACACCCGTCGTCCACAGACCATGGACGGCTTGTCTGCTTGTTTGTTTGATTTTGATGTGTAGTTGATTGTGTGATGTTATGTGAAATGAAATAAAATATTTACATAGATGAAATAAAATATTTTATAGTGGAAAATATTTTATAGTTAAAAATAGAATTTTTAACGTGTATATGAAATGAAATAAAAATAAACAGATCGGACGATTTGTTTATATACACACATTTGACTGATATTGATTGGGACGATAAATTTTACACATCGCCCAACTAAACAAATAAAATATGTGTTTGATTGTTTGAAACCCCACACGGGTATTGGGATGATATTTGACGTATACTAATCCCGATTGTTTAGTTGTATGTCGATCGATTGATTGACAGACTGTTATAAGCGTTGAATATTTATATTTGATGCATATACAGTGTAGAATGCACTTTGGATGATGGTTGATTATTCATCGTTGTTATTGTATATATGTGTTGTAGAAAATCCATATAATTAACACTATATGGTAATTGATTGGGCCTCATTCCAGTTTTGAAAAAGAAATATTTGAAAAAGAAATGTTTGAAAATAGAAATATTTGAATAGAAATATTTGAATAGAAATATTTGAAAAAGAAATATTTGAAATAGAATATTTGAAAATAGAAATATATGAAGCCGTGTTGATTAGATTGACGCCATTTTGACGTGAACGATATTTATATCGATTTATTCAATTTTCAATGTATATTGAAAGTGATTTCGAAATATGAATCATATTGAAAATTATCGAAATTCGAATTAAACTGAATAGAACTGAATTCGAACTGAAATTAAAAAGAATGGAAATTCGAATTAAATTGAAATTGAATTGAAATCGATTTGAAATGAATTTAAAACGAATTTATATTGGAATATTCAATTTTGATTTGAAATTGAATATGAAGTTGAAACCGTTTTGAAAATGAATTTAAAACGATTTATAAAGCACGTTTTGAATTGAAATCGATGAAGTATATTATATATATATATATATATATATATATATATTATATATATAATATAATGGCCTGAATAGAACGCGCCGCGCCATGGCAGTTCGCGAATTTCGACCATTGACTTCGAACGGATATTACGGGAGATCCAACCGTTGGATTCTCCTAAAACCAGAACCGTTGGGTTCGTATCGAAAAGAGCTTTCTAAAAAAAATATTAGAAATTGGAAATCTAACGATTGGATTTGGAATTATGTCCAAATAAAATTTAGAAAAGGTCGCTGTAAGTGCAGTTCGATGGCCGTTGATGAAAATCGACTGTACGGGCCTTGATAAAATTATTAAAAATATCAATAATTTGTGTAAAATCATAAGAAGTGATTTGGGAAGAATCGGGATGAGAAACTCCATATTTGAAAAGATAAAAATAGATTTTTATCGAAATGAACTAGTTTTGAACTAGAATTATAATTCTATTTATTTTTAAATAAATAAATTGGATTTGAAAGGGTTTTAAAAGTAACTAGGATTTCCAATAATTGAATTGGAATGGATTTGAATCAAAATTGTCTTTGGATTATTTCAATGTTGGATTTCGAGATTATACAGATATTGTTATGGAAATTTGAAAGATATATTTATATCGTTATTTCCAATACGATATTTGTTGGTCGTAGAATTTGATATTGAATATAAGCCGATATATTTTCTATTCAGAGCCTTGTATTTAAAATCAAATGTGATTAGGGTTTGTCGTGAATGGTGTCTTCATTAACACTGTTCTTAAGCCTAGTTGAGAAAAAGATTAAATCTTTTTATTTAGATTTAATGAAGTGTACCAATTAAATAATATTTAACTGGAATTGAATTGGTATTGATTTTGGGGTTTATTGTGAACCGTGTTTTAAATGACACTGATTCTTTAACCCAGTTAAAGATTAAAACTAAGTGGAGTTTTAATGAATCTTTAAATAGATTGAAATGATCGAGAATGGAGTATCACCAGTTTTTCTCCAAGCGATAGTTAAATCTTTAATTAGATTTAAACGTGAAATGGTAATTAAATTTACCGATAACACCGTGATGTTAGATATGAAGTAAGACCCGTTTTACTTCATGGGATGAATAGGTTGGGATTGGGAAATTAAAACAAACGATTGCTACGGTAAGGTTCGTTAATCCCGACTAGTTTGAATTGATATTCAAAAGTAGATTAAAGAATAATTTCAAGGAATTTATCTTCGATAAAATTAATGGGAACCTTTCCCTATGAATGTGAAATTTAGAAACTAACTGTCGGTTAGCTAAGCAGAATGGTTTTCTGGATATTGATCTGATGTTGGTTTCGGCCTTCAGGGTTAATATTTGGGGGATTATTCTCTTGATTAATTTACGGTTAGTGACTGATGAATTGGAATGAGGCATATGTTGTGTTTGTGTAACACATGTTTATTATATACGCGAGTTATTCGGGAAGACTGGGTATGTCCCATTCTGAATAACTGATACGACGATAAGTCGAAGATAAAGACAGTGGTCGAAGACCGGAGGTCTTCACGTCGTTTGGGTGATTACTGATGATCTTGATTGGGATGTACACCCAAGAAGATGGAAACAGTTGGTGGCCGTCCAGATGTGCTTGGAGATCGATGGATATGCGGGGTACTAGGTGCCTCCATTTTCGTTCAGACCCAGAACGGACTTGTAAATGGACTGTGTGTCTGACATTGGATTTTAGTCTGTGTGGTTGATTTCTATTAAATATATATCTTTTTGGCGGCGGAGAATTTATTCTCTTGCTTAACGCCCTTCTCTGAGACGTACGAGCTCAGGGGTTATATACTGATGAATATCAAATGCATGGAGTGAATTGCCTGTGTGGCATGCCTAAGTGGCAAATGATCAAGGCTTCTGTTGAAAAGCAAAGTCTTGTGGTTGATGATCGAAGCACGGCCTTTGTGGTGTAGCTTTGTGTAACGTTTACTTCGCGAGTTTCACACCCGGTGGTGAACCAAAATCGTGAGAGGACCTCAAGGAGGGCATGCGTTTCTTTCTAGCTAGAAGTGGCATCAGTGGTTTTACACGCCCTGACGAGTTTGACTTATGTGGTTATTGCTGTTGCGAGGCGCCTCGGTTTGATCGGACGATCCGGGTCCGATGGAGTCATTTGTTGGCTCGTTTACGCCCTATAGGGTGAAGAGATCTATTGTTCAGGCATTTTAATCCACATCGGTGGACCGGCCCTGTCGCTCCAAGGGCCCACCTGAGTCTGGGTCATGAGACATGGGCTAGATTGTCTCGAATCGGTAGAGGACGATCCCTTGCCTCGGTTCATAGGAGGAAATCCAATTTCCAAATACGTGATTTTTGCGGTTTTAATTGTAGAACTAGTATGGCGACATGATATATGGTACCCATGTCGTCTATGATTGATACTTATGATTTGTAGTTGTTTTATACACTATGCACTTATTATAGTATCAAACGATTTGTTTTAAACGTACTAAGCATGTTTGGCTATTATAAGGGAAAACCCTATCCCCCGGCTTGCATTGCATTGTGTGATAGGACCTGGGTCTTACAATAGCTTCATTTTTCTTTATTTAGCATTGCGTTGTTTGTTTTATGCACTAGTATTCTTGGGAGGAAACCCGTTCCGCGTTAGCGGCGTGGTCCCTTGATTTACCTAACTTTAAAATAAAGATTAATAACTGTTGTAGTTCTCACACCAGTCCCATGACTGACCTGGAGTTTATTGTTTTAACCTAAACTCTGGGTGCCCTTATTTTTGACACGGGCAGCTAGTAGTTTTGGTTTTGCATATTTATATTCACAGGATCCTGGTTTACAGCTGGAACAATATCCGGAAAGCTTTGTATCCGTATATCTCCTTCTAGTTGTATTTTGTATTATTTTCCGCTGCTATGCAATTTATTGTAATCTCTAATATTTATCGAATGTATTTTATTTGTTAATACTCTGTATATTCTTGTAATCTGATGGAATTGTTGTAATTAACAATGAAATGTTCTTCCGTCTGCGTTCCTTTGTGGCTTGTCGTCGACTCAATCCGCGCTTTCCTCACCGGGGAAGTTCGGGTCGCTTTAGTCTGGGTCCTGAGACATGGTAGGCTAGATTATCTCGAAGCGGTGAGGTCGATCCCTGGCCTCGGTTCATGACGGAAATCCAATTTCCAAATACGACATCGTGCGGTTTTGATTTTATACCTATATATGGCGACATAGTGGTATGGGCCATTAATGCCGCCTATGATTGATATTTATGATTGTATCTAAAATTAGAAACTAACTGGAAACGAGCTAGGACAGAAGGTTTCCTAGTTATTGGTCTGATGTTGGTTTCGGCCTTCGGGGTTAATACATAGGGAATCGTTCTCTTACTAGTTTACAGTTGGAGTCTAATTAAGAATTAAACAGTAAATTTGCATTTCAAATGATTTGTTTTCCTCGTATCCAGCATATTTGGCCATTATAAGGTAAAACTCTATCCTCCGGTTTGTGTTGCATTATGTGATGGGAACTGAGTCTTATAATGGCTTCATTTTTATAAAAAGTATTGCGATGTTTAAAAGATTTATTTGTTTTAAAGCACTGGCAATCCAAAGGAGTAAACCCGTTCCGCGTAGGTGGTGTGGTCCTGTGATTAGCCATATTTGAAAATGTGTTAAGTAGATTTCTCATACCAGTCCCATGACTGACTCGTAGTTTGTTTCACTTGCAAACTCGGGTGCCCCTCTTTCTACACGGGCAACCTTGTATTCAGGTTTTAGCAGGCTCTTTCTGGATGGCTGGAGCTGAAGATGGATATTATCATTTATCTCTTTTTAAGCTGTTCAGCTTCTATTGTACATATTATGTTTTCTTTTCCGCAGTAGACATTTATGTATAGCTGAACTGTATTTTGTACTAAGTATGATCCTATATACTGTGTAACTCTGATGATTATATTTCTCCAGTGTATTATATTGTACATTATCTGGTGTATTTATTTATTTCTGTTCTGCTGTTATCTGTTTATGTGTTATATTCCAAAGATTACCCTTGCCACCATCTTATCGGGTATGGGGTCGTCACATTCAGAGTGGGTTAAACCCGGCCTTTCCGAATAACTCGCGTATCTTATAATCAAGTGTTATAACAACACATCATACGCCTCATTCCAATCCATAATATTCTTTTATTCAAATATTTTTTTCCTTTGGGAGAGGTTCCCATTAATTTTATCAAAGATAAATTCTTTAAATTTATTCCTTAATCTTCCTTTGGATATCATTTCTAAACCAAATTAAGGTTTATCAACTAGTCGGGATTAGTGCGCCTTACCAAAGTAATCATTTCTTTTATTTTCCCAACCCCAACCTATTCATCCCATGGAGCAAACTGGTAACACTCCATATCCAACACCATGGTGTTATCGGTAAAAATGAATTACCATTTCACGTTCAAATCTAATTAAAGATTTAACTATCGCTTGGAGCAAAACTGGTGATACTCCATTCTCGATTATTTTCTTGAATTGATAATTTTAATTATCATATTCACTTTTCAATCTAATTAAAGATTCATTAAAACTCCTCTTAGTTTTAATCTTCCCAAAAATCAATATTAATGATTATTTAACTTTGGGAAATCAAACATGCTGCATCGACAATCTACACCGTACCATTGATTTCTGCCGATATATAACCTCTAAGCTCGTACGTCTTAGAGAAGGGTGTTAAGCAAGAGAATAAATTCTCCACCACCAAACAGATATATATATTTAGCAGAGATCAACGAATACAGTATTGAAATACAATGCTAGACATGTAATCCTGTATTTAATTGGGTTAAAGAACCAATGTAATTTAAAACACAGTTCACGATAAACCCAAACTCCTATTCCATTAACCATGGAATCTTCACGGAAACAGATGAATATATAATCGATATCAATTTCCGTATCCGACTAATAATATAAATGGAATAATGACAAAGCCTTTTAAATTCCATATGTATTAATAGTCTTCCTCCATAGAAACTCACTTCGATTACTACCAAATCGAATTCCATTCAATTCCAATTTAATATATTAAATTGGGAATCTTTACTTTGGAAAAATTCCACTAATCTTAATTAAAAGATTATAAATTCCAAATCATATTCTTCACTATTAATTGGGTTAAAGAACAAGTGTTATTTAAAACACCATTCAGATAAACCCAAAAATCCAATTCTTTTATTCAATTCTATTAATTAATTGGAAAACTTCACTAAATCTTAGTTTAAAGATTTAATATTTTCTCAACTGGGTTTAAGAACAATGTTAATGAAGACACCGTACACGACAAACCCAAAAATCCAATTTGATATCAAATACAAGGCTCTGAATAGAAAATATATCGGCTTATATTCAATATCAAATTCTGAAACCAACAGATATCGTATTGGGATAACGATACATGTATAAGTATATATATATATCTTGAAAATTCCTCAACAATATCCATATAATCACTGAATCCAATATCGAAATATTCCGAAGATTATTTCCATTCCAATTTATTCATTGGAAAATTCTGGTTATTTTAAAACCATTTTTCAAATCCAATTTATTTATTTCTAAAAATAAATAAATTATTATTCTAGTTAATAACTAGTTCATTTCGATAAAAATATATTTTTATCTTTTCAAAACTATAATTTTTCATCAAAAATCTTTCCAAATCGTTTATTATGATTTTACATAATTTTTCCATATTTTTAATAATTTTATTATCGCCCGTACAGTCGGTTTCCAATAACGGCCACCGAACTGCATCTATAGCGACTTTTTCTTAAATTGATTTGGACATATATCCAAATCTAGCCATTAGATTTCAAATCTCTTGTATCCATTGGAAAACTCTTTTCGATACGAACCCAACGGTTCCGGTTTTAGGAGAATCCGACGGTCGGATCTCCCGTAACATCAATTTGAAGTTAATGGTCGAAATTCGCGAACGGTCGTTGCGCGGCGCGTTCTATTCAGGCCATTGATATATTATATATATATATATATATATATATATATATATATATATAGTTCATTGATTTCCATTTGAAACGAATTTATTAAATCGTTTTAAATCCGTTTTAAAAAAGATTTCCACTTCCATTTCAATTTCAAATCAAAATTGAATATTCCATTATAAATTCATTTTAAAACGATTTCAATTTTATTTTCAAATTCAAATCAAAATTGAATATTCTTTATAAATTCATTTATAAATTCATTTCAAATTGATTTCAATTCGTTTTAAATTCATTTCAAATCGATTTCAATTTAAATCGATTTCCATTCCATTTCAATTCGTTTTAAATTCATTTTAAAACAATTTCAATTCTATTTTCAAATTCAAATCAAAATTGAATATTCTTTACATAAATTGGTTTTAAATTCTTTTTAAAACGATTTCAATTTGATTTTCAAATTTAAATCAAAATTTAATTTTCCATATCATTTCAATATTAAAATGATAATATTTTCGAAATATCAGATTTTGAAATCACTTTTCGATATTCATTATAAAATGAATAAAATCAACAAAATTCCCGTTCGTGTTAAAATGGCATTTAACTACTTAACACGACTTCACATTTCAATATTCACTGAATATTATTTTAAAATATTCATTAATTCTGAACTGGAATCAGACTCGATCAATTACCATATGATTTTATTTATATGGATTTCAACAGCATATATATATATAATAATGATAAGAGATCATTAAAAATTCAAACAACATCCAAAGTGCATTCTACAACTATATAAGCATTAAAATAAATAAATAATGCTTATACAGTCTGTCAACCCGTCGATTGACATACCACTAATTATTGGGATCAGTGTATGTCAAACATTACCCCAATACCCGTGTGGGGTTTTCAAACAATAAATGTTGTTTATTATTTGTGCAGTAGGGTGATGTGTAAAATTTTTCGTCTGAATTAATATCAGATAAATAAGTGTACATAAATAAACCGTCCGGTTTGTAAATGAATATTTATTTGATTTAATGATTATATATATATATATTTTATATAAATAAATTTTCTACACAACAATATCAATCAATTACAATCCCAATCCCAATCCACACAAACAATACAATCAAACAAGTCGTCCATGGTCTATGGATGATGGGGAGCAGTTCATATATGCAGTTATAAAATAAATAACTGTACAGAAATAATTTTAATGAGAAGTTCTCACATGGGGTTCCACTCCTTCTAAAATTGTAGGAAGCTCTAAAAATTCTCCGGTCTCTTCTAGATTGTAGAGTACCTTGTCACGAGTCCAATTCCTCCGGTTTCACTAGATTTCGACAACATACGTTAAAGATATGATTTTTATTCTAAAATCACCATTCACAATGTTTTTAACTGTTATAAATAGTTTAAAATAAACAAAATGATACCTTTCTGAAATGGTTCCAAACTAGGTTTGGAAATATCTTTCAATCCACGAAGCTAGGGGCCGATCAGAGTATACCACGTTGTAGAGGGACGAGAGGGCTCTCCGGCGCTAGTGGTTTCACTCAGATTGAAGCAGCAGTTGTGGTGGAAACAGGTGTGAGACGATGGAACTTTGAAGCGTCAGATCGAACAGAACACGCGATGACAAACTTCCAGACTGCTACGGATTTAAAGAGAAGGAAATTCTCTACAAGATCTTCAACTGGGGCGTTGGGTTTTGTTAAAAGATTTGAGCTAGATCGAGGAGAGAAAGAACGAGTAGGGGCCGCCGTCGAGATTAGTTTACAGGTTTTGTTTTTTTCCTAAAAAAATTAAAGTGGATTTTTATTGGCCCATGGCCTTATATATTTATTTTTTATTCTTTAATTTCCAAAAATATCCTTTAACCCATACAAACTCCAAATCAAACCCAATGACTATCGCTCCTAGCTAAATAACCCCCTTCCGAACACAATGGAATATGTTTCGTAAGCCTATTCGACTGTTTTAGTCAGTTATTCTTCAAATTAAAATATAAAACATTAAAATTTGGATTTGAACGTACATTTTAATTTGCTGGGGCTACACATGGATTCAAAAAATTCCCAAAAAATAAATCTAACTACGTTGGGATGATACGGTCCCAACAAAATTAATTTCATCGAATTTGGAGACCGTTTGAAAAATGGACTCTTTCTAGTCGATCCAATTCAAACTGAAATTACCAAACGCGTTTTCCTTTGCCACGCTCACATATTAATTCAAAAATTCTGGAATTTGAAACCTAGCAATAATTTGACATTCCGGATCCAATCAAAGTGGTTTCGTCGAAAACGGAGGTCATTTGCAAAATGTCTATTTTTAAGGGCTATATTTATTCCATAGCGACTATTCTGAATTTTCAACTGGCCATGACTTTTGATTACCGCTATGAAATTTCAATTTTTCAGATTCGTTAGAAAGATATTTTCAAACTAATTTAAATATTTTTGGTTTCACTAAAATCCGCTCTATTTTGAATCCTGTACATGCAGTCAAAGTTCAAAGTTAAATTTTCAAACTACCGTGCTATTTCTAACTCGTTATATAATTAAAATAAATTTATATTTTCTAATTTCGATTCAAATAAGTTTTTACTCGTTATTATTTAAAATAAATTATTTTAAATATTCTAAATTAATTTAAAATAACCAAATTAAAATTTTTAAATTGGTTCTGATTTTCCGGGTTGTTACAAGTACTGACCCGCTTGGACACACGCCTCCTCTAACAGCATTCTCCTTGCGCACAGTCAAACCACCACGCATCCGATGAACGCTCCCAAGACATACTGAATTTCCTTCTCCATGCTTACTATCTGATCCTTCTACCCATGATTCATTCGTGTTATATATTTTGGGATAGAGAAGCTTTTGGATTCCATTTGCTGTGTGGTTGAAGGACTAATCGAAGGCTCATGTATTTATAGTGGCCAGTGCCTTAGTCATAACGTATTACATTCTAGGATATAGGATAGGGGAGCAGAAGTAGCATGAGCTGTTGTGTTGATGGTCAGTTTCCTTTCAGTGTGTTAATAATTCATTTAAACATAGGGGTAGCTGCTAATTGCTATCGCATGTATTGAAATTAAAAGCTTAGGCTGGAAAGAAAAAGAGGAGCATGGCGTGGTTGTGTGTTCACATGGTCTGTATTAGGATAGCTAAAGTTTTTAATCGGATGAGACTAAACAATGTATGCCAAAGTATGAGCATCTACATGTTTGGGCTGAATCGATTTCAGAAATCATCTGGGAAAAGCCACTTTTGCACGTGTGTGAGATATTTTAGGATAGAGAAAATTTTCAGATGTGTGTGCAAACATATTGCAGGTAAAACAAAATGGTTTGTCAATGACAGGTGAAATGTTGGGGGATATTTGATGCAATATATGTAAATATATTTGAGTTATAGAATGGTAGGAGTACCCTTTTTGATAGCTACACCTTAATTTTCTAGAGTTACTGTATGCGTATAGCATGGTAGACAAGGCTTGCATGTGCCATGCAGCGGCAAACTGGGCAGGTATGCAGAGGCTACGTCTTAGCTAGGTATGTACTATTTAATTTTCTTAGTTCTTAAGTTTTGAAATTATTTTGTTTTAGTGTGGTTAATTTAATTCCATCGTAATTTAATGTTAATGTTTAATATACGCATCGTCATAATTAAACTTCAAACGCAGCGAAAATAGACACACTGCAATGTTTTGACATTCCGGTCCCGATGAAATTTATTTCATCGAAAACAAACTCCGTTTGCACAACGACGATAAATTTAGTTTATTGGTTCACCTCTAAATATCGCATACTAATAAAACAACTCTTATTGGCTCCAAACTGGAAATCTAGCAATAATTAATTGTACACATTCCAATAAAACTCGTTTTGTTGAAAATGGAGGTCGTTTGAGAAAATTATTTTTAAAGCCTGAAATATCGATAAATATATTTAAATTCAAAATAAATCTTATTTAAATAAACAATAAATTATTATTATCGTATTTATCCAAATGGAATAACTAATATATATTATAAACTCAATATCCAGAAATTCTGTTTAAAACGATATCCAAATACATAGAAATTACTTTATATTTATTTAATAAATGCTATCGTTTATTAATGAAATTCTACAGCGACTATTTGGAAATTTGAATTGGACATAATTGGCAATCTATAATATGAAATCTCCATTTTTCTCTTTCATTAGAAAAATATAATCAAATCGATTCAAACGTTTCTTGTTTCACAAAAATCCGACTTATATCGGATGTTGTATATTCAATTAAAGTTCAAATAGAAAATTATGAACTGCTATGGCATTTCGAGTTCGGTTTAATTATATTGTAAATTATATATATTCGAATTCCATTTAATGAATAAATTCAATATAAATCCATTATATTTATAATATAATATATAAAACAGATTTAAATATTCCAATTTAAATGGTAGAAAAATCTGGGATGTTATAAGTACCCGCTCCAGTGGCAGCAATGGTAGATGTAGGTGTGCAAGCTAGGGCCCTCTGTGCAGAGCTCCAGGCTTTGAGGAGAAGGAAGTGGTACAGGATCCTGAAGTGTTGACTTTATTAGGGCCCTCTGTGCAACACTAAGCAGTGGCAAAAGTTGGTAGTCTTATGTGTGTATATGTATGTATGTATGTATGTATGTGATATCAGTATGCTAGTCCTTTTTTGGTGCGATAGAGGCACGATATGTATATTTTGGATGTGTAATATTTTGTGAGGCACCTCAAGTACTTAGAAGTACCCAGGTGAGCATAGATATGGGTAGTTTGATGCATATACATGGTTTGTTCCTTAAGCGACACATCACGCTAGGGTTTATACTATGTCTATGATATAGTTGATCTTTTTGGTGATATTTCACTATCATGTTCTATATATGATGATGGTCATTGATCTTTGTTACGGTTTATGATATTTGATATATATGTGGTGGATGTTGTGTGTGATATGACTACGTCGCATAGCATATATTATGAGTTATGTACCATCCATGTGAGCCCATCGGTACCTGGTGCTAATGTGAAGAGGGCTAGAAGGACCCTATGGAAAAATTAAAAACATGGAAACCTTATTTTTAGTAGATGCACGTATATATGTTTGTTGAGAAGGTTATTGGCTTAGCGTTGAGTAGAGAATGATTTTACGTGCCTGATAAACAGGTGCACCTTTATAAATTTGTTGCACAATTTTATTATTATTAAACTACTGTTAATGATTTGGATGCGCTGTGACGGTGCTTTGTGTGAAATTAAACGTACACCATATGATAGTGACAAATAAATTATAAAGCCCACCGCTTAACATACATCAAGAATAGCATAACATATCATATTCCACATAAGCATTTCGTGCTTATATGATGAGGATTGAATTACCATATGAGCATGACGGCTGTATGGTGAGGATTGAACTACAGGTTGAACTGAGGACTGATTACGGACTTAATAACTTATAACGATAAATTGCAAGTTTTAAAAACAAACCCTACACGGGTTAGGGGATGACAAAAATGTAGACGTCTCTCTTGTTTCAGATACGACACATGAATTAGGATTAATTTCCGTCATCGGGTCAAGGAATGATTTTTCACACATCTCCCTTGAGCATACATGATTCACATTTGATTGGTATGTGACATATCGATTTATTGTGTGTCTGAAAAGGCCATATAAATTGGTTTAGATCACCCCATACAAAGGAGGTTAGGGCTATACTTTTTAAAAATTTGGGTGTTAGCCAAAATTCAGAGAAATTTTGGAAGTTCTTAGAAACTGAAAATTTGAAGAACAAAAGCCAAAATGAAAGTAGAGTTGGTTAGTTAAATGACTTTCAGTTCCGTTCCTTTTTCAGCACAAAATTTTATTAAGTGAGGGAGATTGTAATAATCTGGAATTTCAGAACTAATTTAAAAAATTTCAAGTTAAGCTATTTTGATGAATATTGAATATACGTTGGTTATTTTTGCTAAATAAAATTTGAGAATAATATAGAATTAGTTTTTATATTTTATTTGACTTAAAACAAACTCAATAAAATTATTATATTGATTTATAAATCCGGAATTTAAAATATTCGATTTTTAAAATCACCCCTCACCCTTAAAAAGTGAAATTTTGGTATCAAGCTCAGAATTCGATGAGACTAATTTTGTTGGAATCGGGATAACAAATCATTATTGAGTTTCAAATTTCACATTAAATGGAGTTAGTGTGTGGCTGTGCTTGAGAAAGCCATTTCAAGTAAAACTGATGACCAGTTTACAAAGAAATGTTGTTGAGACGATCTCGGAAAGTTTCATAATTTTTGGAGTTAGCATGCGGGCGTGCAAGAAGAAAATGTACGCTAAAATCGCATTTTTTTTGAAGTTAGCTTGAGCTAGATAAGAAGATAAAATGGAAGGACAAACGAACTTGGAATTTGACGAAACTTGATTCGTTGTATTCGTAATTTCGTACTTATTTTGTGCCGAAATTTTGTAGCAAATGAAGATAGTTTGTAGTTAGAAAATCAGAGAGAGGGAGAGAATAAAATCCTTACTTAAACCCTCTTCTTGATCCTCTCCTTTCTTCATTTCTCTCATTCACTTCTTCCTCCTTCTTTTCTAAATTAATGTCCTCCCCCAAACCCTAACCCTACCCACGCCGCACCCCCTACCCACGTCAACCCTACCCCCTTAGCAGATGATGGCCCCCTACTCTTCTCTCCCCTCTTTTCTACCTCAAATTGTTTCATGACATGAAAGGAGCTTCATTTGAGGTTCCTAGCTTCACCTACCTACCTTTAACACCTCCTTGGTGAAACCTACGTGCCCGAGACAACTTTTAGACCTCGTAAAGCTTTCCAACATTTCCGGACAGAAAGGGTTTAAGCTCCGGAGACCTCCAATTGGCCAAAGATCCTTCCTTTCTTGCTTCATTCACTAGTTGGAAGGTGTACCTAGGTAGCCAAAAAGTCGGGATTTTTAGGCGGTAGCGAGCACCAAAACGTCCGACATTGCAGTATGCAGTTTTCTGATGGTTGAGGTGAGAGATTCTTGCTTTAATAGTATGTTTGAATAGTTTAATTAATTATGAAAAGTTAGTTAGCCGTTTTTAAGTTATAAGTTAATGCGACAAAGTTATGTAAGTTGTAAGTTAGAAAACAGTTTATGTCACCATTCGAACGATATTTAAAATATTTTGTATAGTTATTTTATCAATTGCATGTGATATCCCCTGAGTTCAACACATGAACTATTCATTCAGTTATTTATTAGAAGTGTTGTTTGAATATACGACACTCGTATTTCAAAGAATATGGATGGACACTTTGTGGCGCCATAAATGACAATGGATGATTGGTTATGTTATGACATGGATGTGAATTTAAAATAATTAACATGTTGAAATAATATCATGTTATTGTTAGTGGTTGATATTTGATTTAAAATAATCCATTTACAAGTTGAACGGCTTGTTTATGTTCACCTATTTTAATAAAAATCAATGAGATGAAATAAATGATTAATTAAATATTTATTTGATGGTTGAAAATCCCACAGTGGTCTGGGGATGATTTTTGATTTACAAATCTTCCTGTTTTATAGTTCATGTGTTAATCAATTGATTAACAGGCGAAATAAACATCAAGAAATTATTTTGAAGCTTGCATGAAAATAAATTCATATTGGATGTCTAATGGTTGTTCGTGACTATTATTTGATGTTTTGGATTTGGATGGGTGGAATTGCATGATATATGGTTGAATTTTATTTTAATCCGACATAAAAAAAATGAATATTTTAATAAAATAAAATATGAAGTGAAAACTGAAACTAAAATTTGATGTCCGATTTTGGATGGATGCATTTATATCTAAATATCGATGAACATTCTAATTGTGAAGAATGATTTTGAAGTATTTTTAATGTACTTATGGCTAGTTAAGATATTTGAATTTTAAATTAACAGTAACTTATCAAAGTGAAGTTCAGGTAGGATATGTACCGAACATTTGAGAAGAAGTTTTCTTTCAAAAGTTTCTCTTTTATTTTTAGTGTGACTGTAAGGAAATTTTGAGCGTAAATGGAATACTGTCGGGCTCGAATAGAACGTGTCGCGCGGCGACAGTTTGCGAACGCCAAACCGTAACTTCGGACTGACGTTGCGAGAGATCCAACCGTCGAATTCTCCTAAAACCGAACTGTTTGGTTTGTATCAAAAATATATTTCCAATGAATATAAGTGGTTTAAATTTGAACGGTTAGATCTTAAAATATGCACAATTCAGTTTTGGAAAAACTCGCTATGGATGCGGTTCGGTGGCCGATATTGGAAACCAACTGTAAGGACCTTAATAAAATTATTAAAAATATAAATAAATTATGATAAATCATAATAACTGGTTTGGAAGGAGTTTGGGTGAAATATTCCACGATTTTAAAGATAAATATTATTTTTCTCTAGAATTTCTGTTTGGCAATTACTGTGAGATTTGATATATGAATGTGATAAACTTATTTGAGGTTCATTGTGAATGATATTTTTAATAATATTGTTCTTGAACCCAACCATAAAAAGGATGAATCTTTTAAATAAGATTTGGGGAATTCCTCCTGATTTATTAAGCCAAATCGAATTTTGTGAAGATTTTGTAATAAACGGAAAGTGATGTTCTGGGTTTATAGTGAACAAGGCTTTTAAATGGAAATCATTCTTTAACCCGGTTAAGACGAGATGAATTTCTAAAAATTGGATAATCATTGAGGTAAGAATTTTCAGATTAAAGGAATTGTACCTTTGATAAAATTAATGAGAATCTTTTTCTAAATAAAGGAATATTTAGATAAAGAATATTCTGGATTGGAATGAAACGAGTATTATCTTTGTATAACTGGCATATGATTATAAAGATACACAAGTTATTTGAAAAGACCGGGTTTAACCCATTCTGAATAATTATTACGATGACTAAAAGTCCATGATGAAGAGGGTGGTTGAAAACCGTAGATTTTCACATCATTTGGGCTATTGCTGATGTCTTGATTGGGTCGTACACCCAAGATAAGGTAATAAGTGGTGGTAGCTTAAAATGTACATGGAAATCGACCGGATATGCGAGGGCCTCTCTTCCGTATTGGATATACAAGATGAGGAATAAGGTGCCTTCGGTTTCGTTCAGACCCGGAACGAACTTGAAAATGGATTGTGTGTCTGAAATTGTACTTATGTGGATGATGGATAGCGAGGGCCCTCGGATATGCTTGACATACTGACCTTGTGATAGGTCCGATAGGACCGGGAGACGTATCATTCAGGAATTGCCAACCCACGAAAGTAAGAGTGGACCAGCCCAACCAATCCAAGGATTGCTAAGGGCGCGTTCCTGAGACATGCGCTAGAGTGTCTCGAAACTGGTGAGGAGACATCCCTTGCCTCGACTCATAAACGGAATCCAATTTCCAATACGCTATGTTTCGGTTTTAGTTGTAAATCTATATGGCGACATAGTAGGATGGGGTACTATGCCATCTATGACTGATACATTTATATTCGAAATTATTTCTTACACTATGCACTTATAGTAATATCAAAATTATTTGTTTTAAAAGCATATCAAGCATGTTTGGCTATTATAAGGTAAAACTTTATCCTGCGGTTTGCGTTGCATTGTGTGATGAGACCTGAGTCTTATAATAGCTTCATTTTTCTTAAAAGCATTGCATGATTTATAATTGTTTTAATTTCAAGCTTTAGTATTTGTGGGAGTAAAACCACTCCGTGACATACGGCGTGGTCCCATGACTTACCCTATTTACAATAAAAGTTTTAATAATTGTTTTAGATCTTGCACCAGTCCTATGACTAACCTGAAGTTTATTATTTCGACCCAAACTCTGGGTGCCCATATTTTCCATAGGGGCATTCAGTAGAATTAGTTTTGCAGATTCGTTTGTTTAACAGAGTCCTAGATTACAGTTGGAGCTATGTTCGGAAAGCTCTGTATCTGTGTATTGTTTTCAGCTGTGTTAGTTGATGTATTTCCGCTGTGCATTATATTTACATATTTTATTTCTGTGCATTATATTATTTTTCTGCTATGTAATATTTATCCGTGCTCTAATATTCTTGTACTTTGATGTATATTATTGTAATAACAATGAAAGTTCTATTATTTTGTGTTTTGATGCGTCGTATTCTCATACGATCTGTGTTTTTTCGTCTCTTCGAAGATCAGAGGATTTTAGATCGTAACAAGAACTAAAATCAATTAATAGTTTAGATTAAAATTCATTAATTCGAAAAGTAAAACCAAATAATTATCAAGGATAAAATGGTCAAGGATAAAATACAAACTAACCCAAATATTCATGTCCCCCTTTTCAGTTTCTTAGAATCCAATGCAATTGCTAATTATTTTTAATCACAGTGAATGCACAAGTCAGTTATCATTAACACTAGCATACTTGTAATCCATTCACTACTAGAGAAATGACTGATTTTCGACGTTAATTAGCGATGTCACAATGATGCAAAGACACCGCGACATCACTAAAATTTTGTTTGTCAATAAGGTGTCATTAAGACATTGATAATTACCAATGTTTTGTGACATTTTTCTTAATTTTTTATTTGTTTTGTTTTGAAGGTAGACCTAAGTATCTAATGGTCACAAGTGGTCATCTTCATGTAGTTTGTAAGTAACCAAAGCCATCAATTTTGAAAAAGAATATAATATTGAATTTACGGCAGCGAGCTTCGATATGTAATCAGCTTCTCCTTTTTTTGCCTTCTTCGCCATTCCTTCCTGAACCCAAATCTACAAATTATTCCCAAATTGGCAAACCTAGTTTCTTTTATCTATTTCAATTGTAACAGGCTCTAAGGAAACAATGCACAATGAAATATGCTTGAAATTTTCTCCAGCCGTCGGTAATGTGAATGAACCGACCATCTTTATCAGTCAGTAGGTAATTACTCAATCGATCTATGTCATTTTCTCGGATATCATTTTGTTATGTGTTGATGTTGGCGATGTCCATTTTGTTTTAGATTATTTTCTCCGCATCATCGTACCAATTAAGGAAAAAAAACTGGAAACGGAAACGGGAGATAAGATAATGCTAAAAGTACAAATACAAACCATATGATATTTTATAAAGTGCTAATCTCACGAAAAATCTGTCTCACATTGATAATTAAGCGCAAACGTTTGGTGCTACTTCCTCTTCTGTTACGTCGAAACCGCTTTCATCCGATGCTGCTACATCTCCACCTTTGCCAATTCTACTTTCGGGTAACATCCAAAACGATGCCACTTCTATTTCATCTTCACTTTCCCAGATATGCCCTATCTTTGTAATTTAGTTTTAGGTTTGAATTGAATATGCGGTCTTCACCTATTCCTGGTGTACTCAGCTAATTCAGATTGTGAATGTTTGATATCCCAATTTCTGATTTTAATGCCAAAGCTTTGCTTGGAAATTACACTAAGAGTGATTTTAAAGTACTCAGCTAATTCATATTGTGAGTGCTCTCTCCATAGAAAGCTGAACGCTTAAATACTATTTGTGAAAATGTCAAAGAGGTTAGTCTGCCTACTCCTCCATATGCGTTGAATAATGTGGGAAGTCATCTGTGCAGTTAAAGCACTTTGAGGTTCTATAATGGTGGGTGTGTAAAAAGGTGTAGTGGGAAAAATAGGGAAATAACGGGGATATGGCGGAAGTGCTAAAAGGTTCATTAAAAGTAAAACAAAATACTTAAAAATAATTAATTATCATCCACACATTATTTGTTTAGAATAAACAAATACTAATTAATATTGTATGACAATAACAAATAATATCTTGGTTACACACACTAGATTTAATGATTATTTTAGATATTTACCTTATGTTGGCTACCTAATGCTTAAAGTTAACTATTTCCACTAAATTTTTTGATTTGTTTTAAAGGAGAAATGGTTAAATCATCATTTGTATAATAATATTGCTAAAGAATATGCTAAATAGCCTTGATTAGCGGGTAAAGTGGAAAATAGTGGGGATTAAAGCGAATATACTGTTCATCAGCGCTAAATTGAAATAGCATAGTGTTCGGAAAGTGTTACGGGCTATAGCGGAGCTTTAACTGAATAGGCAGTCACATATCACTTCATAATTTGAACCTGCTCATGACACTATGATAACAAATGTAAGCTTAATAGGGAAATAGGGCCGGCTCATGACAGCTTAAGAGGGCAATGGCTCCAAATCCTTTTTATTGGTTTTTTGTCAGAGAATATGTTAGATTTGTATGAATGGGTATATGAGTTAGGCATCTTCTATTTGGTAAACATGGCAGGTCTGATGCATAAGCTTAAAAGAAAAATAAGAAGAAAAGAAAGTTAGGGAAAACAAGAAAATGCCATAAAATATGAAGCTAGGGCACTGGTGGATGAGCTTAGGGGACAATGCACTGGTAGGGTACTGGCCGACCGAGCTCTTCACACACTTTGCCGATCATGCTAATGTGGTGGAATGGGATGGTGAAGTCGTCAACATGCGCTTGAATGGTGAGCACACGCCCACTGAAATGGCCCAACACTGTTTTTTTGTCGAATAGAACCTCTTTTATTGTCCATTCACCTTTGTATATTAAAGTAAGTATCTAAATTAACATGTGAAGAAACTAACAAAAAGCAAATTTCAAATATAAGTTTATCAAAAAATTATTCTGGTAATAGACTTTATGGAAAATTAGGTACAAAATCGGCTTTGGCTTTTACCACACATTTCTACATGCACACATTTAAGGTAGCCCCCGAATGTATGCATTTTAGACGTTTGCATGTATAAACTTTGAGCTGATGAAATCCAGTCTTGTTTGTATAATAAATTTTTTAATGGAGCTTATTCGTATATTTTCTTTTATTGCCCCTTATTTGGAATTAATAAAAATGATATAAATATCTCACATAAAAGGAGAAACTAAACTAATGACGGTAGTGTTTGTATATAACAGTCTTGCTTTTATTAATATGAGTTATTAAACTGTTAAATGGTATTCACTTGAATAATAAATAGTATTAAAGGGTTCTACTTCTTCTCGGAAGGTTTTCCGAAGATGGGTTTAGTCATGCAAGCTAATTTCGAAATTTAGAACTTGTGGATTGCAATCGGTTGAGTCCTCATAGGAAATGTGCATAATCTGAAAAGTTGTAAATTTATAACAAAAGGTCCTGGCCTAATAATGAGCCGCACGTTGATGACGATCCATAAGGAACGAATGCCAATACATAGCTTTAATGTGCATGCACATCAGTTTGCACCTATGCATTGATGTGGTAGTTCAAAAAAAAAAGAGTTTTGTTTAATGTTAACGTTTAATGAAATGCAAAGATATAAAGATGCTACCTATAGCATAAGCGAGACTGATGCACAAGAGAAAACTCAATTGAAGGACGAACCAAAGCACAATTAAAGACAAGCTACAAGAACTCAAAACTTCTTTTTCGGAGTCCAAAAATCTAGCACATCAGCGCTTAAATCGAGATGCATGTCAAAATCAACCGAAACAATTGTGAAGTTGTCCATTTTATGTTATACATGTGTATAGCATTTAGGCAAGTTATGTGTCATTTTTGATGTCAATTTAAACTCATGGATGTAGCAATATATTCTCTTAAATAGATATTATAGAGTATTGTTTATCATACTGAATGATTGTGAAATTGGTTTTTGTTGGTGTAATTTAGTATTATTGTTGATTGTGTTATATATTAGTTTATCATATTGATTTATGTTGGTCTAAAATATGAGCAGCAGTAATATGACGAAAAATATTTAAAATGGCATAAGAAAATTTTAAACTGTATTTACTGAATTTGAGTATGTACGGCATAACCAACGAGTAGGAAATTTTTGTCGTAAGAATGGCGTAGGAGACACGTCAGAGACTTTTTGGGTATAGCAATGGCGTAGGAAATCGTTAGTCGTAAGTACGATGTAGGAAATGGTAAAAATAAATAAGACGTAGATAAGATATAGGAAAAAACTGGACATAAGAATGACATAGGAAATATCTGGCATGGGAAAGGCGTAGGAAACCGTACTATGCATGGAGTAGGAATGGGTATAAAATATTTTTGTCACACTTTGATTTTTGACACTACATTAGGCATAGGAAACTGAAGTTTCCTTCGCCTTCCCTACGCCAAATAGGCGTACGAAAATCTGAAAATTCTTGTAGTGATAATGTTGCATAGAGCATGAAATAACGATTATTGATGTTTCATTCTATTTTTATTCTATATGTTTTCTCATTTCTTCTTTAATTTATAGGAAATCCTCTCAATGGTAAGAAACCAATTTACTAATCTACAAAAAAACTGCTAAATGAACCATTAAAAGCATTAATTACAATCTAAATAGCTCCAATATAAAAGTAATATACACACCTTTTTTTATTGGTTTCCTTTGAAACTGTAACAACCCGGAATTTCAAAACCAATTAATTTTTTTTGTTTTAGCTAATTTTAATGGATTTTGAATATTTAAAACGATTTATTTTAAAAAATAACGAAGAAAAATTAATTTTAATCGAATTTAGAATGTAAAAATTTATTTTAATTATAAATAGAGTTTGAAATGGCGCTGTAGTTTGAAAATTTGATTTTAAATTTTAATTTAACGTACAGAATTCAAAATAAATCAGATTTCAGTAAAACATGAAATATTTGAATTTGTTTAGCTATATCTTTCTAACGAAGGTAAGAAACTGAGATTTCATAATATAAATGGGAAGTTATGTCTAGTTTAAAATTTAAAATAGTTGCTACGGAATTTATATATATTTTAATATAATATATAGCCCTTAGAAATAGCCATTTTGCAAACGACCTCCATTTTTGATGACCACTTTTGTTGGATCTGGACTGTCAAATTATTATTGGGTTTCAAATTTCATAATTTTCGGAATTAATATGTGACCGTAGTGAATTTAAATGTGTTCTCCCATTTCAGATTGAATTTAATCGACTGGAAAAAGGCATTTTTCAAACGATCTCCAAATTCGACGAAATTAGTTTTGTTAGGATCGTATCGTCAAAACATACTAGATTTACTTTTCTATAATTTTTGGAGTCGGTGTGTGGCCCCGGTAAATTCAAGTATACGTTCAAATTCAATATATATTTATTTATATTTTATTTTGGATGAAAACTTATTAAAACAGTCGAATTAGCCTATGAAACATATTCCATTGTGTCCGGGATAGGGGTATTTGGCTAGGGACGATAGTCGTTGGGTTTGAATTAGGGTTCATTTAGAGTTCAGAGCATTAATCAAATAAAGTATAAATTTAATATTATTAAAATATTATATTTATATATATATAAACTTTGGCCAAACCCTAGCCCTTAGAATAAAGCGCTGCCATCTCTTCATTATACGTTTAAAATCGTCCCCAAACTAAATACATTCAATCCCTCAATCCATCAAATAAATCTCGAAATTTATAAAACAAACATGATAGAGGATTGTTAACTCTTCAAATTGGTATAAGCAAGATTAGTTTTCGTTTAGTATTTTGGTCGGATTTCTGCCTTAAACTGGCAGTCATAGCATCGATTTCCATGGCAATTGGCAATGCTGAATTCGCCCATACTGGCGGCGTGAGGAGAGAAGCTTTATGCCTTCCACGTGGTGACGACCAATCAACGGTCAGGTGCTCCGACGGCATGCAGTTCGTCGACGACGTGGGTGAAGTTGGGTTCATGATTTCCATGTTTTGAATGATAGAAGAAGAAGAGGATTAGGCTTAATTTTCTTGACCATGTAGTTAAAATTTAATTAAGTGTTTTAAGGAATTTATTTATAAAAAATGTAATTAATTTTTGTAATGTCATATCTTTGTCATACGGTATCAGAAATTCGCAAATTCAGATCCGTTGGAATCGTGGAGACGAACACTACATTTCAGAACTGACCAGAACAGAAATAGAGAACGTTAGAATTTCAGTCAAATTCAAATCCAGATAGAACTGAAATTCAGAAATAAAAGAATGACGGAGTGGAAACCAACGGTGAGAACTCTCTCTCACTCAAATTATTTTACAGTTATTATGTAATAGGTTGCAAACGGGACTTAGTAGCTCCTGACACTATTTTTTTGTACAAATCATGGTTTATTGTTTGTTTGGATTGTGATTGGAATTATCATTGATTGATATTGTTGTATATAAAATTATTTATAAAAAATGCATATAAAATTATCATGAAAATAAAATAAATATTCATTTACAAGTCGGATGACTTGTTTATGTACACTCATTTAACTAATATTGATTGAGATGATAATATTTTACACATCGCCCAACTATACAAATAATAAACAGTATTTGTTGGTTGAAACTCCGTACGGGTATTGGGATATTTGACATACACAATTCCCAATTGTTTAGTTGTATGTCAGTCGATGGGTTGACAGACTGTATAAGCATTTTTTAATGCTTATACAGTTGTAAAATGCACTCTGCATGTTGTATGAATTTTTAATGATTGTTTATCATTATTGTTGTATACATATGATGTATGAAATCCATATAACTGAAATTATATGGTAATTGATTGAGTCTGATTCCAGTTCAGAATTAATGAATATTTTAAAATAATATTCGGTGAATAATCAAAATGTGATTTTGATGTTCGATTTTGGATGGATACGTAACGACCCGGTAAGGATTCAACGCCCGAATACCGACATTAATACATAAACACTGTATTACCTGCCAGAACTCAAGTATCGAAAACCACCAGATAGTTATTAGAAAGAAGTTAGAGGATGAGATAAGGAAGAAAGAAATATTAGAATAAAAGAAGAAGAAAGAACCAACACAACACAGAGTCTCACATCGCAGCGGAACAAAATATAATATGAAAATAAAATTTTATTAAAACTTGAAAAATACTTACATCATCAGAGTACAGCAATACACCTGGACAGTTATAACAACCTGTCCTTATATACACCACACAGCAGAATAAATATTAAATATCATATGTTTGAACTTCTCCAGTTTCTCTCTGAAATCCATGGCATTTGATAACCTGAACCTGTAAACCGGGCTAACCCGAACATTACAAACAACGGGTCAGTCTGGTGAACCAGAGTGAGAAAACTCACTAAGTTTAAATAACATCCATATTGATTTTAAAGTTCAAAAATTCTTTTGAAATAAAGGATAATAGTAAGACCAGCCCACACATAAACATGGACGGTTTTTACCTTACTATAACCCAAACCAGTTTTGAAGCATAAATTGTCTAATATTATAATAGTGTCTAAATACAAATAATTAACAATCTAGTGGAACGCTTGCATCTCACGCTCCACATATATAGTATACAAACAAAACCGCGGCGCTTATTGGAGATTGGATTCCGACTATGACAAGGTATGGAACCACCTGCCGTTAGTGTATCTCTTGAGGCGAATACACTGGTTTCAAGAAGAACGTCTTGCAACCTGGCCCACACATGACCGACCACTCATTTTGCTTGAGTGTATTAAATGTATATCACCAACGGTTGGGAGCTACCCACTGTTTCCTGAAAAGGGACAACATCGATAGATTAAAGAAGCAAAATGAATTTCTCTAGATAGGTGATTATACACCCTAATGGGTGCGACCTACATAACCATGCTGCCTGCCCGATTTTTGTCATTTCCCGGTTGATGAGGCTTGAGGTTATAATCGACTTTTGAAACATCTGGCCACTGTTCACCTCGTCCGTACAAGTCATCCAGGAATTGGATGAACCAAGGGCACCCTCCTACCGCATCCAAAAGGATCAGTAGCGATAAGTCCTTGCAATCTGTAAAATCCCAACCACGACCGAATCACGTCAGAATACCCCTGATTGCAATCCCATATAATACTCGACAAGTAATACTTTCACTTATGAAGATTCATGGTCTTCAATTGCTCCATCTCGATCAGCTTCCAAACATCTTCAACATTTATGTATTTTCTGATCAGAATGGTTTTCGAATATAAATTCGATCCCGGTCTTTCCGTACCAACAACACATTGGCCATGATTTTGATAGTCGGTTATTTAACTATCAAAATAAACAATCATAAAAATAAAATAAAACCATTGGTTTATTACACAGCGTCACTTGGCCATTAAAATAATGTATCAGTTGTAATACCAAAGAAAATATATTAGTTTGTATATATGTATATATATATATATTCTCAAATCATTTTATTTAAATACTTAAAATATATTAGAATCATATTCAATTTCTGGTTAACTATCATTTTAAAATATTTGCCATAACATTACGTATTATCCATAATTTGGAAATCGAATCAACTTATCACTCGTAAAACAATCGTTATGAAATCCTCCTTTTTGTTTTGTTATATACAACAAACAACTCATCACTTACCTTTTTGAATAAACCTATTTTAAATTTCATCTTATTACCTTCGAAAATCATTATATATTCTCAAATTCCTTTTTATTCCTTCTTTACTAAGGAACTATCATTTCGTATTCTCAAGCCATTTTTATTTCCTTTTAATTAGGAATCCCATAATGAATATTCCAAATTATTCAAATTATTATTCCTCAATATAAATCACTTCCAACATCTCCACCCTTTACTACTTATATCATCCTTCGATAATCCTGAAGTTGTTCAAGTTGGGGTATTTTAATTACCTCTCAGACCTTGATCAAACACATTCTTATCATAAGATAAATATGACTTGTAATTCCATAAACCCATATTCATTTTTATACCGCTTCACTATTATAACGACCCGAACTTCCCCATAGAGGAGAGCCCGGATTGCTTTGAGGACAACACATATCGGAACACAAACAGAAGAACATTCCATTGCTTATTGCATCAATTCCATCAGAATACAAGAATATACAGAGTATGAATAAATATTATACAACAGGGAATATCAGAGATTTAAATACATTACTACAGCGGAAAAATAATACAAAACATAACTGAAAGAAATACACAGATACAGAGCTTTCCGAATATCACTTCAGTTGTAAACCAGGATCCTATGGATATAAATCTGCAAAACCAAAACTACTAGCTGCCCGTGCGGAAAATAAGGGCACCCAGAGTTTAGGTTAAAACAATAAACTCCAGGTCAGTCATGTGACTGGTGTGAGAATTAAAACAGTTATTAATCTTTATTTTTAAAGTTAGGTAAATCAAGGGACCACGCCGTATAACATGGAGCGGGTTTCTACCCAAGAATACCAGTGCATAAAACAAACAGCGCAATGCTAAATAAAGAAAAATGAAGCTATTATAAGACCCAGTCCCATCACACAATACAACGCAAGCCGGAGGATAGGGTTTTACCTTATAATAGCCAAAGAATGCTTGATACACTAAATCATCTTTTATTATTACTATAAGTGAAGAAAACAAGTTCAATCATAATGTACAAATCATAGACGGCATAAGTGCCCCATACAACTATTTCGCCAATACTAGGCTCTACAAATAAAACCAAAATATCACGTATTGGAAATTGGATTCCATCATAAGTTGAGGCAAGGGGCAAGCTCCTCTCCGTTCGAGACACTCTAGCAAATGCCTCAGGACCACACACAGCAATCCTAGATCTTCAGGGTCGGTCCTCTCTTACTTTTGAGAATTAGTTATTCCTGAACACACATTTCCTGGTCCTATAGGACCTATATCCAAGGCACCTCGCATCCAACAACCACACAGGTAAAAAGTATATAAATGTCAGGGCTGGTAGGTCACTGACATCACCCATAGCTAGAAAGAAACGTCGTGCTCTCCCTGTAGTCACTATCCCGTTTTTGACTCATACCGAGGTGTGAGGCTCGCGAATTAACGCTATACACAAAGCTATGCCACATAGGCTGTGCTTTGATCATCAACCACAAGACTTTGCTTTTCAACAAAAGCCTTGATTATCTGCCACTTAGGCATGCCACACAGGCAATTCATTCCATGCGACTGATGTCCATCGATATACAACCTCTGAGCTCGTATGTCTCAGAGAAGGGCGTTAAGCAAGAGAATAAATTCTCCACCACCAAATAGATGTATATTTAACAGAGATCAATCAACACAGAATAAAATCCAATGCCAGACACACAGTCCATTTTTCAAGTTCGTTCTGGGTCTGAACGAAACTGAAGGAACCTTATTCCTCGCATATCCATCGATCTCCAAGTACGTCTGGACGATCACCAACTGACTCCCTCCTCTTGGGTGTACAGCCCAATCAAGATCATCAATAATTATCCAAACGACGTGAAGACCTCCGGTCTTCAACCACCGTCTTCATCTTCGACCTATCGTCAAATCAGTTATTCAGAATGGGTATCGACCCGGCCTTTCCAAATAACCCACGTATATAATAAACAAGTGTTACACAAACGCAACATAGCCTCATTCCAATTCAGAATATTCTTTTATTCAAATATCCACATTCTTGGGGAAAGGTTCCCATTAATTTTACCAAAGATAAATTCTTCTAAATTTATTCTTTAATCTTCCTTTGGATATCATTTCAAACGATGTTAAGGTTTTCCAAACTAGTCGGGATTAGCGAACCACACCGAAGTAGTTATTTATTTTATTTCCCAATCCCAACCTATTCATCCCATGGAGCAAAACTGGTAATACTCCATATCTAACACCACGGTGTTATCGATAAATATTAATTACCATTTCACGTTCAAATCTAATTAAAGATTTAACTATCGCTTGGAGCAAAACTGGTGATACTCCATTCTCGATCACTTTAATCTAATTAAAGATTCATTAAAACTCCACTTAGTTTTAATCTTCCCAAAAATCAATATCCTATCATTTACTGGGTTAAAGAACCAATGTCATCTAAAACACGGTTCACGATAAACCCAAAATCTCATTCCATTGTTAATTGGGTTAAAGAACAGGTGTTATTCAAAACACCGCTCACGATAAACCCCAAAAACCAATTTAAATTCAATTCCAATCAAATACTAATTAACTGGACAATTTCACTAAATCTTAATTAAAAGATTTATTCTTTTCTAAACTGGGTTCAAGAACAGTGTTATTTAAGACATCATTCACGACAAACCCAAAATCCCATTTGATATTAAATACAAGGCTCTGAATGGAAAATATATCGGCTTATATTCAATATTAAATTCTGAAACCAACAAATATCGTATCAGAAATAACGATATAAATATACCTTTCAAATTTCCACAACCATATCTGTATAATCACGAAATCCAACATCGAAATATTCTGAAGATAATTTCGATTCAAATCCATTCCTATTCGTATATTGGAAATTCTAATTATTTTTAAAACCACTTTAAATCTAGTTCAAAACTAGTTCATTTCGATAAAAATATATTTTTATCCTTTCAAATGTGGAATTTTTCATCCCGGTTCTTTCCAATTCATTTATTATGATTTTACACAAATTATTAATATTTTTAATAATTTTATCAAGGCCCATTCAGCCGATTTCCAATAACGCTCGTCGAACTGCACTTACAACGACCTTTTCCAAATTTGATTTAGACATAATTCCAAATCCAACTATTAGATTTCAAATTTCTAATATTCATTGGAAAGCTCTTTTCGATACGAACCCAACGGTTCCGGTTTTTGGAGAACCCGACGGTCGGATCTCCCATAACGTCAACTCGAAGTCAATGGTCAAAATTCGTGAACTGCTGTGGCGCGGCGCGTTCTATTCAGGCCATTAATATATATAATATATCGTCGA
The DNA here is from genome assembly GCA_030737875.1 of Allium sativum. Lineage (NCBI taxonomy): Eukaryota > Viridiplantae > Streptophyta > Magnoliopsida > Asparagales > Amaryllidaceae > Allium > Allium sativum. The sequence continues at coordinate 313,328,420 of CM060922.1, read as the reverse complement.
TTTCAATTCAAAATGTATTTTATAAATCGTTTTAAATTCGTTTTCAAAACAATTTCAACTTCATATTCAATTTCAAATCAAAATTGAATATTTCATATCATTAATATATAAATGATAATATTTTCTAAACGTTATATTTTGAAATCACTTCCTTTTATATATTAATTATAACAACGAATATAATCGATATAAATATCGTTCGCGTCAAAATGGCGCATATCTAATCAACACGGCTTTATATATTACAATAACTTCGTTATTCTATTCAACAAATGAATATTTCCTTCAACACATGAATATTTATATTTATTTCAACACATGAATATTCTTAACACATGAGTATCGTCAACACATGACTATTTTTGTTATTTAATATATTTTATAAAATATTTCATTCAACACATCATAAGTTTCAACACATGAATATTCTCAACACATGAGTATCGTCAACACATGACTATTTATTCTATTCAACACATGAATTTTCTTTTATAAAATAATTTTTATTTTCCAAATTGAAATGAGGCCCAATCAATTACAATATAATGTTAATTATATGGATTCCATACAGCACATGTATATAATAGCAATGATAAATAATCAACCATCATCCAAAGTGCACCACACAGCTGCATAAGCATTAAATATAAATAATTAACGCTTACACAGTCTGTCAATCAAACGATCGACACACCACTAAACAATTGGGATTAGTGTACGTCAAATATCATCCCAACACCCGTGTGGGGTTTCAAATCAACAAACACAGATTTTTATTTGTGTTGTTGGGCAATGTGTAAAATTTATCGTCCCAATTAATATCCTTCAAATAGGTGTACATAAACAAATCGTCTGAGTTGTAAACGAATATTTATTTATTCACATTCACGTTAAAAATTATATTTTTAACAATAAACAATTTATTTCAACACATGAATATTTATTATTATTCATTCCACCTCACACAATCAATTTTTACCACACAACAAAATCAAACAAGTCGTCCATGGCCTGTGGACGACGGGTGTCGGGTGCTACTAAGCACCGTCTGCATCCTAGTATATATTTTTAACTAGAAAACAAGAATTAAAGTGAGAAGTTCTCACCAAGAGCTAAACCAAACAACGCGACTCTTCATATGTAGGAAATCTTCATCGTGTCTCCAACAAGATCTGTTTCACGCGGTATATGTTAAAATTTATATTTTTAACAACGCTACTTCCTATGTAAAGATTATATTTTTATACCTCTACTTCTTACATGAAGATCGAATTTTTATCGCTACTTCATATATATAAAAATCGAATTTTTATATCGTTGTCACACATATGAAAATCATATTTTTATATGCTAAAAATCGCATCTTCCTACCTTTAAAAATCAGATCTTTTTACCTTTAAAAATCGCATCTTTTTAATTAAAAAAAACACATCTTTCCTTAACTAAAAATCGGATTTTTACATAACTAAAGATGACATCTTTTTTATTCTAAAAAACCTAACTTTTCATATCTAAAAATGTAATCTTTTTATTTATGAAAATCGTATCTTTATACTCCTAAAAATCAAAACTTTATATAATTAAAAATCATAAGTTTAACTATAAAAATCATATTTTTATATTGCATACTTGTATAAAGTTGAAATCAAACACTCACCTTTGGCGCTGATGGAGCGGGGCGGTGACGACCAAGTGGTGGTGGCCTCGAGTGGTGCTTCGCGACAAAGAAAGAGGGGCTTTCAAATCTTGAAAGCAACTAAAAGTCGGGTCTTTGGAAGGAGGGGGTCAATGGGCTGCCTTAGGTGGCTTGGGGGAGGGTGCCAGCATCAGGGAAGGTGGCAGGCGGGGGTGCGATCTCCGGCGTCGCGGCTAGGGCAGGGTATGGCGGCGGTTTTGGATCTTCGGTTTGGGATTGGGGGGAAATCAAAGTGGAGAGAGAAAGGAGGAGGTGGCAGCGTCGAATGGGGGGGTGCGGTGGTCCTTGCGTCGGCGGTGGTGACGTGGAGGAGAGGCGACGGGGGTAGCGGCTTCGTGGAGTTTTTTTTTCTTTTTTTCTCTTCTGGAAAAATACGACTGAGTGGGGGAGGATATGGAGTGGGGGAGAGGAAATTTTAATTATCTAATTATTTTATTCTCTATATAACTGCTTTTCCATTCGAACTCAAATTCAAACCCAATGACTGTCACCCCTAGCTAATTACCCTCATTCTGAACACAATGGGATATGTTTCATAAGCCAATTTTATCGTTTCGATCAGTTTTGCTTCAAATTAAAATATAAATCATTATATATTCAATTTAAACGTACATTTCAATTTACTGGAGCCATATACGGACTCTAAAAATTCTAGAAAAATTATTTATAACTTCGTATCAACGATACGGTCATAACAAAACTAATTTCGTCAAATTTGAAGACCGTTTGAAAAATGGCCATTTTCTAGTCGATCCAACACGTTTTACTTTGCCACGCTCACATATTGATTCAAAAAATTACGAATTTTGGAATCTAGCAATGATTTCGCATCACGGATCCAATAAAAGTGGTTTTGTCGAAAACCGAGGTTGTTTGCAAAATTTCCATTTTTAAGGGCCAGAATTCCATAGCTACTATTCTGAATTTTCAATTGGGCATAACTTTTGATTCCCGCTGTGAAATTTTGATTTTTCGGATTCTTTGGAAAGATATTTTCAAATAGATTCTAATATTTTTGGTTTCGCCAAAATCTGTTTTATTTTGAATCCTGTGCATTAATTTGAAATTTGAAATCGAATTTTCAAACTACCGCGCCATTTTCAATTCCTTTTAGAATTAAAAATAAATATTTATATTCGAACGACGATCTATATAAATACATACGTTCTATTTCTACTCAAAATAAATTTCTCGTCATTATTATTTAAAATAAATCATTTTAAATATTCAAAATTCGCTAAATTTGCCAAAATAAAAATTTTAAATTGGCTCGGATTTCCGGGTAATTACCATCTCCCCCACTTAAAACTTTTCGTCCCCAAAAAGGAACGAAGCTTTAAGTTGTTTAACTAATCAACTCAACTTCCATTATTTTCATTACGGCTTAAGTTCTTCAACTTTTCAGTTTCTAAGAACTTTTCATTTTTTTCAAAATTTGGCTAACACCCTAAATTTTTGAAAAATTTCGCCATAACCTCCCCTGCACTGGGAGCTTCAGGATATTTCAAATAGCCTCCCATGGCCCTCACCAATCCAAATGAAAAAGAAAAAGCCAAGCGGCTAGCCAATCGGCTCATAAAATCATCAAATTCCTAAGAAATACAATAAACATGTACCTATTTATCGGGCAAACAATTTTATTCTTCTGCTCTAGCCTCCTTTCTATGACCTGTTCAATGGATATACATGTATATGCATGCAATTGTAATCATTTTTCAATACAGTTCAATATTCGGTTCAATTTGGCATAATGGTTCAAAATTTTAATAAATGAAACCAATAATCAAACAACACAATCAGCAATCAATTAGCGGATTATCGTTTCGAATTCATAATTTGTTATATATACAGAAAATCATGTTTTTGGTGCCAAATCACAACAATAAATCCTATCTAGTTTTGGTTCTCACACTAGTCTGATGGAAATATATAGATATCCTACTTTCGAAACTCGAAGATAAATACTGGTGATGGCGCGCCATCATCAGAATCATGTCCGGGCGACTAGAGTGTGATTCTATATCTATCTAGTATATTAAAACTTCGAATATACGTTCATGACGCGTATATGCAAAATCTTTATGTACTCGATTGTCCAAATCAATATAAAATAAAATATTCAAATACGCACAAAATGGTTTAAATTTTCAAAATAAATTTTGTTTTCAATTTTTAATACTCTTTACACTCGTTCTAGGATACTACTGATCCCATCTCTAACGAGTCATTCTTATTGGACATTACTAGTCCAATCTCTAAAGAACTCTTTCGTTTGGTTCTAATGTGTCTTGTTCTCGAGCTCTGTAAACCAAAGCTCTGATACCACTCTATAACGACCCGAACTTCCCCGTAAAGGAGAGCCCGGATTGCTTTGAGGACAACACACATCGGAACACAAACAGAAGAACATTTCATTGCTTATTACAACAATTCCATCAGAATACAAGAATATACAGAGTATGAATAAATATTATACAACAGAGAATATCCGAGAGTTAAAAACATTACTGCAGCGGAAAAATAATACAAAACATAACTGAAAGAAATACACTGATACAGAGCTTTCTGAATACCACTTCAGCTATAAACCCGGATCCTGTGAATATAAATCTGCAAAACCAAAACTACTAGCTGCCCGTGCGGAAAATAAGGGCACCCAGAGTTTAGGTTAAAAGAATAAACTCCAGGTCAGTCGTGTGACTGGTGTGAGGACTAAAACAGTTATTAATCTTTATTTTTAAAGTTAGGTAAATCAATGGACCACGTCGTATAACACGGAACGGGTTTCCTCCCAAGAATACCACTGCATAAAACAAACAGCGCAATGCTAAATAAAGAAAAATGAAGCTATTATAAGACCAAGGTCTCATCACACAATGCAACGTAAGCCGGAGGATAGGGATTTACCTTATAATAGCCAAAGAATGCTTGATACGCTAAATTTCATCTTTTATTATTACTATAAGTGAAGAAAACAAGTTCAATCATAATGTATAAATCATAGATGGCATAAGTGCCCCATACCACTATGTCGCCAATACTAGGCTCTACAAATATAACCGAAATATCACGTATTAGAAATTGGATTCCATCATGAGTCGAGGCAAGGGGCAGGCTCCTCTCCATTCGAGACACTCTAGCAAATGTCTCAGGACCACACACAGCGATCCTGGATCTTCAGGGTTGGTCCTCTCTTAATTTTGAGGATTAGTTATTCCTGAACACACGTTTCCCGGTCCTATAGGACCTATATCCGAGGTGCCTCGCATCCAACAACCACACAGGTAAAAAGTATATAAATGTCAGGGCGGTAGGTCACTGACATCACCCATAGCTAGAAAGAAACATCGTGCTCTCCCTGCAGTCACTATCCCGTTTTTGACTCATACCGAGGTGTGAGGCTCGCGAATTAACGCTATACACAAAGCTATGCCACATAGGCTGTGCTTTGATCATCAACCACAAGACTTTGCTTTTCAACAAAAGCCTTGATCATCTGCCACTTAGGCATACCACACAGGCAATTCACTCCATGTGACTGATGTCCATCGATATACAACCTCTGAGCTCGTATGCCTCAGAGAAGGGCGTTAAGCAAGAGAATAAATTCTCCGCCGCCAAACAGATGTATGTTTAATAGAGATCAACAACATAGAATAAAATCCAATGTCAGACACACAGTCCATTTACAAGTTCGTTCTGGGTCTGAATGAAACCAGAGGAACCTTATTCCTTGCATATCCATCGATCTCCAAGTACGTCTGGACAATCACCAACTGATTCCCTCCTCTTGGGTGTACAGCCTAATCAAGATCATCAATAATCATCCAAACGACATGAAGACCTCTGGTCTTCAACCACCGTCTTCATCTTCGACCTATCGTTGAATCGGTTACTCAGAATGGGTATAAACCTGTCCTTTTCGAATAACCCGCGTATATAATAAACAAGTGCTACACAAACGCAAAATATGCTTCATTCCAATTCAGAATATTCTTTTATTCGAATATCCACATTCTTAGGGAAAGGTTCCCATTAATTTTATCGAAGATAAATTCTTCTAAATTTATTCTTTAATCTTCCTTTGGATATCATTTCAAACCATGTTAAGATTTTCCAAACTAGTCGGGAATAGCGAACCACACCGAAGTAATTATTTATTTTATTTCCCAATCCCAACCTATTCATCCCATGGAGCAAAACTGGTAATACTCCATATCCAACACCATGGTGTTATCGGTTTAATTACCATTTCACGTTCAAATCTAATTAAAGATTTCACTATCGCTTGGAGCAAAACTGGTGATACTCCATTCTTGATATCTTTAATCTAATTAAAGATTCATTAAAACTCCACTTAGTTTTAATCTTCCCAAAAATCAATATCCTGTCTTTAACTGGTTAAAGAAAGAATGTTATCTAAAACACGGTTCACGATAAACCCAAAATCACATTCCATTGTTAATTGGGTTAAAGAACAGGTGTTATTCAAAACACCGCTCACGATAAACCCCAAAAACCAATTTAAATTCAATTCCAATCGAATACTAATTAACTGGACAATTTCACTAAATTTTAATTAAAAGATTTATTCTTTTATAAACTGGGTTCAAGAACAGTGTTATTTAAGACATCATTCATGACGAACCCAAAATCCCATTTGATATTAAATACAAGGCTCTGAATAGAAAATATATATGCTTATATTCAATATCAAATTCTGAAACCAACAAATATCGTATTGGAAATAATGGTATAAATATATCTTTCAAATTTCCACAACCATATCTGTATAATCACGAAATCCAACATTGAAATATTCTGAAGATAATTTCGATTCAAATCCATTCCAATTCGTATATTTGAAATTCTGATTATTTTTAAAACCACTTTAAATCTAGTTCAAAACTAGTTCATTTTGATAAAAATATATTTCTATCCTTTCAAATGTGGAATTTTTCATCCTAGTTCTTTCCAATTCATTTATTATGATTTTACACAAATTATTAATATTTTTAATAATTTTATCAAGGCCCGTTCAGTCGATTTCCAATAACGGTCGTCGAACTGCACTTACAGCGACCTTTTCCAAATTTGATTTGGACATAATTCCAAATCCAACTATTAGATTTCAAATTTCTAATATTCATTGGAAAGCTCTTTTCGATACGAACCCAACGGTTCTGGTTTTAGGAGAATCCGACAGTCGGATCTCCCGTAACGTTAACTCGAAATCAATGGTCAAAATTCGCGAACTGTCGCGGCAGGGCGCATTCTATTCAGGCCATTAATATATATAATATATATATTTCGTCGATTTCAATTCAAAACTTATTTTATAAATCGTTTTAAATTCGTTTTCAAAACAATTTCAACTTCATATTCAATTTCAAATAAAAATTGAATATTTCATATCATTAATATATAAAAAATAATATTTTCAAAACGTTATATTTTGAAATCACTTCCTTTTATATATTCATTATATATAATCGATATAAATATCGTTCGCATCAAAATGGCGCATATCTAATCAACACGGCTTTATATACTTCAATAACTTCGTTATTCTATTCAACAAATGAATATTTCCTTCAACACATGAATATTTATATTTCTTTCAACCCATGAATATTCTCAACACATGAGTATCGTCAACACATGACTATTTTTGTTATTTAATATATTTTATAAAATATTTCGTTCAACACATCATAAGTTTCAACACATGAATATTCTCAACACATGAGTATCGTCAACACATGACTATTTATTCTATTCAACACATGAATTTTCTTTTATAAAATAATTTTTATTTTCCAAATTGGAATGAGGCCCAATCAATTACCATATAATGTTAATTATATGGATTCCAAACAACATATGTATATAATAACAATGATAAATAATCAACCATCATCCAAAGTGCACCACACAGCTGCATAAGCATTAAATATAAATAATTAACGCTTACACAGTCTGTCAATCAAACGATCGACACACCACTAAACAATTGGGATTAGTGTACGTCAAATATCATCCCAACACCCGTGTGGGGTTCAAATCAACAAACACAGATTTTTATTTGTGCTGTTGGGCGATGTGTAAAATTTATCGTCCCAATTAATATCCTTCAAATAGATGTACATAAACAAATCGTCTGAGTTGTAAACAAATATTTATTTATTCACATTCACGTTAAAAATTATATTTTTAACAATAAACAATTTATTTCAACACATGAATATTTATTATTATTCATTCCACCTCACACAATCAATTTTCACCACATAATAAAATCAAACAAGTCGTCCATGGTCTGTGGATGACCGGTGTCGGGTGCTACTAAGCACCGTCTGCATCCTAGTATATATTTTTAACTAGAAAACAAGAATTAAAGTGAGAAGTTCTCACCAAGAGCTAAACCAAACACCGCGACTCTTCATATGTAGGAAATCTTCATCGTGTCTCTAACGAGATCTGTTTCACGCAGCATATGTTAAAATTAATATTTTTAACAACGCTACTTCCTATGTAAAGATTATATTTTTATACCTCTACTTCTTACATGAAGATCGAATTTTTATCGCTACTTCATATATATAAAAATCGAATTTTTATATCATTGTCACACATATAAAAATCATATTTTTACATGCTAAAAACCGCATCTTCCTACCTTTAAAAATCGCATCTTTCTACCTTTAAAAATCGCATCTTTTTAATTTAAAAAAAAACACATCTTTCCTTAACTAAAAATCGGATTTTTACATAATTAAAGATCACATCTTTATCATTCTAAAAATCCTAACTTTTCATATCTAAAAATCTAATCTTTTTATTTATAAAAATTGTATCTTTATACTCCTAAAAATCAAAACTTTATATAATTAAAAATCATAGCTTTAACTATAAAAATCATATTTTTATATTTCATACTTGTATAAAGTTGAAATTAAACACTCACCTTTGGCGCTGATGGAGCGGGGTGGTGACGGCCAAGTGGTGGTGGCCTCTAGTGGTGCTTCGCGACAAAGAAAGAGGGGCTTTCAGATCTTGAAAGCAACTAAAAGTCGGGTCTTTGGAAGGAGGGGGTCAATGGGCTGCCTGAGGTGGCTTGGGGGAGGGCGCCAACATCAGGGAAGGTGGAAGGCGGGGGTGCAATCTCCGGTGTCGCGGCTAGGGCTGGGTATGGCGGCGGATTTGAGCATCGGTTTGGGGGTTGGGGGGAAATCGAAGTGGAGAGAGAAATGAGGAGGTGGCAGCGTCGAATGGGGGGGAGGGTGCGGTGGTCCCTGCGTCGGCGATGGAGCCGAGGAGGAGAGGCGACGGAGGTAGCGGCTTCGTGGAGTTTTTTTTCTCTTTTTTTCTCTTCTGGCAAAATATGACTGGGTGGGGGAGGATATGGAGTAGGGGAGAGGAAATTTTAATTTAATTATTTAATTATTTTATTCTCTATAAAGTTGCTTTTCCATATGAACTCAAATTCAAACCCAATGACTGTCGCCCCTAGCTAATTACCCCCATTCTGAACACAATGAGATATGTTTCATAAGCCAATTTTATCATTTTGATCAGTTTTGCTTTAAATTAAAATATAAATCATTATATATTCAATTTAAACGTACATTTCAATTTACTGGAGCCACATATGGACTCTAAAAATTCTAGAAAAATTATTTATAGCTTCGTATCGAATATACGGTCCTAACAAAACTAATTTAGTCAAATTTGAAGACTGTTTGAAAAATGGCCATTTTCTAGTCGATCAAAATTGACTGAAACTGTTAAAACACGTTTTACTTCGCCACGCTCACATATTGATTCGAAAAATTATGAATTTTGTAATCTAGCAATAATTTGACATCACGGATCCAACAAAAGTGGTTTGTTGAAAACCAAGGTCGTTTGCAAAATTTCCCTTTTTAATGGCCAGAATTCCATAGTGACTATTCTGAATTTTCAACTGGGCATAACTTTTGATTCCCGCTATGAAATTTTGATTTTTCGGATTCCTTGGAAAGATATTTTCAAATAGATTTTAATATTTTTGGGTTCGCCAAAATCCGTTTTATTTTGAATCCTGTGCATTCATTTGAAATTTGAAATCGAATTTTCAAACTACCGCGCCATTTTCAATTCCTTTTAGAATTAAAAATAAATATTTATATTCTAATGACGATCTATATAAATATATGCGTTCTATCTCTATTCAAAATAAATTTCTCGTCATTATTATTTAAAATAAATCATTTTAATTATTCAAAATTCGCTAAAATTGCCAAAATAAAATTTTTAAATTGGCTCGGATTTCCGAGTTATTACAACTATTGTATTAAAATATGATTTTATAAAACCTTCTTGCTTTTGAAATCTCCTTTTTAAAATATAAGGTCATTATTAAATTCATTGATTAAGTAAATGATTAATACACGCTAACTTTTTAACTTTAACTCCTTTAAAATTCTTTGTTCCATTATCTGGATTTCTAATTCAAATCATATTACTAAACATTTTACCAAATTCAATTATAGAAATCCCTTACCTAATTCTTTAAATCATTTCCTTTGGGGAAATCTTATTTCAGTGTCATCCATTACACCTAATGCCATCATTAGGTAATGTTACTTTACAATTTAATGCTTTAACTTCCCATCGCCTTATTAATAACTCATTTACACATCTCTGGTTCAATATAAAGCACTTTTCCATCTCGATTTACTTTACTTAAAATATTAAGTAACATTTAATCTTAAGCTTACCGTATTCATTTAAATCACTTTAAAACTTCATTTACCATATTCGGTTTAAACGTAAACCCGTTCATAAACTTCCTTTGAATTTTAATTAGATTTTATTTCTCACTTTAATTATTTACTTAAATGAACTTCATTTAAGAAATAATTCCTTAAAATTAAATAAAGATTATAATTTACTTCATCATTAACTGGAATTAAATTTCCTTTGTAAAATCTCATTAGGTCAAACAACTATTCGCTAAATTATTTCATTAGATTAATCGACCCAATCTAATTTAATTAAATAATCAATCACTGAGTTGGCTTGGTAAATCTTAAAACATGATTAACCCATTAATCAACTCTAATTCGTCTTCTCATTTTGAATTGATAAATAACATTTGTTAATCCAAATAATCTCATTTATATCGATTATTATTAAATAAACAATAATCTATTTCCAAATAATCTCATTTACTTGTTTCTTAAAAACAATAAATCCTAGTTATTAATCATCAAATTAATTACCGCCTACCTGCTTACCAGTTTTATTAATATAAGAATCACCTTTATCTAATTATTCAGTAATTACGGTGAAGCACGTGCTTCACACAAGGCAGAATTTGATACAAAAATCGTGGTTAAAACAAACGATATATATATGGTTGGTTTATTTTCTTTTTATAAACTTCTTTTAAAATAGTATATTTTAAAAATCTATATTTAGTTATAAAAATATATTTCATAATTTCATTACTGACAGTAAATCAAAACAGTTTGATTTTTTGGCCATCTGCTATAAATTTCTCAACCAATATTCGCATTGGTTAATTAACCAAACAAATGTTGGATTCGGGTTTAACAATCAATAAACAATTCAATAATCCAATCACATGTGTTCAACAGTATCATAAATGATCAAATACCAATGAATTTGAGGAATCCGGTTGGATTCCTCCAACCTGTCCTTCCCTGCGTCCAATGGGTTATCTCAAAATACAACAGATCATTCCATATAGTAATATAAACATGATGAATTAATTTAACTAACCACGATCAACCAATTACGACCATTCAATCATCATTTTAAATTCAATCCGTTTATTTTATTATAAACGTACCCAACAAGGTGGGTTATTTTATTTGGAAATCATCGTTTAAAAATAACGATGTTATTCTATTTAAATTAAACAACCATTTAATTTAAATAAATGATATCAAAATATTCAACAATCATCAAACAACCAATAATTAACAGCCATAACATACGGATGATAAACCCGACGTATAATTATAATAAGTGGGAACTGTACTCAACTTGGTTTCTTTATTTATTGCTGAAGCGGTTTGTTCCTGTTAAATAAAACAACCATTTCTTCCAGTTGTCTCCCTCTCTGTTCAATTTCATTTCATAATATTATTTCTATCGCCACGATTCCATTTTATATCTTCATCATTCAATCCTAATAACGTAATAAAATTAATCCACGTTATAGTATTCAATTTTAAATAGATCGAAGTTAATGGTATTATGCAATCATATGTTTTATTAACCAACTTATTGTCTACTATAATAACTAATATATTATATTTATCAAGTTATTCTATCAATGTTATAAACTTAAACTATATTATCCAAATGTTCTAATATATGGAAACATACAGTATATTATATTATATGAATTGTTTATGAATATTACCAAGGTATTATGTTAAGTATAAATAAATCAGCTATCACTTTTCTTGATAGCAATATTATAGAAATGTTGATACATCATTATACTTTAAATAGGTTGAGGCATCTATACGTTATAAAACACATAGGCTAAAACTACTCACTTTATACTCAAACCGGCTGATGCTCCTTGCACACTGCTTTCGTATTCAAAAGCCCGCGTCTTCTTGGATTGTACATGCCCTACCTCCTCTTCCCTTCCATATTGTCTGCTCGCTTCTGCTTCCTGCTTTATTCTTCTTTTCACATTCAACACACATACCATTTTTTTATAAAAGGCCTGAGGCCCAACAATTCTTTTTCGGTCCTTATGTACAACTTAACCCCTTAACCCGCGAAGCTACTGCTTCTTCTTCCCCGAAGTTTTCTGAAGTCCCCCTCCTCTGTACCCCGTGTACCACTGACATCACCCAAACCACTGCGAACCACCGAACAAAATTCACTACTCAACTTCTCTCCTCAATCCAAACCCGCCTACACCATTATCTCCCCTTCTTATGCCCTCTGTTCCGATCGACGGCGCCAAAGTCCAACCCAGTTCGGACACTTTATGTGTCCAGATTTCACAAAAAAATTCTACAGGTGCGCCATTCGATGCTCATCGCTCCTCAACTCATTAATTCGCATATTAGCCTCCAAAACTCGATAAAACTGAAAACCTAGATCACAACTTCATTCGTTGGTTACCGCTGCATCACCCGAGATTGATACGTAGTCGAAGATGACATTGATATGAATCTAACTGGGCTAGTTTCAGGATTTTAGAGTGATTATTTGATTTTTAAAAATACAAAGAAGCTTTTCAAATAAAATTTTCTTCACTGTATTTTTTTGTATCTGATGGAAACGAAGCATATGTCATGTATTTATAGTTGCGAACTACCTTGGCCATCACGGTTTCAAGTGTGGAGAGCACGACACTTAAGTTTGGCTATCACGCAAGGATCAGTAGGCCTGTATAGTTGGGTAGGATAGATTTCAACTGGAAGCGTTCTTTCTCTTCATAGCCATGCCCTGCTTCCCATAGCTGTGTATGGTAGGTTACTAGGAAAAATGAAAAGATGGTGTACGAATTTCCTGTGCGAAGGCAGAGAGAGGATTAGTATAGCTGTTGTAATGTTGATTTAGCTTGTAAGCTTGTCCTTTCATTGTCAGTAGTTGGTGACAAGTTTAACTTTTGTAGGCCTATGATCGATTTTGCGTAGACTTCAAATGTAAGAAATTTTAAATGGGCTTAGTACACATAGAACATGCCCTACACAGAACATATGCAATAGTTCCATGTGGACTGCTGGACAAAAGTAGATTAAATTTTATTTTGTTGGAATGACTTAACCTTATTGCGGTTTCACTACTTTTTCTTGAATTTGAAGTCCAGCATAACTTGTAAAGAAAAGTCATGGATGATAAAGTTTGGAAAAGGCAGCCATATACCAACCTAATTTAGTTTTCGTAATTCTTAAGTGTATCATTTTGTTTCATAACATATTTAATATACGCTATCTATATTATTTGTTACGCGTACACTTGAAGTTTTATATTTACCATATGATGATATATGCTACTACGTATGTTAAATTGTTCTTACACGAGGCCCCTGTGTTATGTGTTTCCATATATACACTTACAAGTGAGAAATTATTTTGATAATAGCTTATAAGTTAATATCGATAAATTATTGAATAAATTTCAAAAATAGATAAATCATTGTCGACAATTATGCCTGTATGGTATATGACTTCAGATTTAGCAAATATCTAATTATAATTCCGCATCAAAAAATTTTTGAGTTAACCAGTATTAAATTGTATAGAAAATGTTATTAAATATATTATATAAACGTTATCGTTTATTAACAATTTCCATAGTGACTATTTTAAAATTTGAACTGGACATAACTAACAATTTATGTATTGAAATCCTGATTTTCCTTTTCCATTAGAAAATTATCATCAAACAGGTTCAAACGTTTCTCGTTTCACAAAATTCCGACTTTTATCGGATCCTGTACATTCAGTTGAAGTTGAAAACTGAATATTATGAACTACCACGCCATTATGAGCTTGTTTATAATTATATCATTTAAACTCGATTTTAAATATTAAAAATCCATAAATATTTCAATTAAAATATTTAAACAAAATTAAATATTAAAATTATAATGGTCAAAAATCTGGGTCGTTACATTCTTCCCCCTTAAAATAATTTCATCCTTGAAATTGCTAAGGTAAGAAAAACGTCATAATTCATTATATTCTCCAAATTCAATTTATTCTAAATCAAAAACCTATTCGATATCAAAATAAAATTTTCGAAAATTTTCTAATACTTTAAATTACCAAAAAAAGGCAATGTCTCCTCTATACGAAGTGACATCTGCGATATCGCAGGAACAAATAATATATATTCATTGACTCACTTGGTCGGAAAACAAAACTCAAAACCCTAAAAATTTATTTTTTTGTGTAGGCGTACCGTATGCGAGCGCTATCGAGTATATTTGCTCAACGTATTGCGATCTACTTAACCAATATTAATCCTTGCTGTCTCCTGAGACCTGTACTCAAGTCACTTCAACACGTAAGTGACCATTATATGAAATTTTTAAATAATATTTTATTAGTCAACCAATATAATTTCACTATCTCCCAAGGCAACACTCAGAAAGGTATATGTAAATCATGCTTAAATCACCCAGTTTTAATTCATAAGCATTTCCATTCAAATTTCATTATACTGGAATTTTAGTTTTCGATCCATCCAACTTTTTATTTAAATAGTAATGAACTTATTTCAACCAATCTTATATTCAAACAACAGCCAATATACAGTCAATTCAACCAATCGTTCAATTTACATTAAAATCAGTATTCAACATTAATATTTACTTCACCAATTTAAGTCTTATTTCATGTTGATTTTTCAAACAATCCATTTTATAATTCCAATTCCGAATTTATTTCAAACACCATCACTCCAATTTATTTTGTCTTAACTAATCTTAAATTCTGATTTAAATTTCATTCTAAATTTCTCATTCACAATTATTTTTGGCTATACTAATCATTCAAATTCAAATTTTCATTTGAATTCCACCTAAATAAATCAATCAAACCGCAATGCGTTAATAATTTAATAAAATTATTCCTTTTATATACAAAATACGATTTGGGTAAAATTATTTCATTTACCCTATTAACAAAACAATATTGTGTACGTTCCCAGTCCAATGTTTTTCAACACTTGAACCGATCAACACAATACAAAACATTTGCATAAAAAATCTAAAATACGCTCTCATATATAAACACTCAACTTGTTCTAGAGTATTGCTAACCCCATCCCTATTAAGTCAAGCCACAAAGCCAAGGTTATTACTAAACCAATAGCTCTGATACCACTGTAACGACCAGGTAGGGATTCGACACCCGAATCCCGACACTAATACATAACACTGTATTATCTGCTAGAACTTAAGTAACGAAAACCACCTGATAGTTATTAGAAAGAAGTTAGAGGATGAGATAAGGAAGAAAGAAATATTAGAATAGAAGAAGAAGAAAGAAAGAACACAACACAGAGTCTCACATCGCAGCGGAACAAAATATAATATGAAACTAATTTTTTATTGAAACTTGAAAAATACTTACATCATCAGAGTACAACGATACATCTGGACAGTTATAACAACCTGTCCTTATATACACCACATAGTAGAATAAATATTAAATATCATATGTTTGAACTTCTCCAGTTCGTCTCTGAAATCCATGGCATTTGATAACCTGAACATGGAAACCGGGCTATCCCGAACGTTACAAACGACGGGTCAGTCCGGTGAACCAGAGTGAGAAAACTCATTAAGTTTAAATAACATCCATATTGATTTTAAAGTTCAAAAATTCTTTTGAAATAAAGGATAATAGTAAGACCAGTCCACACATAAACACGGACAGTTTTTACCTTACTATAATCCAAACCAGTTTTGAAATCATATATTGTCTAATATTATAATAGTGTATAAATACAAATAATTAACAATCTAGCGGAATGCTTGCATCTCACGCTCCACATATATAATATACAAACAAAACCACGGTGCTTATTGGAGATTGGATTCCGACTATGACAAGGTATGGAACCACCTACCGATAGTGTATCTCTAGAGGCGAATACACTAGATTCAACAAGAACGTCTTGCAACCCGGTCCACACATGACCGACCACACATTTCGCTTATGTGTATCGAATGTATATCACCAACGGTTGGAGCTACCCACCATTTCCCGAAAAGGGACATCATTGATAGATTAATGAAGCAAAAGGAATTTCTCTAGATAGGTGATTATACACCCTAATGGGTGCGACCCACATAGCCATGCTGCCTGCCCGATTCTTGTCATTTCTGTAACACCCCATAATTTTAAATATTAAAATTAAAAATTTTAAGTACACTTAATTGTTAAAGTGAGAATTTAGGGAAATGGGTTACGCCATTGCGTTCATCTCGAAATTCTTCTTGGAATAGAGTCCAAGTTTTCGTAAATCGGGCTTCGTATGAGGAAGTTATGGCCATAGGAAGTTTCAGTAATTTAAATAAATTAAAAACAGTTCAGATTAAAATTCAAAAATTCAAAATTCAAAATTCAAATGAGGAAGCGGGTTGGACGGGATTTCTCCTGCCCAAGGCCAGGTCGACCAGGGGGTCGACCTCCCCTATACAGGTCGACCTAGAGGTCGACCTACCCCCCGGGGCAGATCTGAAATGTGACGATCCTGACTTGTTGCTGAGTCTTACCTGACCTTTTGCTAAGTCACTAGGGCAGAGGTGGCAATTCTAGATAACTCTATCTAGTTTGGATGGTTGTGATTGCTCCTATGATAATCTAATGGCTTAGGTTGATTTAAACTTCTATATAAGCACGCATAGACTCAAGCTCTAAACCTAAACTAAATTAGTCTCTTGGCCACCATGCTGCCGCTAGAATAGTTCATTCTTCCTAAAGCTTAGGGATTGGCAAGTCAGAATTCTAATACAAAAGACAATGAATTATTCTCTTCTCTAATCCGTCTTTGTGAGTACAATTTCTTTCACAAAATAATTAATAAATTAATTATGATGAGTTATAATTAGGATTATGAGAACATGTCTGTTGAATCATGTGATGTTATTTAACTTTGTTATCTTCAGTTGGTGAACATATGACAGTTTTGTTAACTTATGTTGGTAGATCTATTTCATATGTCCAATCACATATGTTTAACTTGATTCATTTTATGACATTCGGTTTATATGCAAGTTTGGGATGTAAATCATATGCTAGTTTTTATATGAATCTTATGCAAGTCAGTTTTTACATATGCTAGTTGTATGTGAATCTTATGCAAGTTCGTATGCGAATTATACACAAGTTTTTATGTGAATCAAGTGTATACATATGCTTGTTTATATGCAAAACATGTTATAGTAGTTTACATGTTTAAATTCATATGCAAGTTTGTAGGAATCCATATGCGAGTTTAGGTAAAAACTATATTCACATTTTTAGGTGGAGACTATATTCACATATGCAAGTTTAGGTGAAAACCATATTCATATATGCAAGTTCACAATTTTATGTTTAGATCTATATTTAGATCCATGGTAGTTTATGCAAATTTTTGTTTTATATGTCCATTTCCTATGCAAGTTATTGGCTATGCGAACTTATGTTAAAATTCTTAATTGCAAAATAGATCTATTTTATGCGTTATGCAAGTTGTGATGTTTCTTTTCTTTTTATGAGTTAGACTATTTGCGAGTCTAACATATTTCATATTAAAACGTACGAATAGCGTGGGGACAATGGGAAAATATTAATTATGCAAATTGTGAATTAGCGTAAAATGGCTTTACAGGCATATAATTAATTAGAGACACTAATTGGTATAATTTATATACCTGGAAAGTATGGACATAATTTAGGTGGCAATTATGGACATAGATTAATTTGGAAATTATTAACAATTTGAATAGGGATAATTTATTCATATTGTGGTGAAATAATTGTGTGTAAAAATAAACGCCTAAGACACGAGGTTAGACTCGTTTGTGGTATAAGACTGCCCGGACCCGCCCGGCAAATCCAGCAACCACAAACGGTAGTCTAATGTGAGAGGTCGAAGGCATAAATTAAATGCGTAACAATTGTAAAGACATGAGGTTAGACTCTTTGCGGTATAAGACATTCCGGACCTGCCCGGCAAATCCAGCAACTGTGGACGGTAGTCTAATGTGGGAGGTCTTACAAGGTTACGGTTATAATGAATTAAGTAATACTTAACCAAGATAAACATGTGGTGGGACATGGGGGTTAAGTGCGTGACATGGGTGACATGTGAAATATGATTAGAAACACTTAACCAAGTTGAAACATGTAAGAAGACATGAATAAGAAGGGGTTAAGTAGGAAATCTTAGTGGGGACCAAGCATAGGTGGAAAGCTTGTGTCAAGTATGGTGGCCCTTTTCAAACCAGTAACCCATTAAGTATCATTGTGAGCTCGAGTTAGATCGAGGACGGGACACGCTTATTGGGTTTGATTGCAAGAGGTCAAAACAGGTTAGTCCAACGGGGTCATGTGCGTGCGTGGGCCCGAGCCGGTAGGTAAGACGTTGTTGCATCGTGTAGATATAAGCCATGCATCTTTAGTGGTATCGGGTTGCCACTTTGGGGAGTGATACACCCCATAGTGGGACTAGCACAGGTATCTACGAGTTAGGGAGCCGATCGCATGGGGGTAGTGGGTACAACTAGTGGAGATAGGGGCAGGCGGTACATATGAAGAGAGCTAAGGGTAAACGAAACTACCATTATTATTATTATGTTCAGTAGGTAAGATCAACTTTTAGGGTGACTAGTAATGGTGCAGTATAGTAATTATCCTATAGTGATTAGGAGCGAGGTTAACGCCAGAATATTCCTCTTGTTTGTTTTGTCTTGCCTACTTGTTTCACAGTCATTCCTTGTTTTACCAGTTTATGCCTTATCCTAATTACTTTAATAATTATGTTGTTAAAGTTATTAGACTCACCAGACTTTGTGTCTGACCCCCTTTGTTTTCGCCTCTTTTCTTCCTTCCCCCTCCCCCTAGGTTCTCAGGGTGGGACTAGTACTAGTGGAGTTTGATTTGGATCTCTTTCTCTCTCTTTTGGAAGTGCTTGGATTGCTGAAAGTAAAGTTCATCTTATCTCTTTTATGGCTACTTATGTTGGGGTTATGATTTTTACTTTATGTACTTCGAAAATAATTTGTCAAGATGGACATTAAGTGTACTTGTTTTTATTTTTGGTTTTTGATGTTGTTGTAACCAAACTATTTCTCTGCTATAATAAAAGTTGTTTTAATTATTCAAGTACCAATATATGTATCTGTCTTGTTATATTCTGTTCTATACACCAATAATACTCCATGAAAGTTAATGCATTCCCCTTGAGAGTGACATTAATCGATGTAGGATGTTACACGTGGTATCAGAGCCAGGTTAACAGAACAGATAAGGGATTTTGAAAAACTATTTTTTCAAAAGTATTTTGTAAAGAAATACTTTCAAAAATGGGTTTTAAGGAGAGTATTTTCAAGAGAAAAGTTTTTTTTTAAAAACATAACCCCCAAGAGTCATATATCTTTCCTTCGATTCTCCGTATTGAATCTCTTCCTTTTTCTTTTCAGCATGTCTGGATTACCCGAGATACCCGAAGGAATACCGATACCAACCTGGTCTAGAAGGTTTCTGGAGGCTAGGGCTACCGCCACAGGCCCAGCTAACATTCCTCCTCCCCCAGTTGCAGCCGCTCCTCCTCCTCTCCCTCCCCGCGTTGATACTTTTTCGAAGATATGCAAAGACTTTCGGGCATTAGGCGAGAAACATTTTCACAGGTCAGAGACGTTTGTCGAAGCTCAAAATTGGCTTAAGGAGGTGGAAGATTTGTTTGGTATCTTCAAGATAGAAGATGGAAGGAAGGTATGACCCACATTCCTATGGATGGATGGAAGATGGAAGATAGAAGATAGAAGATTTGGTTGGCTATGACCCACATTCCTATGGGGGCCACCTTTGAGAAATTGGTTGACATGGCACATATGCATGAAGAGGAGAAATGCGCTAATGCTAATAAGGCACCGAAAAAAAAAGGGGATCAAAAGAAGTCACAACAGCAACCTAAGAAAGGTGGTAAGGATAAAAATAGTAAAGGAAAGAAAAGGTGCTTTAATTGTGGAACACCAGGCCATCTGAGCAAGGACTGTAGGAAGAAGAAGAAGACTGGTTGTCTCAATTGTGGTGAGGCAGGACATCTGTTTAAAGACTGTCCGAGAAGACAAGGGCAAGGGCAGAGGGTAGGGTCTACTTATGGAGGGCAGGTTCAGACTCTCATGGCACCTGGGCAGGCAAGAGGGCAGGTTCATGCTCTCATGGCACCAGGATAGGAGAGAGGTAGAAACATTTCTGTTGAAAGTTTGGTTTTTCTGTTTGATCATCATGTTTGTACTTTGTTTGATTCTGGCGCTTCACACTCGTTTGTATCTGCTTCATTAGTTGAAACATTGCACCTAAATACTAGTCTAGTTACGGATCCCATAGTAGTCTCAAATCCTATTGGTGGTTTGGCTCATCTTTCAATGATTTGTCGGGATTTGAGAGTGTCTATCTTGATCGTAGAGTTTGAATGCAATGCCTTCGTTCTTGGCTTCACGGCATATGGGTTGATTTTAGGCATGTATTGGTTATCCAGTAATGGTGTCATCCTCGATTGTGAAAAGAGAGTGGTTAGACTTATGACTCGCCTCGGTAACACTCTCGAAATATCTTGTAATCCCATACATTCTGTTATGCTTAGCTACCTAGAATCTCTTGATGCGTCTGTTAAAAACATGCAATCTATTAGAGTAGTCCGTGAATACTCAAATGTATTTGAAGAGGTGAAGGGCTTACCTCCGAAGCGAGAGATAGACTTCCTCATATACCTTATTGATAATGCAAAACCCGTAGCTCTACCCGCTAGACACATGGCTCCAAGGGAGAGAAAAGATCTCAGTAAGCAAGTCAAAGAGTTGCTCGAAAAAGGGTTTATAAGGTGGAATATTTCTGAATTGGGTACTCCGGTAGTATTCGCTACCAAAGCGGATGGTTCACTTCGCCTATGCGTTGATTATAGGGAGCTAAACAAGCTGACCAAGAAAAATAGGCACCCACTTCCAAGAATAGATGACTTGTTTGATCAGCTTGTAGGTGCGTCGGTTTTCTCCCAACTAGATTTGGCTACCGGGTTTCATCAGCTAAGAGTGGCTGAAGATAGCATTGATAAGACTGCGTTCAGAACCCCGGATGGTTTCTTCGAATGGCTTGTCATGCCTTTCGGCTTGACAAACGCACCCGCTTACTTCATTGACTTGATGAGAAGGGTGTTCAGGGAGTTCCTTAATAAGTTTGTGGTGGTCTTCATAGACAACAATTTTATTTTCTCGAAGAATGAAGAAGAGCATGCTTTGCATTTAAGGGAAGTCATGGGTACTCTTCGTGCACATCAACTGAAAGCCAAATTCTCCAAATGCCATTTCTGGAGAGAAGAAATGAGGTTTCTTGGACATGTGGCGTCCAAAGAGGGGATAGCTGTGGACCCCACAAAAGTAGTTGCAGTGCAAGATTGGAAGGTTCCACGGAATGCAACCGAAGTCTGAAGCTTTCACGAGCTAGCGGGCTTTTACCAAAAGTTCATTAAAGACTCTGCAAAAATCTCAGCCCCACTCACGAGATTAACAAAGAAGAACCTAACTTTCGCTTGGGATTTGGATTGCGATATTGCTTTCCAACGTTTGAAAAGGGCTCTAACAACAGCCCCAGTTCTGACATTGCCTGATGGGAGCAAAATGTTTACCGTACACACAGACGCACGCAGTACAGGGTTGGGCACCGTCTTGATGAAAGAAGGCAAGGTAGTTTGTTATGGGGGAAAGCAATTGAAGGTACATGAGAAGAACTACCCAACGCATGATCTGGAGTTAGCTGCCGTTGTTTTCTCTCTAAAGTCATGGCGTCATTACCTATTAGGGGAAAGGTTTGAATTGTTTACTGACCATAAATCATTAAAGTACCTTTTCTCACAAAAAGATCTTAACTTAAGACAACAAAGGTGGATGGAATTTCAGGCCTCATATGATTTTTAGATTTCCTATATCCCTGGCAAGGGTAATGTGGTAGCATATGCCTTGAGTAGAAAGAAGCTGACCTTGAGTCCTCTCTTTGTAGAAAGGAAAAGCTTGGAGTACATAGCAAACTTTAACTTTAGACCCTCCTCTGAAATTGTACCTGGTCTGTTAGCATCGCTAGAGGTGCGGCCTACTCTTTTGGACTCAATAGGAACCGCGCAACGAGAAAACCCTCATTTAGTTGATATGATGGATAAGCTAGTTAGGGGGTGAGACTTCTAGTCACCTCAATAGATGCTCCATCGATGATAAGGGTTGGTTGAGACAAGATGGAATGCTATGCGTCCCACAAGCAAGGGATTTGGTGAAGACGGTTCTCGAAGAAGCACACCATTCTAAGCTGACCATACACCCATGCAGAAACACCCATGCAGAAACAAGATGTATAAAAATATAAAAAGGGTTTTCTTTTGGAATGGCATGAAGAGGGATGTAGCTGAGTTCATCGTTAAGTGGTTGATATGCCAGCAAGTCAAAGCGGAGCAGAAAATGACCGGTGGTCTGCTTCATCCTCTAGAGGTCCCACAATGGAAGTGGGATAGCATTTCGATGGACTTTGTTGATGGGTTGCCTAGGTCAAGAAGGGGCAATACCAGTATTTGGGTAATAGTGGACAGGCTCACTAAAATCGCTCACTTTATACCTGTTAAAAGTAGAAGGACTGCCTCATCCCTAGCATCCATTTATCTTAAAGAGATAGTTCGACTCCATGGGATACCCACCAGCATAGTGAGTGATCGAGATCCTATCTTTACGAGCGAGTTTTGGAAGAGTTTGCAAGAGGCTATAGGCACACAATTATGCTTAAGCATGGCCTGTCACCCCCAAACCGATGTTCAGATGGAAAGGGTGAACAGAGTATCGGAAGACCTCTTGAGCTTGTGCATTCTTGACTTTGGAGGGACATGTGAGGATAATCTTCCTTTGGTGGAATTCCCTTACAACAATAGCTACCATGCCACCATAGGAATGGCGCCCTTCGAAGCTTTATATGGAAGACCATGCCGATCACCAATTTGTTGGTGGGAGTCTACAGACAAGCTCGTACTTGGGCCAGACATGATTAGAGAAACCTCAGAAAAGGTGGACTTGATAAGAAGACGAATGAAGGCTGCACAAGATAGATAGAAGTCCTACGTAGACAAAAGAAGGACCGAGCTTGAGTTTGAGGTTGGAGATAGGGTGTTCCTTAAAGTATCTCCTTTGAGGAATATCATTCGCTTTGGGTCCATAGGAAAGCTAGCACCAAGATTTGTAGGACCATTTCCTATCATTGAAAGGATTGGGACGATGGCTTACAGAGTAGAGCTACCCGAAAGACTAGCTAGAGTTCATAATGCTTTTCATGTTTCTCAACTACAAAGGTTCTTACATGAGCCTGCGGAAGTGGTAGATCCAAGTATACTAGAGGAAGTAGAATTGGAACGAGAAGCGACTGTAAGAAGAATTCCAACTCGTATCTTGGGTACGGAAGTCAAAAAGCTACGCAACCGTGAAGTCAAGCTTGTTAAAGTTCAATGGAGTGACATTGAGGAAGACGCGACTTGGGAAACTGAGAGAAAAATACGCACAACCTACCCTTTTCTTTTTTAGGGTACTTCCTTGATCTCTTTTTCCATAAGTTTATTCATGCTTATATCTATCTTTTAAGTATATCTCCTCGATCCTATTCTGTATCCTTAGGTAGAAACCAATGGATGTAAACATGTATTTGAAGCATGTTATGATTGATGGTTGCGAGTGGTTGCTCGTGGATGCATGTACACACACATTAGGCACTAGATCGGCTCAATCACTTTCATATTGAATATAAATGTGTGTGCATATTTAAATTAATGGATGTATAATGGTTGTGTTACCATATGGATGCTGCATTTTGATGAATGGTTGTGCACACATGTAGAAGTAATATCTATCGTTAGGACTCTTTTGCATGCATGATGGACGCATGGCACTATCATGATTTGCATTAAGGAGGTCAACTGAATCAGTGGACCGCCTGATTTTGCATTGGATAAGGAACATATACACACACTTTTTGCATATGTTCATATGGCACTGGAAATCTTGTAAGGACAATGGATGCCTATGTTTGATGGTTGAATAGATGGATGATTGAATGTTAGGATATACATTCTCCTTAACTTGGAGATTTCGGGGGCGAAATCCTTTAAGGAGGGGAGGATGTAACACCCTGTAATTTTAAATATTAAAATTAACAATTTTAAAGTGAGAATTAAGGGAAACGGGTTACGCCATTGCGTTTGTCTCGAAATTCTGCTTGGAATAGAGTCCAAGTTTTCGTAAATCGGACTTCGTATGAGGAATTTATGGCCCTCGAAAGCTTAAGTAATTTAAATAAATTAAAAATAGTTCAGATTAAAATTCAAAAATTCAAATTTCAAACGAGGAAGCGGGCTGGGCGGGATTTCTCCCGCCCAAGGCCAGGTCGACCAGCGGGTCAACCTCCCTTATATAGGTCGACCTACCCCCCGGGGCAGATCTAAAATGTGATGATCCTGACTTGTTGCTGAGTCTTACCTGACCTGTTGCTGAGTCAGTAGGGCAGAGGTGGCAATTCTTGATAACTCTATCTAGTCTGGACGGTTGTGATTGCTCCTATGATAATCTAATGGCTTAGGTTGATTTAAACTTCTATATAAGCACGCATAGACTCAAGCTCTAAACCTAAACTAAATTAGTCTCTTGGCCACCATGCTGCCGCTAGAATAGTTCTTCCTAAAGCTTAGGGATTGGCAAGTCAGAATTCTAATACAAAAGACGAACGAATTATTCTCTTCTCTAATCCATCTTTGTGAGTACAATTTCTTTCACAAAATAATTAATAAATTAATTATGATGAGTTATAATTAGGATTATGAGAACATGTCTGTTGAATCATGTGATGTTACTTAACTTTGTTATCGTCTGTTGGTGAACATATAACAGTTTTGTTAACTTATGTTGGTGGATCTATTTCATATGTCCAATCACATATGTTTAAATTGATTCATTTTATGACATTCGGTTTATATGCAAGTTTGGGATGTAAATCATATGCTAGTTTTTATGTGAATCTTATGCAAGTCTGTTATTACATATGCTAGTTGTATGTGAATCTTATGCAAGTCTGTATGCGAATTATACACAAGTTTTTATGTGAATCAAGTGTATACATATGCTTGTTTATATGCAAAACATGTTGTAGTAGTTTACATGTCTAAATTCATATGCAAGTTTGTAGGAATCCATATGCAAGTTTAGGTGAAAACTATATTCACATTTTAGGTGGAGACTATATTCACATATGCAAGTTGTGATGTTTCTTTTCTTTTTATGAGTTAGACATTTGCGAGTCTAACATATTTCATATTAAAACGTACGAATAACGCGGGGACAATGGGAAAATATTAATTATGCAAATTGTGAATTGGCATAAAATGGCTTTAAAGCATATAATTAATTTGAGACACTAATTGGTATAATTTATATACCTGGAAAGTATGGACATAATTTAGGTGACAATTATAGACATAGATTAATTTGGAAATTATTGATAATTTAAATAGGGATAATTAATTCATATTGGAGTGAAATAATTATGTGTAATAATAAATGCCTAAACACGAGGTTAGACTTGTTTGTGGTATAACACTGCCCGGACTCGCCCGGCAAATCCAGCAACCACAAACAGTAGTCTAATGTGAGAGGTCGAAGGCATAAATTAAATGCGTAACAATTGTAAAGACACGAGGTTAGACTCATTTGTGGTATAAGACTGCCGGGACCCGCCCGGAAAATCCAGCAACCACAAACGGTAGTCTAATGTGGGAGGTCTTACAAGGTTACGGTTATAATGAATTAAGTAACGCTTCACCAAGATAAACATATGGTGGGACATGGCGGTTAAGTGGGTGACATGTGAATTACGATTAGAAACACTTAACCAAATTGAAACATGTAAGAAGACATGAGTAAGAAGGGGTTAAGTGGGAAATCTTAGTGGGGACCAAGCATAGGTGGAAAGCTTGTGTCAAGTATGGGGGCCCTTTTCAAACCAGTAATCCATTAAGTATCTTTGTGAGCTCGAGGACGGGATACGCTTACTGGGTTTGATTGTAAGAGGTCAAAACGGGTTAACAGTGGCAACGCAAGTCCAATGGGGTCATGTGCGTGCGTAGGCCTGGGCTGGTAGGTTAGACGTTTTTGCATCATGTAGATATAAGCCGTGCATCTTTAGTGGTATCGGGTTGCCACTTTGGGGCATGATACACCCCACTGTGGGACCAGCATGGGTATCTACGATTCAGGGAGCCGATCGCATGAGGGTAGTGGGTACAACTAGTGGAGATAGGGGCAGGCGGCACCTATGAAGACAGTTAGGGGTACAGGAAACTACCATTATGATTACTATGTTTAGTAGGCAGGATCAACTTTTAGGGTAACTAGTAATGGTGCAGTATAGTAATTATCCTATAGTGATTAGGAGCGAGGTTAACGCCAGAATATTCCTCTTGTTTGTTTTGTCTTGCCCACTTGTTTCACAGTTATTCCTTGTTTTACCAGTTTATGCCTTATCCTAATTACTTTAATAATTATGTTGTTAAAGTTATTGGGCTCGCCAGACTTTAGGTCTGACCCCCTTTGTTTTCGCCTCTTTTCTTCCCTTCCCCCCTCACCCTGGTTCTCAGGGTGGGACTAGTGTTAGTGGAGCTTGATTTGGATCTCTTTCTCTCTCTTTTGGAAGTGCTTGGATTGCTGAAAGTAAAGTTCAGCTTATCTCTTTTATGGCTACTTATGTTGGGGTTATGCTTTTTTACTTTATGTACTTAGAAAACAATTTGTCAAGATGGATATTAAGTGTACTTAATTTTATTTTCGGTTTTTGATGTTGTTGTAACCAAACTATTTCTCCGCTGTAATAAAAGTTGTTTTAATTTTTCAAGTACCAATATATGTTTTGTTATATTCTATTCTATACACCAATAATACTCCATGAAAGTTAATGCATTCCCCTTGAGAGTGACATTAATCGACCTAGGGTGTTACAATTTCCCGGTTGATGAGGCTTGAGGTTATAATCGACTTTTGAAACATCTGGGCATTGTTCACCTTGTCCGTACAAGTCATCCAGGAACATGATGAACTGAAGGCACCTTCTACCGTATCCAAAAGGATCAGCAGTGATAAGTCCTTGCAATCCGTAAAATCCCAACCACGATCGAATCACGTTAGAATACCCTGGTTGGAATCCCATATAATATTTGACAAGTAATACTTCCGCTTATGAAGATTCACGGTCTTCAATTGCTCCGTCTCGATCAGCTTCCAAACATCTTCAACATTTACGTATTTGCTGATCGGAATGGTTTTCGAATATAAATTCGATCCCGGTCTTTTCGTACCAACAACACATTGGCCATGATTTTGATAGTCGGTTATTTAACTATCAAAATAAACAATCATAAAAATAAAATAAAACCATTGTTTTATTACACCGCGTTACTTGACCATTAAAATAATGTATTAGTTGTAATACCAAAGATAATATATTAGTTTATATATATATTTTCTCAAATCATTTTATTTAAATACTTAAAAATATATTAGAATTATATTCAATTTCTGGTTAGCTATCATTTTAAAATATTTGCTACAACGTTAAGTATTATCCATAATTGGGAAATCGAATCAACTTATCACTCGTAAAACAATCGTTACGAAATCCCCCCTTTTTGTTTTGTTATATACAACAAACAACTCATCACTTACCTTTTTGAATAAACCTATTTTAAATTTCATCTTATTACCTTTGAAAATCATTATATATTCACAAATTCCATTTTATTCCTTCTTTACTATGGAACTATCATTTCATATTCTTAAGCCATTTTTATTTCCTTTTAATTAGGAATCCCATAATGTGTATTCCAAATTATTATTCCTCAATATAAATCACTTCTAACATCTCCACCCTTTACTACTCATATCATCCTTCGATAATCCTGAAATTGTTCAAGTTGGGGTATTTTAATTACCTCTCAGACCTTGATCAACCATATTCTTATCATAAGATAAATATGACTTGTAATTCCATAAACCCATATTCATTTTTATACCACTTCACTATTGTATTAAAATATGATTTTATAAAACCTACTTGCTTTTGAAATCACCTTTTTAAAATATAAGGTCACTACTAAATTCATTGATTAAGTAAATGATTAGTACACATTAACTTTTTAACTTTAACTCCTTTAAAACTCTTTGTTCCATTATCTGGATTTCTATTCAAATCATATTACTAAACATTTTAACAAATTCAATTATAGAAACCCTAACCTAATTCTTTAAATCATTTCCTTTGGGGAAATCTTATTTCAATCTCATCCATTACACCTAATGCCATCATTAGGTAATGTTACTTTACAATTTAACCCTTTAACTTCCCATCGCCTTATCAAAACTCGTTTACACATCTCTGGTTCAATATAAAGCACTTTTCCATCTCGATTTACTTTACATAAAATATTAAGTAACATTTAATCTTAATCTTACCGTATTCGCTTTAATCACTTTTTAACTTCATCTACCAAATTCGGTTTAATTGTAAACCCGTTTATAAATTTCCTTTGAATTTTAATTCGATTTTATTTCTCACTTCAATTATTTACTTAAATGAACTTCATTTAAGACATAATTTCATAAATTAAATAAAGAATATAATTTACTTTATCATTAACTGAATTAAATTTCCTTTGTAAAATCTCATTAAGTCAAACAACTATTCGCTAAATTATTTCATTAGATTAATCGGCCTAATCTAATTTAATTAAATAATCAATCACTAATCAAAACATTTGGCTTGGTAAATCTTAAAACATGATTAACCCATTAATCAACTCTAATTTCTCTTCTCATTTTGAATTGATGATTAACAATTATTAATCCAAATAATCTATATCGATTTTTATTAAATAAACAATAATCTATTTCCAAATAATCTCAATTAATTGTTTCTTAAAAACAATAATTCCTAGTTATTAATCATCAAGTTAGTTCCCATCTACCTGCTTATCAATCTTATTAATATAAGAATCACCTTTATCAAATTATTCAGTAATTACGGTGAAGCACATGCTTCGCACATGGTAGAATATGATACAAAAATCGCGGTTAAAACAAATGATATATATATGGTTGGTTTATTTTCTTTTTATAAACTTCTTTTAAAATAATATATTTTAAAGATTATATTCAGTTATAAAAATATATTTTATAATTTCATTACTGATGGTAAATCAAAACAGTTTTTTTTTTTTTTTTGCCATCTACTATAAATTTCTCAACCAATATCCTCATTGGTTAATTAACTAAACAAATGTCGAATTCGGGTTTAACAATCAATAAACAATTCAATAATCCAATCATATGTGTTCAACAGTATCATAAATGATCGTATACCAATAAATTTGAGGAATCCTATTGGATTCCTCCTACCTGTCCTTCCCTGCATCCAATGGGTTATATCAAAATACAACAGATCATTCCATATAATAATATGAACATGATGAATTAATTTAACTAACCACGGTCAACCAATAACGACCATTCAATCATTATTTTAAATTCAGTTCGTTTATTTTATTATAAACGTACCCAACTGGGTGGGTTATTCTGTATGGAAATCATCGTTTAAAAATAGCGATGTTATTCTATTTAAATTAAACAAACATTTAATTTAAATAAATGATATCAAAATATTCAACAATCATCAAATAACCAACAATTAACAGCCATAGCATACAGATGATAAACCCGACTTATAATTATAATAAGTGGGAACTGAGCGAGGTTAACTCACCTTGGTTTATTTATTTATTGCTGAAGCGGTTTGTTTCTGTTAAATAAAACAGCCGTTTTAATTTAACAGAAACTTCCAGTTGTCTCCCACTCTATTTAATTTCATATTAGAACATTGTTTCCTCACCACGATTCCATTTATGTCTTCATCATTCAATCCTGATAACACAATAAAATTAATCCACTTTATAGTATATGATTTTAAATAGATCGAAGTTAATGGTATTATGTAATCATGTGTTTAATTAACCAACTTATTGTCTACTATAATAACTAGTACATTATATTTATCAAGTTATTCTATCGATGTTGTAAACTTAATCTATATTATCCAAATATATGGAAACATATAGTATATTATATTATAAGAATTATTTATGAATATTACCAAGGTATTATGTTAAGTACAAATAAATTAGCTATCACTTTTCTTGATAACAATATTATAAAAATGTTGATTACTTCATTATACTTTAAATAGGTTGAGGCTTCTATACGTTATAAAACATATAGGCTAAAACTACTCACTTTATACTCAAACCGGCTGATGCTCCTTGCACACTGCTTTCGTTTTCAAAAGCCCACGTCTTCTTGGATTGTACATGCCCTAACTCCTCTTCCCTTCCATACTGACTGATTGCTTTTTCTTACTGCTTTATTCTTATTTTCACGTTCAGCACACATACCCTTTTTTATAAGGCCCGAGGCCCAACAATTCTTTTCCCGTCATCATGTACAACTTAACCCCTTAACCCGCGAAGCTACAGCTTCTTCTTCCCCGAAGTTTTCTGAAGTCCTCCTCCTCTATACCCCGTGCACCACTGACATCACCCAAACCATGGCGAACCATCGAAAAAATTCACTACTCAACTTTTCTCCTTAATCCAAACTCGCCCACACCATTATCTCCCCTTCATATGCCCTCTGCTCTGATCGACGGCGCCAAATTCCAACCCAAGTCCGACACTTTTTGTGTCCAGATTCCACAAAAAAATTCTATAGGTGCGCCATTTGATGCTCATCGCTCCTCAACTCATTAATTCGCATATTAGCCTCCGAAACTCAATAAAACTGGAAACCTAGATCACAACTTCATTCGTTCGTTACCGCCACATCACCCGAGATTGTTACCCAATCGAAGATGACGTTTTACGAATCTAACTGAGCTAGTTTCAGGATTTTTGAGTGATTATTTAATTTTTTAAAATTTAAAGAAGCTTTTGAAATAAAATTTTCTTCACTGTATTTTTTGTGTCTGATGGAAACGAAGCATCTGTCATGTATTTTTAGTTACGAACTTCCTTGGCTATCATGGTTTCAAGTGTGGAGAGCATGATACTTAAGTTTGGCTATCACGCAAGGATCGGTAGGCCTGTATAGTTGGGTAGGATAGATTTCAACTGGCAGTTTTCTTTCTCTTCATAGCCATGTTCTGCTTCCCATAGCTGTGTATGATAGGTTACTGGGCAAAATGAAAAGATGGTGTACGAATTTCATGTGTGAAGGTAGAGAGATGATTAGTATAGTTGTTGTAATGTTGATTTAGCTTGTGAGCTTGTCCTTTCATTGTCAGTAGCTGGTGACAAATTTCACTTTTGTAGGCCTATGATCGATTTTGGGTAGACTTCAAATGTAAGAAATTTTAAATGGGCTTAGTACACATAGAACATGCCCTACACAGAACATATGAAGTAGTTCTATGTGGACTACTGGACAAAAGTAGATTAAATTTTATTTTGTTGGGATGACTTAACCTTATTGAGGTTTCACTACTTTTTCTTGAATTTGAAGTCCAGCATAACTTGTAAAGAAAAGGCATGTATCATGGATGATAAAGTTTGACAAAGGCAGTCATATACTAACCTAATTTAGTTTTTGTCATTCTTAAGTGTACCATTTTGTTTCATTACATATTTAATATACGCTATATATATTATTTGTTACGTGTACACTTGAAGTTTTATATTTACCATATGATGATATATGCTACTACGTATGTTAAATTGTTCTTACACGAGGCCCCTGTGTTATGTGTTTGCATATATACACTTACAAGTGAGAAATTATTTTTATAATAGCTTATAAGTTATTTTCGATAAATTATTGAATAAATTTCAAAAATAGATAAATCATTATCGACAATTATGCCCATATGGAATATCACTTCAGATTTAGCCAATATCGAATTATAATTCCGCATCAATTTTTTTTTGAGTTAACCGCTGTTAAATTATATAGAAAACGTTATTAAATATATTATATAAACATTATCATTTATTAACAATTTCCATAGCGACTATTTTAAAGTTTGAACTGGACATAACTAACAATTTATGAATAGAAATCTTGATTTTCCTTTTCCCTTAAAAATTTTCGTCAAATAGGTTCAAACGTTTCTCGTTTCACGAAATTCCGACTTTTATCGGATCCTATACATTCAGTTGAAGTTGAAAACTTAATATTACAAACTACCACGCTATTATGAGCTCGTTTATAATTACATATAAATTATAACGTTAAAAATCGATTTTAAATATTAAAAACCCATAAATATTTCAATTAAAATATTTAAAACAAAATTAAATATTCAAATTACAATGGTCAAAAATCTGGGTCGTTACAGGATACGAAAATATTGAAATGTGAAGCCGTGTTAAGTAGTTAAACACCATTTTAACATGAACGGGATTTCTGTCGATTTTATTCATTTTATAATGAATATCGAAAAGTGATTTCAAAATCTGATATTTTGAAATATTATCATTTTAATATTATAATGATATAGATATTCAATTTTGATTTAAAATTGAAATAAAAGTGGGAATCATTTTAAAACGAGTTTATAAATATTCTATAAATACATTTTGAACAGAACGCGCTGCGCAGCGACTGTTCACGAATTTCGACCATTGAATTCAAATTGATGTAACGGGAGATTCGACCGTCGGATTCTTCTAAAGCTGGAACCGTTGAGTTTGTATCGAAAAGAGCTTTCCAATGAATACAAGAGATTTGGAATCTAACGGTTGGATTTTAAGATATGTCCACATCAGTTTTGGAAAAGGTCGTTATGGATGCAGTTCAGTGTTAAATATTGAAAACCAACTGTACGAGGGATACTAAAATTATTAAAAATATGAAAAAATTGTGCAAAATCATAATGAATAATTTGGAAAGATTTTGGATGAAAAATTCCATATTTGAAAATATAAAAATATATTTTTATCGAAATGAACTAGTTAATAACTAGAATAGTAATCCAATTATTTTTAGACATAAATAAATTGGATTTTAAAATGGTTTTAAACTAACCAAAATTTTCCAATAAATAAATTGGAATGGAAATAATCTCCAGAGTATTTCGATATGAGATTCCATGACTATACGGATATTGTTGAGGAATTTGGAAGATATATATATTGTTATTCCCAATACGATATTTGTTGGTTTCAGAATTTGATATCGAATATAAGCCAATATAATTTCTATTCAAAGCCTTGTATTTAATACCAAATTGGATTTTGGGTTTCTCGTGAACAGTGTCTTCAATAACGTTGTTCTTAAACCCAGTTGAGAAAAGAATAAATCTTTAAATTAAGATTTAGAGAAGTTCACCAATTAATTAATATTTAACTGGAATTGAATTACGAATTGGATTTTTGGTTTATCGTGAACGGTGTTTTAAATAACATTTGTTCTTTAACCCAATTAACGGTGTAGATATGATTTTGAATTTATAATCTTTTAATTAAGATTAATGGAATTTTCCAGAGTAAAGATTTCCAATTTAATATAATAATTTGGAATTGAATGGAATTCGATTTGGTAATAATCAAAATGAGCTTCTATGAAGGAAGACCGTTACTATATATGGAATTTAAAAAGCTTCGCCATTATTCCATTTATATTATTACTCTGATATGGAAATTGATATCGAATATATACTGATTTGTTTTCCGTGAAAGTTCCAGTTTGATGGAATACGATTTTGCATTTATAGTGAACTGTGTTTTAATGGACATTTGTTCATTAACCCTATTAGATAGGGTTTCATGTCTGACATTGTATTTCGAGCTGTATATTGATCTCTGCTAAATATATATATCTATTTGGTGGCGGATAATTTATTCTCTTTCTTAACACCCTTCTCTGAGACGTACGAGCTTAGAGGTTATATATTGGTAGAAATCAATGATATACTATAGATTGTCAATGTGGCATGATTGATTTCCCAAAGTTAAAAAATCATTAAATAATGATTTTTCATATTAAAACTAAGTGGAGTTTTAATGAATCTTTAATTAGACTGAAATGGGAATGAGATAGTTAAAATTTTCAAATTTAAGAAAGTGATCGAGAATGGAGTACCACCAGTTTTACTCCAGGCGATAGGTAAATCTTTAATTAGATTTGAACGTGAAATGATAATTGAATTTACCGATAACACAGTGGTTTTAGATATGGAGTACTACCAGTTTTGCTCCATGGAATGAATAAGTTGGGATGGGATAATAGAATGAATGATTACTTTGGTAAGGCATTAATTCCGACTAGTTTGATAAACGTTAATTTGGTTTAAACTGTGAAAAGATACTATAAAATCTTTTGAAATGGTTTCCGAAGAAATGATTAAACAGTGTGTTTAAAAGTGATAATCTATGATAAGATTAATGAGAACCTTTATGAAAAAAAGATTATTCTGGATTGAAATGAAGCGTATGATGTGTTGTTAGAGCACTTGATTATAAGATACGCGAGTTATTCGGAAAGACCAGGTTTAACCCATTCTGAATAATTGATACGACGACTAACAGTCGAAGAGATTGAAGACGGTGCAAGACCGACGATCTTCACATTGAATGGATGGGTTGCTACTGATGCCCATGATTACAGGAGCTACCCTGAAGGGGCTACAGTGGTAGCCGTCGGGATGTATTTGTTGATTGTTGTGATATGCAAAGGCCTCTCTCCTATATCTGACATATGGGACGAGAAATAAAGTGCCTCTGGTTTCGTTCAGACCCAAAACAGACTTGCAAATGGATGGTATGTCTGATATTGTATTCCATTATGCTGTATTTGTTAATCCCTGCTAAATATATATCTGTCTAGTGGTGGAGAATTTTTTTCTCTTGCTTAACACCCTTCTCTACGACGTACGAGCCTAGAGGTTATATATTGGTAGAAATCAATGGTATGACATGGATTGATGTGTGGCATGCTGAGATGCAGTGATCTGAACTTTTGTTGAAAAGCAAAGTTTGGTGGATGACGATCAAAGCATAGCTTTAATTAGCATAGCTTTGTGTAGCATTAATTCGCGAGCCTCACACCCCGATATAGTGGTAAACTGATGGTCAGGTCAGTATGCTTTTGAGATGAGGATAGACACCCTTAGAGGTGTCATGGATTCTGTCGACTGACATGAGCTGAGTGTGGTCGCTCCACGTTCAGAGGGATAGAGCATGCCCCACGATTCCCAGAGGGATAGAGTAAGAGGTGTTTTCTCTAGCTGGGACGTAAGCCACGGTGATACTTGATTTTCGAAAAAGGAAGGTGTGCATTACGGTGTTTTCTCTAGCTGGAACATAAGCCGTGAAGTATAGCACTACGCGATAGATCTTTCGAATCAGGAGCCATCAGTATGGAAATTTAAACTTCCAATATGACATTTTGCAGTTTTAGTTGTAAACATATATATGGCGACATAGTGGAATGGGGAGCTCATGTCGTGTATGATTGATACATTTATATTTGAATTTGATTTCTTCACTTATTGTAATAATAAAAGATTTGTTTTTAAAACGTACCAAGCATATTTGGCTATTATAAGGTAAAACTCTATCCTCCGGCTTGCGTTGCATTGTGCGATGGGACCTGAGTCTTTTAATAGCTTCATTTATTTTAATTAGCATTGCGCTGTTTGTTTTGGGCACTGGTATTCTTAGGGGTAAACCTGTTCCATGTTATACAGCGTGGTCCCTTGATTTACCTTATTTTAAAGTAAAATTTTAAGTTTTAGTTCTCACACCAGTCCCATGACTGACTCGGAGTTTATTGTTTCTACCTAAACTCTGGGTGCCCATATTTTCCACACAGGCAGTCAGTAGTTTAGTTTTGCAAATTATTTCAATTAACAGGATCCTGTATTACAGATGGAGGTATATTCAGAAAGCTTTGTATCCGTGTATTTCATTCAGTTGTGTTAGTTATTGTATTTATACATTTTAAATTTCCGCTGCTATGTATTTTAATCTCTGACATTATTTTCCCACTGTATAATATTATTTATTCATACTCTGATGTATTCTTGTACTCTGATGTAATTGTTGTAATTGCAACTAAATGTTCTATTGTTTGCATTTTGATGCGCCGTGTTCTCAATTCAATCTGGGCTTTCCCGTAAGGGGAAGTTTGGGTCGTCTCAGTTTGGTATCAGAGCTTTGGTTTACAGAGCTAGAGAACTAGACACATTAGAACCAAACAAAAGAATTCATCAGAGATAGGATTAGTAATATCCTATGAGAATAACTCGTTAGAGATAAGGTTAGTAATACCCTAGAATGAGTTTGAAGAGTGCTATTTCTAAAAAAAATGAATTTGGTTTTGAAAGGAATATCTTATTATATGTATTTGAGTATTTTATTTTATATTGAATTTGGACTATCGAGTATAAGAAGATTTTAAATCTAGGCCTAGCTAGTTGATGTGTATACGAAGTCTCAAGTATACTAGGTAGATATAGAATCACATTATGGTCGCTCGGAGATGATTCTGATGTTGATAGCTACATCATCGATATATATGTTCAAGTTTTGATGGTGGATATTTATATATTTCCAATTGACTGGTGTGAGAACCAAAACTTAGTTATAATTTACTATTTGTGATTTGACACTGAAAATATGATTTTTGAATATATAAACGTTACATATATTTGAAAAGCTAATCCACTAATTTATTACTGGTTGTGTTGTATGATTATTAGTTTAACTAATAAAAACATTGGAATGATAACTAATTTAACCAATATGTGAATGAAAGGTAAATTAAGCCAAATCGAATCAATATTGAATTAAATTGGAAATTGATTGAAATTTCATATATGTACATGTGTATATAATGAACAGCTCATAGCATGGAAGCTAGAAGAGGAATATGTAATGGCCCAAATTTTCATGCTCTTTGAGTCGACTGATAACACCACACGTCCAACCCAAATTGCACAAAAATACGGATCATTCGTAGAAAGAATTTAGAGGATGAGAAATAGAAAGAAAGAATAATTAGAATAGAAGAAAACGAAGAACACAAATCTCACAGCGGAACGAATAAAATATATTAAATAACATAACTTTTAAAATACAAATCAGTAACTGTATATACATACCATTATCAGAGCGCAACGGTTATTCCTGGAACAGTTATAAACACCTGTTTCCAGATACAACATAGTACACAGCGGAAAATATGATAGTCTATAGCTAACTGATGAAGCCTCTTGCTTTTAAACTCCTCCAAGTGAATCTGTAAAATCTCGACTACTTGACTGTCGTACAAATTTGGGCACCTAAGAGTTTAAGGAAAACAAATAAAATAAACTCTAGGTCAGTTGTAACGACCCAGATTTTTAGCGTTGAAATTCCAAATATTTAAATGGGTTTAAATATTTTATTTGAATTATATATAGAAATATTTATTTAAAATAGAGTTTTAACGTATAGTTTATATATATATAATTTAAACGAGCTCGAAATAGTCGCGGTAGTTCGTAATTTGCGATTTAAACTTCAACTGAATATACAGGACCCAAAATAAGTCGGATTTCCTTGAAAAAAAACGCTCGAATTTGTTGAACTTTATCTTTCTAGTGGAAGCGAAAATTCAAGATTTCGTCTTGTAAATTGAAAGTTATGTCCAAATCAAATATTTAAAAAAAAACAGCGGCATATTCGGTTATGACCATAGCGATTATTTAAATATATCTAAATATCGGTCTTAAATTTGGACGAGGTTCTTTAGAGAGATAGTTATAATTTAATTTTTATAATTTTACTGTAATTTTTAATTAAGTAAATATGCAACTTTTTATTTGAGGTATTTTGCACCCTATATCGGTGATTCTGGGCTTTCAAAGTATAAGCTAAACTACCGATGTTATTATATTTTTGGGGATCGTGGTACCTCGCTGGACACAGCTGTACTCTTATTTCTGTCCGTAGCAGTCTGCAGGTGAACGAGATCTTTGTAGTAGGGTACCAAATAAATATTTATACATGAGCATTACATAAAACAATTGCATCATTTAATATAGAATACTACATCAAAATTTAAAAGCAATATATATAGGCATATGATTAAACTTATCTAAAGAATGTCATCAAACATACGTAAAACTTTATTTCCATTCAACATGATGCCTACCAAGCTACATTCTAGTTCCCGTGCATTCCAAGGCAACCGCTTCAGTACGTTCAAGCAAAACTGATTCCGTGCTAACCACGAAAACGTGCCAACCACGTAAACTTTGCGCTCACGTAAACTTGGGAACCACGTGTACTTCCTGAAAACAACCCTGCCCTCTTCTATTTATACTCATTAATTTCTTCATTTGTGAATTCCTTCGGTCAAAAGCTGGACTGATTCTCCTATCCCATTTCTTTCTTGAGAAAAAAAAACAAAAGGGACCCCTCTTCCTTCGCAATTTTCAAATCTGCCTTACCCAATCTTCATAGATTCGAAACCAACCTCCTTGGGTTCGAATGGGCTCTTTCTTCAAACTACTGGTGCGACTAAAATTGGTGTCAAGGAGAGTTCAAGCTGGCGCGATCTGTAGTTGGGAATATTCAAAAGGTGGAGGAGTTAGGAGGTTAATGGGCGATGGATCTAGGTGGATTAGTGTGGAGTATGGTCGCGATCTGTTTGGTAGTGGTCCGGCTTGCCACAGTGGTCGTAGCTCGCCAGTTTCCAATGATGAAGGGCTTCGGACCCTTGCAAGATGATGGAGCGAAGTTACTTGGCGATGACGATGGGTAGTTGGATGGATTAACATAAGTAGTTGAACTGTGTTAGAATGAGGAAGGAGGCGTTGGTTTCAAGGTAGGGAGGAGAGTTAAGGGAATGATTGGTGGCAAAGTGAAGGTGGTTGCGACAACGAAATATGGGGCAAAGCAGTGTCCAGTCTTTGGAACAGGGTGGAATTGAATAAAGCTGGAATGAGGTTGGTATTTTGCTGTGTATTCCGGGGTGCAAAGAGAACGGGTCCGAAAGGGATTAAAATAAATTAAAGGTAATTACTTTGTTATTTAAACTCGTTAATAATAATTTAATTCATTATAAATGGTAGTCGGGTTAACTTATCATATGTTATCAGAATCTAACGGTAACAATCACGTTGGAATCGCGACAGCAAAATCTACAAAGTGGAACTACTTTCGCCACTAAAAATTCATGATAAAAATCAAACGCTGTTGATTTTATCTGAAATAAAGGCAGAACGGTCAACTGCAAAACAAGGTGAGTAAACTCACTAACTCTGCCTCGTTTATATTTTATATAAACGAGTTTTAAATTTATTTATAGTTATTTTTATTCTGTGTGATGGTTGCTTGGTTGAATGGTTGATAAAATTGGTTGATAGGATTAAATCGTTGATCGATTATTAGTTCTGATATTTCATACTGATGTGAAATAATATTATTGATGTTGATTAACATCTGTGGATGTAGGGAAACAGGTTGGAGGGACCCAACTGGGTTCCTCAATATTTATGTTACTGTTTTTCCTTGGTTGTGATGTATGATAGGATATATATAATCAGTAATTGACTTTGTTGTGTTGAATTACCCTGACCTAGAGTTTTGGTATTTAAATACCATAAAATAATTTAAGGTATCGAAAGGGAAATTGGAGTGTTAAAAAGGAAACTTATTTTCAAAAATAGAGATTTAAATTTGAATAGAGTTGAAAATAGAAAACTTGTTCAAATGAAAGAATCAAGGATTTGTTTATGAATGAGAACATATATTAGTTGAATTATTTATCATTGGATATATTGAAATATAAATTCAAATTTTGAATTTATATGGAAAATTGGAAATTTGATTAAATTAGAAAGTTCTCAAAAAGGGATATAAAATTTGATTAAGATTTGGTCAAAAGGATTTTAATCCAGTTTACAACCATAGTTTGTAAAAATGGCTCATAAGAAAAGATGAGAGTTTGAATAAGGATTTATTTAATCAACTAAAGGGAGTTGGTTAAAATTAGGCAAAAGGGAGTTTTGAATATTTACTTGATTAATTAATTAAGTAAAGAGAGTCAACAGAAATTTCCAATGAAAGAAGGGGGTTATAATACCATAGTTGAATCAAATGGCAAATAAGAGTTGTCGAGGAAGTTACCTAATTAAGGAGTGGGAGTAATTTATTAAGAGAATATTATATTTATTATAAGGATTTAGAAATGAGATCGAACTATTTGGGTTTAAAATGAGAAGAGGATTAAATTGGGGTCAGAAAATAAAATATGATTTTTCCTAAATAATGTAATTAAAAGTATGACGATATTCCAATGCTAGTAGGAAGGGAAGTGGTTTTAAAACTATAGATATATTTGAAATGATAAGAGTTATGGAAAATAGTTCAATAATTTGAAACAATGTTTTCAAGATTAAAAGAGAACAAAGAAGTTTGGTGAAACATAAGGATATTTCTGAACAAACGAAATGTTAAACGAGATTTTAAATGATTAGAATAAAAAGAAGTGAGACTTATGTGAGTAATTTTGAATAGGGGTTATAAATAGAAGTTGGTGTTAAGATATTATATTTAGGTATGAAAATCAAACTGATTTGATTATATATAGAAGGAATATGTTTACGATTAAAGTGAATAACGGTTGAAGCAAAATATGTTGCAAAATGAGATATATCTAAAAGAAATTTTAGATTTGAATTATGAAATCGAAGTGGAATTTGAATAAGGAAGGGAAATGGATAATCGTTTAAAATGAAAACGATGAGTTTTGTTCCAACATTTAGAATATAAATTGTAATAAATGTTTTGAAATTTCTAGACAGCGATTTTAACGCTACTGCTATAATAAGTATTGGTAAAGTCTAGATAGCGATTTTAACGCTGCTGTTATAAAGGATGTTTTGTAAATCTTAACAGCGATCTTAACGCTATTGCTATAATAAATGTTCTAAAATTTTAGACAGCGGTTGTAACGCTGTTGTAAAAGCAATGTTTTATAAATCAAATATTTGGAGACAACGATTATAACGCTACCGTTATAATCAATATTTTTCTGTAAAGGATGTGTGTTCTTAGATTAGAATCTGAGAGTTACATAAGAAGTTGTTAAAGATTTAAAAGATAAATTTTGACCATTTCAAAGTTAAAACGTTGTCCAGTTAAGGTCTGAGAGGTAATTATACCCCAACTTGACTGACTGCATTATTGACGGAGAAATGGTTAAGGCTCGATAGCAAGGGTTGGTTAGTGATATCGTTAGTTAACGAATGATTTATGATTTGAGTTATAATAACGATGTTTATAACATCAGTTAATTCAAAGGATTTAGAAATGTTTTTCTAACTGGAGTAAGGGATATTTTCTCAATAAAGGAATTATAATATTGGAAATGTTTTCCAATAATCGAGAGAGAAAATAGTGCTTTGAAAGAACACGAAAGATGGGAAATGGGAATTGGAAATGATAATGTAATAAAGAACTAATATATAAAAAGGGCCCAGTATGGTTTGATGCTTGATTGATAGAATTTCCATTTGGAAATAGGACCGTTGATTGTATGGATGTTTCTTTGATAGTTAAATCACCGACTATCAAAGTTTTTGTTTTATTTTATACCCCCGTCGTCAATACGGAGAGACCGGGATCAGATCCTGTATCTGAAAACCACTCTGTATAGACGTTAGCGTTGCGATCAAGAAAATTGAAGACGGAGTTATGCAAGGGCTATCCTATTTATAGAATAGTGCCTTCGGTTTGTCCAGACCCAGGACAACTTGTATGGACGAGTGTCTGACAGAGTATTTCCAAAGGGGGTTACGTACGTTGATTCCTTCAAACGTACGAAGTTGGTGGCATAAAGGGAAACTTCTTTAGCCTAACAATCTGAGTATTTTTGTGGGAATCAATTAGTGATTTCTGATGGATCTGACGATGTGGCATTCAAAGTGAATGGTGGCCAGATGTTCTGGAAGATAATTCAAACCTCAAGCCTCATCAACCCGGAATTGGACAAAAATCGGGCAGGCAGCATGGCTATGTGGGTCGCACCCATTAGGATGTATAACCACCTATCTAGAGAAATTCCTTTTGCTTCTTAAATCTATCGATGTTGTCCCTTTTCGGGAGGCGGTTGCTGATCCCAACCGTCGGTGGTATACATTCGATACACTCAAGCGAAATGAGTGGTCGGTCATGTGTGGGCCGGGTTGCAAGATGTTCTTGTTGAACCCAGTGTATTCGTCTCTAGAGATACACTATCGGAAGGTGGTCCCATACCTTGTCATGTTGGAAATCTAATCTCCAATAAGCGCCATGCGGTTTTTGATTTTATATTATATATGGAGCGTGAGATGCAAGCGTTCCGCTAGATGGTTATTTATTTGTTGTAGACATTATTATAATATCACCAGATTTTGATATAAAAATGTTTTGGGTTATCGTAAGGTAAAAACCATCCGTGTTTATGTGTGGATCGGTCTTACGATTATCATTTCTTTCGAAAGGATTTTTGGAAAGTTAAAAAAATGGTTGGAGTTTACTCACACCAGTCCCATGACTGACCCAGAGTTTATTTTGTTTGTTTTCCCTAAACTCTTGGGTGCCCAAATTTGTACGGGCGGTCAAGTAGTCGGGATTTTTCAGATTCACTTGGAGGAGCTTGAAGCAGGAGGCTTCACCAGTTAGCTATAGACTATCATATTTTCCGCTGTGTACTATGTTGTATCTGGAAACAGGTGTTTATAACTGTTCCAGGGATAATCGTTGTGCTCTGATAATGGTATGTATATACAAATACTGATTTGTGCTTCAAAGTTATATTATCTAATATATTTTATTCGTTCCGCTATGAGTTTGTGATCTTCGTTTTCTTCTATTCTAATAATTCTTTCTTTCTATTTCTCATCCTCTAACTTCTTTCTAATAATGATTCGTATTTCTGTGCAATTTGAGTTGGACGTGTGGTGTTATTAGTCGACTCAAAGGGTACGGATTTGCAGGTCGTTTCATTTGGTATCAGAGCTGAAGGTTAAGTGATAACCTTGGCTCTGTGGCGTAACTCAATAGAGATGGGGTTAGTAACACCCTAGGTTGAGTTTGAGTGTATTTGTATGACCGCGTATTTGTAGATTTGATATAAATTTGTTTTATATTGTGTTGGCTGGTTTGTTGAGTGGTTTATGAATTCTAGTTGATACAGAATGTACAACTGTATCGATAGGTGTTTCTAAACTCTCGAACAAAGCAATTTGATACAGTATTGTTTTAAATTGGGTAAATGAAGAAATTTTGCCCAAAAACTATTTTTATATAAATGGAATAATTTCTGAAATCTTATGTAGATGGGTTGATTGTTATTACAATCAAGTGAAACTATAGAATATTGAAATGGTTATGAAATTTGTATATGGATAATGTATACAAATGAGATAAGCCAAGATTTAGATCAAACCAGAATGGGAATTCAAATTCCGGGTGATTAGAAGTATTTTCTGAAGTATTT
The DNA here is from genome assembly GCA_030737875.1 of Allium sativum. Lineage (NCBI taxonomy): Eukaryota > Viridiplantae > Streptophyta > Magnoliopsida > Asparagales > Amaryllidaceae > Allium > Allium sativum. Next base: position 313,284,384 of record CM060922.1, on the reverse strand, counting down.
TTTTTAAAGCAATATAACATTACTTTGAAGGACTTTTCAATAGAAATTGTTTTAAATAGATTTTGGAAATGATTAAGCACTGAAATCACTTTAGTGGCGAGAAAATAATTCGGATAATGGGTCGCGACATTATCGGTATTCATTTTCAAGTTTCTAAGTGGTGGATTGCTACCATGAAAATTCTTTGATTGGAAATTGGTTTGAAAAGAACAAGTTATTTCTATAAAATCCAAGTTTTTTTGAGTTTGCAAAAAGATTTAAATATATGTGTATAGTTATATGATTTCAAACTAATTTGAAACAAACCCCGGGGATTTGAATTCTGAAATTTAATTTAACCTTTATAAGTTGAAAAGATTGAAATGGTGAAAATATACCAAATGAATTAAAATTTAACTTAAGTTAAACAAAGTTGGACTGGATTAGAGATAATCCAAAATGAAAGCAAACAAGTTGAATATACATTGGATGTTGTTAAACTGTGATGGAATTTAACCCAAGCAGAATAAGAGGGTGGATTGCTGGAAATAGAACTCAGTTGAATTGATAAGATGGAAGTGGACTAATCGGATGTCGATTAGTTAAAAACTGGAAGTTGGATTGATTTGAAACCAACGGGAAATGGATATATGTATGCTGAGCAGATATTGAATGGAAGCAAATGCAAGAGATGGAAACATGCCCAACAAAAAGGTACACGTTTACAATATTACTTGGGTTTGATGATTTTATGAGCCTATGGGGCTAGCCGCTTGGCTTTTTGATTTTCTTTTGGATTGGAGAAGGCCTAGAAAGGTGAGTTGTGGTTGTACCGATTAAGCCGTGTAGAGGAGATGCTGCCGAAATTTTTCAGAATTTAAAGTGTTGGAAAATTTTCAGCATTTTTGAAATTTTTCATTAGTAAGAATAAATTAATACTTTAATTAAATAAATTGGTCCAGTTAAACTGAAGTTAAGAAGTGAACAAAAAGGATTTTTAGACCTAGTTAATAGGGTATGTAGCATCTTTTCCTACCTCAGCAATTTCGAGGACGAAATTATTTTAAGGGGGAAGGAATGTAACGACCCAGATTTTTAGCGTTGAAATTCCAAATATTTAAATGGGTTTAAATATTTTATTTGAGTTATATATAGAAATATTTATTTAAAATAGAGTTTTAACGTATAGTTTATATATATATAATTTAAACGAGCTCGAAATAGTCGCGGTAGTTCGTAATTTGCGATTTAAACTTCAACTGAATATACAGGACCCAAAATAAGTCGGATTTCCTTGAAAAAAAAAACGCTCGAATTTGTTGAACTGTATCTTTCTAGTGGAAGCGAAAATTCAAGATTTCGTCTTGTAAATTGAAAGTTATGTCCAAATCAAATATTTAAAAAAAAAACAGCGGCATATTCGGTTATGACCATAGCGATTATTTAAATATATCTAAATATCGGTCTTAAATTTGGACGAGGTTCTTTAGAGAGATAGTTATAATTTAATTTTTATAATTTTACTGTAATTTTTAATTAAGTAAATATGCAACTTTTTATTTGAGGTATTTTGCACCCTATATCGGTGATTCTGGGCTTTCAAAGTATAAGCTAAACTACCGATGTTATTATATTTTTGGGGATCGTGGTACCTCGCTGGACACAGCTGTACTCTTATTTCTGTCCGTAGCAGTCTGCAGGTGAACGAGATCTTTGTAGTAGGGTACCAAATAAATATTTATACATGAGCATTACATAAAACAATTGCATCATTTAATATAGAATACTACATCAAAATTTAAAAGCAATATATATAGGCATATGATTAAACTAGTCTAAAGAATGTCATCAAACATACGTAAAACTTTATTTTCATTCAACATGATGCCTACCAAGCTACATTCTAGTTCCCGTGCATTCCAAGGCAACCGCTTCAGTACGTTCAAGCAAAACTGATTCCGTGCTAACCACGAAAACGTGCCAACCACGTAAACTTTGCGCTCACGTAAACTTGGGAACCACGTGTACTTCCTGAAAACAACCCTGCCCTCTTCTATTTATACTCATTAATTTCTTCATTTGTGAATTCCTTCGGTCAAAAGCTGGACTGATTCTCCTATCCCATTTCTTTCTTGAGAAAAAAAAACAAAAGGGACCCCTCTTCCTTCGCAATTTTCAAATCCGCCTTACCCAATCTTCATAGATTCGAAACCAACCTCCTTGGGTTCGAATGGGCTCTTTCTTCAAACTACTGGTGTGACTAAAATTGGTGTCAAGGAGAGTTCAAGCTGGCGCGATCTGTAGTTGGGAATATTCAAAAGGTGGAGGAGTTAGGAGGTTAATGGGCGATGGATCTAGGTGGATTAGTGTGGAGTATGGTCGCGATCTGTTTGGTAGTGGTCCGGCTTGCCACAGTGGTCGTAGCTCGCCAGTTTCTAATGATGAAGGGCTTCGGACCCTTGCAAGATGATGGAGCGAAGTTACTTGGCGATGACGATGGGTAGTTGGATGGATTAACATAAGTAGTCGAACTGTGTTAGAATGAGGAAGGAGGCGTTGGTTTCAAGGTAGGGAGGAGAGTTAAGGGAATGATTGGTGGCAAAGTGAAGGTGGTTGCGACAACGAAATATGGGGCAAAGCAGTGGTCAGTCTTTGGAACAGGGTGGAATTGAATAAAGCTGGAATGAGGTTGGTATTTTGCTGTGTATTCCGGGGTGCAAAGAGAACGGGTCCGAAAGGGATTAAAATAAATTAAAGGTAATTACTTTGTTATTTAAACTCGTTAATAATAATTTAATTCATTATAAATGGTAGTCGGGTTAACTTATCATATGTTATCAGAATCTAACGGTAAAAATCACGTTGGAATCGCGACAGCAAAATCTACAAAGTGGAACTACTTTCGCCACTAAAAATTCATGATAAAAATCAAACGCTGTTGATTTTATCCGAAACAAAGGCAGAACGGTCAACTGCAAAACAAGGTGAGTAAACTCACTAACTCTGCCTCGTTTATATTTTATATAAACGAGTTTTAAATTTATTTATAGTTATTTTTATTCTGTGTGATGGTTGCTTGGTTGAATGGTTGATAAAATTGGTTGATAGGATTAAATCGTTGATCGATTATTAGTTCTGATATTTCATACTGATGTGAAATAATATTATTGATGTTGATTAACATCTGTGGATGTAGGGAAACAGGTTGGAGGGACCCAACTGGGTTCCTCAATATTTATGTTACTGTTTTTCCTTGGTTGTGATGTATGATAGGATATATATAATCAGTAATTGACTTTGTTGTGTTGAATTACCCTGACCTAGAGTTTTGGTATTTAAATACCATAAAATAATTTCAGGTATCGAAAGGGAAATTGGAGTGTTAAAAAGGAAACTTATTTTCAAAAATAGAGATTTAAATTTGAATAGAGTTGAAAATAGAAAACTTTTTCAAATGAAAGAATCAAGGATTTGTTTATGAATGAGAACATATATTAGTTGAATTATTTATCATTGGATATATTGAAATATAAATTCAAATTTTGAATTTATATGGAAAATTGGAAATTTGATTAAATTAGAAAGTTCTCAAAAAGGGATATAAAATTTGATTAAGATTTGGTTAAAAGGATTTTAATCCAGTTTACAACCATAGTTTGTAAAAATGGCTCATAAGAAAAGATGAGAGTTTGAATAAGGATTTATTTAATCAACTAAAGGGAGTTGGTTAAAATAAGGCAAAAGGGAGTTTTGAATATTTACTTGATTAATTAATTAAGTAAAGAGAGTCAACAGAAATTTCCAATGAAAGAAGGGGGTTATAATACCATAGTTGAATCAAATGGCAAATAAGAGTTGTCGAGGAAGTTACCTAATTAAGGAGTGGGAGTAATTTATTAAGAGAATATTATATTTATTATAAGGATTTAGAAATGAGATCGAACTATTTGGGTTTAAAATGAGAAGAGGATTAAATTGGGGTCAGAAAATAAAATATGATTTTTCCTATATAATGTAATTAAAAGTATGACGATATTCCAATGCTAGTAGGAAGGGAAGTGGTTTTAAAACTATAGATATATTTGAAATGATAAGAGTTATGGAAAATAGTTCGATAATTTGAAACAATGTTTTCAAGATTAAAAGAGAATAAAGAAGTTTGGTGAAACATAAGGATATTTCTGAACAAACGAAATGTTAAACGAGATTTTAAATGATTAGAATAAAAAGAAGTGAGACTTATGTGAGTAATTTTGAATAGGGGTTATAAATAGAAGTTGGTGTTAAGATATTATATTTAGGTATGAAAATCAAACTGATTTGATTATATATAGAAGGAATATGTTTACGATTAAAGTGAATAACGGTTGAAGCAAAATATGTTGCAAAATGAGATATCTAAAAGAAATTTTAGATTTGAATTATGAAATCGAAGTAGAATTTGAATAAGGAAGGGAAATGGATAATCGTTTAAAATGAAAACGATGAGTTTTGTTCCAACATTTAGAATATAAATTGTAATAAATGTTTTGAAATTTCTAGATAGCGATTTTAACGCTACTGCTATAATAAGTATTGGTAAAGTCTAGACAGCGATTTTAACGCTGCTGTTATAAAGGATGTTTTGTAAATCTTAACAGCGATCTTAACGCTATTGCTATAATAAATGTTCTAAAATTTTAGACAGCGGTTGTAACGCTGTTGTAAAAGCAATGTTTTATAAATCAAATATTTGGAGACAACGATTATAACGCTACCGTTATAATCAATATTTTTCTTTAAAGGATGTGTGTTCTTAGATTAGAATCTGAGAGTTACATAAGAAGTTGTTAAAGATTTAAAAGATAAATTTTGACCATTTCAAAGTTAAAACGTTGTCCAGTTAAGGTCTGAGAGGTAATTATACCCCAACTTGACTGACTGCATTATTGACGGAGAAATGGTTAAGGCTCGATAGCAAGGGTTGGTTAGTGATATCGTTAGTTAACGAATGATTTATGATTTGAGTTATAATAACGATGTTTATAACATCAGTTAATTCAAAGGATTTAGAAATGTTTTTCTAACTGGGGTAAGGGATATTTTCTCAATAAAGGAATTATAATATTGGAAATGTTTTCCAATAATCGAGAGAGAAAATAGTGCTTTGAAAGAACACGAAAGATGGGAAATGGGAATTGGAAATGATAATGTAATAAAGAACTAATATATAAAAAGGGCCCAGTATGGTTTGATGCTTGATTGATAGAATTTCCATTTGGAAATAGGACCGTTTATTGTATGGATGTTTCTTTGATAGTTAAATCACTGACTATCAAAGTTTTTGTTTTATTTTATACCCCCGTCGTCAATACGGAGAGACCGGGATCAGATCCTGTATCTGAAAACCACTCTGTATAGACGTTAGCGTTGCGATCAAGAAAATTGAAGACGGAGTTATGCAAGGGCTATCCTATTTATAGAATAGTGCCTTCGGTTTGTCCAGACCCAGGACAACTTGTATGGACGAGTGTCTGACAGAGTATTTCCAAAGGGGGTTACGTACGTTGATTCCTTCAAACGTACGAAGTTGGTGGCATAGAAGGGAAACTTCTTTAGCCTAACAATCTAAGTATTTTTGTGGGAATCAATTAGTGATTTCCGATGGATCTGACGATGTGGCATTCAAAGTGAATGGTGGCCAGATGTTCTGGAAGATAATTCAAACATCAAGCCTCATCAACCCGGAATTGGACAAAAATCGGGCAGGCAGCATGGCTATGTGGGTCGCACCCATTAGGATGTATAACCACCTATCTAGAGAAATTCCTTTTGCTTCTTAAATCTATCGATGCTGTCCCTTTTCGGGAGGCGGTTGCTGATCCCAACCGTCGGTGGTATACATTCGATACACTCAAGCGAAATGAGTGGTCGGTCATGTGTGGGCCGGGTTGCAAGATGTTCTTGTTGAACCCAGTGTATTCGTCTCTAGAGATACACTATCGGAAGGTGGTCCCATACCTTGTCATGCTGGAAATATAATCTCCAATAAGCGCCATGCGGTTTTTGATTTTATATTATATATGGAGCGTGAGATGCAAGCGTTCCGCTAGATGGTTATTTATTTGTTGTAGACATTATTATAATATCACCAGATTTTGATATAAAAATGTTTTGGGTTATCGTAAGGTAAAAACCATCCGTGTTTATGTGTGGATCGGCCTTACGATTATCATTTCTTTCGAAAGGATTTTTGGAAAGTTAAACAAATGGTTGGAGTTTACTCACACCAGTCCCATGACTAACCCAGAGTTTATTTTGTTTGTTTTCACTAAACTCTTGGGTGCCCAAATTTGTACGGGCAGTCAAGTAGTCAGGATTTTTCATATTCACTTGGAGGAGCTTGAAGCAGGAGGCTTCACCAGTTATCTATAGACTATCATATTTTCCGCTGTGTACTATGTTGTATCTGGAAACAGGTGTTTATAACTGTTCCAGGGATAATCGTTGTGCTCTGATAATGGTATGTATATACAAATACTGATTTGTGCTTCAAATTTATATTATCTAATATATTTTATTTGTTCCGTTGTGAGTTTGTGATCTTCGTTTTCTTCTATTCTAATAATTCTTTCTTTCTATTTCTCATCCTCTACCTTCTTTCTAATAATGATTCGTATTTCTGTGCAATTTGAGTTGGACGTGTGGTGTTATTAGTCGACTCAAAGGGTACGGATTTGCGGGTCGTTTCATCAGTCATGGGACTGGTGTGAGTAAACTCTAACCATTTGTTTTACTTTCAAAAATTTTCGAAAGAAATGATAATCGTAAGACAGATCCACACATAAACATGGATAGTTTTTACCTTACGATAACCCAAAACATTTTGATATTAAAATCTGGTGATATTACAATAGTGTCTAAATCAAATAAATAGAATCTAGTGGAACGCTTGCATCTCATGCTCCATATATAGTATAAAATCAAAAACCACATAGCTCTTATTGGAGATTGGATTTCCAACATGAAAAGGTATGGAACCACCTTCCGATAGTGTACCTGTAGAGGGGAATACACTGGGTTCAACAAGAACGTCTTACAACCCGGCCCACACATGGTTGGTCACTCATTTAACTTGAGTTTACCGAGCATATTATCACCAACGGTTGTGATCAGCAACTGTTACCAAAAGCATACAAAAGCGAATAGAATAAGAAGCAAATGAATTTTCTCTAGATCATGTGATAATACCCCTAATGGGAATGACAAACATGGCCATGTTGCTTGCTCGATTTATGTAATTTCCCGGGTGATGAGGCTTGAGGTCACGATTATCTTTCAGAACATCTTGTCACCATTTACTTTGAATGTCACTTTGTTAGACCCTTCCATATATGTTGTCTTGAAACTGGACAAACCGAAGGCACCATTCTATTAATCCATATTGGAAAATTTCTACCTAGGGTAAACTAAACAGCCCTTGCACTTTACTCCTTCTTCAATTATCTTCAGCATAAGTTGATTCGTAACGCTTATGCCAATACGGAGTGGTTTTCAGATAATAAATCTGATCCCGGTCTCTCCGTATTAACAACGGAGGTATAAAATAAATTAAAACTTTGATAGCCGGTGATTTAACTATCAAAGGAACATCCATACAACCAACGATCCTATTTCCAATTGGAAATTCTACAGATCAAGCATCAAACAACAAAGGCTCCTTTTTAAATTAATTCCTTATCATATTATCATTTCCAATTCTCATCTCCCCCTCTTTTAGATTCTTTCAAAATTCAATTGTCTTTCTCGATTATTGGAAAATATCTCTAATTTCTTTATTCGAGAAAAATATCTCGTATTTCGGTTAGAAAACATTTTTGAATATTCACAAATCCTTATTTTCTATATTCAGAGAATATACCTTATTAATATTGGAAAATATTTCCATCCTCCATTTCTTAATTCCTCGTTGACCAAATTATTTCATTTTCTATGCATAGAAAATATCTCTCATTTTATTTGGGTAAAACATTTCTGAATTCTTTAAATTAACCCGATGTTATAAAAACATCGTTATTATACTCAAACCATTTATCATTTATTAACTCACCATATTGCTAGTCAATTTTCACTATCGAACCTTAACCTTTCCTCCATCAATCATGAAGTCAATCAAGTTGGGGTATAATTGCCTCTTAGATGTAACAACCCGGAAAATCTGAACCAATTTAAAAATTTTAAATTGGCTAAAATAGTGGATTTTAAATATTTAAAATAAATATTTTAAATGATAGCAATGAAAAACTGAGTTTGAATCGACAATTGAAAAGAAATATAATTAATTCTAATTATAAACAAGGCCTGAAATGGCGCGGTAGTTTCAAAATTTGAATTCAAACTTTGATGGACTGTACCGGGTGCAAAACAAAACGGATTTGAGTGAAACCAAAAATATTTAAATCTTTTAGTGAATACCTTTCTAACGAATCTAAAAAATCGAAGTTTCATAGCGGAAAGCAAAAGTTATGGCCAAATGAATTTTCAGAAAGGTCGCTATGGAATTTATATAACCCGTGAAATTGGCCATTTTGCAAACAACCTTGGAATTCGACGAAACCACTTTTGTTGGATCCGGGATGTGAAGTTATTGCTAGGTTTCAAATTTCATAATTTTTGAAGCTAGTATGTGAGCGTGGCAAAGGAAAACGTGTTTTGGTCAATTACAGTTAAATTAGATCGACCAGAAATGGGCCTTTTTGCAAATGGTCTCAGAATTCGACGAAACTAGTTTTGTTGGGACCGTATCGTCAAAACATAGCTAGATTTATTTTTCTGGAATTTTTCGAATCAGTTTGTGGCCCCGGCAAATTGAAATGTACGTTCAAATCGAATATTGAATGTTTTATATTTTAATTTGAAGGAAAGCTGACTGAAACAGTCGAATGGGCCTACGAAACATATCCCATTGTGTTTGGAATGGGAGTAAAACGCTAGGGACGACAGTCGTTGGGTTTGAATTGGTGTTCGTGTGTGGAGGAGGGTATTTTAGAGATTTTAAAATTTATAAATAAAAAAAAATCATTGGTCGTTGCATTCTCTCTCTCCCCGTAACCTACCCAGATCGAACGGTGGCTCCCCTTTCATACCTTCTCTCCACTTTTTCTTTTGATCCGCTCAATGAAATCCAACGCCACAGTTATGGTTTTTGTAGTACTTCTCATGATCTTCAAATCCATATAAGTATTGGATTTTTTCGTGGCCTGTAGGAGGAGAATCGCCCTCGAGAAGTTCGCCCGTTCATCGCCTGATTCCGCCGCAACCGCCAGTTCGAGTTCGCCGCTGTTCTGGGCGCTGCTGCGCCTCTCCAAGCTCATCGACGTCGCGTAGGCTGATCGGCATATCGTGCTTCGGATTGTGAGAGAAATCGAAACCTAGTTTCGAGCAGTTTTTGAAGGTAATGGCTGTGTTTTATTTAATCTGATTTTAACACCTTTAAACCGTTGCAAACTTTGAAAAATCATATCTTCTTCGTTTCTTGACGAAATTCAGTGAAATAAGAGACAGTGGACTCGTGTGGACGTCTTCTACCTTATAGAAGAGATCGCATATTTTTCTGAGCCTTCTGCTATTTTTGGTGGAATGGAACCCAATGTGAGATTTCTAAATTATAAACGATATGGAAAACGACGATGTATAAATTATATAGTCGATGTATGAGTTATATAAGCGTTGTACACCTCTTGTATAAGCGTTGTATAAGTTGTACGTTCGATGTATAAGTTATATATGCGTTGTAAAAATTATATATGTGTTGAAATAGAAGTAAAATGCTATATATAAATATAAATAAATAAATATATATATATATATACGCCCCTCGTCCACAAACCATGGACGATATTTATTGGTTGTGATTGGTGTGAAAATTGATTGATAGTGAATGGTTGATTGAAATTGTTTGTGGTTGAGATTGATTGATTGTGGTTGAAAAATACCCGTTTGTGGTTGAGAAATATTTGGTTGAAACCACATAGGATTAGTTTGTGGAAATGAAATAAATATACATGCCGCCTGCGTGCGAACTAGATGCATGATTCCCAATTGTCAAAAGCTGCGAGGCTTTAAGGTAGAGCGAGGAGCTGTACTAGGGACGGTCCCGGTTTTAACTACCCTGCCGTTATGCTGCCGAAATTTTGAATAACATTCATGTGTTAGAATTATTTCCATTTGTTGAAACTATATTTATTCGTTGAATAGAAAACCTTCATGTGTTGAATCGATATTCATTCGTTGAATAGATATTCATGTGTTGAATGGTATTCATGTTTTAAATATAAAAAATCACATTTTTACTCTCTATATATAAACTATAGAAAACCTTCATGTGTTGAATCGATATTCATTCGTTGGATAGAAATTCATGTGTTGAATGGTATTTGCGTTTTAAATATAAAAATCACATTTTTACTCTATATATATAAACTATAGAAAACCTTCATGTGTTGAATCGATATTCATTCGTTGAATTGAAATTCATGTGTTGAATGGTATTCGTATTTTAAATATAAAAATCACCTTTTTATCGATATATATAAACTATAGAAAACCTTCATGTGTTGAATCGAAATTCATTCGTTGAATTGAAATTCATGTGTGGAATGGTATTCATATTTTGAAAGAAAGTGTTTTATAATAAAAATCCAATTTTTATCATCGATATGAACTATACAAAATAATCCTGTTTTGAAATAAATTGTTTTATAATAAAAATCCTATTTTATCACCTATATTAACTATATAAAACAGTCGAGTTTTGAAATAAATTGTTTTACATTAAAAATCACATTTTTATTATATACACGAATTGTTAAAAATAGTGAAGTGTTGAAATAGAAAACAGTTAGATAAAAATATCATTTTTATCAAATGTAAGAAATTCATATGGTTTTGAAATCGAAGAATCGATATATATATATATATATATAATTGAAATATATCGAAAAACGAAGTTGTAGTTCGTAATTTGAAACCGTGATTTCAAACGATTAGTGCGGGAGATTCGACCATCGGATTTTCCCGAAACCGCAACCGTTGGGTTCGCTTTGGAAATATCTTTCCAACGGCACCAACTTTGTAAAAATCCAATGGTTGGATTGTCTGGAATGTTTAATTCAAATCTGAAGAAAAATAGCGCTAGAATCGATTATATTTATATATATATATATATAATCTTATATAATCGAATAACGACGTTGTAGTTCGTATTTTGAAATCGAAACTTCAAACGATTATACTGGGAGATCCGACTGTCGGAATTTCCCGAAACTAGAACTGTTGGATTCGTTTTGAAAAGATCTTTCTAATGATGTAAATTTTGTGAAGATCCAACGGTTAGATTTTCAGATATGTGTAAATCAAATCTGAAGAAAAACAGCGCCACGGCCGCGTTATGGCCCGAAGCGTCATTTTGAATAAATTGGCTATTTTAAAATAAATAAAAATAGCGATAAATCGTTATAAAATATTATAAACGATATGGATGTGAAATTTAGAAACTAACTGAAGGTTGGCTAAGTCGAATGGTTTCTTGGGTATTGATCTGATGTTGGTTTCGGCCTTCGGGGTTAATATTTGGGAAATCGTTCTCTTACTGATTGACGGTTAGTGACTAATGAATTGAAATGATGTGTATGTATGTTAGTGTTGCACTTGTTTATTATATACGTGAGTTTCTCAGAAAGACCGGGTATAACCCATTCTGAATAACTGAATCGACGATAAGAAGTCGAAGATGAAGACGGGGGTTGAAGACCGATCTTCACCTCGTTTGGATGGTCACTGAGGTCCTGATTGGGAGGCATCCCGAAATATGGATAATGAGTGGTGATCGTCTAGACGTACGTGGAGATCGATGGATATGCGAGGTATTTAGTGCCTCCGGTTTCGTTCAGACCTAGAACGGACTTGCAAATGGACAGTGTGTCTGACATTGGAATTTATTCCGTGTGATTGATAGCCATCAGTTGCATGGTGTGAATTGCATGTGTGGCATGCTAAGATGCAGTGATCAGGGCTTCTGTTGAAAAGCAAAGTCTTGTGGTGATGATCAAAGCACCGCCTATGTGGCGTAGCTTTGTGTATAACATGAAATCGCGAGCCTCACACCCCGGTATGAACCAGAAACGGGAGAGGACATCAGGGGGGCATGCATTTCCTTCTAGTTAGAAGTGGCGTCAGTGGTTTTACACGCCCTAACGAGTTTGACTTATGTGGTTGTTACTGTTGTGAGGCGCCTCGGTTAGATCGGACGATCCCGGTCCGATGGAGTCATTCGTTGGCTCATTGACGCCCCATAGGGCGGGGAAACGCAGTGTTCAGGCATTTTAATCCACGTCGGTGGACCGGCTCTGACGATCCTAGGGTCACTCGAACTCTGATCCTGAGACACGGGCTAGAGCGTCTCGAAGTCGGTAAGGACTATCTTTTGCCTTGGTTCAAGACGAAAATCCAATTTCCAAATACGACATCGTGCGGTTTTGATTGTATATATATATATATATATATATATATATATATATATATGGCGACATGATATATGGTACCCATGTCGTCTATGATTGATAGTTATGATTAGAAATTGTTTTTGAAACATGTAAACACTAGTAATAATATCCAATGCTTTTGTTTTATTCGTATCAAGCATATTTTGGCTATTATAAGGTAAAACTCTATACTCCGGTTTGCGTTGCATTGTGTGATGGGAACTGAGTCTTATAATGGCTTCATTTTTATAAAAAGCATTGCGATGCTTAAAAGAATGATTTATTTTAAAGCACTAGCAATCCAATGGAGTAAACCCGTTCCACGGAAGTGGCGTGGTCCTGTGATTAGCCATATTTTAAATGTGTTGAGTAGATTTCTCATACCAGTCCCATGACTGACTCGTAGTTTGTTTCACTTTCAAACTCGGGTGCCCCTTTTTCTACACGGGCAGCCTTGTATTCAGGTTTTAGCTGGCTTTCTCTAGATAGCTGGAGCTGAAGATGGATTCTATCATTTTATCTCTTTTTATGTTGTTCAGCTCCTATTGTACATTATGTTTATTTTTCCGCTGTTGACATATATGTATAGCTGAACTGTATTTGTACTAAGTATGATCCTGTATACTATGTAACTCTGATTATTATGTTTATCCAGTATATTCTATTGTGCATTATCTGGTGTATTTATTTAATTCTGCTCTGCTGTTATCTGTTTATGTGTTACATTCCAAGGATTACCCTTGCCACCGTCAGTAGGGGTTTGGGGTCGTCACATTAGACCTTAATTGAACAACATTCTCAACTTTGAAACAGTCAAAGCTCACAACTTCAACCAAAACATCGTTTACGCAACTCTCAAATTCAATATAAGAATCCACTTCTTTTATGGAAAAACATTAATTATAACGGTAGCGTTATAATCGCTGTTTCCAAATATTTGATTTACAAGATATTTATCATAACGACAGCGTTAAAATCGCTATTTAGATTTACAAAACATTTATTATAACGAAGTACTAAAATCTTTGTTTTGATTTACAAAACGTTTATTATAACGATAGCGCTCAAATCGCTTTTTAGATTTACAACGGTAGCGTTATACTCGTTGTTTCCAAATAATTAGTATATAAAAATATAACTTATACTTATTAATTTCAACAAATAAATAAATAAGTAAATAATTAATTTTTGTTCAAAACGGAAAGTAAAAATAACTACTTCCCTACATTCGATATAATCGAATTCCAAAAAATAACTCCCTCTCGAATCATCTATATTCAATTTATATTCCAAACTTCAGAATTCATCTACCATTTCAGGTTAATTCAAATTCCAAATTCACCTTTGAATTTATCCTTTCCAAATCATTACCAAATTCCTTTATAACCATTCTAGTCTACATAACGTTATCACACTTTATTTTATTCCGAATTTTGAAATAAAACCCATCGTTTTCTTTTAAAACGATTACCATTTCCCTTTTAATTAAATTTCCAATCTGGATTCATATTCCAAATCTAAATTTCCTTTATAGATATATCATTTGCCAAATATTTCCTTTAAACCATTATTCACTTTAATCGTGAATATATTCCTATTATATACAGTTTTGATTTCATACTTATACATACTACCTTAAACCCAAATTTTATTTGTAACTTCTATTCAGAACTATTCATATAAGTCTCATTTCTTTTTATTTTAATCATTTAAAATCTCATTTAACAATTCCTTAATAATTTCTAAGTTTAAATCTTATTTCAATATTGGTTTCAAAGCCGACTTTCACTTTCATATAAATTCAAATTTGAATTTATATTTCAATTTGTCCAATGATAAATAATTCACTTAATTTATCCTCATTTATAAACAAATTCTTGATTCATCCATTTGAACAAGTTTTCTATTTTCTATGCAAACATTAAATTTCTATTTTTGGAAATAAATTTTCTTTTTGAATCCCAAATTCCTTCTCTATCTCTGGAAATATTTTATGGTATTTAAATACCAAAATTCTAAGCCAGGGCAGCTCAAACCCAACGAAGTCAAACACTGATTATATATATCACATCATACATCACCATCAATGAAAAACAGTAATATAATTATTGAGGAACCCAGTTGGGTCCCTCCAACCTGTTTCCCTGCATTGACGGATGTTAATAAACATCAATAACATAGATTTCACATCAATATGAAATGTCATAGCAAATAGAATTAATAATCGACCAACGATATAACTATATCAACCATTCATCCAATTTTATCAACCATTCATCCAAACAACCATCACACGGTATAAAATTACGATATATAAATTTAAAATTTGTTTGTATAAAAATATAAATAAATCATAGTTAGTGAGATTACTCACCTTATCTGCAATTGATGATTCTTCTTTTGTTTCGTTTTAAAATCAAACAGCTGTTTGATTTTCCTTATGAAATTCCAGCAGCTTTATTCTCAACGAAATCGGTTCCACAATACACCAGGTCGCTATGATTCTAGTGTGACTGGTCCGGTTCAATTCTGTTATCATATAACCAAGTTACACAATTATAATTATCCACGATTTTCTTGGTATAGCTTATTTCTAAATTATGAAATTTATTTTTATTAATAACTAAAATTAAATGTTAATTATTTTAACCAATCTGGGTTGAAATTCTTTTCCTCTTGGTATAATGTTGAACCCGCTATCCCTTTTTCCAATTCCATGGTCCCAAATTGGTGCAATTCTATACATAAACGATCAAGTTAGCATTACTAAGATGCTTAACATAAGTTGAAAATATTTATATTACTAATTATTATCATTAGATTTAATTTAAAATAGATATAACCCTTAATACCTTTTTTATTTTAATTCTTCTCCTCCTTGTACTGAAAATCTCTGCACCCCACTTGTGACCAACCAACCACTTCCAAACTTCCTCCAAAAATGTGTTCAACGTCCACAACTTCACATGTTACAAGCCGTAACACCTTCTGTCTATTCCAACCATTTGAACCATACTCCATCCACGCACCAAGGCCACACGACCAGAGTCCTGGACCATCGCTCAATATAGATGATCTCAACCCTTACCAACAAAACAAAAACTGTCGTAACTACATTCCATTAACCGAACTCCAAAAACAATTTGTTCCTTTTCTAATTATACTTCAACTTCGAATAACAAACCCATGCATGACATAGTAACATAAGTCTTCTTCCTCACAAATCCATTTCTGTTACCCCTTTGAAAAATCATTCCCCTCTACAAGGCTGTGATATCCATCTTCCCTTACTTTAACTTCACTAACCAACTGATTTGCACATAACAATTTACCCTTCCACCTTAGTTACCAAATAACCACGTTTACTCCAACCAATTCCCTTTAAATCTCGTTACAGCTACAGACACGCAGCTCGCCCTCCACTGCATCGTTCAATGAATGGCCGCCACCATTCACCTCCACTTCGTGACCTCTACCTTCTCTCCTTCGTAGGCAATTTCCTCAATAACATCCACACTAACATCTACAGCAATTAACCACAGTTATTATCATTAACAGACATTCCACTTACTTCTCTAATCCCTTTTTCTAAATGTTGAAAACACTGCTCCTCCTTTTAATGCTTCTTCCTCCTGTTATGTTCAAATCTGTTGTTGCACACTTTGCCATCTGCAACCATGAATTCAAAAAAACCCATAATCCATGTTTACAAACAATTAACACTTCTGCTCATTCCATTTCTCTTTGTTCAAATTACCATTTAACTATCCATCAATACCCTTATCCGCTCATCACCATATCACAGTCTCGAGGTCCCCTCGCGACAATCATGATTCCGGATAATTGCGCACGCTATAATGAAAAGAATCAACAGAAAAATTTCATGTTATCATCCCAAAACTCACCTGTTTGTACGCCACACTGCCAGAAACCCCACGCCACCTGCAACTCAACTCCTCCATCATCGACTGGATGACAAATGTATGGCCTAGAGATGCTGCCTGAACCCATCGATCCCCAGTCTTTCTGAGGCTCCATTTTTTCGAAAGCCTGCTGACCCCCGTTTCGAGATCACCGCGACCTCCTCCTTCCGTTCTGAGCCTACCGGAAACCACCGTGACGACCCTCTTCGGCACCGCTTCCTCCTCCATCCCATCGCAACAATACAGGGGCCTAAGAGCTCGCGTTGACGTCCTCCGTTGGCTACATTGGGAGGCATTTTAGTTTAGGAATTCAAAGAAGTAGATTTTTACTGGTTTTAGAAATTTTTGTGAATTGTTGTAATTTCCTGAAGATTTTTTTCTCTCGTCTGATTTTCGTTTTGTTTGTTTGAGAATTAAAAAATGTGGATGTACTATATTTATGGGAGAGAAACCTTGGCACACATTATGTAACACCCCGTAATTTTGTAACACTAGGATTCACAAATCAAGGCAGAATTAAATCTTAAAATCAAAATCAAGGGAAACGGGTTGCGCCATTGTGTTCGTCTCAAAATTCTTCTTGGAAATGAGTCTGAGTTTGCGAGAATCGGAGTCTGTATGAGGGAGATATGACCCTCCGAAGTTTTAGGAATTTTTAGAATTGAAAACAGCTTGAAATTCGAATTCGAAATTCGAATTCAAACCCAGAAGCGGGCAGGGCGGGAAAATTCCCGCCCAGAACCCAGGTCGACTGGGGAGTCGACTGGGTAGTCGACCCTCCCTGACCAGGTCGACTGCCCAGTCGACATGGGTGTCGACCTGGGTGCAAAAACCCACTTTGGGGCCTGGGTGTATTCTGATGTACCTGGTCTCGTTTTCTGCCTAGATTCGTCCGCCTAATCCTATATAAACAGCCCCTAGTCTCCTTCTCTATTCACAATTCTTCTCTAACCTTATGCTGCAAAGATTCTTGGTGGACATGGCTTCTTCTCCTCCTCTAAATTAAATAATAAATAAAATAATATGTAAAATAAATCAAGACGAGGAAATGCTGCTCAAGACTTTCAAGAGGAGATTCAAAACAAGCTAGGATTCAAGTGAAGATTCAAACGACTTCAATGACTGTTTTTCTACGAATCTAATATAATCTCTGTAAGTCGGTTACTTTTTAGATTTGAACGTTTTCTCTATTCGTGACATGAAATTAAAGGAATAAAAGGATATGCCAAATCTTTCTGTTCGAACCAGTGCTTATATCCTTGGACCTAATTAAGAACTGTTATGATTCAATGACCAATAAGACTGTGACTATGAAACTATGGACCTTAAAACTATATGCTTCTTTGACTATGAACATTGCCTATGACTGTGACTCATGACTGTGAGAATTATTTTCCTTTGACTATGAACATCGCCTATGACTGTGATTCATTAACTGTGAGGATTTATTGCCTATGACTATGGATATAAGGTTATTATTTATGCCCATGACACTGTAGTTACAAAACCATGTTATACCCCAAACTGGCATTATATTGGATCTAGGCTTGACTTTCTATTTCTAGTTATCCTTGGATCTTGATCTTGGGAATTTACCTATTAAGTTAGGTCTACCCATGTTCTTGAACCTATACTATTCAACCCTTTTCATGTTGTAATATTACCAGATCTATATATCTATGAATTATCATCTTATGCCAGTTATTATGTCTATTCTTTCATGGCATTTTGGTTCATTCCCTTTGATCCACGAATCTAGATTTATTTATAAACTAGGTTGAATCACGATTTTATGAACGATGGGAATACGTTTTGGGAAAAACATGAAATTGACTAAACTTGGAAATTGGCATAATTTGGGAACATGCATTATAGCATGACTATTAAGATGAAAATTAGAATAACAAGTCTAGTTTTGACATGAACTGAAATTAGAATATTAAATCAGAATTGGGTGGCTAAATTAAGCATGATAAGTATATTCGCATAATTGTGAATAATTTACATACATTGGGCGTAAATGGTAAATGGTTAAATGGGCCACAAAGTAGGTAGTTGGTATGAAAATTATGTTTTGGGCATAAACGGTGAACTAGAATATGAAATCTAGTTTGGCATAAACTGTAAACTAGAATATAAAATCTAGTTTTTGGCATGAACTGTAAATGAGGATGTTGGATCTAAATTGCTATAAACTGTAAGATGGGAAAATCAAGATTTGGGCCTAGAATATAAGTCCATTGGTGGGCATGGCAAATGTATATGGTATAGGCCAAATTTATTTATAAAGGGAAAATGGACTTTGAGGATAAATTGTTAACAATTTATATATATACAAAAGAAAGGTTTATTAATGACATCTCTTTTAATAATACATACACCAGAAAGTTCTAGGGTGACAGAGAGGATAGTGTCTAGGCTTGGGTTTGGAAAATACAAGTTTCCTGCTCTCCTTGGCTATCCCTAACTGATCCGACGGACGGGATGGTTACTTTCAAAACCTGATTTGAAAATTATTCAAAACCCTTTGAACTTGGAAAACATGAATATGCCTAACCCGAGGTTAGACTGAGTTGCGATGCAAACCTGCCCGGAGCCAACCGACACATCTAGTAATCGCAACAATATCTGTCTAATGTGAGTGGTCGCGGCTTTAATTTATTTAGTTAAAGCTAGAACAAGAATGGTAGGGTTAAGTTAACTAAGACACTTAACCAATTCAACATGATAACCAAACCGATGGGTGGGGTTAGTTTCATACTGACACTTAACACAGTTAAGCTAGAATGGGAGGGTCAAGTCCATAGGAACACTTAACCAACTTAACACAGTTAAGCTAGAATGGGAGGGTTAAGTCCATAGGGACACTTAAACCAAACTTAACATCGTAACAAGACAAGATTCGTAGGGGTTAAGTAACTAAGAAAACACTTATCCAAATTAACATGTTAACTAGACTAGAAGGTGGGGTTAAGTAAAGTTAATACACGTAGCCAAATTAACATGTTAACTAGACTAGAAGGTGGGGTTAAGTAAAGTTAATACACTTAGCCAAATTAACATGTTAACTAGACTAGAGGTTGGGGTTAAGTAAAATTTAATACACTTTGCCAATTTGATATGTTAGCTGGACTAGACCGTAGGGTTAAGTAAACTTGAACACTTAACCATCAGATTGTGATAAACGAATAGGGTTAAGTCTAAAACATGAAGGGATAATACGTAACCATTAATAAAGTGTTAGTTAAAACAGATGGGCGAGGTTAAGTTAAAAAGGAACACTTAACCAATACAGGATGAATGAACAGGGTTAAGTAATAAGAAATACTTAACCAATATAACTTGGTTTGTGGTAGGGTTTAGTCAACATGAATTATTGATAACACTTAACCAGTTTATCAGGATAAATGAAGAGGGTTAAGTTAGCTTGAATTGACTAAGGACACTTAACCAATCCAAATTGACGAGAAAGAGAACTAAGTAGTAAACCTTAGTTAAAAGGAGATAAGTAGTAAACCTTAGTTAAGAAAACAACGATTCTGGAAACTAAGTGGTAAATCTTAGTTAACAAAACTAAGTAGTAATTCTTAGTATAACACGAGAAGGAGGGAACGTCCATCTAATTTTAATGAAGGCTCCAACGAATTGGGTTACGAAGCCCGAGGCTTCAAGGGGACGTAAGGTTACTCTTGGTATCCCTCTGTGAGGCTGCAGATGATCCTCCTGGGCTCACAGAGGTTAAGGTCTGTGTTAGAAGAACCAAGGGTATGCCTTGGTTGCAAAGTATGGCAACCTAAAGACTAGGATGGACCAGCGTGATTCGGCGAGAAACCGGTAGCCTTGTGATAGCAACTCGTCGTCTACCATCCATATTGAGTCAATCAAGATACGTGAAGCAGAAAGGCGGAGAACTCCAAAAGACCATATACTTGTTATCTAGTTATAGGTGAGGATGGCCATAGGTTAGTGGGGCATAGGGGGCCTGCGTATAGTTCTCATTTTTCAAGGTGTGCCTTTCATTAGTTGAGGGAGGGGTCGAGTGGGACCATAGCCACTGGAATAAAAACAGACCTTAGCATCTGCCTCGGCAGATATCTGAAAGCTCCCGACCGATTTCTGTGTTACTTGATTTGCCCTGCCACAGGACTCGGGCCGCACATTACAGGGCATGTGCATCTAGACAAGCGATAACGATTCGCGATACATGCGTGGGGAAGTCTAGGATCATATACCACTCTAGGTAGTGTGTCCTAGACCTGGGGGCATCGTTCGACAGGTAGCATAATCCCTAGTTGGACTAGGTGGCATAAACCCTGAATCCGAGAAGCGTTCAGCAGATAGCGTAAACTCTAGTTGAATCTAGAAAGCACTTGATAGAAAACCCTAGATTAGATCTAGGTAATAAATAATAAATGTATGCCGGAAGGCAATGGAAAATACAGGGATTGGGATCACGTTATCGTTACTAGTTGGGACAGTAGTTAGGTGGTGCAGAGATATAGAAACCCGTATAACAAGGAAATAGCGAAGCGACGAAAGTATTAGAGCATATCCAGTTTATCTTATCTTAACATATCTTGTGTTAATTTTGTCTAATCTTGCTGACCCTATCATCATGGTGTTATCTTGTATTCAGTTAATTCATGTCATTTTTTTTTTCATGTTCACATTCTAGAAGTAACTGAACTTACTCAGGCTTTATGTCTGACTCTGTTTTTCTTTTGTCTTCTTTTCTTCCGTTTCCCCCCACCCCCAGGTAGTAAAGGAGGGAATAGTATAGCTCAGGTTAAGTTGGACTGTCACTCTTTCCCAGCTTGAAGATTTGTCGAAGTTTTGCTTGGATTCTCTTTTCAGATGCTATGGCTGGCTCTTGTTACATTGGGGAATATAAAATGTTGTTTTATGCCTCTTTATTTTGTAGGACAGATGATACTCTGATATTGTAAAGAAATCGTTGTACAAACTATTTTATCAATAAAGCAAAGTTTTATTTTCCGTTGTTTTAACTTTTGTCTGTCTTGTAATTCATCTGCATCTTTTACCTTAAAATGCTCCACGGAACTTAGTGCATTCCCTTTGTGAGTGACACTAACGGATGTGGGGTGTTACACGTGGTAATAGAGCTGAAGGTTACCCGATCAAATAAAGGATTTGATTTTTTTTTCAAAACGTTTTGAAAGAAGCATTTTCAAGAGAAAAGATTTGTTTAAAAGGCATATTCCCCAAAGCCATACGCACTATCTTCTCTTCCTCTGATTGAATTCTTGTCTCCTTCTTTCTTGAGTCTCTGGGGCTCCTGGCTTTCTGGGAGGCAACCTCATCGATGGGCGAAGTCGTGCCTGTCATCCATCCATAGCCGTAGTTGTTGCACCTACGGCCAGTTTTCTTTCAAGCTTATAGGGTTTTCTGTACGATGGAAGCAGCTTTCAAGAGATTTGTCAACATGACTACACACGGAAGAGGATGAGGAATTCATGGATGTAGATTTAGCTCACAAAGAAGGAAGGAATTATAAAACCTAAGACAAGAGGAAGTATCATTACTAAGGTGTAATAGGGCATGTAATTAAGGGCAAAGGAAAAGATTTTCAGAAGGGCAAGTACCTACTTTCCCCACCAAGCGTACCTAGGAGAAAGGTAGTAAAGTTTTGTTGGAAGTGTCCAGTTTTTTTGTTCGTACTCTTTCCTTTGGTTTTAGCGCTTCGCATTTGTTCATATCCACTTCCATAGTTGAGTCTTTGCACCATAGTACTTGTATAGTAGAAAGATCCCACTAGAGTCTCAAATCCAATTGGTGGTCCGACCAGTTTATTTTTGGTTAGTAGGGATTTGAGAATAGCTATCGAGTTTGCTTATATCATCTCATGTAGATCGTCTAAATTCGGAGGAGATATTCCTTGGGTGCTTGTCTGATATTGGTTTAGGCCTTTGGGGCTTGTACTTGAGGAATGTCGAGTTCGACTAGGATGGTTTGCGTGAGAGATGAATAGTTGTGGCAGGCACTCTAAAAAGCACGTAGTGACCTTTTGACCCTTATAGTTAGGGCATGGTGGATAAGAGGGAGACCTCTAATCATCCTAGTACATACACTTGATACTGTGATTGACATCTGTTTATTTTGGTAATGGAGGTCAGAAACTTCACAATCGTGAAGTTAAATTAGTTAAGATACAGTGGAGTAAAGCTCAAGAAGGCTAGATACTAGCATCATACCCTGTTCCTTAAGGGTGCATCCTTGATTTCTTTTTTTTTTGTAGGAGCTTTATGCATAATTGTTTCTCTCTTTCCAAAGTATATCCTCTAGGTCGTATCTTCGATCCTTAGGTAGAAACTCTTTTGGATGTAAACATGTATTTGAAACTTGTTATGGTTGATGGTTGCGAGTGGTTGCTAATGGTTGCTCGTGAATGCATATACATACGTATTAGGCACTAGATCAGTTCGGACGCTTTCATATTGCATTTACAGATATGTATTTGTTTGTAAGTTGAGCTTGATATGTTATCATATGGATGTTGCATATCGATGAATGGCTATGCACACATGTAGTATTTACATAACTAGGGGTGCTTGCATACATGATTGGACGCATGGCACTGACATGATTCGCATTAAGGAGGTCAACTGAATCAGTAGACCGCCTGATTTTGCATTAGATAAAGATATATACACACACTATGCATATGAACATGAAAACATAAGAAATCCGTTTAAGGACAATGAATGCCTGTGATTGAATGGTTGAGTAGATGGGTGATTGGATGGTAGGACACATTCTTCCTAACTTAAAGATTTCGGGGACGAAATCCTTTTAAGAAGGGGAGAATGTAACACCCCGTAATTTTGTAACACTAAGATTCACAAATCAAAGAAGAATTAAATTTTAAAATCAAAATCAAAGGAAACGGGTTGGGCCATTGCGTTCGTCTCGAAATTCTGCTTGGAAATGAGTCTGAGTTTGCGAGAATCGGAGTCCGTATGAGGGAGATATGACCCTCCGAAGTTTCAGGAATTTTCAGAATCGTAAACAGCTCGAAATTCGAATTCGAAATTCGAATTCAAACCCAGAAGCGGGCTGGGCGGGAAAATTCCCGCCCAGAACCATGGTCGACTGGGGAGTCGACTAGGTAGTCGACCCTCCCTGACCAGGTCGACTGCCCAGTCGACATGGGTGTTGACCTGGGTGCAAAAACCCACTTTTGGGCCTGGGTGCATTCTGATGTACCTGGTCTCGTTTTCTGCCTAGATTCGTCCGCCTAATCCTATATAAACAGCCCCTAGTCTCCTTCTCTATTCACAATTCTTCTCTAACCTTATGCTGCAAAGATTCTTGGTGGACATGGCTTCTTCTCCTCCTCTAAATTAAATAATAAATAAAATAATATGTAAAATAAATCAAGACGAGGAAATGCTGCTCAAGACTTTCAAGAGGAGATTCAAAACAAGCTAGGATTCAAGTGAAGATTCAAACGACTTCAACGACTGTTTTTCTACGAATCTAATATAATCTCTGTAAGTCGGTTACTTTTTAGATTTGAACGTTTTCTCTATTCGTGACATGAAATTAAAGGAATAAAAGAATATGCCAAATCTTTCTGCTCGAACCAGTGCTTATATCCTTGGACCTAATTAAGAACTGTTATGATTCGATGACCAATAAGACTATGACTATGAAACTATGGACCTTAAAACCATATGCTTCTTTGACTATGAACATTGCCTATGACCGTGACTCATGACTATGAGAATTATTTTCCTTTGACTATGAACATCGCCTATGACTGTGATTCATTAACTGTGATGATTTATTGCCTATGACTATGGATATAAGGTTATTATTTATGCCCATGACACTGTAGTTACAAAACCATGTTGTACCCCAAATTGGCATTATATTGGATCTAGGCTTGACTTTCTATTTCTAGTTATCCTTGGATCTTGATCTTGGGAATTTACCTATTAAGTTAGGTCTACCCATGTTCTTGAACCTATATTATTCAACCCTTTTCATGTCGTAATATTACCAGATCTATATATCTGTGAATTATCATCTTATGCCAGTTATTATGTCTATTCTTTCATGGCATTTTGGTTCATTCCCTTTGATCCACGAATCTAGATTTATTTATAAACTAGGTTGAATCACGATTTTACGAACGATGGGAATACGTTTTGGGAAAAACATGAAATTGACTAAACTTGGAAATTGGCATAATTTGGGAACATGCATTATAGCATGACTATTAAGTTGAAAATTAGAATAACAAGTCTAGTTTTGACATGAACTGAAATTAGAATATTAAATCAGAATTGGGTGGCTAAATTAAGCATGATAAGTATATTCGCATAATTGTGAATAATTTACATACATTGGGCGTAAATGGTAAATGGTTAAATGGGCCACAAAGTAGGTAGTTGGTATGCAAATTAAGTTTTGGGCATAAACGGTGAACTAGAATATGAAATCTAGTTTGGCATAAACTGTAAACTAGAATATAAAATCTAGTTTTTGGCATGAACTGTAAATGAGGATGTTGGATCTAAATTGCTATAAACTGTAAGATAGGCAAATCAAGATTTGGGCCTAGAATATAAGTCCATTGGTGGGCATGGCAAATGTATATGGTATAGACCAAATTTATTTATAAAGGGAAAATGGACTTTGAGGATAAATTGTTAACAATTTATATATATACAAAAGAAAGGTTTATTAATGACATCTCTTTTAATAATACATACACCAGAAAGTTCTAGGGAGACAGAGAGGATAGTGTCTAGGCTTGGGTTTGGAAAATACAAGTTTCCTGCTCTCCTTGGCTATCCCTAACTGATCCGACGGACGGGATGGTTACTTTCAAAACCTGATTTGAAAATTAATCAAAACCCTTTGAACTTGGAAAACATGAATATGCCTAACCCGAGGTTAGACTGAGTTGCGATGCAAACCTGCCCGGAGCCAACCGGCACATCCAGTAATCGCAGCAATATCTGTCTAATGTGAGTGGTCGTGGCTTTAATTTATTTAGTTAAAGCTAGAACAAGAATGGTAGGGTTAAGTTAACTAAGACACTTAACCAATTCAACATGATAACCAAACCGATGGGTGGGGTTAGTTTCATACTGACACTTAACACAGTTAAGCTAGAATGGGAGGGTTAAGTCCATTGGAACACTTAACCAACTTAACACAGTTAAGCTAGAATGGGAGGGTTAAGCCCATAGGGACACTTAACCAAACTTAACATCGTAACAAGACAAGATTTGTAGGGGTTAAGTAACTAAGAAAACACTTATCCAAATTAACATGTTAACTAGACTAGAAGGTGGGGTTAAGTAAAGTTAATACACTTAGCCAAATTAACATGTTAACTAGACTAGAAGGTGGGGTTAAGTAAAGTTAATACACTTAGCCAAATTAACATGTTAACTAGACTGGAGGTTGGGGTTAAGTAAAATTTAATACACTTAGCCAATTTGATATGTTAGCTGGACTGGACCGTAGGGTTAAGTAAACTTGAACACTTAACCATCAGATTGTGATAAATGAATAGGGTTAAGTTTAAAACATGAAGGGATAATACTTAACAATTAATAAAGTGTTAGTTAAAACAGATGGGCAAGGTTAAGTTAAAAAGGAACACTTAACCAATACAGGATTAATGGACAGGGTTAAGTAATAAGAAATACTTAACCAATATAACTTGGTTTGTGGTAGGGTTAAGTAAACATGAATTATTGATAACACTTAACCAGTTTATCAGGATAAATGAAGAGGGTTAAGTTAGCTTGAATTGACTAAGGACACTTAACCAATCCAAATTGACGAGAAAGAGAACTAAGTAGTAAACCTTAGTTAAAAGGAGCTAAGTAGTAAACCTTAGTTAAGAAAACAACGATTCTGGAAACTAAGTGGTAAATCTTAGTTAACAAAACTAAGTAGTAATTCTTAGTATAACACGAGAAGGAGGGAACGTCCATCTAATTGTAATGAAGGCTCCAACGAATTGGGTTACGAAGCCCGAGGCTTCGAGGGGACGTAAGGGTACTCTTGGTATCCCTCTGTGAGGCTGCAGATGATCCTCCTGGGCTCACAGAGGTTAAAGTCTGCGTTAGAAGAACCAAGGGTATGCCTTGGTTGCAAAGTATGGCAACCTAAAGACTAGGATGGACCAGCGTGATTCGGCGAGAAACCGGTAGCCCTGTGATAGCAACTCGTCGTCTACCATCCATCTTGAGTCAATCAAGATACGTGAAGCGGAAAGGTGGAGAACTCCAAAAGACCATATACTTGCTATCTAGTTATGGGTGAGGATGGCCATAGGTTAGTGGGGCATAGGGGGCCTGCGTATAGTTCTCATTTTTCAAGGTGTGCCTTTCATTAGTTGAGGGAGAGTTCGAGTGGGACCATAGCCACTGGACTAAAAACAGACCTTAGCATCTGCATCGGCAGATATCTGAAAGCCCCCGACCGAGTTCTGTGTTTCTTGATTTGCCCTGCCACAGGACTCGGACCGCACATTACAGGACATGTGCATCTAGACAAGCGATAATGATTCGTGATACATGCGTGGGGAAGTCTAGGAACATATACCACTCTAGGTAGTGTGTCCTAGACCTGGGGGCATCGTTCGATAAGTAGCATAATCCCTTGTTGGACTAGGTGACATAAACCTTGAATCCGAGAAGCGTTCAGCAGATAGCGTAAACTCTAGTTGAATCTAGAAAGCACTTGATAGAAAACCCTAGATTAGATCTAGGTAATAAATAATAAATGTATGCTTGAAGGCAATGGAAAATACAGGGATTGGGATCACGTTATCGTTACTAGTTGGGATAGTAGTTAGGTGGTGCAGAGATATAGAAACCAGTATAACAAGGAAATAGCGAAGCGGCGAAAGTATTAGAGCATATCCAGTTTATCTTATCTTAGCATATCTTGTGTTAATCTTGTCTAATCTTACTGACCCTATCAACATGGTGTTATCTTGTATTCAGTTAATTCATGTCGTTTTGTTTTTCCATGTTCACATGCTAGAAGTAACTGAACTTACTCAGGCTTTATGTCTGACTCTGTTTTTCTTTCGTCTTCTTTTCTTCCGTTCCCCCCCCCCCCCAGGTAGTAAAGGAGGGAATAGTATAGCTCAGGTTAAGTTGGACTGTCACTCTTTCCCAGCTTGAAGATTTGTCGAAGTTTTGCTTGGATTCTCTTTTCAGATGCTATGGCTGGCTCTTGCTACATTGGGGAATATAAAATGTTGTTTTATGCTTCTTTATTTTGTAGGACAGATGATACTCTGATATTGTAAAGAAATCGTTGTACAAACCATTTTATCAATAAAGCAAAGTTTTACTTTCCGTTGTTTTAACTTTTGTCTGTCTTGTAATTCATCTGCATCTTTTACCTTAAAATGCTCCACGGAACTTAGTGCATTCCCTTTGTGAGTGACACTAACGGATGTGGGGTGTTACACATTACTTAAATGCCTTGGCACGCACGACTTAAATGCTTTGGCACGCACGTTGTCCTCAAGCTTAGATGGTAAGGTGATTTTTTTTCTTTTCTCTTTTACTTTCCTAGCACGCATAGTTATAATGTGGAGAGAACGGTTCATAGTAGCTTTAGGGAGAAATAATTGTGAAAGGCTTGGCTTGCTTCATTTCTATTGCCAATATGCACTATTATTTATAACTGTATTAACCTATTTATTAATTTAATCCCGAATGTGTTAATTACTCTGTTCAGTATGATTCCGCTTATGTTTACGACCTATTTTCTTACATTACAACAAGATTGTATCTGTACGTTATTACATGTGGTTGCTGTTGTCTATCTACAATTAGTTCCACCTTTTATTTACTACTCTGTACAAGTGTCATACTTAGTTACAGTTCCATATTACGTGAATAATTCACTGATGTAGGGTGTCAATTACATTAAACAAAAATGTTGTTTATTTTCAAATTAAAAATTACAATAAAATTTTATAAATTAAATTATAACTTATACGTTAAAACTTTGTTTTTAATACATAAATTCCTTATGAATATCTTTTTTATTATCAATACAATCTCTAAAACTAATTTAAATATTTTAAAATTAACAGCTAAAAATCCGGGTCGTTACAAAATAAAATTGTATGCCGACAAATTGGTATATACTTATTGGGTTTGATGATTTTATGAGCCGATTGGCAAGTAGATTGGCTTTTTCTTTTTCTTTTTGATTAATGAGGGCCTTGTGAGGCAAGTTGGGGTTTTACCGCTCAACCCGTAGGACGTTATGGCGAAATTTTTCGAAAATTTAGGGTGTTAGCCAAATTTTTGAGAAATTAGAAAGTTCTTAGAAACTCAAAAGTTGAAGAATGAAAGCCAAAATGAAAGTTGAGTTGGTTAGTTAAACAACTTTTAGCTCCGTTCCTTCTCGAGGACGAAAAGATTTTAAAAGGGGGGATTGTAAGAACCCGGAATTTCAGAGCTAATTTAAAATTTTATTTTAGCTATTTTAATGGATTTTGAATAATTAAAATGATTTATTTTAAATAATAGCAACGAAAAATTTATTTTAATTGAAGTTAGAACATTAAAATTTATTTTAGTTATAAATAGAGTTTGAAATGGCATGGTAGTTTGAAAATCCAATTTTAAATTTCAGTTGAATGTACATAATTCAAAATAAATCGGATTTCAGTCAAACAAGAAATATTTGAACTGGCTTAGCTATATCTTTCTAACGAAGGTAAAAAACTGAGATTTCATAATATAAATTGAAAATTATGTCTAGTTTAAACTAGTCGCTACGGAATTTATATATATTTTAATATAATATATAGCAGTTAAAAATAGCCATTTTGCAAACGACCTCCGTTTTCGATGAAGCCACTTTTATTGGATCCGGAATGTCAAATTATTATTAGGTTTCAACTTTCATAATTTTTGGAATTAATATGTCAGCTTAGTGAATTTTTATGTGTTTTGCCATTCAGTTTGAATTTAATCGATTGGAAAAAGGCCATTTTTCAAATGATCTCCAAATTCAACGAAATTAGTTTTGTTTAGACCGTATCTTCAAAACATAGCTAGATTTTTTTTTTTGTAATTTTTAGAGTCAGTATGTGGCCCCGGTAAATTAAAATGTATGTTCGAATTCAATATATATTGTTTTGTATTTCATTTTAGATGAAAACTGATTAAAACAGTCGAACTGGCCTACGGAACATATTCCATTGTGTCTGGGATGGGGATATTTGGCTAGTGGCGATAGTCGTTGGGTTTGAATTGGAGTTCTTTAAGAGTTCAGAGCATTAATCAAATAACGTATGAATTTAATATTATTAAAATATCATATTTATATATAAAAACTTTGGCCAAACCCTAGCCCTCAGAATAAAGCGCCGCCATCTCTTTGTTATACGAATATAATCATCCCCAAACTAAATCCATTCAATCCCTCAATCCATCAAATAAATCATGAAATTTATAAAACAAACATGATAGAGGATTGTTAGCTTTTCAAATTGGTATAAGCAAGATTAGTTTTCATTTAGTATTTTGGTTGGATTTCTTCCTCAAACTGGAGGCCGTCGCATCGATTTCCACGGTGATTTGCGGCGCCGAGTTCGCCTATACTGGTGGCGTGTGGAGAGAAGCTTCAGGCCTTCCATGTGGTGACGACCGATCAACGGTCAGGCGCTCCAGCGGTGTGCAGTTCGTCGAGACACGGTTGAAGTTGGGTTCATGATTTCTAGGTTTTGAAAGATAGAAGAAGAAGAGGATCGACCTTAATTTTCTTGACAATGTAATTAAAATTTAATTAAGAGTTTTAAGGAATTTATTTATAAAAATTGCAATTAATCTTTGTAATGTCATATCTTTGTCATACGGTATCAGAAATTCGCAAATTTAGATTCTTTAGAATCGTGGAGACGAACACTACATTTCAGAACTGACCAGAACAGAAATGGAGCACGTTAGAATTTCAGGAAAATTCAAATTCAAACAGAACTGAAATTTTGAAATAAAAGAATGATGGAGTGGAAACCGAGAGTGAGAACTCTCTCTCACTTAAATTATTTTATAGTTATTATATAATAGGTTGCAGATGGGGCTTAGTAGATCTTGACACTATTCTTTTATACAAATTATGTGACACGACCCGAACTCCCCCGTGAAGGAAAGCGCGGATGGCGTTGAGGACAAGACAAATCGGAACGCAGACGGAAGAACATTTCATTGTTATTACAACAATTCCATCAGATACAAGAATATACAGAGTATAAATGAATAAATTACATTCAACAAATATCAGAGATTTAAATTACATTTAAATATATCGCAGCGGAAAATAATACAAAAGCACAACTAGAAGTAATGCACGGATACAGAGCTTTCCGAGCATCGTTCCAGCTGTAAATCAGGACCCTGTGAATATAAATCTGCAAAACCAAAACTACTAGCTGCCCGTGTCGAAAATAGGGGCACCCAGAGTTTAGGTTAAAACAATAAACTCCAGGTCGGTCATGTGACTGGTGTGAGAACTAAAACAGTTATTAATCTTTATTTTAAAGTTTGGTAAATCAAGGGACCATGCCGTATAACACGGAATGGGTTTCCTCCCAAGAATACCAGTGCATAGAACAAACAGCGCAACGCTAAATAAAGAAAAATGAAGCTGTTATAAGACCCAGGTCCCATCACACAATGCAACGCAAGCCGTAGGATAGGGTTTTTACCTTATAACAGCTAAAGCATGCTTGATACGTTTAAAACACATTATTTGATACTATTATAGGTGTATAGTGTCAAAACAATTTCAATCATAAATATCAATCATAGGCGGCATGAATGACCCATACCACTATGTCGCCATACTAGGTTCTACAAATAAAACCGAAATACACGTATTGGAAATTGGATTTCCGTTATGAGTCGAGGCAAGGGGCAAGCTCCTCTCTGCATTCGAGACACTCTAGCAAAAGTCCCAGGACCCCACTCTGATCCTTTGGAACCTCCAAGGCCGGTCCTCTCTTACTTTTGAGGATTAGTTATTCCTGAACACACGTTTCCCGGTCCTTACAGACCTATATCCGAGGTGCCTCGCATTCCAACAACCACACAGGTGAAAAGTCTATAAATGTCAGGGCTGGTAGGTCACTGACACCACCCTAGCTAGAAAGAAACGTCGTGCACTCCTTGGGTCCGTCTCCCGTTTTTGACTCAGACCGAGGTGTGAGGCTCGCGAATTCACGCTATACACAAAGCTACGCCACACAGGCCGTGCTTTGATCATCAACCACAAGACTTTGCTTTTCAACATAAGCCTTGATCAATTGCCACTTACGCGTGCCACACTGGCAATTCACTCCATGCGACTGATGTCCATCGATATACAACCTCTGAGCTCGTACGTCTCAGAGAAGGGCGTTAAGAAAGAGAATAAATTCTCTATCGCCAAACAGATGTATATTTAATAGAGATCAATCAACACGGAATAAAATCCAATGTCAGACACACAATCCATTTACAAGTTCGTTCTGGGTCTAAACGAAACCGGAGGCACTTTCCTCGCATATCCATCCATCTCCAAGTACGTCTAGACGATCACCAAATGTTTCCCTCATCTTGGGTGTACAGCCCAATCGAGATCATCAGTAATCACCCAAACGATGTGAAGACTTCCGGTCTTCAACCACCGTCTTCATCTTCGACATCTCGTCGAATCGGTTATTCAGAATGGGTATAACCCCGACCTTTTTGAATAACCCACGTATATAGTAAACAAATGTTACACAAACACAACGAACGCTTCATTCCAATTCAGAATATTCTTTTATTCACAAAATCACATTCTTAGGAAAAGGTTCCCATTAATTTTATCCAAGATAAATTCTTCTAAATTTATTATATAATCTTCCTTTGGATATCATTTCAAACTAGTTGGGATTAGCGAACCACACCGAAGTAATTATTTATTTTATTTCCCAATCCCAACCTATTCATCCCATGGAGCAAAACTGGTAGTACTCCATATCTAACACCACGGTGTTATTGGTAAAATTAATTGCCTTTTCACGTTCAAATCTAATTAGAGATTTAACTATCGCTTTGGAGCAAAACTGGTGGCACTCCATTCTCGATCACCTTTCAGATTTGATAATTTAAATTATCAATTCACATTTCAATCTAATTAAAGATTCATTAAAACTCCACTTAGTTTTAATCTTTTCAAGAATCAATATCCTGCCTTTAACTGGGTTAAAGAACCAATGTCATCTAAAACACGATTCACGATAAACCCAAAATCACACTCTATTGTTAATCGGGTTAAAGAACAGGTGTGGTTCAAAACACCGCTCACGATAAACCCAAAAACCAATTCAATTTCAATTTCAATTAAATACTATTTAATTGATACACTTCATTAAATCTAAATAGAAAGATTTATTCTTTTTCCCTATTGGGCTTAAGAACGGTGTTAATGAAGACACCATTCACGACAAACCCCAAATCACATTTGATATTAAATACAAGGATCTGAATAGAAAATATACCGGCTTATATTCAATATCAAATTCTGAAACTAACAAATATCGTATTGGAAAAAACGATATAAAATATATCTTTCAAATTCCCATAACAATATCTGTATAGTCACGAAATCCAACATCGAAATATTCCGAAGATATTTCAATTCAACTCCAGTCCAATTTACGTATTGGGAATATCGATTATTTTTAAAATCACTTTCAAATTCAATTTATTTATTCCAAAAATAAATTGATTTTAATTCTAGTTCAAAACTAGTTCATTTCGACAAAAATCTATTTTTATCCTTTCAAATGTGGAATTCTTCAGCCCAATTTTTCCCAAATCATTTCTTATGATTTTACACAAATTATAGATATTTTTAATAATTTTATTAAGGCCCGTACAGTCGATTTCCATCAACGGCCATCAAACTGCACTTACAACGACCTTTTCTAAATTTGATATGGACATAATTCCAAATCCAACCGTTATATTTCAAATTTCTAGCATTCATTGGAAAGCTCTTTTCGATACGAACCCAACGGTTCTGGTTTTAGGAGAATCCGACAGTCGGATCTCCCGCAACGTCAATTCAAAGTCAATGGTCGAAATTCACGAACTGCCGCGGCGCGGCGCGTTCTATTCAGGCCATTATATATATAATATATATTTATATATTATATATTTCGTCGATTTCCTTTTTAAAACGAATTTTATAAATCGTTTTAAATTTGTTTTCAAAACCATTTCAACTCTATATTCAATTTCAAATCAAAATTTAATATTTCGTATCATTACTATATAAATGATAATATTTTCAAAACGTTATATTTCGAAATCACTACCTTTTCTATATTCATTATAAAAACGAATATAATCGATATAAATATCGTTCACGTCAAAATGGCGCAACTCTAATCAACACGGCTTTATATATTTCAATAAATTCATTATTCTATTCAACAAATGAATATGTATTCTATTCAACACATGAATCTATATTTCTTTCAACACACGACTAATCTCAACACATGAGTACTGTCAACACATCACTATTTTTGTTATGTAAAATATTTTATAAAATTATGGTATCTATCGTTTGATTTTTAATTAGACTACAAATGTAAAGTGGTTCTAATTTTAAATATGATAAAGATGTAAATTTTATTATTTAAAATATTCTACTCAACACATGAATAGTTTCAACACATGAACATCGTCAACACATGACTATTTTTATATTCAACACATGAATTTTCTTTTATAATATTCATTATTTTCCCGATTGGAATGAGGCCCAATCCATTACCATATAACGTTAATTATATGGATTCCATACAACACATGTATATAATAGCAGCGATAAACAATCAACCATCATCCAAAGTGCACCACACAACTGCATAAGCATCAAATATAAACAATCGACGCTTACACAGTCTGTCGACCAATCGATCGACATACAATTAAGCAATTGGGATTAGTGTACGCCAAATATCATCCCAACACCCGTGTGGGGTTTCAAATCAACAAACACATATTTTTATTCGTGCAGTTGGGCGATGTGTAAAATTTATCATCCCAATCAATATCAGTCAAATCAGTGTATATAAACAAATCGGCCGATTTGTTTATAAATATTTATTTATTCACATTCACGTTAAAAATTATATTTTTAACGATAAAATATTTTTAACTATACAAATATTTTATTTCCTTTCAACACATGAATATATTTCATTATCTATTTCACATCAATTTCACAAACAAATTTTCACAACATATCAATCAAACAAACAAGCCATCCATGGTCTGTGGATGACGGGTGTCGGGTGCTGCTAAGCACCGTCTGCATCCTAGTATATATATATATATATATATAACTAGAAAAGAAATTAAAGTGAGAAATTCTCACCGACTAGCTAAACCACGCCACGACTCTTCATATGTAGGAGATTTCGTCGTGCTCTCCCTTTGTCCATTTCACTGCCCGTAGCCACTACATATATAAAAATCATATTTTTATATTGTTGATTTGTATATAAAAATTCTATTTTTACATCGATGTTCATATAATAAAGATTAGATTTTTATATCGCCACTTATATAAAAATCACATCTTTGCCCCTTCTACATAATAAAGATCAAATCTTTAATACTTCTATAATGTAAAAATCATATTTTTAATCTTCTACTAATATAAAAATTATATTTTTATGACGCTAAAAATTATATTTTTACATTGCTAAAAATCAAATCTTTACTTCACTGAAAATCCAACTTTCCTTTGCTAATATCACATATAAAAATCCGACCTTTCTTATTTGATTAACTATATAAAAATCATATTTTTATATCGTCACTTTATATGTAAATCTCTACTACCTATATAAAGATCAAATTTTTATTATCTATATATTATAAAAATCATATTTTTATTATTCCTATAATGTAAAAATCATATTTTTATACACTTCATTCGTCAAAAACCATAGAAGCTTTAAAGCGGAGAAAACTCACATTTTTTCTAACGCCCGGATTCGCTGTTCTGGTCCAGAATTTGCAAACGAGCTCCAATCTTCACACCAACTTTTTTTTCTAGTTTAAACGCGCCATTCCGGACAACTTTCGCCTAGTGATCTTTCTTCCGAAAATGTGCCATTTCGCCGTAAATCGCGAAAAGACAGCATTTTGACAGTGTTCGGACAGCAGAATTCAGACGTGTTTTCCCGACAGCTCCGAACTCCAAAACACGACTTCCAAATATCCAAATCGAAGAGAAAATCGTGCTCTACAACTTTGGTCTAGAGGAGTTTTAGCTAAAAATGCACGGTTTGGGAGTTATGGGGGCAAAACAGATCTGGTTGTTTTTATACATAAGGGATTTTTTGTGAAAAAGAGGGATTTTGGATTTGTGGGGCCCACGGCCAAGGGGAGGGCGGCCAGTGGCGGAGGCGGACCTGATGGGGCATGGGGAGGCTGCAGCGAGGTGCTGGAGGCGCTGGAGGGGCCCATGGTGGCGGGTGGTGGTGGATTTGGGGCTAGGGTTCATGAAATTGGAAGAGGGAAAGAGGAGGAAGAAGAAGAGGAGGAGGAAGGAGGAAGAGGCGCTGGTGGAGGTGAGAAAAGAGGAAGAGGAGCTGCATTTTTTTTTTTTCCTTTTCCTTGCGTGCATTCAACGAGAGGGAGAGAGAGATAAAAAGGGGGGTTTGACTTTATATAATTATTTAATTATTTAATTCCAAAAAGCAACTGTTTATTTCGAACTCGAAATCGAACTCACCGACTGTCGTCCCTACCTAATTACCCCCATTTTGATTACAATGGGATATGTATCGTAGGCTGATTCGATCGTTTCGATCAGTTTCCTTCAAAATCAAAATATAACTCTATATATTGAATTTGAACGCGCATTTCAATTTACCGGGGTCACATACTAACTCGAAAAATTCCAGAAAAATAATTTTTAGCTTCGTATTAACGATACGGTCCTAACAAAACTAATTTCGTCAAATTCTGAGACCATTTGAAAAATGGCCATTTTCCAGTCGATTAAAATCAACAGAAACTGGTCAAACGCGTTTTCCTTCGCCACGCTCACATATTGATTCAAAAAATTATGAAATTTGGAATCTAGCAATAATTTGACATCACGGACCCAACAAAAGTGGTTTCGTCGAAATCCGAGGTCGTTTGCAAAATTCTCATTTTTAAGGGCCTGAATTCCATAGCGACTATTCAGAATTTTCAACTGGGCATATCTTTTGATTCCCGCTATGAAATTTTGATTTTTCGGATTCGTTGGAAAGATATTCTCAATTAGATTCTATTATTTTTGGTTTCGCTAAAATCCGGTTTATTCTGCACCCGGTACATTCATTTGAAGTTTAAAATCGAATTATCGAACTACCGCGCCATTTTCAATTCCTTTTATAATTTAAAATAATTATTTATATTCTAACGACGACGCATATAAATATATACATTTGAATTCTATTCAAATAAATTTCTCATCGATATTATTTAAAATAATCATTTTAAATATTCAAAATTCGCTAAAATTGCCAAAATAAAAAATTTAAATTGGCTCGCATTTTCCGGGTTGTTACATTATGGTTGATTGTTTGTTTGGATTGTGATTGGGATTGTGATATTGTTGAATATAAAATTATTTACACAAAATGTATATAAAAATTATCATGAAAATAAAATAAAACAAATATTCATTTACAAGTCGGATGACTTGTTTATGTACACCCATTTAACTGACATTGATTGGGACAATAATATTTTAGACATCGCCCAACTGCACAAATAATAAACAATATTTGTTGGTTGAAACCCGACATGGGTATTGGGATGATACTTGACATACACTAATCCCAGTTGTTTAGTTGTATCTCAATCGATGGCTTGACAGATTATATAAGTGTTACTTATTTGTTTTAATGCTTATACAGTTGAAAAATGCACTCTGCATATTGTATGAATTTTTAATGATTGTTTATCATCATTGTTGTATACATGCGATGTATGAAATCCATACAACTGAAATTATATGGTAATTGATTGAGTTTGATTTCAGTTCAGAATTAACGAATATTTTAAAATAATATTCAGTGAATAATCAAAATGTGATTTTGAAGTCCGATTTTGGATGGACACGAAAATATTGAAATGTGAAGTCGTGTTAAGTAGTTAAACGCCATTTTAACATGAATGGGATTTTCTGTCAATATTATTCAGTTTATAATGAATATCGAAAAGTGATTTCAAAATCTGATATTTTGAAAATATTATCATTTTAATATTATAATGATATAGAATATTCAATTTTGATTTAAAATTGAAATAGAAGTGGTAATCGTTTTTAAATGAATTTATAAATATTTTATAAATACGTTTTGAACGGAAATCGACGAAATATATATTATATATAATAATGGCTTGAATAGAACGCGCCTCGCAGTGACCGTTCGCGTATTTCGACCATTGACTTCAAATTGATGTAACGGGAGATCCAATCGTCGGATTCTCCTAAAATCAAAACCGTTGGGTTCGTATCGAAAAGAGCTTTCCAATGAATACAAGAGTTTTGAAATTTAACAGTTGGATTTTGAGACATGTCCAAATCAGTTTTGGAAAAGGTCGCCATGGATGCAGTTCGGTGTTCGATATTGAAAACCTACTGTACGAGAGATATTAAAATAGTTAAAAATATGGAAAAATTATGTAAAATCGTAATAAATGATTCTGAAATATTTTGGATGAAAAATTCCATATTTGAAAAGATAAAAATATATTTTTATCGAAATGAACTAGTTAATAACTAGAATAATAATCCAAGTATTTTTAGAAATAAATATATTAGATTTAAAAATGGTTTTAAAATAACCAGAATTTTCCAACGAAACAATTGGAATGGAAATAATCTCCAGAATATTTCAATATGGGATTCCGTGACTATACGGATATTGTTGAGGAATTTGGAAGATATATATATTTCGATATTCCCAATATGATATTTGATGGTTTCAGAATTTGTTATTGAATATAAGCCAATATAATTTCTATTCAGAGCCTTGTATTTAATATCAAATTGGATTTTGGGTTTTTCGTAAGGTGTCTTAAATAACACTGTTCTTAAACCTAGTTGAGAAAAGAATAAATCTTTAAATTAAGATTTAGAGAAGTTTACCCATTAATTAATATTTAATTGGAATTGAATTAAGAATTGGATTTTTGGGATTATCGTGAACGTTGTTTTAAATAACATTTGTTCTTTACGGCAATTAATAGTGGAGATATGATTTAGAATTTATAATTTTTTAATTAAGATTAATGGAATTTACTAGAGTAAAGTTTTCCAATTTAATATAATAAATTGGAATTGAATGAAATTCGATTTGGTAATAATCGAGATGAGCTTCTGTGAAGGAAGACCGTTACTATATATGGAATTCAAAAGGCTTTGCCGTTATTCCATTTATATTAGTCTAATACAGAAATTTATATTGAATATATACTAATCTATTTTCCGTGAAAGTTCCAATTTGATGGAATACGATTTTGGGTTTATCGTGAACTGTGTTTTAAAGGACATTTGTTCTTTAACCCTATTAAATATAGGATTTCATGTCTAACATTATATTTCGAGCTGTATTCATTGATCTCTACTAAATATATATCTATTTGGTGGCGGAGAATTTATTCTCTTTCTTAACACCCTTCTCTAAGACATACGAGCTTAAAGGTTATATATTGGTAGAAATCAATGGTGTAGTATAGATTGTCAATGTGGCATGATTGATTTCCCAAAGTTAAACTATCATTAAATAATGATTTTTGAGATTAAAACTAAGTGGAGTTTTAATGAATTTTTAATTTTTTTTTTTATATATTTACACCAAAAAGGAGAAATTAGCCTTTCTCCAACGGCTCACAAAACAGATTTCGGCAAGCGAAACCGTGCACACACAAGATGGACAAAGAAAAAGGAAAGAGCAAATACAGTCAATACAAAAAATGTAAGACTCCAAGACAAGGCCAGGGCGGAGCATCCGCCATAGCCAGCTGAGCTGCAAAGCAAAATAAGTCTCCTCCAAGCAGGGCAAAGTCCTACGCAAAGGGCATGGCCTCCAACTGAATCAAGGAGGCCTGACCAGTAGTAACCAAGATGAAGGCCTAGCAGCATCCCTCTAGATCTACGTCGATCCAATGCCGCTCCAACACCATTCTGGATCCTCGAGACCCTACCGAATTTCCCGTCAAAGCAAATCCAGAACCTAAAAAAGCCACCTGCAAACTAGCAAACCACATAAGACCGGGGGAGGGTGCAACAACCCGAATTTTAATAACATGTTAAAACCATAAATCAAGGTAGAATTAGATTTTAAAATAAGAATCAGGGGAAATGGGTTGCGCCATTGCGTTTGTCTCGAAATTCTACAGGGAAACGAGTCCGAGTTTCCGAGAATCGGAGTCCGTATGAGGGAGATATGACCCTCTGAAGTTTCAGGAATTTTCAGAATAAAAAACAGCTCGAAATTCGAATTCAAACCCCAGAACAGGCTGGGCGGGAAAATTCCCGCCCATGGATCAGGTCGACCTGGGGGTCGACTATAGTGTCGACCTCCCAGGGACCAGGTCGACCATAGTGTCGACCTGGGGGTCGACCTGCCTCCCGAACCCACTTTTTGAACCAGATGCATTCTGATGTATTTAGACTCGTTTTCTGTCCAGATTCGCCTGCCTAATCGTATATAGACAGCCTCCTAGCCTCATTCTCTTTACACCATTCTTCTCTAAACTTGTGCTGCTTAAATTCTTGATGGACATGGCTTTTTCTTCTTCCTCTAAATTATATTAAATTAAATTAAAACGTGAAGACTATTTCTTGAAGACTACGACTAGGAATTGCATATTTGGGGATTTGCTTCTACAATCAAATCAAGATTCAACGATTCAGCAATTCGACGACTAGTTTATTGATTCGACTTCTGCATCTCAATTTCTTAGACCACGATCTGTAAGTTCAAGTTACTTTCAGATAAAAACTGTAAACTTAATATCCATGTTGTAAATTGGAATTTGGATCTATGTATGATAACCGATTCATATCTATTCTTGTTTATCTTGGATCTTGACTTTCGTGAATATTGCTTTGGGCCTATTCATGTTGTAAATCAAACCCTCTCATGACTATAACCTTGACATGCCTATGACGATGAAACTATTGTTAATGGCCTAAGACTATGCCTGTGCCTATGACTGTGAACATAAGACTATGCCTGTGCCTATGACTGTGAACATAAGAATATGCCTATGCCTGTGACGGTGAACGTAAGACTGTTGCCTATGACTATGACAAGGACAATTGTGGCTAATCACCTATGACTCTTGACTATGAGAATTATTACCTATGATTATGAGCATAAGGCTATTATCTTGACCATGACTTTGAAACTATTACCGTTAATTGCCTATGACTATTGCCTAGAACTATTTTGGATAATTAACCATGACTATTGTGATTAATCGCTTATGGTTCTTAATTATGAGATTTCTACCTATGACCATGACTATGACTATTGGGGTTAATTACCTAAGACTATTGTAGTTGATTATTCATGCCCATAGTTGAAACCCATGTTGTACGCCGAATTTGCAGTTTGTTGGATCGCATACCTAGGGTGTGACTTGCTTAGTTTATTCGCTATCATGTACACCAAAACCATTGGATCCATTATCCTTGTATTTGGCTTGCTTTCGCATGCTTATTCTTTTATGTCAACTTTTATCGTGACTATCACCTTATCCTGCTAGATTTGAAATCCTATATGACAGTGATGTTGTAACCAATTATCTCAAGTTATATCATGCTAGTCTTGTAACCCTTTTTATCGCTTTATGCTCGTCCCTTTTGCCTATCATAGTTTTGATGTTATTCCCTTTATTTTAAGATTTGGATTTATTTGTAGTATGGATCGATTCACGTTTACGTGCGATGGGAATACGATTTGGGTAGATTAGGAAAAACATGAATTGGTTATGAACATTAATTATGAACTTGATAAAAGGCAAAACTTGAAACATGAACATTGTTATAACTTGAATCTGGATGGGGGCATGAAACTTGCCTTGAAAACTTGTCACGAACTTGATATGAAATTTGAACATGGACATGACACTATAATGAACATGAAAATGGCCAACTCGAGGTTGGGATGAGTTTGCAGTGTAATTCCGCTCGGAACCACCCGGCAAATCCAGTTACTGCAAATAATAGGATCCAATGTGGGTAGTTGGTCATATCGCACTTGAAAACCCGAGGTCAGACTGAGTTGTGGGGTAATTCTGCCCGGAACCGCCCGACAAATCCAGTGACCACGACAACAGGTCTGATGTGAGAGGTTGGGGTGCATTAATGAATTAATGCCACATGATAGGGTTTAGTCATGAACCGCTTGAATATACTTAACCAATTTGATACGATGATTTGTTAGGGTTAAGTCATGAACCGCTTGAATATACTTGACCAACTTGACACATGATTCGCAGGGCTAAGTCATGAACTTGAACGACAACACTTAACCAATTTGACATGACACGTAGGCGGGTTAAGTCACGAACTTGAATGACAACACTTAACCAACTTGACATGCTGGACTGATAAGGGTTAAGTCACGAATTTAAATGACAACACTTAACCTATTAGACGAAAACCCCAGTTACGCGGTCCATTTCAGCACTAACCCACTTAGATGTATCACGATACCCTGGGACTAGGCAGGGTGGGGCACGATTACTGGGCTAATTGTAAGCGACCAGAACGACGGCTGAGTTGGTGCGCCATTGTAGGTTCAGGCGGACTATGGTCGTGCACGTAGTCCGGAGTTGAAAAAGCAGGCATTGGGCACCAGTATGTTTACACTGTGCGTGCTTGATTCGTTTCGATGGTTGGTACACTAGGGCTTGATACACCCTATGGTGGACCTAGCACAGGTGACTACATTCGTGATAAGGCCGTATGACACAGACACATGAACGAGATAGGACTTGTAAGGAGCCGATCGATTAATAGATCGTTTCGTGGGACCAAGTAATGGGTCATTTCATGACATTGGGCAAGGGATCATTTTATAGTTAACACATGACACGGGTTGGGATACTAATATGGGTGGTGCAGAGCAAATAGATATCATAGAAATATTTTAACGGTGAAGCAGAGAAATCTTGCGATCTTGCGAAATTATACTTAGTTCATCTTGAATGGGAACCGCGCAATGTTATACATGACAAAAGTCATATGATGTTATTCTTAGTTATCGTGCCCGTAGCTTATCTTGTCATCATGTTTATGTTTATTTTCAGTTTATTCATGCCATGTTATCTTTACCTATTTTTATGCTGAAAGTCACTAGGACTTACTCAGTCTTTATGACTGACCTGTTTTGTTTCGCCTCTTTTATTTCCGTTCCCCCCTCCCCCCCCCCCCCCCAGTTCGTATGGTGGGAATACAGCTTATTCGGATCTTACCAAGCTTCAAGGCTCTTTCATGTACGGCTTGGATTTCCCTTGGCTGTGGCTTGCTTTGCTTTATTGGGGAATATCACAATTTTTTTTATGCTTCTTTGTTTTTGAGCAAGACAGATATTTTAGCTATGTAATTGGGTATTGGAAGTTGATGGGCTTTTATGGTAAACAATTATATTTAATAAATGATTTGAAGTACTTCCACTTTACTGTCCGCTGTTTTATATATGTCTGTCTTGTAATATTTCTGTTCCAGTACCCATAATGCTCCACTGAAGTTAAGGCATTCCCTTTGTGAGTGACCTTAACAGATGTGGGGTGTTACATTTGGTATCAGAGCAGAAGGTTACCAGACTGGGCAAAAGCTTTTAAAAACCTTCTGAAATTATTTTCAAAACGTTTACAAAGAAGCATTTTTCTAAAGAAAAGTTTTGTTTTACGAAAGGCATATTCCCTAAAGCTATATGCACTATCTTTTGATTCTCTCCTTGAGTCTCTTCTCTCTTTCTTTTTCACCATAGTTTGTAGGCATGCGACACATGTCGGAGGGCAAAGTAGTGTCCAACCTCCATCTGTAGCCGCAGTAGTTTTACTTACGACTAATCTTATTTCAAGCTTTGTAGGGTTGCCGTGCGATGGAAGTAGCCTTCGAAAAACTTTTCAACAAGCTATACAAGGATAGTAGGAGCGAGGATAAAGAACACAAGTCTAAGGATGAGAAACTTGTTGATATGGCTTAATCCACGAAGAAGAAAAAGGTGAAAGGAAAGAGGCCAAGTGAAAGAATAATAAAAACCCATGACAAGAGAGAATATCTTTAGTATGGTAAAAAGGGACATGTAATTAAGCATTATAGGACAAGGACAAGGGCAAAGAACAAGATCGTCGAGAGGGCAATTGAATGCTCTCACTACTAGCGTACCTAAGAGAGGTGGTAACGTTTCTGTTAAAGGCTTAGCTTTTCTTTTCTATCATCCCGTTAGAACTTTGTTTTTGTACATCGCATCCTCTTAATTCTGCTTCGATAGTTGAGTCTCTGCACCTTAGTACTAGCATAGTAGAGGATCCCATTTTATTCTCAAATCCTGTTAGGGAATCAGCTCATTTATTCATGACTTGTTTGGATTTGGGAATGTCTATTCTAAGTGTTGAGTTTAGAAGTAATGCTTTTTTTTTTGGGGCTATGGATTGATTCTAGGGACGGAGTGGTTATCCAGTAATGGTGCCATTCTTGAGTATGAAAAGAGGGTAGTTAGATTCTTGACTAGCCTTTGTAATGCCCTCGAAGTCTAGTGTAACCCTTAGGGTTCTGCCATGCTTAGTTACCTAGAATCTCTTGATACATTTATTGATCCGCTCGAGTAGTGTTCGCCACTAGGGTGGATGGTTCATCTCGCTTATGCATGAGTTATAGAAAATCCCCTTAGTAAGTACACTTGGCAACATGGTTGGCATTTGTTTGTTTTCAAGAGACAGTTCTTCTGCGTGGAATACCTTATAATAAGTAAACGAGATCCAGGATTCACTAGTGAATTTTGGAGAGCTGGCATGAAACCATGAGCAGTTATGTTTGAATCGGGTATAT
The DNA here is from genome assembly GCA_030737875.1 of Allium sativum. Classification (NCBI taxonomy): domain Eukaryota; kingdom Viridiplantae; phylum Streptophyta; class Magnoliopsida; order Asparagales; family Amaryllidaceae; genus Allium; species Allium sativum. Next base: position 313,239,818 of record CM060922.1, on the reverse strand, counting down.
TAGAAGAGAGAATAAGTGAAAGTGGAACGAGAGGCGACCGTGAAATGAGTTCCAACTCATATTTTGGAAATAGGGATTAAGAAGCTATGAAATTGTGAAGCTAAAGACGGTCAAAGCACAGTGGAGTTAAGCTCAAGGAAATGCGACTGAGAAGATTGAAGACTAGACACACGCATCATATCTCTTTTTGAGAGTATATCCATGATTCCTCTTTTCCTATAGAGCTTTCTTGCATGCTATCTTTTAAGTATATCCTCTCGGTCCTATTCTCCATCCTATTTCTGTTGCAAACCCCATAGGGAGTATGACTCATCTGTTAGTAATACATGTTAGGGCTTGAGGATGTCCGTTGGGTTGATTAAACTTTGTGGGTTTTATAAGATATGGGTTGGTTTTAGGAAGGGATTCCTTGTGAACTAAAAGGAGTCCATCATGCTTAGTTTCCAAGAATCATATATATAGGTTGAGTTGAATAATTCTTTGGGTGTCAGCCTGATGTTGATTTCGGTCTTCGGGGCTGGTGCTTAGGGAGTTCTTCTCCTAATTAGTATATATGTGACGTAGATTTCCAGTTTTGACATCGCCTAATGGGCACAAAGTTTTTACTTGCTTCTATCATTCGACTATACCTTAGGTAGGAACAATTGGGTGAAAACATGTGTTTGAGATATGTTATGATTGATGGTTGCAAGTGGCTGCTAGTGGTTGCTCGTGATTGCATAACACACATTAGGCACTAGATTGGCTCAGACACATTTTCATATTGCATATGCATGAGTGTTTATACTTGTTTACGGATGAAATTGAATGTGTTATCATATGGATGTTGCATATGGATGGATGTTTGTGCATACATATAGTGCTTAAGTGATTAGGACTATTTGCATACATATTGGACTAATTGCACTAAACATATTTTGCATTAAGAAGATCAATCAGGCCTGATCATCTGCATTAGATAAGGAACATATACGCACACTTTCTGCATACGTTCATATAGCATTAGAAATCGTTTAAGGACAATGGTTGCTTGTGGATGATGGTTGAGTATATGATTAACTGGATGATAGGATGCATTCTTCTTAACTTGAAGATTTCAGGGACGAAATCCTTTAAGGAGGGGAGAATGTAACAACCCGAATTTTAATAACATGTTAAAACTATAAATCAAGGCAGAATTAGATTTTAAAATAAGAATCAGGGGAAACGGGTTGTGCCATTGCGTTCGTCTCGAAATTCTGCTTGGAAACGAGTCCGAGTTTGCGAGAATCGGAGTCCGTATGAGGGAGATATGACCCTCTGAAGTTTCATGAATTTTCAGAATAAAAAACAACTCGAAATTCGAATTCGAAATTTGAATTCAAACCCCAGAACAGGCTGGGCGGGAAAATTCCCGCCCATGGACCAGGTCGACCTGGGGGTCGACTATAGTGTCGACCTCCCAGGGACCAGGTCGACCGCAGTGTCGACCTGGGGGTCGACCTGCCTCCCGAACCCACTTTTTGAACCAGATGCATTTTGATGTATTTAGACTCATTTTCTGTCCAGATTCGTCTGCCTAATCCTATATAAACAGCCTCCTAGCCTCATTCTCTTTACACCATTCTTCTCTAACCTTATGCTGCTTAAATTCTTGATGGACATGGCTTCTTCTTCTTCCTCTAAATTATATTAAATTAAATTAAAACGCGAAAACTATTTCTTGAAGACTACGGCTAGGAATTGCATATTTGGGGATTTGCTTCTACAATCAAATCAAGATTCAACGATTCAGCAATTCGACGACTAGTTTATAGATTCGACTTCTGCATCTCAATTTCTTAAACCACGATCTGTAAGTTCAAGTTACTTTCAGATAAAAACTGTAAACTTAATATCCATGTTGTAAATTGGAATTTGGATCTATGTATGATAACCGATTCATCTCTATTCTTGTTTATCTTGGATCTTGACTTTCGTGAATATTGCTTTGGGCCTATTCATGTTGTAAATCAAACCCTCTCATGACTATAACCTTGACATGTCTATGACGTTGAAACTATTGTTAATGGCCAAAGACTATGCATGTGCCTATGACTGTGAACATAAGACTTTGCTTGTGCCTATGACTGTAAACATAAGACTATGCCTATGCCTATGACGGTGAACGTAAGACTGTTGCCTATGACTATGACAAGGACAATTGTGGCTAATCACCTATGACTCTTGACTATGAGAATTATTACCTATGATTATGAACATAAGGCTATTATCTGTGACCATGACTTTGAAACTATTACCGTTAATTGCCTATGACTATTGCCTAGAACTATTTTGGATAATTAACCATGACTATTGTGATTAATCGCTTATGGTTCTTAATTATGAGATTTCTACTTATGACCATGACTATGACTATTGGGGTTAATTACCTAAGACTATTGTAGTTGATTGTTCATGCCCATAGTTGAAACCCATGTTGTACACCGAATTTGCAGTTTGTTGGATCGCATACCTAGGGTGTGACTTACTTAGTTTATTCACTATCATGTACACCAAAACCATTGGATCCATTATCCTTGTATTTGGCTTGCTTTCGCATGCCTATTCTTTTATCTCAACTTTTATCGTGACTATCACCTTATCCTGCTAGATTTGAAATCCTTTATGACAGTGATGTTGTAACCAATTATCTCAAGTTATATCATGTTAGTCTTGTAACCCTTTTTATCGCTTTATGCTCTTCCCTTTTGCCTATCATAGTTTTGATGTTATTCCCTTTATTTTAAGATTTGGATTTATTTGTAGTATGGATCGATTCACGTTTACGTGCGATGGGAATACGATTTGGGTAGATTAGGCAAAACATGAATTGGCTATGAACATGAATTATGAACTTGATAAAAGGAAAAACTTGAAACACGAACATTGTTATAACTTGAATATGGAGGTGGGCATGAAACTTGCCTTGAAAACTTGTCACGAACTTGATATGAAATTTGAACATGGACATGACACTAGAATGAGCATGAAAATGGCCAACTCGAGGTTGGGATGAGTTTGCAGTGTAATTCTGCCCGGAACCGCCCGGCAAATCCAGTTACTGCAAACAATAGGATCCAATGTGGGTAGTTGGTCATATCGCACTTGAAAACCCAAGGTCAGACTGAGTTGTGGTGTAATTCTGCCCGGAACCGCCCGGCATATCTAGTGACCACGACAACAGGTCTGATGTGAGAGGTTGGGGGTGCATTAATGAATTAATGCCACATGATAGGGTTAAGTCATGAACCACTTGAATATACTTAACCAATTTGACACGATGATTTGTTAGGGTTAAGTCATGAACCGCTTGAATATACTTGTCCAACTTGACAAATGATTCGCAGGGCTAAGTCATGAACTTGAATGACAACACTTAGCCAATTTGACATGACACATAGGCGGGTTAAGTCACGAACTTGAATGACAACACTTAACCAACTTGACATGCTGGACTGATAAGGGTTAAGTCACGAATTTAAATGACAACACTTAACCTATTAGACGAAAACCCCAGTTACGCGGTCCATTTCAGCAATAACCCACTTAGATGTATCACGATACCCTGGGACTAGGCAGGGTGGGGCACGATTACTGGGCTAATTGTAAGCGACCAGAACGACGGCTGAGTTGGTGCGCCATTGTAGGTTCAGGCGGACTATGGTCGTGCACGTAGTCCGGAGTTGAAAAAGCAGGCATTGGGCACCAGTATGTTTACACTGTGCGTGCTTGATTCGTTTCGATGGTTGGTACACTAGGGCTTGATACACCCTATGGTGGACCTAGCACAGGTGACTACATTCGTGATAAGGCCGTATGACACAGACACATGAACGAGATAGGACTTGTAAGGAGCCGATCGATTAATAGATCGTTTCGTGGGACCAAGTAATGGGTCATTTCATGACATTGGGCAAGGGATCATTTTATAGTTAACACATGACACGGGTTGGGATACTAATATGGGTGGTGCAGAGCAAATAGATATCATAGAAATATTTTAACGGTGAAGCAGAGAAATCTTGCGATCTTGCGAAATTATACTTAGTTCATCTTGAATGGGAACCGCGCAATGTTATACATGACAAAAGTCATATGATGTTATTCTTAGTTATCGTGCCCGTAGCTTATCTTGTCATCATGTTTATGTTTATTTTCAGTTTATTCATGCCATGTTATCTTTACCTATTTTTATGCTGAAAGTCACTAGGACTTACTCAGTCTTTATGACTGACCTGTTTTGTTTTGCTTCTTTTTCTTCCATTGCCCCCCCCCCCCCCCCCCGCCCCACGTTCGCAGGGTGGGAATACAGCTTAGTTCGGATCTTACCAAGCTCCAAGGCTCCTTCATGTACGCCTTGGATTTCCCTTGGCTATGGCTTGCTTTGCTTTATTGGGGAATATCACAATTTATTTTTTTATGCTTCTTTGTTTTTGAGCAAGACAGATATTTTAGCTATGTAATTGGGTATTGGAAGTTGATGGGCTTTTATTGTGAACAATTATATTTAATAAATGATTTGAAGTACTTCCACTTTACTTTCCGCTGTTTTATATATGTCTGTCTTGTAATATTTTTGTTCCTGTACCCATAATGCTCCACTGAAGTTAAGGCATTCCCTTTGTGAGTGACCTTAACGGATGTGGGGTGTTACAGAGGGTGCAGAGGGAGAAAAAGAAACTTAAAACACAAAAAATCACAGAAAGTAAAAAACGGTGAAGAAAGGAAGGCAAGAAAGTAAAAAAAACTCAACAAATGCCTGCCCTAGGAGTGCCTCCCATCGACAAAACATCAAATGTAACAGCGAACCTCCTAGAGCGGGTACCAATGACTCCTCTGAACGACCTATCACGGAAGGCCAGGAACACATCGTTCCTCAATTTTCGAATAACGGTCGAAGGATCCATCGGCATATCGTCAAAAAACAGCCTTACTCCTGCCACATCAAATGTGCCAGCAGATAAGACAAGGGATCAGGCGCATAAGAATAGAACGTAAAGTCTTGGTTGAGACGCCGGACCTACGGAGTCTCAGCAATTCTTCCATCGAATCGGCATTACGTCGACATCCCATAAGGTTCTCGAAGTAATTACAGGTAGCCCGGGCACAAGATCCAGCTAATAAAATATGAGAAGTGGATTCGGAACTTCCAATTCTGCAGCACCTACATCTGGACACAAGACGAATACCAACACGCTGGAGATTCTCATCTATCGGCAAACCTTCATGTAAGGTTTTCCACATAAACAGAGAAACCTTCGGCGGGATACGAACGTTCCAAATAGAAGAGAAACTTGGGAGACAAGGATAAGGAGTCATGATCGATTTGCACGCCGCCTTCAACGAGAAAAGGTTGTCGTCCCAAATGAATCCACCCCCATGAGCATCCGTTAAGCCTTACACGAATTGCATCTGTTTCCACGTCTCACTAGCGTAGGACGGGATACAAATGGGAATGAGATAATTAAAATTATTAAATTCAAGAAAATGATTGAGAATGGAGTACCACTAGTCTTATTCCAGGCGATAGATTAATCTTTAATTAGATTTGAACGTGAAATGGTAGCTGAATTTATCGATAACACAGTGGTGTTAGATATGGAGTACTACCTGTTTTGCTCCATGGGATGAATAGGTTGGGATGTGATAATAGAAATAATGATCACTTCGGTACGGCATTAATTCCAACTAGTTTGATAAACCTTAGTTTGGTTTAAATAATGAAAAGATACTATAAAATATTTTGAAAATAATCTTTGATAAGATTAATAATAACCTTTCCAGAATAAAGAGATACGAATAAAAGAATATTCTTGATTGGAATGAGGCGTATGATGTGTTGTTATAGCACTTGATTATAAGATACGCGAGTTATTCGGAAAGTCCAAGTTTAACCCATTTTGAATAATTGATACGACGACTGACAGTCGAAGAGATTGAAGATGGTGCAAGACCGATGGTCTTCACATCGAATGGATGGGTTGCTACTAAGGCCCATGATTGGAGGAGCTACCTTGAAGCGGCTACAGTGGTAGCCCTCTAGACGTGTTTGTTGATTATTCGGATATGCGAGGGCCTCTCTCCTGTATTGGACACACGGGACGAGGAATAATGTGCCTCTGGTTTCGTTCAGACCCAAAACAGACTTGCAAATGGATGGTGTGTCAGACATTGCATTCGATTATGCTGTATTCGCTGATCTCTACTATATATATACATATATCTGTTTCGTGGCGGAGAATTCATTCTCTTGCTTAACACCCTTCTTTGGGACGTAGGACCTTAGAGGTTATGTATCGGTAGAAATCAATGGTATGACATGGATTGATAGTGTGACATGCTTAGATGTAAGGATCCAAACTTTTGTTGAAAAGAAATGTTTGGTGGATGATGATCAAACCATAGCTTTAATTACCATAGCTTTGTGTAGCGTTAATTTGCGAGCCTCACACATCGGAATGTTGGTGAACTGATGGTCAGGTCAGTATGCTTTTGAGATGAGGATAGACACCCTTAGAGGTGTCATGTATTCGGTCGACCGAGATGAGCTGAGTGTGGTCGCTCCATTCTCAGTGGGATAGGGCACACCCCTAGATTCCCAAAGGGATAGAGTAACCGGTGTTTTCTCTAACTGGGACGTAATCCATGGTGATACTTGATTTCCCAAAAAGGCGGGTGTGCATTACGGTGTTTTCTCTAGCCGGGACCTAAGCCGTGGAGTATTGCACTATGTGATAGATCTTTCGAATCAGGAGCCATCAGTATGGAAATCCAAACTTCCAATATGACATTTCGCGGTTTTAGTTGTAAACCCATATATGGCGACATAGTGGGATAGGGCGCTCATGCCGCCTATAATCGATACATTTATATTTGAAGTTGATTTCTTCACTTATAGTAATAATAAAAGATTTGTTTTTAAAACGTACCAAGCATATTTGGCTATTATAAGGTAAAATTCTATCCTCTGGTTTGCTTTGCATTGTGTGATGGGACCTGAGTCTTATAATAGCTTCATTTTTCTTTAATTAGCATTACGTTGTTGGTTTTAGGCATTGGTATTCATGGGGGTAAACATGTTCCTGTTATACAGCGTGGTCCCTTGATTTACCTTATTTTAAAGTAAAGTTTTAATAAATGTTTTAGTTCTCACACCAGTCCCATGACCGACTCGGAGTTTATTGTTTCTACCTAAACTCTAGGTTCCCATATTTTCCATATGGGCAGTCTGTAGTTTAGTTTTGCAGATTATTTCATTTAGAAGGATCCTAGATTACAGCTGAAGCTATATTCGGAAAGCTTTGTATCCGTGTATTTAATTCAGTTGTGTTAGTCATTGTATTTATAAATTTTAAATTTTCGATGCTATGTATTTTATTCTCTGATATTATTTTCCCGCTATATAATATTATTTATTCATACTCTAGTATATTCTTGTACTCTGATGTAATTGTTGTAATAGCAATGTGATGTTCTATTGTTTGCATTCTAATGCGTCGTGTTCTCAATTCAAACCGGGCTTTCCCGTAAGGGGACATTGGGTCATCTCAGAAACAAAAAAGCGAAGGTGAAAATTATACCCTATTGAGAATTTTTGCTGATTGAGTTGTGATATAGTTCCATATCTCAATCATTTTTTATTCCTATAACAAAAAAAAGTGACTAAAAAAATCAAATTATGAACTATTAGAGGTTTGGAAGTTTTGTGAAAAGGATAAAGAGTGCCAGTTCATATTGTTGTCATAGTAAGAAATGGTTTGATGCAGTAAAGCCTACAAACCTTAGTTTTTATGCTGATGCAGGCATTAATGCTTTCAAACTTACATTGTGATAATGAGCGGAAACTAAACTAAATTGAGGAACCTGCAATATCAAGTTAACCAAAAAAATGTATATAATGCACGCTTTCAAAGAGTATGTAGGAAGAAAACCTTGTACTATAAGAGCATCTCCAATGCACATCTTTTTTTGATGTGAACCACATGCCACATAGATAATTAACGATTTTATTTAGTTTTTAGTCTCCAATGCTGATGTTAATGGTATGGGTAATATGATGTGGCAATTTTTTTGTTGGACATTGTGAAATAAAATGTCTAGTTCTAGACATTTATTTCACAATGTTAAATGGAAATTAACCACCACTTGTTTTTTGACACATACACTATTTTTAACATGTAAACATGTTTGCATTGGAGAAACTAAAATAATTTTGTTGTGATATGCAGTACATCTTTTAACAAATCTATTCTGCATTGTCTAACCCTTGGTGCCATATAGGAATTACATTGTGAATGGCTGGAGATGCTTTAAGGCAAGAAACTTTTATGCATCAAAAAATTATCAATACTAAGGACAATGGTGAGAAAATATATCTAATTCATGAAGAAATGGCCAATAATTCGAACACTACGATAAACCTGCACCATAAGAAAAATAACCCAGTTTGTCTAGCTTTCGACTGCTTATCAACATACAAGATGATCATCCACTTGATTGGTTGATTAGCTTTAATTCTGTTAGTGATCGGATCCTCCCCAAATCGAAAAATAATAACACCTGTAAATCAGAAATCAAAATCATAAAATTAGAATATTTTTATTTAGAGAATAAAAACCTCAATTATTCAGCAATAAACTGAAATCCAAGAAATAAGAATAAATTAAATATGCCGATGAGATAATGAGTTAATAAATCTAACGTTGGAATGAGCATATAACAAGTAACTAAGCGAATTTAATGAAAATGAGATGAGAAAATGGGAAAGCAGGTTTCGTAAGTGTGGGAGAAGAGAATATATTACAGTTGAAATGTGGAAAGTTAGAAAGCAGGCAACAAAAATATAGTGGAATGCTAAAAGCCTTCAGCTTTCCTCTTTCTAATACCATGAATAAAAATAATAAGAACAATAAACTTTATATGCATCTTAATATAAAAAACAATTTAAATAGTAATCAACCATCATGTAAAATCGTTTTGCATGGCAAGCAACCTTTGACCAACATCGTTTTTCGTGGTCATCAATCACTGAACTAACGTTGTTCTGTGGTTGATCGCCACAGAAAATGGTGTTGGTTAGCGGTTATTCGTCGTATAAGAAAATACGACAACAATGCATTTGGTATCCCTTAAAAAGTTTGGTATCAAAAAGAGTGTAGTATAAAATTTTACAGTATCTTTTAGTAGTGGTATTAGAAAGAAGAAAACGAGATGATCTTAGCAACACACAATATATATTTGAGGGCACAAATGAAGCCAAAAAAATAGGAATCATCAATATTTTGAATCTAAATAGAGTATTTAAGGCATTTCAAAAAACTTCAAGTTAGCGATAGTTTCTAAAACGAATTAGCATTGTTAATTAGATGCGTTAGCCATAGTAAGCAAGCTAAACTGAAGCTGATAATAGTTAAAAGTATAAAAACAATGGGCACGAGTATATAACACCAAAATGAGATATAATAAACTGTAAGAACCTAATTTAGCCAAAAAAAAAATTGATACTTGTAATTAAGTTGCCAACAACTTATTTGCCTGTTTTATATTTTTAAGATAATAATAGAGTACAACAACCACTTAAAAAGTACATAAATCTCATTTGAAAAAGTGTCACCTATCCAAACGTCTTTCTTAACCAAGCCTTCAAACTGCATGTTCTTATTTGTTATATAAAAACATTCCATAATTGTGTTAACCTCTTTTCTATCTTGAAATTTTGCGCTGGGATTCTGTATGGGAGCAATATACTATGGTAAGGCGTAAACTAGGGAGGGATCTGTGCTTGGCATTGTGACGGCCCGCCCTGCACCAACCGACATTTACTCCAAAAGTGCGCTGTACACATGTCCAGTTAGCACGGAACGGGTCGTCAGAAGGAAAGGGAAGAAGGAAATGAACATACAAAGAACCTGTAGAATGTCTCACAGCGCATAGAATAAAATATAATAATAACATACTTGACATAAAACAGGTGAGACAGTGCATAAGCTGAAAACCAGAACTAAACATCATAGCAGCGGAAATCCAAAATACAGCTTATTACAACTTTCAAACTGTCTCAAAGCAAAAGTAAGATAAAGGAGGTACACTACTAATGCCCAAGTAGCGACCACCAACGACACAGGGAGAATGTGTATATATGTATCATACGCGGAAGCCTCCTGCCCGCCTCCGAATCAGCTACTCGCGCATCACCAGCTAACCTGTCTCTAGTCTGCTCGTGTGAGCACCCAGAGTAATAAGAGGAGACATAAAACTCTGGGTTAGACATAAAGCCTGGTATGAGTGATAAGCATCTAAAGTGAACAATAACAGGTAGACTAAAACATACCTGAACCTGGACCTGCAACCAAAGAGTTAGCACTACATACTGTACAACACTCTAAGGTACCATATCAAACAGTGTAAAGACACGGAGGTGGGGAAGGTGTGCATGTCATAATGATGGCAACAATCAAACATAGCATCCATCCTCGCATCTCTCACTCAGTGCGTAAAGCATACGATATTCACCACTTCGATCACCCAACATACCTTGCTACGATCACTCTGCCCCATGAAGTCATAAATGGCTTCACTGCACTGATAACGTAGCCACTAATTCCTCGCTATGTCCACTTGCCCCATGGAGTTATTCACCCCATCTGCGCTGCCTCATAGCCTTACCAATCCTTACTATGTCCACTTGCCCCATGGAGTTGTTCACCCCATTGGCGCTGGCTCATAGTCTTACTACACATCACCTTGCCCCTCAGGTCATAATGACCCTACTGCACTGATAACATAGTCTTGCTACCATCACCTTGCCCCTCAGGTCATAATGACCCTACTGCACTAATAAGTAGCCATCATTCATTTTTAGTGGTGAATCGAAGTTATGAACGTCGACAACTCCTTAGCATACGTCCCGCAGCAAAGCCCAACCATGAAGTGAACTCATTGGTTCCCAACTGGATCCTGAGCTCTAACTTCCCATATTGGACTACCTTTGCATCTCGGGTTATTGGTCAATACTGGATCGGGTCGGATTCTCTTCAAGCTATCGGTTCGGGTCGGGTGTCCTCCATTGGGTCGGGTCTTCTTCTGGTACGGGTCGGGTGTTTCTCCTCGGGTTGGGTCGGGTGCTTTACTTCGGGTCGGGTCGGGTCGGGTGTCATTCCCCTCCAGTTCGTGCTTCCGCTCCGATCCGCCTCCTCATCCTTCACATGCTCCTATCCGATCCATCTTAATGCTTCCGCTCCGATCCGTCTTCATGCTTCCGCTCCGATCCGTTCTCCTTAATCCGATCCGATCCCAGTTCAGTTAGCGTGGCCTTCCTTTTTGCCAATTTTCCCAAGTGTCAGGTTCCGATCCGATCGGATTCCTTGCCCAGTTCAACGTATCTGATCCGAGCCCCATATCCGATCCGATCCGAAACCTGCACTGTTTTCTGAAACTGTTCCAACAAGTTTTTACGCCATTCGACGACGTTTTCGACCATTCTATCTATTGAAACCAATCACAAAGCATTTCATACAGTCATAGCAACATGCATAATCAACCACAACCATCAAAACATCAATATAATAGGTTAAAATGGATCAAACATACCCAAAATCCCACATTTCCCCTTAAGCATGTTTAGGTGAAACTAATGATAGGATTAGAAAAACTTAACCAAATTAACCCAAATTCGTATCAGTGGTCTAAAACATCATTTAAGAATTTATGAACATTTTTCCCGAATTTTATCATGCTTAAATTCGCTAATTAACACTAATCACCCCTAATTAGCCATAATTAGTGCAAAACTATGCAAATCACTCACCTTAGCCACAAATAAACTAAGATCTGAAATAAATCTCTGATTTGATGTGAATCCCAATGCTAAACAGCAGCTCCAATGTTGCTTTGGTGTAGATCTTCCTTGATTAGGGGTTGTTAAGCCAAATCCTTGATCAAAAGGTGATTTGGAGGTGATTTAGAGGTGGAGGCCATTTTTACGGTTCCTTGGTGATAAGTGGAGGCTAGAAAACTGAAATGGAATGATTCTCCATCTCATTTCAGCCTTCCCATAACCCTAATCCCGAAATGGGTTATGGGCCTACTCACTAATCACCCGATTTGGCCCAGTTAAGGAGTTTTTCACCCTCCAAACCTTAATTCAGCCATATCTCCCAAACGATAAGTCCGTTTGGCTATTATGACCACTCTACGGAAAAGTATATCATCAAACGAATCTAGTGGAAGTGGTTTCAGGTCAAAATTCCTTTCCAATCAAAAGTTATGGCCAAAACAGTACTAACTAAGGGCAAAATGGTCATTTAAAAATCGATAAAAATCATGAACATGGGAAATGACTCTAATAGATGTTTCCCAAAGTTACATGATCATACGACTTCGCATGGGAAAGAAATAAATATTCTACAATCCTATGATGTGTAGAATACGGGTCATTACACTCTTCCCCCCTTAAGAAATTTCGCCCCCGAAATTCCTTAATCAAAACACACACAAAGGTCCCGCATGCCTATCAATCATAAAACAACAATCAAACATGCAAAACAAGCTAAGCAAGTCTACCCTAGCATGCGGAAAAACTAAATTACGAAGTAAATCTTACCAGGCAAAGAGTTCTGGGTATGCCTTCCTAATGCTCTCCTCTGTCTCCCAAGTACAATCATTCTCGTCCTCGCCCCACTGAACCTTGACTAGCTTCACCGCCTTCCTTCGAAGTTGCTTCGTATCGTGCCCCACAATACGAATCGGCTTGCGGTTCCCAACCGCCTCGGGTTCTACTTCGAAGTCCTCTAACTGATCAGGTGAAATAGTCATACCTGAGTCTTGAACGAACTTCCTTAGTTGGGAAACATGAAATACATTATGAACTCCCGCCATTTTCTCTGGTAAGCCAACTCTATATGCCAAATTCCCGACTAGTTCAAGAACAGCGAATGGGCCAACAAATCTTGGTGCCAACTTGCCTCTCCTGCCAAATCGTATCACGCTCTTTAACAGAGAGATCTTGACAAACACCAAGTCACCAACGGAGAATTTCAAGTCTCTTCTCCTCTTATCAGCATAACTCTTCTGCCTATCTTGGGCAGCTTTCATTCGTTGCTGAATGATCGTAATCTTATCCGAAGTTTCCATCACCACATATGGTCCAAGCACAAACTTCTCGCCAGTCTCTATCCAACATGATGGTGAGTTGCACGGTCTTCCGTACAAAGCTTCATATGGAGCCATACCGATACTGGATTGGTAGCTATTATTATATGCAAACTCTACTAGATGCAAATGGTCACCCCATGATCCACCAAAATCCAATATACAAGCTCTCAAGAGATCTTCCAATATACGATTCACCCTCTCCGTTTGACCATCGATCTGAGGATGATATGCGGTACTGAGATGTAATCCTGACCCTAGAGCCTCTTGTAAGCTCTTCCAAAACCCACTAGCGAACAACGGGTCTCGGTCACTCACAAAGCTTTTGGGTACTCCATGAAATCTCACTTCCCACTTCATATACAATTCTGCCACCTTGGCTGCCGTTCTGGTCGATTTGACTGGTATAAATCTTGCACTCTTAGTCAATCGATCCACAATTACCCAAATGCTATCATATCCCGATCTAGTCCTTGGTAGGCCATCGATGAAATCCATCGAGACTTGCTCCCATTTCCATTAGGGAATTTCTAATGGTTGCAACAAACCACTAGGCTTCTTTTTCTCGGCTTTAACTAGCTGGCAATTCATGCATTTGGATATAAACTTCCCAACGTCTCTTTTCATCCCTTCCCAGTAGTAAGTCTGTCTCATGTCTCGATACATCTTATTACCACCGGGATGTGTAGTCAGTTTTGAGTGATGACATTCTCTAAGCACTTCATCCCTCAAGCCATTCATGTTGGGCACAACTAGTCTTCCATTCTTTCGAAGCCATCCATCTCGATCAAGCCCATACACATTCATCTCCTCACCGTCGATGTTCATCTCTAACTTGGAGATGATTTCCAATAGATTAGGATCGTCCCTCTGACTAGAACCAATCTGCTCTATCAAAGTGGGTCTGATCGTCAAACTAGCTAGCATGACTGGATCCAATTCGCACTTTGGTCTGAAATCAAACCCCGCGATATACTCCAGTTGCTTCCACTCAAGAAACATTGCCCTTAAGCTGGCATGTCTCCTACTCAAGGCATCGGCTACCACATTACCTTTCCCAGGTGTGTATGCGATATCAAAGTTATACGAAGCCAAGAAATCTAACCATCTCTGTTGACGGAGATTCAGATCTTTCTGAGAGAAGAGATACTTTAACGATTTATGATCGGTAAACAACTCAAATCTTTCTCCCAAAAGATAGTGTCTCCACATCTTCAGCGCAAATACAATCGCTGCCAATTCCAAATCATGGGTAGGATACTTCTTCTCATGCGGCTTTAGCTGTCGACTAGCATAAGCTACAACCCTACCTCTTTGCATCAATACAGTACCCAGTCCGGTACCACAAGCGTCCGTGTATACCGTCATCTCTTCATTCCCTTTAGGAATGAGTAACACTGGCGCACGCGTCAACTTCTCCTTTAGACTCTTGAAGGCATCCTCACACACTCTGTCCCAGAAGAAGGACTGATTCTTCTTAGTCAACTGAGTCAACGGTGCTGCTACCTTGGAGAAGTCCTGGATAAACTTGCGATAATATCCAGCTAATCCCAAGAAACTTCTTACATCTGTCGCATTCTTGGGCTAGGCCAATCCTGTACCGTAGCCACCTTCGCAGGGTCCACGGCAATACCACTTTCTGAAACAACATGGCCAAAGAATCTCACTTCCCTTCTCCAAAAATGACACTTAGAGAATTTCGCTTTCAATTGGTGTTTCCTCAACACCTTCATCACTACCCTCAAGTGCCCATTGTGTTCTTCCTCTGTCCTTGAGTAAACAAGGATATCATCCACGAACACAAGAACAAACTTATTCAACTGATCTCTGAATACTCAATTCATAAGATCCACAAAGTAGGCTGGTGCATTGGTCAACCCAAATGGCATGACCAACCACTCATAAAATCCAGACGACGTCCTAAATGCCGTTTTCGAAACACTCTCTTCCGCTACTCGTAGCTGATGAAATCCTGTCGCGAGGTCCAACTGGGAGAACACCCTTGCTCCTTCCAGCTGATCAAACAAATCATCTATCCGTGGTAGAGGATACTTATTCTTCCTCGTCACCTTATTCAACTCGCGATAGTCCACACACAAACGAAGGGAACCATCTGCCTTAGTGGCAAACACAACTGGTGCTCCCCACTCGTAGACACTCCTTCTAATAAATCCCTTCTTCAAAAGATTGCTGACTTGCACCCCGAGCTCTCGCTGCTCCCTTGGTGCCATACGACGAAGTGGCATCACTATAGGTCTGGCATCTTTCACTAAATCAATACGGAACTCAATCTCTCGATGTGGTGGAAGCCTGGTCACCTCCTCGAAGACGTCCGGATACTGGCCAACCACGGGCACATCTGACAACTCATCCTGCGGGATGTCGAAGGAATTTACAAAACTAGCCATAACCCCATCACTAGGTAGACTACCAAACACTACCCTCTGCCCATCATCCGCCCTCACTGTCACCAAAAAGCCCTCACAGTCTACCACCACCCCGTATCTTTGGAGCCAATCGACTCCCAATATAATGCCATACCCAGTAAAGCCCAAAATAAAGCAATCACAAACAAACATACATCCATGACTCGATAAGACCAAATTCCTGCAAATCATACTAAGGCTAGTCGAACCACCAATCGGGTTCGTCACAACCAATGGTCTATCGACTATCTCGGGTTCCAGTCCCAACCTATCTACCAGGTCACTAGATATGAAGGAACGGGAAGCCCCAGTGTCAAACAAAACTCGAACTGGTACATCATAAATAGAAAGCATACCTTGAATAACAACATTCTTTCCTTTCTCATCCGCAGTTGGGGCATTCGACGAAGAAGGAACAACATCAATAGCATATGCTTTCACAATCTGCTTCTCCTTAAGAGGTTGCGGACACTTATCCTTGAAATGTCCCACTTGACCACAGTTGAAGCACTTCTTATCCGCTGGCTTGGCCCGACAATCTTTAGCATAATGGCCCTTCTTACCACAGATGAAGCACTCAACATCCTTCTTGCTCTTTTTCTGGCCACCCTTAGATTAGTCCTGCTTCCTCTTATTCTGAGAGTTATTCTTGCCTCCACCGCCTGCTTGCGGCTTTGGCCCTTCTGTAGATGCAGCCTCAGTCTTTGACTTAGGGTAAAGACTCTCTGATCTCAAAGCTTTCCCCACAATCGATTCAAAAGTCTCATCGATGTGATTGATAAGCCTTTCCCCCAAGTATCCATCCAAACCAGTAATGAACTTCTCATTCTTCTTCTCAGGAGTGTCAATGAGAGACAGTCCATACTTCGACAAAGTGTCAAACTCGGCAATATAGTCAGAAACTGCCCTCCCATTCTGCTTGAGTTCCGAGAAACTCTTGAACAATACTGACTTCTGGGCAGCTGGAATAAACTTCTCGCTAAAGCGAGCCTTGAACTGAACCCAAGTAACCTGGTCCTCTGGGGTAGCTGTTCTAATGGCATTCCACCAATTCATCGCTCGCCCTTGCAGCTGACGAGACGCTAGGCTTCTCTTCATCGCATCCTCAAGACCCAAGTCATCAAAGATACGGTCACAGCTATCCATCCAGTCTTGAACATCTGTGGCCGACTCCGTCCCGTGGAACGACTTTCCACCAAGATTAGTGTAATCCTTGCACAACTTGGCGAAATCGACCCTAGGCGCCTGCACTACTGGGCCAACACCAACTCCGGGATTGGGAACTGCCACTTGCACTTCTCTAAGCATGTCTCTCATAAGGTTAGTAAACACCGTCCTCATGTCAGCTGCATTAACCTGGTTGTCCCTCTACCAGCACCCCTCGTATCTCGGCTCATCGTCAATCTGAAAAAGGGAAACGATTAACGACCCCATAGTGGTGCTAGTGCAGTGCGACTTCATTCTTTTACTACTAATAGTATATATATATAGCTTTTGAAAACCAAAGTAATTACAAATACGCGCTCTCATATACGTACTATCTCTCCCTGGTGTCTTTCCCTAGGTTAATTACGCAACCTAGAGCTCTGATACCAAGTGTGACGGCCCGCCCTGCACCAACCGACATTTACTCCAAAAGTGCGCTGTACACATGTCCAGTTAGCACGGAACGGGTCGTCATAAGGAAAGGGAAGAAGGAAATGAACATACAAAGAACCTGTAGAATGTCTCACAGCGCATAGAATAAAATATAATAATAACATACTTGACATAAAATAGGTGAGACAGTGCATAAGTTGAAAACCAGAACTAAACATCATAGCAGCGGAAATCCAAAATACAGCTTATTACAACTTTCAAACTGTCTCAAAGCAAAAGTAAGATAAAGGAGGTACACTACTAATGCCCAAGTAGCGACCACCAACGACACAGGGAGAATGTGTATATATGTATCATACGCGGAAGCCTCCTGCCCGCCTCCGAATCAGCTACTCGCGCATCACCAGCTAACCTTTCTCTAGTCTGCTCGTGTGAGCACCAAGAGTAATAAGAGGAGACATGAAACTCTGAGTCAGACATAAAGCCTGGTATGAGCGATAAGCATCTAAAGTGAACAATAACAGGTAGACTAAAACATACCTGAACCTGGACCTGCAACCAAAGAGTTAGCACTACATACTGTACAACACTCTAAGGTACCATATCAAACAGTGTAAAGACATGGAGGTGGGGAAGGTGTGCATGTCATAATGATGGCAACAATCAAACATAGCATCCATCCTCGCATCTCTCACTCAGTGCGTAAAGCATATGATATTCACCACTTCGATCACCCAACATACCTTGCTACGATCACTCTGCCCCATGAAGTCATAAATGGCTTCACTGCACTGATAACGTAGCCACTAATTCCTCGCTATGTCCACTTGCCCCCATGGAGTTATTCACCCCATCTGCGCTGGCTCATAGCCTTACCAATCCTTACTATGTCCACTTGCCCCATGGAGTTGTTCACCCCATCTGCGCTGGCTCATAGTCTTACTACGCATCACCTTGCCCCTCAGGTCATAATGACCCTACTGCACTGATAACGTAGTCTTGCTACCATCACCTTGCCCCTCAGGTCATAATGACCATACTGCACTGATAAGTAGCCATCATTCATTTTTAGTGGTGAATCGAAGTTATGAACGTCGACAACTCCTTAGCACACGTCCCGCAGCAAAGCCCAACCATGAAGTGAACTCATTGGTTCCCAACTGGATCCTGAGCTCTAACTTCCCATATTGGACTACCTTTGCATCTCGGGTTATTGGTCAATACTGGATCGGGTCGGATTCTCTTCAAGCTATCGGTTCGGGTCGGGTGTCCTCCATTGGGTCGGGTCTGGTCTTCTTCTGGTACGGGTCGAGTCGGGTGTTTCTCCTCGGGTCGGGTCGGGTGCTTTACTTCGGGTCGGGTCGGGTGTCATTCCCCTCCAGTTCGTGCTTCCGCTCCGATCCGCCTCCTCATCCTTCACATGCTCCTATCCGATCCATCTTCATGCTTCCGCTCTGATCCGTCTTCATGCTTCCGCTCCGATCCGTCCTCCTTAATCCGATCTGATCCCAGTTCAGTTAGTGTGGCCTTCCTTTTTTCCAATTTTCCCAAGTGTCAGGTTCCGATCCGATCGGATTCCTTGCCCAGTTCAACATATCCAATCCGAGCCCCATATCTGATCCGATCCGAAACCCGCACTGTTTTCTGAAACTGTTCCAACAAGTGTTTACGCCATTCGACGACGTTTTCGACCATTCTATCTATTGAAACCAATCACAAAGCATTTCATACAGTCATAGCAACATGCATAATCAACCACAACCATCAAAACATCAATATAATAGGTTAAAATGGATCAAACATACCCAAAATCCCACATTTCCCCTTAAGCATGTTTAGGTGAAACTAATGATAGGATTAGCAAAACTTAACCAAATTAACCCAAATTCGTATCAGAGGTCTAAAACATCATTTAAGAATTTATGAACATTTTTCCCGAATTTTATCATGCTTAAATTCGCTAATTAACACTAATCACCCCTAATTAGCCATAATTAGTGCAAAACTATGCAAATCACTCACCTTAGCCACAAATAAACTAAGATCTGAAATAAATCTCTGATTTGATGTGAATCCCAATGCTAAACAGCAGCTCCAATGTTGCTTTGGTGTAGATCTTCCTTGATTAGGGGTTGCTAAGCCAAATCCTTGACCAAAAGGTGATTTGGAGGTGATTTAGAGGTTGGAGGCCATTTTTACGGTTCCTTGGTGATAAGTGGAGGCTAGAAAACTGAAATGGAATGATTCTCCATCTCATTTCAGCCTTCCCATAACCCTAATCCCGAAATGGGTTATGGGCCTACTCACTAATCACCCGATTTGGCCCGGTTAAGCAGTTTTTCACCCTCCAAACCTTATTTCAGCCATTTCTCCCAAACGGTAAGTCCGTTTGGCTATTATGACCACTCTACGGAAAGGTAAACCATCAAACGAATCTAATGGAAGTGGTTTCAGGTCAAAATTCCTATGATGTGTAGAATACGGGTCATTACAGGTATAACCTAGGCTATAGCCCGGATCATCAATTCTAGCATGCAATATGATTATAGTTTGATAATCTATGTAAATGTCCGTATTTACGTATCGGATGATCGTAAAATATTTTTATTTCATTCCCTGAGGGTTGGATCATTCTCATCTTTTAATATGTTACTTATGGGGACGTTTGACATGTCCATAATTTTTAACGACTTTGTTTGTGACCGTTTTGCCCCTGTTAGACTTATACAGGGAATAACTTTTGACTCAGGTCGAATTAGAGGGTGAGACCTGTGCCATTGGAAAGGAATTAATGGTTGCCTTTCCATAGAGTGGTTATATTAAAGATTTGGCTCAGCGGTTTAGGAGAAATCGCTATTTTAAGGTTTTTCAGTTAGTTGTTTAGGTTTTGGGAGTCTAATGGGCTGATTTGGGAGAGGCCCATTAGTGGGCTGATGGAAGGTTATAAATAGGGGGTGAGGGATATGGGAAATGGTTTAGTTTCTTCATTCTCTCATTTAGTGGCTTCTTTTCCTCCTTCCTCTAACACCTTTCTACCTTTAAAGATCAAAATCCAAGGAGGGAAATCATACATCTACACCAATGGAGGCTAGATCTACATCATTTGAAGCGGGAATTCATCGGATTAAGGGGTTTGGTTCAAAGTGCTTGCTGTCCGGAATCTTATTGCATTGATTTTTGCTTGTTTGGGAGAATTAGTGAGTGATTTGCATCTCTCACATGGATTCAATGAAGTATATGAATGTTTGATCATGTTTTACATCATATTTAAGTGTTTTACCATAGATCTAAACCATTATAATTCCATTTTCGTATGAAACACCTTATGATCGATTATTCAGTTTAAACCGGTTGTTTATATGCTACTTCATGCACATATGCAAGTCAGATCTATAATTTTGTTCATATGATCATTCATCATGAATTTGGAATGGCTTGCATAATTTTAGTGATAATCGTTATAACGACCCGGGTTTTCGCGATCCTAAGTAATCGACATATAACCCAATGTCGACTATCAAGCATCAGAAATACCGCATAGTTAACAAAAGAAGTTAGAGGGTGAGAATAGATAAGATAGAAACTTAGAATAGAAGAAGAAGAAAATACAACAACATCAGAGCAACATGAATCTCACAATGGAACGAACAACATATAATAGATAACATATCTTTGAAATAAAATCAGTATATGTGTACAGTAACATTATCAGAGTATAACAATTACAACACAGCGGAAATAATAATAGCTATATAATCCTGAAGCCTCCTTCTCCAAGCTCTCAGTACTTGTAAAATCCCGACTACTTGACTGCCCATACAAAATCGGGCACCAAAGAGATTAGGGAAAACAAAACAAAATAAACTCTGGGTCAGTCATGGGACTGGTGTGAGTAAACAATTTAAAATAGTTTGAGAAAATAAACGATATCTCATAAGACCATGCCGTATAACACAGAACGGGTTTTTTCTCTTATGATAATCCAAAACACTTGATTCAACATTTCATAATATTTTTGAACGAAATGATAAACTTTATATCAAACTCATTTTATATTATAACAGACGTTCCACATACATAATATATAATCAAAAACCATGGGCACTTATTGGATAATGAATTCCAACTGGCAACGTATGGGACCACCTTCCGATAGTGTATCTCTAGAGAGGAATACACCGGGTTCAACAAGAACATCTTGTAACCCAGGCTAAACATGACCGGTCACTCATTTCGCTTGAGTGTACCGAATGTATTATCTCCAACGGTTGGGATCAGCATCCGTTTCCCGAAAGGGACAGCATAGAAATAGATTTAAGAAGTAAATGAAACTCTAGATCAGGTGACAATACACCCTAATTGGCAGCCAACCACTTAGCCATGCGACCTACCCGATTTTATACCATTTCCTGGTTATGAGGCTAGAGGTCATAATGTACATGTAACACCCCACACCCGCTAAGGTCACTCACTAAGGGAATGCCTTAACTTCGGTGGAGCATTTTAAGTGAATATAGAACAGAAAAATTACAACAAGACAGATATAAATAATACTTGAAAAATCTAAAACATCATTTCATTGCAGCAGAAGGTAAACATGTTTAGTTACAACACCATAAAAAGAGTCAAGTACCAAATATCCATCCTGATAAAACATAAGTACATAATCCCACTACATAAACTAATAGCCATAACAGAAAAGATAAGTTGGGCTTTACATCAAGGTCCAAGCTCCAAAATATAGATAAAGAAATCTGATCAAAGCCCACTAGTGCTAGGCCCAACCTGAGGACCTGAGGGGGAAAAAGATAAAAACAACGGGGTCAGACATAAGTCTGAGTGAGCCCTATAACTTTAACAACACAATCATTAAAGTAATTAGGGTATGATATAAACTTGGTACGGTGATGATTGGGGATAAATGACTACACTAAGTAGCCAACTAGTCATAGGATGAACTAAGATAACGGTAAAGACGCATACCCAAGGGTAACTACTAACTGCACCACACCAGTCATTCCTACTTAAAGGTTGATCCTACCCAAGGACTTAGAAAATTTACCCAGTAGTTTCGTGTACCCTTAGCTGACTACATAGGTACCGTCTGCCCCTATCTCCACTAGGTGTACCCACTACTCCCCAAGCGATCGGCTCCCTACCATAGATACCCGTGCTGGCCCCACAGTGGGGTGTATCACTCCCCAAAGTGGCAACCCGATACAATCAACGGTGCACGACTTATATCTACACGATGCAACAACGTCTTACCTACCAGCCCGGGTCCACACACGCATATGAAACCCGTTGGACTTGCGTTGCCACCGCTAACCCGTTTGGCCTCTTATAGTCAAGCCCAGTACGCGTGTCCCGTCCTCGACATGGGCCGAGCCCAATAAGATACATATGGGTTACTGGTTGAAATGGGCCCCCACAAGCTACCCACCTAAGCTTGTCACTTTATCTAGTGCATCCCACTTAACCCTTTAATCATGTTTAATTACATGTTTCCACTTGGTTAAGTATTCTAATCGTATTTTCTATTGCCACCCAAGGCAACCCACTAGATTTCCGCATGCCACCCAAGGCACTTACTTGATTTCCACATGCCACCCAAGGCACCCACTTAACTCCTCATGCCCCACTACATGCTTATCTGGTTAAGTGTTTCTTAATTGATTAAGAATGTAACCGTTGTAAAGACCTCTCACATTAGACTATCTTTTATGGCAGCTGGATTTGCCGGTCGGGTCCGGGCAGCCTTACGCCATAACCGAGTCTAACCTCGTGTCTTTACACTTGTCACGTATTAAGTTTGTGCCTAAGACCTCTCACATTGGGCCAATCATTTGTAGCCGCTGGATTTGTCGGTCGGTTCCGGGCAGTCTTATGCTACAAAAGGGTCCAACCTCGTGTCTTAGTCGATTAATTGCACCTAATTAATCACCCCCATAATTTTTATTAATTATCCCTAATTAATTACAAATTTAACGATGTACATAATTGACTCAATTATGTCCATCCACTTTATGGTATGCATAATCATACCAACTTCACACCATTTCATTAACATGAATATTAACCCCATCGTTCCCCACGTAATTCGCTAACATGACATACTTAAAAGGGAAGATTCATCACACATACAATGGGTTCAACTTGCATAACATTAGCATCAACATGGGTTTTAAAGGTGTCAACATGCATATAGCATCAAACCCAACTAGCATAAATAACCAACCCAAACTTGCATGAATCACATATGTCATAAAGGGGGTAACTTGCATAAGCTACTTATGTCATTCAAAGGGGTAAACTTGCATATGTATGTATGACATACAAAGGGGTTAACTTGCATATGTATGCATATCATCCAAAGGTGTAAACTTGCACATGTTACTTGCATATAATCAAACACCAAACTTGCATAACATGTCATATATGAACTTGCATATAATCAAACACCAAACTTGCATAACATATCATATATGAACTTGCATATAATCATACACCAAACTTGCATAATCATGGTGTCATAATGGATCAATGTTTATCATAGCGATTTGCATAACTAGCATCATGAACACATAGCCTAAAACTTGCATAACTTGCATAACATCATGATCACCTTGCATATGACTTGCATAACTTGCATAACATCATGATCACATAGCATATGACTTGCATAACTTGCATAACATCATGATCACATAGCATATGACTTGCATAACTTGCATAACATCATGAACACATAGCATATGACTTGCATAACTTGCATAACATCATGAACACATAGCATATAACTTGCATAACATCATGAACATATAGCATATGATAACATAACTTGCATTGATCCACATTCATAGCCATAACCTCATTATATCCTATCATAATCATTTCAACAATTGGTCATTAAGGCTATAGAAACTCACAACTTGTTGATTAGCACTCCTATGAAGAAGATTAAGTTGCTAGAGTTGATTAGAGGTTGATTTGAGAGGCTATCTTCTTCTACAATTTGATGGAGGCTCCTTCAAGTTGCATTTTGATGGCATAACGACATTGTATCTATTTTTAGTATGAATTAGGGTAGTCTTAGGGTGTATTTATAGAATTAGGATTTAGTTTAGGCCCTTAGATTAACCCTAATTTAGATTAGAGCCGTCAGATTTCGTCACTAGTCACCAAGCACAACCCAAAAGCCAAAATGGTGCACCCAGGTCACACAGACCGACAGGGGGGGTCGACCCCTGGGTCAACCCCTGGGTTGACCCCTAGGGAGGGGGTCGACACCCATGTCGACCCTAGGGTCGACACCCTCTGCCTGGCGGGAATTTTCCCGCCTCTTCTGAAATGTGAATCTGAATATTTTAAATCTGTTTTAAATTTTGTGAAAACTTCTTCGGGCCTTAACTGGGTCATACGGACTCCGATTTTCGAAAACTCGGACTCTATTTCGCGTATTTTTCCGAGACGAACGCAATGACATAGCCCGTTTCCCCTGATTCAGATTTTAAAATTTAATTCTGCCCTGTTTTATATTATGGCAAGTTATTCAACATACGGGGTGTTACATTCTCCCCTACTTAAAGGATTTCGTCCCCGAAATCTCTAAGTCAAGGAGAACGTATCCTACCATCCAAAAAACCATCTACTCAAACCATCAAACACTGGCATCCATTGTCCTTAAAATTTCTAATGTTGTATGAACATATGCAAAGAGTGTGTGTATATGTTCCCTGCCTAATGCAAAATTAGGCGGTCTACCGATTCAGTTGACCTCCTTAATGCAAACCATGATAGTGCCATGCATCCAATATGTATGCGAAAGAACCCTATCGACACATACTATTTCTACATGTGTGCACAACCATACACCAAAATGCGTCATTCATATGATAGCACAACCATTATACATCCATTAATATAGATACCTACACACAATTATATGCAATATGAAGTGATTGAGCCGATCTAGTGTCTAAAGTGTGTGTATATGCATCCACGAGCAACCACTAGCAACCACTTGCATCCACACGCATCCATCAATCATAACATGTCTCAAACACATGTTTCAACCATACGTTTACCCTATCTAAAGTTCAAAGTTACTAATGAGAGGACATACTAAAGATAAGATAAGTACTTAGACAAACGATAAAGGAGAAGTTAAAAGACATACCCTCAAAAAGGAATGGGTACAGTGAACGCATCTTCGCTTCTGTCTCCCAAGTAGCATTGTTCTCATCCTCTCCCCATTGCACTTTGACTAGTCGAACCTCTCTGTTTCTCAACTTCCTAATCTCTGACCCAAGGATGCGGGTAGGAGCTCGTCGAATAGTCGCATCACGCTCTACCTCCACTTCTCTAAGCAAGCTCGGCTATACCACCTCTGCGGTCTCATGTAGGCACTTCCTCAAATGTGACACATGGAACACGTCATGTACCCCACTAAGTCTCTCGGGTAGATCCACTCTATATGCCATCCGTCCAATCCTTTCCTTAATAGGAAACGGTCCTACAAATCTTGGTGCTAACTTCCCAACGGACCCAAAGCGAACAACATTCCGTAATGGAGATACTTTGACAAAGACCATGTCCCCAACATCAAACTCCAGATCCGTCCTCCTCTTATCCGCGTAAGATTTCTGTCTGTCTTGCGCTGCTTTCATCCTTCTTCGAATCAAGTCAATATTCTCCGAAGTCTCTCTAACCATATCGGGCCCAAGCAAGATCTTATCCGTAGATTCCCACCAACATGTAGGTGATCGACAAGGCCTTCCATAAAGAGCTTCGAAAGGAGCCATACCAATACTGGACTGAAAGCTATTATTATACGCGAACTCCACCAATGGAAGATGCTCTTCCCATGTACCTCCAAAATCCAAGATACAAAGCCTCAAAAGGTCTTCCAGAACACGATTCACCCTCTCGGTCTGGCCGTCCGTCTGAGGATGATATGCGGTGCTCAGACACAACTGAGTCCCTACTGCCTCTTGCAAACTCTTCCAAAACTCGCTAGTGAAGCTAGGATCTCGATCGCTCACTATGCTAGAAGGTACACCATGCAACCGAACTATCTCTCGAAGGTAAACTGAAGCTAGCCATGGAGCAGTCCTCTTGCTCTTCACGAGTATGAAATGGGCACTCTTAGTAAGTCTGTCTACTACAACCCAAATTCTCGTATTACCCTTCCTCGATCTCGGTAACCCATCAATAAAATCCATCGAGATGCTATCCCACTTCCATTGTGGAACTTCTAATGGGTGAAGCAACCCACCAGGTTTCTTTTGCTCCGCTTTCACTTGTTGGCACACCAAGCATCTAGCGACATACTCGGCAACATCTTTCTTCATACCGGCCCAAAAGAAAACTCGCTTCATGTCTTGGTACATCTTGTCCCCACCGGGATGAATGGTCATCCTAGAACGATGCGCATCATCAAGAATAGCCTTCCTCAAACCCTCGTCTTGCGGTACATGAAGTCTACCGTCTCTACGCAAGCACCCCCTATCATCTAGGGTGTACTTACTCAAATGGCTGGACGACTCCCCCCTTATGAGCCTCTCTACCAACTCAACCAACTGTGGGTCGTCCCGCTGTGCCTCGCCAATCCGTCCCAAAAGAGTAGGTCTGACCTCTAAGGATGCTAGCAAACCGGGTATAAAGTCAACGGAAGGTCTGAAATCAAACATCGAGATAAATTCCAAGCTTCGTCGTTCCACGAACAATGGACTCAAGGACAACCTTTTTCTGCTCAAGGCGTCCGCCACCACGTTACCCTTGCCAGGGGTATACGCTATCTCGAAATCATAGGATGCTAAGAACTCCATCCACCTTTGCTGTCTTAAGTTCAAATCCTTCTGAGAAAACAAGTACTTCAATGATTTGTGGTCAGTGAACAATTCGAACCTCTCTCCAAGAAGATAATGGCGCCAGGTCTTAAGCGCAAAAACAATAGCGGCCAACTCTAAATCATGGGTAGGGTAATTTTTCTCATGCTTTCTCAACTGCCTTCCACCGTAGGCTATTACCCTTCCCTCTTGCATTAAGACTGTGCCCAGTCATTTCCCACAGGCATCGGTATAAACAACAAACGGCTTACTCCCATCTGGCAACACTAAGACTGGAGCTGTGGTTAAAGCTCTCTTTAACCGTTGGAACGCATCAGTACAATCTACGTCCCATGCGAAGATTAGATTCTTCTTCGTCAAGCGAGTTAATGGGGCTGATATCATCGCGAAGTCCTTGATAAACTTCCTATAGTAGCCAGCCAACCCCAAGAAACTCCTTACCTCGGTAGCATTCTTCGGAACCTTCCAATCTTGGATGGATATTACCTTCGCGGGATCCACAGCTATCCCTTCCTTGGAGACCACGTGCCCCAAGAACCGCACCTCCTTCCTCCAGAAGTGACATTTAGAGAATTTAGCCTTAAGGCTATGCGCTCGAAGAGTCTCCAACACTTCCCTAAGATGTAGGGCATGCTCTTCTTCACTCTTAGAAAAGACTAAGATGTCATCCACAAAGACCACCACGAACTTATTAAGGTACTCCCTAAACACCCTACTCATCAAATCAACAAAGTATGCAGGGGCGTTCGTCAAACCAAATGGCATCACCAGCCACTCATAGAAACCATCCGGAGTCCTAAAGGCAGTCTTGTTTATGCTATCCTCAGCCACCCTCAACTGATGAAACCCCGTGGCTAAGTCCAACTGCGAAAATACTGAAGCGCCAACCAACTGATCAAAAAGATCATCAATCCTCGGCAATGGGTGTCTATTCTTCTTTGTGAGCTTGTTGAGTTCTCTATAGTCTACACAAAGTCTGAGGGACCCATCCGCCTTCGTGGCAAATACTATTGGAGCACCCCACTCCGGTATACTTCGTCTTATGAACCCCTTCCCAAGCAACTCCACTACTTGCTTATGGAGTTCCCTCCTCTCTCGAGGAGCCATGTGGCGCACTGGCAAAGATACTGGTTTAGCATTGTCTACTAGATATATTCGGAAGTCAATCTCCCGCTTCGGAGGTAAGCCCTTCACCTCCTCAAACACATCCGAGTATTCCCGGACCACTCTAAC
This sequence comes from Allium sativum, assembly GCA_030737875.1. Taxonomy (NCBI): domain Eukaryota; kingdom Viridiplantae; phylum Streptophyta; class Magnoliopsida; order Asparagales; family Amaryllidaceae; genus Allium; species Allium sativum. The sequence goes on along the minus strand of CM060922.1, from coordinate 313,211,539 downwards.
AGATCGCAAACTCTCGACCGAAGCGTCAAGCGATTCAAGATAACTTAGCATAACAGAATCCATGGGATTACAAGAGATCTCGAGAGTGTTACCCAAGCGGGTCATGAGCCTAACAACTCTCCTTTCGCAATCAAGAACGGCACCATTTTACGGGATAACCAGTCCATGCCCAAAATCAACCCATAGCCCGTGAAGCCCAAAACAAAAGCATCACATCTAAACTCAACACTAAGTATAGAAATCTTCAAACCCAAACATATCATGGACAAATAAGTGGAGCCCCCAATTGGGTTTGATACAACCAAGGGATCATCTACTAGACTGGTGTCTAAGTGCAGTGACTCAATTAAGGATGATGAGATAAACGAATGCGATGCGCCAGAGTCAAACAAAGTACGGACATGATGATCAAACAGAAAAACCAGACTTTCAACGGAAATAGTTCTACCTCTTTCCTGAATCAGTGGAACCGCGAGAGCCTGAACTTGCCCCCTTGCCTGACCTGGTGCCATAATAGCTTGCACCTGTCCTCCTGAGGTAGATCCCGTCCTTTGCCCCTTCTTAGGGCAGTCCTTCACTAGATGCCCTGCTTCGCCACAGTGGAAGCAGCCCGTCTTCCTCTTCTTCCGACAATCTTTGCTTAGGTGGCCTGGTGTCCCACAATTGAAGCACTTCTTCTTCCCCTTGCCACCGTTGCCTTTCCCACCCTTGTTTTGTTGTTGCTGTTGAGATCTCTTCTGATCTCCTTTCTTCTCGGGTGCCCTATTAGCATTGGGACCCTTCTCTTCCTCATGCATGAGTGCCATGTCAACTAGCTTCTCAAAGGTGGCCCCCATAGGGATGTGAGTCATAGCCAATCCATGCATCGGTTCATTCAAGCCCTTAACGAACCTCAAAGCCTTCTTCTCCGGTGTATTCACCATGTCTATGCCAAACCTTGCCAATTGATTAAACTTGTTGACATATTCCTTCACTGATAGATTTCCTTGCTTTAGAGTCAAGAACCTTTCCATATACAAGTTTTCCTCCGCCCTTGAGAGAAACTTTGCCACAAACCTTTGCCTGAAATCCGCCCTCTCCATTAGTGACCTCCCACCAGAATGAGGCCTCTCCCTTCATTAACCAAGCAGCTAACTTGACTTTCTTTCCTTCTTCCATCTCAAAGATGTCTATCAACTCTTCCACCTCCTTAAGCCAATCCCTAGATTCCACAAAAGTTTCTGATCCTTGAAAAGGTTTCCCTCCCATAGCCTTAAATTCCTTGCAAGTCTTAGCAAAAGTATCCGTGCGAGGAGGAGGAGGAAGAGGAAGATCGGGTGCTACTGTTGGTGGAGGAACATTTGCTGGACCCGCAGTGGCGGCCCTAGCCTCCATCAATCTCCTATACCATACTGGTATCGTCACACCCTCCGGAAAGTTAAGATCTTCAGCCATGCTGAAACGAAAAAGGAAATATTCAAAACGGAGAATTCGAAAGATAAAGATATGGCTATTGGGGATTATGCTTTTCTTTCAAAAACTTTTCTCTTAAAAGACATGTTTTTGAAAATACTTCTTCCAAAAATGTTTTTAGAAAAATAGTTTTCTAAAAATTTTATCTGTTCCGGTAACCTTCAGCTCTGATACCACGTGTAACACCCCACAACCGCTAAGGTCACTCACTAAGGGAATGCCTTAACTTCGGTGGAGCATTTTAAGTGAATATAGAACAGAAAAATTACAACAAGACAGATATAAATAATACTTGAAAAATCTAAAACATCATTTCATTGCAGCAGAAGGTAAACATGTTTAGTTACAACACCATAAAAAGAGTCAAGTACCAAATATCCATCTTGATAAAATATAAGTACATAATCCCACTACATAAACTAATAGCCATAACAGAAAAGATAAGCGGGGCTTTACATCACGGCCCGAGCTCCAAAAGATAGATAAAGAAATCTGATCAAAGCCCACAAGTGCTAGGCCCAACCTGAGGACCTGAGGGGGAAAAGGATAAAAACAACGGGGTCAGACATAAGTCTGAGTGAGCCCTATAACTTTAACAACACAATCATTAAAGTAATTAGGGTATGATATAAACTTGGTACGGTGATGACTGGGGATAAATGACTACACTAAGTAGCCAACTAGTCATAGGATGAACTAAGATAACAGTAAAGACGCATCTACCCACCCAAGGGTAACTACTAACTACACCACACAAGTCATTCCTACTTAAAGGTTGATCCCACCCAAGGACTTAGAAAATTTACCCAGTAGTTTCGTGTACCCCTAGCTGACTACATAGGTGCCGTCTGCCCCTATCTCCACTAGGTGTACCCACTACTCCCCAAGCGATCGGCTCCCTACCATAGATACCCGTGCTGGCCCAATAGTGGGGTGTATCACTCCCCAAAGTGGCAACCCGATACAATCAACGGTGCACGGCTTATATCTACACGATACAACAATGTCTTACCTACCAGCCCGGGTCCACACACGCATATGAAACCCGTTGGACTTGCGTTGCCACCGCTAACCCGTTTGGCCTCTTATAGTCAAGCCCAGTACGCGTGTCCCGTCCTCGACATGGGTCGAGCCCAAAAAGATACATATGGGTTACTGGTTGAAATGGGCCCCCACAAGCTACCCACCTAAGCTTGTCACTTTATCTAGTGCATCTCACTTAACCCTTTAATCATGTTTAATTACATGTTTCCACTTGGTTAAGTATTCTAATCGTATTTTCTATTGCCACCCAAGGCAACCCACTAGATTTCCACATGCCACTCAAGGCACTTACTTGATTTCCACATGCCACCCAAGGCACCCACTTAACCCCTCATGCCCCACTACATGCTTATCTGGTTAAGTGTTTCTTAATTGATTAAGAACGTAACCGTTGTAAAAACCTCTCACATTAGACTATCTTTTATGGCAGCTGGATTTGCCGGTCGGGTCTGGGCAGCCTTACGCCATAACCGAGTCTAACCTCGTGTCTTTTCACTTGTCACGTATTAAGTTTGTGCCTAAGACCTCTCACATTGGGCCAACCATTTGTAGCCGCTGGATTTGCCGGTCGGTTCCGGGCAGTCTTATGCTACAAAAGGGTCCAACCTCGTGTCTTCGTCGATTAATTACACCTAATTAATCACCCCCATAATTTGTATTAATTATCCCTAATTAATTACAAATTTAACGATGTACATAATTGACTCAATTATGTCCATCCACTTTATGGTATGCATAATCATACCAACTTCACACCATTTCATTAACATGAATATTAACCCCATCGTTCCCCACGTAATTCGCTAACATGACATACTTAAAAGGGAAGATTCATCACACATACAATGGGTTCAACTTGCATAACATTAGCATCAACATGGGTTTTAAAGGTGTCAACATGCATATAGCATCAAACCCAACTAGCATAAATAACCAACCCAAACTTGCATGAATCACATATGTCATAAAGAGGGTAACTTGCATAAGCTACTTATGTCATTCAAAGGGGTAAACTTGCATATGTATGTATGACATACAAAGGGGTTAACTTGCATATGTATGCATATCATCCAAAGGTGTAAACTTGCACATGTTACTTGCATATAATCAAACACCAAACTTGCATAACATGTCATATATGAACTTGCATATAATCAAACACCAAACTTGCATAACATATCATATATGAACTTGCATATAATCATACACCAAACTTGCATAATCATGGTGTCATAATGGATCAATGTTTATCATAGCGATTTGCATAACTAGCATCATGAACACATAGCCTAAAACTTGCATAACTTGCATAACATCATGATCACCTTGCATATGACTTGCATAACTTGCATAACATCATGATCACATAGCATATGACTTGCATAACTTGCATAACATCATGATCACATAGCATATGACTTGCATAACTTGCATAACATCATGAACACATAGCATATGACTTGCATAACTTGCATAACATCATGAACACATATCATATAACTTGCATAACATCATGAACATATAGCATATGATAACATAACTTGCATTGATCCACATTCATAGCCATAACCTCATTATATCCTATCATAATCATTTCAACAATTGGTCATTAAGGCTATAGAAACTCACAACTTGTTGATTAGCACTCCTATGAAGAAGATTAAGTTGCTAGAGTTGATTAGAGGTTGATTTGAGAGGTTATCTTCTTCTACAATTTGATGGAGGCTCCTTCAAGTTGCATTTTGACGGCATAACGACATTGTATCTATTTTTAGTATGAATTAGGGTAGTCTTAGGGTGTATTTATAGAATTAGGATTTAGTTTAGGCCCATAGATTAACCCTAATTTAGATTAGAGCCGTCAGATTTCGTCACTAGCCACCAAGCACAGCCCAAAAGCCAAAATGGTGCACCCAGGTCACACAGACCGACATGGGGGTCGACCCCTGGGTCGGCCCCCAGGGAGGGGGTCGACACCCATGTCGACCCTAGGGTCGACACCCTCTGCCTGGCGGGAATTTTCCCGCCTCTTCTGAAATGTGAATCTGAATATTTTAAATCTATTTTAAATTTTCTGAAAACTTCTTCGGGCCTTAACTGGGTCATACAGACTCCGATTTTCGAAAACTCGGACTCTATTTCGCGTATTTTTCCGAGACGAACGCAATGGCATAGCCCGTTTCCCCTGATTCAGATTTTAAAATTTAATTCTGCCCTGTTTTATATTATAGCAAGTTATTCAACATACGGGGTGTTACAGTACATACCACACCTTTATTTACTTTGAATGTCACATCGTCATAACCGTGAAATCACAAATTGATTTCTCCAAAAATAACACGGGTACACAACTAAGAGAAACGAATTCCTCTGCCACCAAATGTAAATACATTTGAAGAGATCAACTTACGCGATCTGTTGAATATACTCTATCAAACATTCTTCCATACAGGTTGTCCTAGGACTGGACAAACCGAAGGCACTATTCTGTAAATAGGATAGCCATTGCATAACTCCGTCTTTAATTATCTTCATCATATTTGGTCGCAATGCCAACGCCCATACACAGGGGTTTTCAGATAATGAATCTGATCCCAGTCTCTCTGTATTGACGACGGAAAAACGGTCAAAAACTTCAATAGTCAGTGAGTTAACTATCAAAGAAAACACGTGTACAAACAACGATATTATTTCTAGATGGAAATTATATTGATCAATCATCATTTAACATTTATCTCTTTAGTTCATTAATTTATTCATTTTTCATTTCCTGTTTCCATATATTCAACATTTCTTATTTTCTATACCTAGAAAATATACGTTATTAACATTAGAAAACATTTCCATTTCTTATTTTCTATATTAGAAAACATTTTTTATTCTTATTTGGAAAACATCTCCAAAACTCCTACATTTGGATTTAAACAGATGTTTAAATAAAACATCGCTATGCCCACTCAAAACATTACACTCATTAACTAAATTCACCTAACTAATCTTCACTATCGAACCTTAACCATTCCTTAGTCAAAATGGAGTCAATCAAGTTGGGGTATAACTACCTCTCAGACCTTAACTGAACAACATTATTAACCTTGAAATAGACAAGTTCACCTTTTAAATCTTTAACCCACTTCCTTTCGTAACTCTCGGATTCTATTTACGAATCCACTTCTTTTACAGAAATCATTTAATTTTAACAATAGTATTATAATCCCATGCTTCTGAAATATAACAACTTAAAAATAACTTTTATTTATTAATTTGGATAAATAAACAAACAACTAATTTATTAATAAATAAATAAATCTTGATTAAAAACGGAAAGTGAATAGTACTTTCCTGAATTCGATGTAATCGAATTTAGCATATAACTCTCATTCGAATAATCTTTATTCGATAGCTCCTTTCGAATAAACTATATTCAATTAACTCCTTTCGAATAAACTATATTCGATTAACTCCTTTCGAATGAACTATATTCGATTAACTTCTTTTGAATAAACTATGTTTGATTAACTCTATTCTTTTTATAAAATACTTCCTTTTATAATATCCTGTTTATCTCATATAAATATTTCCTTTATAACATTCTATTTATTTCCCAATTAAATATTTCATTTTATAATTCTATTTATTTTCTAAATAAGTATTCCTTTTATAATTCTGTTTATTTTCTAAATTAATATTCCTTTTATAATTCTATTTATTTTCTAAATAAATATTCCTTTTATAATTCTATTTATTTTCTAAATAAATATTCCTTTTATTTTTGTTTTACAAATATTTTCTTTTACTCAATATCCACTTTGAAATTCCTTTTTTTAATAAAATCAATTGATTTTATATAAATATATTTTATTTTCAACATATACATTGAAAATTCCCTTTTAAATTCCAGTATTATATATATGGTATTTAAGATACCAAATAACAATGATTGATATCATTCAAACACACATAATCAACAACAGATTATATATCACATCATATATTACAATATATGAAAAGAGCAGTATTATAAATATTGAGGAATCCAGTTGGATCCCTCCAACCTGTTTCCCTGCATCCACGGATGTTAAACAGTATAATAACATCGATTTCATTTCGATATGAAATATTCCGATAAACAGCATCAATATTTGATTAACGATTTATATACATATCGTTATCTATAATTTCAACTAATACATAAGCAATTCAACCAAACAATCATCACACAACAGTTAATTAGCATTTATCATTACTAGATTATATTCATAAAAATATAAACTGATAGAGTTAGTGAGTTTTACTCACATTGGATGATCATCGTTAAATAACGATAATTGTCATTGATTCTGACAGACAATTTATTTCACTATAACTTGTAATGAGCTCCAATTAACCCCCAGTCAGTTCCATTGTGTAGGCACCGTCCATACGATCCCAACGGATCCTGTTTTGTGCAATTTGGGGAATGTATGAGCAAGATATGTTTAACTTAAATTGATACTTTATTAAATATTAAATTAACTTAATTTGATTGTTAGTTTGGGCTTTACTATTATGTAAATATGTCGGCCCGTCCATACTCTCAAGCGTTTTTCTTCGTCTCCGTAAATACTGAACCCATTCAAGCTTCATTACATCCTTTCCATGCGTGAAATCACACTACTAACATTTCACACAACCGTGAACCATCGTCATGTTTAAGGCATGTGGTAACCCACCCACTTTCATTAGCTACCCATACCCGCTTCAGAAACTGCTCCTTCCCCAACTGAAAACCCGACTACCTCCAGATGACTCCTCGACCATTTCAGCTCTTTCAACCCTCCACCGCACCCTTCTCTACCATTTTAAAAATCAAACTAAAATTATCGAGATAATCCCCATCAAAAGCTCATCACTTCCATACCAAATTCATCCACCTCGGAGTTCATCTTCTCGCACCGACTCTAGGTACCTTAGTACACTGTACAACGTCAGTCAACCCAAATCAGTACCGCACTTCACCAAAAACACATAGTTGATGTTAAATCCAACAACGAACTCGAATCAATACTCCAATTGAACCATCACTTCTTTATTTCGGTTAGAACTCGAATCCTAGTTTTACTACCCTAATGCGCATTTCAGAAAATTTGGAATCGCACCATGCTGAAGTACGAGGAAGAGAAGTACAAGTCTAAAGTAACTCACATAAATTGATTTCAAATCTTATAGATTTGTATTCGATTTTTGAAGGAATTTTGAAGTTGATTTTTGAAGATGTCTTTGGTTTGCTGTAGTAGAAAAACTGACGGCTACAATTCGCACTGACCAAAGAGAAAAAATGACTTAGGGTCAGTGTAGGATGTGTTGTATTTATTAGGTAGAAAATATATTATTTTTATTGATTACTTTATTCACTTTTAATCAGTCATTATGTGTATTTATCGTTTAAAAATCTGTACGACCGCATGCAATATCCAAATTCGATAAAAATGGATGTACATCTATGGTTCGACATTACGGACCTAAAGAAACTTGTTTCGCTGAATTCTGACTCCATTTGCTCACACAGCCTATTTTTAAAGTCGAATTATCGTCTGTTTTTCACATTAAAATTCCATATGGTCGCATACTGACTCCAAAAATCACGAAATTTGAAATCTAACAATAATTTAATATTCCGGATCCAACAAAATTAATTTCGTCGAAAACGGAGGTCGTTTGTAAAACTGGCTATTTTTAAAGCTCTAAATAAACCCATTTAAATATTAATATATTTAGAAATAATTAAATTAAATATAAATAAATTTATATTATCGTATATATTTACACTAGAATATCATACAGCTCCAATTGGATTTATAACTCGATATTCAAGTCCCGGTTGAATAGACATTCAATTTATATTGAAAAATCCGTTTATAATATAAATAAATCGTTATAAATTATAAAGGAATTCCATAGCGACTTTTCAAAAATTTTATTTGGACATAACTCAAAATCTATATGACGAAATCCCGATTTTTCTCTTCCATTAGTAAAATATACTTCACCAGCTCCGAACGTTTCTTGTTTCACAGAAATCTGATTTAAAACGAATTCTGTATATTCGCTTAAAGTTCAAATCACCAAATTACGAACTGCCGCGCCATTACGGGCTAGATTATAATTAAATTATAATTTATACGTTCTAACGTTGTTTAAATAATATATTCGTTATTCAAATCAAATTCTAAACGGCATTAAATATTATGAATAATCCAATTCACACAATATTGTGAATTCCACTATTCCGACTATTTCAGAAATAAATATATTATTCTATTATTTAATTTATTTAAATATTCAATATTATTTAATTAAACAACCATTTAAATCTCTAAACATTTTTTAAATAATTAATTAAATTAATTATTATTCCGTAAAAATAAGAGACATTACATTCTTCCCCCCTAAAATAATTTTGTCCTCGAAATTGCTAAGGTAGAAAACAAACCGTATTGACTGGATAGAAATTATTTGTTCACTTCTTAACTTCAATTTCAACTGAACCAATTTAATTTCAATTAAATAATTAATTCATTCCTACTAACGAGAATTTTTAAAAATCCTGAAAATTTTCTAACACCTTAACTTTTCGAAAAATTTCGCCAGCACCTTTTTTGTACTGGTCAATAGCTCAAACTCCAACTCGCCTCTCTAGGCCTTCTTCAACCCAAAAGAAAATCAAGCAGCCAAGCGGCTTGCCAATTCGGCTCATCGAAATCTCAAACCCATATATAATATAAAATGGTACCTTTTTGTCGAGCATATCAATATATCATTTTCCATGTGTTACCAATTCTGCATATACCAATGTCATCCTAATTATTCGGTTATTCCCAAGCCGAATTCTGTTCTTAACTCAGATTCCATTTTTAATTTCAACTCTTAACTTACCACTCCAATTCCATTTCGGATTGTCTCCAATCCAATCTAATTCGATATTTTTCGACATCAATTCATCTTCCACTTAACTGGTTTCAATTCAATTTATATTTCTATTTGCTTTTACAAATTCTAATTTAATTTGATTTAATTCAAACAATCTTCCCCAGGGATTTTCAAACAGTTTAGCTTTTCTAAAACCAGATATCCCCTTTCAGGATTCAAAACAACTTGCTTTTCACAAAACAATTCAAAAACAAAATCTTTGGTAGTAATCTTTCACTTAGCAACTCCAAAATGAACACTAATGATGTCGTGATTCATCATCAGGGTTATTTCCCAGTTATCGAAGTGAGTTCAATACTATATCACTTTTAAAACCATTTCTAAATACTTCCATTTTGAAATCTATTTCAAAATACTATTCCCAATGCTTGGAAAACATTTCTAAAATCTCCTAGAATTTTAAAATTATTTTATACTTAATTCGATTCCATTTACAAACACTTTCATGTTTTTGGAATTTTGATTCCAAATTCTGATTTTAATCCAGATTTAATTCATCTGATTTCATATATTACACTTATATGAATTCTGATTAGCTATTTACATAACCATTTAATTTATAATCTTGTCCGATTAAAATAACAACCAACACATCCAATATACTATAGTATTTCCAATATCTATACTTTATTTTATATCAAAATACAATTTGGGTAAAATTATTTCATTTACCCTCTTTTCAAAACATACTATGTCGGTTCATCGTATTTGATTGTTTATAAACCCCTACCGATACAGTGTATCAAACTGGTCGACCAGAACTCATACACAACTCAACCAATAAATCTCCACAATATAAAACAATTTTTATAAAATCTACAAATACATTCTCTCGTATATATACAATATAACTCAATCTAGAGTATTACTAACCCCATCACTACTGAGTCACGCCACAGAGCCAAGGTAATTACTTAACCTTAAGCTCTGATACGAACTGTAACAACCCGGTTTTTTGTAATCCTGAGTAATTGACATATAACCCAATGTCGACTATCAAGCATCGGAAATACCGGATAGTTAATGAATGAAGTTAGAGGGTGAGAATATATAAGATAGAAAATTAGAATAGAAGAAGAAGAAGAACATACAACAACATCAGAGTAACACGAATCTCACAGCGGAACAAACAACATATAATAGATACATATCTTTGAAATAAAATCAGTATATTTATACAGTAACATTATCAGAGTATAACACTTACAACACAGCGGAAATAACAATAGCTATATAATCCTGAAGCCTCCTGCTCCAAGCTCTCAGTATATGTAAAATCCCGACTACTTGACTACCCGTACAAAATTGGGCACCCAAGAGTTTAGGGAAAACAAAACAAAATAAACTCCGGGTCAGTCATGGGACTGGTGTGAGTAAACAATTTAAAACAGTTTGAGAAAAGAAATGATATCTCATAAGACCACGCTGTATAACACGGAACGGGTTTTTCCCTTATGAGAATCCAAAAAACTTGATTCAACATTTCAAAATCTTTTTGAACGAAATGATAAACTTTATATCAAACTCATTTTATATTATAATAGTGTGTATCAACCACAATATAATAATCATCTAGCAGAACGCTTTCATCTTACGTTCCACATACGTAATATATAATCAAAAACCATGGGCGCTTATTGGATAATGAATTCCAACTAGCAAGGTATGAGACCACCTTCCGACAGTGTATCTCTAGAGAGGAATACACCGTGTTCAACAAGAACATCTTGTAACCCAGGCTAAACATGACCGGTCACTCATTTCGCTTGAGTGTACTGAATGTATTATCTCCAACGATTGGAATCAGCAACTGTTTCCCGAAAGGGACATCATTAAAATATATTTAAGAAGTAAATGAAACTCTAGATCAGGTGCAAATACACCCTAATTGGCAGCCAACCACTTAGCCATGCAACCTACCCGATTTTATACAATTTCCTGGTTGTGAGGCTAGAGGTCATAACATAAAGACCACATCTTTATTTACTTTGAATGTCACATCGTCATACCTGCCCAATCACAAATTGATTTCTCCAAAAATACCATGGCTATACAGCTAAGAGAAATGAATTCCTCTGCCACTAAACGTAAATACGTTTGAAGTGATGAACTTACGCGATCTATTGAATATACTATGCCAAACGTTCTTCCATATAGGTTGTCCTGGAACTGGACAAACCGAAGGCACTATTCTGTAAACAGGACAGCCCTTGCGTAACTCCTTCTTCAATTATCTTCATCATATTTGATCTCAACGCTAACGCCCATACAGAGGGATTTTCAGATAATGAATCTGATCCCGGTCTGTCCATATTAATAACGGAAAAATGGTCAAAAACTTCAATAGTCAATGAGTTAACTATCAAAGAAAACATGTGTGCAAACAACGATATTATTTCCAGATGGAAATTATATCGACCAATCATCATTTAACATTTGTCTCTTTAGTTCATTAATTTATTCATTTTTCATTTCCTGTTTTCGTATATTCAACATTTCTTATTTTCTATATTTAGAAAATATACGTTATTGACATTGGAAAACATTTCCATTTCTTATTTTCTATATTAGAAAACATTTCTGATTCTTATTTGGAAAACATCTCCAAAACTCCTACATTTGGATTTAAATAGATGTTTAAATAAAACATCGCTATGCCCACTCAAAACATTACACTCATTAACTAAATTCACTTAACCAACCTTCACTATCGAACCTTAAGCATTCCTTAGTTAAAATGGAGTCAATCAAGTTGGGGTATAACTACCTCTCAGACCTTAACTGAACAACATTATTAACCTTGAAATAGACAAGTTCACCTTTTAAATCTTTAACAAACTTCCTTTCGTAACTCTTGGATTCTATTTACGAATCCACTTCTTTTACAGAAATCATTTGATTTTAACAATAATGTCATAATCCCATGCTTCTGAAATATAATAACTTAAATATAACTTTTATTTATTAATTTGGATAAATAAATAAACAAACAACTAATTTATTAATAAATAAATAAATCTTGATTAAAAACGGAAAGTGAATAGTACTTTCCCGAATTCGATATAATCGAATTTCAACGTATAACACTCATTCGAATAATCTCTATTCGATAACTCCTTTCGAATAAACTATATTCGATTAAATCCTTTCGAATAAACTATATTTGATTAACTCCTTTCGAATAAACTATATTCGATTAACTCTATCCTTTTTATAAAATACTTCCTTTTATAATATCCTATTTATCTCATATAAATATTTCCTTTATAACATTCCATTTATTTCCCAATTAAATATTTCATTTTATAATTCTATTTATTTTCTAAATAAATATTCCTTTTATAATTCTATTTAGTTCGAAATAAATATTCCTTTTATAATTCTATTTATTTTCTAAATAAATATTCCTTTTATACTTGTTTTACAAATATTTTGTTTTATTCAATATCCACTTTGAAATTCCTTTTTATAATAAAATCATTTGATTTTATATAAATATATTTTATTTTCAACATACACATTGAAAATTCCCATTTAAATTCCCGTATTATATATATGGTATTTAATATACCAAACAACAATGATTAATATCATTCAAACACACATAATCAACAATAGATTATATATCACATCATATATTACAATATATGAAAAGAATAGTATTATAAGTGTTGAGGAATCCAGTTGGATCCCTCCAACCTATTTCCCTGCATCCACAGATGTTAAACAATATAATAACATCGATTTCATTTCGATATAAAATATTCTGATAAACAGCATCAATATTTGATTAACGATTTATATATATATATATATATCATTATCTATAATTTCAACCAATACATAAGCAACTCAACCAAACAATCATCACACAGCAGTCAATCAGCATTTATCATTACTATATTATATTTATAAAAAAATAAACTGATAGAGTTAGTGAGTTATACTCACATTGGATGATCATCGTTAAATAACGATAATTCTCGTTGATTCAGATAGACAATTTATTTCGCTATAAATTGTAACGAGCTCCAATTAACCCTCAGTCAGTTCCATTGTGTAGTCATCGTCCATACGATCACAACGGATCCTGTTTTGTGCAATTTGGGGAATGCATGTGCAAGATATGTTTAATTTAAATTGATACTCTATTAAATATTAAATTAACTTAAATTAATTGTTAGTTTGGGCCTTACAATTATGTAAATATGTCGGCTTGTCCATACTCTCAAGCATTCTGCCTTCTTCTCCGTAAAATACTGAACCCATTCAAGCTTCATTACATCCTTTCCATGCGTGAAATCTCCCTACCAACATTTCACACAACCGTGAACCAACGTCATGTTTAAGGCATGTAGTAACCCACCCACTTTCATTAGCTACCCATACCCGCTTCATAAACTGCTCCTTCCCATACTGAAAACCCGACTACCTCCAGATAACTCCTCCACCATTTCATCTCTTTCAACCCTCCACCGCACCCTTCTCCACCATTTTAAAAATCAAACTAAAATTATTGAGATAATCCCCATCAAAAGGTCATCAATTCCATACCAAATTCATCCACCTCGAAGTTCATCTTCTCGCACCGACTCCAGGTACCTCAGTACATTGTACAATGTCGGTCAACCCAAACCAGTACTGCACTTCACAAAAAACACACAGTTGATGTTAAATCCAACACCGAACTCGAATCAATACTCCAATCGAAACATCACTTCTTTATTTCGGCTAGAACTCGAACCCTATTTTTACTACCCTACTACGCATTTCAGAAAATTTGGAATCGCGCCATGCTGAACTCTAAGTAAGAGAAGTACAAGTCTAAAGGAACTCACAGAAATTGATTTCAAAGCTTATAGATTTGTATTCGATTTTTGAAGGAATTTTGAAGCTGATTTTTGAAGATGTCTTTGGTTTGCTGTAGTAGAAAAACTGACGGCTACAATTCACGCTGACCAAAAAGAAAAAATGACTTAGGGTTAGTGTAGGATGTGTTGTATTTATAGGTAGAAAATATATTATTTTTATTGATTACTTTATTCACTTTTAATCAATCGTAATGTGTATTTATCATTTAAAAAATCTGTACGACCGCATACAATAACCAAATTCGATAAAAATGGACATACAACTATGGTTAGGCATTACGGACCCAATGAAACTTGTTTCGTCGAATTCCGACTCCGTTTTCTCACACAGCCTATTTTTTAAGTCGAATTATCGTCTGTTTTTCATATTAAAATTCTGTACGGCCACATACTGACTCCAAAAATCATGAAAATTAAAATCTAACAATAATTTAATATTCTGGATCCAACAAAATTAGTTTCGTCGAAAACGGAGGTCGTTTGCAAAACTGGCTATTTTTAAAGCCCTAAATAAACCCATTAAATATTAATATATATAAAAATATTTAAATTAAATATAAGTAAATTTATATTATTGTATATATTCACACTAGAATATCGTTCAGCTCCAATTGGATTTATAACTCGATATTCAAGTCCCGGTTGAATCGATATTCAATTTATATTGAAAAATCCATTTATAATATAAATAAATCATTATAAATTATAAAGGAATTACATAGCGACTTTTTGAAAATTTGATTTGGACATAACTCAAAATCTATACGACGAAATCCCGATTTTTCTCTTCCATTAGAAAAATATACTTCACCAGCTCCGAATGTTTCTTGTTTCACAGAAATCCGATTTAAAACGGATTCTGTATATTCGTTTAAAGTTCAAATCGCTAAATTACGAACTGCCGCACCATTACGGGCTCGATTATAATTGAATTATAATTTATACATTCTAACATTGTTTAAATAATATATTCTTTATTCAAATCAAATTCTAAACTGTATTAAATATTATAAATAATCCAATTCACGCAATATTGTGAATTCGACTATTCTGACTATTTCAAAAATAAATATATAATTCTATTATTTAATTTAATTAAATATTCAATATTATTTAATTAAACAACCATTTAAATCTCTAAACACTGTTTTAAATAATTAAATAAATTAATTATTATTTCATAAAAATATGGGACATTACAATCGTCATATTCATGTTTTATTGACTACATAACATTGTTGAATCGATTGGATGAGTATATTTCATCAATTGGGTTGACTTGAGAAGTTTTGGTCGAAATATGAGTGGAAATGCGAGAGGGCAGGTTTTCGGTCGTTCGGAACCTGGTCAATCGCGCACTTCTGGTCAGTCGGTCGAGCCAAAGTCGTGTCTTGGGAAGCTAGTCAGAAAATCTGGTGTGGTCTGGTCGAGCAATGGATGGGGTCAGTCATGTGTTGAGCACATACTAGGTCAGTCGCCCATAATGGGGTCTAGCATCAATGGGGTTGAGCAAGTTAGCGTCGGTCGAGCACACAATGGGGTCGTGCAAGGAGGGTCGGTCACAGGGTTGTTTTCTGAAAATTTATATTTTCGGGTACGACTCGGATTTGAAGGAAAGAGCCAGAAATATAATATTTTTTAGGGGAAACCACTCGAACCCTAGTAGAAAAGCAGTGATGTAATTGGCTCGGTGATGGTGTGACTTCGAAGGAAATTCAAGGAGGAAGGTTCAAAGTGTTGAACTGTGTTTGTTGATCGGTGTAGAACAACGAATGAGGTGACAACTCAAAGGTCGTAAGTTGGTGAATAATGGTTACTTGAGAAGGTTGCTTGAGCTACGAAAAGTCATTGGGTTGGATGACTAGAGATGCGAAGGCCGAGAGTTTATCGTTGTCGTAAGTTCTATCGGGCTCAAAGCAGAGGTATGATACGAGAACCTAAAAGACCGGCTGTAGGTCGAGTATCCTGGGTATCTTGAAAGGTCTATTGTCAAGGTTGGACACACATATGTATTGTTGAAAGGCGTATGGAGTTTGTGCTATAACCGGGGTTACCATTAGCCCTTGACATATGGCAAGGTTGGTCGTCACACCATTAACGATGGTTTCGAAGCAGAATTGGTGGTGATAGTCATAATATGTCATGGTTGATTAGTTACCTTGTTTGAACCATCTCATGTAGATTGTCCAACGTCGAGGAGATGTTCCTTGGGTGCTTGTCTGAAATTGGTTTAGACCTCTGGGGCTTGTGCTTAAGGGATGTTGAATTCGATTAGGATGGTATACATGAGATACATATAATCTGGATGTTATGAGGGCTCTACCTTAATTGAATGAGTGTTATGGTTTCCATGGATGAATGGTTGAAATGTTTACGATAAAGGCTATCACTGTTCGATGGAGGAAGATAGGATTGAGTTCTTATCTGGTGTTGTGGATATATTAGTATGTTTATCTATCCATTCTCATATACTTTATTGATGAAGTTTGTTAGCTATTTTATCGCTCACTAAGACTGTTGTCTAACTCAAGGTTTTATGTTTCCTCTTATTACCTTGTGCTGTTCATCCAATTGTGGATGGACAGAGTAGGTAGTAGGTAGCAGGTGGCAGGTGATTGGTGAGGACGATGCTGCTCTGAGAAGGCGAGTAGGAGGCTAGTGTATTACTTTTTCTACTATCTAGTATTTCTGTTTTCCGCTGTTTGATTTGCTCTATGAGTGTTGTAGTGAGGCCTTATGTCCATGCTTGATATTCCCTATGATGTTGGGATAATCTTTCAGGATGTTGTGAAAGTTTGAAAAGTTGGCTATATGATGCTTCACTACTATTACCTATTGTATATGTTCTATTATATTTTATCCTTGCGCTATGATTTTTACGAAAGGTTCTGATGTTGTTTACCTACTCTGATGATCTTCCATAGCTTCCTAGCACACCTTTCAGTGCATTATTCCTCTTGTTTAGTGCAGGGGTTATGGGCGGTCGTCACATTTGGTATCAGAGGTTTGGTCAACGATTTTGGCCAAAGTTCGAAGACGTAATTACGTAAAAGAGACGTACTTGTAGATTTCAGTTGGATGCTTATTATATATATTAGCATATGTAATAGTAGCGGTTGTTTCTCTTTAGCATCTTTTCTTGGAAGTGGCTAATTATTCTAAATTGCAAATTTAGAATAAGTAGACGAGAATCAAGACAGCTGCTAGGGGAGCTAATACTAGAGGGGGAAATGGCGGCGAACCAAAGTACCCGACCATTTTTGAAGCCATGGCCGAGGTAATTATGAGAAGGGTACCCGCTCCAGTGGCAGTAACGGTAGATGTAGGTGTGCGAGCTCCTAGAGTAGTAGATTTTGCAAAGCTATGCAAGGACTTTACATCTCTAGGGTAAATCATTTAATGGAACTGAGCCAGCTGAAGAGGTTCAGAGGTGGATGGATTGGGTATTGAGGATGCAATAAAGAGAAAGGTTGCATCAAGGGAGCTGCAAGGCAGGGCCATGGAATGGTGGAATTCTATTACACTCGAGACTCTAGAGGAAGAAATTTCATGGGAGCAATTCCAGGCTAAGTTTGAAGTAAAATTTATCTCCACAGCTCAGAAATCTTCTCTATTCAAGAAGTTCGTAGAGCTGAAACAGAATTGTCGTTTCGTGCTTCACTATATTTCTGACTTTGAAGCCTTGTACAGATACGCTCGTTCATACGTTGACACACCTTATCAGAAGAACAAGAAGTTTGTTATGGGTCTGGATACCTGTATTGGAAGGTCGTTGGTGGATCATCTTGATGATTCATTTGAGAAGATTGTGGAAAAAGCTATTTGCAATGTGAGGTTGTTTCCTATGGAAGCAAATGTTATCGCTGCAACCAAAGAAGTTCAGAAACCACAACAGGGTGGTAATAATAAGAAAAGGAAGTAGCAATAGCAGAAAGGAAAGGATGGCCAGAAGAAGCCTAAGAGTGAAGTGGTTTGCTTTAACTACCAACAGAAGGGTCATTACTCGAATGAGTGCAAGAATCCCAAGTCTGAGAAGAAGTGCTTCAATTATGGAAAGCTTGGGGATGAGAAGAAAGACTGTCCAGAATCAGCTAAGGGAAAGCAGGTTGTGAAGGCATATGCTTTGGGAGTCATGCCAACTTATTCCAGAGCTCCTACTATAGAAGAAAAGGGAAAGGGTGTAATGGTGCAAGGTACTCTTTCTATTAAGGGTGTTTTAGTTTGTATGCTTTTTGATATTGGAGCATCACATTCATTTATTTGCAATGAGCTTGTGTGTCGCTTGGGTTTGGAACTCGAGATTTGCGATAGACTATTGATCGTGACTAATCTAGTTGGGGGTTCATCCAATCTTTGCATGATTTGTCGTGGTCTAGTATTGTCGAGTCATGGTTTCTCTTTTGTGTGTGATTGCTTTGTTCTTAACTTTGTTGGGTTTGGGATCATCTTGGGCATGGATTGGCTCAAGAGGTATGCGGCAAGGATGAATTGTGAGAAGCTAGAGGTGAGAGTCAGGGATGTGGAAGGGTGAAAGGTGTTGATCAGATGTAAGCGCGAAGAGGGTGTCTTCGTGAGCTATCTATATTCGCTTGGGATTCCACAGGAAGACTTATCATCTGTGCTGATCGCTAACAAGTATGAAGATGTCTTTGATGATGTCAAATGGTTACCGCCACATCATGAGATCGAGTTTAGGATCGATTTGGTCGAGGGTGCTAGACTAATCGTTATGCCTCTTAGGCGGATGGCGCCTAAGGAACAGCTAGAGTTGGAGGTGCAAGTTCGTGAGCTTCTAGGAAAGGGATTCATTCGGAGAAGTGTTTCCGAATGGGGTGCACTAGTCATGTGTGCAACCAAGGCAAAAAGCTCGTTAAGATTGTGTGTGGACTATCTTGAGATGAATAAGGTGACCAAGAAGAACAAGTATCTATTGCCAAGGATAGATGACTTGTTCGATCAGCTTAACGAGGCCAAAGTGTTTTCTCAGATGGATTTGGCAACGAGATTTCACCAGTCGAGGGTAGCAAAGGATAGTGTACCAAAGACTGCTTTTAGGACACCATCTGGTTTCTTCGAATGGTTGGTGATGCCATTTGGGTTGACTAACGCACTTGCGTATTTCGTAGATCTTATGAATAGAGTTTTTAGAGATCAGTTGAACAAGTTCGTGCTTGTGTTCATGGATGACATTCTGGTTTATTCCCGGAATAAGGAGAAGCAAAAGACGTACTTGAGGATTGTGTTGGAAATCTTGCAAAAGCATCAGTAAAGAGCTAAGTTTTCAAAGTGTCACTTCTGGAAGAGAGAAGTGAGGTTCTTAGACCATGTTTCTGGAAATGGGATAGCAGTTGACCCCGCTAAAGCGGCAGCAATCCAGGACTGGGATAGGCCTAAGAACGCGACGAATGTTCGAAGTTTCCTTGGGTTGGCCGGTTATTACCGACGGTTTATCAAGCTTTTCTCCAAGTAGCTGCATCGTTGACAGGATTGACAAAGAAGAACCAAGAGTTCACATTGGATGCAAAGTCTGAACATGCGTTCAGGATCCTGAAAGAGAGACTGACGAGTGCTCATGTTTTGATCATTACAAGTGGGAATGAAGAAATGATTGTGTATACTGATGCATGTGGTACTGGACTTGGAGAAGTACTGATGCAGAGGGATAATTTTGTGGCTTATGTGAGTCGATAGTTAAAGCCACATGAAAGGAATTATCCAACTTATGATCTGGAGTTGGCGGCGATTGTGTTTGCTTTGAAGATGTGGAGACATTACCTATTAGGAGTTCGATTCGAGTTGTTTATGGATCATAAGTCGTTGAAGTATCTTTTCTTCCAAAAGGATTTGAATCTTTGGCAGCAACGATGGTTAGAGTTTTTGGCGTCATATGATTTTCGGAATGGAAGAGCCTTGAGTATTTGGCAAGGTTCGATTTTAAGCCAAGGTGTGAGGTAGAACCTGAAATGTTGGCAAGCTTGTCGATAAGACCCACTCTTTTCGAAAGGATTGGAGAGAGCCAAGAGCGAGATGTAAAGCTTGTTGAGTTTATCTAGAAACTGGAACTAAAAGATAGAGAGTTCGAGGTGGATCGAGAATGTTGGCTTCATAAACAAGGGCGATTAGTTGTTCCTGATGTTGCTAAATTGAGAGATGAAGTTCTGAGAAAATGGCACCACTCGAAGTTGACGATTCATCCTGTAACACCCCGAATTTTCTATTAACACTAAAGTTGCTAAAATAATAATAAGTGTGTAGAAGAGGGGATGTATCTAATATGAATATAAAAATATTAATAAGTATGTAAGAGAGGGGATGTATCTAATATGAATATAAAAATATTAATAAGTGTGTAAGAGAGGGGATGTATCTAATATGAATATAAAGATATTAATAAGTATGTAAGAGAGGGGATGTATCTATTATGAATATAAAAATATTAATAAGTGTGTGAGAGAGGGGATGTATCTAATATGTATATAAAAACAATAATAAGTAAAGGGGGATGTATCTAATATGTACATTGTAGAAAATATATATATATTTATGACATGAATAGAAGTTTATTAATATGCTGAGTGTTTGCTGAGTCACTTCTGACTCATTGCTGAGTCAACAAGATAAACCCCATCTTGTCTGAACGGCTGCGGTTATTTCTAGGTTAAATCTAATGGCCTAAATGAATTCTAAAATCTATAAATAAGTGGGTAGACCCTAGACCTAAATCACTTGTAAAATTAGAGAAGCTACCGTCATGCTGTTGCCATGGAGTTCAGCATAGCCGTCACAAACTAAGAAGAGGAAGCCTAATCATCTACAACTAAATTCTACTCAACAAAACAAATCAAACCAAAGAACTCTCTCTAATTCTCTTCTTTTGTTGGTGAGTATGATGATTCTCACAAGACTATTACAAACTAATTTGACTCAGTTATGAATGGATCACAAGAAAGTGATGTGATTTGTAATTGTAAATTCTATATATTGTGGATCTCTTATTATGTTATTATATTGTCGTATGATGTAAATTATATATGCTATGTCATGCTATGTTGTAAATTCTCTTATGTTATGTCGTGCTATGTTGAGAATCATGTCAAGCTATGTTATACTATCATACTATGCCATGTTATAAATCATGCTATATTATGTTGAAAAATCATGTTGTTGGATCATGCTTAAAGTTATATTTTTTTTCTTAATTTAAATGGATCTTGTTTATGGGAATTTGCCTATTAGGTTAGGTGTACCCATAAACTTGAAACTATAATTAAATAAAACTTGATTATGGGAATTTGCCTATTGAGTTAGGTGTACCCATATAAAACCATGTTGTTAAAAAATTAGATGATGTTGATTCACACATGTTCATATGTAAGTTTATGAAAATTGATTGAGATTATATTAGGTGAATTTTGAACAAGTTGTCACCTTTAGGTCCATGACATGTATAATCTATGCAAGTTGGACATATGCAAGTTTCACCCCTTATTATGATTCATTTGGTCACATATACATGTTGTTATTATGATAATCTCTTTTATGCTATGAGTTAGGCTATTCGAGTCTAACATATATTTTGCGAATAAACGTTCAAACGTGGGGTAGGGGTAATATTAGGAATTAATAAATTGGGTGCAATTTTGTAAGATTTTGCTTACCATGAATGGATGTCCATAATTGAGTCAATTATGGACATTGTTAAAAATTGGAAGTAATTAATAATTCAAGTAGGGAATTATTAAAATTGGGGGAAAGTGGATTATTATTAATAATCAATGCTTAGGACACGAGGTTGGACCCGTTTGTGATGTAAACCTGCCCGGACCCGCCCGGCAAATCCAGTAGTCACAAATGTCGGCCCAATGTGAGAGGTCCTAGGCCCAAACTAAAGCATAACAGTTGTAAAGACACGAGGTTAGACTCTTTTATGGTGTAAGACTGCCCGGACCCGCCCGGCAAATCCAGCTGCCATAAATGCCAGTCTAATGTGAGAGGTCTTTATGAGGTTATGGCCTTAATGAACTAAGAAATACTTAACTAGATAATCATGTAAGGTGGGACATGGGGGTTAAGTAGGTGCCTTGGGTGGCATGAGGAATCTGGTGGTTGCCTTTAGAGGCATTTGAAATACGATTAGACTTAACCAAACACACATGTAAATGAACATGACTAAGTGGGTTAAGTGGGATGGGCTAATGGGGACAAGCTTAGGTGGAATGCTTGTGGTAAATAGTGGGGGCCCGTTTCAACCAGTATCCCAAAACGTATCTTTGTGGGCTCGACCCAAGTCGAGGACGGGACACGCATACTGGGTTTGACTATAAGAGGCCAAAACAGGGAGCGGTGGCAACGCAAGTCCAACGGGTTTCATATGCGTGTGTGGACCCGGGCTGGTAGGTAAGACGTTGTTGCATCGTGTAGGTATAAGCCGTGCATGTCCGTTGTATCAGGTTGCCACTTTAGGGGAGTGATACACCCCACTGTGGGGCCAGCACGGGTATCTACGAGTTAGGGAGCCGATCGAATAATGGGAAGTAGGGTACACCTAGTGGAGATAGGGGCAGGCGGCACCTATGTAGTCAGCTAGGGATACGTAAAGCCATTGGGAAAGTTTCTAAGTGAAGCTAAGTGGGATGAATCTTTAGGGTGACTGGTGTGGTGCAGTATAGTGTTTATCCTTTAGTATTTAGGAGCGCCTATAACGTTGCCTTTAGCGATTGTCTATGTCCTTAATCTGCTCTTCATAGACATTTTCTTGTTTTCCAGCTTATGCCTTAGTCCAGTTATTTTGGTAATAGTATTGTAGAATTATCATATTCACCAGACTTTATGTCTGACCCCCTCTTTTCCATCCTTTTTCTCCCTTCAGGTCCGCAGGTTGGGCCAAGTTCTAGTGGAGTCTAGTTGGATCGCTTATCTTCTGGAAAGCTTGGACTACTGAAGTAAAGTCCAGCTTGTTATCTTTCTTTTTAATGGCTATTCATGTAATGGGATTATGTACTTGTTTTATCAAGATAGATATTGTACTTGACATTGAATATGGTGTTATGATGTAATCAAACATGTTTTGACTTCTGCTACAATGAAATAAAGTTTTTGAATTTCCAAGTACTATTTTATATCTGTCTTATTGTAATTTTACTGTTCTATATTCACTTAAAACCTCCATGGAAGTTAATGCATTCCCTGTGTGAGTGACATTAATGGACGTGGGGTGTTACACGTGGTATCAGAGCATAAGGTTACCAGAACAGATAAATTTTTTTTTTTTTAGAATTTTTTTTTTCTAAAGTATTTTTGGAAGAAGTGCTTTCAAAAAAAAAAAACATGTTATTTAAAGAGAGTTTTTATGAAAAACATAATCCCAAATAGCCACATCCTTATCTTTATCTTTCGAATTCTCCATTTTGAATCTTTCCTTTTTCGTTTCAGCATGGCTGAAGATCTTAATCTCCCAGAAGGTGTGACGATTCCAGGGTGGTTTAGGAGATACTTGGAGGCTAGGGCCACCACTGCAGGCCCAGCGGATACTCCTCCACCCCTAGTTGCACCCACTCCTCCTCCTCCTCCTCGTGTTGACACTTTTGCAAAGACGTGCAAGGAATTCAAGGCTATGGGAGGAAAAACTTTTCAAGGAACTGAGACGTTTGTGGAGGCCAGAGATTGGCTTAAGGAGACTGAGGAATTGTTGGATATCTTTGAAGTGGAAGATGGGAGGAAAGTCCGTTTAGCTGCTTGGTTAATGAAGGGAGAGGCCTTGTTTTGGTGGGAGGTCACTAACGGGGAACGTCCAGTTGATTCATGGGCGGATTTCAGACGAAGGTTTGAGGCAAAGTTTCTTTCAAGGGCAGAGGAGAACTTAAATATGGAAAAATTCCTGGCACTAAAGCAAGGGAGCTCATCAGTAAAGGAATATGTCAATAAATTTAATCAGTTAGCAAGGTTTGGCTTGGAGTTGGTGAACACGCCAGAGAAGAAAGCTTTGAGGTTCGTTAGAGGCTTGAATGAACCGTTGCAAGGGTTGGCTATGACCCACATCCCTATGGGAGCCACCTTTGAAAAGCTAGTAGAAATGGCACTTATGCATGAGGATAAGGCAGTTGAAAAGAAAGGGGATCAGAAGAAATCCCAACAGCAAAATAAGAAGGGTGGTAAAAACAATAATGGCAAAGGGAAGAAGAAATGCTTCAATTGTGGGATGCCTGGCCATCTCAGCAAAGATTGTAGAAAGAAAAAGAAGACTGATTGTTTTCATTGTGGAGATGTGGGACATTTAGTGAAGGACTGTCCAAAGAAGGGGCAGAGGGCAGGGTCTACCTCGGGAGGACAAGTGCAGGCTCTTATGGCACCAGGGCAGGCAAGGGGGCAAGTTCAGGCTATTGCGGCCCCACCGCTGCAAGAAAGAGGTAGAACAATTTCTGTTGAAAGCTTAGTTTTTCTGTTTGATCATCCTGTCCGTACCTTATTCGATTCTGGCGCATCTCATTCGTTTATCTCTGCATCATTAGTTGAATCACTGCACTTGAACACCAGTTTAGTAGAGGATCCCTTGGTCGTTTCAAATCCAATTGGGGGTTCGGCTCATTTGACCATGATATGTTTGGATTTGAAAATCTCTATACTTAGCGTTGAATTTAGATGTGATGCTTATGTATTGGGCTTCACGGGCTATGGGCTAATTTTAGGAATGGATTGGTTGTCTAGAAATAGGGCCATTCTTGATTGTGAAAGGAGAGTAGTTAGGCTTGTGACTCGCCTTGGTAATGCTCTCGACATCTTTTGTAATCCCATAAATTCCGTTATGCTAAGTTATCTTGAATCGCTTGACGCGTCTGTAGAGAACCTGCGATCGGTAGAAGTGGTCCGGGAATATCCGGATGTGTTTGAGGAGGTGAAGGGCTTACCTCCAAAGCGGGAGATAGACTTTCGAATTTATCTTGTGGATAATGCTAAACCCGTATCTTTGCCAGTGCGCCACATGGCTCCTCGTGAATGGAGGGAACTCAATAAGCAAGTAAAGGAGTTGCTTGAGAAGGGGTTCATATGACGTAGTATATCGGAGTGGGGTGCTCCAGTAGTTTTTGCCACAAAGGCGGATGGGTCTCTTAGACTTTGTATGGACTATAGAGAACTAAACAAGCTTACTAAAAAGAACCGACACCCACTGCCGAGGATTGACGATCTCTTTGATCAGTTAGTTGGCGCCTCAGTGTTTTCGCAGTTGGACTTAGCCACTGGCTTTCATCAACTGAGAGTGGCTGAGGATAGTATAGATAAGACTACTTTTAGGACTCCTGACGGATTCTATGAATGGCTAGTGATGCCCTTTGGTTTGACAAACGCCCCTGCATATTTTGTTGATTTGATGAGTAGGGTGTTTAGGGAATACCTTAACAAATTCGTGGTAGTCTTTGTGGATGACATCTTAGTCTTTTCTAAGAATAAAGAAGAGCACTCCCTACATCTTAGGGAAGTGTTGGAAACCCTTCGAGCGCATAACCTTAAAGCAAAATTTTCTAAGTGTCACTTCTGGAGGGAGGAAGTACGATTCTTAGGGCACGTGGTTTCCAAAGAAGGGATAGCAGTGGATCCCGTAAAGGTGGTGGCCATCCAAGATTGGAAGGTCCCTAAAAATGCAACCGAAGTAAGAAGTTTCTTGGGGTTGGCTGGCTATTATAGGAAGTTTATCAAAGACTTCGCAAAAATATCAGCTCCATTAACACGGTTAACGAAGAAGAACCTGGTTTTTACGTGGGACAAAGATTGCGATGATGCGTTCCAACGTTTAAAGAGAGCCTTAACTTCAGCCCCAGTCTTAGTGTTGCCAGACGGGAATAAACCATTTACCATCTATACTGATGCTTGTGGGACGGGACTTGGCGCGGTCCTCATGCAAGAGGGAAGAGTAATAGCCTATGGTGGAAGGCAGTTGAGGGTTCATGAAAAGAATTACCCCACGCATGACTTAGAGCTAGCCGCAATTGTTTTCGCGCTTAAGTCTTGGCGTCACTATCTTCTTGGTGAGAAATTCGAACTGTTCACTGACCACAAATCATTAAAATACTTATTCTCTCAGAAGGATTTGAATTTAAGGCAGCAACGGTGGATGGAATTCTTAGCCTCCTACGATTTTGAAATAGCATATACCCCGGGCAAGGGTAACGTGGTGGCAGACGCCTTAAGTAGGAAAAGGTTGTCCTTGAGTCCGTTGTTTGTTGAACGACAAAGCTTAGAATTCATCTCTATGTTTGACTTTAGACCCTCCGTTGACTTAGTACCCGGTCTGTTAGCATCCTTGGAGGTTAGACCTACACTTCTAGGACGGGTTGGTGAGGCACAGCGAGACGACCCACAGTTGGTTGAGATAGTAGAAAAGCTCAAAGGGGGGAGTCGTCAAGCCATCTTCGTAGGTATACCCTAGACGATAAGGGTTGGTTACGAAGGGAAAATAGACTTTGTGTACCACAAGACGAAGACTTAAGGAAGGCCATTCTTGATGATGCTCATCGCTCAAAAATGACCATTCATCCCGGCGGGGATAAGATGTACAAAGATATGAAGCGGGTTTTCTTTTGGGCCGGTATGAAAAAGGATGTGGCCGAGTACGTCGCTAGATGCTTGGTGTGCCAACGAGTTAAAGCAGAACAAAAGAAACCCGGTGGGTTGCTTCACCCATTAGAAGTTCCACTATGGAAATGGGAAAGCATCTCAATGGATTTTGTGGATGGATTACCAAGATCAAGGAAGGGTAACACGGGGATTTGGGTTATAGTAGATAGACTTACTAAAAGCGCCCATTTTATTCCCGTGAAAAGTAAGAGGACTGCTTCGTGGTTGGCTTCTGTATACATTAAAGAGATAGTTCGTTTGCACGGTATTCCTTCTAGTATAGTAAGCGACCGTGACCCCATCTTTACTAGCGAATTTTGGAAGAGTTTACAAGAGGCGGTAAGGACTCAGCTATGTTTGAGCACCGCATATCATCCTCAGACAGATGGCCAGACCGAGAGGGTGAATCGCATTCTAGAGGATCTTTTAAGGTTTTGTATCCTAGACTTTGGGGGTACATGGGAAGAGCACCTTCCGTTAGTAGAATTCGCATATAACAATAGCTTTCAGTCTAGTATTGGCATGGCACCTTTCGAAGCTCTTTATGGAAGGCCTTGCCGTTCGCCTACATGTTGGTGGGAATCTACCGATAAAATCCTACTTGGGCCCGATATGGTTAGGGAAACCTCGGAGAAGATTGAGTTGATTCAAAGGAGGATGAAAGCAGCACAAGATAGGCAAAAATCGTATGCTGATAAGAGGAGGACAGATCTTGAGTTTGACATTGGGGACATGGTTTTTATCAAAGTATCTCCGTTACAGAATGTTGTTCGCTTTGGGTCCGTGGGGAAATTAGCACCAAGGTTTGTAGGGCCGTTTCCTGTAAAAAAACAGGATTGGGAAGATGGCATATAGGGTGGAGTTGCCTGAGAAACTTAGTGGAGTACACGACGTATTCCATGTATCACATTTGAGGAAGTGTTTGCACAAGACCGCGGAGGTGGTAGAGCCGAGCTTGCTTAAAGAGGTGGAAATAGAGCGTGATGCAACAATTAGACGAGCTCCTACATGCATTCTTGGGTCGGAGATCAAAAAGTTGAGGAATCGAGAGGTCAGACTGGTTAAAGTGCAATGGGGAGATGATGAGAGCAACGCAACTTGGGAGACAGAAGAGAAGATGCGTTCGTTGTACCCTTTTCTTTTTGAGGGTATGTCTTTTAATTTTTCCTTTATCGCTTAGCTTATCTTATCTTATCTTTAGTATGTCCTCTCATTAGTATCTTTGACCTTTAGTTAGGATAATCCTATGGTTGAAACATGTGTTTGAGACATGTTATGTATGATGGATGCAAAATGGATGCAAGTGTTTGCTAGTGGTTGCTCGTGGATGCATATATACACACACTTTAGGCACTAGATCGGCTCAGACACTTCATATTGCATATTGCATATAAATGGATGTATTTAGTATAATGGATGTATAATGGTTGTACCATCATATGGATGCTGCATTCGGTTGAATGGGTGTGCACGCATATAGAAGTAGTATGTAAGCAATTAGGATCTTTTGCATACATAATGGATTCATGACACTTACATAATTTGCATTAAGGAGGTCAACTGAATCAGTAGACCGCCTGATTTCGCATTAGGTAAGGACATGTACACACACTTGCATATGATCATAAAGCATTAGAAGTCTTTTAAGGACAATGGATGCCTGTGTATGATGGATGAGTAGATGGACGTTTGGATGGTAGGATATAAATTCTTCCAGACTTGAAGATTTCGGGGACGAAATCCTAAAAGGAGGGGAGAATGTAACACCCCGAATTTTCTATTAACACTAAAGTTGCTAAAATAATAATAAGTGTGTAGAAGAGGGGATGTATCTAATATGAATATAAAAATATTAATAAGTATGTAAGAGAGGGGATGTATCTAATATGAATATAAAAATATTAATAAGTGTGTAAGAGAGGGGATGTATCTAATATGAATATAAAGATATTAATAAGTATGTAAGAGAGGGGATGTATCTATTATGAATATAAAAATATTAATAAGTGTGTGAGAGAGGGGATGTATCTAATATGTATATAAAAACAATAATAAGTAAAGGGGGATGTATCTAATATGTACATTGTAGAAAATATATGTATATTTATGACATGAATAGAAGTTTATTAATATGCTGAGTGTTTGCTGAGTCACTTCTGACTCATTGCTGAGTCAACAAGATAAACCCCATCTTGTCTGAACGGCTGCGGTTATTTCTAGGTTAAATCTAATGGCCTAAATGAATTCTAAAATCTATAAATAAGTGGGTAGACCCTAGACCTAAATCACTTGTAAAATTAGAGAAGCTACCGTCATGCTGCTGCCATGGAGTTCAGCATAGCCGTCACAAACTAAGAAGAGGAAGCCTAATCATCTACAACTAAATTCTACTCAACAAAACAAATCAAACCAAAGAACTCTCTCTAATTCTCTTCTTTTGTTGGTGAGTATGATGATTCTCACAAGACTATTACAAACTAATTTGACTCAGTTATGAATGGATCACAAGAAAGTGATGTGATTTGTAATTGTAAATTCTATATATTGTGGATCTCTTATTATGTTATTATGTTGTCGTATGATGTAAATTATATATGCTATGTCATGCTATGTTGTAAATTCTCTTATGCTATGTCGTGCTATGTTGAGAATCATGTCAAGCTATGTTATACTATCATACTATGCCATGTTATAAATCATGCTATATTATGTTGAAAAATCATGTTGTTGGATCATGCTTAAAGTTATGTTTTTTTTTCTTAATTTAAATGGATCTTGTTTATGGGAATTTGCCTATTAGGTCAGGTGTACCCATAAACTTGAAACTATAATTAAATAAAACTTGATTATGGGAATTTGCCTATTGAGTTAGGTGTACCCATATAAAACCATGTTGTTAAAAAATTAGATGATGTTGATTCACACATGTTCATATGTAAGTTTATGAAAATTGATTGAGATTATATTAGGTGAATTTTGAACAAGTTGTCACCTTTAGGTCCATGACATGTATAATCTATGCAAGTTGGACATATGCAAGTTTCACCCCTTATTATGATTCATTTGGTCACATATACATGTTGTTATTATGATAATCTCTTTTATGCTATGAGTTAGGCTATTCGAGTCTAACATATATTTTGCGAATAAACGTTCAAACGTGGGGTAGGGGTAATATTAGGAATTAATAAATTGGGTGCAATTTTGTAAGATTTTGCATACCGTGAATGGATGTCCATAATTGAGTCAATTATGGACATTGTTAAAAATTGGAAGTAATTAATAATTCAAGTAGGGAATTATTAAAATTGGGGGAAAGTGGATTATTATTAATAATCAATGCTTAGGACACGAGGTTGGACCCGTTTGTGATGTAAACCTGCCCGGACCCGCCCGACAAATCCAGTAGTCACAAATGTCGGCCCAATGTGAGAGGTCCTAGGCCCAAACTAAAGCATAACAGTTGTAAAGACACGAGGTTAGACTCTTTTATGGTGTAAGACTGCCCGGACCCGCCCGGCAAATCCAGCTGCCATAAATGCCAGTCTAATGTGAGAGGTCTTTATGAGGTTATGGCCTTAATGAACTAAGAAATACTTAACTAGATAATCATGTAAGGTGGGACATGGGGGTTAAGTAGGTGCCTTGGGTGGCATGAGGAATCTGGTGGTTGCCTTTAGAGGCATTTGAAATACGATTAGACTTAACCAAACACACATGTAAATGAACATGACTAAGTGGGTTAAGTGGGATGGACTAATGGGGACAAGCTTAGGTGGAATGCTTGTGGTAAATAGTGGGGGCCCATTTCAACCAGTATCCCAAAACGTATCTTTGTGGGCTCGACCCAAGTCGAGGACGGGACACGCATACTGGGTTTGACTATAAGAGGCCATAACAGGGAGCGGTGGCAACGCAAGTCCAACGGGTTTCATATGCGTGTGTGGACCCGGGCTGGTAGGTAAGACGTTGTTGCATCGTGTAGGTATAAGCCGTGCATGTCCGTTGTATCAGGTTGCCACTTTAGGGGAGTGATACACCCCACTGTGGGGCCAGCACGGGTATCTACGAGTTAGGGAGCCGATCGAATAATGGGAAGTAGGGTACACCTAGTGGAGATAGGGGCAGGCGGCACCTATGTAGTCAGCTAGGGATACGTAAAGCCATTGGGAAAGTTTCTAAGTGAAGCTAAGTGGGATGAATCTTTAGGGTGACTGGTGTGGTGCAGTATAGTGTTTATCCTTTAGTATTTAGGAGCGCCTATAACGTTGCCTTTAGCGATTGTCTATGTCCTTAATCTGCTCTTCATAGACATTTTCTTGTTTTCCAGCTTATGCCTTAGTCCAGTTATTTTGGTAATAGTATTGTAGAATTATCATATTCACCAGACTTTATGTCTGACCCCCTCTTTTCCATCCTTTTTCTCCCTTCAGGTCCGCAGGTTGGGCCAAGTTCTAGTGGAGTCTAGTTGGATCGCTTATCTTCTGGAAAGCTTGGACTGCTGAAGTAAAGTCCAGCTTGTTATCTTTCTTTTTAATGGCTATTCATGTAATGGGATTATGTACTTGTTTTATCAAGATAGATATTGTACTTGACATTGAATATGGTGTTATGATGTAATCAAACATGTTTTGACTTCTGCTACAATGAAATAAAGTTTTTGAATTTCTAAGTACTATTTTATATCTGTCTTGTTGTAATTTTACTGTTCTATATTCACTTAAAACCTCCATGGAAGTTAATGCATTCCCTTTGTGAGTGACATTAATGGACGTGGGGTGTTACACATCCCGTTGGCAATAAGATGTATCAAGACATGAAGCGAGTCTACTACTGGGAAGGGATGAAGCGAGATATTGGAAAGTTCATTTCCAAGTGCATGAACTATCAGTTGCTGAAAGCTGAATAGAAGAAGCCGAGTGGTTTGCTTCAACCGTTGGAAGTTCCTACATGGAAATGGGAGTATACATCAATGGATTCCATCGATGGACTACCTATAACCAGGGCAGGAAATAATGGGATTTGAATCGTCGTGGATCGTTTGACCAAAAGTGCAAGGTTCATTCCTGTCAAGTCGACTAGGATGACATCGAAATTGGTTGAACTTTATGTGAAATGGATAGTTCAATTCCATGGTATCCCGAAGAGCATAGTGAGTGACCGAGATCCATTATTTACGAGTGGATTTTGGAAGGGTTTGTAAAAAAGCTTTGGGAACTGAGTTTTGTTTAAGCATGGCTTACCATCCCCAAACTGATGGTCAGACCGAGAGAGTCAATCGAGTTTTGGAAGATCTCCTGAGGGCTTGTGGGATCATGGGACGACCATCTGCATCTAGTTGAGTTTGCATATAATAATAGATATCAGTCTAGCATTGGGATGGCACCATACGAGGCGTTGTATGGGAGACCGTGTAATTCTCCATCATGTTGGATAGAAACTGGAGATAAGTTGGTACTTGGGCCAGAGATGATTAGAGAGACCTCGGATTGTATCAAGATCGTTCGACAATGAATAAAGGCGACCCAAGATCATCAAAAGAGTTATGCGAACAAGCGTCGAAAAGATTTGGAATTCGACGTGGGCGGCATGGTTTTTGTGAACTTATGCCATTGAAGCATTTGGTTCGATTTGGAAGTAAAGGAAAGTTAGCTTCTAGGTTCGTTGGACCGTTTCGGATAGTCGAGCGAATAAGAGAGCTCGCATATAGATTGGATTTACCCGAAAAGATGTCGAGTGTGCATAATGTGTTCCATGTGTCATTTCTATGAAAGTTGTGCATGATTCGAACGTGATGGTATCTCCGGAGCAGTACGAAGACCTAAAAGTGGAGACTGCAGTTGCAAAATCTCGTAGGCGCTTCGTGTTGTGGGAAATGGCACGAAACAACTTAGGAGGAAGACGGTTATGCTAGTCAAGGTACAATGGAGTGAAAATGAAGACGATTGTACATGGGAGACGGAAGAAAGCATGAAAGAGACTCATCCAGAACTCTTCATCGATGGGACCCTTTGATATCATATCATCGTTATATCATTGTATCTTGTTGTTGCATGATAGAATTCCGCGTGTTAGGATAAGGCTATGGATGCATGGCTTGATGGTTGCTAGTTTGGATGATATATTTGGGTTCTCATGGATCATAGGCATGCAGAATTGTTGTGGTTGCTTGGAATTTCGAGGGCGAAATTCTTAAGGGGGAAGAATGTAACAACCCGTATTTTACGTATCGGAGGATCATAAAATATTTTTATTTCATTCCCTGAGGGTTGGATCAT
This sequence comes from Allium sativum, assembly GCA_030737875.1. NCBI lineage: Eukaryota > Viridiplantae > Streptophyta > Magnoliopsida > Asparagales > Amaryllidaceae > Allium > Allium sativum. The sequence goes on along the minus strand of CM060922.1, from coordinate 313,178,316 downwards.
TCTCATCTTTTAATATGTTACTTATGGGAATGTGAGACATGTCTATAATTTTTACAGATTTTATTTGTAACGTCCCGCATTTTTATCGGTTTGTATTTGAATATTTAAATCAGTTTAAATATTGAATTCGTAATATAAGTGGATTTATATATTAATTAAAACGAAGTTGAACGTATAAAAATATATATTAAATATAATCGAGCCCGTAATATCGCGGCAGTTCGTAATTTAACGTTCTGAACTTCAACTGAGTGTACGGACCCGTTATTAATCGGATTTTTTCGAAATAAGAAACGTTCGAATCCATTAAACAATATCTTTCTAATGGAAGTGAAAAACCAAGATTACATATTATAAATGGGAAGTTACGTCCAAATTAAATATTCAGAAAAGCAGCGGCATATTCCTTTTTGGCCATAACGATTTATTTGAAATAACTAGGTATTGGATACGAATTTGGACAAGGTTCTTTTAAGACATAGTGATAATTTAATTTTTAGAATTATACTGAAATTTTTAATTAATTAAATACACAACTTTTTATTTGGAGTATTTTGCACCCTGTATCAGTATTTGGGGGTTTCACAATATGAGTTAACCTACCAATATTATTATATTTTTGGGATCGTGGCACCACGCTGGACACGATCGAAATCTTACTTTTGTCCGTAGCAGCTCGAACGTGAATGAAATTTTAAGCGACAGGTACCCTTAATTAATATCTGGCATAAGACAAACTATATATATATAAATAATTATAACACGCCATTACCTATTGCATTGAATTGAAGAAATAGAACCTAACGCTAAGGCATGGGTGCAAAGAAAAACCTCACGCCTAAGTTGAGTAGGCTAAATAATATAAAAATGTAAAGTGAAATCCAATGTAACTCGGCAGATTTAAAACCAAAAGAGACAACCTACGTATACCTAAAACATGCCCTCCCCTATAACTCTATGCCTTACTGACAAAGAAAACTATATAAAAATCTTCAAATCACATCCTAACACGTAACACCTACCAACTAAGTTATCCTAGCTATTATATAACATTGTCTATTTCCTATTCCTTCCATGCGAAGGAACAACATTCTATATATATATATAGTTATATCTGTTCCTCCTTCTTCAATCTATATATCTTCTACCCATAATATTTGTCTCCTCCTCGAAATTAAAAAGTAAACACAGTAGCTCACGAAATATATAAACCACACGAGATTTAACTTCACCCGTGTGGTCTTCAGTAGAGTGAGACAGCCTCCAGTATTCGAAGCACTAAGAGATGGCAACATACCCAATTTTTGACTTACGCTTGGCAACTGAAACCTAGCAAATGGTCAAAAGCAGCAGTAAACGCTTACGCTGATACATGCGGTAGTTTGAGATTTTGGAAGAGGAAGGAAGGGCATAAGATCATTCTAGAGATTCACGATTCAAAGTAGGAGCTGGAGTTTTGGAAAGGTATGTTCATAATGGGTTCTTTTTGCTGGAGCACGGTGTTCATTTGGAGAGAGGGTACTGTGAAAAATGGTCTAGAAGCAAATAGTAGGAGTTGTTGTCTTAAACCAAGGTGAGCAAACGAGAAGATAAAGTCGCGATACAGGTCTGTGGCATTGGTGTGGTGATGCTTGAGCAGAGAAGAGGCCACGAATTGTTGGTTGGATAATTTGAGGAAGATTGGTCTGAACAGGAAATGAAGAAGAAAAGGTAATGAAACAATGGGGCGTTAGGAGTGGAAAATGCCATTTTACAGAGACTTTTCGTGTGGGTTCATTTTTTTGTTGGTATGGAAAAACGTGTGGAGTAACGTGCAAAAGTTGGAGTTGTTGCGGACTTTAGAAGGAGTGATGACGCATGGAGTATACATGACCGGTGTATGCAGTATGAATGGTAGGCATATACTTGGTGAAGAAATAGTTGGCGGGTCCGGGTTTTAGTGAATGGGTAGTGGGCCAAGTAAAACAATAAAGCCCAATAAAAAGTAGATGGTCGAACATGGGACGTATTTTCAATAGTGGACACGGTGGCGGATCGAATTCGAACTAGACATGAAGAAAATGGAAGGAAGCGCACTGTAAATGGTATAGGACTAGCTTCTTGTAGTGATGCTTAAATGTTGAAAACCATGCGGCAACGTTTGTCGTGAGTGGAGCGAGTGATATGTTTGGAAACGGTGGGTTTATTTGAGTTAAGGAAGTCTACGGTTTCAACATCTGATGATGAGGGAAGTATATAAGAGGAAGTACAAAGCTAATGGGATTTCGGGAGGAAATCAACTGATGCAAATCGTTATTTAATGGTTAACATGCGAAGGTGAGTAAATTCAATAACTCTGATCTATTTTAAAATATTATAATTATATTTTAATATTGGTTGAATGTTGTGTGATAGTCATTTAGGTAAATTATAGTTAAATTGTTTGAATATTATATATATCGTTGCATATATACACATCAGTGGTGGATACTGATTCCATCGATTATAATATCCCGTAGTATGAAATTAGTGTTATTTGTGTAGACTAACATTTGTGGATGCAGGAAACCGGTTGGAGGAATCCAACTGGATTCCTCAACAATTACATCGTTATTTCATATATTGCATTTGTTTGATATAACTGATAATATTTGATTGATTATTATGTGTTTAAAATATTTAAACAACGTTGGGCCTTGAAATAACTCGTATTTGAACACAGTAGAAATATATGAGAATGATTCAAGTAAAAAAGAGAAATTCTATTATTTAGTAATAGGAATTAATCTTGATTTGGGCTAGAGGTCCATAACCTGTCTTTAGATTATAAAACAAGTAATTTTATTTAGAAGAAATACATATAAGGGAATGAAACAATTATTATTGGATAAATAGTTAATACTTGATTTAAACCCAAGAAATTATAATGGAATGTGTGATCAAGATCGAGTTATAAACTTTATAGTTATTGAACAAGAATATGACTTATAAACTGAGTTTTATGAAGTGGAATAGGGATATTAAATTATAAAATAACCTGGTAAACAAGATTCATTTGATACAGTGTTCTGATTTCTATAAAGGTATAGTAATCACGTTTAAAGTGAACCATGTTGTAAAAGCTAACGTTGTGTAGATCAAAATGGTTGTAATGGAAATTGGAAATATTTTCCAATGTAATTAAGGTAGAAACAGAAAATAGAAAATCTGAAAAAGAGGGAAATGTTTTTGAACGTTAATAACATATATTTTCTGGAATAGGGGAAAACGAGAATATAATATTTAGTAATGTTTTTTCAAAGGGCGTGAAGGGATAAATAGGTTTTGGAAAATACCTACGAAGATATAGGAAACTAGAAAATTAATGTTAAAATAAAAAGGGCCAACGATTGTGTGATGTATAGTTATACATTAAAATGGATGTTTGTTTCTACTTCGATAGTTAAATAACAGACTTTCGAAGTGTTTTGACCATCGTTGTCGATACGGAGAGACCGGTTGGATTTATTAGCCGAAAACCACTCCATATAGGCATAAGCACTGTGAATTAGATTATGCTGAAGATAATTGAAGACGGAGTGAAATTCAAGGGTCATCATGTTCCAGAATGGTGTTTTCTATTTGTCCAGTCCCAGTACAACTTGTATGGACGAGTGTCTGGCAGAGTATACCTAACAAATCACGTACAGTTGATCTCAAAAAGGTACTATGTCTGGTGGCAGAGGAATTCGTTCCTCTTAGCTTTTTATACCGGGATATTTTTGGAAAACGATTAGTGAATTGACGGGTTTGACGATGTGGCATTCAAAGTGAATGGTGATCAGATGTTCTGAAGATAGACGTGGCCTCTGGCCTCACAACTAGGAAGTAAAAAAAGTTGGGCTTGGCAGCATGGCTAGTTCGGTCATCCCCAAGTAGGGTGTATTGTTACCGATCTAAAGAGAATTCATATTTGTTCTTCTTTTTCGATTCTGTATCTTCGAATTACGGTTGGATGGCCAACAACCGTGGGTGGCAATATATTCAATACACTCAAGCTAAATGAGTGGTCGGTCATGTCTGGCCGGGTTGCAAGACGTTCTTGTTAAACCCAGGTGTATACCCTCTAGAGTACACTGATCGGTAGGTGCTCCCATACCTTGTCTGTTTGAAATCCAATCTGCAATAAGCACCCAACGGTTTTTGATTTTATACTATGTATGTGGAGCGTGAGATGCAAGCGTTCTGCTATTTAGTTATTTATTTGATTAGACATTATTATAATATCACTAAATTTTGATATCAAAATATTTTGGGTTATAGTAAGGTAAAAACCGCCCATGTTAATGTGTTGGCTGGTCTTACTATTATCCTTTTCTTATAAAAGAATTTTCAAAGTTAAATGATATGGTTGGAATTTACTCACACCAGTCCCTTGACTGACCTAGAGTATATTTTTTTTGTTTTCCCTAAACTCTTGGGTGCCCAAATTTGTACGGGCAGTCAAGTGTATCGGGCTTTTATAGATACACTTGGAGGAGCTCGAAGCAGGAGGTTTCACCACTAGTTATTTAGAGATTATTTCCGCTGTGATGTGTAAGTGTTATACCCGGATATGGTATGTATATACAATTCAGTTTTGTGTTTCAAATTTATGTTATATATATTTTATTCGTTCCGCTGTAAGATTCGTGTTTACTTTGACTCTGATGTTCTTCTTATTCTTCTATTCTATTAGTTCTAATATCTTATCTTTCTCATCCTCTGATTTCTTTTCTATTAATGACCCGGTGTTTTCGATACCTGAATAGTTAACATGGTGTTTGATGTTGATTTTCAGGCTCGAAAACTCTGCGACCGTTATAGTGGTATCAGAGCTGAAGGTTAAGTGATTACCTTAGCTCTATGGCGTGACTCAGTAGAGATAGGGTTAGTAACAACCTATATTGAGTTTGAGTGTATATGTATGAGCTCGTATTTGTAAATTTGTTTAAAAACTGTTTTATATTGTGTTGACTGGTCGTTCGAGTGGTTTATAAATTCTGGTCGAAACAGTAATGCAGACTGTGTCGATAGGTGTTTCTAAACTCTTTAACAGAGCAATTCGACACAATATGTTTTTAAAAGAGGGTAAATAAAATAAATTTACCCAAAATATATTTTGATATAAAGAAAGCATATAAATTATAATGATCTAATATATATTGAATGTGTTGGTTGAAATTATGATTGAATAAGATTTATAATTGAGTTGGTTATGTAAATAACCAATAGAAATATTATATAAGTATAATATGAAAAATCAGATGAACTGAATCTGAATTTAATTGAAATAAAACTATAGAAACTTGGAAAAGAGTTGGAAATAATGTTTGGATTAAATATATGGGAATTTTAAAATCCTGGGAGATTTGAAATTGTTTTCCAAGTGCTGTGAAAGATATTTTGAAGTAAAGATCAAAATAAAAGTGTTTTAAAATGAATTTTGAAAGGTAATATAGTATTGAACTCACTTTGATCACTGGAAAAATAAATTATGATGATGACGGCCACATTATCAGTGTTCATTTTCGAGTTTCTAAGTGACAGATTACTACCCAAGATTTTGTTTTTGAATTATTGTGAGGAAACAAGTTGTCAGAAATTCAAAAGTTTTGAATAATATATGATTTCAAACTAATTTGTAATATATCCCAGGAATTTGAATTCTGAAATAAAGATTTAACTTATGGAGTTGAAATAGAAATTTGGCTTAGTAAAAGTAAAAGATTAGTTTTGAGAATGAATTGATGGGAGATCAATTAAGGATGCTTGGATATACGTTAAAGTGATAGAAAATGGAAGAGATAGAGTTGAATGCCCAACAGAGAAGGTACACATTTATATACGAGTATGAGATTATTATGAGTCTGTTTGGCAAGCCGTTTCGCTGTTTGATTTTCTTTTGGATTTGGAGAAGACCTAGAATGGCGAATTGTAGTAGTACCAAATGAGCCGTGCAGAGGAGATGCTGGCAAAATTCTCTGAAAATTTAAGCTATTAGGAAATTTTCAGAATTTCTGAAAGTACTCGTTAATATGAAGGAATTAATATTTTAAATAAAATTAATCGATTCAGTGGAAACTGAAGTTAAGAAGTAAATAGATGATTTTAACCAAACTAATATGGATTGTATTTGAATATTTAAATCAGTTTAAATATTGAATTCGTAATATAAGTAGATTTATATATTAATTAAAACGAAGTTGAACGTATAAAAATATATATTAAATATAATCGAGCCCGTAATATCGCAGCAGTTCGTAATTTAACGTTCTGAACTTCAACTGAGTGTACAGGACCCGTTATTAATCGGATTTCTATAAGAAACATTCGAATCCATTAAACATTATCTTTCTAATGGAAGTGAAAAACCAAGATTACATGTTATAAATAGGAAGTTATGTCCAAATTAAATATTCAGAAAAGCAGCGGCATATTCGTTTTTGGCCATAACGGTTTATTTGAAATAACTAGATATCGGATATGAATTTGGACAAGGTTCTTTTGAGACAAAGTGATAATTTAATTTTTAGAATTTTACTGAAATTTTTAATTAATTAAATACACAACATTTTACTTGGAATATTTTGCACCTTGTATCAGTATTTCGGGGTTTCACAATATGAGTTAACCTACCGATATTATTATATTTTTGGGATCGTGGCACCTCGCTGGACACGACCGAAATCTTACTTTTGTTTGTAGCAGCTCGAACGTGAACGAAATTTTAAGCGACAGGTACCCTTAATAAATATTTGATATAAGACAAACTATATATATATAATTATAACACGCCATTACCATTACCTATTGCGTTGAATTAAAGAAATAGAACCTAACGCTAAGGCATGGGCATAAAGAAAAACCTCACGCCTAAGTTGAGTAGGCTAAACAATATAAAAATGTAAAGTGAAATCCAATGGTACTCGGCAGATTTAAAACCAAAGGAGACAACCAACGTATACCTAAAACATGCCCTCCCCTATAACTCTATGCCTTAATGACAAAGAAAACTATATAAAAATCTTCAAATCACATCCTAGCATGTAACACCTACTAACTAAGCTATCCTAGCTATTAAATAACACAGTCTATTTCCTATTCCTTCCATGCGAAGGAACAACATTCTATATATATATATATATATATATATATATATATATATATATATATATCTTTCCCTACTTCTTCAATCTATATATCTTCTACCCATAATATTTGTCTCCTCCTCGAAATTAAAAACTCAACACAGTAGCTCACAAAATATATAAATCACACGAGATTTAACTTCACCCGTGTGGTCTTCAGTAGAGTGAGACGACCTCCAGTATTCGAAGCACTGGGAGATGGCAACATACCCAATTTTTGACTTACGCTTGGCAATTGAAACCTAGCAAATGGTCAAAAGTAGCAGTAAACGCTTGCGCTGATACATGCGGTAGTTTGAGCCTTCGAAAGAGGAAGGAAGGGCATAAGATCATTCTAGAGATTCACGGTTCGAAGTAGGAGCTGGAGTTTTGGAAACTTATGTTCATAGTGGGTTCTTTTTGCTGGAGCGCGGTGTTCGTTTGGAGAGAGGGTACTGTGAAAAATGGTTTGGAAGCAAACTGCAGGAGTTGTTGTCTTAAACCAAGGGGAGCAAACAAGAAGATAAAGTCGCGGTACAGGTTTGTGGCATTGGTGTGGTGATGCTTGAGCAGAGAAGAGGCCACAAAGTGTTGGTTGGATAATGTGAGGAAGATTGGTCTGAACAGGAAATGAAGAAGAAAAGGTAATGAAACAAGGGGGATGTTAGGAGTGGAAAATGCCATTTTACAGAAGCTTTTCTTGTGGGTTCATTTGTATGTTGGTATGGAAAAACGTGTGGAGTACTATGCAAAAGTTGGAGTTGTTGCGGACTTTAGAAGGAGTGATGACGCATGGAGTATACATGAGCGGTGTATGCAGTATGAATGGGATGCATATACTTGGTGAAGAAATAGATGGCAGGTCCGGGTTTTAGTGAATGGGTAGTGGACCGAGTAAAACAATAAAGCCTAATAAAAAGCAGATGGTCGAACATGGGACGTATTTTCAATAGTGGACATGGTGGCAGATCGAATTCGAACTAGACATGTGGAAAATGGAGGGAAGTGCACTGTAAATGGTATGGGACTAGTTTCCTGTAGTGATGCTTAAATGTTGAAAACCATGCGGCAACGTTGAGTGGAGCGCGTGATATGTTTGGAAACGGTGGGTTGTTGAGTTAGGGAAGTCTAAGGTTTCAACATCTGATGATGAGGGAAGTATATAAGAGGAAGTACAAAGCCAATGGGATTTCGGGAGAAAATCAACTGATGCAAATCATTATTTAACGGCTAACGTGCGAAGGTGAGTAAATTCAATAACCCTGATCTATTTTAAAATATTATAATTATATTTTAATATTGGTTGAATGTTGTGTGATGGTCATTTAGGTAAATTATAGTTAAATTGTTTGAATATTATATATATCGTTGCATATATACACATCAGTGGTGGATACTGATTCCACCGATTATAATATCCCGTAGTATGAAATTAGTGTTATTTGTGTAGACTAACATTTGTGGATGCAGGAAACCGGTTGGAGGAGTCCAACCGGATTCCTCAACAATTATATCGTTATTTCATATATTGCATTTGCTTGATATAACTGATAATATTTGATTGATTATTGTGTGTTTAAAATATTTAAACAACGTTGGGCCTTGAAATAACTCGTATTTGAACGCAGTAGAAATATATAAGAATGATTCAAGTAAAAAAAGGGAAATTCTATTATTTAGTAATAGGAATTAATCTTGATTTGGGCTAGAGGTCCATAACCTGTCTTTAGATTACAAAACAAGTAATTTTATTTAGAAGAAATACATATAAGGGAATGAAATAATTATTATTGGATAAATAGTTAATACTTTATTTAAACCCAAGAAATTATAATGGAATGTGTGATCAAGATCGAGTTATAAACTTGATAGTTATTGAACAAGAATATGACTTATAAACTGAGTTTATGAAGTGGAATAGGGATATTAAATTATAAAATAACCCGGTAAACAAGATTTGGACCTGTTAGGGTATTTATTACTTAAACAAAGATTTATTTGATAGAGTGTTCTGATTTCTATAAAGGGATAGTAATCACGTTTAAAGTGAACCATGTTGTAGAAGCTAACGTTGTGTAGATCAAAACGGTTATAATGGAAATTGGAAATATTTTCCAATGTAATTAAGGTAGATACAGAAAATAGAAAATCTGAAAAAAAGGGAAATGTTTTCGAACGTTAATAACATATATTTTCTGGAATAGGGGAAAACGAGAATATAATATTTAGTAATGTTTTTCCAAAGGGCGTGAAGGGCTAAACGGGTTTTGGAAAATACCTAGGAAGATATAGGAAACTGGAAAATTAATGTTAAAATAAAAAGAGCCAATGATTGTGTGATGTTGGTTATACATTAAAATAGATGTTTGTTTTTACTTCGATAGTTAAATAATCGACTGTCGAAGTGTTTTTACCATCGTTGTCAATACGGAGAGACCGGTTGGATTTATTAGCCGAAAACCACTCTGTATAGGCATAAGCGCTGTGAATTAGATTATGCTAAAGATAATTGAAGACGGAGTGAAATTCAAGGGACATCCTGTTCCAGAATGGTGTTTTCTGTTTGTCCAGTCCCAGGACAACTTGTATGGACGAGTGTCTGACAGAGTATACCTAACAAATCACGTACAGTTGATCTCAAAAAGGTATTACGTCTGGTGGCGGAGGAATTCGTTCCTCTTAGCTTTTAATACCCAGGATATTTTTGGAAATCGATTAGTGAAATGACGGGTTTGACGATGTGGCATTCAAAGTGAGTGGTGATCAAATGTTCTAAAGATAGATGTAGCCTCTAGCCTTACAACCAGGAAGTAATAAAAGTTGGGCTTGGCAGCATAGCTAGTTGGGTCATCCCCAAGCAGGGTGTATTGTCACCGATCTAGAGAGAATTCATATTTTTTTTCTTCTTTTTCAATTCTGTATCTTCAGATTACGGTTGGATGGACAACAACAATGGGTGACAATATATTCGATGCACTCAAGCTAAATGAGTGGTCGGTCATGCGTGGTCGGGTTGCAAGACGTTCTTGTTGAACCCAGGTGTATACCCTCTAGAGTACACTGATCGGTAGGTGCTCCCATACCTTGTCTGTTGGAATCCAATCTCCAATAAGCGCCCTGCGGTTTTTGATTTTATACTATGTATGTGGAGCGTGAGATGCAAGCGTTCTGCTACTTGGTTATTTATTTGATTAGACATTATTATAATATCACTAAATTTTGATATCAAAATATTTTGGGTTATAGTAAGGTAAAAATCGTCCATGTTTATGTGTGGGCCGGTCTTACTATTATCCTTTTCTTTTAAAAGAATTTTCAAAGTTAAACGATATGGTTAGAATTTACTCACACCAGTCCCATGACTGTCCCAGAGTTTATTTTGTTTGTTTTCCCTAAACTCATGGGTGCCCAAATTTGTACGGGCAGTCAAGTGTTTCAGGCTTTTACAGATACACTTGGAGGAGCTCGAAGCAGGAGGTTTCACCACTAGTTATTCAGATATTATTTCCGCTGTGATGTATAAGTGTTATACTCTGATATGGTATGTATATACAATACAGTTTTGTGTTTCAAATTTATATTATATATATTTTATTCGTCCCGCTGTGAGATTCGTGTTTACTCTGACTCTGATGTTCTTCTTATTCTTCTATTCTATTAGTTCTATCTTATCTTTCTCATCCTCTAATTTCTTTCTATTAATGACCCGGTGTTTTCGATACTTAAATAGTTAACATGGTGTTTGATGTTGATTTTTAGGCTCGAAAACTCTGCGGCCTTTACATTATTTATGACCATTTTGCCCCCTGTCAGCCTTGTACATGACATAACTTTTGACTCAGGTTGAATCAGAGGGTGAGACCTGTGCCATTGGAAAATTATTGATGGTTGCCTTTCCTTAGAGTGGTTACATCAAAGATTTTGCTTAGCGATTTGGGAGAAATCATTGTTTTAAGTTTTTCAGTTGGTTGTTCAGGTTTTGGGAGCCTAATGGGCTAATTTGGGAGAGGCCCATTAGTGGGCTGATGGAAGGGTATAAATAGGAGGTCTGGGATATGGGAAATGGTTTAGTTTCTCCATTCTCTCATTTGGTGGCTTATGTTCCTCCTTCCTCTAACACCTTTCCACCAATAAAAATCAAAATCCAAGGAGGGTAATCATCGATCTACACCATTGGAGGCTAGATCTACATCATTTGAAGCGGGAATTCATCGGATCAAGGGATTTGGTTCGAAGTGCTTGCTGTCAGAAATATTATTGCATTGATTTTTGCTTGTTTGGGAGAATCGATGAGTGATTTGCGTCTCTCACATGGATTCAATGAAGTATATGAATGTTTGGGTCGGTCCGGTCGAGCAGTGGATAGGGTCGGTAATGTGTTGAACACATACTGGGTCGGTCGCTCACAATGGGGTCGAGCATCAATGGGGTTGAGCAAGTTAGGGTCGATCGAGCACACAATGAGGTCGGTCTAGGGTCATTTTCTGAAAAATTGTATTTTTGGGTACGACCCGGATTTGAAGAAAAGCCCCCGAAACCTAGCCGCAGCGCAATGATGTAATTGGCTCGGTGATGGTGTGACTTCGAAGGAAATTAAAGGAGGAAGGTTTGAAGTATTGAAATGTGTTCGTTGATCAGTGATGAACAGGAATGAGGTGACAACTCAAAGATCGTGAGCTGATGAATAATGGTTGCTTAAGAAGGTTGCTCGATCTATGAAAAGTCGTCGGGTTGGATGACTAGAGATGCGAAGGCCAAGAGATTATCGTTGTCGTAAATTCTAGCAGGCTCAAAGAAGGGGTACGATAGGGGCACCTAAAAGACCGGTTGTAGGTCGAATACCCTGGGTATCGTTGAAAGGCCTAGTTGTCAAGGTTGGACATACGTACGTATCATTGAAAGGCATATGGAGTTTATCTATAACTGGGGTTACCATTAGCCCTTGACATATGGAAAGGTTGGCCGTCATACGATTAACGATGGTTTTGAAGCAGGATTGGTGATGATAGTCAGTCTGTCATGGTTGATTAGTTGCCTTGTTTGAACCGTCTCATGTAGATTGTCCAACGGCGAAGGAGATGTTCCTTGGATGCTTGTCTGATATTGGTTTAGACCTCTGGGGCTTGTGCTTGAGGGATGTTGAATTCAATTAGGATGGTTTACATGAGATACATATAATCTGGATGTTATGAGTGCTCTACCATGATTGAATGAGTGTTATGGTTTTCATGGATGAATGGTTGAATTGTATGTGGTAAAGGCTATCACTGTCTGATGTGAGGAAGAAAGGGTTGAGTTCTTCTCTGGTGGGTAGATTAGTATGTTTATCTATACATTCTCATATACTTTATTGATGAAGTTTGTTAGCTGTTTTATCGCTTACTAAGACTGTTGTCTGACTCAAGGTTTTATATTTCCTCTTATTACCTTGGGTTGTTCATCCAATTGTGGATGGGCTGACTAGGTTGCAGGTGGCAGGTGATTAGTGAAGACGATGTTGCTGTGCAAAGGCGAGCAGGAGGGTGGCGTATTACTTTTACTACTATCTAGTATTTCTGTTTCCGCTGTTTGAGTTGCTCTATGAGTATTGTAGTGAAGCCTTATGTACATACTTGATATTCCCTATGATGTAGGGATAATCTTTCAGGATATTGTGAAAGTTTGAAAATTTTGCTATCTGATGCTTCACTACTATTACCTGTTGTATATGTTCTAGTATATTTTATCCTTGCACTATGAGTTTTACGACAGGTTCTGATGTTGTTTACCTACTCTGGTGATCGTTCATAGATGTCTGGCACACCTTTTAGCGCATTATTCCTCTTTTTTAGTGCAGGGGTTATGGGCGGTCGTCACAATCTAGCCACTAAAAGTTGTCCATTTCCTTAACTAAAAGACAAACAAAAATTTGCTATGTAATTATATAGCTTTGATGTTGAAAAACGACAAACAAAAATAATATATTAACCGATGTGGAAAAAACTGAGCAAATGGATAAATTATAGCATAATATTTAATCATGATTTCGTCTTCATTTGACTGGTTGTTTGCTTTGCGCTTGAAATTTAAACTGGGCTATCGTTCATATAATCAGTTTTATTATTTTTATGTTTTGTTCTTATACTTTTTCGACTCGCTCTTTTGATATTATGAAAATCAACATGTCATAGTTTAGGAATTATTTTCTATTGTTTTTTGCATTTTGTTAAAGTATTGAAGTTTCCATATCCCGGGGTCGTGCCAAATCCTGGCTCCGTCCATGGCGTAAGGTGCATATTTATTTAAAGGCTTGAGAGGCATTTCATCAGGCATGATGTTTACAATAGTTTCCTTCTTGCAAAACAGGAAACTATGGCACAGAAAGTCAGTTTCACTATTAAATCCTGTCCCACTTCCAATCCTTCCTTGGCTCTCCCTCTTAGACAGTTTATGACCCGAAGATTTTAGCTTTAATCCCCATAATGGTCCTTCTTGAGGAGAAGTGGAGCTCTATTTTTCCCTCCTACTTCTCAGGAAATCCGGGATTGCACTCTTGCATTGAGTAAGGATAGTGCAAGCGGGTCAGATGGTTTCAACAGGGTTTTTTCAGGAGTGTTTGGTTGATCATTCAAGGGGACTTTTGTCTTGCCATCCAGTATTTATTTTCTAGTGAAGTTCTCTTTCAAGGATGGACTTCCACCAACATGGTTCTCATCCCCAGGTGCGTAAATCCATGGTCGTGCACGGAGTTTCATCCTATTAGCTTGTGTAATTTATCTAACAAGGCATTTCTTTAAGAAAATTGGTACTTTATTACTATATATATATATATATATGTGTGTGTGTGTGTGTGTGTGTGTGTGTGTGTGTGTATTACATCCTCAATTGTACAATTTCAAACAAGTGACAAATTACTCACTCTAAAAACTCACTTGTACTGAAACATACTGCATAAACTAAAGATGTAAAACATGTTGACATCTATTGACATAAATAAGACTAATAAAAGACCAAACTAAAAGACAGACTATAAGATCACAACAAAATGTGACTCATTCTGGATTATAATCTCCTCATTTCTATCCAGTAGACGCGCCCTGACCAGAACTGGATAACGACTCCAACTTCTTAAACTTCTTCATCTTTTTCTTTTTCTCTTTCATGTCCTTTATTTTAGTTACTAGTGCATTCTAAGCAGTATTGTCAATAATTCCTGATTCAGAGGCCGCTTGAAACTCAAAGTTTTCTTTATCAGATCCGACCTTTTGTACCGCCTTATGTCTGGATGCACACTGACTTAGGATAGAGATGTCCAAGGTAGTTTCATCATGAATCTCCATTGCCTCTTTTGTATCTAACTCTTCTTCAGTAGACAAAGAAGTAAAGTCATCTAATGTCTAATCATGAGAAGAGCCCTGGGGCTGTCCTTTGCATCCGCACCTTTTGATTCTCCTTAAGGTCTATAGTCGGAATGTTGATGGTCCATGATCTCATTCTCTTGAGTCTATAATGAGGTAGTATCCTGGTGCTGACATGTGGACAGCTGCAAACCCAAGCCTACATCCATATTTTTCCTGTTGTAATTCGGGATATCTACTTTCTTGGGAACCTAGACCATTATGAACTGATAAATACTATATATGTGTTTGAAACTATTACAGTTCGAATACACCGGAGGCCTCCATTCCTATTCAACGTCTTGCATGATTAATTGGTCATCCTCTGTTAAGACTGGAATCTGACTAGGAAAGGAAGGCGAGGTAGAAATTTCAACAAGAACCCTAGCAAATGCCATTTTATGTATTTCTTCCATCACCTGATCTAGCTTGATTAGAATGCTTATAATAGACGTTATTCTACTGATTCCCTCTAGTGTCCAATATTCTTAGGGCAAACCTGAAAGTCTAATCCAAATTCGAAGTGAACTCAAAAAAATGTTTGTTCAGCTTCATGCCCGGTGGCTAGTGTTTCATTATCATTAATTTTCTATCATAAAAATAAGGGCCTTTTTGGAGTATCCTATCACTCGTTTAAGCTAACTCATTATGCATTTTAGCGCATTTCATATTTCGATGATCCTTAGGTTGATAAAACTGAAGAGAGATAAAAATCAAAACCTGATTGCCTACAACAACCTTATTCCGTGTATGACTAGCATCCATTGGGGAGTTCCATCCATTATTAGAGCATTCTACAACCGTTAGAGTAAGTGGAGGTGGCAAATACAATGGATGTGTCTGCGAAGTTGGAAGTTTAAACTATCTTCTCCCACCATCTCTGTGTCTAGCAGGGGAATCAATATCTATTCCATCACTGCCCATTTTAACCAACGTTGGCTTCTCCCTGCTTATTGATTTCTTAGCCGGCGCTTTCAGGGGAGGGAAATCAACAGCCCTAGTTTGAGGTTTCATTGTTTGCAGCGTGCTTGGTTTTCGCTTGGATGTAACCAGCTGTAACCCGTCGCCATCTATCAGAGGTGGGAGAGGCATGTCAATTGAGTCAGATGGCAACAGAGGTTTTTGATACCGAGTCGATCGAGTTGGCGCTGATTTGGCAGGAGTTAGGGTTTGGCTAAGGGATTTTACGACGTCCGAAGGGTCAAGTGGAGGGGAAGGGGAGGTAGGGCGTGTCATTGGAGGTGAGAAAGGCGATTGAAAGGAGGGGAGAGAGGGATGTGTTGATTCCCAAGCGAATCTTCTAGTTGTCGCCGTTTTTTTATATGCCGACTTTTTCATTCTCTCAAATAAGGTTATATCTAAGGTGTTATATTCTAGACTAGCACCTTTTCTAGATCGTAGTATCTCTGCCTCTCAAGCTGGGTTGCTTAAAGGATGCTTGATTATGGATAACGTCCTAATATCTTAGGAGCTAGTGTCTCAAATCGATCGAAAGGTCAAAGATTCTACTGTGGTCATCAAGCTACACATGGCTAAGACTTATGATCGTCTTTCTTGGTTTTTTTATTAGAGTTATGAGGATTTTTGGCTTTCCTGAGCCTCTAATTGATCTTATTTGGAGGCACATTTCCAACTGTTAGTTTTCCGATCTCATCAACGGGTCTACCAAAGGGTATTTCTAATCGAGAAGGGATCTTCGGCAGGGAGGTCCCCTTTCCCCTTCTTTGTTTGTCATCACTGTTGAGGATTTCATTCATGGATTACATTCGCTTACGATTTCATGTCAAATCCACATATTTGCATCCCGAGTGGTTTCCCTCTCATCTCCTCTTTGTCGTTCGTGGATGACATTATCATTTTTCTAACAGTGATCGACGGTCCTTATGCCATCTCATTGCTTTTATCCATCAATACAAGAGGTGTTCGGGGCAGCTCATGAATTCTGCTAAAAGCTGCTTCGTCCCTGCGAAGGACTTGCCTCCGGAAAGGCCTTATTGAATTGAATCTTTCTCTGGTTTTAAGGCCACTTCCCATTCTGTTGCCTTACCTCGATATTGTCCTATACAGAGGAAGGAAACTTAATGCTATTTTTGATCCCTTAACCGACTAAGCTAGGGGTAAGATTATTCATTGGAACGCGACTCTTCTTTCTCTAGAGGTAGACTGGTTCTTATAAAGTTAGCACTTGACTCAATAGGATCATATATCTTCATTGCTATGAATTCCACTTCTGCCTTTTTTCCATTCTTATCGCTCCTAGCAGCGTCCTTTTTCTGGAGGAAAAAGGACAATGCTAACCGTCACCATTGGATTTTTCGGGACATCATTTGTCATCCTAAGAAAGTGGGAGGTATGTGCATTCGAAATCCAAAGGATGTACGTACTGCCTTTGCCTGTAAGTTGTGGGAACAGATTGGAGCTAACAATTCCCTTTGGGCCATGTTTCTGCATGCTAAGTACCACAGGCTCTCAGTTGCGAATTACTCTGATATCCCGTCTTACGCTAGTGAGACGTGGAAACAGATGCAATATGTGAAGTCCTTCTCCAACTCTCATGGGGGTGGGATAGGGTGGGATGGTGGCCCCTTCTCTGCTCGAGCGGCTTGGAATTCAGCTCGGACTCCGGGTCCAAGGATCCTTTTGTATTCCTTTATTTGGGATGCTCGTATGCCTCCCAAAGTTTCCTTGTTTATATGGAAAATTCTTCATAATGGGTTACCACTAGAAGAGAACCTAATGAGAATTGGCATTACTATCGTTTCTAGGTGTAGGTGATGTAGTGAGGGTGATATAGAATCTAATGCTCATTTTTTTTTTCTTTCAGAGCTTTTGTACCAGAGCGGTCTGGAATTACATCGGGAACTTGGTTGTTCTCCAAGGTAACGCCATTTCCCTAATAGATTTGCTGAGATATTGGTAGTCCGACATCTCTATCAAATCTCTCTATTCTATCCTTCTCCGTTTGGTCCCTTGTCTTATCTGCTGGTACCTTTGGTGCTTTTGGAATAAGACAATTTTTGATGAGACTCCACTGGATCCTCCTGCCATTATCCAGAAGGTTAGGAATGATGTTTTCCTAGCTTTTCGTATTAGACCTTTCAGGGGTGCTGTAGGCTCCCGCTTGCGGGAGTTGGCTCGTACCTTTGATGTTATGATAGGTTCGACCCCTCCCAAAGCGGGAATATGTTGATTTTTAGTTGGTTTTGTGTGCGGGCTTTGTTTTTTCTTGTTGGCTAGTGGTGCAGGTGCTGGGCTTACAGGTTATTGGCAAGTTGCTTTTTTGGGGACTCATTTGCTGATAAAATTTCCTAGAGCTGCTTTCCAAATGAAACTGGAGCATATGGCTGGAGTCTGGTTGTTGCTGCAGCTGCCTCTTTCAGGTTGTTTCTTGCAGTGGTCGGGACTAGTGATCGGGAGCGGTCGAAGGCCTGACATCTTAGATAAGATAAGATATGATAGTGGCTCTCGCGGGCCCTTTCGGCTTGGCGTAGCTCTGGCTGACGCTGATTTATTTGTTTGGGGGTGGTATTGTTTTTCGGTGTTGTGCACTGCTGTATTTGTATTTTTTTTTGTTTCACATAATTTGTAGCGTTGTGACTACAGATCTGTGTGAGCCGTTGGAGGATGACTTGATTTTTTATTTTATTTTTAAGAAGATATTGAAATATATAAATAGAAGATTCAATGCTCCAAAAAAAAAAAAAAAAAAAAAAAAAAAAAAAAAAAGGAAAACCTTATGTATCAAAGATAGTTTTGATAAAAAGAATACGATGCATGTGTTTTTTGTTTCCTTGAAACCATTAATTGAATGCTTAAGGTATGCGAGTGGCTTTGAAGACAAAATATAAAACATAAAATTTGATACAACAATCTTGAAATATTCCATCATTTAAGATTTTTAATTAATTTTTAAACGAAATCCGTTCGGATAAATTACAATTCAAAATCCTAAGTTTTACGTTTACATAACCAAAATATTTAAAAATGCTCATTTAAAAGTTGTGTATATCATGTATGTGTGGGTAGCACGGATTCGCACAACGTAAGAGTTTTGCAATATTTAGAGATTAATGCTAATAGCAATGCTCTTTTTTGCTTACTTCGTTATCCAAATGAATACATGAAGCCTTATCTTTTATATTTCAGCATCTTTTTGCGCAACTCTCCTTGCAGTCGCTTAAATTAAAAAAATGCATATTTTGGCTTCCTCATCGTCATTATCACTGCCTTATCTTCATTCACCCCCTACTAATCAAACCCATTTCAACAAATCTTCCGTATTGTTCAAATTCACGAATACCCGTTTTTGTTCCTGTCGTTTTCTAGCTCTTTTATCCCAAACACGATCAGATCAGGTAATTTATAGAAGAAACACTTTTAACATGAGTTTTGAAATGTAGTTGGTGTACCTGTTGATATTTTGTGGGTTTCATATGGTAGAGTGTAAGTGGAGGAGACGATGCGGACGAAGTGCTTGATGAATTGCTTAAAAAACATGGGAAGGTTGTGTACAGAAGTGGCGATCAAAGGAAATCTATTGCCGAAGTTGATGACGATTCTGAAAGCTTGTCTTGTAAGCTTTCATATTTCGTATTGAGTTTCTTCAGGCTATTAAAGTCTTGTTGAGATTTGTCTTCAAATTATTCTCAATCAGATCCGTGTAAGCATTCACCGAAATTATATTACAGTGCTTAGATAGGGATCCTAAAAAGACCTTTATGGATAAAGAGATTTTTTTTTTCTTCCCTTTTAAAGATTGTCACGGGGAGCTTAAAAATTCAGCCTTTAGAAATAAAGTTTGTGTATTGCTAAAAACACCTAAACATTTGCATTTTAACATCATGTTGTGTAGCCAAAAGCACAAAAGCACAAAACTGGGTGTCTTCGGTATCACATCACCATGTGAAACTAAAAGCACTGCTTTCACTTCCTAATACCACATCACGGTGTTATAAAGTACACAGTTGGGTGTTTTTAGCATCACACTAAAATTAATAGAATTACTTAACTATCCTCTTTTTTATAGGCATGTAAAATTCAAATGACAGAGCCTTGTTCTTTTTTTTTTTGGGAAAATTTGGATGGGTTTCTTCCTTGTTAACGATGCCATGCCATTTCTATAGGATTTTCGATGGATTAATGCCTCTTTCTCTTCAAAATTTTGATGTTATATTGTTATCAATTTTTTTTATGGTTATCGAATTTGCTTAAAAGTGGTAAAATAGTAAAATTTTCAGGTTGGACCCCTCCTCATCTTTGCCTTACCCTAAGCAATTTTATTTTACTTGGAGTTCTCCTAAAATTTCCCTCCCCTCATCAGAAAATGGAGTCATTTTAATAATGCCAATTTGGGTAGGCTACCGTTTCACTTAACTTATTGTGAGCCAAAGTGTAATTCAGTGTTAGGATTTTGTTGCATAAAACGTAAAAAGTATAATTACTACGACTTACCCACAGTCTTATATCATCCAACCTACAAAGGGGTAATGTTAGATAAACAACAATAATGTTCGAACATAGATACTATAGTTCCAAAAAGCATGCGAACTAATCAAAAAAGGACAACTTGTAAGATTCCACCTTTTATATTGATTGTAACAGTGTTATACAAGTGTGCCCTATAGCGACATATAGCGCACAGCTTATGCTATCGTACTTATAATAGCACAGGGTTTCCTATAGTGTAAAAATAACGTACTGTTTTACCAAAGCTCAAAATAAGCATAACTCTAAATGGTATGCTATTTTGTTTTGTTTTTTTAGAAGGTTTGGATGGTGAATAAAATCCAAAATAGCGCGATATTGTACTTATAATGACTTTGAGGAAACCGACGTGGAATAGGACCCAAAAGAAGAAGAAACCGATGAGATAATGATGATGGTTTTGATTTGAATGACACTAGGTTAGACTTTAAATTTTTTGAAGTATAATGTAATTTCTATGTTTTGTTATTGTACATTTGAATCATGCTTGACTTTGTTTATATTATTCTTATTATTGTAGACTTTATATATGTTATTTTCATTTAATCTTCTTATTTTCACTTGATGACCTTTTTGTTTCTATTTTTTCTTAGTTCTTGTCATTATAAAATCTATTACATTTTATGCAAAATTGTATCTCTTGCAATTTTTTGTAGAGTTTTATCTCATCATAACTGATAACTAAGAATAAATTTCATTATAATTAATAAATATAAGAATAGATTTTAAATCCTGTAAGACACAAATATATTATATCCATCAATTATTTTGAATGTACAATGTGAAATTATTAACTTTTATCTAATATTTACATCAAAAAATATTTAGTACGTGCATGAAATATTATAGTGCTTGTATTTGGAATCTCAAACTATTTGGATATGGCGCAAAATATGTAAAAGAAAGAAAATAAAATTAAATTTCAGTTAGGCAAAACGTACTTGATTAGTTGAAAAAAAAAAGAATCCAATAGCGCACACTATTGCTTATAATGCAAAATAGCGCACAATGCAACCCTTGCGTATTTTGTGCTATTTCCTATCGACTACACTGGATTTAAGAAAACAATCGTTAATTAATCTTCCAAATAGAAATAAATAAAACAAAGGTAGAATCAGTAACCTAATTGAGAATAAAGACTTGATTTCTATGATATTGACATTTTAGCATTTGGAGAAGAACAAGTTAGATGCATGGAGAAACTCCAAATATTATTTCACATTTTTCCTTAGTTAAATGAAGGCTATATATATAATAATCAGTTACTTAAAACTCAAATCAACATGTACACAACTACAAATAAACTGATTAATCTAATTAAAAAAGAAAAATATGAATATCCAAATATGCTTTCTATTTGGAAAAAGGTCTAAATTTACTCTTTGATTCTTTTTTTTTATACTTCATCTTCTAAGGGTGATCTTGTATAACATAAATTTATCATTTCGCCTTGATATAAAATCACGTATCTTCGATATATACTCTATTCCATCTTTAACCAAATTGTATATTCAAAAGAAACAAGAAAACGACCCCTTCTAATAAAATAACACATTAACTTACTATCTTTAGATCGATTACAATTATTTATTATCAGTCACACCAAAACACAAACTGGCTACCCTTGCTTACAAGTGATCGGTGAATAATGGGTCTCCATACATGTCACACTTTGAATAGATGAGTTATGTTTAGTCTTTAACTAATTGTTGGTCTTTTTTCAAATTTATTATTTCTTGTTTTGCTCATTCTTAAATTCAAACTAATCATGAAGTTTAGGTTTGGTTTTGGAATGATCGTGTGATGTATTGATTTGTCTTAAATAATAATTGTGTACCATTTCTAAACGGCGAGTAGATTAAGTAATGGTTACATCAAATATAGTAGATCGGCTATTAAAAGTTGAATACTAAGGTAGATCAAATACATTTAACTTTTTTGGTATATTGGATATTGCAACGTATTTAGGAATTAGACTGAATAAATTCATTATTGAATTGAAAATCTAATTGAGGTCATTTTAATATTACATCATTAAGTTGATTTAATATGTAGATTATACCGATATCACAATTAGGATTGTTATTACAATTTGTATATGATGTTAAAAGCTAAATTAAATTACAGGGAAACCAAAAAGATAATGGTCTATATTATAGTAAAAGAAAGATTTATATTTAACACTATGTAGTTTAAAAATTGCATGTGCACTATTATTAATTCAAGTACATTGTTTTCATTTTTTCTAATATGATTAAAATTTGAAAAATTAAGTTCTTCATTTTTCAATATCAATTTTGGTAAAAAAAAAAAATTGAATTTATTTTAATAATTTAGAAAAGTCACTTAATATTTATTTATATTGGATAAAACCGTATGCATGGCACGGCTAGTTATACTAACAACTAAATGCAAGACAGGCTAATCATTTATGGCCTTATGGCCCATGAAGTTGTGTAGTGTATTCGTGTGTAATTCGTGCATTGCACACAATGATGTTTGTAAAGAAATACGTGAATTCGTTTATATAGAATTTATGAACAAATATTACCTTAGTTGGTTTCATGTATTTAAAATTCAGATTAATCAATTTTTGTTAAGACATTATGTAATTCGAGTTCGCTACTTATATATAATAATCACCGTTGTCAAAAATCTTAAAATCCTGCAGTTTGAATTCTGTTTCAAATCAAACCTTCCCCTTTACATTTCAATTTATATTCCGATTCAAATCCAGCTAATACCAAATTTTAGAAGTCATTCAGTCCAAATCAATATATATTCAATATACTTATTTGAAACTACAAATCTAGTTCTAATCATCTCCAACAAAATTAATTTGGAAGAAGAGTGAAAATGATGTCTTAGGTTTCGATGTAGAAGTTCAAAGCTTAAAATCTATTTCAAAGCGTGTGCAAACTTTAGAATATAGGGTTTTTTGAATCCACGATTTTCGATTTGAATCCCATTTCAAAACCTCTAGAACAACTATATTGAGATATATAGATGATACTTGATAATTTTTTTTTTTATTTAAATTATCATAGTAGTTAGATTAAAAAATGCACGACCTGGATATTAATGTAAATAGATTAATTTGAATAGGAGTGTAAATTACAAGTCTTTGAATATTTAAGCGAATGGAGAAGAATTAAGAAGGGCATATTAAATGTTTTTATTTTACTAGTAATTATAAGGATGAGGTAGTACGAGTCTATAGAACATATCTTGTTAAAGTAAGGTCATATTTTACTAGTAATTAATAGATAGATAAATATAATAATGAGCGAAAAGATAGAAAAAGAATAAAATTAGGACTGTTATAGTAATGATTACTGCTACCATTTAGCAAATAACATTACCGTACCGCTTTTACTGGTAGACTAAAATAACTCATCGTTACAGATTGAATGGTATATCAAAGACTGATGTACCGATAAACTGGTAACCACTACATTGACAATGATAAATTACTATTTATCTATAAAATCAACAATTTTTTCATATTTTCACGCTGTAACGATACTTCATTGTACATCTTACTGTTCTACTTAATAAAAGATATCAATTAGAAAGAAAAGAAATGTATTTAACATCATGTGAACTAAATTATTAAACTAAATGTAATTGTTTGCGTGCTTCTAATTACCTATCATACAACATATTACATTAATATCCATGTATTATAAATTGGCTAGTAAATTAACATTATATTGGTTTTGAAAAAAAATATCACTGATGTTCTATCATAGAAAATAGTAAACTTACTGTTACCATACTTATTAGGTTGGTATATCGATTTTACTCGAAAATGACAACAGGTTGTCTGGTGACTAGTAATGATAAATTTACCATCATCGTAACTTTCCTAAATGAAACAGCTTTGTTGCAACTTGAACTGGTGACCTCTAACCGTTTATAGGGAAGTGTTAAAAAAAAAAAAAAAAATTGAGTATAAAATTAATGGTGTCACGTTTTGAGGAATTGTGATTAAGCTATTATATAACAGATTGTAAGTCAAAGTATTGACAGTCCAAGACCCGTTAAAGATAGGATGTTCTTTAAATTATTGCACGTTGATATAATTTCCTTATTATTTTAATAGTTAAATGTGATTTGTAAGTAGACTACGAAAGCCATGCAGCCTAACTATTGTAGTAAAAGGTTTTGAATCTAGCATTCCCAACATTAAATGGTAAGTAACATTTGCATCCATTTTAATGAAATGCCCCATCAGTTCACATTTATTAAACCCTTTAAAAGCTAGCTTGTAAGGGGAGGGTGCCTAATGACCTATATCCTAGATAATTTTTCCCATATTGGTAGTATGAGACATATCATTCCACCGTTCTTCGAACGTCCGACGTCCGCGTCGGCCTATTCTATCGACACTCACTCATCGGTAGCCCTTTTTCTCTTTGGACGGTTTCACTCATCTATGTATTTTAATCCAGCCTATAGGTCGCCCATTTTCACAGCACGAACTTCCGTCGAGCGGTTCTCGGTGAAAGTACCAAATTGATACAGCTCATTAGATAGAACTCACTCTTAAAAGCTAGCTTGTAAGGGGAGGGTGCGTAATGGTCCATATTTTAAACAATATTTCCCATATTGGTGGTATGAGACATATCAATATGGATCTCCGCTTAAGCAAACGCACAGTAAATTAATTTGTGGCTGGTGTTTGATGTTCAACTAGTAACCTATAACACTCTAGCGATAAGGAGTTGGAGGTTGAATGACTTTTAGTATAAGTTAAGCTTATGGTAGACAAATTCAAATAAAACGTTGAAGTTTCTTTGATTGAAAGCACCATATCTGCATGTCCATCATGAGATAAATATTCGGACTTCTCAACAGCACTAATATGCTAATACCGAGTGCTCATCTTCATAACAACAAACCCGATGATCGTCAATATTGATAAATATTCTCATTTCTCATTTTCTAATGTTCTAACTGTATTATTTTTCGTAGTTGCTGTTTCCTTAGCAAAAGTTGCAAGCGATGTCAAAGCTGGAGATATCCGTGTATTATTTGTGAAACCTCTTGTATACTGGACTCGATTTTTCATCATCGCAACTGCCTTCTCTCGTCCTCAAATAGACGCCATTGGGTATGTAGCTCAAACTTATCCCCATCAATACTAATTTTCTTCTCCACAGAGCTTCAATAACATAGTATAATATTCTAATGTAGTTCAAGAATAAGAGACACAGCTGAAAAGCAGTACAATAGAGTTGCTTCTGGTGACACCAAACCCAACTCATGGACTTTATTAGACTTTGGCAAGTCATTCGTACTTATAGAAATCTCTACCCCAAACTTAGTATTTTTTTTGCATATAAATATTTTTTGGTCAGATAACGTAAAGCTGCTTTTGCAGGTGATGTAGTTGTACATATATTTCTTCCTCAGCAGAGAGAGTACTACAACTTAGAGGAATTTTACGGCAATGCTACACAAATTGAACTTCCATTTGATCAAACTCCCTTGAGAAATTGAGATGCAGACACTTCCAGAAGAAAATCTGATTAGTTAGTTATGCCGTAAATCTTTTGTTTTCATAAATGCAGGAAAGATGCCTTCTTTTGAAACAGAGATTGACATGGAAACACGAGATATAATTTGGGAATTTGACTGTAGAAAGAAGATGAAGTTTAGTTGTGAATGACTTCTTGTGTTGGTTTGTTAAAGGCCATATTTTTGACGGTATGCCTTCTCTCAGATGATTTTAAATATTGTTATTAAAACTGGGTGAGTGTATGAATGTAGTCGAAGATACAGTTATTTTACGTAATTGTTATCCAACTGTGTTAATTCATATCATGAGCACAGCTTTCTGATGCAGTCAGACAAAAGAATGAAAATTTTAAGCTGTCCATCATTTAGGGTACAACTGCATCAGCTTTGTTACAGAAATACTTTGTACAGTCGCGCAAGCGCAAGCGTAACTGTACAAATGCTCGCGGCCCCACTACAAATAAAGTAGTAGGGCACAATGAATTTAAAAAGATAAAAAATAAAATATAGTGGATTCCCTGAATTCCACTCAAGAGACCCGGGGATTGACGCACAGTTGCGCGAAGCGCGACCATGCATAGAATCCCTCGTTTTGTTATATGCATGCAGATAGAAGGTAAGGGGAGCCATAAGAACGTGAGTTTGGATTAGATGTCATTTATTATGTTTAAACAGCAAATCTTTGTGTAAATAACTAAATCCATCCCTCCCCCCCCCCCCCCCCCCCCCCCAATTTTGTTATATATCTTGTAACTTGTAGATTAAGCTTACAAAGATATTGAATGATAAGCGAATTTCATGTTTTGTACATGTACACTTAGGCCCACTCGCAATGAATTAATACCACATTGCGGTGGCGTTCGCGCCGAACGTGTCGGACGCTTGAACGTGGAATTTCACACTTGCTCCCCGTATGTGAAACGTTGAAAAATGAACCGTTTGCGTTGTCAACGGTTCATTTTTCAACGTTTCCCTCCAACGGTTCTTTTCACTCTCTTTTATACCGCATCTCCACTTCTCATCTTTCATTACCCTCTTCTTCTTTTTCGAAATAAATGTCTGCCTTCGATTTCGACGATTTGATTGATCTGTGCGGGATATCAATGTGTCAAAATGTACGGAGAAATCATATGATCCGGATTAATACTTCAGAGTTTACTGCTTTAGCTTGAATCAACGACATTTTGAATAGGCATCAACAACGTTGTCAAAATAATTTTCGGATGAAAAGACTTTGCTTCTACTCGTTATGTGAAAAACTACAACATCATGGCCTCTCTTCAACGATAAAAATTTGAGTAACCGAAATGGTTGGTATTTTCGTTTACACAATGGTTGTTGGGCTCTCAAATAGACAACTTAGCGAAAGATTTCAAAAAGCAGGTAGCACAGTATCCGTTTGTTTTCATGCTGTTCTAAACGATTTCAATTACTTGTTGCTGATATAATAAAGCCAGACGATCCACAATTTAATAATGTTCCACATCATATCAGCAGTTCAACCCGGTATTATCCATATTTTAAAAACTACATTGATGTTATAGATGGTACACACGTATCTGCACACTTACCTGCTGATCGAGTTATCCCATATGTCGAAAGAAAAGGTTTTGCTACGCAGAATATATTAACGGTATGCTCTTTCGATTTACAATTTACTTATGTTATGGCTGGTTGGGAAGGGACTGCACATGATAATAGAATTTTTAATTCAGTTACAAATTATAGAAACTCCAACTTTCCTAAACCTCCAGTTGAGCAGTATCATTTGGTCGATTCGGGCTATCCACTTCAAACTGGATATTTACCACCTTATCGAAATATGAGGTATCATATTCCGCATTTTCGTGAGATTGTGAATCAACCAAAATCAGCCAATGAAGTGTTTAATTTATATCATTCAAGTTTACGGATGGCCGTTGAAAGAACTTTTGGCATTTGGAAACAAAATTTTGCCATTTTGAAGAATATGCCAACACATTCATTTGAAACTCAAGTCAAAGTTATCGTAGCTACAATGGCCTTACACAACTTCATACACAAATGTAATAGTGTTGATCCAGAGTTTATAACTTTTGATGATGATCCTGAACTTATCTCCGATGAATACTTAGAGGAATATTATGCTCTGAGAAATGCAACGAACAGAGGCACTGAATGGGTACAACGAAATAAATACCAAGAAATGTCAGCATATCGAGATACCATAAGAGATCAGCTGGTTGCTGCAAGGCTGCGCTAAAACATACTACTATATCTGTATTTGTATCTGTATCTGTATTTGTAACTGTAATTGTATTTGTATATGTATGTTAAATTTATCTCGTTCAAATACCCCGTTCGTAGGAAAAAAACGCATTCCCCGTTTACAACGGTGCCAGGCTCAAATGCCACACTCAAATTCTTCGTTACCGTTTGTCAAAAACGCACTTTTAGTGCAAACATACAAATGAATGGATGAGCTAATGAAAATCAGCTTTATTTTTGTAATTGATTTGCATTGGAATATATTCACGCAATAAGTTCATTAAATTGAGAGACAAAATATGGTACTAACTTGTGTACTCAAATAAATTCATTCCGGTTGAAGCTGGCAATCGTCATACCCCACAAACTATCGGTCTTATAGCTATCTCGAGGGAAGATTTCGCTATACCATCTTTTGCCAGAACACTTTTGGATAAAATACATAAGGCTGAAGGGTCTATAATACCTCTACCTGAAAGGAAAGATGTACCACCTAGAATGGGTTTTATAGCTACAAAACCCCAAGCCCAAGCAGCCCTGGCAAAGCTACAAAGCCTACGTCTGAAGTGTAAAACCAGAAGGGTTGCGTTGGCGCGGGAAATTGGTCCTCTTACGCTAACACCCAAATTGTATGAGTTATGTAGTAAATTCAGACACACAGTGCTGAAAAATAAATGACACCAAGATTTATAGTGATTCAACAAGTTGTGTCTATGTCCACTCTGAAGTAGCTTTGTATATTGTGCTATATGGTTATAAGTACAATTCAAATTCAATCTTTTTGATGTAAGTAGCAATGACAAAGCCCTTGCTCAAAGCTAGTACATTCTCTATCCTATGGTCCAAATATCCAAAAAAGTGTTCAAGGTAAAGCTATACCAAAAAGTATTCAAGAATCCAATCCAAATGCCGAGTGGGAGTTCACAAGTTCAAGGAAGTTTCCAAAGTCCAAAAAGCCATGAAAGTAACCATTAAAAAACTCCAAATCCAAGAATCCCGTGTGCAGCCGAAATGAGCCAAAAGATCTTGAAAACAACCAAGAGATGAGGTATTTATAGGTGCAGGGGAGTGCGATTTCGTCTCCCAAAATATCATCATCGGAATCGGTACGAAACCCCCTTGGCTTAATCAAATTCTAAAGCTCTTCGAAGCTTCTTAATTCCACCTCTCATCTTTGTTTCGTATCCGGGGATACGAAAAAATTGATATCAATCTGAATGCCTTCACTCCATTGCCATTGCCAAGTTTTACTATGTATCATACGAAATGTTCCACACCAATCCTGGAAGTTGACGCTGGAAATACCGATCCCCGGAAGCCAATATCGGGGATACAAAATCATAGCACCGATCTCCGATGCCTTAGAGAAATTCGAACATGCTTCTTTCATCATCGAACTCGTATCCCATGATACTGACTCCGAAAGATGAAATGTCATAGCCTTTGAGGGTTACAAAATCAAATATGAACCAAGAATACCGATCCCGGGATCAGTCCAACCAATATCGATCTCAGGATACTTAGCCAAATTTTGCCACTTCCTAAACCTCTGTGAGTTGCGCCGATCCAGATGTGCTTCTGGAAGTTACCGATCCCGAAACACTTAACTAAATTTATGAGTTTTTCTTTAATTCCGCGACATCGTCCAAATCGCTCGGAGCTTTCCTGAGTCCATGCTCGTCTAAGCACTTTGATATCCAGAAATTTGATGTTTTACTGCCTTGTAAAAAGATGGGTCAACACTTCCCTCCCTCCAAAATATGTCTTTTTGTTAGAAGACGTGTTTTGTATAATCCGGAAGTCGCGAGTCGAAAGAAACCCAAAACTAAAGATATCCAGTCCAAAGACCACAGGAATGCTACGATCATTCAGGATCGTATTAAATAGATAACCGAGAGCCAAAATCCAAAGAGAACTAAATTCGAAGGGTGGCATAATCCCATGATCACTCTGGATCGTATACGAGAAAACATCCGAGCCAAAATATATGAAATCCATGAAACAAGAATAACCAATAACCGTGAAATCGAAGAAACCCAAAATCCACGGCCTCGCAAGGCCTAACCAGAGTAAGTATAAACCAGAGCCGGTATAGCCCATACCTATGAAAAACCAAATGAATTGCTTTGTCAAGTCCTGACGAAACAACCCACAACTGAATGAATCGTTTTGCCAAGTCCTAACAAAACAACCCATGACTAATCGAGTATAATCCATACCCGAGTCGTAGCCGAGCGACCTTGCCAAGTCCTGACAAGACGACCTCGCTCTTCCCAAGCAAAGTCCTTACTTAGGGACTAGATTATTTTTATACTTAACGAGAAAAGTCCTTACTCACAAAGTCCTTAAAGTTTGATATTTCAATTCCTAATTTCATCCTTCACAAGCAAAGTCCGTACGAGCGAAGTAATTTTATTAAAGTTTTGGAAATGTTTTAAGTTTTTAATACAGCCAAAAGAAAACCTAATGGTTTTTCCCCGAGTACAGAGCACGCTTAGGGGAAAAGTCCTAACCCCATACGTAGGTGAGGCGACTTGGCCATTTTTCATTTCAAGTTTATTAAGTCCTATTAGTTATGAAGGGGATGGTTTATCATTGGGGATAGAGCACGCCTAGGGGTCAAGTCCTAACCTCGTACGCGGGTAAGCCGACTTAGCCGTCATAAACCAGAAAAGCAAGGAACTTTATTAACCAGGATGTGGATGGTTTATAGTCACGTACAGAGCATGCCTGAGGATTAAGTCCTAATCCCGTACATAGGTAGGCCGACTTAACCATCCAAAACTATAGAACCGGAAATGCAACATGTAACAGGCCGAAGCTTGTACAACCAAAGCCAAAAGGTGAAAAGCCAAAATCCAAGTAACCAAAATCCATAAGCCAAAAATTTGGATAACCACATCTAAAATCCAGAAGACTAGAATGCTAAAAACCAAAAGCCAGAAAACCACAATCCAAAGTGCAAAAGCGAAAGAACCATAAAGCCAGAAACCAAAAAACCAAAACCTACATCCTAAAGCCACAAATCCAAAGAATCTGGAGAAAAACTACATCAGTTGATGACTAATCTTGCAACCGGGCCACACATGACTGACCACTCATTTCGCTTGAGTGTATCGAATGTATATCACAAACGGTTGAGCTCAAACCACTGTTTCCTGAAAAGGACAACATCGAAAAGAGTAAAGAAGGAAATGAATTTTCTCTAAATATGTGATAATACACCATACTTGGGAGCAAACCACTAGCCATGCTGCCTTCCCGATTTTTGTCATTTCCTGGTTTTGAGGCTTGAGGTTATAATTTACCTTTGGAATATCTGGCTACCATTAACTTTGAATGTCACATTGTCAGATCCATCAAGTCACTAATTGACGTCCACAAAAATACTCTGGGTTTTAGCTAGCACTAACAGAAGTACGTTTGTAAAAATCAATGTACGTGACTCTTAGGAAATACTCTGTCAAACATTCATCCATACAAGTCATCCAGGAACAGGATGGACCGAAGGTACTCTCCTATTGCATCCTATATAGGAATCACCCCATGGATCAGTAGCGAATAATCCTTTTCAATCCGAAGATTTCAATTATGACAGAATCACTGCTGAAAAATCTCTGGGAGCTAACTAGAGAATTTCAACAAGTAGTTCTTCTGCTTATGAAGATTTACGGTCTTCATTTCTTTAAAATTATGTAGTCGTCCCTGCAAGTTAGTTTACGCAAAGTCGGTTCGAAGTGGTTTTGGATTCAGTTCCCATTCCGGTCTCTTTGAACTAACACGTAAGGAATATTTATTTGATAGTCGGTGTTTTAACTATCAAATTTAAACAGTGTAAATGAATAAAACTTATTTATTTAAATTTACTTTGTACTATATATATTTTCATAACATAACAATTCAAGTAAATTACTTGTACAACCTTATTTCAAATTTCAGAACAAAATCAGCAGAAGACGATTAAAATTTAATAAAACGTATCAACATTTTATTTTAACTCATTTATATTCGATTTATCACCTCATAGCACAACAAATGATTAACAATAATTATTCAACAAAAAAATAATATCCAATACTAATTCGACCTTTTTATTTCAAACAAATAATAGTTGAAATATCTGATCTTGATAACGACTTATTTCACATACTTATTTATAAGAATCTTTGGAAATGAATTAGTCATTTTATTTATACTTCTATTTCTATTTAATAGACTACATATAAATATTTCAGATTCGAACTCAAGTTTACACGTTAACGTCTATTCTGCAATCACGAAATAATTCAGCAGAATCCGATCCTTCTTCTTGTTATTCACTTATTTATTTATTTATATATTTATCTTTAACTCCAATTTAAGTTTTATTTAAATTAGATAAAAAATCTTAACGGACCCAATATAGCCAAGCCCGTATAGCCAAATCGTCTCCGATCGACTTCCTTAAAACCGTCTTCCTCTTCTCTACTTTTTATTCTATTTTATATGTTTTAGTTTAAATTTAGTTTAAAACAACATTTTTTTCCTTCCAGGCCCAAAGCCCGCTTATAATTATTGGCCCATACCCATTCTTCATGTTTCCTCTTGCGTCCCACTTCTTCTCCTGATCAAAAAACTTCCCATTACTTTCTTCTTCCATTCCCTATTATTCTTCTTACTATTGTGCCCGGTATGCATTTGCACCGTTACTTCGTCGGTTATCTCGACTCTGGCATCACCACCACAAGAAACGTTACCACTCCAGAGTCAAACCCCATCACCAGAAGTGACCAAATTTCCCTGTAGCCAAAATTTAGTGTTCAACCATAGTTCAAAAAAATTAACACCTCCATTGCATCGCCTTTGACCGCCACCACACACCTCTATTCATCATCAGACTTCACCCCAAGATCGACAACCTCCCTTTCCTCCGATCACCACTGGTACGCAACCCAATACTTCACCGTCGATGCTACAGTTCATCATATTTGCGAGCCCACCCAAAACAGTAGTTTGCCCTTATTTCGATCAAATTCACTTAAATTACCAGTTTAAAAATTAAATTGTATTTTTTTCCTAGTTCTCAAACATCCTATCTTACTTCAGCTTCGGTGCCAACATCCACGGTCACCCATATCATCTAATTGACCTTTGTTCAAGGTTTGATCAACTTCAAAATTCTCACAACCTATTAAATTAAAAATTGAGATTTGATTATCTAAATTCACGATTTTCTATGACTAATCCATTCATATATCTAAATAATAATAAAATGATATTTGATTTTTTTTTTTACTTATTTCTTACTGTAACCTTACATTTTTAAATGATATAATCTATAGTTTGAACTACAACTAATTTTAGAACATATATAGGACAGAAACACACCACTTTCATGTTGAACATTTGGGTTATAACATAATACATTTTTAGTTATTGAGTTTTGAAATACATGGAGATGAAGATATTATTTTGTTAAACTCACAGGCCATTTCTAACTGGCTTACAGTGATCCATTCTAAGCAAAAACATCATGGATCTATGATCTTATACCATTATTGGCAATTGCTTAAATACAGAGATTTTCATCAATATATATACTATATATATATACACCAAAATAGAATTAAAGCTTTATGGTTTACTCACTTTTTTTCCTTTTAAATTGTGTTCTTTACTGGTTTCCTTTTCCAGTTTTAAGGGATAGAAAACTTGAAATATGTTAAAAAGGGAAATAACTTGAGTTTACTCACAAATATAAACTGCAGTGTTCTGTTTCTCTGTCTTAGGTATGTTCAACTTTCAAAGCATAATTAAACACTTCAAAATATTTAGGTTCAGTAAACTGGGCACCTATCAACATGTATGAAGTTTGAACCTAACTTAAAAATTAACATAAACAGTAAAGAAAAATTCAAATGTTTACTCACCAAAATACTTGTTTACTGTCTTCTGAAATTTTCAGATTTTGTTCTCTGTTTTTTTTCAAACTCCAAACTTTTATTTTATTCTGTTTTCTCTTCAAGATTTTGATTACAGTTTCAGTATACTATTGATGCTATTCTCTCAAGTTTTGCTCCATAATTCAAGCCATTATTTCAATGTTTTTATACACTGATCTAGTTCAAAGTTTACTTTCTTTGTTTCTTTGTTTTCCAGTAAAGTAATGTGTGTGAGCTTATATGTGTATTTATAGGTGAACAAATGAGGCTTTAGTTAGCTAATTCTTAAGGGTTATAGGGTAGGTATTGAAGCATATATGATATTGGTTGCAACAGTATTTGTGAGGTGATGTTGTTTTTGATTGAACAATTATTATAGCACACAACTTTGCCTCCAAGCAAGGTTAATATGCCATGTTATTTCTGCACTTACATGTGCACGCACATGTCCTTGTGTGTCCTATATACATAAACAAATCACCTTTAGTCCCTTAGCAAGAATCAACTATTAAATGGCCATGATCCCCTCCCTTCCTATCAAAGTTAATGCTAGGCTGATTTTCATATTTTTATGCAGGGTCATGTATACATCTCATGTTTAGCTGGTTATTTGTCTTTCAATCAAATACTAGGCTGCGTCATGGTGAGATTGCTTTAAATAACAGTGTATCAAATCTGCAAACCCATCTTCATTTGCGAGTTTTTTGCTTTCATTTCCTATGTTATTAGTCTAGGTTGTCTAATTTTTTTTTCTTTTCCATATGGCTAGCTTGTGTTCTTTTCTATCATTTCTACTAAAATACTTAGGTCCAGGCATCTAAGTTTTTCAGCCTATCCTTCTGATGCAGACTATTTGCTTTTATTTCCCTTCCAATGCTAAAGATATTTTCATAAACCCAATTTTAGAAGTTCCTAAATTGTTAGATTCCACTCCTATTTTATACATAACTATATGCATACATTTAGAGGCTTATGTAATGTATATAATTTGAATTCATACATGTCTTATGTATATATACATTTACATACATATATTGCACCGACAAAATAGAATTGCATTTTCAATTTTAAGCTTTAACTCAATTATGTGAATTTTGTATACATATACAATTTCCACACATATATGTATATACTTCACTTATATACAATAATTAGAGCAATATCATAAGTTACTTGTTTTAGTTTAGTTCTAACTGATTTGATTTTTAGTTAGATTTGCTTTCTTGTAAGAAAATGAAATTATAAAATTACCACAAGAAGATTATGTAGAAAATTTTACATTTGATTTATTAACAGGATTCTACAATAACTACTATTACAAGGGAAGATATTTAAGAAATACTAATTCTTCTTACATATATTCATTTTTATGGATTTGATAAAAATTGTTGGATTTTATCTGGTTTTCTTTTCAAATAAAACAGATCCCAAGTTTTACTTGCTTATATACTTATATACAGATGAATACAATAAATTTGAATTATACACATAGAAAATTATATGATAATTGTTTATACTGAATTTTCTATAATATTTAAATCTAATATTATTTGTTTGAATTTAATAACTAGTAATCTATAAATTATCGGTTATCAAATTAGTCCAAAAACTGGGTCGTTACAATCTACCCTCCTGAAAAGAATTTTGTTCCTGAAATTAAAGAGTAATGAAGAATTCCAATTATATTCAAAATCATAGACTTATATCAACACATACACGTGTTATCCCCGAACAATCATTACAACCAAGGTATCCAGAACATACAGTTTATCGACCCAAAATAATCCACTGCAATTAATACATCAGCAATTAGCTATAAATCACAGTCATATTCATAACTTACGAATATCTGTTATTATAGTTGGTAAAACATTTCCATTTCATATTCATGCCTTGTTATTCTTCCATATTCATCAGTCCATAATCGTAAACCGATAAGAAAATAATCCTCTACGTATCAACCCCAAAGACCGAAATCAACATTAGATCAACACTCAGAAAATCATTTAACTCGACCAATCTCCAGTTAGGTTCCAATTTCTAAATTCCATTCTTAATTCTTAACGACTCAAATATATCTGATTATCATTGGAAATTTATTCCAAAACTCAATAGTTTGAACCAAATATGTTAAAACATATTTATATGCTTCAAATTCTCATTTTAAACTCCAATCTAATTTAATTATATTCAACTTAACCTCAGTCAAATCTAGTCCATTATTGCCTTAATTCACTTGACTTGTTTTATTTAAACTGTCGAATTCCTGAATACAAATTCCCGGCCATTATTTCAAATCAGTATGAAATAACATATCTTTATTTTCAAAATCTTTGAATTTCCCTGTAACGGCAAGGAATTTCGCTCGATCCGAATCAGTCGTTAAACCGATCTAGACCGTTCGAAACCCCTGATCGTTTTGAGAACATGACAAATTAGAACGCAGACA
Source organism: Allium sativum (assembly GCA_030737875.1). Taxonomy (NCBI): domain Eukaryota; kingdom Viridiplantae; phylum Streptophyta; class Magnoliopsida; order Asparagales; family Amaryllidaceae; genus Allium; species Allium sativum. The sequence continues at coordinate 313,142,189 of CM060922.1, read as the reverse complement.
GAAGAACATTTCACTGTTTATTACAACAATTCCATCAGAATACAAGAATATACAGAGTATAATTGAATAAATTACATTTGACAAATATCAGAGATTAAAATAAATTACAAAGCAGCGGAAAAACAATAGAAAACACAACTGAAAGTAATACACGGATACAGAGCTTTCCGAGCATCGTTCCAGCTGTATATCAGGATCCTATGAATATAAATCTGCAAAACCAAAACTACTAGCTGCCCGTGTCGAAAATAAGGGCACCCAGAGTTTAGGTTAAAACAATAAACTCCAGGTCAGTCATGTGACTGGTGTGAGAACTAAAACAGTTATTTAAAACTTTACTTTAAAAGAGAGTAATTCAAGGGACCACGCCGTATAACACGGAACGGGTTTCCTCCCAAGAATATCCGTGCATAGAAAAGACAACGCAATGCTTTTTCGAAAAATGAAGCTATTATAAGACCCAGGTCCCATCACACAATGCAACGCAAGCCGGAGGATAGGGTTTTACCTTATAACAGCCAAACATGCTAGGTACGTTTAAAAACAAATCATTTGATACTATAATAAGTGTATAGTGTCAAAACAATTTCAATCATAAATATCAATCATAGACGGCATAGCATCCCATGCTACTATGTCGCCATACTAGGCTCTACAAATAAAGCCGAAATATCTCGTATTGGAAATTGGATTTCCGTCATGAGTCGAGGCAAGGGGCAAGCTCCTCTCCGCTTCGAGACACTCTAGCAAATGCCTCAGGACTACACACTCTGGGTAACCCCTGGATCTTCAGGGCCGGTCCTCTCTTACGTTTGAGGATTGGCAATTCCTGAACACACGTTTCCCGGTCCTTACAGACCTAAAATCGAGGCGCCTCATCCAACAACCACATAGGTGAAAAGTATATAAATGTCAGGACTGGTAAGTCACTGACACCACCAAAGCTAGAAAGAAACGTCGTGCTCTCCCTGCCGTCCTTATCCTGTTTTAACTCATACCGAGGTGTGAGGCTCGCAAATTCACATTATACACAAAGCTATGCCACATAGGTCGTGCTTTGATCATCAACCACAAGACTCTGCTTTTCAACAAAAGCCTTGATCATTGCATCTTAGCGTGCCACACAGGCAATTCATGCCATGCGACTGATGTCCATCGATATACAACCTCTGAGCTCGTACGTCTCAGAGAAGGGCGTTAAGCAAGAGAATAAATTCTCCGCCGCCAAACAGATGTATATTTAATAGAGATCAATCAACACAGAATAAAGTCCAATGTCAGACACACAATCCATTTACAAGTTCGTTCTGGGCCTGAACGAAACCGGAGGCACTTTCCTCGCATATCCATCGATCTCCAAGTACGTCTGGACGACCACCAACTATTTCCATCCTCTTGGGTGTACAGCCCAATCAGGATCATCAGTAATTACCCAAACGATGTGAAGACTTCCGGTCTTCGACCACCGTCACCATCTTCGACTTATCGACGAATCGGTTATTCAGAATGGGTATAAACCCGGCCTTTCCGAACAACCCGCGTATATTAAAAACAAATGTTACACAAACTAAACATACGCCTCATTCCAATTCATTAGTCACTAACCGTAAATCAGTAAGAGAGAAATTCCCCAAATATTAACCCCGAAGGCCGAAACCAACATCAGATCAATACCCAGGAAACCATTCTTCTTAACTAACCTACAGCTAGTTTCTAAATTTCACATTCTTAGGGAAAGGTTCCCATTGATTTTATCAAAGATAAATTCTTTAAATTTATTCTTTAATCTTCCTTTGGATGTCATTTCAAACAAAATTATGGTTTTCCAAACTAGTCGGGATTAGCGAACCACACCGAAGTAATTATTTATTTTATTTCCCAATCCCAACCTATTCATCCCATGGAGCAAAACTGGTAATACTCCATATCTAACACCACGGTGTTATCAGTAAATTTAATTACCATTTCACGTTCAAATCTAATTAAAGATTTAACTATCGCTTGGAGCAAAACTGTTGATACTCCATTCTCGCTCATTTGCCAATTTTGATAAATTAAATTATCAATTCACATTTCAATCTAATTACAGATTCATTAAAACTCCCTTTACTGGGTTAAAGAACTAATGTCATTTAAAACACTGTTAACGATAAACCCAAATCACATTCTATTTATTATCGGGTTAAAGAACAAGTGTTATTTAAAACACCCTTCACGATAAACCCACAAATCAATTCTATTTAAAACGCATTTCAAATCCAATTTATTTATTTAAAAATAAATGAGTTTTAATTTTAGTTCAAAACTAGTTCATTTCGATAAAAATCTATTTTTATCTTTTAAATATGGAGTTTTTCATCCCAAATTTTCCCAAATCATTTCTTATGATTCTACGCAAATTATTACTATTTTTAATAATTTTATCAAGGCCCGTACAGTCGATTTCAATCAATGGCCATCGAACTGCACTTACAGCGACCTTTTCCAAATTTGATTTGGACGTATCTCCAAATCCAACCGTTAGATTTCAAATTTCTAATATTCGTTAGAAAACCCTTTTCGATACGAACCCAACAGTTCCAGTTTTAGGAGAATCCGACGGTCGGATCTCCCGTAATGTCCGTTCGAAATCAATGGTCGAAATTCATGAACTGCCGCGGCGCGGCGCATTCTATTCATGCCATTATATTATATATATAATATATATAATATATATTTCGTCGATTTCCTTTTAAAACGTATTTTATAAATCGTTCTAAATTCGTTTCAAAAACATTTCAACTTCCATTTCCAATTCAAATCAAAATTGAATTTTTCCTTATAAATTCGTTTTAAATTCATTTCAATTTAATTCAAATTTCGATTCAATTTGAATTCATTTCAAATCGATTTTTATTCTATTTCAATTCAGTTCGAATTCGTTTTATATTCAATTCAATTCGAATTCGTTATATATTCAATTCTATTCGAATCCATTTTATATTCAATTCAATTATATAAAAACGAATATAATCGATATAAATATCGTTCGCGTCAAAATAGCGCATCTCTGATCAACACGGCTTTATATATTTCAATAATCCCGTTATTCTATTCAACAAATGAATATTTCTTATATTCAATACATGAATCTATATTTTTATCAACACATGACTAATCTCAGTGAATGAGTACTGTCCACATGTGACTATTTTTGTTATTTAGTATATTTTATAAAAATCATGGGATCTATCGTTTGATTTCAAATCAGACCCCAACCATAAACTAGTAAGAGAACGATTCCCTGAATATTAACCCCGAAGGCCGAAACCAACATCAGATCAATATCCAGAAGACCACTCATCTTATCTATTTTCCAGTTAGTTTCTAATTTTATATCTAATAAAGATGTAAATTTTATAGTTAAAATATTTCGTTCAACACATGACTAATCTCAACGGATGAGTACGGTCAACACATGAACCTTTATTTTATAATATTCTTTATTTTCTAAATTGGAATGAGGCCCAATCAATTACCATACAAAGTTAATTATATGGATTCCATACAACACATGTATATAATAGCAACGATACATAATCAACCATCATCCAAAGTGCACTACACTGTATAAGCATCAAATATAGATATCTAATGCTTATAACAGCCTGTCAATCAATCGATCGACATACAACTAATTATTGGGATGAGTGTATGCCGTATTTTATCCCAATACCCGTGTGGGGTTTCAAACAATCAAACACAGATTTTATTTGTGCAGTTGGGCGATGTGTAAAATTTATCGTCCCAATCAATATCAATCAAATTGTGTATATAAACAAATCTCCGATTTGTTTATAAATATTTATTTTAAATACACGTTAAAAATTCTATTTTAAACTATAAAATATTTTCCACTATGAAATATTTTATTTCATTTCACATCACATCACACAATCAACTACACATCAAAATCAAACAAACAAGCGTACAAGCCGTCCATGGTCTGTGGACGACGGGTGTCGGGTGCTACTAAACACCGTCTGCATCCTAGTATATATATTTTTAACTAGAAAAGGAAATTTAGAGTGAGAAGTTCTCACCAAAGCTATCCCAATTCCACGACACTTCAATTGTAGGAAATCATCACTGTTCTCGCCTTTTGTCACTTTCGTTGCCCGTAGCCACTACATATATAAAAATTATATTTTTATATCGCTCTTTGTATATGAAAATCGTATTTTCATATAATTAAAAATCTTATCTTTACATCAAAAAAAAACTAATCTTTAACATTGTAAAAATCTAATCACCTCGCCTTTCTAGTTTTAAAAACCTCGCCTTTCTAGTTTTTAAAAAAAATCTCGCCTTTCTAGTTTTAAAAAAATCCAATCTTTTCTAAATTTCATATACGATAAAAATCATATCTTTTACCTTCTACTTACATATGAAAAATCCGATCTTTTTATTTCCTTTTTGTTAAATAAAAATCATAACTTTAAAATGATGCTCATACAATAAAAATCCTATCTTTACACGGATAAAAATCCCATTTTTATAGGAATAAAAATCGTACCTCCATACACATAAAAATCTCAACTTTATAAACTTTTATATTTTCAAAAACCATTCTAATTTCAGTTTTTTCTTAAAATCATATAAATTTCAGTTTTCAAATCAAATAAAATCAGTTTTAAAATCAAATAAATTTCAGTTTTCAAATCAAATAAAATCAGTTTTAAAATCAAATAAATTTCAGTTTTCAAATCAAATAAAATCAGTTTTAAAGTCAAATAAATTGATAACTAAAAATAGAAAAAAAAAACTTACGGCTCGAGGGGGGGAGGGCACGGCGGTTTTTGAAGAGGAGGGAGAGGCGCAGGGTGCTGGCGAGGTGGGTGGCGCGCGCAGGCCGTCGGTGGGTGATGGGTGGACGGAGGCGGCTTGCGTCGGGTTTAGGGGGGCGCGAGGTCACGCGAAGGAGGACGGCGCGCTGGGGGGAAAGGGAGGAGGGTGAAGAAGGGCGCCTCCGGTGGTGATGGGAGGTGGGGCGTTGGCCTCGACGGCGGCGCTGGGAAGAATCGCGCGGTGCCTCTATTTTTTTTATTTTTTTTTGTTCGATCTGAAATGGACCAGGAGGAAGAGAGAGATATGAGGGTTGAGTTGGATTTAAATATATATAATTATTTTGTTTTCCAATTCCAAAAGTAACATTCTCCTTCAAACTCTAAATCCAACCCACCGACTGTCGTCCCTAGCTAAATACCCCCATTTCGAACACAATAGGATATGTTTCGCAAGCCAATTCGACTGTTACGATCAGTTTCCGTTGAATTTAAAATATAAATCTTTATATATTCAATTTAATCACACATTTCAATTTACCAGGGCCACATACTAACTCGAAAAATTCCCGAAAAATATTTTCTAGCTTTGTATCGATGATACGGTCCTAACAAAACTAATTTCAATGAATTCTGAGTCCGTTGGAAAAATGGTCATTTTCCAGTCGATTAAAATCAATTGAAACTGGTCAAACGCGTTTTCCTTTGCCACGCTCACATATTGGTTCGAAAAATTATGAAATTTGGAATCTAGCAATAATTTGACATCACGGATCCAATAAAAGTGGTTTCGTCGAAATCCGAGGTCGTTTGCAAAATTTCCATTTTTAAGGGCCTGAATTCCATAGCGATTATTCAGGATTTTCATTTGGACATATCTTTTGATTCCCGCTATGAAATTTTGATTTTTCGGATTCATTGTAAAGATATTATCAATTAGATTCTATTATTTTTGGTTTCGCTAAATTCCGTTTTATTTTGAATCCTGTACATTCATTTGAAGTTTGAAATCGAATTATCGAACTACCGTGCCATTTTCGATTCCTTTTATAATTATAAATAATTATTTATATTCTAACGACGACGTACATAATATATACGTTCGAATTATATTCAAAATAAATTTCTCGTCGATATTATTTAAAATAAATCATTTTAAATGTTCAAAATTCGCTAAAATTGCCAAAATAAATTTTTTAAGCTGGCTCGCATTTTCGGGTTGTTGCAATCTCCCATACTTAAAACTTTTCATCCCCGAAAAGGAAAGAAGCGGAAAGTTGTTTTAAAAACCAACTCAACTTTCATTATTGTCATTATGGCTTAAGTTCTTCAACTTTTCAGTTTCTAAGAACTTTTCAAAATTTTCAAAAATTTGGCTAACACCCTAAATTTTCGAAAAATTTCGCCATAACCTCCCCTGCACCGGGAGCACCGGGAAAATCCCGAAATTGCCATATAGGCCTTCTGATCTCAAAAAGAAAAAGAAAAGGCCAAGCGGCTAGCCAATCGGCTCTTAAAATCATCATCACCCAAACAAAACAGTAAATTATAGTAAATGTGTACCTATTTGTCGGGCAAACAAATTTTATTCTCTGCTCTAGCCTCCTTGCTATGACTTGTTCAATGTAAGTACATGTATATGCAAGCAAATGCGACAAATTTTCAATACAATTCAACATTTGATGCAATTAGGCATAATGGTTCAAAATTATCAAACAAATAAACAAACAACACAAACATCAATCAATTAGTGAATTAGAGTTTCAAATTCATAATTTTGATATATATACAGAAAATCATGTTTTTGATGCCAAATCACAACAATGAATTCTAGCTATATTTTGGTTCTCACACCAGTCTGATGGAATTATATAGAAACCACACCTTCGAAACACGAACATAAATATTGATGATGCCATGGTCATTATCAACATCATCTCCGGGCGACTAGAGTGTGAATCTATATCTATCCAGTATATTAAAACTTCGAATATACGTTCATGACGCGTATACGCGAAATCTTTATATACTCGATTGTCCAAATTCAAAATAAATAAATAATCAAATACGTATAAACTGGTTTAAATTTTAAAACAAAATTGTTTTCATTTGAAAAATATACTCTTCACACTCGTTCTAGGATACTACTGATCCTATCTCTAACGAGTCATTCTAATTGGATATTACTAATCCAATATCTGATGAATTCTTTCGTATGGTTCTAATGTGTCTTGTTCTCGAGCTCTGTAAACCAAAGCTCTGATACCAACTGTAACGGCAAGAAATTTCGCTCGATCCGAATCAGTCGTTAAACCGATCTAGACTGTTCGAAACCCCTGATAGTTTTGAGAACAGGACAAATTAGAACGCAGACAGAAGAACATTTCACTGTTTATTACAACAATTCCATCAGAATACAAGAATATACAGAGTATAATTGAATAAATTACATTCGACAAATATCAGAGATTACAATAAATTACAAAGCAGCGGAAAAACAATAGAAAACACAACTGAAAGTAACACACGGATACAGAGCTTTTCGAGCATCGTTCCAGCTGTATATCAGGATCCGGTGGATATAAATCTGCAAAACCAAAACTACTAGCTGCCCGTGTCGAAAATAAGGGCACCCAGAGTTTAGGTCAAAACAATAAACTCCAGGTCAGTCATGTGACTGGTGTGAGAACTAAAACTGTTATTTAAAACTTTACTTTAAAAGAGAGTAATTCAAGGGACCACGCCGTATAACACGGAACGGGTTTCCTCCCAAGAATATCAGTGCATAGAAAAGACAACGCAATGCTTTTTCGAAAAATGAAGCTATTATAAGACCCAGGTCCCATCACACAATGCAACGCAAGCCGGAGGATAGGGTTTTACCTTATAACAGCCAAACATGCTTGGTACGTTTAAAAACAAATCATTTGATACTATAATAAGTGTATAGTGTCAAAACGATTTCAATCATAAATATCAATCATAGACGGCATAGCATCCCATGCTACTATGTCGCCATACTAGGCTCTACAAATAAAGCCGAAATATCTCGTATTGGAAATTGGATTTCCGTCATGAGTCGAGGCAAGGGGAAAGCTCCTCTCCGCTTCAAGACACTCTAGCAAATGCCTCAGGACTACACACTCTGGGTAACCCCTGGATCTTCAGGGCCGGTCCTCTCTTACGTTTGAGTATTGGCAATTCCTGAACACACGTTTCCCGGTCCTTACAGACCTAAAATCGAGGCGCCTCATCCAACAACCACATAAGTGAAAAGTATATAAATGTCAGGGCTGGTAAGTCACTGACACCACCAAAGCTAGAAAGAAACGTCGTGCTCTCCCTGTAGTCCTTATCCCGTTTTTAACTCATACCGAGGTGTGAGGCTCGCGAATTCACGTTATACACAAAGCTACGCCACGTAGGTCGTGCATTGATCATCAACCACAAGACTCTGCTTTTCAACAAAAGCCTTGATCATTGCATCTTAGCGTGCCACACAGGCAATTCATGCCATGCGACTGATGTCCATCGATATACAACCTCTGAGCTCGTACGTCTCAGAGAAAGGCGTTAAGCAAGAGAATAAATTCTCCGCTGCCAAACAGATGTATATTTAATAGAGATCAATCAACACAGAATAAAGTCCAATGTCAGACACACAATCCATTTACAAGTTCGTTCTGGGCCTGAACGAAACTGGAGGCACTTTCCTCGCATATCCATCGATCTCCAAGTACGTCTGGACGACCACCAACTATTTCCATCCTCTTGGGTGTACAGCCCAATCAGGATCATCAGTAATTATCCAAACGATGTGAAGACTTACGGTCTTCGACCACCGTCATCATCTTCAACTTATCGTCGAATCGGTTATTCAGAATGGGTATAAACCCGGCCTTTCCGAACAACCCGTGTATATTAAAAACAAATGTTACACAAACACAACATACGCCTCATTCCAATTCATTAGTCACTAATCGTAAATCAGTAAGAGAGCAATTCCCCAAATATTAACCCCGAAGGCCGAAACCAACATCATATCAATACCCAGGAAACCATTCTTCTTAACTAACCTACAGCTAGTTTCTAAATTTCACATTCTTAAGGAAAGGTTCCCATTAATTTTATCAAAGATAAATTCTTTAAATTTATTTTTAATCTTCCTTTGGATGTCATTTCAAACCAAATTATGGTTTTCCAAACTAGTCGGGATTAGCGAACCACACCGAAGTAATTATTTATTTTTTTCCCAATCCCAACCTATTCATCCCATGGAGCAGAACTGGTAATACTCCATATCTAACACCACAGTGTTATCGGTAAATTTAATTACCATTTCACGTTCAAATCTAATTAAAGATTTAACTATCGCTTGGAGCAAAACTGGTGATACTCCATTCTCGCTCATTTGCCAATTTTGATAATTTAAATTATCAGTTCACTGTAACAACCCGTATTTTCAAAAACCTATGATAACATAAATCGAGGCAGAATTTAATTCTAAAATTTGACTCAAGGGAAACGGGCTATGCCATTGCGTTCGTCTCGGAAAAATACGCGAAATAGAGTCCGAGTTTTTGAAAATCGGAGTCCGTATGACCCGATTAAGGCCCAACGAAGTTTTCAGAAAAATCCAAAGTAAAAACAGATTTCAAATTCAAGTTTGAATTTGGAAATTTGGGCCAGTTTGGGCCAGGCGGGAAAATTCCCGCCAGAGCACCCAAGTCGACAGCCCTGTCAACTTGGGAGTCGACTTGGTTGGACCCAAGTCGACAGCCCTGTCGACTTGGCTGTCGACTTGGTCCAGCCGGGCTGTTTAGCCTGGTGCACCATTTAGAGATTGTGTTGAGCTTGGGGGCCAGATTCGGTTTTGAGGGCTGAGATTGCAACTAGGGTTTAATCCTATGGCCTAAAACACTTGCCTAATCTATAAATAAGGCCCTAACCTAACCCTAAATCATCATTATTCATTCATACAACTAAACTATGGCAAAATCAATCCTCTCATGGCCTCCACTCTCTTCATAAAATTCCTAAATAAATTTCTAAGTGATTTTCCATGCATACAAGTGTTTTCAAACTTGTATGAGCATCATTAGCTTGCATTCAAGTCAAGTTTCTATATTTGCATCATAAAGAAAGAGTTTTGATCATTTTGGCTCAAGGGAGCTTGCATTTTGGGTTTAATTGATTTCATAAGGGCTTTGTCATATTTTTGTGACTTCTTAAGCATTGTAAGCCCTATTCTACTTTCATACTTAAACTCTAAAGTTAAATGTATGATATGCAAGTTTGCCATGATATGCAAGTTTACTATGATGTGTTATGCAAGTTCATCAAGTTATGTTATGCAAGTTTGATATGCAAGTTTGTCATATGATATGCAAGTTATGTTATGCAAGTTTGATATGCAAGTTTGTCATATGATATGCAGTTATGTTATGCAAGTTTGTCATATGATATGCAAGTTATGTTATGCAAGTTTGGGTTGATCCTTTTGTTCATGTTATCATGTTATGCAAGCTTATCTTGAGTATGTGAACATAAAGCTTCAAGCTTTATGCTAAAGGTTGCATTTTGGCAACATGTAAGTTATCATATCTCTTATGATAACTTGCATGTGAGGCTAAATGCGAACTTATGGCCATTTCTATATGTCATTTATCACCACGTATCACCAATAGGCTAAGTTTGGTTTTATGCATGCTTTTGAGGCCTAAAAATGTAATATGCAAGTGTATGAACATATGAACATTTCATATGCCACCATGTTAAACTTGTGGCTTCAATACCTTTATGTCATGATTATGCCAAGTTCCCTCTTTCTATCCTTTATGCGCTATTGCGATATGTAAGCGATGGGATTGCGTTTGGGGTTGGGTAAACTTAAAAGACATAAAAACATAAGCTTGGGAATTTACCTATTAAGTTAGGTCTACCCATTGGGAATTTACCTATTAAGTTAGGTCTACCCAATTGCTTGAAAATTTGTAACATGTTTTGGAAACATGATGGACATGACACTTAGAAAAGATAAGTGTGACCAACTCGAGGTTGGGTTGAGTTTGTAGCGTAAACCTACCCGGAACCGACCGGCTTAACTAGTTGCTACAAACAATAGGACCCAATGTGAGAAGTTGGCCATGTTGTACCTTGAACCCGAGGTTAGACCAAGTTGTGGTGTAAAGCTACCCGGAACCGACCGGCTTAACTAGTAACCACAACAAGGTCTAATGTGAGAGGTTAAGGCGCAGTAAATTAACTAATGCCTCGTGATTAGGGTTAAGTCATGGTCCACTTAATACTTAACCAATTTGGGCTTGGTAGATTAGTCAGGGTTAAGTCGTGAACTCATCGTTACACTTAACCAAGTTAATCCATGATTATCAAGATGGTTAAACCGTACTTAACCCACTAGAAAAATCCTAGCAATGGGGGCCCACTCCAGCAGTAATCCCAGTTTGTATCATTAAAGCCCTAGGGACTAGGCTAGGGAGGGGGCACGATTACTGGGCTGGAGGTAAGCGACCAAATAAACGACGGCCGGGTGGTACGCCGATGTAGTTCCGGACGGACTATGGTCGTGCACGTAGTCCGTATTTGGAGAAGTCACCCATGGGTACCAGTAGATCGAGACTGTGCACTCATGTTTATGGTTTCCAGGGGTTGGCACCCTAGGGCTTGATACACCCGAAGGGTGGACCCGGCACAGTTCGACTACAATTATGTTATTGGGCCGTATTGACACCAACACGTGACGAGTTAGGCTTAGGGAGCCGATCGACTAGACCGTTTGGTTGGACCTTGTATTAGGGTCATTTCATGTTATTGGGCCAAAGCTTGGGCCAAGGGATCAATACTTGTTTATTCCAGTCATGTTAGTTTGCTAGTACACCTGTGGTGCAAAACCTTAAACCTGATTATGCGATGACACCTTTATCTACCTTGTTAGTTAATCACCATGCTAGTATATTGTTATCCTTATGATCATACCTGCTTCTCATGCCAGTTAACTTTATCAGTTTACATTGATTGTAGTCGGGCTTACTCAGTCTTTTTGACTGACCTGTTTTCTTTCGCCTCTTTTCTTCCGTTCCCCCCCCCCCACCAGGTTCTCAGGGAGGGAATATTGGAGCTTAGCTGGATTTCTGATCGCTTGCTTGTGGGATTTTAGCTCATGTACGGTCTTGACATGAAGCTAGCTATGGTTATCACTTATTTTGGGGATAGTACTTATGTATTTCAGTTTTTCAGTAATGTTGTTTTTATCTAGACTTGTGTATTTGGAAAGTTAACATTATGTTGTACTAGACTTGTTTTGAAATGGTTTGAAAATCTTCCGCTGTTTTATCTATGTTATTTACTCTGTTTACATATATACATATGTTCTTGTTCTGCCTTGATATATCATTATGCATGTTTACCTGGTTCAAACGCCCCTCCAAAGTCAGAGTGCTTGCAAGAGACACCCTGGCGGAGGCGGGGTGTTACATTTGGTATCAGAGCATATGGTTTACGAGAAGGAACAAAAAGGTTTTTAGAAAACTTTTTGAAAAACTATTTTCAAAACCAAGTATAAAGTATTTTCCAAAGAAAAGTCTAGTTTATTTTAAAGGCTATTCCCCAAAAAGCCATTAGCAAAATTCCTTCGTTTTCTCCATTCTGAATCTATCTTTTTCTTCGTTTTCAATATGGCCAATAACTTTGCCATTCCGGACGGAGTACACATACCTGTTTGGTATAGGAGACTTTTGGAGGCTAGGGCGACCGAAGCCGGCCCCGCAAATATTACTCCTCCTCCGGTAGTTGATGTTCCTCCTCCTCCTGTCGCTGAGGTTCCTCTTCCTCCTCCCCCTCAGCATCCACAAAAGGATTTCGTGGAGATTTGCAAAGACTTTAGGGCGATGGGTTGCAAGAATTTCATTGGAACCGAGACTTTCGTAGAGGCCAGGAATTGGTTGAAAGAAACCGAAGATCTTTTTGCCTTCTTTGATATAGATGACCGTAGGAAGGTTTTATTAGCAGTGTGGTTGCTAAAGGAAGAAGCTGCACGTTGGTGGGTGGTCTCCACCGCTACTAGGCCAATGGAGACTTGGGATGACTTTCGGGGAAAGTTTGGACTAAGGTTCCTATCACTGAAGCAAGGGGACATGACTATTAGGGAATACATAGATAAGTTTAATCAACTGGCTCGGGTCGGTTTAGACTTGGTTAACACAGCTTAGAAAAAGGCCCTATACTTTGCTCTAGGATTAAACGAGCCATTACATGGTTTAGCCATGTCTCATATACCTTTGGGGGCAACTTTCGAGAGCTTGGTGAATATGGCCCTACTCAATGAAGAGAATAGGAGTGACAAGAAGGAGGAGAAGTCTAAAGATAAGAAGGAAAAGAGGTGCTTTACTTGTGGAGGCTCGACTCATCTAAACAAGGATTGCAGAAAAAGGAAGGGCACTTGCTTTAACTGTGGAGAAATGGGACACTTCACTAGGGATTGCCCGAAGAAGCAAGGGCAAGCCAGGGTCAGACTCAGCGTGCTGGACCTTCGGGAGGGCAAGTTCATGCTCTCAATGCCGCTCCAGTTCCTGATCGAGGTAGTATTTCTGTTGAAAGTCTTGTATATATTTCTGATTTTCCCAGTTCGTATCTTGTTTGATTGTGGTGCATCACATAGTTTATCTCGTCTGATCTAGTTGAAAGTTTGCACCTAAGTACTAGTCTAGTTAATGATCCCGTGTGTGTTTCAAATCCAATTGGGGGTTCCGCCCATTTGTCTATTATCTACGTGGATTTGAAAATCTCTATCTTAGTGTAGAGTTCTCGTGTGATGCTTATATTCTCGGTTTCATGGGGTATGGGTTGATTTTGGGCATGGATGGGTTGTCCAAGTTGTGGAGCCATCCTTGATTTTTGAGCATAGGGTTGTGAGGCTTATGACTCGCCTCGGTAATACCCTAAAAATTTCTCGTAACCCTATGAGTCCCGTCATGTTGTGTTGTCTTGAATCCCTCAACTCGTCTATCGATAGTTTGCAACCGGTGAGGGTGGTCCGAGAATATCCTGATATCTTGGGGGAAGTGAAGGGGGTTACCCCTAAACGAGAGATAGATTTCCGCATTTATCTGGTTGATAATGCCAAGAAAGTTTCGTGGCCGGTAAGGCACATGGCCCCGCAAGATGAGAGTTAAGAAAGCAAGTCAAGGAGTTGCTTAAGAAGAACTTCATTAGATGAAGTATATCTGAATGGGGAGCGCCTGTAGTATTTACTACCAAGACAGATGGTTCTCTTCGACTTTGTGTCGATTATCGTGAGTTAAAGAGAATAGACAACCATTGCCAAGGATCGATGATTTGTTTGATCAGCTTGTAGGAACATCTGTTCCATCAGCTCAGAATAGCCGAGGATAGTATAGACAAGACTGCGTCCAGAACTCCAGATGGATTCTTAGAATGGCTGGTCATGCCATTCGCACCTACCTACTTCGTGGACTTGATGAGTAGGGTGTTCAGGGAGTTCTTGAACAAGTTTGTCGTGGTCTTCGTAGATGATATTCTGATCTTCTCTAAGGATGAGGAAGAGCATGCAAGGCATCTCGTTGAGGTGATGGATATGCTTAGAGCACATCAGTTGAAGGCCAAGTTCTCCAAGTGTCATTTTGGAGAAAAAGGAGTTAGATTTCTTGGGCACATAGTTTCTAAGCAAGGCTTAGCGGTGGATCCCGCTAAGGTAGTTGCAGTTCAGGATTGGAAGACTCCAAGGAATGCAACCGAAGTAAGAAGTTCTCTCAGTTTAGTTAGTTAGTTAGCGTCCCTTGAGCTTAGACCTACCCTTCTTGATCAAGTTGGGGCTTCGCAGAGAGAAGACCCTCAAATAGTTGAGATTATGGATAAGCTGATTCGAGGAGAGACGTCTAGTCATCTCGCTCGATATTCTATTGATGACAAGGGTTGGCTGAGGAGAGACGGAAGATTATGTGTTCCAATGGTAGAAGATTTAGTAAGAAAAGTTCTTGAGGAAGCGCATCGCTCTAAGTTGACTATACATCCGGGCGGAGATAAGATGTATAAAGATATGAAGTGCATTTTCTTTTGGCCTGGGATGAAGAAGGATGTGGCAGAGTTTGTCTCTAGATGTATCATTTGCCAGCAAGTTAAGGCCGAGTCAAAGAAGCCCGGTGGGCTATTGCATCCTCTAGACGTTCCACTATGGAAGTGGGAGAGTATTTCCATGGATTTTATCGATGGGCTACCAAGGTCAAGGAAAGGGAATACGAGCCTTTGGGTTATTGTGGATAGACTTACGAAAAGTGCTCATTTCATTCCGGTAAAGAGCAAGAGGACCGCATCTTGGCTAGCGTCTGTATATCTTCGTGAGATTGTGAGACTACATGGAGTCCCTTCTAGTATTGTCAGTGACCGTGACCCAATCTTTACAAGTCAATTCTGGAATAGCTTGCAAGAAGCTATGGGCACAAAGTTGAATCTAAGTACGGCTTATCACCCACAGACGGACGGTCAAACCGAAAGGGTGAATAGGGTACTCGAGGATCTGTTGAGGCTTTGTATTCTGGATTTTGGTGGTACTTGGGAAGACCATCTTCCTCTTGTTGAGTTTGCATATAATAACAGTTATCAGGCAAGCATAGGGATGACACCATTTGAAGCTTTATATGGGAGGCCGTGCAAGTCGCCTACATGTTGGTGGGAGACTACAGATAAGCTTATACTTGGGCCTGATCTGATCAGAGATACATCCGAGAAGGTCGAGTTGATTCGGAGACGGATGAAAGCGGCCCAAGACCGACAGAAATCCTATGCTGATAAGCGAAGAACTGATTTGGAGTTTGATGTTGGGGATATGGTTTTCATGATGGTTTCTCCTTTGCGGAATGTGGTCCGATTTGGAGCCGTTGGAAAGTTAGCACCGAGGTTTGTTGGACCATTCCCTATTATAGAGAGGATCGGGCAGATGGCTTATAGAGTGGAGTTGCCCGAGAAGCTTGCCGGAGTACACAATGTTTTTCATGTCTCGCATCTCCGGAAGTGTTTACATGAATCAGCAGAGGTTGTTGAGCCAACTGTTCTGAAAGATGTGGAAGTGGAGAAAGAGGCTACCTTGAGGAGAGCTCTGATTCGTATCTTGGGGACGGAGACCAAGAAGCTAAGGAATCGAGAGGTCAAGTTGGTGAAGGTTCAATGGGGTGAAGCCGAAGAAGACGCAACTTGGGAAGCCGAGGAGAAGATGCGTGGGCTTTATCCATTCCTTTTTGAGGGTACACTCTCAATATCTTTTCTTTGTTAGCATATCTTTCTCTTTGCTATCCATGTTTATCTAGTTTATCGTGTTAATCTTGTCATGAGAACCTTAGGTAGAAACCCTTTGGATGAAACACATGTTTGAAACATGTTATGCTTGGTGGTTGCAAGTGGTTGCAAGTGTTTGCAAGTGGTTACTCATGGATGCATTATACACGTTAGGCACTAGATCGGCTCACACACTCCTCATATTGCATATGCATGAGTGTTTATGCTTATTCATGGATGGAAATTTTTGTGTTATCACATGGATGTTGCATATGGATGTATGTTATGTGCACACATATAGATGTTATACATTATGTTAGGAATTGCATACATATGGATTCATTTCACTAACATAATTTGCATTGATGATATTTGCATTAGATCAGTACATATACACACACCTTTGCATATGTTCATACAACATTTAGAATCTTGTAAGGACAATGATTGCTCGTCGATGATGTTTTGAGTAGATGGATGATTGGATGGTAGGATACGTTCTTCCTAACTTGAAGATTTCGGGGACGAAATCCTTTAAGGAGGGGAGAATGTAACAACCCGTATTTTCAAAAACCTGTTATAACATAAATCGAGGCAGAATTTAATTCTAAAATCTGAATCAAGGGAAACGGGCTATGCCATTGCGTTCGTCTCGGAAAAATACGCGAAATAGAGTCCGAGTTTTCGAAAATCGGAGTCTGTTTGACCCGATTAAGGCCCAACGAAGTTTTCAGAAAAATCCAAAGTAAAAACAGATTTCAAATTCAAGTTTGAATTTGGAAATTTGGGCCAGTTTGGGCCAGGCGGGAAAATTCCCGCCAGAGCACCCAAGTCGACAGCCCTGTCGACTTGGGAGTCGACTTGGTTGGACCCAAGTCGACAGCCCTGTCGACTTGGTTGTCGACTTGGTCCAGCCGGGCTGTTTAGCCTGGTGCACCATTTAGAGATTGTGTTGAGCTTGGGGGCCAGATTCGGTTTTGAGGGCTGAGATTGCAACTAGGGTTTAATCCTATGGCCTAAAACACTTGCCTAATCTATAAATAAGGCCCTAACCTAACCCTAAATCATCATTATTCATTCATACAACTAAACTATGGCAAAATCAATCCTCTCATGGCCTCCACTCTCTTCATAAAATTCCTAAATAAATTTCTAAGTGATTTTCCATGCATACAAGTGTTTTCAAACTTGTATGAGCATCATTAGCTTGCATTCAAGTCAAGTTTCTATATTTGCATCATAAAGAAAGAGTTTTGATCATTTTGGCTCAAGGGAGCTTGCATTTTGGGTTTAATTGATTTCATAAGGGCTTTGTCATATTTTTGTGACTTCTTGAGCATTGTAAGCCCTATTCTACTTTCATACTTAAACTCTAAAGTTAAATGTATGATATGCAAGTTTGCCATGATATGCAAGTTTACTATGATGTGTTATGCAAGTTCATCAAGTTATGTTATGCAAGTTTGATATGCAAGTTTGTCATATGATATGCAAGTTATGTTATGCAAGTTTGATATGCAAGTTTGTCATATGATATGCAAGTTATGTTATGCAAGTTTGATATGCAAGTTTGTCATATGATATGCAAGTTATGTTATGCAAGTTTGGGTTGAACCTTTTGTTCATGTTATCATGTTATGCAAGCTTATCTTGAGTATGTGAACATAAAGCTTCAAGCTTTATGCTAAAGGTTGCATTTTGGCAAC
Source organism: Allium sativum (assembly GCA_030737875.1). Taxonomy (NCBI): domain Eukaryota; kingdom Viridiplantae; phylum Streptophyta; class Magnoliopsida; order Asparagales; family Amaryllidaceae; genus Allium; species Allium sativum. The sequence goes on along the minus strand of CM060922.1, from coordinate 313,124,353 downwards.
ATGTAAGTTATCATATCTCTTATGATAACTTGCATGTGAGGCTAAATGCGAACTTATGGCCATTTCTACATGTCATTTATCACCATGTATCACCAATAGGCTAAGTTTGGTTTTATGCATGCTTTTGAGGCCTAAAAATGTAATATGCAAGTGTATGAACATATGAACATTTCATATGCCACCATGTTAAACTTGTGGCTTCAATACCTTTATGTCATGATTATGCCAAGTTCCCTCTTTCTATCCTTTATGCGCTATTGTGATATGTAAGCGATGGGATTGCGTTTGGGGTTGGGTAAACTTAAAAGACATAAAAACATAAGCTTGGGAATTTACCTATTAAGTTAGGTCTACCCATTGGGAATTTACCTATTAAGTTAGGTCTACCCAATTGCTTGAAAATTTGTAACATGTTTTGGAAACATGATGGACATGACACTTAGAAAAGATAAGTGTGACCAACTCGAGGTTGGGTTGAGTTTGTAGCGTAAACCTACCCGGAACCGACCGGCTTAACTAGTTGCTACAAACAATAGGACCCAATGTGAGAAGTTGGCCATGTTGTACCTTGAACCCGAGGTTAGACCAAGTTGTGGTGTAAAGCTACCCGGAACCGACCGGCTTAACTAGTAACCACAACAAGGTCTAATGTGAGAGGTTAAGGCGCAGTAAATTAACTAATGCCTCGTGATTAGGGTTAAGTCATGGTCCACTTAATACTTAACCAATTTGGGCTTGGTAGATTAGTCAGGGTTAAGTCGTGAACTCATCGTTACACTTAACCAAGTTAATCCATGATTATCAAGAGGGTTAAACCGTACTTAACCCACTAGAAAAATCCTAGCAATGGGGGCTCACTGCAGCAGTAATCCCAGTTTGTATCATTAAAGCCCTAGGGACTAGGCTAGGGAGGGGGCACGATTACTGGGCTGGAGGTAAGCGACCAAATAAACGACGGCCGGGTGGTACGCCGATGTAGTTCCGGACGGACTTTGGTCGTGCACGTAGTCCGTATTTGGAGAAGTCACCCATGGGTACCAGTAGATCGAGACTGTGCACTCATGTTTATGGTGTCCAGGGGTTGGCACCCTAGGGCTTGATACACCCGAAGGGTGGACCCGGCACAGTTCGACTACAATTATGTTATTGGGCCGTATTGACACCAACACGTGACGAGTTAGGCTTAGGGAGCCGATCGACTAGACCGTTTGGTTGGACCTTGTATTAGGGTCATTTCATGTTATTGGGCCAAAGCTTGGGCCAAGGGATCAATACTTGTTTATTCCAGTCATGTTAGTTTGCTAGTACACCTGTGGTGCAAAACCTTAAACCTGATTATGCGATGACACCTTTATCTACCTTGTTAGTTAATCACCATGCTAGTATGTTGTTATCCTTATGATCATACCTGCTTCTCATGCCAGTTAACTTTATCAGTTTACATTGATTTTAGTAGGGCTTACTCAGTCTTTTTGACTGACCTGTTTTCTTTCGCCTCTTTTCTTCCGTTTCCGCCCCCTCCCCCCCCCCCCCCCCCCCACAGGTTCTCAGGGAGGGAATATTGGAGCTTACCTGGATTTCTGATTGCTTGCTTGTGGGATTTTAGCTCATGTACGGTCTTGACATGAAGCTAGCTATGGTTATCACTTATTTTGGGTATAGTACTTATGTATTTCAGTTTTTTAGTAATGTTGTTTTTATCTAGACTTGTGTATTTGGAAAGTTAACATTATGTTGTACCAGACTTGTTTTGAAATGGTTTGAAAATCTTCCGCTGTTTTATCTATGTTATTTACTCTGTTTACATGTATACATATGTTCTTGTTCTGCCTTGATATATCATTATGCATGTTTACCTGGTTCAAACGCCCCTCCAAAGTCAGAGTGCTTGCAAGAGACACCCTGGCGGAGGTGGGGTGTTACATTCACATTTCAATCTAATTGCAAATTCATTAAAACTCCCTTTACTGGGTTAAAGAACTAATGTCATTAAAAACACAGTTCACGATAAAGCCAAATCACATTCTATTTATTATCGTGTTAAAGAACAAGTGTTATTTAAAACACCCTTCACGATAAACCCACAAATCAATTCTATTCAAAACCCATTTCAAATCCAATTTATTTATTTAAAAATAAATGGGTTTTAATTTTAGTTCAAAACTAGTTCATTTCGATAAAAATCTATTTTTATCTTTTCAAATATGGAGTTTTTCATCCCAATTTTTCCCAAATCATTTCTTATGATTTTACACAAATTATTACTATTTTTAATAATTTTATCAAGGCCCGTACAGTCGATTTCCATCAATGGCCATCGAACTGCACTTACATCGACCTTTTCCAAATTTGATTTGGACGTATCTCCAAATCCAACCGTTAGATTTCAAATTTCTAATATTCGTTAGAAAGCTCTTTTTGATACGAACCTAACGGTTCCGGTTTTAGGAGAATCTAACGGTCGGATCTCCCGTAATGTCCGTTCGAAATCAATGGTCGAAATTCACGAACTGCAGCGGCGCGGCACGTTCTATTCAGGCCATTATATTTTGTATATAATATATATTTCATCGATTTCCTTTTAAAACGTATTTTATAAATCGTTCTAAATTCGTTGTAAAAACATTTCAACTTCCATTTCCAATTCAAATCAAAATTGAAATTTTCCTTGTAAATTCATTTTAAATTCATTTCAATTTAATTCAAATTTCGATTCAATTTGAATTTATTTCAAATCGATTTTTATTCTATTTCAATTCGTTTTCAATTCAGTTCGAATTCGTTTTATATTCAATTCAATTCGAATTCGTTATATATTCAATTCTATTCGAATTCGTTTTATATTCAATTCAATTATATAAAAACGAATATAATCGATATAAATATCGTTCGCGTCAAAATAGCGCATCTCTGATCAACACGGCTTTATATATTTCAATAATCCCGTTATTCTATTCAACAAATGAATATTTATCATATTCAATACATGAATCTATATTTTTGTCAACACATGACTAATCTCAGCGAATGAGTATTGTCCACGTGTGACTATTTTTGTTATTTAATATATTTTATAAAAATCATGGGATCTATCGTTTGATTTCAAATCAGACCCCAACCATAAACTAGTAAGAGAACGACTCCCTGAATATTAACCCCGAAGGCCGAAACCAACATCAGATCAATATCCAGGAGACCACTCATCTTATCTATTTTCCAGTTATTTTCTAATTTTATATCTAATAAAGATGTAAATTTTATAGTTAAAATATTTCGTTCAACACATGACTAATCTCAACGGATGAGTACGATCAACACATGAACCTTTATTTTATAATATTCTTTATTTTCTAAATTGGAATGAGGCCCAATCAATTACCATACAAAGTTAATTATATGGATTCCATACAACACATGTATATAATAGCAACGATACATAATCAACCATCATCCAAAGTGCACTACACTGTATAAGCATCAAATATAGATATCTAACGCTTATAACAGCCTGTTAATCAATCGATCGACATACAACTAATTATTGGGATTAGTGTATGCCGTATTTTATCCTAATACCCGTGTGGGGTTTCAAACAATCAAACACATATTTTATTTGTCCAGTTGGGCGATGTGTAAAATTTATCGTCCCAATCAATATCAATCAAATCAGTGTATATAAACAAATCTCCGATTTGTTTATAAATATTTATTTTAAATACACGTTAAAAATTCTATTTTCAACTATAAAATATTTTCCACTATGAAATATTTTATTTCATTTCACATCACATCACACAATCAACTACACATCAAAATCAAACAAACAAGCGTACAAGCCGTCCATGGTCTGTGGACGACGGGTGTCGGGTGCTACTAAACACCGTCTGCATCCTAGTATATATATTTTTAACTAGAAAAGGAAATTTAGAGTGAGACGTTCTCACCAAAGCTATCCCAATTCCACGACACTTCAACTGCAGGAAATCATCACTGTTCTCGCCTTTTGTCACTTTCGTTGCCCGTAGCCACTACATATATAAAAATTATATTTTTATATCGCTCTTTGTATATGAAAATCGTATTTTCATATAATTAAAAATCTTATCTTTACATCAAAAAAAACTAATCTTTAACATTGTAAAAATCTAATCTTTCTATATTTTTTTCTTAGATCTCGTCTTTCTAGTTTTAAAAACCTCGCCTTTCTAGTTTTTAAAAAAATCTCGCCTTTCTAGTTTTAAAAAAATCTCGCCTTTCTAGTTTTAAAAAAATCCAACCTTTTCTAAATTTCATATACGATAAAAATCATATCTTTTAACTTCTACTTACATATGAAAAATCCGATCTTTTTATTTCCTTTCTGTAAAATAAAAATCATAACTTTAAAACGATGCTCATACAATAAAAATCCTATCTTTACACGGATAAAAATCCCATTTTTATAGGAATAAAAATCGTACCTCCATACGCATAAAAATCTCAACTTTATAAACTTTTATATTTTCAAAAACCATTCTAATTTCAGTTTTTTCTTAAAATCATATAAATTTCAGTTTTCAAATCAAATAAAATCAGTTTTAAAATCAAATAAATTTCAGTTTTCAAATCAAATAAAATCAGTTTTAAAATCAAATAAATTTCAGTTTTCAAATCAAATAAAATCAGTTTTAAAATCAAATAAATTGATAACTGAAAATAGAAAAAAAAAAACTTACAGCTCGAGGGGGGGAGGGCACGGCGGTTTTTGAAGAGGAGGGAGAGGCGCAGGGTGCTGGCGAGGTGGGTGGCGCGCGCAGGTCGTTGGTGGGTGATGGGTGGACGGAGGCGGCTTGCGTTGGGTTTAGGGGGTGCGAGGTGGGTTCGGGGGCGCGAGGTCATGCGAAGGAGGACGGCGCGCTGGGGGGAAAAGGAGGAGGGTGAAGAAGGGCGCCTCTGGTGGTGATGGGAGGCGAGGCGTTGGCCTCGACGACGGCGCTGGGAAGAATCACGCGGTGCCTCTATTTTTTTTGTTTTTTTTGTTCGATCTGAAATGGACCAGGAGGAAGAGAGAGATATGAGGGTTGAGTTGGATTTAAATATATATATATATAATTATTTTGTTTTCCAATTCCAAAAGTAACATTCTCCTTCAAACTCTAAATCCAACCCACCGACTATCGCCCCTAGCTAAATACCCCCATTCCGAATACAATAGGACATGTTTCGCAAGCCAATTCGACTGTTACGATCAGTTTCCGTTGAATTTAAAATATAAATCTTTATATATTCAGTTTAAATATACATTTCAATTTACCGGGGCCACATACTAACTCGAAAAATTCCCGAAAAATATTTTCTAGCTTCGTATCGACGATATGGTCCTAACAAAACTAGTTTCATCGAATTCTGAGTCCGTTGGAAAAATGGTCATTTTCCAGTCGATTAAAATCAACTTAAACTGGTCAAACACGTTTTCCTTTGCCACGCTCACATATTGATTCGAAAAATTATGAAATTTGGAATCTAGCAATAATTTGACATCACGGATCCAACAAAAGTGGTTTCGTCGAAATCCGAGGTCGTTTGCAAAATTTCCATTTTTAAGGGCCTGAATTCCATAGCGACTATTCAGGATTTTCATTTGGACATATCTTTTGATTCCCGCTATGAAATTTTGATTTTTCGGATTCATTGTAAAGATATTATCAATTAGATTCTATTATTTTTGGTTTCGCTAAATTCCGGTTTATTTTGAATCCTGTACATTCATTTGAAGTTTGAAATCGAATTATCGAACTACCGCGCCATTTTCGATTCCTTTTATAATTATAAATAATTATTTATATTCTAACGACGACGTACATAATATATACGTTCGAATTATATTCAAAATAAATTTCTCGTCGATATTATTTAAAATAAATCATTTTAAATGTTCAAAATTCGCTAAAATTGCCAAAATAAAAATTTTAAACTGGCTCGCATTTCCTGGTTGTTACATTCCCAAAACAACTTGTTTCTTTCAAACCATCTTTTTAAAGCAGCAATCTGTCACTTAGAAATTCAAAAACAAATATTGAGGATGTTACAATCATTATCAATATTATTTCCTAGCGACCGAAGTGAGTTCAGTGTTGTATTACTTTCAAAACCCATTTAAAATGATTTTAATCCAAATCTTGCTAAAATAATATTATACCACTTGATAATATACCTGTAAATACTCTTATAACTTCCTGGGATTTCGAATTCAAGTTCTGGTTTGAATATATTTTTGGTTCATCTCATTCGTATAATTTATTCTTATACGATTTCAATTTGGTTATATATAACTGTCTTCATGTCATAACCTGTTACCAGATTATAATAGCAATCAACACAGCTATTCATAATAATTTCAGAAAATTACTCTTTTATATCAAAATTTAATTTTTGGTAGAATTATTTGACTTACCCATCTCTCAGAACAATATTGTGTCGAATTACTCTATTCAAGTGCTTAGAAACACTTATCGATACAGTTTGCACTCCTATATAAATCAAAATTCATAAACTACTCGATAAAACAATCAAGACAATATAAAATAGTTTTTATATTATTTAACAAATACATGCTCATATATGTACACTAAAACTCAATCTAGGGTATTACTAACCCCATCTCTATCGAGTTACGCCATAGAGCCAAGGTTATTACTAAACTATTAACTCTAATACCAACTGTAACGACCAGATATTTCCGATCCTGATTATCGATACTAATACATATCATGTATCACATATCTACTAATAAAACACCAGAAATTCATAGGTCGTTAATAGAAAGAAGTTAAATAGTGAGAAATAGAAAGAAAAGAAAGTTACAATAGAGGAAAAAGAAGAACATAACACAACAGAATCAGAGTATAACGAATCTCACAGCCGAACCTAATAAAATATATTACAATACTTGAAATAAAAAACAGGTATTTATACTTATACACATCATCACAGTACAACATATATACAACCTAGCGGAAACAAAATTTGTCTATCTAACGCTAAAGCATCCTGCTCTAGCTCCTCCAAGTATATGTAAAATCCTAAAACCACTTGACTGCCCATACAAATTTGGGCACCGAAGATTTTAAGGGAAAACATAAAAAAATAAACTCTGGGTTAGTCATGGGATTGGTGTGAGTAAATGATTATAAAACAACTTGATTTAACGTTTAAAAATCCTTTTAGAATAAAGGATAATCGTAAGACTGATCCACACATAAACTACCTTACGATAACCGAAAATATTCTTGATATTAAAACTATTCTGATATTATAACAGTGTCTAGATCAAATAAATAACAATCTAGCAAAAAGATTACATCTCACCCTCCACATACATAGTATACAATCAAAACCGTGGGTGCTTATTGGGTAATGGATTCCGATTATGACAAGGTATGGAGCCACCTTCCGTTAGTGTATCTCTAGAGGGGAATACAATGGGTTCAACAAGAACATCTTGCAACCCAGCCACACATGACCGACCACTCATTTCGCTTGAGTTTATTGAATGTATATCACCAACGGTTGGGCTCAAACCACCGTTTCCTGAAAGGGACAACATCGAAAAGAGTAAAGAAGGAAATTAATTTTCTCTAGATAGGTGATAATTCACCCTACTTGGGAGCGACCCACTTAGCTATGCTGCCTGCCCGATTTTTGTCAATTCCCGGTTGTGAGGCTTGAGGTTAGAATTTAACTTTAGAATATCTGTCTACCATTAACTTTGAATGCCAAATTCCCAGATACATCAAATCACTAATTGACGTCCACAAAAATACTCTGGGTATTAGCTAGCACCAACAGAAGTACGCTTGTAAAAATCAATGTACATGACTCTTAAGAAATACTCTATCAGACATTCGTTCATACAAGTCATCCAGGAACAAGATGAGCAGAAGGCACTCTCTTACTGCATTCAATATAGGAATCAACCCATAGATCAGTAGCGAGCAGTCCTTGCCAATCCGGAAATTTCAATTACGACAGAATCACTGCTGAAAAATCTCTAGCAGCTAACCAGAGAATTTCAAGAAGTAGTTCTCCCACTTATGAAGATTTACGGTCTTCAATTCTTTAAAATTTTGTAATCATCCTTGCAAGTTAGTTTACATAAAGTTGGTTCGAAGTGGTTTTGAGTCCAGTTCCCATTTCGGTCTCTTCGAACTAACACGTAAGGAATATTTATTTGATAGTCGATGTTTTCACTATCAAATTTAAACAGTGCAGATGAGTAAAACTTATTTATTTAAATTTACTTTGTATTATATATATTTTCATAACATAACAATTCAAGTAAATTACTTATACAACCTTATTTCAAATTTGCAGAACAATAATCAGCACCAGACGATTAAAATTAAATAAAACGTATCAACGTTTTATTTTAATTCTTTCATATTCGATTTATCACCACATAGCACAACAGATGATTAACAATAATATTCAACACAAAATTAACATCCAATACTAATTCGACCTTTTTATTTCAAACAAATAATAATTGAAATATCTGATCTTGGATAATGACTTATTTCACATACCTACTTATCAAAATCTATGGAAATGAATTAATCGATTTTATTTATACTTCTATTTCTATTTAATAGACTACATATAAATATATAAATATTTCAGATTCAAACTCAAGTTTACACGTTAACGTCTCTTTTGCAATTACGAAATAATTCAGCAGATTCCGATCCTTCTTCTTGTTATTCACTTATTTATTTATATATTTATCTTTAACTCCAATTTAAGTTTTATTTAAATTAGATAAAAAAATCTTAACAGACCCAATATAGCCAAGCCCATATAGCCCAATCGTCTCATGTCGACTTCCTTAAACCCGTCCTCCTCTTCTCTACTTTTTATTCTATTTTATGTGTATAAAATGTTTTAGTTTGAATTTAGTTTAAAGCAACATTTTTTTCCTTTCTGGCCCAAAGCCTGCTCATAATTTTTGGCTCATACCCATTCTTCACATTTCCTCTTGCGTCCCTTTTCTTCTCCTGATCAAAACACTTCCCAATACTTTCTTCTTCCATTTCCTTTTATTCTTCTAACTTTTGTGCATGGTATGCGTGGTGCACATGCACCGTTACTCTGTCGGTTATCTCGACTCCGGCATCACCACCACAAATGTAGGTACCACTCCAGAAGTCTAACCCCATCACTAGAAGTGACCAAATTTCCCTGTAGCCAAAATTTAATGTTCAACCACAGTTTAAAAATTAACACCTCCACTACATCGCCTTTGACCGCCACCACACACCTTTGTTCACCATTTGACTTCACCCTAAGCTCGATAACCGCCCTCTCCTTCGATCACCGCTGATTCACAACCCAATACTTCGCCATTGACACTACAGTTCATCGTATTTGCGAGCCCACCCAAAATAGTAGTTTGCCCTTATTTCGATCAAATTCACTTAATTTACTAGTTTAAAAATTAAATTGTATTTTTTCCTAGTTCCCCAACCTCCTACCTTACTTCAGCTCTGGTGCCAACGTCCACGGTCACCCATATCGCCATAATTTGACCCAAGTTCAAGGTTTGATCAACTTCAAAATTCTCATAACCTATTGAATTAAAAATTGAGATTTGATTATCTAAATTCACTATTTTCTATGACCAATCCATCATATATTTGAAATATAATAAAATGATATTTCAAAACAAAAAAACTTACTATAACCTTACATTTTTAAATGATATATGCTTTAGTTTGAACTGCAACTAATTTTAGAACATATATAGGACAGAAACACACCACTTTCATGTTGAACATCTGGGTTATAACATACTAGATTTTTTGTTAATGAATTTTGAAATACTTGGAGATGAAGATATTCTTTTGTTAAACTCACAGGCCATTTCTAACTGGCTTACAATGATCAATTCCAAGCAAAAACAAGATGGATCTATTTTCTTGTACCATTAGTGGTAATTGCTTAAATACAAAGATTTGCATCAATATATATATATATATATATATATATATATATATATATATATATATATATATATACATACATACCAAAATAGAATTAAACCTTTATGGTTTACTCACTTTGTGTTTCTTTTTAAATTCTGTTCTTTATTGGTTTCCTTTTCCAGTTTCAACTCAGTAATATTGGTTCATTTCAAGCATTTAACAACATGATGATTTGTCCATAGATGATAGAAACACACTCGAGAAGCATATATGTATTTATAGAAGTTTGGATCATAAGAAATATAAATCTTGAAATATGTTAAAAAGGAAAATACGTTTAGTTTACTCACAAATATAAACTACTATGTTCTGTTTTTTTGTCTCAGGTATGTTCGACTTTCAAAGCATAATTTGACACTTCAAAATATTTAGGTTCAGTATACTGGGCACCTATCAGCATGTATGAAGTTTGAATCCAGCTTACAAATTAACATAAACAGTAAACAAAAATTCATATATTTACTCACCAAAATACTTGTTCACTATCTTGTGAAATTTTCAGATTTTACTCTGTTTTTTTTTCAAACTCCAGACTTTTTTTTCTCTTCTCCCTTCAGGATTTTGATTACAGTTTCAGTATACTATTATTGCCATTCTCTCAAGTTTTGCTCCATAATTCAAGCCGTTATTTCACTGTTTTCATACACTGATTTAGTTCGAATTTTGCTTTCTTTGTTTCTCTGTTTTCCAGTAAAGTAATGTGTGTTTGTGTGCGAGCTTATATGTGTATTTATAGGTGAACAAATGAGGCTTTAGTCAGCTAATTCTTAAGGGTTATAGGGTAGATATTGAAGCATGTAGGATATAGGTTGCAACAGTATTTAAGAGGTGATGTTGTTTTTGATTGAACAATTATTACAGTACACAACTTTGCCTCTAAGCAAGGTTAGTATGCCATGTTTTTTCTGCACTTACATGTACATGTCCTTGTGTGTCCTGTATACATAAAAAAATCACCCTTAATCCCTAAGCAAGAATCAACCATTAAATGGCCATGATCCCTTCCCTTCCTATCAAAGTTAATGCTAGGATGATTTTCATATTTTTATGCAGGGTCTTGTATACATCTCATGTTTAGCTGGTCATTTCTCTTTCAATCAAATACTAGGTTGTGTTACTTTAGGTCTTGCACATGGTGAAATTGCTTTAAATAAAAGTGTATCAAATCTGCAAACCCATCTTTATTTGCGAGTTGTTTGCTTTCATTTCCTATGCTGTTAGTCTAGGTTGTCTAAATTATTTCTTTTCCAGATGGCAGCCTTATGTTCTTTTCTATCATTTCTACTCAAATACTTAGGTCTAGGCATCTAAGTTTCAGCTTATACTTCCTATGCAAGCTATTTGCTTTTATTTCCTTTCTCGATGTTAAAGTATTTTCATAAACCCAATTTTAGAAGCCTAGTTGATCTTACTAAATTGTTAAATCCCACTTCTATTTTATAGGTAACTATATGCATACATTTAGAGGCATATGTAATGTATATAAATTGAATTCATACATGACTCATGTATATATACATTTACATACATATATTGCACCGACAAAATAGAATTACGTTTTGAATTTTAAGCTTTAACTCAATTAAGTTAATTTTGTATACATATATAATTTCCACACATATATGTATATACTTCACTTATATACAATAATTAGAGCAATATCATAAGTTACTTGTTTTAGTTTAGTTCTAACTGATTTGATTTTTAGTTTGATTTGCTTTCTTGTAAGAAAATGAAATTCTAAAATTACCACAAGAAGATTATCTAGGAAATTTTACTTTGATTTATTAACAGGATTCTACAATAACTACTATTACAAGGGAAGATATTTAAGAAATATTAATTCTTCTTACATATATTCATTTATATGGATTTGATAAAAAATATTGGATTTTATCTGGTTTACTTTTCAAATAAACAGATTCCAAGTTTTACATGCTTATATACTCATATACAGATGAATACAATAAATTTGAATTATACACATAGAAAATTATATGATAATTGTTTATCCTGAATTTTCTATAATATTTAAATCTAATATTATTTGTTTGAACTTAATAACTAGTATAATTTATAAATTATAGATGATCAAATTTGTCCAAAAACTTGGTCGTTGTAGTAGATAAGTTCACATGGTTTGTGATGGAAACCCCACAAGGGTATTGGTATAATATTTGATTTACACTAATCCTAAGTTTTTAGGTTGTATGTTAATCGGTTGATTGACTCATCGATGTAAACGTTAATTATTTATTTAAAGCTTATATGGGTGTAGTTGCACTCTGGATGTGAACTGGATGTTTAGTCGTTGTTTATATCTATTGTTGGATACATATGATGTATGAAATCCATATAAATGGAATTATATGGTGCTTGATTGAATTTCATTCTAATTCAGGATAAAATGGAATATTTTAATAATATAATATTTAGTGAAAAATGAAAGTTTGTTTTTGATATTTGACTTTGGATGGACGCGAAGATATTGAAATATCGATGAATATTCCTACTGTAGCGAACATTTTTGAAGTAAATCTAATATACTTATAGCAAATCGAAGTTTTATTTTCCAAATAAATAGATTTTTTTAAATGAAGTTCAATTAGGCTATGTAGTAAATGTTTTAAAAGAAGTTTCTTTTCGAAAGTTTCTTGTTTAATTTTATAATGAATGTCAGGAAAGTTTGGACGTAAAATAACGAGCTTCGAAAAATAATATTATTTTATTCATTTAAATAATATTAAAATAGCTTAATATTGAGATAATTGATTTTAAAGGAAAATTATGGAAATTAAATTTCAAATGGTAGTTGAAAATAATTTAGATAATTTATAAATTATTTTGGAAACGTTTTCGATTTATTTTAATTTATAAATCCATTTGGGCTTGAATAGGACGAGTTATGCTGCGATAGTTCGCAAAGTTCAACCAGTAACTTCAAATTGACGTACCGGAAGATTCGACTGTCGAATTCTCCTAAAACAAAATGCATTGGGTCCATAATCATATGAGTTTTCAAATGAAATAAGAAATTTTAAATTCTAATGGTTTGATTTTAAAATGTTTTCAAATCTTTTTTAGAAAAGGTCGCTCTAGATGTAGTTCGGTGGTCGAAATTGGAAACCAATAGTAAAGGCCGTAATAAAATTATTAAAAATATGGATAAATTCTGATAAATCATAATAAATGATATAAAAAGATTTTGGATGAAAAACTCCAAGTTTTGGAAAGATAAAAGATATTTTAGCTGAATTAGCTAGTTAATAACTAGAATAAAGAATCCAATGGTTTTTAAATAACATATTGGATTGTGAATGGTTTAAAGACAACCAAGAGTTTTTCCAAACATATGAACTGGAATGGATTTGAATGGAAATAACCTTCAAATATTTCAGTCTTGCATTCTGTGATTGTACGGATACTGTTGAGAGGAATTTGGAAGATATGGATGTGGTTATTCCCAATACGGTTTCCGTTGGTTTCAGAATTTGATATTGAATATAAGTCGATACGATTTCTATTTAAAGTGTATTTAATATCAAATTGGATTTTGGGTTTGTCGTGAATGGTGCCTTTAATAACACTGTTCGTAAACCCGATTGAAATGGAATTTATGGAATAAATCTTTTAATTAAGATTAGATAGAATTCTCCAAGTAAAGTTTTCCAGTTTAATTAATTAAATTGGAATTAAATGGAAATCGATTTAGCAATAATCAAGATGAACCTCTATGGAGGAAGACCTTTATTATTTATGGAATTTAGAAGGCTTTGTCGTTATTCCGCTTATAGTATTAGTCTGATACAGAGATTTATATCGATTATAAACTGATTCGATTTCCGTGAAGATTCAATATTAAATGGAAGTTGATTTTTTGTTTATAGTGAACGATGTTTTGTACGAAATTTGTTATTTAACCCAGTTAAAGACTGAATTAATTTCCTAAAGTTGGTCAATCATTAAGTAATGAATTTTGGAGATTAAAACTAAGTTGGAATTTTTAGGAATCTTTAATTAGCTTTGAAATGTAAAGTGGTAATTAAGTTTACCGATAACACTATGGGTGTTTGATATGGACTATCACCAGTATTGCTCCATGGGATGAATAGGTTGAGATTGGAATAACAATACAAACGATTGCTTGGGTAAAGTTTGATAATCTTGATAAAGCTTATAAACCTTAAAATGTGAAATATATCATAAAATCTTTTGAAATGGTTTCCAAAGAAGGATTTATATGATAAGTTTAAATGATATAAATTTTTGATAAGATTTACGGGAATAATTCCTAGCGTAAAAGAATATTTGAATAAAAGAATATTCTGGACTGGAATGAGGTGCATGACCTTTATATATTACTTGAATTTAAAGATGCGCGAGTTATTCGGAAAGACTGGGTTTATCCCATTCTGAATAAATGTTACGACGATTAAATGTTGAAGATATTGAAGACGGTGGTCGAATGTAACAACCCCAATTCCGACAGACCGGTTTTTTTTTTCAAAATTCTAGTCTATCGAAAATCGTGTTGGTTTGCTCTGGTATCCTGCAGAAACGACAGAGATATAAAATATATCAGAGCTCAAAAAAACATCTCACAACTGAATGGATAAAATATAATGTAGTCAAAATATAGCCTTATCATAGTAATAATACTACCCAACTAGTATCCAAAACTATCACATCTCTACCACAAATATAACATGCAAGTATGTTACGAGGAGGGGGTCAGAACACAAGTTCTTGTGACTAGATTTAAACTACACATTTTGGATAATACTACATATACCATCCAGTTACATGTTCTTGTTTATTAGGTTACTTGGTTTAATAGGACTCAAGGCTTACACACACGTCGTACCCATTTATTTCCCAGTGAATTAACCTAATACAATATATATATGTAGCTACCCCCAATATTGAGTTACACCCCATGGTACCCCACTCTCACGGTCTCCACTGTAAAGCTAGAGTGATGTACGGATCTCTATATAACAGTGTTACGTTCCACATATATCTGCCACTACTATGTTACATAAGCTTACGGACTTCCACCTTCGATCGAATCAGATTCCATTACAGAGTAATGCCCTTGAGTCTACGATACACCACCCAGAGCATACATACATGTATCCAGACTTTCCCACGTACGTATCATCAATCGTCCTCGATGCCTTAACCACACATAACCTCTACTTTGCACCAAGTTTTATGGCAAGGCTGTACAAGAAACACGAAACTCGGTCGAGATATTTTCAGATATCTGTATAAACAGATGCTAAGGTCTGCATTTTCAGTGGCTATGGTCCTACCTGACCCGTCCCTCAACTAGGGAAAGATGAACAAGATTGAGAACTAACGATCTGGCCTACAAGCAACCAACAAACAACATATCCTAATTGGCATGTTCCTCATCCATAGCCTTGATAGAAAAAGGTCTATGGTCTTTTGGTTTAGTTCTCCATCTTTTTGCATTACGCATCACGTATCAAGCTGACTGTCGATGGCAGGTACCCGACGACTTGCTATCACCTAGGTTAGACCTATCGGTTATTCAAGAGTGGTCGTAACCTAGCCTAGTAACAAGGCTCCTCGGATCGTCGAATCACCTATGCTACCCTACAGTCTTTTGATCTCCCACTATCATGGAAATCAAGGCATACTCACTGGTAGAAATGCGAAGACCTACCCTTTATGAGCATAGTAGAACACTGTCACAGCATAGAGGGCTACCAGGAGTAACCTCCACGTCCCAGGAAGTCGCGTGCTTCTCCTTCCAGTCCTTCGGAGCCAGTAGAATAACAGAATAATCAGATGGACGTGTGCTCCACTTGTGCCTTATGACACCACGATGATCTGGCCCATTGGTTTATTCACCCTCAAACGTGTAGATTGGTCCCAACGCCTTTTTAATGTGTTATTAGACCCTATGTCTAAACATTCAATTATGTGCTTGCTCTACCTTATTAGGTTTCTAGTTTAACTTGGTTATCTCAAGTCATATTTACTTCCTATCCAAGTTACCAAGTTCTTTCCGAGCCCCTTATATCCCTAAGGAATGGACCCTTCTTGCTTATTAATTTCAGTCATGTTACTTTAACCATTTAAGTTTATTAATAAGTCCATAACATGTTATTCTCTAGATTGTAGTCCAAGGTCTGTAATCTACAATCTTTTTATATTATTCATTGTCCGATTCCATAGTTACAATAACATGTTCTACTTAATATGTAATTAAGTATATCTCAATTCACATGGTTTCTGTTTAACATGTCACTTATTGTTTATGATTAAATATAACTTATTTCATTCCATAAGTTTACCATATCCTTCCTCATTTAATCATAACTTCGCCTTATACTGTCACTATAACTTATCGTTGTTTAACTTAGTTCTCTTAACTAAGGTTTTCTAATAAGTTCCTCTCCATTAATATAACTTATGTTGTCCTTATCAGAAGATTTCAGATTCTCGTTCTCATAGATAACTTAATTTACAATTAAGTACAATTTATCTCATTACATAAGTCATTCCAAGTTCCTTTACCGTTTATTATAACTTAATTTATAATTTCCACTTGTCCCTAGGACAAGCCTACCTATTATATAACATTCTCATTAATGTAATATATTTATAATTGGTTATTATCATTCCCCGTTCATTCCAATCCTTTTGCTGTTGTAACTTTCATTCAATTTCATTCATTTCCATTATTTACAATTAATGCCATTTCTTTCTATCTTTTTATTTGCATATATTTTTACATATGTTTATGTATTAGACCTCTCACATTAAGCCGACCACTTGTGGATGCTGGATTTTCCAAGCGATTCCGGGTAGACTTCTACCACAAGTTGGACTTAACCTCATGTCTTAGCACCATTACATGTATATTTACGCACTAGACCTCTCATATTAAATTAACAACTTGTGGATGCTGGATTTGCCGAGCGGTTCCAGGCACACTTCTACCACAAGTTGAATTTAACCTCGTGCATAAGTGCGGTTACATTTTTCTATTTACGGTAATTCTAAGCATGTACATTCTTCCAAATTTCACTGTAATCTATTTTTACATGTCATGCTTAATGTTAGATTAAGTCCATCTCTAATTATTGTCGCATGTTCTTCCTAACATGTAATTAACTTCATTTTTAAAATAACAAAATATAATCATAAAATCATGTAATTATTCCATCCTAACAATTTAACATATAATTATCACAATTCTTACAGTCAAGGGTTCAAGTACATAATATGTCACAGGTTGACATGTAATTATCCCAATTTCTACAATTAAGCTTTCAATTGCATAATATGTCATAGATTAACATGTAATTAGAACATGCATGTATACAAAAGTAATTGTTTCCACATTTTAACAAGTTTACATTTCCATTTGTTAAAATTTCAACATTTTAATCATTTCAACATATTAATCATATCAAATTAACATTTCTAACATATTTACATTCCATACTAACGGGGAATGTCAAACGATAAATATACCATTATCAAAAAGGTATATTTTAATTCCACTCACCTAATTTGCTTTTCAAATCCTGAAACTGGTCCAGATCTAGTATTCCATGGTTCCCCTAACTGGATTTAGAACCTAAACAACCATGGATTCACAATTCTTAACTAAAAGAAGGGAAGAAAGAGGAGAAATTCAAATAGACCAGATCTAAGAAATTACCTTACTTCGAATAGAATTCTGAACACCTTCTTTTTTAATTTACATCCTTTTCCTTTAGATATTGAATCATAATTTTCCTAAATTAATTATCTTATTTTTCTGAAGATATTTGAGGACGAATAAGAATGGCAGAGCTTAGGCGGCTTCTCAGAAAATATGAGATTTAGGCTAGGCTCTACTAGCTTATTTATATGTGTTCAGGATCTTATTGTACACGCAACACTGAGTCAGCATCGAACTTGGTTAAGAAAACAGTCCAGATTCATTAATGAATCTGCCGGGATCTGGGGTGGGTCGGCCCCTGAGTCGACCCCCCTATGGGTGGACCGACCCCTCTATGGGTCCCACGAGCAATTTTGGCACAAAAGTTTATCTGTTTACTGTTTTGATGTTTTTGAGTTCTGGAATTTATCTAAATATTACATATAATCTCCTTATATGTATACAAAACTTCCAATGCCTATTTTACGCGTATATATATTGGCATGACTTTTATTTCGATTTCAAAATTCAAACGGTGTTATGCCGTTTATTGGTTCTTATCATTTTTTTTATTGTAACCTTATTTTGAGCTTCTCTCTTGTATATATATTTCTGCACATATATACACATATATTCTCATATATATTTACATATATTTTTCTACACTTCCTTATATATATATATTTCCTTATATGTGCGTTTATACGTATTTTCTCTTATGAACATGTGTTATTTTAGATGTCCTCTTAAAACAAAAATATGGCATCGATGGGGATTGAACTTTGTACCTCTTGCATGAAAGCCGCATGCTCTAACCAACTGGACTGCTTAGGCTTTTGTTAACAAGGATTAGAAAAATGGCGGTCATTGTCCTTTCTTATTCCTCTTTTACATTTAAACTATTGCATGCAACCTTATCACTTTGCATGCATACTTTTCTTTCATTTTTTTTAATATTAATGCATAATATTTGTAAATCATTATATGCAACATATTTATACTGCATACAACCAAATCTTTCTTTCTTTTGACGTATGCATTGCATTTTATTTGCATTAATCTCTTCTTCTTTTTCAGTTCATGTATTTATTACATGCAATCACATATTATCTTTATTTTAATCTTCTTATATATATTTATGTATATGCATATATGCACATATGCATTATTTAATTGTCATCAAATGCGGGGTGTGTAACACCCCACATCCGTTAATGTCACTCACAAAGGGAATGCACTAAGTTCTGTGGAGCATTTAGGGTAAAAGTTGCAGATAAATTACAAGATAGACAAAAATTACAACAGCGGAAAATAAAACTTTGCTTTATTGATAAAATAGTTTGTACAACGATTTCTTTATAATATCAGAGTATCATCTGTCTTACAAAATAAAGAAGCATAAAACAACATTTATATTCCTCAATGTAGCAAGAGCCAGCCATAGCATCTGAAAAGAGAATCCAAGCAAAACTTCGAAAAATCTTCAAGCTGGGAAAGAGTGACAATCCAACTTAACCTGAGCTATACTATTCCCTTCTTTACTGCCTTGGGGGGGGGGAACGGAAGAAAAGAAGACGAAAGAAAAACAGAGTCAGACATAAAGCCTGAGTAAGTTCAGTAACTTCTAGCATGTGAACATGGAAAAACGACATGAATTAACTGAATATAAGATAACACCATGACGATAGGGTCAGCAAGATTAGACAAGATTAACACAAGATATGCTAAGACAACATAAACTGGATATGCTCTAATACTTTCGCCGCTTCGCTATTTCCTTGTTATATTGGTTTCTATATCTCTGCACCACCTAACTAGTGTCCCAACTAGTAATGATAACGTGATCCCAATCCCTGTAGTTTCCGTTGCCTTCAGACATACATTTATTATTTGTTACCTAGATCTAATCTAGGGTTTTCTATCAAGTGCTTTCTAGATTCAACTAGAGTTTACAATATCTGCTGAACGCTTCTCAGATTCAGGGTTTATGCCACCTAGTCCAACTAGGGATTATGCTACCTGTCGAACGATGCCCCCTAGTCTAGGACACACTACCTAGAGTGGTATATGTTCCTAGACTTCCCCACGCATGTATCGCGAATCATTATCGCTTGTCTAGATGCACATGTCCTGTAATGTGCGGCCCGAGTCCTGTGGCAGGGCAAATCAAGAAACACAGAACTCGGTCGGGAGCTTTCAGATATCTGCCGATGCAGATGCTAAGGTCTGTTTTTATTCAAGTGGCTATAGTCCCACTCGACCCCTCCCTCAACTAATGAAAGGCACACCTTGAAAAATGAGAACTATACGCAGGCCCCCTATGCCCCACCAACCTATGGCCATCCTCACCCATAACTAGATAGCAAGTATATGGTCTTTTGGAGTTCTCCGCCTTTCTGCTTCACGTATCTCGATCGACTCAAGATGGATGGTAGACGACGAGTTGCTATCACAGGGCTACCGTTTTCTCGCCGAATCACGCTGGTCCATCCTAGTCTTTAGGTTGCAATATTTTGCAACCAAGGCATACCCTTGGTTCTTCTAACGCAGACCTTAACCTCTGTGAGCCCAGGAGGATCATCTGCAGCCTCACAGAGGGATACCAAGAGTACCCTCACGTCCCCTCGAAGCCTCGGGCTTCGTAACCCAATTCGTTGGAGCCTTCTTTTTACTCAGACGGACATTCGCTCCTTCCCGTGTTATACTAAGAATTACTACTTAGTTTTGCTAACTAAGGTTTACCACTTAGTTTCCAGAATCGTTATTTTCTTAACTAAGGTTTACTACTTAGCACCTTTTAACTAAGGTTTACTACTTAGTTCTCTTTCCCGTCAATTTGGATTGGTTAAGTGTCATTAGTCAATTCAAGCTAACTTAACCCTCTTCATTTATCCTGTTAAACTGGTTAAGTGTTATCAGTAATTCATGTTGACTTAACCCTACCACAAAACAAGTTATATTGGTTAAGTATTTCTTATTTCTTAACCCTACCCATTCATCCTGTATTGGTTAAGTGTTCCTTTTTAACTTAACCTTGCCCGTCTGTTTTAACTAACATGTTATTAATGGTTAAGTATTATCCCTTCATGTTTTAGACTTAACCCTATTCCTTTATCACAATCTGATGGTTAAGTGCTCAAGTTTACTTAACCGTACGGTCTAGTCCAGCTAACATATCAAATTGGCTAAGTGTATTAAATTTTATTTAACCCCAACCTCTAGTCTAGTTAACATGTTAATTTGGTTAAGTGTATTAACTTTACTTAACCCCACCTTCTAGTCTAGTTAACATGTTAATTTGGCTAAGTGTTTTCTTAGTTACTTAACCCCTACAAATCTTGTCTTGTTACTATGTTAAGTGGGTTAAGTGTCCCTATGGACTTAGCCCTCCCATTATAGCTTAACTGTGTTAAGTTGGTTAGGTGTTCCTATGGACTTAACCCTCCCATTCTAGCTTAACTGTGTTAAGTGTCTGTATGAACCTAACCCAACCCACCGGTCTGGTTATCATGTTGAAATGGTTAAGTGTCTTAGTTAACTTAACCCTACCTTTACATAAAACATTGACTTATTCCATTTCAAGTTCAAACTTTTCGGTTTCAAAGATTTAAGCCAAGTTTAACCATCTAATGAATTATCATTTCATTATGTTCGAGTATTGTTTACCCTTTTATCGCTTAAGTATACTCACGTTCATTTCACTTGTATTAAGCAAGTTTCATTTACATTTCTTTCTTGCTTATTCCCACTCGAGTTACATCAAATATTATTCCATTAACCCGCTTATTTACTCGACTCACCCTCTCATGGATTTGAATTATGGAATGTTCATGACTAAGATTTATACCTAGGCCTCCAATCATCATGATTTGATTTCCTTGAGTTGCACTTTATTTGACTCGATTTCTCTACTTAAGTTAGGTTATACACCATTTGACAAGATGATTTACATTCCATTTCATTGTTCATACTTAGGTTCATATTCGATATATCGTCCAAATGAGTTTTAACCCATCTAGAGTTTTATACTTTCATCCCAATTCTTTCCAAATCACTTATTATGATTTTCCACAAATTATTAATATTTTTATTAATTTAATTATCGATATTTCAATCGGGTTCCAACAACGGCCACCGAACTGCGGCCATAGCGACCTTTTCCAAATTTTGATTTGGACATATTTTCAAATCTAACTGTTAGATTTCAAATCTCTCATATTCGTTGGAAAGCTCTTTTCGATACGAACCCAACGGTTCCAGTTTTAGGAGAATCCGACGGTCGAATCTCCCGCTACGTCCATTCAAAGTCAATGGTCGAAATTCGCGAACTGTCGCTGCGCGACGCGTTCTATTTAAACCATTTATATAATTATATATTTATATATATCTCGGCAAATTTCCGTTCCCTCTTATCGCCCTGCTTAAACATTTCAACGATCCCCGCTCTCCCTTAAGTACTCAAATCCATTTCATGACCACTCAAGATATATATTCAAACGACTGGAAACGCTTTAACATAGGACTTTACATTATTAGTTAAAATGAACCTAAATTCCTGATCCCGTGTTCATAAAATAAGATTTAAAATAATATATGTACTTATTCTATTTTATAAAAAAAAACATACCATTTAAATTTTTAAATCCAAATCTTTAATTACCAAACCATAGAAATATCCTTTTTCAAAATATGTTTAATTTATATTTAACTTTAAATAACATATTTTAATACCTTTCTTTAAAAATTTATATCGTATGGAATAAAATCCAAAATCCTTTGTCAAACAAGTTATAATAACCATTGAGTGATCTCCCCTACTTGAACTCTTCAGTATAAACATCGATAATGCGTGCACTCATTACCGACATCGTTTCTAAGGTCCAAGAAGGGATTTTACCACTTCGAAAAATCTTTAAAACCATTTCTTTTAGATCATACCTATAATATGGTATTATTTAAAACTTTGGCAACTATTTCCAAAGATACCCCAGGATCAAGTTTCAAGTTCTGTAACAACCCGAAAATCTGGGCCAGTTTAAAATTTTTGTTTTAGCAATTTTAGCGAATTTTGATTATTTAAAATGAATTATTTTAAATAATATCGACGAGAAATTTATTTTGAATTGAAATTCGACGTATATATTATATACGTCGTCGTTAGAATATAAATATTTATATATAATTATAAATAGAATTGAAAATGGCACGGTAGTTCGATAATTCGATTTCAAACTTCAATTGAATGTACCGGGTGCAAAACAATCCGGATTTTAGTGAAACCAAAAATAATGGAATCGAATAGTGAATATCTTTCCAACGAATCCGAAAAATCAAAAGTTCGTAGTGGAAATCAAAAGATATGTCCAGTTGAAAATTCTGAATAGTCGCTATGGAATTCAGGCCCTTAAAAATGGACATTTTGCAAATGGCCTCGGATTTCGACGAAACCAGTTTTGTTGGGTCCGTGGTGTCAAGTTATTGCTAGATTTCAAATTTCATGATTTTTCGAATCAATATGTGAGCGTGGCAAACGAAAACGCGTTTGACCAGTTTCAGTTGATTTTAATCGACTGGAAATTGGCCATTTTTCCAACGGTCTCGGAATTCGACGAAACTAGTTTTGTTAGGACCGTATCGTCAATACGAAGCTAGAAAATATTTTTCTGTAATTTTCCGAGTTAATATGTGACCCCGGTAATTAGAAATGTACGTTTAAAATTCAATATAGTGATTTAAATGTAAATTTAACGGAAACTGATTGTAACAATCAAATCAGCTTGCGATATATATCCCATTGTGTTCGGAATGGGGGTAAAACGCTATGGACGACAGGCGGTGGGCCTCGTTTCGAGGTCGTATGTGAAAGTCAACTCTTTAGGATAAAATTTATTAATTAATTAAAAAAAATATATATATATATATATATTTTAATCCCCCCCTTCCCTCCTTATCTCCCGCTTGGCCCCCCCCCTTTCATTTCGATCCAGACAGAGAAAAAAAAAAAAAAAAAACCCCAAAACCTAAATCGATCGACCTGGCCCCCCTCGTCTCGACGCCTCCGTCGCTCCCCTCCTCAGCTCCGGCTGCCCTTCCTCGCGCCATCGCCTGCTCCGGCGATTCCCCTCCTCTCTCTCAAATCCGAACCCAAAGGGCCCCATCGCGAGTTCGAAGACCACCATGGATCGAGCCCCATCGCCAGTTTCCTCCAATGCCACCTAACGCCGCAGCTGCCTCCCACGACCAGCGCCCCTCCGATGCTCCCCAGCCCTCGTCTCTCTCTTCCTCCGTTCGAAGTTCAGAACCCAACCCAGCAGAAAACGAGCAGTCGCTACCCTGAAGTCCACCCCTCCTGCGACTGACCAGCGAGCACCCCGTCCCCTTCTTCAATCGCAACACCCCCTCCCTGTTGGATGACTGTAAGTTTTCCATTATTATATTATTTTGTTTTGTTTAAAGTTTTCAGTTTTTATTTATTTTTAACTTAAAATAATTAGTTTTAAAATCAGGTTTTTTTTTTATATGAAAGAAAATTATTTTAAAAACTCAGATTTTAAATAGAAATAAAGTCGTTTTAAAATATAATTTTTATAATATAGAAATAAAGTCGTTTTAAAATATAATCTTTATTAGGAGAGGTGCGATATAAAAATATAATTTTTATAAAGAAGTGAAGATAAGAACTCAAATTTTTTTTTTTATATATGAGGAGTGTGATAAGAATACGATTTTTATTATATATACAGTGAAATAAAAGTGTGAATTTTATTTGTATATGAACAGCGTGAAAAGAAGTGAGATGGAACAGATTGAATATCAAAAAGGGATTTTTATATATTGAACTTCGATAGAAAAATAGGATTTTTATATATTGAACTTTGAAATAAAAATTCGATTTTTATATATTGAACTTTGAAATAAAAATTCGATTTTTATATATTGAACTTTGAAATAAAAATTCGATTTTTATATATTGAACTTCGAAATAAAAATTCGATTTTTATATATTGAACTTTGAAATAAAAATTCGATTTTTATATATTGAACTTTGAAATAAAAATTCGATTTTTATATATATAGTGGCCTTGGGCAACGAAGGTGACAAAAAGGCGAAACGACGAAGACTTCTGCAAATGAAGAGCCGTGGAGCTAGGATAGCTATATGTGAGAATTTCTCACCTTTCTATTTCTTTTCTAGTTATATATTTATCTAGGATGCAGACGGTGTTTAGTAGCACCCGACACAATCGTCCACAGACCATGGACTTGTTTGTTTGGCTGTTTGGTTATTGATTGTGATATTGGTTTGAATGTGGTTTGTGGTGTGAAAAATCGAATCGATAAATTGGTTAGGATTAGACGTGCGCCGTTATAAGGCGAAGGAGTAAGGCTAGGTTAGACACTTACTCCAGATTTTGTGGTTTGCATAATAAAATTGTTATGATTGATGTGTGAATGGCGTGGGCCTTCACTAGACCGGGGATAAGGCTAGGCCTCGTCCCGTTTCTAGTATCGTGCCGTTATGCCGCCGAAATTTTCTAAAATATGTTAGAAAATAAAAATATCATTTTTTGTGTAAATGAATAATAGAAATTCATATGATAGAATAAAATGTTTTATCGTTAAAAATATAATTTTTAACGTGAATATGAATATAGTGAAAGTGAATAAAATAAATATTCATTTACAAACCAGACGGTTTGTTTATGTACACCTATTTGAAGGACATTGATTGGGTCGATAAATTTTACACATCGCCCAACTGCACGAATAAAATCTGTGTTTGTTTGTTTGAAACCCCACACGGGTGTTGGGATGAAATATGAATTTCACTCATCCTGATTTATTAAATATGTCGATCGGTTGATTGACAGGCTGTTTTAAGCGTTGGATATCTATATTTGATGCTTATACAGTGTAGTGCACTTTGGTTGATGGTTGATTATTTTTCAATGCTATTATACATGTGGTGTATGAAAATCCATATAATAACTTTATATGGTAATTGATTGGGCCTCATTCCCGTTTTAAAATAGAAATATTTAAAATAGAAATATTTGAAATAGAAATATTCGAAATGGAATATTTGAAAATATCAATATATGAAGCCGTGTTGATTAGGTTGACGCCATTTTGACGTGAACGATATTTATATCGATTTTATTCATTTTAAAATAAATATTGAAAGTGATTTCGAAATGAATTGAATATTGAAAGTGATTTCGAAATGAATTGAATTGAAAGTGATTTCGAAATGAATTAAATTGAAAACGATTTCGAAATGAATTGAATTGAAAACGATTTCGAAATGAATTGAATTGAGAACGATTTCGAAATGAATTGAATTGAAAACAATTTCGAAATGAATTGAATTGAAAACGATTTCGAAATGAATTGAATTGAGAACGATTTCGAAATGAATTGAATTGAAAACGATTTCGAAATGAATTGAATTGAAAACGATTTCGAAATGAATTGAATTGAAAACGATTTCGAAATGAATTGAATTGAAAACGATTTTGAAATGAATTGAATTGAAAACGATTTCGAAAGGAATCGAATTGAAAACGAATTCAAATGGAATTGAAAACGAATTGAAATGAATTCAAATTGAATTGAAATTTGAATTGAATAGAAATGAATTTTGAAACAAATTTATAAAGAAGAATTCGATTTTGATTTGAATTGAAAAGGAAGTTGAAATTGCTTTTGAAACGAATTTAAAACTATTTATATAATTCGTTTTAAATAGAAATCGACGAAGTATATATTATATATATTATATATATAATATAATGGCCTGAATAGAACGCGCCGCGCCGCGGCAGTTCGTGAATTTCGACCATTTATTTCAAACGGACATTGCGGGAGATCCGACCGTCGGATTCTCCTAAAACCGGAACCGTTGGGTTCGTATCGAAAAGAGCTTTCTAATGAATGTTAGAAATTTGAAATCTAACGGTTGGATTTGGAGATACGTCCAAATCAAATTCGAAAAAGGTCGCTGTAAGTGCAGTTCGATGGCCGTTGATGGAAATCGACTGTACGGGCCTTGATAAAATTATTAAAAATAGTAATAATTTGTGTAAAATCATAAGAGATGATTTGTGAAAGTTTGGGATGAAAAACTCCATAATTGAAAAGATAAAAATAGATTCTTATCGAAATGAACTAGTTTTGAACTAGAATTATAATTCTATTTATTTTTAAATAAATAAATTGAATTTAAAAAGGGTTTTAAAAATAACCAAAATTTCCAATGATTGCATTGGAGTGGATTTGAATCGAAATTGTCTTCGGAATATTTCGATGTTGGACTTCGTGATTATACAGGTGTTGTTATGGAAATTTGAAAGATATATATATATATATATATATATATCGTTATTTCCAATACGACATTTGTTAGTCGTAGAATTCGATGTTGAATATAAGCGGATATATTTTCTATTCAGAGCCTTGTATTGAATATCGAATGTGATTTGGGTTTGTCGTGAATGGTGTCTTCACTAACACTGTTCTTGAACCCAGTTGAGAAAAGATTAAATCTTTTTATTTAGATTTAATGAAGTGTACCAATTAAATAATATTTAATTGGAATTGAATTGATATTGATTTTTGGGTTTATCGTGAACAGTGTTTTAAATAACACTTGTTCTTTAACCCGATAATTAATGAATGTGATTTGGGTTTGTCGTGAATGGTGTCTTCACTAACACTGTTCTTGAACCCAGTTGAGAAAAGATTAAATCTTTTTATTTAGATTTAATGAAGTGTACCAATTAAATAATATTTAATTGGAATTGAATTGATATTGATTTTTGGGTTTATCGTGAACAGTGTTTTAAATAACACTTGTTCTTTAACCCGATAATTAATGAATGTGATTTGGGTTTGTCGTGAATGGTGTCTTCACTAACACTGTTCTTGAACCCAGTTGAGAAAAGATTAAATCTTTTTATTTAGATTTAATGAAGTGTACCAATTAAATAATATTTAATTGGAATTGAATGGATATTGATTTTTGGGTTTATCGTGAACAGTGTTTTAAATAACACTTGTTCTTTAACCCGATAATTAATGGGATGTGACTTTGGGTTTATCGTGAACCGTGTTTTAAATGACACTGATTCTTTAACCCAGTCACAGATTAAAACTAAGTGGAGTTTTAATGAATCTTTAATTAGATTGAAAAGATCGAGAATGGAGTATCACCAGTTTTGCTCCAGGCGATAGTTAAATCTTTAATTAGATTTGAACGTGAAATTTAGAAACTAACTGTCGGTTAGCTAAGTAGAATGGTTTTCTGGTTATTGATCTGATGTTGGTTTCGGCCTTCGGGGTTAATATTTGGGGAATTATTCTCTTGATTAATTTACGGTTAATGACTAATGAGTTGGAATGAGGCGTATGTTGTGTTTGTGTAACACTTTTATAATATATACGCGAGTTATTCGGAAAGACCGGGTTTATCCCATTCTGAATAACTGATACGACGATAAGTCGAAGATGAAGACGATGGTCGAAGACCGGAGGTCTTCACGTCGTTTGGGTGATAACTGATGATCTTGATTGGGCTGTACACCCAAGAAGATGGAAACAGTTAGTGATCGTCCAGACGTACTTGGAGATCGATGGATATGCGAGGTACTAGGTGCCTCCGGTTTCGTTCAGACCCAGAACGGACTTGTAAATGGACTGTGTGTCTGACATCGGGTTTCATTCTGTGTGACTGATATCGGTTGCATAGAATGGTTTGCCTGTGTGGCATGCTAAGATGCAAATGATCAAGGCTTCTGTTGAAAAGCAAAGTCTTGTGGTGATGATCAAAGCACGGCCTTTGTGGCGTAGCTTTGTGTAACGTTTACCTCGCGTGTTTCACACCAGGTATGAACCAAAAACGGGAGACGGACCTCAGGGAGGGCCTGCGTTTCCTCCTAGCTAGAAGTGGCGTCAGTGGTTTTACACGCCCTGACGAGTTTGACTTATGTGGTTGTTGCTGTTGCGAGGCGCCTCGGATTGATCGGTCGTTCTCGAACCGATGGAGTCATTTAGTTGGCTCGCTTACGCCCCAAAGGGCGGCGAAACGTAGTGCTCAGGCATTTTTAATCCACTCCGTGTGGACCGGCCCTGTCGCTCCAAGGGTCGATGCGTTCTGATCCTGAGACTCGGGCTAGGCAGTCTCGAATCGGTTGAGGACTATCTTTTGCCTCGGTTCATAGACGGAAATCCAATTTCCAAATACGTGACTTTGCGATTTCGATTGTATAACCTATATATGGCGACATAGTGGTATGGGGCATTCATGCCGCCTATGATTGATATTTATGATTTGAAATTGTTTTATACACTATGCACTTATAATAGTATCAAATGATTTGTTTTCAACGTATCAAGCATTCTTGGCTATTATAAGGTAAAAACCCTATCCTCCGGCTTGCGATTGCATTGTGTGATGGGACCTGGGTCTTATAATAGCTTCATTTTTCTTTATTTAGCATTGCGCTGTTGTTTTTGCACTGGTATTCTTGGGAGGAAACCCGTTCCGTGTTATACGGCGTGGTCCCTTGATTTACCTAACTTTAAAAATAAAGATTATTAACTGTTTTAGTTCTCACACCAGTCACATGACTGACCTGGAGTTTATTGTTTTAACCTAAACTCTGGGTGCCCCTATTTTGACACGGGCAGCTAGTAGTTTTGGTTTTGCAGATTTATATTCACAGGATCCTGGTTTACAGCTGGAACGATATCCGGAAAGCTTTGTATCCGTATATCTCTTCTAGTTGTGTATTGTATTATTTTCCGCTGCGATGTATTTAAATGTAATTTAAATCTCTGATATTTCTGTGTAATATTCGTTTATACTCTGTATATTCTTGTAATCTGATGTATTGTTGTAATATACAATGAAATGTTCTTCTGTATGCGTTCTGCTGTGGTTTGTTCTCGAACTATCCGACGCTTTCCTTTACGGGGAAGTTGCGGGTCTTTACAGGTGGTATCAGAGCTTTGGTTTACAAAGCCAGAGAACAAGACACATTAGAAACATATGAAAGAATTCATCAGATATTGGATTAGTAATATCCAATTAGAATGACTCGTTAGAGATAGGATCAGTAGTATCCTAGAACGAGTGTGAAGAGTATATTTTTAAAATGAAAACAATTTTTGTTTTGAAAATTTAGATCAATTATTCGTATCTGATTATCTATTTATATTGAGTTGGACAGTCCAGTATATAAAGATTTTGCGTATACGTCTGATCCGCGTGTATTCGAAGTTTTAATATATTGGATAGATATAGAATCATACTCTAGTGGCCCGAAGATGATTCTGATGGTTGAGTACTCATCGTCAGAATTTATATTCGTGTGACGAAGGTGTGATATCTATATATTTCCATTAGACTGGTGTGAGAACCAAAACTAATATAGCTAGAATACATTGTTGTAATTTGGCATCAAAAATCTGATTTTTGTATATGTATCAAAATTATGAATTTGAAACTCTAATTCACTAATTGATTGATGTTTGTGTTGCTTGTTTGGTTGTTTGATAAATTTTGAACCATTTAGCCTAATTGAATCAAATAATGAATTGTGTTGAAATTTGGTCGCATTTGTTTGCATATACTTACATTGAACAGGTCATAGCAAGGAGGCTAGAGCAGAGAATAAAATTTGTTTGCCCGACAAATAGGTACATGTTTACCACATAATTTCCTGTTTTGTTTGGGTGATGATGATTTTGTGAGCCTATTGGCTAGCCGCTTGGCTTTTTCTTTTTCTTTTTGAGATCTGAAGGACCGGGGAAGCTATTTGAAATTCCCCGATGCTCCCGGTGCAGGGGAGGTTATGGCGAAATTTTTCAAAAATTTAGGGTGTTAGCCAAATTTTTGAAATTTTGAAAATTCTCAGAAACTAAAGAGTTGGAGAATGGAAGCCTGATCGATCGTAGAGCTGAATAATCAAACCACTTTCGACTTTGTTCCTTTTCGGGGACGAAAAGTTTTAAGTGGGGGAGATTGTAACAACCCGAAAATCTGGGCCAGTTTAAAATTTTTGTTTTAGCAATTTTAGCGAATTTTGATTATTTAAAATGAATTATTTTAAATAATATCGACGAGAAATTTATTTTGAATTGAAATTCGACGTATATATTATATACGTCGTCGTTAGAATATAAATATTTATATATAATTATAAATAGAATTGAAAATGGCACGGTAGTTCGATAATTCGATTTCAAACTTCAATTGAATGTACCGGGTGCAAAACAATCCGGATTTTAGTGAAACCAAAAATAATGGAATCGAATAGTGAATATCTTTCCAACGAATCCGAAAAATCAAAAGTTCGTAGCGGAAATCAAAAGATATGTCCAGTTGAAAATTCTGAATAGTCGCTATGGAATTCAGGCCCTTAAAAATGGACATTTTGCAAATGGCCTCGGATTTCGACGAAACCAGTTTTGTTGGGTCCGTGGTGTCAAGTTATTGCTAGATTTCAAATTTCATGATTTTTCGAATCAATATGTGAGCGTGGCAAACGAAAACGCGTTTGACCAGTTTCAGTTGATTTTAATCGACTGGAAATTGGCCATTTTTCCAACGGTCTCGGAATTCGACGAAACTAGTTTTGTTAGGACCGTATCGTCAATACGAAGCTAGAAAATATTTTTCTGTAATTTTCCGAGTTAATATGTGACCCCGGTAATTAGAAATGTACGTTTAAAATTCAATATAGTGATTTAAATGTAAATTTAATGGAAACTGATTGTAACAATCAAATCAGCTTGCGATATATATCCCATTGTGTTCGGAATGGGGGTAAAACGCTATGGACGACAGGCGGTGGGCCTCGTTTCGAGGTCGTATGTGAAAGTCAACTCTTTAGGATAAAATTTATTAATTAATTAAAAAATATATATATATATATATATTTTAATCCCCCCCTTCCCTCCTTATCTCCCGCTTGCCCCCCCCCCTTTCATTTCGATCCAGACAGAGAAAAAAAAAAAAAAAAAAAAACCCCAAAACCTAAATCGATCGACCTGGCCCCCCTCGTCTCGACGCCTCCGTCGCTCCCCTCCTCAGCTCCGGCTGCCCTTCCTCGCGCCATCGCCTGCTCCGGCGATTCCCCTCCTCTCTCTCAAATCCGAACCCAAAGGGCCCCATCGCGAGTTCGAAGACCACCATGGATCGAGCCCCATCGCCAGTTTCCTCCAATGCCACCTAACGCCGCAGCTGCCTCCCACGACCAGCGCCCCTCCGATGCTCCCCAGCCCTCGTCTCTCTCTTCCTCCGTTCGAAGTTCAGAACCCAACCCAGCAGAAAACGAGCAGTCGCTACCCTGAAGTCCACCCCTCCTGCGACTGACCAGCGAGCACCCCGTCCCCTTCTTCAATCGCAACACCCCCTCCCTGTTGGATGACTGTAAGTTTTCCATTATTATATTATTTTGTTTTGTTTAAAGTTTTCAGTTTTTATTTATTTTTAACTTAAAATAATTAGTTTTAAAATCAGGTTTTTTTTTTATATGAAAGAAAATTATTTTAAAAACTCAGATTTTAAATAGAAATAAAGTCGTTTTAAAATATAATTTTTATAATATAGAAATAAAGTCGTTTTAAAATATAATCTTTATTAGGAGAGGTGCGATATAAAAATATAATTTTTATAAAGAAGTGAAGATAAGAACTCAAATTTTTTTTTTTTTATATATGAGGAGTGTGATAAGAATACGATTTTTATTATATATACAGTGAAATAAAAGTGTGAATTTTATTTGTATATGAACAGCGTGAAAAGAAGTGAGATGGAACAGATTGAATATCAAAAAGGGATTTTTATATATTGAACTTCGATAGAAAAATAGGATTTTTATATATTGAACTTTGAAATAAAAATTCGATTTTTATATATTGAACTTTGAAATAAAAATTC
This sequence comes from Allium sativum, assembly GCA_030737875.1. Lineage (NCBI taxonomy): Eukaryota > Viridiplantae > Streptophyta > Magnoliopsida > Asparagales > Amaryllidaceae > Allium > Allium sativum. The sequence continues at coordinate 313,091,706 of CM060922.1, read as the reverse complement.
GATTTTTATATATTGAACTTTGAAATAAAAATTCGATTTTTATATATTGAACTTCGAAATAAAAATTCGATTTTTATATATTGAACTTTGAAATAAAAATTCGATTTTTATATATTGAACTTTGAAATAAAAATTCGATTTTTATATATATAGTGGCCTTGGGCAACGAAGGTGACAAAAAGGAGAAACGACGAAGACTTCTGCAAATGAAGAGCCGTGGAGCTAGGATAGCTATATGTGAGAATTTCTCACCTTTCTATTTCTTTTCTAGTTATATATTTATCTAGGATGCAGACGGTGTTTAGTAGCACCCGACACAATCGTCCACAGACCATGGACTTGTTTGTTTGGCTGTTTGGTTATTGATTGTGATATTGGTTTGAATGTGGTTTGTGGTGTGAAAAATCGAATCGATAAATTGGTTAGGATTAGACGTGCGCCGTTATAAGGCGAAGGAGTAAGGCTAGGTTAGACACTTACTCCAGATTTTGTGGTTTGCATAATAAAATTGATATGATTGATGTGTGAATGGCGTGGGCCTTCACTAGACCGGGGATAAGGCTAGGCCTCGTCCCGTTTCTAGTATCGTGCCGTTATGCCGCCGAAATTTTCTAAAATATGTTAGAAAATAAAAATATCATTTTTTGTGTAAATGAATAATAGAAATTCATATGATAGAATAAAATGTTTTATCGTTAAAAATATAATTTTTAACGTGAATATGAATATAGTGAAAGTGAATAAAATAAATATTCATTTACAAACCAGACGGTTTGTTTATGTACACCTATTTGAAGGACATTGATTGGGTCGATAAATTTTACACATCGCCCAACTGCACGAATAAAATCTGTGTTTGTTTGTTTGAAACCCCACACGGGTGTTGGGATGAAATATGAATTTCACTCATCCTGATTTATTAAATATGTCGATCGGTTGATTGACAGGCTGTTTTAAGCGTTGGATATCTATATTTGATGCTTATACAGTGTAGTGCACTTTGGTTGATGGTTGATTATTTTTCAATGCTATTATACATGTGGTGTATGAAAATCCATATAATAACTTTATATGGTAATTGATTGGGCCTCATTCCCGTTTTAAAATAGAAATATTTAAAATAGAAATATTTGAAATAGAAATATTCGAAATGGAATATTTGAAAATATCAATATATGAAGCCGTGTTGATTAGGTTGACGCCATTTTGACGTGAACGATATTTATATCGATTTTATTCATTTTAAAATAAATATTGAAAGTGATTTCGAAATGAATTGAATATTGAAAGTGATTTCGAAATGAATTGAATTGAAAGTGATTTCGAAATGAATTAAATTGAAAACGATTTCGAAATGAATTGAATTGAAAACGATTTCGAAATGAATTGAATTGAGAACGATTTCGAAATGAATTGAATTGAAAACGATTTCGAAATGAATTGAATTGAAAACGATTTCGAAATGAATTGAATTGAGAACGATTTCGAAATGAATTGAATTGAAAACGATTTCGAAATGAATTGAATTGAAAACGATTTCGAAATGAATTGAATTGAAAACGATTTCGAAATGAATTGAATTGAAAACGATTTCGAAATGAATTGAATTGAAAACGATTTCGAAAGGAATCGAATTGAAAACGAATTCAAATGGAATTGAAAACGAATTGAAATGAATTCAAATTGAATTGAAATTTGAATTGAATAGAAATGAATTTTGAAACAAATTTATAAAGAAGAATTCAATTTTGATTTGAATTGAAAAGGAAGTTGAAATTGCTTTTGAAACGAATTTAAAACTATTTATATAATTCGTTTTAAATAGAAATCGACGAAGTATATATTATATATATTATATATATAATATAATGGCCTGAATAGAACGCGCCGCGCCGCGGCAGTTCGTGAATTTCGACCATTTATTTCAAACGGACATTGCGGGAGATCCGACCGTCGGATTCTCCTAAAACCGGAACCGTTGGGTTCGTATCGAAAAGAGCTTTCTAATGAATGTTAGAAATTTGAAATCTAACGGTTGGATTTGGAGATACGTCCAAATCAAATTCGAAAAAGGTCGCTGTAAGTGCAGTTCGATGGCCGTTGATGGAAATCGACTGTACGGGCCTTGATAAAATTATTAAAAATAGTAATAATTTGTGTAAAATCATAAGAGATGATTTGTGAAAGTTTGGGATGAAAAACTCCATAATTGAAAAGATAAAAATAGATTTTTATCGAAATGAACTAGTTTTGAACTAGAATTATAATTCTATTTATTTTTAAATAAATAAATTGAATTTAAAAAGGGTTTTAAAAATAACCAAAATTTCCAATGATTGCATTGGAGTGGATTTGAATCGAAATTGTCTTCGGAATATTTCGATGTTGGACTTCGTGATTATACAGGTGTTGTTATGGAAATTTGAAAGATATATATATATATATATATATATCGTTATTTCCAATACGACATTTGTTAGTCGTAGAATTCGATGTTGAATATAAGCGGATATATTTTCTATTCAGAGCCTTGTATTGAATATCGAATGTGATTTGGGTTTGTCGTGAATGGTGTCTTCACTAACACTGTTCTTGAACCCAGTTGAGAAAAGATTAAATCTTTTTATTTAGATTTAATGAAGTGTACCAATTAAATAATATTTAATTGGAATTGAATTGATATTGATTTTTGGGTTTATCGTGAACAGTGTTTTAAATAACACTTGTTCTTTAACCCGATAATTAATGAATGTGATTTGGGTTTGTCGTGAATGGTGTCTTCACTAACACTGTTCTTGAACCCAGTTGAGAAAAGATTAAATCTTTTTATTTAGATTTAATGAAGTGTACCAATTAAATAATATTTAATTGGAATTGAATTGATATTGATTTTTGGGTTTATCGTGAACAGTGTTTTAAATAACACTTGTTCTTTAACCCGATAATTAATGAATGTGATTTGGGTTTGTCGTGAATGGTGTCTTCACTAACACTGTTCTTGAACCCAGTTGAGAAAAGATTAAATCTTTTTATTTAGATTTAATGAAGTGTACCAATTAAATAATATTTAATTGGAATTGAATGGATATTGATTTTTGGGTTTATCGTGAACAGTGTTTTAAATAACACTTGTTCTTTAACCCGATAATTAATGGGATGTGACTTTGGGTTTATCGTGAACCGTGTTTTAAATGACACTGATTCTTTAACCCAGTCACAGATTAAAACTAAGTGGAGTTTTAATGAATCTTTAATTAGATTGAAAAGATCGAGAATGGAGTATCACCAGTTTTGCTCCAGGCGATAGTTAAATCTTTAATTAGATTTGAACGTGAAATTTAGAAACTAACTGTCGGTTAGCTAAGTAGAATGGTTTTCTGGATATTGATCTGATGTTGGTTTCGGCCTTCGGGGTTAATATTTGGGGAATTATTCTCTTGATTAATTTACGGTTAATGACTAATGAGTTGGAATGAGGCGTATGTTGTGTTTGTGTAACACTTTTATAATATATACGCGAGTTATTCGGAAAGACCGGGTTTATCCCATTCTGAATAACTGATACGACGATAAGTCGAAGATGAAGACGATGGTCGAAGACCGGAGGTCTTCACGTCGTTTGGGTGATAACTGATGATCTTGATTGGGCTGTACACCCAAGAAGATGGAAACAGTTAGTGATCGTCCAGACGTACTTGGAGATCGATGGATATGCGAGGTACTAGGTGCCTCCGGTTTCGTTCAGACCCAGAACGGACTTGTAAATGGACTGTGTGTCTGACATCGGGTTTCATTCTGTGTGACTGATATCGGTTGCATAGAATGGTTTGCCTGTGTGGCATGCTAAGATGCAAATGATCAAGGCTTCTGTTGAAAAGCAAAGTCTTGTGGTGATGATCAAAGCACGGCCTTTGTGGCGTAGCTTTGTGTAACGTTTACCTCGCGTGTTTCACACCAGGTATGAACCAAAAACGGGAGACGGACCTCAGGGAGGGCCTGCGTTTCCTCCTAGCTAGAAGTGGCGTCAGTGGTTTTACACGCCCTGACGAGTTTGACTTATGTGGTTGTTGCTGTTGCGAGGCGCCTCGGATTGATCGGTCGTTCTCGAACCGATGGAGTCATTTAGTTGGCTCGCTTACGCCCCAAAGGGCGGCGAAACGTAGTGCTCAGGCATTTTTAATCCACTCCGTGTGGACCGGCCCTGTCGCTCCAAGGGTCGATGCGTTCTGATCCTGAGACTCGGGCTAGGCAGTCTCGAATCGGTTGAGGACTATCTTTTGCCTCGGTTCATAGACGGAAATCCAATTTCCAAATACGTGACTTTGCGATTTCGATTGTATAACCTATATATGGCGACATAGTGGTATGGGGCATTCATGCCGCCTATGATTGATATTTATGATTTGAAATTGTTTTATACACTATGCACTTATAATAGTATCAAATGATTTGTTTTCAACGTATCAAGCATTCTTGGCTATTATAAGGTAAAAACCCTATCCTCCGGCTTGCGATTGCATTGTGTGATGGGACCTGGGTCTTATAATAGCTTCATTTTTCTTTATTTAGCATTGCGCTGTTGTTTTTGCACTGGTATTCTTGGGAGGAAACCCGTTCCGTGTTATACGGCGTGGTCCCTTGATTTACCTAACTTTAAAAATAAAGATTATTAACTGTTTTAGTTCTCACATCAGTCACATGACTGACCTGGAGTTTATTGTTTTAACCTAAACTCTGGGTGCCCCTATTTTGACACGGGCAGCTAGTAGTTTTGGTTTTGCAGATTTATATTCACAGGATCCTCGTTTACAGCTGGAACGATATCCGGAAAGCTTTGTATCCGTATATCTCTTCTAGTTGTGTATTGTATTATTTTCCGCTGCGATGTATTTAAATGTAATTTAAATCTCTGATATTTCTGTGTAATATTCGTTTATACTCTGTATATTCTTGTAATCTGATGTATTGTTGTAATATACAATGAAATGTTCTTCTGTATGCGTTCTGCTGTGGTTTGTTCTCGAACTATCCGACGCTTTCCTTTACGGGGAAGTTGCGGGTCTTTACAAGTTCATTCCTATATTCAATCACAACCTTTCTCCCTAATGATACTTAAAGGTATCATTTCATTTTCAAATTGTTTCCTAGACCATTTGAATTTTCCTTATTAAATTTATTATCGAATCAACCATATTAGGTGATAACTTAATATTACCACCTATTAAAACGATTTCACATATACTTGAACCTATATTATATTTGATATATAAATATTTAGAATATGAATAAAACCATATTATGTCGATCCATCCTGTTTGATTATTTATAAATTCCTATCGATACGATGGCGTCCCATATATCGACCAGAACCCATAAATATTCAACAGAACAAGCCAACACAATGAAACTATTTTTATATCAAAAATACAAGTACGCTCTCTCATATCACTCAAACTCATTCTAGGGCACTACTAACCCTATCTCTAATGAGTTAATTCCCAACAGAGCCAAGGTTATCGCTAACCATCGCTCTGATACCAACTGTAACGACCCGAATTTTTTGACCGTTTAAAATCGACAATAAACCACACATGTCGACCCAAACAAATCGCAAATACAGGCAGTTATTGGGAACAGAAGAAAAGAAAGAAAGAAGAGAAAAACCAAACACAGAATCTCACAGCGGAAGGACAATATATAATAAATAAATAGCAGTTAAAGCAGTTGAAATGTATACATTGGTTATAACATTCAAATGAATATCAGAGTTACATATACATACAGATGTACATAATAAGCAGCGGAAATACCTATATATGATAAATATGTATACAAATCTTCGTCTTCGATCTCCAAGGCACAGTCATCTTCGGTAACTGCAATGTCTGCTGACCCGAGCGTATTGCATAAAAAGAAAACACAACAAACACTCGGATCAGCACTAAATCATCTCATATTAGTCAAATAAAAATAAGAAATAACATCAGTGTCATGGGTACAGTAACTCAAGAGACGTTACGGAATTTTTCCATCTCTCAAGGATCCATTAAACTAATACATACATAATATAGTACGCTATTATGATAGTGTCTATCCAATAAAGTATAAATACTGAAAATAACGTAAGCGGGATTACCATATTACCCTTACGCCGTTTATAGGCATCAACAGTCTATACAGTACCGTAAATTCACCGTACTGGTGTTATCAGAGGGCACTCCATAGAAGGCAATGCTAAATCAAAATCGTATGGGGCTCGATATGGATATATATGACAAGGCACTCGAGGCAATGCCCAGGGTAGGATTCTACCAATTGCACTCCCGGACCGGTGGTAACGCATAGCAGCCACTACCGCCCACCTCGGAACACACTCCCAAAGTCACAAATGGGCCCAAATCATCATAATCATCATCATAGTCATCGAGATAGTATCGAAGGAGTGAGTCCGATCAAAGGTGCTACCTCACTTAGTCACGGTATAGCTCCTGTTTTAGTCATTTTAATTCTGACCCGAAGGTCAGGGCTATTTCGTTCCGTTCATCTCCTTCGCTTCAACAAACACCTCCAAGTCATCATGCTCAATCTGGATACGTCATAACGTTCACAGTTGTCAAAGTGGTATCGACACTGATAGAGAGTATGCCTTATGTCGACTCCGGTCTCTTTAACAACCAACGCTTACATCTTTCACATCGGTCGGTTCTTTTATATTTCATAGAGGTTCGCTTACATATCCAAATATCATATTCTGCTTCGAACCCAAATTTTATATTCAAATAGAATATAAATTTCATATCAAAATACCATAAATCATACCAACCCGATTATATTCTAAATTAGAATATATTTTCATATCTTTATATTATACTCGTATAACATTTCAAATGACTTAGATTCAAGTAGAATAGATTCATCTGAAGGATTTCAAATCTCACGGATTCTTATCTCAACTCCATTTGAACCAGCGGTTCAAACTCAAGCATTTCCACTCGGAAGGAATTTAAAATTTCAAATTACTTGTAAATAACTTGATATAAAAATAATAATAAATAATAATATTAATGATAATAATAATAATAATAATAATAAATTTTTATATAATTAATATATAGATATATATAGAATATAATAATTTAAAATAAATCAGTAATTTAAATATGATATATATACTTTAAATAAGGTTACTAGAAATATTTGAAAAATGAATTATGAGAGAAATTATTAAAATACAATAGTTATAAGTAAAGGTAAATAATAAATTTAAAGCAAGAATAATTATTTGAAATCAAATGCAAAAATATGTTTAAAATAAATTTCTCTAATCAAAAATCTTTTTCATCCTTCCAAATTTCAAATACTTGAATTTATCCTCCGGTCTCGATGGGGGTTATTTAATTCCATATCTCGTTTCAACCCCGTCCAACACTACTTGATTTCAAGAGTTTCAAATATATATATTCTAACTGAGTTAAACGACTCAGAATACCCTCGATTTCCAAGTTCCCCAAAATTAGATCCCATAGTAAATTTATTCCCTTCTAGTCCAAACTCTTAATTTGAAAGATTTCAAATCATATCCAAATCCCAAGTTAAATATTTCCACTTTGTTTTTGGGAAAATTCCCTTAACCCTTTTAATCAACATCCCAAGTTCAACATCTTTAGAGAATGAATTTATCGAGTATCGGCACATTCTTTTACATGAAAATTTCCATCAAATAAAATTTCCAAATATTTGAAATCATTTAACCAACCAATGTCTGTATATAATTATCTATCCAATGGCCAAGTGATTTTTAAATTTAATTTCTCGATATTTCAGGGATGGATCTATCATTTCAATCCAAATCAGGGTCACAGAGATTTATCATTTCACTCCGTGTTCTTAATTTATTTTATCGATAAAACCCGGGTTCATTAGATGCCCGTAACATCAAGGGTAAATGAGATTTATCGTCCAAATCAACATGCATTACAATATACTGAAATAAGGGCATTAAAATGTCACTATAAACTCAGTAATAAATTTCAACCAACATCCATCACAACCACTTACTTCAACTGATCAGCGATAACTGTTCCAGGATTTAATAAAGGTTCGAATTTTAAACCAGGAATTTAAATTTAATTAAATAACTAATTATTGACTTAAATTTGAATGTTAACACACTTGCATGAACATTTAACAACACATCAACAATTCAACACAACCATGCAACCAAATTTACTTCATAATTTAATTAAATAAATATGGGAATAATTCAGTATTTCGTAAGTGAGAAAATCACTCACCTTTGGGTCTATCGTTGATCGTACGTCCAACCATAGCCCAAAATTTCACAGTCTCTAAATGCAGCGAAACCAGTGCCAAAACGTCCGCAATTCCACCACGATCCCAATGCAACAAACCGCGTCCAATTTCGAGTTCATATGTAAGAGTTATCAGTGATTTAGTGTACGGATTTTAAAATATATAAAAATAAAAAAAATGGAACCCTCACCCACTCAGCTCCTGCCACGTCATCATCCTCCCATTTGTTTCCTCCCGCTCATTCCCGTCCTCGTGTAGCTACAGTACACGCAAAACAACCCCCCCGCAACGTCAATTTTGACCACCGATAGCCATCGACTCCGGCCATCGGAGGGTCTCCGATCAACTCCATCTCGACGAGCATCCTCCGCCGCACCTTCAAACACCGGAGCCGCCCCCTCCGGTGATGTCCTCTGCCGCCGGCGAAGCTATTAACGCAACTGATTTCAGCATTTGAAACCCAAATTCCCGATCATATACTTGACTATAAATCGAACGGGTACCCACGTTGAACTCGTATCGTCATCCTCTTCGAAACTCATGTCTCCAATTCGTCAATTTGGCTCTAGATCAGAAACGCCCAAATTTGCATGCAAAATTTCGAAAATCCAGGGCTTTGACCGCGATTTCTGGCGAATCTACTCACTTCATGTCGAAACTGATTATAGATCTGGATTCCACTCGACGAGAGCTTCGAATCGGTATATAATATGATGTGGTTTGGAAAGATTTTATTTTTGAGTTGATATTTTGTTTTTCTAGGTTTTTAAAAATTGATTTCAGCCATTAAAGAATAAAGCTTGGAGGTGGAAATGAAGGTACCAAGGTAAATGGGCTGATATAATGTTAAGTGGGCCAATATATATATAAATATATGGTCCAAACTGATTAACACATACACAGTTATCGCATATCTGATTTTAACGTACATTTCACATTACCAGGCCCACATACTGACCCCGAAAAATCCGGAAAAATTATTTTTGGTTATGATTTGACGATACGGTTCCAACGAAACTAATTTCGTTGAATTTCGAGACCGTTGGAAAAATGGCCTTTTTCGGGTCGATCCAATTTAACTGTCAACTGGTAAAACGCGTTTTCACTCGCCACGCTCACATATTAATTCGAAAAATTCTGAAAATTGAAACCTAGCAATAATTCGACATTCCGGATCCAACAGAAGTGGTTTCGTCGAAAACAGAGGTCATTTGAAAAATGGCTATTTACAGGCCATTATAAATTCTATAGCGACTATTCTGAATATTCATTTGATCATAACTTTTGATTTCTGTTACGGAATTTCGATTTTCCGGATTCATTGGAAAGATATTAACAAAAAGATTTAAATATTTCTTGTTTCGCTAAAATCCGATTTGTTTTGAATCCTGTGCAGTCAATTGAACTTTGAAATCAATTTTTCAAACTGTAGGGCTATATAAATAATTATATAAATTCCACAGCGACCTTTTGAAATTTTGATTTACTCATAATTCGCAATTTATCTGGCGAAATTTCAATTTTTCACATTCGTTGGGAAGATATCGTCAAACAGAGTTATATTTCTCTGGGTCGTCTCCATTCTGATTTAAAACAAATTCTATACATTCAATTGAAATTAAAAATCGAATTTTCAAACTGCCGCGCCATTTCAGGCTCGTTATATAATTAAAATAAATTTATTCGTTTTTAACTTTAATAAAATAAATTTCCCGTCGTTATTAATTAAAATAAATTACTTTAAATATTCAAATTCTATAAATTGACCAAAATGGCATTTTCAAATTGGTTCGAAATCTCAGGTCGTTACATAAACTATACCAAATTTAAGTGTCACTAACCATGATTTTGCTAAACCTGACAATTACTCGCAATTATGGCCAATTTCAAATTTATGCCAATATACTTATTATGCCAAATTAGCTAATCCAATTCTGATTTAACATTCTAATTACAGTCTATGTCAAACTAGACTTATTATTCTAGTTCACAGTTCATGTAAATGCTAGATTTACAAGTCAATACTAGATTCAAATTACACATCCTATAATTCATGTCAAATTTATCCAATTTGCATTTTTATGAACATGCCACAATACATGTTCCCAATTCATGCCAATTTCCAAGTTTATAACTACGTTTTTAGTAAATTTCATATTTTGCCCAAATCGTATTCCCATCGTTCGTATAATCGTGATTCAATCTAGATTATAGATAAATCTAGATTTGTAGAAAATAGGGAATGAACCAAAGATGCTATGAAAAAGATAGACATAATAACTGACATAAAATGATAATTTACTAATTACAGACCTAACGAATTACACTGAAATTGATCTAAAACATCGAAGGCCTATAGGTCTAAAAATCTTATGACATAAAAAGGGTTGAATAACGACGTAGGTTCAAGAACATGGGTAGACCTAACTTAATAGGTAAATTCCCAAGATCAAAAACCAAAGAAAACCAAGAATAGACAGAATAGATAATCAGGTTTAGACCCAATTTCACAGTCACAAAACTTAAGCAACACTTTCCTAGTCATGAATCATAGGTGTTTAATCACAGTTGTTCTTGTTATGTCATAGGCAATAGTTTATGTTTCCTCATCAAAGGCATAGGCTTGTGTTCATAGTCAAGGAAATAATTCTCATACTCATGAGTCACAGTCATAGGCAGTGTTCATAGTCATAGGCAATGTTCATAGTCAAAGAGGCATATGGTTTTAAGATCCATAGTTTCTTAGTCATAGTCTTATTGGTCCTCGAATCATAACAGTTCTTAATTAGGTCCAAAGATATAAGCACTGATTCGAATAGAAAGATTTGGCATATTCTTTTATTCCTTTAATTTCATGTCACGAATAGAGAAAACGTTCAAATCTAAAAAGTAACCGACTTACATTGATCGGTTTTCAGAATAGAAAGATGGAGTTGCTATGATTCGTGCGACGTTGCTCGAAACCGTTTGAGATAGCCTTTGATTCTTATCTTGAAGCTTTAATCTTGATTCGAATCTCTTCTTGACAAACTTGAGCAGCATAACCTTGTCTTGGATTTTCATATTATTTTCTTATTTTTATTTATTTATACATTTTCTCAGAGGCAGCATAAGGATAGAATGAAATGGTGTAGAGAGGAGGAGGCTAGGAGGCTGTTTATATAGGATTAGGGGGACGAATCTAGGCAGAAAACGAGACCAGGTACATCAGAATGCACCTAGGCCCAAAAGTGGGTTTATGTACCCAGGTCGACACCCAGGTCGACTGGGCAGTCGACCTGGTCAGGGGGGGTGGGGTCGACTACCCAGTCGACTCCCCAGTCGACCTGGGTCCTGGGAGGGAATTTTCCCGCCCAACCCGCTTCTGGGTTTGAATTCGAAATTCGAATTCGAATTTCGAGCTGTTTTCTGTTCTGAAAATTCCTGAAACTTCGGAGGGTCATATCTCCTTCATACGGACTCCGATTCTCGCAAACTCGGACTCGTTTTCATGCAGAATTCCGAGACGAACGCAATGGCGTAACTCGTTTCCCTTGATTTTGATTTTAAAAATTAATTCTACCTTGATTTGTGAATCCTAGTGTTACAGAATTACGGGGTGTTACAGGGTGCTACATTCTCCCACCCCTAGGAGATTTCGTCCCCGAAATTTGATAAGGGTAAAAATAGATAATCTCACGCATAATATCCATCTATCATGTGTGCATCCAGTTTTTGCAAACATTGTGCACTTGTGCAGAGTGTAATAAAACATAATAATACATGTATGCCTAAGCGATACCTCCAATGTGTTTGCAAATTTTTCAATTTTCTTTTTAAAAACATGATGCGCACATCCTAAATATACTGGAAGTTCTACATGAATGCAATATTTGAAAACCAAAATACATTTTCATCCAATTTTTCCCACACTCTTGCAGAGCAAGAGCGCAATTCATCCAATTTTTGCATCCAAAATCCTACCAACCAACTTTATTTTTCGAATTTTAGAAAAATCTAATTTTTTTAAATTCGACTTTTTATGTAACAAAAAGTGGAAAATGGAAAATTCACATCTTCCGTTTTACTTTTAGTCACCTTTCTCTGACCATACTTGGATTTTACGAAACTATTTATAAAGATTCCCTGTTTTCCTATCCAAGCACAACTCACATAAGAAAATTTTCTTTGTTACTGATTTTCTTTTTCATATTTCTCGGAAATTTTTATTTTAAAACACCTTTTCTTCAAATTTTCCATTCTTTAACTATCATGTTTGTCGCTTTACTGAATTTGTTGTTCCATTTTTAGTTATGTCATTCCTATTTTCTTAGCTTATTTAACTTAATCCTCTGATCTAAGTTTAATTTTAAGTAAGCCTTCTAGTCCTTCAACTAAAACAGAAAAACAAACGATATACATAGCTACTATTAAGGGCCAAGAATCTCAAGACTATGTCCCCCTCTGAAAAATTCAAACAAAAAGATGTAAATACTTACTTGCTCTCTATTGTCTGGTAGTCACCACTCGTCCTTGTTGTGTACTAACAGAAATTTTTAAACAACACCCTAGGCTTTTCGATGCTTACGCATTCTACGGGAACTTACTATTATTCCAAGATAATTCTCGCTATCTACTTCATAGCCTCGAAACTTTTCCCATCTTCCCTAGGCACTAATTCTCACCTACTCCATACTTTTAAAACACGGCTTGACCTTTTTCATTTCACTTTTCTTCCAAAAGTTAAAAGTATCAAAACTTTATTTTCATACCAAAACTTACTTTTGCTAAACCATAAAAACATGTCATCTCAAAAAATGTATATTTTTTTTCAAATTACAAAAATTTGAGTAGATAAGGACAATTATTTCTCAATCAGGTTTACGAGTTGTTCTTGCCTATAAGGTTGGTTCAGTTTCTTACTACAAGGTGCAAACATCTACTCTATTCTTAATTTTTTCAACTTATTTTGTCCACCCAACAAAATTTTCTCTTTTAAAACAATTTATCAAAAGAATAGATTTTTCAAAACTTTCTTTACTGAAAATTCTAGTTTTTAACAGAATGCCATATCAAAACGCAACATTTTCTATGTTTTGCTTTTTAATCCTTTCATACCATATAATAAGAAAATTAGCGAGCTATACATGCTCTATAGTGTGTACCTTTTACTGGGAGAATTTTATTTTAGACAAAATTTTCACAAAAAATCACTATTTACAAAATATACCCCATTTTACTTCAAACCCCAATATGTACTACTTTACATATTTTAAAACTATAACTTTTAAGATCAACTTGAAAATATCATAAACCATTTTCCCAATTTTTTTACAATTTGATGTTCATAAAAGTTAACAATGGGGTTAGACTCAAAGTGGGTTTCCAATGCATATTTTACGTGTATATACATACGCACAACTTTTATTTCGATTTCAAAATTCAAACGGTGTTATGCCATTTATTAGTTCTTATCATATTTCTTTGACTATAACCTTATTTTGAACTTTTCTCTTGTATATATATATATATATATATATATATTTCTGCACATATATACACATATATTCTCATATATATACATATATTTTTCTACACTTCCTTATATGTATATATTTCCTTGTATGTGCGTTTATACATATTTTCTCTTATGAATAATGTGTTATTTTAGTCATTCCCTTAAAACAAAAATATGGCACCGATGGGGGTTGAACTCTGTACCTCTTGCATGAAAGCCACATGCTCTAACCAACTGGACTACTTAGGATTTTGTTAACAAGGCTTAGAACAATGGCGGTCATTGTTCTTTTCTGGTTCCTCTTTTTCATTTAAACTATTGCGCGTAACCTTATCACTTTGCATGCATACTTTTCTTTCATTTTTTTTAATATTAATGCATAATATTTGTAAATCATTGCATGTAACATATTTACACCGCATGCAACCAATTCTTTTTTTCCTTTTGACGTGTGCGTTGCATTTTTAATTTTTTCTTCTTTTTTAGTGCATGTATTTATTACATGTAATCACATATTATCTTTGTTTTATTCTTCTTATATATATATTTATGTCTATGCATATGTGCACACATATGCATTATTTAATTATTTATTGTCATAAAATGAAGGCTGTTACATTGAAGACTGAAGATCTTTACATCTTTTGAGTTACTACCGATGTCTCGATTGGGACGTACACCTAAGACGGGGTAATTAGTGGTGATCGTCCAAACATACTTGGAGATTGACCGGATATGCGATGATCTCTCTCATGTATTGGACATAATGGGACGAGGAACATGGTGCCTCCTTTTTGTTCAGACCCAGAACGGACCTACAAATGGATTGTATGTCTAACATTGTATTTTGTGCTATACTAATTGATCTCTGCTATATATATGTATATATATTTGGTGGCGGAGAATTTATTCTCTTAGCATAATACCCTTCTCTAAGACGATGAGCTTTGAGGTTATATATTAATGAACATCAATGGTATGGTACGGGTTGAGAATGTGGCATTCTAAGATGTAGTGATCAAAGCAATTGTTGAAAAGTAGAGATTTGTGGATAATGATCAAAGCATGGCTAATATGGTGTAGCTTTGTGTTGAAACGTGACTTCGTCAAGCTTCACTCCCCGGTATGAGCCAAAAATGGGACGAAGAACCACAGGAAGGACACGCATTTTTTTATAGCTAGAAATGTTGTCATGGTATGAAGCCCATGCAATTTACTTATGCGGATGTTGGAATTATAGGCCCTCGATGGACGCACAAGGCCATGGTGGTCGACGTATTGACAAAGAGGTCCAATAGGACCGAAAAACGAATTGTTCCGGTGATGCTAATCAACGACGTAATGCTAACCGGCTCTACCGCTCCAAATTGATGCATTTATTTTCCTTGGGATATTTTGCTAGAGATGCTCCAAAGTTCGGATAAGGAAGAGCGTTTACCTTGTCTCATGATGGAAATACAAATTCCAATACGAACCTTGCGTTATCAGTTGTAAACCTATATGACGACATAATAGGATGGGGTATTACACTGTCTAAGATTGACACATTTATTTTCAAATTTGTTTCCTACACTATGAACTAATAATAATAAATGATAAATTTCGTGTATCATGCATGATTGGATATTAGAAGGTAAAAATCTATCCTCCGGCTTGCGCTTGCATTGTGTGATGGGACCCGAGCCTTATAATAGCTTCATTTTTCAAAAAGGATTGCGAGTTTTATTTTCTAGTATTCATGTAGAGAAAACTCATTCCATGTTATATGGCATGATCCCATGATTTACCTAACTTTAAAATAAAGTTTAATAAATTTTTTAGTTTTCACACCAATCCTTGTTTGTTTGAGCCTGGATATAAGGCAAGCAACATGATAGGGGGTTCTCACCATGTGGTTTGGTGGCGAGCAGTGGGCTCTTACTCCTACATGTCCTTGTAGGGGTTGGTTGAGAAGTCAAGAGGCTGGCCAAAAAATAAGGTGCTGGGGGACCATTTGTAACGTCACGGTGGAGGTTAGCGGCTGGATGATGGTTGGAAATCCTAGTCCCGTTATAGAGTGGTATCAGAGTTTGGTTTATTCAAAGCTTTGAGAATATGACACATTAGAACTAGACGAAAAAACTCATCAGAGGTAGGATTAGCAATATCCTATAAAAGAATACTCATTAGAGATGTGGCGACCCAAAAATCCATACCATCTGAGTTGACAAAAACAACTCACGTTAAACCCAAATAGCATAGAATTACGAGTCATTAGGGTTAAAGAAATAGAAACAGATAGAAGTGGAAAAAAAATAAAAACACAGAATCTCACAGCGGAACGAAAATATAATATCATATATCATAACTTTGAAACACAAAATATGTACTATATATACATACCATATCAGAGTACAACACACATACATCACATCAGAAATAACTCTAAAATAACTAACGGTAAAGCCTCCTGCTTCAAGCTCCTCCAAGTGTATCCGTAAAAGCCTAAAACACTTGACTGCCCGCACAAAATTGGGAACCCAAGAGTTTAAGGTAAAACAAACAAAATAGACTCTGGGTCAGTCATGACACTGGTGTGAGTAAACTCCAACCATATTTCTTAACTTTGAAAATCCTTTGAAAGAAAGGGTAAGACCAGCCCATACATAAGTATGGACAGTTTTTACCGTTCTATAACCAAAACATTTTTGATATCAAAATCCAATGATATTATAATAATGTTTAATTAAATAAATAACCATATAGTAGAACACTTGCATCTCACGCTCTAAATATATAGTATAGAATAAAAAACCGCAAGGTGCTTATTATAGATTGGAGTCCAACTATGATAAGGTATGGGACCACCTCCCGATCAGTGTACTCTAGAGGGGATACACTAGGGTTCAGCAAGAACATCTTGCTACCCGGCCACACATGAATGGCCACTCATTTAGCTTGAGTGTACCGAATGTGTTATCACCCACGGTTGTTGCCCATCCAACCGTAATTCGTAAGATACAGAATAGAATGAAGAATAATTGAATTTTCTCTAGATCAGTGATAATACACCCTGCTTGGGTATGACCCAACTAGCCATGTTGCCTGCCTGATTTTTGTCATTTCCCGGTTGTGAGGCTTGAGGCTACGTTTACTTTTTAGAATATCTGGTCACCATTCACTTTGAATGTTACATAGTCAAACCCGTCAAATCACTAGTTGATCTTCCCAAAAATATTACGGGTATAAAAAAAGCTAAGAGAAATGAATTCCTCCGCCACCAAACGTAATACCTTGGAAAGACCGTCTTGTGTGATCCGTTAGGCAAACTCTATCAGACATTCGTCCATACAAGTTGTCCTGGGTCTGGACAAACAGAACATCCCACGCATTTCACTCCATCTTCCATTATCTTCAGCATAATCTAATTCGCAACGCCTATGCCTATACCGAGTGATTTTCAGATATTAAATCCAATTGGTCTCTCTATTTTGACAACGATGGTCAAAATTTTTTGATTGCCGGTGATTTAACTATCAAAGGAAAACAAACATTCATCAAATAATCACTGGCCCTTTATGATTAATATTCTATTTTAAGTTTTCTTATCGAATTCTATATATCGATATATCGATTTCCGGTTATCAAAACCTCTTAAAAATATTCTAACTCCTTAAATTTTCGGAAAATTTTGCTAGCACCCCTTTTGTACCGGTCAATAGCTCAAATCCCTACTCGCCTCTCTAGGCCCTTTCCATTCAAAAAGATAATCAAAAAGCCAAACGGCTTGCCCAACAGGCTCATAAAATCTCATATGGAAATTTAAACATATACCTTATTGTCAGGCACTCAAACTAAAGTCTTCATTATCTTTATTCCATACATGTTAACATACATACGCCATTCCTAATTCATTTAAATCAATTCAACACCTTTTTACTTTAAACACTTTCCATTTGCTAATTAAATTTTTAATTAGCTTCTTTGGTTAATCATGCTCAAATACATTTGCATACATAAATTAAACTCAACCCCTTCCTCCCTTCCAAATTCTAATCCAAGATTCATATTTAGATTCTCAATTTTAGTTAACAAATTCGATTCACTTAAACAAAATTAAATTCGATCCAAAAACTCTATTAACTAATTTCCTTTGAAATTAGTTAACGTCATTTGATAATTAAAAATCTGATTTTTTTGTCCCAAAATCCAATCCATTTACTTTACTTGAGTTCATATCTATTTTATAACTCAAATCTGGATTTTTCTACTGGAAATTCGGATTTTTATTCACTAAAAATCCCTTTATTTTATTTAATAAATCATTATGGTTTTAAAACGATTATAGCGCTGTTTTTCTGAAAATTTGATTTTGATATAACTCAACATCTATAAGATGAAATTTAGATTTTTCTCTTTCACTAGTAAACTATCATTCAATAGGTCTGGGCGTTTCTTCTTTCATAGAGTTTCGACTTATATTGAGTTCTATATACTCAATTGAAGTTCGAAATGCCAAATTAATAATTACTGCGCTTCGACGAGTTCTTTTTAATTAATTTTAATTATAGACGTTCAAATTAAACATATACGTCTCGATTTTCCAAATCGTTGATTACTCTACCCAAAATTCATAACACGATTATAAGTTATTCATAACTTCACTTTGATATTAATTCCCAATGTCCTTAGTCATAAATTATTGTATAAAACGATTTGATATAATCAAATTTAAATTATAAATTTCTTTTATGGGAATAATCAATTAATTCAACATCCTTTACCATTACAAACTTATATCATCCCTCGATAATAGTGAAGCCGTTCAAGTTGGGTATTTTATTTACCTCCCTGACCTTGATCGGCAACGTTATTATCTTGAGATGGATAGGAGTTTGTAATAAAAACTGACATTACTTATCACAAAATTCCCCTCTTCTATCTCACTAAAAATATGATTTTTAAATGCTATCTCTTATATTTGGAAAAATCTATTTATGAAGTTATCAAATGGAAATTACTTCATCATATTTATTAACATTGTTATAATTTAACTTCCTTATTTTATATTAAACAACTTCCATATTAGTAGTCTATTTGAAATTCTATTCTCATTTTGAATATTTCATTAGTATAACTTAGCACATCTATTTCCATATTAAAATATAAATTCTTATTTAATAGAATCCAATATCTTTTTTGGAATTAATTACTTTTATAAACTCGACATAGTCGAATTTAATTACAAAGCCATATAGATTATTCTAATTCAATTCACATTCCGAACACCGGAATAAATCCATCGTTTTTCCTTTTAAGTGATTCCCAATCCCCTTTTTAAATTCATACTTGAATTTAAATTTAGAAATTATCTAATGATAATTTCTCTTTTTTATTTATAAATATCATTTATACATTACACTTCTTGTTTTAAATATTCAAAACAAGTTTCTATTTATATTCCATTTGAAATCAAATTTCCACTTTGAAATTCTTTAAATCCATACTTGAAATTAAATTTTAATATTATCAAATGATAATATTTTTTCTATTTATAAACATCGTTTATAAATTCAATTGCTTGTTTTCAATTAAACATGTAAATATTTCCTAACCCATTTGAAATTCCATTTCTATTTCGAAAATTGAATTTTCCCTTTTAAATATAAAATTCCCTTTGTATAATATTTTTAAATATCAATATCTAGGGCCAGTGGTATTCAAAACATCCAAAACACACAATTTCCATTCACGAGTTTTCAAACACATCAAATATGATAATATATATGGAAACAAACAATTATAAATTTTGAGGAATCCAGTTGGATCCCTCCAACCTGTTTTCCTGCATCCACAGATATCAAACAACATAAATAATATCAATCCTGCTTCAAGGCAGGATATCGCGGTATAGAATATCATCCACTCATATATCGTGGGGCGATAGGGTAATCTGCTAATGATACTGCGGGCATCCGCTAATGGTACTGCGGGAAATATTGAATTTATATATACATGCATACATACATACATATATATATATATATACATATATATATATAATAGCAACAACCACTAAGCCTAAATAACTAATATATAATAACCACAATTTAACAATAAACAACAATGCAACCAATCAACAAACAAACAACAAATAAATATTTGTATTAAATAAAAAAATTCGATAATAATGAATTATAATCGAACCAGAGAGTGAGTTTACTCACCTGGTTTTTCTTAGTTGAATATCCCATTAATTCCATATTATCGGCTACAAATCTACTCGAATGAAATTTATTTTATACCTACAATTGTTTATTATTATTCAACGATTAAATGATTATAAAATTAAATTAACTTACTAAAATAAATAAACAAACAATTCTACGAATTTTTTTAAATTACGTAAAACATTTACCTTTCTCCCCTCGACTAATTTACTACGATCACCGGCATAACGATTGGACCAAAATCTTATTTCTGATCACCATTGAACGCCTTAAAACCCTTTAGCTTCTACAGTCCTATTATTTTCCAAACTGGCCTTCTCAAATTGGCAACCCCATTTCCAAAAACAAATGACCAACTTCCCTAACATCTTACTGCCAACTCAAGATCATCCCAAGTTCAACATACTACAAACCAAAACACTCCACAATTGAACCCTTAACCTTATAACACAGCCCCCTTTCGCTCCATTACTCGCTTCTCCCCTTTCGAACAAAAAATAAAACAATTCTCTCAAATGCCCCTGCCACTTCAGTTAACAAGCATCAACCCGACCACTTAGCATCACCAGTACATCACACTATTTCACAGCCTTCCAAAATAAGTTTGACCTCAACAATACCTGTAGCTCACGCTGTAGGGTCTATCCTCCCTTGCCTCGAGATACTACCCATACTTCACCATTGCTTGTTCAATCTTCATTCTTAAGTACAAATCCAACTTCAGCGGGCCAAAACACAAACTCGGAAACCCTAAAATCGAGCTCCCTCAAATGATCCACAGACCCGAACTCTAAGATCAACTTAAGCAGCATCAATACTTGCACCACTTAAAAACCCTTCGAAGACGCAACCAAAAGAAGCATCGGTCTCCCTCATCACTCTTTGAACCGCGAGCTCGAAACCATATGCAAAGTTTCTTGAGTTGAATGCCCCGAAAGCATCGCAGCCAACAAACATACATCGAAGTAGAGGCACTCAATTCATTTGCAAATGAAATAAGATCAGAGGGAAAGTTGCGTTTGATTCTGATAAAAAGAATGGGCATTTTATTTCACTTTGTTAAAGCTTTTGAATTTCACGGTGAAATCGAAATAAGAGAAAAGGGGGTAGCGACTTATTAAATTAACGAAGGGGATAGTTTTTGTGAAGGGTATATTTGTGTAAGATTTTCATAGGCCGACCGTTATTTTTGTGAGCTTTAATTTACTTTGATGTGTACATCGCCATTTTTTTCTTTTTGAAGTTCTGATTTTTTTCCTTTTTGACAAATGAAGGTGGACGCGATTTATAGAGAAGGAGGAGACATAAGGTACGCATGTTTTAAATGTGTGTCGGCTAAGTACACAACAATTTTAATACGATTTGAATTTTAATTTAATTCGATTTGATTTTGTTTTTATCCATTTAAAATTATCTTATGGCTCCCTTAACTTCCTGAACCGCTATGACGTCTCCAACGTTATACCGCTATTCTTAACTCAATGGAAAATATTTCGAATTTTAATTTGAACGTATATATAGAAAACACATTAAATCGATATAATTAAATTCAAAAGTCAAAAAAAAATATCCCTGATAATAAATTATAATTTTTATATTCAAATAGAATTAATATTGATCGACTGAATCGTTTGATTAGATTTTCACTACAAGTTCAATTATTCTGTTTTCTGTATTACGATAATTCAATATATTCGAAATTAAATCATACATCGATTATAAGTTGATAAATTCAATAAAATATCCATTTATTATCCCAAATCAATATTTAAAATAAATTTAAATATTCAATATAAAACAGCTAAAAATCCCGGGATGTTACAAGAGATATGATCAGAAGTGAGACGACCAAACTCGCACTTACGGGAAAGCCCGGATTGAGTTGAGAACACGACAAATTTGAACACAAATGATAGAACATTCCATTGCTTATTACAACAATTACATCATAATACAAGAATATAACAGAGTATGAATAAATAATATACATCAAAAAAATATCAGAGATTTAAATTACATTACAAAGCAGCGGAAAAATAATGCATAACATAGTCGAAAGAAATATACGGATACAATGCTTTCCGAATACAGATCCAGCTGTAAATCAGGATCCTGTAAAATAGATATCTGCCAAACCAAAACTACTAGCTGGCCATGTGGAAAATAAGAGCACCTAGAGTTTAGGTTAGAACAATAAACCCCAGGTCAGTCATGGGACTGGTGTGAGAACTAAAACAGTTATTTAAAACTTTACTTTAGAAATAAAGTAAATCAAGGGATCATGCCGTATAACACGGAGTAGGTTTCCTCCCAAGAATACCAGCGCATAAAATAAACAGCGTAATGCTTTTTGAAAAATGAAGCTATTATAAGACTCAGGTCCCATCACACAATGCAACGCAAGCTGGAGGATTGAGTTTTACCTTATAGTAGCCAAATAATGTTTGGTACATTTTAAAACAAATCATTTTGATATTACTATAAGTGTATAGTGTCAAAAAAACTTCAAATATAAATGTATCAATCATAGACGGCATGGGTACCATATATCATGTCGCCATACTAGTTCTACAGTTAAAACCGCACAATGTCCTATTGGAAGTTGGATTTCCATCATGAACCATGGCAAAGGATCGTCCTTACCGAATTTGAGACACTCTAGCCTGTGCCTCAGGATCAGAACGCATCAACCCTTTGGAGCCACAACGTCAGTCCATAATAAATCGATTAATAATCCCTGAACAATACATTTCCCCCACCCTATGGGGCGTAAGTCTGGTCAGTATGTCGACCATGTCATCCATCATCCCCGTAGTGACTGATATATTCGAGGTACCTCGCTATCCATTAAGTAATAATAAGCAACATCCACATGAGTAAAATGTATGGGCTCCATACCATGACACCACCCCTAGCTAGAAGGAAACGCATGCCCTCCTTGGATCCTTCTCCAGTTTCTGGTTCATACCGGGGAGTGAAACTCGCGAATTAACGCTATATAGAAGCTATGCTATTTAAAGTCGCGCTTCGACCATCAACCACAAGACTCTGCTTTTCAACAGAAGCCTTGATCATTGCATCTCTGCATGCCACACTGACAATTCACGCCATGCAACTGATGTATATTGATACATAACATCTAAGCTCGTATGTCTCAAAGAAGGTTGTTAAGCAAGAGAATAAATTCTCTGCCACCAAATAGATATATATATATATATATTTAGTAGGGATCAATCAACACAGAATAAAATCCAATGTCAGACACACATCCATTTACTAGATCGTTCTGAGTCTGAACGAAACCGGAGGCACCTTATTTCTCTTCCCATATGTCCAATACAGGAGAGAGGTCCTCACATCTCCGGTCGATCGCCAAGTATGTATGGACGATCACCACTTATTACCTTGTCTTGGGTGTACAGCCCATCAAGACATCAGCAATCATCCAAACGATGTGAAGACCTCCAGTCTTCAATCACTGTCTTCATCGTCGACTTATCGTCGTATCAATTATTCGGAATGGGATAAACCCGGTCTTTTCGAATAATCGCGTATCTTATAAACAAGTGCTATAAAAACACAATATACGCCTCATTCCAATCAAGAATATTCTTTTATTCAAATATTCTTTTCATAATTTAAACCAAATTAAGGTTTTCCAAACTAGTCGTGGTTAGCGAACCTTACCGAAGTAATCATTTATTTTATTTCCCAGTCCTAACCTATTTATCCCATGGAGCCAAACTGTTAATACTTCATATCTAACACCATGGTGTTATCGGTAAATTTAATTACCATTTCACGTTCAAATCTAACTAAGATTTAACTATCGCTTAGAGCCAAACTGGTGATACTCCATTCTCGATCATTTCACAAATTTGATAATTTAAATTATCACTTTCACATTTCAATTTAATTAAAGATTTATTAAAAATCCACTTAGTTTTAATCTTCCCAAAAATCAATATTAATGATTATTTAACTTTGGGAAATCAAACATGCCACATCGACGATCTACACCGCACTATTGATTTCTGCCGATATATAACCTCTAAGCTCGTATGCATTAGAGAAGGGTGTTAAGAAAGAAAATAAATTCTCTGCAACCAAATAGATATATATTTAGCAGAGATCAACCATACAGTTTGTAGTACAATGTTAGACATGTAATCCTGTCTTTAACTGGGTTAACATTTAAAACACAGTTCACGATAAACCCAAAATCACATTCCATTTATTATGGAATCTTCACGGAAAACAGATCAATATATATAATCGATATAAATTTCCGTATCTGACTAATAATATAAATGGAATAACGACAAAGCCTTTTAAAGTCCATAAGTCTTCCTCTACAGAAGCTCACTTTGATTATTACAAAAATCGAATTCCATTTTATTCCAATTTAATATATCAAACTGGAAAACTTTACTTTGGATAAATCCAATTAATCTTAATTAAAAGATTTATAAATTCCGAATCTCATTTCACTGTTAATCGGGTTAAAAAACAAATGTTGTTAAAGCCACAGTTCACAATAAACCCAATTCACATTCCATTTTATTCCAATTAAATGTTATTTAATTGGAAACTCTAATAATCTTAACTAAAAGATTTATTCTTTTCAACGGGGTTTAAGAACAGTGTTATTTAAGACACCATTCATGACAAACCCAAAATCCAATTCTTTTATTCAATTCCAATTAAATATTAATTAATTGGAAAACTTCACTAAATCTTAATTAAAAGATTTATTCTTTTCTAAACTGGGTTTAAGAATAGTGTTATTTAAGACACCGTTCACGTCAAACCCAAAATCCAACTCTTTTATTCAATTCCAATTAAATATTAATTAATTGGAAAATTTCACTAAATCTTAATTAAAATATTTATTCTTTTCTCAACTGGGTTTAAGAAAAGTGTCATTTAAAACACCGTTCACGAAAAACCAAAAATCCAATTTAATATTAAATACAAGGCTCTAAATATAAATTATATCGGCTTATATTCAATATCTAATTCTGAAACTAACGGATATTGTATTGGGAATAACGATATCTGTATCTTCCAAATTCCCATAACAATATCCGTATAACCACGGAATCCAATATCGAAATATTCCGAAGATTATTTCCATTTCAATCCATTCCAATTTATATATTGGAAATTTCTGGTTTTATTAAAACCATTTCAAATCTAATTTATTTCTTTAAAAATATTGGATTATTATTCTAGTTAATAACTAGTTCATTTTGATAAAAATATATTTTTATCTTCACAAATGTGGAATTTTTCATCCAAATTCTTTCCAAATCATTTATTATGATTTTACACAAATTATTAACATTTTTAATAATTTTATTAAGGCCCTTTCTGTCGATTTCCATGAACGGTCATCGAACTGCATTTACATCGACATTTTCCAAATTTGATTTGGACATAATTCCAAATGCAACCGTTAGATTTTAAATCACTTATATTTATTTCAAAGCACTTTTCAATACGAACCCAACGGTTCCGATTTTAGGAGAATCCGACGGTTGGATCTCCCGTACTACCAGTTCGAAGTCAATGGTCGAAATTCGCGAACGGTCCCTGTGCGGCGTGTTCTATTTAGGCCATTAAATATATATAACATATATTATATATATTTCGTTTGATTCCATTTGAAACGTATTTTATAAATCATTTATAAATTCGTTTTAAAACAATTCCCACTTCATTTTCAATTTTAAATCAAAATTGAATACTCTTTATCATTATAATATTTAAATGATAATATTTTCAAAATATCCGATTTTGAAATCATTTCCTTTCTGATATTCATTGTAAAAATAAATAAAATCGATATAAATATCGTTCGCGTTGAAATGTCGCAAATCTAACCAACACGGCGTCATATATTTCAATATTTTCGTGTCCATCTAAAATCGGACATCAAATTCACATTTTAATCCATTACTGACTATTATTTTAAAATATTAATTATTTTAAAATATTTATTGTTTCTGAATTGGAATCAGACACAGTAAATTACCATATAATGTTATTTATATGGATTTCATACACACATGCACACAACAATAATCATACACAGTCAACCATCATCCAGAGTGCATTACACAACTGCATAATAATTAAATATAATAATTAATTCTTAATCGATTGACATACAACTAAACAATTGGGATTAGTGTACATCAAATATCATCCCATTACCCGTGTGGGGTTTCAATCAACAAACACAGATTTTATTTGTGCAGTTGGGCGATGTGTAAAATTTATCGTGCTAATCAATATTAGTTAAATGGGTGTACATAAACAAATCGTCTGATTTGTAAATGAATATTTATTTTCATTTCAGGAGAATTTTATACAGCGTATATAAATAACTTATACAACGCATATATATACTTTTTTTTTATTCCATTTCAGTATCACAATCACAATACACAATACAGTCAATTCAAACAAACACCCATGGTTTGTACAATAAATGGTGTCCGGTACTACTAAGCACCGTCTGCATCCTAGTATATATTTTACTGGAAGATAAATTGAGTGATAAAAAGTTCTCATCTTGGGTTTCCACTCTGCCATTCTTTGATTTTCAATGTTAAATCTTTCCATAAATCCAGCGTGTCTATTTTATAAATAACATACATACGTTAAAAAAAATAATCATATTTTTAACTAACAAACCGTTTTCCTTTGCATGTCCATTTTGTAAGTAGTATGCATAAGCTAAAATCATATTTTTATCTTTCTAAAAATACTTTCATGTCATACATTAGTTAAAAATCATATTTTTAACTTACTAAAAATATTTCCTTTATATGATAAAAATCATATTTTTACATCACTAAAAATATTTCCTTTATACGATAAAAATCATATTTTTACATCACTAAAAATCATATTTTTATACTGTTCCATATATATTAAAAATCACATTTTTATAACGCTATTATATATACAAATCACATTTTTATATCGCTATTATGTATATAAAAATCGTATTTTTATAATGCTATTATATATATAAAAATCACATTTTTATAATGTTATATATATATATATTAAAAATCATATTTTTACATTGATTTTCATATAAAAATCTGATTTTTAAGCTAATGTTATTCATATAAAAATCTCTTTTCTAATTACATAATAAAAAAAATAAAAAGCTCACTTTTTTCGATCGGAGGAGGGGGTCAGAGGCGGCGTCAGATTCTGACCAGGCTAAAGGAGGCGTAGGTGGCGACGCTAGGGCAGTGGGAGCCGGCGGTTGTCTATTTTGGGAAAAAAGGGTTTTTAAATTGAAGAAGAGGAGGGGGCGGTCTTGGAGGCGGCAGCTGGTGAGAGGTCGGTTGGAGGCGGCGCGCAGCTGGCGCTGAGGGCGGCAACCTTGGAGTTGGGGAACGACGGGGGCGGGATACTTTGGTGAATGACGGGTAGCGTTAGAGTTTTTTTTACTTCTTTTTAATTTTGAGCTTTGATCGATATGTGAAGGAGAAAGGGGGGCCAACTATATATATATATTTATTTTATATAAATATTTTAAATTTCAAAAGTAACTTTTTAATTCGAACTCCAAATCGAACCCAACAATTTTCGTCCCTAGCTAGTTACCCCCATTTCGAATACAATGGGATATATTCCGTAAGCCAATTCGACTGTTTCAATTAGTTTTCATCAAAGTCAAAATATAAATCAATATATATTGAATTTGAATGTACATTTTAATTTACTATGGCCACATACTGACTCCAAAATTCCAGAAAAATAAATCTAGCTATGTTTTGATGATACGGTCCTAACAAAACAAATTTCATCGAATTTGGAGACCATTTGAACAATGGTCATTTTCTGGTCGATACAATTCAACTGAAATTGACAAAACACGTTTTCTTTTGCCACTCTCACATATTGATTCCAAAAATTATGAAAATTGGGACCTAGTAATAATTTAATATTCTGGATCCAACAAAAGTGGTTTCGTCGAAAACAGAGGTTGTTTGCAAAATGGCTATTTTTAAGGGCTATATATTATATAAAATATATATAAATTCCATAACAACTATTCTGAATTTTAAACTGGACATAACTTATTATTTATAAAGTGAAATCTCAATTTCTTACATTCGTTAGAAAGATATTATTAAACCGATTCAAATATTTCTGGTTTTACTAGAATCCAATTTATTTTGAGTCCTGTACATTCATTTGAAATTTAAAATCGAAATTTCAAACTACCATGCCATTTCAGGCTTGTTTTATATTTAAAATAAATTTATTCATTCTAACTTCGATTAAAATAAATTTTTAGTCGCTATTACTTAAAATAAATCATTTTACATCTTTAAAATTCATTAAAATAGCTAAAATAAATTTTTTAAATTGGTTCTGAAAATTCGGGTTGTTACAAGAAGTCTCCTAGAATGAGCGACTCTTTAGAGATGGGGTTAGTAATGCCTTAGAATGAGTTAAGATTTATACGTTTATGAGAAATGTTTTGTGCTTATTATATATATATAATCTGACTTTAAAATTATACTTTGGGTATATCAGGGTTTATGTTTTGATAACATATATGCTTTGAGAAGTTAATCGATCCGTTGGTTGTTGGATGTGATGTTTGATTGCTAGTTTAACTATTTAAGATGTTTGATTAGGATAAGTAAATGGAATTTTTGGTGATTTTGAAAAGTTGATAAATTTTGATGCACCTTAGGGTTAAATTTATAAAGGAGGTATATTCATGATTTTGGACAGTGAATATATATGAAACCATTATTTATCTTACTTACAAGAGTTAATTTAAACTTATGTTCTAATACGAAATTCTTTAAATTTTGACATACCTTAGGTTTAAATTTATATAGGAGGTATATTCACGATTTTGGACAGTGAATATACATGAAACCATTAGTTATTTTACTTATAAGAGTTAGTTTAAACTTATGTTCTGATTTGAAATTCTTTATTTCAATTTGTAGAGAGGTAAGCATTTACCCGTCAGATAGTACATGGCATAGTTTGTACAGTCTTTATCTTCTTCTAGTAGTTTATTCGATAGTGCGGATGACAACTCTTCTGACACCCTGTATACTAATAGCACAGATATCATTTCTATCCTTGGTAGTGATAGTAGCAATATGTCCAATGCCACTTCTGCTTATGTACCACTTGAGATCATGGACACTATACTCGATTGTCCAAATTCAATGTAAAATAAATATTCAAATACGTTTAATAAGATTTAAATTCCAAAACAAAATTTGTTTTCATTTTTATTTTTAAAAACAACACTCTTTGCACTCGTTCTAGGATACTACTGATCCCATCTCTAACGAGTCATTCCCATTGGATATTACTAATCCAATCTCTGATGAATTCTTTCGTTCGGTTCTAATATGTCTTTTACTCGAGCTCTGTAAACCAAAGCTCCGATACCAAGCTGACACGACCTAAACTCACTCTTACGGGAAAGCCGGAATTGATTTGATAACATGACAAATCAGAACACAAACGACAAAACATTTCATTGCTTATTACAACAATTTACATCAGAATACAAAAATATAATAGAGTATGAACAAATATTACACGTTGGAAAATATCAGAGATTTAAAATTATAATGCAGCTAGAAAACAATAAATAACATATCTGAAAGAAATACACGGATACAGAGCATTCCGAGTATTGCTCCAGCTTTAAATCCAGGATCCACTGAATATAATATCTACAAAACCCAACTACTAGCTGCCCATGTGGAAAATAGGGGCACCCAAAGTTTAGGTTAAAACAATAAACTCCAGGTCAGTCATGGGACTGGTGTGAGAACTAAAACAATTATTTAAAACTATACTTTAGAAATAAAGTAAATCAAGGGACTGCGCCGTATAACACGGAACGAGTTTTCTCCCAAGAATACCAATACATAAACAGTTGTAAATAGCGCAATGCTTTTCGAAAAATAAAGTTATTATAAGACTCAGGTCCCATCACATAATGCAACGCAAGCCGGAGGATAGAGTTTTCCGTTATAATAGTCGAATATGCTTGGTATATTTAAAAAATCATTTGATGCTATTATTAGTGCATAGTGTTAAAAACAACTTCAAATATAAATGTATCAATCATAGACGACATCATATATCATGTCGCCATACTAGTTACACAATCAAAACCGCATGATGTCGTATTGGATGTTGGATTTCCATCATGAACCAAGGCAAGGGATCGTCCTTACCGAATTCGAGACAATCTAGCCCATGTCGCGGGATACAGTCGCAACTGCATCTAGGGAAATGCAGGGCCGGTCCACACTACGTGGATTAATAATCCCTGAACAATACGTTCCCCGCCCTATAGGGCGTAAGTCTGGTCAGTATGTCGACAATGTCATCCATCGGCCCCGTAGTGACCTTTATGTCCGAGCTATCTCGTTATCCATCAAATAATATGCAACATCCACATGAGTAAAATGTATGGGCTCGATACCATGACACCACTCCTAGCAAGAAAGAAACGCATGTCCTCCCTGCCGTCCTTCATCCCGTTTCTAGTTCATATTGGGGTGTGAAGCTCGCGAACTAATGCTATACACAAAGCTATGCTATTTAAAGCCATGCTTTGATCATCAACCACAAGACTCTTCTTTTCAACAGAAGCCTTGATCATTTGGATCTCACCATGCCACAATGACAATTCATGCCATGTGACTGATGTCTATCGATATATAACCTATAAGCTCGTACGTCTCAGAGAAGGGTGTTAAGGAAAAGAATAAATTCTCCGCCACCAAATAGATATATATTTAATAGAGATCAATCAACACATAATAAAATCCAATGTCAGGCACACATCCATTTACAAGTTTGTTCTGGATCTGAACAAAACCGAAGGCACCTTATTCCTCGTCCCATATGTCCAATACAGGAGAGAGGTCCTCGCATATCCGGTCGATCTCCAAATACGTCCGGACGATCACCACTTATTACCTTGTCTTGGGTGTACAACCCAATCAAGACATCAGTAATCATCCAAACGATGTGAAGACCCCCGGTCTTCAACCACCATCTTCATCGTCGACTTATCGTCGAATCAATTATTCAGAATGGGTATAAACCCGGCCTTTCCGAATAACTCACATATATTTTAAATAAGTGCTACACGAACACAACATATGCCTCATTCCAATTCAGAATATTCTTTTATTCAAATATTCACATCATTAGGGAAAGGTTCCCATTAATTTTGTCAAACATAAATTCTTTAAATTTATTCTTTAATCTTCCTTTGGATATCAATTCAAACCAAATTAAGGTTTATCCAAACTAGTCGGGATTAGCGCACCTTACCAAAGTAATCATTTGTTCAATTTCCCAATCTCAACCAATTCATCTTATGGAGAAAAACAGGTAATACTCCTTATCTAACACCACAGTGTTATTGGTAAATTTAATTGACATTTCACCTTCAAATCTAATTAAAGATTTAACTAACGCTTGGAGTAAAACTCGTGGTACTCCATTCTCGGTCACTTCCCGAATTTGATAATTTAAATTATCACATTCTCATTTCAATCTAGTTAAAGATTCATTAAAAATCCACTTAGTTTTAATCTTCCCAAAAATCAATATTAATGATCGTTTAACTTTGGGAATTTAAACATGTTGCATCGACAATCTACACCGTACCATTGATTTCTGCCAATATATAACCTCTAAGCTCGTATGTCTTAGAGAAGGGTGTTAAGCAGTAGAATAAATTCTCCGTCACCAAACAGATATATATTTAGCAGAGATTAACAATACAATTCGAAATACAATGTTAGACATGTAGTCATGTCTTTAACTGGATTAAAGACCTAATGTCATTTAAAATACAATTCACGATAAACCCAAAATCACATCCCATTAATTACGGAATCTTCAGGGAAAAACATATCAATATATATCGATATCAATCTCCGTATCTGACTAATAATATAAATGGAATAACGACAAAGCCTTTTAAATTCCATGTACATTAACAATCTTCCTCCACAGAAGCTCACTTCGATTATTACCAAATCGAATTCCTGTCCATTCCAATTTATTATATTAAATTAGAAAACTTTACTTTGGAAAAATTTCCATTGAACCTTAATAAAAAAGATTCATAAATTCTAAATCACATTTAACTATAAATCGGGTTAAAGAACAAATGACGTTAAAATATAGTTCACAATAAACCCAATTCACATTCCATTTTACTCCAATTATTAAATATAACTGGAAACTCTAATAATCTGAATTAAAAGATTTATTCTTTTCACACGGGGTTCAAGAACAATGTTATTTAAGATACTATTCACGACAAACCCAAAATCCAATTCTATTATTCAATTCCAATTAAATATTAATTAATTGGTAAACTTCTTTAAATCTTAATTAGAAGATTTATTCTTTTCTCAACTGGGTTTAAGAACAGTGTCAGTAAAGACACCGTTCACGACAAACCCAAATCCCATTTGATATTAAATACAAGGCTCTGAATAGAAATTATATCGGCATATATTCAATATCAAATTCTGAAACCAACAAATATCGTATTGGAAATAACGATATGTGTGTGTATATATATATCTTCCAAATTTCCATAACAATATTCGTTTAATCACGGATCCAATATCGAAATATTCCAACGATTATTTCCATTTGAAATCCATTCCAATTTGTTCATTGGAAACTTCTGGTTATATCAAACCATTCACAAATCCAATTTATTTTATTTAAAAATTATTGGATTTCACATCTAGTTAATAACTAGTTCATTTTGATAAAAATATATTTTTGTCTTTTCAAACATGGAATTTTTCATCCAAATTCTTTCCCACTCATTTATTATGATTTACACAAATTAGTAATATTTTTAATAATTTTATTAAGGCCCTTTCAGTCGATTTCCATGTACAGTCATCGAACTGCACTTACAACGACTTTTTCCAAATTTGATTTGGACATAATTCCAAATCCAACCGTTGGATTTCAAATCTCTTATATTTGTTGGAAAGCTCTTTTCGATACGAATCTAATGGTTCTGGTATTAGGAGAATCCGACTGTCAGATCTCCTGTAATGTCAATTCAAAGTCAATGGTCGAGATTCGCGAACGGTCGCGGCACGTTCTATTCAGGCCATTAAATATACATAATATATATATTATATACATTTCGTCAATTTCCATTTAAAACGTATTTTATAAATCCTTTATAAATTCGTTTAAAGCGATTCCCACTTTCACTTCAATTTTAAATCAAAATTGAATATTCCATATCATTATAATTTTTAAATGATAATATTTTCAAAATATCTGATTTTGAAATAATTACTTTTTTATATTTATTATAAAAATGAATAAAATCGATATAAATATCGTTATCGTCAAAATGGCGCAAATCTAAACAACACGGCATTACACATTCCAATATTTTCGTGTCCATCCCAAATCGGACATCCAAATCATATTTTATCCTCTAAAGAATATTATTTTAAAATATTCGCTATTTTAAAATATTCTTTCTTTCTGAATTGGAATCAGATATTGCCAATTACCATATAATTTTATTTATATGGATTTCATACACACATGTACACAATAATAATCATAACAGTCAACCATCATCCAGAGTGCACTATACAACTGCATAAGCGTTAAATATAAATAATTGACGCTTACAACAGTCTGTCAAACTATCGATTGACATACAATTAAACAATTGGGATTAGTGAACATCAAATATCATCCCAATACCCGTGTGGGGTTTCAACCATCAAACAATAATTATTATTCGTGCATTGGGCGATGTGTAAAAATTATCGTCCCAATCGATGTCACAAGAATAGGCGAGCATAAAAAAGTCGTCCGACTTGTAAATGAATGTGTAAACTTATTTTTAACTATCCAATAATTATTTTATTTATCACCGTTATAAGCTAAAAATAATATTTTTCAACTAATTAATTTTTTCTAACACTTTTAGAAAATTTCGGCAGCATAACGGCACGATACTAGAATCGGAATAAGGTCTAGCCTTATCTCCAAACCAATTCTAATCAATTCACAACGAATTTTACAATCATAATCAAATTGTAACGTCCCGGAAAAAAATTCGATGCTCGAATTATCGATAATAATACATAACTCCGTATTACATGCCAAAAATCCAAGTATCAAATCACAGATTGTTAATAGAATGAAGTTAGAGGATGAGAGAAGAAAGAAATATTAAAATAGAAGCATAAGAAGATCAGAGTCTCATAGCAGAATGGAAAAAAATATAACAATCAATAATACTTTATACAAAAAAATGTATATAAATGATTACAACATCAGAGTATACATTCAGATCAATACAACACACATCGGAAATAAACTAGTACCAGTACATATATGGAATACGTCTCAACTTCAACTCCTGCTCTGGAACTCCAAGCGAAAACATAACCTGTAAATATGCAGGGTTTGACCCGAGCACATTTGAAAAAAAGAAAAATTCACCCGGATCAGTCTGGAATACTTTCAGTAATAAATTCATATGGCAAACAACTTGCTTAACTTTGAAAAATTCTTTTCAAAAGAAAAGGATAATAGTAAGACCAACCCACACATAAATACAGACGGTTTTTACCTTACTATAACCCAAAGCATTTTTGATATATCAAAATCCTGTGATATTATAATAGTGTCTATCGAATCACAAATAAATAAAAATATAGCGGAACGCTTGCATCTCACGCTCCATATATAATATAAAATCAAGAACCGCTTGGCGGTTATTGGAGATTGGATTCCAACTATGACAAGGTATGGAACCACCTTCCGATCAGTGTACTCTAGAGGGTATACACTGGGGTTCAACAAGAACATCTTGCAACCCAGCCACACATGACCGACCACTCATTTAGCTTGAGTGTATCGAATATATTATCACCTATTACAGTTTTAAGATCCCACTGTACATCCGCGGAGATACAGAAATCGAAAGAAGAACAAAAATGGTTTTTTTTTTCTAGATCAGTGGCAATATACCCTGCTTGGGAATGACCCACCTAGCCATGTTGCCTGCCATATTTCTGTCATTTCCCGATTGATGAGGCTTGAGGTCATGTTTTACATTTTAGAGAACATCTCATTATCTTTGAATGCCACATCGTCAGATCCGTCAAATCACTAATTGACGTCTACAAATATACTTTGGGTGTTAAGCAAGAGAATTTCTCTGCCACCAAACTTGGTATATTTATAAAAACCAACGTACGTGATTTTTCAGGAAATACTCTGTTAGACATTCGTCCATACAAGTCATCCATGAACAGGACGAACCGAATGCACTCTCCTACCGCATCCTAGTAATCACCCAAGGGATCAGTAGCGAGAAGTCCTCGTAACTCTGTAGATTTCAATCACGATAGAGTCACTGTCCAAATATATCTAGGGATCAGCTAGAGAAACTCAACAAGCAGTTCTTCCACTGATGAAGATTTACGGTCTTCAATGCTCCATCTTTATACATATCCTTGTAGATTAGTTTCGTACGCAACGTTGATTCGAAGTGGTTTTGGGTCTAGTTCCCATCCCGGTCTCTTCGAAACAATACGTCAAAAAGGTCTAATAATATTTCATTGATAGTCGGTGTTTTAACTATCAATTAAAAACAGTACAATCAAGCATATTGGCAGCTCAGGTCTTATGAGACGACCCGAATTCCCGTTCAGACGGAAACAAGGTTATCTTTGGAATATAACACAGAAACAGATAATAGCAGAACAGAATTAAATAAATACACCAGATAATGAACAACAAAATATACTGGATAAAAGTAATCATCAGAGTTACACAGTATACAGGATCTTACTTAGTACAAATACAGTTCAGCTATACATAAATGTCTACAGCGGAAATAAACAAAGTATGTACAATAGGAGCTGAACAACATAAAAAGAAATAAATGATAGAATCCATCTTCAGCTCCAGCTATCCAGAAAGAACCAGCTAAACCTGAATACAAGGCTGCCCGTGTAGAAAAAGGGGCACCCGAGTTTGAGAGTGAAACAAACTACGAGTCAGTCATGGGACTGGTATGAGAAATCTACTCAACATATATATAATATGGCTAATCACAGGACCACGCCACTTTCGTGGAACGGGTTTACTCCATTGGATTGCCAGTGCTTTAAAACAAATCTTTCTTTTAAACATCGCTATGCTTTTAACAAAAATGAAGCCATTATAAGACTCAGTTCCCATCACACAATGCAACGCAAACCGGAGGATAGAGTTTTACCTTATAATGGCCAAAATATGATTGATACGAATAAAACAAAGGCATTTGATATTATTGCTAGTGTTTATATGTTTTGAAAACAATTTCAAATCATAACTATCAATCATAGACGGCATGGGTACCATATATCATGTCGCCATATATATATATATATACAATCAAAACCGCACGATCACGTATTTGGAAATTGGATTTCCGTCATGAACCAAGGCAAAAGATAGTCCTTACCGAATTCGAGACGCTCTAGCCCGTGTCTCAGGCAAGCGCGCAGGCAAGCCTTGGAGCGACAGGGCCGGTCCACCGATGTGGATTATTATACCTGAACAATACGTTTCCCTGCCCTTTGGGGCGTCAACGAGCCAACGAATGACTCCATCGGACCCGGATCGTCCGATCAAACCGAGGCGCCTCGCAACAGCAACAACCACATAGGTGAAAAGTATATAAATGTCAGGGCTGGTAGGTCACTGACACCACCCTAGCTAGAAAGAAACGCATGCCCTCCCTGAGGTCCTTCTCCCGTTTTAGGTTCATACCGGGGTGTGAGGCTCGCGAATTCACGTTATACACAAAGCTACGCCATACAGGCGGTGCTTTGATCATCACCACAAGACTTTGCTTTTCAACAAAAGCCCTGATCACTGCATCTTAGCATGCCACACAGGCAATTCATGCCATGCGACTGATGTCCATCGATATACAACCTCTGAGCTTGTGCGTCTCAGAGAAGGGCGTTAAGCAAAAGAATAAATTCTCCGCCGCCAAACAGATGTATATTTAACAGAGATCAATCAACACAGAATAAAATCCAATGTCGGACACACAGTCCATTTAAAAGTCCGTTCTGGGTCTGAACGAAACCGGAGGCACTAAATACCTCGCAAACCCATCGATCACCACGTACGTCCGGACGATCACCACTCATTATCCATATTTCGGGATGCCTCCCAATCAGGACCTCGGTTACCATCCAAACGAGGTGAAGATCTCCAGTCTTCGACCATCGTCTTCATCTTCGACTTTCAATCGTCGATCAATTATTTGAAATGAGAATTAACTCGGCTTTTTCAAATAATTCACGTATATTTAGAATTTCAAATCAATTTATTTCAATGGTTAAATTATTCGACAACACCAATATTGTTCTTTAATGTAATTTTCACACCAAACACATTCAACCATCAAAAGCCACACAAATCAAGCAAATTTCAGTTTATTTCCATTCCATATCGCCTATGATATTTTATACCTATTTATCGCTATTTTTATTTATTTTAAAATAGCTAATATATTCAAAACGACGTTTCGGGCCATAACGTGGCCGTGGCGCTGTTTTTCTTCAGATTTGATTTACACATATCTGAAAATCTAACCGTTGGATCTTCACAAAATTTACATCATTAGAAAGGTCTTTTCAAAACGAATCCAACGGTTCCAGTTTTGGGAAAATCCGACGGTCGGATCTCCCGGTACAATCGTTTGAAATTTCGATTTCAAAATACGAACTGCAGCGTCGTTATTCGATTAAATATAATTATATTTATATATATAATTAAATATAATCGTTTCTGGCGCTGTTTTTCTTCAGATTTGAATTAAACATTCCAGACAATCCAACCGTTGGATTTCTACAAAGTTGGTGCCGTTGGGAAGATATTTCCAAGGCGAACCCGACGGTTGAGGTTTCGGGAAAATCCAATGGTCGGATTTCCCGCACTAGTCGTTTGAAATCACGGTTTCAAAATACGAACTGCACGGCCTCGTTTCGTTTTAATTTTATTTATATTTATATATTTATATAAATATAGTTCATTCAACAATTTCAATATCGTTTTCACTTCAAAAAAATTTCTAACACCTTAAAATTTTGGAAAATTTCGCCATAACCTCCCCTGCACCGGGAGCATCGGGAAATCGCAAATAGCGTTCCCGGTCCTTCTAATCTCAAAAAAAGAAAAAGAAAAAGCCAAGCGGCTAGCCAACAGGCTCATAAAATCATCACCCAAACAAAGCAGTAAATGTGTACCTATTTGTCGGGCACAAAATTTTATTCCTCTTCTCTAGCCTCTTTGCTATAACCTGTTCAATGAATATGTATGTACACATCTACACAGTTCATATCATTTATCATTTTCTATTCGACTTCATATTTGATTTCAATTTGGTTTAAAAACACCATTCATTCTAATGTTACATACGTAGGTGCAAATCATTTCATTAGCTAATTAATGAATATTTCAACTAATATATGTTTATTATGAACAAGTGGCTATTTTTAACACTTCACATTTCAACGATTTATGCATACAATAAAAATGTGATTTTTATTATCAAACAATTTATTTCAAAATATGAATACCATTCAACACATGAATTTCTAATCAACGAATGAATATCAATTCAACACATGAATGTTTTCTATAGTTTCTATATATAGATAAAAATGTGATTTTTATTATCAAACGATTTATTTCAAAATATGAATACCATTCAACACATGAATTTCTAATCAACGAATGAATATCAATTCAACACATGAATGTTTTCTATAGTTTCTATATATAGATAAAAATGTGATTTTTATTATCAA
Organism: Allium sativum; assembly: GCA_030737875.1. Taxonomy (NCBI): domain Eukaryota; kingdom Viridiplantae; phylum Streptophyta; class Magnoliopsida; order Asparagales; family Amaryllidaceae; genus Allium; species Allium sativum. The sequence continues at coordinate 313,052,761 of CM060922.1, read as the reverse complement.
ACAATTTATTTCAAAATATGAATACCATTCAACACATGAATTTCTAATCAACGAATGAATATCAATTCAACACATGAATGTTTTCTATAGTTTCTATATATAGATAAAAATGTGATTTTTATTATCAAACGATTTATTTCAAAATATGAATACCATTCAACACATGAATTTCTACTCAACGAATGAATATCAATTCAACACATGAATGTTTTCTATAGTTTCTATATATAGATAAAAATGTGATTTTTATTATCAAACGATTTATTTCAAAATATGAATACCATTCAACACATGAATTTCTAATCAATGAATGAATATCAATTCAACACATGAATTTCTAATCAACGAATGAATATCAATTCAACACATGAATGTTTTCTATTCAAGGAAGAAATATAGTTTAAGCATATGAAAATAATTCAAACACACGAATATTATTCAAAATTTCGGCAGCATAACGGCAGGGTAGATAAAACCGGGACCGTCCCTAGTACGGCTCCTCGCTCTACCTTAAAACCTCGCGGTTTTTGACAATGGGGTTCATGCATCTAGTTCGCACGCAGGCGGCATGTATATATTTATTTCATTTCCACAAACTAATCCTATGTGGTTTCAACCAAATATTTCACAACCTCAAATGGGTATTTTTCAACCACAATCAACCAATATCAATCACAAACAATCCCAAACAACCATTCGCTATCAATCAATTTTCACAACAATTTCAACCAATAAATATCGTCCATGGTTTGTGGACGAGGGGCGTATATATATATATAGATATATATTTATATATAGCAATTCACTTTCATTTCACACATATATAATATTTTTAAATCAGAAATCTCACCAATAGCTATCCAACTGCACGACACTTCCTTGCATAAAATCTTCGCCAATCTCTTCTTTTGTCGCTTCGTTGCCCGTATTCTCTACATATGTAAAAATCGAATTTTTACTATGTTATTCAATATATAAAAATTGAATTTTGACGTCGCTATTCAATATATAAAAATCGAATTTTGACTTCGCTATTCAATATATAAAAATCGAATTTTTCTTTTTTTAAATTTCTAATCTACTTTTATTTTAAATCTTAAAATAAATTAGTTTATAAATCATTTTAAAAATCAGTTTTTAATACTTCTTATTCAAATCAGTTTTTAAATCTAAAAAAAATTCAGTTTTTATATTCTAAAAAAATTCAGTTTTTATATTCTTAAAAATTCAGTTTTTAAATTCATTTCAAATACAGTTTTTAAATTCTTTTCAAATACAGTTTTTAAATTCTTTTCAAATCAGTTTTTAAATTCTTTTCAAATCAGTTTTTAAATTCTTTTCAAATCAGTTTTTAAAATTCTAAAAAAAACAGTTTATATATCTTAAAAAAAAAATCAGAAATTACTTTTTAAAAATTCTTTTTTAAATCGGTTTTTTTTTCTGCAAACAAAAACAAAAATAAAAATAAAACAACCTAAATTGCTCACCGTCGCCTGCGAAGGGGAGGGAAGAAGAAGGAGGCGTCGGCGATGTGGTGTGGTGCTCGGTGGTGTCGCGGCGTCGATGTCTTCAGGGGGGGCTGCTTCGATTGCGTCGCGAGGGGTTCTGGTGAACGAGGGATGGGGTGGCGACTTCGAGGTGAGGGCGGCGTCGAGGTCTTCGTCGGCGTCAAGGTCTGGAGGGCGGCGGCTCGATAAGTTAGGATTTTTTTTTTTATTTCGTTTCTGAATAATGAAACGGGGGGAGGGGGGGGGGGGGGGCAAGCAGAAGAAAAAGGAGGGAAGAATATTTTTTTTTATTTTTTTTTATTTATTATTTAATTATTTAATTTTGCAAAAAGGTTGACTTTTACATACGACCTCGAAACGAGGCCCACCGCCTGTCGTCCATAGCGTTTTACCCCCATTCCGAACACAATGAGATATATATCGTAAGCTGATTTGATCGTTACAATCAGTTTCCGTTGAAATGACATTTAAATCCTTATATTGAATTTTAAACGTACATTTCAAATTACCGGGGTCACATACTAACTAGAAAAATTCCAGAAAAATATTTTCTAGTTTCGTATTGACGATACGGTCCTAACAAAACTAGTTTCGTCGAATTCTGAGACCGTTTGAAAAATGGCCAATTTCCAGTCGATTAAATTCAACAGAAACTGGTCAAACGCGTTTTCTTTTGCCACGCTCACATATTGATTCGAAAAATTATGAAATTTGAAACCTAGCAATAGTTTGACATCCCGGACCCAACAAAAGTGGTTTCGTCAAAATCCGAGGTCATTTGCAAATTTTCCATTTTTAAGGGCCTGAATTCCATAGCGACTATTCAGAATTTTCAACTGGACATATTTTTTGATTCCCGCTATCAAATTTCGGGTCAGATTCATTGGAAAGATATTATCAATTAGATTCTAATGTTTTTGGTTTCATTAAATTCCGGATTGTTTTGCACCCGGTATATTCAATTGAAGTTTGAAATCGAATTATCGAACTACCGCGCCATTTTCAATTCTATATATAATTATAATTAATTATATTCGTTTTCAAATGTCGATTCAAACTCAGTTTTCATCGCCATTATTTAAAATATTTATTTTAAATATTTAAAACCCATTATTTTAGCCAATTTAAAAAATTTAAATTGGTTCAGATTTTCTGGGTCGTTACATCTTATTATTCCAAAATCATTCATAAAACTCTTTATCGATCATTTGATAAATTTAAAATCAATTTCATTTATTTACCTCGGTAAATCACTTTTATTTCCGAGGATTGGATTCGATATCCATATTTATCAAATTTTGCTCTATCTAAAACATCGCTACCTTTCTGTAACCTCTTTCATTTCCTTAACCTTGGAAGTATCGATATATATTACTTGCTCAATGATATCTATTCATTTAAATCCTTGAAACTCTTATCGATATTTTAAGATCACTTTATCGATTTAATACAAATTTCATTCGACAAAACATCCTTTGCTTCCGTTAAATAAAATCTTAAGATATAAGAATAACATAGTTTCAAACACTCGCTTATTTCCATACAAAAACTCCTTTTGCTTTCCTTAATTTGGAAGTATCGCTATATATTATCAGCTCAATTCTAAATGGCCAAAATAATGCCAAAAGACACAACAATTTGTATACTTTCAAAACGACTTTGTTAAACTTCGAACGTCGGAGATTTCGCTTTAATACTTATAAAATATAATTGGATTTCAAATATTATTATTTCCCAAATCTCGCAATAAATGTTGCAAAATAAATTTCCATTTCAAAATCTCGCAACTAATGTTGCGATAATATTTAACTCGAATTCTTATACAGGTTGAACAACGTCAATTGTACATTTGTTCGCTTTGAGATCTAATAATATTATTTATCTATCAATACTTCGCAACTAGTGTTGCATTATCATTTATATCTCAAATTCTCGAACTACCGTTACAATATTTCTTTAAGGAAATATTAAAATAATCTCAGCATCCTTACCGTTACAAACCAATATCATTCCTCGACAATAGTGAAGTCATTCAAGTTGGGGTATTTTATTTACCTCTCAGACCTTGATCAACAACGCTCTTATCTTAGAATAGATAGAAGATTGTAACTCAAAATCTCACCTTATTCAACCAAATCTTATTTCTTTAATCAAACTATGGTTTTATAAAGGACAAATTTTCCTTTAAGGCTTGTTTTAAAAACAATTTCGTGTTTAAGGCTGATTTGAAAACTTATTACCAAACATGGCTTGTTTGGGCCAACTCAGCAGCCATGTCAGCAACTGCTAACCGCTTTCTGAGGCGCAACTATGAGTTACGCTGGAATTTATTTTTTAACTTTCCTTTGGCGCATGTATTAGTAGCGCGACTTGGGTTTGGATTACTTTTTCTACTGCGCTACTTTCAGGTGCCAAATTCAGACATATTCAAACAAAAACCCTATAATTTTTCAACAGTAGGTCAAATTGGAGATAAAAAAGGGTCAGTTTAAAATACAAGAAGATTCTTCATTGTTTCTTCAGCTTCAACCTTAGCTTTCTTGGAAAAGGCGTTCAAATCAGTTTGAGAAAATAGCGGTGTATGCTCAGTCGATTTTGGCCTTAAAGTGGTAAAGCAATTTTTATTTGTAACCAAAATTTTATCTTCCATACCCCACTAATTTTCACAGTTCTTCATATAATTTTTTCTTTTCTTTCAGTAATACACTTCTTTCCAAATCTGTATCTTCCTATTGTAAAATCCTTACAAAAACCATTACTTCTTCCTTTTCAAAATCATCAAAATGCGTCAAGGAATAAATAACCCATCATACCATCACACAATAGTACCAAGCGTGAGCAGCTTCCAACCACAACCCAACTAGAACTAATATGAATTCAATCTTGATTTAGTTTTTTAAAAAAAGTAAAATTAGCAAGTTTATCTATAAAATTAGCATGTAGGTGACTTGATGATTGTAATTTTTCAAAAGAAAGATCGATAGTTCAGGGTTTAGTTTCAGGGATTAATTTTTTACACGGAAGTGCCATTTTAAGCAGGCGCATGGAAAATGGAAGCTTCATTTCAAAAAAAAAAAAAAAAAAAAAAAAAATAGAGCATCCATAAGTCGCGCAAAAGAAAAATTAATCCAAAACTATGTGGCGCAACTAACACATGCGCTATAGAAAAGTTCAAAAAATATCCCAGCGCAACTCATAGTTGCGCCTCCGAAAGCAGTTAGCACATTGCTGACATGGCTGCTGAGTTGGCCGAAACAAGCCATGTTTGGTAATAAGTTTGCAAATCAGCCTTAAACGCGAAATTGTTTTTAAAACAAGTCTTAGAGGAAAATTTTTCCTTTTATAAACCGTATCGTTACTTTTGAGAATCTCAATCGGCCATACCCATTTAAAATATCAACATTTCACTTTAACTTCATTATTCACGTTCCATTGATAATCGGAATTTTTCTATGACAATTCATTTACATAATTTACCCAAAACCATTTAATATCATATTATAAATAAATTATGAATTTTATAATTAAAAATCCATTTAACGTTTAAATATCATTAATGTCACTTTTTGTTTTCTTTACGACCCTTTCTTTTACTTCAAATCATTTACTTAATTCACCTTAAGTATACACTTTATCGAAGATTATACTTAAATCCCAAATTCTTTTAATAACCTCTTCCTAAAATGTTTGGAAGAAAAACCCCTTCTCAAATGGTTCAAATATTAACTTTAGCCTTATTATAAACTTGGTTGCTTTCTTAAATGAATATCATTCGAGAAATAATTACTTCAATCATCTTTATTTAAATATAATGACCAAATTCCTTATTAACTACAAACACATTTTTCTTCTTCACCAACTAAAATAAAGTAGGGAATCAACTCTAAAACTATAATATAACTACAACTGATTCCATTTTAAAATCTTCAAACATTTTTAGTTAAAAAGTAATTTAAAATAAGGAAACTTATTAAATTAACAATTATTCATTAATAACACATTTCGGTCAAAATAGTTGACTTAGTCAACTTTAGTTCATCAACTAATTTTGTTAGTTGATTTTCACTACCCTTTCCATTATATTAATGAAATTAATCTAATAATGTCGCTCAACTGTTTATTAAAAATACTTATTCCAAATATATAAGCCCCTAGGTTGATTATAACTTTGTTCACTTACAAACTTATTTAACGTCAAAATAAATCATTTTATAATATTATAAACCAATTTATAAATATCAATTTAGTTTTTAAAAACATATAAAATATAATTAAAATCTTACTTCGGTTATAAACTAAATATTATAACCAACTCCGTCAATTTGCCTGACGGCAAAACAATGTTTAACAAAAATGTGGATTCAAGGTCATTCGCTGCCAATTCCTCAATCAATACCATTTATCGATTTAAATTACAACAACGTTGAATTACCATTCAACGTCAATATTCAAACATGTTTTCAATGTCAATGGGGTCAAATCAGTTCATGTACACAACATAAAAATAAACAACATATATAATATTTGAGGATTCCGGTCAGATTCCTCCAACCTTGTTTTCTCTGCATCACAGTTCATTATAATATTTTGTAATAATATGAAAATTTCAGTCAATACACTTCAAATGATGTGAATATATATTTTATGTCAACCAATAGCAGATCAATAGCATCCAAGGCAACCAATCAACCAATTTATGCTATCAACATTTAAATTATACGGACTTATCACATTATAGAATTTCAGAAATACGTGAGAGTAAGCTCACATTCTGTTTCCGATTTCCAATGATTTCAGCGTTGTTTCTTTTAATTTTAGAAACGGAAATCCAATTCCTTTCGATCCCTTTGGAATCAATTTAACGGCGTGGCTTTGACGGTATGATTCCAACAAACTCTATCGCGCCCAATTCTGTACACGTATATGAAACATGTACGATAACAAGTTAAATAATTTAAACTATTATTATCGCGCCCAATTCTGTACACTGATCATCGCTAGCAGCTTGACTTGGCTCCGCTTCATCCGAAACCTCCACCGCAGCCGAACTCTTCTACCTCGCTGTTTGAACTCGAGAACTATCGGTTTGCAGATATTAAATTAATCCCTAAGTTTCGTATATTTTCCTTTCGAAGTTCTTTTCAACTGATTTATAAGTTTAAGGCTTCACGTTGGTACGTATATAGTTGGTTTCCAAAATGGAGGGTAGGTGTTGCTTTTGGTTTGGAGTCTTCTGAACAATGAGGGATGACAGTTTTTTTTTTTTTTCTTTCGAATGGGGAGGAGAGTTGATTTTCAAGTGGGGAAGAAAGTTGTTTTTTTTTTCGTTGGTAAAAAGAAAATGGAGTGCACTGTTTATACAAGGGAGCAGGAACGAAGGCTGCCACATGGCTACAGTGATGAATCAAAAATTTTTAGCATATACATGTGAAAGGGCAGAGATTTTCTTGCATCGTGTTTGCAAGTAAGAAAAGAAAATACGGCAGTGATTTATTGATTAGGATTTTCTAAAGATTGATCGCCTCGTTTTGTTTTACTGCTTTAAATTGAACGACAGCATGGTGTTGTTTTTAAGGGACAGCTTTCCCTGAGGGTCCGTTTGATTTTGAATGGGAATGGACATTTGAAAGGGGCATTGTTGAAAACGGAGAATGTGTTCTTTTTACGAACGAGACATTTTGGAAGGAGCAGACTTATTATTTTATTATTTTTGTATATATTATTTTTGATTGTTTGTGTGTGTTTATTGTTGAACAGAATGATAGAACACAAAATACAAATTGCAGAAATAAAAATACATAATTGCGGAATACAAATTGCAGAATACAAATTACGGAATACAAATTACATAATTATTAAATATAGAAAACAAGCTACTGTGGTGGATACTGGGGTGGATACTAGGGTGCGTACTGAGGTGGATATGGAGGGGGAGTCATCTTAAACTGTCCATATCGTAGTGCTTGCTTGTGGACCTCGATTTCAAAACGCAACCAGCCTCTTGCTTTGTCATCAGGAAAAATCATAAACGTATCTTGATTATCCTTACTTGTGAGAATTGATATTGCGTAGGGTATGTCAATATCATCAAATGTTCTTGCACGGTCTATTGCTTGCTTAACCTTCGGAATTTCAGTACAAAGTGGGTTTGCGTTAGAGGACGGCGAATTACTAGCATTTGTATCAGGATGTGAATTCAGACCGTCGAAGTCAGAACGAGATTTCTTGGTCATTTTCCTGGAGTGTATATATCAACAATTTCTTCTAACTTCGAAGAAGTTTCAGTTCTACCTCTTCTGCCAGACCGAGGTTTAGACGAAGTACCTGCACCCCATTGTTGGTTAGGAGGCTCAAGAATCGCTTGTTGAGTCTGAATGTCTTCTAGTGGCACTTGAGTTTCGTCGAAGAAGAACATGGGATGTACAGACTCGGGTGGAGGAGAATGTGGCTCTGGTTGCATGTTTTGACTAGTAGAGCCTGGAGTGTAAGCGCCAGATCCTGTTGCAACGCTGTTGCCGAATATTTGCTCCAGTTCGGTCAAATTTTCTATTGGGGACGTCTTGTACTTTAACACCATAGGTCCGTACTCGTAAATAGACGTTTAAGTTGTAAACTAGTAGATGAAATACAATACCGAACTTGTAAATTTACAAAAAAGGAGTTAACAATGTTTTACCGCCACTCGATCAACCCACCAACTTTCGCTTCCACTCATTGTTCCGTATTTAGGATCCCATCCGGTGCCCGTTTTGTCATTCAAATTGTGTCATACAGTCCATTTCTTTTTATAAGCGTCGTACTTAGGTGTTACTTGTTCATAGAGACTGGGATTTCGGTCTGTGATGTAGCTAAAGACTCGTTCAGAGTAGCTGTAATCCTCTTGTGTATCCCTTTTTTGTTCTTTCCAGCAACTTGGTAAGCTTCAACAACTATAAGAGAAACTCTGAAGTTGCAAATGAAGACCATACTTTTGGAGGACGGCGAAATGTTGCTTTCGGACGATTTACTTCAGTCATTGTCGTTGAAAACTTGATGAGTTTGCGGTGTGAATTATTGACGGAAATGGCGTGGATTGGTGAAGGGAAGAGGTTGGATTTATAACTTGGCAAAATATAGCTGTTTGTAAATTTTTATGTTGGCGTCCGACGCCGCGTCAGCCGCGTCTGACTCTAAAGCTCCAATTCCAATTGTTCGTCTTGAAGGGCAAAAGTGTGGGTTCCACTGTGGACGCATCATACGCAGACGCGAACTTCAACTGCCCAGTTCACAAATCAAACGCTACCTAAGTTGTCATGTGAAGGACAAACCGTACGTAGCGGGTGTATATATTATATAGAAATAAATCTTTATAGAAAGCTTGAAAATAAAACTTACAATCATCAGAGTACATCACACATTTGGACAGTTTAATGACCTGTCCTCATATACAACACACATCGTAATAAATATATATCATACGTCTGGACTTCTCCAGCTCGTCTCTTCACTGCATACGATAACCTGATCCTTATATTTTTATTTTAACTTATTTTTCTCTTCGCCAAAGGTGCTATCAATATCAGCCGCATTTGTTGAATTTTTACATAGTGAACATGTGCAATATTTTTGTGTGTCAGGCTGATCGGATACGTAGATTCTTTTTCTTTTCTTTTTTATTTGGATTTGAAATGTCATTTTAACTGACATTTTTGACTCAACAAAGCATAGCACGTTTTTCTTTCCTGACCAAGATTTTGCTTCCAACATCATATCAAGGTTTCATTTTGTATATTTTAAGAGATGTTCAAATTTTACTTTAGATTTTGAAAGTTATATATGAGTATACTGAGGTTACAAAAATGACACGTCCAGATTTGCACAGGAATTAGGTTAAGAAAGGTTTTAGATTTTAAAACCCTATTTTTCATATAAATAAACGCTTATAATTTATATACGAATTCAATAGCGACTATTTGAAAATTTGATTTAGACATAAAACAAAATCTACAACATGAAAACTCGATTTTTCTCTTTTATTAGAAAACCATTATTCAATAGGTTCGAACATTTCTTGTTTCAAAGAAATCCGACTTATATCGGATCTTGTATAACCATTTAAAGTTCAAAACGTTAAATCACGAACTACCGCGCCGCCGCAGTTCATTTTATAATTAAATTATAAACTAAATGTTCTAGTATCGTTTAATAAACGAAATCGTTAATATATTTTAAAACTAAACCATATTAAATCCCTTTTAAATTTGATCATTCACATTATACTGCAAAGTTAACAAATCCCGACCATTCTGGAATTTTAATTATTATTTTATTATTCGTATTAATAAAATATTCAAGACCATTAATATTCAAGCTATTAAATTATAAAACAATATTTAAGCCATATTTAAATATTAAATTAAGCGGTTAAAGTCTGGGCCATTACACAAATCAAGCAGAACATCCAAATAAATAAATACTCAACTACCCCCAAATGCCATTTACGGCGTCATAAGTGGCTATTCGCGGAGTATGGAATCTGTGTGTCGGTAATTTCCATACATCGCTTTCAATTTATGTTATTATGTGAATTCGAGTGTTGAACTCCATATAATTCAAATAAAACAATATGGCTTGTATAATAAATAGTGTCAGGGGCTTCTAAGCCCCGTCTGCATCCTAAAATATATTTAACTGCAAATTAATAAGAGTGAGAAGGAGTTCTCACATTGGAATCCAATCCGCCGTGCTTTTCTGACGTTCTGATTCGCTGTTCTGATCCTAGACATTGCAAAGGAGCTTTAATCTTCATTCCATCTTGATTCGCTGTTTTGATTCCATTTTGGACAACTTTTGTCTAATGGACTTTTCTCCGAAAATGCTCCATTTCACCGGAATTCATGAAAGTACACAATTTGGACAGCAGAGTTTGGACGCGTTTTCTGAATAAATCTGAAATCCAAAATCTGACTTCCATATACTCAAATCGAAGAGGAGAGCGTGCTCTTCGACTTTGGTTGTGCAGAGTTTTGACAATAAAGGCTCGGTTTAGGAGGTACGGGCTCGGGAAGGTCAGGGACTGTTTTACACGCGCCGGAAAATTAAAAATCGGATTTTTTAGAGGGGGGGCCACGTGGTCGGCGGTGGAGGGTCGGGGGAGGTCGCTGGTGGTCGGGGAAGGCTCGCCTGGCAGAGGTGGGCCAGCGTGATCTGTGGCGGCGGTTTTGGCTTTATTTTGGGTGGCGGTGCGGTTTCAATGTGGAAGGAGGCGATGGGAAGGGCGGTGGCCGGTCTGAGGTGGAAGGGTCGGTGACAAGGTCAGGGGGTGCGACGCGGTGGTGCGCTGGAGCTCCGGTGGCATGGAGCGAGGGTAGCGGCGGTTTCTTTTTATATTTTTTTCTCCTAAAATCTGAATCGGGAAAGTGAAGAAAGGGGGAGGGGCTATTTTATAATTTAACTAATTAATATTTAATTTCCCCAAGAGTTGACTTTTAATTTCGAATTCCGAACGCCGCCCAACGATTGTCGCCTCTAACTAAATACCCCAATTCCGAACACAATGGGATAAGTCCCGTAAACCAATTCGACTGTTATGATCAGTTTTCCTTTAAATTAAAATATAAATAAATATATTGAATTTTAAACGTACATTTTAATTTACTGGGGCCACATACTAACTCCAAAATTTCTAGAAAAATAAATCTTGGTATGTTTTGACGATATGGTCCTAACAAAACTAATTTCGTCGAATTTGGAGACTATTTGAAAAACGATCATTTTCCAGTCGATTAAATTCAAACTGAATTGACCAAACACATTTAAGTTCACCACGCTCACATGTCAATTCCAAAAATTATGAAAATTAGAATCTAGCAATAATTTGACATAACTTTTTATTTATGTTATGAAATCTGGATTTTTCACATTCGTTAGAAAGATATAATTAAACAGATCCAAATATTTCTAGTTTTATTGAAATCCGATTTATTTTAAATTCTGTACGTTCATTTGAAATTTGAAATCGAATTTTCAAACTACCACGCCATTTCAGCCTCGTTTTATAATTAAAATAAATTTATACGTTCTAACTTCGATTCAAATAAATTTTTAGTTATTTTTATTTAAAATAAATCATTTTAAATTTTGAAAATCCATTAAAATAACCGAAATAAAAATTTTAAATTGATTTTGAAAATCCGGGTTGTTACAGTCATGCGCTCTCCAAGTTACTTTGGGTTTTTCATATGGACAGTCGGTACTCAAGCTATGCTCTACAACCCAGTTTGTATCATTGCTTTTGCAACAGTTACTTGGATTTCTTCTCTACTTGGATACCGTATCCTTCCATGTTAAAAAAGGTTTTTTTTTCTGCTGGGTTGATTAAGCCGTACCGGTTTCTCCTGCTGATGAGTAGAATATCTAGATCGTGATTCTTATTTCATGACATTGCCTTTTTTACCGGTATACATTTTTTCCCTCTAGTTTAAGTCCATCCTTTTGTCTAGATTTTAAATCTTAGGTCGCATGTTTTCCTGATTAATATTTTATTTATTATTGGTCTATTACATACGTTAGTATCAAATAACCACATTAGCAATTGATTCATATAGTCATTCAGAGAAAAAAGTTTTTCTTTTCAATAATTGGATCCATTTTCAGTTAATAGACTATTTGCTGAAGCCAATAAGACAAACTGTAAATATTGTGAATAATTTAGGCTTATACATGGGTCCAACAACCAATTCATCAACAATAATCACCAAACAAAGACATATATATAGAGGTTGAGAGCATGGGGATTTAACGTGGTTTGGTTACACTTCTTATGTTCATGGATTCTACAACTATTCCTTATTTTTTTGGAGGGAGAGGGAGCATGAAAGAGAGTCTATAATTACAAATTAATAATCGATTTCTTAGAATACAATAGATTACACTCAAAACCTTTAATTTGATATAATTGCAAAATTAGGCTTTTCTAAAGAAGATGATAATGGTGGGCGATGAAACATATTCATTGATATAAGCTCAAAGATGAATGCATTACTCGAAGACCAAGCAAATTAGCTGTAAAAATATATTGAAACCATTTTGAAATTCCTTAATCCGATTCCAGTGCAATAAATAATCATTTGATTGATTGAGTGAATAAACTAATTATTTCCCTCTGCTTTGAAATTTACATTAGATTATCTGGATGTATTAAGCTTTACATTGTTCACTAGTAGTTATCTTCTAATTTATCTTTATCCAATTCATGTGATTCAAATATTTGTTGAATAAATAAAGGGAAGAGATTCATTAAATTAACTAACTAAACTATACGAGGAAGAAGAAAGGAAAGAAAATTAATTGATTTAGTTATTTAATTGATTGTGTAAGTATCATTCAGGGTTCGAATGCTCAGTTTTGGTCACTTAAAATATTTATGGTTTCGAACGATTTCGGAAATTTCGTACGTTTTTGTTTCGGTTTCGGTCTCAATTAACACAACTTTAGTTTTATATACCTAGAATTAAATAAAAAACATCAAAATCGAATAAAATATTATAAAGCATTGTAGTTGAACTGCATAACTAAACAAACCCAGTTAAGTATAATGAACATAATATTATATAGCAGGCCCAATTATGTAATATAGTATTTATTTTACAGGTCCAGTTAGTGTTCTCCCTATTACCTACGCCTAAAACCACAAATCCTTTTCCAAAATACAATAGTCCTTGACCTTTTTTTCACTTAAGCAAAGCTGCTCGTCTTCCAGTTTTTCGAGGGGTTGATGTCCCTTGAAAAGATCGACTTTCCCTCCTAAAGTAAAGCCTCTCTCTTCCAATTTTTCTAATCAACTTCGGCCGCTCAACTTGATTTTGGTTCCACATAATTACTCTTCTAACTTTTTTTTTTCAAATGCTTTTTTTGTTTGATTTGATGCTTTCAATCTTCTTCCTGCACATATATTCCAATAAAATGGTTTTATTTACTGCATTTAAGTGAGATGATATGTTGCCCTAATCTCGTGCCGTCTTCGGCCTAGATCGAACCGATATGGTCAGAATCTTGGGGTTTTGGTCGAAACTTCATACCTTGGTATTGTTCTATTTCTGCTATTTTTTTAATTGTATAATGGAAAGTAAGAAGAATATGAATGAAGCTAACATAAAAATGGATATCATGTCAAATCATGTGAATATATAAAAAAATTAATAACTATTTGAGTAATTAAATTCGATAAGTCTCCATCTTCAAATATATACATATGCACGTTCGTTGGATGTGTCCAAAGAAAAATGTGTTGACTTCTATTATTACTAGTTACTAAAAATAGAATGGTTTATAAATTAAATATGGAATGTGGAGAGGGACAAAGAATTCAGTTATTAATTTTGCTAGAGTAAAGAAAACACTGGGTAAGAAATAGTTACCAATATGATTTTCTGCTATATGTTTTATTTTATAATTGGAGAAAAGCAAGATTGTAAATTCAAAAACTTTAAAGGTATTTCTAACAATATAAACATGTTTATAAATGAAGACGTTAGTTCTTCATTACATCGAAGCGAGAATCCATTAATATCCTCGTTTTGAAAACTCTAATTTTTAAATCTAAGATGGCTAGGCGGTTAAGCAATTTTGTGATATCTATTTTCTCATTGTCACTTTTGATTTCTTGCTTCTTGTTGAGGTGAAAAAGATAAAGTTAGTCATTAGATTCAAAGATGCAAGTACAGTAGAACCTTGTTAAATCTTCTTGTGTTCACATTTTCTCCTTGTTCATGATTTATTTGATGATTTATTGATTTTTGTATAGTCGTTAATAACTAATTGGCAAGCTGGATCCTTGTACTTTGTAGCTTCTACATTAAAGATTGATATCAACTCAAAGTTGCATTTGCTTTATGATTTATTATTAAAAAGTTCTTCGAAACTTGGAAATTACGTTGTCACTAGACTTAATCAAAAATGAGAATTCGATACCAGAGAGATGAAGAGTGAAGCAGTGTTAAAGAAGAGCATACTTTTAACATTTTAGATCTAGATATATCGAGTTAAAGAAGGATTCTCTTACTAATATTCAACTCAACCTATCTAATGAAGTCCTTATAGAGTTTTCTCATGTGAAAACTACTAAAGATTCATAGGAAACTCTTCAAAAAAGATTCTATGATAGGTTTCTGACCAACCATATCATCTTGCAACAACATTCATTTAAGATGAAGTCTGAAACTATGTACATGGCAATGTAATCAATTTGCATGCCTAGGCACCAAAAAGGAGCGTAGGTGCTACCTCTACGCCTTTCTGGCCTTCAAGGCGAATGAAAAACGTCAATGGAACGTCTAATCCAAAATGTAAAAGTGCAAGGAATGCACATCTTTCATTAATTGGGTTTTTTCTCCAAAGAAAAACTCAAGAATAGGACGAAATCGACCCAATTTAATTAGCTCAAATTGAATGATATAAGTAATAATCGTTATTATGGCTTCTTTGAAAAAAAATCGATTGTCACATGTCCTATCCTTGACGCTGCTGCTTGTCATGTCATTTGTTCACCCATCGCTAATCGCATTCCGGTCAAGCCTGTCTTACCGCAGTTGGTTAGGTAGACCCTTTTTCACCCAAGCTTATTTTTTTGTTCAATGTTCAAAAGTAGTTTAATTATTAGTTTTTAAAATTTGTTTAATACTGCTTATATAACGACAACTACTAAGCTATTAACCCCATTCAAGTCGGGGTTGGCTAGAGACGAAATCCAAAACAAAATGACAAAGCCAATATAAATGTAATAAAAATATCAAGATATTTAAAGGTGAAAGCATAAATAAATAAAATTTAAAAATTTATAATTATTAAACAAGTAATAATAGTAATAGTAATGAATAAATAAACCATGATGCTAGTGGTGTCGTGGTGGTGATGATGGCAATAATTATAATTTCAAAGACCTAAATTACGCCTTAAACCCTTATACACTAGTTTTATCATCTAAAACTAATAATGCTTCCTTAAACTAACCAAAAGCTAAAGGTTCTGTTATATGGGCCGCTAACTTCTATCCGCTTCTGTCTGCACCAACTCTTTAGATATATTTCAATCTTCAAAGTCTTTTTACTACTTTGTGCAATGTTATCCATTGTCGACCTCTACCTTTCTTTGAGCATTCAGTGCGACTAATAATTTCAAAGTGCATAGGTGCATCGTGATGTCTTCGTTGGAGATGTCCAAACCGTCTTAAGCTGTGTTGTTGGACTAACATCTCTTTAACTGATGTAACTCCAAGTTTGTCCTGAATATTATCATTTTTGATTTAGTATCGTCTGCTATTCTCGTAGCTTTATCTCATCATATGCATCTTTGCTACACTTACCTTCTGGACATGTTACCTTTTAGTACGCTAACATTCTATACCATATAACATCACAGGCCTAATAGCAGTATTATGAAACTTTTTTTAAGCTTTTGTGAGGTTTTCCTATCACAGAGGATGCCAAATGTCGGTCATCTTTTTATCCATTATGTTCAAATTTTAAAACTAACATCTTCATCACACACCATCAAACTGCATAGATCGTAAATATCGAAAGGATTCCTTTTTGAGTGATCACCAGAGTGATCTCTCCATCATTTGACTTGACACCGTTGAACACACATTTTATACTCTATTTTAGTTTTGTAAGTCTAAAACCCTTCGGTTCTAAAATCTTCTCCCACAACTTCTGTTGTCCATTAACCTCTATTCTACTCTCGTCAAGCAACACAACATCATCAACGAAGAGCATACATTAAGGAATCCCACCTTATATATCCTTGGTGACTTCATCCATTACTAAGGAAAAAATATAGATACTTAAAATCGTACCTTGATGTAATCCTTTGTTAATGGGAAAGTCACTGGTTTCACCAATGTATGCTCTGACACTAGTCATAACCTCATCATATATATTGTTGATAAGGGTAATGTACTTTGTTGGAAGCCTTCTCTTTTACAGTGCCCACCATATAACCTTCCTCGGTACTCTAAAGTTAATTTAGTTTGAATAGTTAAATGAATTATAAAATATAGTTAATTTTTTAATAAAAGTTAAATTCGAATTTTAATAAAATAGCTAAACTTTAATTTTAATGAAATAATTGGATAGTTAAATAAATTATAAAATATAGTTTGAAATTTAAACTTTAATTAATTGATTATTTATATAGTTATATAAACTATAAAATATAGTTTAAAATTTTAATCTAGTTTTACAAAATAGTTAAATTTATGTTTAAGTTAATAAAATAGTCAAATTTTAAATTTTAGTTAAAAATTATAAAATATGTTTTAAAATTTAATTTCAGTTAATAAAGTTGTTAGGTTTAAATTCCAGTTAATAAACTAGCTAAAATTAATATTTTTTGATAAAATAATTAAATAAAAGGCGCAAGGTACAAAAAACTCAAGGTATAGGCGTTGTGCCTATTTGCGCCTTATCTCCCCAAGTGCCTTGGTGCTAGCTTGGGTAGATCTTTGAACTCATTGGTTATGAGTCTTCAAGCAATGAATGTGAAGATCGAGGGTGATGCAAGTGGTATCATTCTTTTGTGTTATTTGACCAAAGAGCATACTGCTTTTTCAACCCAATGCTATATGGATGCACATCTATTTGCTTGGAGAGTGGGAGGATGTGAAGATTAATTTGCTTAACGAGATATTAATGAAAAACTTAGAAAACTTGGGTATGGTGAAAGATTCCAAAGGACTTATTGCCTATGGGAAGGAGTAAACCCATACACGATAGAGATGGAGATAAGTCAAGATCTTAGTCAGGGGAGTATACAAAGGGAAACACGTATAGTTACGCAAGTTGTCAAAGTTTGAGAAGAAGTACAAAACCATTCTAAGAACACTTCAACATATATAGTGGAGGTATCAAACACAAATTTAAAGACATCCCGACGCATTTAGTACTAGGTTATGACACTTGATAGACTATCATTTTTCATTTATCGTGAGTTTGATGGAGGAGAGAGTCCATGGGTAGTAATGCTACTTATTGCAGCAATGATGATGAATTGTGAAGATTAGGATGTTTGTTGGTAGTGTTCATACAATGTGTGATGTCAGTCATGTGCCTAATCTAAAATGTAGTTTAATCTATGTTAGGACATCCTGTATTATTGGCTTGAAGTGTGATGGTGAAAGATTCACTTAATATTGTTAATGACTTGCCGATAATGATGAAATGGGTGAAAGATGGAAATTTATGTTTGTCGAGGGTACATTTATTGTTGTGAAATTTTCTTTAATTGTTTATTTATGGATTTTCTCATTGCTATTTAAAGAATATTTTTCAGTAAACTATGTTGTTAACCCATAGATTATGTTTAAGAAAGTAATAAGCAGATTTGGGTCGTTCTAAGATTTTAGGTTGATAGGTTCTTTAGATCATTCAGACTGCATTGCACATTGATCTTTTTTGTTCTCTAAAGTGTCCTAGGTCGTTGTAGTATTTTGAGGTCAGTCAAATAATTTGGGGGCGTTCAGGATGCTTTGGCTCATTTAGAGTACGTTGGATCACTATGACGTCCTAGCTCGTAGGTCACTATGAGGTCAACGAAAATCACCCCTGGAACCGTGCGAGCTAAGTCTGTCCAAGTAGGTCACACAGAGGACGCGGCTTCCTCTTCCTCTAGTCCAAATCAAGGGAATTCCATCCAAGAGATCGCAGATCCCAACGGTCCTTGAAAGGAAACAAAACCTCAGACGCGCGACCGCTCCAATAAAGCAACTTCTCGACAAGCACTCGGTGTCACCAAAGGAGTACCTCCCCAAGAGTGAAACGAAAGGCACCGGATTCCAAGCTGTGACCGTTTGCTTAGGAAAACACCGGCAGGGAGGAAGGCGCCCGCTCCATAGCCCTGCTCAACGAAGAAGAACGCTTAACGGACATGGTGCGCAGGATTACGGAAAAGACCTCAAAGAAGCCAGATGATGAGAAAGATTGGGGCTTCACTCCCACCAAAACCCCACTTACAGAAAGGATAAAGATGGCGTCATATCCGAACAAATTCAAACCACCAGCAATCCAAGCCTATAATGGCACAAGTGACCCTATTCCTGTTAAAATATGATCAGCATATGAACGGGGCACGTGCCACTGATGAGTTGAAGTGTTTGTACTTTCCAACCTATTTTGAAGGTGTGGCATTGCTTTGCTTCACAAAACTACCTCCCAGATCTGTAGATGACTTTGCTACCCTAGACAAGTTATTTCGAGAGCAATTCAGGCTCCAGGCAACGAAGGTGCGAGATGTCATGGAATTGAATGAACTTAAGCAAAGGCCATGGGAACCAATTAGGGCCTTTCTCACTCACTTCAATGCTTCCACTGCTGAGGTAGGCAATTATGAGCCCCATCTAACCTTAATGGCCTTAAAAGTGGCTATAAGCAAAAAGACCAAGCTTGGACTGTGGATCAAAATGAAGAAACCAAGTACACTTGAGGAGTTGTTTGATAAAGCGGAAGAATATATATGTGTGGACGAAGATCCGGCCTTTACCATGGGCATCCCGAAAAGCGACACTCAACCTGAAAGGAAGAACAATGATACAGAAAATTGCCAGAAAAACCTCGGGAATCAGAAAAGGGACAATGAAGGGAAAAACAACCGAATTAACAAGAGGTTCCGTTTCTATGAAAACTCAGAATTGACTCCGTTAAATGATACGGTAGAGAACGTTTTCATGGCCACCAAAGAGACTGAGGAATACCTGGTCCTAAAGCAACTAAGGGTAAGTGACACGACAATCAAATCCAGAAAATTTTGTCGATTTCATAACCAACCAGGGCACAACACAAACGAGTGTAGGTATCTGAAGAGCCTAACGAGGAACTGATAAGGAAGAATAGACTTCAGCAGTACACCCAAAATCCTCAAAATACATAAGCTCCTCAAAACCAAGGAGTTTCCACCGGACAATCGAGGCAAAATGAGAATGCTACAAACACTGTCTTGCCAAAGTTGATTATTAACACCATCTCGGGGGGTCCACACCCAACCGGTAGGAGTTGGAGGGACATTGTGAAATACGCCAACGAGATGAAGAACCCCCCAAAAGGAAAAGAGCTCATGATTATGGATGAAGCTTTTTCATCAAAAATACCAAGGTCTCTTTGGGTAGATATTGTCTTCAAAGATCGAGACTCAGAAGGTTTGATGACTCGAACTGTCGATCCAATGGTGATAACCATAGATTTGGGTCCTGCTATCATCAGAAGGGTTCTAGTTGATAGTGGAGCTTCTGTCAATGTACTTTTCATTAATTCCTTTCATAGGATGAAGCTCTCCATGGAAGATGTGAAGGCATGCCTGAACAAAATCCACGGATTCACAGGACAGGCTGTTCAACCAATTGGGATCATTAACTTGCTCATTGAGCTCATAGAAGGGGAGCAGAAAGCTGCGCAAAAGCAAGATTTTGTTATAATCGATGAGTTGTCTGCTTATAACGCCTTCCTTGGAAGACCAACCCTCGCGACATTTAGAATAACAATGGCCCTGTGGTGTCTAACGATGAAATTTCCTATTGAAAATGGAGTTGGCATAGTAAAAGGTGACCAGCGGGCAGCAAGAGAATGTTACCTAGCTGAACTTGCGGTGGCAAAGAAAAAAGAAGTGAGAAAGGATGTCGGGGAACCACCTTACATCCAAGAATCCCCCTTAAAGCGGCGGGACCCCCATACTGGAGAGCATAGCGAAGCCCAGAGGGAAATCGATCCGAGAAAAACCAGTATGTGGGGAAGCAGAGCGGTGCCGGCCGAGGACACGACTCCTGTTCCAGTGCATGATAAAGATCTTGACCGAGTCCTCAAGTTAGGTTCTCAGTTGGGCCCGAGATTGCGAAATGAGTTAGTATCATTTTTAAAAGCAAACTTGGATGTGTTTGCATGGACGCATTCTGACATGTGCGGGATATCGCCAGATGTAATCATCCACAAATTGAATATCAATCCTAGTTTGACTCCTATGAAACAAAAAAGACGAATTCAAGGACCTGAAAGATCTGTGGCGCTAAAGGAAGAAGTTGATAGATTGTTTAAAAACAATTTCATATGAGAATCTACGTATCCCAATTGGGTCTCCAATTTATTCCTTATCAAAAATCCAACGGTAAATGGAGGGTGTAAATAGATTACTCGGATCTTAACAAAGCGTGTCCCAAAGACAGCTTTCCTTTACCAAGAATTGACCAACTAGTTGATGCGACAGCAGGGCACGAGCTGTTGTCTTTTATGGATGCATACTCTGGGTACAATCAAATCTTGATGCATAAACCAGATGAAGAAAATAAGAGCTTCATAACCGATACAGGTTTATATTGCTATAGAGTTATGCCGTTTGGACTAAAGAATGCAGGAGCAACCTACCAGCGCCTAGTAAATTCCATGTTTAAAACCCAAATTGGGAACTCTATGGAGGTTTATGTAGATGATATGCTGGTAAATTCTAGGAAAGCAAAGGATCATCTTGAGAATTTAGCTGAGATGTTTCACTTCCTTAGAAAGTACTGTATGAAGTTGAATCCACTGAAGTGTTCATTTGGAGTCTCATCGGGGAAGTTTCTCGGATTCATAGTTAATGCTAGGGGGATTGGAACAAACCCTTCACAAGTCACGGTGTTACGGGAAATGCGAGCCCCAAGGACGAAGTAAGAGCTTCAAAGCCTAAACGGAAAGGTCGCTGCCCTTAATCGTTTCGTCTCCAAAGCGATCGATCGATGTATTCCGCTCTTCGTTGCTTTGAAAAAGGGGAGGAAAGACTTCCAGTGGACTTCAGAATGCCAAACGGCCTTTGATGAATTAATTAAACACATGGAGTCACCCCCGATGCTTTCTAAGCCTAGAGATGAGGAAGTGCTTTTCCTATATCTAGCTGTCTCCTCACATGCCTTAAGCGCAACACTTGTCCGAGAGGATGCTAAAGTCCAGTGGCCAGTTTATTACATTAGTAAGCGACTCGCTAGAGCAAAGTTAAATTATCCAATGTTGGAGAAGCTTGTGTACTGTCTACTCATTGCATCTAAAAAGTTGAGACCATATTTCCAGTCTCATCCAATAAGAGTCCTCACTGATCAACCGCTAAGGCAAGTTCTATTTCGCCCAGAGACATCGGGAAGGTTATTGAAATGGAACATTGAGCTCAACAAATATGACATCACATATCACCCCCGAAGTTCTATTAATGGGAAAGCCTTAGCAGATTTCATCGCGGAATTCACTGACAGGGGAGAGGAGTTGAAGAACAGGCAGAGACAGTCACGAACTGGAAGCTTTACTTCGACGAATCCAGAAATGATTATTGCTCAGGGGCCGGAATTGTCTTAGAAACCCCTGATGGCCATTCTCTGTGTTATGCTGTGAGACTGGAATTCCCATTAATAAACAGTAAGGCCGAATACGAAGCGCTAATAACAGGGCTGAAGTTAGCAAAGGAACTAGGTTTAAAAGTTTGCAAATCTTCAGTGATTCACAACTGTGGTATGTCAGGTCATAGGAGAATTCCAAACTAAACTTGGAAACCTCCCTTCTTATCTCATCAAAACCATGGAACTTCTCAACAATCTTGACCACTATACCATATCTCACATTTCGAGGGAAGAAAATTCAAAGGTGGACTCTCTTGCCAAGTATGTTAGCTCTTCAGATGCACAGTTGTCGGGTCTTATTACTATTGAAGTCCTTTCATCTCCCGCTATAGAGGAAGCAAACATTGATTGGATTATGGAAATGGGAGAAGAACCCGTGTCGTGGATGACTCCAATCAGGGAATACATCCTTAAGGGAACACTCCCTGAAGAGCCAAAAAAGCAAAGGAAAATATTACGCAAGGCATCGTTATATCTCATTCAAGATGGAAGATTATACAGGTGAGGATTTTCTATGTCATTGCTTCGATGTCTAACGAAGGAAGAATCGAAAGGAATCTTAGCAGAGTTGCATGAAGGAGATTGTGGGGGTCACATAGGCGGCCAAACACTAGCTAAAAAAGTTCTGTGATATGGCTATTTTTGGCCTGATGTGAATCTAGACGCAATAACTTATGTTGAGAAATGTGATAGATGCCAGAGGTTTGCAAACATTCCAAGAGCACCCCTACTAAATTGACTCAAATGGTTAGTCCCTGGCCATTTGCGGTTTGGGGCATAGATTTGATCGGAGCGTTACCCACAGCTAAATCAAATATGAAGTACGCAATAGTGGCAGTTGATTATTTCACTAAATGGGCTGAAGATGAATCACTAGCCACTATTACTTCAAAGAAGGTGATCAATTTTGTCCTGAAGAATATCATTTGGAGATTCGGTGTGCCACAGAAAATAGTCACCGACAATGGAGCACAACTTGAGAGTAGAGAATTTCTGGATTTTTGTGCCAGATACAAGATCAAGAAGAGTTTTGCAGCTGTTGCCCATCCACAGGCCAATGGGCAAGTTGAATCAATCAACAAAATCTTAAAGTCGACTATTAAGAAGCGACTGGAAAAAGCTAAGCGCGCCTGGGTGGACGAACTTCCTCTTGCACTGTGGGCGTACCATTCCACTCTTAAAACTGCAACAAGACATACTCCGTTCTCACTTTTGTTCAGATCTGAAGCAATGATTCCAGTGGAGCTTGAGGTTCCGACTTACAGAAGAATCCACTTTAACCAAGAAGAGAATGAGAAATTGCAGCTCGAAGCACTTGATTTTCTCGAGGAAAAGAGAAGAGAAGCGGAACTCGGAGTCCTAGCCCATCATAGAAGAATAGCTCGTCATTTCAATGCGATACTAAAACATAGAACCTTCCAAGTTGGGGACCTTGTCCTGAAGAGGATCATGACAAGAACTGGGTAATTCGAACCCAACTGGGAGGGGCCTTATGTGATTAGCCAGAAATTTTCTGATGGGACTTTTGAATTAAGAACGACAGATGGGCTCCAACTTCCGAGAGCGTGGAATAAACTACACCTCCACCACTACTTCATTTAATAATTCTTTCATGTGATTTGATAAAGTTGTAAATATTATGCATTGTAAATACCGTGCAATATCATTTCAAGCTTTGTACATACTAGCGAAAGAAATTATTTTACTTGCCTAAATCGTATGGTTTGCAAGCAGTTTTCTAAAATTCAATTTTGATCACAGGTCCATTAATAGAGCACTAACGCATTTTCAGCTTGAACCACCAATAGGATTCGAGACTACTAAGGGATCCGTAACTAGACTAGTATCTAGGTGCAGTGTTTCAACTAATGATGTAGAGATAAACGAATGTGATGCGCCAGAATCGAATAAAGTACGGACAGGATGATCAAACAGAAAAACTAAACTTTCAACGGAAATTGCTCAACCTCGTTCTTGCAGCGGTGGGACCACGAGAGCCTGAACTAGTCCCCTTGCCTGCCCTGGTGCCATAAGAGCTTGCACCTATCCTCCTGAGGTAGACCCTGCCCTCTGTCCTTTCTTTGGGCAGTCCTTGATAAGATGTCCCACCTCGCCACAGTGGAAACAACCAGTCTTCTTTTTCTTCCTACAATCTTTGCTGAGATGGCCGGGTGTCTCACAGTTAAAGCACCTCTTCTTTCCCTTACCGTTGTTGCCTTTTCCACCTTTCTTGTTCTGTTGTTGCTGTTGCGGCTTCTTTTGAACCCCTTTCTTCTCGGGTGCCTTATTAGCATTGGGGCCCTTCTCCTCTTCGTGCATAAGCGCCATGTCAACTAGTCTTTCAAACGTAGCCCCCATGGGGATGTGGGTCATAGCTAACCCATGAAGCGGCTCGTTCAAACCCTTAACAAACCTCAGGGCCTTCTTTTCTAGAGTATTCACCAAGTCCAAGCCAAATCTTTCCAATTGATTGAATTTGTTGACGTACTCTTTCACTGATAGATTCCCTTGCTTCAACGCCAAAAATCTTTCCATATATAAATTCTCTTCAGCTGTGAGAGAAACTTTGCCTCAAACCTCTGCCTAAAATCTGGCCATATATCGACTGGATGCCCTCCATTAGTGACCTCCCACCAAAACGAGGCCTCATCCTGTTGAACCCGTGATTTTTTTGTTTGATGATAACAAACATTTTTTAATGTGTTTGAAACTGTACCGTTTACTGCTCTTCACATCATATTGGAATAAAAATATTTTTGTCTAATAATGCTTCTACACAGAAATTGAAAATTTACATAAGCATTTATTATTCAAAAATCATATTTTTATTTCATAATTAAAACAATACAATACTTTCTGAACTCTCAGCTATACAAATTTTCACTCATTATTTCAGTCTATTGTGTGCATTTCCTTTTTTTGTGTGACAGGTTTCAGGATGATGCATCAGGAGCATATATGGCAACAATAACCAATCAGTTCAGGTTCAAGCAGCATTCAAAGAGAAATGGTCAAAGTAGTGTGCACAAGATTGCACAAGGTTTCAGAGCTACATATGGAAAGCATTCAAACTGCATGGATTTCATGTGCAATACAGGAAATTCAGACATGCACAAGGCAGCAAACATGCAACATGACATTGTAGGATGGAAATATATGGCAAATTGTTCAGCATTAAAAAAAAAATCCTATTTCTATTTACATGAAACTTAAGCATGTGCAAATGAAGCAGATTTGATTTACTAGACTGGAAATGAACACAATTAACATGCAACAATTTTTTGGACATAATCAAGTGGTGATGTCATTTAATACAGTGGAAAAATTCAACATCAAAGAATAAAATGAGGGCCTAAAATCATGCAATTTATTTTCTGAAGATTTTTTTGTGAATAATGGTTGACAAGATAATCAGTTTCCACTTATCTTGTTTCCTGGTTTGAATTGTTTAAATTGGAAATGTTTCAACACGACTTTGTGGGCAATACATCATTCAAAGGAAATCAAACATAGGAGGAACTCCTTAATCAGTTTTTCGAATTTCAAAAATGAGTTATTTTTGAAAACAATCAATCAGCAATACAATTTTAGGCAAGTGTTTAATACATTCTTGGGTAATTGTTTTTTTATGCTAATCAATCAATCCCAAGCTCATTTTTTGCAAGGAAATTTTTCTCTGGAAATCAATATACACAGTAAAATGGGCAAGCAAGAAATCAAAATCTTCCAGAAATGATTCAATTTATTCAAGGGGACAAATCAATATTTTTTTAGGATTCAATCAAGCAATACACGCAGGCAACAAACAAAAGCAGTGAATAAATTAGTTCATTCATATATGGAAAGATCAATTCGTGCATGTCAATATTTGTTTCCAGGTGACAATTCATTTTTCCAGATTCATCGATGGACAAATTCATGTCTATATTCATCAATTCAATCAGAAAGGGAAATCATGGAAAATTCAGAACAATTAAAAGAGGAAATTCACGAAAAATCCTTCCAAATATTCATCAAACCAAATCAAGCAAGTCATAAGTGAAATCAGAGAATAAGGGTTCGAATTTCCCCTGTAAATTCATAAGTGAGATCGTCCAGAGTCGAAGCATTACAAGCGGTAGGGTTGGACGTAGAGTAAGCATCAACTGCATATGACTCATTCGATTTGCGGCGCTTTCGGGAATCATCTTCTTTCAGAGGACCTTTCATTTTGTTGTGACTGGTAGATATCCTGCATGAACAACTCCATTTGTGAGTAAAAGAAAAAGAGAAAGAAGCATATACAAAATAATCAACGAGATCAAGATTTTAGATCATTAAAGCCAATAAGGATTTTGGGTCAATAGGGTCAGTCATAGCTTTGGGTCGCTCTAAACTTCTTTAAACTCTGAGTGAGTTTGTTCAAATTTAAGGCTGCTATTAATGAGTTTTTATTTTAAATGGAGGTTAAAGAGAAATAATGGTTTAAAGAAAGAATAAAAGAAGGGTTTAATAAATAAACCTAGCATGAAGGACCTTTCAGCGACCTAATGTCAGGAAAAATATTAACGTACGCAACCCAGGGAGACGGACGACCTGAGAATCAAAATGGTTTAGGAGTTTGCACAGTTTGAATATCCTAACGGCTAAAATCTGAAACAACATGTGAAGGGTTATCTTGTTTGAAGCCCGTATTATTTCAATAAATACGAACTTCGAGGGGAAAATGTTAACCCATAGAATATGTTTAAGAAAGTAATAAGCATATTTGTTCCATTCTAAAACTTTAGGTCGATTGGTTCTTTAGATCGTTCAGACTCCATTAGCACATTGATATTTCCAGTTCGCTAAAGTGTCCTAGGTCGTTGTAGCATTTTGAGGTCAGTCATACAATTTGGGGGCGTTTCGGAAGCTTTGTCTCATTTAGAGAGTGTTGGATCACTATGATGTCCTAGCTCGTACGAGATATTTGGCCCGATAAACACCCTTAAAGTGTTGGGGTCCTTAGCTCTTCAAAAAAGCTTCTGGCAGTGGGACCTCTCGGCATGCCAAGCTCCAACCCGTGAAATCTTTGGGTCGTCAGCTTTTCAGTTTGTTAGCCATTCAAATCGCTATCCCGCTAAAAGATTTAGATCACTTCGTCAAGGTTTAAGCCGCTTCATTCTGATTTAACCCGATTCAAGTGTGCATGGGTCGCCCAGCTTCATAATAGCTCGCGTTACCATGGTGCGTGCATCCTTGATCCATTCCTCATTTCTTAGCTTGTAGCCATCTTGCTTCGTTTGGCTCTGGTCTGCCCCCGCTCCGCCTTCATAGCCCGTGCCGTAGAAGATTTAGATCGCTCCGCATTATGTAGACCGCGCTTGAGACGACCCAAACATCCCCATATAGGAAAGCCCGAATTGGGTTGAGAACACGACAAATCAGAACACAAACAGAAGAACGTTTCATTGCTTATTACAACAATTTACATCAGAGAACAAGAGTATACAGAGTATGAACAAATAATATACATTTGGTAAATATCAGAGATTTACAAATTACAATGCAACGGAAAATAATACAAAACACAACTGAAAGATATACACAGATACAAAGCTTTCCGAATATAATTCCAGCTGAAAACCAGGATCCTATGAACATAAATCTGCAAAACCAAAACTACTAGCTGCCCGTCTGGAAAATAGGAGCATCCAGAGCTTAGGTTAAAACAATAAACTCCAGGTCAGTCATGTGACTGGTGTGAGAACTAAAACAGTTTTCAATCTTTATTTTAAACTTCGGTAAATCAAGGGATCACGTCGTATAACATGGAACAGGTTTTAACCCCAAGAATACCAGTGCATAAAACAAACAGCGCAATGCTAAATAAAGAAAATGAAGCTATTATAAGACACAGGTCCTATCACACAATGCAACGCAAGCCGGAGGATACACACTAGTACAAAATAGGGTATTTGCATCTCCTCATTTGCATCTGATGTACAAGTAATAGATGCAAATAGTATAATTTGCATCTGTTTCTAATCAACATTAGACGCAAATAAGCCAAAGCAAAATTTATCCAAATTTTTTGCATCCGTTGATGCATGTGAGCAGACGCGATAGGTCTATTTGCGTCTGTTTTTCTATAGTTGGACGCAAATAGGTAGTAAATAATTGCATCCTACCCTTTTTGATTAGATACAAATATATCGAGGGGTAGAAGGCTTTTACCGGGTTCAAATAATTTGGGCATTGCGTCCGGCTTAAACAGACGCAAATGTAATATGAGGGAAAAAATAAAAAAAAACCGTGCCATCGTGGAGGGAAAACTAAAAAAGTTGCCCGAATTTTAATGAAATTGGTAAACAAAAAAAAAATTAAAAAATTCTTCTTTCGTAATAAAAAAATCAACCGCCGATCTCCGTCATCTCCAACAGGAGTCGATCTACTTCTGCCCTACATTAATTCAGTCCGATCTAGCTAATTTCCGATTCTAGTCACTGAAAAGTTGAAGACGTATAACGCTGTCACTTAAGGTTCGATTTGGGTATTTCGATTGATATGTACAGTTTTATTTGTTTTGATTTGGGTATTTCAATTGATATGTACAATTTTATTTGGTTCGATTTGGATTGATTTGGTACGATTTGGATTGATTTGGTTCGATTTGGATTGGGATGTGTAATTTTATTTAATTACAGTATCGTAAGAGTGCAAACCTAAGTCAATACCATGTCCTTAATGCTGAGTTGAGATTAAAGGCAGTAGCGAAGCCATGAGATTATAATGACTATTACTTGAATTGGTATAAGTCCCTCACCCAGTTGTTTAAATTCTAAAATTTGGAAGAAGCGAGATTGGGAAGAAAGAAATTAGCATAGTATAATATTTTTTTAAAATAAATAAATTATTGCACTATTTAGTTAGTTCATCTATATCAACTATTTTAGTTCGAACAGATTGACTGAAGTTTCATAGAATGCAAATGAAATAATGAATTCAAGTTTGATTGATTCTAAAGAAAATGATCCAGGTATTGTTAAAGGCATGTTAGCTAAAGAAAAAACGTTGTTGGTATTCTTTAAATCACTTGCACAAAATTCTTTACTGACTTCATGCTTGCCAAATATGATTCATTTGAGAAATTGAAATGGTCTGTTGAATGTTTGTATTTCTGATGTATTGATCATATTGATATGCTGTTGCCATGTATAGTGTGATTCCTCTTGTATATCACTAGTGCCACTTGCCAAAGTATGAGTTTGCTAAATTCCTGGAAATGCAATCATGCCACATTGCACTTTGTAATTTCACAATCACATCGATCTTGTTTCACCTCTCTGACTTTGCTGGCCCATGTCTGAGTATTGAAATAATGTCTCATGTTTGTGCACATTGCTGCATCCATTGTAACATGAAGTTCATGTATTCTTGTACAACCTGGTTTGACATTTGCCACTATCAAGCCTTGTCCATGTATTGCTGTAACCATTTACCACCCTGTCTTTGTGTATGTGCACTTTAGTACTTGTTGCTCCACAACCTTGACTTAAACCTAATTCTGCTTGTACATGAACTTTTGTTACTCACCCTATTGTTTACCTATGCATGCACTTCTTGGATCATTTCAAGAACATTGTGTATAGCAGTGCATGTTTTGATTAACACTAATATACACCCTTGACTTTATTGTGTTCATTGTTGTGTAGTTTTATGACTACCATGAGTTGCATCATGCCACTCTGACATGTATCAATTGCTTGAACACTTGATTATCTTGAACTTGCTGGAAACAGGAACCCATTTGTGTTGAACTTGGCTGCGTTGTTCTGACCTGATCCTGAATTGACTTTTGTGATTAGTTTAGGTCCATTTTTGTGCACTGTTGCCCTTGGCCATGAATTTGGCTGAAGTTGTTCATTTTCACTTGAGTCTGGCCTGTTTATACATGCTGAACCCTGATTTGTATTGAGTTGCTTTGAACTTTGTGCTTGCATTCTTGCTTGGGTATGAATTATGTTGTGCGGACTGTTTTGTTGTGGACATCGATCCATGATTTAACTATGCATTTCACTGTGTCGAGCTTGGTCCATGTGACTGCTCCACAGCTGCATACACTGATTGGTGAGGCAGTGCATATGAATTACGCTTTAAGGTTTAATTTAGATCGAATGTTTCATAGATGAACTTAGTAGACATTTTGCATATGAAGTCTGGATACCTCTTTTAATTTTTGATTGGTCTCTTCTTGTTGGTTCTTATACCTCTACAAAGATGAGGCACGATGCATACAATCTTGATGTTCTTCTCGGGGAATCATGTATTTCTTTGGCCAAATAAAAATGTACTGTACTATATGTCAGCGTTGCAAAGCCTGATTTTATCAAGAAGAGATACCTTAATCATCTAAAGATGCTATTAAGATTTTTATTTTATTTTTGTTCAGAGGGGGGGGGGGGGAGGGGAGGGTGGTTAGCTATCGGTCAAGAAAATCATATCTAACTAAGCAAAAAAATATTGTTTTAAAGCTACTTTGAAATCTGTTTTTTATTATTATTATTGTACGCTGCAGTTGGCGAATACCTCTGGGGCCAACTAAACATCCCGATGGTTGATCGCAGGCCGTGATGGCTGAAAGTACAAAGTTGAATGTACAGAGCAATGTACTTTATTAATGATAAGTTATACAAAGTGAACATTAGTCCTTTATTTCTTATTGCACGTTAACTATATTGGTCCTTTTCCCATTAAAAAAAAGAAAAGGAAAAAAACTATATTAAAAATGTTAGTTTACCATTTGTGATCCTGGTTTCTGGCTGCTGACTGAAATTGCAGGGTTAATTTTAACTTCCATTTAACCAAAGAAATTTTGCTTTAGTAGTAATCTCAATAACTATGGAACTTAAGAAGATGATCCACAACCTCTCTATTACTGACATCGAGTTATACCTTTTTTCTTTAGTTATCTTAAAATCATTGATATATTAAAAGTCATTATTGTTTTGATCTACTGATGCTTTCTAAATGGATTATACTCAAATTACCTGAGAATTGATGTTTACATTCATCTTATTGGCGTAGGCCTTAACTGGGTACTGCAAAATGGTGAGAACCTACATTTACTTTGTGCAGCGTGTATGATTTTTCTCTACCATTCATTTCATTGCAATAGGCCTGTTCAACGAAAATTGGTTTTACTAGATAAGAGAAGGATTTTAGTTTATACAAAATGTGCTACATATTTGTATGTCTTGGACAATGCATTCATGGAAAGCAGTCGTTGTTAATGCTCGATACTAGTACAAGCCATGGTAAAAACCAAGGCTTGAGTACTGATACCAATTTTTACTTCTCTGTTTTTAATTTTAATTAAGCTGACTCTGCAAATGTGCTGCTGTTATGTGGTTGAGATGGATGAATAATTCATATAGAAACCATTTCAACTCAAATGAAGGAAGAAATCTCATGTTTTAAAACGTATTGATTTTGCTTTGTGTTTTATGTTTTGTAATTTCAATGTGCACCACAAAATATAAGAAAATACAAGAAATACTTCTATGATTCTTAGCCAATATTGCAAAGTTTAATGAGGAACAAAGAAGAAATCATTTCTTTTGTCATGTCCCAAAGTAAGAAATACCAAATGAACTTGTTTTCTAATTTCTATTTTAATTTTCCTTTTAAAATTGTATGTTCTCAGAATTTTCATACGTAGTGTGCATTTTTATTTAGACGAAAAACTCAAAACTAAGAAGGGCAAAATTATAAGCGTAACGACTTGAGATTATCAATGACATTCTTTATTTGTGTCTTTGTTTGTGTCTTATTTTATGTTCAAATAGCCGCTTTTTTAACTAAACGTAGCAAGAAAAAAAATGTAGTAAAAAAATGTAAGCTTCAATATAGATCGCGAAATTTGGTTAAATGTTAAAAATAAAACGTTTTTGAAATTTAAATATTTTTTCTTTTCTTTTTAAATACTAGATCTTAAATAATGTAAAATGTCCATGGCATATTTATATTAGTGGAAAATTGTGGCTCTTCCTTGTTTTTAATTTTATTTCATGAAAAACCATCCTCGTAAAGTTTCATAAGTTGTACTTTTGCTTTTTTGTGTGACTAAAATATATATGAAATAAAGTAAAATTTTGTAAAACATGTCATGAAAAAATTTCACAATTGACAATAATAGCAAAATAAATTTTTTAAATAAAAGCTCACTTCTTAAGATAGAAAATATACTATGAAAACTTATTTTTCTTCTTTTGTTTTTATATCTTTTTACATTCATTTTTCTCAATATCAAACATTTACATATATATATATATATATATATCTTGATAATAATACTTTCGAACATATGCTGTCCTCTTTGAGTCATTTTATGACAGAAGAAAATCTTAAGAATAATATAAAATCCAAAATATCGAGGGCCAAAGTATATAATCCAAGCGGTGTGTCATATATTTGATTTCTGTTGGATCACTTATCTTTTTGTAGGATGATATATGATAAATCCCGAGAATTTATGCACAAGATAACAATATATGGTATTTGTTTGATAAAATTGGTATAAAGGCACATATATGGAGGAGGTATGTGTCCGAAATCCGAATGGGAATGAAGTAGAGGTTGTAACACCCCACGTCCATTAATGTCACTCACAAAGGGAATGCATTAACTTCCATGGAGCAATTTAAGTGTGTATAGAACAGAAACTTAGCAACAAGACAGATATAAACAGTAATAAAACTTTAAAACTTTATTTCAATGCAGCGGAAAATACATAAGTTTGATTACATCATCAAAACCAAAGTCAAAGTACATAATATCCATCTTGACCAACTCAAAGTACATAAATTGAAAGACATAGTCCCCAATATAAAATAGCCATAAATAAAAGAGAGGCTGAACTTTACTTCAGCGATCCAAGCAATCTTCTAAAAGCAAGAAACAACAGTCCAAAATCAAGCTCCACTGGTACTAGTTCCAACCTGAGCACCTGAAGGGGGAGGGGGGAAGGAAGAAAAGAAGGAGAAACAAAGGGGGTCAGACATAAAGTATGGCGAGTGCGATAACTTTAACAATATAATTACCAAAGTAACTAGGCTAAGGCATAAGTTGGAAAATAAGGAAATGACTATGAAAATTGAGTGTGGCAGAGCAAACAAGGAAACAAGATGAACAACGATATCGCTAAAGCGCACCTAAACCACTATAAGATAATTACTAAACTACACCAACACTATAAGATAATAGCTATACTGCACCACCACTAGTCATCCTAAGGTTGATCCCGCCTACAGACTTAATAATGATATTGGTAATTTCGTGCACCCCTAGCTGCCTTCATAGGTGCCGCCTGCCCCTATCTCCACTAGGTGTACCCATTACCTGTAACACCCCACCTCCATTAAGGTCACTCACAAAGGGAATGCCTTAACTTTGGTGGAGCGTTTTAGTAGACAGAACAGAAATTTACAAGATAGATAAACAATACTTGAGAAATTATAACTTTATTACAGCGAAAAACAAAAATCAGTTTGGTTACATCTTTACCAAAAACAGAAGTACATAAATATCAGTCTTGTTCAGAAAATCATCAGAGTACAAAACTTTAAAATCATAATCCCCGCTGAACAGAAGCTATAAAGAGCCAAGCCATACTTTAAGCACTTCAAGCAGAAGGAATCCAGATCAAGCTAAAGTATTCCCTCCTTGGAAAACCTGGGGGGGGGGGTGAATGGAAGAAAAAGGGGCGAAAAAAGCAAGGTCAAACATAAAGTCTGGCAAGTCCAGTGACTTTCAGCATATGAACATATAATAATAATAATGACATGAAAATAAAACTGGATGCGAGATAACAGTAACAGGAGCAGCAGATGTACTTTGGTTAAACAGAAGGAACATAATAATATTACTTTTCATTTCTCTGCACTAATATTAGTATAACAGGATTAGGTGTCACCCTAATGTCTAAACTGAAACAGAAACGGGAACGGAATAATTTCCACAGAAGAGAATGCTAGAAATGGGCCTTTACCACCCCAACATAAACAAACAGAAACAGAATTGCTAGTAATGGGCCTTTACCACCCGAACAGAAACAGACAGAAACAGAATGCTAATAGTGGGCCTTTACCACCCGAACAGAAGGTACAGAAACAAAATGTTAATAATGGGCCTTTACCACCCGAACAGAAACAGACAGAAACAGATTAATCCCTACGGAAACAGAATGTAGAGTTAGGTGTACACTAGTAAATGGGCCTTTACCACCTGAACAGACGGTACTACGCAGACAGGTGTTGCCACCTTATAGAAACAGATGGTACCAACAGAAACAGATAGAACTAAGTGTACCCTAAAACCCTACCCAAGCGATTGGCTCCCTAATACATAAATACCCTGTGTCAGCTCCACAATAGGGTGTATCACTCCCTAAAGTGACAACCAATTGGCACAGGCTTGTTTACAGATGTCACGGCGTCTTACATCCTCAGAGGCAGACTGGGATCCATGCACGCACATGACCCGGTTGGAACGCACCATCAACACCCCTTGCCATTATCAGAACGAACCACTTATAATTAGTTCAGTAAGCGTGCCCGGACCCTACCTACTGTTGGGTCAAAGTTTTGATACCAGAAAGGGTTACTGACTAATATGGGTCCCAAACAACAGATGACACAAGTAATTTCCCTCCTAACCTTGTGTCCCCAGACTAACATATTTTAGATTAATTTGTTTACAAGTTCAAACATACAGAGTTCAGATCAAGTAGTTCACAGATCAGACAAGTTTTCAGACCAACGGATCAGATATACGGATTTAACAGACTTACAGATTAATCGGTTATAGATTAACAGACTTACAGATTGCCTAACTTTATATTGGGCCTATAGATTCATGAAATGGGTTTATTAATTTCATCAGTCTAGTTGGTTTAACCCTATCCACCCAACACGTTTTAGACATCATATTTATCCAGATTTTCATTAATTTAATATTAATGCCCAGACCTCTCACATTAGACTGACCGTTTGCGGCTACTGGTTAGGCCGGTTGGTTCCGGGCAGGTTTCTGCCACAAACTGAGTCTAACCTCAGGTTTCAAGCACGTTATTACTAACTTCTCACATTAGAACCTATTGTTTGCGGCCACTGGATGTGCCGGGCGGTTCCGGGCAGAATTACGCCGCAAACTCATTCTAACCTCGAGTTAGCCATGTTTATCTTTGCGGCCAATTAATTAGTAATTTACCATTTATGCCCACGCCTAATATACATGTCAATTATTCATAACTATAGCCAATTCAGATTATGTCAATAACAAACTAAATATATCTACTCAACAGATATGACAGATAACAGATTTCACAGATTAGGCGACTTAACGGATTTAGCAGATTAAGAAATTTAGCAGATTTTATATATATATAACAGATTAGACATTTTCACCAGACTTAGCAGATGACAGATTTAGCAGATTAATAGATCTAGCAGATTAGGTAATATAGCAGAACTAGCAAATTAGGCAATATAACAGAACTAGCAGATTAGGCAATATAACAGAACTAGCAGATTAGGCAATATAACAGAACTAGCAGATTAGGCAATATAACAGAACTAAGATTAGGCAATATAACAGAACTAGCAGATTAGGCAATATAACTGAACTAGCAGATTAGGCAATATAACAGAACTAGCAGATTAGGCAATATAACAGAACTAAGATTAGGCAATATAACAGAACTAGCAGATTAGGCAATATAACAGATTTAATCATTCCTTAAAGTTTCATCAACATATCTTGCCTAATTGTAAATTTGGCCTAAGTTTGCATGCCTAAATAGTTGTCATGATTCACAATATGATCATATACCCCGCGTTTGCATTGAATTTACATGGCACAGATTATGGTCATAATTTACCATATAACACATATCCCAATTTAGTTAAACTTTCCTAGTACAAGATATAACACATGTCCCAATTTAGTTAAACTTTCCTAGTACAAGAGATTCACATAAATATTATACGAAATATTGCCATCAATCTCCATGCATGTCATATATTCAAAAATCTCCCACTTAGGTGTTATTCACATTTAATAGTTATCAAATCTTAATATAAACCTTCACACCTGTGTCATATTCTCTTTTTATCCCAAATCATGAATTGTTATATAAACAATATGCCCAACTATCTAGAACTTTAAATTATAACAGATCTTAATTCAAAATATGCGTCATGTCAAAGTCTCAAGTCATATGTTAATATACAATGATTCCTCTTCTTCCAATTCACAGAATATGCATAGATCTAAATCTAGTTTACAACCTATGTCCTTTTTCTTAAATCAGTCACAGATTAGCCATATCCCATTTATGCCATATCCCATTCGTGCGTTAATCTCTTATGAGATTTGGCGCAGGCTCGTGATGGCCTGGCTATTGAACAGAAAGAAGAAAGAGATGCAGAATAAAATAGATCAAAACAGAACAGACGTAACATCAAATTCAGATTTACAGTTCATGTCACAATCATAATTAACGTTTATAGCAGAAAATAACTGTACTCGCCTTGATTGGATTAAAGAAGAAGAAAGTTGCAGTTGTTCTCTTTTAATTTTTAATCAGTTTGGAAGAAGATGCTTTAGTCCTAGTTCCAGTTCATATTTCAGCAGAGTAGCGACGCCATTTTTATTTTAATTAGAACAGAGGCAGGGCATAGGTAGAATGAAATGGTGTGGAGAGAAAGTGAGGTCTGGGGATGTTTAAATAGGATTAGGCAGACGAATCTAGACAGAAAATGAGTCTAAATACATCAGAATGCATCAGGTTTAGAAAGTGGGTTTCGGGAGGCAGGTCGACCCCCAGGTCGACACGATGGTCGACCTGGTCCCCCCAGGTCGACACGATGGTCGACCTGGTCCCCCCAGGTCGACACTATGGTCGACCTGGCCCTGGGGAGGTAGACTACCCAGTCGACCACCCAGTTGACCTGGGTCCTGGGTGGGAAATTTCCCGCCCAGCCCGTTTCTGGGTTTGAATTCGAATTTGAATTTGAATTTTCGAGCTGTTTTCGATTCTGAAATTTTCTGAAACTTCGGAGGGCCATATCTCCCTCATACGGACTCCGTTTCTCGAAAACTCGGACTCGTTTCCAAGCAAAATTTTGAGACGAATGCAATGGCGCAATCCATTTCCCTTGATTATTATTTTAAAAAAATTAATTATTCTCTTATTTGTTACTTATACGATCACAGAAAATTCGGGATGTTACACTACCCCCAAGCGATCGGCTCCCTAACTCGTAGATACTCGTGCTGGCCCCACAGTGGGGTGTATCACTCCGCAATGTGGCAACCCGATACCACAAATAATGCACGGCTTATACTGTAATGATCCGCCATTTTGATCGTGCCGAATCGACAAAATATGTCAACTCGAAACATTCAAAACAACAGATTGTTATTAGCTTCTGGGGTAAATAAAATAAATCACAGAACCACAGATAACAGACACAGAGTAAAATACATCTCGCAGCTGAAAATAAATAATACAATAGTAGTTAATGAAGCTAAAATAAAAAAAATTACAACTGAGTTTACATAAATAATATAGCAGAAGTCTAATACAATAAATTTCAGATACAGTATAATAGTATGAAACAGAGACGACAAAATAACTGAAACATGATCAACTGAATAGGTCAACATAGTTGAATGAAACCCAATATAAGCTCCAACTCCTCCAACGATGAATCTCGAACTGGAATAATCGATCTGACCCGAGCAATAATGAAAAACAAAACAACTCGGATCAGGACTAACATTCTCATGGAAGTAAATCAACTTAAATGAAATGTTCGATGAAATGCAATCAGTAACTTAAAGGATGTTTGGGATCACCATCCTCTAAGGATCCGTCAAACTAATACTATATAGTATAATGCGCTTTATACAATAGTGTCTACCAGTAAAGTAAAAATATCAAAATAGCGTAAGCGGGATTACCATGATTACCCTTACACCGTTTATATATTCCCATAGTATACACAGTACCGTAATTCCTCCGTAAACTGGAGGTTGATCAGAGGGCACTCCATATAAAACAGTATAAAACAAAGTCGTAGTGGGCTCGTATAAGGCATATGACAAGGCACGCAAGGAATGCCAGGGTGGATTCACCATTTGCAGAGCCGGACTGGTGGTAATGCATAGTAGCAACTACCGCCCACCTCGATACACGCTCCCATAATTAAAAGGTTCCAAATCGAATCTCAACAGTAATAGAATAATATCGAAGAAGTGTGCTCGATAAGAGGTATGACCTCACTTGGTCCGTGCACAACTCCTGTTTTAGCCACATCAAGCTGACTCAAGGTAGTCAGGGTTTCGTAATTAATATGAAATAAAATAAAATGGAGTCGTTCGCCAAATCATCCCCTTCATTCTGGAACTCCACCGCGTACACAGTTGTTAAAGTGGTTTTCGGTATTGGCAGAGAGTATGACAATAGCCGATCCCGGTCTCTTTAACAACCAATCGTTTACATTTTTCACACCATGGTCATTATTTTATAAATCACTTTATAAAATAGTTTATACGAGTTCTCATATTCGAATCTGAAATCAAATTTAAATATCTAACTTCGATTATATTCAATTTTGGAAAATACTCACGAGAATCGCTCAAATCAAATCGATTTAAAACCATATCGAAAAGATTTATGAATATAGTATAAGCAAATACTATACTATTTAACTTCAACTTATATAACTTTCCGATAAAAATCGCATAACAATTTTCAAATCCCAAATCGACTTATATTTATGTTATACCTTAAATATCTCAATTTTCGATTAAATCAATATTAAAACCTTCAACTTCGATTAAAATTTTTGGTTCGGCTTATATTCGCAAAAATTCAAGTTCGAAACCATTCAAATGATTTAAAATTTTCCTTTATAAGAAATCGTTTCAAGTCGATTCATTTGAATCCAACACTTTGGTTCGAAATTCGAAATATGAGATTCAATTCAAAACGTACACTTTAATTTAAACAAAACCTATTGAGTTATGTAATTCAAGTCATATAATTTGAAATCGTTATTCATAATTCATATAATTTGGTTTTACCCCCTTAAAGCATTCATTTTAGTCGATTAATGAAATTCGACACTTAGGTTCAAATTTCCTTTTATATAGTTCAAAATGAAATCTTAAACTTCAATTTAAACCAAATTGTATCTTATTTTAAAAATTCAAGTCGTACTGTTCAAAGTTATTACTTAAATTCAAATCATAAGATTTAAAATATTCATATAAATTCGATTCTAACAAATTTCTTAATTCAAAATCAAACAATTTATAACACCAATTCTATATATAAAATTTTATATATTCCAATTCATATTCAATCACTTTAAAATAGAATTCATTCCATATCAATTCAAATTCATTTCTTTCAATATTTAGACCATCTCAAATTTCACATTTAGTTAACTTAAGATCAAGTGCATTTATATTCATTATAGGTTCGAATTCATTCCTTAAACTTGGAGATTCAATTTCAAAACAAATTTCACATTCAAGTTCATTTCTTAAGTCAATATCGATTCGAATTCATATTCATATCCTATATCAGTTCATTCGTTAAATCAGTATCGTTATCTAAATTCAAATCTTTAAACGTTGAATTCGAATCGCGAGAACCTTACTTACCCACCAATCAGTTTATTATTAAAGTTTACAATATATATATATAAGAAAATATAACTTTGAAAGTAAATATATAAGTTTATGAAATTCTAAAATAAATTGGAAATAGATTATAAACATATATAAGTTTATAATAATATAAAATAGATTTAAAGAAATAGTTATAATAATATAAAAACGGTTAAAATACTTATAGGAATAAATTATATGGTTCAAAATAGGTACATTTATAAATAAAATCTTAAATAAACATTTAAATCCCTATTTACAGATAAAATCATTTTAAAACACATAATTTAAAATATACAAAGTAATTTAAATTTAAATAAAATATAAATATAAAAATATAAAGTCTTAAGTAAATATTTTAAAATAAAACTCCTTTTACTTCAAAAACATGACCGACGGTGTCCGTATATAGTTTTCTATCCTATGGTCAAGTGGTACGGATATTTATCATTTCAACCCGCAATTTATAAAATTTCTACGGGTCTATCATTTTAACCTGCGATTTATAAAATTTCTACGGCTCTATCATTTCAACCCGTGATCCCAAATTCAGAAAAAATCATTCAGATCTATCATTTCAACCCATAATGATTTTTCCCTATTCTAGTGTTCGTTCGGGTATGTATCATTTCAACCCTTAGTGATTTTTCCTAAACTAGGGGTATCAACAAACACAACAACACTCACATAGCAACAATTCACAACATATATATCATCAGTGCAACTACGTGTCATATGAATATATCGTGTCACATATGCAATGTGTATATATATTAAATCAAGCAATTTCTATCAGCAATCCTATACATTTCATATAACAGCTCATTATTGATCTACCAACCATGAAATAAATGTGAGTCAGGTGTGAGATAAACTCACCTTTCGTGGCACAGAAATGAAGACGATAAATAGATTGATGCAGAATGAAACGGCGACTTCCAGGCACAATTCCGAATGGATTCAACTAGACACCACTCAATATTTTATTATTTATGAGATGACTAGGAAATTTCTCAACGGATTGGGATGGCTATTTGGGTTTCAGGATTGGGTTTCAGAACTCAACACAAAATAACACAACAAATTTTTATAAAATAATAAATTATATATATATACATAAATTATATAATATATATATATATGTTAAAACTTTGACGCACACCGAAATCAGTTATATAATTATATATATAAAAACATTTAAACAAAAATATACATATACATATATTTTTCCGAAATAAATAAATTGCAAAGAAACTCACGCACAAAAAAAAAATACAAACAAATACACATACCCATAGAACTCATGCGATGTACACACCACTCACGTTGAACACATTATCACATATAATAACCCATACAAACTTCTCACCAAGCTTCAGACATTCGAAACAAAGGAATTTACTCACATAAAACCCCAAAATATATATGCTCCTATACACACTCACACAGTCAGACAGAGGTTTGGGTCAGTAAGAGAACATCGGAGAGATGGAGAGAGCATGGCGCGGACGTACATGGGAGGTGCGGGGAAGTTCAGACTTCCGCTGGGGTTGGTTCGGCATCAGGCAGATGGGTGAGGCGCATCACACAACTTCGGATCGAGGCATGGGGATCGGTTGCTGGGTCTGGTCAGAGGGTTAACGTGACTCGGGCATTTGGGATGGAGGCGAGCTGTCGAGGAGGTGCTCGGACGATAATGACGTGGGAATATCGGTCGAAGCATGCGGTTGTTGGATTCGGGCAGGAGCATGGCTGCTCGGATGTAAGGAACAACAAATGGAAAGAAGCTTGGTTGCTAGAGTTCGGAGCAGGTTCGGTTACTGGCGGCACTGGATGAAAGATCTCCAGCAGTTGTGAAAGGGAAGAATTAGCATAATATGAAAAATGGGCTAAAAGGGAAAATGGCGATGGGTAAGTAATTGTACAGGGAAGAAGTAATTATAAGAAGGAAGTGGGATCGGATCTAATTATTTTATGACCAAAGCAACAGATATTTTGAATAACGATATAATTGTGGCTCATGAGATCCCCAATATTCGCTTCACCGCAACTTAGCTGATATTCAAATTTAAATTTTACAAATTCAAAATAGACGGTTTCAAATTCAGAACAAACACACGTTTAAATGGAACCCAGAATACATCAACGAATGTACAATTAAATGAACCACGTTTCGCGTCTTGATAAAGCACAAACTGTTTACAAAATTAAAAATAAACAAATAAATCAAGCAATGGTGGGTTTGCAACTTAAGGGTAATGAACGGTTGAAAATTTGGAAAGGCAAAAGGTAAATAACGAACAGTTTAAACTTGGCTTTTGAAGAGAGAACCGCATGCATAAAAGGGTTAACGCATGCATTATTTGCAAGGTTTGAAATGAACAAAAGGAAATGAAAGTTTGAATACAAAAGGATGAGTTGAAATTATAAAGCATGGCGATTGGAAAAGGGAAAACACATTTATTTTCCAACTTTGAATACAAAAAAGAATTGAACTGAATAGTTTTGGTTGTAGCGTTTGTTTTGGAAAAATGAAATGTAAATAACACATGACGTTTGGCACATAAGGAGTTTTTGGAGCCTTAAAGAAACGAAAGAGGGTGATAGTTAAAAGTAAAGTGACAATGAACGTGCATGGAAGGAAATGTAAGTGTGGAACAATTACTTTGCATAAATGAATTGATGCATGCAAAGGTTTTGTACGTGAATGCATGCTTTTCCTTTTTTTCCTTTTTATATACTAACATTTAGGGAATGTGAAGGTGTCCACTTTCTAAACTTTTGATAAACAAAAAATTAAACGGGTGGCTTAGTAAAATAAAAGTACATCTTTTGCAGACCCAAAATGTTTAGAAATGTATGTGGGATCCGAAAAGGGACACGTCGAACACAAATGGCATTGTTTCAAAATGAACTATGCAAGCCTTTTCGCAATTTCATCGCGAACCGAGCACCGAAACTGACAAATGAATATATTGCGCTAATCAGCGCGATGAGACAGACAAAACGATATATAATTTGCAGTGTCAGGATGCTCCATTCAAAAACGCATTAAGGACCCTTTTAAAAGTAAAATTCGGATAGAAAAACAATTAAATGGAGGTCAAAACGTCCGATTTTCACGAAACGGATTTCACCTTGGGATTCATGACAACGAATAGAATATTTTTCATGTTTGTCCGAACTGGTTTTAGAGAGATTTTAAAATCGATAAAATTTGAACTGATATGCGCAACTTTATGCTAAAAATTGCGCGAAAGAAAAACATTCAAATTTTACGACGAAATTTTAGTTGTTGCTATATCTCACTGTACGCATTCCAAATTTTAAATTCTCGTTACAAGAAATTGCAGAATGTTTTCAAAATAAAAATTCGATTTTAAATCGGATTTAAATCGTTAAAAATAACGGTTGTTACATATACCTACACGATGCAACAACGTCTTACCTACCAGCCCGGGTCCACACACGCATATGAACCCGTTGGACTTGCGTTGCCACCGCTAACCGGTTTTGGCCTCGTATAGTCAAGCCCAGTATGCGTGTCCTCGATTTGGGTCGAGCCCACAAAGATACGTATGGGTTACTGGTTGAAACGGGCCCCCATTACTTGACACAAGTTATCCACCTAAGCTTGGTCCCCTCTAGTACATCCCACTTAACCCACTTCTTATTTATGTTCACTTACATGTTTCAGTTTTGGTTAAGTATTTCTAATCGTATTTCAAATGCCACCCAAGATACCCACTTAACCCCCTCATGTCCTACTACATGTTTATCGGGTTAAGTGTTTCTTAATTCATTAAGACCGTAACCTCATAAAGACCTCTCACATTAGACAGGCATTTGTGGCAGTTGGATTTGCCGGGCATGTCCGGGTAGTCTTACACCACAAACGAGCCTAACCTCGTGTCTTTACAATTGTTACGTATTTAGTTTAGGCTCAAGACTCCCACATTAGACTGGCATTTGTGGCAGCTGGATTTGCCGGGCGGGTCTGGGCAGTCTTACACCACAAAAGAGCCTAACCTCGTGTCTTAGATGATTAATTACTCCTAATTAATCATTCCCCAATTTAAATTACTTTCCCTATTCAAATTATCAATCAATTCCAAATTTAACGATGTCAATAATTGACTCAGTTATGTCCATCCATTTATGGTATGTAAAACATACCAATTTTCACCACAAATTTATTTTATGCTATTTAAGGCATTTATGCCAATTAAATCTTTTAATATTATCCCCTTTACCCCACATTGTACGTTCGTTCGTTTAACGTAAAATATACGTTAGACTCGAATAGTCTAACTCATGGAATAAAGAGAAAACATCACAACATACATATAATTAAAACTAGATCTAAACATAGGGGTGAACTTGCATGTGTGAATGATGTTCTACATCTAAAACTTGCATAGGCCAAAGTTACAACTTGCATAAACAACGTATGTCATAGATCCAAATCTAAAGGTGTGAATTTGTTGGGATAATGGTCACAAACTTGCATAAATCATGTATGTCATATTCCAAACTCATATATTTACATAAACTTGCATATGTGATTTATGCAACATAACAATGGTGTAAACATACATCTAACATGTAAACTATCATGTAGAATCTTTCATATAACTCACACATGTCATAGCCTAACTTTAGATCTAAAACTAATGTCACGAAAACATGTAAGGTTATACTAACTTGCATATGATTCATGTCTAAATCAATATCTAAACTTGCATACATACTTGTGATCTATCATATGAATCAACATAACCAAACTAGCATATGAACAACATGATGATTTGATTATACATAAGCTAATCATAAAATTACAACATAGGTGATAGCATCGTAACTTTACAACATTGATGATCACAACATAACATCGTAGAACATGTATGACAACATCAAT
This sequence comes from Allium sativum, assembly GCA_030737875.1. Taxonomy (NCBI): domain Eukaryota; kingdom Viridiplantae; phylum Streptophyta; class Magnoliopsida; order Asparagales; family Amaryllidaceae; genus Allium; species Allium sativum. The sequence goes on along the minus strand of CM060922.1, from coordinate 313,008,255 downwards.
AATTCACATCATATCCAAATAATCCACATCATAACTCAATCCAATAAATTTGCTAATTATTTTATTAAAATTATCGAACTCACTACTCAAAGATGGTCTTGAGTTCTGAATTCTGAAGTTGTATTAGCTTTCCTTTGAATAAGATTCGTTGTTAAGGTCGAATATAACTGATTTGATTTACTGTTCTTCCTCTCTAATTGGTGGCAGCTACTCTAGGTTATAAGATGACAGCATAACGGACATAGTTTTAGTTTTAACTCTGATTTAGGGTTTGAGTCTATGGGTATTTTTATAGAGTTTTGAATTAATTTAAGCCGTTGGATGATCTTAGGGTTAAAACCATTCAGTCGGAATAGGGTGACACCTCAACCCTAATGACTCAGCAAGAAGTCAGAAAGGACTCAGCAACATGGGTCAGACTGAACCATAAAACTGTGCAGGCTTGCTGCCTCGGCTTGGGCGCACTTGGTAGGTGCACCAGTGCAAATTTGTACCGGTGCACTTTCCAAGTGCGCCAGTGCAATATTTTTTTCTTGTTTTGCCACCAAACTTCGTTCGTCCATAACTCCTTCATCCAGTACCCGTTTCCTGCAAACTCAGGCTCTATCTCAACCAGAAATCCGAGACGAACACAATGACGCAACCCATTTCCCTTAATTCTCACGTCTGAGATTAATTATTCTTTAATTTAGTTAATTCGATTATTCAAAAATCTGGGGTATTACATTCTCCCCTCCTTAAAAGATTTCGCCTCCGAAATCTCCAAGTTAAGGAGAATGCATATCCTAACATCCAAACAACCATCTACTCAACCATCAAACACAGGCATCCATTGTCCTTATAAATTCCTAATGCTGTATGATCATATGCAAGAAGTGTGTGTATATGTTTCTTATCTAATGCAAAATCAGGCGGTCTACTGATTCAGTTGATCTCCTTAATGTAAACCATGATAGTGCCTTGCGTCCGTTATGTATGCGAAAGAATCCTATCGATGCATATTATTTCTACATGTGTGCACAACCATTCACCAAAATGCAACATCCATATGATGGTACAACCATTATACATCCATTACTTAAATATGTACACACATTTATATGCAATATGAAGTGACTGAGCCGATCTAGTGCCTAAAGTGTGTGTATATGCATCCACGAGCAACCACTAGCAAACACTTGCATCCACATGCGTCCATCATACATAACATGTCTCAAACACATGTTTCAACCATAGGACTATCTAAAGATCAAAGGTACTAGCGAGAGGACATACTAAAGATAAGATAAGTACAAGGTAAGCAATAAAGGAGAAATTAAAAGACATACCCTCGAAAAGGAAAGGGTACAATGAATGCATCTTCTCTTCCGTCTCCCAAGTAGCGTTGCTCTCGTCATCTCCCCATTGCACTTTGACTAGCTTGACCTCTCGACTTCTCAACTTCTTAACCTCCGACCCAAGAATGCACGTAGGAGCTTGTCGAATCGTCGCATCATGCTCTATCTCCACCTCTCTAAGCAAGCTCGGCTCTAGCACGTCTGCGGTCTCGTGCAAGCATTTCCTCAAATGTGATACATGGAATACATCGTGTATGCCACTAAGTCTCTCGGGCAACTCCACTCTATACGCCATCTGCCCAATCCTCTCCTTAATAGGAAACGACCCTACGAACCTTGGTGCTAACTTCCCAACGGACCCAAAGCGAACGACGTTCCGTAATGGAGACACCTTGACAAAGACCATGTCCCCAATATCAAACTCAAGATCAGTCCTTCTCTTGCCCGCATAAGATTTCTGCCTATCTTGCGCCATCTTCATCCTCCTTCGAATCAAATCGATCTTTTCCGAAGTCTCTCTAATCATATCGGGCCCAAGTAAGATTTTATCCGTAGACTCCCACCAACATGTAGGCGAACGACACAGCCGTCCATAAAGAGCCTCGAACGATGCCATGCCAATGCTAGACTGAAAGCAGTTCTTATATGCGAACTCTACCAACGGAAGATGTTCCTCCCATGTACCTCCGAAGTCTAAGACACACAACCTCAATAAGTTCTCTAGAGTACGATTCACCCTCTCGGTCTGGCCGTCCGTCTGAGGATGATATGCGGTGCTCAAACATAACTGAGTCCCTACCGCTTCTTGCAAGCTCTTCCAAAATTCGCTAGTGAAGATAGGATCGCGGTCGCTCACTATGCTAGAAGGAACACCATGCAAACGAACTATCTCTCGAATGTATACGGAGGCTAACCATGGAGCAGTCCTCTTACTTTTCACTGGAATGAAATGGCCGCTCTTAGTAAGTCTGTCTACCACGACCCAAATCCCCGTATTACCCTTCCTCGATCTCGGTAACCCATCAACAAAGTCCATCGAGACACTTTACCACCTCCAATGGGTGTAGTAATCCACCGGGCTTCTTTTGCTCTGCTTTTACTTGTTGGCACACCAAGCATCTAGCGACAAACTCTGCCACATCCTTCTTCATGCTGGCCCAAAAGTAAACTCATCTCATGTCCATGTACATCTTGTCCCCGCCGGGATGGATGGTCATCTTCGAACGATGTGCATCATCAAGAATGGTCTTCCTTAGGTCCTCGTCTTTTGGTATACAAAATCTACCGTCCCTACGTAACCAACCCTTATCATCTAGGGTACACCTACAGAGATGGCTCGATGACTCCCCTCCTTTGTGCTTCTCCACTAACTCAACCAACTGTGGGTCATCTCATTGTGCCTCGCCAATCCGTCCTAAAAGCGTAGGTCTGACCTCCAAGGATGCTAGCAAACCAGGTACCAAGTCAACAAAAGGTTTAAAGTCAAACATAGAGATGAACTCTAAGCTTCGCCGCTCAACAAACAACGGACTCAAGGACAACCTTTTTCTACTTAAGGCGTCTACCACCACGTTACCCTTGCCAGGAGTATATGCTATCTCGAAGTCGAAGGATGCTAAGAATTCCATCCACCTTTGCTGCCTTAAGTTCAAGTCCTTCTGAGAGAATAAGTATTTTAGCGATTTGTGGTCAGTGAACAATTCGAATTTCTCGCTAAAAAGATAATGGCGCCAAGACTTAAGCGCGAAAACAATAGCGGCCAACTCTAGGTCATGTGTAGGGTAATTTCTCTCATGCACTCTCAACTGCCTTCCACCATAGGCTATTACCCTTCCCTCTTGCATTAAGACTGCGCCTAGTCCTGTCCCACAAGCATCGGTATAAACGGTAAATGGCTTACTCCCATCTGGCAACACTAAGACTGGGGCTGTGGTCAAAGCTCTCTTTAAAAGTTGGAACGCATCATCACAATCTACGTCCCACGTGAAAATTAAGTTCTTCTTCGTCAAGCGTGTTAATAGGGCTGATATTTTTGCGAAGTCTTTGATAAACTTCCTATAGTAGCCAACCAACCCTAAGAAACTCCTCACCTCGGTAGCATTTTTAGGGACCTTCCAATCTTGGATGGTCACTACCTTCGCGGGATCCACAACTATCCCTTCTTTGGAAACCACGTGCCCTAAGAATCGCACTTCCTTCCTCCAAAAGTGACATTTAGAAAATTTAGCTTTAAGGTTATGCGCTCGAACAGTCTCTAACACTTCCCAAAGATGTAAGTCATGCTCTTCCTCATTCTTAGAAAAGATCAAGATGTCGTCCACAAAGACTACCATGAATTTATTAAGGTACTCCCTAAACACCCAACTCATCAAACCAACAAAGTATGCGGGTGCGTTTGTCAAACCGATGGGCATCACTAGCCACTCGAAGAAACCGTCTGGAGTCCTAAAGGCAGTCTTGTCTATGCTATCCTCAGCCACTCTCAACTGATGGAAACCCGTGGTTAAGTCCAACTGCGAAAACACTGAGGTGCCAACTAACTGATCGAAGAGATCATCAATCCTCGGCAGTGGGTGTCTATTCTTGTTAGTAAGCTTATCAAGTTCTCTATAGTCCACACAAAGTATAAGGGACCCATCTGCCTTCGTGGCAAATACTACTGGAGCACCCCACTCCGATATACTACGTCTGATGAACCCCTTCTCAACCAATTCCTTCACTTGCTTACTGAGTTCTCTTCTTTCTCTTGGAGCCATGTGGCGCACTGGCAATGCAACTGGCTTTACATTATCTACTAGATATATTCGAAAGTCTATCTCATGTTTTGGGGGTAAACCCCTCACCTCATCGAAGACATCAACATATTCCCGGACTATGGGAACAGAATGTAAATCATCATCGGATACGTCAAGGGATTCTAGGTAACTAAGCATTACTGGACCTCTAGGGTCACAAGAAATATCAAGGGTCTTTCCATAACGAGTCAACAATCTAACTACCCTTCTTTCACAATCTAGGATGGCCCCATATCTAGTTAGCCAATCCATACCTAGAATTAAACCGTAGCCAATGAAACCAAGAACAAAGGCGTTGCACTCAAACTCAACGCCCAAGATAAACACTCTCAAATTCTGACAAATCATAGAAAGATGAGTCGAACCACCAATAGGATTTGAGACTACTAAGGGATCCGTAACTAGACTAGTATCTAGGTGCAGTGTTTCAACTAATGATGTAGAGATATACGAATGTGATGCGCCAGAATCGAATAAAGTACGGACAGGATGATCAAACAGAAAAACTAAACTTTCAACGGAAATTGCTCAACCTCGTTCTTGCTGCGGTGGGACCACGAGAGCCTGAACTAGTCCCCTTGCCTGCCCTGGTGCCATAAGAGCTTGCACCTGTCCTCCCGAGGTAGACCCTGCCCTTTCTTTGGGCAGTCCTTGATAAGATGTCCCGCCTCGCCATGGTGGAAACAACCAGTCTTCTTTTTCTTCCTACAATCTTTGCTGAGATGGCCGGGTGTCTCACAGTTAAAGCACCTCTTCTTTCCCTTACCGTTGTTGCCTTTTCCACCTTTCTTGTTCTGTTGTTGCTGTTGCGGCTTCTTTTGATCCCCTTTCTTCTCGGGTGCCTTATTAGCATTGGCGCCCTTCTCCTCTTCGTGCATAAGCGCCATGTCAACTAGTCTTTCAAATGTAGCCCCCATGGGGATGTGGGTCATAGCTAACCCATGAAGCGGCTCGTTCAAACCCTTAACAAACCTCAGGGCCTTCTTTTCTAGAGTATTCACCAAGTCCAAGCCAAATCTTGCCAATTGATTGAATTTGTTGACGTACTCTTTCACTGATAGATTCCCTTGCTTCAACGCCAAAAATCTTTCCATATATAAATTCTCTTCAACCCGTGAGAGAAACTTCGCCTCAAACCTCTGCCTAAAATCTGGCCATATATCGACTGGACGCCCTCCATTAGTGACCTCCCACCAAAACGAGGCCTCATCCTGTTGAACCCATGATTTTTTTGTTTGATGATAACAAACATTTTTTAATGTGTTTGAAACTGTACCGTTTACTGCTCTTCACATCATATTGGAATAAAAATATTTTTGTCTAATAATGCTTCTACACAGAAATTGAAAATTTACATAAGCATTTATTATTCAAAAATCATATTTTTATTTCATAATTAAAACAATACAATACTTTCTGAACTCTCAGCTATACAAATTTTCACTCATTATTTCAGTCTATTGTGTGCATTTCCTTTTTTTGTGTGACAGGTTTCAGGATGATGCAGCAGGAGCATATATGGCAACAATAACCAATCAGTTCAGGTTCAAGCAGCATTCAAAGAGAAATGGTCAAAGTAGTGTGCACAAGATTGCACAAGGTTTCAGAGCTACATATGGAAAGCATTCAAACTGCATGGATTTCATATGCAATACAGGAAATTCAGACATGCACAAGGCAGCAAACATGCAACATGACATTGTAGGATGGAAATATATGGCAAATTGTTCAACATTAAAATAAAAATCCTATTTCTATTTACATGAAACTTAAGCATGTGCAAAGCAGATTTGATTTACTAGACTGGAAATGAACACAATTAACATGCAACAATTTTTTGGACATAATCAAGTGCTGATGGCATTTAATAAAGTGGAAAAATTCGACATCAAAGAATAAAATGAGGGCCTGAAATCATGCAATTTATTTTCTGAAGATTTTTTTGTGAATAATGGTTGACAAGATAATCAGTTTCCACTTATCTTGTTTCCTGGTTTGAATTGTTTAAATTGGAAATGTTTCAACACGACTTTGTGGGCAATACATCATTCAAAGGAAATCAAACATAGGAGGAACTCCTTAATCAGTTTTTCGAATTTCAAAAATGAGTTATTTTTGAAAACAATCAATCAGCAATACAATTTTAGGCAAGTGTTTAATACATTCTTGGGTAATTGTTTTTTTATGCTAATCAATCAATCCCACGCTCATTTTTGGCAAGGAAATTTTTCTCTGGGAATCAATACACACAATAAAATGGGCAAGCAAGAAATCAAAATCTTCCAGAAATGATTCAATTTATTCAAGGGGACAAATCAATATTTTTTTTAGGATTCAATCAAGCAATACACGCAGGCAACAAACAAAAGCAGTGAATAAATTAGTTCATTCATATATGGAAAGATCAATTCATGCATGTCAATATTTGTTTCCAGGTGGCAATTCATTTTTCCAGATTCATCGATGGACAAATTCATGTCTATATTCATCAATTCAATCAGAAAGGGAAATCATGGAAAATTCAGAACAATTAAAAGTGGAAATTCACGAAAAATCCTTCCAAATATTCATCAAACCAAATCAAGCAAGTCATAAGTGAAATCAGAGAATAAGGGTTCGAATTTCCCCTATAAATTCATAAGTGAGATCATCATAAGTGAGATCGTCCAAAGTCGAAGCATTACAAGCGGTAGGGTTGGACATAGAGTAAGCATCAACTGCATATGACTCATTCGATTTGCGGCGCTTCCGGGAATCATCTTCTTTCAGAGGACCTTTCATTTTGTTGTGACTGGTAGATATCCTGCATGAACAACTCCATTTGTGAGTAAAAGAAAAAGAGAAAGAAGCATATACAAAATAATCAACGAGATCAAGATTTTAGATCATTAAAGCCAATAAGGATTTTGGGTCATTAGGGTCAGTCATAGCTTTGGGTCGCTCTAAACTTCTTTAAACTCTGAGTGAGTTTGTTCAAATTTAAGGCTGCTATTAATGAGTTTTTATTTTAAATGGAGGTTAAAGAGAAATAATGTTTTAAAGAAAGAATAAAAGAAGGGTTTAATAAATAAACCTAACATGAAGGACCTTTCAGCGACCTAATGTTAGGAAAAATATTAACATACGCGACCCAGGGAGACGGACGACCTGAGAATCAAAATGGTTTAGTAGTTTGCACAGTTTGAATATCCTAACGGCTAAAATCTGAAACAACATGTGAAGGGTTATATAGTTTGAAGCCCATATTATTTCAATAAATACGAACTTCGAGGGGAAAATGTTAACCCATAGAATATGTTTTAGAAAGTAATAAGCATATTTGTTCCGTTCTAAAACTTTAGGTCGATAGGTTCTTTAGATCGTTCAGACTCCATTAGCACATTGATATTTCCAATTCGCTAAAGTGTCCTAGGTCGTTGTAGCATTTTGAGGTCAGTCATACAATTTGGGGGCGTTTCGGAAGCTTGTCTCATTTAGAGAGTGTTGGATCACTATGATGTCCTAGCTCGTACGAGATCTTTGGCCCGATAAACACCCTTAAAGCGTTGGGGTCCTTAGCTCTTCAAAAAAGCTTCTGGCAGTGGGACCTCTCGGCGTGCCAAGCTCCAACCCGTGAAATCTTTGGGTCGTCAGCTTTTCAGTTCGTTAGCCATTCAAATCGCTAGCCCGCTAAAAGATTTAGATCACTTCGTCAAGGTTTAAGCCGCTTCATTCTGATTTAACCCGATTCAAGTGTGCATGGGTCGCCCGGCTTCATAATAGCTCGCGCTACCATGGTGCGTGCATCCTTGATCCATTCCTCATTTCTTAGCTTGTAGCCATCTTGCTTCGTTTAGCTCTGGTCCGCCCCACTTCCTTTAGCCCGCTCCGCCTTCATAGCCCGTGCCGTAGAAGATTTAGATCGCTCCGCATTATGTAGACCGCGCTTGAGACGACCCAAACTTCCCTATATAGGAAAGCCCGAATTGGGTTGAGAACACGACAAATCAGAACACAAACAGAAGAACGTTTCATTGCTTATTACAACAATTTACATCAGAGAACAAGAGTATATAGAGTATGAACAAATAATATACATTTGGTAAATATCAGAGATTTACAAATTACAATGCAACGGAAAATAATACAAAACACAACTGAAAGATATACACAGATACAAAGCTTTCCGAATATCATTCCAGCTGTAAACCAGGATCCTATGAACATAAATCTGCAAAACCAAAACTACTAGCTGCCCGTCTGGAAAATAGGAGCATCCAGAGCTTAGGTTAAAACAATAAACTCCAGGTCAGTCATGTGACTAGTGTGAGAACTAAAACAGTTTTCAATCTTTATTTTAAACTTCAGTAAATCAAGGGATCACGTCGTATAACATGGAACATGTTTTAACCCCAAGAATACTAGTGCATATAACAAACAGCGCAATGCTAAATAAAGAAAATGAAGCTATTATAAGATACAGGTCCTATCACACAATGCAACGCAAGCCGGAGGATACACACTAGTACAAAATAGGGTATTTGCATCTCCTCATTTGCATCTGATGTACAAGTAATAGATGCATATAGTATAATTTGCATTTGTTTCTAATCAACATTAGACGCAAATAAGCCAAAGCAAAATATATCCAATTTTTTTGCATCCGTTGATGTATGTGAGCAGACGTGGTAGGTCTATTTGCGTCTGTTTTTCTATAGTTGGAAGCAAATAGGTGGTAAATAATTGCATCCTACCCTTTTTGATTAGATACAAATATATCGAGGGGTCGAAGGCTTTTACCGGGTTCAAATAATTTGGGCATTGCGTCCGGCTTAAACAGACGCAGATGTAATATGAGGGAAAAAAATAAAAAAAACCGCGCCATCGTGGAGGGAAAACTAAAAAAGTTGCCCGAATTTTAATGAAATTGGTAAACAAAAAAAATTAAAAAATTCTTCTTTCATAATAAAAAAATCAACCGCCGATCTCTGTCATCTCCAGCAGGAGTCGATCTACTTCTACCCTACATTAATTCAGTCCAATCTAGCTAATTTCCGATTCTAGTCACTGAAAAGTTGAAGACGTATAACGCTGTCACTTAAGGTTCGATTTGGGTATTTCGATTGATATGTACAATTTTATTTGTTTTGATTTGGGTATTTCAATTGATATGTACAATTTTATTTGGTTCGATTTGGATTGATTTGGTACGATTTGGATTGATTTGGTTCGATTTGGATTGGGATGTGTAATTTTATTTAATTACAGTATCGTAAGAGTGCAAACCTAAGTCAATACCATGTCCTTAATGCTGAGTTGAGATTAAAGGCAGTAGCGAAGCCATGAGATTATAATGACTATTACTTGAATTGGTATAAGTCCCTCACCTAGTCGTTTAAATTCTAAAATTTGGAAGAAGCGAGATTGGGAAGAAAGAAATTAGCATAGTATAATATTTTTTTTAAATAAATAAATTATTGCACTATTTAGTTAGTTCATCTATATCAACTATTTTAGTTCGAACAGATTGACTGAAATTTTAGAGAATGCAAATGAAATAATGAATTCAAGTTTGATTGATTCTAAAGAAAATGATCCAGGTATTGTTAAAGGCATGTTAGCTAAAGAAAAAACGTTGTTGGTATTCTTTAAATCACTTGCACAAAATTCTTTACTGACTTCATGCTTGCCAAATATGATCCATTTGAGAAATTGAAATGGTCTGTTGAATGTTTGTATTTGCTGCTGTATTGATCATATTGATATGCTATTGCCATGTATAGTGTGATTCCTCTTGTATATCACTAGCGCCACTTGCCAAAGTCTGAGTTTGCTAAATTCCTGGAAATGCAATCATGCCACATTGCACTTTGTAATTTCACAAACACATCGATCTTGTTTCACCTCTCTGACTTTGCTGGCCCATGTCTGAGTATTGAAATAATGTCTCATGTTTGTGCACATTGCTGCATCCATTGTAACATGAAGTTCATGTATTCTTGTACAACCTGGTTTGACATTTGCCACTGTCAAGCCTTGTCCATGTATTGCTGTAACCATTTACCACCCTGTCTTTGTGTATGTGCACTTTAGTACTTGTTGCTCCACAACCTTGACTTGAACCTAATTCTGCTTGTACATGAACTTTTGTTACTCACCCTATTGTTTACCTATGCATGCACTTCTTGGATCATTTCAAGAACATTGTGTATAGCAGTGCATGTTTTGATTAACACTAATATACACCCTTGACTTTATTGTGTTCATTGTTGTGTAGTTTTATGACTACCATGAGTTGCATCATGCCACTCTGACATGTATCAATTGCTTGAACACTTGAGTATCTTGAACTTGCTGGAAACATGAACCCATTTGTGTTGAACTTGGCTGCGTTGTTCTGACCTGATCCTGAATTGACTTTTGTGATTAGTTTAGGTTCATTTTTGTGCACTGTTGCCCTTGGCCATGAATTTGGCTGAAGTTGTTCATTTTCACTTGAGTCTGGCCTGTTTATACATGCTGAACCCTGATTTGTATTGAGTTGCTTTGAACTTTGTGCTTGCATTCTTGCTTGGGTATGAATTATGTTGTGCCGACTGTTTTGTTGTGGACATCGATCCATGATTTAACTATGCATTTCACTGTGTCGGGCTTGGTCCATGTGACTGCTGCACAGCTGCATACACTGATTGGCGTGGCAGTGCATATGAATTACACTTTAAGGTTTAATTTAGATCGAATTTTTCATAGATGAACTTAGCAGACATTTTGCATATGAAGTCTGGATACCTCTTTTAATTTTTGATTGGTCTCTTCTTGTTGGTTCTTATACCTCTACAAAGATGAGGCACGATGCATACAATCTTGATGTTCTTCTCGGGGAATCATGTATTTCTTTGGCCAAATAAAAATGTATATATGTCAGCGTTGCAAAGCCTGATTTTATCAAGAAAAGATACCTTAATCATCTAAAGATGCTATTAAGATTTTTATTTTATTTTTGTTTGGAGGGGGAGGGGGGAGGGTGGTGAAACGACCCGTAACTTCCCCGTAAAGGAAAGCGCCAGATAGTTCGAGAACAAACCACAACAAAACGCATACGAAAGAACATTTCACTGTATATTACAATAATGCATCAGATTACAAGAATATACAGAGTATAAATGAATATTACACAGAAATATCAGAGATTTAAATTACATTTAAATACATAGCAGCGGAAAATAATACAATACACAACTAGAAGTAGATATACAGATACAAAGCTTTCCGGATATCGTTCCAGCTGTAAACCAGGATCCTGTGAATATATATCTGCAAAACCAAAACTACTAGCTGCCCGTGTCAAAATAGGGGCACCCAGAGTTTAGGTTAAAACAATAAACTCCAGGTCAGTCATGTGACTGGTGTGAGAACTAAAACAGTTAATCTTTATTTTTAAAGTTAGGTAAATCAAGGGACCACGCCGTATAACACGGAACGGGTTTCCTCCCAAGAATACCAGTGCATAAAACAAACAGTGCAATGCTAAATAAAGAAAAATGAAGCTGTTATAAGACCCAGGTCCCATCACACAATGCAACGCAGCCGAGGATAGGGTTTTCCCTTATAACAGCCAAAGAATGCTTGATACGTTTAAAAGAAATCATTTGATACTATAATAAGTGCATAGTGTATAAAACAACTTCAAATCATAAATATCAATCATAGGCGGCATGAGCGTCCCATGCCACTATGTCGCCATATATAGGTTTACAAATAAAACCGCAAAGTCACGTATTTGGAAATTGGATTTCAATCTATGAACCGAGGCAAAAGATAGTCCTCAACCGATTCGAGACGCTCTAGCCCGTGTCTCAGGAACAGCCGCAACTGCCCCTTGGATCCTCAGGGCCGGTCCACCGATGTGGATTATTATGCCTGAACACTACGTCTCCCCACCCTATGGGGTGTAAGTCTGGTCCGTCAGCCGACCAGAATGCATCGGCCGAAACCGATATAACCGAGGCGCCTCGCAACAGCAACAACCACATAAGTCAAACTCGTCAGGGCGTGTAAAACCACTGACGCCACTTCTAGCTAGAAAGAAACGCATGCCCTCCCTGACGTCCTCTCCCGTTTTTGGTTCATACCGGGTGTGAAACTCGCGAAGCAAACGTTACACAAAGCTACGCCACAAAGGCCTTGCTTTGATCATCACCACAAAACTTTGCTTTTCAACAGAAGCCTCGATCAATTGCCACTTAGGCATGCCACACAGGCAATTCACTCCATGCGTTTGATATCCATCAATATATAACCCCTGAGCTCGTACGTCTCAGAGAAGGGCGTTAAGCAAGATAATAAATTCTCCGCCGCCAAACAGATATATATTTAATAGAGATCAATCACACGGACTAAAATCCAATGTCAGACACACAGTCCATTCACAAGTCCGTTCTGGGTCTGAACGAAACCGGAGGCACCTAGTACCCCGCATATCCATCGATCTCCAAGTACGTCTGGACGATCACTAACTGTTTCCATCTTCTTGGGTGTACAGCCCAATCAAGATCATCAGTAATTACCCAAACGACGTGAAGACTTCCGGTCTTCAACCACCGTCTTCATCTTCGACTTATCGTCGTATCAGTTATTCAGAATAGGATAAACCCGGTCTTTCCGAATAGCTCGCGTATATTTTAAATAAGTGTTACACAAACACAACATATGCCTCATTCCAATTCATCAGTCACTAACCGCAAATTAATCAAGAGAATAATTCCCCAAATATTAACCCCGAAGGCCGAAACCAACATCAGATCAATCTCCAGAAAACCGTTCTGCTTAGCTAACCGACAGTTAGTCTCTGATTTCACATTCATAGGGAAACGTTCCCATTAATTTTATCCAAGATAAATTCCTGAATTTATTCTCTAATCTTCCTTTGAATTTCGATTCAACTAGTCGGAATTAGCGAACCTTACCGTAGTAATCATTGGTTTTAATTTCCCAATCCCAACCTATTCATCCCATGAAGTAAAACTGGTAATACTTCATATCTAACACCACGGTGTTATCGGTAAATTCAATTACCATTTCACGTTCAAATCTAATTAAAGATTTAACTACCGCCTGGAGCAAAACTGGTGGTACTCCATTCTCGACCATTTCAATCTAATTAAAGATTCATTAAAACTCCACTTAGTTTTAATCGTTAACTGGGTTAAAGAATCCGCGTCATTTAAAACACAGTTCACGATAAACCCAAAATCACATTCATTAATTATCGGGTTAAAGAACGAGTGTTGTTTAAAACACTGTTCACGATAAACCCAAAAATCAATATCAATTCAATTCCAATTAAATATTATTTAATTGGTACACTTCATTAAATCTAAATAAAAAGATTTAATCTTTTCTCAACAGGGTTCAAGAACAGTGTTAATGAAGACACCATTCACGACAAACCCAAATCACATTTGATATTCAATATAAGGCTCTGAATAGAAAATATATCGGCTTATATTCAATATCAAATTCTACGATTAACAAATGTCGTATTGGAAATAACAATATAAGTATATATCTTTCAAATTTCCATATCAACATCCGTATAATCACGAATTCCAACATCGAAATATTCCGAAGACAATTTCGATTCAATTCCACTCCAATGCAATCATTGGATATTCTGGTTATTTTTAAAACCATTTCAAATTCAATTTATTTATTTAAAAATAAATAGAATTATAATTCTAGTTCAAAACTAGTTCATTTCGATAAAAATCTACTTTTATCCTTTTCAAATATGGAGTTTTTCGTCCCAATCCTTTCTCAATCATTTCTTATGATTTTACACAAATTATTACTATTTTTAATAATTTTATCAAGGCATGTACAGTCGATTTCCATCAATGGCCATCGAACTGCACTTACAACGACCTTTTTCAAATTTGATTTGGACGTAACTCCAAATTCAACCGTTAGATTTCAAATTTCTAATATTCATTAGAAAGCTCTTTTCGATACGAACCCAACGGTTCCGGTTTTAGGAGAATCCGACGGTCGGATCTCCCGCAATGTCCGTTTGAAATAAATGGTCGAAATTCACGAACTGCCGCGGCGCGGCGCGTTCTATTCAGGCCATTATATTATATATATAATATATATAATATATATTTCGTCGATTTCTATTTAAAACGAATTATATAAATAGTTTTAAAATTCGTTTCAAAAGCAATTTCAACTTCCATTTCAATTCAAATCAAAATTGAATTCTTCTTTATAAATTCGTTTTAAAATTCATTTCTATTCAATTCGAATTTCAATTCAATTTGAATTCATTTCAATTCGCTTTCAATTCATTTCGAAATCGTTTTCAATTCAATTCATTTTGAAATCGTTTTCAATTCAATTCACTTCGAAATCGTTTTCAATTCAATTCATTTCGAAATCGTTTTCAATTCAATTCACTTCGAAATCGTTTTCAATTCAATTCATTTCGAAATCGTTTTCAATTCAATTCATTTCGAAATCGTTTTCAATTCAATTCATTTCGAAATCGTTTTCAATTCAATTCATTTCGAAATCGTTTTCAATTCAATTCATTTCGAAATCGTTTTCAATTCAATTCACTTCGAAATCGTTTTCAATTCAATTCACTTCGAAATCGTTTTCAATTCAATTCATTTCGAAATCGTTTTCAATTCAATTCATTTCGAAATCGTTTTCAATTCAATTCATTTCGAAATCGTTTTCAATTCAATTCATTTCGAAATCGTTTTCAATTCAATTCATTTCGAAATCGTTTTCAATTCAATTCATTTCGAAATCGTCGATTTCAAAATTACTTTTTATTATTCATTTTAAAATGAATAAAATCGATATAAATATCGTTCACGTCAAAATGGCGTCAATCTAATCAACACGGCTTTATATATTGATATTTTCAAATATTCCATTTCGAATATTTCTATTTCAACTACTTCTATTTTAAAACTGGAATGAGGCCCAATCAATTACCATATAAAGTTAATTATATGGATTTTCATACAACACATGTATAATAGCATTGAAAAATAATCAACCATCAACCAAAGTGCACTACACTGTATAAGCATCAAATATAGATATCTAACGCTTATAACAGCCTGTCAATCAATCGATCGACATATTTAATCAATCAGGATGAGTGAACTTCAAATTTCATCCCAACACCCGTGTGGGGTTTCAAACAATCCAACACAGATTTTATTTGTGCAGTTGGGCGATGTGTAAAATTTATCGACCCAATCAACGTCCTTCAAATAGGTGTACATAAACAAACCGTCCGGTCTGTAAATGAATATTTATTTATTTACATTCACGTTAAAAATTATATTTTTAACGACAAAACATTTTATTTCAACCTATGAATTTCTATTCAATTCATTTACACCATAAAATGATATTTTTATTTTCTAACATATTTTAGAAAATTTCGGCGGCATAACGGCACAATACTATAAACGGGACAAGGCCTAGCCTTATCCCCGGTCTAGTGAAGGCCCACGCCATTCACACATCAATCAAAATCACTAAACAACCAAATTCAAATCACATCATATAACTAATCTATGCAACCAAACAAACAAGTCCATGGTCTGTGGACGATTGTGTCGGGTGCTACTAAGCACCGTCTGCATCCTAGTATATATATATAACTAGAAAAGAAATTGAAAGGTGAGAAATTCTCACCGAAAGCTATCCAAGCTCCACGGCACTTCCTTTGCAGAAGTCTTCGTCGTTTCGCCTTTTTGTCACCTTCGTTGTCCGCTTTCACTACATATGTAAAAATCGAATTTTTACTTCACTATTTAATATATAAAAATCGAATTTTTACTTCGCTATTTAATATATAAAAATCGAATTTTTACTTTGTTATTCAATATATAAAAATCGAATTTTTAATTCGAAGTTCAATATATAAAAATCATATTTTTATTTCGAAGTTCAATATATAAAAATCATATTTTTATTTCGAAGTTCAATATATAAAAATCATATTTTTATTTCAAAGTTCAATATATAAAAATCATATTTTTATTTCGAAGTTCAATATATAAAAATCATATTTTTATTTATGTTATTCAAAACAATGATATAAAAATCGAATTTTTACTACTATGTTTTATAGATAAAAATTATTTTTATCACGCTATTTTCCACCTAAAGGTTTCGCCTTTATATACACATAGACTTCGCCTTTTCAAATTTAAAGATTTCATCTTTATAAAAATCTCATTTTTATTTTTCTACACATATAAAGATGATATTTTTAATATTCCTATCATGTAAAAATTATATTTTTAATTCTCTACTTAAACAAAAATCATATTTCTACCACTTCTATATATTAAAGATTATATTTTTAATACTTAAAAAATATAAAAATCATATTTTTAATTCTTTAAAAATATAAAAACTATATTTTTAATACTTTAAAAATATAAAAATCATATTTTTACTTCGTAAAAAAAATTCCATCTTTTCTATGTTATAAAACAATTCTTTATCTTCTTCAACATTATATCTTTACTAAAAAAAAATCAGGTTTTTTTTCCTAATTAAAATCGGATAAAACAATATGAATAAAATAAAGAAAATAAAGAATAAAAAATAAAATAAACTTACAGGGGGGGGGGGGGGGTTCAGCGCCGCCGAGGTCTGGAAAGGGGGGGGGGGGGAAAGGGTATCTCGTGGAGGTCGGCGGAGGTGGTTTCGGCGTTGGAGCCTGCAGTGGCCAGGGGGGTGGCGTCGGTCTTGGAGGCTGGGGAGGCAGCTCGGTTGGCGGAGGGACATGCGGAGGGTAGTGGGGGTTTCGATTGGGGGTTGGCGGCTGGTGGTTCGCCATCGGCGACGAGGCGGAGGGTAGGGGGTTCGATTAGGGATTCGGGTTTTTTTTTTTCCTTTTTATTTTATCTGAAATAGTTTTCGAACGGGGGGGGGGGGGGGGGTGGGCCAGAGTAAAAGGGGGAAGAGATTTTTTTTTTATTATTTTATTCTGCAAAAAGTTGACTTTTACATACGACCTCTAAACGAGGCCCACCGCCTGTCGTCTATAGCGTTTTACCCCCATTCCGAACTCTAAAAATTCAATAAAAATATTTTCTAGCTTCGTATTAACGATACAGTCCTAACAAAACTAGTTTCGCCGAATTCTGAGACTGTTGGAAAAATGGCCATTTTCCAGTCGATTAAAATCAACTGAAACTGGTCAAACGCGTTTTTCTTCGCCACGCTCACATATTGATTCGAAAAATTATGAAATTTGAAACCTAGCAATAATTTGACACTGCGGATCCAACAAAAGTGGTTTCGTCGAAATCCGAGGTCGTTTGCAAAATGTCCATTTTTAAGGGCCTGAATTCCATAGCGACTATTCAGAATTTTCAACTGGACATATCTTTTGATTCCCGCTATGAAATCTTGATTTGTCGGATTCGTTGGAAAGATATTATCAATTAGATCCCATTATTTTTGGTTTCACTAAAATCCGGATTGTTTTGCAACCGGTACATTCAATTGAAGTTTGAAATCGAATTATCGAACTACCACGCCATTTTCAATTCTATTTATAATTATATATAAATATTTATATTCTAACGACGACGCGTATAATATATACGTTCGAATATATTCAAAATAAATTTCTCGTCGATTATTATTTAAAATAATTCATTTTAAATAATCAAAATTCGCTAAAATCGCCAAAATAAAAATTTTAAACTGGCCCAGATTTTCGGGTTATTACAGGTGGTTAGCTATCGGTCAGGAAAATCATATCTAACTAAGCAAAAAAAATATTGTTTTAAAGCTACTTTGAAATCTGTTTTTTTTTATTATTATTGCACGCTGCAGTTGGCGAATACCTCTGGGGCCAACTAAACATCCCGATGGTTGATCGCAGGCCGTGATGGCAGAAAGTACAAAGTTGAATGCACAGAGCAATGTACTTTATTAATGATATGTTATACAAAGTGAACATTAGGCCTTTATTGCTTATTGCACGTTAACTATATTGGTCCTTTTCCCATTAAAAAAAAAGAATAGGAAAAAAACTGTATTAAAAAGGTTAGTTTACCATTTGTGATCCTGGTTTCTGGATGCTGACTGAAATTGCAGGGTTAATTTTAACTTCCCATTTAACCAAAGAAATTTTGCTTTAGTAGTAATCTCAATAACTATGGAACTTAAGAAGATGATTCACAACCTCTCTATTACTGACATCGAGTTATACCTTTTTTCTTTAGTTATCTTAAAATCATTGATATATTAAAAGTCATTATTGTTTTGATCTACTGATGCTTTCTAAATGGATTATACTCAAATTACCTGAGAATTGATGTTTACATTCATCTTATTGGCATAGGCCTTAACTGGGTACTGCAAAATGGTGAGAACCTACATTTACTGTGTGCAGCGTGTATGATTTTTCTCTACCATTCATTTCATTGCAATAAGCCTGTTCAACAAAAAATGGTTTTACTAGATAAGAGAAGGATTTTAGTTTATACAAAATGTGATACATATTTGTATGTCTTGGACAGTGCATTCATGGAAAGCAGTCGCTGTTAATGCTCGATACTAGTACAAGCCATGGTAAAAACCAAGGCTTGCATACTGATACCAATTTTTACTTCTTTGTTTTTAATTTTAATTAAGCTGACTCTGCAAATGTGCTGCTGTTATGTGGTTGAGATGGATGAATAATTCATATAGAAACCATTTCAACTCAAATGAAAGAAGAAATCTCATGTTTTAAAACGTTTTGATTTTTCTTTGTGTTTTATGTTTTGTATTTTCAATGTGCACCACAAAATATAAGAAAATACAAGAAATACTTCTATGATTCTTAGCCAATATTGCAAAGTTTAACGAGGAACAAAGAAGAAATCGTTTCTTTTGTCATGTCCCAAAGCAAGAAATACCAAATGAACTTGTTTTCTAATTTCTATTTTAATTTTCCTTTTCAAAATTGTATGTTCTCGGAATTTTCATACGTAGTGTGCATTTTTATTTAGACGAAAAACTCAAAACTAAGAAGGGCAAAATTATAAGCGTAACGACTTGAAATTATCAATGACGTTCTTTATTTGTGTCTTTGTTTGTGTCTTATTTTATGTTCAAATAGCCGCTTTTTTAACTAAACGTAGCAAGAAAAAAAATATAGTAAAAAATGTAAGCTTCAATATAGATCGCGAAATTTGGTTAAATGTTAAAAATAAAACGTTTTTGAAATTTAAATATTTTTTCTTTTCTTTTTAAATACTAGATCTTAAATAATGTAAAATGTCCATGGCATATTTATATTAGTGGAAAACTGTGGCTCTTCCTTGTTTTTAAATTTATTTCATGAAAAACCATCCTCGTAAAGTTTCATAAGTTGTACTTTTGCTTTTTTATGTGACTAAAATATATATGAAATAAAGTAAAATTTTGTAAAACATGTCATGAAAAAATTTCACAATTGACAATAATAGCAAAATAATTTTTTTAAATAAAAGCTCACTTCTTAAGATAGAAAATATACTATGAAAACTTATTTTTCTTCTTTTGTTTTTATATCTTTTTACATTCATTTATCTCAATATCAAACATTTACATATATATATATATATATATCTTGATAATAATACTTTCGAACATATGCTGTCCTCTTTGAGTCATTTTATGACAGAAGAAAATCTTAAGAATAATATAAAATCCAAAATACCGAGGACCAAAGTATATAATCCAAGCGGTGTGTCATATGTTTGATTTCTGTTGGATCACTTATCTTTTTGTAGGATGATATATGATAAATCCAAAGAATTTATGCACAAGATAACAGTATATGGTATTTGTTTGATAAAATTGGTATAAAGGCACATATATGGAGGAGGTATGAGTCCGAAATCCGAATGGGAATGAAGTAGAGGTTGTAACACCCCACGTCCATTAATGTCACTCACAAAGGGAATGCATTAACTTCCATGGAGCAATTTAAGTGTGTATAGAACAGAAACTTAGCAACAAGACAGATATAAACAGTAATAAAACTTTAAAACTTTATTTCAATGCAGTGGAAAATACACAAGTTTGATTACATCATCAAAACCAGAGTCAAAATACATAATATCCATCTTGACCAACTAAAAGTACATAAATTGAAAGACATAGTCCCCAATATAAAATAGTTATAAATAAAAAAGAGGCTGAACTTTACTTCAGCGATCCAAGCAATCTTCTAAAAGCAAGAAACTACAGTCCAAAATCAAGCTCCACTGGTACAAGTTCCAACCTGAGCACCTAAGGGGGGGGGGAAGGAAGAAAAGAGGAGGAAACAAAGGGGGTCAGACATAAAGTATGGCGAGTGCGATAACTTTAACAATATAATTACCAAAGTAACTAGGCTAAGGCATAAGTTGGAAAATAAGGAAATGACTATGAAAATTGAGTATGGCAGAGTATACAAGGAAACAAGATGAACAACGATATCGCTAAAGCGCACCTAAACCACTATAAGATAATTACTAAACTACACCAACACTATAAGATAATAGCTATACTGCACCACCACTAGTCATCCTGAGGTTGATCCCGCCTACAGACTTAATAATGATATTGGTAGTTTCGTGCAACCCTAGCTGCCTTCATAGGTGTCGCCTGCCCCTATCTCCACCAGGTGTACCCACTACCTGTAACACCCCACCTCCATTAAGGTCACTCACAAAGGGAATGCCTTAACTTTGGTGGAGCGTTTTAGTAGACAGAACAGAAATTTACAAGACATATAAACAATACTTAAGAAATTATAACTTTATTACAGTGAAAAACATAAATCAGTTTGGTTACATCTTTACCAAAAACAGAAGTACGTAAATATCAGTCTTTTTCAGAAAATCATCAGAGTACAAAACTTTAAAATCATAATCCCCGCTGAACAGAAGCTATAAAGATCCAAGCCATACTTTAAGCACTTCAAGCAGAAGGAATCCAAATCAAGCTAAAGTATTCCCTCCTCGGAAAACCTTGGGGGGGAATGGAAGAAAAAGGGGCGAAAAAAGCAAGGTCAAACATAAAGTCTGGCAAGTCCAGTGACTTTCAGCATATGAACATATAATAATAATAATGACATGAAAATAAAACTGGATGCGAGATAACAGTAACAGGAGCAGCAGATGTACTTAGGTTAAACAGAAGGAACATAATAATGTTACTTTTCATTTCTCTGCACTAATACTAGTATAACAGGATTAGGTGTCACCCTAATGTCTAAACAGAAACAGAAACGGGAACGGAATAATTTCCACAGAAGAGAATAATAGAAATGGGCCTTTACCACCCCAACAGAAACAAACAGAAACAGAATTGCTAATAATGGGCCTTTACCACCCGAACAGAAACAGACAGAAACAGAATGCTAATAGTGGGCCTTTACCACCCGAACAGAAGGTACAGAAACAGAAAGTTAATAATGGGCCTTTACCACCCGAACAGAAACAGAAACAGATTAATCCCTACGGAAACAGAATGTAGAATTAGGTGTACACTAGTAAATGGGCCTTTACCACCTGAACAGACGGTACTACGCAGACAGGTGTTGCCACCCAACAGAAACAGACGGTACCAACAGAAACAGACAGAACTAAGTGTACCCTAAAACCCTACCCAAGTGATCGGCTCCCTAATACATAAATACCCTGTGTCGGCTCCACAATAGGGTGTATCACTCCCTAAAGTGACAACCAATTGGCACAGGCCTATTTACAGATGTCACGGCGTCTTACATCCTCAGAGGCAGACTGGGATCCATGCACGCACATGACCCGGTTGGAACGCACCATCAACACCCCTCGCCATTATCAGAACGAACCACTTATAATTAGTTCAGTAAGCGTGCCCGGACCCTACCTACTGTTGGGTCAAAGTTTTGATACCAGAAAGGGTTACTGACTAATATGGGTCCCAAACAACAGATGACACATGTAATTTCCCTCCTAACCTTGTGTCCCCAGGCTAACAGATTTCAGATTAACTTGTTTACAAGTTCAGACATACAGAGTTCAGATCAACTAGTTCACAGATCAGACAAGTTTTCAGACCAACGTATCAGATATACGGATTTAACAGACTTACAGATTAATCGGTTATAGATTAACAGACTTACAGATTGCCTAACTTTGTATTGGGCCTACAGATTCATGAAATGGGTTTATTAATTTCATCAGTCTAGTTGGTTTAATCCTATCCACCCAACACGTTTTAGACATCATATTTATCCAGATTTTCATTAATTTAATATTAATTCCCAGACCTCTCACATTAGACTGACCGTTTGCGGCTACTAGTTAGGCCGGTTGGTTCCGGGCAGGTTTCTGCCACAAATTGAGTCTAACCTCAGGTTTCAAGCACGTTATTACTAACTTCTCACATTAGAACCTATTGTTTGCGACCACTGGATGTGCCGGGCGGTTCCGGGCAGAATTACGCCGCAAACTCATTCTAACCTCGAGTTAGCCATGTTTATCTTTGCGGCCAATTAATTAGTAATTTCCCATTTATGCCCACGCCTAATATACATGTCAATTATTCATAACTATAGCCAATTCAGATTATGTCAATAACAAACTAAATATATCTACTCAATAAATATGACAGATAACAGATTTCACAGATTAGGCGACTTAACGGATTTAGCAGATTAAGAAATTTAGCAGATTTTATATATATAACAGATTAGACATTTTCAGCAGACTTAGCAGATGACAGATTTAGCAGATTAATAGATCTAGCAGATTAGGTAATATAGCAGAACTAGCAGATTAGGCAATATAACAGAACTAGCAGATTAGGCAATATAACAGAACTAGCAGATTAGGCAATATAACAGAACTAGCAGATTAGGCAATATAACAGAACTAAGATTAGGCAATATAACAGAACTAGCAGATTAGGCAATATAACAGATTTAATCATTCCTTAAAGTTTCTTCAACATATCTTGCCTAATTGTAAATTTGGCCTAAGTTTGCATGCCTAAATAGTTGTCATGATTCACAATATGATCATATACCCCGCGTTTGCATTGAATTTACATGGCACAAATTATGGTCATAATTTACCATATAACACATATCCCAATTTAGTTAAACTTTCCTAGTACAAGAGATAACACATGTCCCAATTTAGTTAAACTTTCCTAGTATAAGAGATTCACATATAAATTATACGAAATATTGCCATCAATCTCCATGCATGTCATATATTCAAAATCCTCCCACTTAGGTGTTATTCACATTTAATAGTTATCAAATCTTAATATAAACCTTCACACCTATGTCATGTTCTCTTTTTATCCCAAATCATGAATTGTTATATAAACAGTATGCCCAACTATCTAGAACTTTAAATTATAACATATCTTAATTCAAAATATGTGTTATGTCAAAGTCTCAAGTCATATGTTAACATACAATGATTCCTCTTCTTCCAATTCACAAAATATGCATAGATCTAAATCTAGTTTGCAACCTATGTCCTTTTTCTTAAATCAGTCACAGATTAGCCATATCCCATTTATGCCATATCCCATTCGTGCGTTAATCTCTTATGAGATTTGGCGCAGGCTCGTTATGGCCTGGCTATTGAACAGAAAGAAGAAAGATATGCAGAATAAAATAGATCAAAACAGAACAGACATAACATCAAATTCAGATTTACAGTTCATGTCACAATCATAATTAACATTTATAGCAGAAAATAACTGTACTTGCCTTGATTGGATTAAAGAAGAAGAAGAGTTGTAGTTGTTCTCTTTTAATTTTTAATCAGTTTGGAAGAAGATGCTTTAGTCCTAGTTCTAGTTCATATTTCAGCAGAGTAGCGACGCCATTTTTATTTTAATTAGAACAGAGGCATAGCATATGTAGAATGAAATGGTGTGGAGAGAAAGTGAGGTCTGGGGGTGTTTAAATAGGATTAGGCAGACGAATCTAGACAGAAAATGAGTCTAAATACATCAGAATGCATCAGGTTCAGAAAGTGGGCTTCGGGAGGCAGGTCAACCCCCAGGTCGACACGATGGTCGACCTGGTCCCCCCAGGTCGACACTATGGTCGACCTGGCCCTGGGAAGGTCGACTACCCAGTCGACCACCCAGTTGACCTGGGTCCTGGGCGGGAAATCTCCCACCCAGCCCGTTTCTGGGTTTGAATTTGAATTTGAATTTGAATTTTTGATTCTGAAATTTTCTGAAACTTCGGAGGGCCATATCTCCCTCATACGGACTCCGTTTCCCGAAAACTCGGACTCGTTTCCAAGCAGAATTTTGAGACGAACGCAATGGCGCAACCCATTTCCCTTGATTCTTATTTTAAAAAAATTAATTATTCTCTTATTTGTTACTTATACGATCACAGAAAATTCGGGGTGTTACACTACCCCCAAGCGATCGGCTCCCTAACTCGTAGATACCCGTGCTGGCCCCACAGTGGGGTGTATCACTCCCCAATGTGGCAACCCGATACCACAAATAATGCACGACTTATATTATAACGACCCGCCGTTTTGATCGTGCCGAATCGACAAAATATGTCAACTCAAAACATTCAAAACAACAGATTGTTATTAGCTTCTGGGGTAAATAAAATAAATCACAGAACCACAGATAACAGACATAGAGTAAAATACATCTCGCAGCTGAAAATAAATAATACAATAGTAGTTAATGAAGCTAAAATAAAAAAAAATTACAACAGAGTTTACATAAATAATACAGCGGAAGTCTAATACAATAAATTTCAGATACAATATAATAGTATGAAACAGAGATGACAAAATAACTGAAACATGATCAACTGAATAGGTCAACATAGTTGAATGAAACCCAATATAAGCTCCAACTCCTCCAACGATGAATCTCGAACTGGAATAATCGATCTGACCCGAGCAATAATGAAAAACAAAACAAC
This sequence comes from Allium sativum, assembly GCA_030737875.1. Lineage (NCBI taxonomy): Eukaryota > Viridiplantae > Streptophyta > Magnoliopsida > Asparagales > Amaryllidaceae > Allium > Allium sativum. The sequence goes on along the minus strand of CM060922.1, from coordinate 312,983,170 downwards.
TCGGATCAGGACTAACATTCTCATGGAAGTAAATCAACTTAAATGAAATGTTCGATGAAATGCAATCAGTAACTTAAAGGATGTTTGGGATCACCATCCTCTAAGGATCCGTCAAACTAATATTATATAGTATAATGCGCTTTATACAATAATGTCTACCAGTAAAGTAAAAATATCAAAATAGCGTAAGCGGGATTACCATGATTACCCTTACACCGTTTATATATTCCCATAGTATATACAGTACCGTAATTCCTCCGTAAACTGGAGATTGATTAGAGGGCACTCCATATAAAACAGTACAAAACAAAGTCGTAGTGGGCTCGTATAAGGCATGTGACAAGGCATGCAAGGAATGCCAGGGTGGATTCATCGTTTGTAGAGCCGGACTGGTGGTAACGCATAGTAGCAACTACCGCCCACCTCGATACACACTCCCATAATCAAAAGGGCCCAAATCGAATCTCAACAGTAATAGAATAATATCGAAGAAGTGTGCTCGATAAGAGGTATGACCTCACTTGGTCCGTGCATAGCTCCTGTTTTAGCCACATCAAACTGACTCAAGGTAGTCAGGGTTTCGTAATTAATATGAAATAAAATAAAATGTAGTCGTTCGCCAAATCATCCCCTTCATTCTGGAGCTCTACCGCGTACACAGTTGTTAAAGTGGTTTTCAGTATTGGAAGAGAGTATGACAATAGCCGATCCCGGTCTCTTTAACAACCAATCGTTTACATTTTTCACATCGTGGTCATTATTTTATAAATCACTTTATAAAATAGTTTATACGAGTTCTCATATTCGAATCCGAAATCAAATTTAAATATCTAACTTCGATTATATTCAATTTTGGAAAATACTTACGAGAATCGCTCAAATCAAATCGATTTAAAACCATATCGAAAAGATTTCTGAATATAGTATAAGCAAATACTATACTATTTAACTTCGATTTATATAACTTTCCGACAAAAATCGCATAACAATTTTCAAATCCCAAATCGACTTATATTTAAGTTATACCTTAAATATCTCAATTTTCGATTAAATCGATATCAAAACCTTTAACTTCGATTAAAATTTTTGGTTCGGCTTATATTCGCAAAAATTCAAGTTCGAAACCATTCAAATGATTTAAAATTTTCCTTTATAAGAAATCGTTTCAAGTCAATTCATTTGAATCCAACACTTCGGTTCGAAATTCGAAATATGAGATTCATTTCAAAACGTACACTTCAATTTAAACAAAACCTATTGAGTTATGTAATTCAAGTCATATAATTCGAAATCGTTATTCATAATTCATATAATTTGGTTTTACCCCCTTAAAGCATTCATTTTAGTCGATTAATGAAATTCAACACTTAGGTTCAAATTTCCTTTTATATAATTCAAAACGAAATCTTAAACTTCAATTTAAACCAAATTGTATCTTATTTTAAAAATTCAAGTCGTACTGTTCAAAGTAATTACTTAAATTCAAATCATAAGATTTAAAATATTCATATAAATTCGATTCTAACAAATTTCTTAATTCAAAATCAAACAATTTATAACACCAATTCTATATATAAAATTTTATATATTCCCATTCATATTCAATCACTTTAAAATAGAATTCATTCCATGTCAATTCAAATTCATTTCTTTCAATATTTAGACCATCTCAAATTTCGCATTTAGTTAACTTAAGATCAAGTTCATTTATATTCATTATAGGTTCGAATTCATTCCTTAAACTTGGAGATTCAATTTCAAAACAAATTTCACATTCAAGTTCATTTCTTAAGTCAATATCGATTCGAATTCATATTCATATCCTATATCAGTTCATTCGTTTAATCGGTATCGTTATCTAAATTCAAATCTTTAAACGTTGAATTCGAATCGCGAGTATCTTACTTACCCACCAATCAATTTATTATTAAAGTTTACAATATATATAAGAAAATATAACTTTGAAAGTAAATATATAAGTTTATAAAATTCTAAAATAAATTAGAAATAGATTATAAACATATATAAGTTTATAATATTATAAAATAGATTTAAAAAAATAGTTATAATAATATAAAAAAGGTTAAAATACTTATAGGAATAAATTATATGGTTCAAAATAGGTACATTTATAAATAAAATCTCAAATAAACATTTAAATCCCTATTTACAGATAAAATCATTTTAAAACACATAATTTAAAATATACAAAGTAATTTAAATTTAAATAAAATAAAAATATAAAAATATAAAGTCTTAAGTAAATATTTTAAAATAAAACTCCTTTTACTTCAAAAACATGACCAACGGTGTCCGTATATAGTTTTCTATCCTATGGTCAAGTGATACAGATGTTTATCATTTCAACCCGCAATTTATAAAATTTATACGGGTCTATCGTTTCAACCCGTGATTTATAAAATTTCTACGGCTCTATCATTTCAACCCGCGATCCCAAATTCAGAAAAATCGTTCAGGTCTATCATTTCAACCCATAATGATTTTTCCCTATTCTAATGTTCGTTCGGGTATTTATCATTTCAACCCTTAGTAATTTTTCCTAAACTGGGGGTATCAACAAACACAACAACACTCACATAGCAACAATTCACAACATATATATCATCAGTGCAACAACGTGTCATATGAATATATCGTGTCACATATGCAATGTGTATATATATTAAATCAAGCAATTTCTATCAGCAATCCTATACATTTCATATAACAGTTCATTATTGATCTATCAACCATGAAATAAATGTGAGTCAGGTGTGAGATAAACTCACCTTTCGTGGCACAGAAATGAAGACGACAAATAGATTGATGCAGAATGAAACGGCGACTTCCAGGCACAATTCCGAATGGATTCAACTAGACACCACTCAATATTTTATTATTTATGAGATGACTAGGAAATTTCTCAACGGATTGGGATGGCTATTTGGGTTTCAGGATTGGGTTTCAGAACTCAACACTAAATTACACAACAAATTTTTATAAAATAATAAATTATATATATATATACATAAATTATATAATATATATATATATGTTAAAACTTTGACGCACACCGAAATCAGTTATATAATTATATATATAAAAACATTTAAACAAAAATATACATATACATATATTTTTCCGAAATAAATAAATTGCAAAGAAACTCATGCACAAACAAAAAAAATACAAACAAATACACATACCCATAGAACTCGTGCGATGTACACACCACTCACGTTGAACACATTATCACATATAATAACCCATACAAACTTCTCACCAAGCTTCAGACATACGAAAAAAAGGAATTTACTCACATAAAACCCCAAAATATATATGCTCCTATACACACTCACACAGTCAGACAGAGGTTTGGATTAGTAAGAGAACATCAGAGAGATGGAGAGAGCATGGCGCGGACGGACGTGGGAGGTGCGGGGAAGTTCAGACTTCCGCTGGGGTTGGTTCGGCATCAGGCAGATGGGTGAGGCGCATCACACAACTTCGGATCGAGGCATGGGGATCGGTTGCTGGGTCTGGTCAGAGGGTTAACGCGACTCAGGCATTTGGGATGGAGGCGAGCTGTCGAGGAGGTGCTCGGACAATAATGACGTGGGAATACCGGTCGAAGCATGCGGTTGTTGGATTCGGGCAGGAGCATGGGTGCTCGGATGTAAGGAACAACAAATGGAAAGAAGCTTGGTTGCCGGAGTTCGGAGCAGGTTCGATTACTGGTGGCACTGGATGAAAGATCTCCGACAGTTGTGAAAGGGAAGAATTAGCATAATATGAAAAATGGGCTAAAAGGGAAAATGGTGATGGGTAAGTAATTGTACAGGGAAGAAGTAATTATAAGAAGGAAGTGGGATCGGATCTAATTATTTTATGACCAAAGCAACAGATATTTTGAATAACGATATAATAGTGGCTCATGAGATCCCCAGTATTCGCTCCACCGCAACTTAGCTGATATTCAAATTTAAATTTTACTAATTCAAAATAGATGGTTTCAAATTCAGAACAAACATATGTTTAAATGGAACCCAGAATACATCAACAAAAGTACAATTAAATGAACCACGTTTCGCGTCTTGATAAAGCACAAACTGTTTACAAAATTAAAAATAAACAAATAAATCAAGAAATGATGGGTTTGCAACTTAAGGGTAATGAACGGTTTGAAAATTTGGAAAGGCAAAAGGTAAATAACGAACAGTTTAAACTTGGCTTTTGAAGAGAGAACCGCATGCATAAAAGGGTTAACGCATGCATTATTTGCAAGGTTTGAAATGAACAAAAGGAAATGAAAGTTTGAATACAAAAGGATGAGTTGAAATTATAAAGCATGGCGATTGGAAAAGGGAAAACACATTTATTTTCCAACTTTGAATACAAAAAAGAATTGAACTGAATAGTTTTGGTTGTGGCGTTTGTTTTGGAAAAATGAAATGTAAATAACACATGACGTTTCGCACATAAGGAGTTTTTGGAGCCTTAAAGAAACGAAAGAGGGTGATAGTTAAAAGTAAAGTGACAATGAACGTGCATGGAAGGAAATGTAAGTGTGGAATAATTACTTTGCATAAATGAATTGATGCATGCAAAGGTTTTGGACGTGAATGCATGTTTTTCCTTTTTTTTCCTTTTTATATACTAACATTTAGGGAATGTGAAGGTGTCCACTTTCTAAACTTTTGATAAACAAAAATTTAAACGGGTGGCTTAGTAAAATAAAAGTACATCTTTTGCAGACCCAAAATGTTTAGAAATGTATGTGGGATCCGAAAAGGGACACGTCGAACACAAATGGCTTTATTTCAAAAGGAACTGTGCAAGCCTTTTCGCAATTTCATCGCGAACTGAGCACCGAAACTGACAAATGAATATATTGCGCTAATCAGCGCGATGATACGGACAAAACGATATATAATTTGCAGTGTCAGGATGCTCCGTTCAAAAACGCATTAAGGACCCTTTTAAACGTAAAATTCGGATAGAAAAACAATTAAATGGAGGTCAAAACGTCCGATTTTCACGACACGGATTTCACTGTTGGATTCATGACAACGAATAGAATATTTTTCATGTTTGTCCGAACTGGTTTCAGAGACATTTTAAAATCGATAAAATTTGAACTGATATGCGCAGCTTTACGCTAAATATTGCGCGAACGGAAAACATTCAAATTTTACGACGAAATTTTAGTTGTTGCTATATCTCACTGTACGCATTCCAAATTTTAAATTCTCGTTACAAGAAATTGCAAAATGTTTTCAAAATAAAAATTCGATTTTAGATCGGATTTAAATCGTTAAAAATAATGGGTTGTTACATATACCTACACGATGCAACAACGTCTTACCTACCGGCCCGGGTCCACACACGCATATGAACCCGTTGGACTTGCGTTGCCACCGCTAACCCGTTTTGGCCTCGTATAGTCAAGCCCAGTATGCGTGTCCTCGATTTGGGTCAAGCCCACAAAGATACGTATGGGTTACTGGTTGAAACGGGCCCCCATTACTTGACACAAGTTATCCACCTAAGCTTGGTCCCTTCTAGTACATCCCACTTAACCCACTTCTTATTTATGTTCACTTACATGTTTCATTTTTGGTTAAGTATTTCTAATCGTATTTCAAATGCCACCCAAGACACCCACTTAACCCCCTCATGTCCTACTACATGTTTATCTGGTTAAGTGTTTCTTAATTCATTAAGACCGTAATCTCATAAAGACCTCTCACATTAGACAGGCATTTGTGGCAGCTGGATTTGCCGGGCAGGTCCGGGTAGCCTTACACCACAAACGACCCTAACCTCGTGTCTTTACAATTGTTACGTATTTACTTTAGGCTTAAGACTCCCACATTAGACTGGCATTTATGGAAGCTGGATTTGCCGGGCGGGTCCGGGCAGTCTAACACCGCAAAAGAGCCTAACCTCGTGTCTTAGATGATTAATTACTCCTAATTAATCATTCCCCAATATGAATTACTTTCCCTATTCAAATTATCAATCAATTCCAAATTTAACAATGTCAATAATTGACTCAATTATGTCCATCCATTTATGGTATGTAAAACATACCAATTTTCACCACAAATTTATTTTATGCTATTTAAGGCATTTATGCCAATTAAATCTTTTAATATTATTCCCTTTACCCCACATTGTACGTTCGTTCGTTTAAGTAAAATATACGTTAGACTCGAATAGTCTAACTCATGGAATAAAGAGAAAACATCACAACATACATATAATTAAAACTAGATCTAAACATAGGGGTGAACTTGCATGTGTGAATGATGTTCTACATCTAAAACTTGCATAGGCCAAAGTTACAACTTGCATAAACAACGTATGTCATAGATCCAAATCTAAAGGTGTGAATTTGTTTGGATAATGGTCACAAACTTGCATAAATCATGTATGTCATATTCCAAACTCATATATTTACATAAACTTGCATATGTGATTTATGCAACATAACAATGGTGTAAACTTACATCTAACATGTAAACTATCATGTAGAATCTTTCATATAACTCACACATGTCATAGCCTAACTTTAGATCTAAAAATAATGTCACGAAAACATGTAAGGTTATACTAACTTGCATATGATTCATGTCTAAATCAATATCTAAACTTGCATACATACTTGTGATCTATCATATGAATCAACATAACCAAACTAGCAAATGAACAACATGATGATTTGATTATACATAAGCTAATCATAGAATTATAACATAGGTGATAGCATCATAACTTTACAACATTGATGATCACAACATAACATCGTAGAACATGTATGACAACATCAATAATTCACATCATATCCAAATAATCCACATCATAACTCAATCCAATTAATTTGCTAATTATTTTATTAAAATTATCGAACTCACTACTCAAAGATGGTCTTGAGTTCTGAATTCTGAAGTTGTATTAGCTTTCCTTTGAATAAGATTCGTTGTTAAGGTCGAATATAACTGATTTTATTTACTGTTCTTCCTCTCTAATTGGTGGCAGCTACTCTAGGTTATAAGATGACAGCATAACGGACATAGTTTTAGTTTTAACTCTGATTTAGGGTTTGAGTCTATGGGTATTTTTATAGAGTTTTGAATTAATTTAAGCCGTTGGATGATCTTAGGGTTAAAACCATTCAGTCGGAATAGGGTGACACCTCAGCCCTAATGACTCAGCAAGAAGTCAGAAAGGACTCAGCAACATGGGTCAGACTGAACCAGAAAACTGTGCAGGCTTGCTGCCTCGGCTTGGGCGCACTTGGTAGGTGCGCCAGTGCAAATTTGTACTGGCGCACTTTCCAAGTGCGCTAGTGCAATATTTTTTTCTTGTTTTACCACCAAACTTCGTTCGTCCATAACTCCTTCATCCAGTACCCATTTCCTGCAAACTCGGACTCTATCTCAACTGTAACAACCCGTATTTTCAATAACCTATTATAGCATAAATCAAGGCAGAATTTAATTCTAAAATCTGAATCAAGGGAAACGGGCTATGCCATTGCGTTCGTCTCGGAAAAATACGCGAAATAGAGTCCGAGTTTTCGAAAATCGGAGTCCGTATGACCCGATTAAGGCCCAACGAAGTTTTCAGAAAAATTCAAAGTAAAAACAGATTTCAAATTCAAGTTTGAATTTGAAAATTAGGACAGATTGGGCCAGGCGGGAAAAATCCCGCCAGAACACCCAATTCGACAGCCCTGTCGACTTGGGAGTCGACTTGGTTGGACCCAAGTCGACAGCCCTGTCGACTTGGCTGTCGACTTGGTCCAGCCGGGCTGTTTAGCCTGGTGCACCATTTAGAGATTGTGTTGAGCTTGGGGGCCAGATTCGGTTTTGAGGGCTGAGATTGGAACTAGGGTTTAATCCTATGGCCTAAAACACTTGCCTAATCTATAAATAAGACCCTAACCTACCCTAAATCATCATTATTCATTCATACAACTAAACTATGGCAAAATCAATCCTCTCATGGCCTCCACTCTCTTCATACAATTCCTAAATAAATTTCTAATTGATTTTCCATGCATACAAGTGTTTTCAAACTTGTATGAGCATCATTAGCTTGCATTCAAGTCAAGTTTCTATATTTGCATCATAAAGGAAGAGTTTTGATCATTTTGGCTCAAGGGTTTTTATGTTAGAGCTTGCATTTTGGGTTTAATTGATTTCATAAGGGCTTTGTCATATTTTTGTGACTTCTTAAGCATTGTAAGCCCTATTCTACTTTCATACTTAAACTCTAAAATTAAATGTATGATATGCAAGTTTGCCATAATATGCAAGTTTACTATGATGTGTTATGCAAGTTTACTATGATGTGTTATGCAAGTTCATCAAGTTATGTTATGCAAGTTTGATATGCAAGTTGTCATATGATATGCAAGTTATGTTATGCAAGTTTGATATGCAAGTTGTCATATGATATGCAAGTTATGCTATGCAAGTTTGGGTTGAACATTTTGTTCATGCTATCATGTTATGCAAGCTTATCTTGGGTTTATGAACATAAAGCTTCAAGCTTTATGCCAAAGGTTGCATTTTGGCAACATGTAAGTTACCATATCCCTTATGATAACTTGCATGTGAGGCTAAATGCGAACTTATGGCCATTTCTACATGTCATTTATCACCATGTATCACCAATATGCTAAGTTTGGTTTTATGCATGCTTTTGAGGCCAAAATATGTAATATGCAAGTATATGAACACATGAACATTTCATATGCCACCATGTTAAACTTGTGGCTTCAACACCTTTATGTCATGATTATGCCAAGTTCCCTCTTTCTATCCTTTATGCGCTATTGCGATATGTAAGCGATGGGATTGCGTTTGGGGGTTGGGTAAACTTAAAAGACATAAAACATAAGCTTGGGAATTTACCTATTAAGTTAGGTCTACCCATTAGGAATTTACCTATTAAGTTAGGTCTACCCAATTGCTTGAAAACTTGTAATGTGTTTTGGAAACATGATGGACATGACACTTAGAAAATATAAGTGTGACCAACTCGAGGTTGGGTTGAGTTTGTAGCGTAAACCTACCCGGAACCGACCGACCTAACTAGTTGCTACAAACAATAGGGCCTAATGTGAGAAGTTGGCCATGTTGTACCTTGAACCCGAGGTTAGACCAAGTTGTAGTGTAAAGCTACCCGGACCCGCCCGGCTTAACTAGTAACCGCAACAAAGTCTAATGTGAGAGGTTAAGGCGCATTAAATTAATTAATGCCTCATGATTAGGGTTAAGTCATGGTCCACTTAGTACTTAACCAATTTGGGCTCGGTAGATTAATCGGGGTTAAGTCGTGAACTCATAGTTACACTTAACCAAGTTAATCCATGATTAGCAAGAGGGTTAAACCGTGCTTAACCCACTAGAAAAATCCTAGCAATGGGGGCCCACTCTAGCAGTAATCCCAAGTTTGTATCATTATGACCCTAGGGTCTAGGCTAGGGAGGGAGCACGATTACTGGGCTAGAGGTAAGCGACCAATAAACGACGGTAGGGTGGTACGCCGATGTAGTTCCGGACGGACTATGGTCGTGCACGTAGTCCATATTTGGAGAAGTCAAGCATGGGTACCAGTAGATCGAGACTGTGCACTCATGTTTATGGTGTCCAGGGGTTGGCACCCTAGGGCTTGATACACCCGAAGGGTGGACCCGGCACAGTTCGACTACAATTATGTTTGGGCCGTATTGACACCAACACATGACGAGTTAGGCTTAGGGAGCCGATCGACTAGACCGTTTGGTTGGACCTCGTAAAAGGGCCACTTCATGTTATTGGGCCAAAGCTTGGGCCAAGGGATCAATACTTGTTTATTCAAGTCATGTTAGTTTGCTAGTACACCTGTGGTGCAAAACCTTAAACCTGATTATGCGATGACACCTTTATCTACCTTGTTAGTTAATCATCATGCTAGTATGTTGTTATCCTTATGTTCATCCCTGCTGCTCATGCCAGTTAACTTTATCAGTTTACATTGATTGTAGTAGGGCTTACTCAGTCTTTTTGACTGACCTGTTCTCTTTCGCCTCTTTTCTTCCGTTCCCCCCCCCCCCCAGGTTCTCAGGGAGGGAATACTGGAGCTTAGCTTGGATTTCAGATTGCTTGCTTGTGGGATTTCAGCTCATGTACGGTTTCGACATGAAGCTAGCTATGGTTACCACTTATTTGGGGATAGCACTTATGTATTTCAGTTTTTCAGTTGATGTTGTTTTATCTAGACTTGTTTATTTGGAAAGCTATGTTGTACCAGACTTGTTTTGAATTTTTTTGAAATCTTCCGCTGTTTTATCTATGATATTTACTCTGTTTACATATATACATATGTTCTTGTTCTGCCTTGATATATCCTTATGCATGTTTACCTGATTCAAACGCCCCTCCAAAGTCAGAGTGCTTGCAAGAGCCACCCTGGCGGAGGTGGGGTGTTACATTTGGTATCAGAGCATATGGTTTACGAGAAGGAACAAAAAGGTTTTTAGAAAACTTTTGGAAAACTATTTTCAGAACCAAGTATAAAGTATTTTCCAAAGAAAAGTCTAGTTTATTTTAAAGGCTATTCCCCAAAAAGCCATTAGCAAAATTCCTTCGTTTTTCTCCATTCTGAATCTGTCTTTTTCTTCATTTTCAGTATGGCCGATAACTTTGCTCTTCCGGAGGGAGTACACGTACCTGTGTGGTATAGGAGACTTTTGGAGGCTAGGGCGACCGAAGCCGGCCCCACGGACGTTCCTCCTCCTCCTCCTCCAGGAGTTAATGCTCCTCATCCTCCAGTAGTTAATGTTCCTCCTCCTCCTGTCGCTGAGGTTCCTCTTCCTCCTCCCCCTCAGCATCCTCAACCTGACTTCGCAAAGACTTGCAAAGATTTCAAAGCAATGGGTGGCAAGAATTTTCAAGGCACTGAGACTTTTGTAGAGGCCAGAAATTGGTTGAAAGAGACCGAGGATTTATTTTCTATCTTTGGGTTAGATGATCAGAGGAAGATCTTGTTGGCGGTTTGGCTTATGAAGGATGAAGCCGCTTATTGGTGGGAAGTCACCAATGGTACTAGGCCTGTTGAGACTTGGGCCGATTTCAGGGCAAGGTTCGTGCTTAAGTTTCTATCCTCTGCGGAGGAGAATCTGCAAATGGAGAGGTTCATAACTTTGAAACAAGGAGATATGTCTGTCAAAGAATATGTGAACAAATTCAATCAGTTAGCTCGTTTTGGCTTAGATATGGTGAATACTCCTCAGAAGAAGGCTCTTCGTTTTGCTAGAGGATTGAATGAGCCGTTGCAGGGATTGGCTATGTCACATATTCCCCATGGGGCCACGTTTGAGAGCTTGGTTGATATGGCGTTACTTCAGGGAGATGTCAAGAAAAATGATACGCAAGCCAAGAAGACTGATTCCCAGGGGAAAGGAAATCAGGGTAATCCAAGTGGTCAAAGCAGTCAAGGCAATCAGAACAAGAACAAGAGTCAAGGCAACAAGGGGAACAACAACAAGGGCAAGAACAACAAGGAGAAGTGCCATTATTGCGGTTCAGTTGGGCATCTTGTTAAGGATTGTAAGAAGAGGAAAAGGAAGAATGGTGAATGCTTTTTCTGCGGTAAGACTGGACATTTCAGTAAGGATTGCCCGAAGAAGCAAGGGCAAGGCCAGGGTCAGACTCAGCGTGTTGGACCTTCAGGAGGGCAAGTTCATGCTCTCAGTACCGCTCCAGTTCCCGATCGAGGTAGTATTTCTGTTGAGAGCCTTGTATATATTTCTGATTTTCCAGTTCGTACCTTGTTTGATTCTGGTGCATCGCATAGCTTTATCTCATCTGATCTTGTTGATAGTTTGCACCTTAGTACTAGCTTGGTAGAGGATCCCGTTTGTGTTTCAAATCCTATTGGGGGTTCCGCCCATCTGTCTATGATATGTGGGGATTTGAGGATCTCTATACTGAGTGTAGAGTTCTTGTGTAGTGCTTATGTTCTTGGTTTCAGGGGATACGGATTGATATTGGGCATGGATTGGCTGTCCAGATATGGAGCCATCCTTGATTGTGAGCATAGGGTTGTGAGGCTCGTGACTCGCCTCGGAAACACCCTAGAGATTTCTTGTGATCCGAGAGGTCCCGTCATGTTGTGCTATCTTGAATCACTCGACTCGTCAATGGAAACTCTTCAGTCTGTGAGAGTGGTTCGAGAGTATCCGGATGTTTTTGATGAAGTTAGGGGGTTGCCCCCTAAGCAAGAGATTGATTTCCGCATTTATCTGGTGGATAATGCAAAGCCGGTTTCTTTGCCCGTTCGGCACATGGCTCCGCGTGAAAGGCGGGAGCTAAGTAAGCAAGTAAAGGAGTTGCTTGAGAAGAACTTCATTAGACGAAGTATATCTGAATGGGGAGCGCCTGTGGTATTTGCTACCAAGGCAGATGGTTCTCTCCAACTTTGTGTTGACTATCGAGAGTTGAATAAGCTGACTAAGAAGAACAGACACCCGTTACCGAGGATTGATGATCTCTTTGACCAGCTTGTCGGTGCTTCTGTTTTCTCTCAGCTTGATCTTGCTACTGGATTCCATCAGCTCAGGGTAGCTGAAGATAGTATAGACAAGACTGCGTTCAGGACTCCAGATGGATTCTTCGAATGGCTTGTCATGCCGTTCGGCTTTACTAATGCACCTGCATATTTCGTAGACTTGATGAGTAGGGTGTTCAGGGAGTTCTTGAACAAGTTTGTCGTGGTCTTCGTAGATGATATTCTGATCTTCTCTAAGGATGAAGAAGAACATGCTAGACATCTCAAGGAGGTGATGGATACGCTTAGAGCGCATCAGTTGAAGGCCAAGTTCTCCAAGTGTCACTTTTGGAGAAGGGAAGTTAGATTCCTTGGGCATATAGTATCTAAGTAAGGATTAGCGGTAGATCCCGCTAAGGTAGTTGCAGTTCAGGATTGGAAGACTCCAAGGAATGCAACCGAAGTGAGAAGTTTCCTAGGTCTTGCGGGTTTTTACCGGAAGTTCATCAAGGACTTCGCGAAGATTTCTGCTCCTCTCACTAAATTGACGAAGAAGAATTTAGCTTTTGCTTGGAGCATAGAATGCGAGCTTGCTTTTCAGAAGCTCAAGAGAGCTCTCACATCAGCACCTGTTCTAGCTTTGCCCGATGGAGGGAAGTTATTTACAGTATACACCGATGCATGTGGCACGGGGTTAGGAGCTGTGTTGATGCAAGAAGGAAGAGTGATATGCTTTGGCGGTAGACAACTCAAAGTGCATGAGAAGAATTATCCCACTCATGACTTAGAGTTGGCAGCAATAGTATATGCACTCAAGGCTTGGCGCCATTATCTTCTGGGAGAAAGATTTGAGCTTTATACCGATCACAAGTCATTGAAGTATCTCTTTTTTCAAAAGGATCTGAATCTGAGGCAACAAAGATGGATGGAATTCTTGGCGTCCTATGATTTTGAGATAGCTTATACCCCTGGCAAAGGGAATGTGGTAGCAGATGCATTGAGTAGAAAAAGGTTGACTCTGAGCCCTTTATTCGTTGAGATGAAGAATTTAGAGTATGTGTCAACCTTTGATTTCTCTTTGGCGGTTGAGTCGATGACCGGTTCTTTAGCATCTCTGGAACTCAGACCTACCCTTCTTGATCAAGTTGGGGGCTTCGCAGAGAGAAGACCTTCAGATAGTTGAGATTATGGATATGCTGATTCGAGGAGAGGCATCTAGTCATCTCGCTCGATATTCTATTGATGACAAGGGTTGGCTGAGGAGAGACGGAAGGTTATGTGTTCCAATGGTAGAAGATTTGGTAAGAAAAGTTCTTGAGGAAGCGCATCGCTCTAAGTTGACTATACATCCGGGCGGAGATAAGATGTATAAAGATATGAAGCGCATTTTCTTTTGGCCTGGGATGAAAAAGGATGTGGCAGAGTTTGTCTCTAGATGTATCATTTGCCAGCAAGTTAAGGCCGAGTCGAAGAAGCCCGGTGGGCTATTGCATCCTCTAGACGTTCCACTTTGGAAGTGGGAGAGTATTTCCATGGATTTTATCGATGGGCTACCAAGGTCAAGGAAAGGGAATACGAGCATTTGGGTTATTGTGGATAGACTTACGAAGAGTGCTCATTTCATTCTGGTGAAGAGCAAGAGGACCGCAGCTTGGCTAGCGTCTGTATATCTTCGTGAGATTGTGAGACTACATGGAGTCCCTTCTAGTATAGTCAGTGACCGTGACCCAATCTTTACAAGTCAATTCTGGAATATCATGCAAGAAGCTATGGGTACGAGATTGAATCTAAGTACGGCTTATCACCCACAGACGGACGGTCAAACCGAAAGGGTGAATAGGGTACTCGAGGATCTGTTGAGGCTTTGTATTCTGGACTTTGGTGGTACTTGGGAAGACCATCTTCCTCTTGTTGAGTTTGCATATAATAACAATTATCAGGCAAGCATAGGGATGGCACCATTTGAAGCTTTATATGGGTGGCCGTGCAAGTCGCCTACATGTTGGTGGGAGACTACAGATAAGCTTATACTTGGGCCTGATATGATCAGAGATACATCCGAGAAGGTCGAGTTGATTCGGAGACAGATGAAAGCGGCCCAAGACTGACAGAAATCCTATGCTGATAAGCGAAGAACTGATTTGGAGTTTGATGTTGGGGATATGGTTTTCGTGAAGGTTTCTCCTTTGCGGAATGTGGTCCGATTTGGAGCCGTTGAGAAGTTAGCATCGAGATTTGTTGGACCATTCCCTATTATAGAGAGGATCGGGCAGATGCCTTATAGAGTTGAGTTGCCCGAGAAGCTTGCCGGAGTACACGATGTTTTTCATGTCTCGCATCTCCGGAAGTGTTTACATAAATCAGCAGAGGTTGTTGAGCCAAGTGTTCTGAAAGATGTGGAAGTGGAGAAAGAGGCTACCTTGAGGAGAGCTCCGATTCGTATCTTGGGGACGAAGACCAAGAAGCTAAGGAATCGAGAGGTCAAGTTGGTGAAGGTTCAATGGGGTGAAGCCGAAGAGGACGCAACTTGGGAAACCGAGGAGAAGATGCGTGGGCTTTATCCATTCCTTTTTGAGGGTACACTCTCAATCTCTTTTCTATGTTAGCATATCTTTCTCTTTGCTATCAATGTTTATCTAGTTTATCGTGTTAATCTTGTCATGAGAACCTTAGGTAGAAACCCTTTGGATGAAACATGTGTTTGAAACATGTTATGCTTGATGGTTGCAATTGGTTGCAAGTGTTTGCAAGTGGTTACTCGTGGATGCATTATACACGTTAGGCACTAGATCGGCTCACACACTCCTCATATTGCATATGCATGAGTGTTTATGCTTATTCATGGATGAAAATTTTTGTGTTATCACATGGATGTTGCATATGGATGTATGTTATGTGCACACATATAGATGTTATATATTATGTTAGGAATTGCATACATATGGATTCATTTCACAAACATAATTTGCATTGATGATATTTGCATTAGATAAGTACATATACACACAACCTTGCATATGTTCATACAACATTTAGAATCTTGTAAGGATAATGATTGCTCGTGGATGGTGTTTTGAGTAGATGGATGTTGGACGGTAGGATACGTTCTTCCTAACTTGAAGATTTCGGGGACGAAATCCTTTAAGGAGGGGAGAATGTAACAACCCGTATTTTCAATAACCTGTTATAGCACAAATCAATGCAGAATTTAATTCTAAAATCTGAATCAAGGGAAACGGGCTATGCCATTGCGTTCGTCTCGGAAAAATACGCGAAATAGAGTCCGAGTTTTCGAAAATCGGAGTCCGTATGACCTGATTAAGGCCCAACGAAGTTTTCAGAAAAATTCAAAGTAAAAACAGATTTCAAATTCAAGTTTGAATTTGAAAATTAGGACAGATTGGGCCAAGCGGGAAAAATCCCGCCAGAACACCCAAGTCGACAGCCCTGTCGACTTGGGAGTCGACTTGGTTGGACCCAAGTCGACAGCCCTGTCGACTTGGCTGTCGACTTGGTCCAGCCGGGCTGTTTAGCCTGGTGCACCATTTAGAGATTGTGTTGAGCTTGGGGGCCAGATTCGGTTTTGAGGGCTGAGATTGGAACTAGGGTTTAATCCTATGGCCTAAAACACTTGCCTAATCTATAAATAAGACCCTAACCTACCCTAAATCATCATTATTCATTCATACAACTAAACTATGGCAAAATCAATCCTCTTATGGCCTCCACTCTCTTCATACAATTCCTAAATAAATTTCTAAGTGATTTTCCATGCATACAAGTGTTTTCAAACTTGTATGAGCATCATTAGCTTGCATTCAAGTCAAGTTTCTATATTTGCATCATAAAGGAAGAGTTTTGATCATTTTGGCTCAAGGGTTTTTATGTTAGAGCTTGCATTTTGGGTTTAATTGATTTCATAAGGGCTTTGTCATATTTTTGTGACTTCTTAAGCATTGTAAGCCCTATTCTACTTTCATACTTAAACTCTAAAGTTAAATGTATGATATGCAAGTTTGCCATAATATGCAAGTTTACTATGATGTGTTATGCAAGTTTACTATGATGTGTTATGCAAGTTCATCAAGTTATGTTATGCAAGTTTGATATGCAAGTTGTCATATGATATGCAAGTTATGTTATGCAAGTTTGATATGCAAGTTGTCATATGATATGCAAGTTATGCTATGCAAGTTTGGGTTGAACATTTTGTTCATGCTATCATGTTATGCAAGCTTATCTTGGGTTTATGAACATAAAGCTTCAAGCTTTATGCCAAAGGTTGCATTTTGGCAACATGTAAGTTACCATATCCCTTATGATAACTTGCATGTGAGGCTAAATGCGAACTTATGGCCATTTCTACATGTCATTTATCACCATGTATCACCAATATGCTAAGTTTGGTTTTATGCATGCTTTTGAGGCCAAAATATGTAATATGCAAGTATATGAACACATGAACATTTCATATGCCACCATGTTAAACTTGTGGCTTCAACACCTTTATGTCATGATTATGCCAAGTTCCCTCTTTCTATCCTTTATGCGCTATTGCGATATGTAAGCGATGGGATTGCGTTTGGGGGTTGGGAAAACTTAAAAGACATAAAACATAAGCTTGGGAATTTACCTATTAAGTTAGGTCTACCCATTGGGAATTTACCTATTAAGTTAGGTCTACCCAATTGCTTGAAAACTTGTGATGTGTTTTGGAAACATGATGGACATGACACTTAGAAAATATAAGTGTGACCAACTCGAGGTTGGGCTGAGTTTGTAGCGTAAACCTACCCGGAACCGACCGGCCTAACTAGTTGCTACAAACAATAGGACCCAATGTGAGAAGTTGGCCATGTTGTACCTTGAACCCGAGGTTAGACCAAGTTGTGGTGTAAAGCTACCCGGACCCGCCCGGCTTAACTAGTAACCGCAACAAAGTCTAATGTGAGAGGTTAAGGCGCATTAAATTAATTAATGCCTCATGATTAGGGTTAAGTCATGGTCCACTTAGTACTTAACCAATTTGGGCTCGGTAGATTAATCGGGGTTAAGTCGTGAACTCATAGTTACACTTAACCAAGTTAATCCATGATTAGCAAGAGGGTTAAACCGTGCTTAACCCACTAGAAAAATCCTAGCAATGGGGGCCCACTCCAGCAGTAATCCCAAGTTTGTATCATTATGACCCTAGGGTATAGGCTAGGGAGGGAGCACGATTACTGGGCTGGAGGTAAGCGACCAATAAACGACGGCAGGGTGGTACGCCGATGTAGTTCCGGACGGACTATGGTCGTGCACGTAGTCCGTATTTGGAGAAGTCAAGCATGGGTACCAGTAGATCGAGACTGTGCACTCATGTTTATGGTGTCCAGGGGTTGGCACCCTAGGGCTTGATACACCCGAAGGGTGGACCCGGCACAGTTCGACTACAATTATGTTTGGGCCGTATTGACATCAACACGTGACGAGTTAGGCTTAGGGAGCCGATCGACTAGACCGTTTGGTTGGACCTCGTAAGAGGGTCACTTCATGTTATTGGGCCAAAGCTTGGGCCAAGGGATCAATACTTGTTTATTCAAGTCATGTTAGTTTGCTAGTACACCTGTGGTGCAAAACCTTAAACCTGATTATGCGATGACACCTTTATCTACCTTGTTAGTTAATCATCATGCTAGTATGTTGTTATCCTTATGTTCATCCCTGCTGCTCATGCCAGTTAACTTTATCAGTTTACATTGATTGTAGTAGGGCTTACTCAGTCTTTTTGACTGACCTGTTCTCTTTCGCCTCTTTTCTTCCGTTCCCCCCCCCCCTCAGGTTCTCAGGGAGGGAATACTGGAGCTTAGCTTGGATTTCGGATTGCTTGCTTGTGGGATTTCAGCTCATGTACGGTTTCGACATGAAGCTAGCTATGGTTACCACTTATTTGGGGATAGCACTTATGTATTTCAGTTTTTCAGTTGATGTTGTTTTATCTAGACTTGTTTATTTGGAAAGCTATGTTGTACCAGACTTGTTTTGAAATGTTTTGAAATCTTCCGTTGTTTTATCTATGATATTTACTCTGTTTACATATATACATATGTTCTTGTTCTGCCTTGATATATCCTTATGCATGTTTACCTGATTCAAACACCCCTCCAAAGTCAGAGTGCTTGCAAGAGCCACCCTGGCGGAGGTGGGGTGTTACATCAACCAGAATTCCGAGACGAACACAATGGCGCAACCCATTTCCCTTAATTCTCAAGTCTGAGATTAATTTTTCTTTAATTTAGATAATTCGATTATTCAAAAATCTGGGGTATTACATTCTCCCCTCCTTAAAAGATTTCGCCTCCGAAATCTCCAAGTTAAGGAGAATGCATATCCTAACATCCAAACAACCATCTACTCAACCATCAAACATAGGCATCCATTGTCCTTATAAATTCCTAAAGCTGTATGATCATATGCAAGAAGTGTGTGTATATTTCCTTATCTAATGCAAAATCAGGCGGTCTATTGATTCAGTTGATCTCCTTAATGCAAACTCCACTCTATACGCCATCTGCCCAATCCTCTCCTTAATAGGAAACGACCCTACGAACCTTGGTGCTAACTTCCCAACAGACCCAAAGCGAACGACGTTCCGTAATGGAGACACCTTGACAAAGACCATGTCCCCAATATCAAACTCAAGACCTGTCCTTCTCTTGCCCGCATAAGATTTCTACCTATCTTGCGCCATCTTCATCCTCCTTCGAATCAGATCGATCTTTTCCGAAGTCTCTCTAATCATATCGGGCCCAAGTAAAAATTTATCCGTAGACTTCCACCAACATGTAGGCGAACGACACGGCCATCCATAAAGAGCCTCGAACGGTGCCATGCCAATGCTAGACTGAAAGCTGTTCTTATATGCGAACTCTACCAACGGAAGATGTTCCTCCCATGTACCTCCGAAGTCTAAGACAGACAACCTCAATAGGTCCTCTAGAGTATGATTCACTCTCTTGGTCTGGCCGTCCGTCTGAGGATGATATGCGGTGCTCAAACATAACTGAGTCCCTACCGCTTCTTGCAAGCTCTTCCAAAATTCTCTAGTGAAGATAGGATCGCGGTCGCTCACTATACTAGAAGGAACACCGTGCAAACGAACTATATCTCGAATGTATACGGAGGCTAACCATGGAGCAGTCCTCTTACTTTTCACTGGAATGAAATGGGCGCTCTTAGTAAGTCTGTCTACCACGACCCAAATCCCCGTATTACCCTTCCTCGATCTCGGTAACCCATCAACAAAGTCCATCGAGACACTTTCCCACTTCCATTGTGGGACCTCCAATGGGTGTAGTAATCCACCAGGCTTCTTTTGCTCTGCTTTTACTTGTTGGCAAACCAAGCATCTAGCGACAAACTCTGCCACGTCCTTCTTCATGCTGGCCCAAAAGTAAACTCATCTCATGTCCATGTACATCTTGTCCCCGCCGGGATGGATGGTCATCTTCGAACGATGTGCATCATCAAGAATGTTCTTCCTTAGGTCCTCGTCTTTTGGTATACAAAGTCTACCGTCCCTACGTAACCAACCCTTATCATCTAGGGTATACCTACAAAGATGGCTCGATGACTCCTCTCCTTTGAGCTTCTCCACTAACTCAACCAACTGTGGGTCATCTCATTGTGCCTCGCCAATCCGTCCTAAAAGCGTAGGTCTGACCTCCAAGGATGCTAGCAAACCGGGTACAAAGTCAACAAAAGGTTTAAAGTCAAACATAGAGATGAACTCTAAGCTTCGCCGCTCAACAAACAACGGACTCAAGGACAACCTTTTTCTACTTAAGGCGTCTACCACCACGTTACCCTTGCTAGGAGTATATGCTATCTCGAAGTCGTAGGATGCTAAGAATTCCATCCACCTTTGTTGCCTTAAGTTCAAGTCCTTCTGAGAGAATAAGTATTTTAGCGATTTGTGGTCAGTAAACAATTCGAATTTCTCGCCAAAAAGATAATGGCGCCAAAACTTAAGCGCGAAAACAATAGCGGCCAACTCTAGATCATGTGTAGGGTAATTTCTCTCATGCACTCTCAACTGCCTTCCACCATAGGCTATTACCCTTCCCTCTTGCATTAAGACTGCGCCTAGTCCTGTCCCACAAGCATCGGTATAAACGGTAAATGGCTTACTCCCATCTGGCAACACTAAGACTGGGGCTGTGGTCAAAGCTCTCTTTAAATGTTGGAACGCATCATCACAATCTACGTCCCACGTGAAAATTAAGTTCTTCTTCGTCAAGCGTGTTAATAGGGCTGATATTTTTGTGAAGTCTTTGATAAACATCCTATAGTAGCCAACCAACCCTAAGAAACTCCTCACCTCGGTAGCATTTTTAGGGACCTTCCAATCTTGGATGGCCACTACCTTTGTGAGATCAACAGCTATCCCTTCTTTGGAAACTACGTGCCCTAAGAATCGCACTTCCTTCCTCCAAAAGTGACATTTAGAAAATTTAGCTTTAAGGTTATGCGCTCGAACAGTCTCTAACACTTCCCAAAGATGTGAGGCATGCTCTTCCTCATTCTTAGAAAAGATCAAGATGTCATCCACAAAGACTTCCATGAATTTATTAAGGTACTCCCTAAACACCCTACTCATCAAACCAACAAAGTATGCGGGTGCGTTTGTCAAACCGAAGGGCATCACTAGCCACTCGAAGAAACCGTCTGGAGTCCTAAAGGCAGTATTCTCTATGCTGTCCTCAGCCACTCTCAACTGATGGAAACCCGTGGCTAAGTCCAACTGCGAAAACACTGAGGCGCCAACTAACTGATAGAAGAGATCATCAATCCTCAGCAGTGGGTGTCTATTCTTCTTAGTAAGCTTATCAAGTTCTCTATAGTCCACACAAAGTATAAGGGACCCATCTGCCTTCGTGGTAAATACTACTGGAGCACCCCACTCCGATATACTACGTCTGATGAACCCCTTCTCAAGCAATTCCTTCACTTGCTTACTGAGTTCTCTTCTCTCTCTTGGAGCCATGTGGCTCACTGGCAATGCAACTGGCTTTGCATTATCTACTAGATATATTCGAAAGTCTATCTCATGTTTTGGGGGTAAACCCCTCACCTCATCGAAGACATCAACATATTCCCGGACTACGGGAACAGAATGTAAATCATCATCGGATACGTCAAGGGATTCTAGGTAACTAAGCATTACTGGACCTCTAGGGTCACAAGAAATATCAAGGGTCTTTCCATAACGAGTCAACAATCTAACTACCCTTCTTTCACAATCTAGGATGGCCCCGTATCTAGTTAGCCAATCCATACCTAGAATTAAACCGTAGCCAATGAAGCCAAGAACAAAGGCGTTGCACTCAAACTCAACGCCCAAGATAAACACTCTCAAATCCCGACAAATCATAGAAAGATGAGCCGAACCACCAATAGGATTTAAGACTACTAAGGCATCCGTAACTAGACTAGTATCTAGGTGTAGTGTTTCAACTAATGATGTAGAGATAAACGAATGTGATGCGCCAGAATCGAATAAAGTACGAACAGGATGATCAAACAGAAAAACTAAACTTTCAACGGAAATTGCTCAACCTCGTTCTTGCAGCGGTGGGACCACGAGAGCCTGAACTAGTCCCCTTGCCTGCCCTGGTGCCATAAGAGCTTGCACCTGTCCTCCCGAGGTAGACCATGCCCTTTCTTTGGACAGTCCTTGATAAGATGTCCCGCCTCGCCACAGTGGAAACAACCAGTCTTCTTTTTCTTCCTACAATCTTTGCTGAGATGGCCGGGTGTCTCACAGTTAAAGCACCTCTTCTTTCCATTACCGTTGTTGCCTTTTCCACCTTTCTTGTTCTTTTGTTGCTGTTGCGGCTTCTTTTGATCCCCTTTCTTCTCGGGTGCCTTATTAGCATTGGCGCCCTTCTCCTCTTCGTGCATAAGCGCCATGTCAACTAGTCTTTCAAACGTAGCCCCCATGGGGATGTGGGTCATAGCTAACCCATGAAGCGGCTCATTCAAACCCTTAACAAACCTCAGGGCCTTCTTTTCTAGAGTATTCACCAAGTCCAAGCCAAATCTTGCCAATTGATTGAATTTGTTGACGTACTCTTTCACCGATAGATTCCCTTGCTTCAACGCCAAAAATCTTTCCATATATAAATTCTCTTCAGCCCGTGAGAGAAACTTCGCCTCAAACCTCTACCTAAAATCTGGCCATATATCGACTGGACGCTCTCCATTAGTGACCTCCCACCAAAACGAGGCCTCATCCTGTTGAACCCGTGATTTCTTTGTTTGATGATAACAAACATTTTTTAATGTGTTTGAAACTGTACCGTTTACTGCTCTTCACATCATATTGGAATAAAAATATTATTGTCTAATAATGCTTCTACACAGAAATTGAAAATTTACATAAGCATTTATTATTCAAAAATCATATTTTTATTTCATAATCAAAACAATAAAATACTTTCTGAACTCTCAGCTATACAAATTTTCACTCATTATTTCAGTCTACTGTGTGCATTTCCTTTTTTTTGTGATAGGTTTCAGGATGATGCATCAGGAGCATATATGGCAACAATAACCAATCAGTTCAGGTTCAAGCAGCATTCAAAGAGAAATGGTCAAAGTAGTGTGCACAAGATTGCACAAGGTTTCAGAGCTACATACGAAAAGCATTCAAACTGCATGGATTTCATATGCAATACAGGAAATTCGGACGTGCACAAGGCAGCAAACATGCAACATGACATTGTAGGATGGAAATATATGGCAAATTATTCAGCATTTAAAAAAAATCCTGTTTCTATTTACATGAAACTGAAGCATGTGCAATTGAAGAAGATTTGATTTACTAGACTGGACATGAACACAATTAACATGCAACAATTTTTTGGACATAATCAAGTGGTGATGGCATTTAATACAGTGGAAAAATTCGACATCAAAGAATAAAATGAGGGCCTAAAATCATGCAATTTATTTTCTGAAGATTTTTTTTGTGGATAATGGTTGACAAGATAATTAGTTTCCACTTTTCTTGTTTCCTGGTTTGAATTGTTGAAATTGGAAATGTTTCAACACGACTTTGTGGGCAATACATCATTCAAAGGAAATCAAACATAGGAGGAACTCCTTAATCAGTTTTTCGAATTTCAAAAATGAGTTATTTTTTAAAACAATCAATCAGCAATACAATTTTAGGCAAGTGTTTAATACATTCTTAGGTAATTGTTTTTTTATGCTAATCAATCAATTCCAAGCTCATTTTTGGCAAGGAAATTTTTCTCTGGAAATCAATACACACAGGAAAATGGGCAAGCAAGAAATCAAAATCTTCCAGAAATGATTTAATTTATTCAAGGGGACAAATCAATATTTTTTTAGGATTCAATCAAGCAATACACGCAGGCAACAAAAAAAAGCAGTGAATAAATTAGTTCATTCATATATGGAAAGATCAATTCGTGCATGTCAATATTTGTTTCCAGGTGGCAATTCATTTTTCTAGATTCATTGATGGACAAATTCATGTCTATATTCATCAATTCAATCAGAAAGGGAAACCATGGAAAATTCAGAACAATTAAAAGAGGAAATTCACGAAAAATCCTTCCAAATATTCATCAAACCAAATCTAGCAAGTCATAAGTGAAATCAGAGAATAAGGGTTCGAATTTCCCCTATAAATTCACATGTTTCCTCATAGGCAAAATCATCCAACTCATTCGAAATCAACTAAAACCCTACAGTCAAATCAAAGAGCTTACAGTGTTGGATTAGAGCATAAAGACATTCAAAGTCAAGCTAGAAAGCATCGCAAATCATCTGGAACAAAATCAAAGCCATCAGAACCTCAAACTGAAGAAACCCCAGCCGCCTTGTTTATTTGCTTGAAGAAATAAAGAAAAAGGGATGACGGATTTCTAATTGAAGCTACAAAGGGGGTGTTTTCATTTAAGAGCTTTTTGTTTTAATTTTTAATGTACTTGTTTAGTACTGTTTGAAAAACAATCTATGGTTTACTAGTTACGTCCGTAAAACTGGGGTTTACAGATTACGGTTTTGTGATCTGGGAAAATATGGTCTAGGGATTTTAGATCAGTCTAAGACTTCGAGCATAGGTTTAAATCAGTAGCAGGTGTTGCAAGTTTGCAAAACTCTTTAGGCGGTAGTAGGCTTTGCAAGTTTATTGAGTGTTTGTAAGCGGGAGACTATTTTAAATCCTAGTAGATATCTTAGTAATGCAGCAGTAGGCACAGTTTGCCGAAGCTGGGTAATTTCTGTGTGTTTCTTTTATTGCATTCCTTATTATTCTGTGACTGTTCTAAATATTGGATAAACCCTATTCACCCCCCCTCTAGGGTTAATCTTGATCCTACACATCCTTCATTAGCCAGGCAGCTAACTAGACTTTTCTTCCATCATCCACTTCAAAGATTCCAAACAATTCTTCCACCTCTTTTAGCCAACTACGAGCTTCCACAAACGTCACTGTCCCGTGAAAAGGTTTTCCACCTATTGCTCGAAAGTCCTTACGTATCTTCGCAAAATTATTGACATGAGGAGGAGAAGGAGGAGGAGGAACATTTGCTGGACCTACGGTGGCGGCCCTAGCCTCGAGATATTGACGAAACCAACCGGGTACATGAACACCCTCTGGTATCTCAGATGCTTCAGACATGCTAAAACGAAAAAGGAAAGATTCAATACAAAAGAACCGAAGGAAAGATATATGGCTCTTGGGGTTATGCTTTCTAAAATAAGCTTTTCTCTTGAAAATACTTTCCTTAAAACATACTTTTGAAGGTATTTCTTTATAAAAGTGGTTTTGAAAAACAACTTTTTTCAAAATTCATATCTGTTCTGGTAACCTTCAGCTCTGATACCACGTGTAACACCCCACGTCCATTAATGTCACTCACAAAGGGAATGCATTAACTTCCATGGAGCATTTTAAGTGTGTATTGAACAGAAACTTAGCAACAAGACAGATATAAACAATACTAAAACTTTAAAACTTTATTTCAATGCAGCGGAAAATACATAAGTTTGATTACATCATCAAAACCAGAGTCAAAGTACATAATATCCATCTTGACCAACTCAAAGTACATAAATTGAAAGACATAATCCCCAATACAAAATAGCCATAAATAAAAGAGAGGCTGAACTTTACTTCAGCGATCCAAGCAATCTTCTAAAAGCAAGAAACAGTAGTCCAAAATCAAGCTCCACTGGTCCTAGTTCCAACCTGAGCACCTTGGGGGGAGGGAGGAAGAAAAGAGGAGGAAACAAAGGGGGTCAGACATAAAGTCTGGCGAGTGTGATAACTTTATCAATATAATTACCAAAGTAACTAGGCTAAGGGATAAATAATTTTTGAACACACAAACGACATTTTGAACCCAATGGAAGTGGTTTCATTGAAAACGGAGGCCATTTGCAAAATGGTGATTTGTTTTAAGGGTTATATATAATATTAAAAAAAATTCCATAGCGACTAATCTAAATTTTAATTTAGGCATATTCCAACGTTTGGAAAATAAGGAAATGACTATGAAAATTGAGTATGGCAGAGCAAACAAGGAAACAAGATGAACAACGATATCGCTAAAGCGCACCTAAACCATTATAAGATAATTACTAAACTACACCAACACTATAAGATAATAGCTATACTGCACTACCACTAGTCATCCTAAGGTTGATCCCGCCTACAGACTTAATAATGATATTGGTAGTTTCGTGCACCCCTAGCTGCCTTCATAGGTGCCGCCTGCCCCTATCTCCACTAGGTGTACCCACTACCCCCAAGCGATTGGCTCCCTAACTCATAGATACCCGTGATGGACCCACAGTGGGGTGTATCACTCCACAAAGTTGCAACCCGATACCACAAATAATGCACGGCTTATACCTACATGATGCAACAACGTCTTACCTACCAGCCCGGGTCCACACACGCATATGAACCCGTTGGACTTGCGTTGCCACCGCTAACCCGTTTTGGCCTCTTATAGTCAAGCCCAGTATGCATGTCCCGTCCTGGACTTGGATCGTGCCCACAAAGATGCGTATGTGTTACTGGTTGAAACGGGCCCCCATTACTTGACACAAGCAATCCGCCTAAGCTTGGTCCCCTCTAGTACATCCCACTTAACCCACTTCTTATTTATGTTCACTTACATGTTTCAATTTTGGTTAAGTATTTCTAATCGTATTTCAAATGCCACCCAAGGCACCCACTTAACCCCCTCATGTCCCACTACATGTTTATCTGGTTAAGTGTTTCTTAATTCATTAAGACCGTAACCTCATAAAGACCTCTCACATTAGACTGGCATTTGTGGCAGCTGAATTTCCCGGGCGGGTCCAGGCAGTCTTACACTACAAACGAGCCTAACCTCGTGTCTTTACCATTGTTACGTATTTAGTTTATGCCTAAGACCTCCCACATTGGCATTTGTGGCAGCTGGATTTACCGGGCGGGTCCGGGAAGTCTTACAGCACAAAAGAGCCCAACCTCATGTCTTAGATGATTAATTACTCCTAATTAATCATTCCCCAATTTGAATTACTTTCCCTATTCAAATTATCAATCAATTCAAAATTTAACGATGTCCATAATTGACTCAATTATGTCCATCCATTTATGGTATGTAAAATCATACCAATTTTCACCACAAATTTATTTTATGCTATTTAAGGCATTTATACCAATTAAATCTTTTAATATTATCCCCTTTACCCCATGTTGTTCGTTCGTTCGTTTAACGTAAAATATACGTTAGAATCAAATAGTCTAACTCATGGAAAAAAGAGAAAACATCACAACATACATATAATTAAAACTAGATCTAAACATAAGGGTAACTTGCATGTGTGAATGATGTTCTACACCTAAAACTTGCATAGGCCAAAGTTACAACTTGCATAAACAACATATGTCATAGATCCAAATCTAAAGGTGTGAACTTGTTGGGATAATGGTCACCAACTTGCATAAATCATGTATGTCATATTCCAAACTCATATATTTACATAAACTTGCATATGTGATTTATGCAACATAACAATGGTGTAAACTTACATCTAACATGTAAACTATCATGTAGAATCTATCATATAACTCGCACATGTCATAGCCTAACTTTAGATCTAAAACTGATGTCACGAAAACATGTAAAGTTATACTAACTTGCATATGATTCATGTCTAAATCAATATCTAAACTTGCATACATACTTGTGGTCTATCATATGAATCAACATAACCAAACTAGCATATGAACAACATGATGATTTGATTATTCATAAGCTAATCATAGAATTACAACATAAGTGTAACGACCCAGAAAATCTGAACCAATTTAAAAATTTTAAATTGGCTAAAATAATGGATTTTAAATATTTAAAATAAATATTTTAAATAATAGCAAGGAAAAATGAGTTTGAATCGACGTTTGGAAATGAATATAATTAATTCTAATTATAAACAAGGCCTGAAAAGGCGCTGCAGTTTCAAAAATTGAATTCAAACTTTGTCGCATTGTACCGGGTGCAAAACAAAACGTATTTTAGTGAAACCAAAAATATTTAAATCTGTTAGTGAATACCTTTCTAACGAATCTAAAAAATCGAATTTTCATAGCGGAAAGCAAAAGTTATGGCCAAATGAATTTTCAGAATGGTCGCTATGGAATTTATATAGCCCGTGAAATTGGCCATTTTGCATACGACCTCGGAATTCGACGAAACCAATTTTGTTGGATCCGGGATGTGAAGTTATTGCTAGGTTTTAAATTTCATAATTTTTGAAGCTAGTATGTGAGCGAGGCAAAGGAAAATGTGTTTTGGTCAATTATAGTTAAATTGGATCGACCAGAAATGGGCCTTTTTGCAAACGGTCTCAGAATTCGACGAAACTAGTTTTGTTGGGAGCGTATCGTCAAAACATAGCCAGATTTATTTTTTTGGAATTTTTCGAATCAGTTTGTGGCCCACGCAAATTGAAATGTACGTTCAAATCAAATATTGAATGTTATATATTTTAAATTGAATGGAAACTGACTGAAACAGTCGAATGGGCCTACGAAACATATCCCATTGTGTTCGAAATGAGGGTAAAATGCTAGGGACGATAGTCGTTGGGTTTTAATTCGTGGTCGCATCAGAAAACCCCTTTAAAACCCACCGGCCAATCATATTTTTTTAAAGTAAAAAAAAAAGAAAAATCATTTTCTCTCTCTCCCCGATCGAAGGCGGAAACCGCTCGAAATCTTCCCATTCATTTTCCGATCAATCCACGCAAAATTAGCCCCTCCTCTAGTTGAAGATTTTGTAGAGCTCCTCGAGATCTTCAAATCCATATAAGGTTTGGAATTTTTCGTGGCATGTGGAGTGCAAATCGACGCCAGGAAGTTTGGGCATTCAAACCGCCGCCGCCGCTCCCTCCGACCACCGAGCACCGCCGCACCCCCTGCGCACGTGTACCTCTCCTTCCCCTTCGACGCTGCGAATGCCGATCGACGAATAGCTACACGGATTTCGAGATAAATCCAAACCTAGTTTTGAACCTTTCAGCTGAGGTACGACTTGTTTTATTTTCCAACTGTTTTAACAACTTTAAACCATTGCAAACTTTGGAAAATCATATCTTTTTGCTATGTGGTCGAAATTCAGTGAAACAAGAGACAGTGGACACGTGTGGACATCTTCTACCATCTAGAAGAGACTGCATATTTTTCTGAGCCTTCTGCTATTTTTGGTGGAGTGGAACCCAATGTGAGATTTTTAAATTATAAACGATATGGACAACGATGATGTATAAATTATATAGTCGATGTACGAGTTATATAAGCATTGTACACCTCTTGTATAAGCATTGTATAAGTTGTACGTTCGATGTATAAGTTGTATATGCGTTGTAAAAATTATATATGTGTTGAAATAGAAGTGAATTGCTATATATAAATATATATATATACGCCCCTCATCCACAAACCATGGACGATATTTATTGGTTGTGATTGGTGTGAAAATTGATTGATAGCGAATGGTTGATTGAAATTGTTTGTGGTTGATATTGATTGATTGTGGTTGAAAAATACCCATTTGTGGTTGAGAAATATTTGGTTGAAACCACATAGTGGAAATGAAATAAATATATACATGCCGCCTGCATGCGAACTAAATGCGTGATCCCCATTGTCAAAAACCGCGAGGTTTTAAGGTAGAGCGAGGAGCCGTACTAGGTACGGTCCCGGTTTTAACTACCCTTCCGTTATGCTGCCGAAATTTTGAATAATATCCATGTGTTTGAATAACCTTCATGTGTTGAATCGATATTCATTCGTTGAATTGAAATTCATGTGTTGAATGGTATTCATGTTTTAAATATAAAAATCACATTTTTATCTATATATATAAACTATAGAAAACCTTCATGTGTTGAATCGATATTCATTCATTGAATTGAAATTCATGTGTTGAATGGTATTCGTGTTTTAAATATAAAAATCACATTTTTATCTATATATATAAACTATAGAAAACCTTCATGTGTTGAATCGATATTCATTCGTTGAATTGAAATTCATGTGTTGAATGGTATTCGTGTTTTAAATATAAAAATCACATTTTTATCTATATATATAAACTATAGAAAACCTTAATGTGTTGAATCGATATTCATTCGTTGAATTGAAATTCATGTGTTGAATGGTATTCGTGTTTTAAATATAAAAATCACATTTTTATCTATATATATAAACTATAGAAAACCTTCATGTGTTGAATCGATATTCATTCGTTGAATTGAAATTCATGTGTTGAATGGTATTCATGTTTTAAATATAAAAATCACATTTTTATCTATATATATAAACTGTAGAAAACCTTCATGTGTTGAATCGATATTCATTCGTTGAATTGAAATTCATGTGTTGAATGGTATTCATATTTTGAAATAAACTGTTTTAAAATAAAAATCCTATTTTTATTACCTATATGAACTGTATAAAATAATAGTGTTTTGAAATGAATTGTTTTACAATAAAAATCACATTTTTATTATATACATGAATTGTTAAATATAGTGAAGTGTTGAAATAGAAGACAGTTAGATAAAAATATCATTTTTATCAAATGTATGAAAAGAATATAGCTTTGAAATCGAAGAATCGATATATATATATAGAAATAGAATTGAAATATATCGAATAACGACACTGCAGTTCGTAATTTGAAATCGAAACTTCAAACGATTATACCGGAAGATCTGACCATCGGATTTTCCTGAAATCGCAACCGTTGGGTTCGCTTTGGAAAAATCTTTCCAACGACACCAACTATGTAAAAATCCAACGGTTGGATTGTCTGGAATGTTTAATTCAAATCTGAAGAAAAACAGCACCAGAATCGATTATATATATATATATATATAATTATATTTAATAGAATAACGACGCTGCAGTTCGTAATTTGAAATCGAAACTTCAAACGATTATACCGGGAGATCCGACCGTCAGAATTTCCCGAAACTGGAGCCGTTGGATTTGTTTTGAAAAGATCTTTCTAATGATGTAAATTTTGTGAAGATCCAACGGTTAGATTTTCAGATATGTGTAAATCGAATCTGAAGAAAAACAGGGCCACGGTTGCATTATGGCCCGAAGTGTCGTTTTGAATAAATTGGCTATTTTAAAATAAATAAAAATAGTGATAAATCATTATAAATTATTATAAACGATATGGATGTGATTTAGTAATTAACTGAAGGTTAGCTAAGTCGAATGGTTGCCTGGTTATTGATTTGATGTTGGTTTCGGCCTTCGGGGTTAATATTTGGGAAATCGTCCTCTTACTGATTGACGGTTAGTGACTAATGAATTGAAATTATGCGTGTATATGTTAGTGTTGCACTTGTTTATTATATACGCGGGTTGCTCAGAAAGACCGGGTTTACCCCATTTTGAATAACTGAATCGACGATAAGAAATCGAAGAGGAAGACGGTGGTCGAAGACCAGAGATCTTCACCTCGTTTGGATGGTAACCGAGGTCCTGATTGCGAGGCATCCCGAAATATGGATAATGAGTGGTGATCGTCCAGACGTATGTGGTGATCGATGGGTTTGCGAGGTATTTAGTGCCTCCGGTTTCGTTCAGACCCAGAACGGACTTGCAAATGGACAGTGTGTCTGACATTGGAATTTAATCTATGTGATTGATAGCCATCAGTTGCACGGTGTGAATTGCCTGTGTGGCATGCTAAGATGCAGTGATCAGGGCTTCTGTTGAAAAGCAAAGTCTTGTGGATATGATCAAAGCACCACCTGTGTGGCGTATCTTTGTGTATAACATGAATTCGCGAACCTCACACCCTGGTATGAACCAGAAACGAAGAGGACCTCAGGGAGGGCCAGCGTTTCTTTCTAGTTAGAAGTGGCATCAGTGGTTTTACACGCCCTGACGAGTTTGACTTATGTGGTTGTTACTGTTGCGAGGCGCCTCGGTTAGATCGGACGATCCGGGTCCGATGGAGTCATTCGTTGGCTCATTTACGCCCCAAAGGGCGGGGAAACGCAGTGTTCAGGAATTTTAATCCACATCGGTTGACCGACCCTGACGATCCAAGGGTCGGTGCGCTCTGACCCTGAGGCTCGGGCTAGAGAGTCTCGAAGTCGGTAAGGACTATCTTTTGCCTTGGTTCATGACGGAAATCCAATTTCCAAATACGTGACTGTGCGGTTTTGATTATTTGTATACCTATATATGGCGACATAGTGGTATGGGGCATTAATGTCGTCTATGATTGATACTTATGATTTGAAATTGCTTTTGAAATATACCAACACTTGTAATAATATCAAATGCTTTTGTTTTATTCGTATCAAGCATATTTTGGCCATTATAAGGTAAAACTCTATCCTCCGGTTTGCGTTGCATTGTGTGATGGGAACTGAGTCTTATAATGGATTCATTTTTATAAAAAGCATTGCGATGTTCAAAAGAAAGATTTGTTTTAAAGCACTTACAATCCAATGGAGTAAACCCGTTCCACGAAAGTGGCGTGGTCCTGTGATTAGCCATATTTTAAATGTGTTGAGTAAATTTCTCATTCCAGTCCGATGACTGACTCGTAGTTTGTTTCACTTTCAAACTCGGGTGCCCCTTTTTCTACACGGGCAGCCTTGTATTCAGGTTTAGCAGGCTTTATCCGGATAGCTGGAGCTGAAGATGGATTCTATCATTTATCTCTTTTTATGCTGTTCACCTCCTATTGTACATATGTTGTTTGTTTCCGCTGTAGACATTTATGTATAGCTGAACTGTATTTGTACTAAGTATGATCATGTATACTGTGTAACTCTGATGATTACTTTTATCCAGTATATTCTATTGTTCATTATCTGGTGTATTTATTTAATTCTGTTCTGCTATTATCTGTTTCTGTGTTATATTCCAAAGATTACCCTTGTCTCCGTCTGTACGGGAAATGGGGTCGTCACATCGTGGTATCAGAGCTTTGGTTAAGCTTAGTTCTGGAATATAACATATTAACGAACTCGTTAGAAATAGAACCAGTAGTGTTCTAGGACGGGTAACTCTATACAAATAGGATCAGCAATATCCTAGTACGAGTAAAGCAGAATGAAATTACACCTCGATAGACACATTTACATTTGAAGTATGTGTTTCAATATTTTAAATTATTTTTCTGTGACCTGACACTTGATCTGCCATTTGCAGAAGTACTAGAAATATGAGTGTCTGAAACAGGAGAAATGCAGAACCCGATCTAGAGGCTCTATTAAAGAGATATCGAAATCTGAACGAAGCACAGTTCTCGGGCAATGAATCTATAATTCAGACTCAAGCTTGGATGAGTTCTGTCAAAAGAATTTTTGAGCGTATCCAGCTGAGAGATGACCAAAAAAGGTTAGTAGCATCTTTGGCGCTCAAAGAAGAAGCTTTAATCTGGTGGGAAACAATCATAAAAGATAATCCAGAAGGTGATATCACCTGGGACAGATTTAAAGAGATTTTCCTAGAAAGATTTACTCCTCCTGAAGCGACGGAGCGATTATGTGATGAATTTTCTTATCTGATACAAGGTGATATGACCATCCTAGAATATCATAAGAAATTCAATGAACTTGCTCACTTTGCTCCTCATCTGATTCAAGATCCAAAGAGGAAGAATCTGAGATTTATTCATGGCCTGCAAAGGAGATATCAGAATAGTGTAATGAGGAATGTGAAGCTTCCTTTTTCAGAAATGATATACATGGCTTATCAGTATGAAGATCTCTAAAAGAAAGGAATGTTACGCGACGAAGAAGAAGTCAGTTCTAGTAACAAAGAAGAGTCGGAAACTGATATTCCTGAAGCCAGTACGAGGTCTGAGGTCAGTGAGAAGCCCAGTGCTAAGAGAAAAAGGGCTAAGTCTTGGAAAGAACCAGTAACAACTGCTATTTGCTCTAACTGCAATAAGAAAGGACATTTGTCGATAAGTTGCAGATCTTTAAAGAAACAAAGAAAAGAGGGATATAGAGCAAATCGAAAGCAAAAGAAGAAAAGGTTCAGAACTGATGGGGAATTTCAAGAGAATAGGGAATGCAAACAATGCCACGAGGCTGGTCATCTTGCAAAGGATTGCCCGCTCTTAAACAAGCCTGAAATAGTTCAAGTGAATGAAGTAGCTGAAGCTTCTGAGCCCTCAGATATTCAAGAAAGGCCAGATGTTTTAGAAGGCACGCTAACTATCAAAGATATTCCAGTTAGAGTATTGTTTGACACAGGCACGTCACGAAGCTTCATTGCCAAAAATGCAGCTAAGAAGCTAGATCTGAATTTGAAGAAGCTCAAGGAACCAATGACTTTCCTGAATCCGGTTGGGGGTTCCATTGATCTCAGTTGGGTTTGTGGAGTGCCGGTTTCTTTTTCTCGTTATCGGTTTCCTACCATCGCGGTCGTCATGAATTTTAACGAGTTTGATCTTATCTTGGGGTTAGACTGGTTGACCAAATATGAAGCTGAAGTTAAATGCGCCCACAGAGTCGTAAAGGCGAAGATTAAATCAGGTGATTATATAACAATTCCCTGTGAAGGTCAGAATGCTAATAGAAAAGACTTCTGGGCAGCTCTCGATGTTTCTCCAGCCCAAATAGAATATATCCCTGAAATCACAGAGAATATTCCTGACCTCATCAAAGATATTCCTGTCGTCAAGAACTTTGCGGATGTGTTCGAGGAAGTTGTTCGCTTACCTCCGCAAAGAGAGATTTATTTCAAAATTGCTTTAATTCCGAATGCAAGGCCGGTAGTTCACGCTATTCGACGAATGTCCTTGAAGGAGAAAGAAGAACTTGACAATCAAACACGACAGCTAGTATGGAAGGGTCTGATCAGGCCTAGTTTCTCAGATTGGGGTGCAGCGGTGGTGTTTGTCCCAAAATCTGACGGTACTCTATGTCTATGTGTGGATTATCGTGATTTGAACAAGCAGACCATAAAGAACAAATATCCATTACCGCGGATTGATGATTTGTTGGATCGATTAAATGGCGCACAAGTATTTTCACGAATGGACCTAGCTACCGGCTTCCATCAACTTCGAATTGCCGAAGAATGTGTTCCAATGACAGCATTCAGAGGTCCCGACTTATTCTACGAGTGGTTAGTAATGTCGTTCGGCTTATGTAACGCTCCTGCTTACTTCGTCGATCTGATGAATAGTGTTCAGAGGGGTTTTGAATAAATTTGTTCTGGTTTTTATTGACGATATTCTTATCTTCTCTAAATCAAAGGCCGAACATGAAAAGCATCTGGAACAGGTTCTGGAAATCCTCAGAAGGAATGTATTGAAAGCCAAACTGTCCAAATGTATATTCTGGCAAGAAGAAGTAAAATTTCTGGGCCATGTCGTATCTAAAGAAGGAATTGCTGTAGATCCAAGTAAAATCACAGCTATTCAGAATTGGAAACAGCCCAGTACCCCTATAGAAGTCCGCAGTTTTCTCGGATTGGCTAGTTATTACCGGAAGTTCGTCAAAAACTTTTCGAAGATATCTGGCCACTTAACGAAGCTTACAAAGAAGCACTCGAAATTCAAATGGACTCCAGAGAGTGAAGAGGCTTTTGAAGAGCTAAAGTTGAGATTAACAACTGCTCCAGTGTTAACCATCATCGATGGCAACCAGGATTTAAAAGTCTGGACTGACGCTTCTAGAGAAGGCCTTGGAGCAGTGTTAATGCAACGAGGTCAAGTGATTGCGTATGCTAGCCGTCAGTTAAAACTGCACGAAAAGAACTACGTAACTCATGATCTTGAGTTATTGGCTATAGTATTCTCTTTGAAAATCTGGAGACACTATCTTCTGGGTGAGAAAT
This sequence comes from Allium sativum, assembly GCA_030737875.1. NCBI lineage: Eukaryota > Viridiplantae > Streptophyta > Magnoliopsida > Asparagales > Amaryllidaceae > Allium > Allium sativum. Next base: position 312,947,220 of record CM060922.1, on the reverse strand, counting down.
TCGAGCTGTATATAGACCATCGGTCGTTAAAATATCTGTTCACCCAGAAAGACTTGAATCTGAGCCAGCAACGTTGGCTGGAGTTTCTTACAGCATACGATTTTGAAATTCTATACACTCCAGGGAAAGCCAATGTCGTGGCCGATGCACTGAGCCGAAAGAATGAAATGATCGCCAGCTTTATTATTACGACTTCCTTAATTGACAAAATATCTATTCTTCAGAAGGATGATAACTTTACTAAGGATATGATCAAAAGGATTCAGAAAGGCGAACCCTCGTGTTTTCAAATAGATGACGACGGGATCCTGAGATTGAAAGGAAGGATTTGTGTTCCTGGCATCCCCGAGCTCAAAAGGGAAGTGTTAGACGAGTGTCACAAGTCCAAGCTGTGTATCCATCCTGGTGTGACCAAAATGTACAACGATCTCAAGCGAACATTCTGGTGGAAGGCTATGAAAAGGGACGTTTCAATATATGTTAGCCGATGCCCAACTTGCCAGCTAGTCAAGAGCGACCAACAGAAACTGGCTAGATTGTTACAACCGCTAGACGTTCCTGGCTGGAAGTGGGAACATATTTCTATGGATTTCATTGATGGTCTACCCAGAACCAGAAAAGGGAATGATAGTATTTGGGTGATCGTAGATCGCTTCACGAAGACCGCCCATTTCATACCTGTCAGATCAAACAGAACTGCTCAGAGTCTGGCGTAGATATATTTCAAGGAAATAGTTAGACTACATGGAGTGCCGCTCAGTATAGTCAGTGATAGGGACACAATATTTACTAGTAAATTCTGGGAGGCATTCCAAGTAGAGCTGGGAACAAAGCTGAATCTAAGCACCGCTTATCATCCTCAAACAGACGGTCAGACTGAGAGGGTGAATCGTGTATTAGAAGATCTATTGCGGGCTTTTGTTCTAGATTTCGGTGGATCATGGGAAGACCATCTGCATTTGGATGAATTCTCATATAATAACAGCTACCAGGCGAGCCTGACAATGTCGCCATTCGAAGCGTTGTATGGTAGACCATGCCGATCTCCTGCTTGTTGGGTCGAACCCGGTAATAGACTTGTGTTGGGTCCTGATATGATCCGAGAAGCCGCCGACAAAGTCGATTTTATTAAGAAGCGATTACTCGTCGCTCAAAGCCGACAAAAGAGCTATGCCGATAGGAGAAGAAGAGATATATCCTTTGCTGTTGGCGACTATGTATATTTGAAAGTATCGCCGATGAGAGGAGTTATCCGGTTTGGTAAAACTGGAAAGTTGGCGCCCAAATTCATTGGTCCGTTTCCTATTCTGGAATGGATCGGAACTCTCGCTTATAGGGTTAAATTGCCTGATTGGTTGCCTGGAGTGCATGATGTATTTCATATATCTCAACTTCGAAAGCATGTTCGTGATCCAGACTTGATCGTGGAAGAAGCAACTCAACAGGATATTGAAATTACCCCAGAATTAGCTGTGAGAAGAGAGCCGCTAAAGATCATCGGCAAAGAAACCAAGGAGCTGAGGAACAAGAAGGTTCACTTAGTCAAAGTGCAATGTAGTGGAGATCCACGAGATTGTACTTGGGAAACTGAGGAGAGCATTCAGAAAGCCTATCCTAGATGCCGAGTGGATATCTCTGATTGACTCCGGTGCAAGGTACATTTACCATACTTTGCATTACAAATTAGTGCTCTATTCTGTTGTTATTTTCTTTCCATGGATGTGCACTTTTAATTCTATAGTCTGAATGATTTTAAAAGAATATAGAAATTGATTTGTATGATTTTGAAAAGTTAAGAACAATTCGATTGTTGCTTGTGTTGTGTGATAGTAAATTTGATTAATTGAATTATTGAAACAATAGTTAATTTAATCAACAATAGAATAATGGTAGGATTTATTCGATTAAATCACACACTGAACTGATTAGAGAATAAATAGAAATATATACATGTGTATTATATACGTTTGAACAGGTAAATGGATTAACTGTTGAGTAAAGATTTTATTTGCATGCCCAACAAATAGGTAAACCTTAATGAGTTGGATGCGAAATATTATTATATCAACTCCTGTGAATGCCATTGGATGCGGAGTGCTGATTATTCTGTGTGAAATAATAAATGTCTCCATAGGATAGTAATAATTAATTTTGAACTACATTACATGACATACTTTAGAAGATAGGCATACTTCATCATATACCACATAAGCATTTGGAGCTTGTGTGACGAGGTGGAAGATTTACCATACGAGCGAGAGGCTTGTATGGCGATGACTATATTTTACAGGTTGAACTGATGACTGATATGGACTATTTAAAGTGTAACGATTAAATTGCCAGATTAATAAAAACCCCACACGGGTCTGGAGTTGACAATAATCACGTCTCTCTAGTTATTAGATACGGCACATGGACAATTTATTTCCCACACGGGACGAGGTGACGAGGATTTATCCTCTGGAGCATTTAAAATACACACTCCCTCAGGCTTTGACAGGGTGACGAGAATTTATTCTCTGGAGTTATTATCAATACACGCTCCCCTGTAAACACCAGAATATATCACAATAAATATGTGTATGCTTATTAGGATTTATTGGGTACCTAATACGGCCCAATAAATTTTCCAAACCTCTCCCCGTACAAAGGAGGTTATGGCGAAATTTTTCGAAAATTCCGGGTGTTAGCCAAATTTTTGAAGAATTTGAAAATTCTCAGAAACTGAAAAGTTGGAGAATGGAAGCCAGATCGAACGTAGAGTTGATTATTCAAACCACTTTCGACTTTGTTCCTTTTTTGGGACGAAAAGTTTTAAGTGGGGTAGATTGTAACGACCCAGAAAATCTGAACCAATTTAAATTTTTTAAATTGGCTAAAATAATGGATTTTAAATATTTAAAATAAATATTTTAAATAATATAAAAGAAAAGTGAGTTTGAATCGACGTTTGGAAATGAATATAATTAATTCTAATTATAAACAAGGCCTGAAAAGGCGCTGCAGTTTCAAAAATTGAATTCAAACTTTGTCGGACTGTACCGGTTGCAAAAGAAAACGGATTTGAGTGAAACCAAAAATATTTAAATCTGTTAGTGAATACCTTTCTAACGAATCTGAAAAATCCAATTTTCATAGCGGAAAGCAAAAGTTATGGCCAAATGAATTTTCAGAAAGGTCGCTATGGAATTTATATAGCCCGTGAAATTGGCTATTTTGCATACGACCTCGGAATTCGACGAAACCACTTTTGTTGAATCCGAGATGTGAAGTTATTGCTAGGTATCAAATTTCATAATTTTTGAAGCTAGTATGTGACTGTGGCAAAGGAAAATGTGTTTTGGTCAATTACAATTAAATTGGATAGACCAGAAATGGGCCTTTTTGCAAACGGTCTTAGAATTTGACGAAACTAGTTTTGTTGGGACCGTATCATTAAAACATAGCCAGATTTATTTTTTTGGAATTTTTCGAATCAGTTTGTGGCCCATGCAAATTGAAATGTACGTTCAAATCAAATATTGAATGTTATATATTTTAAATTGAATGGAAATTGACTAAAACAGTAGAATGGGCCTACGAAACATATCCCATTGTGTTCGGAATGGGGGTAAAACGCTAGGGACAACAGTCGTTGGGTTTAGATAGGTGGTCGCGTCAGAAAACCCCTTTAAAACCCACCAGCCAATCATATTTTTTTAAAATAAAAAAAAAAGAAAAATCCTTTTTTTCTCTCTCCCCGATCGAAGGCGGAAACCGCTCGAAATCTTCCCATTCATTTTCCGATCAATCCACGCAAAATTAGCCACTCCTCCAGTTGAAGATTTTGTAGAGCTCCTCGAGATCTTCAAATCCATATAAGGTTTGGAATTTTTCGTGGCCTGTGGAGTGCAAATCGACGCCAGGAAGTTTGGGCATTCAAACCGCCGCAGCCGCTCCCTCCGACCACTGAGCGCCGCCGCACCCCCTGTGCACGTGCGCCTCTCCTTCCCCTTCGACGCTGCGAAGGCCGATCGACGAATAGCTACACGGATTTCGAGATAAATCCAAACCTAGTTTTGAACCTTTTAGCTGAGGTACGGCTTGTTTTATTTTCAAGTATTTTAACACCTTTAAACCGTTGCAAACTTTGAAAAATCATATCTTTTTGCTATGTGGTCGTAATTCAGTAAAACAAGAGACAGTGGACTCTTGTGGACGTCTTCTACCTTCTAGAAGAGACCGCATATTTTTCTGATCCTTCTGCTATTTTTGGTGGAGTGGAACCCAATGTGAGATTTATAAATTATAAACGATATGGAAAACGACGATGTATAAATTATATAGTCGATGTATGAGTTATATAAGCGTTGTACACCTCTGTATAAGCGTTATATAAGTTGTACGTTCGATGTATAAGATGTATATGCGTTGTAAAAATTATATATGTGTTGAAATAGAAGTGAATTGCTATATATATATATATATATATATATATATATATATATATATACACGCCCCTCGTCCACAAACCATGGACGATACTTATTGGTTGTGATTGGTGTGAAAATTGATTGATAGTGAATGGTTGATTGAAATTGTTTGTGGTTGATATTGATTGATTGTGGTTGAAAAATACCCATTTGTGGTTGAGAAATATTTGGTTGAAACCACATAGGATTAGTTTGTGGAAATGAAATAAATATATACATGCCGCCTGCGTGCGAACTAGATGCATGCTCCTCATTGTCAAAAACCGCGAGGTTTTAAGGTAGAGCGAGGAGCCGTACTAGGGACGGTCCTGGTTTTAACTACCCTGCCGTTATGCTGCCGAAATTTTGAATAATATCCATGTGTTTGAATAACCTTCATGTGTTGAATCGATATTCATTCGTTGAATTGAAATTCATGTGTTGAATGGTATTTGTGTTTTAAATATAAAAATCACATTTTTATCTATATATATAAACTATAGAAAACCTTCATGTGTTGAATCAATATTCATTCGTTGAATTGAAATTCATGTTTTGAATGGTATTCGTGTTTTAAATATAAAAATCACATTTTTATCTATATATATAAACTATAGAAAACCTTCATGTGTTGAATCGATATTCATTCGTTGAATTGAAATTCATGTGTTGAATGGTATTCGTGTTTTAAATATAAAAATCACATTTTTATCTATATATATAAACTATAGAAAACCTTAATGTGTTGAATCGATATTCATTCGTTGAATTGAAATTCATGTGTTGAATGGTATTCGTGTTTTAAATATAAAAATCACATTTTTATCTATATATATATAAACTATAGAAAACCTTCATGTGTTGAATCGATATTCATTCGTTGAATTGAAATTCATGTGTTGAATGGTATTCATATTTTGAAATAAATTGTTTTAAAATAAAAATCCTATTTTTATTACCTATATGAACTATATAAAATAATAGTGTTTTGAAATGAACTGTTTTACAATAAAAATCACATTTTTATTATATACATGAATTGTTAAATATAGTGAAGTGTTGAAATAGAAGACAGTTAGATAAAAAATATCAATTTTGTCAAATGTATGAAAAGAATATAGCTTTGAAATCAAAGAATCAATATATATATAGAAATAGAATTGAAATATATTGAATAACGTCACTGTAGTTCGTAATTTGAAATCGAAACTTCAAACGATTATATCGGGAGATCCGACCATCGGATTTTCCTGAAATCGCAACCGTTGTGTTCGCTTTGGAAAAATCTTTCCAACGGCACCAACTTTGTAAAAATCCAACAGTTGGATTGTCTGGAATGTTTAATTCAAATCTGAAGAAAAGCAGCACCAGAATCGATTATATATATATATATATATATATATATATAATTATATTTAATCGAATAACGGCGCTGCAGTTCGTAATTTGAAATCGAAACTCAAACGATTACACCGAGAGATCCGACCGTCGGAATTTCCTGAAACTGGAACCGTTGGATTCGTTTTGAAAAGATCTTTCTAATGATGTAAATTTTGTGAAGATCCAACGGTTAGATTTTCAGATATGTGTAAATCAAGTCTGAAGAAAAATAGCGCCACGGTCGCGTTATGGCCCGAAGCGTCGTTTTGAATAAATTGGCTATTTTAAAATAAATAAAAATAGCGATAAATCGTTATAAGATATTATAAACGATATGGATGTGATTTAGAAATTAACTGAAGGTTAGCTAAGTCGAATGGTTGCCTGGGTGTTGATCTGATGTTGGTTTCGGCCTTCGGGGTTAATATTTGGGAAATCGTCCTCTTACTAATTGACGGTTAGTGACCAATGAATTGAAATGATGCATGTATATGTTAGTGTCGCACTTGTTTATTATATACGCGGGTTGCTCAGAAAGACCGGGTTTATCCCATTCTGAATAACTGAATCGACGATAAGAAATCGAAGATGAAGACGGTGGTCGAAGACCGGAGATCTTCACCTCGTTTGGATGGTAACCGAGGTCCTGATTGGGAGGCATCCTGAAATATGGATAATGAGTGGTGATCGTCCAGACGTACGTGGTGATCGATGGGTTTGCGAGGTATTTAGTGCCTCCGGTTTCGTTCAGACCCAGAACGGACTTGCAAATGGACAGTGTGTCTGACATTGGAATTTATCCTGTGTGATTGATAGCCATCAGTTGCACGGTGTGAATTGCCTGTGTGGCATGCTAAGATGCAGTGATCAGGGCTTCTGTTGAAAAGCAAAGTCTTGTGGTGATGATCAAAGCACCGCCTGTGTGGCATAACTTTGTGTATAACGTGAATTCGCGAACCTCACACCCCGGTATGAACCAGAAATGGGAGAGGACCTCAGGGAGGGCCTGCGTTTCTTTCTAGTTAGAAGTGGCGTCAGTGGTTTTTCATGCCCTGACGAGTTTGACTTATGTGGTTGTTACTGTTGTGAGGCGCCTCGGCTAGATCGGACGATCCGGGTCCGATGGAGTCATTCGTTGGCTCATTTACGCCCCAAAGGGCGGGGAAACGCAGTGTTCAGGAATTTTAATCCAGATCGGTGGACCGGCCCTGACGATCCAATGGTCAATGTGCTCTGACCCTGAGGCTCGGGCTAGAGAGTCTCGAAGTCGGTAAGGACTATCTTTTGCCTTCGTTCATGACGGAAATCCAATTTCCAAATACGTGACTGTGCGGTTTTGATTGTATACCTATATATGGCGACATAGTGGTATGGGGCATTAATGCCGTCTATGATTGATACTTATGATTTGAAATTGCTTTTGAAATATACCAACACTTGTAATAATATCAAATGCTTTTGTTTTATTCGTATCAAGCATATTTTGGCCATTATAAGGTAAAACTCTATCCTCCGGTTTGCATTGCATTGTGTGAAGGGAACTAAGTCTTATAATGGCTTCATTTTTATAAAAAGCATTGCGATGTTTAAAAGAAAGAATTGTTTTAAAGCACTGGCAATCCAATGGAGTAAACCCATTCCACGAAAGTGGCGTGGTCCTGTGATTAGCTATATTTTAAATGTGTTGAGTAAATTTCTCATACCAGTCCCATGACTGACTCGTAGTTTGTTTCACTTTCAAACTCGGGTGCCCCTTTTTCTACACGGGCAGCCTGTTATTCAGGTTTAGCAGGCTTTATCCGGATAGCTGGAGCTGAAGATGGATTCTATCATTTATCTCTTTTTATGCTGTTCAGCTCCTATTGTACATATTTTGTTTGTTTCCGCTGTAGACATTTATGTATAGCTGAACTGTATTTGTACTAAGTATGATCTTGTATACTGTGTAACTCTGATGATTACTTTTATCCAGTATATTCTATTGTTCATTATCTGGTGTATTTATTTAATTCTGTTCTGCTATTATCTGTTTCCGTGTTATATTCCAAAGATTACCCTTGTTTCCGTCTGTACGGGAAATGGGGTCGTCACAATAGGTGATAGCATCATAACTTTACAACATGGATGATCACAACATAACATCGTAGAACATGTATGATAACATCAATAATTCACATCATATCCAAATAATCCACATCATAACTCAATCCAATTAATTTGCTAATTATTTTATTAAAATTATCGGACTCACTACTCAAAGAAGATCTTGAGTTCTGAATTCTAAATTCTGAAGTTGTATTGGCTTTCCTTTGAAGAAGATTTGTTGTTAAGGTTGAATAGAACTGATTTGATTTACTGTTCTTCCTCTCTAATTGGTGGCGGCTACTCTAGGTTATAAGATGACAGCATGACGGCCATTGTTTTAGTTTTAACTCTGATTTAGGGTTTGAGTCTATGGGTCTTTTTATAGAGTTTTTAATTAATTTAAGCCGTCGGATGATCTTACGGTTAATCAAAACCATTCAGTCGGAATAGGGTGACACCTCAGCCCTAATGACTCAACAAGGAGTCAGAAAGCACTCAGTAACATGGGTCAGACTGAACCAGAAAACTGTGCAGGCCTGCTGCCTCGGCCTGGGCGCACTTGGCAGGTGCGCCAGTGCAAATTTGTACTGGCGCACTTCCCAAGTGCGCCAGTGCAATAATTTTTTTTCTTGTTTTGCCACCAAACTTCGTTCGTCCATAACTCCTTCATCCAATACCTGTTTCCCGCAAACTCGGACTCTATCTCAACCAGAATTACGAGACCAACACAATACCGCAACCCATTTCCCTTAATTCTCATGTCTGAGATTAATTATTCTTTAATTTAGTTAATTCGATTATTCGAAAATCTGGGGTGTAACAGAGATCATTCTATAAATCTAAAAGAAAAGAAGCTATACTATATTATTATGCATGCAAATGCTTCAGCGCTGGTGGTAATACGTGTACTCCTTAAGATTAATCCCCTATTTTTGAGAATGATTGAATAAAAATATTGCAAATGATAATTATATTTCATTACAAGAAAATTTGTTTTCAAAATGTTAAATCGTTAAAGTTAACATCTTTGTTTTACCTTAAAAATCAGCATTCTTAGATATAAAGAAATATAAATAGAATTAAAATCCAAAGAAATTCTGAAAGTTTTGCAAACATTTATGTAGCTTATAAAAAAAATCAAAATTCCTGCATCCATCGGTCGTTGATGAGAAATATAAAAGTCTATGTTATGAAAATATAAAAGTCTATGTCATACTGGATGCTAGTTAAGCAATTAAAATTCATGTACTCACTACATGCTTATTTTGTACTTTGTTAAAATTCATATCAAATAAAATATAATAATGACAAAAACCAAATTGATAATTTTTTATTTGGGATGCAGATTTTTTTTCTTGTTTGCATCGGCATCAATTTTTTTGGATGCAGATTTTTTTCTTATTCGCATCGGCATCTTTTTTTCTAGATAGCTAAATCGAAGCAACAATTGATGCACTGCAGTTGTGTTTTATCCAACCCTCATAATAAGATAATGTAACATGGTATATGTTGCACTCTTCGTGTCATCCACTTAAACTTGGATTTTGTTTCTAATTTCTTTATTGTTTTTTGTGTAGTATCTCTGGTATTCGCATATGGATCGTAGTTGGATGTACAACTTGAAATGTTGCGATAATGATTTTTTACACAAAATGGAAGAGTTCATCAGTTGTGCGTTGAATGAGCAATTAAGGACAGTAGAAGAAACAATTATTTGTCCTTGTAGACGTTGCAACAACAGGAGAAGATTGCACAACATAGAGCTTGTTAAGAATTCATAATGGGTTTAAAGATAATCATACACGGTGGATATGGCATGGTGAAAGTATACTTAGCAGAACTCGTTCTAGCGATCATATGGTTGACGAGAATGATCAAGGAGATAACATGAGTAATGAGGTGAATGATGAAAATGATTTTGTTCATGAGATGTTTCGTGACACTGAAGAACATTTGATGGAAGATCCAAAAATGTGTGAAAGAATATTAATCGATGCTGAAAAGCCATTGTTTTCTGATTGTGCTAAGTTCACAGTATTAACTGTTATACTCAAGCTTTTCAATTTAAAAGCAAAACATGGGTGGAGTGATAAAAGTTTTACATCATTGCTGGAACTTTTGAAAGAGATGCCTCCGGAAGGTAATGAGCTTCCTACTTCTAAATATGAAGCAAAGAAAATTCTATGTCCAATTGGTTTTGGGTACAAAAAGATACACGCATGTCCAAATGATTGTATATTGTATCAAAATGAATATGAGAGCATGCATGAATGTCCCAAGTGTGGATTATCCCGTTACAAGTTGCGAGGGAATGTTCATAACAACTCAAATAAGAAATGGCCTCCACCAAAGACGTTATGGTATTTGCCCATTATACCAAGGTTTAAACGTTTGTTTGCAAATAAAGAAAATGCAAAATACCTGAGACGGCATGCGGATCTGCGGAAAAATGATGGGTTACTAAGACATCAAGCCGATTCGCCACAGTGGAGAAACACTGACGCAATGTATCCTAACTTTGGTAAAGAAAGTAGGAATCTCAGACTTGGTCTTTGCACAGATGGGATAAACCCATTTGGAAATCTTAGTAGTCAACATAGTACTTGGCCGGTTCTTTTGGTGATTTACAATCTTCCACCTCACTTGAGTATAAAGCGTAAATACATCATGTTGTCTCTTCTAATCTCGGGACCACAACAATCAGGAAACGACATTGATGTTTACTTAGCTCCTCTTATCGATGATCTAATTTTTTTTTTTGGGATAAAGGTGTACGTGTGTTTGATGCATATAGCAAAAGTGATTTCACATTGCGCGCTATGGTTTTTTGTACCATAAATGATTTTCCTGCATATGGTAATTTGTCTGGCTATAGCACAAAAGGTGCAAAATCTTGCCCAATATGTCAAGATGATATGATTGTTGAGCGCTTGCATTATTGTAAGAAAAATGTGTATACGCATCACCGTAGGTTTCTCCCAATCGATCATCATTATCGTAATAAGAAGAAGTCTTTCAATGGGGAGATAGAGAGTGGAGTTGCTCGTTTTCCATTAACAGGAAATGATGCTTATGAACGGGTCAAGGATATTGAAAATGCATTTGGCAAAAATTCTCCTCTTCTAGAAGGCTCGTGGAAGAAGAAATATTTATTTTGGGAACTTCCATATTGGAGATGCTTACAGGTTAGGCATTGTCTTGATGTCATGAATATAGGAAAAAAATGTATGTGACAGTATTATTGGGACACTCTTGAACATACCTAGTAAGACAAAGGACAGTGAGAAATCTAGGCAAGATATGCTAAGGATGGGTATTCGGAAAGATTTAGCACCAGTCGAGAGAGGTAAACGTACATTTTTGCCTCTTGCATGTTACACATTGTCCAAAAAAGAGAAAACCAGTTTATGTGAGTGTCTTCGTGATGTTAAGGTTCCAACGGGTTATTCTTCGAACATTAGCAGCCGTGTATCAATGAAGGATTTGAAATTGACCGGTATGAAGTCTCATGATTGTCATGTGTTGATGCAACATTTGTTACCTGTTGCAATTCGAGGTATATTGCCAAAACACTTTAGGCATGTTATTACAAAGCTTTGCATCTATTTTAATGTAATTTGTAGCAAGGTGGTCGATCCTGATATGTTGGATAATCAACAAGCTGAAATTATCGTTACCTTATGCCAGTTAGAGATGTTTTACCCTCCCTTCATTTTTTGATGTTATGGTGCATTTGGTTGTTCATCTGGTAAGAGAAATCATGATTTGTTGTCCTGTGTTTATGAGATACATGTATCCGTTTGAAATATGGGAACTTCAAAAAGGAAAACAAAGAACAGATATTGACCCGAAGCTAGTATCGTAGAAGGCACTGTAGCCGATGAGGTTATTGAATATGCTACTCAATACTTAACGGGTGTTGAACCTATTGGACTTTGCAAGTCTCGGCATGAAGGACGACTTGATGGTCAAGGCACAATTGGGTTAAAATCGATTTCAATTGGTGATGAAATGATTCAGAAAGCGCAGCTACTTGTTTTGCAACATCTTAGTGAGGTTCATCCTTACTTAGAGGAGTACATGGCAATTCTAAAGTCTAAGAATCCTTCAAAGAATGAAAGATGGTTGACAATTGAACATAACCACTCCTTCGTCGAATGGTTTAAAGTGACGGTAATGTTTCGAATAAAACAAACAAATCATAATATTTCTGATACAATAAGATTTTTGGCGTATGGGCCTCAATTTCAAGTCAAATCATATGAAGGATACGATATTAATGGATATGTCTTTTATGCCAAGCGCCAGGATGAGAAGAGCAAAATGCAAATTAACGGAGTTAATGTTGTGGCATCTTCAAGAGAGTTTGGTAGTGCTAAAGATAATAGACCGATCAATGCGACAATGTCATATTACAGGATAATTGAGAATATTTGGCAACTTGAGTAAAGAGGATTCAGTATTCCACTATTTCTATGTAAATGGGCAGACAACCATCGTGCTGTACGGGTGGATGAACATGGATTCACACTTGTTGACTTTGGTGTAGTGAGCCGTGATAATGATCCACTCATTTTGGCGAATCAAGAAAAACAAGTTTTTTATGTGATCGATCCAGTTGATTCTAAGCGGTCTGTTGTTCTTCCCAGCAAAAGACGCATTGTTGGAATTGATGATGTGGTAGATAAAGAAGAGTATAATCAATTTGGTGAGAACCCACCTTTCTCCGTCGGTGTTAGTTTACAAGAAGATGAAGTCGAATTAAATGCAAATTATGCACGTTCTGATCACGATGACTGGGTTTGGATAGCGGGATAATTTGGTGTATGTGTTCTATTTTTTAGCTAGGCTGACTCAATAAGGTATTAAGTGAAAAAATTAATTAGTTACACGCATATTAATTCTAAAATAGATTGTCACAATATTTGTGTGCTTGTTTTATTTTCACAGTAGTTACACGCATATTAATTCTAAAATAAATTGTCATATATTAATTAGTTACACACGTATTACTTGCATTTTGTATTTCAGATTTAGCTTCTGCAAATTCTATATACTTACACATTGGTTGCTCTGTTTATTATTCAAGTATGTTTCATCTAATCTAAGCAATAGTTAGAAGCAACAGTATATCTAAGTAACATTGGTTGCTCTCGTTGTCTAAGCAACAAAATTTGCAAAGATTCCCGACATATAGAATTTGCAAAGATTTCCGGCTTACTGGCTTTGATTCGGGTATGTTTTATTTAATCTAAGCGACATATTATTATAATTAATTCATGCTTTTTTTTTGCATTGGTATGCCCTTTTTTCATCCCATAGTGGACTGAAAAATTATACATTACTCCTTGAAATTTACATTAATCCTTGAAATGTAAATTCCCGACATATAGACTTTGTAAAGTTCTACTTTTTCTAAAAATTATACATTACTCCTTGAAAAATAAAAAAAAAATTGGTTCAACAATATACTTACAGAAAATGTATGAAACTTCACAAAAAAAGCCAATAAAACTAAAAAATGCTCTGAAAGACTAAAAAATCTTCAATAAAATTCAATTTTGTTAGTCAAAATTCATTAACATTTAAGGAACTGAGAAATGTAGTTCAAAAAAGTGTTGCTAAATACACCCTGATTACTACTAAATTATACCTGTCCAAAAATGGCGTCATTTAATTATTTAGATGCACTTGAAAATACCAGTCATCGTGGGTACAAACTTGTTTCTTTTTATTTTCACCAAAGAATAAAATGTGCAACACAATTCACGCTATCAGAATAAGCCGCAATTGACTGAAGTGAAAGAATAATTAACATTGATTTCAGTCCTATCAATGACTTTCAAGTATACTAGAGAATTTTGTTTGTTCTTTTGCTTCGAAATCTAATCGTCATTTCAAACATCGATCATGGTCAAATTTTTATGACTTTAAATATAATGTTGTTGGTTACAAAATTGAATTATGTATTTAATTTTGGTTTCACATTTATGTTATTATCGATGATTAAACAACATAAAATTGATGAATAGACCATCAAACTTTTTATTTTTTGGAAAATCGGAAGTCTTTATTTGAAATTGAAGAAAGCCTTAAAATTCAGTTTGGTGATGATTTTTTTTCCTTTTGCATTTTCTTTTGTTGAATAGAGTAAGAATAAGTACATCTATGTTTAGTATCGGTAGGGGTATGTTCAAAATGGTGTGGCATTTTCAAAAAATGGCAAAAGATAATGAGATTTTTGCATTGCTTTTTTATCAACAAAATTAACACTTATAGTGAAATCAAATACAAAATAAACTCTATTCTTTTATAAGCTTTTGAGAACTGTATATCTTTACGCCTTTAATACAATAACATGGACAGTAATAAAGTGTCAGTCAGGACGTTGTCAGTTCTCACCATTGCACAGCTGCACCTTGGGACAAGTTTAATGTGGAATAGGCATTTTATCTTTGAAACAACTTGTCCATTTGAGAACAAAGTCGAAGAATGTGATGAAGATTAAGAAGCAAACAAGTTGATCCAAAGATTACATTGTTTTAATATAAATGAAACTAAAAATTATAGTGAAATCAAATCCAAGATAAACTCTATTATTTTATAGGCTTTCAAGAATTATATATATTTACATTTTTAATGCAATGAAATTCCTTTACAAATTATTTTTCAACCAATTTGTTTTATTATAATTTTAAAGGAGTAATGTAAGTGGACCTTGACATGTCAAACTACACAGGCAGATGTGTCGGATTTGGACCCTGGATCCTTGGAGTTGTCATTACTCAAACGTTGGGGTACATAGTATTTCTTCTGTTAACACCACATAAATATTGATGCAAATTTTAAAACGGGCATCTTTGACAATTCTGAATATGACACAAGACAAGACTGATAAATCAAATAATGCATTTAACTTATGCACTACAGCTCCACTTGTTTAGCTAATCATGCTAATTGTTTATTAACCTCAACGAAAATAATGCAATACTAACTTCATCACAATAATTCAGAGTTAGTATAAATATGTATGTACTTATATTTTTAATTTTGCTAAATAATGAGCATTTAAAACATATTTGGTAGCCTTTCAAATGCCGTATGAACACGGTATGACATAGGCAAAGCTATTAGCTGGAATTAAGATGGATGAACTTCCGATTAAACTAGATCCAAACGCACCATGTATTTTATGATTTCTTCTGAAATAATGTGAATTCTTGTGCGGATACCTTTCTTTAATGCGAAATAACCAGGCTTCTTTTGGTGTCATCTTTTATTTTACTTTATTTGGAACTTTCAAGATGGTTCATAGTCGAAGATTTCAAGATGGTTCGTAGTCATCTTACTGAAGTATACTTAGTGAATATTGCATTGTGATGTTGCATAAGTACATAAGTCTTTCTTTTCTAAAATATATGTGTTGTATATATTGATGCTAAATTTTCTGATATAGGAATAATGGAAATAGCGCATGGACATAATGAGGAGCAGAGTTCTTCTTCGCAGCCATCTAACAAGAAGCGAAGAGGTCAGACAACTGGAAAGAAATATAAAACACATGAGCCAAAATTCATTGAGTGGTCCAATAATGGCAAACCCATCGGAAAGTGGGCCAATTGTTTTAAAACATATATAGGCGATGTAGCTAGAGCCAAAATTGATATCAATATTAATAATTGGGATGGCGTTAGCGCTGGGCTTAAGGACACTATTTGGGAAGATGTTAAAGTATTATTCATCTACATATAGATTTTTTCATTGTAATTTCATATTATAACCATTTATTTTTTATTTTTTATTTTTTATTATATCAGTTCGAGTTTTAGATTGACGACAAATGGAAAGGCATCGTGTTAAGAACTGCTAGAGAAAGATGGAAAGATTTCAAAACAAGATTAGTTAGTGGATGGATTACGAAGAAAAGAAAGCTTCCGATCGATCTTGGAGAGCCCTACGAATACTATGATGGTATTACACAAGCACAGTGGGAAACGTTCAAGCAGAATCATGAAACTGAGCAATTTAATGTATATTTTTTATTGCTTATTCTCTGCTAATTTTGGCAAAATCATCATTTCATATTTAAATTATATTACAATGAGTGTGCAAACTGTACATTGCTAATTCTCTATATTGACATTACTAAAATTCCGAAACAGGAAATAAGCGAGAAGGCTCGAAAGTGTCAGACACTCAATGTGCATCCTCACTATTTAGGGCAAGCGGGATATGCTGGGAAGAAGGCTAGTTAGATAGTCGACAACCACAATTCATCAACCACATTACCAAGTGGAATTGTTTTGGATCGAAGCGTTGATTGGATTATGGTTAGATAAAAGAAAACAGCCAATGGAAATTACAAAATCCCTAACGAGAAAACCAAGTTAGTTGCTGAAAAAGCGGTATGACTAATTTTCAATTCACTATGTCAAACCACATCTATATTTTTGTATCATGTTTATCCATGTAGATACATGTATAGCAAATTCCAAAGCTTTATTTGCATAGATAAAAGAAACATTTTTGAATTTAAAAATAAAAATTGTACAATTTACTACCCATTACATTATTTGTTATAATATTCTAAATATTTGAGAACTTCAAAATATTATGTGTAACATCCAATTGTCATATAAAAGGTGAACAATAAATATACAGGTATATGTACTTTCAATGCTTCAAATGGAGTATCGATTTTCGAATTCACAAAAAACAGAGTTTAGTCATATAAAAGGTGAATGAATTCATTATCAAAAGGATTTGTATTAAAAATTTAATTAATTAATATAGGAGGATCGAAGTTATTTCGACGCGCTTATGTTTTTGTCGTAATAGTTCAGGTCTTCACTGTCTAGGTAAGTCTTAGCTAGATTAGTGCTTGTTTTCGTTTTTTCACATCTGTGATGAGTTGATTATGATATCGTTTTCGAATTGTGCCTATGCTATTTTTGAAGTTGTGCGTTTATTCCTAGTCATGTCTTGATGAATTGTGGTGAAAACCAGATCTGTTTCACTTTGTTTTGGATCAGTTTCTTTGTTGGGATTTTTTTTATGTTGTGGGTGTTCGTGTTTCTTTTTGTTGTGGTTTCATAGTGCTTCGTTACTGCTATGCTAAGGTCCTTCTCAACGATAACCTTGGTTACAGATGAGATTTCCAGCTGCATGCTTGGGGTTTTTATTTTTGCAAAGTGATTAATTTGAAATAGGCTATCAGCTCCTTATAATGTAGACAGTCAAAAATATCAAAACGATTATATATTATTCAACATTTTCTCACCTTTGTAAAAATGGTGAAACCATTAATACAACTTTATAATATCTAAACCATCTAATAAATTTTCCATTCTTGAGCATCATGATAAAAATATAAAAATTTTAAACAAAAATTTCTGTGCAACCCCTAATGTAAGTTTCTGTGCAACCTGTAAATGTATGATAAACATTTTTTTTGTTTTTACATAAATTTCTGTGCATATGTAAGTGCTTATTTATAGCAAGACAACTTTAGCAAGTGCATTTGATATTAATCTCTTACTCTTGTTTTTATTGTTATTTAGAGTTCATTTTTTATCGTTGTCTCGTTAATCCATTATATTGCTGTTAAGATTAATTTTAACCCACTTTCGTTTTCCACATAGAACGAAATAGCTTGATAAAATATTAGTTAAGATTAATTTTTATTGATTGTTTATAATAACCCCCACTGTTTGTTTACAGAACGATTTGAGACAAAAGGCAATCGAAGGGGAATGGACTCCGCATAGACATGATGATGTCTTAAGTCGTTCGCTTGAAAAAAAAGAGCATCCTGGCCGAGTTAGTGGAATCGCTGGAATGGTCGGTATCAAAGACGTATTTGGAGAGGGAGAGAAAACGAAAGGTCCAAGAGGTGTAATATCTACAGATCAGCTATATCTTGTTACCCAAGATTTAAAGACTAAAATGAGGCAAGAAGTGGAGGCTAAAGTGAGCCAAATGCAGTCAACGATGCAATCAATGGTTGAGCAGCAGGTTGCAAACATTATGAACACGATGGGCATGTAGGTACCTGTTGCAGAGAGGGTCGACAACATACATTGCATGATCATCGCAGTAGCCGCCAATTAGTAAACCCTACCATGTTACAAGTTGCAAACGAAATTACTCAAAAGACGGATCCCTTTGCAGAGTTTCTGATAAAAAAATCAAAAGTAGATTTTAATTTTCGTATATGATATGCATTTGGCAAGTGTAAGTGAAAAACAGTGGTTTTGTGCTTTCATTGTAGAAACCAACTAAATGTCATTTAGCAGTGAATGTGGACTCCAAAATTATCATAGTAGGAAGTGGCCGGGTACATCCTGCTTCAAATTCTGATGATTTTTGTCACAATCAACAAATCTTGGCTGATCATGTAAAGGTTAGCGTTGATGCAGTGGAGTCTGGCATGAAGGAACCCCACTTCCGGTTCTAACTAAATATCTCAGCACGATGGGTGAAGCGGTTGGTAGCTTTGTTCAATGGCCTAAAAGTCTCGTGCTTCTAAATAATGATGCGGTAAGTATAAATACCATAATTGATATATGTCTATCTATTTTGACTGGGCAATAATTATGTTTCAGAATGAAAATGCTTATAATAACTATGCATGAACTAATATAACCGGTTTGATCTCATGAACTCATTTAATAATAGTTAAAGTAAAATAGTAACAGTATAGCCATTAATTTAACTGCTATTTTACTAGTAACAATGTTCATAAAAAAACGAATCGACTAAGCTTTACTCATCACAAGGTCTATGTACATTAATCGGTCCTCTAACAAAAAATAATTTCTAAAAGCTTAACCCCAAATTAAATGCATCAATTTTTTTTGCTAAGAGTTGCTGAGTTGAGTAGTAGTGTAGCACCTGGAGTCAAACAAAGTTTCACTCAGCGTACATGCACTTGCGAACATTGTAATGGTTTGTAAGACATACAGCCATAACCATTACAATGTTTCCTGTATTTCTTGTAATGGTTACGGCTCTTTTTTTGGAACTTGTAATGGTTCGCGCTCAACCATTACAAACCAATACAACCGTAAACATTGTAATGGTTACGGCTCTTTTTTTATTTTTTACCAGCTACTATTTTACAGAAAACACAACTACTATCGTCTTACCAGTAACATGTTTTACTAGTTACTACAATAAAAGAAAATACAAGTTGTGATTTGTGAGATGAAATCACATATGTCGATGAAGACGAGACGTGGATGTGCTTGGCGATAGTGGAGATGGTGTAGCGGTAGAAAGAAGGCAAGGAGGAGCAGTTTTGTGCTATGTTTCAGCACAGACGTCTGAGGGATCTTGGTCAGACGTCTATGCCTACAGGGTTTTGGTAACCTGAGAGCATGGACAGACATCTGACATAATTTGGTCAGACGTCTGAGCGGGGTTTCCTGCGGTTTTTACTTGGTCTTTCTGTGACTTATTCTACACATAATTTAGGGGCAAATTGGGTATTTGTCTAGAGCTTCTATTCTCCTATAAAAACAGCATCTAGGGTTGGATTAAAGGCATGGGATTGAGGCCGAATTAATTAGTCCAAGGGTTAGCCATTGTTCTTCATTGTTCTCCTTCTCCAACAAAAGTGTCAGTCATCCAGATATTCTTTCCCTTTCTCAGTAAGGTTATTGATTCTTGTAGTTTGTTTATTGTTGGTTGTTGAACCAGTGTGTGTAAACAAAATTCGTTTTGAGAATCAATAAAGAGGGCGGTTGGGTGGAATATTTTGTGTTTGTGCGTGTGATTTCATATCTGTGTTTGTTTCCATAGAAATCATCTTTAAGTAATTGGGTGAATAAGATCCTGGACGCTTCCGCAATGGCGCAGTTTTTCATAGCAGTTGGTATCAGAGCTTGATCATCGCAAAGCTTAGAGTGATTTTGGAGTGGAAAAATCAATTTTTTTGATGACGGATATGATGGCATTTCCGAAGATGACTGCTTTTGATGGAAGAAATTAGGGGATTTGGAAGCCTAAATGGAGGATGTGCTTTACCTCAATGATCTTCATGATCCGATTGTTGGAAAGGCGGAGAAGCCCTCGGGTGTGGATGAGGGAACGTGGATAAGAAGGCTATTGCCTTGATTCGGAAATACCTTGATGATTCGGTATTCCATCATGTGACTAATTGTGAATCCGCGAAGGATTTGTGGGACAAGTTGGTATCTTTGTATGAGTCGAGGAGTGCTACAAGTAAGGCTTTCCTGGTTCGAAAGCTTGTTCAGCTGAGATTGGATGAAGAGAAGTCTGTTGCTGGGCACCTGAATGAATTTCAAGATGTGATCAATCAATTGGCAAATCTGAAGGTCAATTTTGATGATGAGTTGCAGACTCTTTTGCTGATGAATTCGCTTTCAGAAAGCTGGGAGACTTTGGTTGTTTCATTGAGTAACTCCAATGCTAGTGGAACCATCTCTTTGGAAACGGTACGAAGTAGCCTTTTGAATGAGGAACTAAGGAGAAAAGGGTCGGGTTTTAAATCAATTCAAGGTGAAGCGATGGTAGAAAAGGACTCGGAGAAAGATACAAGAAGGAAGAAGAAAGGGGCTAATGGTAAAGGTGCTTGTTATTATTGTGGAAAGAAAGGTCATATACGCAAGAATTGTTATGTTTATCAGAGGGATAAGAAGAAGGCTGCAGATGGTAATGGAAGTAATAAGGCACAGGCAGATAGTGCTGCAAGTTCCATTAGCGATACTTCTAGTGATGTCCTGTTTAGCGAAGTTAATCCTTGAAAGATGGATTCAGGAGCCAGTTTTCACATTTGTAAGGATGTGAAATGTTTTTCTTCTTATGAGAAGAATGTTGACGTGATTAGAACAACCAATGGAGTAAAGCTACCAGTTTGTGGTATTGGATCTATCCGGTTTCGTATGCATAATGGCGTGGTGAGAGAAGTCTCTGGAGTTAGACATGTGCCCGCTAGTTCGCATAACCTCATTTCTCTCGGTCAGTTAGATCGCCGTGGTTGCACTTATGATACTCGAGGTGGAGTTTTGAGAGTGAATAAGGGTGGTCGTGTTGTGATGGGAGGTGTCTTGGAGGCAGGAAACCTGTATAGATTGGTTGGTTCTATGGTCGAAAGTGGAAGGCGAGTGACGGTTGAAGAACCTAGTCCACAGCAAGGAGGAGAGGTTAATTTGGTCACTACTGATGTGCTAGACAGAGGTCTTCATGTTGATGATGCTCAAGGGGTCCGGAGTGATCAAGGAAGGAGCTCAGGTCAAGTGATAGACGGGTGTCGATGCAGAAAATCCACAAGGTGGAGATCCTTGTGGTATTACAAGCACTTTTAGACCATTGGTATTGCATGGTGCATCTCGAGGGGAAGATGCATCTTTGGCAGGCGGTGGGTTGTGTTTGTAATGGTTTAATTGAGAGTAGGTGTCACTGAAAGAGCTAGATGACTTGTGTGTTGGAAGTTCGTTTAATGTGATGCGATTTCATATCAAGGTGGAGTGTTGTGATTTGTGACATGAAATCACATATGTTGATGACGACGAGACGTGGATGTGCTAGGCGATAGTGGAGATGGTGTAGCGGCAGAAAGAAGGCAAGGAGGAGCAGTTTTGTGCTATGTTTCAGCACAGACGTCTGAGGTATCTTGGTCAGATGTCTGTGCCTACAGGTTTTTGGTAACCCGAGAGCATGGACAGACGTCTGACATAATTTGGTCATACGTCTGAGCGGGGTTTTCAGCGGTTTTGACTTGTTCTTTCTATGACTTATTCTGCAAGTAATGAAGGGGAAATTTGGGTATTTGCCTAGGGCATCTATTCTCCTATAAAAGCAGCATCTTGGGTTGCATTAAAGGCATGGGATTGAGACCGAATTAATTAATCCAAGGGTTAGCCGTCGCTCTTCATTGTTCTCCTTCTCCAACAAAAGTGTCAATATCTAGATATTCTTTCCCTTTCTCAATAAGATTATTGATTCTTGTAGTTTGTTTATTGTTGGTTGTTGAACCAGTGTTTGTAAACAAAATTCGTTTTGAGAATCAATAAAGAGGGTGGTTGGTGGAATATTTTGTGTTTGCGCGTTTGATTTCATATCTGTGTTTGTTTCCATAGAAATCATCTTTAAGTAATTTGGTGAATAAGATCCTGGACGCTTCCGCAAAGGCGCAGTTTTTCATAGCAGTTGGTATCAGAGCTAGATCATCGCAAAGCTTAGAGTGATTTTGGAGTGGAAAAATCAATTTTTTTGATGATGGATATGATGGCGGTTCCGAAGATGACTATTTTTGATGGAAGAAATTGGGGGATTTGGAAGCCTAAGATGGAGGATGTGCTTTACCTCAATGATCTTCATGATCCGATTTTTCAAAATGCGGAGAAGCCCTCGGGTGTGGATGAGGGAACGTGGAAGAAGATGGATAAGAAGGCTATTGCCTTGATTCGGCAATACCTTGATGATTCGGTATTCCATCATGTGGCTAATTGTGAATCCGCGAAGGATTTGTGTGACAAGTTGGTATCTTTGTATGAGTCGAGGAGTGCTACAAGTAAGGCTTTCCTGGTTCGAAAGCTTGTTCAGCTGAGATTGGATGAAGAGAAGTCTGTTGCTGGGCACCTGAATGAATTTCAAGATGTGATCAATCAATTGGCAAATTTGAAGGTCAATTTTGATGGTGAGTTGCAGACTCTTTTGCTGATGAATTCGCTTTCAGAAAGCTGGGAGACTTTGGTTGTTTCATTGAGTAACTCCAATGCTGGTGGAGCCATCTCTTTGGAAACGGTACGAAGTAGCCTTTTGAATGAGGAACTAAGGAGAAAAGGGTCGGGTTTTAAATCAATTCAAGGTGAAGCGATGGTAGAAAAGGACTCGGAGAAAGATACAAGAAGGAAGAAGA
Organism: Allium sativum; assembly: GCA_030737875.1. Lineage (NCBI taxonomy): Eukaryota > Viridiplantae > Streptophyta > Magnoliopsida > Asparagales > Amaryllidaceae > Allium > Allium sativum. Next base: position 312,924,420 of record CM060922.1, on the reverse strand, counting down.
AAGGGGCTAATGGTAAAGGTGCTTGTTATTATTGTGGAAAGAAAGGTCATATACGCAAGAATTGTTATGTTTATCAGAGGGATAAGAAGAAGGCTGCAGATGGTAATGGAAGTAATAAGGCACAGGCAGATAGTGCTACAAGTTCCATTAGCGATACTTCTAGTGATGTCCTGTTTAGCGAAGTTAATCCTTGGAAGATGGATTCAGGAGCCAGTTTTCACATTTGTAAGGATGTGAAATGTTTATCATCATATGAGAAGAATGTTGACATGATTAGAACAACCAATGGACTAAAGCTACCAGTTTGTGGTATTGGATCTATCCGGTTTCGTATACATGATGGCGTGGTGAGAGAAGTCTCTGGAGTTAGACATGTGCCCGCTAATTCGCATAACCTCATTTCTCTCTGTCAATTAGATCGCCATGGTTGCACTTATGATACTCGAGGTGGAGTTTTGAGAGTGAAGAAGGGTGGTCGTGTTGTGATGGGAGGTGTATTGGAGGCAGGAAACCTGTATAGATTGGTTGGTTCTGTGGTCGAAACTGGAAGGCGAGTGACGGTTGAAGAACCTAGTCCACAGCAAGGTAGAGAGGTTAAGTTGGTCACTGCTGATGTGCTAGACAGGGGTCTTCATGTTGATGATGCTCAAGGGATCCAGAGTGATCAAGGAAGGAGCTCAGGTCAAGTGATAGACGGGTGTCGATGCAGAAAATCCACAAGGTGGAGATCCTTGTGGTATTACAAGCACTTTAGACCATTGGTATTGCATGGTGCATCTCGAGGGGAAGATGCATCTTTGGCAGGCGGTGGGTTGTGTTAGTAATGGTTTAATTGAGAGTAGGTGTCATTGAAAGAGCTAGATGTCTTGTGTGTTGGAAGTTCGTTTGATGTGATGCGATTTCATATCAAGGTGGAGTGTTGTGATTTGTGACATGAAATCACATATGTTGATGACGACGAGACGTGGATGTGCTAGGCGATAGTGGAGATGGTGTAGCGGCAAAAAGACGGCAAGGAGGAGCAGTTTTGTGCTATGTTTCAGCACAGACGTCTGAGGTATCTTGGTCAGACGTCTGTGCCTACAAGGTTTTGGTAACCCGAGAGCATGGACAGACGTCTGACATAATTTGGTCAGACGTCTGAGCGGGGTTTTCTGCGGTTTTGACTTGGTCTTTCTGTGACTTATTCTGCAAGTAATGAAGGGGAAATTTGGGTATTTGCCTAGGGCTTCTATTCTCCTATAAAAGCAACATCTTGGGTTGGATTAAAAGCATGGGATTGAGACCGAATTAATTAATCCAAGGGTTAGCCGTCGTTCTTCATTGTTCTCCTTCTCCAACAAAAGTGTCAGTACCTAGATATTCTTTCCCTTTCTCAATAAGATTATTGATTCTTGTAGTTTGTTTATTGTTGGTTGTTGAACCAGTGTGCGTAAACAAAATTCGTTTTGAGAACCAATAAAGAGGGTGGTTGGGTGGAATATTTTGTGTTTGCGCGTGTGATTTCATATCTGTGTTTGTTTCCATAGAAATCATCTTTAAGTAATTGGGAGAATAAGATCCTGGACGCTTTCGCAAGGTGCAGTTTTTCATAACAGTAACATGTTTTACCTTTATTTCCCTATTAGCAATCTACGATATTAATGGTTATGGCTCTTTTTCCTTTTAGTTGGCTTTTCTCTCTCTTTTTGAATGGATAATAACATCAAGCACCTTAAACAATTTTGAACTAGGGGTCTCAACCATGCAAGAGCGTGATCGGAAGTAATGACAAGGTCAGTACTGCAATAAGAAATGAGTCTACAAAGCGCAATACAATCGTGGATGAAGAGATCCTCAAAACGTTAACGAAATATTGTCGGTATTTTCATGACCTGGTAGTTCAAGCGCCATCAGATGATAACATCATTAATGCAATTCAAGTGAATTCGGATTTACTAAAGAGCGATGAGGACTTTGAAATCAATATCACAAATGATGACATTGTACAATTCCTTAACATGGCGTGGTTAAATGTATCATGGTTACAAATTTGCATCATGTAAGCATTTTCACTCGTACATGCAGACTACTTAATATCATTACTTTGCCAAATATCATGGTTACATGTCGTGTTTCCATGCTAAATTAATATTGTACAATGTGTAGGTGGTTAAATCATAGCTTCAACGATCTCGAAGTGAAGAGCATCGGGTTTATGTGTCCTGATAAGCTTTCCCAATTGTGGAAATCTCCAAACGCGACTAATTCATATATCCTCCACACATGGCGTGAGTCACAATCAAAAAAATTCTCTTTGCCCCGCATTACGAAGAGTATATAAACAAAAAACCTTTAATTTTATAACTACTTCATAAATTTGCTACTAATTTTAACCTTCTATAAATTTTATACTATAGGAAACATTGTCTACTGCTTGTTTTTCATCTACAAAACAATGAGGTTTATATTTTTGATCCTCGGGCCGAAAGAAGGCGTAGTTTGGGAATTAAAGCACAAGTCAATGTGTAAGTTGTAGAATATCAGTTATAGTTTTATGAAACAAACCGTTGTTTTAATAAGAATTTCTGATTTTGTCGTTATTCAATTTGTGTTAACATTTTCTTGCATGTGTAGGGCATTTAAACTTTATAAAGTATGTGGCAGCAAGTCTCAAGGAACCTCGACCTTGACATGGGAAAATGTTACGGTGATTGATTTTCTAACATATAACAATTGTATGTCATTTGAGATAAAAATTCATTTTGAACTGACCACTAAGTTTCTTTACTATTCTTGTAGTGTCCTAAACAATCTAAATCAATGGATTGTGTTTATTATGTGATGAGGTATATGTATGAAATAGTCAAAAATCACCATCAAAGCATTGATTTAGACAAGGTACCACTTTAGTTTTTTCTATTTTCTTTTTCCTTCATTTTTAATGTTAAATAATTATATGATTCAAGTTTCAAAACAATCTCTTAATTGCAGGACTTTGTACAAGATTGTTCTTATAGCCAACAAGAGATGGATGAAATTCAGGATCATTTATCTATTTATATCATGAAAAACTGGATTTAGTTGTCCTTTCATTCAGTGGAGGTGGCATTAGAGGGGTAAGTTCCGCATTACACTTTCTGTAGTTTTTCATTTTTATTGTTTTTTGTTGAATACTACATCCATATTGAAACAACATTAAAAATCGGCAACACTTACTGATAGACTACTGAAAAACATTTGATAATCATATTGAAATTTAAGTTTTAGCATCTGTAAATAAATTAGATTTGGTAGGTTGGTTACTTTGGTGGTATGCGCCCAGCACATGGATACAGTGAATGGACTGAGCCCGAGTCCAGGTGCTAATTGTTTCACCTTCAAAATGTGTTAATTAGTTTTGGTCTATTTTTTTTCTCTGGTCTACACCCAACCACTTGAAATTGCAGGAGTCACGGAATGTGATAGCATATTTTATCATAAATATCCTCTAGGAAAAATATGCCAAGGAGTTAGATGTCTAATTAATTGATATTATTTCATAACAGTGTGAATAAGCCATGCTAGGAGCTTCCAAGAGCCAAGATGGAGGGGTAAAATTAATATATTGATATTTATGTGTGAGTGTTTTAGGTAGAATAAACTAGGTGAAGGGGGAGATATATAAAAGTGACAGAAACATGGTTAAGTGAACTGAGTACTTATATAATTACTTTTAGTTTTAAAGTCACGCTACTTAATTTAAACTAATTAAGACAATTTATTTTAATCATGACGTACACTGAAGAATCCAAAGAATGCAATGAATTGGCAGCTGGAAAATGATTCATCATTTATCATATAATATCACATGATTTCTGCCAACTATGAATACAAGTTTCCATTATAATAACTACTATCAAAATTCCATGATTTGTGTATAAGACAAACTCACTGGCAGGTAAACTCATAGAAAAGTAAATATAAAAGAAACTCATGAAAAACTAAACTAAATGTAGAAGAGAAATGTTATGACACACTAGTTTTTGAAAAACTGATAATTGGCTAAAACTGAAAAACAAACTAGCATTCATTTGTATAATACACAGCGAACCATAATAAGATTACATACACCCTAAATTCAAATTTATTATGCAAATGATTCAGTAAATTTCAAGCAATAAACATCAACTCTATAACAATAAATTACTGTGGTTTTCAAGTGATTCTTTCTTCGATTTTCCTCAGTTACTTTTGTTTCTGTTTGCTCGGGACAATGGAGGGATAAACTGAAAAGGATACAATTTGAAATAAAATTATTTTCTTCTCCGCTATTTGGAAAATAATAAAAGAAAGGAAAACTCAAAACTCAAGATCATCGTATTTAAAAATTTAAAAATCCTAAAATTTAAATCAAGTTTCAAATCAAATATCTCCCTTTACGATTAATTTATATTCCGATGTAAAACTAGCTAATATAACGTGCATTAGTAAAATCATTCAATTCAAATTGATATAATTGATTTATTCGGTATACCTATTTAATCTACAGTTCCAATTCCAATCAGTTTCAAACAAAATAAAATCATAACAAGAGAGAAAATGAAGTTTTAAGCTTAGACATGGATGCTCAAAAATAAAAATTAATTTCAAACTGTGTGCAAAAACCTCAAACATGAATTTTTTGAATCTACAATTTACTATATAAATTCCATTTCCATTTAAGGTTTGTATTTTTTTGTTTTACGATTGAAATCCCATTTGAAAACCTTGCATAAAATGAAAGCAACCAGGATAATAAGTTTCTAGAAACCCTCAACAATTTTTAAAATATTGAAGCAAGTTCTTTTTGGTCAAAACTGGATTTTCTTTAAGAATTATATACGCACACAAGAGATTGTTCAAAGTAAGTATGTACCTGAGATATGCATCCACCCAGTGCAAATTAGCTCCACCAATTGGTTCTTTCAATGCAGTAAAAAAAAGGAGAAATAACAACACATCTACTATCTTACCAGGAGATAAGCGATATCCTGTCATTACTATTTTACAAGCAGACGTTAATTTTTCCAGTTTTGGGCATCACATGTTAATTCCCTGTCTCGAAGGTTATTTCCAGTTTTGGGTAGCACAAAATCATTTGAAAGATATGCCAAATTTTAAACTCCCTGTCTCGAAGGTTACTTCCCTGTAACATATGTTTACCTCCCTGTCTCGAAGGTTATTTCTAGTTTTGTGACACATAATTATAGAAAGGGACAAATAATCAACTCATACCATTCAGAAAATTAACTTAAAAATTAAACATTAACAGCCCGGTCCATTGTAATTGATTTTTCAAATTGACGATCCTGAAGTGCAGGCAACTACCATAATCATTGAAACACAATTTTCCTCGATTTTCTGCCCTTTTAAAATGAATTTATTGCTCCCGATGACTCTTACGAATTCTGGCTGGTGCCATAATCAGTTAAACACAGTTTTGCGTCCCTATTTTCCCGATGACTCCATAGATAAATATGCAAATTTGGAGTATTATGTGCAATATCACATTGCTCGCTTGAACCGCTAACAAGCGTGTTACTGCATTGAAAGAAGGGATCGTTTATAAATTCTTTTGCAGATGATCTCTATCAAGTGCAGCAGGTCTTTTACCCTGTACGTGCAATAGAGCGAGTATCAAATATAATTTCCAATGTGTATGTGTGTGTGAGTGTAGAGAAAGGAGGGAGGAAAGGAAGGTAGGGTGCGCATGCACGCGCACACACACACACAAAAGTACCATTTTTTTTGGCACAAGGAAAAACATCGTGCAAATTTTTGCTGCAAGGACAAACTTAGGAAGTGAATGAAATGGGGGCAGCTTAACGAACGATTTTTTGGAAGTCGATAATCAGCCCGGTCCATTCAGAAAATGTTCGAGTTATTGCTATAATTTCCATTGTAATTGTTAGTATTAATTATGCCTTGATGTGGAATAATTTGATCGTTTCTTCGCCATCGCTCGATGATGTATTATTGTTAGCTAATTCTTCACGGTTCATTATAATTTTATGATAACTGGTCCATTATAATTTTATGATTACTGGTCTATGTAGAATCAAAAGTGAATTTTATGCATCAAAAGTGATTACAGTACAATTATAGTCAACTTATATTTGGTTATTTCCAGTTGGCGATTTTTACACAGTATAAGTTTTTATTTGTAAACTGACCAAGATGTTTTATTGATCTCTCAGGTGCAGGGCTTTAGGAAGTTAACCCACATGTCAAGCATTTCGGAATCTTAACTCTTTCAGCATATGCATATGTAACCCTTCATGATTAATACTTTTAAGTTTGTTTTTGTAATTGTAGTGTACTGCTGTTAGTAGATATTTGGTTGTGTTATGGATTTGTGTTGTTCTATTTGATGGGTTTCAGATTTAACTTGTGTATTTGTGTTCTGGTAAGCCTAAATGGATCAATTTAAAAAAAAAATGCGTCTGGTGTGTGCACAAAGCAAACGCAAATTCCCAAACCGTTGCATCTGTTCGAATAACTAAGCAGATGCAAATGCATTGAATAATACACCTGCTATACATAGTTTGCATCTAACGGAATACTAAGTGGACGCAAATATTTTGAGAATTAGCGTCTGTTGTAGGACATGTGGGACGCAAATACATAGCATTTGCGTCTGCTGAAAGTCAGTTGCAATTAATTTTTAATATTTGCATCCATCTCATTTGCATCAGCCCGGAGTTAGACGCAAATTGGTGAAAAACGCAGACGCAAATGCCCTGTTTTGTACTAGTGAGAGTTTTGCCTTATAATAGCCAAACATGCTTGGTACATTTAAAACAAATCATTTTGATATTATTGTAGTGTAAAGTGTATAAAAACAGCTTCAAATATAAATGTATCAATCATAGATGGCATAGTGCCCCATCCCACTATGTCGCCATACTAGGCTCTACAAATAAAACCGAACGTCACATATTGGAAGTTGGATTTCCATCTGTGAACCAAGGCAAGGGATTGTCCTTACCGCTTCGAGACGCTCTAGCTTGCCCCTCAGGATTAGAGCTCGATTGACCCTTGGAACGTCAGGGCCGATCCACCCGAAGTGCAAAGGGTGAATTAAAATGCCTGAACATGCGTTTCCCCGCCCTATGGGGGTGTAAGTATGGTCTGTGTAAAGATCATATCATCCACTGGCCCCGCAGTTCCGATATTTCCGAGGCGCCTCGCTATTCATCATCCACCTAAGTAAAACGTCAGGGCATGCAAAACCCTGACAGCACTCCTAGCTAGAAAGAAACGTATGCCCTCCTTGATGTCCTGTCCCGTTTCTGGTTCACACCGGGGTGTGAGGCTCACGAATTAACACTATACACAAAGCTATGCTATATTAAAGCCGTGCTTTGATCATCAACCACAAGACTCTGCTTTTCAACAGAAGCCTTGATCCTTTGCATCTCAGCATGCCACATAGGAAATTCACGCTATGCAACTGATGTCTATCAATCACATAGAATGAAATCTGATGTCAGACACACATCCATTTACAAGTTCGTTATGGGTCTGAATGAAACCAGAGGCACCTTATTCCTTGTCCCGTATGTCCAATACAGGAGAGAGGTCCTCGCATATCCGGTCGATCTCCAAGTACGTCTGGAGCGATCACTACTTATTACCTTGTCTTGGGTGTACAACCCAATCAAGACATCAGTAATCATCCAAACGATGTGAAGACCCCCAGTCTTTAACCACCGTCTTCATCCTCGACATATCGTCGAATCAGTTATTTAGAATGGGATAAACCCAGTCCTTCTGAATAACTCGCATATATAATAAGCAAGTGCTATAAAAACACAACATACGCCTCATTCCAATTCTGCATATTCTTTTATTTAAATATTCATATCCTTTGAGAAAGGCTCCCATTAATTTTATCAAAGATAAATTCTTTAAATTTATTCTTTATTCTTCCTTTGGATATCAATTCAAACCAAATTATGGTTTATCCAAACTAGTCGGGATTAACGCACCTTACCGAAGTAATCATTTGTTATATTTCCCAATTCCAACCTATTCATCCCATGAAGAAAAACCGGTAGTACTTCATATCTATCACCACGGTGTTATCGGTAAAGTTAATTACCATTTCACGTTCAAATCTTATTAAAAATTTAACTATCGCTTGGAGTAAAACTGGTGCTACTCCATTCTCGATCATTTCAGTATTTTGATAATTTAAATTATCACATTCTCTTTTTCAATCTAATTAAAGATTCATTAAAACTCCAATTCAGTTTTAATCTCAAAAATCATTACCTAATGATTATTCAAAGTTAAGAAATTAATCTAATCTCTAACCCGGTTAAAGAACTAATGTCATTTAAAACACAGTTCACGATAAACCCAAAATCCTGTTCCATTAATTATGGAATCTACACGGAAAAACAGATCAATATATATAATTGATATAAACTTCCATATCCAACCGATAACATAAATGGAATAACGACAAAGCCTCTTAAATTCCATATATAGTAATAGTCTTCCTCCACAGAATTTCACTTCGATTATTACCGAATCGAATTCCATTTCATTCCAAATTATTTTATTAAACTGGATAACCTTTCTTTGGAAATTTCCCCTAAATCTTAATTAAAAGATTTATAAATTCCAAATCATATTTCACTATGAATCAGGTTAAAGAACGAATGTCGTTAAAAACACAGTTCACGATAAACCCAATTCACATTCCATTTTCAATTCCAATTAAATGTTAACTAATTGAGAATTCTTTTCTACATCTTAATTAAAAGATTCACTCTTTTCACATGGGTTTTAAGAACAGTGTTACTGAAGACCCCATCCCACCAGTCTCTAATCGTAAATTAGTAAGAGAACAAGCCCATAAGTATTAATCCCGAAGGCCGAAACTAACATCAGATCAATACCCAGGAAACCATTCAACTTAGCTAATCTCTAGTTAGTTTCTAAGTTACTTAATTCCATTGGGTTTAAGTACAGTATTATTAAACATACCATTCATGACAAACCCAAAATCTCACTCCATTGTTAATCAGGTTAAAGAACAAGTGTTATTTAAAACACCGTTCACGATAAACCCAAAATCCCATTTGATATTAAATATAAGGCTCTGAATAGCAAATATATCCGCTTATATTCAATATCAAATTCTACAACCAACAAATATCGTATTGGAAATAACAATATAAATATATCTTTCAAATTTCCATAACAATATATGTATAATCACGAAATCCAACATCAAAATATTCTGATGACGATTTCGATTCAAATCCATTCCAATTTATATATTGGAGATCCTGGTTATTTTTAAAACCATTCCAAATCCAATTTATTTTATTTAAAAATTATTGGATTTCAAATCTAGTTAATAACTAGTTCATTTTGTTAAAAATATATTTTTATCTTTTCAAATGTGGAATTTTTCATCCCAATTCTTTCCAATCATTTATTATGATTTTACACAAATTATTAATATTTTTAATAATTTTATTAAGGCCCGTACAATCGATTTCCATAAACGGCCATCGAACTGCACTTATAATGACCTTTTCCAAATTTGTTTTGGACATAATTCCAAATCCAACCCTTAGATTTCAAATTACTTGTATTCGTTAGAAAGCTCTTTTCGATACGAACCCAATGGTTCCTGTTTCAGAGATTCCGACGGTCGGATCTCCAGTAATTTCAATTCGAAGTCAATGGTCGAAATTCGCGAACTGCCGCGGCGCAGCGCGTTCCATTCAGGCCACTAAATATATATAATATGTATATTTCATCGATTTCAATTTAAGGCGTATTTTATAAATTGTTTTAACTTCATTACGATTTCAACTTCATATTCAATTTTAAATCAAAATTGAATATTCCATGTCATTAATATATAAATGAACATATTTTCAAACATCAGATTTTAAATTACTTTCATTTCGATATTCATTATAAAAATGGACAAAATCGATATAAATATCGTTCACATCCAAATGGCATTAATTTAACCAACATGGCTTTATATATTTAAATATTTTCGTGTCCATCCCAAATTGGACATCAAAATCAGATTTTGATCTTTTGCTGGTTATTATTTTAAAATATTCATTATTCTGAAATAATCGTTATTTTAAAATATTCCTTATTTATGAATTGGAATCAGACAAAGTCAATTACCATATAATGTTGATTATATGGATTGCATACAACACATGTATAGAACAATAATCAAACACATTCAACCATCATCCAGAGTGCATTACACAACTGCATAAGCGTTAAATATAAATAATTAACGCTTACAACAGCCTGTCAACCAATCGATTGACATACAACTAAATATTGGGATTAGTGTATGTCCAATATCATCCCAATACCCGTGTGGGGTTTTCAAACAACAAACACTGATTATTATTTGTGCGGTTGGGCGATGTGTAAAATATATCGTTCCAATCCATATCAGTCAAATGCGTGTACATAAACAAATCGTCCGATTTGTAAATGAATATTTATTTTATTCATATACACGTTATAAATTATATTTTTGACTATAAAATATTTATTTCAACTCATGAATATTTTATACAGTCCATTTATATAATAAAAATGATATTTTTATTCTTCAAATATTTTATTCAATATATGAATATTTTACATAGTCCATTTCACATCACAATCAATTTCAACAACACAATATAATCAAACAAACAAGTCTTCCATGGTCTATGGACGACGGGGATCAGTTCATATATGCAGTTATAAAATAAATAACTGTATAGAAATAATTTTATTGAGAAGTTCTAACCGTGGTCGGTTTTGAAATTGTTAAAAACGATTATTTTAATTAAATTAAACTTGGTGTTTAATTTAATCAAAATTTGCGTCTGCTTCTATTTTCATTTTGCACTGCTCCATGTTGTAGTGCTCGTCCAAAGGATTCCAATGCATCTGAATTTGTCCATTTCTGATTTCGTTTGCAAAAGTTAAGAAGGTCCGAACATTTAAACAATTTAAATATAATTAATTAATTTAAATTCCACTTAACCCTTAAATTAATTCCTCCCCTTCCATCGTTGAATTTGCTGAACCAAAGAAACCAACCCGTCGCTAAAAAAAAATTCCCCATCGCCCTCTATTCCGGCCACTGGCCAATGATCAGAAATTTCCCTTCCACTCGCCATGACGTCGCCCACCATTCCCCTCCCTCGCCTCGAAGTTCAAACCTCCCAGCGCACCGATAAATGGACTGGAAACCGTCGACTTTCTGGTCAAATTTTAGCCAAACCGCGACAGTATAAATGATCATAACCGTTAAGAATATAGATCTCAACGAGATCTTTGATTTTTCCTTTGGTGGCTTTCAATAATTTTGAACGAATTTGGATATTTTCGGCGATGAATTTGGGATGATTTTATTCTCCCGTTTACTTTAGGAGGCGACTGATACAATGGAAATTAGGGTTTCCATCTTAGGCTGTTTATATATTTACAAGTGTGAACCCGTGCTTCGCACACGGATCAGTGCAAGTATTTGTATAAACTTTCGAAGTTGACAACTGAAAATTACTCTCATTCATTAAACATTCAGCAGAAAGCAACCTGGAACCTTGATGAATAGAATTGCATGTATTTATCAAATGAAACTTGCAAAAAAAGACATGTTATTATTCGCATTCGTATTACTCTCTTATTCTTAATCATTAATCATGTGTGGACAACAGAGTTATGCATACGGAAAACCAAAATCAAGTCATTATGTTCTTAAATTTAAGCCAGACTAATTGGCAATCGTGGTCATATTTACAATGTGAGGAATAAAGCAGGATTCGCAATTTTATACTAAAGCCCAAACACAACATGGGGATAGAATTTGCATTTAAAACATTAACATATAAGATGAATTAGTAATATAATATAATTCAGTCAAACGTAGGAAAGTCAACATTAGACTGTAATAACCTAATTGTTTTAGTAATTAAATGAAGCATCAATAGTACATACGATGGGCAGTTTATGCGTTAAAACGACCTCAAACTAAATGCATCTTGTTTCCAACTGCTGAAAATATCTCTTTACCTTTTGTAAACTGATTAAGAACTGAAGATGCATAATAATAATAAAACTTCAATTGAACCAACCATAGTACACGTTCATACATCAGAACCACAGTAGCAGCAATGCAAAAATGTAATGAAATGCATGCATGTTGTTATAAAACAACATATATAACAAGTTTACTTAAATAACATCATGAAAAGAGAAGAAAAACTGCATTTTGTTTCCATCGAAGCGCAAGACAGTCCAAGCAGTGTAAGTGTATAACTTCCTTAACTTGAGTTTAGCAGCTTAAATCAACCAAGAAGGGAGAGTTTTCTGAATAGAAGATCATTTTAACTTCTTGTCATTCCTATTCAATAAAAATATGCAACACATCAGAATATTTACTGTAAGATTAATGAGTAAACAATTAAATTTGATAGGGTGAAAAAAATGTCCATATGTGAATACTTTACCACTTGGAAATTACTCTGCAATAATAGTTTACTGCCATATGAAATGTCCAAGTGATAAGCATACAATGAAATTGTAGTGCAAAATCAGAGATTTGGGCAGCGAAATATGAATTAACCCAATGATCTAGTCTGTCAACAATTTCAACAACGCCAAAAATAAAAACAAGTGGCACAAATTTATAGAGAGAACAAAAATAGAGGAAAGAGCACACCAATTTTTAACGTGGTTCGGCTTTGCCTACGTCCACGGAGACCCAACAACCTTTATTTCTCAGTGAAGAAATGAGTACAACAGATTATAATAGAGAGAAGACTAATGGTGGATTACTCTTTTTTTTTTATACAATAACATGACCCCTAATTATATAGGGATTTCTTGGAGATAAAGAATAGAAGTTTCTAGGACATGAAGAAAAATAAATATCTTCCTTGATTTGATTGGAGCATAAATGGATGGCATAATTATGGTCTCAATCTCTTTCCTTTTCTTCATCAATTGATTGATTGGCCTATTAATTATTTTTCTTCCAAAAAAAAAATCTTCCTCTTATCCCTTTCCACAAACAAGCCAATTAATTGATTGACAATCGGTCAATTTCTTTCCTTCTCCACTAATATTTGAATCATTAATTTCAACACTCCACCTTGATTCAAATATGGCAATCTTTCTTCATTAACTCATCTTCAACAATCAACATAGAAGTTGTTGGGCCCAGCGCCCCATGGTGCTCAAGTAACAGGAAGCAAACTGATCAAGTTTGAGCAATGCTCAAACTTGTCCTTTGGAAGTGACTTGGTCATCATATCTGAAGGATTATCTGAAGTACCCACCTTCAATAGTTTGATCTTGCTTCTTTCTTCCTCAAGCATAAGAAAGAAGCCTCTAACATCAATGTGCTTTGTCCGTGAACTATAAGCCTGATTCTCAACAAGATGAATCGCACTCTGACTATCTGAAAATAGCTCCACTGTCCGCTGCTCCATTGAAAGATCATCCAACAACTGAAGTAAGTACAATCCTTCCTTTGTTGCTTCCACAATCGACATTAACTCTGCTTCGGTAGTCGACAAAGCTACGATTGACTGCAACTTTGATCTCCACGAAATCGGGCCTATGCCAAGTGTAAAAACATAGCCCGACACCGACTTCCGTCCATCTCTATCCCCAGCATAATCTGAATCACAGTATCCTCTAAGAGAGATGTCTCCATCTACTCCACCATATAACAAGCCAACTGAAGAAGTGCCACGAAGATATCTGAGTATCCACTTCACTGCTTGCCAATGCTCTTTACCTGGGTTAGACATATATCGACTGACAACACCAACTGCATGAGCTAAATCAGGCCTTGTGCATACCATAGCATACATAAGGCTTCCAACCGCACTAGAATAAGGAATATTATACATATCCCTTTTGTCTTCATCCGATGTGGGACACATATCTTTGGATAGCTTGAATTGAGAGCCTAATGGAGTAGCCACCGGTTTAGCATTCTCCATACCGAATCGAGATAGGACTTTCTCGATGTATTGAGTTTGAGTGAGCCTCAAAACTCTTTGCTTTCTATCCCTCTGAATATTCATCCCCAAAATTCTTTGTGCATTTCCCAAATCTTTCATCTCAAATTCCTTACTGAGCTCCATTTTCAACTCCGAAATTTTTGACATACTCTTAGAAGCTATCAACATATCATCAACATAAAGTAACAAATAGATGATATCATCATTACAATTTTTAAAATAGACACATTGGTCCTTAAAGCTTCTAGAGTAACCATGTGAGATCATAAACTTATCAAATTTCTTATACCACTGTCTAGGAGACTGTTTTAAGCCATAAAGAGATTTGTTAAGTTTACAAACATGACCTGGCCTGCTGCTATCAATGAACCCTTCTGGCTGCTGTAGATAAATGTCCTCCTCAAGATCACCATGCAAGAATGCTGTCTTGACATCTAGTTGTTCCAACTCCATGTCAAAGTGAGCAACCAATTCCAAAAGAATGCGAATGGAAGTATGTCTAACGACTGGAGAAAAAATATCATGAAACTCCACATCTTTCTTCTGAACATAACCCTTCGCCACTAATCTTGCTTTGTACCTCAAGTCACCATTGCCGCCATCTTTCACCTTATAGATCCATTTACATCCAATTGCTCTCTTGCCGGAAGGAAGTGGCACTAAATCCCAAGTGTGATTTTTGTGCAAAGACTCAATCTCCTCCTCCATTGCTACTAGCCAACTGGAGTTATCAACTGAACTAATGGCATCTTTGTAGTCTCTTGGTTCATCATGAAATATGCTTAATGCATAAGCTGCCATGTCATCAAAGTCAATATCTTCAATGCTTAATCCCACAAAATCATCAAGCCATGTAGGTCTTTTCTTCTCTCTCGTTGGTCGAGTTTGAATTTGAGCTCCACCTTGAGATTGATCTTCTATCTCTTCCCTATCAACCACGGTGTCATCTGAATCACCATTTTTACTTGTATGGAAGTCTGATGATCTGCCTTGTGTTTGGTATTCTGAATTTGTCCTCTCAACATCATCATTAACTGAAGAAGAAGGCTCCACCTTCAACATAGCCTTCTCATCAAATGTAACATGCCTGCTAGTAACAATCTTCTGGGTAGTAGGACACCACATCCTATAACCCTTAATTCCTTTCTTATAACCAAGAAAAATACACTTGCGCGATCTTGGATCCAACTTCCCTTTGCTCTCATGCACATAAGCTGGACAACCAAACACTCTGAGAAAGGAATATGATACAGGCCCTCCCTTCCATACTTCTTCAGGAATCTTCATATCTATGGCGGTAGAAGGTGTGCGGTTGATAAGGAAAACCGCCGTAGATAATGCTTCTGCCCAAAATCTCTTATTTAATCCTGCAGTCAGCCGTAAGCAACGAGTTCTTTCCAACAAAGTCCGATTCATTCTCTCTGCAACCCCATTTGACTGAGGGTCTCCTGGTGTGGTGTAGTGTCTTTTGATTCCCTCGGACTCACAAAATTTGATGAATTTTTGAGAAGTGAATTCACCACCATTATCTGAACGAAGAACCTTCACTTTCTTTCCAGACTGCTTCTCAACAAGAGATTTCCAACTTTGAAACCTATCAAAAGTTTCATCTTTGGACTTCATAAAGTAAACCCATACTTTTCTAGAAAAATCATCAACAAATGAAACGAAATACCTGGCTCCTCCATAAGATAGGCATGGTGCGGGGCCCCAAACATCAGTATGAACATACTCTAAAACATCTTTAGACTTATGCTCTGCAATGCCAAAAGAAACCTTCGTCTGCTTTCCAAGTACACATCCTTCACAAAAGTCAAGTTTTGAATGATGAACACCGTCAATCAAGCCTCTCTTTCTCAATACTTCTAAACTGCGCTCTCCAATGTGGCCCATACGAAAATGCCACAATCTGGTAGAATCGGAATCAACTGAATCAATAACTGAAGCAGACTCCACAACAGCAGTTGTACCCTTCAGCAAATACAGATTTCCAGCTTTTACCCCTTTCATCACTATCAATGAGCCATTTGTAATTTTTAATGAATCTTTTTCTATTACACACTTTAAGCCAAAATTGCACAATGCTCCAATGGAGATCAAACTACGCCTTAAATCAGGCACATGCCTGACATCACATAAAGTGCGAACAACACCATCAAACATCCTGATTTTTACTGTTCCAATACCAATCATGCGACAAGCAGCATTATTTCCCATGAGAACCTCTCCTCCATCAAACTGACGATAAGTGGAAAAAACGTGCCTATCCGGTGTCATGTGATAGGATGCACCCGAGTCAATAATCCACATAGTGCTCTTCATAGGAGAGGCAGAGGCTGTAAAAATGCCAGGATCATTATCTGAATCTGATGTCTCCGCCGTAGATGCTGAAGCCTTCTGGGGAACATCTTTGTTTTTATTCTCCAACTTGGGGCAATTTGCAATATAATGTCCAGGTTTTCTGTAATAATGACAAACTCCCTTCCGAGCTCCTCTTGACTGAGATCCGGACTTAGCTCTGTCTCCACCATATTTGGGTCTACTTTGACTTCTTCCTCTCTGTGCAACAAGGCTTTCAGAATCATTCTCCATGCTCATGCTTGCCAACTTTCCTCTCAACATCTCATTATGCAAATTTGTCTTCACATCCTCCAAGCAAATAGACGAACGCCCATAGATCATAGAGTTAACAAAAGTGTTATACTCTGCAGGCAAAGAACATAAAAGAATAACAGCTTGCGCCTCATCCTCAATCTTTACATCAGCTGCTCGAAGATTCATGACAAGTGTGTTGAGGGCATCTATATGAGCAAATACATCTGTTCCAGGCCTCATTTTGAAAGAATAAAGTTGTTGCTGTAAGATGATGCGGTTGGTGAGAGACTTGTCGTAGAACTTTCTCTGAAGAGCATCCCACAATTCCTTAGCAGTTTTCACATGAGAAAACTCTCTAAGTACTTCGTCAGAAAGGCTAAGTTGGATGGTAGTAAGAGCATCCTCTTCCAATTCTTCTAACTCTTCAGGTGGTAATTTCTTCAATTTCTCTGGATCTGAGACAACTTTAAATGTCCTCTCTTTCTTTAACACCGCTTCCATCTTCATCTTCCATGTGCCAAAATCCCCCTTTCCATCAAATCTAGCAACTCCATAATTTGTAGCGCTTCTACCACCGTTATTCTTTGCGGAATTTGACATGGTTGAAAAAGTCTTTGAACAGGACGACTGGCTCTGATACCA
This sequence comes from Allium sativum, assembly GCA_030737875.1. NCBI lineage: Eukaryota > Viridiplantae > Streptophyta > Magnoliopsida > Asparagales > Amaryllidaceae > Allium > Allium sativum. The sequence goes on along the minus strand of CM060922.1, from coordinate 312,907,153 downwards.
ATCTGTAGTGCAAAATCAGAGATTTGGGCAGCGGAATATGAATTAACCCAATGATCTAGTCTGTCAACAATTTCAACTACGCCAAAAATAAAAACAAGTGGCATAAATTTATAGAGAGAACAAAAATAGAGGAAAGAGCACACCAATTTTTAACGTGGTTCGGCTTTGCCTACGTCCACGGAGACCCAACAACCTTTATTTCTCAGTGAAGAAATGAGTACAACAGATTATAATAGAGAGAAGACTAATGGTGGATTACTCTTTTTTTTTTTATACAATAACATGACCCCTAATTATATAGGGATTTCTTGGAGATAAAGAATAGAAGTTTCTAGGACATGAAGAAAAATAAATATCTTCCTTGATTTGTTTGGAGCATAAATGGATGGCATAATTATGGTCTCAATCTCTTTCCCTTTCTTCATCAATTGATTGATTGGCCTATTAATTATTTTTCTTCCAAAAAAAAAATCTTCCTCTTATCCCTTTCCACAAACAAGCCAATTAATTGATTGACAATCAATCAATTTCTTTCCTTCTCCACTAATATTTGAATCATTAATTTCAACAGAAATGTCCATATGTGAAAAAAATGCATACATAAAATACTGCCATCAATCACATTTTCATGCATTTAGAAAAAAAATAACAGAAAGTGGTGGTCGATGCGAACAAAGATAAACTCCTTCCAGTCTTCATATGTCAGATTCAAACTCACATCTAAGACAGATGATAAACAATATGCATATACATATGTGTGTGTGTGTGTGTGTGTGTGTGTGTGCGCGCGCGTGTGCGTGTGTCTACAAACGCAGACATTGAGGACAACATAAAACTTTATCAACCAACGCTGAAGTTATAGGGAGTTTTTTTTTAATACCTGTGTGTGATGTCCTGTCATACACTATTAGTGTCCATATGGAATTGAATACAACTGAAACCAAACTAACTCTAGCATTATGAAGTAGTCCTGAAGACACGAACATATTGAATAAAAATCGCGTTAAACAACAACTTGGAGAACAACCATTCAAATGAGTTTATTTGAGGATGCATTTCCATATCTATATAAAAGTGAATGACGATGCAAGACAACCCATGGATGGAAGGCTTATAAAAGGGAATAAAATTGAATAATGGCATATTTATGGAATTGTAATCTTTTTTTTAAAACTTAAGTAAGAAAGTGCCCGTTTTGAGAGACACTGCAATAAGTAACATGCATATTGATTCATTTTTTAATATTTAAAATGCCTTTTGCACATAATATATTTAAGTAACATGCATACTTAAAGTCATGACATGGTGATGATGTTACCACTTATATAACTGTGAATACTTTACCACTTGGAAGTTACTCTGCAATAATTGTTTCGTAGTAATATTTTAATAAACTTATATTAAGTTAATAGATGAAATACATATTTAGCTTAGAAGAGGTATAAAGATGAAGTGAGTAGGTGTGATACTGAAGTAAAATCTAATTCAACTGTTATCACCCTATATTAATTACCATGTATAAAAAATATTTCGTCCTTCTAATATGCTTTATGCGCTCATTTTTCCATTCAAGTCTACCTTATATACAACATTTAAATATATTACATTTGTACAATTACTTTAGTACGTATATCAAAGGAGGGTCAATATTCTTAATTCAGTAAAAAATAGAGTGAGATGCAAATGTTAATCAATGCAGCAAAAAGTTTTAAATTTGATTATGTGCACAGTAATTAACATCTAAAGTTCAAAACAGTTTTAGTCCATTGGTATTCATCAGCGTATCCTAAAATACCTTAGCAATAATTAATCTCGTTAGACTCACTAACTCAATATGATAATAAAATTATCTAAAGTTATGTACTTAACTTTTTAAACCTTTACAATTAAAGTTCGCAGCAAGAATTAATTTCAATTTATGTTCTTACTTTACGACCAAAATTAAATGTCTATTTGGTTTATTTTTCTGGCCATACTATTACGTTATAATGGTCTAGACATATCTAATATATTTACTTTAGAAGAAAAAAACTACAAATAAATTATTGTATCAGTTAGAATTGGGGGCCTTTTTGTTGTAATTCACGGACATCATTTTGATAAACTTATGATACCAAATTTAGTATAATCATTGATGGATAACAACTTTTTATAACATGTTTATTTTTTGGAGGAACGACGATGTATTCTGAATATTAAGATGGGTGTTTCCACTTAATTTCCCTATGTTTTTCATGAAACAGGATACGCCATTAGTTTTTTTTTATAATAGAATATTAATTTGAGCAAAGAACTTATTTTGACGTCTCAGAGGCTCGAATCCTTATTCTTGAGACCCTTTGTCATGAACACCTTTCCTCTAACCATGTGAGTTAAATGTCCTTCCATATCAAATCTAAAATTTTGTAGTTTGGAAATTTTAATTTTTGCATGTTGCTTTTGTAATATTAGTTTATATAAGGAACTGGAACTTTGTGCAAGATGACATTACATGGATTTATAAAGAGAGCTTGCTACTTTCAATATTGACAATGTCTCTTTTGTCCATAATATAATTTATGACATACCTATATTATTTCTTTACTATCTGTGTGTTAGCTGACCGAGTTCTGAATCATCGGCCTTCTTCTTTCATCTGCATTGAATTCCTACAGTCAAAGAATGTGCAAATCTTTTAAAAACTTTTATCAATTATTTTGAACAACTATGAAGTAAGACCTTCTGTTATATCAAATTCTTCATCCTCAGAGTATAACAAATTTAAATAATGACTGAAGTAGAAAAAAATTAATACAAATTACCCAAGCTAAAGTAACAATAATGATAGTGTGATTTTACTTTATGAATAAGCCGGCGGGGAAGAAACTGGAGTAGCCAACTGGAAAAATAACTCTATCTCTAGACAGCGATTTTTTTATTAATGACTTATTGAACTGAAATTTCACATTCAAATATACCACTATATGGGTTATATGTTAGTTTTTTTTTCGAAAATATTTTCAAATTTTTGTCCAAATTGATTTTTCTAAGAATGTGTGTGTATGTGTGTATTGGTTGAGTTTTCCATTTGAAAGATTGGTCTATATTAATGAATGGTCTAAAAAGGACCACTCCATTCAATTTATTCATTTTTTCCTTAAATCAATTTTATTCTTTCCTTAATTTTGCATATTGAAGGACTACTTCATATTATTTTTACTTTCCGAACCATAATAACATCAATAACATATTTTTTTGTTTTTGTTTTCTAGACTATTAAGGTATCCAAGTTATCTTCATTTTTTTATAGGTAGACGAACAAATTCTTTGCATTCAGATTAATAACTTAAATAATATAACAATAATTTTGTATACTATATATTATAATAAACCACAATCTGTCAACAATTTATATTGGTTATAAAAAAAGCAAGGGATATCACACTTAGATTTAAAAATCATGATAGGTGATATAATTATTGGCTAGTCTCGTATCCAGAATATACAAAACAAACGAAACATTTGTAGCCATAGGATAAATTAACTAAACCAAATCAAAGTTTTCCACTATAAACAGCATAAAAGCATAATCGACATTTTTTATCTTTATTTTGGAAAGAAAAAGGATAAATTAACGTATATCACAAAACTTTCATGATACTTAAATGAAAGAGGATATCTTACACATTAGAAAATCTTAGATGGGAAAAAGATCATACAACTGCAGCATCATTTTTTAGATAAATTGATTCGAAAAATTAAGTGTATCCATTTTGATAAGTATATAAGATGAAATACCAGACCTTATTTCAATGCCAAAATTATAATTGTGGTAGCTTGATAACTTCAGGTGCTACAGGTAGTTAAATGAAAGCACATATTTGGTGAGTAACCTATGTCAAAGAATGGGGTATATTTAAATATCTCTTTCCCATTTTATTCCTCCCTAAGCTAACTGGATGGATGAAAAGGCAAACACAATTGGCAGTTAATGGATGCAGTAGGGAAAAAAAATCTTTATCTGTTGCATATATTTTTCCATTCTTTTGCTGCCGCATATTTGTTTCCCTATCCTTATCTCTTTAGCGTTTCTCATTGATAATTATTGAATTCAAGACATAACCAAATCCAAAATCTAATATTGATTCTTTTTTCTTTGGTCTTACGATAAATACTTCTACTTTTCTCTGATGCGTGAAAAGTATGCAAGCTAGGGGAACAAATAGCATACCTTCTATACAAGTATTTGCATCAAGTGAATAATGACGACACCATTTATCCTGATTGAAACATCCACTGCAAAAATTCAGTATTAACGATTTCATATTTCTATTTGGATAAAGATAATCAAGTGTGAATCCATGCTTCGCATACGGTTTGTATGCAATAGGTGTCCATATATATATTTAATTGTTACAACAGTCAAGTACAGTTGAGAAACAAATGTTTAAAAACCTACCAAACTTGGAGTTGCCAGAATGAATTTTTTTAACTGAACTTCTCTTTTTTAATGTTCCTTGTATTTCTTTACTACATTGGCTACGTGATAATTTGCACAAAGTCAAGTTTGTTCACTCCTACATGATTACATAAAACTCCAGGGTTATTTCACTCTGATACATGTACCTATATACATTTGTGTGAGGTTAAAAAGCACAAGAGTCTGACTACAACATTATTTACATGCAGGAATAGTCTAATAGAAACAAATATTATGACCTTGAAGTTGCAAGCATTGGGTTATTGGTGTGATCGTGCAATGCTTCTAGTAGTTTCATACTAATGTTAACATCGCAGTGCTAGAGACAATGCTTCTAGCAGTGATTTATCATGTAGACATACAACAAAGTAAATGGCTTAGTGTCAGATGAGAATGTGTTGAATACGCGTTCTTTTCCCCGATTAAGTCCGCATTGAACTCTGGTCAAAATTAACGTTCACAATCAGTTAAACCCAAAATTTTAAATATCTGCTAATAAACGTTGTGATCTGATAATATAATTGCTCGAAAAATCATCATAACACTCGTTTGATATTCTGTCAATAACTAACTTGTAGAAGTGGCATTATATGGTTTATAATGATCATTTTAGTTTTGTGCACAAACAATATTATATTCAGTTAGTTTCTTATGTTAGGGTTAAATAGAAATTTTGGGGAAAAAAGCTGCAGATGTTAACATGCGGAAGATAGGAGTAGTTCTAAAATAATGACTAACTGCTTAGTTTTATAATGGCATGTACATATTAGGTTAGTACGTAATGAATTGACTATCTGGGCTGGTGGAAAAAATTATTTCCCTTACAAAATAATTTAGCTAACTCCTTATATAAGTGAACATGGTATTCGTTTTCAACATGACAACCTTTTTTATATGTATATAAAATAACTTGATAGAGTAGAATGAGTGCAAATTTGTGGTTGGCTGAAGCTATCGCAGGAGCAATACATGCATCAAGGATTTTTAAAGTTAAAAGAGAATTGTCCATATAAATGCAAGCAGAAAGTCCTAATATAGTAACACTATAAGTGTAAGATACGATTATGATGAATAAATTAACTCAATAATACTAAGTTATTGAAAAGTTACAAACTGCAGATCCCATTCTCCAGTACTTCAAGTCCAAGGATATTGTAAGTCAACTCCATCGTACATTATCCAGTTCTGTCCAAAGATAAAGCATGCTTAAGCAATTGACATGTTTATTTACAAAAAATAAAAATTTAATTACTGAAAATAAAAGTAAAACATACAATCAAATTAAAAGTAAATGGTCATTATTCAAAAGACTTTTGTGTATCAGTTTTCGTCTACATCTATAGATATCACGAATGTAGACTAATTTTTTGTTACTGTTCCCAACAACAGGAAAACATGTTCAGTTGGTTATTTTTCTGATTAAAAATTATTTTCAAATAAATTTATATTGCATATTCCACTGATTAAAATTTTAAAACAGTGAAAATACAAAAAGAACTGGAATTTACCTTCAATGCCTTGAAGACGAAGATATTGGTTTAGAACACAGATACAAAACATAAACAACACTAAGAAAAAATAAGTATCCTCAGTTCTAAAACAAATGTACAATGCGTTTTATCTACACACTGCACTTTGAGAATTCAATCACATTGAAAATCAATCAAGTTAAATATGATAGAGTTGTCATGTGGCTTTGATTTCCTAAAACAAGGGTTACATTGAATTGTGGAAATGATATAAACATGAGTTGTAATAACAGATTCTTCACATTTACAGATGAAAAGAAAAAATTTCGAGAGAGTATTTACATGAATCACTGTATAAAATATTGTTAGTAACCATGATAATCGATCTTCAGTCCTTACCAACCGATAGTGTTAACCTTGAATTTTTATATCGACATCTATGAATAATCTATCATGGTTCCTAGTTCTTTCTACAAAGCAACTGACAAACTTTAAGCTCTTATTTATATATTACACGTTCATGTGTACGTTTTGAACGTTCGTATATTTTATTTTCATTTATCTAGCTTCAGTTTGTTTGTAATACCCTAAATAGATATATTTGTCCTTTGAAAACTATCTCAAAACCATTTAACAACAACCCGCTTTTATCAGTAGTTCCAATTCAGTAAACTTGCCAAACTTATGGTAAACTTCTGGTTTAGCAACAGCAAAGAAGTAAATATGCACTCTATGCTCTCTAAACATTCATATAAAGAACAACAGCATATTAACCATTCTAGCACAAAAATATCTTCCACAATAAATATTTACATAATTGGAAATGAAAACTTTCTATTTTGAAATGACTTTAATTAGGAAAATTTAGCAAATTGCTAACTCTGATTTATTAACAAATATATATGTCCTAATATATAAATTTATCTGAACTACTCACCAATGATCAATCCGCCATTTTGCCGTAACATATAATCAAAAATATTTAATAATTGATTGGTAAAATTTCAACTTCTATCTTCTAAAATGTTGTATGCAAGATTAAATGATTACACTTTTAGCCTCAGCCTAATTGATTAATACATTTTGTATTAAATGTCTAACATGGTGGCATGATAATGCAAAAAGCTATCTCTCTCTAAGATAATTAATTAAAAAAAATTGAATTACCTATGATTTCTTTAGTTGTCATACGAAAAGTCCGCACAACACATTTTAGCTGCATGCCAATAGTGACAAACTTATATCCACTCAAACCACGTGTCTTGAAAGTTAGGATACTCCTAGTAGCAAAACTTTTATCTTAACTCTTTTAAATGATTCTTGAACCTTTATAAATGCTACATATTTTTTACATGTCAAATATAATTTTGTATGACATAGTAACATAGAACAAAAAAGAAAGTATGTAAATGTTAATTTTTGCAAAAGGATTATGGCTATCATTTTTGTTACTTTAGAAGTTAAAAACTTTAATAATGTCTTGAAGAAAAGCTGCCATTATACATACATATACATATATATATATATATATATATATATATATATATATATCTTCTCTTAAGACTTCCTTTTTATATCCACCATTTAAAGGCGGACTCTTATTGCAAAATAATTCAAATATGATTCAATGGCAGCCATACTTCCTTTTATATTAATATTATTATGAAAAATTGGTAGAGAAAGAATAATAAAATATTATGTGTACCTAATTAGATATGAGGATAAGTATGCAGCTAGTGTGTGATTACTATCATGTTATACAACTACCTTTTTATAATAAAAATTTTATTTAAAAAACAAACTTGAGGATTGAATATTATATTCAAATTTAAGTGATCTTCGATTAGAGTAAAAAGGAAAGAGAGAATAAGATTGCATTATACGTTTTTAGGTCTTAAAACCCAAAGAACCAAAAAGGTTAAAAAGAAGAGCTTGTACACATAAACATTCATTTCAATGTCTCTATTGTAAGCAAAGGTTAGCTATCATAAGATACATGTTATTTTACATGTTAGGAACCAATGAATTCAGGTTGAATAGTTATGGACAGCATAATAATTGTAGCTTTTTTATTTGTATATATTGCAAGTGATGAAAAATTTGGAAGTATTTTCTAGTATTCTATAAGTACACCGATAATAGCTCTTATATTTAGGATTTTTTACATTAAAACTTGAACTATTTACAATTATGAATCTCAATATTAAATCGCTATACACAGAGAAAATCTACCTGTATAAGAAGTGGCCAATTACCGCACTCATTCCTGTTTAATACCATGACACCAAGGCTTTACTGAATGTACCTAAGTGTGGGCAAAAACAATAAAATTAGATATACTATTAAAGATATAAAGACAGCTAACATATGTAACATAGGGTACAAATATGGGAAAATGACATGACTTTGTACAATACAAAAAAAACATGTTAAATGTGATTTTTTTTAAAAAAAACATATAATCATCTCACCTATACTCAGAAGAAAGAGGTAATTCTCATTGTCTTGTTGTCCTACTAAATGGAGCAAAATACCTACAAGAAGAATCAAAATCAAATAGAGTCAGCAAGTCCACAAAAAATCTGCTAAGCGTAACATAAAAAGGGAGGCTTTTGGTATTGTAGATTTCCATCAAAATATAGTAGTTATAGGGAAAATGAAAAATTAAATTAATGTCTAACAACCATGGATATGCAAGGGGAGAACCCAAAAACTAAAGCTAAAATAACAGTAAAATTTAGTAGAACAAACCTATTTAAAAATCTAAAAATATACACAATTTTTTTCCTTATTTCACTTCCATCACATGCTAAGAAAAAACAAATGTTTATGATGACCTGATGGGATAATTTATAAATTATCTGATCACAAACTCCTTTTCCCAAATAGAGAATAGTAAATTAAATGAATTTTTATATGGCTAACCAAACCATTACAGGCTATCCATACTTCTCATCTAGACTAAGAAGTATATAATGTATTATTACTCAATTTCCATGTCATACACAATTCCAGAATTTAATTGTTACATAATATACCTTGTTTTTAACCTAAATCGACAAATCTAACAGAGCAAAAAAAAAAAAAAAATGTTTTTGGGGAAAATTGACAAACCAAATCGGAGGAAATATGGAGATAAAGAGGAACCTACCTAACCTGAACCTAGCGCAAAAAAATTAGTACCAATAGGCGCTAACATCGAAAGAAGAGGCAGCGTTAAACCCTCCAATGAATCGAGTCCCCGCGTCCGCAAGATGGCATGAAAAGTCGCGGTTAGCAAGAGAAAAGAAGGCTAGAGCGAGTAAGCGCCATTGGAGATAGACGTTACTCATTCGGAGAGAACGGGGAAGACATGGGTTGACGACGGTCGTAATCGCCTACTGTGGACAACCAAGCTACCATTGATTGCTCATTTGGAGATATTTAGGGTTAGTTTGCAGATTAAACCATAATTAAAATAGGCCTATTTGGTGGAGAACGGGTGACTAAAGAAAGTGAAATATTAATGTTTTATTTTGCGTCATTTGCTTACGCGTGACGCTTTGGCTTCAAATAAGGAGGATGGCTGAGAGAGCAGCATTCCATACTCATCTTTTATAATATAGTATATCTTTTAATATTATTTATTTCGTTTAAGTGTGATTTTTCATTCAAACTTCAAATCAAACCCAACGACTATCGCCCCTAGTTAAATACCACCATTTTGAATACAACGGGATATGTTTCGTAGGCCAATTCTACCGTTTGATCAGTTTTTCTTTAAATTAAAATATAAATCAATATATATTGAATTCAAACGTACAATTTAATTTACCAAGGCCACTTACTGATTCTAAAAATTCCAGAAAAATAAATACAGCTATGTTTTAACGATACGGTCCTAACAAAACTAATTTTGTCAAATTAGGAGACATTTTGAAAAGTGGTCATTTTCTGGTCGATCCAAGTTGACTGAAACTGACAAAACACGTTTTCCTTTGCCACGCTCACAGATTAATTCCAAAAATTATGAATTTTTGAATCTAGCAATAATTGGACATTCCGAATCCAAAAAAAGTAGTTTCATCGAAAACGGAGGTCGTTTGCAAAATGGCTATTTTAAGAGCTATATTTCCATAGCGATTATTCTGAATTTTCAACTGTGCATAACTTTTTATTCTCGCTATGAAATTTGGATTTTTCAGATTCATTGGAAAGGTATTTTCAAACAGATTCAAATATATTTTACTATTTTAATTTTATTTAGTGATATATAGATTTTTGGAGAGGAGTTACTAATTGTTCGGCTTGCCTTGCAGCCTAGTTTTGTGTGGCAATCTATTGCTTCTTTTGTGCCGATAAGGATAAAGCAAGTTTAAAATTCCGGCTTCTATTTTAGTTTCGTTACTTTTTCTTTTCTTTCTCGAAATTTCGGTTCCGTTTCGGTAATTTTAGAAGTTATGTTCAAACTTTGATTCCTGATTTCGTTTGATTTTCAAAACCTTTTAGATAAATAAACTAAGAAATGAAAGTAATTTGTGTTTAATCTTTAACAATAGAGACTTTCTAATATAGTTTCTGCCCAAGCCTGTTGTGTCAACTTCCTAAAAACTGAATTGTCGTTCTAAAAAGAAAAAATTTCTTAAAATATTTTCGTCATTTCATCTACTCAATTGTCATGCCGCTCCTCTTCCTCCAATTTCTTCCTATTGCCTTTTGTTCATTGAATTTGCTACTTAGGTAAACTATGATTACAAATATGATGTTTCCATTTACAAAGAAAATTCACGATCTCTTTAATGCAACATTGTTATGCTTGAAATGCTTGAATCAGCTTTATTTTATGATTTTCTTTGTTTAGTGTCAAGCGTCTAGAACCGGATTTTAGGGAATATTCCATTCCGATCAACGTCGGAGTTAGGCTAGGATGGCCAAGATTTCAAACGGTGAACCATGGGATAAAGTATCAGTTGGTGAACTAGCAGACGTGATTTACAATGTGCATTTATCAAAGAGAAATTCAGCTGAAGTGGACAAAATTAGGTAATAATATCTTGAACACTCAAGACCTGTTTAGTTGGAAAAGTTGTGTTTTGCATTTTGAACCTATTTGAAGTACATGTTGAATACACAAACATGAAACTCGTTTTCATATCTAAGTGGCCCTTAGCATTTTGTCAGTAGGGAAAGATGATCATAAACCATGGCCCAAGGGTTATTAAGGTAGTAACCGAAAAAGCACACAAATTTACAAAATAATATTACTAGATTTTTGGTCACGTTATGCATATTAATTACGAATAACAACTGTTATTATTATTATTACTACTACTACTACTACTTTGTAGAAATAATATATGAACTATTTCTATTATAGGTTTTCATTTGCATCAAATTCTTTTTTTCCTTTTAATAAAGTAAATTTTCATTTATACTACACAAGTACAGTATAAAATCAGTGGACGGTTATACCAAATGTTTCATTATATGTCTATGAAGATATCCATAATTTATTGCTACTGCAATGATCCATGTTATATGATTGATGTACGGAGTTATTTGTTTATGGAGTAAATATCTCAACATACATAACTGTGGATGTTCATTTATTTATGGTTATAAATTAGTCAATATGATCAGATATGAAGAATTTTTCTTGAGGCAATTCTTTGGACCTCGATATATAGAATATGCTCGACGAGTTCCTTCAGGTCTGCCTTTCATAAGATGATTTCATTAAAAATGTAAGCATTTATATAAGAAGCCTAAATTTGTATAATTTTAAGTCATTTGACTGGTTTCAAGCCAATCTACTAGGTGTGGTTTTATTTAGCGGATGACCATTTGAACACACAAATTTGACACAATTTGAATTACACAAAACTTCAGCTATTTTATTATTTTGTCCTTATTTTAGTGGTGGAAATCCAAGTTTCATTGCGTCATTAATTATTTCTATATTTTATATCTAATTACAATTCCCTTTATTTATTTTAAATGGTTTAATCAGCATGAAATAAGTTTATGACTTGTCTACTTGCTTATACAGGTTAGGTGTGAATTAGCATGAAATAAGATGAATTTTCAATGAACATCATCCTGGACTCAAAAAATCATTCTTGATGTGTTATCTGTATTCAGAGAAGGAACTGTATGCTAGTCTGTCTGTAAATTAATTTTGCTTTGTTGGATACCAAGTTGTTATAATTAGATGTATGTACTATATTTAATGATGAGTTACACGTGTACACATTGTATGTACTTTAGCGTGTTCTGACATATGTTGTATTACCTGTCAGACTAGACTGCTGTTTGTATTAAAAAAGGTTATTTCATTTTGAATTAATAGATCAGTTAAAGCAAGACAATAAACTGAAGGAAACTTATCTGGAAACATTAAAGAATAACACTTAAATGGTGTTTAACATTAGCAGTTTCGTCAGTTTGTGCTAATCTATATATTTATATGTTCCTGGGAAGCAAGCTTTAGGTAGTATTAAGAAAACAAAATGGCAAATTTCAATTTATTTGCCTTTATTCTTCTCACAGTTCTACTGGCTTCTTTGCTTTTTCAACAGACTGAACAATTGGAATGCATCGAGCCCGGAATCAGAGGGAAATCGAACTGGATGAAATTTGCTGGTGGGTTGAGGAAGCAGACCCCTTATGATCCAAAGCCAAATGCACGTGCGCTTTGGCCTAGGCCTGATCCAGGGGAGAGAGACGCAGAATTTATGGTCGATCATTGGTTGTAAAACATGATGGTTTGTGATGAATAAACAAACATGATGAAATAATCTATAGATAGTGAATAAAAGTACTTCAATATATTTGATCAATATCCGTATTGACTATGTTTTACTTCGATATATATTGACGAAGGCCATTGTAACAACCCGCAAAAATCAGGACCAATTTAAAATTTTATTTTAGAAAATTTTAATGAATTTTGACAATATAAAATAATTTATTTAAATAATAATGATCACAAATTTGATTTAAATCGAAGTTAGAATAAATGATTTAATTTTAATTAATAAAAGAGTTAGAAATAGCGCGGTAGTTTGAAAAGTCAAACTTGAACTTTGACTGACCGTATAGGATGCAAAATTTAACGGATTTTAGTGAAACCAAAAATATTAGAATCTATTTAAAAATATCTTTCCAACGAATCCGAAAAATTGAAATTTCATAGCGGAAATCAAAAGTTATGGCCAATTCAATATTTAGAAAGGTCGCTATGAAATTTATAAAGGTAAAATGCTACTTTTTGCATACGAAAGAATTTGAACTCGAAACCACTTCCATTGAGTTCAGAATGATGTTTCTACATTGAAAAATAGTAAACACTTATATATTTTGAGTTTCGGGATTTATTTGTTTAAAAATATATTTTTAATATTAAATATATTGGCCTTAAAAATAGTTATTTTTCAAACGACCTCCGTTTCCGACGAAACCACTTTTGTTGGAAGCGGAATGTCAAAATATTGCTAGGTTTCAATTTTCAGAATTTTTCGAATTAATATGTGAGCATGGCGAAATAAAATGTGTTTTGACTATTTACAGTTAAATTTGAACGCCTTAAAAATAGCCATTTTTCAAACAGTCTCAGAATTCGATGAAAATAATTTTGTTGGATTCGTATCATCATAAGAAAGCTAAAAATATTTTTTTTAGAATTTTCTGAGGTCGTATGTGACCCCGGCATATTTAAATGTACGGCAGGAATTAAATAATTAATTTAATATTGTATTTTCAATTAAAACCGAAAATAAAACGTACAGATGTCGGAATTGGACCTTGGGACATAGCCCATCGCGTTTAGAAGGCCTCAAAACGTTAAGATCGACAGTAAGCAGGCCCAAATCCGAGAAAGTCCAAAAATCCACTTTATTTCACGAAATTCGGAATTAAATATTAAAATATTATTAAATCCGAAAACCTTAACCCTAATGGCCAGCCGCCGCCCAGAAATTGATGGCCAGAATTGCTCCAACTTCAAATGCTAATATCTCTCAATTCGTTCGACGAAAATTTACGTATGACCTACCAAATCGAAGAGAATTCAGAGACCTTTCAATCTATACGGTTAAGATCGGGTTTTGGTACACGGATTTCGTGAATTTCATCCGAGAAGGGGCTGCGTTTTTTATTGGTTTGCGGGCCCTAGGAGAGGCCGAGTTCGACGGGGTTGATGGTGTAGGTGGCTCTCGACATGGCGGTCGCGGTGGTGGTGTTGGATCGGCGAATGAAGGCTTCTAGAGGGGTGCGATTTTGGCATTGGAAAGGGGGTTTGGGTTCGGTGGTATACGACGGGTTGGAGAGGAAGAAAGGTCCGCTTTCTTTTCCTTATTATTTTATTATTTAATTATTTAATTTGTCCGATCTTTAAAAATTCATAACTCTCTCATACGAGGTCCGTTTGACAAACAGTAAATTGCGTTGGAATCACAAAATTAAGACCTTCGCGATGGCACAGACTGCAGCTGAAAAGGAGACAGTCAAATTTCGACCAAAATTCAATGTGAGAATTCAAAATTCTATTATTTAATTATTTATTAAATTATTTTCTTGCTTTAAAAATAATTGCATGATGATGTTTATTCAATTCTGAAATGTCTGGTGTTGTATGAATCATTGGTTGTGATTGTAATATGTTTTGTTGTGTACGATGTGTTAGATCCGTATTAAAATTGCAGTTAATATTGAATTTTATTTACGATTAGAAATTAGATCTAAAATTTGATCTAAAATATATTATATTCAGAATTACATCATATTTATTCAGATTTAGTTATTATAATTTATTTCAGGTTATTAAATATTATTTCTATTATTCTGTAATGAATAATAGAATTTGATCGACAAATAAAAACTCAATTTTATTTGTTAATATTATAATAAGAACTTGAAAGACAATGAAAGCTTATTTTTATTTGTTGAATTTATAAAAGAAATTGAGCAATAAGTCAATTCTTATTTTAATTTGTTTACATTAAAAAGAATGAAAATTTTTATGTAAATTTGTTTACATTAAAAAGAATGAATAAAAAGAATATATTTTAATATGAGGTTCTATCATTAAAAAGAATGAAAACAAAAGATTTCATTTTTTTTATGTAAAAATAGTTTTCAATCAAAAGTCATAATTTATTTGTCATTTTGATGTCAATAAAAGTTGCAACATTAAAAATCTCATTTTTTATGTAATATTATTTCAATAAATGAAGTAACATTAAAATGTTATTTTTAATGTAATAGTGTTTTCAATAAAAAGAAGCAACGTAAAAAGATCATATTTTTATATGTCCATTGTTTTCAATAGAAGGACTTTGCATAGAAAAAATCACATTTTTAATGTGATTTAGATTTCATTGTAAAGATGAAGATAAAATGGATTTTATTTTTATTTTTATTTTCATTTTTGGCAATGGAAAGTTTACAAATTAAAATTGCATTTTTATTGAAATTTTGTTCATTGTAATGAATAGAAAAGATCGCATCCATATGTGTAATGAGAAAAAAGATTATATTTATATGTAATGAAAATGAACAGAAAAGGATTACATTTTTAATGTAATCATAGATTAAGAATCACATTTTGGTTTACATATCATATGTAAATTAAAATTCATTTTAGAAGTAAAACTTTTGTTTACATTTTTGTGTAAATAAAAAAAAGACATGTTTTGGAAATCACAATGTTTGTTTACATTTTTATATGTAAATAAGAAATTATTTTCAGAAGTTACATTATATTATATTTTGTAAAAAATAAAGTTGTTCTTTTATTTTGCATTCACCAATGCAAAGGTTTATTGAAAATAAAATTATTCTTTTATTTGCATGTACCAATGTAAATATACATTAAAAATAAACTTGTTCTTTTGTTTGCATCTAAAAATGCAAATACATATTTAAAATTAAAACTTGTTCTCTTATTTTTATTTACGAATACAAATATATATATTAAAGTAAAATTTATTCTTTTATTTGCATTCACTTATGCAAATACATTTTGAAAATGAACGAACCTTTTTATTTGTGTTCCCAAACACAAATACATTTTAGAAAATGAATGATCCTTTGTGTTTGTGTTCTCAAACACAAATATAACATAGAAAATTAAAATGGTCTTTTTATTCGTGTTCTTAAACACAAATAAAACATTAAAATAAAAGAACATTTTTTTTTGTGTGTTCTCCAACACAAATATAACATGATTTTAAAGTAGTACATTTTTATTTTTATTTGCATTTTCAATGCGAATATTTCATGAAATCAAAAATTCACATTTTTGTTAACATTTCATAATGTAAACAATACAAGAAAATAAAAATCACATTTTTGTTTGCATTCTACAATGCAAACGAAATGTAGAAAATAGAATATGAATTTTTATTTGCATTCTATCATGCAAATAAAACAAAGGAGATAAAATTACATTTTTTGTTTGCAACTTTGGTTGCAAACAAACAAGAAATAAAAATTACATTTTGTTGCAAATTTAGATGCAAACAAATTTATTAAAAACAAAAGATACATTTTTGTTGCATGTTTTAAATGTGAACAAAGCATTAAAATAAAAGTTACATTTTAAATTATTTATTTACTTCACTTGATGTGAATAAACATAAAATAAAGAGTTGTTCTTTTATTTACATTTCTTGATGTAAATAAAACTAGAAATTTAATATTACATTTTTATTTGCATTACTCAACGCAAATAAAACATGAGAACGAAGGACACATTTTCATTTGCAATTCTTAATGCAAATAAATTATGAAATGAAAAAGTTACAATTTTTTTTTTATTTACATTCCTCTATGTAAATAAACATCAAACAAAAAGGTTGAATCTTTATTTGCATTCTCTATTGCAAATAAAGCATGAAATGAATAGTTATATTTTGTGTTATTATTTATATCCCCTATTACGAATGGAATTAAAAGATTACATTTTTCTTTTCATTTATTTACAATGAAAAGAACTGAAATAAAGATTATATTTTTATCATCATTTTTGGTGCGTTAAAAGAATAGAAATAAAGATTACATTTTTATTGACATTTTACAAGCGATAAAAAGAACAGGAATAAAAGAGATATTTTTATCATCGTGTTATATTGTGTATTACACTGCCATAGGCAAGTTACCTGACTTGTTTATGTGATTGGGTCGATAATTTTCACACATCGCCCAAGTGCACAAATAATTTATTATTTGTTTGCTGGTTGAAACCCCACACGGGTGTTGGGATGAAAATTAACATACACTAATCCCAATATTTAGTTGTATGTTGATCGTTAGATCGACAGGCTGCGATGAGCGTTATTATTTAATTTTAACGCTTACACAGTGTAATTTACACTTTGGATGAAATGGATGATTTGATGATTATATTGTTATTGTCATATATATGATGTGTGTGAAATCCATATAATCCAAATTATATGGTAATTAGTTGAGTCGCATTTCGATTCAGATGTTCTTTTAAATAAGAATATTTTTACATTAGAAATTCTTTTATTTAAAATATATATATATATTAATTAATTATATGTTATAATAAAGAATATTTGTAAAAGATAAAAATCTGTTATATAAAGGATATTTTTAATGATTATTTAAAATATGTTTTCTTATAATGATTAATATTTAAAGAGGAATCCTTTAATTAAGATTTTAGAATTTGCAATCTTATTTTATGATATGAAATAAGTTGAGATTGAAGTGGATTTATCGTGGACGGTGTTTTTAAATGACATTCGTCCTTTAATCAAATTTACATTGAAATTACTATTTGGAATTTATAAATCTATTGTATAGATTTAAAAAGGCATTTTCTAAAAATCTAGTTTTCCAATTTAATAAAATAAATTGGAATTAAGTGGAAATTCTATTGGTAATAACCGAGATGGGCTTCTGTAATAGAAGACCGATATTATATATGGAATTTAAGAGGCTCTGCCGTTATTCCATGTATATTGTTGGTCCGATACAAAAATTCACATCGAGTATGTATTGATTGATTTCTGTGGAATTCCATATTTTGGAAATTGATTTGTGGGTTTATCGTGAACTGTGTTTTAAATGACACGAGTTCTTTAACCCGTTTAAAAGAAGATGTATTCTTTAAAATAAATGATCTGTGAAAATGATTTTTTGATATTAAATCAAATTTAGAATTCTTAATAAATCTTTTAAGAAAGATTTATGATTAAATTTATTAATTTATCTTTGATAAAATTAATGAAAATCTTTTCATATGAATATCTTAGTAAAAGAATATTCGGGGTCGGAATGTGACATAGTGTGTGATTTCCCAATATTTGATTTTTAATCACAAAATACGCGAGTTATTCAGAAAGACCGGGTTTGACCCATTCTGAATAATCATCACGACGACCAAGAGTCGAAGATGAAGACGGTGGTAGAAGACCGAAGGTTTTCACATCGTTGGGATGATGATGACTGGTATCTTGAATTGGGACTGTACATTCCAAGGCAAGGTATTTGGTAATGATCGTCCAAACGTATTTGGAGATCGACGGAGACGTTGTTTCGCTCAGACCCAGAGCGGACTTGTAAATGGATTGCGTGTCTAACAATGTGGCATGCTAAGATGCAATTGATCAAGGCTTTGTTGAAAAGCAGGCCTTGTGGTTGATGATCAAAGCACAGTCTATTTAGGCATAGCTTTGTGTATATCGCGACTTCGCGAGCCTCACAGCCCGGTAGAGTCTAAAACGGGAGAAGGGAACGCAGGGAGTGCACACGTTTCTTTCTAGCTAGAGTGGTGCCAGGGACCTACCAGCGCTGGCATTTATTCATTGTGGTTGTTGGATTTTTCGAGGCCTCGGGTTATGCGGTCGCCACTGGCCGTATTATAGGTCCAAAAGGACGGGGGAGCGTGTGTTCAGGCATAACTAATCCACAAAAGTAAGTGTGGACCGGCCCTGCAGGATCCAAGGGTTGGACAGAGTACCAATCCTGGGGCATTGCTAGAGTGTCTCGAATCGGTAAGGATCTCCTCCCTAGCCTTGACTCAGATGGAAACCCAAATTTCCAATACGACATCACGCGGTTTTGATTGTATACCTATATATGGCGACATAGTGGGATGGGCACTCATGCCGTCTAGGATTGATACATTTACTTTGATGTGTTTCAATTGGTTGCACACTATTATTATATAATACCGTTTTTATCGTATCAAGCATTTCTTTACCATTATAAGGTAAAACCCTATCCTCCGGTTTGCGTTGCATTGTGTGATGGGACTTGGGTCTTATAATGGTTTCATTTTTCTAAAAAGCATTGCGTTATTTTGACGTTTTACTTTAGTTATGCACTGGCAATCCAATGGAGTAAACCCGTTCCGCATTAGCGACGTGGTCCTGTGATTAGCCTTATTATTAATTAAGATTAGTTTAAGAATTCTCACACCAGTCCCACGACTGACCTGTAGTTTGTTTCACTTTGCAAACTCGGGTGCCCTCTTTCCACACGGGCAGTCGAGTAGCTTATTTGACAGATATATAAAACAAGATCCTGGATTGAAGACTGAAGCTGTGGCCATAATGTTGACAGTCTTCCACTGAGATTAGTTCCGCTGCAATGTATTCATTTATTGTAATTTATTCTTCCGCTGTAATTTTATTCCCATGTACTCTGATACGTATATTCTGTACTCTGATGTAACATTTATTATAGTGTTATAAAAGTCTTCTGTTATCTGTTGTAATGTGTTGTATGCCCAAAGTTAAAGTATTTGTAGGTTTCCACTTTTTGGGTCAGACCTGTGTGGTTTATTGTCGATTCAAAGGGCGGGGATTTGCGGGTCTTTACAGTTGGTATCAGAGCTCTGGTTAGCTCAAACCTTTGGGGTACAACTTGTTAGAACTGAACAAAAGACTCATCAGAGATTGGATTAGTAATGTCCAATAAGAATACTCATTAGAGATAGGATCAGCAGTATCCTAGAATGAGTGAACTCGTTAGAGATGGGGTTAGTAATGCCCTAGAACGAGTTAAGAGTTACGAATTTATAATTAACGTATTTTTGATATTTATAATCTATTCTTTGAAATATGATTTTTATATATATAAAGTTATATATATTTTGAAAAGATAATTAACCATTAAAATTTAAAATTAAGATAGTTAATTTTACATTTTAGCTACGTTCCTTTTCGAGGACGAAAAGTTTTTAAGTGGGGGCGATTGTAACAACCCGCAAAAATCAGGACCAATTTAAAATTTTATTTTAGAAAATTTTAATGAATTTTGACAATATAAAATAATTTATTTAAATAATAATGATCACAAATTTGATTTAAATCGAAGTTAGAATGAATGATTTAATTTTAATTAATAAAAGAGTTAGAAATAGCGCAGTAGTTTGAAAAGTCAAACTTGAACTTTGACTGACCGTATAGGATGCAAAATTTAACGGATTTTAGTGAAACCAAAAATATTAGAATCTATTTAAAAATATCTTTCCAACGAATCCGAAAAATTGAAATTTTATAGCGGAAATCAAAAGTTATGGCCAATTCAATATTTAGAAAGGTCGCTGTGAAATTAATAAAGGTAAAATGCTACTTTTTGCATACGAAGGAATTTGAACTCGAAACCACTTCCATTGAGTTCAGAATGATGTTTCTACATTGAAAAACAGTAAACACTTATATATTTTGAGTTTCGGGATTTATTTGTTTAAAAATATAATTTTAATATTAAATATATTGGCCTTAAAAATAGTTATTTTTCAAACGACCTCCGTTTCCGACGAAACCACTTTTGTTGGAAGCGGAATGTCAAATTATTGCTAGGTTTCAATTTTCAGAATTTTTCGAATTAATATGTGAGCGTGGAAATAAAATGTGTTTTGACTATTTACAGTTTAATTTGAACGCCTTAAAAATAGCCATTTTTCAAAGTCTCAGAATTCGACGAAAATAATTTTGTTGGATTCGTATCATCATAAGAAAGCTAAAAATATTTTTTTTAGAATTTTCTGAGGTCGTATGTGACCCCGGCATATTTAAATGTACGGTAGGAATTAAATAATTAATTTAGTATTGTATTTTCAATTAAAACCGAAAACAAAACGTACAGATGTCGGAATTGGACCTTGGGACATAGCCCATCGCGTTTAGAAGGCCTCAAAACGTTAAGATCGACAGTAAGCAGGCCCAAATCCGAGAAAGTCCAAAAATTCACTTTATTTCACGAAATTCGGAATTAAATATTAAAATATTATTAAATCCGAAAAGCCTAACCCTAATGGCCAGCCGCCGCCCAGAAATTGATGGCCAGAATTGCTCCAACTTCAAATGCTAATATCTCTCAATCCGTTCGACGAAAATTTACGAATGACCTACCAAATCGAAGAGAATTCAGAGACCTTTCAATCTATACGGTTAAGATCGGGTTTTGGTGCACAGATTTCGTGAATTTCGTCCGAGAAGGGGCTGCGGTTTTTATTGGTTTGCGGGCCCTAGGAGAGGCCGAGTTCGACGGGGTTGATGGTGTAGGTGGCTCTCGACATGGCGGTCGCGGTGGTGGTGTTGGATCGGCGAATGGAGGCTTCTAGAGGGGTGCGATTTTGGCATTGGAAAGGGGGTTTGGGTTCGGTGGTATACGACGGGTTGGAGTGGAAGAAAGGTCTGCTTTCTTTTTCTTATTATTTAATTATTTAATTTGTCCGATCTTTAAAAATTCATAACTCTCTCATACGAGGTCCGTTTGACGAACCGTAAATTACGTTGGAATCACAAAATTAAGAGCTTCGCGATGGCGCAGACTGCAGCTGAAAAGGAGACAGTCAAATTTCGACCAAAATTCAATGTGAGAATTCAAAATTCTATTATTTAATTAATTATTAAATTATTTTCTCGCTTTAAAAATAACTGCATGATGATGTTTATTCAATTCTGAAGTGTCTGGTGTTGTATGAATCATTGGTTGTGATTGTAATATGTTTTGTTGTGTACGATGTGTTAGATCCGTATTAAAATTGCAGTTAATATTGAATTTTATTTACGATTAGAAATTAGATCTAAAATTTGATCTAAAATATATTATATTCAGAATTACATCATATTTATTCAGATTTAGTTATTATAATTTATTTCAGGTTATTAAATATTATTTCTATTATTCTGTAATGAATAATAGAATTTGATCGACAAATAAAAACTCATTTTTATTTGTTAATATTATAATAAGAACTTGAAAGACAATGAAAGCTTATTTTTATTTGTTGAATTTACAAAAGAAATTGAGCAATAAGTCAATTCTTATTTTAATTTGTTTACATTAAAAAGAATGAAAAATTTTATGTAAATTTGTTTACATTAAAAAGAATGAATAAAAAGAATATATTTTAATATGAGGTTCTATCAGTAAAAAGAATGAAAACAAAAGATTTCATTTTTTTTATGTAAAAATAGTTTTCAATCAAAAGTCATAATTTATTTGTCATTTTGATGTCAATAAAAGTTGCAACATTAAAAATAATATTATTTCAATAAATGAAGTAACATTAAAATGTTATTTTTAATGTAATAGTATTTTCAATAAAAAGAAGCAACGTAAAAAGATCATATTTTTATATGTCCATTGTTTTCAATAGAAGGACTTTGCATAGAAAAAATCACATTTTTAATGTGATTTAGATTTCATTGTAAAGATGAAGATAAAATGGATTTTATTTTTATTTTCATTTTCATTTTTGGCAATGGAAAGTTTACAAATTAAAATTGCATTTTTATTGAAATTTTGTTCATTGTAATGAATAGAAAAGATCGCATCCATATGTGTAATGAGAAAAAAGATTACATTTATATGTAATGAAAATGAACAGAAAAGGATTACATTTTTAATGTAATCATAGATTAAGAATCACATTTTGGTTTACATATCATATGTAAATTAAAATTCATTTTAGAAGTAAAACTTTTGTTTACATTTTTGTGTAAATAAAAAAAAAACATGTTTTGGAAATCACAATGTTTGTTTACATTTTTATATGTAAATAAGAAATTATTTTCAGAAGTTACATTATATTATATTTTGTAAAAAAAAAAGTTGTTCTTTTATTTTGCATTCACCAATGCAAATGTTTATTGAAAATAAAATTATTCTTTTATTTGCATGTACCAATGTAAATATACATTAAAAATAAACTTGTTCTTTTGTTTGCATCTAAAAATGCAAATATATATTTAAAATTAAAACTTGTTCTCTTATTTGTATTTACGAATACAAATATATATATTAAAGTAAAATTTATTCTTTTATTTGCATTCACTTATGCAAATACATTTTGAAAATGAACGAACCTTTTTATTTGTGTTCCCAAACACAAATACATTTTAGAAAATGAATGATCCTTTGTGTTTGTGTTCTCAAACACAAATATAACATAGAAAATTAAAATGGTCTTTTTATTCGTGTTCTTAAACACAAATAAAACATTAAAATAAAAGAACATTTTTTTTTTGTGTTCTCCAACACAAATATAACATGATTTTAAAGTAGTACATTTTTATTTTTATTTGCATTTTCAATGAGAATATTTCATGAAATCAAAAATTCACATTTTTATTAACATTTCATAATGTAAACAATACAAGAAAATAAAAATCACATTTTTGTTTGCATTCTACAATGCAAACGAAATGTAGAAAATAGAATATGCATTTTTATTTGCATTCTATCATGCAAATAAAACAAAGGAGACAAAATTACATTTTTTGTTTGCAACTTTGGTTGCAAACAAACAAGAAATAAAAATTACATTTTGTTGCAAATTTAGATGCAAACAAATTTATTAAAAACAAAAGATACATTTTTGTTGCATGTTTTAAATGTGAACAAAGCATTAAAATAAAAGTTACATTTTTAATTATTTATTTACTTCACTTGATGTGAATAAACATAAAATAAAGAGTTGTCCTTTTATTTACATTTCTTGATGTAAATAAAACTAGAAATTTAATATTACATTTTTATTTGCATTACTCAACGCAAATAAAACATGAGAACGAAGGACACATTTTCATTTGCAATTCTTAATGCAAATAAATTATGAAATGAAAAAGTTACAATTTTTTTTATTTACATTCCTCTATGTAAATAAACATCAAACAAAAAGGTTGAATATTTGTTTGCATTCTCTATTGCAAATAAAGCATGAAATGAATAGTTATATTTTGTGTTATTATTTATATCCCCTATTACGAATGGAATTAAAAGATTACATTTTTCTTTTCATTTATTTACAATGAAAAGAACTGAAATAAAGATTATATTTTTATCATCATTTTTGGTGCGTTAAAAGAATAGAAATAAAGATTACATTTTTATTGACATTTTACATGCGATAAAAAGAACAGGAATAAAAGAGATATTTTTATCATCGTGTTATATTGTGTATTACACTGCCATAGGCAAGTTACCTGACTTGTTTATGTGATTGGGTCGATAATTTTCACACATCGCCCAAGTGCACAAATAATTTATTATTTGTTTGCTGGTTGAAACCCCACACGGGTGTTGGGATGAAAATTAACATACACTAATCCCAATATTTAGTTGTATGTTGATCGTTAGATCGACAGGCTGCGATGAGCGTTATTATTTAATTTTAACGCTTACGCAGTGTAATTTACACTTTGGATAAAATGGATGATTTGATGATTATATTGTCATATATATGATGTGTGTGAAATCCATATAATCCAAATTAAATGGTAATTAGTTGAGTCGCATTTCGATTCAGATGTTCTTTTAAATAAGAATATTTTTACATTAGAAATTCTTTTATTTAAAAAATATATATATATATATATTAATTAAGTATATGTTATAATAAATAATATTTGTAAAAGATAAAAATCTGTTATATAAAGGATATTTTTAATGATTATTTAAAATATGTTTTCTTATAATGATTAATATTTAAAGAGGAATCCTTTAATTAAGATTATTAGAATTTGCAATCTTATTTTATGATATGAAATAAGTTGAGATTGAAGTGGATTTATCGTGGACGGTGTTTTTAAATGACATTCGCCCTTTAATCAAATTTACATTGAAATTACTATTTGGAATTTATAAATCTATTGTATAGATTTAAAAAGGCATTTTCTAAAAATCTAGTTTTCCAATTTAATAAAATAAATTGGAATTAAGTGGAAATTCTATTGGTAATAATCGAGATGGGGTTCTGTAATAGAAGACCGATATTATATATGGAATTTAAGAGGCTCTGCCGTTATTCCATGTATATTGTTGGTCCGATACAAAAATTCACATCGAGTATGTATTGATTGATTTCTGTGGAATTCCATATTTTGGAAATTGATTTGTGGGTTTATCGTGAACTGTGTTTTAAATGACACGAGTTCTTTAACCCGTTTAAAAGAAGATGTATTCTTTAAAATAAATGATCTGTGAAAATGATTTTTGATATTAAATCAAATTTAGAATTATTAATAAATATTTTAAGAAAGATTTATGATTAAATTTATTAATTTATCTTTGATAAAATTAATGAAAATCTTTTCATATGAATATCTTATTAAAAGAATATTCGGGGTCGGAATGTGACATAGTGTGTGATTTCCCAATATTTGATTTTTAATCACAAAATACACGAGTTATTCAGAAAGACCGGGTTGAACCATTCTGAATAATCATCACGACGACCAAGAGTCGAAGATGAAGACGGTGGTAGAAGACCGAAGGTTTTCACATCGTTGGGATGATGATGACTGGTATCTTGAATTGGGACTGTACATTCCAAGGCAAGGTATTTGGTAATGATCGTCCAAACGTATTTGGAGATCGACGGAGACGTTGTTTCGCTCAGACCCAGAGCGGACTTGTAAATGGATTGCGTGTCTGACAATGTGGCATGCTAAGATGCAATTGATCAAGGCTTTGTTGAAAAGCAGGCCTTGTGGTTGATGATCAAAGCACAGTCTATTTAGGCATAGCTTTGTGTATATCGCGACTTCGCGAGCCTCACAGCCCGGTTATGCGGGAGAAGGGAACGCAGGGAGTGCACACGTTTCTTTCTAGCTAGAGTGGTGCCAGGGACCTACCAGCGCTGGCATTTATTCATTGTGGTTGTTGGGTTTTTCGAGGCCTCGGGTTATGCGGTCGCCACTGGCCGTATTATAGGTCCAAAAGGACCGGGGAGCGTGTGTTCAGGCATAACTAATCCACAAAAGTAAGTGTGGACCGGCCCTGCAGGATCCAAGGGTTGGACAGAGTACCAATCCTGGGGCATTGCTAGAGTGTCTCGAATCGGTAAGGATCTCCTCCCTAGCCTTGACTCAGATGGAAACCCAAATTTCCAATACGACATCACGCGGTTTTGATTGTATACCTATATATGGCGACATAGTGGGATGGGGCACTCATGCCGTCTAGGATTGATACATTTACTTTGATGTGTTTCAATTGGTTGCACACTATTATTATATAATACCATTTTTATCGTATCAAGCATTTCTTGACCATTATAAGGTAAAACCCTATCCTTCGGTTTGCGTTGCATTGTGTGATAGGACTTGGGTCTTATAATGGTTTCATTTTTCTAAAAAGCATTGCGTTATTTTGACGTTTTACTTTAGTTATGCACTGGCAATCCAATGGAGTACACCCGTTCCGCGTTAGCGGCGTGGTCCTGTGATTAGCCTTATTATTAATTAAGATTAGTTTAAGAATTCTCACACCAGTCCCACGACTGACCTGTAGTTTGTTTCACTTTGCAAACTCGGGTGCCCTCTTTCCACACGGGCAGTCGAGTAGCTTATTTGACAGATATATAAAACAAGATCCTGGATTGAAGACTGAAGCTGTGGCCATAATGTTGATAACCTTCCACTGAGATTAGTTCCGCTGCAATGTATTCATTTATTGTAATTTATTCTTCCGCTGTAATTTTATTCCCATGTACTCTGATATGTATATTCTGTACTCTGATGTAACATTTATTATAGTGTTATAAAAGTCTTCTGTTATCTGTTGTAATGTGTTGTATGCCCAAAGTTAAAGTATTCGTAGGTTTCCACTTTTTGGGTCAGACCTGTGTGGTTTATGGTCGATTCAAAGGGCGGGGATTTGCGGGTCTTTACAGCCGTACAATTACGCATGAAGGTCATATTATACACCACGTGTAACAAGCTATTATTATGTACGTAATATAATTTTTAATCAACGTAAATCATGCAAATCTTCATTCTAGCACTGGAGATATAATCTCGCTTCTCATTTTCTTCCATGTGAGTTCTTCTGCAGTTTAAAACCTACTAAAGAGAATAATGTCAAATTCCCCTAATTTGATTTCTATACTCCTATTAATTTAAAATGTTCACTGTCTTGTTCTTGTTTCAGCGTAAAATATTATTTAAATTGGGTTTTGGAAAAGACAGTGCATTGGTGATTTAGTGACACTGAAGCTTGATTTTTTTCTTTTCGACATGATAAAATAGGCGATTCAGTGGTAATGAAGCTCGATTTTTTTTTTGGATATGATAAAATGCTAGAGTTATTTATAGTGTTTTGTGTATGTAGTGCAGGTTCTTGGATAATTGGGTATTGGTGTCTAGGTAACACTAAAAGACTGAACATTAGAGGAATTTTTTAATTTTAATGTATCACCCGTTCAACGTTCGATCCATATCAAAATTGTCTATGCATAAGTCTCGTTTAAATCCGTGTTCATCGAAAAATTCTTATGCCGGTTAGAAAAGAACATGTACCATGAAATAGTGAATAGTTGAGAATCTTGGGATCTTCTTAATTGGTGACTTGGTTTTGTTCTAAGGGAGGTCTTCTCTATCAATATCACGTCGCTTACTCGGGATTAAGAAGTCAAGATATTTGAATATGATTTAAAAAAGCTCGCTCTGAAATGTTTCGAAAGAAAAGTTGGATTTACTTGCAATCTCTTACGCTCAACTTGAGAGTTTCTTTTCTGTCAGTTTTGACTAATTTTGAGCAATATTTTATTTTGAATGTTTCAAAGTTTTTTATGCTGGTAATTGTTAATTATACAACCAACAAAAATAAATAGTATAATTTTGATGATAATTCTCAGCTCATCAAATTAGAGCGATTTAAAGGATTTTAACATTTTTTTTAAACCTATAAACTTGTTTAACATAGTGGAAAATTAACATTCACAAAAAGTAATGGAGAATACATGTATGTGTGTAGCTAACATAGTAAAAAAATAAATTCTTAAGCATGTATTGATCAAATATAAAAACAATTTATGAAAATTAATCAAATTACTGCAATCTCTGAAGGTTAAATATGATACTCTCAAAATCCCTCATAATTGATACCATAAAACTCCAAAAAGGGAACTTAAGAGTTCTCATGCTAATCCAAGGGAAACAATGTTTTATTTTTGTGGTAAGTCCAGGGTTTTGAATCTATAAATTTGAATGATTATAATTCATATTAAGTCAAAGATCAAATATTCATAATAAATGAACAATGCACATATACATGTGTTTGTGAGTTTATTGTTAGATTATGTCAATGTTTTTAAAATAGAACTACAAACGCAACCATACAAGCTGCGTGTAAAACAAAGTCGTATGCGATAGATTTTGATTTCTGAAAATCAAAGAGTAAAATGTAAAGCACTTTAAATTAAGGGGATTGAAATAATTCAGCATTCTTTAGAAGAAAAATCTTATCTTTCTCTTTCATGAACTTTTACCATACCAGTCTACCACTATATGTCTCTAGAAGTGCCATTTAACTAATATACCCCCTCAACTAGCAACATTATTTAGTACCATAGCCTCTTAACCCGATGGAGCGTATCCAATACCTTGATCTCTTTAGTCGATTTAAACACTAATGCTCATTATTGCCTTTGACAATATCAATGCTCACACCATAATAGTTGAAGGAAGCGGAGGATGCCAGGTCAAGGGATGTGAACATCTCATCTCTATACCCAAATTACGAAAGAGTATCACTAAGTAATACTGTCTGATAACACCGAGAATGAAGCAGTATTGGTTTGTCGCAAATGAATATTACCTTCAGCTAACACTGATATGTAATATCTCTCTCCATGATTGTGTGTGTGTGTATGTACACACACACATATATATAATTCACTATAACGTATGGAATATCGACACAAAGTAATGAACGTATTTGCTTCCATGATAAAATGATATAAAACACATAACAAATAATGAAGTATATAGAGCCACGAAAGCAACAATAAAATGTAATACATGAGTCACAATGGGTCTACAAAGTGCTAGTCCCATAGTCCATTGTCTGGAAATATACGAATATCACGACAACATGCATATGCCATATATGTAACGACTTAGAATTTTTTTTCTTTGATTCAGGAATATTTAATTAATTTTAAATATTAAATTACTAGTTATTAATGATCAAATAACCCTCTTTAATTAATAAATAGTAGCAATGGACTTATTCTAAATAAAAATTGTATATAAATAAATATTTCGATAAAAAGATGAAAACTTAATCGAAAACCGTTCTTTGGCGATTTTTGACTTTTTATCA
This sequence comes from Allium sativum, assembly GCA_030737875.1. Taxonomy (NCBI): domain Eukaryota; kingdom Viridiplantae; phylum Streptophyta; class Magnoliopsida; order Asparagales; family Amaryllidaceae; genus Allium; species Allium sativum. The sequence goes on along the minus strand of CM060922.1, from coordinate 312,877,651 downwards.
AATAGAAATCTCATGATGTTGTTTCATATCTATGTGCACAATTAGTTGCAAATAGTATCAACGAGATTAAACAAATCAAAGCTTTGTAACTGCTTAAAAAACACGATCTCTTTAATGCAACATTGCTATGCTTGAAATGCTTGAATCAGCTTTCTTTTATGATTTTCTTTGTTTAGTGTCAAGCGTCTAGAACCGGATTTTAGGGAATATTCCATTCCGATCAACGTCGGAGTTGGGTTAGAATGGCCGAGATTTCTACCGGTGAACCATGGGATAAAGTATCAGTTGGTGAACTAGCAGACGTGATTTACGATGTGCATTTATCAAAGAGAAATTTAGCCGAAGTGGACAAAATTAGGTAATAATATCTTGAAAACTCAAGACCTGTTTAGTCGGAAAAGTTGTGTTTTGCATTTTGAACTTATTTGGAGTACATGTTGAATACACAAACATGAAACTCGTTTTCATATTTAAGTGGCCCTTAGCATTTGGTCTGTAGGCAAAGTTGATCGTAAACCATGGCTCAAGGGTTATTAAGGTGGTAACGGAAAAAGCACACAAATTTACAAAATAATATTAGCAGATTTTTGGTTACGTTATGCATATTAATTACGAATAACAACTGTTATTATTATTATTACTACTTTGTAGAAATAATATATGAACTATTTTTGTTATAGGTTTTCATTTTCATCAAATTCTTTTTTCCTTTTAATAAAGTAAATTTTCATTTATACTGCACAAGTACAGTATAAAAACAGTGGACTGTTGTACCAAATGCTGCGTTATATGTCTCTGAAGATATCCATAATTTATTGCTACTGCAATGATTCATGTTATATGATTGATGTACGGTGTTCTTTGTTTATGGAGTAAATATCTCAACTTATATAAATGTGGATGTCCATTTATTTATGGTTATAAATTACTCAATATGATCAGACATGAAGAATTTTTCTTAAGGCAATTCTTTGGACCTTGATATATAGAATATGCTCGGTGAGTTCCTTCAGGTCTTCCTTTCATAAAATGATTTCACGAAAAATGTAAGTATATACATAAGAAGCCGAAATTTGTATAATTTTAAGTCATTTGACTTGTTTCAAGCCAGTCTGCTCAGTGTGGTTTTAGTTAGCGGATGACCATTTGAACACAAAAATTTGACACAATTAGAAATACACAAAACTTCAGCTATTGGATCATTTTTTCCTTATTTGAGTGGTGGAAATCCAAGTTTCATTGTGTCATTAATTATTTCTATATTTTATATCTAAATAGTCTTCCCTTTATTTATTTTAAATGGTTTATTCAGCATGAAATAAGTTTATGACTTGTCTACTTGCTTATACAGGTTAGGTGTGAATTAGCATGAAATAAGATGGATTTTCAATGAATATCATCCTGGACTCAAAAAATAATTCTTGTTGTGTTAATTGTATTCAAAGAAGGAACTGTATGCTAGTCTTTCTATAAATTAATTTTTCCATTTTGGATTCGAAGTTGTTATAATCAGATGTATGTACTATATTTAATGATGAGTTACACGTGTACTCATTGTATGTATTTTAGCATGTTCTAACATATGTTGTATTACCAGTCGGACTAGACTGTTGTTTGTATTAAAAAAGGTTATTTCATTTTGAATTAATAGTTCAGTTAAAGCATGACAATATATTGAAGGAAACTTATCTGTAAACATTAAAGAATAACACTTAAATGGTGTTTAACGTTAGCAGTTTCATCAGTTTGTGCTAATGTATATATTTATATGTGATAGAATTCAGATCCAAAGAGAAAGAGAGATGAAATCGTAAACAATTAAAGTACAACATTTTTATTGATTTATTTGATTGCTATTACAAAAGAGATGTTTGATTCTTTATTACAATGTTAAACATTGGCTCTACTTATATATGAGAAAGAAGCATTCTTGAACAAAACATTCTAGAACATATTTGGGTCATATACCAAATATAGACCCAAATTAATACAATGCCTAATATAACTGATAATTAATGCAATCCAAATAAAAGGCAACATATTTTATTATTATCTCTAACATCCCCCCTCAAACTCACGATGCAGCTGCTATGAGCATCAAGAGTTTGCTAACTAGAAAACGAAAAACTGAATGTGACTTGGTGAAGAAATCTGCAATCTGCAAAGAAGATGGTACAAAAGGTAAGGCGATCGTGCGCTTCTCAAGATGATGCCGAGTTAGGTGACAATCAATCTCCGAGAACAATTTGCAACTTCCAACCTCATCATCTCCCCACACAACCATCAACAACGTTGCCGAAATCGCAAAGCACCACAACATCAACCAAATCACCAACATCCACTTTTAATCAACCACATCTAGACACAAACTTCAACACATACAACAAAAACTTCAATCTCCAACCAGTACACCAAAACCGAGACAACACAACTTCCATCAACCAGATTACAACATCTCTCCACGTCCATCTTCACAAAACAATTCATTTCACCATCAATTTCACCATTCAAACGTTCCTAACAACAATTTTTTTTCTCTCCCTCTCTTTTCTTCTTTTTTTAATCAAAAAATAACATATCTCAAAATTACCAACAACAATAATCTATTACAATTACCACCAACAAGTAACATATCTCAAAACTAACAAAGAAGAAATGGTACAATATAGTAAGAGAAAAATAAAAGATATCAGATCTGCAAATAGATGATAACTTTATCTGAAAGCAAATAACAGATCCGTGACAGCAATGCCCATCATAAAATGCGAAAAACTCAACTGAGGAGAGTAACTCTAATGAGTAAGATCCAGATTCAAATCGCAACCTCCATGTGTTGAAGGCTTCAAATTGACGACAAATATCAAACCGATGGTGCAAATCCAAAGTATTTTTCAGCATATACATTTAATTATATGTACATATTTATATATCTCTCTCCTTCTCCCCTAAGCTCTGATACCATTTTTTTCATTTAACTGAGAAGAAAAGAACTGAACAGAACCAAAAAGAATAAATTTGAAAACAAGATGTATTCATTGTACTATAATTCTATCAAATAAAACAACGAAATAAAAACTCAACTCTTTTCTCCCTCTCCTCTCTGACCTTTAGCTCTGATACCATGATTGAATTCAAATCCAGAGAGAAAGAGAGATGAAACGGTAAACAATTAAAAGACTACATTTTTATTGATTTATTTGATTGATATTACAAAACGATGTTTGATTTTTTATTACAATGCTAAACATTGGCTCTACTTATAGATGAGAAAGGAGCATTCTAGAAAAGAACATTCTAGAGCATATTTGGGGCTTATACCAAATATAGACCCAAATTAATACAATGCCTAATATAACTCATAATTAATGCAATCCAAATAAAAGGCAACATATTATATTATTATCTCTAATAATATGCACTTGGGAAGTAAGATTTAGGTAGTTTTAAGAAAATGAAATGGCAAATTTCAATTCATTTGCCTTTGTTCTTCTCACAGTTCTACTGGCATCTTTGCTTTTTCAACAGATTGAACAATTGGAATGCATCGAGCCCAGAATCAAAGGGAAATCGTACTGGATGAAATTTGGCCGGCAGGTTGTTGAAGAGGTTCCCTTTTGATCCAAAGCCAAATGCATGTGTGTTTTGGACTAGGCCTTATCTAGGGGAGAGAGACGCAGAATTTCAAGTCTGAGATTTGTGGTAAAACATGATGGTTTGTGATGAATAAACAAACACAATAAAATAATGTATAGAAAGCGAATAAAAGTACTTCAATATATTTGATCAATATTCGTATTGACTATGTTTTACTTCGTTGTATATTGATGAAGGCCGTACAATTACGCATGATGGTCATATTATACACCACGTGTAACAAGTTATTATTACGTACATAATATAATTTTTAATCAACGTAAAATCATGCGAATCTTCATTCTAGCACCGGAGATATGATCTCGCTTCTCTTTTTCTTCCATGTGAGTTCTTCTGCAGTTTAAAACCGACTAAAGCGAATAATGTCCAATTCCCCTAATTTGATTTCTATACTCCTATTAATTTAAAATGTTCACTGTCTCATTCTTGTTTTAGCGTCAAATATTATTTAAATTGGGTTTTGAAAAATACGGTGCATTGGCGATTCAATGACACTGAAGCTTGATTTATTTTTTCCATATGATAAAATTGGTGATTCAGAGACAACGAAGCTCGAATTTTTTTTTTGGATATGATAAAATGCTAGAGTTATTTATAGCATATTGTGTATGTCGTGCAGGTTCTAGGATAATTGGGTATTGGTGTCTAGGTAACACTAAAAGATTGAACAGTAGAGGAACTTTTTTACTTTTGTGTATCACCTGTTCAACGTTCGATCCATACCAAAATTGTCTATGCATAAGTCTCGTTTAATCTGTGTTCATCTAAAAATTCTTACAATGGTTAGAAAAGAACATGTAACATGAAATAGTGAATAGTTGAGAATCTTGAGATCTTCTTGATTGGTGACATAGTTTTTTCTAGAGGAGGTCTTCTCTCTCATTATCATGTCGCGTACTCGCGAATAAGAAATTAAGATATTTGAATATGGTTTAAAAAAGCTCGTTCTGAAATGTTTCACAAGAAAAGTTGGATTTACTTGCAATCTCTTACATTCAACTTGAGAGTTTCTTTTCTATCAGTTTTGACTAATTTTGAGCAACATTATATTTTGAATGTTTCAATTTTTTTTATGCTGGTTATTATTAATTATACAACTAATAAAAACAAATAGTATAATTTTGATCATAATTCTCAACTCATCAAATCAGTGCGATTTAAAGGATTTTAACATTTTTTTTAAAACTTATAATCTTGTTTAACATAGTAGAAAATTAACATTCACAAAAAATAATGGAGAATACATGCGTTTGTGTAGCTAAGATAGTAAAAAAAATTAAATTCTTAAGCATGTATTGATCAAATATAACAATAATTTATGAAAATTAATCAAACTACTGCAATCTCTGAAGGTTAAATCTGATACTCTCAAAATCCCTCATAATTGATACCATAAAACTCCAAAAAGGGAACTTAAGAGTTCTCACGCTAATCCAAGGGAAACAGTGTTTTATTTTTGTGGTAAGACTAGGGTTTTGAATCTATAAATTTGAATGATTATAATTTATATTAAGTCAAACATAAAATATTCATAATAAAAGAACAGCGTACATATACATGTGTTTATGAGTTTATTGTTAGATAATATCAATGTTCTAAAAAAGAACTACAAACGCAACAATACAAGTTGTGTGTAAAACGAAGTCGTATGCGATAGATTTTGATTTCTGAAAATCAAAGAGTAAAATGTAAAGCACTTAAAATTAAGGGTATTGAAATAATTCATTATTCTTTAGAAGCAAAATCCTAGCTTTCTCTTTCATGAACTTTTACCATACCAGTCTACCACTATATGCCTCTAGAAGTGCCATTTAACTAATATACCCCCTCAACTAGCAACATTATTTAGTACCATAGCCTCATAATCCGACGGGGCGTATCCAATACCTTGATCTCTTTAGTCGAGTTCAACACTAATGCTCATTATTGCCTTTGACAACATCAATGATCTCCATAATTGTTGAAGGAAGACGAGGATGCCAGGTCAAGGGATGTGAACATCTCATCTCTATACCCATATTACGAAAGAGTATTACTAAGTAATACTGTCTGATAACACCGAGAATGAAGCAGTATTGTTTTGTCGCAATTGAATACAACCTTGAGCTAACACTAATACGTAATATCTCTCTCTATGAGTGTGTGTATGTGTATGTACACACACACACAGATATATATATATATACATATATAATTCACTATTACGTATGGAATATCGACACAAAATAATGAACATATTTTCTTCCATGATAGAATGATATAAAACACATAACAAATAATGAAGTATATAGAGTCACGAAAGCAACAATAAAATGTAATACATGAATCACAGTGGTTCTACAAATTGCTAGTCCCATGGTCCACTATCTGCAAATATACGCATATCACTATAACATGCATATGCCATATATGTAAGGACTTAGAATTTCATTGGTTTGATTTAAGAATATTTAATTAATTTTAAATATTAAATTACTAGTTATTAATGATCAAATAACCCTCTTTAATTAATAAATAATAGCGATGGACTTATACTAAAAAAAAAATTGTACATAAATAAATATTTCGATAAAAAGATGAAAACTTAATTGAAAATCGTTCTTTGGCGTTTTTTGACTTTTTATCAAATGGAAATCTCGTAACACTGTTGCATATTTATGTACACAATTAGTTGCAAATAGTATCAACGAGTTTAAACAAATCAAAGCTTCGTAAGTGCTTAAAAAACAATTACTTACATGATGTGACTTTCACTTTACGTTTAAGTAAAGTAGTCGTGTGACAACCCGAACTTCCGACACCTTTAGAGCTGACCAAAACAACCCAAGTCCAAGCCAAAATGCACTAGAAACCCAGATGTCAATAGAAAGCATATAGAGGGTGAGATAAGAAGGAAAGAAATATTAGAATTGAAGAAGAACCAACACATGAACAGAGTCTCACACCGTGGCGGAATAAAATATAATGTAGAAATAAATCTTTATTGAGAGCTTCAAAATAAAACTTACAATCATCAGAGTACATCACACATTTGGACAGTTATATTGACCTGTCCTCATATACAACATACATCGTAATAAATATATATCATACGTCTGGACTTCTCCTGCTCATCTCTTCACTGCATCCGATAACCTGAACCTTATATTTTTATTTTAACTTTTTTCTCTCTTCGCCAAAGGTGCTATCAATATCAGCTGTATTTGTTGAATTTTTACATAGTAAACATGTGCAATATTCTTGTGTGTCAGGTTGATCGGATATGTGGATTCCTTTTCATTTCTTTTTTATTTGGATTTGAAATGTCATTTTAACCAACATTTTTGACTCAACAAAGCATATCACATTTTTCCTTCCTGACCAAGGTTTCGCTTCCAACATCATATCAAGGTTTCGTATGTATATTTTAAGAGATGTTCATATTTTTGTTTAGATTTTGAAAGATAAATACGAGTATACTGAGATTACAAAAATGATGCGTCTAGATTTGCACAGGAATTAAGTTATGAAAGGTTTTAGATTTTAAAACCCTTTTATTTCATATAAATAAACGCTTATAATTTATATATGAATTCTATAGCAACTATTTGAAAATTTGATTTAGACATAAAACAAAATCTACAATATGAAAACTTGATTTTTCTCTTTTATTAGAAAAATATTATTCAATTGGTTCGGACATTTCTTGTTTCAAAGAAATCCGACTTATATCGGATCCTGTATAACCATTTAAAGTTCATAATGTTAAATTACGAACTACCGCGTCGCTGTAGTTCGTTTTATAATTAAATTATAAACTAAACATTCTAGCGTCATTTAATAAACGAAATCGTTAATATATTTTAAAATTAAACCATATTAAATCCCTTTTAAATTTGCTCATTCACGTTATATTGCAAAGTTAACAAATCCCGACCATTTTGGAATTTAAATTATTATTTTATTATTCGTATTAATAAAATATTCAAGACCATTAACATTCAAGCTATTAAATTATAAAACAATATTTAATCCATATTTAAATATTAAATTAAGCGGGTAAAATCTGGGCCATTACACAAATCACACAGAACATCCAAATAAATGAATGCTGCACTACCCCGAATGCCATTTACGGCGCCATAAGTGGCTATTAATGGAGTATGGAATCCGTGTGTCGATAGTATCCATACATCGCTTTCAATTTATGTGATTGTGTAATTCGAGTGTTGAACTTCATATAATTCGAATAAAACAATATGGCAGAGGCATCTAAGCCCCGTCTGCATCCTAAAATATATTTAACTGTAAATTAATTCGACTGAGAAGGAGTTCTCACATTGGGATCCACTCCGCCGTGCTTTACTGATGTTCTGATTCGCTGTTCTGATCCCAGACTTTGCAAAGGAGCTTTAATCTTTATTCCATCTTTTTATTCTAGCGTAAGCGCGCCATTTTGGACAACTTTCGTCTAATGGAAATTTCTCCGAAAATACTCCATTTACCGGGATTCGCAAAAGAACATGATATGGACAACATACTTTGGACGCGTTTTCTGAACAAGTCCGAAATCCAAAATCTGACTTCCATATACTCAAATCGAAGAGGAGAGCATGCTCTTCGACTATGGAAGTGCGGAGTTTTGGCAATAGAGGCTCGGTTTGGGAGGTACGGGCTTGGGAAGGTCAGGGACTGTTTTACACGCGCCTGAAAATTAAAAATCGGATTTTTCAGAGGAGGGGGCCACGTGGTCGGCGGTGGAGGATCGGGGGAGGTCGCTGGTGGTCGAGGAAGGCTCGCCTGAGGCGGCGGCGGGCCAGCGTGGGCAGTGGCGACGGTTTTGGCTTTGTTTTTGATGGCGGTGCGGTTTCAACGCAGAAGGAGGCGATGGGGAGGGCGGTGGCCGTTCTGAGGTGGGAGGGGGTCGGCGGCGAGGTCAGGGGGTGCAGCGCGGTGGTGCGCCGGAGCTCCGGTGGCGCGAAGCGAGGGCAGTGGTAGTTTCTTTTTATATTTTTTCTAAAAATTGAATCGGTATAGTGAAGAAAGGAGGAGGGGCTATTTTATAATTTAATTAATTAATATTAAATTTCCCCAAGAGTTGACTTTTACTTTCGAACTCTGAACGAGGCCCAATGACTGTCGCCCCCAGCAAATTACCCCCATTCCAAACACAATGGGATATGTCCCATAAGCCAATTCGACTGTTACGATCAGTTTTCCTTTAAATTAAAATATAAGTAAATATATTGAATTTTAAACGTACAATTTAATTTACTAGGGCCACATACTGATTCCAAAAATTCCCGAAAAATAAATTAGGTATGTTTTGATGATATGGTCCTAACAAAACTAATTTCATCGAATTTGGAGACCGTTTGAAAAACGGTCATTTTCCAGTCGATTAAATTCAAAGTGAATTGACCAAACGCGTTTAAATTCACCACGCTCATATATCAATTCCAAAAATTATAAAAATTGGAATCTAGCAATAATTTGACATTTCGGATCCAAAAAAGTGGGTTCGTCGAAAACGGAGGTCGTTTGCAAAATTTTTATTGTTAAGGGGTATATATTATATAAAAAATATATAAATTCCATAGCGACTATTTTAAAATTTAAACTGGACTAACTTTTTATTTACGTTATGAAATCTGGATTTTTCACATTCTTAGAAAGATATAATTAAACAGATCCAAATATTTCTTATTTTACTAAAATCCGATTTATTTTGAATTTTGTACATTCATTTGAAATTTAAAATCAAATTTTCAAACTATCGCGCCATTTCTGGCTCGTTTTATAATTAAAATAAATTTATACATTCTAACTTTGATTTAAATAAATTTTTAGTTGTTATTATTTAAAATAAATTATTTTTAATTTTCAAAATCCATTAAAATAACCGAAATAAAATTGTTAATTTGATTTTGAAAATCCAGGTTGTTACAGTCATGCGCCATCCAAGTTACTGTGTGTTTTTCATATAGGTAATCGGTATTCAAGCTATGCTCTGCAACCCAACTTGTATCATTGCTTTTGCAACAGTTACTTGGATTTCTTCTCTACTCGGATACCATATCCTTCCATATTTTTTTTTCCAGCTAGGTTGATTAAACTGTACCGGTTTCTCCTGCTGATTGGTAGAATATCTAGATTGTGATTCTTATTTCATGATATTGCCTTTTCTACCGGTATACATTTTTTCCCTCCAGTTTAAGTCCATCCTTTAGTCTATTTTTTAAATTTAAGGTCGCATGTTTTTCCTGATTAATATTTAGTTTATTATTGGTCTATTATATAGGTTAGTATCAGACTACAACATTAGCAATTGATTCATATAGTCATTCAGAGACAAAAGTTTTGGTTTTCAATAATTGGATCCTTTTTCAGTTAGTAGACTATTTGCTGAAGCAAATAAGACAAATTGTAAATATTGTGAATATTTTAGGCTTATACACGAGTCCAACAACCAATCATCAACAATAATCACCAAGCAAAGACATATATAAAGAGGTTTAGAGTATGGGGATTTAACGTGGTTTGGTTACACTTCTTATGTTCATGGATTCTACAACTATTCCTTATTTTTTTGGAGGGAGAGGGAGCAAGAAAGAGAGTCTATAATTACAAATCAATAATCGATTTCTTAGAATATTTTAGATTACACTCAAAACCTTTAATTCGATATAATTGCAAAATTATGCTTTGCTAAAGAAGATGATAATGGTGGACGATGAAACACATTCATTGATATAAGCTCAAAGATGAATGCATTACTCGAAGATTAAGAAAAGATGCTCATCTTCTAGTGTTTTGAGGAGCTGATGTCCCATGAAAAGATCGACTTTCCCTCCTAAAAGCAAAGCCTCTCTCTTCCAATTTTCCGAATCAACTTCGGCCGCTCAACTTGATTTTGGTTCCACATAATTTGTAACGACCAAAAATGATATTTGTTTTCTATTTTGTTTCATCACAATTATCATATGAACAAGATTCTAGTTTTTCTAAAACTAAAATCATATGAACAAAATTCTATTTTTTTGTTCCTATTGTTTTCAACACAATTATTTCATCGAGTCAGCAGATCTATACAATAACATCAATCAACACAACAAATCATGAATAACAACAACAGAATTTCATACATGATTTAAGATATTTCTATGACGCGATAATAAATTATTTTTAATAATTTAAAAGGGAGATCTCACATTGATTTGTCTGAATTTTCAAAGTGCTTCTTCTCAGTTTTGATATTTTTCGTTGTGTAGATCTCATCGCTACGAATCCAACGCGACTAATTTCACGAAATTTCGACATTGTTTGAAAAAGTTACATCATTTTAAAGATTAATTACATTATTACATTAACTAAGAATGATTAAATCCCAGTTTATTACTAATTACATTTAAACCAAGATGGGGCCGCTCCTTTGGATTCTCCTTCTTCATTAATGACCTAAAGTCATTCGAACCCATACACAAGCCTCTAAGGCTTCCCTTCACACGCAAACCGAGATGTCTAGAGCCAATCCGATGATGTCATGCCATTGACCTTCGAAAGAGCCATCACAGCCCACCTTCTCAGGGAACTCGCTGCTTCCCTTTGCACCTGAACACCCCCCAACGCAACCACTTCCCGCTTTGAATCTGGACGATCCTCTCTATGATAGGCGATCTCAACCGTTGAAATCGAGGAGCTCGATGAGCTTGCCATAATTGCCAAATAAAGTTCCAAGAATTATTGAGTGTATTTAGAGATCTATGGGAAGATGGGATCGAGCGAACATGGCCATTAAAGAAGGGAGATGGCGGATGTGTATTTGTTAGTCTAGGGTTTCGTATACAATACAGTATATGGTGGTATTTATAATGTATTTTTATTTAATTTTAATTCATTTATTTACAAAAAAAAACCCGTTACTCCTTAATAACTCCAATTCCAACCCAACGAGTATTGTTCTTAGGCAAATACCTATGTTCCGGACGCAATGGCTTGGTTCCTTGAGCCAATTCAATTGTTTCGATAGGTTTTTCTTTAAATTTAAATATAAAACATATAATTATTAAATTTGATCGTACATTTAAATTTACCGGGGCCATATACTAGTTCTAAAATTACAGAAAAAATATTCCTATCTATGTTTTGACGATACTGTTCTAACAAGACTAAGTTCGTCGAATTCTGAGACCGTTTGAAAAATGCCGATTTTCTGGTCGATCCGATTTGACTGAAATGGTCAAAACACATTTTTTTTGCCACTCTCACATATTAATTCTAAAAATTATGAAAATTGGAACCTTACAATAATTTGACACCGGTTCCAACAAAAGTGGTTTCAACGAAAACGGAGGTCGTTTGAAAAATGGCTATTTTCAAGGGCTATATATTTAATTAAAAAATATATAAATTCTACAGTGACTTTTTTAAATTTTGAATGTGGCATAACTTTTGTTTCCCGCTATGAAATTTCGGTTTTTCAGATTCGTTGGAAAGATATTTTTAAATAGATTCTAATATTTTTGGTTTCACCAAAATCCGATCTAATTTGTATCTTGTACAATCAGCCGAAGTTCAAATTCAAATTTTCAAACTACCATGCTATTTCTAACTCCTTTTATAATTAAAAGAAAAAATTTCATTTTAAATTCGATATAAATAAATTTTTAATCGTCATTATTATTTAAAATAAATTATTTTAACTATAAAAATTTCATTAAAATTTCTAAAATAAAAATTTTAAATTGGTTCAGAAATTGCGCATTGTTAAAATATAACAAAATGTTATTTTATTATAATGTCACATTTTATAACTAAGTGTTATTTTAATCTAATGCCACATTTATAGTTAACATGCATGACATTTAATAATTAACATAAATGACATTTTTGTTTTGCATACAAATTCTAATGTATGCACTTACATTAGAATGATATTTTCATTTTGAACATAAATCCTAATGTATACATTTACATTAAAATGATATTTCCTCTTTTGTATATAAATTCTAATGTATACATTTACATTAAAATGACATTTTAGTTTAATCCTTTTTAACTAACAAAAATGTATATTTTTGCTTCCTTCTTTTTAAATGACAAAAAATGAATATTTTTACTTAATTCTTTTTAAAAGACAAAAGTGAACATTTTTGCCTCATTCTTCTTAAATGGTAAAAAGGAATGTTTTAGTCTCATTCTATTTAAATGACAAAAATGAATGTTTTATTTACATTCTTTTTGAATGACAAAAATGAATGTTTTGTTTACATTCTTTTAAATTAGACAAAATGAATATTTTTTTTCTACTTCTAATTTAATGATAAAATAAACGTTTAGTTTCATTCTTTTAAATTAGACAAAAATGAATATTTAATTTCATTCTTTTAAAATGACAAAAATGAATGTTTTAATTCATGCCTTTAAAATGACAAAAAGGAAAGTTTTTAATTCGTTCCTTACAATGACAAAAATGAATGTTATTAATTCATCTTTTACAATGACAAAAATTCCACAATCTAATAAACAAAGGATAATTTTGTTTGAACCTATTTTTATAATTAACATAAATGTTAATTACAACAATCTAATAACAAATAATAATATTGTTTGAATATAATTTTCTAATTAACATAAATTTTAGTTACAATAATCTACAGAGCATACCCATTATAATCAAATCACGTATGATACACATAGAACTTAGCAGCGTATAATTTAACAACATAAATTCTAGAAACAGATTTTGTATCATGATTCAGCAGTTTTAGTTATAAATATAAATAAATAAATAAATAAATAAATAGAAATTCTTTTAATTAAGATTATTAGAGTTTCCAATTATATTTAGTAATTGGAATAGAATGAAATGTGAATTGGGTTTATCTTGAAATGTGTTTTTAACGACATTCATTCTTTAACCCGATTTATAGTGAAAATATAATTAGGAGTTTATAAATCTTTTTATTACGATTTAATGGAAATTTTCCAAAGTAAAGTTTTCCAATTTAATATACTAAATTGGAATTGAATGGAATTCAATTTAATAATAATCGAGATGAGCTTCTGTGAGTGAAGGCTATTACTATATATGAAATTTAAAGGGCTTTGCGTTATTCCATTTATATTATTAGTCTGATACGGGAATTTATATTGCTTATATATTGATCTGATTTCTGTGAAGATTCTTTATTTAATGGAAGATGATTTTGGGTTGATCATGAACTATGTTTTAAATAACATTGGTTCTTTAACCCAGTTAAAGAAAAGATTTATTTCTTAAATTTGAATAATCATTAAGTAATGATTTTTGAGATTAAAACTGAATTAGAGTTCTAATGAATCTTAAATTAGGTTAATAATATGAATATTTTATTAAAAGAATATTCTGAATTGGAATGGGGCATATGATGTGTTTTTATATTACTTGATTATAAAATACGTGTGTTATTCGGAAAGACCGGGTTTAACCCATTCTGATTAATTACTACGACGATCAAGAGTCGAAGATGAAGATGGTGGTTGAAGACTGGAGTTCTTCACATCGTTTGGGTGATTACTGATGTCTTGATTGGGCCGTACACCCAAGACAAGGTAACAAGTGGTGATCGTCCAAACGTACTTGGAGATCGACGGATATGCGAGGGCCTCTCTCCTGTATTGGACATATAGGATGAAGAATAAGGTGCCTCCGATTTCGTTCAGACCCAGAACGGACTTGTAAATGGATGGTATGTCTGACGTTGTATTCCTTTATGTTGTATTCGTTGATCTCTGCTAAATATATATATATATATATATATATATATATATATATATCTGTTTGGTGGCGGAGAATTTATTCTCTTGCTTAACACCCTTCTCTGAGACGTACAAGCTCAGAGGTTATATATATTGGTAGATGATCAATGATATGGCATGGATTGATAGTGTGGCATGCTAAGACGCATGGATCAAGGCTTTTGTTGAAAAGCAGAGCCTTGTGAATGATGATCAAAGCACAGCTTTAATTAGCATAGCTTTGTGTACAACGTTACTTCGTGAGCCTCACACCCCGGTATGATGGTGAACGATTTGTTTGATTAGTAGGTTTGACCAATATACTATATATACATATGGATTTGGTCAGCCGAGTTGTGCTGGGTGTGGTCGCTCCACACCGGGAGATTGGGATAGGTCATTTCAGCCGAATCCCATGGGGATAGAGCATATTGATGCTCATCCAAAATGCGTAGTATATGTATTACAGTGTTTTCTCTTGCCGAGACGTAAGCCATGGAGATACATTCGCGGTAGATCTTTTGAATCAGCAGCCATCATGACGAAAACCCAACATTCCAATACGAGCTTTACGGTTTTAGTTGTATACCTATATGGTGACATAATATATTATGCCGCTTACATAATATGTTATGCCACATAGGATTAATACATTTATATTCGAAATTGATTTCTACACTGTGCACCTAGAGTATGAAAGATGAATTTCGCGCATTAAGCATTTTTGACCATTATAAGGTAAAACTCTATCCTTCGGCATGCATTACATGGGACTTGAGTCTTATAATGGTTTCATTTTTTTTATAAAGAGCATTGCTCTATTTATTTTATGCACTGTTATTCTTGGGGGGAACCCGTTCTGCATTAACGGCGAGGTCCCTTGATTTGCCTAACTTTAAAATAAAGATAATAACTGTTTTTAGTTCTCACACCAGTCCCATGTCTGACATGGAGTTTATTGTTTTAACCTAAACTCTTGGTGCCCCTATTTTCCACACGGGCAGCTAGTAGTTTTGGTTTTGCAGATATTATATTCACAGGATCCTGGTTTACAGCTAGAGCTATATTCAGAACGCTCTGTATCCGTGTATTTCTTATAGTCGTGTTATGTATTATTTTTGCGCTGCTTTGTAATTTAAAACTCTGATATTGTATTTCCAGTATGTAATATTTATTTATACTCTGATATATTCTTGTACTCTTATGTAATTGTTGTAATAAGCAATGAAATGTTCTTCTGTTTTGTGTTCTGATGTGTCATGCTCTCAAAGCAATCTGGGCTTTCCTTTACGGGGAAGTTTGGGTCGTTTCATTTAATTAAGATTATTAGAGTTTCCATTGCTTTAGACTTTATTAAAGAGATTTTCCTCCGCTCTCCATCCATACGGATATTAGCATCTGTAGTGTGGTATTCCGAGAGCTCAAGGCCCCTAAACCCGACGGGTTTCAACCGTCGCCGCCCCCTATTGACGCCATCGCGCCTGCCAAAGGTGGGACCCTTCTGTGCGCCGCTTTTTGCTCTCCGACGCTGCGCCATCCGATCTTCAAACCACTGCACCATTCGATCACAAAAGTGAAACCTAGAATTGAACTAATTTGAAAAGCTTACGGCATTGTCCGTTAATTGGGGAAGAAGGTGAAATATTATTTAATTATTTAAACTAATTTATTTTAAATATTATCAATGTAAATTTAATCATATCTCATCCGTACTTACTCAGAACGGAACGATTTTCGAAGCGTCATGATCGTAAGACAAAGATCTACGTTTCTAGACTAAAAAGAAGCAATTCCGAGCTGATTGAATTTTGGGCCAAACTTTCAAATCTGAACTATTCAGATTCAAAAGAACTGTGAGAAATCCTATTTTATTTTTTTATTATTTATTTTAAAATAATCAGAATAGATCGTAATTGTATTCTCATTGATTCGTTGTACATGTTATGTACGTGATTTGATTTGTAGGTGATGGTTTATATAGATCTGTTAATTTAGATATTTTGTTAATATAGATCTATATGTGATGTGTTAATCAGAATAAATCATTTTGTTGATATTTTGCTAAATCATATATATTCAAATAAAAATGGAGCATCATGTATATTTGTTGAATTGAATTAGAATTTTCAGTTCAATAAAAATTTCACCTTTATCTATTGAATCGAATTAGAATTTTCAATTCAATAAAAATTTCACCTTTATTTATTGGATTGAATTAGAAATTTCAATTCAATGAAGATTTCAACTTTGTTTATTTTGTTGAATTGAATTAGAATTTTCAATTCAACAAAATTTCAACTTTGTTTATTTTGTTGAATTGAATTAGAACTTTCAATTCAATATAAAAATATATTTTTGTTTATTTTGTTAAATTGAATTAGAACTTTCAATTCAACATAAAAATATCACTTTGTTTATTTTGTTGAATTGAATTGGATTTTGCAATTCAATAAAAATATCACCTTTTTTTAATGTTGATAACACCTTTGATTGTTTTGTTGAATTGAAATAGAATTTTTAATTCAATAAAAAATATCACCTTTTGTTAATATTGGATTTAATTAGAATTTACAATCCAATAAAAATATTGATTTTCTTTTTATAATTAAACTTGCAACAAAATGGACATTTGGGTAAATAGGAAAATTAGTTAAACAAAAATCCTTATTTTTGTTTATTGAACTTGTGACACCAAAAATGAAATTTTTGTAAATAGAGATAATGTTCATGTTTTCTTATCAAAACATGTATTCATTAAAATACAAAATTTTAATGCTAAGAATGTGCATAGATTAAAAAGTTACATTTTTATTTACATTTTAGATGTAAATAAAAGCTTATATTAAATAGTTACATTTTTATTTACATTTTAGATGTAAATAAAAGCTTAGATAAAAAAGGTACATTTTAATTTACATTTTAGATGTAAATAAAAGCTTAGATTAAAAAGTTACATTTTTTGGATTTTAGATGTAAATAAAAGCTTAGATTAAAAAGTTACATTTTTATTTACATTTTAGATGTAAATAAAAGCTTAGATTAAAAAGTTACAATTTTATTTACATTTTAGATATAAATAAAAGCTTAGATTAAAAAGTTACATTTTAGATGTAAATGAAAGCTTAGATTAAAAAGTTACATTTTTATTTACATTTTATATGTAAATAAAAGCATAGATTGAAAAGTTACATTTGTAAATAAAAGCTTAAATTAAAAAGTTACATTTTTATTTACATTATAGATGTAGATAAAAGCTTAGATTAAAAAGTTACATTTTTATTTACATATTAGATGTAAATAAAGGAATAGATTAAAGAGTTACATTTTTATTTACAAATTAGATGTAAATAAAAGATAGAATTTAAAAGTTACATTTTTATTTATATTTTAGTTGTAGTAAAAATGATAGAATTAAAGGTTGCATTTTTATTGTCAAATTAGAAAAAATAAAAAGAATAAAATCAAAAGTTACATTTTTATTTACATATTAGATGTGAATAAAAGAATAGAACAAAAGTTACATTTTTGTTGACAAATTAGATGTAAAATCAAAAGTTACATTTTTGTTGACATTTTAGATGTAAAATCAAAAGTTACATTTTTGTTGACAATTTAGATGTAAATCAAAAGTTACATTTTTGCTGACAATTTAGATGTAGAATCAAAAGTTTCATTTTTATTGTCATTTTAGAGATAATAAAAAGAATAGAATTACATGTTACATTTTCAGTATCATTTTAAATGAAACAAAAAATGATAGAATTACATGTTTCATATTTATTGTCATTTCAAAGACAATAAAAAGAATAGAATTACATGATACATTTTTAATGTCATTTTAGATGAAATAAAAAAGAATAGAAATAAAAGTTACATTTTTATTGTCATGTTAGATGAAATAAAAAGGGTAGAATTAAATGTTATATTTTTATTGACATTTGATATGCATTAAAAAGAATAAATTTAAATGTCACATCTTTATTGTCATTTTAGATGCAATAAAAATAATAGGATTAAATATCATGTTTCTACTTTCGTTTGGTTTCAATAAAAAGGGCGAACAATAAAAATATATTTTTTCAATGTAATTTAGTTTCCATTGAAAAGAATTAGTCACTAAACATGATTTGTTTCAAATCGTCACTTTTATCATGTTAGTTAGGGTTAAGAAAATCATATGTAGAATTTCTAACATGAAGATGGACTGTTCTTGGCTTGCATGTGATTGATTAAGTAGTTGAAATTGCCAAATGATTTATATATATATATATATATAAATTAGAATTAAACGAATCGTGCGCGGTAGTTCGCGTTTTGAAATCGTAACTTTAAACGATTATACCGAGAGATCCAGTCATCGGATTTTCCCAAAACTGGAACCGTTAGGACCACTTTGGGAAGATCTTTCCATGATATAAATTTTGTTAAAATTCAATGGTCAGATTTCGAGATAAGTGTAAATCAAATTTTGATAAAAACAGCGCCAGGGCCGCCCATCAACCCGAAGCGTCGCTAAATAAATTTTGCTATTTTTATATAAATAAAAATAGTGACAAACGTTATTAAACACTATTAACGATATAAAATGATTTTAAACTATATATACATGCGAGAATCATTTGAAAAGACCGAGTTAAATCTCATTTCAAATGGTAATACGACGATCTAAATTGAAGATCTTAAAGACGACGATTAAAGATCGACGATCTTCACATCGAAAGGATAACTACTGATGCCTGACATTGGCTAGCTACCAATAAAGGGATAAAGTGGTAGTTGTCTGGACGTACTTGTAGATTGTCCGGATACGCGAGCACCTCACTTCCGTATTGGACATACAGGACGAGGAATAAGGTGACTCCGATTTCATTCAGACCCAGAATGGATGAGACGACCCCAAACCCCGTACTGACGGCGGAAAGGGTAATCTTTGGAATATAACACATAAACAGATAACAGCAGAACAGAAATAAATAAATACACCAGATAATGCACAATAGAATATACTGGATAAACGTAATCATCAGAGTTACACAGTATACAGGATCATACTTAGTACAAATACAGTTCAGCTATACTTAAATGTCTACAGCAGAAAAACAAACATAATATACAATAGGAGCTGAAAAGCATAAAAAGAGATAAATGATATAATCCATCTTCAGCTCCAGCTATCCAGAGAAAGCCAGCTAAACCTGAATACAAGGCTGCCCGTGTAGAAAAAGGGGCACCCGAGTTTGAAAGTGAAACAAACTACGAGTCAATCATGGGACTGGTATGAGAAATCTACTCAACACAGTTAAAATATGGCTAATCACAGGACCACGTGTGATGACTCCAAACTTCCACGGAATGAAAGTAAGGAATAATCATTTGGAATACAACATAAATACAATAATACATATCACAGATACAACATGGCATAGGAAATTCATAGAGTAACAACACCATAGTAGCGGAAATGTAATGTCATCAACCACAGAAAATCCACAGTCACAGAATTCCAAATTGTTACATCAAGTTTGCAGAAAAAGAAATAAGTTCCAACTCCAACTTAAACAACGTGGAATAAACCAAGTTTAATGTCTGGAATTAAAAAGAGAAAAATGCAAAATCAGCGAATGATAGATGTCTTCAAACTCCAAATCATCACCTCTCCAAAAAAGTAAATCCAAGGAAGATAATAAGTAGCTCCAAGAAAAGACTCCAAGCGAAGGATAAACCTGTTTACTTGGCTGCCCGTGTAGAAAGGAGGGCACCCGAGTTTGCAAAAAGGTGGAAACAAACAACGAGTCAGTCGTGGGACTGGTGTGAGAATTCTTAACTAATTAATCACTATAAATAAGGCAAATCCAAAGACCACGCCGCTAATGCGGAACGGGTTTACTCTAATGGATTGCACAAAGTGTCAGAATAAATGATAAGTAAATCGTACAACAACGTTATGCTTTTTAGAAAAATGGAATCACCATAAGACCCAGGTCCCATCACACAATGCAACACAAACCAGAGGATAGGGTTTTACCTTATAGTGATTAAACATGCTAAATACGGCAAATACGAGTTTAATATTATTATTAGTATATATCAAAACATTTCAAAGTAAATGTATAAATCCTAGGAAGAATAGTATCCCATACTACTATGCCTCCATACTAGTAATACAATCAAATTCGTAAGGTCGTATTTGGATTTTGGTTTCCATCATGAGTCAAGGCTAGGGAGGAGCTCCTACCGATTCGAGACACTCTAGCTAATGTCTCAGGATCCCCCGCAGTGAACCCTTGGAAAGCTGCAGGGCCGGTCCACCATACGAGTTGCAAATTAGTTATTCCTGAACACACGTTTCCTAGTCCTATAGGACCTATCATCCGAGGCGCCTCATTCCATCATCCACATAAGTAAAATGTTGGGCCATGTTAAAACCCAATCACCACTTCTAACTAGAAAGAAACGTGCTGCTCTCCCTGTGTTCCCTTCTCCCGTTTTAGACTCCGCCGGTGTGTGAGGCTCGCGAAGTCACGCTGTACACAAAGCTATGCCTAAACAGGCTATGCTTTGATCGTCCTACAAGGCCTACTTTTCAACAAAACCTTGATCCTATGCATCTTAGCATGCCACATCATCACTCCATATCGTACTACCAATCCTTTGAAGAAATATATGAACGGGTGTTAAGCAAGAGAATAAATTCCCCGCCACTAAACATCCATACATTCGACAAAAGATCAATAACATGATATTTGATAGAGTATGATGTCAGACACACAATCCATTTAGTAGCTTATGATCTGGGTCTGAGCAAAAGCCAAACCCGTGAAATCAACACGTATGTCTGGGCAATGACCGTGACCCTTGAATTGGGAGCAAGTCAAATCAGGGCCTCGATCGTTGTCCATTCGAGGGAAGATTTACAGTCTTCATACGCCATCTTCATACTTCAAGTAACGTCGTTTTGATTATTTAGAATGAGTGAACTCGTACTTTCCAAATAATCCTCGTATATATATATATATATATATTTAAAATCCTTCTTATACCTTAATAATTATTTTTATTAACGATTCATTCCTATTTTAATTATTTAAAATAATTAAATTTTTATATAACGACGCCTTAAGTCCATGGGCGACTATGGCGCAGCATTCACCAATTTTGATTTGTACATTTCTCAGAATCTAACCGTTGGATCTTAACGTAATATATATCATTGGAAAGATTTTGCCAAGACGGTCCTAACGGTTTTAGTTTCAAGAAAATCCGACGGTCGGATCTTCTTCTATAGTCATTTAAAGGTACAATTT
Organism: Allium sativum; assembly: GCA_030737875.1. Taxonomy (NCBI): domain Eukaryota; kingdom Viridiplantae; phylum Streptophyta; class Magnoliopsida; order Asparagales; family Amaryllidaceae; genus Allium; species Allium sativum. The sequence continues at coordinate 312,855,935 of CM060922.1, read as the reverse complement.
CAAAACGCGAACTACCACGCCCTATTCGTTTAATTTTAATTATATTTATATATATAATCATTGAATCGTAATAACGTCGTTTGATTAAAACAAAACTCTGCACAATTACCGATCCTTACTAAATTTTAATTCATTTGAAAATGAAGATAATATTACCGCACCCTAAATTCATTCTTTTCCTTACATTAATATGTAAATTCCATCCTTTTTATTTACATAAAAATGTAAATTCAATTCCTATGTAAATTCCTATATTTTTTATTTACATGTAACACAAATGTAAATTTTGATACATTCAAAATCCTACTTTTAAATTACATATAAAATGTAGATTCCAACTTCCATGTACATTCTCATCTTGGTTGCATAATAAAAATGTAACTTATATTTGCAGTGAATCCTATTATAAATTTACATATAAAAATGTAAGTTTTAATGACAATGCAAACTCTACTTCCTATTTACATAGTAAAAATATAATTTTTAATTACAATGCAAACTCTACTTCTAATTCACATTGTAAAAATATGATTTTTAATTACAATGCAAACTCTACTTCCTATTTACATGGTAAAAATATGATTTTTAATTTCATGCAAATTCTACTTCCTATTTACATAGTAAAAATATGATTTTTAATTATAATGCAAACACTACTTCTAATTTACTTTGTAAAAATATGATTTTTAATTACAATGCAAACACTACTTCTAATTTACATTGTAAAAATATAATTTTTAATTACAATGCAAACACTACTTCTAATTTACATTATAAAAATATGATTTTTAATTACAATGCAAACTCTACTTCCTAATTACATTGTAAAAATATGATTTTTAATTTCATGCAAACTCTACTTCCTATTTACATTGTAAAAATATAATTTTTAATTACAAAGCAAACACTGCTTCTTATTTACATTGTAAAAAAAAAATATGATTTTTAATTCTAATGTTCATTCTCATTTACATATATATAAAAAAAATGTAAATTCTATCATACAATGAAATTGCATCCTTTAATTACATTGAAAAATGTAGTTTTTGTCGTACGACATAATTTCCTATAGACCTTACATATAAAAATGTAATATTTAACACACAATGTAAATTCATGTTTTAATTACATATAAAAATTTAATTTTATCCTACGGTGTGATTCCCTATATAATTTACATATAAAAATGTAAATTTTAACATACGATGAAATTCACCTTTTAATTACAAAGAAAAATGTGATTTTTAACATACAATATAATTTCCTATATAATTTACATATAAAAATGTAAATTTTGACATACGATGAAATTCAAATGTTAATTACAAAGAAAAATGTAATTTTTAACATACGACATTAATTCACTTTATAATTTACATATAAAAATGTAAATTTTAACATACGATGAAATTTCCATGTTAATTACAAAAAAAAATGTAATTTTTAACGTACAGTATAAATTCACTTTATAATTTACATATAAAAATGTAAATTTTAACATATGATGAAATTCACATGTTAATTACAAAGAAAAATGTAATTTTTAACGTACAACATTAATTCACTTTATAATTTACATATAAAAATGTAAATTTTAACATACGATGAAATTCACATGTTAATTACAAAGAAAAATGTAATTTTTAACGTACAGCATAAACTCGCTTTATAATTTACATATAAAAATGTAAATTTTAACATACGATGAAATTTCCATGTTAATTACAAAGAAAAATGTAATTTTTAACATATGCAAAATCTACTTTAATTTATCATCATAAAAATGTAAATTTTCCTACTTTAATTCACAAAAAAAAAAAAGTAAATTTCATAACGATGTAAATTTCACAATGTTGTAAATTCCTACTTTAATTCACGATAAAATAATGTGAATTACAATACGATGTAAATGATGATAGATTTATACATGATTCATATCCATAAAGCGTACTTCAACAAATTTAAACGAGGAAAAATTTAATTTTTCCTACCGATCTATGATTTTAATTAACAGATCTATGAATAAAAATAATGGATCTACAATCATAGCATCACAACAATTTGAATCCATCCCATGGTAACATTCATCGCAGATCTACTTGTTTGATTTTCAATTTCACATAACGCAATAATAATAAAAATTAAATTAATTAAATCATATTAAAAATAAATTCTCACCTAGCTTGGATTTGAAAGGAAGGTTCGGATTCAATCAGATCTCCAGTTCCCGATCACGGCAGTTTCGAATCTGAAAGATTTTAATTCGAAGTTCATACAAATAAATCAAAACTGACTTTTAACAACTGTCGCTGTAACGTTTAAAAGTGTCGCAAAATCTGAAATATTCATACCTTAGAATTTTCAGAAAAGTTCAAAACTTTGAATTCGGATTTCGGGTGCTGTAGTCAATGGTTTTGCGAACGGTTTGCGGTAGATTGGAGAGCTACGAGAGGCGCGTCCACGCTGGGAATTTGGGGAGGTGCGGCCGCCTATGCTAGGGGTGGCGGCGGCTTTTAGGTCGCGGGTTGGGGCTCGAAATTCGAGAGCTACATGGCGTGAAATCGAATGAAACTTGTCGGAGATTGGAGAGGAAGGGAAGAGCTTCAAAAAGTTCAACTACGGCTTAGTCTAATTGTGAGTGGATTGATGGGAAAATGGAGATGAATTTTTAAGGGGGGGGGGGGGGGCTATGGGTTCGGCTGAACGGGGAAGAAGAACGGCCCGTATTTTTCCACGTATTTTCTATTTTATTTAATTTATTTAATTTCGGAAAATAGGATTTTTTTCGTTCGAACTCCAATTCGCACTCAACGACTGTCGAACAATAGGTTTTGACACCTTCTGAACGCAATGGCGCTAGTGCCAAGGTCAAATTCTGATGTTAAAAGCATGTTTCTTTTATTTTCAAATTAATTCTTTTATTTTTAATTCGAACGTACTTCCTAATTTTACTAGGGTCACAAACGAAGTCAGAAAAATGCAGAAAATTTATTTTTGGCTTTCTTATGACGATACGATCCTAACAAAATTTATTCCGTCGAATTCTGAGACTATTTGAAAAATGGCTATTTTTCAGTCAATTAATTTTGACCGAATTTGACAAAACACAGTTTCTTTTGCCACGCTCACATACTAGCTTCCAAAATCATGAAATTTGAAACCTAGCAACAATTTTACATCCCGGATCCAACAAAAGTGGTTTCATCAAATTCTGAGGTCGTATGCAAAATGTCGATTTTCAAGGACGATATAATCTCTATAGCGACCTTTCTGAAAATACATTTGGCCATAACTTTTGATTCCCGCTATGAAACTTCGATTTTTCAGATTCGTTAGAAAGATATTCATTAACAGATTTAAATATTTTTCTTTTCACCAAAATCCGGTTTATTCTGCATCCTGTGTAGTTAGTCAAAGTTCAAGTTTGACTTTTCCAACTACCATCCTATTTCTAATTCTTTATGTAATTTATTTGAATATATTTGCATTAACTTTGCTCAAAATAAATTTCCATTTATTTTTATTTGAAATAATTTATTTTAAATATTTAAACACTCCTAAAATCTCTAAAATGAAAATTTTAAATTAGCTCAAAATTCCGGGTTGTTACAATCTCCCCCGCTTAAGAACTTTTCGACCTCGAAAAGAAAAAGGGAAGAATAGAAGGGTAGGAACCAACATAAAGAATAGAAAATATTTTAAACGTACCTCAAAATAAGACTAATCGGGGATATCCACTCTGCGTTTGGGATAGGCTTGTTTGATACTCTCCTCGGTTTCCCAAGTACAGTCTCTAGGATCACCGCTCCATTGCACCTTGACCAGGTTGATACTTTTATTTCTCAGCTTCCTAGTCTCCTTGCCAATAATTTTCAGTGGTTCTCTTCTCACTGCAAGGCTTGGGGTAATCTCCAAATCTTGTTGTGCTGCTTCTTCCACAATCAGATCTGGATCATGGACATGCCTTCGAAGTTGAGATACATGGAATACATCGTGCACTCCAGGCAACCAGTTGGGCATCTGAATTCTATAAGCTAGGGTGCCAATCTTTTCAAGAATGGGGAAGGGGCCGATGAATCTAGGTGCTAATTTTCCTGTCTTTCCAAAACAGATAACACCTCGCATTGGAGCGACTTTCAGATAGACATAGTCACCCACTTCAAAAGCTAGCTCTCGCCTTCTTACATCTGCATAGCTTTTCTGTCTACTTTGAGCAGCCAATAGTCGCTTCTTAATAAAGTCAACTTTGTCCGAAGCTTCTCGGATCATGTCTGGGCCCAACACAAGCCGATTTCCTTTTTCAACCCAACATGCTGGCGACCTACACGGCCTACCATATAAGGCTTCAAATGGAGACATTTTCAAACTTGCTTGATAACTGTTGTTGTACGAGAATTCAACTAAATGCAAGTGTTCCTCCCAAGAACCTCCAAAATCGAGTATGCAAGTTCGCAATAGATCTTCAAGAATGCGATTCACTCGCTCGGTCTGGCCGTCAGTCTGTGGGTGATAGGCGGTACTGAGATTTAACTTCGTTCCCAACTCATTTTGGAGTGCTTCCCAAAATTTGCTAGCAAAGATAGGATCACGGTCGCTAACGATGCTACTAGGAACTCTGTGTAAAAAAAAAGATTATTATTTAATTTGAAAAAGAAAATTTTCATTCAGATTATGATGAAAAGGAAAGATTTAGTTTTATTACCCATGTAGCCTGACGATTTCTTTGAAATAGATTTGCACCAGACTTTGAGCAGTTCTAGTGGATTTGACAGGTATGAAATGAGCGGACTTTGTGAAGCGGTCTACAATCACCCATATGCTGTCATTTCCTTTCCTAGTACGAGGCAGACCATCAATAAAATCCATGGAGATTTGGTTCCACTTCCAGTCTGGTACTTCTAATGGCTGCAACAACCCTGCCAGCTTTTGTTGATCACTTTTTACTTGTTGGCATGTGGGGCATCTACTCACATAAATGGATATATCCCTTTTCATAGACCTCCACCAAAATGTGTGTTTTAAGTCTTGATACATTTTGCTCACACCGGGGTGGATGCAAAGCTTTGATTTGTGACCCTCATCTAAAACTTCTCTTATGAGCTCGGGGATACTTGGAACACAAATCCGCCCGTGCAATCTAAGAACTCCCTTGCCATCTATTTGGAAGTCCGTGTTTTCACCTCATTGAATTCTTTCAATATTTTTCCGAATAAAAGCATCACTTTTCTGAAGAGAAGCGATCTTATCAATCAAAGAAAGGGTGATGATGAGGCTTGCGACAATGACATCCTTTCTACTAAGTGCATCTGCCACAACATTGGCTTTCCCTGGCGTATATAAGATGTCAAGATCGTATGCCGCCAGAAATTCTAGCCATCGTTGCTGCCTTAAATTCAAATCCTTTTGATCGAAGAGATATTTCAAAGATTGATGGTCTATGAATAATTCAAAATTTTCACCCAAAAGATAATGTCTCCAAAATTTTAAGGCAAAAACTACGGCCAACAATTCTAAGTCATGGACACGATAATTTTTCTCATGCGGCTTTAATTGACGACTTGCATATGCAACAACTCTGCCCCTTTGCATCAGTACCGCACCAAGACCACCACTTTGAGAAGCATCGGTGTAGACCTTCAAATCTTGGTTGCCATCGATGATGGCGAGTACGGGAGCAGTAGTCAAACTCACCTTTAGCTTTGGGAATGCCTCCTCACAATCCGATGTCCAATTGAACTTGGCATGCTTCTTGGTAAGCTTTGTTAATGGGCTAGACAGCTTGGCGAAACCTTCGACAAATTTCCTATAATATCCGGCCAAACCTAGGAAGCTTCTTACTTCAGTGGGTGTACTGGGCTGCTTCCAATCTCGAATGGCGGCAATTTTACTTGGGTCAACTGCGATTCCTTCTTTTGACACTACATGGCCCAAGAATTTTACTTCTTCTTGCCAAAATGTGCATTTGGAAAACTTTGCTTTTAAAACATTTCGTCGCAGAATTTCCAACACTTCCCTTAAATGCCCTTCATGCTCCTCCTTAGTTTTAGAATAGATTAGAATATCATCAATGAAGACTAGGACGAATTTATTTAGGACCTCCCTGAAGACCCTATTCATCAAGTCAACAAAGTAGGATGGAGCATTGCATAAACCGAACGGCATCACTAACCATTCGTAGAATATATCGGGACCTCTGAAGGCGGTCAAAGGTATGCATTCTTCAGCTATGCGGAGTTGGTGGAAACCTGTGGCTAGGTCCATCTTCGAAAACGCCTTGGCTCCATTCAATTGGTCCATCAAATCATCTATGCGGGGCAAGGGGTATTTGTTCTTCAATGTTTGTTTGTTAAGATCGCGGTAATCGACACAAAGTCTTAGAGTACCGTCTGATTTGGGGACAAACACCACAGCTGCACCCCAATTTGAAAATCTAGGTAGGATGAGTCCCTTCCACAGGAGCTGCATAGTTTGGGTTTGCAATTCTTCCTTTTCTTTAGGAGTCATCCTTCTGATAGCATGAACTATAGGCCTTGCATTAGGAACAAGATCAATCCTGAAATCGATTTCCCTTCGCGGGGGTAGGCTGTCCACTTCTTCAAATACATCCGCGTAATCTTTGACCACGGGAATATTTTCTAAGGAAATGGGGGTGATCTCCAGGGAAGACCAAAATGTCTTTCTGTCAGATTTTGGCCCATGGCAAGGTATAGCAACAGTGTTTCGGAAACCTGTTTTCACCTTAACCACTCTTTTTGAACATAACACTTCAGCATCATATTTGGTTAGCCAATCAAGACTGAGGATGATATCAAACTCGGAGAAATTCATAATGATCAAGTTAAATGGAAATTTGAAATAGGAGTAAGATACAGGCACTTTACAAAATAAATCTAGAGTAGTAGAACCTCCTACAGGGTTGTGAACATTTAGTGGTTCTTTAAGACTTCTTTGCTTTAGTTTCAATTTCTGGACCGCATTGCTAGAAATAAAGCTTCTCGATGCACCCGTATCAAATAAGGCAGTAACAGGGATATTTTTAACAGAAATGGTAATATCTAAAACATCAGGCTTACCTGCTCCTTCGGAAGAAGTAGGAGCGGAAGAAGATGGTGCACTTGCCCCCTCATACACATGTGCAACCTGTGCTCCTTTTAATAGCGGACAGTTTGGCTTGATATGACCCTTCTTGTGGCAATTGTAGCATTCCTTGTTGTCGTCGCTTCGGGCCTTCTTTGGATTTCTGTAGTCCTTGCTGTAGTGCCCAAACTTTTGGCAGTTGTAGCTTTGCACCTTTGACTTATCGTGCCCCTTAGCAGGTCCAGAATTGCTTCCTTCGGCCTTCTTCTCTGTTTGCTTCCTCTTATTGTTGGCCAAGCTCCTTTCCCTGACATGTTGGGAATTCTTCCTATCATTCTCCTCATATCGGCAAGCGAACTCCACCGGCCTATTGAAAGAGAAATTGATGTGGGGAGTGGCTCTATCAATATACTTCCTCCCAAGCCCATTTATGAACCTCTTGTTCTTCTGAAAGTCATCCTGAACCAATTCAAGGGCATAGCGGGAGAGGTCTTCAAATCTTCGTACATATTCTGAAATGGTCTTGTCGCCTTGCTTCAGATTGGCAAACTCATCATGTTGTTTCTCTACCTCCTGCCTTGGAATGTATTAGTCATTGAAAAGCTCCTTAAACCTTGTCGAAGTCATATTGTCTGCAATCCCTCCAACCGTGACAGTGTCCCACCAGTTTTGAGCTTCCTCTTGTAACAGCCATGAAGCCACTAATCTTTTTCTATGATCCTCCAGCTCTAATTCTCCAAAAATCTTTTCACAGTTCCTCGGCCAAGCTTTAGCTTGTGTCACAGTCTCAGTACCCTTGATGGCACCCCTCCCAAGTTTTTGTACTTCTCTGCCATCTTATCTAAATCAAAGGGCTGCGGTGGTGGTGGTTGCTGAACAGTAGCCTCCTCGGTTCCAGCAGCATTCTGCCTCCTTGCTCTAGCGGCTCTAGCGGCAGTGGTACTCATTTCTAGTTAGTTCTGTACGATCAAGGAAAGAGTCAGAACAACTATAATGGTGATTTGAAGAGTTGATCAAGATAAAAGGACGGATAAAAGATAATGATAAAATGACTGACTATTATGTATTCACATGAAATGTTCGCCATAGAATATTGTAATTCTATGTAAACGAATTATCATAAATATGTTATATCCCAAAGTTAAGTTTAACCAAAGCTCTGATACCAACTGTGATGACCCCAAACTTCCACGGAATGAAAGTAAGGAATAATCATTTGGAATACAACATAAATACAATAATACATATCACAGATACAACATAGCATAGGAAATTCATAGAGTAACAACATCATAGCAGCGGAAATATAATGTCATCAACCACAGAAAATCCATAGTCACAGAATTCCAAATTGTTACATCAAGTTTGCAGAAAAAGAAATAAGTTCCAACTCCAACTTAAACAACGTGGAATAAACCAAGTTTAATGTATGGAATTAAAAAGAAAAAAATGCAAAAGCAGCGAATGATAGATGTCTTCAAACTCCAAATCATCACCTCTCCACAAAAGCAAATCCAAGGAAGATAATAAGTAGCTCCAAGAAAAGACTCCAAGCGAAGGATAAACCTATTTACTTGGCTGCCCGTGTAGAAAGGAGGGCACTCGAGTTTGCAAAAAGGTGGAAACAAACAACGGGTCAGTCGTGGGACTGGTGTGAGAATTCTTAACTAATTAATCACTATAAATAAGGCAAATCCAAAGACCACGCCGTTAATGCGGAACGGGTTTACTCTAATGGATTGTCGTGCATAAAAGTGTCAGAATAAATGACAAGTAAATCGTAAAACAACGTTATGCTTTTTAGAAAAATGGAATCACCATAAGACCCAGGTCCCATCACACAATGCAACACAAACTAGAGGATAGGGTTTTACCTTATAGTGATTAAACATGCTAAATACGACAAATACGAATTTAATATTATTATTAGTATATATCAAAACATTTCAAAGTAAATATATAAATCCTAGGAAGAATAGTATCCCATACTACTATGCCTCCATACTAGTAATACAATCAAATTTGTAGGGTCCTATTTGGATTTTGGTTTCCATTATGAGTCAAGGCTAGGGAGGAGCTCCCCCGCAGTGAACCCTTGGAAAGCTGCAGGGCCGGTCCACCATATGAGTTGCGAATTAGTTATTCCTGAACACACGTTTCCCAGTCCTATAGGACCTATCATCCGAGGTGCCTCATTCCATCATCCACATAAGTAAAATGTTGGACCGTGTTAAAACCCAATCACCACTTCTAGCTAGAAAGAAACGTGTTGCTCTCCCTGCGTTCCCTTCTCCCGTTTTAGACTCCGCCGGTGTGTGAGGCTCGCGAAGTCACGCTGTACACAAAGCTATGCCTAAACAGGCGATGCTTTGATCGTCCCACAAGGCCTGCTTTTCAACAAAACCTTGATCCTATGCATCTTAGCATGCCACATCATCACTCCATATCGTACTACCAATCCTTTGAAGAAATATATGAACGGGTGTTAAGCAAGAGAATAAATTCCCCGCCACTAAACATCCATACATTCGACAAAAGATCAATAACATGATATTTGATAGAGTATGATGTCAGACACACAATCCATTTAGTAGCTTATGCTCTGGGTCTGAGCGAAAGCCAAATCCGTGAAATAAACACGTACGTCTAGGCAATGACCGTGACCCTTGAATTGGGAGCAAGTCAAATCAGGGCCTCGATCGTTGTCCATTCGAGGGAAGATTTATGGTCTTCATACGCCATCTTCATACTTCAATTAACGTCGTTTTGATTATTTAGAATGACTGAACTCGGACTTTCCAAATAATCCTCGTATATATATATATTTAAAATCCTTCTTATACATTAGTAATTATTTTTATTAACGATTCATTCCTATTTTAATTATTTAAAATAAATAAATTTTTATATAACGACGCCTTAAGTCCATGGGCGACTATGGCGCTGCATTCACCCAATTTTGATTTTTACATTTCTCAGAATCTAACCGTTGGATCTTAACATAATATATATCGTTGGAAAGATTTTTCCAAGACGATCCTGATGGTTTCAGTTTCAAGAAAATCCGACGGTCGGATCTTCTTGTATAGTCATTTAAACGTACGATTTCAAAACGCGAACTACCACGCCCTATTCGTTTAATTTTAATTATATTTATATATATATAAACATTGAATCGTAATAACGTCGTTTGATTAAAACAACGCTCTGCACAATTATCGATCCTTACTAAATTTTAATTTATTTGAAAATGAAGATAATATTACCGCATCCTAAATTCATTCTTTTCCTTACATTGAAAATGTAAATTCCATCCTTTTTATTTACATAAAAATGTAAATTCAATTCCGATGTAAATTCCTATATTTTTTATTTACATGTAACACAAATGTAAATTTTGATACATTCAAAATCCTACTTTTAAATTACATATAAAATGTAGATTCCAACTTCCATGTACATTCTCATCTTGGTTGCATAATAAAAATGTAACTTATATTTGTAGTGAATCCTATTCTAAATTTACATATAAAAATGTAAGTTTTAATGACAATGCAAACTCTACTTCCTATTTACATAGTAAAAATATAATTTTTAATTACAATGCAAACTCTACTTCTAATTCACATTATAAAAATATGATTTTTTAATTACAATGCAAACTCTACTTCCTATTTACATTGTAAAAATATGATTTTTAATTTCATGCAAACTCTACTTCCTATTTACATTGTAAAAATATGATTTTTAATTACAGTGCAAACACTACTTCTAATTTACATTGTAAAAATATGATTTTTAATTACAATGCAAACACTACTTCTAATTTACATTGTAAAAATATAATTTTTAATTACAATGCAAACACTACTTCTAATTTATGTTGTAAAAGTATGATTTTTAATTACAATGCAAACTCTACTTCCTATTTACATTGTAAACATATGATTTTTAATTTCATGCAAACTCTACTTCCTATTTACATTGTAAAAATATAATTTTTAATTACAATGCAAACACTACTTCTTATTTACATTGTAAAAAAAAATATGATTTTTAATTCTAATGTTCATTCTCATTTACATATATATAAACAAAATGTAAATTCTATCATACAATGAAATAACATCCTTTAATTACATTGAAAAATGTAGTTTTGGTCATATGGTATAATTTCCTATAGACCTTACATATAAAAATGTAATATTTAACACACAATGTAAATTCATGTTTTAATTACATATAAAAATGTAATTTTATCCTACGGTGTAATTCCCTATATAATTTACATATAAAAATGTAAATTTTAACATACGATGAAATTCACCTTTTAATTGCAAAGAAAAAGGTGATTTTTAACATACAATATAATTTCCTATATAATTTACATATAAAAATGTAAATTTTGACATACGATGAAATTCACATGTTAATTACAAAGAAAAATGTAATTTTTAACATACGACCTTAATTCACTTTATAATTTACATATAAAAATGTAAATTTTAACATACGATGAAATTTCCATGTTAAATTTAAAGAAAAATGTAATTTTTAACGTACAACATAAATTCACTTTATAATTTACATATAAAAATGTAAATTTTAACATACGATGAAATTCACATGTTAATTACAAAGAAAAATGTAATTTTTAACGTACAACATAAATTCACTTTGTAATTTACATATAAAAATGTAAATTTTAACATACGATGAAATTCACATGTTAATTACAAAGAAAAATGTAATTTTTAACATACAGCATAAATTCACTTTATAATTTATATATAAAAGTGTAAATTTTAACATACGATGAAATTCACATGTTAATTACAAAGAAAAATGTAATTTTTAACGTACAACATAAATTCACTTTATAATTTACATATAAAAATGTAAATTTTAACATACGATGAAATTTCCATGTTAATTATAAAGAAAAATGTAATCTTTAACATATGCAAAATCTACTTCAATTTATCATCATAAAAATGTAAATTTCACAACGATGTAAATTCCTACTTTAATTCACAATAAAATAATGTGAATTACAATACGATGTAAATGATGATAGATTTATACATGATTCATATCCATAAGGCGTACTTCAACAAATATAAACGAGGAAAAATTTAGTTTTTCCTACCGATCTATGATTTTAATTAACAGATCTATGAATAAAAATAATGGATCTACAATCATAGCATCACAACAATTTGAATCCATCCCATGGTAACATTCATCGCAGATCTACTTGTTTGATTTTCAATTTCACATAATGCAATAATAATAATAATAATTAAATTAATTAAATTATATTAAAAATAAATTCTCACCTAGCTTGGATTTGAAAAAAAGGTTCGGATTCAATCAGATCTCCTGTTCCCGATCACGGCAGTTTCAGATCTGAAAGATTTTAATTCGAAGTTCATACAAATAAATCAAAACTGACTTTTAACAACTGTCACTGTAACGTTTAAAAGCGTCGCAAAATCTGAAATATTCATACATTAGAATTTTCAGAAAAGTTCAAAACTTTGAATTCGGATTTCGGGAGCTGTAGTTGATGGTTTTGCGAACGGTTTGCGGGAGATTGGAGAGCTATGAGAGGCGCATCCACGCCGGGAATCTAGTGGGGGTACGGCTGCCTATGCTAGGGGTGGCGGCGTCTTTTAGGTTGCAGGTTGGGGCTCAAAATTCGAGAGCTACAGGGCGTGAAATCGAATGAAACTTGTCGGATATTGGAGAGGAAGGGAAGAGCTTCTAAAAGTTCAACTACGGCTAAGTCTAATTGTGAGTGGTTTGACGGGAAAATGGAGATGAATTTTTAAAGGGGGGCAGCTATGGGTTCGGCTGAACGGGGAAGAAGTGTTACATCCCGCTATATAGCATTTTGACTATGACAACTATACATTAAACATACATATTATTATCTAACCTTGTTTTGCAGGAAGCCATTTGACAAACAGATTCAAGAACACAATAAACGAAGAATAAATATGTTATAAAGGTCTGTTAGTCTTAGATATTAAGGTTAAAGTCTTCCTTGATGATCACACACACACATTTTATATATAGCTTCTCTTATATAAATTAAGCAAGAAATAGTCTGATAACAGAAAACAGACGTCTGGTTTGAAATTTTCAGACGTCTGTTTGCTGAAACAGAATGTTTTTAAATACAATATTCAGACGTCTGGTTGATATATTTCAGACGTCTGAAATACCCCCGAAATACACTATTTCCTTCCTGATTTGATTTTTAAAATAAACAGACATCTGAATTTTATTTTCAGACATCTGAATTCCGAAGAGTTGCATCCTCTATAAAGAGATACAACTATTTAATCCATATCTCTTCATCAAACTCTTCACGATCAGTTGTATCTTTTTATATATTATAAATAGAGGGTTGATTAATTGTTTCAATCACCAATTCTTATTTTAATTCTATCTTATACTCTCAAAGCTCTCTGAATTCTAAAAACTATCTATTTTCATATTTGAGACCTTTTAACTTCCATATTCTTTCACATACTTCACGATTATCATCATGGAAAGGCTATAGGAAGGGTGTACTTAATATTCGACAATCCATGTTATCAAGAACACAAAAGAGTCAACAATTATTCTGTATTAGTGAAGACCTCTTCAGTGGTTGAGGCAAGAAATCCCGTTCAGTTGTTTGGGTAATTGTGAACCTTTTCCTCCGTGGTGAAGTGAGGGTTTTAGTGTTAGTGAAATACCAGAAGTGAGTCTGGGACTGGACGTAGGACAGTGGTCCGAACCAGTATAAATCGACTGTGTGATTTAGAAACATGTTATATAATATGCATATTGGCAAGGGGAGTTTATATAGTTGTCATTAGTCAAAAAGGGGGAGAATGTTACATCGCACTATATAGCATTTTGACTATGACAACTATACATTAAACATACATTATTATCTAACCTTGTTTTGCAGGAAGCCATTTGACAAACAGATTCAAGAACACAATAAACGAAGAATAAATATGTTATAAAGGTCTGTTAGTCTTAGATATTAATATTAAAGTCTTCCTTGATGATCACACGCACACATTTTATATATAGCTTCTCTTATATAAATTAAGCAAGAAATAGTCTGATAACAGAAAACAGACGTCTGGTTTGAAATTTTCAGACGTCTGTTTGCTGAAACAGAATGTTTTTAAATACAATATTCAGACGTCTGGTTGATATATTTCAGACGTCTGAAATACCCCCGAAATACACTATTTCCTTTCTGATTTGATTTTTAAAATAAACAGACATCTGAATTTTATTTTCAGACATCTGAATTCCGAAGAGTTGCATCCTCTATAAAGAGATACAACTATTTAATCCATATCTCTTCATCAAAACTCTTCACGATCAGTTGTATCTTTTTATATATTATAAATAGAGGGTTGATTAATTGTTTCAATCACCAATTCTTATTTTAATTCTATCTTTTACTCTCAAAGCTCTCTGAATTCTAAAAACTATCTATTTTCATATTTGAGACCTTTTAATTTCCATATTCTTTCACATACTTCACGATTATCATCAAGGAAAGGCTATAGGAAGGGTGTACTTAATATTCGACAATCCGTGTTATCAAGAACACAAAAGAGTCAACAATTATTCTGTATTAGTGAAGACCTCTTCAGTGGTTGAGGCAAGAAATCCCGTTCAGTTGTTCGGGTAATTGTGAACCTATTCCTCCGGGTGAAGTGAGGGTTTTACTGTTAGTGAAATACCAGAAGTGAATCTGGGACTGGACGTAGGACAGTGGTCCGAACTAGTATAAATCGACTGTGTGATTTACTGCTTTCTACTCTGCTATATAGATATTATATCCTATTCTCCATACTACACGATCCTATACCGCTGCATAGACTCTTTCAATTGGGAACAAAGCAAGGCCATCCTATAACCGTAACACCGTTATTTGATATTCTGATAAAATGGAGAATAACCCAAGTACTAGCTCAACTACTTTTGTTGAAGGACAATCCACTCAAAGACCACCACTATTCAACGGACTACACTACACCTACTGGGCTACAAGAATGAGAATTTATATGCAAGCAAGTGGTTTTAGTGCATGGAATGCAACTCAAAAAGAGTTTACAGCTCCTACTACTGAATATGCAACTTGGACAACTGTTCAAAAAGATGAAGCAAATGCAAATGCAAAAGCTATGAACATGCTATAATGTGCCCTAGATCGAAATGAATTCAATCGTGTTAGCATTTGTACATCAGTTTATCAAATATGGGAGACGCTAAAAACTATTCATGAAGGGACAAACAAACTAAAATTTCAATGCTCAAAAATCAGTTCCAGAACTTTAGAATGAAGCAAAATGAAACTATCAACGAAATGTACTCATGATTCCAAGATATCTTACCTACATTGATAGGACTTGGAGAAAAATACAGTGACTTTGACATCATTTCAAAAGTACCAAATTCTTTAACTGACGATTGGGAAAGAAAAGTACTAGCCATTGAAGAAGCAAATGGTTTATCAATAATGAAACCAGAAGAGTTAATAGGAAATCTTATGTCTTATGAAGTAAACCTTCAAGCAAAAAGGGAGCTAGCTCAAGAAAAGAAAAATGTGGCCTTTCATGCTGATAAAGAGGATTCTGAATCAGAAGACGAAGATCTAGCTTTTATTGCCAAAAACTTTAAGAAATTTCTGAAATATAGAAAAAGAAATTTCAAAAAGAATATTTCAAATAAGCCTTCATCTTCAAAACTAGAATGTTTCAATTGTCATAAGAAAGGACACATGGTAAAAGATTGTCCAGAAATAAAAGAAAATCAAAAGAACTTCAATAAAAGCAAGAAAGAAAAATTGAAGAAGAAAGCCTTTTCTGTTACATGGGACGACTCAGACTCAGATTCATCAAGCAGTGACAGTGATAGTGATAGTGATAAAGAGCAAGCAAATGTGTGTTTTATGGCACAAGAATCTGAGGTAAGTGAATTATCTTATGAAGAATTAATAGATGTTAATGCTGAACTTTTAAATTTAATAAAAACTCTAAAGAAAAAGATTAAAGAAACTCATGAAAATCAGAATAAAGCTGAATTTGAAAGAGATATGTTAAAAGATGAAAAGATAATTCTAGAAGAAGAACTTGAAAAGGTTCAAGAAACTCTTACGAATTCGGATAGTCAGCTTTCTCTTTTGAGTCAAGAAATTGAAACTCAAAAAACGAAAAATGATGAAATTAGTTCTGAAAATCATTTGTTGAAAATTAGAGTAAAAGAACTAGAATTAGAAAACAAAAGTATTCAAACTAAGTTAGAAAACATTTCAAAAAATGTTTCAAATTTTAATAAGGGTAGAGAAAATTTAACAAGAATCATAGAAAACTCTCAACCCTCTTCAAACAAAAATGGTTTAGGATTCAAAAATGAATTGAAATTTCCTCCAAAGAAAAATACAAAGTTTAGGAGGAAAATTAATGCAAAACTGAAATCAACAAAAACAATTAATAAAATTAAGATATGGGTTCCAAAAACTAACAATAGTTTGATTAGGAAGAAGCACATTAACTCATTTATGGAATCTATGCATAATAAGGAAAATTATTTATATAAAAGGAATACTAAACCTAGTTGGGTTTCGCTTCCTAAGACCTAACTCTTAGGACCCTATCAATAATTGGGTACCAATGTGCTTATTAATATTTTTTGCTACTACTTCACACAAAACTTCAGTATATGCTACTTATGTTACGTTGGTATCCTACTCTCTGTTTAATTATTTGTTTCTACATATGTTTCTCTGTGTGTTGTGTGTATACTTAACATCTCTTATAAGTATTCTTTTTTGTCGAATGACAAAGGGGGAGAAACATGTTATATAATATGCATATTGACAGGGGGAGTTTATATAGTTGTCATTAGTCAAAAAGGGGGAGAATGTTACATCCCGCTATATAGCATTTTGACTATGACAACTATACATTAAACATACATATTATTATCTAACCTTGTTTTGCAGGAAGCCATTTGACAAACAGATTCAAGAACACAATAAACGAAGAATAAATATGTTATAAAGGTCTGTTAGTCTTAGATATTAATGTTAAAGTCTTCCTTGATGATCACACACACACATTTTATATATAGCTTCTCTTATATAAATTAAGCAAGAAATAGTCTGATAACAGAAAACAGACGTCTGTTTGCTGAAACAGAATATTTTTAAATACAATATTCAGATGTCTGGTTGATATATTTCAGACGTCTGAAATGCCCCCGAAATACACTATTTCCTTTCTGATTTGATTTTTAAAATAAACAGACATCTGAATTTTATTTTCAGACATCTAAATTCCGAAGAGTTGCATCCTCTATAAAGAGATACAACTATTTAATCCATATCTCTTCATCAAAACTCTTCACGATCAGTTGTATCTTTTTATATATTATAAATAGAGGGTTGATTAATTGTTTCAATCACCAATTCTTATTTTAATTCTATCTTATACTCTCAAAGCTCTCTGAATTCAAAAAACTATCTATTTTCATATTTGAGACCTTTTAACTTCCATATTCTTTCACATACTTCACGATTATCATCAAGGAAAGGCTATAGGAAGGGTGTACTTAATATTCGACAATCCGTGTTATCAAGAACACAAAAGAGTCAACAATTATTCTGTATTAGTGAAGACCTCTTCAGTGGTTAAGGCAAGAAATCCCGTTCTGGTGTTCGGGTAATTGTGAAACTATTCCTCCGGGTGAAGTGAGGGTTTTAGTGTTAAGTGAGTCTGGGACTGGACGTAGGACAGTGGTCCGAACCAGTATAAATCGACTGTGTGATTTACTGCTTTCTACTCTGCTATATAGATATTATTTCCTATTCTCCATACTACACGATCCTATACCGCTGCATAGACTCTTTCAAGAAGAACGGCCCGTATTTATACGCGTATTTCCATGTATTTTCTATTTTATTTAATTTATTTAATTCCGGAAAACAGGGTTTTTTCGTTCGAACTCAAATTCTCTCTCAACGACTGTCCAACAATAGGTTTTGACGCCTTCTGAACGCAATGGCGCTAGTGCCGAGGTCTAATTCTGAAGTTAAAAGCATGTTTCTTTTATTTTCAAATTAATTCTTTTATTTTTAATTCGAAAGTACTTTCTAATTTTACTGGGGTCCCAAACGAAGTCAGAAAAATCCAGAAAAACTATTTTTGCCTTTCTTATGACGATACAATCCTAAAAAAAATTATTTCGTCGAATTCTGAGACTGTTTGAAAAATGGCTATTTTTCAGTCAATTAATTTTGACCGAAATTGACAAAACACAGTTTCTTTTGCCACGCTGACATACTAGCTTCAAAAATCATGAAATTTGAAACCTAGCAATAATTTTACATCCCAGATCCAACAAAAGTGGTTTCGTCGAATTCCGAGGTCGTATGCAAAATGTCAATTTTCAAGGACGATATAATCTCTATAGCGACCTTTCTGAAAATACATTTGGCCATAACTTTTGATTCCCGCTATGAAACTTCGATTTTTCAGATTCGTTAGAAAGATATTCATTAACATATTTAAATATTTTTCGTTTCACCAAAATCCGGTTTATTCTGCATCCTGTGTAGTTAGTCAAAGTTCAAGTTTGACTTTTCCAACTACCATCCTATTTCTAATTCTTTATGTAATTTATTTGAATATATTTGCATTAACTTTGCTCAAAATAAATTTCCATCCATTTTTATTTGAAATAATTAATTTTAAATATTTAAACACCCCTAAAATCTCTAAAATGAAAATTTTTAATTGGCCCTAAATTCCGGGTTGTTACACCACGCCACTTTCGTGGAACGGGTTTACTCCATTGGATTGCCAGTGCTTTAAAACAGATAAATCTTTTAAACATCGCAATGCTTTTTATAAAAATGAAGCCATTATAAGACTCAGTTCCCATCACACAATGCAACGCAAACCAGAGGATAGAGTTTTACCTTATAATAGCCAAAATATGCTTGATACGAATAAAACAAAAGCATTTGATATTATTACTAGTGTTTACATGTTTCAAAAACAATTTCGAATCATAACTATCAATCATAAACGGCATGGGTACCATATATCATGTCGCCATATATATATATTTAAAATCAAAACCGCACGATGTCGTATTTGGAAATTGGATTTCCGTCATGAACCGAGGCAAGGGATCGTCCTCACCGAATTCGAGACGCTCTAGCCTGCCCCTCAGGCAAGCGCGCAGGCAAGCCTTGGATCGTCAGGGCCGGTCCACCGATGTGGATTATTATGCCTGAACACTGCGTTTCCCCGCCCTATGGGGCGTAAATGAGCCAACGAATGGCTCCTTCGGCTTCACATAGTCACCGGTATATCTGAGTCGCCTCGCAACAGCAACAACCACATAAATAAAATGTCAGGCCGTGTAAAAACACCGACACAACCTCTAGCTAGAAAGAAACGCAGGCCCTCCCTGATGTCCTCTCCCGTTTCTGGTTCATACCGGGGTGTGAGGCTCGCGAATTCACGTTATACACAAAGCTACGCCATACAGGCCGTGCTTTGATCATCAATCACAAGACTTTGCTTTTCAACAGAATCCCTGTTCGATGCATCTTAGCATGCCACACCGGCAATTCACCCCATGCAACTGATGGTTATCAATCGCACAGAATGAATACCAATGTCAGACACACAGTCCATTTGCAAGTCCGTTCTGGGTCTGAACGAAACCGGAGGCACTAAATACATCGCATATCCATCGATCCCCACGTACGTCTGGACGATCACCACTCATTATCCATATTTCGGGATGCCTCCCAATCAGGCCTCAGTTACCATCCAAACGAGGTGAAGATCGGTCTTCAACCCCCGTCTTCATCTTCGACTTCTTATCGTCGATTCAGTTATTCAGAATGGGATAAACCCGGTCTTTCTGAGCAACTCGCGTATATAATAAACAAGTGCAACACTAACATACATACACATCATTTCAATTCATTAGTCACTAACCGTCAATCAGTAAGAGAACGATTTCCCAAATATTAACCCCGAAGGCCGAAACCAACATCAGATCAACACCCAGGAAACCATTCGACTTAGCCAACCTTCAGTTGGTTTCTAAATTTCACATCCATATAGTTTATAATATTTTATAACGATTTATTGCTATTTTTATTTATTTTAAAATAGCCAATTTATTCAAAACGACGCTTCGGGCCATAAGGCGACCGTGGCGCTGTTTTTCTTTAGATTTGATTTACACATATCCGAAAATCTAACTGTTGGATCTTCACAAAATTTACATCATTAGAAAGATCTTTTCAAAACGAATCCAACGGTTCCAGTTTCGGGAAAATTCGACGGTCGGATCTCCCGATATAATCCTTTGAAGTTTCGATTTCAAAATACGAACTGCAGTGTCGTTATTCGATTATATATAATTATATTTATATATATAAATATAATCGATTCTGGCGTTGTTTTTCTTCAGATTTGAATTAAACATTCCAGACAATCCAACCGTTGGATCTTTACAAAGTTGGTGCCGTTAGAAAGATATTTCCAAAGCGAACCCAACGGTTGCGGTTTCGGGAAAATCCGATGGTCGGATCTCCCGCACTAATCGTTTGAAATCACGGTTTCAAAATACGAACTGCAGCTTCGTTATTCGATATATTTCAATTCTATTTACATATATATCGATTCTTCGATTTCAAAACTATATGATTTTCATACATTTGATAAAAATGATATTTTTATCTAACTGTTTTCTATTTCAGCACTTCACTATTTTTAACAATTCATGTATATAATAAAAATGTGATTTTTAATGTAAAACAATTTATTTCAAAACTCGACTATTTTATATAGTTAATATAGGTGATAGAAATAGGATTTTTATTATAAAACAATTTATTTCAAAACAAGATTATTTTATATAGTTCATATTGTTGACAAAAATAGGATTTTTATTATAAAACAATTTCTTTGAAAATATGAATACCATTCAACACATGAATTTCAATTCAACGAATGAATATCGATTCAACACATGAAGGTTTTCTATAGTTTATATATATAGATAAAAAGGTGATTTTTATATTTAAAACACGAATACCATTCAACACATGAATTTCAATTCAACGAATGAATTTCGATTCAACACATGAAGGTTTTCTATAGTTTGTATATATATATATATATATATATATATATATATATATATATATATATATAAAGGTGATTTTTATATTTAAAACACGAATACCATTCAACACATGAATTTCATTTCAACGAATGAATTTCGATTCAACACATGAAGGTTTTCTATAGTTTGTGTATATATATATATATATATATATATATAAAGGTGATTTTTATATTTAAAACACGAATACCATTCAACACATGAATTTCCATTCAACGAATGAATTTCTATTCAACACATGAAGGTTTTCTATAGTTTGTATATATATAAAAAGGAGATTTTTATTTTTAAAACACGAATACCATTCAACACATGAATTCCAATTCGACGAATGAATTTCTATTCAACACATGAAGGTTTTCTATAGTTTGTATATATATATAAAAATGTGATTTATAACAACTCGTATTTTAAATAACATGTTATAACATAAATCAAGGTAGAATTAAATGATAAAATCTGAATCAAGGGAAACGGGCTATGCCATTGCGTTCATCTCGGAAAAATACGCGAAATAGAGTCCGAGTTTTCGAAAATCGGAGTCCATATGACCAAGTTATGGCCCGTCAAAGTTTTCAGAAAATTTCAAGTTCAAATTTGAATTCAAAATTCAAATTCAGCTGAGGAGGATAGACGGGAAAAGTTCCCGCCACCCCCCTCCCAAGTCGACTGGGGAGTCGACTTGGGAGTCGACACACCCCAGGCTGTGTCGACTGCCCAGTCGACACCCCTGTCGACTTGGGTGGTCGGCCAATCTGGCCTGGGTGCACCTGACTTGTTCCTCAAGACATGTTTTGTTGGCTAGTGACGTGGTTTGATGGCTCAGATCTGATTTACGGTTAATCCTATGGCTAAAACTAATCCTAACTTCTATAAAAAGGCCCTAAGACCTAGCCTAAACCCTCATTAATCATTCCTACAACTAAACTATGCCAAAATGCTTCTCGATCATGGCCTCCACTTTCATATCATGGCCTCCATCCTCTTCATGAAAATTTGAGTGTCCTAAGCTAGTAAAAGAGCCACCTTTCTTCATCAAAATAAGGATCTTTCTTCATACAAATCAAAGGAGCTTCTTGTTTCTCAAGACAACTTGGAGCTTATATTCATTTGGGGTTTTTAGTGTTGCTAGCATGGCTTCGTCTCAATCTTATTTTATTTTATAAGTCTTCATAGCATAGTAAGCCCTATTCTACTCTTAGATTCTAACTATGAAGTTAAATATGACATGTTGCAAGTTTGAATTTGGGCCTAAGTAGGATTTGTGCTTTGATTCTATCATGTTATGCATAGATTTATTCTATGCATGCTTGTAAAGCTATCACCTTGACCTTGTGCATAGAAAGCTATGAGCTTTGATTGGGAATGTTGCATAAAGCAACATAGAAACTCTCATAAACCTTATGTTATCTTGCATATGATGTTATATGCGAATCACTAGCTATCATCCTATGTCATTTATGATCATGTTTCACCTATTTGCTAAAGTTTGATATCATGCATGTTTTGAGGCTTATAATGTAATATGCAAGTTTATGAACACATTTGCCTCATATGCCACCATGTTTAACTTGTGGCCGAATCACCCTTATGCTATTATGCATGCTTGTGGCCAAAGCACCCTTATGCTATTATGCATGCTTGTGGCCAAAGCACCCTTATGCTATTATGTTTAACTTGTGGCCAAATCACCCTTATACTATTATGCATGCTTGTGGCCAAATCACCCTTATGCTATTATGCATGCTTGTGGCCAAATCTCCCTTATGCTATTATACATGCTTGTGGCCAAATCACCCTTATGCTATTTGATATGTATGAGGCCAAGTCACCTTTTATGCCATCATACATGTTGAGGCCATATGCTAGTATGTTGAACACCTTTGCCTCAAATATCACCATGTTTAATTTGTGATAGACTTTGCCACCTTACGCCCACCTTGTCATATAGTTATGTTCCCTCTTTGATCTATTTGCGTTGATGCAAATTTACGTACGATGGGAATACGTTATGGGTAGTTGGGCAAACTTAAATAACATGAAAGCATGACTTGAAAATATGACATGAAAGTTTGACATGTGTTTATGCTTGAAACATGAACGTGGACATGACATGTAGAAAACATGAAAGTGGCTAACTCGAGGTTGGGTTGAGCTTGTAGCATAAATCTACCCGGAACCGACCGGCTTAACTAGTGGCTACAAACAATAGGACTCAATGTGAGTAGTTGGTCATATCGCACTTAAAACCCGAGGTTAGACTAGGTTGTGGTGTAAAGCTACCCGGACCCGCCCGGCTTAACTAGTAACCACAACAAAGTCTAATGTGAGAGGTTGGGTGCATTAAGTTAATTAATGTCACATGGTAGGGTTAAGTCATGGACTACTTGAATACTTAACCAATTAAACACGATGGATTGGTAGGGTTAAGTCATGGACTACTTGAATACTTAACCAATTAAACACGATGGATTGGTAGGGTTAAGTCATGGACTACTTGAATATACTTAACCAGTTGAACACGATGTATTGATAGGGTTAAGTCATGAACTGCTTGGACATACTTGACCGACTCAATACATGGTTAGGATAGGGTTAACCACACTTAACCCGTTTAAAACCCTAGTTATGTGGTCCTTTTCAGCAGTAACCAACTCGGGAGTATCTGGATACCCTGGACTAGGCTAGGGTGGGGCACAATTACTGACTGATTGTAAGAGACCAAAAGAGACGGCTGAATGGTGCACCGGTTGTTCAGGCGGACCATGGCCGTGCACATTAAGTCTGGAGTTGAACATGGGCACCGGTAGGTTTAGACTGTGCGTGCTTGAATTGTGTCTGTGGTTTACACCTTAGGGCTGGATACACCCTAGGGTGGACCTTGCACAGTTAACTACATTCCATGATTAAGCCGTATGACACCGATACACAACGAGTTAGGCTTATATGGAGCCGATCGACTAGACCGAGTAGTTGGACCTTGATTTAGGTCATCTCATGAGTTTGGGCCAACATTGGGCTAAGGGATCATTTCTTGTTTATACTTGACATGGATTAAAATACGAGTACACTTGGTGTAAAACCTAACCTTGTATATGCGATGCCACACTTGATCTATCTTGTTAACTTTTCAGCATGCCAGTTATCATCCTATGTTTCATCTCTGTTTACATGTCCAGTTAACTTTATTAGTTTTTATACTAATAGTAGGTAGGACTTACCAGTCTTTTTGACTAACCCTTTTCTTTCCCCTCTTTTCTTCCGTTTCCCCTCCCCCCCAGGTTCTCAGGGTGGGAATACTAGCACCTAGCTTGGATCTTTAGCTTGCTTACTGGATAGCTCATGTACGGTTTGAACTTGAGCTTGCTATGGCTGTACCATGACTACTTTGGGGATAGTTTACTTTATGTTATTTCCAGTTTTCAGTTTATGATTTTCTAGACTTTGTAGTAGTTGGAAAATAATGACTCAGTACTTTGATGTAACTTGACTATGGTTTTGAAATGTTAGTTTTATCCGCTGCTTTACTTACTCTGTTTTACTTATATGTTCTGTCTTGTGATATCTGCATGCATGTTTATCTTGTTTAACGCCCCTCCAAAGCTAGTGTGCTTGCAAGAGTGGCATTGGCAGAGGTGGGGTGTTACATTTGGTATCAGAGCATAAGGTTTGCAAGATTTTAGCAAAAGTTTTTTTTTAAACTTACCTTTTGAAAAACTATTTTCAAAACCAATTAAGTATTTTCCAAGAAAAGTCTAGTTTATTTTAAAAGGCTATTCCCCAAAAGCCAGTAGCACTATCCTTTGTTTCCTCGTTCTCAATCTATCTTTTTTTTTCGTTTCAGTATGCCGATAATTTTGCCATTCTGGAGGGCGTACCTGTACCTATTTGGTTTAGAAGGTACATGGAGGCAAGGGCGAATGAAGCCGGCCCCGTGAACATTCCTCCTCCTTCCCCCGTGGCTAACATTTCTCCTCCTCCCGTAGCTGAGGTTCCTCCTCCTCCTCCTTAGCATCCGCAAGAGGATTTCGCAAAGATTTGCAAGGACTTTAAGGCGTTAGGTTGCAAGAATTTTGTAGGGATGGAGACTTTTGTTGAGGCAAGAAACTTGGTTGAAGGAAACTGAAGACCTCTTTGCTATCTTTGAAATAGAAGACCGTAGGAAAGTTCTGTTAGCGGTATGGCTGTTGAAAGAGGAAGCTGCATATTGGTGGGTAGTCACCACCACTACTAGGCCAATCCAGACTTGGGATGACTTTAGGAGAAGGTTTGGACTGAGGTTTCTATCATCGACAGAAGAGAACCTTCAGATGGAGAGGTTCCTATCTCTAAAGCAAGGGGACATGACAGTTAGGGAATACGTGGATACGTTTAATCAACTTGCTCGGTTCGGTCTAGACTTGGTTAACATAGCTCAGAAGAAGGCCCTACACTTTGCTCTAGGATTGAACGAGCCATTGCACGGTTTGGCCATGTCTCACATACCCATGGGGGCGACCTTCGAGAGTTTGGTAAATATGGCCCTGCTTCAAGAGGAAGATAAGAGTGGTAAGAAGGAAGTCAAGTTGAATGAGTCTCAAGGCAAGAAGGTAGATTCCGAGAAAGGAGGCAAGGACAACAACAACCACAATGACAACAAGACCAGGGAGACAAGGAAGTGCAACTTCTGTGGGATCGTTGGACACATAGCTAAAGATTGTAGGAAGAAGAAGAGGAAGTTGGGAGAATGCTTTTATTGTGTAGAGTCTGGACACTATAGCAAGGATTGCCCGAAAAAGCGAGGACAAGGGAAAAGGCGAACTCAGCGAGTAGGACCCTCTGGAGGGCAGTTGCAGGCTCCCCTCTCTCTTCCTGGTTTTAATCGAGGTAGTGTTTCTATAGAAAGTCATGTTTACATTTCTGATTTCCCTGTTCGTACCTTATTTGATTCTGGCGCATCGCATAGTTTTATTTTTGATCTTGTTAAAAGTTTGCACCTAAGTACTAGTCTAGTTGGGGTCCCGTTAGTGTTTCAAATCCAATTGGGGGTTCCGCCCATCTACCTGTGATTTGTATGGATTTGATAATCTCTATCTTGAGCGTAGAGTTCATGTGTAATGCTTATGTTCTTTGGTTTATGGGATACGGGTTGATTTCGGGCATGGATTGGTTGTCCAGTTATGGAGCCATTCTTGATTAGGCGCATAGGGTAGGGAGGCTCATGACCCGCCTCGATAATACCCTAGAAATTTCTAGTAACCCTATGGATCCCGTCATGTTATGTTATCTTGAATCTCTTGACTCATCCATCAATGATCTGCAATCTGTGAGAGTAGTCCGAGAATATCCCGATGTCTTTGATGAGGTTAAGGGGTTACCCCCTAAGCGGGAGATAGATTTCCGCATTTATCTTGTTGATAATGCCAAGCCAGTTACATTGCCCGTTAGGCATATGGCCCCGCGAGAAAGAAGAGAGCTTGGCAAGCAAATCAAGGAGTTGCTTGAAAATTTTCATTAGGCGAAGCATTTCAGAATGGGGTGCTCCGGTGGTATTCGCTACTAAGGCGGATAGTCCATTTCGCTTAAGCATGGGGTATAGAAATCACCCTAGTAAGTACATTTGGCAACGGTGAAATGAGTTCTAACTCATATTTTGGAAATAAGAATTAAGAGTTACGAAATTGTGAAGTTAAAAGACGGTCAAGGCACGATAGGATTAAGCTCAAGAAAATGCGGCTTAGAAGATTGAAGACTAGATACGCGCATTATATCTGTTTCTAAGGGTATATCCTTGATCCCTATTATTCTGTAGAGCTTACTCGCTTGCTATCTTTTAGGTATACCCTCTCGGTCCTATTCTCAATCTTAGTTCTGTCGCAAGCCCCATAAGGAGTATGACTCGCCTGTCTGTGATATATAGTTGGGATAAAGATGTCCGTCAAGTTGACCAAACTATTGGGCTTTATGGGATATGGGTCATAGTTGATAGACTCACGAAGAGCACCCATTTCATTCCAGTAAAGAACAAGAGGACCGCATCAGGTCTAGCATCTGTTCATCTTCGAGAGATAATGCGATTGCATGGAGTTCCATCTAGCATAGTTAGCGATCATGACCCAATCTTCACTAGCCAGTTCTGGAATAGTTTGCAAGTAGCGATGGGTACGCGATTGAATCTAAGTACAGCCTATCACCCTTAGACAGGTGGCCAAACCAAAAGGGTGAATCGAGTGCTAGAAGATCTTTTGAGGCTTTGTGTTCTTGACTTTGGTGGTACTCAGGAAGACCACCTTCCTCTCTTAGAGTTTGCTTATAGTAACAGCTACCAAGCAAGCGTAGGGATGGCATCATTCGAAGCTTGGTATGGGAGGCCGTGCAAGTCACCAACATGTTGGTGGGAGACGACGGATAAGCTTATACTTGGGCCTGACATGATAAGGGACACATCCGAGAAGGTAGAATTGATTCAAAGACGGATGAAAATGGCCCAAGATAGACAGAAATCCTATGCTAACAAGCGAAGGACAGATTTGAAATTCGAAGCTGGAGATATGGTTTTTGTGAAGGTTTCTCCTTTGCGAAACGTGGTTCGTTTTGGAGCAGTTGAAAGCTAGCACCAAGGTTCGTAGGACCCTTCCCTATCATGGAGAGGATTGGGAAGATGGCATATAAGGTGGAATTGCCCGAGAAGCTGGCTGGAGTGCATAATGTATTTCATGTCTCGCATCTTCGGAAGTGTTTGCACAGATCCGCCGAAGTGGTTGAACCAAGTATTCTTGAAGACATGGAGGTAGAGAAAGAGGCGACCTTGAGGCGAGCTCCGATTCATATCTTGGGAACGGAGATCAAGAAACTGAGGAATCGAGAAGTCAAGGTAGTAAAGGTTCAGTGGAGTGAAGCCGATGAAGATGCAACTTGGGAAACCGAGGAGAAAATACGTGGGCTTTACCCATTCCTTTGTGAGGGTACATTCTCAATCTCTTTTCCTAGTTAGCATATCTTTCTTTTGCTATCCATGTTTATCTTGTTATCTCTTCAACCTTGTCTCAAGGACCTTAGGTAGAAACCCTTTGGATGAAACATGCATTTGAAACATGTTATGCTTGATGTTTGCCAGTTGTTGCAAGTGTTTGCAAGTGGATACTCGTGGATGCATTATACACATTAAGCACTAAGATCGGCTCACACACTTTCATATTGCATATGCATGAGTGCTTATACTTATTCATGGCCGAAAATTGTTATGCTATCACGTGGATGTTGCATATGGATGAATGTTATGTACACTCATATAGGGATTATGAATTATGTTAGGAATTTGCATACATATGGACTCATTTCACTAACATACTTGCATTAAGGAGGTTTACTGAATCAGTAACCGCCTGATTTTCACATTAGATAAGTGCATATACACACACCTTCGCATATGATCATACAACATTTAGAATCTTTTAAGGACAATGACTGCACATGGATGATGTTTTGAGTAAATGGATGATGGATGGTAGGATACATTCTTCCTAACTTGAAGATTTCGGGGACGAAATCCTTTAAGGTGGGGAGAATGTAACAACCCGTATTTTAAATAACATGTTATAACATAAATCAAGGTAGAATTAAATGATAAAATCTGAATCAAGGGAAACGGGCTATGCCATTGCGTTCATCTTGGAAAAATACGCGAAATAGAGTCCGGGTTTTCGAAAATCGGAGTCCGTATAACCAAGTTATGGCCCGTCAAAGTTTTCAGAAAATTTCAAGTTCAAATTTGAATTCAAAATTCAAATTCAGCTGAGGAGGATAGACGGGAAAAGTTCCCGCCACCCCCCTCCCAAGTCGACTGGGGAGTCGACTTGGGAGTCGACACACCCCAGGCTGTGTCGACTGCCCAGTCGACACCCCTGTCGACTTGGGTGGTCGGCCAATCTGGCCTGGGTGCACCTGACTTGTTCCTCAAGACATGTTTTGTTGGCTAGTGACGTGGTTTGATGGCTCAGATCTGATTTAGGGTTAATCCTATGGCTAAAACTAATCCTAACTTCTATAAAAGGCCCTAAGACCTAGCCTAAACCCTCATTAATCATTCCTACAACTAAACTATGCCAAAATGCTTCTTGATCATGGCCTCCACTTTCATATCATGGCCTCCATCCTCTTCATGAAAATTTGAGTGTCCTAAGCTAGTAAAAGAGCCACCTTTCTTCATCAAAATAGGGATCTTTCTTCATATAAATCAAAGGATCTTCTTGTTTCTCAGGACAACTTGGAGCTTATATTCATTTGGGGTTTTTAGTGTCGCTAGCGTGACTTCGTCTCAATCTTATTTTATTTTATAAGTCTTCATAGCATAGTAAGCCCTATTCTACTCTTAGATTCTAACTATGAAGTTAAATATGACATGTTGCAAGTTTGAATTTGGGCCTACGTAGGATTTGTGCTTTGATTCTATCATGTTATGCATAGATTTATTCTATGCATGCTTGTAAAGCTATCACCTTGACCTTGTGCATAGAAAGCTATGAGCTTTGATTGGGAATGTTGCATAAAGCAACATAGAAACCCTCATAAACCTTATGTTATCTTGCATATGATGTTATATGCGAATCACTAGCTATCATCCTATGTCATTTATGATCATGTTTCACCTATTTGCTAAAGTTTGATATCATGCATGTTTTGAGGCTTATAATGTAATATGCAAGTTTATGAACACATTTGCCTCATATGCCACCATGTTTAACTTGTGGCCAAATCACCCTTATGCTATTATGCATGCTTGTAGCCAAAGCACCCTTATTCTATTATGTTTAACTTGTGGCCAAAGCACCCTTATGCTATTATGCATGCTTGTGGCCAAATCACCCTTATGCTATTATGCATGCTTGTGGCCAAATCACCCTTATGCTATTATACATGCTTGTGGCCAAATCACCCTTATGTTATTTGATATGTATGAGGCCAAGTCACCTTTTATGCCATTATACATGTTGAGGCCATATGCTAGTATGTTAAACACCTTTGCCTCAAATATAACCATGTTTAATTTGTGATAGACTTTGCCACCTTACGCCCACCTTGTCATATAGTTATGTTCCCTCTTTGATCCATTTGCGTTGATGCGAATTTACGTATGATGGGAATACGTTATGGGTAGTTGGGCAAACTTAAATAACATGAAAGCATGACTTGAAAATATGACATGAAAGTTTGACATGTTTTTATGCTTGAAACATGAACGTGGACATGACATGTAGAAAACATGAAAGTGGCCAACTCGAGGTTGGGTTGATCTTGTAGCATAAATCTACCCGGAACCGACCGACTTAACTAGTGGCTACAAACAATAGGACTCAATTTGAGTAGTTGGTCATATCGCACATAAAACCCGAGGTTAGACTAGGTTGTGGTGTAAAGCTACCCGGACCCGCCCGGCTTAACTAGTAACCACAACAAAGTCTAATGTGAGAGGTTGGGGTGCATTAAGTTAATTAATGCCACATGGTAGGGTTAAGTCATGGACTACTTGAATACTTAACCAATTAAACACGATGGATTGGTAGGGTTAAGTCATGGACTACTTGAATACTTAACCAATTAAACACGATGGATTGGTAGGGTTAAGTCATGGACTACTTGAATATACTTAACCAGTTGAACACGATGTATTGATAGGGTTAAGTCATGAACTGCTTGGACACACTTGACCGACTCAATACATGGTTAGGATAGGGTTAACCACACTTAACCCGTTTAAAACCGTAGTTACGTGGTCCTTTTCAGCAGTAACCAACTCGGGAGTATCTGGATACCCTGGACTAGGCTAGGGTGGGGCACGATTACTGACTGATTGTAAGAGACCAAAAGAGACGGCTGAATGGTGCACCGGTTGTTCAGGTGGACCATGGTCGTGCACATTAAGTCCGGAGTTGAACATGGGCACCGGTAGGTTTAGACTGTGCGTGCTTGAATTGTGTCTGTGGTTTACACCTTAGGGCTGGATACACCCTAGGGTGGACCTTGCACAGTTAACTACATTCCATGATTAAGCCGTATGACACCGATACACGATGAGTTAGGCTTATAGGGAGCCGATCGACTAGACCGAGTAGTTGGACCTTGATTTAGGTCATCTCATGAGTTTGGGCCAACATTGGGCTAAGGGATCATTTCTTATTTATACTTGACATGGATTAAAATACTAGTACACTTGGTGTAAAACCTAACCTTGTATATGCGATGCCACACTTGATCTATCTTGTTAACTTTTCACCATGCCAGTTATCATCCTATGTTTCATCTCTGTTTACATGTCCAGTTAACTTTATTAGTTTTTATACTAATAGTAGGTAGGACTTACCAGTCTTTTTGACTGACCCGTTTTATTTCGCCTCTTTTCTTCCGTCCCCCCCCCAGGTTCTCAGGGTGGGAATACTAGCAACTAGCTTGGATCTTTAGCTTGCTTACTGGATAGCTCATGTACGGTTTGGACTTGAGCTTGCTATGGCTGTACCATGACTACTTTGGGGGTAGTTTACTTTATGTTATTTCCAGTTTTCAGTTTATGATTTTCTAGACTTTGTAGTAGTTGGAAAATAATGACTCGGTACTTTGATATAACTTGACTAGTTAGTTTTATCCGCTGCTTTATCCGCTGCTTTACTTACTCTGTTTTACTTACTCTGTTTTACTTATATGTTCTATCTTGTGATATCTGCATGCATGTTTACCTTGTTTAACGCCCCTCGAAAGCTAGTGTGCTTGCAAGAGTGGCATTGGCGGAGGTGGGGTGTTACATGATTTTTATATTTAAAACACGAATACCATTCAACACATGAATTTCAATTCAACGAATGAATTTTGATCCAACACATGAAGGTTTTCTATTCAACAGACGAATATAGTTTCAACACAAGAAAATAATTCTTACACATGAATATTATTCAAAATTTCGGCAGCAAAACGGCAGGGTAGTTAAAACCGGGACCGTCCCTAGTACGGCTCCTCGCTCTACCTTAAAGCCTCACAACTTTTGACAAAGGGGAATCATGAATCTAGTTCGCACGCAGGCGGCATGTATATTTTTTTCATTTCCACAAACTAATCCTATGTGGTTTCAACCAAATATTTCTCAACCACAAATGGGTATTTTTCAACCACAATCAATCAATTTCAACCACAAACAATTTCAATCAACCATTCGCTATCAATCAAATTTCACACCAATCACAACCAATAAATATCGTCCATGGTTTGTGGACGAGGGGCGTATATATATATATATATATAGCAATTCACTTCTATTTCAACACATATATAATTTTTACAACGCATATACAACTTATACATCGAACATACAACTTATACAACGCTTATACAAGAGGTGTACAACGCTTATATAACTCATACATCGACTATATAATTTATACATCGTCGTTTTCCATATCGTTTATAATTTAGAAATCTCACATTGGGTTCCACTCCACCAAAAATAGCAGAAGGCTCAGAAAAATATGCGGTCTCTTCTAGAATGTAGAAGGCGTCCACACGAGTCCACTGTCTCTTGGTTCACTGAATTTCGTCAAGAAACGAAAAAGATATGATTTTTAGAAGTTTGCAACACTTAAAAGTGTTTAAATCAATTTAAATAATACACAGCCGATTACCTCAGCAAATCGTTCGAAACTAGGGTTGAAATTTTCTCCCAATCCATGAAGCTAGAGGAAGATCGGCCTTCGCAGCGTCGAAGGGCTGGGAGAGAGCTTCACGCGCGTGGGGGAGTGGGCTAGCTCGGTGGCCTGAGGAAGCCTCGACGGCGGAAGGAAGTCGTCGACTTCGACGAGGTGGTTCTCCTCGTACAGGCGACGGTGGCTGGTGTACCTGGTACTGATTTGAAGCCCTCGAAGAGTTCTTCAAAAAGTTCAACAGTGGTTAGGTCTATAGATGTGTGGATTGATCTGAAAATGGCTGGGAAGCGGGGAACTGGAGTCGCCGTTCGCGATCTGGGGAGAGAGAGAATAGCGCGGGGGGGGGGGGGGGGGGGGGGTGTTCTGACGTGGACCAGTATTTTTTTTTATTTATAAAGTTTTAAAAATCCGAAAATACCCGTTGTCACACACGAACACCAATTCAAACCCAACGACTGTCACCCCTAGCATTTTACCCCCATTCCGAACACAATGGGATATGTTTCGTAGGCCCATTCGACTGTTTCAGTCAGTTTTCATTCAGATTAAAATATAAAACATTCAATATTTGATTTGAACGTACATTTCAATTTGCCAGGGCCACAAACTGATTCGAAAAATTCCAGAAAAATAAATCCAGCTATGTTTTGACGATACGGTCCCAACAAAACTAGTTTCGTCGAATTCTGAGACCGTTTGCAAAAAGGCCCATTTCTGGTCGATCCAATTTAACTGTAATTGACCAAAACACGTTTTCCTTTGCCACGCTCACATACTAGCTTCAAAAATTATGAAATTTGAACCTAGCAATAACTTCACATCCCGGATCCAAAAAAAGTTGTTTCGTCGAATTCCGAGGTCGTATGCAAAATGGCCATTTTCACGGGCTATATAAATTCCATAGCGACCTTTCTGAAAATTCATTTGGCCATAAATTTTGCTTTCCGATATGAAACTTCGATTTTTCAGATTCGTTAGAAAGGTATCCACTAACAGATTTAAATATTTTTGGTTTCACTCAAATCCGTTTTGTTTTGCACCCGGTACAGTCAGTTGAATTTTGAATTCAAATTTTGAAACTACCGCGCCATTTCATGCCTTGTTTATAATTGGAATTAATCATATTCATTTTCAA
Source organism: Allium sativum (assembly GCA_030737875.1). Classification (NCBI taxonomy): domain Eukaryota; kingdom Viridiplantae; phylum Streptophyta; class Magnoliopsida; order Asparagales; family Amaryllidaceae; genus Allium; species Allium sativum. The sequence goes on along the minus strand of CM060922.1, from coordinate 312,821,819 downwards.
ACGTCGATTCAAACTCACTTTTCATTGCTATTACTTAAAATATTTATTTTAAATATTTAAAATCCACTATTTTAGCCAATTTAAAATTTTTAAATTGGTTCAGATTTTCCGGGTCGTTACAACGGACTTCTAAATGGATGTGTGCCCGACATTGAATTTCATTCCGTGTAATTAAATTGATATCTACTAATATATATCTGTAGTGGAGGAGAATTTATTCTCTTGCTTAACACCCTTCTTTGAGACGCATGAGCTCAAAGGTTATATATTTTTAGCTATCGATCGCATGGCGTGAATTGTCAATGTGGCATGCCAAGATGCAATTGATCGAGGCTTTTGTTGAAAAGCAGAGCCTTGTGGATGATGATCAAAGCATAGCCTATTTCGACATAGCTTTGTGTATTATGTTTTTTTGCGAGCCTCACACCCCAGTAGAGTCGAAAACGGGACAAGGGAATGCAGGGAGTGCACACGTTTCTTTCTGGCTAAAAGTGGTGTTTGGGTTTTTACAGGGCCCGACATTTTTACTTGTGTGGTTGATGGAATGAGGCGCCTCGGATTTATTGGTAGCCAATGGCCAATTTATAGGTCCAATAGGATCAGGGAGCATGTGTTCAGGAATTGGCAATCCACTAAAGTATTTGTGGACCAGCCCTGCTGTATCCAAGGGTTCGCTAGCGTCCGAATCCTGAGACATTGCTAGAGTGTCTCGAATCGGTTAGGATATCATCCCTAGCCTTGACTCATGATGGAAACCCAATCTCCAATACGACATTACGGTTTTGATTGTAACCTATATATGGCGACATAGTATATGGTAGTTATGCTATCTAGGATTGATGCATTTACTTTGAAGTATTTTTGAAACATATTAGACACTAATAATAATATTAAAAATATAATTTTCTACGTATCAAGCATTTTTTATCATTATAAGGTAAAAATTTATCCTCCGGTTTGCGTTGCGTTGTGTGATGGGACTTGAGTCTTATAATGATTTCATTTTCTAAAAAGCATTGCGTTGTTTTTAAAGAAAATTTATTAAATATATGCACTAGCAATCCAATGGAGTAAATCCGTTCTGCGTTAGCGGCGTGGTCCAGTGATTAGCCATATTGTTAGTTAGGTAATATTTCTCATACAGTCCCATGAATGACTCGTAGTTTGTTTCACTTGCAAACTCGGGTGCCATATTTTCCACATGGGCAGTCGAGTAGTTTTTTGTAGATATTTTTAGCAGGATCCTGATCGAAGCTTAAAGCTGTGTCCAAAGCATGGATAGTCTTCCACTGTATCAGTTTATTCATTTCTGCTGTATTGTATCAAATCTATTGTAAATTTATTCTTCCGCTGTTGTATTATATTCGATGTACTATGATATTATGTATTCTGATGTAACATTATTATAATGTTTATAAAAGTCTTATGTTATTTGTTCTGATGTGTTGTATGCCAAAAGTTAAAGCATTCGAGGATTTCCAACTTTTGGACCAGACCTGTGTGGTTTATGGTCGATTCAAAGGGCGGGGATTTTCGGGTCATTACATGTGGTATCAGAGCCAATACCCAGCCGGAATTGTGGCTCCTGTGTGAACCACAGCGCCTGGGTGAGGTGTTTGTGAGCCAACGGGGACGTTGGGCTCTGTAGTAGGGGAGATTGTAACACCCCTAAGTCCCACATCGTGGAAGCCTGTGTGAAGTGGGTACTTATATAGTAGAGCCCATCTCTTACTAACGCCGAGGCCTTTTGAGGAATCAAACCCCATACCTATATGGTGGCTAAGTTGGGGACAATATCTTGCATGAACGGAGGTGCGGGTTATTACAGCGGTATCAGAACGGACATTAGCAACAGAGTGGCACAGCGAAAGCGTGGCAGGCCCATAACCCACAGGTCCCAGGATCAAAATCTGGCTCTGATACCAACTGTAACGACCAAAAATGATATTTGTTTTCTATTTTGTTTCATCACAATTATCATATGAACAAGATTCTAGTTTTTTCTTTTAAAACAAAAATCGTATGAAAAAAATTCTATTTTTTTGTTCCTATTGTTTTCAACACAATTATTTCATCAAGTCAGCAGATCTATACAATAACATCAATCAACACAACAAATTATGAATAACAACAACAAAATTTCATATATGATTTCAGATATTTCTATGACGCGATAATAAATTATTTTTAATAATTTAAAAAGGAGATCTCACATTGATTTGTCTGAAATTTCAAAGTGCTCCTTTTCATTTCTGATCTGTTTCATTGTGTAGATCCCATCGCTACGAATCTAACGCGACCGTTTTTGCGAAATTCCGACGCTGTTTGAAAATTTTACATCATTTTAAAGATTAATTACATTATTACATTAACTAAGAATAATTAAATCCCAATTTAATACTAATTACATATAAACCAAGACGGGGCCGCTCCTTTTGATTCTCCTTCTTCGTTAATGACCTAAAGCCATTCGAACCCATACACAAGCCTCTAGGACTTCCCTTCGCACGCAAACCGAGATGCTTGGAGCCAATCCGATCCTTCGAAGGAGCCATCACCGGCCACCTTCTCAGGGAACTCTCTGCTTCCCTTCGCACCTGAACATCCCCCCAATGCAACCACTTCCCTCTTTGATTCTGGACGATCCTCTCTATGATAGGCGATCTCAACCGTTGAAATCGAGGAGTCAAGAATTATTGAGTGTATTTAGAGATCTAGGGGAAGAAGGGATCAAGAGAATGTAGCCATTGAAGAAGGGAGATGGCGGATGTGTATTTGTTAGTCTAGGGTTTCGTATACAATAGAGTATACAGTGGTATTTATACTATATTTTTATTTAATTTTAATTTGTTCATTTACAAAACAACCCGTTACTTCTTAATAACTTCAATTCCAACCCAACAAGAGTTGTTCCTAGGTAAATACCCACGTTCCGGACGCAATGGGCTAGGTCCCACGAGCCAAATCAATTATTTCGATTTTTTTTAAATTTAAATATAAAACATTTAATTATTAAATTTGATCGTACATTTAAATTTACCAGGGCCATATAATAATTCTCAAAATTACATAAAAATTATTTCTAGCTATGTTTTGATGATACAGTTCTAACAAGACTAATTTCGTTGAATTCTGAGACCGTTTGAAAAATGGTCATTTTCTGGTCGATCCGATTTTATTGAAATGGTCAAAACACATTTTCTTTTGCCACACTCACATATTAATTCTAAAAATTATGAAAATTGGAACCTTACAATAATTTGACATTTCGGTTCCAACAAAAGTGGTTTCATCGAAAATGGAGGTCATTTGAAAAATGGCTATTTTCAAGGGTTATATATTTAATTATAATATATATAAATTCCACAGCGACTTTTCTAAATTTTAAACTGGGCATAACTTTTGATTCCGCTATGAAATTTCAATTTTTCGGATTCGTTGGAAAGATATTTTTAAATAGAATCTAATATTTTTGGTTTTACCAAAATCCGATTTAATTTGCATCTTGTACAGTCAGTCAAAGTTCAAATTCAAATTTTCAAAATACCATGCTATTTCTAACTCTTATAAATAAAATAAAAATTTTCGTTTTAGCTTTGATTTAAATATAATTTTAATCGTCATTATTATTTAAAGTAAATTATTTTAACTATTAAAATTTCATTAAAATTTCTAAAATAAAATTTTCAAATTGGTTCAGAAATTGCGGGTTGTTACATAATTAGTTTTCTAACTTTTTTTTTGATTTGTTGCTTTCAATCTTGTTCCTGCACATATATTCCAAAAAAAATGGTTTTATTTACTGCATTTAAGTGAGATGATATATTGCTCTAATCTTGTCCCGTCTTCGGCCTGGATCGAACCGATATGGTCAGAATCTTGGGGTTTTGGTCGAAACTTCATACCTTGGTATTGTTCTATTTGTGCTATTTTTTTTAATCGTATAATGGAAAGTAAGAAGAATATGAATGAAGCTAACATGCAAATGGATATCATGTCAAATCATGTGAATATGTAAAAAATTTAATAACTATTTGAGTAATTAAATTCGATAAGTCTCCATCTTCAAATATATACATATGCATGTTCGTTGGGTGTGTCCAAAGAAAAATATGTTGACTTCTATTATTACTAGTTACTAAAAATAAATGCACACAAAAAGTAAAATAAGAATGAAAATCACCATTCCATAAGCTTTGTTTAGAATGGTTTATAAATTAAATATGGAATGTGGAGAGGGACAAAGAATTCAGTTATTAATTTTGATAGAGTAAAGAAAACATGGGTAAGAAATAGTTACCAATATGATTTTCTGCTATATGTTTCATACTATAATTGGAGAAAAGAAAGATTGTAAATTTAAAAACTTTAAAGGTATTTCTAAGAATATAAACAAGTTTATAAATGAAGACATTAGTTCTTCATTACATCGAAGAGAGAATCCATTAATACCTCGTTTTGAAAACTCTAATTTTTAAATCAAGGATGGTTAGGTGGTTAAGCAATTTTGTGATATCTGTTTTCTCATTGTCACTTTTGATTTCTTACTTCTTGTTGAGGTGAAAAAGATAAAGTTAGTCATTAGATTTAAAGATGCAAGTACAGTAGAACCTTGTTAAATCTTCTTGTGTTCACAATTTCTCCTTGTTCATGTTTTATTTGATGATTTATTGATTCTTAAACCGTCATTAATAACCAGTTGGTAAGCTAGATCCTTGTACTTTGTAGCTTCTACATTAAAGATTGTTATCAACTTAAAGTTGCATTTGTTTTAAGATTTGTTATTAACAAGTTCTTCAAAGCTTAGAAACTACGTTGTCACCAGACTTAATCAAAAATGAGAATTCAATACTAGAGAGATGAAGAGTGAAGCGGTGTTAAAGAAGAGTATACTTTTAATGTTTTAGATCTAGATATATCGAGTTAAAGAAGGATGCTCTTACTAATATTTAACTCAACCAATCTACTGAAGTCCTTACAGGGTTTTCTCATGTGAAAACTACTAAAGATTCATGGGAAACTCTTCAGAAAATATTCTATGATAGGTTTATGACCAACCATATCATCTTGCAACAACATTCATTTAAGATGAAGTCTGAAACTATGTACATGGTAATGTAATAAAGATTCATGCCTAGGCACCAAAAAGGAGCGTAGGTGCCACCTCTGCGCCTTTCTGGCCTTCAAGGTGAATGAAAAACATCAACGGAACTTCTAATCCAAAATGTAAAAGTGCAAGGAATGCATGTCTTTCATTAATTGGGCTTTTTCTCCAAAGAAAAACTCAAGAATAGAACGAAATTGACCCGATTTAATTAGCTCAAATTGACTCGATATAAGTAATAATCATTATTAGGGTTTCTTTGAAAAAAAATCAATTGTCACATGTCTTATCCTTAACGCTGCTGCTTGTCATGTCATTTGTTTAACCATCGCTAATCCCATTCCCATCAAGCCTGTCTTACAGCAGTTGGTTAGGTAGGCCTTTTTTCTCCCAAGCTTATTTTTTGTTCAATGTTCAAAAGTAGTCTAATTATTAGTTTTCAAAAAAAAAATTTAATACAAATTATACAACGATAACTACTAAGCTATTCAACCCATTCAAGTCGGGGTTGGCTAGAGACGAAATCCAAAACAAAACGACAAAGCCAATATAAATGTAATAAAAATATCAAGATATTTAAAGGTGAAAGCATAGATAAAATTTAAAAATTTATAATTATTAAACAAGTAATAATAGTAATAGTAATGAATAAATAAACCATGATGCTGGTGGTGTCGTGGTGGTGATGGCAATAATTATAACTTCAAAGACCTACATTACGCCTTAAGCCCTTATACACTAGTTTTATCATCTAAAACTAATAATGCTTCCTAAAACTAACCAAAAGCTAAAGGTTCTAGTATAAGGACCGCTAACTTCTATGCGCTTCTGTCTGCACCAGCTCTTTAGATATATTTCAATTTTCCAATTCCTTTTACTACTTTCTGCCATGTTATCCGTTGTCGACGTCTACCTTTATTTGAGCATTCAATGCGACTAATAATTTCATAGTGCACAGATGCATCGTGATGTCCTCGTTAGAGATGTCCAAATCGTCTTAAGTTGTGTTTTTGGACCAACTTCTCTTTAACTAATGTAACTCCAAGTTTGTCCCGAATATCATCATTTTTAATTTGGTATCGTCTGCTAATCCCATAGCTTCATCTCATCATATGCATCTCTGCTACACTTATCTTCTGGACATGTTACCTTTTAGTACGCTAACATTCTATACCATATAACATCACAGGCCTAATAACAGTTTTATGAAACTTTTTTTAAGCTTTTGTGAGGTTTTCGTGTCATAGAGGATGCTAAATGTCGGTCATCTTTTTACCCATTGTGTTCAAATTTTAAAACTAACATCTTCATCACCCACCATCAAACTGCATAGATCATAAATATCGAAAGGATTCCTTTTTGAGTAATACTTGATCACCATAGTGATCTCCCCATCATCTGACTTGACATCGCTGAACGCACATTTTATACTCTATTTTGGTTCTGTAAGTCTAAAACCCTTCGGTTCTAAAATCTTCTCCCACAACTTTAGCTATTCATTAACCCCTATTCTACTATCGTCAAGCAACACAACATCATCAACGAAGAGCATACATTAAGGAATCCCACCTTGTATATCCTTGGTGACTTCATCCATTACCAAGGAAAAATATACATACTTAAAATCGTACCTTGATGTATTCCTTTGTTAATGGGAAAGTCACTGGTTTCACCAGCGCATGCTCTAACACTAGTCATAACCTCATCATATATATTGTTGAAAAGGGTAATGTACTTTGTTGCAACCCTTCTCTTTTCCAGCGCCTACCAAATAACCTTCCTATGTACTCTAAAGTTATTTTGGTTAATTAAGTTTGAATAGTTAAATTAATTATAAAATATAGTTAATTTTTTAATTAAAGTTAAATTAAAATTTTAATAAAATAGCTAAACTTTAATTTTAATGAAATAATTGGATAGTTAAATAAATTATAAAGTAGAGTTTGAAATTTAAACTTTGATTAATTGAATAATTATATAGTTATATAAACTACAAAATATTGTTTAAATTTTAATCTAGTTTTACAAAATAGTTAAATTTATATTTAAGTTAATAAAATAATCAAATTTAAATTTTAGTTAAATAATTATAAAATATTGTTTAAAATTTAATTTCAGTTAACAAAGTTGTTAGGTTTAAATTCTATTTAATAAACTAGCTAAAATTTATATTTTTTGATAAAATAATTAAATAAAAGGCGCAAGGTACAAAAAACTCAAGGTATAGGCCTTGTGCCTATTTGCGCCTTATTCCCTATGTACCTTGGTGCTAGCTTGGGCAGATCTTTGAACTCGTTGGTTATGATTCTTCAAGCAATGAATGTGAAGATCGAGGATGATGCATGGGGTATCATTCTTTGTGTTATTTTACCAAAGAGCATACAACTTTTGTCAATTCAATGCTACATGGATGCACATCTATTTGCCTGGGGAGCGGGAGGATGTGAAGATTGATTTGCTTAACGTGATATTAACGAAATAGTTGGCAAACTTGGGTATAGTGAAAGATTCCAAAGGACTTATTGCTTATGGGAAGGAGTAAACCCATACACGATAGAGATTTAGATAAGTCAAGATCTTAGTCAGGGGAGTATACAAAGGGAAATCTGTATGGTTATGCAAGTTGTCAAAGTTTGAGAAGAAATACAAAACCATTCTAAGAACACTTCAACATATATAGTGGTGGTATCAAACACATATTTAAAGACATCCCGACGCATTTAGTACTAGGTTATGACACTTGATAGACTCTCATTTTTCATTTATCGTGAGTTTGATGGAGGAGAGATTCCATGGGTAGTAATGCTACTTTTTGCAGCAATGATGATTGATTGTGAAGATTAGGATGTTTGTTGGCGGTGTTTGTACAATGTGTGACGTCAGACATGTGCCTAATTTAAAATGTAGTTTATTCTATGTTAGGACATCTTGTAATATTGGCTTGAAGTGTGATGGTGAAAGATTCACTTGATATTGTTAATGACTTGTTGATAATGATGAAATGGGTGAAAGATGGAAATTTATGTTTGTCGAAGGTACGTTTGTTGTGAAATTTTCTTTAATTGTTGATTTATGGATTTTCTCATTGCTATTTAAAGAATATTTTTCAGTAAACTACATTAAATGTCAGAATACATTTTGCGGGTTGATTAGAATTGATAAAATTAATCAAAATTGGAGTTCGATGGAATCTTTAAACAAATTTGAGAATCAAAATTTAAATCGTATGAGTTTCAATTATTTATTTTTGATCTAAAATAAAAATATATACTTGCTAAAAGTCGGGTCTTAAAATATTTGTTTTTCATTTTTTACATCGGTTAATTTAAAATGTCAAACTTTATATGTTTTTCATTTTATTTCTACCAAAAAATTACGCTGCAATGTTTCGAGGTTTACACCTTGCTTGGTAACTCGTAAATGTCTCGTGTACACTTTTCGCATTTTAATTTTTTTCTTGAGATAGACATCTACCGTTGGTTTATTAATTTGATTATGTTGGTAGTGATATAATATTTAGTTGGTTTGAAAAATCTTTTTCAAACAAACATCTATATACTTGGCATAGGCCTGACTTCTTAGAGATCCAAGTTGCAATCAGTTGTGGTTTTGTTGCCATAGAGGCATGATTTATTTTGATTGTGAAAGCAAGAGAATAGAATGATTGTATTTGTTGTATCTTTTGGAGGATTAATCAATGATGCATGTGATAATGGAGTTGTGTTTGGATGGTTAGTGTTATTCATTTTGTCATAAACCGAGTGGCCAGGTCTATGGCTCATGTACAAGGCACATTGATGTTAGGATTTTCTTTCTTGTGCTTGAAAAAGATAGATAAAGCTGATCAAGGTACGCATGAAGACAGACAATCCAATTGATATATTGACTTAAATCAATTCTGAAGGGCAAGTTTGAGCAGTTGTGTAGTGTGGTTACTTCACGTCATGAGGCACTGAGATTGATGTGAGTGATAGATATTTTGAACTAAGGTATAGTGTTGAATTCCTATGATATGAATATTTATCAAGTACATATAGAGAAAATCAATTAATAAAATTCACTGGTCGATTAAGTTTTATTGGGAAAGAAGAAAAGAAAGAAAATTTATTGACTAATTCAGTAAATTGTGTAATGAGACAAAGAAAGAAAATGGATGAATATAATATGGAAATGGATATCACATGCAGATCAAATCATATGAACATAGAAACCTGTCAAAATTATTTGGTCAGTTAATTTTATCCTTCAAGGTAAGCCTTTATTCTTAAGTTTATATAAGAAGGCATTACTTTTTCTTCATTGTATTAATGAGAGAATCCATCGCTATCTTCGTGTTTTTCTATATAAAGTTATTTGTAAATCCAAGTTAATTAGGGCTTTTGAATGTTCAAGCAATTTTGTGATGTTTGTAACATTTTTCTCTATTGTGATTGCTTGCAGTCTTGTTGAAGTGAGTGGACTAATAAAGATAGTTGTTGGGTTCGATGACATAGACATAGCCGAACCATGGTAAATCTTCGCGTGTTCCCTATTTGTTACTGTTTTAATTTTATTTAGTGATATATAGATTTTTGGAGAGGAGTTACTAATCGTTCGGCTTGCCTTGCAGCCTAGTTTTGCGTGGCAATCTTTTGCTTCTTTTGTGTCGATAAGGATAAAGCAATTTTAAAATTCCGGCTTCTATTTTAGTTTCGTTACTTTTTTTTTCTTTCTCGAAATTTCGGATCCGTTTCGGTAATTTTAGAAGTTCTGTTAAAATTTTGATTCCTGATTTCGTTTGATTTTCCAAACCTTTTTAGATAAATAAACTAAGAAATGAAAGGAATTTGTGTTTAATCTTTAACAATAGAGACTTTCTAATATAGTTTTACCCAAGCCTGTTGTGTCAACTTCCTAAAAACTGAATTATCGTTCTAAAAAGAAAACTTTTCTCATAATATTTTCGTCGTTTCATCTACTCAATTGTCATGCCGCTTCTCTTCCTCCAATTTTTTCCTATTGCCTTTTGTTCATTGAATTTTGCTACTTAGTTAAACTACAATTACAAATATGATGTTTTCGTTTACTAAGAAAATTCACTATCTCTTTAATGCAACATTGCTATGCTTGAAATGATTGAATCAGCTTTATTTTATGATTTTCTTTGTTTAGCGTCAAGCGTCTAGAACCGGATTTTAGGGAATATTCCATTACGATCAACGTTGGAGTTGGGCTAGGATGGCCGAGATTTCTACCGATGAACCATGGGATAAAGTATCAGTTGGTGAACTAGCAGACATGATTTACAATGTGCAATTATCAAAGAGAAATTTAGCTGAAGTGGACAAAATTAGGTAATAATATCTTGAACACTCAAGACCTGTTTAGTTGGAAAAGTTGTGTTTTGCATTTTGAACCTATTTGAAGTACATGTTGAATACACAAACATGAAACTCGTTTTAATATATTAGTGGCCCTTAGCATTTTGTCAGTAGGTAAAGATGATAGTAAAACATGGCCCAAGGGTTATTAAGGTGGTAACGGAAAAAGCACACAAATGTACAAAATAATATTAGCAGATTTTTGGTCACGTTATGCATATTAATTACGAATAACAACTATTATTATTATTATTACTACTACTTTTAGAAATAATATATGAACTATTTCTGTTATAGGTTTTTCATTTGCATCAAATTCTTTTTTTCGTTTAATAAAGTAAATTTTTATTTATACTGCACAAGTACAGTATAAAATCAGTGGATTGTTGTACCAAATGTTGCGTTATATGTCACTTAAGATATCCATAATTTATTGCTACTGCAATGATCCATGTTATATGACTGATGTACAGAGTTATTTGTTTATGGAGTAAATATCTCAACTTATATAACTGTGGATGTTCATTTATTTATGTTTATAAATTACTCAATATGATCAGATATGAAGAATTTTCTTGAGACAATTCTTTGGACCTCGATATATAGAATATGCTTGACGAGTTCCTTCAGGTCTTCCTTTCATAAGATGATTTCATTAAAAATGTAAGCATATACATAAGAAGCCTAAATTTGTATAATTTTAAGTCATTTGACTAGTTTCAAGCCAATCTACTAGGTATGGTTTTATTTAGCGGATGACCATTTGAACACGCAAATTTGACACAATTTGAAATACACAAAACTTCAGCTATTGGATCATTTTGTCCTTATTTGAGTGGTGGAAATCCAAGTTTCATTGCATCATTAATTATTTCTATATTTTATATCTAAATACAATTCTCTTTATTTATTTTAAATGGTTTAATCAGCATGAAATAAGTTTATGACTTGTCTACTTGCTTATACAGGTTAGGTGTGAATTAGCATGAAATAAGATGAATTTTCAGTGAACATCATCCAGAACTCAAAAAATCATTCTTGTTGTGTTATCTGTATTCAGAGAAGGAACTGTATGCTAGTATGTCTGTAAATTAATTTTGCCTTGTTGGATTCGAAGTTGTTATAATCAGATGTATGTACTATATTTAATGATGAGTTACACGTGCAAACATTGTATGTACTTTAGCGTGTTCTAACATATGTTGTATTACCGGTCAGACTAGACTGTTGTTTGTATTAAAAAAAGGTTATTTCATTTTGAATTAATAGATCAGTTAAAGCAAACAATAAACTGAAGGAAGCTTATCTGGAAACATTAAAGAATAACACTTAAATGGTGTTTAACGTTAGCAGTTTCATCAGTTTGTGCTAACGTATATATTTATATGCACCTGGGAAGCAAGCTTTAGGTAGTATTAAGAAAACAAAATGGAAAATTTCAATTCATTTGCCTTTATTCTTCTCACAGTTCTACTGGCTTCTTTGCTTTTTCAATAGACTGAACAATTGGAATGCATCGAGCCCGGAATCAGAGGGAAATCGAACTGGATGAAATTTGCTGGCTGGTTGAGGAAGCAGTCCCTTTATGATCCAAAACCAAATGCACGTGCGCTTTGGCCTAGGCCTGATCCAGGGGAGAGAGACGCAGAATTTATGGTCGATCATTGGTTGTAAAACATGATGGTTTGTGATGAATAAACAAACATGATGAAATAATCTATAGCAAGTGAATAAAAGTACTTCAATATATATAAGATCAATATCCGTATTGACTATGTTTTACTTCGATATATATTGATGAAGGCCGTACAATTACGCACGAAGGTCATATTATACACCACGTGTAACAAGCTATTATCATCTACGTAATATAATTTTTAATCAACGTAAAATCATGCAAATCTTCATTCTAGCGTTGGGGATATAATCTCGCTTCTCTTTTTCTTCCATGTGAGTTCTTCTGCAGTTTAAAACCTAGTAAAGCGAATAATGTCAAATTCCCCTAATTTGATTTCTATACTCCTATTAATTTAAAACGTTCACTGTCTTGTTTTTGTTTCAGCGTAAAATATTATTTAAATTGGGTTTTGGAAAAGACAGTGCATTGGTGATTTAGTGACACTGAAGCTTGATTTTTTTTCTAATGGGCGATTCAGTGGTAATGATGCTCGATTTTTTTTTTTTTTTTTTTTTGGATATGATAAAATGCTAGAGTTATTTATAGTGTTTTGTGTATGTCGTGCAGGTTCTTGGATAATTGGGTACTGGTGTCTAGGTAACACTAAAAGACTGAACATTAGAGGAATTTTTTAATTTTTATGTATCACCCGTTCAACGTTCGATCCATATCAAAATTGTCTATGCATAAGTCTCGTTTAATCCATGTTCATCGAAAAATTCTTACGCTGGTTAGAAAAGAACATGTACCATGAAATAGTGAATAGTTGAGAATCTTGGGATCTTCTTAATGGTGATTTGATTTTGTTCTAGGGGAGGTCTTCTCTCTCAATATCATGTCGCTCACTCGGGATTAAGAAGTTAAGATATTTGAATATGGTTTGAAAAAGCTCGCTCTGAAATGTTTCGCAAGAAAAGTTGGATTTACTTGCAATCTCTTACGTTCAACTTGAGAGTTTCTTTTATGTCAGTTTTGACTAATTTTGAGCAATATTATATTTTGAATGTTCCAATTTTTTTATGCTGGTTATTGTTAATTATACAACCAACAAAAATAATAGTATAATTTTGATGATAATTCTCAGCTCATCAAATCAGAGCGATTTAAAGGATTTTAACATTTTTTTTAAACCTATAATCTTGTTTAACATAGTGGAAAATTAACATTCACAAAAGATAATGGAGAATACATGCGTTTGTGTAGCTAACATAGTAAAAATTTAAATTCTTAAGCATGTATTGATCAAATATAACAACAGTTTATGAAAATTAGTCAAACTACTGCAATCTCTGAAGGTTAAATCTGATCCTCTCAAAATCCCTCATAATTGATACCATAAAACTCCAAAAAGGGAACTTAAGAGTTCTCATGCTAATCCAAGGGAAACAATGTTTTATTTTTGTGGTAAGTCCAGGGTTTTGAATCTATAAATTTGAATGATTATAATTCATATTAAGTCAAAGATCAAATATTCATAATAAATGAACAATGCACATATACATGTGTTTGTGAGTTTATTGTTAGATTATGTCAATGTTTTAAAAATAGAACTACAAACGCAACAATACATGTGGCATGTAAAACGAAGTCGTATGCGATAGATTTTGATTTCTGAAAATCAAAGAGTAAAATGTAAAGCACTTTAAATTAAGGGGATTGAAATCATTCATCACACTTTAGAAGCAAAACCTTAGCTTTCTCTTTCATGAACTTTTACCATACCATTCTACCACTATATGCCTCTAGAAGTGCCGTTAAACTAATATACCCCCTCAACTAGCAACGTTATTTAGTACCACAGCCTCTTAACCCGACGGAGCGTATTCAATACCCTGATCTCTTTAGTCGAGTTAAACACTAATGCTCATTATTGCCTCTAACAACATCAACGCTCACACCATAATAGTTGAAGGAAGCCGAGGATGTCAGGTCAATGGATGTAAACATCTCATCTCTGTACTCATATTACGAAAGAGTATCACTAAGTAATACCGTCTGATAACATCGAGAAAGAAGCAGTATTGGTTTGTCGCAAATGAATATTACCTTGAGCTAACACTGACATGTAATATCTCTCTCTATGAATGCGTGTGTGTGTGTATGTACACACACACACACATATATATAATTCAGTATTATGTATGGAATATCGACACAAAGTAATGAATGTATTTGCTTCCATGATAGAATGATATAAAACACATAACAAAAAATGAAGTATACAGAGTCACGAAAGCAACAATAAAATGTAATACATGAGTCACAGTGGGTCTACAAAGTGCTAGTCCCTATAGTCCACTGTCTGCAAATATACGCATATCACGACAACATGCATATGCCATATATGTAACGACTTAGAATTTTGTTGCTTTGATTTAAAATATTTAATTAATTTTAAATATTAAATTACTAGTTATTAATGATCAAATAACCCTCTTTAATTAATAAATAGTAGCGATGGACTTATTCTAAAAAAATTGTACATAAATAAATATTTCGATAAAAAGATGAAAACTTAATCGAAAATCGTTCTTTGGCGATTTTTGATTTTTTATCAAACGGAAATCTCGTAACGCTTTTGCATATTTATGTACACAATTAGTTGCAAATAGTATCTTAGGTTAAACAAATCAAAGCTTCGTAAGTGCTTAAAAACAATTACTTACATGATGTGACTTTCACTTTACATTAAAGTAAAGTAGTGTTGTGAGGACCTGAACTTCCGACACCTTTTGAGCTGACCAAAACAACCCAAGTCCAACCCAGAATGCACTAGAAATCCAGATGTCAATAGAAAGCATATAGAGGGTGAGATAAGAAAGAAAGAAATATTAGAATAGAAGAAGAAGAACCAACACATGAACAGAGTCTCACATCACGGCGGAACAAAATATAATATAGAAATAAATCTTTATAGAGAGCTTGAAAATAAAACTTACAATCATCAGAGTACATCACACATTTGGACAGTTATAGTGAACTATCCTCATATACAACACACATCGTAATAAATATATATCATACATCTGGACTTCTCCAGCTCGTCTCTTCACTGCATCTGATAACCCAAACCTATACAACCCGGTCTAACCCGAGCATTACAAACGCAGAGATCAGTCTGGTGAACCAGAGTGAGAAAACACACTAAGTTTATGGGTATCATCCAACTTAAATTTAAAGTTAAAATCTTTTCGAAAGAAAGGATAATAGTAAGACCAAATCCATACATAAATATGGACGGTTTTTACGTTACTATAAACCAAATCATTTTTGAAATCAATATTCTTCTGATATTATAATAATGTTTAATATCAAGTAAATAGCAATCTAGCGGAATGCTTACATCTCACGCTCCACATATATAGTATACAATCAAAACCGTGGGCGCTTATTGGAGAATGGATTTCCAACTATGGCAAGGTATGGGACCACCTTCCGACAATGTACCTTTGGAAATGAATACATTGGGGATTTAACAAGAACATCTTGCAACCCCGGCTAAACATGACCGACCCCTCACTTCGCTTAAGAGTACCGATTATATCATTACCACGGTTGTGGGCCAGCCAACCGAACCGATAACATACAAATAAAACAAAAGGGTAACCGAAGGCATTTGATTTCACCAGATTAGGTAATGATATATGTAACACCCCACGTCCATTAATGTCACTCACAAAGGGAATGCATTAACTTTCATGGAGCATTATGAGTGTATAGAACAGAACATCACACGACAGATATATAATAACTTCATTGTAGCGAAAACTGAACATAGTTTTGTTACAACATCGAAACCCAATACTGAAGTCAAGTATACAAATATCCATCTTGGACAAATTATTATCAGAGTATATAAAAACAAAAGCATAATCCCACTCCAAAAAGCCATATGAAAAAGGGATAAATCTGAGCATTACTTTTAGCACTTCCAGCAGAAAGAAAGAAATTTGAGTCAAGCTCCACTAATCCCACCCTGAGTACCTGGGGGGGGGGGGGGGTGAGACGACCCGATCTTTCCCCGTGAAGAAAAGCCTGGATTGAGCTGAGAACACGACAAATCAGAACGCAAACAGAAGAAAATTCCATTGCTTATTTAAACAATTTACATCGGAGTACAAGAATATACAGCGTATGAATAAATATTATACATCAGAACAATATCAGAGATTTACAAATTACAATGCAGCGGAAAATAATACAAAACACAACTGAAAAGAATATATGGATATAGAGCTTTCCGAATATCATTCCAGCTGTAAACCAGGATCCTGTAAATATAAATCTGCAAAACCAAAACTACTATCTGCCCGTGTGGAAAATAGGGGCACCCATAGTTTAGGTTAAAATAATAAACTCTAAGTCAGTCATGTGACTGGTGTGAGAACTAAAACAGTTATTTAAAACTTTACTTTGAATCAGATATATCAAGGGACCACACCGTATAACACGGAACGGTTTTCCTCCCAAGAATGCCAGTGCATATAACAAAATAGCGCTATGCTTTTTGAAAAAATGAAGCTATTATAAGACCCAGGTCCCATCACACAATGCAACGCAAGCCGGAGGATAGGGTTTTCCCTTATAATAGCCAAACATGCTTGGTACGTTAAAACTAATCTTTTGATACCATTATAAGTGCATAGTGTATAAAACAACTTCAAATATAAATGTATCAATCCTAGATGGCATGATGACCATATATCGTGTCGCCGATACTAGGCTCTACAATCAAAACCGCAATTGTCATGTATTGGAAGTTGGATTTCCATCTGTGAACCAAGGCAAGGGATCGTCATTACCGCTTTGAGACTATCTAACCCGAGCCTCAGGGTCATAACGAATCGACCATTGGATCGTCAGGGCCGGTCCACTCAATGTGGATTAAAATGCCTGAACACTGTGTTTCCCCACCCTATGGGGCATAAATATGGTCTGTATAAAGAACATCCATATGCTCCGCAGATATCAAAGTAACCGAGGCACCTGGCTATCCATCATCCAAATAAGTAAAACGTCAGGGCTTGCAAAACGCTGACACCACTCCCAGCTAGAAGGAAACGCATGTCCTCCCTGATGTCTTCTCCCATTTCTGGTTCACACCGGGGTGTGAGGCTCACGAATTAACGCTACACGAAGCTATGCTATATTAAAGCCGTGCTTTGATCGTCAACCACAAGACTCTGCTTTTCAACTGAAGCCTTTATCATTTGCATCTCTGCATGCCACACAGGCAATTCACACTATGCAACTTAAGTCTTTCAATCACACAGAATGAAATCCAATGTCAGACACACATCCATTTACAAGTCCGTTCTGGGTCTAAACGAAATCGGAGGCACTTTATTCCTCATCCCATATGTCCAATACAGGAGAGAGGTCCTCGCATATCCGGTCGATCTCCAAGTGTGTCTGGACGATCACCACTTATTACCTTGTCTTAGTTGTATAGCCTAATCAAGACATCAGTAATCATCCAAATGATGTGAAGTCCTCCGGTCTTCAACCACCGTCTTCATCTTCGACTTATCGTCGAATCAGATATTCAGAATGGGATAAACCCAATCTTTCTGAATAACTCGCGTATATAATAAACAAGTGTTATAAAAACACAATATACGCCTCATTCCAATTCATAATATTCCTTTATTAAAATATTCTTATACTTTGGAAAGGTTCCCATTAATCTTATCAAAGACAAATTCTTTAAATTTACTCTTTAATCTTCCTTTGGATATTAATTCAAACCAAATTATGGTTTATCCAAACTAGTCGGGATTAACACTCCTTACCGAAGTAATCATTTGTTTAATTTCCCAATCCCAACCTATTCATCCCATGAAGCAAAACTGGTAATACTACATATCTAACACCATGGTGTTATCGGTAAATTAAATTACCATTTCACGTTCAAATCTAATTAAATATTTAACTATCGCCTGGAGTAAAACTGGTGGTACTCCATTCTCGATCATTTCTTGGATTTGATAATTCTAATTATCAAATTCACTTTTTAATCTAATCAACGATCCATTAAAACTTCATTTAGTTTTAATCTTCCTAAAAATCAATATTAATGATTATTCAAAGCTAAGAAATTAATCTTATCTTTAACTGGGTTAAAGAACTAATGTCATTTAAAACATAGCTCACGATAAAGCCAAAATCACATTCCGTTAAAAATGGAATCTTCACGGAAAACAGACCAACATATATAATCGATATAAACTTCCATATCTAACTGGTAATATATATGGAATAACGGCAAAGCCTTTTAAATTCCATATATAGCAACGGTTTTCCTCCATCTAAATTCACTTCGATTATTACCAAATCGAATTCCATTCAATTCCAATTTAATATGTTAAATTGGAAAACTTTACTTTGGAAAGATCCCCTTTAAATCTTAACAAAAGATTTATAAATTCCAAATCACATTTCACTGTAAATCGGGTTAAAGAACAAATGTCGTTAGAAACACTGTTCACAATAAACCCAATTCACATTCCATTTTATTCCAATTATTAAATATAATTGGAAACTATAACAGTCTTAATTAAAAGATTTATTCTCTTCACATGGGGTTCAAGAACAGTGTTACTGAAGACACCGTTCGTGACAAACCCAAAATCCCATTTGATATTAAATACAAGGATCTGGATAGAAAATATATCGGCTTATATTCAATATCAAATTCTACAACCAACAAATAACGTATTGGAAATAACGATATAAATATATCTTTCAAATTTTCATAACAATATCTGTATAATCGCAAAACCCAATATCGAAATATTCCAAAGACAATTTTGATTCAAATCCATTCCAATCCATACATTGGAAATTCTGGTTATTTTTAAAACCATCTTAAATCCAATTTGTTTATTTAAAAATATTGGATTATAATTCTAGTTCATAACTATTCATTTTGATCTAAATATATTTTTATCTTTTCAAATGTGCAATTTTTCACCCTAATTCTTTCCAAATCATTTATTATGATTTTACACAAATTATTAATATTTTTAATAATTTTATCAAGGCCCGTACAGTCGATTTCCATAAACGGTCATCGGCCTGAACTTACAGCGACTTTTTCCAAATTTGATTTGGAAATAATTCCAAATCCAACTGTTAGATTTCAAATCTCTTACATTCGTTGGAAAGCTCTTTTCGATACGAATCCATGGTCTCGGTTTCAGGAGAATCCGACGGTCAGATTTCCCGTAACGTCAGTTCGAAGTCAATGGTCGAAATTCGCGAACTGCCGTGGCGCGGCGCGTTCTATTCAGGCCATTAAATATATGTAATATATATATATATTATATATTAAATATATTTCGTTGATTTCCTTTTTAAGCGTATTTTACAAATCGTTTTAAATTCGTTTTCGAAACGATTTCAACTTCATATTCAATTTCAAATTAAAATTGAATATTCCATATCAATAATATATAAATGATAATATTTTCAAAACATTAGATTTTGAAATCACTTCCTTTTCAATATTCATTATAAAATGAATAAAATCAATATAAATATCGTTCACGTCAAAATGAAATTAATCTAATCAACACGGCTTTATATATTTAAATATATTCCTTTCTATCCCAAATTGGACATCAAAATCATATTTTGATACTTTACTGAATATTGTTTTTAAATTATTCGTTATTTTAAAATATTCATTCTTTCTGAACTGAAATCAGACACAGTCAATCATCATATAATGTTGATTATATGGATTTCATACAATACATGTATGCAGTAATAATGATACACAATCAACCATCATCCAAAGTGCACTACACAACTGCATAAGCATTAAAATAAATAATTAACGCTTACAACAGTCTGTCAACCAATCGATCGACATACTACCAAGTAATTGGGATTAGTGTATGTCAAATATCATCACAATACCCGTGTGGGGTTTCAATCAATTAAGCACATATTTTATTTGTGCAGTTGGGCGATGTGTAAAATTTTATCGTCCCAATCAATGTCAGATAAACGTGTGTACATAAACAAATCATCTGATTTGTAAATGAATATTCAATTCTTTTCAGGAGAATTTCATGTCATTCATTTATACATAAAAAATTATATTCTTAACGTTAAAATATTTATTTCAACACTTTGCTATTTTTAAAAGTTCAAACATTCAATAAAAATGTTATTTTTAACTAACACATTTTATTTCAAAAAAAATCGGCATTATAACGGCGCGATATTGAAATCGGGTAATGTCTAGTATTACCCCTCTCCTGATATTGGCTCGTGCCATATACATATCAATTTTAATCAATTCATTTCACCCAAACAACCTAATTCAAAAAATAATCCAATCAACCACACAACCAAACAAACAAGTCGTCCATGGTCTGTGGACGACGGGGAACAGTTCATATATGCAGTTATAAAATAAATAACTGTATAAAGAAAATTATATTGAGGAGTTCTCACCTTGGGTTTCCACTCCTCCATTCTCTATTTCTGAACGGTTCGGATTTGCCCAAAATTCCAATGCGATCTTTTCCCGCTGTTCATAGTTAAAATTGCATTTTTGATATGATGTTTATTTAAAAAAAAAAAAATCACATTTTTATAACGGCACTTCATATATAAAAATCATATACTTTTATATCGTTAATCATATAATAAAAATCATATTTTTATCGCTTCATTCAAATAGGTAAAAATCATATTTTTAAACCGCTACTTCTAAAATAAAAATCACATTTTTGAAATACCACTTCGTCCAAAAAATCATATCTTTACATCGCTACTTTATATATATAAATCCTATTTTTACTTCGATAAAAATCATATCTTTATTTAAATAAAATTCATATCCTTGTTTAAAATAAAAATCATAACTTCGTTTAAACAAAAATTCATAACTTTGTTTAAAATAAAAATCATAGAAGCTTTAAAGTGGGGAAAACTAACATATTTTCTATCGCCCGGATTTGCTGTTCTGGTTCTAGAATTTGCAAACTAGCTCCTTTCTTCATGCCATCTTTTTTTTAGCTTAAACGCGCCATTCTGGACAACTTTCTCCTAGTGATCTTCCTTCCGAAAATGTGCCATTTCGCCGAAAATCGCGAAAAGATAGTATTTGAATAGTATTTGGACAACAGACTTTGGACGCATTTTCTGAACAACTCCGCTATCCAAAATACGACTTCCGTATACTCAAATCGAAGAGAAAATCGTGCTCTTCGATTTTGGTATTATGGAGTTTTGACTAGAAGCGCACCGTTTGAGAGTTATCGGCGAAATAGTGACAGGGGGCTTTATGCAAAAACGGGAATTTGTGAAAAATGTGATTTTTGAGGAGGAGGGGCCCACGGCCGGAGCTGGGTGGCTGGACCTGACTGACGTGGGGAGGTGGTTGAGGTGCGACGGTGGGGTCCATGGAGGCGGGTGGTGATGGTTTTGGTATTTGGAGCTTAGGGTTTTTGCAAATTGAAGAAGAAGAAAGAGGAGAGAATGGAGGAGAGAGAGAGGGAGAGGAGGAGTCGAGGAGGAGGAGGTCGGCGGCGGTGCTAGGGGTGTGGCGGCAGCAACGAGAGGGCTAGAGCATGCGTTTGTTTTTTTTTCTATGGTGAATGAAGATGGAGAGGAGAGATAAAGGAGGGTTAACTAAGTATATATTTATTTAATTTAAATCTCCGAAAAGTTAAAATTTTCTTTTGAACTCCAAATCGAACCCAACGACTGTCGCCCCTAACTGTTGCCTCTAGCTAAATACTCCTATTCTGGAAACAATGGGTTATGTCCCATAAGCCAATTCGACTGTTTCCATCAGTTTTTCTCAAAATTAAAATATGATTCAATATATTAAATTTTAACGTATATTTTAATTTACTGGGGCCACATACGGACACCAAAAATTTAAGAAAAATAAATCTAGCTATGTTTTGATGATACGGTCCTAACAAGTCTAATTTCGTCGAATTTAGAGAACGTTTGAAAAACGGCCATTTTTCAGTCGATTAAATTCAAACAGAAATTACCAAACACATTTATATTCTCCACGCCCACATACTGATTCCAAAAATTATGGAAATTGGAATCAAGCAAAAACATGACATTCCGGATCCAACAAAAGTGGTCCCGTCGAAAACGGAGGTCATTTGCAAAATCGCTATTTTTAAGGGCTATATTCCATAGCGACTATTCTGAATTTTCAACTGGGCATAACTTTTTGTTCCCGTTATTAAATTTCAATTTTTCAGATTCGTTGGAAAGATATTTTCAAATAGATTCTAATATTTTTTGTTTTGCTAAAATCTGGTTTATTTTGAATCCTGTACATTCATTTGAAATTTGAAATCGAATTTTCAAACTATCGTGCCATTTCCAATTCCTTTTATAACTAAAATAAATATTTATATTCAAACTTCGATTCAAAACAAATATATACATTCTAATTCTATTCAAATTAAATTTCTCATCGTAATTATTTAAATTAATTCATTTTAAATATTCAAAATTCATTAAAATTGCCAAAATAAAAAATTTAAATTGGTTCTGACTTTCCGGGTTGTTACAATCTCCCCCACTTAAAATCTTTTCGTCCTCAAAAAGGAACGGAGCCCAAAGTTGTTTTACTAATCAACTTAACTTTCAGTTTGGTGTTTATTCTTCAACTTTTCAGTTTCTAAGAATTTTGTACTTCTTCAAAAATTTGGCTAACACCCTAAATTTTCGAAAATTTTCGCCATAACCTCCTTTGTATGGGGAGCACCAGGAAAATCCCCAAACTGCCACACATGCCCTCTCATCTCAAACAGAAAAAGAAAAAGCCAAGCGGCTAGCCAATGGGCTCATAAAATCATCCAAACCCAAGAAATTAGTAAACATGTACCTATTTGTCGGGCATACAATTTTATTCCTCTTCTTTAGCCTCCTTGCTATGACCTGTTCAATATATATGCATGTACATGTATGCAATTTCAAACAATTTTCCATTCAATTCAAAATTTTATTCAATTTAGCTAAATGGTTCAAAATTTTAATTAATCAAACAACACAATCAGCAATCAATTAGTTGATTATCGTTTCAAATTCATAATTTTGATATATATACTAAAATTCATGTTTTTGATGCCAAATCACAACAACAAACCCTATCTAGTTTTGGTTCTCACACCAGCCAATTGGAAATATATAGAAATCCCACTTTCGAAACTCGAACATAGAATCAGATGATGATATATCAATCATCTGAATCATCTTCGGGTGACTAGAGTGTGATTCTATATCTATCCAGTATATTAAAACTTCAAATCTACGTTCATGACGCGTACATGCAAAATCTCATATACTCGATTGTCCAAATTCAATATAAAATAAACAATCAAATACATATCATTAGATTAAATTTTCAAAGCAAAGTTTACCTTCATTTTACTTTAAACACTCTTCACACTCGTTCTAGGATACTACTGATCCTATCTCTAACGAGTCATTCTCCTTGGATATTACTAATCCAATCTCTGATGAATTCTTTCGTTTGTTTCTAATGTGTCTTGTTGTACGAGCTCTATAAACCAAAGCTCTGATACCAAAATGAGACGACCCGATCTTCACTGTGAAGGAAAGACCGAATTGAGTTGAGAATATGACAAATCAGAACGCAAACAGAAGAACATTCCATTGCTTATTACAACAATTTACATCAAAGTACAAGAATATACAGCATATGAATAAATATTATACATCAGAACAATATCAGAGATTTACAAATTACAATGCAGCAGAAAATAATACAAAACACAACTGAAAGGAATATATAAATACAGAGCTTTCCGAATATCATTCCAGCTGTAAACCAGTATACTGTAAATATAAATCTGCAAAACCAAAACTACTAGCTGCCTGTGTGGAAAATAGGGGCACCCAGAGTTTAGGTTAAAACAATAAACTCCATGTCAATCATGTGATTGGTGTGAGAAATAAAACAGTTAATTAAAACTTTACTTTGAATCAGATATATCTATGGACCACGCCGTATAACACGGAACGGGTTTCCTCCCAAGAATACCAGTGCATATAACAAAACAGCGCAATGCTTTTTGGAAAAATGAAGCTATTATAAGAACCGCGTCCCATCACACAATGCAACGCAAGCCGGAGGATAGGGTTTTCCCTTATAATAGCCAAACACGCTTTGTACGTTAAAATCAATCTTTCGATACCATTGTAAGTGCATAGTGTATAAAACAACTTCAAATATAAATGTATCAATCTTGGACGGCATGGGTACCATATATCATATCGCTGATACTTGGCTCTACAATCAAAACCGCAATTGTCACGTATTGGAAGTTGGATTTCCATCTGTGAACAAAGGCAAGGGATTGTCCTTACCGCTTCGAGACTGTCTAGCCCGAGCCTCAGGGTCAGAACGCATCGACCCTTGGATCGTCCGGGCCAATCCACTTGATGTGGATTAAAATGCCTAAACACTGCGTTTCCTCGCCTTATGGGGCGTAAATCTGGTCTGTATGAAGACCATCCATCAGCTCCGCAGAGACCGAAGTAACCAAGGCGCCTCGCTATCCATTATCTACATAAGTAAAACGTCAGGGCTTGCAAAATGCTGACACCACTCCTAGCTCAAAGCAAACGCATGTCCTCCCGGATGTCCTCTCCCATTTCTGGTTTACACCGGGGTGTGAGGCTCGCGAATTAATGCTACACAAAGCTATGCTATATTAGAGCCGTGCTTTGATCATCAACCACAAGAATCTGTTTTTCAACAGAAGCCTCGATCATTTGCATCTCTGCGTGCCACAAAGGCAATTCACGCTATAGAACTAATGTCTATCAATCACACAGAATGAAGTCCAATGTCAGACACACATCCATTTACAAGTTCGTTCTGGGTTTGAACGAAACCGAAGGCACCTTATTCCTCATCCCATATGTCCAATACAGGAGAGACGTCCTCACATATCTGGTCGATCTCCAAGTACGTCTGGACGATTACCACTTACTACCTTGTCTTGGGTGTACACCGCAACCAAGACATCATTAATCATCCAAACAATGTGAAGAACTCCGGTCTTCAACCACCGTCTTCGACTTATCGTCGAATCAGTTATTCAGAATGGGATAAACCCAGTCTTTCTAAATAACTCGCGTATATAATAAACAAGTGCTATAAAAACACAACATACGTCTCATTCCAATCCAGAATATTCCTTTATTCAAATATTCTTATACTTTGGGAAAAGTTCCCATTAATTTTATCAAAGACAAATTCTTTATATTTATTCTTTAATCTTCCTTTGGATATCAATTCAAACCAAATTATGGTTTATCCAAACTAGTCGGGATTAGCGCTCCTTACCGAAGTGGTCATTTGTTTAATTTTCCAATCCCAACCTATTCATACCTTGAAGAAAAACTGGTAATACTTCATATTTAACACCACGGTGTTATCGGTAAATTAAGTTACCAATTCACGTTCAAATCTTATTAAAGATTTAACTATCGCTTGGAGTAAAACTGGTGGTACTCCATTCTCGATCATTTCTTGGATTTGATAATTTTAGTTATCAAATTCACTTTTTAATCTAATCAAAGATTCATTAAAACTCCATTTAGTATTAATCTTCCCAAAAATCAATATTAATGATTATTCAAAGCTAAGAAATTAATCTTATCTTTAACCGGGTTAAAGAACTAATGTCATTTAAAACACATCTCACGATAAAGCCAAAATCACATTCCATTAACAATGGAATCTTCACGGAAAACAGATCAACATATATAATCGATATAAACTTCCATATCTAACCTGTAATATAAATGGAATAACGGCAAAGCCTTTTAAATTCCATATATAGCAATGGTCTTCCTCCATAGATATTCACTTCGATTATTACCAAATCGAGTTCCATTCAGTTCCAATTTAATATGTTAAATTGGAAAACTTTACTTTCGAAAAATCACCTTTAAATCTTGACAAAAGATTTATAAATTCCAAATCACATTTCACTGTAAATCGGGTTAAAGAACAAATGTCATTAGGAACAATATTCACGATAAACCCAATTCACATTCCATTTTATTCCAATTATTAAATATAATTGGAAACTCTAATAATCTTAATTAAAAGATTTATTCTCTTCACATGGGGTTCAAGAACAGTGTTATTAAAGACACCGCTCGTGACAAACCCAAAATCCCATTTGATATTAAATACAAGGATCTGGATAGAAAATATATCGGCTTATATTCAATATCAAATTCTACAACCAACAAATATCGTATTGGAAATAACGATATAAATATATCTTTCAAATTTCCATAACAATATCTATATAATCACAAAACCAAACATTGAAATATTTCGAAGACAATTTTGATTCAAATCCATTCCAAATCATACATTGAAAATTTTGTTTATTTTTAAAACCATCTTAAATCCAATTTGTTTATTTAAAAATATTGGATTATAATTCTAGTTCATAACTAGTTCATTTTGATAAAAATATATTTTTATCTTTTCAAATGTGGAATTTTTCACCCTAATTCTTTCCAAATCATTTATTATGATTTTACACAAATTATTAATATTTTTAATAATTTTATCAAGGCCCGTACAGTCGATTTCCATAAACGGTCATCGAACTGCACTTACAGCGACCTTTTTCAAATTTGATTTGGACATAATTCCAAATCCAACTGTTATATTTCAAATCATTTATATTCGTTGGAAAGCTCTTTTCGATACGAACCCAACGGTCCCAGTTCAGGAGAATCCGACGGTCGGATCTCCCGTAACGTCAATTCGAAGTCAATGGTCGAAACTCGCGAACTTTCGCGACGTGGCGCGTTCTATTCAGGCCATTATATATATATATATATATATATATATATATATATATTATATTTCATCGATTTCCTTTTAAAATGTATTTTATAAATCGTTTTAAATTCGTTTTCGAAATGATTTCAACTTCATATTCAACTTCAAATCAAAATTGAATATTCCATATCATTAATATGTAAATTATAATATTTTCAAAACATTAGATTTGAAATCACTTCCTTTTCGATATTCATTATAAAAATGAATAAAATCGATATAAATATCGTTTACGTCAAAATGTCGTTAATCTAATCAACACGGCTTTATATATTTAAATATATCGTGTCCGTCCAAAATTGGATATTAAAATCAGATTTTGATCCTTTACTGAATATTGTTTTTAATATATTCATTATTTTAAAATAATCGTTATTTTAAAATATTCATTCTTTCTGAACTGAAATCAGACACAGTCAATCACCATATAATGTTGATTATATGGATTTCATACAATACATGTATGCATACACAATCAACCATCATCCAAAGTGCACTACACAACTGCATAAGCATTAAAATAAATAATTAACGCTTACAACAATTTGTCAACCAATTGATCAATATACTACTAAGCAATTGGAATTAGTGTATGTCAGACATCATCCCATTGGGTTTCAATTAATCAAGCACATATTTTATTTGTGCAGTTGGGCGATGCGTAAAATTTTATCGTCCCAATCAATGTCAGATAAATGTGTGTACATAAACAAATCGTCCGATTTGTAAATGAATATTCAATTCTTTTCAGGAGAATTTCATGTCATTCATTTATACGTTAAAAATTATATTTTTAACATTAAAATATTTATTTCAACACTTTGCTATTTTTAACAGTTCAAACATATAATAAAAAATGTTATTTTTAACTAACACATTTTATTTCAGAAAATTTCGGCATTATAACGGCGCGATATTGAAATCGGGTAATGTCTAGCATTACCCCTCTTCTGATATTGGCTCGCGCCATATACATATCAATTCTAATCAATTCATTTCACCCAAACAACCTAATTCAAACAAATAATCCAATCAACTACACAACCAAACAAACAAGTTGTCCATGGTCTGTGGACGACGGGGAACAGTTCATATATGCAGTTATAAAATAAATAACTGTATAATAAAATTATAGTGAGAAGTCCTAACCTTGGGTTTCCACTCCTCCATTCTCTATTTCTGAACGGTTCGGATTTGCCTAAAATTCCAATGCGATCTTTTCCCGCTGTTCATAGTAAAAATCGCATTTTTAATATGATGTTTATTTAAAAAATCACATTTTTATAATGGCACTTTATATATAAAAATCATATATTTTATATCGTTACACATATAATAAAAATCATATTTTTATCGCTTTATTCAAATAGATAAAAATCATATTTTTAAACCGCTACTTCTAAAATAAAAAGCACATTTTTGAAATACCACTTCATACTAAAAATCATTTCTTTACATCGCTACTTTATATATAAAAATCCTATTTTTACTTCGATAAAAATCATATCTTTATTTAAAATAAAAAACATAGCTTTGTTTAAAACAAAAATCATAACTTTGTTTAAACTAAAATTCATAACTTTGTTTAAAATAAAAATCATAGAAGCTTTAAAAGTGGAGAAAACTCATATTTTCTATCGTCCGGATTTGTTGTTTTGGTTATAGAATTTTCAAACAAGCTCCGATCTTCACGCCATCATTTTTTCTAGCTTAAACGCGCCATTCCGGACAACTTTCGCGTAGTGGTCTTCTTTCCGAAAATGTGTCATTTCACCGGAAATCGCGAAAAGACAATATTTGGACAACAGATTTTGGACGCGTTTTCTGAACAACTCCGCAGTCCAAAATATGACTTCCGTATACTCAAATCGAAGAGAAAATTGTGCTCTCCAATTTTGGTATTGTGGAGTTTTGGCTTGAAGCGCACCGTTTGAGAGTTGTTGACGAAATAGTGACAGGGGTTCTTATGCAAAAACGGGAATTTGTGAAAAATGTGATTTTTGAGGAGGAGGGGCCCACGGCCGGAGCTGGGTGGCTAGAGGGAGGCGGATGGACCTGACTGATGTGGGGAGGCGGCTAAGGTGCGGCGGTGGGTTCCATGGCGGGAGGTGGTGGTGGTTTTGGGATTTGGGGCTTAGCGTTTTTGCAAATTAAAGAAGAAGAAAGAGGAGAGGATGGAGGAGAGGGAGAGGAGGTGGAGGGGAAGAGGAGATCGGCGGCGGTGCTGGGAGGGGGGGAGGGGGGGGGGGAGGTGGCAACGACGAGAGGGCTGGAGTGTGCGTTTGTTTTTTTTCTACGGTGAATGAAGATGGAGAGGAGAGATAAAGGAGGGTTGACTAAGTATATATTTATTTAATACTCCAAAAAGTTAATTTTTCTTTCGAACTCCAAATCAAACCCAACGACTGTCGCCCTTAGCTAAATACCCTCATTCCGGACACAATGGGATATGTCCGTAAGCCAATTCGACTGTTTCCATCATTTTTTCTCAAAAATTAAAATATGAATCAATATATTGAATTTTAATGTACATTTTAATTTATTGGGGCCACTACGAACTCCAAAAATTCCAGAAAAATAAATCTAACTATGTTTTGATGATACGACCCTAATAAAACTAATTTCGTCGAATTTGGAGACCGTTTGAAAAACGGTTATTTTTCAGTTGATTAAATTCAAACTGAAATTACCAAATACGTTTAAATTCGCCCCGCTCACATATTGATTCCAAAAATTATGGAAATTGAAATCAAGCAATAACTTGACATTCTGGATCCAACAAAAGCGGTCTTGTCGAAAAGGGAGGTCGTTTGCAAAATCGCTATTTTTAAGGGTTATATTCCATAGCGACTATTCTGAATTTTCAACTGGGCATAACTTTTTATTCCCGCTATGAAATTTCAATTTTTCGGATTCGTTGGAAAGATATTTTCAAATAGATTCTAATATTTTTGGTTTTGCTAAAATCTGGTTTATTTTGAATCCTATACATTCATTTGAAATTTGAAATTTGAAATTGATTTTTCAAACTACCGCGCCATTTCCAATTCCTTTTATAATTAAAATAAATATTTATATTCAAACTTCAATTCAAAACAAATATATACGTTCTAATTCTATTCAAATTAAATTTCGCATCGTATTTATTTAAAATAATTCATTTTAAATATTCAAAATAATTCATTTTAAATATTCAAAATTCATTAAATTTGCCAAAATCAAAATTTTAAATTGGTTCTGACTTTCCGGGTTGTTACAGGGGTAAAGGAAAGAAAAGAGGCGAAACAAAACGAGGTCAGGCATAAAGTCTGGCAAGTCATGTGACTTTAACTATATAATTAGTAAAGTAACGGGATAAGACATAAACTGGATATAAGAAATGACTGTAGCATAAACAGATATGATAAGGTGAACAAGGTGAACAAGATATAACGTTGATTACGCTTCTAATCACTATAAGATAATTCCTACACTGCACCAATGCTAATTACACCGCACCATTACTAGTCCCATACTGGAAGTTGATCCCTCTTACTAATCATAATAATGGTAGTTTCGTGTACTTCTAGCTGCTATCTTAGGTGTCGCCTGCTCGTACCTTCACTAGTTGTACCCACTACCCTCCTCATTCTAATTACAACATTTATTCATAGTATGGTTGTCGTACTCCTAGTTGTTGTCATAGGTGCCGCCTGCTCCTATCTCCACTAGTTATACCCACTACCCTCCCCATTCGATTGGCTTTCTAACTCGTAGATACCCGTGATGGTACAACAGTAGGGTGTATCACTCCCTAAAGTGGCAACCCAATACTACTAAAAATGCACGGCTTATACCTACACGATGCAGCAGCGTCTTACCTACCAGCCCGGAACCACGCACACACATGACTCCGTTGGACTTGCACTGCCACCGCTAACTCTTTATTGACCTCTTACAATCAAACCCAGTAAGCGTGTCCCGTCCTCGACCTAGTTCGAGCTCACATAGATACAGAATGGGTTACTGGTTGAAAATGGTCCACACACTTGACACAAGCTTCCCTCCTAAGCTTGGTCCCCACTAGGAATTCCCACTTAACCACTTCTTATTCCCATGTCTTCTTACATGTTTCACCTTGGTTAAGCGCTTCTAATTATATTTCACATGTCATCCATGTCACCCAGGTCTTACCACAAGCCTTATCTTGGTTAAGTGTTCATTATTTATGTTATACATGCTACCCATGTTATACATGCTACACATGTCACCCACTTAACCCTTTTACTGTTCCCATGTCTTACTACATGTCTTATCTTGGTTAAGTATTGTCTATCCGCCTAGTTGACTTAACCCCATTCACTTATCAAATCAATATGTATTATTGGTTAAGCTTGCCTTAACCCTATCCACTTTGTTCATGTAATATTGGTTAAGTTGTCATCTTACACAGGTTAACTTAACCCCACCCACCTAACATGTTCTAGATGTCATATTCATCTTTAATCAGCATTTATTAGTTATTAATGCATAGACCTCTCACATTAAATCGATTGCTTGTGGTCGCTGGATATGTCGGGCGGTTCCAGGCAGACTTCTGCCACATGTCAGACTTAACATCGTGTCTAAGCATCTTTTAGTTATGCCTAAAACCTCTCACATTAGACTGACCGTTTGCGGTTGCTGGTTAGGCCGGTTGGTTCCGGGCAGGCTGCTACCACAAACGGAGTCTAACCTCGTGTCTCAGCATGCATATCGTAGCCAATTTATTTATTTGCAGTTTATGCCAATTTCAGGCTAATTATGTCAACTTTCCAAAATCCCTCACTAAAATTATGATTATAACTTTAATCCAAATTAGGCTTATAATCTTACTATACATGTCATGCCAAATTATTCCCAAATTACATTGCGTTCATTGTTATTAACAGTCTATGGCAAACCCCATGTATACAAATTGTACCAATTCATGCCACAAACCAATTACATGATTACAAACCAATTTATGCCAATTACATATTATTCAATAATTTCCCCAATCATTTCCTACAACTTTCCCACATTATTCGTACGTATGATTCAATGTATTATGTTAGGCTCGCAGTTAGCCTAATCTCATAAAAAGGAAAAGAAAAGAAGGGAAGAGAATTAAAGCACCAAAACTAGCATAACACATAAAATAGATCCAATAACATATGGAATATAGACTTTGGGTATGAATAATAAAATAGATCCAATAAGCATATGGAACATAAACTGGCATAGAACAATAACATAGATCCAATAAGCATATGGAACATAAACTGGCATCGAACAATGACATAGATCTAATTAGCATATGGGTCATGAACTGGCATAGCATAATAACATAGATCTAACAAGCATATATGAACTGGCATTGAACAATAGATCCAATAAGCATACATGAATCGACATAAGAAAATAGATCTCATAAAATAGATTTAATAAGCATATCAACTGGCATAGATCTAATTAGCATGTGAACTGACATAACAAAATAGATCTAATAAAATAGATCTAATAAGTATATGATCTTGGCATAATAAAATAGATCCAATTAAGCATATGAACTAGCATCATAAAATAGATCTAATTAAACATATGAACTTTCATCATGAAATAGATCTAATTAAATATATAAACTGACATCATAAAATAGATCTAATTAAACATATCAACTTGCATCATGAAATAGATCTAATTAAACATATAATCTGGCATCATAAAATAGATCTAATTAAACATATGAACTTGCATCATAAAACAGAACTAATTAAACATATGAACTGGCATCATAAAATAGATCTAATTAAACATATGAACTTGCATCATAAAATAGATCTAATTAAATATATGAACTGACATCATAAAATAGATCTAAAACATATGATTCATCTAGTCATGTTCGTAAAATCCAATCCACAAACGTATCACAATTACTTTTAATTAATTATTTGTGAAAGCAACGTAGACTCACAAAGAAAGAAGAGAAAGTAGATCTGAATTCTGTATTCTAAATTTGATTAGCTAAACCGTTGTTGTAGAATTCTATTATTATCTTCCAATATGAATTACTCCTATTTAGCTTTGCTTTAGTGTAGAAGAAAAACTAGCTTAGGTTGCGGCAGCATAGAGGCGTATGAATTAGTGTATTGTGAATTAGGTATAGTTCTAAGCATGTTTATATAGTTGTAGTGAGTGAATTAGGGCCTTTAGATCTCACTAGGATTCATCTAAACCGTTCAGATTAAAAAGACGCATCATTCAGCCAACCAGAAGAGGCCACGTCATCCCTATAACTCAAAAATTGTCATTAATCAATAAAAATGCGCCAATTGTGCAACATGATGCGCAGCAGTAGGGGTGTTGACACCCACATGTCATATATATTATATATATTTATTTATTTTCCTTTTTAATTATCTTTCCAATTAACCCTTTTCACACTAAATCGCTTTTTTAATTGAACTGCGTTCACATTAGGCCACTTTTCAGCCATTCCCCTAAAACAAAAATATGGCACTGGCGGGGATTGAACTCAGAACCTCTTGCGTACAAGTCACATGAACTAACCAAATGAGCTACTAAGTCTTTTGCTAACAAGACTTAGAACAATGCTACACATTATTCTCTCCTTCCTCTTTTTCATGTTTTGCTGCAATATTTAATTTGAAGATATCTTCTTCATTTTATATCAATTTTCTACAAATTATAGGTCTAAATTGAATGGAAAATCGCCACGAATGAGATGATGCTAATTTCGCGACCAAATTCTTGAAGTTCTTCAAATTTCCTTTTTATTTCTATTTAATTGTTCGCATGTATTTCTTCGCATTTCATGTATTGCATTTAATTTCTCTTATTCATCTTTTTCCCTCATTTGATTGCATGAACTTATTACATGCAATTTTATTATCATAATTTATTTTTTCTCTTAAATATATCTATGTACATAATATATATACATATTTCCATATTTTTAATTTCATTAAAAATGCGGGGTGTTACATTCTCCCCTACTTAAAGGATTTCGTCCCCGAAATCTCTGAGTTAAGAGGAATGTATCCTACCATCCATCATCCATCTACTCATCCATCATCCACAAGCATCCATTGTCCTTAAAATATTTCTAATGTTATATGAACATATGCAAAGGTGTGTGTATATGTTCCTTATCTAATTCAAAGATCAGGCGGTCTACTGATTCAGTTGACCTCCTCAATGCAAATTATGTCAGTGTCATGAGTCCAACATGTATGCAAAGGAATCCTAATGATACGTATCATTTCTATGTGAGTGCACAACCATTCATTCAAATGCAACATCCATATGATAATGCATTCAATATACATCCATTAATTTAAATATGCACACTCATTCATATGCAATATGAAAGTGATTGAGCCAATCTAGTGCCAAATGTGTGTGTAAATGTATCCACGAGCAACCACTAGCAAACACTTGCATCCACTTGCATCGACCAAACATAACATGTTTCAAACACATGTTTACAACCACTGGATTTTCCAACCTAAAGATCGAAGATACAATCGAGAGGACATACTAAACAATAGAACAAGTAGAAACAAAGCGGTAGAAAAAGAAGAAGTTAAGATCATACCCTCAAAAAGGGAAGGGTATAACGCACAAATCTTGTCTTCCGTTTCCCAAGTCGCGTCTCCTTGATCATCTCCTGATTGGACTTCAACCAGCTTGACCTCTCGGTTGTGTAACTTCTTGACCTCCGATCCAAGGATGCATAGGAGCTCGTCTAATCGTGGCATCTCGTTCCACTTCCACTTCTCTAAGCATGCTCGGCTCCACTACTTCCGTGTATCATGTAAACACTTCCACAAATGCGGCACGTGAAATATGTCATGAACGCCACTAAGCTTCTCCAGCAACTTCACTCTGTAAGCGATCTGTCCAATTCTCTCCGTAATGGGGAATGTCCCTATGAACCTCAGTGCCAACTTCCGTAAAAATCCAAAACGAACTACATTCCTCAACGATGATAATAAAAACTATGTCCCCAACACCGAACTCAAGATCAGTCCTTCTCTTATCAGCATATGACTTTTCCCGGCCCTGTGCCGTCTTCAAGAATTATCTTTCTCAAGCTCTCATCTCGTGAAACGCAAAGTCTTTAGTGAATTTCCTATAATAGCCCGCCAACCCTAGAAAACTTCTTACATCCGTTACATTTCTAGGAAGCTTCCAATCTTGGATTGCCACCACCTTCGTGAGATCCACTGCTATCCCCTCCTTAGAGACCATGTGTCCTAAGAACCTCACTTCCTTCCTCCAAAAATGGCATTTGGAGAACTTAGACTTGAGTTGATGTGCTCGAAGAGTCTCTAAGACTTCCCTAAGATGTAGGGCATGTTCTTCCTCGCTTCTAAAGAATATAAAAATGTCATCCACAAAGACTACTACGAACTTGTTTAGAAACTCCCTAAACACCCTACTCATCAAGTCTATGAAATATGCGGGTGCATTCATCAAACAAAAAAGGCATGACAAGTCATTCGAAGAAACCATCAGGAGTCCTAAAAGCAGTCTTATCTATACTCTCCTCAGCTACCCTCAGCTGATGAAATCCTTTAGCTAGGTCCAACTGTGAGAAAACCAAAGCGCCAACCAACTGATCGAAAAAATCATCTATCCTCAGTAATGGTTGTCTATTTTTCTTTGTGAGTTTATTTAGCTCCCTATAGTCCACACACAATCTAAGTGAACCATCCGCCTTTGTAGCAAAAACAATTGGAGCACCCCATTCCAAAATACCTTTTCCTATGAACCCTTTCTCAAGTAGCTCCCATACTTTCTTAATGAGTTCCCCCTCTCTCTCAGAGCCATGTGGCGCACTAGCAATGCAAATGGCTTTGCATTATCTGCTAAGTATATATGGAAGTCTATCTCATGCCTCGGGGGTAAACCCCAAACCTCATCAAAGGCGTCATCATACTCACGGACTACACGAACAAATTTCAAATCATTGATGGATGCGTCAAGTGATTCTAGGTAGCTAAGCATCACCGAACCTCTAGGGTCACAAGAAATATCAAGGGTCTTTCCCCAATGAGTCAACAGTCTAACTACCCACTTTTCACAGTCTAGGATGGCACCATACCTGGCTATCCAATCCATCCCTAGAATCAAGCCATAGCACATGAAACCAAGAACGTAGGGGTTGCATTCAAACCCGACGCCCAAGATAGACACTCTCAAATCCTAGCAAAGCATGGATAAATGAGTCGAACCACTAATTGGATTTGAGAATATAATGGGATTCATAACTAGACTAGTATTTTAGGTGCAGTGTTTCAACTAACGAAGAAGATATAAACGAATGCGAAGCGCAGGAGCCGAAAAGAGTCCTAGGAAAAAGAAATCAAATCTTCAACCGAAACTTCTTATCTCATTCCGATATATTGACCACGAGAACACAACCTTCCCTCCAGAACATTCTTCCCTCTGTCCTTGCCCTTGCCTCCTCTGGTAATCATAAATCATATGTCCTACCTCACCGCAATGGTAACAGCCAGTCTTCTTCTTCTTTCTGACGTCTTTCTTTAAGTGGCCAGGTATTTCACAATTGTGGTACTTCCTTTTCTCTTGGCCCATTTTATCGTTTCCGCCTTTCTTTTGTTGTCGTTGTGCCTTCTTTGGATCCACTTTCTTATCCTATGTCCTATCCATGTCTCCTCTGCACGATCTCCATTCGTGAGCTCCCACCAAAATGAAGCTTCACCCTTCATTAACCAAGCAGCTAGTTGAACCTTCCTCCCATCGTCTATCTCAAAGATACCAATAAGTCCTCCACTTCCTTGAGCCAACTTCTACCCTCGACAAATGTCTCAGTCCCATGAAGCAGTTTTCCGCCCATCGCACGGAGTTCCTTACATATCTTAGAAAAAGCATCTATATGCGGAGGAAGAGGTTCAAAAGGGAAAAAGGAAGAGATTCGAAACAAAGAATCGAAAGAAAGATATATGGCTTTTAGGGATTATGTTTTTCCATAATAAACATTTCTCTTGAAAAGTTGTCCCTTTAAAACATGTTTTTGAAAATACTTTTTCATAAAGATGCTTTTGAAAACGGTTTTCAAAATCTTTTATCTGTTCTAATAACCTTCAGCTTTGATACCATGTGTAACCACCTACGTCCATTAATGTCACTCACAAGGGGAATGCAATAAATTTCATGGAGCATTATGAGTGTATAGAATAGAACATCACAAGACAGATATATAAAATGGTACTTCAAAATTTAAAATAACTTCATTGTAGCGAAAACTAAACATAGTGTGGTTACAACATTAAAAACCCAATACTAAAGTCAAGTACACAAATATCCATCTTGGACAAATTATTATCAGAGTATATAAAAACAAAAGCATAATCCCACTCCAAATAGCCATATGAAAAAGGGATAAAGCTGAGCATTACTTTCAGCACTTCCAGTAGATAGAAAAAAAAAAAGAAATCAGAGTCAAGCTCCACTAATCCCACCCTGAGTACTGGGGGGGAGGAAAGAAAAGAGGCGAAACAAAACGAGGTCAGACATAAAGTCTGGCGAGTCCAGTGACTTTAACTAAATAATTAGTAAAGTAACAGGATGACATAAACTGGATATAAGAAATGACTGTAACATAAACAGATATGATAAGGTGAACAAGGTATAACGTTGATTACAGTTCTAATCACTATAAGATAATTCCAACACTGCACCAATGCTAATTACACCGCGCCATTACTAGTCCTATACTGGAAGTTGATCCCTTTTACTAATCATAATAATGGTAGTTTCGTGTACTTCTAGCTGCTATCATAGGTGTCGCCTGCTCCTACCTCCATAAGTTGTACCCACTACCCTCCTCATTCTAATTACAACATTTATTCATAGTATGGTAGTTGTACTCCTAGCTGCTGTCATAGGTCTCGCCTGCTCCTATCTCCACTAGTTGTACCCACTACCCTCCCCATTCAATCAAATCCCTAACTCGTAGATACCCGTGCTGGTCCCATAGTAGGGTGTATCACTACCTAAAGTGGCAACCCGAGACTACTAAAAATGCACGACTTATACCTACACGATGCAACAGCGTCTTACCTACCAGCCCGGACCCACGCACACACATGACTCCGTTGGACTTGTACTGCCACCGCTAACTCTTTATTGACCTCTTATAATCAAACCCAGTAAGCGTGTCCTGTCCTCGACCTAGTTCGAGCTACATAGATACAACGAGTTACTGGTTGAAAAGGGTCCACACGCTTGACATAAGCTTCCCTCTTAAGCTTGGTTCCACTAGGAATTCCCACTTAACCCCTTCTTATTACCATGTCTTCTTACATGTTTCACCTTGGTTAAGTGCTTCTAATTATATTTCACATGTCATCCATGTCACCATGTCTTACTACATGCCTTATCTTGGTTATGTGTTCATTATTTATGTTAGACATGTTACCCATTCAATACATGCTACACATGTCACCCACCTAACCCTTTTACTATTCCCATGTCTTACTACATGTCTTATCTTGGTTAAATATGGTCTATCCACCCAGTTGACTTAACCCCATCCACTTATCAAATCCATATTTTTTATTGGTTAAGCTTGCCTTAACCCTATCCACTTTGTTCATGTAATATTGGTTAAGTTTTCATCTTACATAGGTTAACTTACACCCAACTAACATGTTTTAAATATCATATTCATCTTTGATCAGCATTAATTAGTTATTAATGCACATACCTCTCACATTAAATCGATTTCTTGTGGCCGTTGGATATGCCGGGCGATTCCGGGCAGACTTCTGCCACAAGCCAGACTTAACCTCGTGTCTAAGCATCTTTTAGTTATGCCTATGACCTCTCACATTATACTGGTCGTTTTCGGTTTCTGGTTAGGCCGGTTGGTTCCGGGAAGGCTTCCACCACAAACGGAGTCTAACCTCGTGTCTCAGCGTGCATATCTTAGCCAATTTATTTATTTGAAGTTTATGCCAATTTCAGGCTAATTATGTCAATTACCCAAAATCCCTCATTACAATTATGATTATAATTTTAATTCAAATTAGGCCTATAATCTTACGTATACATGTCATGCCAAATTATGCCCAAATTACTTTGCGTTCATTGTTATTAACAATCTATGCCAAACCCCATGTTTACAAATTGTACCAATTCATGCCATAAATCAATTACATGATTACAAACCAATTTATGCCAATTACATATTATTCAATAATTTCCCCAATCTTTTCCCACAACATTCCCACGTTATTCGTACGTATAATTCAACGTAATATTTTAGGCTTGAGTTAGCCTAATCTCATAAAATGGAAAAGAAAAGAAGGGAAGAGAATTAAAGTACCAAAACTGGCATAACACATAAAATAGATCTAATAACATATGAATTATAGACTTTGGGTATGAATAATAAAATATATCTAATAAGCATATGGAACATAAACTGGCATAGAACAATAACATAGATCCAATAAGCATATGGAACATAAAATGGCATAGAACAATGACATAGATCTTGTAATAACCCGGAAAATGTGGACCAATTTAAAAATTTTAAATTAGGTTATTACCAAGAAATTTGAATAGTTGAAATAGCATATTTCAATAAAATATAGAATTTGGTACGGTATGGCAGTTTGAAATTTTGAATACAAACTTTGTCTGACTGTACCGGGTGGAAAATATAACGGATTTTGACGAAACTGAAAATATTTAAATCTGTTTATCAATACCTTTCTAACGAATCTGAAAAATCGAAATTTCATAACGGAAATCAATAGTTATGGCCAAATGAATTTTCAGAAAGGTCGCTATATAATATATATATAGCCCTTGAAAATTGAGATTTTGCATACGGCTTCGGAATTCGACGAAATCACTTTTGTTGGGTCCGGGATGTCAAATTATTGCTAAGTTTCAAATTTTATAATTTTTGAAGCTAGTATGTGAGCAGGGAAAAAGATAACGTGTCTGGTCAAATTCTGTTAAAATGGGTCGACCTAAAAATGGCCGTTTTTCAAACGAGCTCAGAATTCGACGAAACTGGTTTTGTTAGGACCGTATCGTCAAAACAAAGCTAAATTTATTTTTCTGGAATTTTTCGATTCAGTTTGTGGCCCTGGCAAATTGAAATGTACGTTTAAATCAAATATCGAATGTTATATATTTTAATTTGAAAAATAACTGACTGTAACAATCGAAATGGCCAACGAAACATATCCCATTGTGTCCGGAATGGGGGTATTTAGCTAGGGGCGACAGTCGTTGGGTTTAAAAAGGAGTCCGTTTGCAAAAACACTATTTAAAATTTCCTATAAAGCATGGACCAATAGGAATTTTTCATTAAAAAAAAAAAATCCGAACCCTAGCCGCCAGAGAGCGATTGGACGATCCACGTCGCACGAAACTTCTCCTCCTTTTTCCGACCGCCTCAGGCGATTTCGCCGCCGACCCCAGTTGAGACTTCTGACCGCCGTAGTCCCCTCTCCACATCCGACCAACCCACGACTCCTCCCATCGACTATCGGCGTCGGAAATCGAAGAGGAAGGCGCGACCTTTTGAGCGCCGCCGCGACGAGCACAGGCCACCGAATCCTTCGCCACCACCGCCGTTCTGGAGGTGCTTCGTAGCTCTTCGACGCAGCGTAGCCTGATCGAAGCATAGAGGTACGGATCGACTGAAAATTTGTGACCTAGTTTCGAAGATTTTAGAAACTTTTCTGATGAAAATTCTGAAATGAAAATAACACTTTTAAGTGTTGCAAAACTTTGAAAAATAATATCTTTTTCGTTCTTTAACGAAATTCGATGAAACAGGAGACACCGTGACCGCAAGGAGGCTCTCTACATTCTAGAAGAAGCCGCGGATTTTTCTGACCTTCCTACGATTTTTAGCACCGCAATAACCAATGTGAGGAATCTAAACTATTTGTGTGAATGAAATCGTGTTGTATAAATTATATAAGAGAAGTGTAAATTATATACGCATTGTATACCTCATGTACATGTGTTGTATAAGTTATATTAGCGATGTATAAATTATACAAGCGTTGTTTGAAACATATATGCTTTGAATTGTGATGAAATGCAAGTGAATTATTATATATATATATATATATATATATATATAAATATATATATATATATATATATACTCCCCTCGTCCACAGACCATGGACGATATTTATTGCTTGTGATTGACGTGATATTATATGGTTTGACGAATGGTTGGAAATAATTGTTTGTGGTTGATATTATGGTTGAAAAATACCTTTGTGGTTGAAAAATACCCTCTTGTGGTTGAAACAAAATAGAATAGGATTGTGGAATTGAAAATAAAACATGCCGCCTGCATGCGAACTAGATGCATGATCCCCATTGTCAAAAACCGCGAGGTTTTAAGGTAGAGCGAGGAGCCGTACTAGGGACGGTCCCGGTTTTAACTACCCTGCCGTTATGCTGCCGAAATTTTCTGAAATATTTATGTGTTAGAATAATTTTCATTCGTTGAAATAAATTGCATAAACTATATCGAATATTCATGTGTTGAGTTAAAATTCATTCGTTGAGTTGAAATTCATGTGTTGAATATTATTCGAATTTAAACAAATGGCTTTAGCAATAAAAATCACATTTTTATATATATACAAACTATATCGAATATTCATGTGTTGAGTTGCAATTCATTCGTTGAGTTGAAATTCATGTGTTGAATATTATTTGAATTTAAACAAATGGCTTTAGCAATAAAAATCACATTTTTATATATATACAAACTATGTCGAATATTCATGTGTTGAGTTGCAATTCATTCGTTGAGTTAAAATTCATGTG
The DNA here is from genome assembly GCA_030737875.1 of Allium sativum. NCBI lineage: Eukaryota > Viridiplantae > Streptophyta > Magnoliopsida > Asparagales > Amaryllidaceae > Allium > Allium sativum. The sequence continues at coordinate 312,779,916 of CM060922.1, read as the reverse complement.
TTGAATATTATTTGAATTTAAACAAATGGCTTTAGCAATAAAAATCACATTTTTATATATATACAAACTATATCGAATATTCATGTGTTGAGTTGCAATTCATTCGTTGAGTTGAAGTTCATGTGTTGAATGTTATCATCCTTTAAAAATAAAATGAATCGACAATGAAAACTATATTTTTATAGTGAATATGAAGAGTTAAAAATACACAGGTGTCGAATAAATATTTTTGATGATAAAAGTATTCCTTTTATCAAGTATACGCTTAGTTAAAAATACACAGGTGTCGAATAAATATTTTTGATGATAAAAATATTCCTTTTATCAAGTATACGCTTAGTTAAAAATACACAGGTGTCGAATAAATATTTTTGATGATAAAAGTATTCCTTTTATCAAGTATACGCTTAGTTAAAAATACACAGGTGTCGAATAAATATTTTTGATGATAAAAGTATTCCTTTTATCAAGTATACGCTTAGTTAAAAATACACAGGTGTCGAATAAATATTTTTGATGATAAAAATATTCCTTTTATCAAGTATACGCTTAGTTAAAAATACACAGGTGTCGAATAAATATTTTTGATGATAAAAATATTCCTTTTATCATGTATACGCTTAGTTAAAAATACACACGTGTTGAAATAAATAATAGTTTGCTAGAAATATTATTATTAGCTTTGTTCTGCATATATATACATGTGTTGAACAGGAAAAATGGATTAGCTGTAGAGTAAAGAAATTATTTGCGTGCCCGACAAATAGGTAAACCTTGATGAGTTGGCTGCGCAATTTTATTTATATATCAACTCCTGTGAATGCCATTGGATGCGGAGTGCTGGTTATTCTGTGTGAAATAATAAATAACGCCATAGGATAGTAACAATTAATTTTGAACTACACTACATGGCATACTTCTTGACGATGGGCATACTTCATCGTATTCCACATAAGCAATTGGAGCTTGTGTGACGAGGTGGAAGATTTACCATATAAGCAAGAGGCTTGTATGGCGATGACTATGTACTACAGGTTGAACTGATGACTGATATGGACTATATAAATTATAACGATAAATTGCCAGATTAATAAAAACCCCCACACGGGTCTGGAGTTGACAATAATCACGTCGCTCTAGTTATTAGATACGGCACATGGACTATTTATTTCCACACGGAAACGGGGTGACGGGAATTTATTCTCTGGAGTGATTATCAGTACATGCTCCCCCGTAAACACCAAAATATATCACTATAAATATGTGAATGCTTTTTAGGATTTATTGGGTACCTAATACGGCCCAATAAATTTCCAAACCCCTCCCCGTACAAAGGAGGTTATGGCGAAATTTTTCGAAATATTAAGGCGTTAGTGAAATATTTGAAGTGAAAACGAAGTTGAAAATATAGAATGAGCTATAGTTGAAATTATAGATTGAACTATATTTATATATATAAATATAAATATAATTAAAAGGAATAGAGGCCGTGCAGTTCGTGTTTCGGAATCGTAATTTGAAACAATTAGTGCGAGAAATCCGACCATCGGATTTTCCCGAAACCGCAACCGCTGAGTTCGCCTTGAAAATATCTTTCCAACGGCACCAACCTTGTAAAAATCCAACGGTTGGATTGTCCGGAGTGTTTAATTCAAATCTGAAGAAAAACAGCGCCAGAATCGTTTATATTTATATATAAATATAAATATAATTAAATTAAATCGAATAATGACGCTGCAGTTCGAATTCTGAAACCGTAACTTCAAACGACTATTGTGGAAGATCCGACCGTCGGATTCTCACGAAACTGGAACCGTTGGGTTCGCTTTGGGAATATCTTCCCACTGATATAGACTTTGTAGAAATCCAACTGTTAGATTTCCCGATATGTGTAAAACAAATTAGGGGAAAAACAGCGCCAGTGCCACGGCACGACCTGAAACGTCGTTTAATTAAATATGGCCATTTTTAAATGAATAAAAATGGCGAAAAATCATTATAAAATATTATAAGCAATATTGATTGAGAATAAACCAAATGGGCTTGAATTGTTTGATATTTGATGGTTGTTTGTGTATGACATGAAAATAACACTAAAGAACCGAAAAATGGATGTCGAATAATATAACCATAAAATGAATCGATTTAAATTCTAATGACGTGAATTATTTGAAAGGGCCGAGCTAACCCTCATTTCAAATAATTTATCGAGCGATTCGAATTGGAAAATGCAAAGACGATTCAAGACCGATGATCTTCGTATCGGTTGGATGGGCGCTACTGAGGTTCCTGACCGGAGTAGCTACCGGAAAGGGACGGAAGTAGTAGCCGTCTGAACGTATGTGTTGATTGGACGGATATACGAGGAATTTGACGCCTCCGGTTTCGTTCAGACCCAGAACGGACTTGTAAATGGACTGTGTGTCTGACATTGGATTTTGTTCTGTATTGATTGATCTCTGTTAAATATATATCTGTTTGGCGGCGGAGAATTTATTCTTTTGCTTAACGCCCTTCTCTGAGACGTACGAGCTCAGGGGTTATATATCGATAGAAATCAATCGTATGGAGTGGACTGCCTATGTGGCATGCCAAGATGCTGTGATCAAGGCTTCTGTTGCAAAGCAAAGTCTTGTGGATGATGATCAAAGCAAGGTCTACGTGGCCTAGCTTTGTGTATTACGTAGATTCGCGAACCTCACACCCCGGTATGAGTTAAAAACAGGATACGGACCGCTGGGAGAGCACGACGTTTCTTTCTAGCTATGGTGGTGTCAGTGACTTACCGGCCCTGACATATATATCTACTTTTCACCTTTGTGGTTGTTGGAATGCGAGGCGCCTCGATTATAGGTCTGTAAGGACCAGGAAACGTGTGTTCAGGAATAACCAATCCTCTAACGTAAGTGAGGACCGGCCCAGCCGCATCCAGGGGTTGCCCAGAGTGTGTAGTCCCGAGGCATTTGCTAGAGTGTCTCGAAGCAGAGTGGAGCTTGCCACTTGCCTCGACTCATGACGGAAATCCAACTTCCAATACGAAATAACGGTCTTGATTGTAGAACTAGTATGACGACATAGTAGATGGTAGTTATGCCGCCTATGATTGATATTTATAATGCTATTCGCTTTTGAAACATATATGCACTAGTAATAATATCAGATGATTTTGCTTTATACGTATCAAGCATATTTGGCTATTATAAGGTAAAACTCTATCCTCCGGCTTGCGTTGCATTGTGTGATGGGACCTGAGTCTTATAATGGCTTCATTCTTTCTAAAGGCATTGCGTTGTTTTAAAAGAATTTACTTTGTTTTAAATGCACTAGCAATCACTGGAGTAAACCCGTTCCGCGAAAGTGGCGTGGTCCTATGATTTGCTATTTACTGTTGTTTAATTGTTAAATAGATTCCTCATACCAGTCCCCATGACTGACTCGTTGTTTGTTTCACTTTGCAAACGCGGGTGCCCTTATTTTCACACGGGCAGCCTAGTACACAGGTGACAGGTTGTTTTTGGCTCTGCACTGCTGCATGGAGTGCATTTTTGGCTCATGGCGAGGCTGACTTCACAGAGATGACTTTGACATTTTCCTCCATTACTGTACTTACGTTATGATTCCGCCACTAGCGATGCAGACTGATTTACTTTCCGTATTTCTTACTATATGTATATGTATTCCGCCTTCGGCGATGTAGACTGATACCCTTATTATGTCTCACTGCATGTATGTATTCCGCCTCTGGCGATGATGACTGATCACTTTCCTTTCATTTACTAAGTTATATCCCACGTTATGCTATTCTGATATTCCTACATGTTGTGATTCCGCTGACATATCCATGTAAAATTATTTTATTTATTGTTTCTACTATTACCTGTACTCTGCTATGATGATTAATGTGTTATTTCCTAATGATTATCCTTAATATCGCCCTTCGGATTTTGGGATCGTCACAGATCTAATAAGCATATGGATCACGAACTGGCATAGCATAATAACATAGATCTAATAAGCATATATGAACTGGCACAGAACAATAGATCCAATAAGCATATATGAACTGACATAATAAAGTATATCTCATAAAATAGATTTAATAAGCATATGAATTGGCATAGATCTTATAAGCATGTGAACTGACATAATAAAATAGATCTGATAAAATAGATCTAATAAACATATGATCTTGGCATAATAAAATAGATCTAATAAAATAGATCTAATAAGCATATGATCTTGGCATAATAAAATAGATCTAATTAAGCATATGAACTAGCATCATAAAATAGATCTAATTAAACATATGAACTTGCATCATAAAATAGATCTAATTAAGCATATGAGATGGCATCATAAAATAGATCTAATTAAACATATGAACTTGCATCTTGAAATAGATCTAATTAAACATATGAACTAGCATCATAAAATAAATCTAATTGAACATATGAACTTGCATCATAAAACAGATCTAATTAAACATTTGAACTAGCATCATAAATAGATCTAATTAAACATATGAACTTGCATTATAAAACAGATCTAATTAAACATATGAACTGGCATCATAAAATAGAACTAAAACAAATGATTCATCTCACAATCATGTTCATAAAATCCAATCCACAAACTTATCACAATTACTTTTAATTAATTATTTGTGAAAGCAACGGGGAATCATAGTGGAAGAAGAGAAAGTAGATCTGAATTCTGTATTCTGAATTTGATTAGCTAAACAGTTGTTGTAGAATTCTATTCTTATCTTCCAATATGAATTACTCCTATTTAGACTTGCTTTAGTGTAGAAGAAAGACTAGCTTAGGTTGCGGCAACATGGAGGCGTATGAATTAGTGTATTGTGAATTTGGTTTAGGTCTAGGTATGTTTATATAGTTGTAGTGAGTGAATTAGGGCCTTTAGATATGACTAGGATTCATCTAAACTATTCAGATTAAAAAGACACATCACTCAGCCAACCAGAAGAGGCCACGTCAGCACTAAAACTCAAAAATCGTCTTTAACCAATAAAAATGCGCCATGTGTGCAACATGATGCGCAGCAACAGGGGTGTTGAAACCCACATGTTATATATATATGTATATATATACATATATATATATATATATATATATTTTTGGAAAATGGGTATATTTTTATTAAGGCTTATATCCAGCCCAAAAGAAGAGTTTACGTTATCCAATTGACAACGCATCTCACGTACAGACAAAATGAATTAAAAAAAGGAAAAAATTAAATACAAGTACACATAAGCACCCAGCCAAACCGTCATTCCCAAATTCATCTTCATCTTCGTTCCCAAATGACCACAAATGGCGGCGCTCTGCAATTCGACGAAGAGTTCATGGCGGATAATGGTTTCCAGCTTCATTACGAGGTAACTGCCTTCCCACTTGATCCGAACTTCCACATGCAAACTGTAATCTTGCCTCATCTGACGTAAGTGTTCTCTTCCTCGATTTCATAGTTAATTGCATGTCCACTTCAATCAGCTTACTAATTTCCTCTTCCTTTCTTTGCTTGCTTTGAAATGTCCTTCGGTTCCGTTCCTTCCAAATCCACCAAATGGAAGTTGCCAAGCCAACACAGCTGTCTTCACTTATAGAGTTTACATCCGTTCTCTGCTCGCTCAGGTGATCAATTAATGGTTGTAATTGCTCAACATTGGTACCTAAGTTTAAATTGTGTTTGGTCCTTACTCTGCTAAGCACCTTTTTTGTATATGAGCATTCGAAAAACAGATGATTATGAGATTCCTCCGTTTCATTACACAAAATACAGTCACTATTGTTTAAAACTCCCCATTTTTTAAGTCTGTCTTTAGTTGGCAATCGGTGCAACAAGGCTTTATACATCGTAAACGAGATTTTGGGTGGAATAAGTCTATGCCAAACTACTTTATGCCATTTATTTTTCCTCTGAGTATCTCTGCACACACTCCAAGCGTTTTTGATTGTGAATTCGTTACCTGAGCCCCATTTCCATATGTCAAATTCTCTATCGACATATAAAGGAATATACTCAATGTGGTTTTTTTGCTCTTCTGTGCATGGAATACTGTCACATTTCAGTCTGCCTGCATGAATGATGTTATTCACCTTTAGATTAGGACAACCATAAGCAGAATAAGTATCCCATCCCCATATGTCTATTAGAGATTTTCCTTTTATCCAAGGGTCTCGCCAAAGATCAGTTTCATTGCCATTTGCCAATTTAATCTCACAACAGCTAGCAAGTTTGTGCCTCATTCTAAGAATTGCTTTCCATGTGGCAGAAGCATTATTATCACTCGCCATTGTCCAGAAGTTTTCTTTGATATATCTTTTCCTCATCCATCTAGACCACAGTCCATTGTCTGCTATAATCTTCCATCCTTGTTTCGAAGTAAAAGCTTCTCTCATATCTGTGAGTTTTCGTAGGCCTACCCCACCTTCATCTTTTGGTCTGCATAGGTCATGGTACTTGATCTTATGAAATTTACCTTTCCAAATAAAATCCGCGCAAACTTGCTCAATCTTGTTTATCGATGTATCAGGTAGTTGAAATGTTTGTAACCAAAAGTTAACTTTTGCTTGAATTATAGTATGAACCAATTCAATGCGTCCAGCGAAGGAAAGTAATTTAGAATTCCAACGTTGCAATTTCTCCCTAATTTTAGAGATTAAGTCTGCACATTCTCTGTCAGTTATTTTATTCGATGATAATGGTACACCCAAGTATTTCACTGGTAGCTCACCCTCTTTCACTTTCAGTATTTCAAGCACATGCTGTTTGGCACGACAAAATTTGTTGAAATAGCATTTGGTTTTTTGTTCATTCATTTTCAGACCCACAAATTTATCTAAATTGTCAAAAAAAATTAAAATTGTATGGGCTGCAGTACCTGTTGCTTTAATGCACACTATCAAATCATCAGCATAAAGCAGATGGCTTATAGACGGTTGAAAATTGTGAACTGGCATAATTGTCTGTCTGTGAACTTCAAGCTCCATCTGAAGAGAGAAATATTCCATAGCTATTGCGAAAAGGTACGGAGACAGAGGATCACCGTGTCTTATGCCTTGAGTACTGGTAATGTAACCCTTGGGTACACCATTTATCAGAATAGAGAAAGTAGGTGAATTAATGCATTCTGAAATAAGTCTAACAATCTTCTCTGGAAACCCCATAGCCTTGAGCATGTGAATTATAAATTGTCTGTTTATTTTATCATATGCTTTGTGGAGGTCCACTTTCAGACAAAATTTGTCCGCACCTTTTTTGTTGAAGTTTCTTATCAATTCATGCGCCAACAATGTGTTTTCTGATATGTGTCTCCCTTTTATGAAAGCACTCTGGCATTCTGCTATCAAATCTGGTAACACTTTTTTCAACCTATTGCAAATGACTTTACTCAAAATTTTGTAAAATACATTGCAACAAGCAATTGGTCTGTAGTCAGCAATTCTAGTTGGCTTATCAACCTTTGGGATCAAGCACAAGAACGTGTGGTTAATTTCTTTTAAAAAATTTCCTGACCTGAATGAGTCATTTATTATTGCTGTGACTTTGTTTTTTAGATCGCTCCAGTGGGTGCCATAGAAGCAGGACCCGAACCCGTAGGGGCCGGGGGAGGAATCATAATGGATGGATTTGGCAGCAGCAGTGACTTCGGCTTCCTTGATGGTTCTACTCATCAACCTTCTGCCATTGGCATTAAGAGTTCTTCTGGGCACAACATGGGGTAAGTCATTTGAACACTCGCCATTGTATAATTCTGAAAAATATTTGCATGCTTCATCCTCAAACTTCAATAGATCCACCACATTGTTGCCATCCTGATCAAAAGTTTGCAAATTAAAGTTAGAATTTCGACGTACAGACATTTTTGTATAAAAAAAATTTGTGCATTCATCTCCATCAGCCATCCACTTTTCCTTAGCCTTCTGCTTTAGCTCTACTGTTTTGATTTTCATTGCTTCTTTCAATTCGCTTTGACTTCTCACATAAAGGTTCCATGTTTGGTCACTGTCGTCCCCATCATCAATCTTTTGTAAAAGCTCAGCGCATCTATTTTCAATACTATTTATGTGATCATTTTCTTTCGGTCTGGTCCTGTTCCATTCTTTCATTTGCTTTTTAGAATTTTTGAGAAATTGAACAAAGTGATACATATGAGCATCATTATGTTGCTGCAACGTTTCAAAATTGAAGCATTCATTATATCCGTCCACAAACCTCCAATGATTTGCATATCTAAAAGGTCTCCCTTTGCTGTTGTTCGCACGAGTCACAAGATTAACATGGATAGGACTGTGGTCACTTGTTGACGAGGGTAACACATTCACTTTCATATCAGAAAACATGTTAATACAGTCAGAGTTTATGAGCACCCTATCCAGTCTACAATTTATTTTCCTGCACTCACCACTTCTCCATGTGTAATACAGGCCGCAATGCACTGGCTCAACTAATCCTGAAGCGACCACGCAGGTATTAAATTCAGCTAATTGTGAAACACTTACACTAGCTCCCCCCTTCTTCTCGTTAGCTTTTAGTATTGCATTAAAATCCCCCATAACTATCCATGGAACTTTAATGTTTGATGCTAAACTTGTGATTTTATTCCAAAGCAAAGACCTTTCAATCACTAGATTACTCGCATAAACAACTGAGATGATCAATGTAAGTCCTCCCTGATTTTCGAGCTTTATTGTAATCTGTTGCTCATCTTTGTCCAAAACATCACATGTCCACACATTGGTGCACCATAACATTAGAATTCTGCCTTTATCAGAAAACTCATTATTTGTAACATGTAACCATTCATTTCCCATAGATTCAATAAAAAAATTCAGATTATTCTCGTTCATCTTATTTTCTAAAATACCCAGAAACGAAGGAAGAAATTTCCTTCGAAGGTTGTCGAGGTCTAACAGTCGGGTATCGTTGTTTAGACCTCTGACATTCCATGTTATTAAGGACATTTGGAATTAGGTGGTCGTCCCCTAACCAACCTAGGGGGTTGCACCCTCATGCGTGTTGCAGCCTTAAGTCCTTCTGATGATGAAGTAAACTGAGCGGTATATTCTGGATTTGGTTTTGTGAGACATGCAGATTTGTTATTATTCTCTTCTTGACTATCATCATCTACTTCATCAAGATTGATGTCTAATTTATTCAATTCTTCAATATTTCCAGGAACAGCTTCCAAATTCGATGCCAAGTCACCAGTTTGGGGAGCTTTCTCCATTGGTTCATCAGATTCTACCTCCCTCTCCTGTTGCTGATTTGACTGATCCAACAGTGGATGCACCCCAACTGTAGTTTGATCTTGGGTGTTTTGTACAGGGGTAGATAGGTCTATGGGACTTATACCACTAGGTTGTGAAAAATTAGGGTCTATGGTAGGGTTAGTTGCAGCATTTTGATTACTGATATGATCCATGTTTTTGTCTGGCTGCACATCTGATGTATTTATGTCTGTAGTTTTCTCTTTAACCATCCAAACTTGCTTAACCGGCTTCACCACCGTGGCACATTGACTATCAGTGTGTCCGAAGCATTTGCAGCCTTTACATGTAGGTGGCATGTACTCATATTCAACTTCCTGCACGTAAATATTGCCAAGTTTTTCTTTAGCTCTTAATTGTTTTTTTACATTCAGTGTTTACATGGATGTCCACAAGTACTCGAGCATAATTAAGTCTTTTAACATTTTTGGTTTGTTCATCCATGGCTAAAGGTGTACCAATTAAGCTAGCTAGTTTGCTTATACCCCTCGCATTCCATAAAGTTAGGTCTAGATTAAGTAATTTAATCCAAACCGGGTGTGTCTCCAGCATATCTCTTTCCAATCGTAGGTTTGGTTCCCATCTCTTGATAAATATCAATTCACTATCCATGAACCAAGGTCCTCTTTCTAGAACTGAATTGCAGTCATCTTCTCTTTCAAATTTGATGAGATAAAATCCATTCTCTCTTGCAAACACGTCCCATGATCCCACTGGTTTCCATTCACGCTTTATATAAGCATTCAAGTGAATATAATATGGTCTTCTACCCACCAAGTATATATAGATAGAGTTCTTCCACATGTCCTTTGCTGTTTCGAATACAAGGTCATCTAGTTCTACAAACTCCCCATTTTCGTCCCTTGAATTAATGAAGGTCTGTACACCTCCATCAATTTTGGTGTTGCCAGCAACTGCAGCCGCCCATGATCTAACACCCTGTCGCATCTGAAAGATCGGTTGTTTGTTTGTGTTATTAGGTTTAGATCCATTCGATTTGCCGAAACCTCATTTATTTGACTCTTTCCTTTCACCGCCTGTGCAAAAGTCTGACGTCTCTTACCCACAAATTGCCATCCATCCTCATCCAACGCTGATGTATCTTCTGTCTGTGATTCTCCTTTGTTTGATGAATTTTGTTCATTTCCTATGTTAGGGTTTCCACTAGAAGACGCCATTTTTACACTTCCAAAATTTCAAAACATTTTATTTTAACATAGATAAGTAATACGTACCTATATATGTGTGTGTGTATATATATATATATATATATATATATCTTTTTAACTATCTTTCCAATTAACCCTTTTCACACTAAACTGCTTTTTTAATTGAACTGCATTCACACTAGGCCACTTTTTAGCCATTCCCCTAAAACAAAAATATGGCGTTATCGGGGACTGAACTTAGAACCTCTTGCGTACAACTCACATATACTAACCAAATGAGCTACTAAGTATTTTGCTAACAAGACTTAGGACAATGCTCTACAATATTCTCCCATTCCTCTTTTTCATGTTTTGCTGCAATATTTAATTTAAAGATATCTTCTTCATTTTAAATCAGTTTTCTACAAACTATAGGTCTAAATTGACTAGAAAATCGCCACGAACGCGATGACGCTAATTTCGTGACCAAATTCCTGAAGCTCTTCAAAATTACTTTTTATTTCTATTTAATATTTCGCATGTATTTCTTCACATTTCATGTATTGCATTTAATTTCTTTTATTAATCTTTTTCCTTCATTTCACCGCATGAACTTATTACATGCAATTTTATTGTCATAATTTAATTTTTCTCTTAAATATATCTATGTATATAATATATATATATATATACATATTTCCATATTTTAATTTCATTAAAAATGCAGGGTGTTACAATATACCCCATTGATGGGTGCGACCCACATAGCCATGCGACCTACCCGATTTTATACCATTTCCCGGTTGATGAGGCTTGAGGTCATAATTAATTAATTTAGTTATTTATTCTTATTCGTTTAAAACATATGGACACCATTCACTTTGAATGCCACATCGTCAGATCTGTTAAATCACTAATTGGCGTCCAGAAATATACTTTGGGTATTCAAGAAGTGCTCCTCTTTGCCTCAAACTCGGTATATTTGTTAAAATCAATGTACGTGATTTTTTGGATATACTCTGTTAGACATTCGTCCATATAAGTCATCTAGGAATAGGATGAACCCTAGGCACCTCCTACCATATCCAAAGGATCAGTAGTGAAACAACGATGAAACGACCCAAACTTCCTCTTTTGGGATAGCCCGGATTGAGTTGAGAGCACGACGCATTAAAACACAAACAATAGAACATTTAATTGATATTACAACAATTACATCAGAGTGCAAGAACATTCCAGAGTATGAATAACTATTACACATTGGAAATATAATATCAGAGATTTGAAAATTACATAGTAGTGGAAAATAATATATAAGTATAATGTGTAGCGGAAAATAACAACTGACACAACTGAAAGAGATATACGGATACAAAGCTTTCCGGATATAGCTCCAGCTTTAATACAGGATCCTGTGAAAAGAAATATCTGCGAAAACCAAAACTGCTAGCTGCCCGTGTGGAAAATATGAGCACCCAGAGTTTAGGTAGAAACAGTAAACTCCGAGTCAATCATGGGACAAGTGTGAGAACTAAAAAAAGTTATTAAATCTTTACTTTAAAAGTTAGGAAATCATGAGACCACACCCTATAACACGGAACATGCTTACTCCACATGAATCTTAGTTTAAATCAAAACGACGCAATGCTTTTTGGAAAAACGAAGCTATTATAAGACTCAGGTCCCATCACACAATGCAACGCAAGCCGGAGGATAGAGTTTTAACTTATAATAGCCAAACATGCTTGATACGTATAAAACAAAATTATTTTGATATTATTATAAGTGTATAGTATCAAAAACAACTTCAAATATAAATGTATCAATCATAGACGGCATGGGTACCATATATCATGTCGCCATACTAGTTCTACAGCTAAAACCGAAAAATGTCGTATTGGAAATTGGATTTCCATCTGTGAGTCGAGGCGAGGGATGGCTCCTCCACGATTCGAGAAACTCTAGCAAATGTCTCAGGATCATACCTATGGGCAACCCTTGGATCTTCAGAGCCAGTCCACACATAATTTAGTGGATTAATTATTCCTGAACACACGTTTCTCGGTCCTATCGGACCTATCTCTGAGCCACTAGGGACTCAATATCCGAGGCACCTCATAATCCATCATCCACATAAGTAAAAATGTATGGGCTCCATACCATAACACCACTTCTAGCTAGAAAGAAACGTCGTGCACTTCCTGCATTCACGATCCCGTTTTTGACTCATACCGGGTGTGAGGCTCGCGAATTAATGCTATACACAAAGATATGCTAATTAAAGTTGTGCTTTGACCATCGACCACAAGACTCTGTTTTTCAAAAAAAATCCTTGATCATTTACATCTTGGCATGCCACACTGACAATTCACGCCATACAACTGATGTCTATCAATATATAACCTCTAAGCTCGTACGTGTCAGAGAAGGGTTTTAAGCAAGATAATAAATTCTCCGCCACCAAACATATATATATTTAACAGAAATCAATTAGCACAGAATGAAACCCAATGTCAGACACACATCCATTTATAAGTTTGTTCTAGGTCTGAAAGAAATTGGAGGCACCTTATTCCTCGTCCCATATGTCCAATACAGGAGAGAGGTCCTCGCATATTCGGTCGATCTCCAAGTACGTCTGGACAATCTCCACTTATTATCTTGTCTTGGGTGTACAGCCTAATCAAGACATCAGTAATCATCCAAATGATGTGAAGATCTCCGGTCTTCAACCACCGTCTTCATCATTGACTTTTAGCCGTCGTAGTAATTATTCAGAATGGGTTAAACCCGGTCTTTCCGTATAACTCGCGTATTTTATAGTTAATAATCAAGTGTTATAAAAACACATCATACGCCTCATTCCAATTCAGAATATTCTTTTATTCCAATGTTCACATTTTTAGGGAAAGATTCCCATTAATTTTATCAAAGATAAATTCTTTTAAATTTATTCTTAAATCTTCCTTTGGATATCCATTTCAAAAGATTTTATTTTATCTTTTCACAATTTTAAACCATATTAAGGTTTATCAACTAGTCGGGATTAGCAAACCATATCGAAGCAATCATTTATTATTTATTATCTCAATCCCAACCTATTCATCCCATGGAGCAAAACTGGTAATACTCCATATCTAACACCCACGGTGTTATCGGTAAATTTTAATTACCATTTCACGTTCAAATCTAATTAAAGATTTAACTATCTCCTGGAGTAAAACTGGCAGTACTATATTCTCGATCATTTTCATGAATTCGATAAATTGAATTATCTAATTCACATTTCAATCTAATTAAAGATTTATTAAAATCTAGTTCAGTTTTAATCTCTAAAATTATTACTTAACGATCGTTCAATTTTCTGGAAATTAATCCCATCTTTAACTGGGTTAAAGAACCAATGTCATTTAAAACACAGTTCACGATAAACCCAAATCATCTTCCATTAATTATGGAATCTTCACAGAAAACAGATCAATATATAATCGATATAAATTCCCGTATCAGACCAATACTATAAATGGAATAGTGGCAAGGCCTTCTAAATTCTATAAATAGTAATGTTCTTCATTCACAGAAGCTCATCTCGATTATTAAATCGAATTCCATTCAATTCCAATTCAATATATTAAATTGGAAAAATTCCATTAAATCTAAATAAAAAGATTTACAAATTCCAAATCATAACTTCACTGTTAATTGGGTAAAAGAACAAATGTTATTTAAAACACCATTCACGATAAACCCAAAATCCAATTTCAATTCAATTACAATTAAATATTAATTAATTAATTAGTAAACTTCTCAAAATCTTAATTAAAAGATTTATTCTTTTCTCAACTGGGTTTAAGAATAGTGTTATTTAAGACATCATTTACGACAAACCCAAAATCCATTCCAATTTATTAATCGAAAAAATTCTGGTTATTTTAAAACCATTTTCAAATCTAGTTTATTTATTCCTAAAAAAGAATTTGATTATTATACTAGTTAGCAACTAGATCATCTCAATAAAAATATATTTTTATCTTTTCAAACTTAGAATTTTTATCTAAATTTTTTCCAAATTATTAATTATGATTTTACCTAATTTTTCCATATTTTTAATAATTTTATTAAGGCCCTTACAGTCGGTTTCCAATATCGGCCACCGAACTGCATTCATAGCGACCTTTTTCAAAATTGATTTAGACATAATTCCAAATCCACCCGTTAGATTTCAAATCTCTTATATTCATTGGAAAGCTCTTTTCGATACGAACCCAACGGTTCCGTTTTATGAGAATATGACAGTCGGATCTCCCGTTACGTCAATTTGAAGTTAATGGCCGAAATTCGCGAACGGTAGCTGCGCGACGCATTCTACTCTGGTCATTATATATAATATATATCGTCAATTTCCATTTAAAACGTATTTTATAAATCGTTTATAATTTCGTTTTAAAACGATTTCAACTTCTCTTTTAATTTTAAATCAAAATTGAATATTCTATATCTTTATCATATTAAATTGATAATATTTACAAAATATTAGATTTTGAAACCACTTCTTTTCGATATTCAATATAAATTGAATAAAATCGATCGATAAACCCATTCGGGTTAAAATGGAGTTTTACTACATAACTATTTTCAATGTTCAAATATTTTATTCAACACATAAATATTTAATATAATTTATACATTCAATAAAAATGATATTTTTATTGTTCAATCATTTTATTCAACATATGAATATTATATATGAAATATACATTCAATAAAAATGATATTTTATTGTTCAAACATTTTATTCAACACTTGAATATTATATATGAAATATACATTCAATAAAAATAATATTTTTATTGTTCAAACATTTTATTCAGCACATGAATATTTTATACAGTTTATACATTCAGTAAAAAGGATATATATATATATTGTTCAAACATTTTATTCAACACATGAATATTATATATCAAATATACATTCAATAAAAATGATATTTTTATTGTTCAAACATTTTATTCAACGCATGAATACTATATATGAAATATACATTCAAAAAAAATGATATTTTTGTTGTTCAAACATTTTATACAACACATGAATATTATATATGAAATATACATTATTTTAAAATATTCTTTATTTCTGAATCCGATTGTGACTCATTTAATTACCATATAATTTATGTTATATGGATTTCATACATCGCATGTATTCAACAATAATTATAAATAATCATTAAACAATCCATTCACATCCATAGTGAAATTTACTACTGTATAAGCATTAAATAATTAAATAATGCTTATCACAGTCTGTCGATCAATCGATTGATATATAATTAAATTCAGGGGAGATGTGAATAAATTATCATCCCCAGACCCGTTGGGGTTTTCAAACAACAACAGTTTGTTTAAATAAATTATTGGTTAACAAATTTAACCAATTCTAATTCGGTTCTAATTATTTTTCTAATTAGCCAATTTTCAAATTATAAATGGATATTTATAATTTAGTTTCAACAACCACATTAATGTTAACATTATTTTATATACGTTAAACATTTCAGCATTACAAAAAATACACAATACAGTCAATTTAAATCGTCCATGGTTTATGGATGAGGGAGGTGATCTTACAGGCACCGTATACAATTTATAACGATTAAACTAATAAAAATCTACACGGGAAATTCTATATATTTTTATACATGAATACAATAACATGATAAAATAAAATTTTGAGTGAGAAGGAGTACTCACCTTGGTTTCCACTCCGTCAGTCTTTATACAAAGGAAATGTGAGCTTTTCGGCTCCACAGTCTACATACTACATCCAAATGACTCCAAATTAATTTCATTGCGAAGCTCTTGTCGATACGGTTCCAACGGATCCTATTTCACTAACTTCTGAGTTCGTATGAAAAAGTTACGCTTTTTATAAGATTCATGTACAAATATGTCATTAACATAAGTAATTAATTTATTAATTACCCTAATCCTTACTAATTACATCCTCTAATCTCTTCTTCCTCCCTCCAAAACTCACGTAACCTGCCGCAAAAACATACCTATAGCCGCTCCGTTCTTTCCCCTCTTCCTCCTTCCTTTCTCAACGAAAACACAAACCGTAAACACCATTCTCCTTCTCCTCTTTAATCCCAATACCATCAATCTCCAATTCTAGCTTCCTCAAAAAATGCATCTACTGTCATTTACATGCACACATGCTTCAGGTTCTGACACCTTTTATCACTGAATCGCCCCAAATTTGGCCATAACGTGCTATTCTACCTCCTAAACACCAAAGCAAACTCGAATTCATGCATCGTTGCTTCCATTTCACGAATTCATCAACCCTAGCCTGCATAAACCATATACTGGAAAAGCGCAACATACAAAATGTTCTTGAACCTTTCCTAGACTCATACCAAATCAAAGAGCAAGCTATAAGGATCACATATATATATTTATCTCATGATTTTTAGTGGAGTATTAGATTTGATTTTGATTTTAAAAGCTCTACGTTTAGGGTTTTGAAATGGAAAAGGGGGTTGCCGTATAAATGATGTTTGCTTTAAGTTTAGGGGAGTTTAAGACATTTTATAGCAGAGCTAATTTTTTTGTTGATTTTATATTTTTCTATACTCAAATATCACTCATTTTCATTGTTTAAAAATCCATGTGGTCACCTACGGATCCCGTTTTCAATGAAAATTGACATGCAGCTACTCTCTAACATTACGGAACCAATGAAACTGGTTTCGTCGAATTTTGAGGCTTTATGCACAAACAACGAATTTTTAAAGTCAAAATATTGTATGTTTTTCACTTAAAAAAAAATCACGTCCGGTCCCATACTTATTCTAAAAATCATGAACTTTGGAATCTTACCATTATTTAATTCTATGGATTCAATAAAAAAGGTTTCGTCAAATTCCGAGGTAGTCTCAATAATGTTCCTTTGTAAAATTGCTCAAATTAGCTTCAAAAATGCAATTTTAGCGTACCTTTTCTTCTTGTATGCCCACACGCTAACTCCAAAAATTGTGGTCTTTTGGATTTAACCATTATTTGACAATACAAATCCAGGAAAATAAACGAAATCGAATTCTGAGATCGTCTCCATAATGTTCCTTTGTAAACTGATCGCCTATTTTACCAAAAACTGTTTTATCGTGCACAACCACATACTGACTCAGTTCGACGCGCATTTTGGAACTCAACAATGATTTTTCATTATGAATCCAACAAAATTAGTCTCATCGAATTCTGCGCTTTATGGCAAAATTTCATTTTTTTTAAGGGCGAGGCGATGATTTTAAAAATCGAATTTTTCTAAAATTTTCAAAAACAAAACTTATAAATCATTTGAATAATTTACTGGGTTTGTTTTAAGTAAAAAAAATTACTTTTAAAATTATTCTCAAATTTTATTTAGCGAAAACAACCAATTTATATTCCCTTATTCATTAAATAGCTAAAATAAAAAAATTAATTGATTCAGAAATTCCAGGTTGTTACAAGTAGCGAGTAGTCCTTGCATATCCATATATTCTCAACCACGACTGAGTCACGTCAGAATACCTCTGGTTGCAATCCCAGAGAATATTCGACAAGTAATCCTTCCGCTTATGAAGATCAACGGTCTTCAATTGCTCCATCTTCAATCTTCACGTATTTGCTGATCGGAATGGTTTTCAAATACAAATTCGATCCCAATCTTTCCGTAACAACAAATATATGGTTAGATTTTTATAGTTGGTGATTTAACTATCAAATAAATAGTGATGAAAAAAAATGAGTTCACTGATTCAGTACTTGGCATTACTTGGCCTTTTTTAATTAACGAATGTTAATTTCAATTTCTTTAAATATTTTGATATTACGAATATCGCTTTTCATTTCTTATTCTTAAAGAAATTTCAAAAAATTTTAATTTAATACTTAGGAAAAATCCTATAATTATATCAAATTTCCTATATTCTACTATCAATTACAAAACATTTCCTATATCATTACTTATTAGCTATAGTTGGGAAAATCAATTCATCTTACCATGCATAAAATAACGTTATGAATCTCTTTTGATTAATTATTTGGAACCAACAACCCATCCTTATTCTTTTAGAATAAACTTATTACAACACTTCACTTTTCATTTCCTTTTTACTTGAAAATACCATTATAATTTCTCAATCTCTTTTTGTTTCTTTTACTTCAGAAAATACCATTATATATATATATATATCCTCAAATCTTTCCATTTCAGTTACTTTGGAAATTACATTTTATATTATCAAATCTTGTCGTTTCTGTTACTTTGGAAATCGCGTTATATGTATTCTCAAATTCTATTTATTTCCGTTACTTTGGAAATATCATTATATTCTCAAATCTCGCAGTTTACGTTGCGTTATTATTTCTCATTTGGAAATGTTCTTAACCTCTTTTCCATTACAAACTAATATCATTCTCAAATAATCCTGAAGTCATTCAAGTTGGGGTATTTGAATTACCTCTTAGACCTTGATCAACAAAGTTCTTATCTTAAGATAGTTATAAATTGTAATTTAAAACTGATATTTCTTCTAATATCAACAAAATCTCATCAAACTACTTTCTTTAAAATATGTTTTGTAAAACCTTCTAACTTTTTTAAACGTACCTCTTTTTAAATACTACTTATTATTACTTAATATACTGATTAAATCACTTCTTAACCTTAACTTCTTTCAAAGCATTCATTCTATAACGAAAATTTATTATTACTAAATCCCATTTTTAAAATCCTTTACCAAATTCACTTACAAATCTTTTCCATTATCATTCCTTTTTGGAAATCTCATTTCGATTCTAACCCTTTTACTTAATTCCATTATTAAGTATCGCCAATTCAATCATGCTTTGACTTCTCATTTCCTTTCATAAACTTTGTTATAATATCTCAGGTTAATCCGATTTTTATCTCGTTTTCTTTTACTTAATTCAAATATTAAGTGAACGTTTATTTTAAGCCATCGTTTTCGCTTAAAAATCTCCTTCATAACTTTATAATAAAACTCGAGTTTAATATAAAACTCGTTTATAACCTCTTTCAAAACTCATCCATATTCCATTTCAAAAATCGATTACTTACTTAAATGTATTCCATTTAAGAAGTAATTACTTAAAGGATTAAAATAATATTTTACTTCATTATTCTAGAATTAGCATCAAATTTCTTTTTAAAATCTTATTCAAGTGAAACAACTATATTCTAAATTATTTCATTTCTAATTGGCATAAACTAATTTGATTAAATAATCAGTTCAAATAAAACAGTTGACTTGGTCAACTCTAAACATGCTAACTCATTGATCAACTTTAACTCCTCTCTTCATTGAAATTAATTTATAAATTAATTTAAATAAATATCATTTACTTCGATTAATATTAAATAATAATATAATTCCATTTTAATTGTTTCTTAAATACAATTAATCTCAGTTGTAAATCATTATATTAATTAAGATGAGGCACGTGCTCCACACTCGGCTGATTTCCCTTTTTATAAACTTCATTTTTAAATAATATATTTAAAAATCGATTTAAAATATATATTCAGTTTTTAAATAAATTTCATAACTTCCTTTTTATATCGATTTACCTGATGGTAAATTAATATTTCAAACGATTGATTTATCGGCCAACTACTGCCAATTACATAACCAATATTTCCCATTGGTTAAAACAATACACTTGAATTTCTTGTCAATGATCAACAATCAAATCAATCATCCAAATAGATGGGTTTAAACAGTTCATATAATGACAATATGAAAATAAATAATATCTAATATATTTGAGGAATCCTGTTGGATTCCTCCAACTTGTTCTTCTCTGCATCCAGATGGGTTACTTCATATAACATCATTTACTACAATTTTACTGGTTTTTCTATAACAGTAAAATAACAGCAATTGAATATTAATCAGTTTATTTAACACTAACAACCAATTCAAACAATTCAAGCCATTCGTTAAATTAAACACAGTTATTTTATAACCGTGAGCAACAAGGTAAGTTACCTTGTTTGGAGAAATAATCATTAGAAATAACGATTGGTGTAATAACCCGGAAAATCTGGGCTAGTTTAAAAATTTTATTTTGGCAATTTTAGTGAATTTTGAACATTTAAAATAGATTATTTTAAATAATATCGACGAGAAATTTATTTTGAATAGACTTCGACGTATATATTATATACGTCGTCGTTAGAATATAATAATTATATATAATTATAAAAGGAATTGAAAATGGCGCGGTAGTTCGATAATTCGATTTCAAACTTCAATTGAATGTACCGGGTGCAAAACAATTCGGATTTTAGCGAAACTGAAAATATAGAATCTAATTGAGAATATCTTTCCAACGAATTCGAAAAATCGAAATTTCATAGCGGGAATCAAAAGTTATGCCCAGTTGAAAATTCAGAATAGTCGCTATGTAAATTATACATGGCGCCAAAAAGTCATATTTTGCATACGGATGAATTTGGACTCGAAACCACTTCCATTGAGTTCAAAATGCCGTTTAGAACTCCGAAAAGTATAAGCTTCGATATATTCCGATATCCGGAATAGTGGCTATGGGCTGGAGTTGTTCGGTTAACAATACATAGCCCTTAAAAAGTGAAATTTTGCATACGAGCTCAGAATTCGACGAGATAAATTTTTATGGATTCATAATGACAAATCATTGTTGAGTTCCAAATGGCGCGTCGAACGGAGTCAGTATGTGGCCGTGCGAGCTAAAACAGTTCAGGGTAAAGCGGGTAGTCATTTTACAAAGGAACATTATTGATACGACATCGGAATTCAATTCTACTTTTTTTTCTAGATTCGTATCATCTAATAATGGTTAAATCCAAGAGGGCATGATTTTTGAAGTTAGCATGTGAGCGTGCGAGAAGAAAATGTGCGCCAAAATCGCATTTTTGGAGCTTATCTGAGCATTTTTGTGATTTTTAACGGACGTTCAAATGAACTCGGAATTCGACGAAACTTGTTTCGTTGGACTCGTCTTCACGTCTACTATCTCGTGTCCAAAATCCATGGCCATCGGAGATCGCTAGTGTTCGGGCGATACGCGAGAAACTAGCATATAATCAATTTTACTCCTTTTCTATTTCATAAATTCACTTTTCCTCCTTCCTCCACAAAAACTCAAAAATGACCTCCTCCTCCACCACCACCGCTGCCCCTCCTCCACCGCCCACCACCAGCCTCCGGCGAGCCGCCGCACCCCCTCCTCCTCCTCCCCTCCTCCTCCTCTTCCTCCTCCTCCTTCTCTCTCCTCTTCTCATGAACCCTAGGCCAAACACCAACCACCGCCACCACCACGGGCCCCACCACCACCGCCACTACCCACCAGCGGACTCCCCACGCCCAATCAGGTCCGGCGCCCCCTTCCCCCTCCTCAATTCCGACCGTGGGCCCCACATGGCCAATATCCCCCTTTTCACCAAAAATCCCGTTTTTGCATAAAAGTCCCTGACCGTTTTTCGTCAATAACTCTCAAACCGTGTACTTTTGGCCAAAGTCCCTCAAGAACAAAGTCGTAGAGCACGAAATTCTCTTCAATTTGGCTATATGGAAGTCGTGTTTTGGAGTTCGGAGCTGCCCGGAAAACGTGTTTAAAGTCAGCTGTCCGGAAGCGGCAAAATTCGTGTACTTTCGCGGATTCTGGCGAATTGGAGCATTTTCGGCAAAAAGTTCCTTAGGCGAAAGTTGTTCAGAATGGCGTGCTTGTGCTAGAAAAAAAGGTGGATTGAAGATTTGAATTTGTATGCGAAGTCTGGAGCTCGAACAACAATTCAGCAGTTCAGAAAAGGCGTTGGAAAAAAAAGTGAGTTTTCTCCGCTTTAAAGCTTCTATGATTTTTGACATATGAAGTTAATAAAAATACGATTTTTATGTTATAGAGATGATAAAAATATGATTTTTACATTATAGAAGTATTAAAGATTTGATCTTTATTATGTAAAAGGAGCAAAGATGTGATTTTTATATAAGTGGCGATATAAAAATATAATCTTTATTATATGAACACCGTTGTAAAAATAGAATTTTTATCTATATAGTAGTAGTATAAAAATGTGATTTTTATATACATAGGAACAATATAAAAATGTGATTTTTATATACATGGCAACAATATAAAAATGTGATTTTTATATATGTAGTGACTACGGACGATGAAAGTGACAAAAGGCGAGAACGACGAAGATTTCAACATAAGAAGAGTCGTGGCATTTGGTTTAGCTAGTCGGTGAGAACTACTCACTCTAAATTCTCTTTTTCTAGTTGTATATATATATATATGCTAGGATGCAGACGGTGCTAAGTAGCATCCGACACCCGTCATCCACAGACCATGGATGGCTTGCTTGTTAAATTGTTTGGTTGAGTAGTTGGTTAGTTTAATTGGTTGGAATTGAATTGTTTGGTGAAATGGAATGGATTTGATTGATGTGTGAATGACGTAGGCCTTCACTAGACCGGGGATAAGGCTAGGCCTCGTCCCGTTTCTAGTATCGTGCCGTTATGCCGCCGAAATTTTCTAAAATATGTTAGAAAAATAAAAATATCATTTTTATTGAGTAAATGAACTGAATAAAAATTCATGTGTTAAAATAAAATATTTTATCGTTAAAAATATAGTTTTTAACGTGAAAGTGAATAAAATAAAATATTCATTTACAAACCGGACGGTTTGTTTATGTACACTTATTTGAAGGACATTGATTGGGACGATAAATTTTACACATCGCCCAACTACACAAATAATATTCATTGTTTGTTGATTTGAAACCCCACACGGGTGTTGGGATGATATTTGGCGTACACTAATCCCAATTATTTAATTATTGTGGATCGATTGATCGACAGACTGTGTAAGCGTCGATTATTTATATTTGATGCTTATGCAGTTGTGTGATGTACTTTGGATGATGGTTGATTGTTTATCAATGCTATTATATACATGTGTTGTATGGAATCCATATAATTAACGTTATATGGTGATTGATTGGGCCTCATTCCAATCGAGACAACAATGAATATTATAAAAGAAAATTCATGTGTTGAATATAAAAATAGTCATGTGTTGACAATGTTCATGTGTTGAGTGAAATATTTTATACAATGAAATTTACATCTTTATCATATTTAAAATTAGAACTACTTTACGGTTGAAGTCTAATTGAAAATCAAACGATAGATACCATAGTTTTATAAAATATTTTACATAACAAAAATAGTGATGTGTTGACAGTACTCATGTGTTGAGATTAGTCGTGGGTTGAAAGGAATATAGATTCATGTGTTGAATAGAATAAATATTCATTTGTTGAATAGGATCACGAATTTATTGAAATATTAATAATTTGTGTAAAATCATAATATGTGAATCGGAAAGAACTGGGGTGAAAAACTCCACATTTGAAAAGATAAAAATAGATTTTTGTCGAAATGAACTAGTTTTGAACTAGAATTAAAATCAATTTATTTGTGAAATAAATAAATTGAATTTGAAAGTGATTTTAAAAATAATCAATATTCCCAATACGTGGATTGGACTGGAGTTGAATCGAAATTATCTTCGGGATATTTCGATGTTGGATTTCGTGACTATACAGATATTGTTATGGGAATTTGAAAGATATATTTTATATCGTTATTTCCAATACGATATATGTTGGTTTCAGAATTTGATATTGAATATAAGCCGATATATTTTCTATTCAGGGCCTTGTATTTAATATCAAATGTGATTTGGGTTTGTCGTGAATCGTGTTTTAGAAGACATTGGTTCTTTAACCCAGTTAAAGACATAATATTGATTTTTGAAAAGAATTAAAACTAAGTGAAGTTTCAATGAATCTTTAATTAGATTAAAAATGTGAATTGATAATTTAAATTATCAAATCTGAAAGGTGATCGAAAATGGAGTACCACCAGTTTTGCTCCAAAGCGATAGTTAAATCTTTAATTAGATTTGAACGTGAAATGGTAATTAATTTTACCGATAACACCGTGGTGTTAGATGTGGAGTATTACCAGTTTTCTCCATGGGATATATAGGTTGGGATTGGGAAATAAAATAAATAATTACTTCGGTGTGGTTCGTTAATCCCGACTAGTTTGAAATGATATCCAAAGGAAGATTATAGGATAAATTTAGAAGAATTTATCTTGGATAAAATTTATGGGAACCTTTCCCTAAGAATGTGATTTTGTGAATAAAAGAATATTCTGAATTGGAATGAGGCATTCGTTGTGTTTGTGTAACATTTGTTAATTATATACGTGGGTTATTCAGAAAGGCCGGGTTATACCCATTCTGAATGACCGATTCGACGAGAAGTCGAAGATGAAGACGGTGGTTGAAGACCGGAAGTCTTCACATCGTTTGGGTGATTACTGATGATCTCGATTGGGCTGTACACCCAAGATGAGGGAAACAGTTGGTGATCGTCCAGACGTACTTGGAGATGGATGGATATGCGAGGAAAGTGCCTCCGGATTCGTTCAGACCCAGAACGAACTTGTAAATGGATTGTGTGTCTGACACTGCATTTTATTCTGTGTTGATTGATCTCTATTAAATACACATCTGGTTGGCGGCGAAGAATTTATTCTCTTGCTTAACGCCCTTCTCTGAGACGTACGAGCTCAGAGGTTGTATATCGATGGACATCAGTCGCATGGAGTGAATTGCCTGTGTGGCACGCGTAAGTGGCAATTGATCAAGGCTTCTGTTGAAAAGCAAAGTCTTGTGGTTGATGATCAAAGCACGGCCTGTGTGGCGTAGCTTTGTGTATAACGTGAATTCGCGAGCCTCACACCTCGGTATGAGTCAAAAACGAGAGACGGACCGCTGGGAGAGCACGACGTTTCTTTCTAGCTAGGGTGGTGTCAGTGACCTACCAGCCCTGACATTTATATACTTTTGACCTGTGTGGTTGTTGGATACGAGGCGCCTCGGATATAGGTCTGTAAGGACCGGGAAACGTGTGTTCAGGAATTGCCAATCCTCAAAAGTAAGAGAGGACCGGCCCAGCCGATTCCAAGGATCAAAGTGGGGTCCTGGGACATTTGCTAGAGTGTCTCGAACGCGGAGAGGAGCTTGCCCCTTGCCTCGACTCATGATGGAATCCAATTTCCAATACGTGTGTTTCGGTTTTATTTGTAGAACCTAGTATGGCGACATAGTGGTATGGGTCATTCATGCCGCCTATGATTGATATTTATGATTTGAATTGTTTTGACACTATACACTTATAGTAATATCAAAATAATGTGTTTTAAACGTATCAAGCATGTTTTGGCTGTTATAAGGTAAAAACCCTATCCTCCGGCTTGCGTTGCATTGTGTGATGGGACCTGGGTCTTATAACAGCTTCATTTTTCTTTATTTAGCATTGCGCTGTCTGTTTTATGCACTGGTATTCTTGGGAGGAAACCCGTTCCGTGTTATATGTCGTGGTCCCTTGATTTACCTAACTTTAAAAATAAAGATTAATAACTGTTTTAGTTCTCACACCAGTCACATGACTGACCTGGAGTTTATTGTTTTAACCTAAACTCTGGGTGCCCCTATTTTCCACACGGGCAGCTAGTAGTTTTGGTTTTGCAGATTTATATTCACAGGGTCCTGATTTACAGCTGGAATGATGCTCGGAAAGCTCTGTATCCGTGTATTACTTTCAGTTGTGTTTTGTATTATTTCCCGTTGCTATGTAATTTATTGTAATCTCTGATATTTATCGAATGTAATTTATTCATTTATACTCTGTATATTCTTGTATCTGATGGAATTGTTGTAATAACAATGAAATGTTCTTCTGTATCCGTTCTATTTTGTCTTGTCCTCAATTCTATCCGTGCTTTCCTTCACGGGGAAGTTCGGGTCGTCTCAGTTTGGTATCAGAGCTTTGGTTTACAGAGCTCGAGAACAAGACACATTAGAACCATACGAAAGAATTCATCAGATATTGGATTAGTAATTTCCAATTAGAATGACTCGTTAGAGATAGGATCAGAAGTGTCCTAGAACGAGTGTGAAGAGTATATTTTTTTCAAATGAAAACAATTTGTTTTTAAAATTCAAATCGTTTTATACGTATTTGAATATTTATTTATTTTGAATATGGACAATCGAGTATATATAGATTTCGCGTATACGCGTCATGAACGTATAGTCGAAGTTTTAATATACTGGATAGATATAGAGTCACATTCTAGACACCCGGGGATAATTCTGGTGATGTGGCCACATCATCAGTATTTATATTCGTGTTTCGAAGGTGTGATATCTATATATTTCCATTAGGCTGGTGTGAGAACCAAAACTACTATAGTTAGAATACATTGTTGTGAATTGGCATCAAAAACACGATTTTTGACTATATATCAAAATTATGAATTTGAAACTTTAATCCACTAATTGATTGATGTTTGTGTTGTTTGTTTATTTGTTTGCTAATTTTTAACCATTTAGCCTAAATTGAATCACATATTGAATTATATTGAAAATTGGTCACATTTGCTTGCGTATACATATACTTACATTGGACAGGTCATAGCAAGGAGGCTAGAGCAGAGAATAAAATTTGTTTGCCCGACAAATAGGTACATATTTACTATATAATTTACTGTTTTGTTTGGGTGATGATGATTTTATGAGCCTATTGGCTAGCCGCTTGGCTTTTTCTTTTTCTTTTTGAGATCAGAAGGCCTATATGGCAATTTCGGGATTTTCCCGTGCTCCCCGTACAAAGGAGGTTATGGCGAAATTTTTCGAAAATTTAGGGTGTTAGCCAAATTTTTGAAAATTTGAAAATTCTCGGAAACTGAAAAGTTAGAGAATGGAAGCCAGATCGAACGTAGAGTTGATTAATCAAACCACTTTCGACTTTGTTCCTTTTCGGGGACGAAAAGTTTTAAGTAGGGGAGATTGTAATAACCCGGAAAATCTGGGCCAGTTTAAAATTTTTATTTTGGCAATTTTAGTGAATTTTGAACATTTAAAATAGATTATTTTAAATAATATCGACGAGAAATTTATTTTGAATAGACTTCGACGTATATATTATATACGTCGTCGTTAGAATATAATAATTATATATAATTATAAAAGGAATTGAAAATGGCGCGGTAGTTCGATAATTCGATTTCAAACTTCAATTGAATGTACCGGGTGCAAAACAATTCGGATTTTAGCGAAACTGAAAATATAGAATCAAATTGATAATATCTTTCCAACGAATTCGAAAAATCGAAATTTCATAGCGGGAATCAAAAGTTATGCCCAGTTGAAAATTCAGAATAGTCGCTATGTAAATTATACATGGCGCCAAAAAGTCATATTTTGCATACGGATGAATTTGGACTCGAAACCACTTCCATTGAGTTCAAAATGCCGTTTAGAACTCCGAAAAGTATAAGCTTCGATGTATTCCGATATCCGGAATAGTGGCTATGGGCTGGAGTTGTTCGGTTAACAATACATAGCCCTTAAAAAGTGAAATTTTGCATACGAGCTCAGAATTAGACGAGATAAATTTTTATGGATTCATAATGACAAATCATTGTTGAGTTCCAAATGGCGCGTCGAACGGAGTCAGTATGTGACCGTGCGAGCTAAAACAGTTCAGGGTAAAGCGGGTAGTCATTTCACAAAGGAACATTATTGATACGACCTCGGAATTCAATTCTACTTTTTTTTCTAGATTCGTATCATCTAATAATGGTTAAATCCAAGAGGGCATGATTTTTGAAGTTAGCATGTGAGCGTGCGAGAAGAAAATGTGCGCCAAAATCGCATTTTTGGAGCTTATCTGAGCATTTTTGTGATTTTTAACGGACGTTCAAACGAACTCGGAATTCGACGAAACTTATTTTGTTGGACTCGTCTTCACGTCTACTATCTCGTGTCCAAAATCCGTGGCCATCGGAGATCGCTAGCGTTCGGGCGATACGCGAGAAACTAGCATATAATCACTTTTCCTCCTTTTCTATTTCATAAATTCACTTTTCCTCCTTCCTCCACAAAAACTCAAAAATGGCCTCCTCCTCCACCACCACCGCTGCCCCTCCTCCACCGCCCACCACCAGCCTCCGGCGAGCCGCCGCACCCCCTCCTCCTCCTCCCCTCCTCCTCCTCTTCCTCCTCCTCCTTCTCTCTCCTCTTCTCATGAACCCTAGGCCAAACACCAACCACCGCCACCACCACGGGCCCCACCACCACCGCCACTACCCACCAGCGGACTCCCCACGCCCAATCAGGTCCGGCGCCCCCTTCCCCCTCCTCAATTGCGACCGTGGGCCCCACATGGCCAATATCCCCCTTTTCACCAAAAATCCCGTTTTTGCATAAAAGTCCCTGACCGTTTTTCGTCAATAACTCTCAAACCGTGTACTTTTGGCCAAAGTCCCTCAAGAAAAAAGTCGTAGAGCACGAAATTCTCTTCGATTTGGCTATATGGAAGTCGTGTTTTGGAGTTCGGAGCTACCCGGAAAACGTGTTTAAAGTCAGCTGTCCGGAAGCGGCAAAATTCGTGTACTTTCGCGGATTCTGGCGAATTGGAGCATTTTCGGCAAAAAGTTCCTTAGGCGAAAGTTGTTCAGAATGGCGTGCTTGTGCTAGAAAAAAAGATGGATTGAAGATTTGAATTTGTATGTGAAGTCTGGAGCTCGAACAACAATTCAGCAGTTCAGAAAAGGCGTTGGAAAAAAAGTGAGTTTTCTCCGCTTTAAAGCTTCTATGATTTTTGACATATGAAGTTAATAAAAATATGATTTTTATGTTATAGAGATGATAAAAATATGATTTTTACATTATAGAAGTATTAAAGATTTGATCTTTATTATGTAAAAGGAGCAAAGATGTGATTTTTATATAAGTGGCGATATAAAAATATAATCTTTATTATATGAACACCGTTGTAAAAATAGAATTTTTATCTATATAGTAGTAGTATAAAAATGTGATTTTTATATACATAGGAACAATATAAAAATGTGATTTTTATATTCATGGCAACAATATAAAATTGTGATTTTTATATATGTAGTGACTACGGACGGTGAAAGTGACAAAAGGCGAGAACGACGAAGATTTCTACATAAGAAGAGTCGTGGCGTTTGGTTTAGCTAGTCGGTGAGAACTACTCACTCTAAATTCTCTTTTTCTAGTTATATATATATATATATATATATATATATATATATATATGTGCTAGGATGCAGACGGTGCTTAGTAGCACCCGACACCCGTCATCCACAGACCATGGATGGCTTGCTTGTTAAATTGTTTGGTTGAGTAGTTGGTTAGTTTATTTGGTTGGAATTGAATTGTTTGGTGAAATGGAATGGATTTGATTGATGTGTGAATGGCGTGGGCCTTCACTAGACCGGGGATAAGGCTAGGCCTCGTCCCGTTTCTAGTATCGTGCCGTTATGCCGCCGAAATTTTCTAAAATATGTTAGAAAAATAAAAATATCATTTTTATTAAGTAAATGAACTGAATAGAAATTCATGTATTAAAATAAAATATTTTATCGTTAAAAATATAGTTTTTAACGTGGAAGTGAATAAAATAAAATATTCATTTACAAACTGGACGGTTTGTTTATGTACACTTATTTGAAGGACATTGATTGGGACGATAAATTTTACACATCGCCCAACTGCACAAATAATATTCAGTGTTTGTTGATTTGAAACCCCACACGGGTGTTGGGATGATATTTGGCGTACACTAATCCCAATTATTTAATTATTGTCGATCGATTGATCGACAGACTGTGTAAGCGTCGATTATTTATATTTGATGCTTATGTAGTTGTGTGATGCAATTTGGATGATGGTTGATTGTTTATCAATGCTATTATATACATGTGTTGTATGGAATCCATATAATTAACGTTATATGGTGATTGATTGGGCCTCATTCCAATCGGGACAACAATGAATATTATAAAAGAAAATTCATGTGTTGAATATAAAAATAGTCATGTGTTGACAATGTTCATGTGTTGAGTGAAATATTTTATACAATGAAATTTACATCTTTATCATATTTAAAATTAGAACTACTTTACGGTTGAAGTCTAATTGAAAATCAAACGATAGATACCATAGTTTTATAAAATATTTTACATAACAAAAATAGTGATGTGTTGACAGTACTCATGTGTTGAGATTAGTCGTGGGTTGAAAGGAATATAGATTCATGTGTTGAATAGATTAAATATTCATTTGTTGAATAGGATCACGAATTTATTGAAATATTAATAATTTGTGTAAAATCATAATATGTGAATTGGAAAGAACTGGGGTGAAAAACTCCACATTTGAAAAGATAAAAATAGATTTTTGTCGAAATGAACTAGTTTTGAACTAGAATTAAAATCAATTTATTTGTGAAATAAATAAATTGAATTTGAAAGTGATTTTAAAAATAATCAATATTCCCAATACGTGGATTGGACTGGAGTTGAATCGAAATTATCTTCGGGATATTTCGATGTTGGATTTCGTGACTATACAGATATTGTTATGGGAATTTGAAAGATATATTTTATATCGTTATTTCCAATACGATATATGTTGGTTTCAGAATTTGATATTGAATATAAGCCGATATATTTTCTATTCAGGGCCTTGTATTTAATATCAAATGTGATTTGGGTTTGTCGTGAATCGTGTTTTAGAAGACATTGGTTCTTTAACCCAGTTAAAGACATAATATTGATTTTTGAAAAAAATTAAAACTAAGTGAAGTTTCAATGAATCTTTAATTAGATTAAAAATGTGAATTGATAATTTAAATTATCAAATCTGAAAGGTGATCGAAAATGGAGTACCACCAGTTTTGCTCCAAAGCGATAGTTAAATCTTTAATTAGATTTGAACGTGAAATGGTAATTAATTTTACCGATAACACCGTGGTGTTAGATGTGGAGTATTACCAGTTTTCTCCATGGGATATATAGGTTGGGATTGGGAAATAAAATAAATAATTACTTCGGTGTGGTTCGTTAATCCCGACTAGTTTGAAATGATATCCAAAGGAAGATTATAGGATAAATTTAGAAGAATTTATCTTGGATAAAATTTATGGGAACCTTTCCCTAAGAATGTGATTTTGTGAATAAAAGAATATTCTGAATTGGAATGAGGCATTCGTTGTGTTTGTGTAACATTTGTTAATTATATACGTGGGTTATTCAGAAAGGCCGGGTTATACCCATTCTGAATGACCGATTCAACGAGAAGTCGAAGATGAAGATGGTGGTTGAAGACCGGAAGTCTTCACATCGTTTGGGTGATTACTGATGATCTCGATTGGGCTGTACACCCAAGATGAGGGAAACAGTTGGTGATCGTCCAGACGTACTTGGAGATGGATGGATATGCGAGGAAAGTGCCTCCGGATTCGTTCAGACCCAGAACGAACTTGTAAATGGATTGTGTGTCTGACACTGCATTTTATTCTGTGTTGATTGATCTCTATTAAATACACATCTGGTTGGCGGCGAAGAATTTATTCTCTTGCTTAACGCCCTTCTCTGAGACGTACGAGCTCAGAGGTTGTATATCGATGGACATCAGTCGCATGGAGTGAATTGCCTGTGTGGCACGCGTAAGTGGCAATTGATCAAGGCTTCTGTTTGTAACACCCCACGTCCATTAATGTCACTCACAAAGGGAATGCATTAACTTCCATGGAGGTTTTAAGTGAATATAGAACAGTAAAATTACAACAAGACAGATATAAAATAGTACTTGGAAATTCAAAAACTTTATTTCATTGTAGCAGAAGTCAAAACATGTTTGATTACATCATAACACCATATTCAATGTCAAGTACAATATCTATCTTGATAAAACAAGTACATAATCCCATTACATGAATAGCCATTAAAAAGAAAGATAACAAGCTGGACTTTACTTCAGCAGTCCAAGCTTTCCAGAAGATAAGCGATCCAACTAGACTCCACTAGAACTTGGCCCAACCTGCGGACCTGAAGGGAGAAAAAGGATGGAAAAGAGGGGGTCAGACATAAAGTCTGGTGAATATGATAATTCTACAATACTATTACCAAAATAACTGGACTAAGGCATAAGCTGGAAAACAAGAAAATGTCTATGAAGAGCAGATTAAGGACATAGACAATCGCTAAAGGCAACGTTATAGGCGCTCCTAAATACTAAAGGATAAACACTATACTGCACCACACCAGTCACCCTAAAGATTCATCCCACTTAGCTTCACTTAGAAACTTTCCCAATGGCTTTACGTACCCCTAGCTGACTACATAGGTGCCGCCTGCCCCTATCTCCACTAGGTGTACCCTACTTCCCATTATTCGATCGGCTCCCTAACTCGTAGATACCCGTGCTGGCCCCACAGTGGGGTGTATCACTCCCCTAAAGTGGCAACCTGATACAACGGACATGCACGGCTTATACCTACACGATGCAACAACGTCTTACCTACCAGCCCGGGTCCACACACGCATATGAAACCCGTTGGACTTGCGTTGCCACCGCTCCCTGTTTTGGCCTCTTATAGTCAAACCCAGTATGCGTGTCCCGTCCTCGACTTGGGTCGAGCCCACAAAGATACGTTTTGGGATACTGGTTGACATGGGCCCCCACTATTTACCACAAGCATTCCACCTAAGCTTGTCCCCATTAGTCCATCCCACTTAACCCACTTAGTCATGTTCATTTACATGTGTGTTTGGTTAAGTCTAATCGTATTTCAAATGCCTCTAAAGGCAACCACCAGATTCCTCATGCCACCCAAGGCACCTACTTAACCCCCATGTCCCACCTTACATGATTATCTG
The DNA here is from genome assembly GCA_030737875.1 of Allium sativum. Taxonomy (NCBI): domain Eukaryota; kingdom Viridiplantae; phylum Streptophyta; class Magnoliopsida; order Asparagales; family Amaryllidaceae; genus Allium; species Allium sativum. The sequence continues at coordinate 312,746,575 of CM060922.1, read as the reverse complement.
GTTAAGTATTTCTTAGTTCATTAAGGCCATAACCTCATAAAGACCTCTCACATTAGACTGGCATTTATGGCAGCTGGATTTGCCGGGTGGGTCCGGGCAGTCTTACACCATAAAAGAGTCTAACCTCGTGTCTTTACAACTGTTATGCTTTAGTTTGGGCCTAGGACCTCTCACATTGGGCCGACATTTGTGACTACTGGATTTGCCGGGCGGGTCCGGGCAGGTTTACATCACAAACGGGTCCAACCTCGTGTCCTAAGCATTGATTATTTATAATAATCCACTTTCCCCCAATTTTAATAATTCCCTACTTGAATTATTAATTACTTCCTATTTTTAACAATGTCCATAATTGACTCAATTATGGACATCCATTCATGGTATGCAAAATCTTACAAAATTGCACCCAATTTATTAATTCCTAATATTACCCCTACCCCACGTTTGAACGTTTATTCGCAAAATATATGTTAGACTCGAATAGCCTAACTCATAGCATAAAAGAGATTATCATAATAACAACATGTATATGTGACCAAATGAATCATAATAAGGGGTGAAACTTGCATATGTCCAACTTGCATAGATTATACATGTCATGGACCTAAAGGTGTCAACTTGTTCAAAATTCACCTAATATGATCTCAATCAATTTTCATAAACTTACATATGAACATGTGTGAATCAACATCATCTAATTTTTTTAACAACATGGTTTTATATGGGTACACCTAACTCAATAGGCAAATTCCCATAAACAAGATCCCTTTAAATTAAGAAAAAAAAACATAACTTTAAGCATGATCCAACAACATGATTTTTCAACATAATATAGCATGATTTATAACATGGCATAGTATGATAGTATAACATAGCTTGACATGATTCTCAACATAGCACGACATAGCATAAGAGAATTTACAACATAGCATGACATAGCATATATAATTTACATCATACGACAACATAATAACATAATAAGAGATCCACAATATATAGAATTTACAATTACAAATCACATCACTTTCTTGTGATCCATTCATAACTGAGTCAAATTAGTTTGTAATAGTCTTGTGAGAATCATCATACTCACCAACAAAAGAAAAGAATTAGAGAAAGAGTTCTTTGGTTTGATTTGTTTTGTTGAGAAGAATTTAGTTGTAGTAGATTAGGCTTCCTCTTCTTTGTTTGTGACGGCTATGCTGAACTCCATGGCAGCAGCATGACGGTAGCTCTTATAATTTTACAAGTGATTTAGGTTTAGGGTCTACCCACTTATTTATAGATTTTAGAATGCATTTAGGCCATTAGATTTAACCTAGAAATAACCGCAGCCGTTCAGACAAGATGGGGTTTATCTTGTTGACTCAGCAATGAGTCAGAAGTGACTCAGCAAACACTCAGCATATTAATAAACTTCTATTCATGTCATAAATATATATATTTTTTCTACAATGTACATATTAGATACATCCCCCTTTACTTATTATTGTTTTTATATACATATTAGATACATCCCCTCTCTTACACACTTATTAATATTTTTATATTCATATTAGATACATCCCCTCTCTTACACACTTATTAATATTTTTATATTCATATTAGATACATCCCCTCTCTTACACACTTATTAATATTTTTATATTCATATTAGATACATCCCCTTTCTTACACACTTATTAATATTTTAGCAACTTTAGTGTTAATAGAAAATTCGGGGTGTTACATTCTCCCCTCCTTTTAGGATTTCGTCCCCGAAATCTTCAAGTCTGGAAGAATGTATATCCTACCATCCAAACGTCCATCTACTCATCCATCATACACAGGCATCCATTGTCCTTAAAAGACTTCTAATGCTTTATGATCATATGCAAAGTGTGTGTACATGTCCTTACCTAATGCGAAATCAGGCGGTCTACTGATTCAGTTGACCTCCTTAATGCAAATTATGTAAGTGTCATGAATCCATTATGTATGCAAAAGATCCTAATTGCGTACATACTACTTCTATATGCGTGCACACCCATTCAACCGAATGCAGCATCCATATGATGGTACAACCATTATACATCCATTAAACTAAATACATCCATATATATGCAATATGCAATATGAAGTGACTGAGCCGATCTAGTGCCTAAAGTGTGTGTATATATGCATCCACGAGCAACCACTAGCAAACACTTGCATCCATTTTGCATCCATCATACATAACATGTCTCAAACACATGTTTCAACCATAGGATTATCCTAACTAAAGGTCAAAGATACTGATGAGAGGACATACTAAAGATAAGATAAGATGAGCTAAGCGATAAAGGAGAAATTAAAAGACATACCCTCAAAAAGAAAAGGGTACAACGAACGCATCTTCTCTTCCGTCTCCCAAGTTGCGTTGCTCTCATCATCTCCCCATTGCACTTTAACCAGTCTGACCTCTCGATTCCTCAACTTTTTGATCTCCGACCCAAGAATGCATGTAGGAGCTCGTCTAATTGTTGCATCACGCTCTATTTCCACCTCTTTAAGCAAGCTCGGCTCTACCACCTCCGCGGTCTTGTGCAAACACTTCCTCAAATGTGATACATGGAATACGTCGTGTACTCCACTAAGTTTCTCAGGCAACTCCACCCTATATGCCATCTTCCCAATCCTGTCTTTTACAGGAACGGCCCTACAAACCTTGGTGCTAATTTCCCCACGGACCCAAAGCGAACAACATTCTGTAACGGAGATACTTTGATAAAAACCATGTCCCCAATGTCAAACTCAAGATCTGTCCTCCTCTTATCAGCATACGATTTCTGCCTATCTTGTGCTGCTTTCATCCTCCTTCGAATCAACTCAATCTTTTCCGAGGTTTCCCTAACCATATCAGGCCCAAGTAGGATTTTATCGGTAGATTCCCACCAACATGTAGGCGAACGGCAAGGCCTTCCATAAAGAGCTTCGAAAGGTGCCATGCCAATACTAGACTGAAAGCTATTATTATATGTGAATTCTACTAACGGAAGGTGCTCTTCCCATGTACCCCCAAAGTCTAGGATACAAAGCCTTAAAAGATCCTCTAGAATGCGATTCACCCTCTCGGTCTGGCCGTCTGTCTGAGGATGATATGCGGTGCTCAAACATAGCTGAGTCCCTACCACCTCTTGTAAACTCTTCCAAAATTCGCTAGTAAAGATGGGGTCACGGTCGCTTACTATACTAGAAGGAATACCGTGCAAACGAACTATCTCCTTAATGTATACAGAAGCCAACCACGGAGCAGTCCTCTTACTTTTCACGGGAATAAAATGGCCGCTTTTAGTAAGTCTATCTACTATAACCCAAATCCCCGTGTTACCTTTCCTTGATCTTGGTAATCCATCCACAAAATCCATTGAGATGCTTTCCCATTTCCATAGTGGAACTTCTAATGGGTGAAGCAACCCACCGGGTTTCTTTTGTTCTGCTTTAACTCGTTGGCACACCAAGCATCTAGCGACGTACTCGGCCACATCCTTTTTCATACCGGCCCAAAAGAAAACCCGCTTCATATCTTTGTACATCTTATCCCCGCCGGGATGAATGGTCATTTTTGAGCGATGAGCATCATCAAGAATGGCCTTCCTTAAGTCTTCGTCTTGTGGTACACAAAGTCTATTATCCCTTCGTAACCAACCCTTATCGTCTAGGGTGTACCTACGAAGATGGCTTGACGACTCCCCCCTTTGAGCTTTTCTACTATCTCAACCAACTGTGGGTCGTCTCGTTGTGCCTCACCAACCCGTCCTAGAAGTGTAGGTCTAACCTCCAAGGATGCTAACAGACCGGGTACTAAGTCAACGGAGGGTCTAAAGTCAAACATAGAGATGAATTCTAAGCTTTGTCGTTCAACAAACAACGGACTCAAGGACAACCTTTTCCTACTTAAGGCGTCTGCCACCACGTTACCCTTGCCCGGGGTATATGCTATTTCAAAATCGTAGGAGGCTAAGAATTCCATCCACCGTTGCTGCCTTAAATTCAAATCCTTCTGAGAGAATAAGTATTTTAATGATTTGTGGTCAGTGAACAGTTCGAATTTCTCACCAAGAAGATAGTGACGCCAAGACTTAAGCGCGAAAACAATTGCGGCTAGCTCTAAGTCATGCGTGGGGTAATTCTTTTCATGAACCCTCAACTGCCTTCCACCATAGGCTATTACTCTTCCCTCTTGCATGAGGACCGCGCCAAGTCCCGTCCCACAAGCATCAGTATAGATGGTAAACGGTTTATTCCCGTCTGGCAGCACTAAGACTGGGGCTGAAGTTAAGGCTCTCTTTAAACGTTGGAACGCATCATCGCAATCTTTGTCCCACGTAAAAACCAGGTTCTTCTTCGTTAACCGTGTTAATGGAGCTGATATTTTTGCGAAGTCTTTGATAAACTTCCTATAATAGCCAGCCAACCCCAAGAAACTTCTTACTTCGGTTGCATTTTTAGGGACCTTCCAATCTTGGATGGCCACCACCTTTGCGGGATCCACTGCTATCCCTTCTTTGGAAACCACGTGCCCTAAGAACCGTACTTCCTTCCTCCAGAAGTGACACTTAGAAAATTTTGCCTTAAGGTTATGCGCTCGAAGGGTTTCCAACACTTCCCTAAGATGTAGGGAGTGCTCTTCTTTATTCTTAGAAAAGACTAAGATGTCATCCACAAAGACTACCACGAATTTGTTAAGGTATTCCCTAAACACCCTACTCATCAAATCAACAAAATATGCAGGGGCGTTTGTCAAACCAAAGGGCATCACTAGCCATTAATAGAATCCGTCAGGAGTCCTAAAAGCAGTCTTATCTATACTATCCTCAGCCACTCTCAGTTGATGAAAGCCAGTGGCTAAGTCCAACTGCGAAAACACTGAGGCGCCAACTAACTGATCAAAGAGATCGTCAATCCTCGGCAGTGGGTGTCGGTTCTTTTTAGTAAGCTTGTTTAGTTCTCTATAGTCCATACAAAGTCTAAGAGACCCATCCGCCTTTGTGGCAAAAACTACTGGAGCACCCCACTCCGATATACTACGTCTTATGAACCCCTTCTCAAGCAACTCCTTTACTTGCTTATTGAGTTCCCTCCTTTCACGAGGAGCCATGTGGCGCACTGGCAAAGATACAGGTTTAGCATTATCCACAAGATAAATTCGAAAGTCTATCTCCCGCTTTGGAGGTAAGCCCTTCACCTCCTCAAACACATCCGGATATTCCCGGACCACTTCTACCGATCGCAGGTTCTCTACAGACGCGTCAAGCGATTCAAGATAACTTAGCATAACGGAATTTATGGGATTACAAAAGATGTCGAGAGCATTACCAAGGCGAGTCACAAGCCTAACTACTCTCCTTTCACAATCAAGAATGGCCCTATTTCTAGACAACCAATCCATTCCTAAAATTAGCCCATAGCCCGTGAAGCCCAATACATAAGCATCACATCTAAATTCAACGCTAAGTATAGAGATTTTCAAATCCAAACATATCATGGTCAAATGAGCCGAACCCCCAATTGGATATGAAACGACCAAGGGATCCTCTACTAAACTGGTGTTCAAGTGTAGTGATTCAACTAATGATGCAGAGATAAACGAATGAGATGCGCCAGAATCGAATAAGGTACGGACAGGATGATCAAATAGAAAAACTAAGCTGTCAACAGAAATTGTTCTACCTCTTTCTTGCAGCGGTGGGGCCGCAATAGCCTGAACTTGCCCCCTTGCCTGCCCTGGTGCCATAAGAGCCTGCACCTGTCCTCCCGAGGTAGACCCTGCCCTCTGCCCCTTCTTTGGACAGTCCTTCACTAAATGTCCTGCATCTCCACAATGAAAACAACCAGTCTTCTTTTTCTTTCTACAATCTTTGCTGAGATGGCCAGGCGTCCCACAATTGAAGCATTTCTTCTTCCCTTTGCCATTATTGTTTTTACCACCCTTCTTATTTTGCTGTTGGGGTTTCTTCTGATCCCCTTTCTTTTCAACTGCCTTATCCTCATGCATAAGTGCCATTTCTACTAGCTTTTCAAAGGTGGCTCCCATAGGGATGTGGGTCATAGCCAACCCTTGCAACGGTTCATTCAAGCCTCTAACGAACCTCAAAGCTTTCTTCTCTGGCGTGTTCACCAACTCCAAGCCAAACCTTGCTAACTGATTAAATTTATTGACATATTCCTTTACTGATGAGCTCCCTTGCTTTAGTGCCAGGAATTTTTCCATATTTAAGTTCTCCTCTGCCCTTGAAAGAAACTTTGCCTCAAACCTTCGTCTGAAATCCGCCCATGAATCAACTGGACGTTCCCCGTTAGTGACCTCCCACCAAAACGAGGCCTCTCCCTTCATTAACCAAGCAGCTAAACGGACTTTCCTCCCATCTTCCACTTCAAAGATATCCAACAATTCCTCAGTCTCCTTAAGCCAATCTCTGGCCTCCACAAACGTCTCAGTCCCTTGAAAAGTTTTTCCTCCCATAGCCTTGAATTCCTTGCACGTCTTTGCAAAAGTGTCAACACGAGGAGGAGGAGGAATGGGTGCAACTAGGGGTGGAGGAGTATCCGCTGGGCCTGCAGTGGTGGCCCTAGCCTCCAAGTATCTCCTAAACCACCCTGGAATCGTCACACCTTCCGGGAGATTAAGATCTTCAGCCATGCTGAAACGAAAAAGGAAAGATTCAAAATGGAGAATTCGAAAGATAAAGATAAGGATATGGCTATTTGGGATTATGTTTTTCATAAAAACTCTCTTTAAATAACATGTTTTTTTTTTTGAAAGCACTTCTTCCAAAAATACTTTAGAGAAAAAAAAAAATTCTAGATTTTTTTTTATCTGTTCTGGTAACCTTATGCTATGATACCACGTGTAACACCCCACGTCCATTAATGTCACTCACAAAGGGAATGCATTAACTTCCATGGAGGTTTTAAGTGAATATAGAACAGTAAAATTACAACAAGACAGATATAAAATAGTACTTGGAAATTCAAAAACTTTATTTCATTGTAGCAGAAGTCAAAACATGTTTGATTACATCATAACACCATATTCAATGTCAAGTACAATATCTATCTTGATAAAACAAGTACATAATCCCATTACATGAATAGCCATTAAAAAGAAAGATGACAAGCTGGACTTTACTTCAGCAGTCCAAGCTTTCCAGAAGATAAGCGATCCAACTAGACTCCACTAGAACTTGGCCCAACCTGCAGACCTGAAGGGAGAAAAAGGATGGAAAAGAGGGGGTCAGACATAAAGTCTGGTGAATATGATAATTCTACAATACTATTACCAAAATAACTGGACTAAGGCATAAGCTGGAAAACAAGAAAATGTCTATGAAGAGCAGATTAAGGACATAGACAATCGCTAAAGGCAACGTTATAGGCGCTCCTAAATACTAAAGGATAAACACTATACTGCACCACACCAGTCACCCTAAAGATTCATCCCACTTAGCTTCACTTAGAAACTTTCCCAATGGCTTTACGTACCCCTAGCTGACTACATAGGTGCCGCCTGCCCCTATCTCCACTAGGTGTACCCTACTTCCCATTATTCGATCGGCTCCCTAACTCGTAGATACCCGTGCTTGTCCCACAGTGGGGTGTATCACTCCCCTAAAGTGGCAACCTGATACAACGGACATGCACGGCTTATACCTACACAATGCAACAACGTCTTACCTACCAGCCCGGGTCCACACACGCATATGAAACCCGTTGGACTTGCGTTGCCACCGCTCCCTGTTTTGGCCTCTTATAGTCAAACCCAGTATGCGTGTCCCGTCCTCGACTTGGGTCGAGCCCACAAAGATACGTTTTGGGATACTGGTTGACATGGGCCCCCACTATTTACCACAAGCATTCCACCTAAGCTTGTCCCCATTAGTCCATCCCACTTAACCCACTTAGTCATGTTCATTTACATGTGTGTTTGGTTAAGTCTAATCGTATTTCAAATGCCTCTAAAGGCAACCACCAGATTCCTCATTGAACCCAAGGCACCTACTTAACCCCCATGTCCCACCTTACATGATTATCTGGTTAAGTATTTCTTAGTTCATTAAGGCCATAACCTCATAAAGACCTCTCACATTAGACTGGCATTTATGGCAGCTGGATTTGCCGGGTGGGTCCGGGCAGTCTTACACCATAAAAGAGTCTAACCTCGTGTCTTTACAACTGTTATGCTTTAGTTTGGGCCTAGGGCCTCTCACATTGGGCCGACATTTGTGACTACTGGATTTGCCGGGCGGGTCCGGGCAGGTTTACATCACAAACGGGTCCAACCTCGTGTCCTAAGCATTGATTATTAATAATAATCCACTTTCCCCCAATTTTGATAATTCCCTACTTGAATTATTAATTACTTCCTATTTTTAACAATGTCCATAATTGACTCAATTATGGACATCCATTCATGGTATACAAAATCTTACAAAATTGCACCCAATTTATTAATTCCTAATATTACCCCTACCCCACGTTTGAACGTTTATTCGCAAAATATATGTTAGACTCGAATAGCCTAACTCATAGCATAAAAGAGATTATCATAATAACAACATGTATATGTGACCAAATGAATCATAATAAGGGGTGAAACTTGCATATGTCCAACTTGCATAGATTATACATGTCATGGACCTAAAGGTGTCAACTTGTTCAAAATTCACCTAATATGATCTCAATCAATTTTCATAAACTTACATATGAACATGTGTGAATCAACATCATCTAATTTTTTTAACAACATGGTTTTATATGGGTACACCTAACTCAATAGGCAAATTCCCATAAACAAGATCCCTTTAAATTAAGAAAAAAAAACATAACTTTAAGCATGATCCAACAACATGATTTTTCAACATAATATAGCATGATTTATAACATGGCATAGTATGATAGTATAACATAGCTTGACATGATTCTCAACATAGCACGACATAGCATAAGAGAATTTACAACATAGCATGACATAGCATATATAATTTACATCATACGACAACATAATAACATAATAAGAGATCCACAATATATAGAATTTACAATTACAAATCACATCACTTTCTTGTGATCCATTCATAACTGAGTCAAATTAGTTTGTAATAGTCTTGTGAGAATCATCATACTCACCAACAAAAGAAAAGAATTAGAGAAAGAGTTCTTTGGTTTGATTTGTTTTGCTGAGAAGAATTTAGTTGTAGTAGATTAGGCTTCCTCTTCTTTGTTTGTGACGGCTATGCTGAACTCCATGGCAACAGCATGACGGTAGCTCTTCTAATTTTACAAGTGATTTAGGTTTAGGGTCTACCCACTTATTTATAGATTTTAGAATGCATTTAGGCCATTAGATTTAACCTAGAAATAACCGCAGCCGTTCAGACAAGATGGGGTTTATCTTGTTGACTCAGCAATGAGTCAGAAGTGACTCAGCAAACACTCAGCATATTAATAAACTTCTATTCATGTCATAAATATATATATTTTTTCTACAATGTACATATTAGATACATCCCCCTTTACTTATTATTGTTTTTATATACATATTAGATACATCCCCTCTCTTACACACTTATTAATATTTTTATATTCATATTAGATACATCCCCTCTCTTACACACTTATTAATATTTTTATATTCATATTAGATACATCCCCTCTCTTACACACTTATTAATATTTTTATATTCATATTAGATACATCCCCTCTCTTACACACTTATTAATATTTTAGCAACTTTAGTGTTAATAGAAAATTCGGGGTGTTACACTGTTGAAAAGCAAAGTCTTGTGGTTGATGATCAAAGCACGGCCTGTGTGGCGTAGCTTTGTGTATAACGTGAATTCGCGAGCCTCACACCTCGGTATGAGTCAAAAACGGGAAACGGACCGCTGGGAGAGCACGACGTTTCTTTCTAGCTAGGGTGGTGTCAGTGACCTACCAGCCCTGACATTTATATACTTTTCACCTGTGTGGTTGTTGGATACGAGGCGCCTCGGATATAGGTCTGTAAGGACCGGGAAACGTGTGTTCAGGATTTGCCAATCCTCAAAAGTAAGAGAGGACCGGCCCAGCTGATTCCAAGGATCAAAGTGGGGTCCTGGGACATTTGCTAGAGTGTCTCGAACGTGGAGAGGAGCTTGCCCCTTGCCTCGACTCATGATGGAATCCAATTTCCAATACGTGTGTTTCGGTTTTATTTGTAGAACCTAGTATGGCGACATAGTGGTATGGGTCATTCATGCCGTCTATGATTGATATTTATGATTTGAATTGTTTTGACACTATACACTTATAGTAATATCAAAATAATGTGTTTTAAATGTATCAAGCATGTTTTGGCTATTATAAGGTAAAAACCCTATCCTCCGGCTTGCGTTGCATTGTGTGATGGGACCTGGGTCTTATAACAGCTTCATTTTTCTTTATTTAGCATTGCACTGTCTGTTTTATGCACTGGTATTCTTGGGAGGAAACCCGTTCCGTGTTATACGTCGTGGTCCCTAGATTTACCTAACTTTAAAAATAAAGATTAATAACTGTTTTAGTTCTCACACCAGTCACATGACTGACCTGGAGTTTATTGTTTTAACCTAAACTCTGGGTGCCCCTATTTTCCACACGGGCAGCTAGTAGTTTTGGTTTTGCAGATTTATATTCACAGGGTCCTGATTTACAGCTGGAATGATGCTCGGAAAGCTCTGTATCCGTGTATTACTTTCAGTTGTGTTTTGTATTATTTCCCGTTGCTATGTAATTTATTGTAATCTCTGATATTTATCGAATGTAATTTATTCATTTATACTCTGTATATTCTTGTATCTGATGGAATTGTTGTAATAACAATGAAATGTTCTTCTGTATGCGTTCTATTTTGTCTTGTCCTCAATTCTATCTGTGCTTTCCTTCACGGGGAAGTTCGGGTCGTCTCATTTGGTTTTCATTTAAATTAACTAACATGCAATTTAATTAAACATAGAAGTAAATGGTCAAACACAACAAATAATCAACTATTATAACACACAAGATAAAAAACCCAACTTATATAAAATATAAGTGGGAATAACTGAGCGAGTAAACTCACCTTAATTTGATTCATTTTCTGAAGTGATTCAGTTATAGATAAATTAAAAAGTCATTTAGTTTAACTAAAAATTTTCGTTGCCTCCATTTTTTGTCCAAATAGTTTCAAAATATAGAGTTCGTCCATACGGTCCCTACGTCTCTGGTCAGGTCCAATTCTGATAACATATGCATGAAATATAAATATTATAAGTTAATGGTTAGATTATAATAATTAATTTATTAATTATTATTCGACATTTTAATTACATTGGACTATGGTTATAACCGATCAGTTATCCTCCTACCCTTTAGTACATGCGAACTTAGCTGACTTCATTCAACAAACCTACGCATGAATATAAATTCACGGATTTATTTATTTAATATAGTTAACCTTAAATTATAAAATTTATAAATCTCTGATTACCGTTTAAGTTCATAACAAAGCCGGTGAAGTTATAACCCTCCTTACATCGTTCCATTATTGCACATCCTCCCAGTGCAACACTAACTCCACTGTGCTATTTTCATTCCTGATATCAACAACCATCACACTATCTCCATTTATTAAAAAGTGCCCAACTTGTATACTGTGACTTTAAAAAAAAAAATCTCCAACTAACCTGCTCCTTCAAAAACGTTCCCACTACTTTCTATTCTTCATTCTTCTTATTGTCCATAATACTGCTCGTTATTTTCGTCACGTCATTTGTATTGATCACCAGCTTCATTCAAAAATAACTCACCGCCCTTTTTCACTGCTAGACCTTTTGTAGTCAACTTCCCAAACCCTGGCCACAGTCTCCGATCTAACGCCTCCAGGCGATAAGCATAACCCCCATCTTCCTTTGATCCAGATGCCGCCTCGCCTGGTGACTTCGTTCGCTCGCAAACCCCACAAAACCAATGCCTATTTCGAGAACCATTCTGACCTATATCGTGAATGGAAAGCGATCGTCACTATTCAGAAGGTGGAGGTCGATGAGCTCAACAGTTATTCTATTAGAGAATTTCGATTTTGACTTGTAAATGAGAAGATTTGGAGGAGCGATAGTCAAGGCTTTTCAACCGTTCATGTATTAGGGTGGCAGCCAAACAAATGGTTGACCAGCAGAAACAATTTGACGCGCAAAAATTAGGTTTCGGATGGAGTATTTATACATGAGGGTTCAATATTTTATTATTAAATTTACTTAGCCATGAAGTATCGTATAGAAACAACATCATACGATCTCCAATTTTTACAAACAAATGTAATCCTAACATAGAAAAATATTCTAAATCCAATGAGACAAGTTTCATCGTATTTCGAGGTCGTTTGTGAAAAGTCCTTTATAAATATCGATGAAAAATCAAGCGTTTAATTTTTTTTAATTACAGAAAAAATCCAAAAATTATGAGACCTTGACATTTTACTAGACCTCTTCCAAACGGATCCAATAAATCTTGTTTCATTAAATTTGGAGTTTGTTTGGCCAATCGTTTATTCGTTAAAAGTTACCCCTGTCTAAATAATCCAAACAATTAAATAGAAACAGAGACTTTTTTGGCCACCGAAGTAGCATACGATATCGGTTTTCCACGAAGTTTGATTTTCTTACAATAATTTAACGATACGATTCTAATGAAACTAGTTTCATCGAAAACAGAGACCGTTTGCATACATGGCTATTTTTAACGCTTATATAATATTAATAAAATATTATATACATTCCCAAATTATTCAAATAAATCAAAATAAATTATTTTTATCTTATATATCCAAATAGAATATATATACAATTCCAAATATAATTTTTACATAACTCAATATTGTCAATTTTGAGTTAGAATGATTTAAATTTCCCTATCAAATATGTTAAATAAACGTTATATTTCAATAATGATTTCCATAGCGACTATTTCAAATTTTGATTTGGACATAACTTACAATCCATAACACGAAATATGGATTTTTCTCTTCCATATGAAAATTATAATCAACAAGACTCACATGTTTCTTGTTTCACAGAAATCCGACTTGAAACGGATTCTGTATATCCAATCAAAGTTCAAAACTCCATATTACGAACCGCAGTGCCATTTTGAGCTCGTTTATAATTAAATTAAATTTATATATATTCAATCGTCGTTTTGTTCATGAATTCAATATTAAAATCGATTAATATTCCAAACATAATATTTAAAATAATACATTAAATTAAATATTTGACGACCAAAAATACGGGACATTACAATCTTCCCCTCTTAATAGAATTTCGTCCCCGAAATTACTAAGGTAAGAAAAATGTTATGAAACCGTAAAATTTAAAATTCAATTTATTATAATCAAAAACCAAATCATTATAATCAATATAAATTTTCAAAAATATCGAAAATTTTCTAACATATTAAATTCTCGAAAAAAATTCGGTAGAGTCTCCCCTGTACGGAGTGACATCTGCGATATCACAGGAACAAATATTATATATACGTGGATCCATACAGTCAGAAGACAAAAATCAAAACACAAAATTTATATTTTTGCGTAAGCATACCTTATGCGAGCGCTATTGAGCATAGTACTTAATTTATATGCGATCAAAACCTATCCTCATAGTTTTCAGCTACTTGTACTCAACTCAACTCAACATGTAAGTCACAAATACATGAAATTTAAATAATATTTCATCAATCATCAAGTATGAATATACAAATTCCAAGAACTAAACATGAACCATCATTTCACTTGTAAATATGGGGTTAAATCATTAATTTCAATTCATATGTGATTCCATTCAAAATCGGAATTAATTCCTTTAATTTCCAAATCATTAACTCTTAATCAGACCAGTATTGAATTATACTCATTCCATCTAATCAAACAATCAATCAACCATGCACACCAACTCAATCAAATCATTGAATTGAATTTATTTCCAACATCAATAATTACTTTGGTTCAACATACTTTAGTTTAACATATTTTAATAACAATGGATTAAATATTCGATTTCTTTCCATTCAATTTCTATTGATTAAAATTTCCAATTCCAAATTTAATCGCAAAATTCAATCTCAACTCCATTTAACATAGTCAAGTTCGAATTCCATTTTCAATTTTCATTTTTCATTTAAATTATTCTTAAGTAAAATTCTGGTTAACTCAATTCGGTATTAAAATTCTCATTTACCAATTGCATATTGAAATTTCTTCTGGTCATATTATTCTAATTTTTTTTACTCGATTTGAATTTCATTCAAATCAATCAATCAAACAAATCAATATTTAAATAATTTTATAAAATTATTCTTTTTCTATATAAAATATAATTTTGGGCAAAATTATTTCATTTACCCTATTTACAGAACAATATTGTATCAATTATTAATTCAAATGCTTCTCAACACTTGAACCGATCAAACGACAAAATACAAAACATTTGTATATAAAATTTACAAATACCTGCTCTCATATATATATACATACTCAACTCAATCTAGGGTATTACCAACCCCATCTCTATCGAGTTACTCCATAGAGCCAAGGTTATTACTAAACCATTGCTTTGATACCAACTGTAACAACCCGGAAAATCATAACCAAGTTAAAAATTTTATGTTAAGGAATTTTGTTTGAAAATGTGCCAGAATTTAAAATTTCCGTTTTTAAATAATATTAAAGCTATTAAAAATAATCATTTTTCAAACGACCTCCGTTTTCAATGAAACCATTTTTGTCGCATCCGGAATGTCAAATTATTGCTAAGTTTAATTTTCCATAATTTTTGGAATTAATATGTGAGCGTGATAAATTAAACTGTGTTCGATAATTCCTATTGAACTTAATCGACCGTTAAAAGGGCCATTTTTCAAACGGTCTCCAAATTCGACAAAATTAATTTTGTTAGGACCGTATAGTCAAACCATAGCTAGATTTATTTTTTGGAAATTTTTGGAGTCCATATGTGGCCATGGTAAATTTAAATGTACGATCAAATTAAATAAATAAATGATTTATACTTTAATTTAAAGAAAATAGATTGAAAACGATCGATTGGGCTGACGGGACCTGGCCCATTGTGTCCGGAACGGGGGCATTTGAGCAGGAATAACTCTCCTTGGGCTGAATTTGGAGCTGTAAAGGGTTAACGGGCTTAAAATTAATAAATAAGAGATTTAATAATGTTTTATTATAAATATCTAATAACGAAACCCTAATCCCTATTCTAAAGCCGTCGACACCCTTCTATCAATGTCCAGAACAACTCCTTTCTTCTACCCTTAAATTATCTTGATCCATAATATAAAATTCCCTCCTCCTTTTGACTTTATTATAGAGAACTTCATAAGCTTCAATTTCATATGGGGTTGATAAAAAACGGTGGTGTATTTGGATCGAATTTGCACCCCGAAGTCATCGGATTTGTACCGCCGCCCACCCGCCTAGCCACGATTGCACCCACCACCGTGGGGTCCACCCTGGGCGCCTCCTGCTCCTCTTCGACGCTGTGTCGTTGGATCGTCGAGATACTGAGAGGTTGGATCGAAAATTGTAAACCTAGAATTGAACAAAAGTTGAAAATGCACGGCCGTGTTTCAAAAGGAAGAAGAAAGGGTATTTTCTAATTTAATTAATTAATTAATTCAAATTATTACTTACAAAAATAAATTCATATCTTACTCAAATGAATTCAGAATTGGATGATTTCAGAACCGTTGGGATCGTGAATCCGAGATCTACATTTTTAGACAGACTAGAACAAATTCGGAGCAAATTAGATTTTGGGAAAATTTCAATTCTGAATTATACAGAATGAAAGAGCACTGTGAGAATTCTATTTTTTTATATAATTCAAATTAATTAATTATGATTGTGTAATTACCAATACGTTGTTAAATTCTATTAGTTGTTATGATTTGATCTCGGATTGATGTTGTTATGTAGATCTATTGACTTGATGATTGTTGTGTTGTAATAAAATAGTTGAAAACAAATATATCATTTTTGTTATAATAAAATTGTTGAAAACAAATATATCATTTTTGTTAAAATAAAATTGTTTTGTTATAATAAAATTGTCGAAAACAAATATATTATTTTTGTTATAATAAAATTGTTGAAAACAAATATATCATTTTTATTGTAATTAAATGGTTGAAAGAAAAATATCAAATTTTGTTGAAACAAAATAGTTGAAACAAAATATATCATTTTTTTGTTGAAACCAAATAGTTGGAATAAAAATGATATTTTTGTTGTAACAAAATAGTTGAAACAAAGTATATCATTTTTTGTTGAAACCAAATAGTTGAAATAAAAAGAACATTTTTGTTGTAATAAAATAGTTGAAACAAATATATCATTTTTTTTTGAAACCAAATAGTTGAAACAAAATTATCAATTTTTGTTGAATATAATGATTGGAACAAAACTATCTATTTTGGTAAAAATATAATGGTTGAAACAAAATTGTCATTTTTTCAAAATATAATAGTTGAAACAAAATTGACATTTTTGTCAAAATAAAAATGAACAATTTTGAAACAAAATTGTCAAAATAAAAATGAACATTTTTGAAATAATTTTTTCAAAACAAAAATAACATTTTTGTTGAAATAAAACAATCAAAACAAAAAATATTTTTTTTAAATAGATTTGTGCTAAAACAAAAACATCAATTTTGCTGAATTAGATTATTGTATATAAAATGAATGAATTATTTTTAATCATTTTGTTGGAATAGAATTGTCAACAAAAATCAATGAATCACTTTTCATCATTTTGTTAAAATAGAGTTGTCAACAAAAATAAAAGAATCATCTTTATTCATTTTGGTTGAAATAGAATGGTCAAGAAATAAAATATCAATTATTGTAGATTTAGACTTGCATGCAAATTTAAGTGACATTTTACTGTCAAAATACACATTAGAATTTGTGTATTAATTTAAGTGACATTTTTATTGACAAAATATACATTAGAATTTGTGTTTAAATTTAAATGACATTTTTATTGTGAAAATACACATTAGAATTTGTGTATAAATTCAAGTGACATTTTTATTGTCAAAATACACATTAGAATTTGTGTACAAACTTAAGTGACATTTTTATCATAAAAATACACATTAGAATTTGTGTATAAATTTAAGTGACATTTTTATTGTCAAAATACACATTAGAATTTGTGTACAAATTTAAGTGACATTTTTATCGTCATAATACACATTAGAATTTGTGTATAAATTTAAGTGACATTTCTATCGTCAAAATACATATTAGAATTTGTGTATAAATTTAAGTGACATTTTTTTGTCAAAATATACATTAGAATTTGTGTACAAATTTAGGTGACATTTTTATTGTCAAAATGCACATTAGAATTTGTATACAAATTTAAGTGACATTTTTATCGTCAAAATATACATTACAATTTGTGTACAAATTTAAGTGACATTTTTATCGTCAAAATACACATTAAATTTGTGTATAAATTTAAGTGACATTTTTATTGTCAAAATATACATTAGAATTTGTGTATAAATTTAAGTGACATTTCTATTGTCAAAATACACATTATAATTTGTGTATAAATTTAAGTGACATTTTTATTGTCAAAATACACATTATAATTTGTGTATAAATTTAAGTAACATTTTTATTGTCAAAACACGCATTAGAATTTGTGTATAAATTAAAGTGACATTTTTATCATCAAAATACACATTAGAATTTGTGTATAAATTAAAGTGACATTTTTATCGTCAAAATACACATCAGAGTTTGTGTATAAATTAAAGTGACATTTTTATCGTCAAAATACACATTAGAATTTGTGTATAAATTTAAGTGACATTTTTATCGTCAAGTTATACATTAGAATTTGTATACAAATTAAAGATACATTTTTATTGCAACGTTATACATTAGAATTTGTATGCAAATTAAAATAAACATTTTTATGTGTCATGTTATACATTGAAGCTATATACAAATAAAAATATTTCTTTTTATTTGTTAAAGTTAAAAATAGAAAATTGCATACAAATAATGATAATAAAATTTATTTTTTTATTTGTCATGAGTAACAATGTAATGTAAATAAAATACATATTTATTTGACATTATAAACATGTAGATATGTTATGCAAATAAAACACGCTTTTATTTGGCATGTTAAACACGTTAGTGGAATCGTCGAATGATTTATATTTATAGATAATTATATATATATAAATGTAAATTAAAATTAAAAAAATCGGGCGCGGTAGTTCACGTTTCGGAATCATAACTTTAAACGATTATACCAAAAGATCCGACCGTCGGATTTTCCCATAAGTGGAACCGTTAGGACTGCTTTAGGAAGATCTTTCCAACAGTATATTTTTTTTTAAAATACAATGGTTAGATTTCGAGAAATGTGTAAATCCAATTTGGGTAAAAGCAGCGTCAGGGCCGCCCATTGATCCGAATCGTCGTTAAATTAAATTGGACTATTTTATATAATAAAAATAGTGATAAATCGTTATAAAATTATATTAACGATATGAAATGACTTAAATTATATATATACAAGAATTATTTGAAAAGACCGAGTTCAATCTCATTTCAAATAATTATACGACGATTTAAATCGAATATATTGAAGATAGTGATTGAAGATCGACGATCTTCACATCGAATGGACGACTACTGATGCCCGACATTGGGTAGCTCCGAATAAAGGGTTAAAGTGGTTTTTGTCTAGACGTACTTGTTTATTATCCGGGTAAGCGAGCACCTCTCTTCCTTATTGGGCATACGGGACGAGGAATAAGGTGTCCCCGGTTTCATTCAGACCCAGAACAGACTTTTAAATGGATGTGTGTCTGACGTTGGATTTCATTCCATGTAAATTGATTTCTATTTAATATATATATCTGTTTTGTGGCGCATAATTTATTCTCTTGCTTAACACCCTTCTCTGAGACGCACAAGCTCAGAGGTTATATATTGATAGTTATTGATTGCATGGCGTGGATTGTCAATGTGGCATGCCAAGATGCAAATGATCAAGGCTTTTATTGAAAAGTAGAGCCTTGTGGTTGATGATCAAAGCACGGCCCATTTAGGCATAGCTTTTTGTATACCGTTACTTCGCGAGCCTCATACCCCGGTAAGAGTCAGAAACAGGATAAGGGAACGCAGGGAGTACACATGTTTCTTTCTAGCTAGAAGTGGTGTCATGGTATGGAGCCCAGACATTTTTACTTATGTGGATGATGGATTATGAGGCCTCGGTTATACTGGTCGATAGTGGCCAATTGATAGGTCCAATAGGACCGAGAAGTGTGTGTTAGGAATTGCCAATCCACTAAAGTATTTGTGGACCGGCCCTGCAGGATCTAAGGGTTCGCCAGCATCTGAATCCTGAGATATTTGCTAGAGTGTCTCGAATCTCTATGGAGATCATCCCTAGCCTTGACTCATGATGGAAACCCAATTTCCAATATGACATTACGGTTTTGATTGTAAACCTACATATGGTGACATAGTATATGGTAGCTATGCCATCTAGGATTGATACATTTACTTGGACAGTATTTTAAAACTGATTAGACACTAATAATAATATTAAATATTATTTTATAGGTATCAAGCATGTTTGATCATTATAAGGAAAAACTCAATCCTCCGGTTTGCGTTGCATTGTGTGATGGGACTTGAGTCTTATAATGATTTCATTTTTCTAAAAAGCATTGCATTATTTTGAATAAAATTTTATTTAATTTATGCACTGGCAATCCAATGGAGTAAACCCGTTCCGCGTTATCGGCATGTTCCTGTGATTAGCCATATTGTTACATAAGTTAGGAAAGATTCTCATACCAGTTCCACGACTGACTCATAACTTGTTTCACTTTGCAAACTCGGGCGCCCTCTTTTCATACGGGCAACCAAGTGACAGGTTCCAGTTATTTTAGACATGTGCTAGATTGGAGTATGCTTATGGGAATAAGATGAAGATCATTCTTATCTTTTATTCCTACTTTGATACATTTAGACATCATTGATATATGTTGGACTTGATGGTGTTTTAGACTTATTTTTATTCGTTGAGACTTTCTATATGCTAAGTGTATCCTGTAGCTATGCCACTCTGATGTTTTGATGTTGTGATGTTGATGACATTTCTATTTTCCGCTGCTATGATTTATGTGTTATCTGAGATCGGCTTTTGTTGTAAATATGTTATATTCCAATGATTATCCTTTCTTTCGTAATACAGGAGTTTGGGGTTATCACGGTTGGTATGAGAGCTAATGGTTAACTTTAGCTACGGAGTATAACATTTTTTTAAAAAATTTGTCTACATAGAATCAGCAGTATTCTAAGGCGAATAGCTCATTAGAGATAGGATTAGTAATGTCCTAGAACGAGCACAGCAGAATATCACATATTAACCAGTCATTACAACATCATCTTTCCATATGTCCTTACTCTTACCATTCCTTAAAAATTATCATTTATATTGGTCTGACTCTTTCCTTGATGATACAAAACTGACTGAAAATGAGCACAAGATCGAGAGGCAGAGGCAGAGGCGGAGCCAGAGGACTGGGAAGGGGTGAAACCTCCATTGTTTAGGATCAGCCCAATCCCGAGGCTGTAGCACCACCACCACCTCCACCCCCACAACCTTTAGACCAAGACAAGGTAGCTAAGAAGTCCAGGAATTTGGGTGGCATGTCATTCATAGGCCGAGATTCAGTGATGGAAGCTAAGGCATGGCTCAAGACATGTGAGAAGATATTTGGAGACTTGGAACTTAAAGACCACCGTAAGCAATTCATGGCATCGTGACTACTGAAGGATGAGGCTCAGAATTGGTGGGAGACTGTTACAATTGGAGGTACTGAGGCCGACTGGATAGAATTCAAGGAGCTCTTTAACGAGAAATTCATTCCTCGGCAATAAGTCGAGCGTCTTCACAATCGGTTTGCTAACTTGCGACAAGGAGATAAGACTATTTCAGGCTATGTGCGTAAATTTGAGGAGCTTTCACGATATGCTCCCGAATTAATTCAGGCCCCTTCTAGAAGAATAAGATATTCATTAATGGCCTTTCAAGGAAGTATCTTAACAGAGTGCCAACACATATTAAGCTTCCATTTAACAAGGTGGTCGAGATGGCTTGTCGATATAAAGAAAATGACAGGAATTTTCAGCAAGATTGGGAGAAGAATCAAACCAACAACAAGAGGAAGCAGTCTGACAAGAAGCCGGAGGTGAGAAACTCTTCATCCGCCAAGCCTCAAAGAAGTAAGAAAGCCAAAGTCAGGTGCTTTAACTGCCAGAAGATGGGACACTTTGATTACAAACGTAGAGCTCTAAAAAGGACAAGGAGGAATGAGTTAGGGCCCAGCCAGAATTCTCACGGTACCAGGGAATGATTTAATTGCCACAAGCTAGGGCATCTTATCAAGAATTGTCCACTGCTAAAGAAATTCGAGGTGGCTCATGTATATGATGGAGCGGCTGCACTAGCTTCTTCTGAAGGAGCAGGTAAACCAGATGTCTTGGGAGGTACTCTTACCATTAAGAATATTCCTGTTACCATATTGTTTGACACTGGTGCATCATGAAGTTTCATTTCTAGTGACACAATTAAAAAGTTAAAACTGAAACCAAGAAATCTTAAAGTATCAATTAGAGCCCATAGTCCGATAGGAGGTTCTTTTATTCTCGATCAGTATTGTAGAGTGCCTGTTTCTTATTCTTATTTCCAGTTCCTTTTTGAATCGATCGTTATGAATTTCTCCGGATATGATATCATACTTGGACTAGATTGGCTAACAAAGTATGAGGCTGAGGTACTATGTAACAAACCGGAAAATTAGAACCAATTTAAAATTTTTATTTTAGCTATTTTATTGAATTTTGAATAGTTAAAATAATTTATTCTAAATAATACTAACTAAAAAAATATATTTAAATCGAAATTAGAATGAACATATTTATTTTAATTTTAAAAGTAATTAGAAATAGCGTGGTAGTTTGAAAATTTGAATTTGAACTTTGAGTGAATGTACAGGATGCAAAATAAATCGGATTTTAATGAAACCAAAATATTAGAATCTGTTTAAAATATCTTTCCAATGAATTGAAAAATTGAAATTTCATAGCGGGAATAAAAAGTTATGGCCAGTTGAATATTCAGAATAGTTGCTATAGAATTTAATATGATATATAGACCATATAAATAACCATTTTGCAAATGACCACCGTTTTCGATGAAACCACTTTGGATGGATCCAGAATGTAAAGTTATTGAAAATTCTAATTTTCATAATTTTTGGAATTAATATGTGAGCGGGGAAAAAGAAAATGTGTTTTGGCAATTTCAATTAATTTGGATCGACCTGAAAATGGCCATTTTTCGAACGGTCTACAAATTCGATGAAATAAATTTTGTTCGGACTATATCGTCAAAACATAGCTATATTTATTTCTTGGGAATTTTTGAAGTCAGTATGTGGCCCCGGTAAATTAAAATGTACGATCAAAATTAAATAATTAAATGTTTTGTATTTAAATTTAAAGAAAAACTTATCGAAACAATTGAATTAGCTTGCAGGACATATCCCATTGTGTCTGGAATCGGGGTATTTAGCAGGGGCGACACTCGTTGGGTTTGATTTGGTGTTAGGAGCGATATAAGAATTATATTGAAATTAAATGGAATTAAATAAAAATAAAATAAAATAGGAATACGTATAAATATGCGTATAGCGTATAAACCCTATTATGTTGTATTTTCTCAGCCGCCTCCCTCTTCAAATCAATGGCATCAGCTGCTCCAACCTTCCTTTCTTGAAAACTCTCGATCCCCTCATCAAAATCATTCGATCCTCCAGGGAATATTGGAGAGGGGGTGTGTTCTTCACATCCATACGACGAGATTTTTTCTAGAGCAGTATTTCACTCGATCACCCCCACGACTCGCGCGTTTTGGTTGAGAATTGGGACCTCCTGCCGCGTGCGAGTTCGCCGTCGTTCGGGGCGTGGGTGCGCCTCCCCTGGCTCGTCGACAGGCATAGTCTGATCGGCTCCAAGCTTCACCAATTGGAATCAAAAATCAAACCCTAGTTGGGACCAAAAACGAAAACCGTCGGCTATTCATATTGAAGAAGAAGAAGGGTATATTTAATTAATTAAATTATTTATTATCTTTTGAATGTTATCAACCTTCATAAAATCATATCTCACTCATACGATAACGGAATTCGATGAAACAGGAAACATTGGGACCGTAAATTCGAGATCTACATTTTAGAAGAGACAGTAGAATTTTTGGATCATTCTACAATTTTAAATAAAATAAAAAGCAATGTGAGATTTATGAATTTGAAATAAATAAATAAATTTATATTAGGTTGCAGACGGAGTTTAGAAACTCTCGACACCCGTCGTCCACAGACCATGGATGACTTGATTGTATTACGATATGGAATTGGTTGATTTTGGTGATTGATTGTGATTGAAACGAAATGATCGTGTTTGTGGAAAATTCAATTGTGTAGAAGAAATTTGTATTAGGAAAAATAAAACCTTTGTATTCCCGCGATGCCTAATTAGCGCGAGGTGATGTACTAGGGACGGTGCCGGTTTTAATTACCCTGTCGTTTTGTTACCGAAATTCTCGGAATATTCTTGTGTTATAAAATATTCATGTTGTTATATAAAGTTGTTTTAATAATATGAAAATTAGATTTTTATTATATATATATATATATATGAATATGAAAATGATCATTATATGTCAACATAAAATTCATATTTTTGTTATTAGTCAAAAATGGTCATTTGTTAAATAAAAATGTATATACCTTGGATTTACCTTTTTAATGTAAATAAAACATTAAAAATAAACCTTATGATATAAAATATGTTTTCTTTGAAATTAATTTTTATTGTAAATGAAACATTAAAAATGTCCATTATTATGTAAAATGTCTTTTCTTTGAAATTTACATTTTTATTGTAAACGAAATATTAAAAATGTCCATTGTCATATAAAATATGTTTTTTTGAAATTTACCTTTTTATTGTAAATAAAACATTAAAAATAAACCTTGTGATATAAAATTTGTTTTCTATGAAATTTACATTTTTATTGTAAATAGTACATTAAATATGTCCATTGTTATATAAAATGTCTTTTCTTTGAAATTTACATTTTTATTGTAAATGAAACATTAAAAATGTCCATTGTTATATAAAATGTCTTTTCTTTGGAATTTACATTTTTATTGTAAATGAAACATTAAAAATGTCCATTGTTATGTAAAATATGTTTTCTTTTAAATTTACATTTTTACTGTAAATTAAACATTAAAAATGTCCATTGTTATATAAATGTCTTTGCTTTTAAATTTACATTTTATTGTAAATGAAACATTGAAAATGTCCATTGTTATATAAAATGTCTTTTCTTTGAAATTTGCATTTTTATTGTAAATGAAACATTGAAAATGTCCATTGTTATATAAAATGTGTTTACTTTGAAACTTACATTTTTGATGTAAATGAAACATTAAAAATTACATTTCTTTTTTGAAAGAATAAAAGATTACATTTTATGAAAGGATAAAAAGGTTACATTTTTATGTAATGTAGGAAGAATAAAAGAAATATGTTAACATAAAAATTTCATTTTTATGTAAAGATGAATTCATTAAAAGTATTCAAGTGGTAAAATGTGTTAAAATAAAAATTTCATTTTTATGTAAAGATGAATTCATCAAAAGTATTCAAGTGAACAAAAGTGTTAATATAAAATTACATCTCTTATGGTAAAGTTAAACAATAAAAATTAACATTTTTATTGCAAATTAGAAATATAGAAATTGATCAATATTTGAAATAGAAAAGTTAAACAATAAAAATTAACATTTTTATTACAAATTAGAAATACAGAAAATGACCAATATTTGAAATAGAAAAGTTAAACAATAAAAATTAACATTTTTATTGCAAATTAGCAATATAGAAAATGATTAATATTTGAAATAGAAAAGTTAAACAATAAAAATTAACATTTTTATTGCAAATTAGAAATATAGAAAATGATCAATATTTGAGATAGAAAAGTTAAACAATAAAAATTAACATTTTTATTGCAAATTAGAAATATAGAAAATGATCAATATTTGAAATAGAAAAGTTAAACAATAAAAATTAACATTTTATTGCAAGTTAGGAATATAGAAAAATGATCATTATTTGGTATAGAAAAATTGTTTAATACTAAAAGTACATTTTTATCTTTTATATATATATATATATATATAATGATCATTATATGTTAACATAAAAATTTACATTTTAATTGTAGGTTAAAATGATCATTAGATGAAATGAATTATGTTGTTACATTGAAATTTACATTTCTAATGTAAATTAATCATTAGGAAAAGATGCATTGTTTAATAGATGTGTTAACATTAAAGAATACATTTTTAATGTAATGAAAGAGAGGTAAAAAGTTTACATTTTCTTTAATGTAAAATATAAAAGAAATCAATGTTGAAATGAAAATGTTTATGACATTAAAAATTCATTTTTATTGTAATATATGATTTCGTATAAAAGAATCAATGTTGAAATGGAAATGTGTTTAACATTAAAGATTTCATTTTAATGAAATTATGATTCCTTAAAATGATGTTAACTATATGGTAGAGAGAAAATGGTTTGAAATCGTCGAACGAATTAATTTATATATATATATATATAAATTAAAATTAAAATAAATCAAATCGCGCAGCTGTAGTTCTCGATTTGAAATCATAATTTCAAACAGTTATATCGAAAGATCCGACCATCGGATTTTCCCAAAATTGGAACCGTTGGGTTCTCTTTGGAAAGATCTTTCCAATGATATAAAATTTTCTAAGATCCAATGGTTAGATTTTGAGAAATGTGTAAATCAATTTTTGATGAAAACAGTGCCAAAGGCCATGTAATGAACTGAAGCATCGTTAAATTAAAATGGTTATTCTTATATAAATAAAAATCGCGATAAGTCATTATAAAATATTATAAACGATATGGAATGAAAAAAATTGATTTAAATTATATATATATATTCGAGAATTATTTGAAAAGGCCGGGTTAAATCTCATTTTAAATAATTATACAATGATTGGAAGTCGAAGATTTGAAGACGGTGATTGAAGACCGGCGATCTTCACATCAAATGTATGACTACTGATGCCTTTGATTGGAGTTGCTGCCTTGAAAGGGTTACAGTGGTAGATGTCCGGACATACTTGTTGATTGTACGGATATGCGAGAGCCTCTCTTTCGTATTGGACATATGGAACGAGGAATAAGGTGTTTCCGGTTTTGTTCAGACCCAGAATGGACTTGTAAATGGATGTATGTCTGACATTGGATTTTATTCTGTGCTGATTGATTTCTATTTAATATATATCTGTTTGGTGGCGGAGAATTTATTCTCTTGCTTAACACCCTTCTCTGAGACGCACGAGCTCAGAGGTTATATATTAATAGTTATCGATCGCATGGCGTTAATTGTCAATGTGGCATGCCAAGACGCAAATGACTAAGGCTTATCGTTAAAAACCAGAGTCTTGTGGTTGATGATCAAAGCATAGCTTTATTTAGCATAGCATTGTGTATAGCGTTACTTCGCGAGCCTCACACACCGGTATGAACGAGAAACGGGAGAAGGATCTAGGGAGAACATGCGTTTCTTTCTAGCTAAAAGTGGTGTCACGGAATGGAGCCCAGAATTTTTTTTCTGATGTGGATGATGGAAAGCGAGGTACCTCGGATTGGAGTCCCTAGTGGCTCTTTATTTACGCCCCATAGGGCGGGGAGACATATTGTTCAGGAATTATATATAATCCACTTACATTAATTGTGGACCGGCAATGTGGCTCCTAAGGGCTCACTTGAGTCTGAGTCCTGAGACATGGGCTAGATTGTCTCGAATTCGGTAAGGTCGATGCCTTGCCTTGGTTCATGATGGAAATCCAACTTCTAATATGACACCATGCAATTTTGATTGTAAAACTAGTATGATGACATGGTATATTATAGCTATGCCATCTATGATTGATACATTATGATTGAAATGTTTTTGAAACATACATACACTAATAATAGTACCAAATCCGTTTTATCGTATCAAGCATGTTTGACCATTATAAGGTAAAACTCTATCCTCCGGTTTGCGTTGCATTGTGTGATGGGACTTGAGTCTTATAATGGTTTCATTTTTCTAAAAAGCATTGCGTTGTTTGACGATTTACTTTATTTATGCACTGGCAATACAATGGAGTAAACCCGTTCCGCATTAGCGGCGTGGTCCTGTGATTAACCTTATTATTAAATAGGCTAAGTAAGATTTTTCATACCAGTCCCATGATTGACTCGTAGTTTGTTTCACTTTGCAAACTCGGGTGCCCTCTATCCACTCTAGCAGCCTTGTATTCGGGTTTTAGTAGACTCGGTCTGGATAGCTATGGAGCTGAAGATGGATCCTATCATTTCTATTATGTCGTTCAGACTTCGTTTAGTATATTATGTTTGATTCCGCTGCACACATCCGCTGCAGACATTTTATATTAAGTTGAAAACTGTATTATGTACTAATTATGATCCTGTTATGTTGTGTAACTCTGATGACATATTATTTCCAGTGTAATTTGATGTACTTATATCTGCTGTAATTCTATATTTCTGTTCTGCTATTTTGTTTATGTGTTATATTCCAATGATTATCCTTGCTTTCGTACTACGGGAGTTTGGGGTTGTCATAGTTGGTATCAGAGCTTTGGTTAATCTTAGCTCCGAAATATAACATATAAGTAAACTTGACAGAAATAGAATCAGCAGTATTCTAAGGCGAGTTCATCATAGATAGGACTAGTAATGTCCTAGAATGAGTATGGCAGAATAAAATACACCCCCATAGATTCATTTACACTTAAATATATGTCTCTATGCTTTACAATATCTTTTCTGTTGGCCTGACTCTTTGTCTGCTATTTGCAGACATAGTAGAAAATGAGTGGTAAAAACAGAAGAAGTAATTCTATGGTTCGACAATCTAATGAGCCAATCGTGCTCCCACAGCCAGAACCAGATCCAGAAGCTCTAGTAATGAAGTATCGAAATCTGGGTGGAATACAATTCTCGGGCAAAGAATCCGTTATTGAAACGCAAGCATGGATGCAGTCTTCTGATATAATTTTTGAAGGCTTAAAGCTGAGAGATGATCATAAAAGATTACTGGCATCTTGGGCACTCAAAGACGAAGCTCTAATCTGGTGGGAAACTGTTACTGAGGAAAATCCAGAAGGTAATATTACCTGGGATAGATTTAAAGAAATTTCCAAAGAAATATTTATTCCTCCAGAAGCAACTGAGTGGCTATATGATGAGTTTTAATTACAATTTGAAACAAGGAGATATGAACATCCAAGAATATTGGAATAAATTCAATGAACTTTCCCGCTTTGCCCGAGAACTAATTCGAGATCTTGTGAGGAAGAATCTGAGATTTATCAAAGGACTTCAAAAAATATGTGAAGGTAGAGTACTTGCTTATGTGAATCTTCCATTTTCTGAGATGATACAAATGGCTTATCGATATGAGTATATTGATAAGAAACATGGTTGGGAAGATGAAAAGGAAGGAAGCTCTAGAAGAAAAAGGAAGTTTGAAACTGACAGTCCTGAGGCAAGTTCAAAGCTAGAAGTCAGCAAGAAGCCAAAAACTGATAAGAAAAAGGTTGAATCTAAAGAAGAACCGTTAACGACTGCCATATGCAATAACTTCAATAAGCAGGGGCATTTGCTAAGGAATTGCAAATAATCGAAGAGGAAAAGGAATGTTGAATCCAAATCCAATAAGAAATTGCAAGAGGGCAGAAAATGCCATAAGTGCCACCAGCCCGGTCATATTGCGAAGAATTGCCAGCTATCAAAGGAGTTTGTAGTAGCTCATGTAAATGAAGTAGCAGAAACTCTAGCACCCTTGGCTGCCAGCAGAGGCCAGATGTTTTAGAAGGCACTCTCACTGTCAATAACATTCCAATTAAAGTATTGTTTGATACAGGCACGTCACAAAGCTTTATCTCAAGCCATATAGTTAAGAAGTTGAAGTTAAAACTAAGGCATCGATTAGAGTTCATAATCTGATAGGAGGTTCTCTTATTCTCGGTGTGTATTGTAAAGTGCCTGTCTCTTTTTCCCATTATCGGTTTCCTTATACCTTGACCGTTATGGATTTTTCTGAATTTGACATCATTCTTGAGCTGGATTGGTTAACCAAATATGAATTCGGGGTTAGATGTGCAGAAAGGGTTGTTAAGATTAAAATTAAGCTTGCCAATGTTGTTATACCCTGTGTAGGCTCATATTCAGACAAAAAAGGATTTTGGGCTGCTCTTGAGGTTTATCCCACTGTTATTGAAGATATTCCTATTGTTAAGAATTATGTGGATGTGTACGAAGAAGTTGATAGCTTACCTCCGCGGAGAGAAATTGTCTTCAGGATTGATCTAGTTTCGAAAGCAAGGCCAATTGTGCATCCTATTCGAAGAATGACATGGAGAGAGAAAGAAGAATTGGGTAATTGTAACACCCCGTAATTTTATAACGGGACATAAAAGATAATTAAATAATAATTAATTATTAAAAGAAGAATTAAATGAAACTGGTTACGTCGTTGCGTTCGTCTCGGAATTCTGCTTGAGATAGAGTCCAAGTTTGCGTAAAACGGATACCGTATGAAGAAGATATGGACGAACGAAGTTTGGCAGAAAAACCGGAAGTCGACCAGAATGCACTGGCGCACTTCACAAGTGCGCTAGTACAAAAATACACTGGCGCACCTGCCGAGTGCGCCCATACTGATCCAGCACAGAATTCTGGAGTATTCTGTGATGATGTGTCTTCTTCTGAGTGGCCGGATGATGTGTATTTGAGTTGGGTGGTTCTGATGGACTCCTAGTTCATATAAGGGCTCTAAACAATCCTAGACTTCTATATAAGCATCCTAAATCTAAACCCTAAACCACACAAATTCATTCCAAGGAGCCACAATGCTGTCAATCATCATCCTAACCTAGCCACCATCTTTTATCAAACTAGAAAGCAAGATTAAAGCAAGAATCAAATTAAATCAAATATAATTTAGAGTATTCAACGATCTACATCAAAGGCGAGCAATTCAGTTTCAGAATACAGATTCCAGAAAACAAGACTTGCCTTTGTTTTGTAAGTTCATGATTACTTTTAGATTTAGACAACCAATTATAGTATGGACATTGAAACACCCCACCTCCGTTAAGGTCACTCACAAAGGGAATGCCTTAACTTTGGTGGAGGTTTATAAGTAAAAGTCACAGATAAACACAAGACAGATATAAATACACATATTTTAAACAGCGGAAACCAAACAGACTTTTATTTCATCAATACGTGTTCAAACAAAACATTTCCATAATTGTCTCAAAATACTTCCAACATTACAACCTCATTACTGTCTTGATTATTAAAGAAGCATAAAACATAAACAAAGTAACAAAAATCCCCATAGTGATATCCAAAGCCATAGTCCATGCAAAAGAGATCCAAACCATACATCTACGGTCTTGGAGCTTGCAAAGAGTCTGACTGAGCTGGGTTGTTTCCTCCCTGTGGACCTGGGGGGAAACGAAAGAAAAGAAGACGAAAAGAAAATAGAGTCAGACATAAAGCCAGAGTAAATCTAGTAACCCTTCAGTTTGTGAATAGGAAAAAGGGCATGATAGATATAAACTGAAAACAGTAAAGTATCACAAGCTAAGGAAGTGTAGTTTAGAATCGAATGTACTATCGCACCCACACTATATCTCTGCACCTACTTGAGCTTATTCTAATTGGCACCCCATGCTGAGGGTGAAGTGATCCCCATTTTATAAAGATCGGCTCCTACTCGCGTAAACATGTGTCATCGGCCCCCAAGAATTGTAGATACCTATGCTGGTCCCACCATGGGGTGTATCAAGACCCATGGTGGCGGCCCTAACACAATTCTAGAATACATAGGTTATACTACTGGTGCCCCAGTTCCCTGTTTGTCTGCTCCGGAGTGTATGAACGCCCGCACCCCGTTACAACCTACACTGTGCACCCACCGCCGTCGTTTTGACCGCTTACAATCAGCCCAATAATCGTGCCCCGCCCTGCCTAGTTTCAGGGTACCATGATACCTAACTTGGGTTACTGCTGAAACGGGTCCCTCGTTACTTGGGTTTTCTAGTCAAACATGTTAAGTGGTTAAGTGTCTGTATTTATCTAACCTCACCCATTAGTTCTTGTTAACATGTTGAACTTGGTTAAGTGTTTTTAGTTGACTTAACCCTACTATTTGTCCTTAGCCTCTTAAAGCACCTGATCACTCACATTAGACAGATATTGCTACGGTTACTGGATGTGCCTGTCGGTTCCGGGAAGGTTTACACTGTAGCTCAGTCTAACCTTGGGTCCTTATTGGGCTCAATGCTTAACCACCCACATTGGATATGTGTTGTTGTGACTACTGGACAGCCGGGCGGGTCCGGGCAGGTTTACGTCACAACTCAATCCAACCTCGGGTCAAGCATACTATGTTTTCTAAATTAACATATTTTATCACTTCTCAATTTTATATGTAAAAGTCATGTCCTTTATTCTTGGGTATAACAATTCATACTGCTTAAATGTCATTGTCCTTGGCATGTGCCAAACATGCCAACATATTTTTTTTCATGTTTTACACCCAAAGTTATTACCCCCGTTTGTACGTTCGCAACATTATAACAGATGTTGGGCTCGACACAATTCAGCCCAACTTTATAAACGTGAGAAAAAGGGGAAATCAAGGACAGGTAATATTTTACAATACATAAAGGTGTGTGGCGCATGAACTTGCAATTTAGTGATTCAACTAACATAAATTATGGGTCATGTGAACTTGCATTCCAGTCAGAGTATAACTAAGTGGGTGACATATGAAATGGCATAGTTTAGGCTTATACAAACTTGGGTTTAAAGATGTTTAACTTGGCATAATGTCAACCACAAAACTAACATGTTGTATATTCACCAAAATGTCCAATTTTAACATCTAATCATATAGCCTATTTCAACATGAACTTGCATAGTTTATGTAACCCAAACGATACTGAACATAGATCCAATTATACTTGCAAATAATCATAAGAACGTGTTCATAAGCTTTGGATCATGTAGGCATAAAAGGTCTCAAATCTAGAACATGTTTACAAAAGCCTTAATTTAGACTTAGTGAATGTATATAGTCCATGCCATCGACATAAACATAAAGGGATCAAATTCTAGTTCTTGCCACAACTTGCAAGTGCCATTATTTTCATATACAATTGTCCAATAGGCTTGGATCAATCAATTTAAGCCACAAATAACAATACAAAAGTCATGACAGAATCATTACAATATACAGAATTTATATCATTATCATACAATAACACAATTCTATTTTCATTTACATCGAATCACATCACAATTTTATTCATATTCTGAAAGGTCACTATACTTACAACGAATGCAGAATCTTAAATTCTGGATTCTGAAATTGAGATGCGTTCCTTTGGGTAGATTAACGTTGCGTTGATTAACTTGATTAAGGTTTAGTCTTCTTCTTAATTTGATTCGTCTCTAAGCTCCTCTCTCTTGACGGCTACGCTCAATTCCTTCCTAGCAGCATGACGACTCCAAGCTTATTTTTTTGTGTGAATTTAAGTTGAGAATTAGGATGTATATATAGATTTTTTAATTGTTTTGAGCCGTCAGATGAAGACAGGAGGAATCTAGACCATACAAAGTTCAAAGAGCCAATCAAGAGGTGACATGTCAGCCCTAATGACACACCGAGCCATAGAAATTCGAGTCAGAGCCAGACCCAGCCAGCCAGGTCGATCAGGTAGGTCGACTGGCAGGTCGACACCCAGGTCGACACTATGGTCGACCTGGGGTGACCAGGTAGACACCATGGTCGTCCCTATAGTCGACCTGGTCCCTGGGCGGGAATTTTCCGGCCCAGCCTAGTTTGAACCTGTTTTTCGAATTTTGAACTTGAAACCGAGCTGTTTGAATTTTAAATTTTATTCTGAAACTTCCAAAGGTCATAACTCCTTCATACGGAGTCCGATTCACGCAAACTCGGACTTTATCTCAAGCAGAATTCCGAGACAAATGTAATGGCGTAACCCATTTCCCTTAATTCTTTCATTTATAATTAATTACACTTTAATTCGTGAAGCATAATGTTATAGAATTCACGGGGTGTTACATTCCCCCCCCCCCCCCCGTTAAAAGGATTTCGCCCCTAAAATCTTCAAGTTAGGAAGAATGTATATCCTACCACCCAACCGTCCATCTACTCAACCAACAAACACAGGAGTCCACTGTCCTTAAAAGACTTCTAATGCATCATGATCATATGCATAGTGTGTGTACATGTCCTTATCTAATGCAGAAATCAGGCGGTCCACTGATTCAGTTGACCTCCTTAATGCAAATCATGTAAGTGTCATGAATCCATTATGTATGCAAAATTTTCCTACTCATAATTCTACATGAGTGCACAACTATTCATACAAATGCGACGATCATATGACAGCATATCAAGTTTCAACCATATACAAATGAGAATACATATATGCATATGCAATATGAAGGGACTGAGACGATCTAAAACCTAGGGTGTGTGTGTATATTTATCCACGAGCAACCACTAGCAATCACTAGCAACCATTTGCAGCCATCATCCATAACATGTTTTCAAATACATGTTTGCATCCATTTGTTTTCTACCTAAGGAGTTAGGAAAAGGACCAAGGAGATATACCTAAAAAGATAGATAAAGCATAACTTAAGGAAAAAGAGAGATCAAAGATGTACCCTCAAAAAGAAAAGGGTAGGCAACGCGTATTCTGTCCTCAGTTTCCCAAGTCGTGTCTTCCTCGGCGTCGCTCCACTAAACTTTAACGAGTTTGACTTTGTGGTTGCGTAGATTTTTCACTTTGGTTCCTAAGATGCGGGTTGGAACTCCCCTCACAGTTGCTTCACGTTCCACTTCGGCTTCTTCTAGAATGCTAGGTTCCACCACTTCCGCAGACTCATGCAAACACTTCCGGAGGTGAGAGACATGAAAGACGTTGTGAACTCCGGCCAGTCTCTCGGGTAGCTCTAATCTATAGGCCTTCTTCCCAACCTTCTCGATGATAGGAAACGGCCCTACAAATCTTGGTGCTAACTTTCCTGTGGATCGAAAGCGAACGACGTTCCTTAAAGGAGATATCTTAAGGAAAACCCTGTCCCCAACCTCAAACTCAAGGTCGGTCCTTCTTTTGTCGGCGTAGGATTTTTGTCTGTCTTGGGCTGTCTTCATCCTTCTTCGTATCAAGTCCACTTTCTATGAAGTCTCTCGAATCATGTCCGTCCCAAGTATAAGTGTATCTGTAGACTCCGACCAACAAGTTGCTGATTTGCACGGTCTTCCATACAAGGCTTCGAAGGGTGCCATGCCTATGGTAGCTTGGTAGTTGTTGTTATAGGCAAATTCCACTAAAGGAAGGTGATCCTCCCAAGTCCCTCCAAAGTCAAGAACGCAAAGTCTTAAAAGATCCTCTAAAACTCTATTCACCCTTTCCGTCTGGCCATCGGTTTGGGGGTGATAGGCCGTGCTCAAACATAACTGTGTGCCTACAGCTTCTTGCAGACTCTGCCAAAACTCGCTTGTGAAGATAGGGTCTTGGTCACTAACAATGCTGGAGGGTATCCCATGGAGTAGAACTATTTCCTTGAGATAAAGAGATGCTAAAGATGTGGCGGTCCTTCTACTTTTAACGGGTATAACGTGGGCGCTTTTAGTAAGCCTGTCCACTATTACCCAAATGCTAGTATTGCCTCTTCTCGACCTAGGCAGTCCATTAATGAAGTCCATTGAAATGCTATCCCACTTCCACTGTGGGACCTCTAAAGGATGAAGTAGTCCTCCAGGCCTCTTCTATTCCGCCTTGACCTGTTGGTAGGTCATGCACTTAGAAACGAAATCTGCCACATCCTGCTTCATGCCGCTCCAAAAGAAAGTTCTTTTTATATCCTTGTACATCTTATCACCGCCAGGGTGTATAGTCATCTTGGAATGATGCGCTTCCTCGAGAACCTTCTTTGTCAACTCCCTTGTTTGTGGGACGCATAATCTTCCATCTTGCCTCAGCCAACCTTTATCATCGATGGTTTATCTATTGAGGTGACTAGAAGTCTCACCCCTAATAATTTTATCAATCACATCAACAAGCTGAGGGTCTTCTCGTTGTGCAGCCCCTATTGAGTTAAAGAGAGTAGGGCGTACTTCGAGAGATGCTAACAAACCCGGTACAAAATCAGAGGGAGCCTAAAGTTAAAGCTGGCTATATACTCCAAGCTTTGCCTCTCTACAAAGAGAGGGATTAAGGTCAGTTTCTTTTGGCTCAACGCGTCTGCTACTACGTTGCCTTTGCCGGGAGTATAGGAAATTTCAAAATCATACGAGGCAAGAAACTCCATCCACCTTTGCTGCCTCAAGTTAAGATCCTTCTACGAGAAGAGATATTTCAATGATTTATGGTCAGTGTATAATTCGAACTTCTCACCTAGGAGATAATGGTGCCAAGACTTAAGTGCAAAGACAATGGCGGCCAACTCAAGATCGTGGGTTGGCTAGTTCTTTTCATGAACTTTCAATTGTCTTCCACCATAAGCTACTACCCTTCCTTCTTGCATTAGAATAGCGCCTAGTCCCGTTCCACATGCATCTGTGTATACTGTGAAAATTTTGCTTCCTTCAGGCAGAGTTAGAACTGGAGTTGTTGTAAGAGCCCTTTTTAGGCGTTGGAAGGCAATGTCACAGTCCAAATCCCAAGCGATTGCTAGATTCTTCTTTGTTAGCGTTGTGAGTGGAGCTGAGATTTTCACGAAATCCCTAATGAATTTTCGGTAAAAATCGGCTATCCCAAGAAAGCTTCGGACTTCGGTTGCATTTCTTGGTGTCTTCCAATCTTGCACTGCCACCACTTTCGCGGGGTCCACCGCCAACCCTTCTTTGGACACTATATGTCCAAGAAATCTTACTTCTTTTCTCCAGAAGTGACACTTGGAGAATTTGGCTTTTAGCTGATTAACTCGAAGAGTTTCCATGATTTTTTTCAGATGTTGAGCATGCTCTTCATCATTCTTTGAGAAGATCAAAATATCGTCTACGAAGACAACCACAAATTTGTTGAGGAATTCTCTGAACACTCTGCTCATTAGATCTACGAAATAAGCAGGTGCGTTTGTCAAGCCGAAAGGCATGACAAGCCACTCGAAGAAACCGTCTGGGGTTCTGAACGCCGTTTTATCAATGTTGTCTTTAGCTACTCTTAGCTGATGGAACCCAGTTGCCAGATCAAGTTGGGAGAAGACCGACGGACCTACAAGCTGATCAAACAAATTGTCGATTCGGGGAAGCGGGTGCCTAATTTTCTTGGTCAATTTGTTTAACTCCCTATAGTCGACGCAAAGGCGAAGCGAACCATCCGCTTTGGTTGCGAACACCACTGGAGCACCCCATTCCGAAATGCTCCTTCTAATGAACCCCTTTTCAAAAGTTCTTTGACCTGCTTACTGAGCTCCTTTCTCTTCTTTGGAGCCATGTGTCTGACGGTAAAGCTACATGCTTTGCATAATCCACAAGATATATGCGGAAGTCTATTTCCTGCCTTGGAGGTAAGCCTTTCACCTCCTCAATGACATACGAATATTCCCGGACTACTCTAACTGACTGCAAATTCTCATCAGAAGCATCAAGCGACTCTAGATAACTAAGCATAACAGCATTCAAGGGATTACAAGAAATTTCTAGAGTGTTACCATGCCGAGTCAAGAGTCTAACTACTCTTTTCTCACAATCAAGAATGGCACCATTACTGGATAACCAGTCCATACCTAAGATCAAACCATATCCCGAGAAGCCCAAAACAAAGGCATTACAACTAAACTCAATGCTGAGGATAGAGATTTTCAAACCCAAACAAACCATTGACAAGTAAGCGGAGCCCCCAATTGGATTTGAAACTACTAAGGGATCCTCTACCATACTAGTGTCTAGATACAGAGATTCTACTAAGGAAGATGAAATAAAGGAGTGTGATGCGCCAAAGTCAAAAAGTGTGCGAACCGGATGATCATAAAGATAGACTACACTTTCTACAGAAATATTACTACCTCGTTCCTGCGGAGGTGCCACTAGCGCATGAACCTGATCCCCTGAAGCGGATCCGGCTTTCGGTCCCTGCCCTCTCTTCTTTGGGCAGTCCTTAACTTGGTGCCCAGTTTCTCCACAATGGAAGCACCCACCCATCTTCGCCTTCCTCTTTCGACAGTCTTTCGATATATGTCCAACAATGCCACAGAAATTGCACCTTCTCCTCTCACGGGGCTTATTGTTCTTCCCTCCTTTCTTAAAGTCTGTTTTCTTAGCTTGTAGACCCTCTTTCGTTTCTTCCACCTTAGTCTCTTTCTTGTCGTTGTCTTCCTCGTGTAGCAACGCCATGTCCACC
This sequence comes from Allium sativum, assembly GCA_030737875.1. Lineage (NCBI taxonomy): Eukaryota > Viridiplantae > Streptophyta > Magnoliopsida > Asparagales > Amaryllidaceae > Allium > Allium sativum. The sequence goes on along the minus strand of CM060922.1, from coordinate 312,708,847 downwards.
AAGCTTTCATAAGTCGCTCCCGTGGATACATGGGTCATAGCAAGGCTGTGTAGAGGCTCATTCAAACCTTTGACGAAGCGAAGTGCCTTCTTGTGTTGGGTGTTTACTAAGTCCAGCCCAAATCTGGCCAACTGATTAAACTGATTAACGTACTCCCTGATTGTCATACTTCCTTGTTTCAGAGTTAGAAACTTCTCCATTTGCAGGCTTCTTTCAGCTTGGGAGCGGAATTTCATCTCAAACCTTATCCTGAAATCTTCCCATGTTTCCACTGCCCTCTGAGCATTGGTAATCTCCCATCAATAGGAAGCTTCATCTTTAAGCAACCACACTGCTAGCTGTATCTTTTGCCTGTCATCAACTCCGAAGATGAAAAACAGATCCTCGGTCTCCTTTAGCCAGTTTCTTGCTCCTACAAAGGACTCTGTCCCATAAAAGTCTTTTCCACCCATAGCCTTGAAGTCTCTATATGTTTTTGCGAAGGCATTTCCACCAGGAGGAGGAGGAGGAACCGTGGCCACTGGAGGAGGAATGTCTGTTGGGCCCGTGCCTTTGGCCCTTGCTTCTAAGTACCTCCTAAACCAGCCGGGTATCGGCACTCCTTCCGGAAGGATAAGGTCTCCAGACATGCTGAAACAGAAAGGAAAGATTCAAAATGAAGGATAGAGAGAGATAGTGCACATGGCTTTGGGGGATTATGCCTCTTTAAAAATGTAACACTTTTTCTTGAAAAATGCTTCTTTAAACTTTCTTTTGAAAACAATTTCAAAAACTTTTATCTTATCTAGTAAACATATGCTTTGATGCCAAGTGAAACACCCCACCTTCGTTAAGGTCACTCACAAAGGGAATACCTTAACTTTGGTGGAGGCTTATAAGTAAAAGTCACAGATAAACACAAGACAGATATAAATACACATATTTTAAATAGCGAAAACCAAACAGACTTTTATTTCATCAATACGTGTTCAAACAAAATATTTCCATAATTGTCTCAAAATACTTCCAACATTACAACCTCATTACTGTCTTGATTATTAAAGAAGCATAAAACATAAATAAAGTAACAAAAATCCCCATAGTGATATCCAAAGCCATGGTCCAAGCAAAAGAGATCCAAACCATACATCTACGGTCTTGGAGCTTGCAAAGAGCCTGACTGAGTTGGGTTGTTTCCTCCCTGTGGACCTAGGGGGAAACGAAAGAAAAGAAGATGAAAAGAAAATAGAGTCATACATAAAGCCTGAGTAAATTTAGTAACCCTTCAGTATGTGAATAGCAAAAAGGGCATGATAGATATAAACTGAAAACAGTAAAGTATCACAAGCTAAGGAAGTGTAGTTTAGAATCGAATGTACTATCGCACCCACACTATATCTCTGCACCTACTTGAGCTTATTCTAACTGGCACCCCATGCTGAGAGTGAAGTGATCCCCATTTTATAAAGATCGGCTCCTACTCACGTAAACATGTGTCGTACGGCCCCCAAGAATTGTAGATACCTATGCTGGTCCCACCATGGGGTGTATCAAGACCCATGGTGGCGGCCCCGACACAATTCTAGAATACATAGGTTATACTACTGGTGCCTCAGTGCCCTGTTTGTTTGCTCCAGAGTGTGTGCACGCCCGCACCCTGTTAGAACCTACACTATGCACCCACCGCCATCGTTTTGACCGCTTACAATCAGCCCAGTAATCGTGCCCCATCCTGCCTAGTTTCAGGGTACCATGATACCTAACTTGGCTTACTGCTGAAACAGGTCCCTCGTTACTAGGGTTTTCTAGTCAAACATGTTAAGTGGTTAAGTGTCTGTATTTACCTAACCTCACCCATCAATTCTTGTTAACATGTTGAATTTGGTTAAGTGTTTTTAGTCGACTTAACCATACCATCTGTCCTTAGCCTCTTAAAGCAACTGACCACTCACATTAGACAGATATTGCTACGGTTACTAGATGTGCCGGTCAGTTCCGGGCAGGTTTACACTGTAGCTCAGTCTAACCTCAGGTCCTTATTGGGCTCAATGCTTAACCACCCACATTGGATAGGTGTTGTTGTGACTACTGGATAGCCAGGCGGGTCCGGGTAGGTTTAGTCACAACTCAATCCGACCTCGGGTTAAGCATACCGTGTTTTCTAAATTTACATATTTTATCACTTCTCAATTTTATATGTAAAAGTCATGTCCTTTATTCTTGGGTATAACAATTCATACAGCTTAAATGTCATTATCGTTGGCATGTGCCAAACATGCCAACATATTACTTTTTTCATGTTTTACACCTAACGTTATTACCCCCGTTTGTACGTTCGCAACATTATAACAAATGTTGGGCTCGACACAATTCAGCCCAACTTTATAAACGTGAGAAAAAGGGGAAATCAAGGACAGGTAATATTTTACAATATATAAAGGTGTGTGGCGCATGAACTTGCAATTTAGCGATTCAACTAACATAAATTATGGGTCATGTGAACTTGCATTCCAATCAGAGTATAACTAAGTGGGTGACATATGAAATGGCATAGTTTAGGCTTATACAAACTTGGGTTTAAACATGTTTAACTTGGCATAATGTCAACCACAAAACTAACATGTTGTATATTCACCAAAAAGTCCAATTTTAACATCTAATCATATAGCCTATTTCAACATGAACTTGCATAGTTTATGTAACCCAGACGATACTTAACATTGATCCAATTATACTTGCAAATAAACATAAGAATGTGTTCATAGGCTTTGGATCATGTAGGCATAAAAGGTATCAAATCTAGAACATGTTTACATAAGCCTTAATTTAGACTTAGTGAATGTATATAGTCCATGCCATAGACATAAACACAAAGGGGTCAAATTCTAGTTCTTGCCACAACTTGCAAAGTGCCATTATTTTCATATACAATTGTCCAATAGGCTTGCATCAATCAATTTAGGCCACAAATAACAATACACAAGTCATGACAGAATCATTTCAATACACAGAATTTATATCATTATCATACAATAACACAATTCTATGTTTATTTACATCGAATCACGTCACAGTTTTATTCATTTTTGAAAGGTCACTATACTTACAACGAATGAAGAATCTTGAATTCTGGATTCTGAATTCTGAAATTGAGATGCGTTCCTTTGGGTAGATTAACATAGCGTTGATTAACTTGATTAAGCTTTAGTCTTCTTCTTAATTTGATTCGTCTCTAAGCTCCTCTCTCTTGACGGCTATGCTCAATTCCTTCCAGGCAGCATGACGACTCCAATCTTATTTTTTGTGTGAATGTTAGTTGAGACATAGGGTGTATATATAGATTTTTAAATTATTTTGAGCCGTCAGATGAATACAGGAGGAATCTAGACCATACAAAGTTCAAAGAGCCAATCAAGAGGTGACATGTCAGCCCTAACGACACACCGAGCCACAGAAATTCGAGCCAGAGCCAGACCCGGCCAGCCAGGTCGACCAGGTAGGTCGACTGGCAGGTCGACACCCAGGTCGACACTATGGTCGACCTGGGGTGACCAGGTCGACACCATGGTCGACCTGGTCCCTGGGCGGGAATTTTCCGGCCTAGCCCAGTTTGAACCTGTTTTTCGAATTTTGAACTTGAAACCGAGCTGTTTGAATTTTAAATTTTATTCTGAAACTTCCGAAGGTCATAACTCCTTCATACGGAGTCCAATTCATGCAAACTCGGACTCTATCTCAAGAAAAACTCTGAGTCGAATGCAATGGCGTAACCCATATCCCTTAATTCTTTCATTTAGAATTAATTACACTTTAATTTGTGAAGCTTAATGTTATAGAATTCACGGGGTGTTACAGACATTAAGTAAATGAATTTGGACCTATGCTTGATTTTCTATTTGGATCTATTCTTAGCCTTTGTGAATCTATAACTTTGGGTTGCTTCTTATCGATCCAAGCGAGCCTATACAAGTTGTCGAACCTAGTTTGTTATTCAAGCCTTTCATGTCCATAATATTGCTCATAATCAGATCTATATGCCTGCAATTATTCTAAATCAGTTTATTTGGTTGTGTTGTACTATTAGATCTGTAATTCTTGTGTTTTGGGACTATCATCTTGTGCCTGTTCTTATGCCTATCATTGTCATATTATTCCTATTTGTTCCTTTTTATTTTTGAATCTAGATTGACCTATAATCTAGGTTAAATCGCGATATACGTACGATGGGAATACGGGGAAGGTTTGAGTTATTAGGGCATAAACATGAAATTGAAAATATTGGCATAACATAATTGGGGAAAGTAACTGAACATAACATATTTGGTGAAATGGTTGGGCAAAACTTGTAATTGACATTGGGACATTATTATCATTATAACTACAAGTTTGGGTTAGTGGCTTGTAAACCATGTTTTGGCCATACACTGTAAACTAGAATATTAAAACTAGATTGGGCTTAACTATTGATTTCGAACGCCAAATATATGACATAGTGATTTTGGGAATGACTATTATTGCAAGTTTGGGGAGACGGGGTATAGCCTATTTTGATTAATAACTTTAAATTGGAGTAGTTGGACATAACTTGAGAAATGGGATCATGACTAGTTTCGGTGGATTTGGGTAATTAGCATGAAAACGGTATAATTGGTATGGCATTAATTATGAACATAATTAATGTTATAATTTAATTGTGAATAATTTACATATACACCGTAAATATGTAAATATGCTAAAAGATAAGAATGCTTAACCCGAGGTTAGATTGAGTTGTTGTGTAAAACTGCCTGGAACCGCCCGTCACATCCAGTAACCATAATAACACCTATCTAATGTGAGAGGTTAGTGCATCATGCCCAAGAAAACCCGAGGTTAGATTGAGTTGTGGTGTAAAACCGCCTGGAACCGCCCGGCATATCCAGTAAGCGCAACAACACATATCTAATGTGAGAGGTTGGTGCATTAATAAATAAATTAATGCTAATGACACATGTCAAGTATGGGAGGGTTAGGTTAATGATACTTAACCAATATGACATATGGGTGGGTTAAGTTAACTAAGGGAACACTTAACCGTTGTAACATGTTAACTAAACAAATGGTGGGGTTAAGTTAACCAAGGGAACGCTTAACCATTGTAACATGTTAATTAAACAGATGGTAGGGTTAAGTTAACTAAGGTAACACTTAAAAAAAAATATAATGACTTGTGGTAGGGTTAAGTAACACAAGAGGATACACTTAACCAATATATAATGATATATGGTGGGGTTAAGTAATACCAGAGGATAACACTTAACCAAAATATAACATGACGTATGGGAAGGGTTAATTTAACGCGAGAGTGCAGCACTTAACCAATATAACATGATTTGAGGTAGGGTCAAGTCAACACCAGAAGGAAACACTTAACTAACATTACGTGACGAGTGTGTGGGTTAAGTTAACTTAAATCGATTAATGACACTTGACCAATATAAATTGATGAACGAATGGGGTTAAGTTAAATAGGAAATACTTAACCAATATAACCTGATGAATGAACAGGGTTAAGTTAATAAATCACACTTAACCAATCCAAAATGATAAGTGAGAAAGGTTAAGTTAATAAGAACCACTTAACCAACACGACTTGACGAGTAGGAGGTTAAGTACATGTCGGGTTGGTGGGTAATATTAGTAAATATAGGCACACAAAACTTAACCATTAAATAAACATGTTTGAATCCGTGGGAAGGTAAAGTACACGTCGGGTTGGTGGGTAATATTAGTAAATATAGGCCCACAAAACTTAACCACTAAATCAACATGCTTGAATCCGTGGGAAGGTTAAGTACACGTCGGGTTGGTGGGTAATATTTGTAAATATAGGCCCACAAAACTCAACCATTAAATAAACATGCTTGAATCTGTGGTAAGGTTAAGAACACATCGGGTTGGTGGGTAATATTAGTAAATATAGGCCCATAAAACTTAACCATTAAATAAGCATGCTTGAATCTGTGGGAAGGTTAAGTACACGTCGGGTTGGTGGGTAATATTTGTAAATATAGGCCTATAAAACTTAGCCATTATATAAACATGCTTTGATCAGTGGGAGGGTTAAGTACATATCGGGTTGGTGGGTAATATTAGTAAATATAGGCCCACAAACTTAACCAGTAGGAAACCCTAGTAACGGGGACCCATTTCTGCAGTAACCCACATAGATGTATCACGGTACCCTGAGCTAGGTAGGGTGGGGCACGATTACTGGGCTGATTATAAGCGGTCAAAACAACGACAGAGGGATTGTCAGTGTAGGTTCCGACGGTTTACGGGCATGCACGTACTCCGGAGTGGGAAAAAGTAGGCACTGGATACCAGTAGTTATACACTGTGCATCTTGATTCATGTCGGGTCGCTATCATAAGGATTGATACACCTTATGGTGGGACCAGCGCAGGGTATCTGCACACAAGAGAGGGCCGATTGACATAGAAACATGGAACATTTGTACAAGTAGGGAGACGATCAATAGGGTAGTAAGGGTACATCTAACATCTTCATGGCAATTAGGCTGATTGAGGTGGAATCCTCATAATAGATGTACCCCTGAAGGCTACCACAATTGCGGGGATTGGGATCATGTTGTAATATTATCCTTTATATAGATTACTGGTTGGGACACTCGTTAGGTGGTGCAGAGATATAGAAATCAGAATAACAGGGTAGTAGCGAAGCAGAGAATAGTTAACATGCGAAGTTATCCTTAGTTTATCTTCTATTGCTTATCCTATGTATCCTATGTTCCTTATCATCATGCATATGTCTTTATTCAGTTTAATTCATGTCATGTTGTTCTTGCTTGCTCATATGCTGAAAGTAGATGGACTTACCACACTTATGTCTGACCTAGTTTTGTTTCGCCTCTTTTCTTCCGTTCCACTCCCCCCTCCAGGTTCTCAGGGAGGAAATGTTACCACTTAGCTCAGTTTCTTTTCAAGCTCGAAGATAGTTGATGTTTTGCTTTGGACCCTCTCTTCCACTGCTATGGCTGGTTCATGCTTTATTGGGGAATATCATTGTTATTTTTATGCTTCTTTTATACTTGGAAGTTTTTAAATCAAGACAGAAGTTCTATGTATTACTTTTAGTATGATTGAGACAACTGTTGTAAAAGCTTGACTGAACCACATTGTTAATAAAATGACTTTATTTTCCACTGTTTTATTTGCCTGTCTTGTAATTTATCTGCATCTTTTACCTATAAGGCTCCACCGAAGTTAAGGCATTCCCTTTATGAGTGACCATAATGGAGGTGGGGTGTTTCACTTAGTATCAGAGCTGAAGGTTACCGGATCAGATAAAAGATTTGAAAAATTATTTTCGAAACGGTTTTAAAAAAAGCATTTTCAAAAGAAAAGTTTTGTTTTAAAGGCATATTCCTTAAAGCCATATGCACTATCTTTTGATCCTCTGTTTGAATCCTTATTTCCTTCTTTCTTGAGTCTCCGGGGCTCCTGGTTTTCTGGGATGCAACCTCATCGCGGCATGGTTCCGTAGGCTTAATGAGAGTACGACACTTGTCAAAAGGGCAAATAAGCGCCCAACTTCCATCTATAGTTGCAGTAGTTTTACCTAAGGCTAATTTTCTTTTGAGCTTTGTAGGATTTTTCCGTGCGATGGAGGCAACTTTCAAGAGACTTGTTGACAAGTTACACAAGGATGGAAAAGGTGAAAATGAGGGAGTTTGGCTAAGGAACACAACCCAAGGATGAGGAACTCATGGATATAGACTTGGTTCACAAAGGAGGTAAAAAGGAAAGAATAGTAAAAATCTAAGACAAGAGGAAGTATCTTTATTATATTATAATGGGTCGTATAAGGACAAGGGCAAGAACAAAGAATAGGATTTTCAGGAGTGCAAGAGCATGCTCTCACTGCCAGCATACCTGAGAGGGAGGTAGTAAAGTTTCTGTTGAAAAACTTTAGGTTTCTTTTGATCATCCTGTTAGTACTCTTTTGATTTTAGCGCTTCAAATTCTTTCATATCTGCTTCCATAGTTGAGTCTCTGCACCCTAGAGCTTGTATAGTGGAGGATCCCATTATTTTCTCAATTCCAATCGGTGGTTCGGCTCATTTATCTTTGATTTGTAAGGATTTGAGAATAGTTATATTAAATACCGAGTCTAACTGTAATGCTTATGTTTTTGGTTTCATGGGCTATGGGTTGATTCTAGGCATGCGTTGGTTAGCTAGTAAGGAGGGTAGTTAGACTTTTTACTTGCCTTTGGAACACCCTTGAGATTTCATGCGATCCTAAGGGGATCAGTTAGGCTTAGCTACCTAGAATCGCTTGATGCATCTATCGACGATTTGCGATCCATTAGAGTAGTCCATGAATACGCAGATGTTTTGATTAGGTTAGGGTTTTCCCCTAAAACTCGAGATAGACTTCCGCATATATCTAGTTGACAATGCAAAGCCAGTTGTGCGATCAACGATAGTTTTGGAGCAAGATTGGCAAGGATAGCCAGAGTCGGTTAAGTGCTCAATTGTTTAGTGGTTTTGCTAGTACCATCTCACGTAAATCATCCAAATTCGGAGGAAGTATTCCTTGGGTGCTTGTCTGATACCGGTTTAGGCCTTTGGGACTTGTACTTGAGGGATAACGAGTTCGACTAGGATGGTTTGCGTGAAAAATAAATGGTTGTGGCAGGCGCTCTAAGCAGAAAAAAAGACTGACCTCAAGAGAGGTAAAAAGTACATAGCAACCTTTAGCTTTAGACCCTCAGATTTGTAACATGATGGATAAGCTAAGTAGAGGATAGATTTCTAATCAGCTTAAGTATATACACTTGGTATCATGATTAACATATGTTTTTCTCGGAAAGATAGCTTGACTACATTGGATACCCTCTAGCATGGTAAGTAATCGAGGTCCTTTCTCTAATAGTGGGATTCAGAAATGAGGTCAAGAAGCTTCGCAATCGTGGAGTTGAATTGGTTAAGATACAGTGGAATGAAGCTCAAGAAGATGCGACATGGGAGACTGAAAGACTCGCGCATCATACCATTTCCAAGGGTATACTCTTTATTCCTCTTTTTCTGTAAAATCTATTTGCATGCTTGTAACACCCCACATCCGTTAAGGTCACTCACAAAGGGAATGCCTTAACTTCAATGGAGCATTATGGGTACTGGAACAGAAATATTACAAGACAGACATATATAAAAACAACGGAAAGCAAAGTAGAAGTACTTCAAATCTTATTAAATATAATTGTTCACAATAAAAGCCAATCAACTTCCAATACCCAATTACATAGCTAAAATATCTGTCTTGCTCAAAAACAAAGGAGCATAAAAATAAACTGTAGTATTCCACAATAAAGCAAAGTAAGCCATAGCCAAGAGAAATCCAAGCTGTACATGAAAGAGCCTTGGAGCTTGGTAAGATCCGAACTAAGCTGTATTCCCACCCTACGAACCTGGAGGGAGGGGGAAACGGAAGAAAAAGAGGCGAAACAAAACGGGTCAGTCATAAAGACTGAGTAAGTCCTAGTGACTTTCAGCATAAAAATAGGTAAAGATAACATGGCTTGAATAAACTGAAAATAAACGTAAGCATGATGACAAGATAAGCTACATGCACGATAACTAAGAATAACATCATATGACTTTTGTCATGCATAACATTGCGAGGTTCCCATTCAAGATGAACTAAGTATAACTTCGCAAGATCGCAAGATTTCTCTGCTTCATCATTAAAATATTTCTATGATATATATTTGCTCTGCACCACCTAACTAGTGTCCCAACTAGTAATCTATATAAAATGATAAAATCATAACGTGATCCCAATCCCCGAAATTAAGGTTGCTTTCATGTGTACATCTATTATTTATTACCTAGATCTAACCTAGGATTTTCTATCGAGCGCTTCCTAGATTCGACCAGGATTTATGCAACCTAGGTCCAACCTAGGGATTATGCTACCTATTGAACGCTTCTCGGTCTTAGGGTTTATGCATCCTAGGTCCAACCTAGGTATTATGCTACCTATGTGTGTCATACGGCCCCTAATGGTTGTAGATACCTATGCTGGTCCCACCATGGGGTGTATCAAGACCCATGATGGCGGCCTGACGCAATTCTAGAATACACAGGTTATACTACTAGTGCCCCCAGTGCCCTGTTTGTCTGCTCCGAAGTGTGTGCACGCCCGCACTCCGTTAGAACCCACACTGTTGCACCCACCGCCATCGCTTTGACCGCTTACAATCAGCCCAGTAATCGTGCCCCACGCTGCCTAGTTTCAGGGTACCATGATACCTAATTGGATTACTGCTGAAATGGGTCCCCGTTACTAGGGTTTCCTACTTGTTAAGTTTGTGGGCCTATATATACAGATATTACCCACCTTCCCGTGATGTACTTAACCCACCGATTCAAGCATGCTTATTAATGGTCAAGTTTGTGGGCCTATATTTACTAATATTACCCACCAACCCGATATGTACTTAACCCTCTCCGTCCATCACGTTAAGTTGGTTAAGTGTTTTCTCTTATTTTACTTATCCCTACCACACATCATGTTATATCGGTTAAGTGTTGTTCCTTGTGTTACTTAACCCTACCGCAAGCCTTGTTATACTGGCTAAGTGTTCTCCCTTGTGTTAACTTAACCCCGTCGCATGTCATGTCATATTGGTTAAGTGTATATTGACTTAGCCCACCTACTTATCATGTTGTGATGGTTAAGTGTTACCCTCTATTGTTACTTAACCTTACCATGCATCAGGTTATATCGGTTGGGTGTTATCGACCTATTCAAGTTAGCCCAACCCATCCGCTAGTCATGTTATAACGGTTAAGTGTCATTAGCCTAGCCACGTTACTTAACCCACCCATTCATAACATATTGGTTGAGCCTACATTTACAAGTTTTACATGTTCTTAACTCATACCAGTTAGGTCCACATTTACATGTCAAATTTCCATGTCATCCCACCTAACCCTTTAACCATACCCACGTCTTATTATGGTTAGTATTCCTTAATTCATTCATTATGACAAACGAATCATGACCTCTCACATTAGACCGTGCATTTTGTGGTCACTGGATTTGCCGGGCGGTTCCAGGCAGATTTACACCACAAACTGGGTCTAACCTCGTGTCATCAACCGTTACGCCTACAACTTGGCCTTCGACCTCTCACATTAGACATACACTTTTTGGCTACTGGATTTGCCGGGCGGTTCCGGGCAGATTTACACCACAAACTGAGTCTAACCTCGTGTCAAAGGTTCATTAATGGTCGTATTCCACCTAAAATCCCAATATCAGTTCATGTGTTTAACATATAGGAATGTTCATGTTCCAACCACGTTCGTATTTTCAGTCATATGCCAAGTTATAGCCTTTTATTTACAATACATGCCAATTACCCAAAACCCAACTTAGGCGCGTTCATGTTAAACCTCTACTAAGTCATAAATTATCATATATGTTTCAACTCCAAATTTTACATAATTAACATATTCCCAAGTTCTAGATTACATGTAAATTTTACATATGCCCAATTCGTACCAAATATACATATGTTCAATTTATGTCGTTTTACATGTATGCCAATTTTTATGCCATTTTACCGTATCAAGTTCAAGCCAAAATTACATGTATCAAGTTTCATACCCAATAAACCCAAATCATGATTCATGATGTAGTTATCCCGAACTATAATCTTTTTATTACAGTACATGTCAGTTGCCCAAGTTCATAATACATGTTTATGCCAACTATCAAGTTTACGATTGCTTTCATATTCAAATTCCCAATTCTACATATGCCTAATTAACATAAGCCCAATCTTTTGATTCAATTTACATAGTCCCAAACTCATGATTTAATTTACATGCCAATTCATGTATGCCCAAACTTGCAATTTCAATTATATTGACAATACCCAAATATCCAATTTCATGTTAATTTATTATACCCAAATATCCAGTTTTTATGTTATGCCATCAATTCCACCAAACACGCATATTCCACAAGGCAATATTCCAATATTTCCCCGTATACCATCGCACGTATATCGTAGTTTAGGCCTAGGTCCGAAATTGACCTAGGTTCATCAAAAGAAAATAAATAGGGGAAGGTAGAATTTTGCATAAATATAAGATTAGAGAGAAAAACATCATCACAGACATGAAGATTACAACTTAGTAATAATATCAATATGAATCAAGAAAACTGATTTACAACAGGCTGAATAGATCATAAACTAGACATGGGAATAAAGATAGACAAGTCTCAAAACTCAAGATCCAAGAAGCAATAGAAATAGATCGATAAACATACTTAAATCCAATTCCACTTCATCACATGCCCATATTATATTTAAATATTTTAATCTGAAAATAACTAGGACTTACAGGGCATGGATAACAAATTAAGAACTGAAATTGTCATAGAACGTAGTAACACCCAGGGAATTCTATAACGTTAAGCTTCACAAATTAATGTTTAATTAATTCTAAATGAAAGAATTAAGGGAAATGGGCTACGCCATTGCGTTCGTCTCGGAATTCTGCTTAAGATATAGTCCGAGTTTGCATGAATCGGACTCCGTATGAAGGAGTTATGACCTTCGGAAGTTTTAGAATAAAATTTAAATTCAAACAGCTCAGTTTCAAATTTGAAATTCGAAAAAATAGGTTCAAACTGGGCTGGGCGGGAAAATTCCCACCCAGAGATCAGGTCGACCATAGGGTCGACCATGGTGTCGACCTGGCTACTCCAGGTCGACAATAGCGTCGACCTGGGTGTCGACCTGCCAGTCGACCTGGCTGGCTAGGGTCTGGATCTGGCTCGAATTTCTGTGGCTCGGTGTGTCACTGGGGCTGACATGTCACCTCTTGATTGGCTCTTTGAACTTTGTATTGTCTAGATTCCTCCTGTATTCATCTGACGGCTCAAAACAATTTAAAAATCTATAAATACACCCTAAGTCTCAACTAAAAATTCACACAAAAAAATAAGATGGGAGTCGTCATGCTGCCAGGGAGGAATTGAGCATAGCCGTCAAGAGAGAAAAGCTTAGAGACGAATCAAATTAAGAAGAAGATGAAGATTAAAACTTAATCAAATTAGTTCAACGCAACGATAATCTACCCAAAGGAGTGCATCTCAATTTCAGAATTCAGAATCCAGAATTCAAGATTCTGCATTCGTTGTAAGAATAGTGACCTTTCAGAATATGAATAAAAACTGTGATGTGATTCGATGTAAATGAAAATAGAATTGTGTTATTGTATGCATTCTATGTATTGTAATAATTCTGTCATGACTTGTGTATTGATATTTGTGGCATAAATTGGTTGATGTAAGCCTATGGGACATTTGTATATGAAAGTAGTAGCAATAGCAAGTTGTGGCAAAAACAAGTAATTGATCCCTTTATGTTATGTCGATGGCATGGACTATATATATATTCCGTTAGTCTAAGTTTGAATTTATGTAAACATGTTCTAGATTTGAGACCTTTTATGCCTACATGATCCAAAACCTATAAACACATTCTTATGCTTATTTGCAAGTATAATTGGATCTATGTTAAGTATTGTTTGGGTTACATAAACTATGCAAGTTCATGTTGAAATAGGCTATATGATTTGATGTTAAATGGGACATTTTGGTGAATATACAACATGCTAGTTTTGTGTTTGACATTATGCCAAGTTAAACATGTTTAAACCCAAGTTTGTGTAAACATAAACTATGCCATTTCATATGTCACCTACTTAGTTATACTTTGATTTGAATGCAAGTTCACATGACCCATCATTTATGTTAGTATCGCTAAATTGCAAGTTCATGCGCCACACACCCTTATATGTTGTATAATATTACATGTTATGGATTTCCCCTTTTCTTACATTTATAAAGTTGGGTTGAATTGTGTCGAGCCCAACATTTGTTATAATCTTGCGAACGTACAAACGGGCGTAATAACGTTGGGTGTAAAACATGAAAAAAAAATATGTTGGCATGTTTGGCACATGCCAACGACAATGACATTTAAGTGGTATGAAATACCTAAGAATAAAAGACATAACATTTACATATATTTGAGAAGTGATAAAATATGTAAATTTAGAAAACACGGTATGCTTAACCCGAGGTTGGATTGAGTTGTGATGTAAACCTGCCCGGACCCGCCCGGCTGTCCAGTAGTCACAACAATACCTATCCAATGTGGGTGGTTAAGCATTGAGCCCAATAATGACCCGAGGTTAGACTGGGCTATGGTGTAAACCTGTCCGGAACCGACCGACACATCCAGTAACCGTAGCAATACCTGTCTAATGTGAGTGATCAGGTTCTAAGAGTCTAAGAACAGATGGTACGGTTAAGTCAACTATAAAAACTTAACCAAATTCACATGTTAACAAGAATTGATAGGCGAGGTTAGGTAAATACAGATACTTAACCACTTAACATGTTTGACTAGAAAACCCTAGTAACGTGGGACCCGTTTCAGGAGTAACCCAATTTAGGTATCATGGTACCCTGAAACTAGGCAGGGTGGGGCACGATTACTGGGCTGATTGTAAGCGGTCAAAACGACGGCGGTGGGTGCAAAGTGTAGGTTCTAACGGGGTGCGGGCATGCACACACTCCGGAGCAGACAAACAAGACACTGGGGACACCAATAGTATAACCTATGCCTTCTAGAAATTGTGCCGGGGCCGCCACCATGGGTCTTGATACACCCCATGGTGGGACCAGCATAGGTATGTACAATTCTTGGGGCCGTATGACACAAGTTTTACGCGAGTAGGAGCCGATCTTTAGAAAATGGGGATCACTTCACCCTCAGCATGGGGTGCCAGTTAGAATAAACTCAAGTAGGTGCAAAGATATAGTATGGGTGTGATAGTACATTCGATTCTAAACGACACTTCCTTAGCTGGTGACACTTTCCTGTTTTCAGTTTATATCTATCATGCTCTTTTCTTATTCACATACTGAAGAGTTACTAGATTTGCTCAGGCTTTATGTCTGACTCTATTTTCTTTTCTTCTTTTCTTTCGTCCCCCCTAGGTCCACAGGGAGGAAACAACCTAGCTTAGTCAGACTCTTTACAAGCTCCAAGACCGTAGATGTATGATTTGGATCTCTTTTGCTCGGATTATGGCTTTGGATATCACTATGGGGATTTTTGTCACTTTATTTATGTTTTATGCTTCTTTGATAATCAAGACAGTAATGAGGTTGTAATGTTGGAAGTATTTTGAGACAATTATGGAATGTTTTGTTTGAACACGAATTGATGAAATAAAAGTCTGTTTGGTTTCCGCTGTTTAAAATATGCGTATTTATATCTATCTTGAGTTTATCTGTGGCTTTTACTTATAAACCTCCACCAAAGTTAAAGCATTCCCTTTGTGAGTGACCTTAACGGAGGTGGGGTGTTTCACTTGGTATCTGAGCATAGGTTTACCAGATACGATAAAAGTTTTTGAAATTGTTTTCAAAAGAAAGTTTAAAGAAGCATTTTTTTAAGAAAAAAAAAATGTTATATTTTAAAAGACATAATCCCCCAAAGCCATATGCACTATCTCTCTCTATCCTTCATTTTGAATATTTCCTTTCTGTTTCAGCATGTCTGAAGACCTTAACCTTCTTGAAGGAGTGCCGATACCCGGCTGGTTTAGGAGGTATTCAGAAGTGAGGGCCAATGGCGCGGGCCCAGTAGACATTCCTCCTCCAGTGGTCGCGGTTCCTCCTCCTCTGCCTCCTCCTCGTGGAAATGCCTTCCCAAAAACATGTAGAGACTTCAAGGCAATGGTTGGAAAAGACTTTTATGGGACAGAGTCCTTTGTAGGAGCAAGAAACTTGCTAAAGGAGACTGAGGATCTGTTTGAAATCTTCGGAGTGGATGACAGGCAAAAGATACAACTAGCGGTGTGGTTGCTTAAAGATGAAGCTTCCTATTGGTGGGAAATTACCAATGCTCAGAGGGCAGTGGAAACATAGGAAGATTTCAGGACAAGGTTTGAGATGAAATTCCTCTACCAAGCTGAAAGAAGCCTGCAAATGGAGAAGTTTCTAACTCTGAAACAAGGAAGTATGACAATTAGGGAGTATGTTAATCAGTTTAATCAGCTGGCCAGATTTGGGCTGGACTTAGTAAACACCCAACACAAGAAGGCGCTTCGCTTCGTTAAAAGTTTGAATGAGCCTCTATACAGCCTTGCTATGACCTATGTATCCACGGGAGCGACTTATGAAAGCTTGGTGGACACGACGTTGCTACATGAGGAAGACAACGGCAAGAAAGAGACTAAGGTGGAAGAGAAGAAAGAGGGTTTACAAGCTAAGAAAACAGACTTCAAGAAAGGAGGGAAGAACAATAAGCCCCGTGAGAAGAGAAGGTGCAATTTCTGTGGCATTGTGGGGTATATATCAAAAGACTGCCGAAAAAGGAAGGTGAAGATGGGTGGTTGCTTCCATTGTGGAGAGACCGGGCACCAAGCTAAGGACAGCCCAAAGAAGAAAGGGCAGGGACAGAAAGCCGGATCCACTTCAGGGGGTTAGGTTCATGTGTTAGTGGTACCTCAACAAGAACGAGGTAGTAATATTTCTGTAGAAAGTGTAGTTTATCTTTATGATCATCCAGTTCGCACACTTTTTGACTCTGGCGAATCACACTCTTTTATTTCATCTGCCTTAGTAGAATCTCTGCATCTAGACACTAGTATGGTAGAAGATCCCTTAGTAGTTTCAAATCCAATTGGGGGCTCCGCTTACTTGTCAATGGTTTGTTTGGGTTTGAAAATCTCTATTCTCAGCGTTGAGTTTAGTTGTAATTCTTTTGTTTTGGGCTTCTCAGGATATGGTTTGATCTTAGGCACGGACTAGTTATCCAGTAATAGTGCCACTCTCGATTGTGAGAAAAGAGTAGTTAGGCTCTTGACTCAGCTTGGTAACACTCTAGAAATTTCTTGTAATCCCTTGAATGCTGTTATGCTTAGTTATCTAGAGTCGCTTGATGCTTCTGATGAGAATTTGGAATCAGTTAGAGTAGTCCGGGAATATCCGGATGTCTTTGAGGAGGTGAAAGGCTTACCTCCGAGGCGGGAAATAGACTTTCGCATATATCTTGTGGATAATGCAAAGCCTGTAGCTTTACCTGTCAGACACATGGTTCCAAAGGAGAGAAAGGAGCTCAGTAAGTAGATTAAAGAACTTCTCGAAAAGGGGTTCATTAGACGGAGCATTTCGGAATTGGGTGCTCCAGTGGTGTTCGCAACTAAAGCGGACGGTTCGCTTCGCCTTTGCGTCAACTATAGGGAGTTAAACAAATTGACCAAGAAAAATAGGCACCCTCTTCCCCGAATCGATGATTTGTTTGATCAGCTTGTAGGTGCGACGGTCTTCTTCCAACTTGATCTGGCAACTGGGTCCCATCATCTAAGAGTAGCTGAAGACAACATTGATAAAACAGCGTTCAGAACCCCAGATGGTTTCTTCAAGTTGCTTGTCATGCCTTTCGGCTTGACAAAAACACCCGCTTATTTCGTAGACCTAATGACCAGGGTGTTCAGAGAATTCCTCAACAAATTCGTGGTTGTCTTCGTAGATGATATCTTAATCTTCTCAAAGAATGAGGAAGAACATGCTCAGCATCTGAAAGAAATCATAGATACTCTCCGTGCACATTAGCTAAAAGCCAAATTCTCCAAGGGCCACTTTTGTAGAAAGGAGGTAAGATTTCTAGGACATATTGTGTCCAAAGAGGGGTTGGCTGTGGACCCCGCGAAAGTGGTGGCAGTGCAAGATTGGAAGACACCAAGAAATGCAACTGAAGTTCGAAGCTTTCTTCGGCTAGCCGGTTTTTACCGAAAAATTATTAGGGATTTTGCGAAAATCTCAGCTCCACTCACAAGGCTAACAAAGAAGAATCTAGCATTCGCTTGGGATTTGGACTGTGACATTGCCTTCCAATGCCTAAAAAGGGCTCTTACAACAGCTCCAGTTCTAACTTTTCCTGACGGAAGCAAAATGTTCAAAGTGTACACAGATGCATGTGGAACAGGACTAGGCGCTGTTCTAATGCAAGAAGGAAGGGTAGTAGCTTATGGAGGAAGACAATTGAATGTTCATGAAAAGAACTACCCAACCCACGATCTTGAGTTGGCCGCCATCGTCTTTGCACTTAAGTCTTGGCGCCATTATCTCCTAGGTGAGAAGTTTGAATTATACACTGACCATAAATCGTTGAAATATCTCTTCTCCCAGAAGGATCTTAACTTGAGGTAGCAAAGATGGATGGAGTTTCTTGCCTCGTATGACTTTGAAATTTCCTATACTCCCGACAAGGTCAACGTAGTAGCAGACGCATTGAGCCGAAAGAAACTGACCTTAAGACCTCTCTTTGTGGAAAGGCAAAGCCTGGAGTATATAGCCAGTTTTAACTTTAGGCCCTCCTTTTATTTTGTATCGGGTTTGTTAGCATCACTCGAAGTACGCCCTACTCTCTTGGACTCAATAGGGGATGCACAACGTGAAGACCCTCAGCTTGTTGATGTGATTGATAAACTTATTAGGGGCGAGACTTCTAGTCACCTCAATAGATACGCCATCGATAATAAGGGTTGGCTGAGGCGAGATGGAAGATTATGCGTCCCACAAGCAAGGGAGTTGACAAAGAAGGTTCGCGTGGAAGCGCATCATTCCAAGATGACTATACATCCTGGCGGTGATAAGATGTACAAGGATATAAAAAGGACTTTCTTTTGGAGCGGCATGGAAAAGGACGTTGCAGATTTCATTTCTAAGTGCATGACCTGCCAACAGGTCAAGGCGGAACAGAAGAAGCCTGGAGGACTACTTCATCCTTTAGAGGTCCCACAGTGGAAGTGGGATAGCATTTCAATGGACTTCATTGATGGACTGCCTAGGTCGAGAAGAGGCAACACTAGCATTTGGGTAATAGTGGATAGGCTTTCTAAAAGTGGCCACTTTATACCTATCAAGAGTAGAAGGACTACCGCATCTCTAGCATCTCTTTATCTCAAGGAAATAGTTCGACTTCATGGGATACCCTCCAGCATTGTTAGTGACGCAGACCCTATCTTCACAAGTGAGTTTTGGCGGAGTCTGCAAGAAGCTGTAGGCACACAGTTATGTTTGAGCATGGGCTATCACCCCCAAACCGATGGCCAGACAGAAAGGGTGAATAGAGTTTTAGAGGATCTTTTAAGACTTTGCGTTCTTGAATTTGGAGGGACGTGGGAGGATCACCTTCCTTTAGTGGAATTTGCCTACAACAACAGCTACCAAGCTACCATAGGCATGGCACCCTTCGAAGCCTTGTATGGAAGACCATGCAAATCACCAACTTGTTGGTAGGAGTCTACAGATAAGCTTATACTTGGGTCAGACATGATTCGAGAGACTTCGTAGAAAGTGGAATTGATACGGAGAAGGATGAAGACAGCCCAAGACAGACAGAAATCTTACACCGACAAAAGAAGGAATAACCTTGAGTTTGAGGTTGGGGACAGGGTTTTCCTTAAGGTATCTCCTTTAAGGAAAGTTGTTCGCTTTGGATCCGCAGGAAAGCTAGCACCAAGATTTGTAGGACTGTTTCCTATCATCGAGAAGGTTGGGAAGATGGCCTATAGATTAGAGCTACCCGAGAGACTGGCCGGAGTTCACAACGTCTTTCATGTTTCTCACCTCCGGAAGTGTTTGCATGAATATGCGGAAGTGGTAAAACCTAGCATTCTAGAAGAAGCCGAAGTGGAACGTGAAGCAACTGTGAGGAGAGTTCCAAACCGCAAAGTTAAGCTCGTTAAGGTTCAGTGGAGCGACGCCGAGGAAGATGCGACTTGGGAAACTGAGGACAGAATATGCGCTGCCTACCCTCTTCTTTTTAAGGGTACATCTTTGATCTCTCTTTTTCCTTAAGTTATGCTTTATATATCTTTTTTGTAGGTATATCTCCTTGGTCCTTTTCCTAACTCCTTAGGTAGAAAACAAATGGATGCAAACATGTATTTGAAAACATGTTATGGATGATGGCTACAAATGGTTGCTAGTGATTGCTAGTGGTTGCTCGTGGATGCATATATACACACCCTAGGTTATAGATCGGCTCAGTCACTTCATATTGCATATGCATATATGTATTCTCATTTGTATATGGTTGAAACTTGATATGCTGTCATATGGTTGTCGCATTTGTATGAATAATTGTGCACTCATGTAGAATTATGAATAGGAAAAAATTTCATACATAATGGATTCATGACACTTACATGATTCGCATTAAGGAGGTCAATTAAATCAGTAGACCGCCTGATTTCTGCATTAGATAAGGACATGTACACACACTATGCATATGATCATGAAGCATTAGAAGTATTTTAGGGACAGTGGACGCCTGTGTTTGTTGGTTGAGTAGATGGACTGTTGGATAGTAGGATATACATTCTTCCTAACTTGAAGATTTCGAGGATGAAATCCTTTTAAGGGAGGAGAATGTAACACCCCGGGAATTCTATAACGTTAAGATTCACAAATTAAAGTGTAATTAATTCTAAATGAAAGAATTAAGGGAAATGGGCCATGCCATTGCGTTCGTCTCGGAATTCTACTTAAGACAGAGTCCGAGTTTGCGTGAATCGGACTCCGTATGAAGGAATTATGACCTTCGGAAGTTTCAGAATAAAATTCAAATTCTATCAGCTCAGTTTCAAATTCGAAATTCGAAAAAACAGGTTCAAACTGGGCTGGGCGGGAAAATTCCTGCCCAGAGACCAGTTCGTCCATAGGGTCGACCATGGTGTCGACCTGGACACCCCAGGTCGACAATAGTGTCGACCTGCCAATCGACCTACCTGGTAGACCTGGCTCGCTAGGCTTAGCTCTGGCTCGAATTTCTGTAGTTCGGTGTGTCACTAGGGCTGACATGTCACCTCTTGATTGGCTCTTTGAACTTTGTATGGTCTAGATTCCTCCTGTCTTCATCTGACGGCTCACAACAATTTAAAAATCTATAAATACACCCTAAGTCTCAAATAAAAATTCACACAAAAAAATTAGATGGGAGTCGTCATGCTGCCTGGGAGGAATTGAGCATAACCGTCAAGAGAGAAAAGCTTAGAGACGAATCAAATTTAGAAGAAGAAGAAGATTAAAACTTAATCAAATTAATTCAACGCAATACTAATCTACCCAAAGGAGCGCATCTCAATTTCATAATTCAGAATCCGGAATTCAAGATTCTGCATTCGTTGTAAGTATAGTGACCTTTCAGAATATGAATAAAAACTGTGATGTGATTCGATGTAAATGAAAATAGAATTGTGTTATTGTATGAATTCTGTGCATTGTAATAATTCTGTCATGACTTGTGTATTGATATTTGTGGCATAAATTCGTTGATGCAAGCCTATTGGACATTTGTATATGAAAGTAATAGCAATAGCAAGTTGTGGCAAAAACTAGTAATTGATCCCTTTATGTTTATGTCGATGGCATGAACTATATATATATTCCCTTAGTCTAAGTTAGAATTTATGTAAACATGTTCTAGATTTGAGACCTTTTATGCCTACATGATCCAAAACCTATAAACACATTCTTATGCTTATTTGCAAGTATAATTGGATCTATGTTAAGTATTATTTGGGTTACTTAAACTATGCAAGTTCATGTCGAAGACATTTTGGTGAATATACAACATGCTAGTTTTGTGGTTGACATTATGCCAAGTTAAACATGTTTAAACCCAAGTTTGTATAAACCTATTTCATATGTCACCTGCTTAGTTATACTTTGATTTGAATGCAAGTTCACATGACCCATCATTTATGTTAGTATCGCTAAATTGCAAGTTCATGCACCACACACCCTTATATGTTGTAAAAATATTACATGTTATGGATTTATCCTTTTCTCACGTTTATAAAGTTGGGCTGAATTCTGTCGAGTCGAACATTTGTTATAATGTTGCGAACGTACAAACGATGGTAATAACGTTGGGTGTAAAACATGAAAAAATATATATGTTGTCATGTTTGGCACATGCCAACGACAATGACATTTAAGCGGTATGAATTGTTATACCCAAGAATAAAAGACATAACATTTACATATAATTGAGAAGTGATAAAATATGTAAATTTAGAAAACACGGTATGCTTAACCCGAGGTTGGATTAAGTTGTGACGTAAACCTGCCCGGACCCGCCCGGCTGTCCAGTAGTCACAACAATACCTATCCAACGTCGGTAGTTAAGCATTGAGCCCAATAATGACCCGAGGTTAGACTGAGCTACGGTGTAAACCTGCCCAGAACCGACCGGCACATCCAGTAACCATAGCAATACCTGTCTAATGTGAGTGGTCAGGTGCTCTAAGAGGCTAAGGACAGATGGTAGGGTTAAGTCAACTATAAACACTTAACCAAATTTAACATGTTAACAAGAATTGATGGGCGAGGTTAGGTAAATACAGACACTTAACCACTTAACATGTTTGACTAGAAAACCCTAGTAACGAGGGACCCGTTTCAGCAGTAACCCAAGTTAGGTATCATGGTACCCAGAAACTAGGTAAGCTGGGGCACGATTACTGGGCTGATTGTAAACGGTCAAAACGACGGCGGTGGGTGTACAGTGCAGGTTCTAACGGGGTGCGGGCGTGCACACACTCCGGAGCAGACAAACAGGACACTGGGGACACCAGTAGTATAACCTATGCCTTCTAGAAATTGTGTCGGGGTCGCCACCATGGGTCTTGATACACCCCATGGTGGGATCAGCATAGGTATCTACAATTATTGGGGCCGTATGACACAATTTTTACGCCAGTAGGAGCCGATCTTTAGAAAATGGGGATCACTTCACCCTCAGCATGGGGTGCAAGTTAGAATAAACTTAAGTAGGTGCAGAGATATAGTATGGGTGCGATAGTACATTCGATTCTAAACGACACTTCCTTAGCTGGTGACACTTTCCTGTTTTCAGTTTATATCTATCATGGCCTTTTCTTATTCACATACTGAAGAGTTACTAGATTTACTCAGGCTTTATGTCTGACTCTATTTTCTTTTCGTCTTCTTTTCTTTCGTCCCCCCTTCCCCCAGGTCCACATGGAGGAAACAACTCAGCTCAGTCAGACTCTTTACAAGCTCCAAGACCGTAGATGTATGATTTGGATCTCTTTTGCTCGGATTATGGCTTTGGATATCACTATGGGGATTTTTGTCACTTTATTTATGTTTTGTGCTTCTTTAATAATCAAGACAGTAATGAGGTTGTAATGTTGGAAGTATTTTGAGACAATTATGGAATGTTTTGTTTGAACACGTATTGATGAAATAAAAGTCTGTTTGGTTTCCGCTATTTAAAATATGTGTATTTATATCTGTCTTGAGTTTATCTGTGGCTTTTACTTGTAAACCTCCACCAAAGTTAAGGCATTCCCTTTGTGAGTGACCTTAACGGAGGTGGGGTGTTTCAAACATTGTAGTAGTGTTGATTTGTTGTTTGAACCATTGTAGAAGCCTTGTTCTTTGAATTGATTTGAGTTTGAATGTTTGTACTTTGATTTGGAGACGGCGGCCATGGTTCAAGAGGTATTTTAGTAGCATAATGGTGTAAGAATGATTTGATATGAATTAGGTTAGGTCTAAGGGTGGTTTTATAGGTGTAGCAACTAGTTTAGGCCCTTTGATTAACCCTAGAATCAATCCGGACCATCAAAACACGTCTCAGGCTTCAAAAATGAGTTCTGGGTCAAAACAGGCCGACCAGGTCGACCTGTAAGGCAGGGAGGTCGACAATATGGTCAACCTGGGGGGTAGGTCGACCCTATGGTCGACCTTATGGTCGACCTGGGGGGGGGGGGGGGGGTGGTCGACCCTATGGTCGCCCCCTGGTCCAGTGCTTCCTGAAAACTGCTAAAACTTGTACAAGCCATAACTTCTTCATCCGGACTCCGATTTTCGAAAACTCAGACTCTATTTCATGTAAAATTTCGAGCCGAACGCAATGAAGTAACCCGTTTCCCTTGATTCTTATTTTAAAAATTAATTATACCCTGATTTCTAGTTTCAACATGTTATTAAAATTCGGGTTGTTACATTCTCCCCTCCTTAAAGGATTTCGTCCCCGAAATCTTCAAGTTAAGAAGAATGTGTCATACCATCCAATTATCCATCTACTCAATCATCAATCACAGGCATCCATTGTCCTTAAGAGATTTATAATGCTATGTGAACATATGCAGAAAGTGTGTGTATATGTTCCTTATCTAATGCAAATGATCAGGCCTGATTAATCTTCTTAATGCAAAATATGTTTAGTGCAATGAGTCCAACATGTATGCAAATAGTCCTAGTCACATAAACACTATATGTGTACACAAACATCCATCCATTTGCATCATCCATATGATAACACATCCAATTTCATCCATAAACAAGTATAAACACTCATGCATATGCAATATGGAAATGTGTCTGAGCCGATCTAGTGCCTAATGTGTGTTATGCAATCACGAGCAACCACTAGCAGCCACTTGCAACCACTTGCAACCATCAATCATAACATGTCTCAAACACATGTTTACACCCAATTGTTCCTACCTAAAGGTATAGTCGAAGATAGAAGCAAGTAAAAACCTTGTGCCCATTAGGCAATGTCAAAACTTGAAATCTATGTCACATATATACTGATTTGGAGAAGAACTCCCTAAGCACCGGCCCCGAAGACCGAAATCAACATCAGGCTGACACCCAAAGAATTAACCAACCAATATATATGTTTCTAGGAAACTAAGCATGATGGACTCCTTTTTGGTCACAAGAAATCCCTTCCTAAGACTAACCCATATCCTATAAAACCCAAATAGTTTAGTCAACCCAACGGACATCCTCAAGCCCTAACATGTATTACTAACAGATGAGTCATACTCCCTATGGGGTTTGCAACAGAAATAGGATGGGGAATAGGACCGAGAGGTTATACTTAAAAGGTAACATGTAGGTAAGCTCTACTGGAAAAGAGGGATCAAGGATATACTCTTAAGAAGAGATATGATGCGCGTGTCTAGTCTTCAATCATTTAAGTCGCATTTCCTTGAGCTTAACTCCATTGTGCTTTGACCGCCTTTAGCTTCACAATTTCGTAGGTTCTTAATTCCTATTTCCAAAATATGAGTTGGAACTCATTTCACTGTCGCCTCTCATTCCACTTTCACTTATTCTTTTTCTAGTATACTCGGCCCAAACATAACTGTGTACTCATGGTTTCATGCAAGCTCTCCAAAATTCACTAGTGAATCCTGGATCTCGTTTACTTATTATAAGGTATTCCACGTAGAAGAACTATCTCTTGAAAACAAAAAAATGCCAACCATGTTGCCAAATGTACTTACTAAAGTGATTTTCTATGACTCATGCATAAGCGAAATGAACCATTCGCCTTAGTGGCGAACACTACTCGAGCGGATCAATATATGTATCAAGAGATTCTAAGTAACTAAGCATGGCAGAACCCTAAGGGTTACACTAGACTTCGAGGGCATTACCGGGGCAAGTCAAGAGTCTAACTACCTTCTTTCCATACTCGAGAATGGTATCATTTCTGGATAACCACTCCATCCCTACAAACAACCCATAGCCCAAAAACATAAGCATTACTTATAAACTCAACACTTAGCATAGACATTCTCAAATCCAAACAAGTCATGAATAAATGAGACGATTCCCTAATAGGATTTGAGAATAAAATAGGGTCCTCTACTACGCTGGTACTAAGGTGCAGAGACTCAACTATCGAAGCAGAATTAAAAGGATGCGATGTATAAAAACAAAGTTCCCACGGTATGATAGAAAAGAGAAGCTAAACTTTTAACAGAAACGTTACCACCTCTCTTAGGTATGCTAGTAGTGAGAGCATACAATTGCCCTCTCGACGATCTTGTTCTTTGCCCTTGTCCTTGTCCTATGATACTTAACTACATGTCCCTTTTTACCATACCAACGATGTTCTTTCTTGTCATGGGTTTTATTATTCTTTTACTTTGACCTCTTTCCTTTCACCTTTTCCTCCTTCGTGGATTGAGCCATATCAACAAATTTCTCCTCCTTAGGCTTGTGTTCTTTATCATCGTTCTTACTATCCTTGTATAGCTTATTGACAAGTCTCTCGAAAGTTACCTCCATCGCACTGCAACTCTACAAAGCTTGAAATAAGATTAGGCGCAGATAAAACTACTACTGCTACTGATGGAGGTTGGGCACTCCTTTGCCCTTCTACATGTGTCGTACACCTACAAAACTATGGTGAGAAAAAAGAGAGAAGAGACTCAAGGAGAGAATCAAAAGATAGTGCATATGGCTTTAGGGAATATGCCTTTCGTAAAACACAACTTTTCTTAGAAAAATGCTTCTTTGTAAACATTTTGAAAATAGTTTCAGAAGGTTTTTAAAAGCTTTTGCCCAGTCTGGTAACCTTCTGCTCTGATACCAAATGTAACACCCCACCTCCACTAGGGTCACTCACAAAGGGAATGCACTAGCTTTGGTGGAGCATTATCTAGGTAAGCATACACAGAAATATTACAAGACAAAACATATAAAACAGCGGAAGAAGAACCAAATTTTATTGCTTTAAAATCTAGAAAGGTCTAAAGCCTTTTACATCAAAATGCCATTAAATCCATTACATCGAAATCTGTCTTGCAATAGTAAAGAAGCATAAAAACCATAGTCATAAATCATTCCCCAAGTAAAACAGTAAAGCAAGCCATAGCCAAGAGAAATCCAAGCCGTACATGAAAGAGCCTTGGAGCTTGGTAAGATCCGAACTAAGATGTATTCCCAACCTGCGAACCTGGGGGGGAGGGGGGGAAACGGAAGAAAAAGAGGTGAAACAAAATGGGTCAGTCATAAAGACTGAGTAAGTCCTAGTGACTTTCAGCATAAAAATAGGTAAAGATAACATGGCATGAATAAACTGAAAATAAACGTAAGCATGATGACAAGATAAGCTATAGGCACGATAACTAAGAATAACATCATATGACTTTTGTCATGCATAACATTGTGAGGTTCCCATTCAAGATGAACTAAGTATAACTTCGCAAGTTCGCAAGATTTCTCTGCTTCATCGTTAAAATATTTCTATGATATCTATTTGCTCTGCACCACCTAACTAGTGTCCCAACTAGTAATCTATATAAAATGATTAAATCATAACGTGATCCCAATACCCGAAATTAAGGTTGCTTTCACGTGTACATCTATTATTTATTACCTAGATCTAACCTAGGGTTTTCTATCGAGCGCTTCCTAGATTCAACCAGGATTTATGCCACCTAGGTCCAACCTAGGGATTATGCTACCTATTAAACGCTTCTCGGTTTTAGGGTTTATGCCACCTAGGTCCAACCTAGGGATTATGCTACCTATGTGTGTCATATGCCCCCCAATGATTGTAGATACCTATGCTGGTCCCACCATGGGGTGTATCAAGACCCATGGTGGCAGCCCGACGCAATTCTAGAATACATTGGTTTACTACTGGTGCCCCCAGTGCCATGTTTGTCTGCTCTGAAGTGTGTGCACACCCGCACTCCGTTAGAACCCACACTGTTGTAGCCACCGCCGTCCCTTTGACCGCTTAAAATCAGCCCAGTAATCGTGCCCCACCCTGCCTAGTTTCAGGGTACCATGATACCTAATTGGGTTACTGCTGAAATGGGGCCCCGTTACTAGGGTTTCCTACTGGTTAAGTTTGTGGGCCTATATATACAGATATTACCCACCTTCTCGTGATGTACTTAACCCACCGATTCAAGCATGCTTATTAATGGTTAAGTTTGTGGGCTTATATTTACTAATATTACCCACCAACCCGATATGTACTTAACCCTCTCCGTCCATCACGTTAAGTTGGTTAAGTGTTTTCTCTTGTTTTACTTATCCCTACCACACATCATGTTATATCGGTTAAGTGTTGTTCCTTGTGTTACTTAACCCTACCTCAAGCCTTGTTATACTGGCTAAGTGTTCTCCCTTGTGTTAACTTAACCCCATCGCATGTCATGTCATATTGGTTAAGAGTATATTGACTTAGCCCACCTACTTATCATGTTGTGACGGTTAAGTGTTACCCTCTATTGTTACTTAACCTTACCACGCATCAGGTTATATCGGTTGGGTGTTATCAACCTATTCAAGTTATCCCAACCCATCCGCTAGTCATGTTATAACGGTTAAATGTCATTAGCCTAGCCACGTTACTTAACCCACCCATTCATAACATATTGGTTAAGCCTACATTTATAAGTTTTACATGTTCTTAACTCATACCGGTTAGGTCTACATTTACATGTCAAATTTCCATGTCATCCCGCCTAACCCTTTAACCATACCCACGTCTTATTATGGTTAGTGTTCCTTAATTCATTCATTATGACGAACGAATCGTGACCTCTCACATTAGACCGTGCATTTTGTGGTCACTTGATTTACCGGGCGGTTTCGGGCAAATCTACACCACAAACTGGGTCTAACCTCGTGTCATCAACCGTTACGCCTACAACTTGGCCTTTGACCTCTCACATTAGACTGACACTTTGTGGCTACTGGATTTGCAGGGCGGTTCCGGGCAGATTTACACCACAAACTAAGTCTAAATTCGTGTCAAAGGTTCTTTAATGGTCGTATTCCAACCAAAACCCCAATATCAGTTCATGTGTTTAACATATAGGAATGTTCATGTTCCAACCATGTTCGTATTTTCAGTTATATGCCAAGTTATAGCCTTTTATTTACAATACATGCCAATTACCCGAAACCCAACTTAGGCGCGTTCATGTTAAACCTCTACTAAGTCATAAATTATCATATATGTTTCAACTCCAAATTTTACATAATTAACATATGCGCAAGTTCTAGATTACATGTAAATTTTACATATGCCCAATTCATACCAAATTTACATATGTTCAATTTATGCTGTTTTACATGTATGCCAATTTTTATGCCATTTTACCGTATCAAGTTCTAGCCAAAATTACATGTATCAAGTTTCGTACCCAATGAACCCAAATCATGACTCATGATGTAGTTATCCCAAACTATAATCTTTTTATTACAGTACATGTCAGTTGCCCAAGTTCATAATACATGTTTATGCCAACTATCGAGTTTACAATTGCTTTCATATTCAAATTCCCAATTCTACATATGCCTAATTAACATAAGCCCAATCTTTTGATTTAATTTACATAGTCCCAAACTCGTGATTTAATTTACATGCCAATTCATGTATGCCCAAACTTGCAATTTCAATTATATTGACAATACCCAAATATCCAATTTCATGTTAATGGTAGTAATACCCAAATATCCAATTTTTATGTTATGCCATCAATTCCACCAAACACATATATTCCACTAGGCAATATTCCAATATTTCCCCGTATACCATCGCACGTATATCATAGTTTAGGCCTAGGTTCAAAATTGACCTAGGTTCATCAAAAGAAAATAAATAGGGGAAGGTATAATTTTGCATAAAAATATGATCAGAGAGAAAAACATCATCACAGGCATGAAGATTACAACTTAGTAATAATATCAATATGAATCAAGAAAACTGATTTACAACAGGCTGAATAGATCATAAACTAGACATGGGAATAAAGATAGACAAGTCTCAAAACTCAAGATCCAAGAAGCAACATAAATAGATCGATAAACATACTTAAATCCAATTTCACTTCATCACATGCCCATATTAAATTATAAATTTTAATCTGAAAATAACTAGGACTTACAGGGCATGGCTAACGAATTAAGAACTGAAATTGTCATTAAATGTGGTAGTAGTGTTGATTTATTGTTTGAACCATTGTAGAAGCCTTGTTCTTTGAATTGATTTGAGTTTGAATGTTTGTACTTTGATTTGGAGACGGCGGACATGGTTCAATAGGTATTTTAGCAGCATAATGGTGTAAGAATGATTTTATATGAATTAGGTTAGGTCAAAGGGTGTTTTTATAGGTGTAGCAACTAGTTTAGGCCCTTAGATTAACCCTAGAATCAATCCGGACCATCAAAACACGTCTCAGGCTTCAAAAATGAGTTCTGGGTCAAAACAGGCCGACTAGGTCGACCTGTAAGGGGGGGAGGTCGACCATATGGTCAACCTGGGGGGTAGCTCGACCCTATGGTCGACCTGGGGGGGGGGGGGGGGGTAGGTCGACCGTATGGTCGACCCCCTGGTCCAGTGCTGCCTAAAAACTGCTGAAACTTGTATAGGCCATAACTTCTTCATCCGGACTCCGATTTTCGAAAACTCAGACTCTATTTCATGTAAAATTTCGATACGAACGCAATGGAGTAACCCATTTCCCTTGATTCATATTTTGAAAATTAATTATACCCTGATTTCTAGTCTCAACATGTTATTAAAATTCGGGTTGTTACAATGCTAGTCTTTATCTTTTAAGTATATCCTCTCGGTCCTATCCTCGATCCTTAGGTAGAAGCCAATGGATATAAATAAGTGGTTGATACATGTTATGTTTGGTGGATGCAAGTGGTTGCAAGTGTTTGCAAGTGGTTGCTCGTGGATGCATATATAGACATTAGACACTAGATCGACTCAGTCACTTTCATACTGCATATGCATGAGTGAATTTTTATACATATGAATTGAAACTCGATATGTTATCATATGAATGTTGCATTTGTATGAATGATTGTGCAATCATATAGAAATTATAAAGTACGATTAGGAATAATTTCATACATGATGGACTCATGGCATTGACATAATTCGCATTAAGGAGGTCAACTGAATCAGTAGACCACCTGATTTTGCATTAGATAAGGACATACACACACTATGCATATGATCATAAAACCACTAGAAATCTTTTCTAAGGACAATGGACGCTTGATATTGAATGGTTGAATAGATGGATGTTGGATGTTAGGATATACATTCTTCCTAACTTGAAGATTTCGGGGACGAAATCCTTTAAGTAGGGGGGAATGTAACACCCCGTAATTTTAAAATGGGACATAAGAGATAATTAAATAATAATTAATTATTAAAAGAAGAATTAAATGAAATGGGTTATGCCATTGCGTTCGTCTCAGAATTCTGCTTGAGATAGAGTCTAAGTTTGCGTAAAACGGATACCGTATGAAGAAGATATGGACGAACGAAGTTTGGCAGAAAAACCGGAAGTCGACCAGAATGCACTGGCGCACTTCACAAGTGCGCCAGTACAAAAATACACTGGCGCACCTGCCAAGTGCGCCCATACTGATCCAGCACAGAATTCTGGAGTGTTCTGTGATGATGTGTCTTCTTCTGAGTGGCCGGATGATGTGTATTTGAGCCGGGCTGTTCTGATGGACTCCTAGTTCATCTAAGGGCTCTAAACAATCCTAGACTTCTATATAAGCAACCTAAATCTAAACCCTAAACCACACAAATTCATTCCAAGGAGCCACCATGCTGTCAATCATCATCCTAACCTAGCCACCATCTTTTATCAAACTAGAAAGCAAGGTTAAAGCAAGAATCAAATTAAATCAAATCTAATTTAGAGTATTCAACGATCTACATCAAAGGCGAGCAATTCAATTTCAGAATACAGATTCCAGAAAACAAGACTTGCCTTTGTTTTGTAAGTTCATGATTACTTTCAGATCTAGACAACCAATTATAGTATGGACATGGAATAAAATGAATTTGGACCTATGCTTGATTTTCTATTTGGATTTATTCTTAGCCTTTGTGAATCTATGACTTTGGGTTGCTTCTTATCGATCCAATCGAACCTATATAAGATGTCGAACCTAGTTTATTATTCAAGCCTTTCATGTCCATAATATTGTTCATAATAAGATCTATATGCCTGCAATGATTCTAAATTAGTTTATTCAGTTATGCTGTAATTCTATTAATCTGTAATTCTTGTGTTTTGGGACTATCATCTTGTGCCGGTTCTTATGCCTATCATTGTCATATTATTCCTATTTGTTCCTTTTTATTTGTGAATCTAAATTGGCCTATAATCTAGGTTGAATCGCGATATACATACGATGGGAATACGGGGAAAGTTTGGGTTATTAGGGCATAAACATGAAATTGACAATATTGGCATAACATAATTGGGGAAAGTAACTAAACATAACATATTTGGTGAAATGGTTGGGCAAAACTTGTAATTGACATTGGGGCACTGTTATCATTATAAGTGCAAGTTTGGGTTAGTGGCTTGTAAACCAAGTTTTGGCCATACACTGTAAATTAAAATATTAAAACTAGATTGGGCTTAACTATTGATTTGGAACACCAAATATATGACATAGTGATTTTGGGAATGACTATTATTGCAAGTTTGGGGAGATATGGTATAGCCTATTTTGATTAATAACTTGAAATTGGAATTGATTGGGCATAACTTGAGAAACAGGATCATGACTAGTTTTGGTGGATTTGGGTAATTAGCATGAAAATGGTATAATTGGTTTGCCATTAATTATGAACATAATTAATGTTATAATTTAATTGTGAATAATTTACATATACACCATAAATATGTAAATATGCTAAAAGATGAGAATGCTTAACCCGAGGTTAGATTGAGTTGTGGTGAAAATTGCCCGGAACCTCCCGGCACATCTAGTAACCACAACAACACCTATCTAATGTGAGTGGTTAGTGCATAATGCCCAAGAAAAACCCGAGGTCAGATTGAGTTGTGGTGTAAAACTGCCCGGAACCGCCCGGCATATCCAGTAACCGCAACAACACAAATCTAATGTGAGAGGTTGGTACATTAATAAATAAATTAATGCTAATGACACATGCTAAGTATGGAAGGGTTAGGTTAATGATACTTAACCAATTTGACATATGGGTGGGTTAAGTTAACTAAGGGAACACTTAACCGTTGTAACATGTTGACTAAACAGATGGTAGAGTTAAGTTAACTAAGGGAACACTTGGCCATTATAACATGTTAATTAAACAGATGGTAGGGTTAAGTTAACTAAGGTAACACTTAACCAAAATATATAATGACTTTTGGTAGGGTTAAGTAACACAAGAGGATACACTTAACCAATATATAATGATATATGGTGGGGTTAAGTAATACAAGAGGATAACACTTAACCAATATATAACATGACGTATGGGAAGGGTTAAATTAATACGAGAGGGCAGCACTTAACCAATATAACATGATTTGAGGTAGGGTCAAGTCAACACTAGAAGGAAACACTTAACCAACATGACGTGACGAGTGGATGGGTTAAGTTAACTTGAATTGATTAATGACACTTGACCAATATAACTTGATAAATGAATGAGGTTAAGTTAAATGGGAAATACTTAACCAATATAACCTGATGAATGAACAGGGTCAAGTTAATAAATCACACTTAACCAATCCAACATGATAAGCGAGAAAGGTTAAGTTAATAAGAACCACTTAACCAACACGGCTTGACGAGTAGGAGGTTAAGTACACGTCGGGTTGGTGGGTAATATTAGTAAATATAGGCCCACAAAACTTAACCATTAAATAAACATGCTTGAATCCATGGGAAGGTTAAGTACACGTTGGGTTGGTTGGTAATATTAGTAAATATAGGCCCACAAAACTGAACCATTAAATAAACATGCTTGAATCCATGGGAAGGTTTAGTAAACGTCGGGTTGGTGGGTAATATTAGTAAATATAGGCCCACAAAACTTAACCACTAAGTAAACATGCTTGAATCCATGGGAAGGTTAAGTACACATCGGGTTAGTGGGTACTATTAGTAAATATAGGCCCACAAAACTTAACCATTAAATAAACATGCTTGAATCTTTGGAAGGTTAAGTACACGTCGGGTTGGTGGGTAATATTAGTAAATGTAGGCCCATAAAACTTAACTATTATATAAACATGCTTGGATCGGTGGGAGGGTTAAGTACATATCGGGTTGGTGGGTTATATCAGTAAATATAGGCCTACAAACTTAAGTAGTAGGAAAACCTAGTAACGGGGACCCATTTCAGCAGTAACCCACATAGATGTATCACGGTACCCTGAGCTGGGCAGGGTGGGGCACGATTACTGGGCTGATTATAAGCGCTCAAAACAATGGCAGGGGGTACGTCAGTGTAGGTTCCGACGGTTTACGGGCATGCATGTACTCCGGAGTGGGAAAAAGCAGGCACTGGGTACCAGTAGTTATACACTGTGCATCTTGATTCGTGTCGAGTCGATATCATAAGGATTGATACACCTTATGGTGGGACCAACGCAGGGTATCTACACGTAAGAGAGGGCCGACTGACACAGACACATGGAACATTTGTACAAGTAGGGAGCCAATCGATAGGGTAGTAAGGGTAAATCTAACATCTTCATGGCAATTAGGCAAATTAAGGTGGAATCCTCATAATAAATGTACACCTAAAGGCTACCACAATTGCGGGGATTGGGATCACGTTGTAATATTATCCTTTATATAGATTACTAGTTGGGACACTCGTTAGGTGGTGCAGATATATAAAAATCAGAATAACAGGGTAGTAGCGAAGCAAAGAATAGTTAACATGCGACGTTATACTTAGTTTATCTTGCGTATTGCTTATCCTGTGTATCCTATGTTCCTTATCATCATGCTGATGTCTTTATTCTGTTTAATTCATGTCATGTTGTTCTTGCTTGTTCATATGCTGAAAGTTGCTGGACTTAGCAGACTTATGTCTGACCTAGTTTTGTTTCGCCTCTTTTCTTCCATCCCCCCCCCCCCAGGTTCTCAGGGAGGAAATGTTACCACTTAGCTCAGTTTTCTTTTCAAGCTCGAAGATAGTCGATGTTTTGCTTTGGACCCTCTCTTCCACTGCTATGGCTGGTTCATGCTTTATTGGGGAATGTCATTATTATTTTTATGCTTCTTTTATACTTGGAAGTTTTTAAATCAAGACAGAAGTTCTATGTATTACTTTTAGTATGATTGAGAAAACTGTTGTAAAAGCTTGACTGAACCACATTGTTAATAAGATGACTTTATTTTCCGCTGTTTTATTTGTCTGTCTTGTAATTTATCTGCATATTTTACCTATAATCCTCCACCGAAGTTAAGGCATTCCCTTTGTGAGTGACCTTAACGGAGGTGGGGTGTTTCAGTAATCAAACTAAATAGCTTTTGTGGAAAGGTCTGATTAGGCCTAACTTTTCAAATTATGGTGCATCAGCAGTGTTTGTTCCAAAGTCAGACGTTACTCTCAGATTATGTGTTGATTACCAAGACCTCAATAAGAAGACACTCAAGAATAAATATCCATTGCCCCGTATTGATGTTTTATTAGACCGTTTGATAGAGCAAAAGTGTTTTCAAGAATGGACCTAGCTACAGGTTTCCATCAACTGCGAATTACTAAAGAATGTGTTCCTTTGACAGCTTTCAGAGGTCCAGACATATTTTATGAGTGGTTAGTAATGTCGTTCGGTTTATGCAATGATCCTGCTTATTTTGTCAATCTGATGAACAGAGTATTTCGCGATGTCTTGAATAAATTCATGTTGTGTTTCATCGACGACATCTTAATCTTCTCTAAGTCAACTGCCGAGCATGAGAAACATTTGGAACAAGTTTTGGAAATTCTGAAAAAAGAATGTTTTAAAAGCCAAATTTTCTAAATGCATATTCTGGCAAGAAGAAGTAAAGTTCCTTGGTCATGTAGTGTTGAAGGAAGGAATTTCAGTGGATCCAAGCAAAATCACATTCATTCAAGATTGGAAGCAGCCTAGCACACCCACAAAAGTCAGAAGTTCCCTAGGATTGGCTGGCTATTATTGGAAATTCGTTAAGGATTTTTCGAAACTATCTTTTCCAGTAACGAAAGCTTACAAAGAAGTATACAAAGTTTAATTGGACACCATAATGTGAGGCAGCTTTCCGAGAGCTAAAATTGAGGTTGACTACTGCTCCCGTGTTGACCATTATTGATGGTAATTAAGATTTGACAGTCTATACTGATGCTTCTATTGAAGGTATTGGCGCGGTATTAATGTAGACATGCAAAGTAGTCGCTTATGCTAGTTGTCAGGTGAAGCCGTATGAGAAAAGATATCCTACTCGTGATCTTGAGTTGATGGCCAACGTGTTTTCTTTAAAGATATAGAGGCACTATCTTTTGGGTGAGAAGTTCGAATTATATACAGATCATAAATACTTGAAGTATCTGTTCACCCAAAGGGACTTGAATTTGAGGTAGCAATGTTGGTTAGAATTTCTTGCGGTCTATGATGTGGACATCATGTATACTCCAGGGAAAGCCAATGTTGTAGCCGATGCGCTCAACAGGAAGAATGCGGTCATCGCCAATCTTATCATTACACCTTCATTGATTGACAAAATCTCTGCTCATCAGAAAATGATGAGTTTATTCAGAGAATTAGTAAAAGAGTTCGGGAAGGCTAACCCTCGAGTTTCCAAATTGATAACAAAGGAGTTCTGAGGTTAAAAGGCCGAATTTGTGTCCCGAATAACCCTAAGCTCAGAAGAGAAGTAATGGATGAATTCATAAATCCAAGCTTTGTATTCATCCAGGGGTGTGTAAGATGTATCATGATTTCAAGCGCACGTTCTAGCGGAAATCTATGGAAAGAAACATTTCAATTTTTGTCAGCAGGTGTTCTAATTGCCAGCAAGTCAAGAGTGATCAGCAAAAACCTACCGGATTGTTACAACCACTAGAGGTTCCAAGTTGGAAGTGGGATCAAATCTCCCTGGATTTTATTGATAGCTTGCCCGGAACCAGAAAAGGTAATGACAATATTTAGGTGATCGTAGACCGTTTCATGAAGTCTGCCCATTTTATTCCTGTCAGATCTACTAGAACAACTCATAGGCTGGCGAAAATTTATTTCAAAGAAATTGTTAGACTACATGGAGTTCCCAGTAGCATTGTTAGTGACCATGATCCGATATTCACTAGTAAATTCTGGGAAGCATTCCAAGAAGAGCTGGGGACAAAGTTAAATCTGAGTACCGCATATCATCCTCAAACAGATGGCCAGATTGAGAGGGTGAACCATATACTAGACGACTTTTTGCGGGCATGTATCCTTGATTTTGGCGGATCATGGGAAGACCACTTGCATTTGGTTGAGTTCTCTTATAATAATAGTTACCAAGCAAGCTTGAAAATGTTGCCATTCGAAGCATTGCATGGCAGGCCTTGTAGATCTCCCGCATGTTGTGTAGAACCAGGCAATAGACTAGTATTGGGTCCCGACAAGATTCAAGAAGCTTCGGATAAAGTCGATTTTATTAAGAAGCGACTACTGACAGCTCAGAGCCGACAGAGGAGTTATGCAGATTCAAGATGAAGGGATTTGGAATTTGCTATTGGGGATTACATGTACTTGAGTGTTTCGCCATTAAGAGGAGTAGTTTTTTTTGGGAAGACTGAGAATTTGGCTCCTAGATTCATTGGTCCATTTCGTACTCTAGATAAAATTGGAACTCTCACTTGTAGGATTTAGTTGCCTGACTGGTTACCAGGGGTACATGACGTATTCCATGTGTCTCAACTTTGGAAGCATGTACATGATCCAGATCTGATTGTAGAGGAAGCTGCACAACAAGATTTAGAGATTACCCCGAGCTTAGCAATGAAAAGAGAGCCAGTGAAGATCATTGGCAAAGAAACCCGAGTTCTAAGGAACAAAAGAATTCATCTAGTCAAAGTGCAGTGGAGCGGAGATCCTAGAGACTGTACATGGGACACCGAGGATAACATCAAACAGGCTTATCCCCAGTGCAGAGTGGATATCTATGACTAGCTCTAGTGCAAGGTACATTTAAAATATTTTACATTTTCCGCTTTGTTTCCTACTTTACTATTGTTTCCTTTTCAGGGACGAAAAGTTTTTAAGTCGGGTAGATTGTAACAACCCGGAAAATCAGAACCAATTTAAAATTTTTATTTTTGCTATTTTATTGAATTTTGAATAGTTAAAATAATTTATTTTAAATAATACCAATTAAAAAATATTTAAATCGAAGTTAGAACAAATATATTTATTTTAATTTTAAACGGAATTAGAAATAGCGCTGCAGTTTGAAAATTTGAACTTTGACTAAATGTAAAGGATGCAAAATAAATCGGATTTTAGTGAAACCAAAAATATTAGAATCTGTTTAAAAATATCTTTCCAACAAATCTAAAAATTTGAAATTTCATAGCGGGAATAGAAAGTTATTGCCAGTTGAATATTCAGAATAAAAGCTGTGGAATTTAACATAATATATAGCCCTTATAAATAGCCATTTTACAAACGACCTCCATTTTTGACGAAACCACTTTGGTTGGATCTTGAATGTAAAGTTTTTGCAAGATTTTAATTTTCATAATTTTTGGAATTAATATGTGAGCGTGGCAAAAGAAAATGTGTTTTGATAATTTCAATCAATTTGGATCGACCTGAAAATAGCCATTTTTCAACTGTCTCCAAATTCGACGAGATAAATTTTTTTAGGACCGTGTCATCAAAACATAGCTAGATTTAACTTTTGGGAATTTTTAAAGTCAGTATGTGGCCTCAGTAAATTAAAATATACGATCAAAATTAAATAATTAAATGTTTTATATTTAAATTATCGAAACAATTGAATTGGCTTAAGGAACATATCCCATTGTGTCCGAAATGGGGGTATTTTGCTGTGGGTGACACTCGTTGGGTTTGATTTGGAGCTAGGAGCGATATAGGAATTATTGGAACATATCCCATTGTGTCCCAAACTCGTTGGGTGACACTCGTTGGGTTTGATTTAAATTAAAATATACGATCAAAATAAAATAGGAATACGTATAAATACGCGTATCGCGTATAAACCCTAATACGTCATATTTTCTTAGCCGCCTCCCTCTTCAAATCAATGGCGTCAGCTGCTTCAACCTTCCTTTCTTCAAAACTCTCGATCCCCTCATCAAAGTCATTCGATCCTTCAGGGAATATTGGAGAGGAGAGTGTGTTCTTCACATCCATATGGCGAGATTTTTTTTAGAGCAGTATTTCGCTTGATTCACCCCCACGAAGTCATGCGTTTTGGTCGAGAATTGGGACCTCCTTTCGCGAGCGAGTTCGCCGTCGTTCAGGGCGTGGGTGCGCCTCCCCTGGCTCGTCGACGGGGCGTGGTCTGATCGGCTCCAAGCTTCACCAACTGGAAGCAAAAAACAAACCCTAGTTGGAACCAAAAAACGAAAACTATCGGCTGTTCATATTGAAGAAGAAGAAGAAGGGTATATTTAATTAATTAAATAATTTATTATCTTTTAAATGTTATCAACCTTCATAAAATCATATCTCACTCGTACGATAACGAAATTCGATGAAACAGGAAACATTGGGACCATAAATTCGAGATCTACATTTCAGAAGAGACTGCAGAATTTTTGGAGAATTCTACAATTTTAGAAGAAATTAAAAGCAATGTGAGATTTCTGGATCCGAAATAAATAAATAAATTTATATTAGGTTGCAGACGGAGTTTAGAAACTCCCGACACCCGTCGTCCACAGATCGTGGACGACTTGATTGTATTGTGATGTGGAATTGGTTGATATTGGTGATTGAAATGAAATCAATAGATTTTGTGGAAAATTCAAATGTGTTGAAGAAAATTGTATTAGGAAAAATATAACCTTTGTGTTGCAGCGAGGCCTAATTAGCGCGAGGAGCTGTACTAGGGACGGTGCCGGTTTTAATTACCCTGCAGTTATGCTGCCAAAATTCTCTGAAATATTTTTGTAATATAAAATGTTCATGTTGTTATATAAAATTGTTTAAATAATATGAAAATTAGATTATTATATATATATATATATATATATATATATATGAATATGAAAATGATCATTATATGTCAACATAAAATTCATATTTTTGTTGTTAGTCAAAAATGGTCATTTGTTAAATAAAAATGTATTTACATTGGATTTTACTTTCTTAATGCAAATAAAACATTAAAAATAAACCTTGTGATATAAAAATAAGTTTTCTTTAAAATTTATATTTTTATTGCAAATGAAACATTAAAAATGTCCATTGTTATATAAAATGTCTTTTCTTTGAAATTTACATTTTTAATGTAAATGAGACATTAAAAATGTCCATTGTTATATAAAATGTCTTTTCTTTGAAATTTATGTTTTATTGTAAATAATACATTAAAAATAAACCTTGTGATATAAAATATGTTTTCTTTGAAATTTACATTTTTATGGTCAATGAAACATTAAAAATGTCTATTTATATATAAAATGTCTTTTCTTTGAAATTTACATTTTTATTGTAAATGGAACATTAAAAATGTCCATTGTTATATAAAATGTCTTTTCTTTGAAATTTACATTTTTA
Organism: Allium sativum; assembly: GCA_030737875.1. Classification (NCBI taxonomy): domain Eukaryota; kingdom Viridiplantae; phylum Streptophyta; class Magnoliopsida; order Asparagales; family Amaryllidaceae; genus Allium; species Allium sativum. Next base: position 312,668,391 of record CM060922.1, on the reverse strand, counting down.
TTGTAAATGAAACATTAAAAATGTCCATTATTATATAAAATATGTTTTCTTTGAAATTTACATTTTTATTGTAAATGAAACATTAAAAATGTCCATTGTTATATAAAATGGCTTTTCTTTGAAATTTACATTTTTATTGTAAATGAAACATTAAAAATGTCCATTGTTATATAAAATGTCTTTTCTTTGAAATTTATCTTTTTATTGTAAATGTAACAATAAAAATGTCCATTGTTATATAAAATGTCTTTTCTTTGAAATTTACATTTTATTGTAAATGAAACATTAAAAATGTCCATTGTTATATAAAATGTGTTTATTTTAAAACTTACATTTTTAATATAAATGAAACAATAAAAATTACATTTCTTTTATGAAAGAATAAAAGATTACATTTTATGAAAGGATAAAAAAGTTACATTTTTATGTAATGTAGGAAGAATAAAAGAAATATGTTAACATGAAAATTTCATTCTTATGTAAAGATGAATTCATTAGAAGTATTCAAGTGATTAAAATGTGTTAACATAAAAATTTCATTTTTATGTAAAGATGAATTCATTAAAAGTATTCAAGTGAATAAAATTGTTAATATAAAATTAAATCTCTTATGGTAAAGTTAAACAATAAAAATTAACATTTTTATTGCAAATTAGAAATATAGAAAATGATCAATATTTGAAATAGAAAAGTTAAACAATAAAAATTAACATTTTTATTGCAAATTAGAAATATAGAAAATGATCAATATTTGAAATACAAAAGTTAAACAATAAAAATTAACGTTTTTATTGCAAATTAGAAATATAGAAAATGATCAATATTTGAAATAGAAAAGTTAAACCAAAAAAGTTAACATTTTTATTGCAAGTTAGGAATATAGAAAAATGATCATTATTTGGAATAGAAAAATTGTGTAACAATAAAAGTACATTTTTATCTTATATATATATATATATATATATATATATATATATATATATATAGTGATCATTATATGTTAACATAAAAATTTACATTTTCATTGTAGGTTAAAATAATCATTAGTTGAAATGAATTATGTTGTTACATTGAAATTTACATTTCTAAGGTAAATAAATCTTTAGGAAATGATGCATTGTTTAATAGATGTGTTAACATTAAAGATTAAATTTTTAATGTAATGAAAGAGAGGTTAAAAGTTTACATTTTCTTTAATGTAAAATATAAAAGAAATCAATGTTGAAATGAAAATGTTATGACATTAAAAATTTCATTTTTAGTGTAATAGATGATTTCGTATAAAAGAATCAATGTTGAAATGGAAATGAGTTTAACATTAAAGATTTCATTTTAATGAAATTATGATTCTTTAAAACGACGTTAATTATATGGTAGAGAAAAAATGGTTTGAAATCGTCGAACAAATTAATATATATATATATATGTATATATATATATATATATATATTTAAATTAAAATAAAACGAATCGCGCTGCTGCAGTTCGTGATTTGAAATCGTAACTTCAAACGGTTATACCGAAAGATCCGACCGTCGGATTTTCCCAAAACTGGAATCGTTGGGTTTACTTTGGAAAGATATTTCCAATAATATAAAATTTGATAAGATCCAACGGATAGATTTTGATAAATGTATAAATCAAATTTTGATGAAAACAGCGCCAATGCCATGTAATGACCTGAAGCGTTGTTAAATTAAAATGGCTATTTTTATATAAATAAAAATAGCGATAAATCATTATAAAATATTATAAAGGATATGGAATGAAAAGAATTGATTTAAATTATATATATATTCGAGAATTATTTGAAAAGGCCGAGTTAAATCTCATTTAAAATAATAATACGACGATTGGAAGTCGAAGATTTGAAGATGGTGATTGAAGACTGGCGATCTTCACATCGAATGGATGACTACTGATGCCTTTGATTGGAGTTGCTTCCTTGAAAGGGTTACAGGAGTAGTTGTCTGGACGTACTTGTTGATTGTCCGGATATGCGAGAGCCTCTCTTCCATATTGGACATATAGAACGAGGAATAAGGTGTCTCCGGTTTCGTTCAGACCTAGAACAGACTTGTAAATGGATGTATGTCTGACATTGGATTTTATTCTGTGCTAATTGATTTCTATTTAATATATATTTGTTTGGTGGCGGAGAATTTATTCTCTTGCTTAACACCCTTCTCTGAGACGCACGAGCACAGAGGTTATATATTGATAGTTATCGATCGCATGGCATGAATTGTCCGTGTGGCATGCCAAGATGCAAATGATCAAGGCTTATTGTTGAAAAGCAGAGCCTTGTGATTGATGATCAAAGCACAACTTTATTTAGCATAGCTTTTTGTATAGCGTTACTTCGCGAGCCTCACACCCCGATATGAACCAAAAAAGGGAGAAGGATCCAGGGAGAACATGCGTTTATTTCCAGCTAGAAGCGGTTTCATGTTATGGAGCCGAGACACTTTTACTTATGTGGATGATGGAAAGCGAGGTACCTCAGATTGGAGTCCCTAGTGGCTCTTTATTTACGCCCCATAGGGCGGGGAGACGTATTGTTCAGGAATTACATATAATCCACTAACATTAGTTGTGGATCGGCCATGTGGCTCCTAAGGGCTCACCTGAGTCTGAGTTCTGAGACATGGGCTATATTGCCTCGAATTCGGTAAGGACGATCCCTTACCTTGGTTCATGATGGAAATTGCAACACCCCGTAATTTTAAATATCAAAGTCAAAAACTTAAAGAACACTTAATTTCAAATTTGGGAACTAAGTGAAATGGGTTGCGCCATTGCGTTTGTCTCGAAATTCTGCTTGAGATAGAGTCCCAGTTTGCGTAAAACGGAACCGTATGAAGGAGATATGGATGAACGAAGTTAGGCAGAAAAACTGGGAACAGACGAGAATGCACTGGCACACTTGTGAAGTGCGCTAATAAAAAAATGCACTGGCGCACCTGCCAAGTGCGCCCATGTCGGGCTAAAAGCTTGCACTGACTTCTGGAGTGTTCTAATCCGAACATTGAGTCATTGCTGAGTCACTAGGGCTTAGGTGGTTATCTGAATGGTTCTGGTTATTCCTAGGTTAACTTGACGGCTCTTAATTAATTAATCTTCTGTAAAAATACCCTAAACCCCTAACCCTAATCACACAAATTTGTATCAAGAGCCTCCATGCCATCAATGGAGAACCTAAAGTAGCCGCCATACACTTTCAACCCTAAAGCAAGATAGAGGCTTGAATCAAAATCAAATCAAATCTAAATAACAACTAAGTCTACATCAAAGGCGAGCAATTCAGTTTCAAAATACAGATTCCAGAAAGACAAGGCTGTTCTTTTTTATTGTGAGTATGATAGCTTTCACAAAATAATTCGTTAATTTAATTATGATAAGATATAATTGGGATCATAAGAATATGATTTTGAATCATGTGATGTAAATTATATGTGTATGTTTGTGGTGTTGAATCATATGTTACTTCTTATGTGAATTTTATGCAAGTTGGATCATATGTGAATCCTATGCAAGTTAAATCATATATCTTATGCAAGTTTGTGGCGATTGGATCATATATTCTTATATGAATCTTATGCAAGTTTGGGTTGTTAAAAATATATGTGAAACATGTATATGCATATGCTAGTTTATGTGACATTAATCTATATGTTTAGATCCATATGCAAGTTCACACCTTTATGATTAGATCCATAAACAAGATTATATCTTTATGTTTAGATCTATATGCAAGATTACATCTTTATGTTTATATCCATATGCAAGTTCACACCTTTATGTTTAGATCCATATGCAAGTTCACACCTTTATGTTTGGATCTATAGCAATACATAAGTTATGCAAGTTTATGTCCATCACCTATGCTAGTTTTGTATCATATGGTAGTTTGAATGAAATTCATATGCAAGTTATTGGCTATGTAATCCTATGTCATGAACCTTAGATCTATTTTATGTGTTATGAGATGTTGTTTTTCTTTTTATGAGTTAGACTATTTGCGAATCTAACATATGTCATATGAAAACGTACGAATAGCGTGGGGATGATGGGATAATATTGAATATACATAAAATTGTGAATTGGCATAAATGGCCTTAAAAAGGCATGTAATAAATTTGAGACATTAATTGGCATAATTGGTATTTATGGACATAATTTTGAGAGACAATTATGGACATAAATAAATTTGGAATTTATTTACAAATTAAAATAGGGATATTAATCCAATTTTGGGTTTAAATAAATATGTGTAATAATAAACCACCTAAGACACGAGGTTAGACTCTTTCGTGGTGTAAGACTACCCGGACCCGCCCGGCAAATCCAGCAGCCACAAATGCCAGTCTAATTTGAGAGGTCAAAGGCACGAATTAAATGCGTAACAGTTGAAAGACATGAGGTTAGGCTCGTTTGCGGTATAAGACTGCCCGGATCCGCCCGACAAATCCAGCAACCGCAAATGCCAGTCTAATATGGGAGGTCTTTACAAGGTTACGGTTCTAATGAATTAAGTAACACTTAACCAGATAAACATGTGGTGGGACATGGGGGGCTAAGTGGGTGCCTTGGGTGGCATGTGAAATTAAGTGGGTGCCTTGGGTGGCATATGAAATTAAGTGGGTGCCTTGGGTGGCATGTGAAATACGATTAGACGCACTTAACCAAGTTGACACATGTAAGAAGACATGAATAAAAATGGGGTTAAGTGGGAAACCTTAGTGGGGACCAACCATAGGTGGAAAGCTTGTGTCGTGCATGGGGGGCCCTTTTCAAACCTGTAACCCACTAAGTATCCTTGTGAGCTCGACCGAAGTCGAAGACGGGACATGCTTACTGGATTTTATTGTAAGAGGTCAAAACGGGTTAGCGATGGCAACGCAAGTCCAACGGGGTCATGTGCGTGCGTAGGCCCGGGCTGGTAGATAAGACGTTGTTGCATCGTGTAGATATAAGTCGTGCATCTTTAGTGGTACCGGGTTGCCTCTTTGGGGAGTGATACACCCCACTGTGGGACCAGCATGGGTATCTACGAGTTAGGGAGCCGATCGAATGGGAGTAATGGTTACAACTAGTGGAGATAGGGGAAGACGGCACCTATGAAGGCAGCTAGGGGTACACGAACTACCATTATCATTATTAAGTTTTGTAGGCGGGACCAACTTTTAGGGTGACTAGTGGTGGTGCAGTATAGTAATTATCCTATAGTGATTAGGATCGAGAATAACGCTAGAATATTCCTCTTATTTGCTTTGTCATGCCCGCTTGTTTCATGGTCATATCTTATCTCACCAGTTTATGTCTTATCCTAGTTACTTTAATAATTATATTGTTAAAGTTATTATACTCGCCAGACTTTATGTCTGACCCCCTTGTTTTCTCCTCTTTTCTTCCTTCCCTTCCCTCCCTCCCCCCCCCCCCCCCCCCCCCCGCGGTTCTCAGGGTGGGACTAGTACTAGCGGGGCTTGATCTTGGATCTCTTTCTCTCTCTTTTGGAAGTGCTTGGATTGCTGAAAGTAAAGTTCAGCTCATCTCTTTTATGGCTACTTGTGTTGGGGTTTATGCTTTTTATTTTATGTACTCTGAAACAATTTATCAAGATGGATATTAAGTGTACTTGGTTTATGAAGTTGTTGTAATCAAACTATTTCTCCGCTGCAATAAAAGTTGTTTTAAGTTTTTGAAGTACCATTATTTATATCTGTCTTGTTATATTCTGTTCTATACACTAAATATGCTCCATGGAAGTTAATGCATTCCCTTTGTGAGTGACATTAATGGACGTGGGGTATTACACGTGGTATCAGAGCTGAAGGTTACCAGACCAGATATGAATTTTGAAAAACTACTTTTCAAAAAGTATTTTATAAAGAAATACTTTCAAAAGTACGTTTTAAGGAAAGTATTTTCAAGAGAAAAGTTTGTTTTAAAAGCATAACCCCCAAGAACCATATATCATTCTTTCGAATTCTCCGTTTTGAATCTCTTCATTTTCTTTTCAACAAGTCTGGAATTCCCGAGATACCTAAGGGGATACCGATACCAGGATGGTTTAGAAGGTATCTGGAAGCTAGGGCCAATGTCGCAGGCCCAGCAGATGCTCCTCCTCCTCCTCCCCGTGTTGATACTTTTGCAAAGATATGCAAAGATTTTAGAGCAATGAGCGGAAAATCTTTTCATGGATCAGAGACGTTTGTTGAAGCTTGATAATGGCTTAAGGAGGTAGACTATCTATTTGGTATTTTCAAAGTAGAAGATGGAAGGAAGGTCCAATTGGTTGCTTGGTTAATGAAAGATGAAGCCTCAATTTGGTGGGAGGTCACGAACGGAGAGCGTCCGGTGGAGACATGGATGGACTTCAAGCATAGGTTCGAAATGAAGTTTCTCTCACGAGCAGAAGAGAATTTATATATGGAGAGATTCTTGGAGTTGAAGCAAGGGGATTTATCAGTAAAGGAGTACATCAACAAGTTCAATCAGTTGGTGAGATTTGCCTTGGAATTGGTAAAAACACCTGAGAAGAAGGCCCTAAGGTTCGTTAAGGGTTTGAATGAGCTACTACATGGGTTAGCTATGACCCAGTTTCCTATGGGGGCTACCTTTGAGAAATTGGTTAACATGGCGCTTATGCATGAGGAAGAGAAAGGTTCTAATGCTAATAAGGCACCGAAGAAGAAAGGGGACCAAAAGAAACCACAACAACAAAACAAGAAAGGCGGGAAGAACAATAATGGCAAAGGAAAGAAGAAGTGCTTTAATTGTGGCACACCAAGCCATCTGAGTAAAGACTGTAGGAAAAAGATGAAGACTGGATGTTTCCACTATGGAGAGGCAGATCATCTAGTTAAGGACTGCCCAAGGAAACAGGGGCAAGGGCAAAGAACTTCTAGAGGGCAGCTTCAGGCTCTCATGGCACCAGGGCAGGCGAGAGGGCAGATTCAGGCTCTCATGGCACCAGGACAAGAGAGAGGTAGAAATATTTCCGTTGAAAGTTTAGTTTTTCTGTTTGATCTTCATGTTCGTACTTTGTTTGACTCTGGCGCTTCACACTCGTTTGTATCTGCTTCGTTAGTTGAAACACTGCGCCTAAATACTAGTCTAGTTACGGATCCCATAATAGTCTCAAATCCTATTGGTGGTTCGGCTCATTTTTCTATGATTTGTCGGGATTCGAGAGTGTCTATCTTAGGCATTGGGTTTGAATGTAATGCCTTTGTTCTTGGCTTCATGGGCTACGGCTTGATTCTAGGTATGGATTGGCCAACTAGATACGGTGCCATCCTAGATTGTGAAAGAAGGGTAGTTAGATTGTTGACTCATTGTGGAAAGACCCTTGATATTTCTTGTGACCCTAGAGGTCCGGTAATGCTTAGCTACCTAGAATCCCTAGACGCATCCAATGATGATTTGAAATCTGTTTGTGTGGTCCGTGAATATAGTGACGTCTTAAATGAAGTTCGAGGTTTACCCCCGAGGCGTGAGATAGAATTTTGAATATATCTAGTAGATAATGCAAAGCCAGTTGCATTACTAGTGCGCCACATGGCTCCAAGAGAGAGAAGAGAACTCAGTAAGCAAGTGAAAGAATTGCTTGAGAAGGGGTTCATAAGAAGAAGTATTTCGGAGTGGGGTGGTCCATTCATTTTTGCTACAAAAGCTGATGGTTCACTTAGATTGTGCGTGGACTATAGAGAGCTGAATAAGCTAATAAAGAAGAATAGGCACCTACTGCCGAGGACAGACGATTTATTCGATCAGTTGGTGGGTGCTTCAGTTTTCTCGCAACTAGATTTAGCTACAAGATTTCATCAGCTAAGGGTGGCTGAAGATAGCATCGATAAGACTGGCTTTAGAGCTCCTGACGGTTTCTTTGAGTGTCTCGTCATGCCTTTTGGTTTGACGAATGCACCCGCATACTTTGTTGACTTAATGAGTAGGGTGTTTAGGGAGTTTCTAAACAAGTTTGTGGTAGTCTTTGTAGACGATATTCTGGTTTTCTTTAAAAATGAAGAAGAGCATGCCCTACATCTTAGGGAAGTCTTAGAGACCCTACGAGCGCATCAACTAAAAGCTAAGTTATCCAAGTGCCATTTTTTAAGAAAAGAAGTGAGGTTCTTAGGACACGTGGTCTCTAAGGAAGGGATAGCTGTGGATCCCGCCAAGGTGGTGGCAATCCAAGATTGGAAAACTCCTAAGAACGCAACAGAAGTAAGATGCTTTTTAGGGCTAGCTAGCTATTATAGGAAGTTCATTAAGGATTTCGCGAAGATATCAGCCCCTCTCACTCGATTAACGTAGAAGAACTTGACTTTTGCTTGGGACGTTGACTGTGACGATGCTTTCCAGCATCTGAAGAGGGCTTTGACAACATCTCCAGTTTTAGTTTTGCCAGACGGGAGTAAGACATTCATTGTATATACCGATGCTTGTAGGTAAGGGATTGGCGCAGTTTTAATGCAAGAGGGAAGGGTGATATGCTATGGTGGAAGGCAGTTGAAAGCCCACGAGAAAAATTACCCTACCCACGACTTAGAGTTGGCAGCTATTGTTTTTGCGCTTAAGTCATGGCGTCATTATTTTCTTGGCGAGAGGTTTGAGTTGTATACAGACCATAAGTCACTTAAGTATTTATTCTCTCAGAAGGACCTAAACTTGAGGCAACAGAGATGGATGGAGTTTTTGGCATCCTACGATTTTGAGATCGCATATACCCCTGGCAAAGGTAACGTCGTAGCTGACGCCTTAAGTAGAAAGAAGTTAACTTTAAGTTCTTTGTTCGTAGAGTGGCAGAGTTTGGAGTATATATCTTCCTTTGACATCAGAACCTCTGTCAATTATATTCTCGGATTATTGGCATCATTAGAGGTGCAACCTACACTTTTGGGTCGAGTTGGAGAGGCATAGCGAAACGACCCACAATTGGTTGAGATAGTAGGCAAGCTTATAGGAGGGGAGTCCTCGAGTCATCTGAATATATATACTATAGATGAGAGCGGTTGGCTACGTAGAGATGGAAGACTTTGCGTACCACAAGACGAGAGTTTGAAGAAGGCAATTCTTGAAGACTCACATCGCTCTAAGATGACCATACATCCCGGTGGTGATAAGATGTATAGGGATATGAAGCGAGTTTTCTTTTGGGCCGGAATGAAGAAGGACGTGGCCGAGTTCGTTGCTAGATGCTTAGTGTGCCAGCAAGTCAAGGCGGAGCAAAAGAAGCCCAGAGGTTTGCTCCACCCTTTAGAGATTTCGCTTTGGAAATGGGAAAGCATTTCCATGGATTTTGTAGATGGGTTACCAAGTTCAAGGAAGGGTAATATGGGGATTTGGTAACTATAGACCGACTTACTAAAAGTGCCCATTTTATTCCCGTTAAACGTAGAAGGACCGCCGCATGGTTAGCATCCGTTTACCTTCGAGAGATAGTCCGTTTGCACGACATACCGTCTAGCATTGTGAGATATAGAGATCCCATTTTCACGAGTGAATTTTGGAAAAGCTTACAAGAGGCAGCTGGAATGCAATTATGCTTAAGTACCGCTTATCATCCTCAGACAAACGGCTAGACCAAGAGAATAAATCGGATTCTAGAAGACCTTCTAAGGATATGTATCCTAGACTTTGGAGGAACATGGGAAGAACATCTTCCACTAGTGGAGTTCGCCTATAATAATAGTTTTCAGGCTAGCATTGGCATGGCACCTTTTGAGGCTCTTTATGGACGACCGTGCCGATCACCTACTTGTTGGTGGGAATCCACGGAAAAGGTTTTACTTGGACCCAACATGATTAGGGAGACTTCGGAGAAGATAGACCTAATTCGACGGCGAATGAAGACGACGCAGGACCGACAAAATTCAAATGCTGATAGGAGATGAACCGATCTTGAGTTCAATGTTGGGGACATGGTTTTTGTTAAGGTGTCTCCATTGAGAAACGTAGTCCGCTTTGGATCAGTAGGGAAGTTGGCACCAAGGTTTGTAGGACCCTTTCCAATTACAGAGAAGATTGGGCAGATGGTGTATAGAGTAAAGCTACCAGAGAAACTCAGCGGAGTTCATGACGTGTTTCACGTTTTGCATTTGCGTAAGTGTTTGCACGATACGACGGAAGTGGTAGAGCCGAGCACGCTCGAAGAAGTGGAAGTAGAGCGCAATGCCACGATCAGACGAGCTCCTACACGCATTCTCGGATCGGTGGTCAAAAAGCTTTGCAACAAAGAGGTCAAGTTGGTTAAAATGCAATGGGGAGATGATCAAAGAGATGCGACTTGGGAGATGGAAGATAAGATGCGTACACTGTACCCTTTCCTTTTTAAGGGTATGTTTTATTTTCTCCTTTTTCTACCGCTTTGTAGATACTTGTCCTATCTTTTAGTATTATCTTTACAATGACATCTTCGATCTTTATTCAGGAAGAACCCAATGGTTGCAAACATGTGTTTGAGACATGTTATGTTTGATGGATGCAAATGGATGCAAGTGGTTGCTCGTGGATGCACATACACACACCTTAGGCATTAGATCGGCTCAATCACCTTCATATTGCATATAAATGTGTGTGCATATTTAGATTAATGGATGTATAATGGTTGTGTTATCATATGGATGCTGCATTTTGATGAATGGTTGTGCACACATGTAGAAATAATGTGTATCGATAGGATTCTTCCGCATACATAATGGACGCATGGCACTATCATGATTTGCATTAAGGAGGTCAACTGAATCAGTAGACCGCCTGATTTTGCATTAGATAAGGAACATATACACACACTTCTTGCATATGTTCATACAGCATTAGAAATCTTGTAAGGACAATGGATGCCTGTGTTTGATGGTTGAGTAGATGGATGATTGGATGTTAGGATATGCATTCTCTTTAACTTGGAGATTTCGGGGGCGAAATCCTTTAAGGAAGGGAGAATGTAACACCCCGTAATTTTAAATATCAAAGTTAACAAATTAAAGAATACTTAATTTCAAATGTGGGAACTAAGTGAAATGGGTTGCGCCATTGCATTCCTCTCGAAATTCTGCTTGGGATAGAGTCTCAGTTTGCGTAAAACGGATACCGTATGAAGGAGATATGGACGAACGAAGTTAGGCAGAAAAACTGGGAATAGACAAGAATGCACTAGCGCACTTGTGAAGTGCGCTAGTACAAAAATGCACTGGCGCACTTGCCAAGTGCGCCCATGTCGGGCTAAAAGCCTGCACTGACTTCTGGAGTGTTCTAACCCGAACAGTGACTCATTGCTAAGTCACTAGGGCTTAGGTGGCTATCTGAATGATTCTGGTTATTCCTAGGTTAATCCGACTGCTCTTAATTAATTAATCTTCTATAAAAATACCCTAAACCCCTAACCCTAATCACACAAATTCATATCAAGAGCCGCCATGCCATCAATGGAGAACCTAAAGTAGCCGCCATACACTTTCAACCCTAAAGCAAGATAGAGGCTTGAATCAAAATCAAATCTAAATAACAACTAAGTCTACATCAAAGGCGAGCAATTCAGTTTCAGAATACAGATTCCAGAAAGACAAGACTGTTCTTTTTTATTGTGAGTATGATAGCTTTCACAAAACAGTTCGTTAATTTAATTATGATAAGATATAATTGGGATCATAAGAATATGATTTTGAATCATGTGATGTAAATTATATGTGTATGTTTGAGGTGTTGAATCATATCTTATGTGAATTTTATGCAAGTTGGATCATATGTTAGTTCTTATGTGAATCCTATGCAAGTTAAATCATATTTCTTTTGCAAGTTTGTGGCGATTGGATCATATATTCTTATATGAATCTTATGCAAGTTTGGGTTGTTAAAAATATATGTGAAACATGTATATGCATATGCTAGTTTATGTGACATTAATTTATATGTTTAGATCCATATGCAATTTCACACCTTTATGATTAGATCCATAAGCAAGATTATATCTTTATGTTTAGATCTATATGCAAGATTACATCTTTATGTTTCTATCCATATGCAAGTTCACACCTTTATGTTTATATCCATATGCAAGTTCACACCTTTATGTTTGGATCTATAGCAGTACATAAGTTATGCGAGTTTATGTCCATCGCCTATGCTAGTTTTGTATCATATGCTAGTTTGAAAGAAATTCATATGCAAGTTATTGGCTATGTAATCTTATGTCATGATCCTTAGATATATTTTATGTATTATGTGATGTTGTTTTTCTTTTTATGAGTCAGACTATTTGCGAGTCTAACATATGTCATATGAAAATGTACGAATAGCGTGGGGATGATGTGATAATATTGAATATACATAAAATTGTGAATTGGCATAAACGGCCTTCAAAAGGCATATAATAAATCTGAGACATTAATTAGCATAATTGGTATTTATGGACATAATTTTGAGAGACAATTATGGAAATAAATAAATTTGGAATTTATTTACAAATTTGAATAGGGATATTCATCCAATTTTGGGGTTAAATAAAGATGTGTAATAATAAACTGCCTAAGACACGAGGTTAGACTCTTTTGTGGTGTAAGACTGCCCGGACCCGCCCAGCAAATCCAGCAGCAACAAATGTCAGTCTAATGTGAGAGGTCAAAGGCACGAATTAAATGCGTAACAGTTGTAAAGACACGAGGTTAGGCTCGTTTGCGGTATAAGACTGCCCGGATCCGCCCGGCAAATCCAGCAACCACAAATGCCAGTCTAATGTGGAAGGTCTTTACAAGGTTACGGTTCTAATGAATTAAGTAACACTTAACCAGATAAACATGTGGTGGGACATGGGGGGTTAAGTGCGTGCCTTGGGTGGCATGTGAAATTAAGTGGGCACCTTCGGTGGCATGTGAAAATAAGTGGGTGCCTTGGGTGGCATGTGAAATACGATTAGACGCACTTAACCAAGTTGAAACATGTAAGAAGACATGAATAAAAATGGGGTTAAGTGGGAAACCTTAGTGGGGACCAAGCATAGGTGGAAAGCTTGTGTCATGCATGGGGGACCCTTTCAAACTAGTAACCCATTAAGTATCTTTGTGAGCTCGACCCAAGTCGAGGATGGGACACACTTACTGGATTTGATTGTAAGAGGTCAAAACGGGTTAGCGGTGGCAACGCAAGTCTAATGGGGTCATGTGCGTGCGTGGGCTCGGGCTGGTAGGTCAAATGTTGTTGCATCGTGTAGATATAAGTCGTGCATCTTTAGTGGTATCGGGTTGCCACTTTGGGGAGTGATACACCCCCACTGTGGGACCAGCACTGGTATCTACGAGTTAGGGAGTCGATCGAATGGGGGTAGTGGGTACAACTAGTGGAGAAAGGGGCAGACGACACCTATGAAGGCAGCTAGGGGTACACGAACTACCATTATCATTATTAAGTTTTATAGACGGGAACAACTTTTAGGGTGACTAGTGGTGGTGCAGGATAGTAATTATCCTATAGTGATTAGGAACGAGATTAACGCCAGAATATTACTCTTATTTGCTTGTCATGCCCACTTGTTTCATGGTCATATCTTATCTCACCAGTTTATGCCTTATCCTAGTTACTTTAATAATTATATTGTTAAAGTTATTATACTCGCCGGACTTTATGTCTAAGACCCGTGTTTTCGCCTCTTTTCTTCCTTCCCCCCTAGGTTCTCAAGGTGGGACTAGTACTAGTGGAGCTTGATCTTGGATCTCTTTCTCTCTCTTTTGGAAGTGCTTGGATTGCTGAAAGTAAAGTTCAGCTCATCTCTTTTATGGCTACTTGTGTTGGGGTTTATGCTTATTATTTTATGTACTCTGAAACAATTTATCAAGATGGATATTAAGTGTACTTGTTTTATGAAGTTGTTGTAATCAAACTATTTCTCTGCTGCAATAAAAGTTGTTTTAAGTTTTTCAAGTACCATTATTTATATATGTCTAGTTATATTCTGTTCTATATACTAAATACGCTCCATGGAAGTTAATGCATTCCTTTTGTGAGTGACATTAATGAACGCAGGGTGTTACAGAAATACAACTTCCAATATGACACCATGCAGTTTTTATTGTAAAACTAGTATGGCGAAATAGTGTATGGTAGTTATTCCGTCTTTGATTGATACATTATGATTGAAATGTTTTTGAAACATACATACACTAATAATAGTATCAAATCCGTTTTATCGTATCAAACATTTTTTACCATTATAAGGTAAAACTCTATCCTCCGTAATGGTTTCATTTTTCTAAAAAGCAATGCGTTGTCTGACGATTTACTTCATTTATGCACTGGCAATCCAATGGAGTAAACCCGTTCCGTGTTAGCGGCGTGGTCCTGTGATTAGTCTTATTATTAAATAGGTTAAGTAAGATTTCTCATACCAGTCCCATGATTGACTCGTAGTTTGTTTCACTTTGCAAACTCGAGTGCCCTCTTTCCACACTAGTAGCCTTGTATTCAGGTTTTAGCAGACTCATTCTGGATAGCTATGGTGTTGAAGATGGATCCTATCATTTCTATTATACTATTCAGACTTCATTTAGTATATTACGTTTGATTCCGTTGCAGACTTTTATATTAAGTTGAAAACTGTATTATGTACTAAGTATGATCCTGTTATGTTGTGTAACTCTGATGACGTATTATTTCCAGTGTAATTTGATGTACATTATGTGCTGTAATTCTATATTTTGTTCTACTGTTTTGTTTTTGTGTTATATTCCAATGATTATCCTTGCTTTCGTACTACGGGAGTTTAGGGTTATCACATATTATGCATTGAAAGAATAGTCAAAATTAAAACCAAACTGGGAGATATTATTGCTGTACCATGCCGCGGCTCGGCAACTAAAAGGAAAGAATTCTGGTCTTCTCTAGAAGTTACTCCTGCTTCTATTGAGGATATTCCTATTGTCAAAGATTATGAGGACGTGTATGAAGAAGTCTATAACTTACCTCCGCGAAGAGAAATTGACTTCAGGATTGGCTTAGTTCCGAATGCAAGGACCATGGTGCACGCTATTCGGAGGATGACGCTGAAAGAAAAAGAAGAGCCGAGCAATCAAACTAAACAACTTTTGTGGAAAGGTCTGATCAGGCCTAGCGTCTCAAATTGGGGTGCAACAGTGGTGTTTGTCCCAAAGTCAGACGGTACTCTCAGACTATGCGTGGATTACCGTGACCTCAATAAGAAAACGCTGAAAAACAAATATCCATTACCGAGTATTGATGATCTATTAGACCGCTTGAATGGAGCGCATGTATTCACTAGAATGGACCTAGCTACGTGTTTCCATCAATTGCGCATTGTCGAAGAATGTGTTCCTTTGACAGCTTTCAGAGGTCCAGACTTATTTTATGAATGGCTAGTAATGCCATTTGGCTTGTGTAATGCTCCTGCCTACATTGTCAATTTGATGAACAGAGTATTCCGCGATGTCTTGGATAAATTTGTGCTGGTTTTCATCGATGATATTTTAATCTTCTCTAAATCCACTGCTGAGCATGAAAAGCATCTGAAAAAAGTTTCAGAAATTCTAAGAAAGAATGTGTTGAAAGCCAAATTCTCTAAATGCATATTCTGGCAAGAAGAAGTAAAGTTCCTTGGTCACGTTGTATCAAAGAAAGGCATTTCAGTAGACCCAGGCAAGATCTTAGCCATTCAAGATTGGAAGCAGCCTAGCATTCCTACAGAAATCAGAAGTTTCCTAGGGTTGGCTAGCCATTACCGGAAATTCATTAAAGATTTTTCGAAGCTATCTTGTCCACTGACGAAGCTGACTAAGAAGCATACAAAGTTTAATTGAACACCCGAATGTGAGGAAGCTTTCCAAGAGCTGAAATTGAGGTTGACCACTGCTCCCGTTTTGACCACTACTGATGGCAATCATGATTTGAAAGTTTATACTGATGCTTCTATTGAAGGTATTGGTGCGGTGTTAATGCAAAGAGGAAAAGTAGTTGCTTATGCTAGCCATCAGTTGAAACTGCATGAGAAGAGATACCCCACTCATGATCTTGAGTTGATGGCCATCGTATTTTCTTTAAAGTTATGGAGGCACTATCTTTTGGGTGAGAAGTTCGAATTATATACGGATCATAAATCCTTGAAATATCTGTTCACCCAAAGGGGCTTGAATTTGAGGCAGCAACGTTGGTTAGAATTTCTTGCGGCCTATGATCTAGACATCTTGTATACTCCTGGAAAAGCCAATGTTATGACGGATGCACTTAGCAGATAGAATGTGGTTTTCACCAATCTTATCATCTCCAATCTCATCATTACAGCTTCCTTTATTGATAAGATCTCTGCTCTTCAGAAGAATGATGAATTTATTCATGGAATTAGCAAGAGAGTTCGGGAAGGCGAACCCATGAGTTTCTAGATTGACAACAAAGGGGTTCTGAGGCTGTTAGGCCGAATTTGTGTTCCTAACCTTTCTGAGCTCAGAAAGGAAGTAATGGATGAATGTCACAAATCTAAGCTAAGTATTCATCCAGGGGTGAGCAAGATGTATCATGACCTCAAGCACACATTTTGGTGGATATCTATGAAGAGGGACATTTCCATATATGTTAGCAGATGTTCCACTTGCCAACAAGTTATAAGCAAGCAACAGAAGCTTGCAGGATTGTTGCAACCGCTAGAGGTTCCAAGTTGGAAGTGGGACCAAATTTCTATGGATTTCATTGATGGCTTGCCCCGAACCAGAAAAGGAAATGACAGTATATGGGTGATTGTTGATCGTTTCACAAAGACCGCTCATTTTATTCCTGTCCGATCTAATAGAACAGTTTGAAGTCTTGCGCAACATTATTTCAGGGAGATTGTCAGACTATATGGAGTTCCCAATAGCATTGTTAGTGATCGTGATCCGATATTTGCTAGTAAATTCTGGGAAGCATTCCAAGAGGAGCTGGGGACAAAGTTGAATCTGAGAATCGCTTATCATCCTCAGACAGATGGTCAAACTGAGAGGGTGAACAGTATACTAGAAGACTTGTTGCAGGCATGCATCCTTGATTTTGGCGGGTTGTGGGAAGATCACTTGCATTTGGTTGAGTTCTCTTATAATAACAGTTACCAAGCAAGCTTGCAGATATCGCCATTTGAAGTATTATATGGAAGGCCATGCAGATCTCCCGCATGTTGGGTGGAACCATGCAATCGGTTAGTATTGGGTCCAGATATGATTTGTGAAGCATCAGATAAAGTTGATTTTATTAAGAAGCGACTACTGACTGCTCAGAGCCGACAGAAGAGCTGTGCAGACTTACGAAGAAGGGATTTAGAGTTCTCTGTTAGTGATTATGTGTACTTGAGGGTTTCCCCATTGAGAGGAGTAGTTTGTTTTGGGAAGATTGGGAAATTGGTGCCGAGATTCGTTGGTCCATTTCCTATTCTCGAAAGGATTGAAGTCTTGCTTATAGGGTTCAGTTGCTTGACTGGTTGCCAGGGGTGCATGATGTATTCCATATGTCTCCACTCCAGAAGCATGTACATGATCCTGACATGGCTGTGGAGGAAGCAGCACAACAAGATTTGGAGATTACTCCGAGTTTAGTAGTAAGAAGGGAGCCAATGAAAATTGTTGGCAAAGAGACCCGAATTCTAAGGAACGAGTGGATCCACTTAGTCAAAGTGCAGTGGAGCGGGGATCTTAGAGACTGTACATGGGAGACTGAGGATAGTATCAAAAAGGCTTATCCCAAGTGCAGGGTGGATATCTCAAGTAGCTCTTGTGTTGAGGTACATTTACAATATTTTACATTTTCTGTTTTGTTTCCTACTTTGCTATTGTTTCCTTTTTAGGGACAAAAATTTTTTAAGCGGGGGAGATTGTAACAACCCGGAAAATCAGAACCAATTTAAAAATTTTATTTTAAGGAATTTTGTTGGAAAATTTGCCAGAATTTAAAAATTCCGTTTTAAAATAATATTAAAGCTATTAAAAATAGTCGTTTTACAAACAACCTCCATTTTCGACGAAACCATTTTTGTCAGATCCGGAATGTCAAATTAGTGCTAAGTTTAATTTTCCATAATTTTTATAATTATGTGAGTGTGATAAATTAAACTGTGTTCGATAATTTCTGTTGAATTTGATCGACCGTTAAAAAGGGCATTTTTCAAACGGTCTCCAAATTCGACGAAGTTAATTTTGTTAGGACCATATCGTCAAAACATAGATTTATTTTTTTGGAATTTTTTGAGTCCGTATGTGGCCCCGGTAAATTTAAATGTACGAACAAAATAAATAAATAAATGATTTATATTTTAATTTAAAGAAAACATACTGAAAATGATCGATTGGATTGATGGGACCTAGCCCATTGTGTCCGGAACATGGGCATTTGGGTAGGAATAACTCTCGTTGGGCTAAATCTGGAGCTATAAAGGGTTAACGGGCTTAAAACTAATAATTAAGAGATTTAATAATATTTTATTATAAATATCTAATAAGCAAACCCTAATCCCTTTTCTAAAGCTGTCGCCACCCTTCTATCAATGGCCAGAATAGTTCCTCTCTTCTACCCTTAAATTTTCTTGATCCATACTATAAAATTCCCTCCTCCTTTTGATTTTATTATAGAGAACTTCATAAGCTTCAATTTCATATGGGGTTGATCAAAAACCGTGGTGTATTGGGATCGAATTTGCACCCCAAAGTCATCGGGTTTGCACCGCCGCCCACCCTCCTAGCCACGATCGCACCGACCACCGTGGGGTCCACCCTGGCTGCCGCCTGCTCCTCTTCGACGCTGTGGCGTTAGATCGTCGAGATACTGAGAGGTTGGATCGAAAACTATAAACCTAGAATTGAACAAAAGTTGAAAACGCACGGCCATGTTTCAGAAGGAAGAAGAAAGGTATTTTCTAATTTAATTAATTAATTCAGATTATTACTAACACAAATAAATTCGTATCTTACTCAAATGAATTCAGATTTGGACGATTTCAGAACCGTTGGGATCGTGAATCCGAGATCTACATTTCTGGATAGAATAGAACGAATACGGAGCAAATCAAATTTTGGGCAAATTTCAATTCTGAATTATACAGAATTAAAAAGCACTATGAGATTTCTATTTTTTTATATAATTAGAATTAATTAATTACGATTGTGTTATTACCACTACGCTGTTAAATTGTATTGGTTGTTATACGTGATTTGATCTGGGATTGATGTTGTTATGTAGATCTATTGATCTGATGATTGTTGTGTTGTAATAAAATAGTTGAAAACAAATATATCATTTTTGTTATAATAAAATTGTTGAAAACAAATATACCATTTTTGTTATAATAAAATTGTTGAAAACAAATATATCATTTTTGTTATAATAAAATAGTTGAAAACAAATATATCATTTTTGTTGTAACAAAATGGTTTAAACAAAAATATCAATTTTTGTTGAAACAAAATATATCATTCTTTTGTTGAAACCAAATAGTCAAAATAAAAAGGACATTTTTGTCGTAACAAAATAGTTGAAACAAAATATATCATTTTTTTATTGAAACCAAATAGTTGAAATAAAAAGGACATTTTTATTGTAATAAAATAGTTGAAACAAATATATCATTTTTGTTGAAACCAAATAGTTGAAACAAAATTATCAATTTTCGTTGAACATAATGGTTGAAACAAAAATACAATTTTTGTCAAAATATAATGGTTGAAACAAAATTGTCATTTTTGTCAAAATATAATAGTTGAAACAAAATTAACATTTTTGTCAAAATAAAATTGTCAAAATAAAAATGAACATTTTTGAAATAAAATTGTCAAAATAAAAATGAACATTTTTGAAATAAAATTTTCAAAACAAAAATAACATTTTTGTTAAATAGATTTATGCTTAAACAAAAACATCAATTTTTTTGAATTAGATTATTGTAAATAAAATGAATGAATCATTTTTAATCATTTTGTTAGAAGAGATTTGTCAACAAAAATGAAAAAATCATCTTTATTCATTTAGGTTGAAATATAATGGTCGAAAAATAAAAATATCAATTATTGTAGACTTAGATTTGTATGCAAATTTAAGTGACATTTTATTGTCAAAATACACATTAGAATTTATGTATATATTTAAGTGATATTTTTATTGTCAAAATGCACATTAGAATTTGTGTACAAATTTAAGTGACATATTTATTGTCAAAATACACATTTGAATTTGTGTATAAATTTAAGTGACATTTTATCGTTAAAATACACATTAGAATTTGTGTACAAATTTAAGTGACATTTTTATCGTCAAAATACACATTAGAATTTGTGTATAAATTTAAGTGACATTTTATTGTCAAAATACACATTAGAATTTGTGTATAAATTTAAGTGACATTTTTATCGTCAAAATACACATTAGAATTTGTGTATAAAGTTAAGTGACATTTTTATCGTCAAAATACACATTAGAATTTGTGTATAGATTTAAGTGACATTCCTATCGTCAAAATACACATTAGAATTTGTGTATAGATTTAAGTGACATTTCTATCGTTAAAATACACATTAGAATTAGTGTACAGATTTAAGTCACATTTTTAATGTCAAAATACACATTAGAATTTGTGTACAAATTTAAGTGACATTTTTATTGTCAAAATACACATTAGAATTTGTGTACAAATTTAAGTGACATTTTTATCGTAAAAATACACATTAGAATTTGTGTATAAATTTAAGTGACATTTTTATTGTAAAAATACGCATTAGAATTTGTGTATAAATTTAAGTGACATTTTTATTGTCAAAATACACATTAGAATTTGTGTATAAATTTAAGTGACATTTTAATGTCAAAATACACATTAGAATTTGTGTATAAATTAAAATGACATTTTTATTGTCAAAATACACATTAGAATTTGTGTATAAATTTAAGTGACATTTTTATCGTCAAAAAACACATTAGAATTTTTATATAAATTAAAGTGACATTTTTATCGTTAAAATACACATTAGAATTTGTGTATAAATTTAAATGATATTTTTATCGTCAAAATACACATTAGAATTTGTGTGTAAATTAAAGCGACATTTTTATCGTCAAAATACACATTAGAATTTGTGTATAAATTTAAGTGATATTTTTATCGTCAAGTTATACATTAGAATTTGTATACAAATTAAAGATACATTTTTATCATAAAGTTATACATTAGAATTTGTATGCAAATTAAAATAAATATTTTTACGTATCATATTATACATTGAAACTATATACAAATAAAAATATTTCTTTTTATTTGTTAAAGTTAAAAATAGAAAATTGCATAAAATAATGATAATAAAATTTATTTTTTTATTTGTCATGAGCAACAACGTAATGTAAACAAAATACATATTTATTTGACATTATAAACACGTAGATATGTTATGCAAATAAAACACGCTTTTATTTGGCATGTTAAACACTATAGTGGAATTGTCAAATGATTTATATCTATATATAATCTTATATATATATATATATATATATATATATATATATAAATATAAATTAAAATTAAATGAATCGCGCGCGGTAGTTCGCGTTTCGGAATCGTAACTTTAAACTATTATATCGAAAGATCCGACTGTCGGATTTTCCAAAAACTGGAACCGTTAGGATTGCGTTGGGAAGATCTTTCCAACAGTATAAAATTTGTTAAAATCCAACGGTTAGATTTCGAGAAATGTGTAAATCAAATTTGGGTAAAAACAGTGCCAGCGCCGCCTATTGACCCGAAGCGTCGTTAAATTAAATTGGACTAATTTTATATAACAAAAATAGCAATAAATCGTTATAAAATTATGTTAATGATTTAAATTATATATATACGTGAATTATTTGAAAAGACCAAGTTCAATCTCACTTCAAATAATTATACGATGATTTAAATCGAAGATATTGAAGACGGTGATTGAAGACCGACGATATTCACATCAAATGGACGACTACTGATGCCCAGCACTGGGTAGCTCCCAGTAAAGGGTTAAAATGGTAGTTGTCTGGATGTACTTGTTGATTGTCTGGGTAAGCGAGCACTTCTCTTTCGTATTAGGCATACGTGACAAGGAATAAGGTGTCTTTGGTTTCGTTCAGACTCAGAACGGACTTGTAAACGGATGTCTGTCTGGCATTGCATTTCATTCCATAAATTGATTTTTATTTAAATATATCTGTTTGGTGGCGGAGAATTTATTCTCTTGCTTAACACCCTTCTCTGAGACGCACGAGCTTAGTGGTTATATACTGATAGTTATTGATCGCATCGCGTGGATTGTCAATGTGGCATGCCAAGATGCAAATGATCAAGGCTTTTGTTGAAAAGCAGAGCCTTGTGGTTGATGATCAAAGCACAACCCACTTAGGCATAACTTTGTGTATAGCGTTACTTCGCGAGCCTCACACCCCGGTAAGAGTCAAAAACGGGATAAGAGAACGCAGGGAGTGTACAAGTTTCTTTCTAGCTAGAAGTGGTGTCATGGTATGGAGCCCATACATTTTTACTTATGTGGATAATGGATTATGAGGCCTCGGTTATACTGGTCGATAGTGGCCAATTGATAGGTCCAATAGGACCGGGAAGCATTTGTTCAGGAATTGCCAATCCACTAAAGTATTTGTAGGCCGTCCCTGCAGGATCCAAGGGTTCGTCAGTGTCTGAATCCTGAGACATTTGCTAAAGTGTCTCGAATCAGTAAGGAGATCATCCCTAGCCATGACTCATGATGGAAACCCAATTTCAAATAAGACATTACGATTTTGATTGTAAACCTACATATGGTGACATAGTATATGGTAGTTATGCCATCTAGGATTGATACATTTACTTTGACAGTATTTTAAAACTAATTAGACAATAATAATAATATTAAATATTATTTGATGCGCATCAAGCATGTTTGATCATTATAAGGTAAAACTCTATCCTCGGGTTTGCGTTGCATTGTGTGATGGGACTTGAGTCTTATAATGATTTCCTTTTTCTAAAAAGCATTGCATTGTTTTGAATAAAAATTTATTTAATTTATGCGTTGGCAATACAATGGAGTAAACCCGTTCCGCGTTAGCAGCGTGGTCCTGTGATTAGCCATATTGTTAGATAAGTTAGGAAAGATTTCTCATACCATTCCCATGACTGACTCGTAGTTTGTTTCACTTTGCAAACTCGGGTGCCCTCTTTTCACATGGGCAGCCAAGTGATAGGTTCATGTTATTTTGGACATGTGCTGGATTGGAGTATGCTTATGGGCAGAAGACAAAGATCATTTTTATCTTTTATTCCTACTTTGAGACATTTAGACATCATTGATCTATGTTGTACTTGATGGTGTTTTAGACTTATTTCTATTCGCTGAGAGTTACTATATATTAAGTGTATCCTGTAATTGTGCCACTCTAATGTTCTGATGTTGTGATGTTGATGACATTTCTATTTTCCGCTGCTATGATTTATATGTTATCTGAGATCCGTTGTTGTTGTAAATATATTATATTCCAATGATTATACTTGCTTTCGTAATACGAGAGTTTGGGTTATCATAGTGACGACCGGAACTTCCGTAACCTTTTAAGCTGACCAAAACAACCCAAGTCCAACCCAAAATGCACTAGAAACCTAGACGTCAATAAAAAGAATATAGAGGGTGAGATAAGAAAGAAAGAAATATTAGAATAGAAGAAGAAGAACCAACACATTAAAAGAGTCTCACATCGCAGTGGAACAAAATATGATATAAAAATAAATCTTTATAGAGAGCTTGAAAATAAAACTTACAGTCATCAGAGTACATCACACATTTGGATAGTTATAATGACATATACTCATACACAACACACATCAGAATAAATATATATCACACGTCTGGACTTCTCTAGCTTGTCTCTTCACTACATACGATAACCTGAACCTATACAACCCGGTCTAACCCGAGCATTACAAACGCACGGATCTGTCTGGTGAACCAGAGTGAGAAAACACACTAAGTTTATGGGTATCATCCAACTTGATTTTAAAGTTAAAATCTTTTCGAAAGAAAGGATAATAGTAAGACCAAATCCACACATACATACGGACGATTTTTACCTTACTATATCCCAAATCATTTTTGAAATCAATATTCTTTTGATATTATAATAATGTCTAATATCAAGTTAATAGCAATCTAGCAGAACGCTTGCATCTTACGCTCTACATATATAGTATACAATCAAAACCGCAGGCTGAAATGACCCAAACTCGCCCTTACGGGAAAGCCCGGATTGAGTTGAGAACACGACAAATCAGACACAAATAGAAGAACATTTCATTGCTTATTACAACAATTTACATCAGATTACAAGAAAATACAGAGTATGAACAAATAATATACATTTGATAAATATCAGAGATTTACAAATTACAATGCAGCGGAAAATCATACAAAACACAACTGAAAGAAATACATGGATACAGAGCGTTCTGAATATAGCTCCATCTGTTAACCAGGATCCTGTGAATATAATATCTGCAAAACCAAAACTACTAGCTGCCCTGTGAAAAATAGGGGCACCCAGAGTTTAGGTTAAAACAATAAACTCCAGGTCAGTCATGTGACTGGTGTGAGAACTAAAACAGTTATTAGCTTGATTTTGAAGTTAGATAAGTCAAGGGACCACGTCGTATAACACGGAACGGGTTTAACCCCAAGAATACTAGTGCATATAAAAAATAGCGCAATGCTTTTTGGAAAAATAAAGCTATTATAAGACCCAGGTCCCATCACACAATGCAACGCAAGCCGGAGGATAAAGTTTTCCCTTATAATAGCCAAACATGCTTGGTACGTTTAAAACAAATCATTTTGATATTACTATAAGTGTATAGTGTATAAAACAGTTTCAAATATAAATGTATCAATCATAGATGGCATAGCATCCCATGCTACTATGTCCCTATACTAGTTCTGCAATTCGAATCGCAATGCCACGTACTGGAAAGTGGATTCCACCTATGAACCAAGGAAGAGGGATCATCCTATGCAAATTCTAGAGAATCTAGCCTACCATGTCTCAGGAACATTCGCAACTGCACCTGGATCGTCTAGGCCGGTCCACATTTTAAGTGAATTTAAAATCCCTGAACATTTGTTTCCCTTCCCTATGGGGAGAACTGGTCAGTATACCGATCATATAATTTGTTGGCCCCGTAGTGACCGATATAACCGAGGCGCCTCGCTATCCATCATCTCATAAGTAAAATTTCTGGGCTCCATACCATGACACCACTCCTAGCTAGAAGGAAATGCATGCCCTCCCTGAAGTCCCTCCCGTTTTTGGTTCACACCGGGTTGTGAGGCTCGCGAATTAACGCTATAGACAAAGCTATGCTATACTAAAGCCGTGCTTTGATCATCAACCACAAGACTCTGCTTTTCAACAGAAGCCTTGATCCTTTGCATCTCAGCATGCCACACAGGCAATTCACGCCATGCGACTGATGTCTATCGATATATAACCTATGAGCTCGTATGTCTCAGAGAAAGGCGTTAAGCAAGAGAATAAATTCTCCATCGCCAAACCGATATATATATTTAATAGAGATCAATCACACAGAATGAAATCCGATGTCAGACACACATCCATTTACAAGTTCATTCTGGGTCTAAACTAAACTGGAGGCACCTTATTCCTCGTCCCATACGTCCAATATAGGAGAGGTCCTCGCATATCCGGTTAATCTCCAAGTATGCCTGGACGATCACCACTTATTACCTCATATTGGGTGTGCAACCCAATCAAGACATTAGTAATCATCCAGACGATGTAAAGACCTCCGGTCTTCAACCATTGTTTTCATCATCGACTTATCGTCGAATCAATCGGCCTTTCCGAATAACTCGCGTATATAATAAACAAGTGCTATAAAAACACAACATACGCCTCATTCCAATTATAAATATTCTTTTATTTAAATACTCATATCCTTTGGGAAAGGTTCCCATCAATTTTATCAAAGATAAATTCTTTAAATTTATTCTTTAATCTTCCATTGGATATCAATTCAAACCAAATTAAGGTTTATCCAACTAGTCGGGATTAGGGAACCTTATCGAAGTAATCATTTATTATATTTCTCAATCCCAACCAATTCATCCCATGGAGCAAAACTTGTAATACTTCATATCTAACACCACGGTGTTATCGGTAAAATTATTTACCATTTCACGTTCAAATCTAATTAAAGATTTAACTATCTCTTGGAGCAAAACTAGTGATACTCCATTCTCGATCATTTCATGAATTCGATAAATTTAATTATCTCATTCACATTCCAATCTAATTAAAGATTCTTTAAAACTCTAATTCAGTTTTAATCTCAAAAATCATTACTTAATGATTATTCAAAGT
Source organism: Allium sativum (assembly GCA_030737875.1). Lineage (NCBI taxonomy): Eukaryota > Viridiplantae > Streptophyta > Magnoliopsida > Asparagales > Amaryllidaceae > Allium > Allium sativum. The sequence goes on along the minus strand of CM060922.1, from coordinate 312,641,997 downwards.
TAGGAAATTAACCTTATCTTTAACTAGGTTAAAACTAATGTCATTTAAAACACAGTTCACGATAAACCCAAAATCCCATTCCATTGATTATGGAACTTTCACGAAAAAAAGATCAACATATATAATCGATATAAACTTCCATATCCAACCGATAATATAAATGGAATAACAGAAAATCCTTTTAAATTCCTTGTATAGTAACTGTCTTCCTCCGTAGAAGTTCACTTCGATAATTACCAAATCGAATTCCATTACATTCCAATTTATATTGTTAAATTGAAAACATTTTCTTTGGAAATTTCCCCGTAAATCTTAATTAAAAGATTTATAAATTCCAAAATATATTTCACCATTAATCGGGTTAAAGAACGAATGTCCTTAAAAACACAGTCCACGATAAACCCGATTCAAATTCCATTTTATTCCCATTACCAAATGTAAGTGGAACTCTAATAATCTTAATTAAAAGATTTATTCTTATCAAACGGGGTTTAAGAACAGTGTTATTGAAGACACCATTCATGACAAACCCAAAATCCCATTTCTTTTATTCAATTCCAATTAAATATTAATTAATTGGAAAATCTTCTCTAAATCTTAATTAAAAGGTTTGATCTTTTCCCAGCTGGGTTTAAGAATAGTGTTAATAAAGACACCGTTCACGATAAACCCAAAATCCCATTTGATATTAAATACAAGGCTCTGAATAGAAAATATATCGGCTTATATTCCGTATCAAATTCTAAAACCAACAAATATCGTATTGGAAATAATGATATAAATATATTTTTCAAATTTCCATAACAATATCTGTGTAATCATGAAATCCAACATCGAAATATTCCGAAGATGATTTCCATTCAAATCCACTCCAATTCATATATTGGACATTCTGGTTATATTAAATCCCATTCTCAATCCAATTTATTTATTTAAAAATAATTGGATTATAATTCTAGTTAAAAACTAGTTCATTTCGATAAAAATATTTTTTTTTCTTTTCAAACATGGAATTTTTCATTCTAATTCTTTTCAAATCATTTATTATGATTTTACACAAATTGTTGATATTTTTAATAATTTTATTAAGGCCCTTTCAGTCGATTTCCATAAACGGTCATTGAACTGCACTTACAGCGACCTTTTCCAAATTTGATTTGGACATAATTCCAAATCCAACCGTTAGATTTCAAATCTCTTATATTCGTTGGAAAGCTCTTTTTGATATGAACCCACAGTTCCTGTTTTAGGAGAATTCGACAGTCGGATCTCCCGTAATGTCAATTCGAAGTCAATGGTTGAAATTCATGAACTGCCGCGGCGCGGCGCGTTCTATTCAGCCCATTAAATATATATATAATATATATATTATATATATTTCATCAATTTCCATTTATAATCTATTTTATAAATCATTTTAAAAACGATTTCAACTTCATTTTCAATTTTAAATCAAAATCGAATATTCCTTTATAATTCGTTTTAAATTCATTTTAAAACGATTTCAATTTCTTTTCAATTTTAAAATCAAATTTGAATATTCCCTTATAAATTATTTTTAAATTCATTTTAAAATGATTCAATTCCATTTCAAATTTCTAATCAAATTTAAATATTCCTTTGTCATTAAAATATTAAAATGATAATATTTTCAAAATACCTGATTTTGATTATACACTGAATATTATTTATAAATAATCTTTAATTCTGAATTGAAATCAGACTCAATCAATTACCATATAATTTTATTTATATGGATTTCATACAACACATGTATATAACAACAATCAAAATCAATCAACCATCATTCAGAGTGCATCACACAACTACATAAGCATTAAATATAAATAATTAACGCTTACAATAGTCTGTCAAACCATCAATTGACACATATCTAAACAGTTGGGATTAATGCCTAAATATCATCCCAATACCCATGTAGGGTTTCAACCAGCAAATACTGAATATTATTTGTGCAGTTGGGCGATGTGTAAAATTTATCTTCTCAATCAATATCAGTTAAATGGGTGTACATAAACAAATCGTCCGATATGTAAATGAATATTTATTTTTAGCACATGACCATTTTATATGGTTCATATACAATAAAAAATTATATTTTTATTGTTCAAATATTTTATTCCATATATGAATATTTTATATACCTCATATATATGTTAAAAATAATATTTTTAACCAATCAATATTTATTTCATTCACACTTCATATATATATTATTCACATTTCATATACATATATTATTCACTACGCATATATATATTTTTCACATTTCTTATATATATTATTTCCATTTCATATATATATATATATATATATATATATATATATATATATATATATAAATTTCATTTCATACATACATATTATTCACATTTCATATATATATATTTATATATTATTTCCATTTCATATATATATTCTTCACATTTCATATATATATTATTCATATTTCAAATATATATTTTTCACATTCCATATATATATATATATTATATTCACATCGCATATATATATATATATATTTGTACATCACAATCACAACACAATCAAATAAATCGTCCATGGTTTGCGGACGAAAGGGAGGAGATGTAACAAAAAATAAATAGCTATACAAAAATTTATAGTGAGAGAAGTTCTCTCAGTTGGTTTCACCGCTAGTTTTATTTCTGAATTCCTGAATTTCTTTTCGGATTCGAAATTGCTTGAAATTCTAAAGTGGTCCGTTTTGGACCCGGTCAGTTCTAAAATGTAGTGTTCGCTGATACAAACGCATTGCAACTGAAATCGTTCGTTTTCGACCTCGTATGAAAAAGAAACAGTATTATTTACATTTCATTACAATACGAAAAAATAAATTAATAATTAATTAATTATTAAACCCTAACTACACCGCTCATTTCCCTCTAATCCTTTTCCCCTTCAACGTGTTTCCTGTACACGGGCGAACCCAATTCTCAAAACCGTTCATCCTTAACGTGCCCCGCATGAGACGCCTCCACCGTGATCCAAAATCATCGCGCGAACACCCATCGAGTCGCCAACCACCACCAGTCACCCCATGGAACTCGTGGCCGCCTAGAGCTCAGAAATTGACCTCGAATTGTGTGACTTCGAGCTGGAAATCCCGCTGCCTCGAGCCACTAAATTCGATTAAAGCTATCCCAAATCAAAGACCTCACGCTCCTCTACAGTTTTTGAAACACCCCACCACCGTTAATGTCACTCACAAAGGGAAATCATTAACTTTGGTGAAGCATTTTTAGGTAAAAGGCACAGATAATTTACAAGACAGACATATAAACAGCGGAAAACTGAAATCATTTCATAAATAGCGTGGTTCAGTCAAAACATTACAAGCATTTTCTCAAAACCCAACTTCTAAATTATTACAATAAAACATCTGTCTTGGTTTAAAACTCCAAGTATATGAAGAAGCATAAAGAAGAAGTAAAGCAACATAAATTTCCAATAAAAGTGCAACCACAACCATAGCCCAAGTAAAAAGAATCCAAGCTTACATCTACTCTCTTCAAGCCGGAAAAGGTCTGCACTAAGCTAATCTAAGCTAAAGTATTCCCTCCCTACGGACCTGGGGGACGGAAGAAAAGAAGGCGAAAGAAAGCGGGTTAGACATAAGTCTGGTAAGTCCAGTGGTTATTCAGCATGCAAACAGGTAAAAGAATCATGATATGAATAAACTGAACATAGGACAATAGCATAGGAATAAGATAACATAAGATAAGGCAAGATAAAATGAATATACCATCGCACTCATTTCTATTTCTCTACACCTTACTAATGAATGTTTCAACTACCATCATGTGTTCATAACAAAGTGACCCCTTTTCTGATCGGCTTCTACTCGCATGCATTTATTACTTGTGTCATTCAGCCCTGCTTGACTGTAGATACCTGTGCTTGTCCCGCCATATGGTGTATCAATTCCTATGGTGGCAACCCGACACAAATTCTAGATGCACAGTGTATACTATTAATGCCCAGTGCTTTTTCCACTTCGGAGTACGTGCACGCTCATACTCCGCCGGAATCTACACTGCTGCACCACCCACCGCTATTTTGACCGCTTATAATTAGCCCAGTAATCGTGCCCACCCTGCCTAGTTCAGGGCACCGTGATACATCTATGTGGGTTACTGCTGAAATGGGTCCCCGTTACTAGGGTTTCCTAATCAACATGTTACAACGGTTAAGTGTTCTCAAATTTACCGAACCCCACCTATCTGTTTAATTAGCAAGTTGTATTGGTTAAGTGTTGCCTTAATTAACTTAACCTTACCATTCTTAGCCTGTCTGTTCCTTAGCTTTAATTCATTCATTAAAGCACTAACCTTTCACATTAGATCAATATTGTTGCGGTCGCTGGATGTATCGGGCGTTTCCGGGCAGTCTTACACCACAACTCAATCTAACCTCGGGTTTTTGGGCTTAATGCGCTAACCTCTCACATTAGATCTATATTGTTGTGGTCGCTGGATGTGCCGAGCGGTTCTGGGCAGTCTTACACCGCAAATCAATCTAACCTTGGGTTAGGCGTGTTCATCTTTAGCCAATTTACATATTTGTCATATGTGTCAAAGTTTATGTCTTTTTATGCCAATATTTCCCAAGTGTAGTCAGTACAAGTTTTATGCAACATTCACTTGCTATGCCCAAAATTTATTAATTATACCTAATTTTCCCGTGTTATAATCGCACGTACAACGAGATTCAATCTAAGTTCCGAATGAACTTAGGATTCACCAAAGAAAATAAAAAGGGGAAAAAATAATAGAGAATGAGCCTAAGAATTGACATAAGGAAAATTAGGCATGTAAAGGTGTACCCAATTCAAGAATCATGTTTCAATGTTGTACGTTAACAATAAGTGTTGACAAGCTAAGCAAATTACACCATAAGTATAAAGATTAGATAGAATTGGGCTTAAGAGAATTACTAATTTTTATGCATAACATGATAAGTCCCATTATTTTAATCGCAATAGTCTCATAGGCATAGGATGTACAATATGATAGGTTCCATCATATCAATCACAACAATCTCATAGGCATGATAGGTTCCATTATGTCAATCCAACAGTCTTATAGGCATGATAGGTTTCATTATTCTAGTCACAATAGTCTCATAGGCATGATAGGTGTCATTACATCAATCACAATAGTCTCATAGGCATAGGAAATTCATATTTGACAAAAGGATAGGCATGAATCAGAATTTGGCATCGTTTTAGATCCGATTATTACAGTCATGATTTCTATTAGGTGTTTAAATCTAAATAATAACTGAACTTACAGAAAAAATGACGGATCTTGTATTTTGGGATCTTATTTATGAATTTGTTAAGCTAATCCTTTGATGCAGACGTTTGATTCTCTAGTTTGGATTTGGTTTGGAGTTTTCTAACTTGATTTCTAGTTTGGAGAAGATGGAGGCTAGGCTAGCTTAGACATAGACAGTATGATGGCTTCATAGAATGAGATCTAGGGTTGAGGTTTGAGGTGATTATATAGAAGTTTAGGATTAATTTAAGCCTTTAGATCAACCTAGTAGTCATCATAACCGTCTATTCCAATAAAATGCGTCATCAGTCCAATCAGAAGTCGCCACATAGTCCTATGACTCAGAAAATCGTCATTGTCCTGCACAATTGGCAGGAGTTGACCCCTAGGGGGGTCGACACCTATGTCGACACCCTTGAGACGGAGATTTCACGCTCAACCGTTTCGAACTGAATTTATTATTTAATTATTATTTTTTGTTTATACTAGAAATCTTCTAACCTCCATAACTTCTTCATACGAATTCCGATTCAAGCAAACTCGGGCTCTATCTCAAGAAAAATTCCAAGACAAATGCAATGGAGTAACCCATTTCACCCAATTCTTCTTTTAAAAATTAAGTGTTCTTAATTTTGTTATTTTAATATTCATGGAAAATACGGGGTGTTACATTCTCCCTTCCTTAAAGGATTTCATCCCCGAAATCTCTAAGTTAAGATGAATGTATCCTAACATCCAACATCAATTTATTCAACCATCAATCACAGACATCCATTGTCCTTAAAAAGATTTCTAATGCTTTCTTGATCATATGCAAAGTGTGTGTATATGTCCTTGTCTAATGTAAAATCAGACGGTCTACTGATTCAGTTGACCTCCTTGATGCAAATCATGTCGGTGCTATGAGTGCATCATGTATGCAATTATTCCTAATCATATTTCTACATGAGTGCAAAATCATTGATACAAATGCAACGTCCACATGATAACACATCAAGTTTCAATCCATATATAAACACATACATGCATATGCAATATGAAAATGACCGAGCCGATCTAGTTCCTAGTGTGTGTGTGTGTATATGCATCCACGAGCAACCACTAGCAACCACTTGCAACCATCAATCATAACATGTTTCAAATACATGTTTACATCCATTGGTTTCTACTTAAGGATCAAGAATAGGACCGAGGAAATATACTTAAAAGATAGATGCAAGCATGGGTAAACTTATAGAAAAAGAAATCAAGAATGTACCCTTAAAAAGATAAGGGTAGACTGCGCGTATCTTGTCCTTAGTCTCCCAAGTCACGTCTTCCTCAGCATCAATCCATTGTACTTTAGCTAGCTTGACCTCAGGATTGCGTAGTTTTTTTACTTCTGTACCCAAAATACGAGTTGGAACTCTTCTCACCATTGCTTCTCATTCCACTTCTATTTCCTGTAGTATGCTTGGCTCCACAACTTTCGCAGACTCATGTAAGCACTTCCGTAGATGAGAGACATGAAAAACATTATGAACTTCAACCAATATTTCGGGCAGCTCTACTTTACAAGCCATCTTCCCAATCCTCTCAATGATAGGAAATGGCCCTACAAATCTTGGTGCCAATTTTCCTACGGACCCAAAGTGAACGACATTCTTCAAAGGAGATACTTTAAGAAAAACTCTGTCTCCGACCTCAAACTCAAGGTCGGTCCTTCTTTTATTAGCGTAGGACTTCTGTCTGTCTTGTGCGGTCTTCATTCATCTTCGTATCAAGTCCACCTTCTCTGAGGTTTCTCTGATCATGTCAGACCCAAGTACGAGCTTGTATGTAGACTCCTACCAACAAGTTGGTGATCGGCATTGTCTCCCATACAAGGCCTCAGAGGGTGCCATGCCTATGGTGGCTTGGTAGCTATTGTTGTAGGCGAACTCCACCAAAGGAAGGTGATCCTCCCATGTTTCCCCCAAAATCAAGAATGCACAATCTCAAGAGATCTTCTAATACTCTATTCACCCTTTCCGTCTGACCATCGGTTTGAGGGTGATAGGCAGTGCTTAAGCATAGCTGAGTGCCAAAAGCCTCTTGCAAACTCTTCCAAAACTCGCTCGTAAAGATAGGGTCTCGCTCAATTACTATGCTACAGGATATTCCATGCAGTCGAACTAACTCGTTAAGATAAATGGATGCTAATGATGAGGCAGTCCTCCTACTCTTAACAGGTATAAAGTGAGCGGTTTTAGTGAGCCTGTCCACTATTACCCAAATACTGGTATTCCCCCTTCTTGACCTAGGAAACCCATCAGTAAAGTCCATCGAAATGCTATCCCATTTCCACTGTGGGACCTCTAGAGGATGAAGCAGACCACCAGGCTTCTTCTGCTCTGCCTTGACTTGCTGGCGTATCAAGCATTTAGAGACAAACTCAGCTACATCCTTCTTCATGCCATTCCAGAAGAAAACCCTTTTTATGTCTTTATACATCTTGTCTCCACCTGGGTGTATGGTCAACTTAGAATGGTGTGCATCTTCGAGAATGGTTTTCAACAAATCCCTTGCTTGTGGGATGCATAGTCTTCCATCTCGTCTCAACCAACCCTTGTCATCGATGGAGTATCTATTAAGGTGACCAGAAGTCTCACCTCTAATTAGCTTATCCATCACATCAACTAGCTGAGGGTCTTCACGTTGCGCGATTCCTATTGAGTCCAAAAGAGTAGGCCGCACCTCTAGCAATGCTAACAAACCAGGTACAAATTCAAAAGAGGGTCTAAAGGTAAAGTTTGCTATGTACTCCAAGCTTTGCCTTTCTACAAAGAGAGGGCATAAAGTCAGCTTTTTCCTACTTAAGGCGTTTACTACCACATTGCCCTTGCCAGGGGTATTTGCAAATCACAAAATCGTATGAGGCAAGAAATTCCATCCACCTTTGTTGTCTTAAGTTAAGATCTTTCTGTGAGAAAAGGTACTTTAACGATTTATGGTCAGTAAACAATTCAAACTTTTCTCCTAGTAGGAAATGCGTCATGGCTTAAGAGCGGAAACAATGGCAGCTAACTCTAAATCATGAGTTGGGTAGTTTTTCTCATGTACCTTCAACTGCCTTCCTCCATAACAAATTACTCTGCCCTCTTGCATCAAGACAGTGCCCAATCCTGTACTACATGCGTCTTGTATACAGTAAATATCTTACTCCCATCAGGCAATGTTAGAACTGGGGCTATTGTTAGAGCTCTTTTCAATCGTTGGAAAGCAACATCGCAATCCAAATCCCAAGCAAAAGTTAGGTTCTTCTTTGTTAACCTAGTAAGTTGGGTTGAGGTCTTCATAAAGTTCTTAATGAACTTTCTGTAAAAGCCCGCTAGCCCGAGAAAACATCGTACTTCGGTTGCATTCCGTGGGATCCTCCAATCTTGCACTGCAACTACTTTTGCGGGATCCACAGCTATCCCTTCTTTGGACACCACATGTCCAAGAAACCTTACTTCATCTCTCCAAAAATGGCATTTGGAGAATTTTGCTTTCAGCTGATGTGCACGAAGAGTATCCATGACTTCCCTTAAATGCAAATCATGTTCTTCCTCACTTTTTGAGAAAATCAAAATATCGTCCAAGAAGACCACTACAAATTTATTAAGGAACTCTCTGAACACCCTACTCATCAAGTCTACGAAATAGGCGGGTGCGTTTGTCTAACCGAAAGGCATGACAAGTCATTCAAAGAAACCATCCGGGGTCCTGAACGCGGTCTTATCTATGATGTCTTTAGCCACCCTTAGCTGATGAAATCCGGTGGCCAGATCTAGTTGGGAGAAAACCGAGGCACCTACAAGCTTGTCGAACAAGTCGTCTATTCTGGGAAGTGGGTTCCTATTCTTCTTGGTTAGCTTGTTTAGCTCCCTATAGTCCATGCACTGGCGAAGTGAACCATCTGCTTTGGTTGCAAACACCACTGGAGCACCCATTCAGAAATACTCCGCCTTATGAACCCCCTTTCAAGCAACTCTTTAACTTGCTTGCTGAGCTCTTTCCTTTCCCTTGGAGCCATGTGTCTAATGGGTAAAGCAACAGGTTTTTCATTATCAACTAGGTATATGTAAAAGTCTATCTCTCGCTTCGGAGGTAAACCCTTCACCTCTTCAAAGACATCCGAGTATTCACGGACTACTCTAACAGATTGCAAGTTTTCAACAGACGCATCAAGAGATTCTAAGTAGCTAAGCATAACAGAATTCATGGGATTACAAGAGATTTCGTGAGTGTTACCGAGGCGAGTCATAAGTCTAACCACTCTCTTTTCAAAATCGAGGATGGCACCATTACTGGATAACCAATCCATGCGTAGAATCAACCCATAGCCCGTGAAACCCAAAACATAAGCATTACATCTAAACCTGACTCTTTGTATAGAAATTTCCAAACCCAAACAAATCATGCACAAATAAGCCGAACCCCCAATTGGATTTGAAACAACCATGGGATCCTCTACTATACTGGTATCTAGGTGCAGAGATTCTACTAAAGCAGTAGATATAAAAGAGCACGATGCGCCAGAATCAAAAAGAGTACGAACTGGATGATCAGAAACATAAACTAAACTCTCAACAGAAATATTTCTACCTCTTTCATGCGGAGGTGCTATAGGAGCGTGAATCTGCCCTCCAGAAGTAGATCCAGTCCTCTGCCCTTGTCCTTTCCTTTTTGGGCAATCCTTAGCCATATGTCCTGTCTCGCCACATTGAAAGCAACCACCCATCTTCCTCTTCTTCTTCCTACAGTCTTTAATTAGATGTCCAGGTATGCAACAAAATTTACACTTCCTCTTGTCACAGGGTTTGTTATTCTTCCTGCCTTTCTTAGAATCCATCTTCTTATTCTGTGATCCCTCCACTTTCTTGTCTATAGGTTCTTCCACCATTGCCTCTTTCTTGCCATCCTTGTCTTCCTCCTGTAACAGTGCCATGTCAACCAGTCTCTCAAAGGTCGCACCCATAGGTATATGGGACATAGCTAGGCTATGCAGTGGCTCATTTAACCCTTTCACGAATCGGAAAGCCCTTTTATGTGGAGTATTTACTAACTCCAGTCCGAATCTAGCCAGTTGGTTGAATTGGTTGATGTATTCCTTAATCGATAGGCTTCCCTGTTTGAGTGCTAAGAACTTCTCCATCCGTAGGCTTCGTTCAGCTTGCGAGAGGAACTTCATTTCAAATCTCATCCTGAAATCCTCCCAAGTTTCAATCGGTCTCTCAGCATTAGTAACTTCCCACCAATAAGAGGCTTCGTCCTTAAGTAACTATATAGCATACTGTATTTTCTGCCTATCGTCCACTTCGAAGATAACAAACAAATCTTCTGTTTCCTTGAGCTAGTTTCTTTCTTCCACAAATGACTCAGTCCCATTAAAGTTCATTCCGCCCATAGCTCGAAAGTCTCTACATATCTTCGAGAAAGCATTCAAACGCGGAGGAGGAGGCGGAGGAGGAATGGCTGCAGCTGGGTGAGGAGGAACGTCTGCTGGGCCTGCGCCATTAGCCCTATCCTCCAGATACCTTCTGAACTAGCCAGGTATCGGTACGCCCTCGGGAAGATTAAGATCCCCAGACATGCTGAAACGAAAAGAAAAGGTTCAAAACAAAGGATAGAAAGATAGTGCATATGGCTTTGGGGAATGTGTCTTTAAAATAAAACAACACTTTTCTTGAAAATGCTTCTTTAAACTTCTTTTTGAAAAATTGTTTTCAAAAACTTTTATCTGATCTGGTAAACCTTTGCTCTGATACCAAGTGAAACACCCCACCTCCATTAAGGTCACTCACAAAGGGAATGCATTAACTTTAGTGAAGCATTTTTAGGTAAAAGGCACAGATAATTTACAAGACAAACATATAAACAACGGAAAACTGAAATCATTTCATAAATAGCGTGGTTCAGTCAAAACATTACAAGCATCGTATCAAAAACCAACTTCTAAATTATTAAAATAAAACATATGTCTTGATTTAAAGCTCCAAGTACATAAAGAAGCATAAAACAGAAGTAGAGCAGCATAAATTCCCAATAAAAGTGTAACCACAGCCATAGCCCAAGAAAAGAGAATCCAAGCAATACATCTACTCTCTTCAAGATGGAAAAGGTCTGCACTAAGATGAAGTATTCCCTCCCTGCGAACCTGTGGGGGGGGGGAGAAAAGAAGGCTAAAGAAAACGGTTTAGACATAAGCCTGGTAAGTCCAGTGATTATTCAGCATGCAAACAGGTAAAAGAATCATGAGGCAAGATAAACTGAATATACTATCGCACTCATTTCTATTTCTCCACACCTTACTAACTAATGTTTCAACTACCATCATGTGTTCATAACAAAGCAATCCCTTTTCCGATCAGATTCTACTCGCATGCATTTATTACTTGTGTCATTCGGCCCCGCTTGATTGTAGATACCAGTGCTAGTCCCATCACAGGGTGTATCAATTCCTATGGTGGCAACACGACACAAATTCTAGATGCACAGTGTATACTACTTATGCCCAATGCCTGCTTTTTCCACTTCGGAGTACGTGCACACCAATACTCCGCCAGAATCTACACTGCTGCACCACCCGCCGCTATTTTGACTGCTTACAATCAACCCAGTAATCGTGCCCCACCTTGCCTATTTCAGGGTACCGTGATACATCTATGTGGGTTACTGCTGAAATGGGTCCCCCACCCATCTGTTTAGTTAACATGTTGTATTGGTTAAGTGTTCCCTCAATTAACTTAACCCTACCATTCTTAGCATGTCTGTTCCTTATCTTTAATTCATTCATTAAAGCACCAACCTCTCACATTAGATCTATATTGTTGTGGTCGCTAGATGTGTCGGGCGGTCCCGGGAAGTCTTACACCGCAATTCAATCTAACCCCGGGTTTTTGGGCTTAATGCGCTAACCTCTTGCAGTAGATCTATATTGTTGCGGTCCCTGGATGTGCCGGACGGTTCTGGACAGTCTTACACTGCAACTCAATCTAACCTCGAGTTAAGCATGTTCATCTTTAGCCAATTTACATATTTGTCATATGTGTCAAAATTTATGTCTTTTTATGCCAATATTTCCTAAGTGTAGTCAATAAAAGTTTTATGCCACATTCACTTGCTATGCCCAAAATTTAATAAATTATACTCAATTTTCCCGCGTCATAATCGCACGTACAACGAGATTCAATCTAAGTTCTGAATTAACTTAGTATTCACAAAAGAAAATAAAAAGGGAAAAAAATAGAGAAGGAGCACAAGAATTGACATAAGGAAAAATAGGCATGTAAAGGTGTACCCAATTCAAGAATCGTGTTTCAATGTTGTACATTAACAATAAGTGTGGACAAGCTAAGCAAATTACACCATAAGTATAAAATTAGATAGAATTGGACTTAAGAGAATCACTAATTTTTATGTATGACATGATAAGTCCCATTATTTTAATCGTAATAGTCTCATAGGCATAGGATGTACAACATGATAGGTTCCATCATATCAATCACAACAATCTCATAGGCATGATAGGTTCCATTATGTCAATCCAATAGTCTCATAGGCATGCTAGGTTTCATTATGTCAGTCACAACAGTCTCATAGGCATGATAGGTGTCATTACATCAATCACAATAGTCTCATAGGCATAGGAAATTCAAATTTGACAAAAGGATAGGCATGAGTTAGAATTAGCATCATTCTTGATCCGATTATTACGGTCATTATTTCTATTAGGTGTTTAAATCTAAATAATAACTGAACTTATAGAAAAAAGACAAATCTTGTATTCTGGGATCTGATTTCTGAATTTGTTAAGCTAATCCTTTGATGTAGACGTTTGATTCTCTAGTTTTTATTTGGTTTGGGGCTTTCTAACTTGATTTCTGGTTTGGAGAAGATGGAGGCTAGGCTAGCTTAGACATGGACAACATGACGGATTCATCGAATGAGGTCTGAGGTTGAGGTTTGGGGTGGTTATATAGAAGTTTAGGATTAATTTAAGCCTTTAGATCAACCTAGGAGTCATCAGAACCATCTAGTCCAATAAAATGCGTCATCATGCCAATCAGAAGTCGCTACATAGCCCTATGACTCAGAAAATCGTCATTGTCCTTCATAGTTAGCCGTGGTCGACACCTACAGGGGGGTCGACTCCTATGTCGACACCCCTATAGGGGGGTCGACACCTATGTCGACACTCCGTGGGGGGTCGACCCCTTGAGCGGAAGGATTCCCACTCATCCGATTTTTGAATTTCAAACTGAATTTATTATTTAATTATTATTTTCTGTTTACACTAGAAATCTTCTAACCTCCATAACTTCTTCATACGGAGCCCGATTCACGCAAACTCAGACTTTATCTTAAGCAGAATTCTGAGACTAACGCAATGGCGTAACCCGTTTCACCCAATTCTTCATTAAGAAATTAAGTGTTCTTAATTTTATTATTTTAATATTCACGGAAAATATGGGGTGTTACAGTTTTCGTTCAATAAGTTGCTGATAATTCACCATGGATTTTGGGAAAATTGAGAAAGAAATATCGAGCGATTTCAGCCCTCTGCATGAAACTGACGGCGACCCTTTTATTGAATTAGGGTTTTGACTTTTGAGGGTATATATAATATAATTTAACTATTGTTTAATTCAAATTTAACTTGTTTATCGGTTCGAACTCCAAACCAAACCCAACGACTGTCGTTCCTAACCAAATACCCCCATTCTGAACACAATGAGATTCATAAGCCAATTCGACTATTTCGATCAGTTTTCTTTAAATTAAAATATAAATCAATATATATTGAATTTAAACGTACATTTTAATTTGCCGGGGCCATATAGTGACTCCAAAAATTCCTGAAAAATAAATCTAGATATGTTTTGACGATACTGTCCTAACAAAACTAATTTCGTCTAATTTGGAGACCGTTTGAAAAATGGTCACTTTCTAGTCGATCCAATTCAAATTTAAATTACCAAACACATTTAAATTTACTATGCTCACATATTAATTCCAAAAATTATGAAATTTGAAATCTAGCAATAATTCGACATTTCGAATCCAACAAAAGTGGTCTCGTCGAAAACGGAGGCTGTTTGCAAAATCGCTATTTTTAAGGGCTATATATTATATAAATTTCCATGGTGACTATTCTAAATTTTCAACTAGACATAACTTTTTATTCCCGTCATGAAATCTGGATTTTTCATATTCGTTGGAATGATATTTTTAAACAGATTCAAATATTTCTTGTTTTACTGAAATCCATTTTATTTTATACATTCATTTGAAATTTGAAACCGAATTTTCAAACTACCGCGCCATTTCCAATTCCTTTTATAATTAAAATAAATACTTATATTCTAACTTTGATTTAATTAAATTTATACATTCTAATTCTATTCAAAATAAATTTCCAGTCATTATTATTTAAAATAAACCATTTTAAATATTTAAAATTCATTATAATTACTAAAATAAAAATTTTAAATTGGTTCTGATTTTTCAGGTTATTACATGGGCGCTTATTGGAGAATGGATATCCAACTATGTCAAGGTATGAGACCATCTTCCGATAATGTACCTCTGGAGATGAATGCATTGGGATTCAACAAGAACATCTTGCAATCCCGGCTAAACATGACCGACCCCTCACTTCGCTTGAGAGTACTGAATATATCATTACCATGGTTGGGAGCCAGCCAACCGAAGCGATAACATACAAATCAAATAAAGGGACAGCCGAAGGCATTTGATTTCACCAGATCAGGTAATGATATACCCTTTTGATGGGTGCGACCCACATAGCTGTGCGACCTACCCGATTTTATACCATTTCGCGATTGTTGAGTCTTGAGGTCATAATTAATTAATTAATTTAGTTATTTATTCTTATTCGTTTAGAACATATGGTCACCATTCACTTTGAATGTCACATCATCAGATCTGTTAAATCACTAATTGACATCCACAAATATATTCTGGGTATTAAAGAAGTGCCCCTCTTCGCCTCCAACTCGGTATATTTGTAAAAATCAATGTATGTGATTTTAAGGAAATACTTTGTAAGACATTCGTCCATATAAGTCATCCAGGAACAGGATGAACCGAAGGCACCCTCCTACCACATCCAAAGGATCAGTAGTGAGTGTTCCTTGCATATCCGTATATTCTCAACCACGACCGAATCATGTCAGAATACCTCTGGTTGCAATCCCAAAGAATATTCGACAAGTAATCCTTCCGCTTATGAAGATCCATGGTCTTCAACTGCTCCATCTTCAATCTTCACGTATTTGCTGATCGAAATGGTTTTCGAATATAAATTCGATCCCGGTCTTTCCGTAACAACAAGCATATGGTTAGATTTTGATAGTCAGTGATTTAACTATCAAATAAGTAGTGATGAAAATAAAATGAGTTCACTGATTCAATACTTGGCATTACTTGGCCTTTTTAATTAAAACAATTAACGAATGTTAATTTCAATTTCTTTAAATATTTTGATATTATGAATATCACTTTTCATTTCTTATTCTTAAATAAATTTCAAAACTATTTTAATTTAATACTTAGGAAAAATCCTATAATCACATCAAATTTCCTATTCTACTATCAATTTCAAAACATTCCCTATATCACTACTTATTAGCTATAATTGGGAAAATGAATTCATCTTACCATTCATAAAATAACGTTACGAATCTCTTTTGATTCATTATTTGGAACCAACAACCCATCCTTATTCTTTTAGAATAAAATTATTCCAACACTTGACTTTTCATTTACTTTTTACTTAAAAATACCATTATAATTTCTCAATTTCTTTTTGTTTCTTTTACTTCGGAAAATACCATTATCTATATATATATATATATATATATATATGTATATATATATATATATATCCTCAAATCTTTCCATTTCCGTTACTTTGGAAATTTCATTTTATATTATCAAATCTTGTCATTTCCGTTACTTTGGAAATCGCATTATATATTCCCAAATTCTGTTTATTTCCATTACTTTGGAAATCTCATTGTTTTCTCAAATCTCGCAATATACGTCGTGTTATTATTTCTCATCTCAAAATGTTCTTAACCTCTTTTGCATTACAAACTAATATCATTCTCAGATAATCCTTAAGTCATTCAAGTTGGGGTATTTGAATTACCTCTCAGACCTTGATCACTAACGTCCTTATCTTAAGATAGATACAAATTGTAATTTCAAACTGATATTTATTCTAATATCAACAAAATCTCATTAAACTACTTTCTTTAAAATATGGTTTATAAAACCTTCTTACTTTTGTAAACGTACCTCTTTTTAAATACCACTTATTATTACTAATATATTAATTAAATCACTTCTTAACCTTAACTTCTTTCAAGCATTCATTCTATAACTAAAATTTATTAGCGGAAAATAGGCATAAGGACAAACTTCGAAAAAAAAATTAGTTTGAAGGACGTTAATTTTATTTTCAGGCTGAAGGACAAACTTTGAAAAAAATTATGCTGAAGGACAATGCAAAATATAGTTAGCATTTTCAGCAGTGTAAAACTGAATAATGCTAGTTAAAACTAGCATTTTTGTGTAGTGTAAAAAACTGAATATAATGCTAATTACATTTAGCATTTTCCTTCAGCTTAATTTTGGTTCAAAGTTTGTCCTTCAGACTAAAAATATAACTTGGTGTCCTTCAGCCTAATTTTTCGGCAAAGTTTGTCCTTCTCCATAATTACCTCAGTTTATTATTACTATATCCCAATTTTAAAAGTGAAAATTAGGCTAGGGTCCCTGTTTATGTTTAAAATGCAAGCCAAGTCCCCTCCAAAGTTTAGATTTAAATCCGGTCCATATTTTAAGGTGCAGCCCAAACTTTTTGCTCCCTTCCGCCTGCTACTTTTCCCACTTCCGCCTTTCCCTATTTTGATCCAAAAAAGGCGCTCTCATATAAAAAAAATTAAAAATTTCTAAATTCTGGAAACGTCCACAGGAGTCCACGGAAAAAACAAAAAAGTTGCATACTTTTGTGCAACTATTGCCTATAGTAACATACATGTATGCATTTATTCTTTCAGCGTTTTCTATTAAAAATCTAGACCAATATATGCATACATGTATGCAACTATTAGCAAATAACTGTGTACATGTATGCATACAAATTTGAACTGAGATTCATTGGTTACGAATAGTTGCATACATGAATGCAACTATTCTGTATATATGCATGCAAGTGTGCAAAAAATTCAAAGGGGGTGAAGGCTTCTGAATATGCGCATGAATGCATGCATTTATTCTGTATAAGAGCATAAATGTGTGCAACAATGTCTGAAAACGGCAAATGCTTGAAAAATCAGGCCAGATTTGAATATATGCATAAAAGGATGCGTATAATGTCGTTTCGCTGCATACATGTATGCATTTATACTACAGTTGGACGCAACAATGAAATACAAGCACGAATGTACGCAACTATGTACGAATAGGTGCATCTTTTGATGCTAAAGCCTGTTATTTCGCTGTTTTGTATATTTTTGGGTTTTGACTTGGTTTTCGATTATTTTAACACCTGAATTTTTTGGCGCGTATGTGTTTTATTTAATTATGAATTTTTGTGATTTTTTAATATTTTTTATATGTTTTTGAAAAATAGGGACCTAATTTACATGAAAAGTAGAACCGGATGTGAGCCTAGTTTTGAAACTTAATAGGGACCTGTGACAAACAGACCCTTTTTTAAAATCCTTTACCAAATTCACTTACAAATCTTTTCCATTATCATTCCTTTTTTGAAATATCATTTCGATTCTAAACCTTTTACTTAATTCCATTATTAAGTATCACCAATTCAATCACGCTTTGACTTCTCATTCCCTTTCATAAACTTTGTTATAAAATCTCAGGTTAAACCCCTTTTTATCTCGTTTTCTTTTACTTAATTCATATATTAAGTAAACATTTATTTTAAGCCAACGTTTTCGCTTAAAAATCTCCTTTATAACTTTATTATAAAACTCGAGTTTAATGTAAAACTTGTTTGTAACCTCTTTCAAAACTCATCCATATTCCGTTTCAAAAATCGATTACTTACCTAAATGTATTTCATTTAAGAAGTAATTACTTAAAAGGATCAAGATAATATTATACTTCATTATTCTAGAATTAGTATTAAATTACTTTTTAAAATCTTATTCAAGTTAAACAACTATATTCTAAATTATTTCATTTCTAATTGGCACAAACTGATTTGATTAAATAATTAGTTTAATTAAAACAGTTGACTTGGTCAACTCTAAGCATGATTAACTCGTTGATCAACTTTAACTCGTCTCTTCATTTAAATTAATTAATAAATTAATTTAAGTAAACTCATTTAAATTAGTAAATTAATTTAAATAAATATCATTTACCACAATTAATATTAAATAATAATA
The DNA here is from genome assembly GCA_030737875.1 of Allium sativum. Lineage (NCBI taxonomy): Eukaryota > Viridiplantae > Streptophyta > Magnoliopsida > Asparagales > Amaryllidaceae > Allium > Allium sativum. The sequence continues at coordinate 312,623,231 of CM060922.1, read as the reverse complement.
TAACTCCATTTTAATTCTTTCTTAAAAACAATTAATCTTAGTTGTAAATCATTATATTAATTATGATGAGGCATGTGCTGCGCACACGGCTGATATCCCTTTTTATAAACTTCATTTTTAAATAATATATTAAAAATATATATTCAGTTATAAAATAAATTTCATAAATTTCTTTTTATATCGATTTACCTGAGGTAAATTAACATTTCAAACGATTGATTATCGGCTAACTGCTGCCAATTACTCAACCAATATTTCACGTTGGTTAAAACATTGCAATTTGTTGAATTTCATGTCAATGATTAACAATCAAATCAATCATCCAAACGGATGGGTTTAAACAGTTCATATAATGACAATATGAAAATAAATAACATCTAATATATTTGAGGAATCCGGTTGGATTCCTCCAACCTTTTCTTCTCTACATCCAAATGGGTTACTTCATATAACATTATTTACTTCAATTTTGCTGATTTTTTATATAACAGTAAAATAACAGCAATTGAATATCAATCAATTTATTTAACACTAACAACCAATTCAAACAATTCAAGACATTCATTAAATTAAACACGGTTATTTTATAACTGTGACCAATAAGGTAAGTTAACTTGTTTGGAGAAATAATCGTTAGAAATAACGATTGGTTTTCATTTAAATTAACTACCATGCAATTCAATCAATTCAGTCAACATATATGTAAATAGTCAACACATAACAAGCAATTACAATTATAGCACACAAGATAAAAAACCCAACTTATATAAAATATAAGTGGAATAATTGAGTGAGTAAACTCACCATAATTTGATTCATTTGCTGAAGCGATTCAGTTACAGATAAATTAAACAGTTGTTTAATTTAACTAAAAATTTCCGTTGCCTCCATTTATTATCCAAATAGTTTCAAAATATTGAGTTCGTCTATACGGTCCCTACGTCTCTGGCCAGGTCCAATTCTGATAATATATGCATGAAATATAAATATTATAAGTTCATGGTTAAATTATAATAATTAATTTCTTAATTATTATTTGACATTTTAATTACTTTGGACTATGATTATAACCGATCAATTATCCTGCTGCCCTTTAGTATCTGCGAACCCATCTGTCTTCATTCAACAAACCTACGCACGAATATAAATTCATGGATTTATTTATTTAATATAGTTAACCTTAAATTATAAAATTTATAAATCTCTGATTCTATTTAAGTTCATAACAAAGCGGGTGAAGTTATAATCCTCCTTACATTGTTCCATTATTGCACAAACTCCCAATGCAACGCTAACTCCACTGTGTTGTTTTCATTCCCGATATCAACAACCATCACGGTGTCTCCATTATATGAAAACATGCCCAACTTGTATACTGTGACTTTAAAAAACATGATCCCACTAATCTGCTCCTTTAAAAACGTTCCCACTACTTTATGTGCTTCATTTTTCTTATTGTCTGTAATACTGCTCGTTATTTTCATCACGTCATTTGTATTAATGACCAGCTTCACTAAAAAATAACTCACTGCCTTTTTCACTCCTAGACTTTTTGTACTCAGCTTCCCAATGCTTTGTTTAATCCATGGAATAATTGCTGTAACCCATGCCACCCACGTTCGGCCTCAACCCTTCATCGCTGCTCTCTTACCCTGGCCACAGTTTCCGATCCAACACCTCCAGGCGATGAGCCTCGCCCCCATCTTCCTTCGATCCAAACACCGCCTCGCGTTGTGACTTCGTTCGCTCGCAAACCCCACAAAACCAACGCCTACTTCGAGAACCATTCTAACCTATATCGTGAATGGAAAACAATCGCCACTATTCAAAAGGTGGAGGACGATGAGCTCAACAAGTTTTCTATAGGAGAATTTGATTTTAATTTGTAAATGAGAAGATTTGGAGGAGCAAAAGTTAAGGCTTTTCAACCGTTCATGCAATAGGGTGGCGGCCAAACAAATGGTTGACCAGCAGAAACAATTTAACGTGCAAAAATTAGGTTTCGGACGGAGTATTTATAAGCAAGAATTTTTATTATTAAATTTACTTCACCATGAAGTATTGTACAGAAACAACATCATACAATCTCCAATTTTTACAAACAAATGTAATCCCAACATAGAAAAATATTCTGGATCCAATGGGACAAGTTTCGTCGAATTCCGATGTCGTCTGTTAAAAGTCCTTTATAAATATCGATGAAAATTCAAGCGATTAAAATTCTTATAATTACAGAAAAAATTCAAAAATTATGAGACCTTGACATTTTACTAGATCTCTTCCTAACAGATCCAATAAATCTTGTTTCGTTAAATTTGGAGTTTGTTTAGCCAGTCATTTATTCGTTAAAAGTTACCCCTGTCTAAATAATCCAAATAATTAAATATAAACAAAGACGTTTTTGGCCACCGAAGTCACATACGATGCCGTTTTGTAACGAAGTTTAATTTTCTTACAATAATTTAACGATACGATTCCAACGAAACTAGTTTCATCGAAAACCGAGACCGTTTGCAAAAATGAATATTTTTAACGCTTATATAATAGTAATAAAATATTATATAAATTCCCATATAATTCGAATAAATCAGAATAAATTATTTTTATCATATATATCCAAACAAAATATATACAAAACTCCAGATATAATTTACACAACTCAATATCGTCAATTTTGAGTTAGAACGATTTAAATTTCCCTATTAAATATATTAAATAAATGTTATATTTTAATAACGATTTCCATAACGGCTATTTCAAATTTTGATTTGGACATAACTTACAATCTATAACACGAAATCTGGGTTTTTCTCTTCCATATGAAAATTATAATCAACAAGATTCACACGTTTCTTATTTCATAGAAATCCGACTTAAAACGGATTATGTATATCCAGTCAAAGTTCAAAACTCCATATTACGTACTGCAGCGCCATTTAGGGCTCGCTAATAATTAAATAAAATTTATATATACTCAGTCGTCGTTTTATTAATGAATTCAATATTAAAATCGATTAATATTCCAAACACAATATTTAAAATAATAAATTAAATTAAATATTTGACGACAAAAAATATGGGACATTACTAGTGGGATTTTGTGTATGGACTTTTGTGTTTCCTTTTCAAATGTGACGGGAAGTACTTAACATATGAGTTAGCACACAGAATGTATTGATAGAGTTAGGAGTATTTCTTAAGGGTAAATGTATAATTTGTAAAATATATCTACTTCGTTGAACAATTATGTCCAAAATAAATGACATTTTCTTTTTATAATATGCTTGATATAATGTGTTATATTAATTAATTAAATTAAAAGTTCATTTAATGTAAGATCCATAAATGATATTTTTTGTGATAGTATTTACAAAGTCTTGCTACCGTGAATAGTATATCGCACTGAATATAAATTTATCATTTTGAATGTCTCTAGTTAAGATACATCAAGATTAGATATTGGTGTATCCATTAAGACTAGAGTATGCTCTCCATATGATGACAGTGTTTTACTCATGACTGCTGAGAGCATCTAAAAATACATGCTGACATTTATTGGATAACCATTGAATGACTTATTCTGTAGTTTTTTGTTGGTTAACATAACTAAGGTTAAATTGAAAATATGATGTGATTATCTACACAATTCTCTTGACTTGACGAGCGACTATATTTGGGTTGATTGTTACTATTTGAAGTGAAGCATTATTCAGGAGAGAACTCATCTTCTCAGTTATATGAGGTTGGTATCACAGTCAAGTCATCTCAAAGTCACCAACCTTGTCTAGAGTATTTCAATTAATAATAACTATTATGGTTGAACCAAAGACTTTGTATTTCGATTATAAGTTAAATGTGAACGGTATTGGAATTTTGACCCTTTCCAAATTTCATAAGTCCAAAGTGATACAACATAAACGAAAGGATTCGATGTATATAAATATCAGAAAATGGGTAGTGCTTACTAAATTTAAATGAAATTTTATTGAAACCGAATAAGCATAAACTTGACCGTGATGCCATACCACCTGCTAATTGACATATAAAGGTTGACATTCAAATAACTCAATGTTAACCGCCGATCGAATTTACACCCAAAAATTACATAATCGAAACGATAAATCCTCTTAAGATCGAACGATTTAGTTAACCTAAAAATGTATAAATTAATTAAATTTACAGGAATATAGTGTAAAAGACAAAATTATAGAAAAATTTAAGCATAAGGACAAGAGACCAAAAATTTAGGCTGAAGGACATTTTTTAGTGTAAAATAGGAAATGATGATGGTCCCCTGAGTTCCTTGATTTACACTAAAAAGTGTCCTTGTGGCTAAATTTTTGACCTCTTATCCTTATGCCTAATTTTTCTCAAATTTTGTCCTTGTGCCTAAAAACCCCTTAAATTTATTAGTATTGTAACGACCCGTATTCTACGCATCATAGGATCGTAGAATATTTATTATATCATCATAGAGAGTCATCTGGTCATGTAACTTTGGGAGACGACTATTGGGGTCATTTCTCATGTCCATGATTTTTCCATATTTTTAAATGACCGTTTTGCCCCTAGCTGATCTTGTTTTGACCATAACTTTTGACTGAAAAGGAATTTTGACTTGAAACCACTTCCATTGGCTCCGAATGATGGTTTACCTTTCCGTAGAGTGGTCACATTGGCCAAACGAACTCACTTTTTGGGAGATATGGCTGAAATAAGTTTTAGATGATGAAAAACAGCTTAATTGGGCTTAACCGGGTGATTAACAGCAGACCCAAAGGGGAATTTCGCGATTAGGAGTTTAAAAGGGCTGTTAGGGTTTGGAGAATACCTTTTTCTCATTTCTCAGTCGTCACTATTCATTCCTCTTAACCTAGCCATGGTCTCCAACATCTAAAACACCTTCTAATCACCATTTAATCAAATATTGGCCTAATCTGCATCAAATTGAGGTGGATTAGCAAAGAGATTGAGATAGAGCTGCTGTGTTGCCTTGGGAACACCGCCAAAACAGAGAATCATTTCAGATTTGGTAGTTTATTTGTGGCAAAAGTGATTGATTTGCATGGTTTTGCACTAATTACATTTAATTAAGGGTAATTAGTGAAGATTAACGAAATTAGACATGATAAAATTTTGGAAAAATATTTATAAAATTCTAAATATTACTTTAGACCTCTGTTTAAAGTTTGGGTTAATTTGGTTAACTTTTACTAATCATATCATTAGATTGCTTAAACATGCTTAAGGGAAAATATGGGGTTTTGGTTATGTTTGATCCGTTTTAACCTATCAAATTATTGTTTTGGTGCTTGTGGCCGTTTCTACATGTTGCTATGTGTAATGACCCGGATCCTTACGGGTTAATTTTAAATATTTTATATAGATTTAAATATTGGGTGGATAAATATAAATGGAATTTTTATATTAAGTTATCAATGTAATAATCAGTTTCGATTTAATATCGAATATATCAAGTTATCAGAATACGAAGTTGATTGAATTAAAATTTAATTCTGAATTAAATTACAGTTCAAATGATCAATAGAAAATTCTGTTTGAATTCGAATAATAATATCAATTTATTATCGCAGAATTTATTGTTTTAAAATTGGATTTATATCAATTTAAAGAAATATCTCCTTTAGATGGTAAAATTAGACTTCGTGATATATCCCATTGTGTTCGGAATAGGGGTATTACCCTAGAGATGCCAGTTACCGTGTTTAATAAGGAGTTCGAAATCAACAGGATAATTTAATTGGTTTAAAAACATATTGGTTAATTCAAAATAAAAGGGACCCGTGCCTCATTTGTCTTCCACAAACAAAAGCCACCCGTGCCTCATTTGTCTTCCACAAACAAAATCCACCCGTGCCTTCACTTATCACCACAAACAGAAAAATGTCGTGCTCCCTTTATAACCACAATCAAAATGGCCATCCCTGTATAAAAGTCGCGCTCCCACTTCCATTTCTTTTGCTGAGAAACCAAAACCAGAACTTCCGATAAATGAGAGATCGAGTTGAAACCTGCTATGCGATTCAGGGTTCTAGCGCAAGAACGAGACCTGAGGGGGGAGGCGTTCGACTGTTTTAGTATCGAGCTAGGGTTAGGGCTCGGTTTTAATGGAAGACAGGGTACTGCGATTGGGGATGTCGAGTAGAGATTCGAGGGGGAGCCGCTTGGGTCTGCAAGAGGTCCGAAGTCGAGTGAGTGGTCTGGTGTAGGGTGCGATGAGGTGGAGGGCGTCGAAGCTTGTTCATGGAAGAAGGGGAAATCGCGGTTGGTCCCTGGTTAAGTACAATCGAAGGGGGGGCTACGACTGGGTTCTTAGTAGGGTTGAGATGAAAAGGGCAAGTCGTTGTCTGTCCTTGGAAGCTTGAAGCCGCTCTGTTACTGTAGCGACATGAAAAGATTGAAGACTGGATTTTTTGGAGATCTGGGAGCATCGAGTTGTACTTAAGGATAATGGGGTTAACAACAGTAGTATTGGGTTATTAGATAAGGCATGCTTTACTGTGATGGGATAAAGGGGAAGATGCCGACTGGAATACAACAGTGAACAGCAGGGGGGTTTTGAAGAAGGTTGGTGAAGGGATTCTGAGATTTCGGGGAGTACTGAAGAGGAAAAAGGCCTTCGGGTTTGTTTTCAAATGGAGGTGGAAGTGCCAACGAAAAGGAGAGGGTGTTTAATTTAAGAACAGTGATAAAATGGGTGGACTACGGGCAAGAATGGTTGCTGAGAGGGATAGGCAGTTGATGGTGGTCGAGTCTAGTTGGTTCAAAGCAGTAAGGTAATTAATTTACCATGAAGTTAAATTTTACTTTTAATTCAAATAGAAAAGAAAAAGAAAAATACCCTAGCTAAAATTTTAAGCTCTTCATACAAAATTAGATGCGGACAATGAAATGGGTTGAAGTCGAATTTGCAAAAAAAGCTTTGCATTGGAATTTATTCGAAGTGATTTGGAATGTTTGGGTCTATTCAAATCAACTAAAAACGTATCGGATCTGCAAATGAAATAACTGTGAGTAAACCTCACCCACCATTTATTTAGGAATTATTTTTATATAGTTAAAAATAATTTTCTGTGCTTGTTTGAATGCTGTTTGATTGTTTTAAAATATATATAGTTATTTAGGATTGGTTGACTATTATATATATATATTGGGTTGATGATTGGTTGGATTCCCGCAGTTTCATTAGCGGATGCCCGCGGTTTCATTAGCGGATGATTACCCTATACGCCCCACGCTATGATTAGTGGATGACCTTCTATACCGCGATATCCTGCCTCGAAGAAGGATGGGTATTATTTATGTGCTAACGTCTGTGGATGCAGGAAAACAGGTTGGAGGAATCCAACTGGATTCCTCAAAAATATATATTATCTGTTGTTGTTTGATTTCATATATATTCATATATGATGTGTTAAAAATCAAATGATTGAAAATTGGTTGATTTGATTGTTTAAAATATCCCTGGGCTTGAATATTGATTCATAAAAATATCGGAAAGGGTATTTGATATTTAAAAAGGGAATTCTATTTTTTTTAAATAGAATTTGAATTTTAAATAAAACTATAGAAAATATTAACTTGTTTTGAAGGTATATAAAACAAGTGATCGAATTTATAAAGTTGTTTATAAATGAAAGGATGGAATTTGAATTGAATTTATAAACGTTGTTTATAAATGGAAATGTGGAATTTGAATTGAATTTATAAACTTTGTTTATAAATGGAAATGTGGAATTTGAATTGAATTTATAAACTTTGTTTATAAATGAAAGGATGGAATTTGAATCGAATTTATAAAGTTGTTTATAAATGAAAATATGGGGTTTGAATTGAATTTATAAACGTTGTTTATAAATGGAAAGGTGGGATTTGAATTGAAGTTATAAACGTTGTTTATAAATAATGCCGAGAATTCAAATGGACTTTGAATATAAGGAATTGAACAATAGATTTGAATATAGAAATTCAAATAGACTTTAAACTATAGATTTGAATATAGAAATTCAAAGGGACTTTAAACGATTTGAATGTAGAATTCAAATGGACTTTAACTATTGATTTGAATATAGAATTCAAATGGACTTTAACTATTGATTTGAATATAGAATTCAAATGGACTTTTAAACTATAGAATTTGAAAATAGAATTCAAATGAAGTTTAAATAAAGAGAATTCAAATAGAATTGATTTGGAATTTGAATAAGAAGTCGATAAGGGAACGAGAGTATGAGTATAATTAGAATTTGTTAATATGCAGTTAAAATATATTTGAACATGTCATGTTCAAATATGAAGGTGAAATAGACTGAAAAGTTAAGTAACAGATTAAATTTACAAATTGAGTTAAAACGATTGGTATAGTTAAGATGGATTGGACAGGTATGGACATACAGGAGACAGGTTTGGAATAAAGTATAAAAGTGAAATAAATAGAATGCCCGACAAAAAGGTACGTATTTAATTTCCATATGAGATTTTATGCGCCGTATCGGCAAGCCGCTTGGCTTTTTCCTTTTTTTTTTGAGATAAGAAGGACCGGGAAAGCTATTTGAAATTTCCCGATGCTCCCGGTACAAAGGAGGTTATGGCGAATTTTTCCGGAAATTTAAGGAGATAGAATATTTTTAAGATAATTTGATAGTTAGAAATCAACGTATCGATATATATAGAAGTCGATAAGAAAACGAACTTAGAAATAGAATAGTATAATCAAAAAGGAAGTATAAGAATAAAATCTAGTAAGAATAGAAAAGGGAAGTGTATACGTGTTTAAAAGTAAATCAGTAGTTGTATGGAATTGATTTGTTCGAGTAAGTAGTCTTGTCTGTTTTGACGTTAAATGTTATTCAGTCAAGGTCTGAGAGGTAATTATACCCCAACTTGGTTGATTTCATGATATACCGATAAGTAGCAAGATTCAGGCTCGAAGATCAATGTGGAATAAGAATTCATTAAATACTGTATTTGGGTTGTCGTAACGATGTTTTACACAACATCTGTTTTAACCCAAATATGTGCAAAGCTTGGAAATAGAATAATGAATATTTTCTAAAGTTTAGAAAATAAAAGAAGGCGATATATGGAAATGTTTTCCAAATAACGTATAAGGCTAATATGGTTATTGAAAATATTTGATTTACAAATATTGATAAAGAAATAGAGAAGAGATTTAATTAATGGAATATTAATTAAAGGTTCAGTGATTGTTGGATGTTTGGATGAACACTTGTTTTATTCGATAGTTAAATCATCGACTATCGAAACACTTGTTTTATTCGATAGTTAAATCATCGACTATCGAAACACTTGTTTTTATTCGATAGTTAAATCACAGACTATCGAAGTTTTGACCATCGTTGTCAATATGGAGAGACCGGTTGGATTATTATCCAAAGAACCACTCCATATCGGCAGTAGCATGCGAATCAGATTATATAAAGATAATCGAAGACGGAGTAGAGTGCAAGGACTTTTTCTATTAGTAGAAATTGTGCCTTCGGTTCATCCTGTTCCTGGGTGACTTGTATGGATGAATGTCTGACAGAGTATTTCCAGACGATCACGTATATTGATTTCTCCAATCGTACCAAGAGTGGAAGCGGAGAAGGAAACTTCTTTTAGCTAACACGTAATGTACTGTTGAGGACGTCAATCGGTGATTTGAGGGATTTGACGATGTGACATTCGAAGTGAATATGGTGTGATGATAAAGCGTAGCTTCTAGCCTCATCAACCGGTAAATGACAGAAATCGGGCAGGCAGCATGGCTATGTAGGTCGCACCTATTAGGGTGTATAATCACCTGATCTAGAGTTTCATTTACTTCTAAAAATCTATTGTCGATGCTGTCCCATTCGGGAAACGGTTGCTGATCCCAATCGTTGGTGATATACATTCGATACACTCAAGCGAAATGAGTGGTCGGTCATGTGTGGCTGAGTTGCAAGATGTTCTTGTTGAACTCGATGTATTCTCCTCTAGAGATATACCAGCGGAATGTGATTCCATACCTTGTCATAGTTGGAAAACCAAATACCCAATACGTGCTTGCGGTTTTGATTGTATATATATGTGGAACGTGAGATGCAAACGTTCCACTAGATTGTTATTTAATTGATTTAGACATTATTATAATATCAAAAGAGTTTGATATAAAGTTGAATCAAGTGTTTGGATTTTCATAAGGGAAAAACCCGTTCCGTGTTATGCGGCGTGGTCTTATGAGATATCATTTAGTTTTCTGAAACTGTTTTAAACTGTTTACTCATACCAGTCCCATGACTGACCCGGAGTTTATTTGTTTTGTTCTACCTAAACTCTTGGGTGCCTAAATTTGTACGGGCAGTCAAGTAGTTCAGGATTTTTCAGATATATCTAAAGGAGCTTGGAGCAGGAGGCTTCAGCGTTATCTAGTTATAGTTTGTTCCGCTATGTTGTAAGTGTTGTACTCTGATAAGTGTATGTTATACAGTTAAGATTTTGTATTTCAAAGATGTGATATATTATATTTTGTTCCGCTGCGATGTGAGATTCTGTGTTGTATTTCTGTTCTTCTTCTACCTCTTTCTTCTAAAAAAAAAATGTCTCGTATTTTCGTGATATTTGGTTTGGACGTATGATGTATATAGTCAACTCTGATGATACGGATTTGCGGGTCATTACAGTTGGTATCAGAGCTTAGGTTGAGCGAATACCTAGGCTGTGTGGAAATGTGCTCGTTAGAGATAGGATCAGTAGTATCCTAGGATGAGTTGAGTGTATATATATATACGAGAGAGCGTACTTGTTATTTGATATAAAAACTGTTTTATATTGTGTTGACTAGTTTGTTGAGTGGATTATAAATTTTGGTCGAATCGTGGGACGCCACGATGTCGATAGGAGTTTATAAACACTTGAACAGAAGATTGGACACGATATTGTTTTTAAATAGTTAAGTTGATTGTTAGGATTATAATCAAATTAGATTAAATAACAGGAATAGTTATATATATATATACATATATATATATAACCAATGGAATTTGCATATGAAATCAAATATACAAATGAGATGAATTGAAATTGAATTCCAACCAGAATTCAGAATTTAAAATCCTGGGAGTTTGGAAAATATTTTTCTAAAGGGATCTTTGAAAGAAATAAAGCACTGAACTCATTCAGTAGCTGGGAAATAATTCTGATGATGATCGCAACCTCATCAGTGTTCATTTTCGAGTTTCTAAGTGATGAATTGCTGCCTTAGAAAAGTTTTGATGGAAATTTGTTTGAAAAGAAACAAGTTGTTTTAAAATTCAAATGTTTTGAATTTGAGATAGATATAAATATATGTATATATTTATATTACTTCAAAGGAATTTTGAAATGAGAATTGGAATATAGATTTCAAATAGAAGTAAAATAAAGGAATTTGAATCTATATATAATTCAAATAGAAGTGAAATAGAATTTGAATTCAAAGGAATTCAAATGAGTTTGAATAAAGAAAAAATTCAAATAGAAATTGTATAAGAAAAATTGAAATGGAATTTGAATTCAAAGGAATTCAAATGGATTTGAATAAAGAAAAAGTCAAATATAGAGGTTTGAATATTAGAATTCAAATGGAATTTGGTTAAATAGAATTTCAAAGAAAATATAAAGTTTGAAATAGAATTTGAATTCAAAGGAGTTAAAATAGAATTTAAATTGAACAAAGGATTTCAGATTGGATTTTGAATAAAGGAATTCAAATAGAAATTGAAAATAAGAAACTCAAATAGAATCTGAAGATAAGGAAATTGAATTAGAATTTGAATCGAAGAAATTCAAATAGAAATTGAATAGAAGGAAATTCAAATATAGAGTTTGAATAAAGAAATTCAAATGGAATTTGAATATTGTAAATATATAGGATTTGAATATTTGAAGTGAAATAGATCGGGAATATTATGTTGAAATGTGAAATGGATTGGATATATATTAAAAATATATCAGAATGAAGTTGAATTTATTATAAACGAAGTTAAAACGTTTATATTTATAAATATAAATTAAAACGAGCTTGCCATAACGCGGCAGTTCGTAAATTGGCGATTCGAACTTCAATTTAGTATACAGGACTCAAATTAAGTCGGAATTCTTTGAAACAAGAATCGTTGGGACCGGTTGAACAATAGTTTTCTAATGAAAGAGGAAAATCTGGATTTCGTCGTATAGATTTTGAGTTATGTCAAAATCAAATTTTTAGAAAAGCAGCGCCAGAACCATTATAAAACCATAACGGTTTAAATAAATAAATAAAAGGATTTTTAGGAAATAAAATCCGAATTGGCATTAGAAAAATCCAGACTGGGGATATAAAGTAAATATGAACTCCAGTGAAGTAAGTGAAATGATTTTTAAGACAAAAATCATATTTTAAATGGTTAAATAGGATTAACTAAATTGGAAAATAATGAGTTAAAGGAAATTTGAATCGAAATTGGGTTTTTGGATAAGTGAAAGAGATTGAGAATATATATTCGAAATCGAATATATAACTCGAGTTGAAATTATAATTAGATTAGTTTAAAATTAAGTTGACATATACTTGAACAAGTTATATTCGAATAAAAGGGTGAACTAGGCAAAACGGTTAAGTAGCAACTAGTTAAATGGGAATTTGAATGATTGAAATTAAATTTAACTTAAGTAAGTTAAATAGATCGAATTGAATAAATTGAGTAAAATCAATGTGAATGAAATATGAATTGGGTGTGAATAAAGGAAATATATTTGTAACACAAATACAAAGGAAGTTATTTGCAAACAAATAGAAGGAGAAATATTTGTAAAAACATTTACGAATAGAATTTAGAAGGAAATATTTGTAAAAACATTTACAAATAGATTCAATGGAAATATTTATTTATAGGAAATAAATAGAATGTTATAAATGAGATATTTATTTGTTAAATAAATAGAATTAATCAAAGGAATATTCAGAAGATGAATGGAAAATGGGAATCTGTTTTTAACAGATAAATAGAAAAGATTAATTTATAAATAACAGTTTATAAATTAAATTGAATATTTATCATTCGATAAATGGAATATATAAGTCTGAACTTATATAGAGAAGAGATATTGGTTTTTAACACCGATAATTTGAAATAGAAAGGGGTACACAACACTTGTATAAGTGAAGTGGCGTTATTAAAGAGAACATTTATAAAGTAAAGAACCGTTACTAAAAGTAAATCTTTATAAATGAATAAACGCTATCGAATAGGAGTTATTCGAATAGGAGAAGTCGACTGGAGTTAGAAAAAAATCGATTAGAGTAAGAATTAACCAGTTAGTGTTAATCAGTTAGGGTTAATCCATAGAATTAATTGAATATTAGTTATTCAATTAGAATTTATCGAATATTTGTTATTCAAATAAAGAGTTAACCAGATAAAGTTAATTGAACATAATTAATCGAATTAGAATTGAATGTTAGTTATTCAATTAAAGTTGATCGAATATAGTTATTGAGATAGAGTTAGTCAAACATAGTTACCCAGGATAAGTTGCCATTCCGTACGACTGCTAGCGTAATTCGCAGGGCTGCAGATAGCCTAGGGCGGTCGGATGTTTCCTGGGGGAATCAGGCGTAACCATTGTGATCGCTGCGATCTAGAGTCAAGCGAGTGGAGTTAAATCGAATATTAGTTTATTTGAATAGAATTAAAGGAATTATCAATTATTAGTTAATCGAAGGAGTTATCGAATATAGTTTATTCGAAAGGAATTATCGATTTTTGGTTATTCGGAAGGAGTTATCGATTATTTGTTAATCAAAATGAGTTATCGATTATAGTTTAATCGGAAAGAGTTATCGATTAGTTTAATCGAAGTGAGTTATAAAATATTGGCTATTCGAAGGAGTTATCGAATTTAGTTATTCGATGGAGTTAATCGAAAAGAGTTAAATCCAATAGAGTTAATTGATAAGAGTAAATTAAAGTTGATCGAATATAGTTTATTCGAAGAAAGGTTTTCGAATCTAGTTATTCAAAGGAGAGATTATCGAATATAGTTATTCGAAGAGAGGAGTTATCGAATAGGGATTTACTCGAAAGAGAGTTACGTAAGGAAGTTTGAATTGCTGAGTATCAACATAATTGAGTTTTGGAAAATAATAATAATAAATGGGTTTGTAGCACTTTTCTCTACCTTAGCAATTTCGAGGACGAAATTATTTTAAGTAGGGAAGATTGTAATGACCCGGATCCTTACGGGTTAATTTTAAATATTTTATATAGATTTAAATATTGGGTGGATAAATATAAATGGAATTTTTATATTAAGTTATCAATGTAATAATCAGTTTCGATTTAATATCGAATATATCAAGTTATCAGAATACGAAGTTGATTGAATTAAAATTTAATTCTGAATTAAATTACAGTTCAAATGATCAATAGAAAATTCTGTTTGAATTCGAATAATAATATCAATTTATTATCGCAGAATTTATTGTTTTAAAATTGGATTTATATCAATTTAAAGAAATATCTCCTTTAGATGGTAAAATTAGACTTCGTGATATATCCCATTGTGTTCGGAATAGGGGTATTACCCTAGAGATGCCAGTTACCGTGTTTAATAAGGAGTTCGAAATCAACAGGATAATTTAATTGGTTTAAAAACATATTGGTTAATTCAAAATAAAAGGGACCCGTGCCTCATTTGTCTTCCACAAACAAAAGCCACCCGTGCCTCATTTGTCTTCCACAAACAAAATCCACCCGTGCCTTCACTTATCACCACAAACAGAAAAATGTCGTGCTCCCTTTATAACCACAATCAAAATGGCCATCCCTGTATAAAAGTCGCGCTCCCACTTCCATTTCTTTTGCTGAGAAACCAAAACCAGAACTTCCGATAAATGAGAGATCGAGTTGAAACCTGCTATGCGATTCATGGTTCTAGCGCAAGAACGAGACCTGAGGGGGGAGGCGTTCGACTGTTTTAGTATCGAGCTAGGGTTAGGGCTCGGTTTTAATGGAAGACAGGGTACTGCGATTGGGGATGTCGAGTAGAGATTCGAGGGGGAGCCGCTTGGGTCTGCAAGAGGTCCGAAGTCGAGTGAGTGGTCTGGTGTAGGGTGCGATGAGGTGGAGGGCGTCGAAGCTTGTTCATGGAAGAAGGGGAAATCGCGGTTGGTCCCTGGTTAAGTACAATCGAAGGGGGGGCTACGACTGGGTTCTTAGTAGGGTTGAGATGAAAAGGGCAAGTCGTTGTCTGTCCTTGGAAGCTTGAAGCCGCTCTGTTACTGTAGCGACATGAAAAGATTGAAGACTGGATTTTTTGGAGATCTGGGAGCATCGAGTTGTACTTAAGGATAATGGGGTTAACAACAGTAGTATTGGGTTATTAGATAAGGCATGCTTTACTGTGATGGGATAAAGGGGAAGATGCCGACTGGAATACAACAGTGAACAGCAGGGGGGTTTTGAAGAAGGTTGGTGAAGGGATTCTGAGATTTCGGGGAGTACTGAAGAGGAAAAAGGCCTTCGGGTTTGTTTTCAAATGGAGGTGGAAGTGCCAACGAAAAGGAGAGGGTGTTTAATTTAAGAACAGTGATAAAATGGGTGGACTACGGGCAAGAATGGTTGCTGAGAGGGATAGGCAGTTGATGGTGGTCGAGTCTAGTTGGTTCAAAGCAGTAAGGTAATTAATTTACCATGAAGTTAAATTATACTTTTAATTCAAATATAAAAGAAAAAGAAAAATACCCTAGCTAAAATTTTAAGCTCTTCATACAAAATTAGATGCGGACAATGAAATGGGTTGAAGTCGAATTTGCAAAAAAAGCTTTGCATTGGAATTTATTCGAAGTGATTTGGAATGTTTGGGTCTATTCAAATCAACTAAAAACGTATCGGATCTGCAAATGAAATAACTGTGAGTAAACCTCACCCACCATTTATTTAGGAATTATTTTTATATAGTTAAAAATAATTGTCTGTGCTTGTTTGAATGCTGTTTGATTATTTTAAAATATATATAGTTATTTAGGATTGGTTGACTATTATATATATATATATATTGGGTTGATGATTGGTTGGATTCCCGCAGTTTCATTAGCGGATGCCCGCGGTTTCATTAGCGGATGATTACCCTATACGCCCCACGCTATGATTAGTGGATGACCTTCTATACCGCGATATCCTGCCTCGAAGCAGGATGGGTATTATTTATGTGCTAACGTCTGTGGATGCAGGAAAACAGGTTGGAGGAATCCAACTGGATTCCTCAAAAATATATATTATCTGTTGTTGTTTGATTTCATATATATTCATATATGATGTGTTAAAAATCAAATGATTGAAAATTGGTTGATTTGATTGTTTAAAATATCCCTGGGCTTGAATATTGATTCATAAAAATATCGGAAAGGGTATTTGATATTTAAAAAGGGAATTCTATTTTTTTTAAATAGAATTTGAATTTTAAATAAAACTATAGAAAATATTAACTTGTTTTGAAGGTATATAAAACAAGTGATCGAATTTATAAAGTTGTTTATAAATGAAAGGATGGAATTTGAATTGAATTTATAAACGTTGTTTATAAATGGAAATGTGGAATTTGAATTGAATTTATAAACTTTGTTTATAAATGGAAATGTGGAATTTGAATTGAATTTATAAACTTTGTTTATAAATGAAAGGATGGAATTTGAATCGAATTTATAAAGTTGTTTATAAATGAAAATATGGGGTTTGAATTGAATTTATAAACGTTGTTTATAAATGGAAAGGTGGGATTTGAATTGAAGTTATAAACGTTGTTTATAAATAATGCCGAGAATTCAAATGGACTTTGAATATAAGGAATTGAACAATAGATTTGAATATAGAAATTCAAATAGACTTTAAACTATAGATTTGAATATAGAAATTCAAAGGGACTTTAAACGATTTGAATGTAGAATTCAAATGGACTTTAACTATTGATTTGAATATAGAATTCAAATGGACTTTAACTATTGATTTGAATATAGAATTCAAATGGACTTTTAAACTATAGAATTTGAAAATAGAATTCAAATGAAGTTTAAATAAAGAGAATTCAAATAGAATTGATTTGGAATTTGAATAAGAAGTCGATAAGGGAACGAGAGTATGAGTATAATTAGAATTTGTTAATATGCAGTTAAAATATATTTGAACATGTCATGTTCAAATATGAAGGTGAAATAGACTGAAAAGTTAAGTAACAGATTAAATTTACAAATTGAGTTAAAACGATTGGTATAGTTAAGATGGATTGGACAGGTATAGACATACAGGAGACAGGTTTGGAATAAAGTATAAAAGTGAAATAAATAGAATGCCCGACAAAAAGGTACGTATTTAATTTCCATATGAGATTTTATGCGCCGTATCGGCAAGCCGCTTGGCTTTTTCTTTTTCTTTTTGAGATAAGAAGGACCGGGAAAGCTATTTGAAATTTCCCGATGCTCCCGGTACAAAGGAGGTTATGGCGAATTTTTCCGGAAATTTAAGGAGATAGAATATTTTTAAGATAATTTGATAGTTAGAAATCAACGTATCGATATATATAGAAGTCGATAAGAAAACGAACTTAGAAATAGAATAGTATAATCAAAAAGGAAGTATAAGAATAAAATCTAGTAAGAATAGAAAAGGGAAGTGTATACGTGTTTAAAAGTAAATCAGTAGTTGTATGGAATTGATTTGTTCGAGTAAGTAGTCTTGTCTGTTTTGACGTTAAATGTTATTCAGTCAAGGTCTGAGAGGTAATTATACCCCAACTTGGTTGATTTCATGATATACCGATAAGTAGCAAGATTCAGGCTCGAAGATCAATGTGGAATAAGAATTCGTTAAATACTGTATTTGGGTTGTCGTAACGATGTTTTACACAACATCTGTTTTAACCCAAATATGTGCAAAGCTTGGAAATAGAATAATGAATATTTTCTAAAGTTTAGAAAATAAAAGAAGGCGATATATGGAAATGTTTTCCAAATAACGTATAAGGCTAATATGGTTATTGAAAATATTTGATTTACAAATATTGATAAAGAAATAGAGAAGAGATTTAATTAATGGAATATTAATTAAAGGTTCAGTGATTGTTGGATGTTTGGATGAACACTTGTTTTATTCGATAGTTAAATCATCGACTATCGAAACACTTGTTTTATTCGATAGTTAAATCATCGACTATCGAAACACTTGTTTTTATTCGATAGTTAAATCACAGACTATCGAAGTTTTGACCATCGTTGTCAATATGGAGAGACCGGTTGGATTATTATCCAAAGAACCACTCCATATCGGCAGTAGCATGCGAATCAGATTATATAAAGATAATCGAAGACGGAGTAGAGTGCAAGGACTTTTTCTATTAGTAGAAATTGTGCCTTCGGTTCATCCTGTTCCTGGGTGACTTGTATGGATGAATGTCTGACAGAGTATTTCCAGACGATCACGTATATTGATTTCTCCAATCGTACCAAGAGTGGAAGCGGAGAAGGAAACTTCTTTTAGCTAACACGTAATGTACTGTTGAGGACGTCAATCGGTGATTTGAGGGATTTGACGATGTGACATTCGAAGTGAATATGGTGTGATGATAAAGCGTAGCTTCTAGCCTCATCAACCGGTAAATGACAGAAATCGGGCAGGCAGCATGGCTATGTAGGTCGCACCTATTAGGGTGTATAATCACCTGATCTAGAGTTTCATTTACTTCTAAAAATCTATTGTCGATGCTGTCCCATTCGGGAAACGGTTGCTGATCCCAATCGTTGGTGATATACATTCGATACACTCAAGCGAAATGAGTGGTCGGTCATGTGTGGCTGAGTTGCAAGATGTTCTTGTTGAACTCGGTGTATTCTCCTCTAGAGATATACCAGCGGAATGTGATTCCATACCTTGTCATAGTTGGAAAACCAAATACCCAATACGTGCTTGCGGTTTTGATTGTATATATATGTGGAACGTGAGATGCAAACGTTCCACTAGATTGTTATTTAATTGATTTAGACATTATTATAATATCAAAAGAGTTTGATATAAAGTTGAATCAAGTGTTTGGATTTTCATAAGGGAAAAACCCGTTCCGTGTTATGCGGCGTGGTCTTATGAGATATCATTTAGTTTTCTGAAACTGTTTTAAACTGTTTACTCATACCAGTCCCATGACTGACCCGGAGTTTATTTGTTTTGTTCTACCTAAACTCTTGGGTGCCTAAATTTGTACGGGCAGTCAAGTAGTTCAGGATTTTTCAGATATATCTAAAGGAGCTTGGAGCAGGAGGCTTCAGCGTTATCTAGTTATAGTTTGTTCCGCTATGTTGTAAGTGTTGTACTCTGATAAGTGTATGTTATACAGTTAAGATTTTGTATTTCAAAGATGGGATATATTATATTTTGTTCCGCTGCGATGTGAGATTCTGTGTTGTATTTCTGTTCTTCTTCTACCTCTTTCTTCTAAAAAAAAAATGTCTCGTATTTTCGTGATATTTGGGTTGGACGTATGATGTATATAGTCAACTCTGATGATACGGATTTGCGGGTCATTACACTATGACTATATGATATGCTTTTTGATTGATTAGAATAGTTAGATTGGTCGAAAACGCCATCAAATGGCGTAAAACAGGTCGTTGGAAGTCGCAGGAAAACTGTGCAGGAAACCAGATCGGATCGCACCTCCACCGAACCGACCCGATCGTGGCAACCACCCACGAACCGCTCCTCTGAACTGCTGTGCCATGAGCTAGTGCATCGATCCCGTACTTCTTGGAGACCCCGTTCCGACCAGGAGTCCCGACCCGATCGGCACACAACGATCCGAGCTGGTGAAGAAGGCCCGACCCGATCCGGAGCTCTCCACGATCCGAACCGCTTGGAGATGTGGACCCCAACCCGAACTACTGGAGGAAGGACATCACGACCCAATCCGATGCAGGTGGCTCGAACCGATCCGAAGGAGGATGACGACCGAACCAAACTCAGGAGTTTCGAACGTGAGGCATGGGTTGCGAACCAAATGAAGACCGATCCGGAGGAGGAGACCAAAACCCGAGATGCAAAGGTGGTCCAAGTGGGAAGTTTGTACTCAAGATCCGGTTGGGAACCAAAGAGTTAACATCATGAATTGGGATTTGTTGCGAGACATGTGCTAAGGGGTGGTCGATGTCTATAACTTTGGATCACTATGTGTAGGGGGTATGTGAACGGATTCAGGGCAACAGCGGCCTAGGTACGACAAGTGGGCTATATACCAATGAAGTGCGGTCATTTGAAAAGGTTTGGTCATGTTCCCATGGGATAAACTTGGTGGTAGCAGTAGTTGTACAAGTCAAACTTCGTCATTACCTCGATGGGTATAGCGATCAAAGTGGTGGATATCGTATGCTTTACGCACTGAGTGAGAGATGTGAGGATGGTTGCTATGTTTGATTTGTTTGCCATTATTATGACATGCACACCCCCACCCCCGTATTCTTTACACCATGTGATAGTGGCACCTTAGAGTATTCTACGGTATGTAGTGTTAACTCTTTGGTTGTAGATCCAGGTTCAGGTATGGTTTAGTATACCTGTTATTGTTCTGTTTAGCTGCTTATCGCTCATACCAGACTTTTTGTCTGACCTAGAGTTTTATGTCTCTTCTTATTACTCTGGGTGCTCTCACAAGCAAACTAGAGACAGGTTAGGTGGTATGCACGAGTAGCTGTACCGGAGATGAGCAGGTGGCTTCCACATATGATATATAGATATTCTCCCTGTGTCGCTGCTGGTCACTACTTTGGGCATTAGTAGTGTACCTCTTTCTTTTTGCTTTAGAGACAGTATTTTACAAAGTTGTAATAATGGTATTGGATCATAAGCTGTATTTCGATTTTTCCGCTGCTACGATGTTTAGCTTTCAGCTTATGCACTGTCTCGCCTGTTTTATGTCAGAATATGTTACTATTATATTTTATTCCATGCGTTGTGAGACATCCTACAGGTTCTTTATTAGTTCATTCTCTTCTTTCCTTTCTTTGGGGACCGTTCCGTGCTAGTCGGGCATGTGTACAGCGCATTTTCGGAGGAAATGCCGGCTGGTGCGGGGCGGGTCGTCACACTTGGTATCAGAGCTCTAGGTTGCGTAGTTAACCTAGGGAAGTTATCAGGGAGAGATAGTATACGTATATGAGAATGCGTATTTGTGATTATTTTGGTTTAAGCTATATATATATGTATTATTAGTATAGCTAAGGATGAAGTCGCACTGCACTGACACCACAAAGAGGATGGTTAATCGTTTTCTCTGTGCAGATTAAACGATGAGCCGATACGCAAGGGGTACTGGTAGAGGAGCCAATAATGGGAATGCTGCTAAGATGAGGACGATGTTTACTGAACTCATGAGAGAGATGCTTAGAGATGTTCATAGGGCAGCTCCCAATGCTGTTAATGGTGGTGGTCCAATAGTGCAAGCGCCTAGGGCCGATTTCGCCAAGCTGAACAAGGATTATACTAGTCTTGGTGGGAAGCTGTTCCACGGAACGGAGTCGCCTACGAATGTTCAGGATTGGTTGGATAGCTGCGAGCATATCTTCGAAGACTTAGGTATCGAGGATGCGATGAAGAGAAGGCTAGCATCCCATCAACTGCAAGGACGGGCAATGAATTGGTGGAATGCTATAAAGGCAGCTACTCCTGAGGATCAGATTACTTGGGATCAATTTGAGGTTCGCTTTAGTGATAAGTTCATTCCAGCTGCTCAGAAGTCAGTGTTGTTTAAGAAATTTTTGGAACTCAAGCAGAATGGAAGAGCTGTCTCGGAGTATATTGCCGAATTCGACACTTTGTCGAAATATGGGTTATCCCTAATAGATACTGCCAAGAAGAACGAGAAGTTCATAACTGGCTTGGATGGAAACTTAGGGGAAAGGCTTATTAACCATATCGATGAGATGTTTGAATCGATTGTGGGGAAAGCTTTAAGATCGGAAAGTCTTTACCCTAAGTCGAAGACTGAGGTCGCATCTGTAGAGGAACCAAAACCGTAAGCAAGCGGTGGAGGCAAGAGTGGTTCTCAGAATAAGAGGAAGCAGAACCAGAATAAGAGGAAGCAAAACCAGAATAAGGATGGCCAGATGAAGAAGAAAGATGTTGAGTGCTTTAGCTATGGCAAGAAGGGTCACTATGCTAGTAATTGTCGAGCGAAGCCGGCAGACAGGAAGTGCTTCAACTGTGGCCAAGTGGGACATCACAAGGACAAGTGTCCGCAACCCCCTAAAGAAAAGCAGATGGTGAAAGCATATGCCCTTAATGCTATTCCTTCTTCGTCGAATGCCCCGACTACGGTGGAGAAGGGAAAGAATATAGTTATTCAAGGTATGCTTTCTGTTTATGATGTTCCGGTTAGAGTTTTGTTTGATACCGGAGATTCCAGTTCTTTCATATCTAGTGACCTGGTAGATGGGTTGGGATTGGAGCCCGAGATTGTCGATAGACCTTTAGTAGTGACGAACCCGATTGGTGGTTCGACTAGCCTTAGTATGATTTGTCGTAATGTGGTCTTATCGAGTCATGGATGTTTGTTTGTTTGTGATTGCTTTGTTTTGGGCTTTACTGGGTTTGGCATTGTTTTGGGAGTCGATTGGCCCCAAAGATACGGGGTGGTGGTAGACTGTAAGGGCTTTTTGGTGACAACTAGAGCGGATGTTGGGCGGAGGGTAGTGTTTGTTGGTCTACCTAGTGATGGGGTAATGGCTAGTTTTCTAAATTCCCTCGACATCCCGCGTGGTGAGTTGTCAGGTTTGCCCGTGGTTGGCCAGTATCCGGACGTCTTCGAGGAAGTGACTGGGCTTCCACCACACCGAGAAATTGGGTTCCATATTGATTTAGTGAAAGATGCCAAACCTATAGTGATGACACTTCATCGTATGGCACCAAGGGAGCAGCGAGAGCTCGGGGTGCAAGTCAACAATCTTTTGAAGAAGGGATTTATCAGAAGGAGTGTTTCTGAATGGGGAGCACCAGTTGTGTTTGCTACCAAGGCTGATGGTTCCCTTCGTTTGTGTGTAGACTATCGCGAGTTGAATAAAGTGATGAGGAAGAATAAGTATCCACTTCCACGGATAGATGATTTGTTTGATCAGTTGAGTGGAGCGAGAGTGTTTTCTCAGTTGGATCTCGCGACAAGTTTTCACCAGCTAAGAGTGGAAGCTGAGAGTATAGCTAAAACGGCCTTCGAACGCCGTCTGGATTTTATGAGTGGTCGGTCATGCCATTCGGGTTGACCAATGCACCAGCATATTTTGTTGATCTTATGAATAGAGTATTCAGGGATCAACTGAATAAGTTTGTTCATGTGTTCGTGGATGATATTTTGGTCTACTCGAGGACAGAGGAAGAACATAAGGAACATTTGAGAATAGTGATGGAGGTGTTGAGAAAACACCAATTGAAAGCAAAGTTTTCTAAGTGTCACTTCTGGAGGAGGGAAGTGAGATTCTTGGGCCATGCTGTTTCAGAGAATGGTATTGCCATGGACCCTGCGAAGGTGGCTATGGTACAAGATTGGTCTATGCCCAAGAATGCAACTGACATAGAAAGTTTCTTGGGATTAGCCGGATATTATCATAAGTTTATCCTAGACTTCTCCAAGATAGCAGCACCGTTGACTCATTTGACCAAGAAGAATCAAGCTTTCGTCTAGGACGAAAAGTGCGAGAATGCATTCAAGAGTCTAAAGGACAAGTTGACATGTGCACCAGTGTTAGTCATTCCTAAGGGGAATGAAGAGATGACGGTATACACAGATGCATGTGGTACCAGACTAGGTGTTGTATTGATGCAATGAGGTAGGGTTGTAGCTTATGCAAGTCGGCAGTTGAAACCGCATGAGAGAAGATACCCTACCCATGACTTGGAATTAGCAGCGATCGTATTCACATTGAAGATGTGGAGACATTATCTCTTGGGAGAAAGATTCGAGTTGTTTACCGATCATAAATCATTAAAGTATCTTTTCTCTCAAAAGGATCTAAATCTCTAACAGCAAAGATGGTTAGAATTCTTAGCTCCCCATGATTTCGACATCGCATATACATCAGGAAAGGGAAATGCGGTGGCTGATGCATTGAGTAGAAGACATGTCAGTTTAGGGGCTATGTTTCTTGAATGGAAGCAACTAGAGTACATCCCTGGGTATGGTTTCAGACCAAAGTGCGAGTTGGATCCAGAAATGTTAGCAAGTTTGATGATCAAACCCACATTGATTGAGCGGATTGGTTCCAGTCAGAGGGACAATCCTAACCTATTGGAAATCATCTCAAAGTTAGAGATGGGAATCGACGGAGAGATGAACAAGTATGGGCTTGATCGAGATGGATGTCTTAGAAAGAATGGAAGACTTGTTGTGCCCAATGTCAATGGATTGAGAGATGAAGTGCTTAGAGAATGTCATCACTCAAAACTGACTATACATCCCAGTGGTAACAAGATATGCACCGAGACATGAAGCAGATCAACTACTGGGAAGGGATGAAAAGAGATGTTGGGAAGTTTATATCCAAATGCATGAATTGCCAGCTAGTTAAAGCTGAGCAAAAGAAGCTTAGTAGTTTGTTGCAACCATTAGAAATTCCAGCGTGGAAATAGGAACAAGTCTCAATGGATTTCATTGATGGGTTACCAAGAACTAGTCGGGCCATGATAGCATTTGGGTGATTATGGATCGATTGACTAAGAGTGCAAGGTTTATACCCGTCAAGTCAAACAGGACAGCAACTAAGTTAGCTGAACTATATGTAAAGTGGGTAGTGAGATTTCATGGAATACCCAAAGGCATTGTAAGTGACCGAGATACGTTGTTCACTAGTTGATTTTGGAAAAGCTTACAAGAGGCGTTAGGATCAGAATTACATCTTAGTACCGCGTATCATCCTCAAACTGACGGACAGACAGAAAGGGTGAATCGAGTATTAGAGGATCTCTTGAGCGCTTGCATATTAGACTTTGGTGGGTTATGGGATGACCTTTTACACCTAGTAGAGTTTTCATATAATAATAGTTATCAATCCAGTATCGGTATGGATCCATTTGAAGCTTTGTACGGAAGACCGTGCAACTCACCGTCATGCTGGTTAGAAACTGGTGAAAAGTTTGTGCTTGGAAAAGATGTGATAAGAGAAACTTCAGCTAAGATTAAGGTTGTCCAACAACGAATGAAGGCTTCCTAAGATAGGCAGAAGAGTTATGCTGATAAGAGGATAAGAGTATTAAAGTTCTCCATTGGCGACTTGGTGTTTATCAAGATTTCACCGTTAAAGAGCGTGATACGATTTGGCAGGAGAGGCAAGTTAGCACCAAGATTTGTTGGTCCATTCCCAGTTCTAGAGCAAATTGGGAATTTGGCATATAAAGTGGAATTACCAGAGAAGATGGCAGAAGTTCATAACGTGTTTCATGTTTCCCAGTTAAGGAAATTCTTACACGACCCCGATGTGACTATTTCACCTGATCAGTTGGATGATATCGAGGTTGAATCCGAGGCGGTTGGGAACCGCCGACCTTTGTGTATTGTTGGGAACGATACGAAGCAACTTCGAAGGAAGGCGGTGAAATTAGTCAAAGTTCAGTGGGGCAAGAATGAGAATGACTGTACTTGGGAGACGGAGGAGAGCATTAGGAAGACGCATCCAGAACTCTTCGCCTGGTAAGATTATAGTTTAAATTTAGTTTTTCCGCATGCTGGGATAGGTATGTTTTGTTTGTTTTGCATGATTGATTGTTGTATATGGCTGGTAGGCATGCGGGGTCCTTTGTATGTTTTGGGTTAAGGAATTTCGAGGATGAAATTTCTTAAGGGGGGGAGAGTGTAACGACCCGTATTCTACGCATCATAGGATCGAAGAATATTTATTACATCCTCATAGAGAGTCGTATGGTCATGTAACTTTGGGTGACGACTATTGGGATCATTTCCCATGTCCATGATTTTTCCCTATTTTTAAATTACCGTTTTGCCCCTAGCTGATCTTGTTTTGACCATAACTTTAGACTGGAAAGGAATTTTGACCTGAAATCACTTCCATTGGCTCCGGATGATGGTTTACCTTTCCGTAGAGTGGTCACATTAGCCAAACAGACTCACCGTTTGGGAGATATGGCTGAAACAAGTTTCAGATGATGAAAAACAACTTAATTAGGCTTAACCGGGTGATTAACAGCTAGACCCAATGGGGAATTTCGGGATTAGGAGTTTAAAAGGGCTGTTAGGGTTTGGAGAATACCTTTTTCTAATTTCTCAGCCGTCATTATTCATTCCTCTTAATCTAGCCATGCCCTCCAACATCTAAAACACCTTCTAATCACCGTTTAATCAAGTATTGGCCTAATCTACATCAAATTGAGGAGGATTAGCAAAGAGATTGAGATAGAGATGTTGTGTTGCCTTGGGAACAACGTTAAAACATAGAATCATTTCAGATTTGGTAGTTTATTTGTGGCAAAGGTGAGTGATTTGCATGGTTTTGCACTAATTACAGTTAATTAAGGGTAATTAGTGAAGATTAACGAAATTAGACATGATAAAATTTTGGAAAAATATTTATAAAATTCGAAATATTATTTTAGACCTTTGTTTAAAGTTTGGGTTAATTTGGTTAAGTTTTGCGAATCATATCATTATATTGCTTAAACATGCTTAAGGGAAAATATGAGGTTTTGGCTATGTTTGATCCGTTTTAACCAATCAAATTGCTGTTTTGGTGCTTATGGTCGTTTCTACATGTTGCTATGACTGTATGGTATGCTTTGTGATTGATTAGAATAGTTAGATTGGTCGAAAACGCCGTCGAATGGCGTAAAACAGGTCGCTGGAAGTCGCAGGAAAACTGTGTAGGAAACCGGATCGAATCGCACCCCCACTGAACCGACCCGATCGTTGCAACCACCCACGAACCGCTCCTCTGAACTACTGCGCCATGAGCTAGTGCATCGATCCTAAACTGCTTGGAGACCCCGATCCGACCAGGAGTCTCGACCCGATCGGCACACAACGATCCGAGCTGGTGAGGAAGGCCCGACCCGATCCGGAGCTCTCCACGATCCGAATCGCTTGGAGATGTGGACCCCGACCCGAACTACTGGAGGAAGGACATCACGACCTGATCCGATGTAGGTGGCTCGAACCGATCCGAAGGAGGATGACGACTGAACCAAACTCAGGAGTTTCGAACGTGAGGCATGGGTTGCGAACCAAATGAAGACCGATCCGGAGGAGGAGATCAAAACCCGAGATGCAAAGGTAGTCCAAGTGGGATGTTTGTACTCAGGATCCAGTTGGGAACCAAAGAGTTAACTTCATGAGTTGGGCTTTGCTGCGGGACGTGTGCTAAGGGGTTGTCGATGTCTGTAACTTTGGATCACTATGTGTAGGGGGTATGTGAACGGATTCAGGGCAACAGTGGCCTAGGTACGACTAGTGGGCTATAGACCAATGAAGTGGGGTCATTTGAAAAGGTTTGGTCATGATCCCATGGGATAAGCTTGGTGGTAGCAGTAGTTGTACAAGTCGGACTTTGTCATTTCCTCGATGGGTCTAGTGATCAAAGTGGTGGATATCGTATGCTTTACGCACTGAGTGAGAGATGTGAGGATGGTTGCTATGTTTGATTTGTTTGCCATCATTATGACATGCACACCCCCACCCCTATATTCTTTACACCATATGATAGTGGCACTTTAGTGTATTGTACGGTATGTAGTGCTAACTCTTTGGTTGCAGGTCCAGGTTCAAGTATGGTTTAGTATACCTGTTATTGTTCTATTTAGCTACTTATCGCTCATACCAGACTTTTTGTCTGACCATGAGTTTTATGTCTCTTCTTATTACTCTGGGTGCTCTCACGAGCAGACTAGAGACAGGTTAGGTGGTATGCACGAGTAGCTGTACCGGAGACGAGCAGGAGGCTTCCACATATGATATATAGATATTCTCCTTGTGTCGCTGCTAGTCACTACTTTGGGCATTAGTAGTGTACCTCTTTCTTTTTGCTTTAGAGACAGTATTTTACAAAGTTGTAATAATGGTATTGGATCATAAGCTGTATTTGGATTTTTTCGCTGCTATGATGTTTAGTTTTCAGCTTATGCACTGTCTCGTCTGTTTTATGTCAGAATATGTTACTATTATATTTTATTACATGCGCTGTGAGACATTCTGTAGGTTCTTTATTAGTTCATTCTCTTCTTTCCTTTCTTTGGCGACCATTCCGTGCTAGTCGGGCATGTGTACAGTGCACTTTCGGAGGAAATGCCGGCTGGTGCAGGGCGGGCCGTCACAAGTATTTAAGAAATATTAATTGTAAATTTTGAATTTGATTTGAGAAATAAGCAATGTTATATAAATTTATAATAGTATTATATATATATGAGGTAATTAGGGAGAAGAACAAACTTTAGCAAAAAATTGGGCTGAAGGACATTACAATTAATTTTTAGGTTGGAAGACAAACTTTAGAAAAAAATTAAGTTGAAGGAAAATACTAAATATAACTAGCATTATATTTGAATTTTATACCATACCGGAATGCTACTTACAGCTAGCATTATATTCAGTTTTACACTGTACAAAATGCTAGTTGTATTTAGCACTGTCCTTCAACCTAATATTTTACAAAGTTTGTCCTTCAGCCTAAAAACAAACTTGAAGTCCTTTAGGCTTTTTTTTACGTAGTTTGTCCATGTGCCTATTTTCCACTATGTATACACACACAGTATTGATAAGAAATTTAGTTTAATTTAATTTCATGATATTTTTGCCTGGGTTTATGAGAATATCCAATTGTCTGCAGTTCAATTACCTATTTAGTTTTGTCCTACCAGTCAGTCATTTAACATGGAATATTTAGTATAACTTTCAGTTGTTGTTCAGGAAGCTAAACTGAAACAAAGCATCCATTCAGTGGCCTCTTAACGCTAGGCGCCCATTTAATGGGAGTTTTGCTTTATTAAAATAATAGTTTTCTCTGTTATTCCACTAATTTTATAATTTTAATAAAACCTTGATGCTCACTTATATACTCAAATTGAAATGTTGTCAGCTCATCAAACTTAAATATATATTAAGTTGTAGTCAATTTTTCTGAAAGAAGATCAAAAAAACTTTTAGAGCATCACTTCCCTTTAGCTCTTAATATGAGCTTTACCTTAAATATTTTCTTAAAGTCAACCCATGTAATTTCCTTCTCGTTAGCCTCAACCGCAAAATTTTCCACTAATTAAGTGCTTCTCCACTTAAATACCAAGAGGCAAGCTTTCTTATCACTATCATCTAATCCTAGCAAATTATAGATTTTTCCATATTCATAAATATGTTAGTTGCTGAGATGTTAATGGTTTTGATGATAACAACCTTAAGACATATTGTAAAATATAAATACCAACATTCTTGTCTCTGTATTTCTCTATACATACATACATATATATACACACACGCACAACTGTTAGAGAATCAAGAATGTACAATGCAAATTCAAGACCAATGAATTCAAGACTGAATAAATCAAGACTGGAGACTCATGAATTTCAAGATTTCAAGACATCAAGATAAGTATAAAATCTATATCTATAACTTCATGATAACACTAAATTCTTTATTTCTAAAACTATCTTTTAAATCATCTCTTCATTTTTAAATATTTCAGTCTCAAATTTAAAACTATTCCTTAAATTATTCATCCTCGATTTCAAATCATTTCTTCATTTAAATATACTACTATCAAATTTAAAATCATGTTTCAAAGCATCATCTTGTGATTTTAGTGTTTTAGCCTCAATCTCAAAAATTATATTTTAAGATTTGATATAATATGTTATATTCTGATTAGGGTTGTATATTGGACAGGATGGTCTATTGTCCGGCTCGGTCCGAGGCTATCTAGTGTCCGGTCTATATCCATACGATACTCTTATAGGGCAGAGCTTGGACACACCAGTGTTTGGTCTGATCCAAAATGTTCGATGTTTTTCTATTATCCAAGGCTATAACGGACAGGACGGTCTGTTGTCCAGCTCGGTTCGAGGCTGTATGTTGTCTGATCCATGCCCGTTCGAATTTATTATAGGATAGAGCTTGGACACACCTCCTGTAACACCCCACGTCCATTAATGTCACAAACAAAGGGAATGCATTAACTTCCATGGAGCGTATTTAGTGTATAGAACAGAATATAACAAGATAAATATAAAAAATGGTACATGAAAAATTTAAAAAAACTTTTATTGTAGCGGAGAAATAGTTTGATTACAACAACTTCATAAACCAAGTACACATAATATCCATCCTGATAAATTGTTTCAGAGTACATAAAATAAAAAGCATAAACCCCAACACAAGTAGCCATAAAAGAGATGAGCTGAACTTTACTTTCAGCAATCCAAGTACTTCCAAAAGAGAGAGAAAGAGATCTGAGATCAAGCTCCACTAGTACTAGTCCCACACTGGGAACCCTTTGGGGGGAGGGGAGGAAGAAAAGAGGCGAAAACAAGGGTGTCAGACATAAAGTCTGGCGAGTATAAAAACTTTAACAATGTAATTATTAAAGTAACTAGGATAAGGCATAAACTGGTAAGATAAGATATGACCATGAAACAAGTGGGCATGACAAAGCAAATAAGAGGAATAGTCTGGTGTTAATCTCGTTCCTAATCACTATAGGATAATTACTATACTACACCACCACTAGTCACCCTAAAAGTTTATCCCGCCTACAGAACTTAATAATGATAATGGTAGTTTCGTGTAACCCTAGCTGCCTTCATAGGTGTCGTCTGCCCCTATCTCCACAAGTTGTACCCACTACCCCCATTCGATCGGCTCCCTAACTCGTAGATACCCGTTCTGGTCCCACAGTGGGGTGTATCACTCCCCAAAGTGGCAACCCAATACCACCAAAGATGCACGGCTTATATCTACACGATGCAACAATGTCTTACCTACCATCCTGGGCCCACGCACGCACATGACCTCGTGGGACTTGCGTTGCAACCACTAACCCGTTTTGACCTCTTACAATCAAATCCAGTAAGCGTGTCTCGTCCTCGACTTGGGTCGAGCTCACAAAGATACTTAATGGGTTACTGGTTTGAAAAGGGCCTTCATGCTTGACACAAGTCTTCCACCTATGCTTGGTCCCTACTAAGGTTTCCCCACTTAACCCCATTCTTATTCATGTTTTCTTACATGTTTCAATCTTGGTTAAGTGCATCTAATCGTATTTCACATGCCACCCAAGGCACCCACTTAATTTCACATGCCACCCAAGGCACCCACTTAACCCACCACATGTTTATCTGGTTAAGTTTTACTTAATTCATTAGAACCGTAACCTTGTAAAGACCTCCCACATTAGGTTGACATTTGCGGTTGTTGGATTTACCGGGCGGGTGCGGGCAGTCTTATACCGCAAACGAGCCTAACCTCGTGTCTTTACAATTGTTACGCATTTAATTCGTGCCTTTGACCTCTTATATTAGACTGGCATTTGTGGCTGCTGGATTTGCCGGGTAGGTCCGGGCAGCCTTACACCACAAAAGAGTCTAACCTCGTGTCTTAGAAGGTTAATTATTCCACATCTTTATTTAACCCCAAATTGAATTAATATCCCTATTCAAATTTGTCAATAAATTCCATATTTATTTATGTCCATAATTGTCTCTTAAAATTATTTGCGTAAATACCAATTATGCCAATTAATGTCTCAAATTAATTATATGCCTTTTAAGGCCATTTTATGCCAATTCACAATTTATGTATATTCAATATTATCCCATCATCCTCGCACTATTCGTACGTTTTCATATGACATATGTTAGACTCGCAAATAGTCTAACTTTTAAAAAGAAAAACAACATGCATAACACATTAAATAGATCTAAGCATCATGACCTAAGATTACATAGCCAATAACTTGCATATGAATTTCATTCAAACTAGCATATGATACAAAACTAGCATAGGTAATTGGCATAAACTCGCATAACTTATGTACTGCTATAGATCCAAATATAAAGGTGTGAACTTGCATATGGATCTAAACACAAAGATGTAAACTTGCATATAGATCTAAACATAAAGATGTAAACTTGCATATAGATCTAAACATAAAGATGTAAACTTGCATATGGGTCTAAACATAAAGATGTAAACCTGCATATGGATCTAGACATAAAGGTTAATGTCACATAAACTAGCATATGCATATACATGTCTCACATATATTTTAACAACCCAAACTTGCATAAGATTCAAACATGAATAGATGATCCAATCATCACAAACTTGCATAAGATATATGATTCAACTTGCATAAGATTCACATAAGAACTAACATATGATCCAACTTGCTTAAGACTAACATATGATTCAACACCACAAACATACATATAATTTATATCACATGATTCAAAATCATATTCTCAAAATCCCAATTATATCTTATCATAATTAAATTAATTAATTATTTTGTGAAAGCTATCATACTCACAATTAAAAAGAATAGTCTTATCTTTCTGGGATCTCTATTCTGAAACTGATTTGCTCGCCTTTGATGTAGACTAACTGTTATTTAGATTTAATTTGATTTTGATTCAAGAATCTATCTTGCTTTAGGGTTGAAAGGGTATGGCGGCTACTCTAGGTTCTCCATTGATGGCATGACGGCTCTTGTTATGAATTAATGTGATTAGGGTTAGGGGTTTATGAGTGTTTTTATAGAAGTTTAATTTAATAAGAGCCATCGGATTAATCTAGGGATAACCAAAACCATCAGGACCACTCAGATGCCACATCAGCCTTAGGGCGAATCGGGCCATGGGTTGACAGCCAAACACCCTTGATCGACCCCTTGTCGACCCAGCGGGGCTTGGGTCGACTCCAAAAATGGTGCGCTTCGGCTATTCCCCCTCCCGATTCGCTGTTTTAAACTTTTTTTTTTGAATATATATATATATATACATATTTATATATATATTTCTCTCATACGCATACAAACTTCAAGGCTTAATAACTTCTTCATAAGTTATCCGTTTTATCCAAACCAAATGTCTATCTTGACCCAAAATTTTGAGACGAACATAATAGTGCAACCCATTTCACTTAATTCTTCTTCTAAAAATTAAGTATACTTTAATTTGTGAATTTTAATGTTATAAAATTACGGGGTGTTACAATCTCCCCTCCTTAAAGGATTTCGTCCCCAAAATCTCTAAGTTAAGAAGAATGTATCCTACCAACCAATCATCCATCTACTCAACCATCATCCACAAGCATCCATTGTCCTTAAAGAAATTTCTAATGATATATGAATTTATGCAAAAATGTGTGTATATGTTCCTTATCTAATGCAAAGATCAGGTGGTCCACTGATTCAGTTGACCTCCTTAATGCAAATCATGATAGTGCCATGCGTCCATTATGTATGCGAAAGAATCCTATCGATACATATTATTTCTACATGTGTGCACAACCATTCATCAAAATGCAGCATCCATATGATAACACAACCATTATACATCCATATATATAAAAGTTCACTCATGCATATGCAATATGAAAGTGACTGAGCCGATCTAGTGCCTAATGTGTGTATATGCATCCACAATCAACCACTAGCAAACACTTGCATCCACCAAACATAACATGTCTCAAACACATGTTTACTTCCATTGGCTTCTACCTAAGGATCAAGGATAGGGTTGAGAGGATATACTTAAAAGATAAAGCCTAGCATGCAAATAAACTTTACAGAAAAAGAAGAATTAAGGATATACCCTCAAAAGGGTATGATGCGTGTATCTAGTCTTCAGTCTTCTAAGTCGCATCTTCTTGAGCTTCACTCCACTGTACCTTAGCTAATTTAACTTCACAATTGCAAAGCTTCTTGACCTCCATTTACAAAGCCACTAGTAAAGATAGGACCTCGATCAGTTACTATGCTAGAGGGTATACAATGTAGTCGAACCGTATTTCCAAGATAAACAGATGTTAACCATGATACCAAGTGTATATACTAAGATGATTATAGGTTTCTCATCTACTTAGCTTATCCATCATGTCACAAATCTGAGGGTCGATATCTCTCACGCAAACCATCCTAGTCAAACTGGACATCCCTCAAGTACAAGCCCCAAAGGCCTAAACCAATATCAGACAAGCATCCAAGGAATACCTCCACCGAATTTGGACGATCTTTGTGAGTTGATACTAGCAAAACAACCAAACAATTGAGCACTTAACCGACTCTGGCTATCCTCGCCAATCTTGCTCCAAAACTATCGTTGATCACATAACTGGCTTTGCATTGTCAACTGGATATACGCGGAAGTCTATCTCGAGTTTTTAGGGGGGAAAACCCTTAACCTAATCAAAAACATTTGCATGCTCATGGACTACTCTAACGGATCGCAAATCGTCGATAGATGCATCAGATGATTCTAGGTAGCCAAGAAAGGTAGCCAAGACAAACTGATCCCTTAGGATCACACAAAATCTCAAGGGTATTCCCAAGGCAAGTCGAAAGTCTCACTACCCTCCTTTCACAATTACTAGCTAACCAATCCATGGCTAGAATCAACCCATAGCCCATGAAACCAAAAACATAAGTTTCTCAAATCCTTACAAACCAAAGATAAATGAGCCGAACCACAAATTGGATTTGAGACAATAAAGGATCTTCTACTATACAAGTACTAAGGTGCAGAGACTCAACTATGGAAGCAGATATAAACGAATGTGAAGTGCTAAAATCAAAAAAGTACTAATAGGATGATCAAAAAGAAAAACTAGACTTTTTCAACCGAAGCTTTACTACCTCTCTCTCAGGTATGTTGGCAGTGAGAGCATGCACTTACCTTCCGGAAAATCCTGTCCTTTGTTCTTGCCCTTGTCCTTAATTATACGACCCGTTATACCATAATAAAGATACTTCCTCTTGTCTTAGGTTTTACTATTCTTTCCTCCCCTCCTTTGTGAACTAAGTCTATATCCATGAGTTCTTCATCCTTGGGTTGTGCTCCTTAGCCAAACTCCTTCATTCTCATCTTTGCCATCCTTCTGTAACTTGTTGACAGGTCTCTTGAAAGCTGCCTCCATCGCACGGAAAATCCTACAAAGCTCAAAAGAAAAATTTGCCGTAGGTGAAACTATTGCAGATGTAGATGGATGTTGGGCGCTTATTTTCCCTTTGACAAGTGTCGTAGTCTCATCAAGTCTACGGAACCATGTCGCGATGAGGTTACCTCCCAGAAAGCCAAGAGCCCCGGAGACTCGGAAAAGAAGGAAACAAGGATTCAAACAGAGGATCAAAAGGTAGTGCATATGGCTTTGGGGAATACGCCTTTTAAACAAAACTTTTCTTTTGAAAATGCTTCTTGTAAAACCGTTTTGAAAATAATTTTTCAAATATTTTATCTGATCCGGTAACCTTCAGCTCTGATACCACGTGTAACACCCCACGTCCATTAATGTCACTCACAAAGGGAGTGCATTAACCTCCGTGGAGTGTATTTAGTGTATAGAACAGAATATAACAAGATAGATATAAATAATGGTAATTGAAAATTTTAAAACAACTTTTATTGCAGCGGAGAAATAGTTTGATTACAACAACTTCATAAACCAAGTACACTTAATATCCATCTTGATAAATTGTTTCAGAGTACATAAAATAAAAATCATAAACCCCAACACAAGTAGCCATAAAAGAGATGAGCTGAACGTTACTTTCAGCAATCCAAGCACTTCTAAAAGGATGAGAAAGAGATCCGAGATCAAGCTCCACTAGTACTAGTCCCACCCTGAGAACCCGGGGGGAGGGGGGGAGGAGGGAGGAAGAAAAGAGGCAAAAACAAGGGGGTCAGACATAAAGTCTGGCGAGTATAAAAACTTTAACAATATAATTATTAAAGTAACTGGGATAAGGTATAAACTGGTAAGACAAGATATGACCATGAAACAAGTGGGCATGACAAAGCAAATAAGAGGAATATTCTGGCGTTAATCTCGTTCTTAATCACTAAAGGATAATTACTATACTCCACCACCACTAGTCACCCTAAAAGTTGATCCCGCCTACAGAACTTAATAATGATAATGGTAGTTTCGTGTAACCCTAGCTGCCTTCATAGGTGTCGTTTGCCCCTATATCCACTGGTTGTACCCACTACCATCATTCGATCTGCTCCCTAACTCGTAGATACTCGTGTTGGTCCCACAGTGGGGTGTATCACCCCCCAAAGTGGCAACCCGATACCACCAAAGATGCACGGATTATATCTATACGATGCAACAACGTCTTACCTACAAGCCCGGGCCCACACAGGCACATGACCCCATTGGACTTGAGTTGCCACCGCTAACCTGTTTTGGCCTCTTAAAATCAAATCCAGTAAGTGTATCCCTTCCTTGACTTGGGTCGAGCTCACAAAGATACTTAATGGGTTACTGATTTGAAAAGGCCCCCCTGCTTGACACAAGCCTTCCACCTATGCTTGGTCCCCACTAAGGTTTCCCCACTTAACCCCGTTCTTATTCATGTCTTCTTACATGTTTCAATCTTGGTTAAGTGCATCTAATCGTATTTCACATGCCACCCAAGGCACCCACTTAATTTCACATGCCACCCAAGGAACCCACTTAACCCACCATGTCCCACCACATGTTTATCTGGTTAAGTGTTACTTAATTCATTAGAACCATAACCTTGTAAAGACCTCCCACATAAGGCTGACATTTGCAGTTGCTGGATTTGTCGAGCGGGTCCGGGCAGTCTTATACCGCAAACGAGCCTAACCTCGTGTCTTTACAATTGTTATGCATTTAATTCGTGCCTTTGACCTCTCACATTAGACTGGCATTTTGTGGCTGCTGGATTTGCTGGGCTGGTCCGGGCAGTCATACACCACAAAAGAGTCTAACCTCGTGCCTTAAGCGGTTAATTATTACACATCTTTATTTAACCCCATATTGGATTAATATCCCTATTCAAATTTTCAATAAATTCCAAATTTATTTATGTCCATAATTGTCTCTTAAAATTATTTGCGTAAATACCAATTATGCCAATTAATGTCTCAAATTAATTATATGCCTTTTAAGGCCATTTTATGCCAATTCACAATTTATGTATATTCAATATTATCCCATCATCCTCGCACTATTCGTACGTTTTCATATGACATATGTTAGACTCGCAAATAGTCTAACTTTTAAAAAGAAAAACAACATGCATAACACATTAAATATATCTAAGCATCATGACATAAGATTACATAGCCAATAACTTGCATATGAATTTCATTCAAACTAGCATATGATACAAAACTAGCATAGGTAATGGGCATAAACTTGCATAACTTATGTACTGCTATAGATCCAAATATAAAGGTGTGAACTTGCATATGGATCTAAACATAAAGATGTAAACTTGCATATAGATC
The DNA here is from genome assembly GCA_030737875.1 of Allium sativum. Classification (NCBI taxonomy): domain Eukaryota; kingdom Viridiplantae; phylum Streptophyta; class Magnoliopsida; order Asparagales; family Amaryllidaceae; genus Allium; species Allium sativum. Next base: position 312,585,708 of record CM060922.1, on the reverse strand, counting down.
TAAACATAAAGATGTAAACTTGCATATAGATCTAAATATAAAGATGTAAACTTGCATATAGGTCTAAACATAAAGATGTAAACCTGCATATGGATCTTGACATAAAGGTTAATGTCACATAAACTAGCATATGCATATACATGTCTCACATATATTTTAACAACCCAAACTTGCATAAGATTCATACATGAATATATGATCCAATCATCACAAACTTGCATAAGATATATGATTCAACTTGCATAAGATTCACATAAGAACTAACATATGATCCAACTTGCATAAGACTAACATATGATTCAACACCACAAACATACATATAATTTACATCACATGATTCAAAATCTTATTCTCATAATCCTAGTTCTGTCTTATCATAATTAAATTAATTAATTAATTTGTGAAAGCTATCATACTTACAATTAAAAAGAATAGTCTTGTCTTTCTGGGATCTATATACTGAAACTGATTTGCTCGCCTTTGATGTAGACTAATCGTTATTTAGATTTGATTTGATTTTGATTCAAGCTTCTATCTTGCTTTAGGGTTGAAAGTGTATGGAAGCTACTCCAGGTTCTCCATTGACGGCATGACAACTCTTGTTATGAATTAATGTGATTAGGGTTAGGGGGTTTAGGAGTGTTTTTATAGAAGTTTAATTTAATAAGAGCCGTCGGATTAACCTAGGGATAACCAGAACCATCAGGACCACTCAGATGCCACATCAGCCCTTAGGGTGAATCGGGCCACGGGTTAACAGCCAAACACCCTGGATCGACCCCTAGTCGACCCAGCGGGGCTTGGGTCGACTCCAAAAATGGAGCGGTTCGGCTATTCCCCCTCCCGATTCGCTGTTTTGAACTTTTTTTTGAATATTTTATTTATATATATATATCTATATATATATTTCTCTCATATGCATACAAACTTCAAGGCTTAATAACTTCTTCATAAGTTATCCATTTTATGCAAACCAAATGTTTATCATGACCCAAAATTTTGAGACAAACATAATAGCGCAACCCATTTCACTTAATTCTTCTTCTAAAAATTGAGTATACTTTAATTTGTTAATTTTAATGTTACAAAATTACGGGGTGTTACACCTCCGTATGGTCCAGTCCGACCCGTTTACACCCCTAATTCTGATTTTAATTTCTTAATATATATATATATATATTTTTGGAAATTGGTAAAATTTTATTAGGAAACTTGAGCCAAGTTTATATACAAACTTGCTCTTAGCCACTAATCAAAACAAACGTGCTACATACATACATTATACGCTAACTGAAAACAAACATAGTTGCCCATTAAATACAATTTAATTCCCATTTCAATTCCAATACTGTCTCCCCAAATGAAGCTTCCACACACCAATCATGGCGGTCGAAGACTCTCCATGTTTTCATAGCTGGTTTCGGTGATTCCTTCCGCTTTCGGTCTGTGATCCACTTCTCCAAACAAATCTCATATACATCTCCAGGTATCGGTAACTCCCTTCACTCCTTTTCTCATCAATTAGTCTACTAAGTACTGCCATGTCACCTGTCTTCTTATCAAATATCCTTCGGTTTCACTCTTTCCAAATTACCCAAATAGTTGACTGCGGTGTTGGATCTGTAGAGTTTGGTTTTAAAGTTCCCCACATGATGATCAACGACCAGGTGCTCAATGATATCAATTAGTTTTTTTTTATCGTTTCTGAACCAAAAATAATTGCAACATTTTGAAGAATATGTTTAGTGTAATCAAAATCATAAAATAAATGGTCATGGGTCTCCATATTAGGATTACAAAATACACAGCTCATATCGTTAGTAATCCCCCATTTTGATAACATGTCACTTGTAGGAAGTCGTTCTGAGACAACTTTGTATAACGTTTTAGCCATTTTAGGACAAATAGCTCGATCCCAAACAACTTTGTTCCAATTCACTAAATTTTACCAGTTTCTGTTATTCTTCTAAGTAGTTCGTCCTAAAAATATTTTAAAATTTTATATCAAAATGTAACACCCTACACTTTTCTAAGCCCAAATTTTGACAAAAATCGAAACCCGATCTCATCCAAGCGTGGAGAGAATAAATCTGGTACCAGCAATAATGAGCATGAGCATAATCAGAGTACAACAAGCTAACTCATAGTGGAAACAAAATAGGATAACAAGTATTGACTTTAGCAACTACCTTAAAAGAAAATTGCCGCATCAATACCAAGCATGAAAGAACAAGAACAAAAAAAATCAAAACTTGGACACACACAAAGATCTGTCTTCCTCAAGATAAACTAAAGAGTTGTTACGAGGAGTGGGTCAAAACAACAAGTCCCGGTGAGTAGAAAATGTATAACAATATCCACAATATGTAGCGTTTGGTTTTACCCAAAATCATATGTTTAACAAGCTAGTTAGTAGTTCTAACCTAACCTTGTAAGAATTTATGCATGATGATTAACTACTATACCCAAGGTAGCACTTCCTAAAGATAACATTATCACAATATTGATATAGAAATTTTACACACAAGTATGAAGCCTTTAAACCACCACTCAAACAAATACAAAAAATAAGAGTCAAACTCTCCAACTACTTAATACCCTATAAAGGAGGTGAGTTATTTTATATAGCCGCTTATAGCCTCACTCATGATGTAAAATAAAGGTGGTTCCCTGCGATCACTTAAGGCATAAGGCAGATCCATGATCACTTAATACCTTACTAGGTGGTTTACTAACCCTAATATAAATTAGAGGACACTAATTACTAAGTCCTACCAATTTAAGGCTTTTGTCATTTACGCATAAGGTGAGGGATAGTAAGAAGTTACTTATGACCAAAAGGATAGGTAAACGACTAACATCATTTAGGACCTTCCTCCGGTGGACCCTTGTGTTACCATCTAGCTAGTCTTATTAGATAATCTCCTAGTCAATTAATACTTCCCACAGGATAGGCAGTCGCATGGACATTTAATATCTTATTCCAAGGTGGACTCTAACCTAGTCACTTACTACCTCAAGGAAGCGAACCGTTACGGAAATTACCAATCTCACACCCAATTAGCCTTTTTAACAATTCTCTAAGTAGGCTGTGCTATGCATTATTTACTTTTTGGCTTCTTCATTAGGAAGGTAGGTCGGCCCTATAGGCACTTAATACCTCACACTTGAAGTAGGCCCTTTTTAGGAATAATTCTCGCTAGACAATTAGCTATTTCATGGATTCGTAGGGTTAATGGTATCCCACATCAATTGTAACTATATCCGACAACTGGAAAGTGCAGAATTCTGTTGAATAAGACAACTAACCTCGCATCATTAACCTACTAAGTCCAAGTCCATAATTCTAATTAATTCTAGATTTTAAGTAGAATAATCTAAGGAAAATTTTCTATAACTTCCTATCCTATGGCATTTAATTATTTATTTCCTCATAGGATTTGGTATGACAATTCATTCCCAATAAATCCCCTTGAATTCCATTTATTATTATAACGGTCTTATGCCATTAATGATTTTAACGGTCGTATTTCCTAAGGTAATGTACACTCAATCAATTTAATTTCCTAACTGTCTCGTGCCATTAATGACCCCAGTGGTCATGTTCTCTAAGGCAATAGACAAACTCTTGAATGTCATTCATATCAGTCCCATATAGAAGTCTAAGCTAATTGTTGTAACTCCCAAACGTTAATATATCAATTCAATTCCATTTAATTCTTATTTGAATATATATAAGTTTATTATTTATTTACTTCCCTAGTCGGAGTTATAGCTCCTATTCCTAATCAGAACTTATATTGTAAACATTTTGGCTTTTTGTTTTCTGTTCAATTCATTTACCCAAAACATACAAAGGTGACACTATTTATTATTTTATTCCTGACCTTTTTAATTATAGCAATTAAGTCCATGTTTATTGTTACAACGATCACAAACATTTATTTCCATTTAATATGGGTTATATTTTCCATGTATATTTCCATCAAATGGAAACCATTCGATTTCAAACATACAACAACAAATATTTAATTAATATAAAAGTGTTATTTACGTAGGTTTGGATGGATAAGATTATTATAATTATATATTCATATTTTAAGTATGATGTTAATGTTGTTACTAATTACAACTTATTGTCGTTATTATTCTTTTATATTGCACTCAAAACTAGTGGCTAGAGTAATCCTTTTTATGTTTAATCTTGTTTAAGATTCAAAATCTCATGGAAATGTTATTTAATATAATTATTGTAAGTTTTTCCCCTAAACTATTTAAATTTTTACATTTCAAATCACAAGGAATTAGGTTAATATTTTACTTAAAATAGATGCTGCAAACTACGTATAAAAATAGATGAATTTTCACATCTCTTCTTATTTTGTTTATATTCCTTTTTGATTTCAAACAATGCATTTTTATATAAAAGAGAAAAAAGGGAAAATTTACAATAATCAAGTAAAAACCCCTAACAATGTCAAACACATACAGGTTTATAATTCTAATTATAAAAATATACATCATGTTGGCATAATAGTGAACCATATACTCGCATGAATCTCAAATAAACTACCACAAACATATAGTCGTTAACTTTCAACATGAATCATATACTTGCAATTATCCAATAGGTGTTGTAATAAACTACCATAAACATGTTGTTGTTAACTTTTAACATGAATCACATACTTGCAAATATCCAATCGTTATACCACAACATCCCAAACCGATTAGAATCATAGCAACATACAATTATGAATTATTATCGTCACAAATTAAGTACAATTCTATATCTCATTTTACACAAATCAAAACACAATTATTCATTCACATCGGAATAGCACTCTACTTACAACGTATGACGAATCTTCAATTCAGGAATCTGAATTCTGAATTCTGAATTTGGAGATGCTATCCTTTGTTGTAGGCGTTGTTTTGATTTAGTTGTCGTTGCTTTAAGCTTTTGAATTGTCTCCTAATCGTCTCTCAATTTTAACGGCTACTCCTAGTCTCGCCTCAGCAGCATGACGGTCTCATTTTCATTTTTATTTGTATGAATTAGGTGGAGTCTTAGGTCCTTTTTATAGAGTTTGTGAATTGATTAGGACCGTCGATGGAGCTTGGATGTATATTAGTCGTTCGTTTGAAGGAGAGACCAATCAGGAGCTGACACCTAGCCCTAGTGACAAGGAAAGACTTAGAAATTCGGCCAAGCATAGACCAGGCCAGCCAGGAGGGGCTGGGTTCGACCTGGCTCAGGGGCCAGGTCGACTACCCAGTCGACCCCCAGGTCGACTACATAGTCAACCTGGGTGCCCCAGGTCGACTACCCAGTCGACCTGGGTAGCCTAGGTCGACTACCCAGTCGACCTGGGTGACTTGGGCGGGAAAATTCCCGCCCTGGCCAATCCGGGCCAATTTTTGAAATTTGAATTTGTTTTCTGAGCTGTTTTTGTCTGTTTGAATTTTAAACTGAATTCTGAAACTTCCGGAGGCCATATCTCCCTCATATGGAGTCCGTTTTACGCAAACTCGGACTCTATTTCAAGCAGAATTCCGAGTAGAACGTAATGGCGTATCCCGTTTCCCTTAATTCTTTGATTTGAAATTAGTTATACTTTATTTTGTGAATTTCACTGTTATAGAATACACGGGGTGTTACATATAGAGTTAGTATGTGACCCCGGTAAATTGAAATGTGCGTTTAAATTGAATATATAATGATTTATATTTTAAATTCAACGAAAACTGATCGAAACAGTCGAATCAGCCTACAATACATATCCCATTGTGTTCGGAATGGGGGTAATTAGCTATGGACGACAGGCGGTGGGTCTCGTTTCGAGTTCGAATGAAAAAAGTTGCTTTTTTAAAAAATTAAAATAATAATTAAATATATTCCCCTTTCATATTCTTTCCCTCTGCCCCCCCTCTTTCATTTTTACAGAAGAAAAAAAAAGTCGCGCTCCCCAATCTCGCGACGCCAGGCGTCGACAACCGCCGCTCGGCCCCACGAGCTCCGCCACCCACCTCGGCCACCTTCCCTCCTCCTCGCGACGCACCAGGCCCCCACCCTTCCCCGTTCCTCCTCCTCCAAAATCGATGCCCTAGCCGCCACATCGATGCGCCTCCCCCTCAGGTAGCGCCGACCACCTCCAAACCCCAAATCCCGATCAAACCCCCCTCCAACGATGCTCCAGTTCGACAGTGTAGGTGATTTTTATTTTATTAAATCAGTTTTTAATTCAATTTCAATTTCAGTTTTATTTTATATTGTAGAAGGATAAAAATATAATCTTTTATATTGTAGAAGGTTAAAAATATAATCTTTTATATTGTAGAAGGATAAAAATATGATTTTTACATTATAGAAGTGTTAAAATTTTGATCTTTATATATGTAGTGAATCAAAAATATGACCTCTATATAGTAGCGATGTAAAAATAGAATTTTTATCTATATAGTAGTGATGTAAAAATAGAATTTTTATCTATATAGTAGCGATGTAAAAATAGAATTTTTATCTATATAGTAGCGATGTAAAAATAGAATTTTTATCTATATAGTAGCGATGTAAAAATAGAATTTTTATCCATATGGAGTAATTATAAAAATGTGATTTTTATATACATAGCAAGAATATAAAAATGTGATTTTTATATATGTAGTGGCTACGGGAAACGGAAGTGACAAAAGGCGAGAACGATGAAGATTTCTACATAGGGAGAGTCGTGGTATTGGATTAGCTATCGGTGAGAACTTCTCACTCTAAATTTCTTGTTCTAGTTATATATATATATATATATATACACACACTAGGATGTAGACGGTGCTTAGCAGCACCCGACACCCGTCATCCACCGACCATGGATGGTTTGTTTGTTTGATTGATGTGTTGTGAAAATTGATTGTGTTGTGGAATGATTCAATAATAAAACATTCTTGTGTTGAAAGGAAATAAAATATTTATGTAGTTAAAAATATTTTATCGTTAAAAATATAATTTTTAACGTGAATGTGAATAAATAAATATTTATAAACAAATCGGCCGATTTGTTTATATACACTGATTTGACTGATATTGATTGGGATGATAAATTTTACACATCGCCCAACTACACAAATAAAAATCTGTGTTTGTTGATTTGAAACCCCACACGGGTGTTGGGATGATATTTGGGTACACTAATCCCAATTATTTCATTATATGTCGATCGATTGGTCGACAGACTGTGTAAGCGTTGATTATTTATATTTGATGCTTATGCAGTTGTGTGGTGCACTTTAGATGTTGGTTGATTGTTTATCGTTGCTATTATATACAGGTGTTGTATGGAATCCGTATAATTAACAATATATGGTGATTGATTGGGCCTCATTCCAGTCGGGAAAATAATGAATATTATAAAAGAAAATTCATGTGTTGAATATAAAATTATTCATGTGTTGACGATGTTCATGTGTTGAAACTATTCATGTGTTGAGTAAAATATTTTAACAATAAAATTTACATTTTTATCATATTTAAAATTAGAACCACTTTACAGTTGGAGTCTGATTAAAAATCAAACGATAGATACCATAGTTTTATAAAATATTTTACATAACAAAAATAGTCGTGTGTTGACAGTACTCATGTGTTGAGATTAGTCGTGTGTTGAAAGAAATATAGATTCCGGTGTTGAATAGAATAAATATTCATTTGTTGAATAGAATAATGAATTTATTGAAATATATAAAGCCGTGTTGATTAGAGTTGCGCTATTTTGACGTGAACGATATTTATATCGATTATATTCATTTTTATAATGAATATAGAAAAGAAGTGATTTCAAAATATAACGTTTTGAAAATATTATCATTTATATAGTAATGATATGAAATATTCAATTTTGATTTGAAATTGAATATGAAGTTGAATTTGTTTTGAAAACGAATTTAAAACGATTTATAAAATATGTTTAAGAAGAAATCGACGAAATATATATATATAATATATATATTTATATATTATATATAATGACCTGAATAGAACGCGCCGCGCCGTGGCAGTTCGTGAATTTCGACTATTGACTTCGAATTGACGTTGCGGGAGATCCGACCGTCGGATTCTCCTAAAACCAGAACCGTTGGGTTCGTATCGAAAAGAGCTTTCCAATGAATATTAGAAATTTGAAATCTAACGGTTGGATTTGGAATTATGTCCAAATCAAATTTAGAAAAGGTCGATGTAAGTGCAGTTCGATGGCCGTTGATGGAAATCGACTGTACGGGCCTTGATAAAATTATTAAAAATATCTATAATTTGTGTAAAATCATAAGAAATAATTTGGGAAAAATTGGGCTGAAGGATTCCACATTTGAAAAGATAAAAATAGATTTTTATCGAAATGAACTAGTTTTGAACTAGAATTAAAATCAATTTATTTTTGAAATAAATAAATTGAATTTGAAAGTGATTTTAAAAATAATCAATATTCCCAATACGTGAATTGGACTGGAGTTGAATCGAAATTATCTTCGGAATATTTCGATGTTGGATTTCGTGACTATACAGATATTGTTATGGGAATTTGAAAGATTTATTTTATATCGTTATTCCCAACACGATACTTGTTGGTTTCAGGATTTGATATTGAATATAAGCCAGTATATTTTCTATTCAGAGCCTTGTATTTAATATCAAATGTGATTTGGGTTTGTCGTGAATGGTGTCTTCATTAACACTGTTCTTAAGCCAAATAGAGAAAAAGATTAAATCTTTCTATTTAGATTTAATGAAGTGTATCAATTAAATAATATTTAATTAGAATTGAATTTGAATCGGTTTTTGGGTTTATCGTGAGCGGCGTTTTGAACAACACCTGTTCTTTAACCCGATTAACAATAGAGTGTGATTTTGGGTTTATCGTGAATCGTGTTTTAGATGACATTGGTTCTTTAACCCAATTAAAGATAGAATGTTGATTTTTGAGAAGACTGAAACTAAGTGGAGTTTTAATGAATCTTTAATTAGATTAAAAAGTGAATTGATAATTTAACTATCAAATCTGAAGAGTAATTGAGAATGGAGTATCACCTGTTTTGCTCCAATGCGATAGTCAAATATTTAATTAGATTTGAACGTGAAATGGTAATTAATTTTACTGATAGCACCATGGTGTTAGATATGGAGTATTACCAGTTTTTGTTGCTGGTCCTCTGTGGGCTGGGTACACATGATGGGGGGTTCTCGCTTCGCAGTTTGGTGGCGAACGGGAGACTCTTACCCCCACATGTCCCTTTTGAGGGTTGGTTAGGAAGTGACCGGGAGACTCGAGAGGGTCGCCGTAAAACAAGTTACTGGGGGACCGTTGGGAGCCATGGTGGGTTTTACCTGCTGCTTTGGGGGATGAAGGGATGGTTGCAAAGCCTACCTGATTTCATCGGGCTATGTCAGTTTGGCATCAGAGCTTTGGTTTACAGAGCTCGAGAACAGGACACATTAGAACCGAATGAAAGAATTCATCAGATATTGGATTAGTAAAATCCAATTAGAATGACTCGTTAGAGATGGGATCAGCAGTATCCTAGAACAAGTGTGAAGAGTATATTTTTCAAACGAAAACAATTTTGTTTTAAAATTTAAATCGTTTTAAACGTATTCGAATATTTATTTGTATTGATTTGAACAATCTAATATATAAAGATTTCGCGTATACGCGTCATGAACGTATAGTCGAAGTTTTAATATACTGGATAGATATAAAGTCACATTCTAGACACCCGGGGATAATTCTGATGATGTGGCCACATCATCAGTATTTATGTTCGTATTTCGAAGGTGTGATTTCTATATATTTCCATTAGACTGGTGTGAGAACCAAAACTTATATAGATAGATTTATTTGTTGTGAATTGGCATAAAAAAAATGATTTATGTATATATATCAAAATTTATGAATTTGAAACTCTAATTCACTAATTGATTGATGTTTGTGTTGTTTGTTTATTTGCTTGATAATTTTTAACCACTTAGCCTAGTTGAACCAAATATTGAATTGTATTGAAAATTAGTCGCATTTGCTTGCATATACATGTACTTACATTGAACAGGTCATAGCAAGGAGGCTAGAGCAGAGAATAAAATTTGTTTTCCCGACAAATAGGTACATGTTTACTATAATTTACTGTTTTGTTTAGGTGATGATGATTTTATGAGCCGATTGGCTAGCCGCTTGGATTTTTCTTTTTCTTTCTGAGATCAGAAGGCCTATATGGCAATTTCGGGATTTTCCCGTTGCTCCCGGTGCAGGGGAGGTTATGGCGAAATTTTTCGAAAATTTAGGGTGTTAGCCAAATTTTTGAAGAATTTGAAAATTCTCAGAAACTCTAAAGTTGGAGAATGGAAGCCAGATCGAACGTAGAGTTGATTAATCAAACCACTTTCGACTTTGTTCCTTTTCGGGAACGAAAAGTTTTAAGTGGGGGAGATTGTAACAACCCGAAAATCTGGGCCGGTTTAAAATTTTTATTTTGGCAATTTTAGTGAATTTTGAACATTTAAAATAGATTATTTTAAATAATATCAACGAGAAATTTATTTTGAATAGAATTCGAACGTATATAATATATACGTCGTCATTAGAATATAAAAATATTTATTTTAAATTATAAATAGAATTGAAAATGGCGCGGTAGTTCGATAATTCGATTTCAAAATTCAATTGAATGTACCGGGTGCAAAACAAAACGGATTTAAGTGAAGCCAAAAATATTAGAATCTATTTGAGAATATCTTTCCAACAAATCCGAAAAATCGAAATTTCATAGCGGGAATCAAAAGATATGTCCAGTTGAAAATTCTGAATAGTCGTTATGGAATTCAGGCCCTTAAAAATGGGAATTTTTCAAACTACATCGGATTTCGACGAAACCACTTTTGTTGGGTCCATGATGTCAAATTATTGCTAGGTTTCAAATTTCATAATTTTTCGAATCAATATGTGAGCATGGCAAAGGAAAACGCTTTTGACCAGTTTCAGTTGATTTTAATCGACTGAAAAATGGCCATTTCCCCAACAGTCTCAGAATTCGATGAAACTAATTTTGTTAGGACTGTATCATCAATACGAATCTAGAAAATATTTTTCTGGGATTTATAGAGTTAGTATGTGACCCCGGTAAATTGAAATGTGTGTTTAAATTGAATATATAAAGATTTATATTTTAAATTCAATGAAAACTGATCAAAACAGTCGAATCAGCCTACAATACATATCCCATTGTGTTCGGAATGGGGGTAATTAGCTATGGACGACAGGCGGTGGGTCTCGTTTCGAGTTCGAATGAAAAAGTTGCTTTTTTAAAAAATTAAAATAATAATTAAATATATTCCCCTTTCATATCCTTTCCCTCTGCCCCCCCCCCCTCTTTCATTTTTACAGAAGAAAAAAAAAGTCGCGCTCCCCAATCTCGCGATACCAGGCGTCGACAACCGCCGCTCGGCCCCACGAGCTCCGCCACCCACCTCGGCCACCTTCCCTTCTCCTCGCGACGCACCAGGCCCCCACCCTTCCCCGTTCCTCCTCCTCCAAAATCGATGCCCTAGCCGCCACATCGACGCGCCCCCCCTAAGGTAGCGCCGACCACCTCCAAACCCCAAATCCCGATCAAACCCCCCTCCAACGATGCTCCAGTTCGACAGTGAAGGTGATTTTACTATATTAAATCAGTTTTTAATTTTATTTCAGTTTTATTTTATATTGTAGAAGGATAAAAATATAATCTTTTATATTGTAGAAGGTTAAAAATATAATCTTTTATATTGTAGAAGGATAAAAATATGATTTTTACATTATAGAAGTGTTAAAATTTTGATCTTTATATATGTAGTGAATCAAAAATATGACCTCTATATAGTAGCGATGTAAAAATAGAATTTTTATCTATATAGTAGCGATGTGAAAATAGAATTTTTATCTATATAGTAGCGATGTAAAAATAGAATTTTTATCTATATAGTAGCGATGTAAAAATAGAATTTTTATCTATATAGTAACGATGTAAAAATAGAATTTTTATCTATATAGTAGCGATGTAAAAATAGAATTTTTATCTATATAGTAGCGATGTAAAAATAGAATTTTTATCCATATGGAGTAATTATAAAAATGTGATTTTTATATACATAGCAAGAATATAAAAATGTGATTTTTATATATGTAGTGGCTACAGGCAACGGAAGTGACAAAAGGCGAGAACGATGAAGATTTCTACATAGGGAGAGTCGTGGTATTGGATTAGCTATCGGTGAGAACTTCTCACTCTAAATTTCTTTTTCTAGTTATATATATATATATACTAGGATGTAGACGGTGCTTAGCAGCACCCGACACCCGTCATCCACAGACCATGGATGGCTTGTTTGTTTGATTGATGTGTTGTGAAAATAGATTGTGTTGTGGAATGATTCGATAATTAAACATTCTTTTGTTGAAAGGAAATAAAATATTTATATAGTTAAAAATATTTTATCGTTAAAAATATAATTTTTAACGTGAATGTGAATAAATAAATATTTATAAACAAATCGGCCGATTTGTTTATATACACTGATTTGACTGATATTGATTGGGATGATAAATTTTAAACATCGCCCAGCTACACAAATAAAAATCTGTGTTTGTTGATTTGAAACCCCACACAGGTGTTGGGATGATATTTGGTTACACTAATCCCAATTATTTCATTATATGTCGATCGATTGGTCGACAGACTGTGTAAGCGTTGATTATTTATATTTGATGCTTATGCAGTTGTGTGGTGCACTTTGGATGTTGGTTGATTGTTTATCGTTGCTATTATATACAGGTGTTGTATGGAATCCGTATAATTAACATTATATGGTGATTGATTGGGCCTCATTCCAATCGGGAAAATAATGAATATTATAAAAGAAAATTCATGTGTTGAATATAAAAATAGTCATGTGTTGACGATGTTCATGTGTTGAAACTATTCATGTGTTGAGTAAAATATTTTAACAATAAAATTTACATTTTTATCATATTTAAAATTAGAACCACTTTACAATTGGAGTCTGATTAAAAATCAAACGATAGATACCATAGTTTTATAAAATATTTTACATAACAAAAATAGTCGTGTGTTGACAGTACTCATGTGTTGAGATTAGTCGTGTGTTGAAAGAAATATAGATTCAGGTGTTGAATAGAATAAATATTCATTTGTTGAATAGAATAACGAATTTATTGAAATATATAAAGCAGTGTTGATTAGAGTTGCGCTATTTTGACGTGAACGATATTTATATCGATTATATTCGTTTTTATAATGAATATAGAAAAGAAGTGATTTCAAAATATAACATTTTGAAAATATTATCATTTATATAGTAATGATATGAAATATTCAATTTTGATTTGAAATTGAATATGAAGTTGAATTTGTTTTGAAAACGAATTTAAAACGATTTATAAAATACGTTTAAGAGGAAATCGACGAAATATATATAATATATAATATATATATATTATATATATAATGGCCTGTATAGAACGCGTCGCGCCGCGGCAGTTCGTGAATTTCGACCATTGACTTCGAATTGACGTTGCGGGAGATCCGACCGTCGGATTCTCCTAAAACTGGAACCATTGGGTTCGTATCGAAAAGAGCTTTCCAATAAATATTAGAAATTTGAAATCTAATGGTTGGATTTGGAATTATGTCCAAATCAAATTTAGAAAAGGTCGCTGTAAGTGCAGTTCGATGGCCGTTGATGGAAATCGACTGTACGGGCCTTGATAAAATTATTAAAAATATCTATAATTTGTGTAAAATCATAGGAAATGATTTGGGAAAATTTGGGCTGAAGGATTCCACATTTGAAAAGATAAAAATAGATTTTTATCGAAATGAACTAGTTTTGAACTAGAATTAAAATCAATTTATTTTCGAAATAAATAAATTGAATTTGAAAGTGATTTTAAAAATAATCAATATTCCCAATACGTGAATTGGACTGGAGTTGAATCGAAATTATCTTCAGAATATTTCGATGTTGGATTTCGTGACTATACAGATATTGTTATGGGAATTTGAAAGATATATTTTATATTGTTAATCCCAATACTATACTTGTTGGTTTCAGGATTTGATATTGAATATAAGCCAGTATATTTTCTATTCAGAGCCTTGTATTTAATATCAAATGTGATTTGGGTTTGTCGTGAATGGTGTCTTCATTAACACTGTTCTTAAGCCAAATAGAGAAAAAGATTAAATCTTTCTATTTAGATTTAATGAAGTGTATCAATTAAATAATATTTAATTGGAATTGAATTTGAATTGGTTTTTGGGTTTATCGTGAGCGGCGTTTTGAACAACACCTGTTCTTTAACCCGATTAACAATAGAGTGTGATTTTGGGTTTATCGTGAATCGTGTTTTAGATGACATTGGTTCTTTAACCCAGTTAAAGACAGGATGTTGATTTTTGAGAAGATTGAAACTAAGTGGAGTTTTAATGAATCTTTAATTAGATTAAAAAGTGAATTGATAATTTAACTATCAAATCTGAAGAGTAATCGAGAATGGAGTATCACCAGTTTTGCTCCAATGCGATAGTCAAATCTTTAATTAGATTTGAACGTGAAATGGTAATTAATTTTACCGATAGCACCGTGGTGTTAGATATGGAGTATTACCAGTTTTCTCCATGGGATATACAGGTTGGGATTGAGAAATAAAATAAATAATTACTTTGGTGTGGTTCGCTAATCCCGACTAGTTTGAAATGATATCCAAAGGAAGATTAAAGAATAAATTTAGAAGAATTTATCTTGGATAAAATTAATGAGAACCTTTCCCGAAGAATATGATTTTGTGAATAAAAGATTATTCTGAATTGGAATGAGGCGTTTGTTGTGTTTGTGTAACATTTGTTTATTATATACGTGGGTTATTCAGAAAGGTCGGGTTTATACCCATTCTGAATAACTGATTCGACGAGATGTCGAAGATGAAGATGGTGGTTGAAGACTGGAAGTCTTCACATCATTTGGGTGATTACTGATGATCTCGATTGGGCTGTACACCCAAGATGAGGGAAACAGTTGGTGATCGTCCAGATGTACTTGGAGATGGATGGATATGCGAGGAAAGTGCCTCCGGTTTCGTTCAGACCCAGAATGAACTTGTAAATGGATTGTGTGTCTGACATTGGATTTTATTCTATATTGATTGATCTCTATTAAATATACATCTGTTTGGCGGCGGAGAATTTATTCTCTTGCTTAACGCCCTTCTCTGAGACGTACGTGCTCAGAGGTTGTATATCGATGGACATCAGTCACATGGCATGAATTGCCAGTGTGGCACGCGTAAGTGGCAATTGATCAAGGCTTCTGTTGAAAAGCAAAGTCTTGTGGTTGATGATCAAAGCATGGTCTGTGTGACGTAGCTTTGTGTATAGCGTGAATTCGCGAGCCTCACACCTCGGTATGAGTCAAAAACGGGATAGTGACTGCAGGGAGAGCACGACGTTTCTTTCTAGCTAGGGTGGTGTCAGTGACCTACCAGCCCTGACATTTATATACTTTTCACCTGTGTGGTTGTTGGAATGCGAGGCGCCTCGGATATAGGTCTGTAAGGACCGGGAAACGTGTGTTCAGGAATAATTAATCCTCAAAAGTAAGAGAGGACCGACCCTGAAGATCCAAGGATCAGAGTGGGGTCCTGGGACATTTGCTAGAGTGTCTCGAATCGGAGAGGAGCTTTCCCCTTGCCTCGACTCATGACGGAAATCCAATTTCCAATATGTGATATTGCGGTTCTATTTGTAGAACTAGTATGGCGACATGATAGATGGTACCCATGCCGCCAATGATTGATATTTATGATTGAAACTGTTTTGATACTATACACTTATAATACTATCAAATGATTTGTTTTGACGTACCAAGCATGTTTGGCTATTATAAGGGAAAACCCAATCCTCCGGCTTGCGTTGCATTATGTGATGGGACCTGGGTCTTATAATAGCTTCATTTTTCAAAAGAGCAATGCGCTGTTTTGTTATATGCACTAGTATTCTTGGGAGGAAACCCGTTCCGTGTTATACGGCGTGGTCCCTTGAATTACTATCTTTTAAAGTAAAGTTTTAAATAACTGTTTTAGTTCTCACACTAGTCCCATGACTGACATAGAGTTTATTGTTTTAACCTAAACTCTGGGTGCCCTTATTTTCGACACGGGAAGCTAGTAGTTTTGGTTTTGCAGATTTATATTCACAGGATCCTGATTTACAGCTGGAACGATGCTCGGAAAGCTATGTATCCGTGCATTACTTCTAGTTGTGCTTTTGTATTATTTTCCGCTGCGATGTATTTAAATGTAATTTAAATCTCTGATATTTGTCGAATGTAATTTATTCATTTATACTCTGTATATTCTTGTATCTGATGGAATTGTTGTAATAACAATGAAATGTTCTTCCGTCTGCGTTCTATTTTGTCTTGTCCTCAACGCAATCCGTGCTTTCCTTCACGGGGAAGTTACGGGTCGTGTCATTAAACATGATTAAATTCTGGAAAAATATTTATAAATCTCAAAATATTGTTTTAGGCCTTTGTTAGGAAATTTGGTTAATTTGGTTAAGTTTTACTAACCCTATCATTAGTTTTGCTTAAACATGTTTAGGGGAAAATATGGGATTTTGGCTATGTTTGATTCGTTTTGACCTACCAAATTATGTTTTGGTGTTTATGGTTAGTCCTCTATGTTTCTCTGACTGTTTAGAATGATTTGTGATGTTTAGAAAAGTTAGATTGGTCGAGAACGCCATCAAATGGCGTAAACAGGTCGTTGGATAAAGTGCAGGAATTGTGCAGAGATCGAATCGGATCCCTCGAACCCCAAACCAACCCGCTCGTTAGTGGTGGAACCGCACCGGCCCGCTCACCTGGAGAGCCATACAATTCAAACCGCTTCAGCTTGATTACCACGAATCGTCTGGGAAAGCAAGTTACTAACCGTTGCTTCATCCAATTCGAACCCAATGGAGTTGGCATCACGACCCGATCCGGAGTGCTTGGGAAGGAGGACTGAAACAGAGGAGCTCTCCACGAAACGAACCGCCAGGAGATATGGACCCCGACCCAAACCGATGGAGGAAGGATACCACGATCTGAACCGATCTGGAGAAGGTGCTATGAACCGATGGGAACTCGAACCTAGGTGATGGTCACGAACTGAATGAAGACCGATCCAGAGATTATGACCAAAACCCGAGATGTAAAGGTAGTCCAAATGGGAAGTTTGTACTCAGGATCCAGTTGGGAACCAACGAGTGAACTTCGTGATTGGATTTTGCTGCGGCACGTGTGCTAAGGGATTATCGACGTCTATAGCTTTGATTCACCACCAAGACGGATGTTGGGCTACGTATCAATGCAGTGGGGTAGTTATTACCTCATGGGGCAGAGTGATCGTAGCAAGGCTATGAGCCAGTGCAGTGGAGCCATCATGACTCCATGGGGCAGAGTGGACATAAAAAAGGATTAGTGGCTATGGATCATTGCAGTGATGGCATTACGACTCCATTGGGCAAAGTGATCGTAGCAAGGAATTGGGTGGTCAAAGTGGTGGATATCGTATGCTTTATACACCGAGCGAGAGATGTGGGGATGGTTGGTATGCTTGAATGTTTGACATCACTATGACATGCACACCCCCTCCCCCGTATCTTTATACCTTATGTTTAGTGGCACCTTAGAGTATTGAGCGGTATGTTGTGCTAACTCTTTGGTTGCAGGTCCAGGTTCTAGTATAGTTTAGTATACCTGTTATTATTCTGTTTTGCTGCTTATCGCTCATACCAGACTTTTGTCTAACCGAGAGTTTTATGTCTCTTATTTTTACTTCGGGTGCTCTTAAACGGGCAGACTAGAGGCATGTTAGCTAGTTATGCACGAGTAGCTGATCCGGAGACGAGTAGGAGGCTCCAACGTATTATCTACATATATTCTCATTGTTTTATTGATGGTCACTGCTTTGGGCATTAGTAGTGTACCTCTCCTTTATTTTTCTTTAGAGACAATATTTTGAAGTTGTAATAATGGTTATGGATCTTAAGCTGTATTTTGGATTTCCGCTACTATGATGATTATGGTTTAGTTTTCAGCTTATGCACTATCTTGCCTGTTTTATGTCAAGTATGTTATTATTATATTTTATTCCATATGTTGTGAGACATTCTACAGGTTCCTTGTTAGTTAAAATTCCTCACCTTTCCTTTCTTTGGTGACCGTCCCGTGCTGGTTGGACATCGGCACAGCGCACTTTCATTGAAATGTCGGCTAGTGCGGGGCGGGCCGTCACATTTGGTATTAGAGCTCTAGGTTGCATAGTTAACCTAAGGAAAGACACCAGAGAAAGATAATACGTATATGAGAGCGCGTATTTGTGATTATTTAGGTTTTCAAAAGCTATATATATGTATATACTATTAGTATAGCTAAGGATGAAGTCGCACTGCACTGACACCACAAAGAGGATGGTTAATCGTTTCTCTTTGCAGATTGAATGATGAGCCGATATATAAGGGGTGCTGGTAGAGGAGCAAATAATGGGAATGCTCCTGAAATGAGGACTATGTTCACTAACTTCATAAGAGAGATGCTTAGGGACTTTCAGAGGGCAGTTCCTAATGCTGCTAATGGTGGTGGTACAGCAGTGCAGGTGCTTAGGGCCGATTTCGCCAAGCTATGCAAGGATTACACTAGTCTTGGTGGAAAATTGTTCCACGGAACGGAATTGGCCATGGATGTTCAAGAAGGATAGCTCTGAGCGTATCTTTGGAGACTTGGGTATCGAGGATGCGATGAAGAGAAAGCTAACGTCCCGTCAGTTGCAAGGACGGGCAATGAATTGGTGGAATTCTATTAAGGCAGCTACTCCTAAGGATCAAATTACTTGGGATTAGTTTAAGACTCGCTTTAGCGAAAAGTTTATTCCAGTTGCCTAGAAGTCAGAGTTGTTTAAGAAATTTCTAGAGCTTAAGCAGAATGGTAGGGCAGTCTTGGAGTACATTGTTGAGTTCAATACTTTATCAAAGTATGGATTATCCCTCATTGACACTCCCAAGAAGAAAAATGAAAAGTTCATAATAGGCTTGGATCAGTGCTTGGGGGAAAGGCTTATTAACCACATAGATGAGACGTTTGAATCGATTGTGGGGAAAGCTTTGAGATCAGAGAGTCTTTACCCTAAGACGAAAACTAAGGTTGCATCTGCAGAGGAGCCAAAGCCACAAGCAAGCGGTGGAGGCAACAATGGTTCTCAGAATAAGAGAAAGCAGAATTAGACCAAGGATGGCCAGAAGAAAAAGAATAAGAAAGATGTTGAGTGCTTCAGCTATGGTAAGAAGGGCCACTATTCCAAAGAATGTCGGGCCAAGCCAGCGCATAGGAAGTGCTTCAACTGTGGCCAAGTGGGACATCACAAGGATAATTGTCCGCAACCCCTAAAGAAAAGTAGATTGTGAAAGCATATGCTATCAATGTTCCTTCTTCGTCGAATGCCCCAACTGCGGTGGATAAACGAAAGAATGTCATCATTCAAGGAATGCTGTCTGTTTATGATGTTCATGTTCGAGTATTGTTTGATAGCGGAGCTTCCCGTTCCTTCATATCTAGTGATCTGGTAGATAGGTTGGGATTGGAACCCGAGATAGTCGACAGACCTTTAGCGGTAACGAACCCGATTGGTGTTCGACTAGACTTAGCATGATTTGTCGTAATGTGGTCTTATCGAGTCATGGATGCATGTTTGTTGTGGTTGCTTTGTTTTGGGCTTTACTGGGTTTGGCATTATTTTGGGAGTCGATTGGCTCCAAAGATACGGGGTGGTGGTAGATTGTGAGGGCTTTTTGGTGACAGTTAGAGAGGATGACGGGCGGAGGGTAGTGTTTGGTGGTCTACCTAGTGATGGGGTAATGGCTAGTTTTCTAAATTCCCTCGACATCCCGCATGATGAGTTGTTAGATGTGCCCGTGGCTGGCCAGTATTCGGAGGTCTTCAAGGAAGTGACCGTACTTCCACCACACTGAGAGATTGAGTTCCGTATTGATTTAGTGAAAGATGCCAGACCTATAGTGATGCCAATTCGTCATATGGTGCCAAGGGAGCAGCGAGAGCTCGGGGTGCAAGTAAGCAATCTTTTGAAGAAGGGATTTATCAGAAGAAGTGTTTCTGAGTGGGGAGCACCAGCTGTGTTTGCTGCCAAGGCAGATGGTTCCCTTTCTTTGTGTGTGGACTACCGCGAGTTGAATAAGGTGACGAGGAAGAATAAGTATCCTCTACCATGGATAGATGACTTTTTTGATCAGTTGAGTGGCGCGAGAGTGTTCTCCCAGTTGGATCTCGCGACAGGTTTTCATAATCTTAGAGTGGAAACTGAAAGTATAGCTCAAACGGCCTTTCGGACGCCGTCTGGATTTTATGAGTGGTTGGTCATGCCACTCGGGTTGACCAATGCACCAACATATTTTGTGGATCTTATGAATAGGGTATTCAGGGATCAATTGAATAAGTTTGTTCTTGTGTTCGTGGATAATATTTTGGTCTACTCGAGGACAGAGGAAGAACACAAGGAACATTTGAGAGTAGTGATGGAGGTGTTGAGAAAACACCAATTGAAAGAGAAGTTTTCTAAGTGTCACCTCTGGAGGAGGGAAGTGAGATTCTTGGGCCATGATATTTTAGAGAATGGTATTATCATGGACCCTGCGAAGGTGGCTACGGTACATGACTGGACTACGCCCAAGAATGCAACGGACATAAGAAGTTTCTTGGGATTAGCTGGATATTATCATAAGTTTATCCAAGACTTCTCCAAGATAGCAGCACCGTTAACTCAGTTGACCAAGAAGAATCAAGCTTTTGTTTGGGACGAAAGGTGCGAGAATGCATTTAAGAGCCTAAAGAAAAAGTTGACGCGGGCACCAGTATTAGTCATTCATAAAGGGAAAGAAGAAATGACAGTATACACGGACGCATGTGGTACCGAACTAGGTGTTGTACTGATGCAAGGTGGTAGGGTTGTAGCTTATGCAAGTCGGCAATTAAAATGGCACGAGAGAAGATACCGTACCCATGATTTAGAATTAGCAGCGATCGTGTTCGCGTTGAAGATGTGGAGACATTATCTCTTGGGAGAAAGATTCGAGTTGTTTACTGACCACAAGTCATTAAAGTATCTTTTCTCTCAGAAGGATCTAACTCTCCGACAGCAAAGATTGTGACGGCCCGCCCGCACCAACCTGCATTTCCTCCGAAAGTGCGCTGTACACATGCCCGACTAGCACGGGACGGTCGTCAAAAGGAAGGAAAGAAGAGAATTAACTAATAAGAAACCTGTAGAATGTCTCACAGCGCATGGAGTAAAATATAATAATAATAACATACTTGACATAAAACAGGTGAGACAGTGCATAAGCTGATAACTAAAATCATCATCAACATCAGAGCAGCGGAAATCCAAATACAGCTTATTACAATTTTTCAAATTTACTGCCTCTAAACAAAAGAAAGCTAAAGTAGAAGATGCACCACTAATGCCCAAGAAGTGATTTTCAACAACACAGGGAGAATACTATATATATTACGTGGAAGCCTCCTGCTCGTCTCCGGATCATCTACCCGTGCATCACCAGCTAATCTGTCTCTAGTCTGCTCGTGTGAGCACCCAGAGTAATAAGAGGAGACATAAAACTCTGGGTCAGACATAAAGCCTGGTATGAGCGATAAGCATCTAAACAGAACAATAACAGGTATACTAAACCATACCTGAACCTGGACCTGCAACCAAAGAGTTAGTACCACATACCGTACAATACTCTAAGATGCCATAATAAATAGTGTAAGAATACGGGGGTGGGGTGTGCATGTCATAATGATAGCAAACAAATCAACCATAGCAACCATCCTCACATCTCTCACTCAGTGCATAAAGCATACGATGTCCACCATTGTCAATCACTAGACCCATCGAAGTAGTGACGGAGTTCGATTTGTACAACTACTGCTACTACCAAGCTTACCACGTGGAGTCATGACCAAATCTTTACAAATGACCCCACTTCATTGGTTTATAGCCCTTTAGTCGTACCTAGGCCATTTCAGCCTTGAATCCGTTCACATGCTTCCCATACATAGTGATCCAAAGTCATAAACATCGACTGCCACTTGGCACACGTCCCGCAGCAAAGCCCAACTCATGAAGTGAACTCATTGGTTCCCAACTGGATCCTGAGCTCTAACTTCCCATATTGGACTACCTTTACATCTCGGGTTATTGGTCAATACTGGGTCGGGTCGGGTTCTCCTTCTAGCCATCGGTTCGGGTCGGGTCCTTTACTTTGGGTCGGTTCGTAGTCTTCTTCTGTAGCGGTTCGGTTCGGGTCCACAGCGTCGCATCGTTTCGGGTCGGGTATTCCACTTCGGGTCGGGTCGGGTGTCCTCCTCCGGGTCGGGTCGGGTGCCATCTCCCATCCCGTCCGTGCTTCCGCTCCGATCCGCTCCCTCGTTCCTTCATTTGCTCCGATCCGATTCCTTCGCCTTACTTCAGTCCAAGCCCCTCATCCTTCAGTCGATCCGATCCGAGTCCTTCGTCCTTAAGTCGATCCGATCTCTCCTCCTTTATCCGATCCGATCCCTGTTCAATTAGCGTGGCCTTCCTTTTTGCCAGTTGTCTCAAGTGTCAAGTTCTGATCCAATCAGATCCCTTGCCCAGTTCAACTCATCCGATCCGAGCCTCCATATCCGATCCGATCCGGTCCAAAACCTGCACTTTTTCTGCAACTCTTCCAGCAAGTAATTTCGCCATTCGACGATGTTTTTGACAAATCTAACACTTCTAATCAATCATAAAACACACCATAGAGTCATAGCAACATGTAATAGCAACCACAAACAGCAAAACAACAATTCAAATGAATCAAAATGGATCAAAAGTGGCTAAAACCACACATTTTTCCATAATCCCTCTTAATCATGTTTAAGCACATACTTAGTAAAACTTAATCAAGTCGTCTAAATTTTCTAACAGAGGCATAAAATATTATTTAAGAATTTCTAAACATTTTTCCCGAATTTATTAGTGTATAAATTCTCTAATCTTCACTAATTACCCTTAATTAATTATAATTAGTGTCAAAACTATGCAAATCACTCACCTTTGCCACAAAATAAAACACCAAGTCTGAAATACTCTCTGTTTGGGTCGAATTCCTATGTATAGCAGCAGCTCCAACCTTGCTCTGTTGCTATTTGGCCTTGTTTTGATGTAGTTTAGGCTTAATCTTCACTAAAAATGTGTTTTGGAGTGGTTTTAGAGGATGGAAGCCATTACTAAGGTCTCAAGAAGGTTTGTGGCGGCTCAAAACTGAAATGAGAGTGATTTCCTAACCTTAGTCAGCCCTCCTATGCCTCTAAACCTGAAATTCCCCTCTGGGCCTAGCTGCTAATCACCCGGTTAAGCCCAATTAGCTAAAATTAACCCTCTAAATCTTCATTCAGCCATATCTCACAAACGGTAAGTCCGTTTGGCTATTGTGACCACTCTACGGAAAGAGATACCATCATCCGAAGCCAATGGAAGTGGTTTTAGGTCAAAATTCCTTTCCAGTCAAAAGTTATGGCCAAAACAGTACCAACTAGGGGTAAAATGGTCATTTAAAAATCGGGAAAAATCATGAACATGGGAAATGACCCCAATAGTCGTCTCCCAAAGTTACATGACCATACGACTTCGTATGTGAAAGAAATAAATATTCTACGGTCCTGTGATGTGTAGAATACGGGTCGTTACACTCTCTCCCCCCCCCCCCCCTTTAAGAAATTTCGTCCCCGAAATTCCTTAACCCAAAACATACAAAGGATCCCGCATGCCTAACAACCACATATAACAATCAAACATGCAGAACAAGCAAACAAGCCTATCCTAGCATGCGGAAAACTAAATCAAAGTCAAAATCTTACCAGGCAAAGAGTTCTGGGTATGTCTTCCTAATGTTTTCCTCTGTCTCCCAAGTACAATCATTCTCGTCCTCGCTCCACTGAACCTTGACTAGCTTCACCGCCTTCCTTCGAAGTTGCTTCATGTCGTGCTCGACAATGCGGGCCGGCTTGCGGTTCCCAACCGCCTCGGGTTGTACTTCGAAGTCCTCTAACTGATCAGGTGAAATAGTCATGCCTGAGTCGTGAATGAACTTCCTTAGTTGGGAAACATGAAATACATTGTGAACTCCTGCCATCTTCTCTGCTAAGTCAATTCTATATGCCAAATCCCCGACTAGTTCAAGAATAGGGTATGGACCAACAAATCTTGGTGCCAACTTGCCTCTCCTGCCAAATCGTATTACGCTCTTCAACGGAGAAATCTTGACAAACACCAAGTCACCATCGGAGAATTTTAAGTCTCTTCTCCTCTTATCAGCATAACTCTTCTGCCTATCTTGGGCAGCCTTCATTCGTTGTTGAATGATCTTGATCTTATCTGAAGTTTCCCTCACCACATCTGGTCCAAGCATAAACTTTTCGCCAGTCTCTATCCAACATGATGGTGAGTTGCACGGTCTTCCGTACAAAGCTTCAAACGGAGCCATACCGATACTGGATTGGTAGCTATTATTATATGCAAACTCTACTAGATGCAAATGGTCATCCCATGATCCACCAAAATCCAATATACATGCTCTCAAGAGATATTCCAAAATATGATTCACCCTCTCCGTCTGACCGTCGGTCTGAGGATGATATGCGGTACTGAGATGTAACTCTGACCCTAGAGCCTCTTGCAAGCTCTTCCAAAAGCCACTAGTGAACAACGGGTCTCGGTCACTCACAATGCTTTTAGGTACTCCATGAAATCTCACTACCCACTTCATATACAATTTTGCTAACTTAGCTGCCGTTCTGGTCGATTTGACTGGTATAAATCTTGCACTTTTAGTCAATCGGTCCACAATCACCCAAATGCTATCATGTCCCGATTTGTCCTTGGTAAACCATCGACGAAATCCATTGAGACTTGCTCCCATTTCCATTCGGGGATTTCTAATGGTTGTAACAACCCACTAGGCTTCTTTTGCTCGGCTTTAACTAGCTGGCAATTCATGCACTTGGATATAAACTTCCCAATGTCTCTTTTCATCCCTTCCCAGTAGTAGGTCTGCCTCATGTCTCGATACATCTTATTACCACCGGGGTGTATAGTCAGTTTTGAGTGATGACATTCTCTAAGCACTTCATCTCTCAATCCATTGACATTGGGTACAACAAGCTTTCCATTCTTTCTAAGCCATCCTTCTCGATCAAGCCCATACTTGTTCATCTCCTCATCGATACCCATCTCTAACTTGGAGATGATTTCCAATAGGTTAGGATCGTCCCTCTGACTAGAGCCGATCCGCTCAATCAAAGTGGGTCTGATCGTCAAACTTGCTAACATTTCTGGATCCAATTCGCACTTTGGTCTGAAATCAAACCCAGCGATGTATTCCAGTTGCTTCCATTCTAGAAACATAGCCCCTAAGCTGGCATGTCTCCTACTCAATGCATCAGCCACTGCATTGCCCTTTCCCGGTGTATACGCGATGTCAAAATCATAGGAAGCCAAGAATTCTAACCACCGTTGTTGCCGGAGATTTAAATCCTTCTGGGGGAAGAGATACTTCAACGACTTATGATCTATGAACAACTCAAATCTTTCTCTCAAGAGATAGTGTCTCCACATCTTCAACGCGAAGACGATCGCTGCCAATTCCAAATCTTGGGTAGGGTATCTTCTCTCGTGCGGTTTCAATTGCCGACTTGCATAAGCTACAACCCTACTGCCTTGCATTAATACAGCACCCAGTCCGGTACCACAGGCATCCGTGTATACCGTCATCTCTTCATTCCCCTTAGGAATGACTAACACTGGTGCGCTTGTCAACTTGTCCTTTAGACTCTTGATTGCATTCTCGCACCTTTCATTCCAGACAAAAGCTTGATTCTTCTTGGTCAACTGGGTCAATGGTGCTGCTATCTTGGAGAAACCTTGGATAAACTTACGATAATATCCAGCTAACCCCAAGAAACTTATTACATCCGTTGCATTCTTGGGCGTAGGCCTATCCTGTACCATAGCCACCTTCGCCGGGTCCACGGCAATACCATTCTCTGATACAACATGGCCCAAGAACCTCACTTCCCTTTTACAGAAGTGACACTTAGAAAACTTTGCTTTCAATTGGTGTTTTCTCAACACCTCCATCACCATTTTTAAATGTTCCTTGTGTTCTTCCTCTGTCCTTGAATAGACCAAAATATCATCAACGAACACAAGGACAAACTTATTCAACTGATCTCTGAATACCCTATTCATAAGATCCACAAAATATGCAGGGGCATTGGTCAGCCCGAATGGCATGACCAACCACTCATAAAATCCAGACGGCGTTCGAAATGACGTTTTAGCTATACTCTTAGCTTCCACTCTAAGCTGATGAAAACCTGTCGCGAGATCCAACTGAGAAAATACTCTCGCGCCACTCAACTGATCGAACAAATCATCTATCCGCGGTAGAGGATACTTGTTCTTCCTCGTCACTTTATTCAACTCGCGGTAGTCTACACACAAACGAAGGGAACCATCCGCCTTGGTAGCAAACACAACTGGTGCTCCCCATTCAGAAACACTCCTTCTGATAAATCCCTTCTTCAAAAGATCGCTGACTTGCACCTCGAGCTCTCGCTGCTCTCTTGGTGCCATAGGACGAAGTGGCATCACTATAGGTCTGGCATCTTTCACCAAATCAATACGGAACTCAAACTCTCGGTGTGGTGGAAGCCCGGTCACTTCTTCGAAAACATCCGGATACTGGCCAACCATGGGCAAACCTAACAACTCACTATGCGGAATGTCGAGGGAGTTTAGAAAACTATCCAATACCCCTTCACTGGGTAGACCACCAAACACTATCCTCCGCCCATCATCTGCTCTAGCTGTCACCAAAAAGCCCTCACAGTCTACCACCACCCCGTATCTTCGGAGCCAATCTACTCCCAAAATAATGCCGAACCCAATAAAGCCCAAAACAAAGTAATCACAAACAAACATGCATCCATGACTCGATAAGACCACATTATGACAAATCATGCTAAGGCTAGTCGAACCACCAATCGGGTTCGTCACTATTAAAGGTCTATCGACAATCTCGGGCTCCAATCCCAACCTATCTACCAGGTCACTGGATATGAAAGAACTGGAAGCTCCGGTATCAAAAAAACTCTAACAAGAACATCATAAACAGAAAGCATACCTTGAATGACGACATTCTTTCCCTTCTCCGCCGCAGTTGGGGCATTCGACGAAGAAGGAATAGCATTAAGGGCGTAGGCTTTCACCATTTGCCTTTTTTTGGGGGGTTGCGGACACTTGTCCTTGTGATGTCCCATTTGGCCACAGTTGAAGCACTTCCTATCCGCTGGCTTGGCCCGACAATTACTAGCATAATGGCCCTTCTTACCACAGCTGAAGCACTCAACATCTTGCTTATTCCTTTTCTTCTGGCCATCCTTAGTCTGACTCTGCTTTCTCTTATTCTGGGAACCACCCTTGCCTCCACCACTTGCTTGTGGCTTTGGCTCATCTGCGGATGCAACCTCAGTCTTCGACTTAGGGTAGAGACTTTCTGATCTCAATGCTTTCCCCACAATCGATTCAAACGTCTCATCGATGTGGTTAATAAGCCTTTCCCCTAAGTACTGATCCAAACCAGTTATGAATTTCTCATTCTTCTTCTCGGCAGTATCAATAAGAGATAACCCATATTTTGACAAAGTGTCGAATTCAGCAATATACTCCGAGATAGCTCTGCCATTCTGCTTGAGCTCCAAGAATTTCTTAAACAGCACGGACTTCTGAGCAGCTGGAATTAACTTCTCGCTAAAGCGAGCCTTAAACTGCTCCTAAGTAATCTGATCTTCGGGAGTAGCTGCCTTTATAGCATTCCACCAATTCATTGCCCGCCCTTGCAGCTGACGGGATGCTAGCTTTCTCTTCATCGCATCCTCGATACGCAAATCCTCGAAGATACGTTCGCAACTATCCAACCGATCTTGAACATCCGTGGCCGACTCCGTTCCGTGAAACGGCTTCCCACCAAGGCTAGTATAATCCTTATTTAGCTTGGCGAAGTCGACCCTCGGCGCCTGCACTATTGGACCACCACCATTTCCACCGTTGGGAGCTTCTCTCTGTACATCCCTAAGCATCTCTCTCATGAGGTCAGTAAACATCGTCCTCATGTCAGCAACATTCCCATTATTGGCCCCTCTACCGGTACCTCTAACATATCGGCTCATCGTCAATCTGAAAAAGGAAACGATTAACGACCCCATAGTGGTGCTAGTGCAGCACGACTTCATTCTTATACTACTAATAGTATATATATATATAGCTTTTAAAAACCAAAATAATCACAAATACGCTCTCTCGTATACGTATATTATCTCTCCCTGATAACTTCATTAGGTTAACTACGCAACCTAGAGCTCTGATACCAAGTGTGACGGCCCGCCCGCACCAACCTGCATTTCCTCCGAAAGTGCGCTGTACACATGCCCGACTAGCACGGGACGGTCGTTAGAAGGAAGGAAAGAAGAGAATTAACTAACAAGAAACCTGTAGAATGTCTCACAGCGCATGGAGTAAAATATAATAATAATAACATACTTGACATAAAACAGGTGAGACAGTGCATAAGCTGATAACTAAAATCATCATCAACATCAGAGCAGCGGAAATCCAAATACAACTTATTACAACTTTTCAAATTTACTGTCTCTAAACAAAAGAAAGCTAAAGTTGAAGATGCACCACTAATGCCCAAGAAGTGATTTTCAACAACACAGGGAGAATACTATATATATATATATATTACGTGGAAGCCTCCTGCTCGTCTCCAGATCATCTACCCGTGCATCACCAGCTAACTTGTCTCTAGTCTACTCGTGTGAGCACCCAGAGTAATAAGAGGAGACATAAAACTCTGGGTCAGACATAAAGCCAGGTATGAGAGATAAGCATCTAAACAGAACAATAACAGGTATACTAAATCATACCTGAACCTGGACCTGCAACCAAAGAGTTAGTACCACATACCGTACAATACTCTAAGGTGCCATAATAAATAGTGTAAGAATACGGGGGTGGGGTATGCATGTCATAATGATAGCAAACAAATCAACCATAGCAACCATCCTCACATCTCTCACTCAGTGCATAAAGCATACGATGTCCACCACTGTCAATCACTAGACCCATCGAAGTAGTGATGGATTTTGACTTGTACAACTACTGCTACTACCAAGCTTACCACATGGAGTCATGACCAAATCTTTACAAATGACCCCACTTCATTGGTTTATAGCCCTTTAGTCGTACCTAGGCCATTTCAGCCCTGAATCCGTTCATATGCTTCCCATACATAGTGATCCAAAGTCATAAACATCGACTGCCCCTGGGCACACGTCCCGCAGCAAAGCCCAACTCATGAAGTGAACTCATTGGTTCCCAACTGGATCTTTAGCTATAACTTCCCATATTGGACTACCTTTGCATCTAGGGTTATTGGTCAATACTGGGTCGGGTCGGGTTCTCCTTCTAGCCATTGGTTTGGGTCGGATCCTCTACTTCGGGTTGGTTCGTAGTCTTCTTCTATAGCGGTTCGGTTTGGGTCCACAGCGTCGCATCGGTTCGGGTCGGATATTCCACTTCGGGTCGGGTCGGGTGTCCTCCTCTGGGTCGGGTCGGGTGCCATCTCCCATCCAGTCCGTGCTTCCACTCCGATCCTCTCCCTCGTTCCTTCATTTTCTCCGATCCGATTCTTCGCCTTACTTCAGTCCGAGCCCCTCATCCTTTAATCGATCCGATCCGAGTCCTTCGTCCTTAAGTCGATCCGATCTCTCCTCCTTTATCCGATCCGATCCCAGTTCAATTAGCGTGACCTTCCTTTTTGCCAGTTGTCTCAAGTGTCAAGTTCCGATCCGATCAGATCCCTTGCCCAGTTCAACTCATCCGATCCGAGCCTCCATATCCGATCCGGTCCAGAACCTGCACTTTTTCTACAACTCTTCCAACAAGTAATTTACGCCATTCGACGACGTTTTTGACAAATCTAACACTTCTAATCAATCATAAAACACACCATAGAGTCATAGCAACATGTAATAACAACCACAAATAGTAAAACAACAATTCAAATGAATCAAAATGGATCAAAAGTGGCTAAAACCTCACATTTTCCCATAATCCCTCTTAATCATGTTTAAGCACATACTTAGTAAAACTTAATCAAATCGTCTAAATTTTCTAACAGAGGCATAAAATATTATTTAAGAATTTCTAAACATTTTTCCAGAATTTATTAGTGTATAAATTCGCTAGTCTTCACTAATTACCCTTAATTAATTGTAATTAGTGTCAAAACTATGCAAATCACTCACCTTTGCCACAAAATAGAACACCAAATCTGAAATACTCTTTGTTTGGGTCGAATTCCTATGTATAGCAGCAGCTCCAACCTTGCTCTGTTGCTATTTGGCCTTGTTTTGATGTAGTTTAGACTTAATCTTCACTAAAAATGTGTTTTGGAGTGGTTTTAGAGGATGGAAGCCATTATTAATGTCTCAAGAAGGTTTGTGGCGGCTCAAAACTGAAATGAGAGTGATTTCCTAACCCTAATCAGCCCTCCTATGCCTCTAAACCCGAAATTCCCCTCTGGGCCTAGCTGCTAATCACTCGGTTAAGCCCAATTAGCTAAAATTAACCCTCTAAATCTTCATTCAGCCATATCTCCCAAACGGTAAGTCCGTTTGGCTATTGTGACCACTCTACGGAAAGAAAAACCATCATCCAGAGCCAATGGAAGTGGTTTCAGGTCATAATTCCTTTCCAGTCAAAAGTTATGGCCAAAACAGTACCAACTAGGGGTAAAATGGTCATTAAAAAATCGGGAAAAATCATGAACATGGGAAATGACCCCAATAGCCGTCTCCCAAAGTTACATGACCATACGACTTTGTATGTGAAAGAAATAAATATTCTACGGTCCTATGATGCGTAGAATACGGGTTGTTATAAAGATGGTTAGAATTCTTGGCTTCCTACGATTTCGATATCGCGTATACACCAGGAAAGGGCAATGCAGTTGCTGATGCATTGAGTAGAAGACATGCCAGTTTAGGGGCTATGTTTCTTGAGTGGAAGCAACTGGAGTACATCGCTGGGTATGATTTCAGATGAAAGTGCGAATTGGATCCATAGATATTAGCATGTTTGATGATCAGACCCACTTTGACTGAGTGGATTGGTTCCAGCCAGAGGGACAATCCTAACTTATTGGAAGTCATCTCCAAGTTAGAGATGGGTATCGACAAGCAGATGAACAAGTATGGGATTGATCGAGATGGATGACTTAGAAAGAATGGAAGACTAGTTGTGCCCAATGTGAAAGGATTGAGAGATGAAGTGCTTAGAGAATGTTACCACTCAAAACTGACTATACACCCCTGTGGTAACAAGATGTATCAAGACATGAAGCAGACCTAATACTGGGAAGGAATGAAAAGATACGTTGGGAAGTTTATATCCAAATGCATGAATTGCCAGCTAGTTAAAGCTGAGCAAAAGAAGCCTAGTGATTTGTTGCAACCATTAGAAGTAACAGAATGGAAATGGGAACAAGTCTCAATGGATTTCATTGATGGCTTACCAAGGACTAGGTTAGGCCATGATAGCATTTGGGTGATTGTGGACCGATTGACCAAAAGTGCAAGATTTATACCCGTCAAGTCGAATAGAACAGCAGCTAAATTAGTTGAGCTATATATGAAATGAGTAGTAAGGTTTCATGGAGTACCTAAAAGCATTGTGAGTGACCGAGATCCTTTGTTCACTAGTGGATTTTGGAAGAGCTTACAAGAGGCGTTAATACCAGAATTACATCTCAGTACTGCGTATCATCCTCAAAGCGACGGACACACAGAGAGGGTGAATCGAGTGTTAGAAGATCTTTTGCGAGCTTCTGTATAGGATTTTAGTGGATCATGGGATGGCCATTTACATCTAGTACAGTTTTCCTATAATAACAGTTAACAATCCAGTATTGGTATGGCTCCTTTTGAAGCTTTGTATGGAAGACCGTGCAACTCACCGTCATGTTGGTTAGAAACCGATAAGAAATTTGTGCTTGGGCCAGATGTGATAAGAGAAACTTCAGATAAGATTAAGGTTATCCAACAGCGAATGAAGGCTGCTCAAGATAGGAAGAAGAGTTATGCTGATAAGAGGAGAAAATATTAAAAATTCTCCATTGGTGGCTTGGTGTTTGTCAAGATTTTTCCATTAAAGAGCGTGATTCGATTTGGCAGGAGAGGCAAGTTAGCACCAAGATTTGTTGGTCCATTCCCAGTTCTCGAGCAAATTGGGAATTTGTCATATAAAATTGAATTACCAGAGAAGATGGTGGGAGTTCATAATGTATTTCATGTTCCCAGTTAAGGAAGTTTGTGCATGAACCTAGTATGACTATTACACTGGATCAGTTAGACGATATCGAGGTTAAACCCGAGGCAGTTGGGAACCGCAGGCCTATGCGTATTGTTGGGAACAATACGAAGCAGCTTCGAAGGAAGGCAGTGAAATTAGTCAAAGTTCAGTGGGGTGGTGATGAAGAAGATTGTACTTTGGAAACAGAGGAGAACATAAGGAGGAAGTATCCAGAACTCTTTGCCTGGTAAGGTATTTATGTCGGTATAGTACTCCTTTATTAGTAAACCGCATGCTACGATAGGCTTGTTGTGTTGTTTTGTATGCTTTATTGATTTTTTAATGAGTGGTAGGCATGCGGGATCCTTTGTATGTTTTGGGTTAAAGAATTTCGGGGACGAAATTTCTTAAAGGGAGGGGGGGAGAGAATGTAACGACTCGCATTCTACGCATCGAAGGATCGTAGAATATTTATTTCTTTCACATACGAAGTCATATGGTCATGTAACATTGGGAGATGACTATTGGGGTCATTTCCCATGTTCATGATTTTTGCCGATTTTTAAAAGACCATTTTGCCCCTAACTGATCTTGTTTTGGCCATAACTTTTGATTGGAAAGGAGTTTTGATTTGAAACCACTTTCATTAGATCCGGATGATGTTTTACCTTTCCGTAGAGTGGTCATATGTGAAAAACGGACTTACCGTTTGGGAGATATGGCTGAAATAAAGTTTGGAAGATGAAAAACTACTTAACCGGGCCAAATGAGGTGATTAGTGAATGGGCCCATAACCCATTTTGGGATTAGGGTTATGGGGAGACTGAAATGAGCTAGGTTTTCATTTCATTTCTGTTTTATAGCCTCCATTTACCTCATAGAAACCCTAACAATGGCCTCCAACATCTAGAATCATCTCTAATCGCTTTCTAATCAAGTATTAGCCTAATCTACGTCAAATCAAAAGGAAATAGCACCAAAGCAAGGTTGGAGCTGCTGTTAGACAGTAGTATTCGCCTAAATCAGCGGAGTTTCAGTTTTGAAAGTTTTAATTTTTGGCTAAGGTGAGTGATTAGCACCTTTTTACACTAATTATGGCTAATTAAGGGAAATTAGTGTTAATTAGCGAATTTAAACATGATTAAATTCTGGAAAAATATTTATAAATCTCGAAATATTGTTTTAGGCCTTTGTTAGGAAATTTGGTTAATTTGGTAAAGTCTTACTAAATCTATCACTAGTTTTGCTTAAACATGTTTAAGGGAAAATATGGGATTTTGGTTATGTTTGATTCGTTTTAACCTACCAAATTATTGTTTTGGTGTTTATGGTTAGTCCTCTATGTTGCTATGACTGTTTGGAATGATTTTTTATTGTTTAGAAAAGTTAGATTGGTCGAAAACGCCATTGAATGGCGTAAAAATGTCGTTGGACAAAGTGCAGGAAATGTGCAGAGATCGAATCGGATCGGATCCCCCGAACCCCGAACCGACCTGCTCGTGGATGGTTGCACCACATCGATCCGCTAACCGCAGGAGATATGGACCCCGACCCGAACCGCTGGAGGAAGGACACCACGATCCGAACCGATCTGGAGAAGGTGCTACGAACTGATAGGAACCCGAACCCAGGTGATGATCACGAACTGAATGAAGACCGATCCGGAGGTGACGACCAATACCCGAGATGCAAAGGTAGTCCAAATGGGAAGTTTGTAGTCAGGATCCAGTTGGGAACCAACGAGTCAACTCCATGTTGGACTTTGCTGCGGGACGTGTGCTAAGGGGTTATCGACGTCTATAGCTTTGATTCACCACCAAGACAGATGTTGGGCTACGTATCAGTGCAGTGGGGTAGTTATTACCTCATGGGGGCAGAGTGATCGTAGCAAGGCTATGAGCCAATGCAGTGGATCCATCATGACTCCATGGGGAAGAGTGGACATAGAAAAGGATTAGTGGCTATGGATCAGTGCAGTGGTGTCATTACCACTCCATGGGGTAGAGTGATCGTAGCAAGGAATTGTGTGGTCAAAGTGGTGGATATCGTATGCTTTACGCACTGAGCGAGAGATGTGAGGATGGTTGATATGTTTGATTGTTTAACATCACTATGACATGCACACCCCCTCCCCCGTATCTTTATACCTTATGTTTAGTGGCACCTTAGAGTATGGAGCGGTATTTTGTGCTAACTCTTTGGTTGCAGGTCCAGGTTCAGGTTTGGTTTAGTATACCTATTATTATTCTGTGTTGCTGCTTATCGCTCATACCAAACTTTTGTCTAACGTAGAGTTTTATGTCTCTTCTTATTACTCTTGGTGCTCTTAAACGGGCAGACTAGAGACAGGTTAGCTGGTTATGCACGAGTAACTGATCCAGAGACGAGCAGGAGGCTCCTACGTATTATCTACATATATTCTCCTTGTGTTATTGATGGTCAGTGCTTTGGGCATTAGTAGTATACCTTTCCTTTCTTTTGCTTTAGAGACAATATTTTGAAGTTGTAATAATGGTAATAGATCATAAGCTGTATTTTGGATTTCCGCTGCTATGATGATTATGGTTTAGTTTTCAGCTTATGCACTATCTCGCCTGTTTTATGTCAAGTATGTTATTATTATATTTTATTCCATGCGCTGTGAGACATTTTACAGGTTCCTTGCTAGTTCAAATTCCTTACCTTTCCTTTCTTTGGCGACCATCCCGTGTTGGTTGGACATCGGCACAGTGCACTTTCATTGAAATATCGGCTGGTGCAGGGCGGGCCGTCACACAACAGTAAAGTATGGCTCAACGTAATCATATAAAGAATTTTTAGACAAATGTATACACTTCAAAGCATGGGCACAAGGAAAACCCTTCACTTTCCATTGATTGCAACTGCAGATGCGATTTTTAAGATCTACTTTGTGCGATGTTGGAGAATGAACTTCATAAATAAATCTGCAAAATTGAAAATAAATCATATTTAAATACATAATATTATTACATAAAAAAACCCTACATTAACAATTAATCTATCTTGATGTCTTTATAATAAGCATTTTTTTCAGACATTATATATTATCACACTACAAATACATAAATCCTTAATTTTTAAGAACAAAATTAAATAATACTAAAATTATCCTATTGTCACATTTATATCCTTCAACTATTTCATGAACTAAATGAGAAAAATATTAAAAATAAAAATGCACATATCTTTTTCATAAATAATTTGCACTAAAAAATAAATCTTTGTTACATGTTTATAAAATTATTCTGAAATAAAAAACATACCTAGATGATTTAGTAACACTCCACGCAAACCCTTCCTCCTTCAATTTCAACAAAAAAGCTTCCATTTTTGGACAAAGAACACTATTCCAGTTAGCTGCTTCTTCTCTTCGATTGGACATTTGCAACATAAGCTTAATCCGAATACCATCAAGACATGCAGTAACAGGCAGACTTCTTTCATCCAAGATCCATGAATTGAAACTCTCCACTATGTTACACTATGTTACACCATATCTTTTCCCAGGGAAAAAAAATCAGCCCAATGATTATACGGCTTATCATTCAAATATTCAATAGCTTCTGCACCACCATTTTTTTTAAATTTGGCCATAGCTTTTTCAAATTTATAGGCATTTCAAGCTAAAGCACACTATTCAAGCAAATGACCTACCCAAGCACCCCTCCCACTTTTAACAATACTAGTAATATTACTTTGCATATGATGTAGACAATAAGAATGATGGCTATTTGGAAAAAAAATTAGGAATACTTAACAACAATCCCCAATGTCTATCACTTAAAAAAGTTATTGGTTTAGCAAACATACGAGCATCTTTTAAGTGGGTCAAAAACCAACTCCAGCATTCTTCATTTTCTTTAGGCACAAGAGCCATAGCAAATGAAAAAAAAACTAAAACATAAAACCAAAACATCAATAATTATACAAAATAACATATTCCAACAATACAACTTAAAATTTTAATTTGTACTATAGAACATGATAAAATTAATGAACTGCATAAAAAAGATATATTGTTATATCTTTTTCTTATATTAAATTACATAACATGATAAAGTTTTCATTTATACTACAAAACATTATAAAATTTTCATTTATACTAAAAAACATGATAAAATTAAATATCTACATAAAAAAGATATATTGTTATATCTTTTTCTTCTATTAAATTACAGAATATAATAAAATTTTCATTTATACTACAAAACATGATAAAATTAAAGAAATGCATAAAAAGATATATTGTTATATTTTTTTATTAAATTACTTAAGATGATAAAATTATCATTTATACTACAGAACATGATAAATTTAAAAAACTGCATAAGAAAAATATATTGTTATAACTTTCACTTTTATTAAATTACAAGTTCTTATTTATTGTATTTTAAAACTATAATACAAAAAGTTGATTATTAATATTTAATTATTTACTAAAAAAATTTAGTAACATTACGTACCTTAATTCCCATTTTTGCCAGTTGCAGCCATCAAAATACCACTTCGACTTTTTAAAAATGTTGCATCCAAAGAAATCATAGGTCGACAATACCTAAATCCAAATATACAAGCCTCGTAGCAAACAAAAACTCTCTCGAATTGGTTAGTCTCTTCATCCACATCCATACTTGTATATCCTTTCGGATTATATTTCTCAGTAGTCTTCATATACCATACTAAATCATTGTATGATTTTTTCTCATCACCATATATCATTAATAGCCAATTTTCTACCCTTATAAGCATAATAATAACTCAAATCCACATCATAATCTCTCCTAAAACTTTTCACAATATCCCTAGTCTTCCTTTTCGGCTCATCACGTATTTGATTAGCGATTAATATTTTTACAAGATCACTGGAAATAACCATACTACTAGCTGATTTAAATGCACCTCCACATGTATGACTTAGCTGCATATTTTTAACAATCAACTTACCAAATTGCTTCAATTGCAAGAAGCATGAATCCTAAATGAGCAACCATTTATAGCACATTGAACTGTAACCCGCTTGTAACGACCCGGAATTTTAGGGCCAATTTAAAATTTTAATTTTAGGAATTTTAATGGATTTTAATGTTTAAAATAATTTATTTTAACTAATAACGACAAAAAATTTATTTTAAAACGAATAAATTTAATATATTTTAATTATAAAAGTAGTTTATAACAGTGCTGCAGTTTGAAATTTTGAATTTGAACTTTGACTGAATGTACAAGATTCATTTTAAATCAGAATTGAACGAAACAAGAAATATTCAAATCTGTTCAATCACATCTTTCTAGCGAATCTGAAAAACTGAAATTTCACTTTATAAATCAAAAGTTATGTCCAGTTTAAAATTTAGAAAAGTCGCTGTAGAATTTATATATATTATAATTAAATATATTGGCCTTGAAAATAGTCATCTTTCAAACGACCTCGATTGTAATGACCCGGTATTTTCACGGATCACTAACACAGATTTGATTGATAGTGAGTACGTATTTTCAAATACGATTTAAAATTTAAACTTTGAAATTTCAGAACTTGTTAACATATGTATAATAGCATTTATATGTGCAGCATTTATCAGAACCTATTTTTAATACATTCAGATATAATAGCATGATTTAATAGCATTTGTCTAATTTTATTTTTCACAGGTATATATGATAGCAAATTTTTAAGAGTGTTGTTTAAAAATCATTTTTATGTATGAAAAATAACACTTATTTTAAAATGCCATTTTTCTTTAGAAAATACTTGTTCATATTTTTCAAAAGATTGTTTTAGCAAACTCCTTGCTTTTAAACATGATAAACTACCTTGCCTAAAGCATAATTTAAACATGTTTTATTCTCAAACCATAATGAAAGGAAATATTTAAATTTTTGTATGCATTTAAATTTGAAAACATGTATAGTCTCATTTTTTTCAAGTTCATGATCTCCTAGATGTGATTGCATATAAAATCTTATGAAAATCATTTGCATTTATATACTTTGAAACAAGAACTTGTATGGTCAAATCCCCCTGAAAAACCATACTTTCATCACATACACCATAGTTGAAATAAAATCTCATGAACATTTATTTAAAATTCTATATGCATGTATTGTCAAATTCCTTTTCACATCATGATCTTATCACCATAGATCCTTCTAGCAAATTAAAATCTCAAGTAAATTATTTGCATTAAAACTAGGATATGAATTATCAAATTCTACTTCACGATCCCATTCATGATCACATACATGATAGAATCATTTTCAGATTTTGCAATCCCTTTCTTTCCTTTCAAATTAATTTCTGAAAATACAATTTCTTGCTCATTTTTCAAGACATTAGCTTATTTGTCACATAAACTCATACATAAAAAGATTACCGTATCATGTATTGATATCATCATCTTATCTACACTAGTAGGTTTCATATCATAGATATTTCTAAGGATTTTTCTTTGTATTTTCATCTCATAATATAGATTCTATTGTACAAGATTTTCAGATTTTACCCATCCTTGCAAGGCAAGTTTGCATTTTGTTATAGATTCTTGTAAATTCAAATATTGACATGTGAAAGTATGGTTTGAAAGCTCAATATTTCTAAGCATTTTTAGTACATAAAATGATCTCGATATCTTGTTTAAACCAAGGAAAAGCATTGGTATGAAGAGGGTTGTACCTAGCACATTTAATGTGATGGTTCATGGTTCACCAATGGGGAGAGATTTAGTACATTGCTTAGGGGAGTTTTAGGTAGTATCTAGGCTGAAACACCATGTGCATTTGAGGATAGAATGTAAGATTTTGAGAGAGAGCAAAACAGTTTTAGTATGGTCTTTCATATGTCAATTTAAAAAGCTGTTTTGTTATTTCACATCACACATTGAATGCACTTATACTTTATTCATTTTCTACAGCTATATAAGGACCAACACATGCACTCATCTCACAAAACACAAACACACAGCAAGTTCAAGGTTTTAGCAAAGATGAAGCAAGGATTTTTGGAGCTTTTAAAGTGAGTAAAACTGTTTTTTTTTTGTTTTAGATTTCCTGCAGTTTTTGCTGTTTGAACTGTGAATAAACATTCCTAGTCATTTGCTATTATATATGTCAACCCTCTGTTAGTTGTTATAACATGAGGTAAATATATGCATGTATACCCGTTTGGATGGATAATATTAGTTAAAAAAGTATTTGTACCCAACTGAAAGTGAAATAGCATAAAAAACAATGGCAAAATGCCTTGAATTAAAGTTTGGAACCAATAGCAACTATGGAAACCTGAAACTGAAACTTGTGAGTAAACTGTTGTTTTAATCCACCAATTTTGTATGATATATACTTGCACTATGTGTAGTAATCAATTCACATACTCATATCAGTTGAACAAAAACTGAAACTGTATATATATTAATAAATCCTTTTATCCATCTTGTACTGATTTGTATGCATAATGTTGTAGACTGATATGTATGTTTAAATGTGCTTAAGAATGTCATATTGAAACTATCTAATTTTCAGTAAGATTGAAATGGGTGCAAGTGTGCAACTCTGGGATGAAAACAGATGCTTGTAAACAAATATAAACTAGGCTCTGTTCTGTTGCGATTATCCGACGCCTAGCCTCTGAATTTAGATCTAAAATTTATACCAAGGTTTAAAGACAGCATTCAACACCAGAGAAGTTTAAAAAGGGTCTGAAGTTTATTGCAAAAACAGTTTCATCTATCTATAAAATATATATATATATATATTTCCATATATTTACACTGTACGATAAAAGGGTATAAAACCAGATTCTTCAACCAATTAAATTTCGGATTCACGCACTCGAACGTTTCCAATACACACTTACTTTTCATCCCTTGTTGTTGTGTTTCTAGAACAAAAGAACATGGATCATTTAGGGAGTCATTTATGTTTAATGCGGATACATAGGGATCATGTAGGCATTACAGGATGGAGATAAGACTCACTAAGGTGTAGCCGTGTAGTATTCAGACAAAGGAATCGAGTGCAGTAGAATTGGGCGAGGAGGTCTGGTCATGAATCGACTTCATACCGATGAAGTTTGGACGGAACTAATGCTATGTGGTGGCATCAGTGAGTAGTCAAGTGGACGGTTGAAGCATCGGAATTCAATGTTGATGTCCGAAGCCAAAATTAAGAGTAAAGTTTGGATCAGACGACAATTACACGTATGCGGAAGGTGTTGGCACCGATGCCCGGTGGCTCGGGAGCTGGTGCATGTGCACACTGCACATGTACATATGGAAGGAACTGGGATGGTAAAGAAGTGAAGAGGAAATTGGATCAAAGGAGCAGGAAGGTTGGTCCGCAAAGCATTTGAGAAGTGGTGTGTTGGTCAGTCACTAGTGAGGATGGAAGGAGTGATGGATGATAGCTCACGACGGGAAGAAGATGGAGCATTGAAGGGGTATACAAGAAAGGGCGGAGGGATTAAAGTAAGGACATGAAGCAAGTAGAAAATAATGTGAATTTG
Source organism: Allium sativum (assembly GCA_030737875.1). Classification (NCBI taxonomy): domain Eukaryota; kingdom Viridiplantae; phylum Streptophyta; class Magnoliopsida; order Asparagales; family Amaryllidaceae; genus Allium; species Allium sativum. The sequence continues at coordinate 312,544,590 of CM060922.1, read as the reverse complement.
AGGGTATGTGTTATAGCAGGTTTCGGAATTTTCAATTATCAACAGGAAATGGTATTGTTTTCTATAGATCATGAAGACCACGTGGCAACCGTAGGGAGGTAAAGGAGTATGTGGACCTAAGAGTGTGTGAGTTTCTGAAGTATGGTCACATGTGAATGTGTGAAGTATTTATTAACAAAAATAAAGAGCATGGTGGGCTTGCAAAGAAAAAGGGCGTGGTCCTTAATGCTTTAGAGTGCATGGGTTTGGGCCACGCGTTGTATTAAATAAAATAATCATGGAGAGGCCGGTAGATAGACAGTGAATTAAGGAAATAGAATAGGAACGTTTTGCCTTGTTAACCATTAAACATTTTAAATAGGAACGTTTTGTTTATTTTAAAACATAGTGTACCGATAGAAGGTGATACAGATTGACTAATTTTCACAGCTTGTTCACGAAGGATTTCCAAAGGCGCAGCACATAGAAGTTAGATCAGACGTTGTAAGGACCCGTAACTTCCCCGTTAAGGAAAGAGCGGATACTTTGAGAACAATACACAAATGAACGCAGACGGAAGAACATTTCATTGTTATTACAACAATTCCATCAGATACAAGAATATACAGAGTATAATTGAATAAATTACATTCGATAAATATCAGAGATTACAATAAATTACATAGCAGCGGAAAATAATACAAAGCACAACTGAAGGAGATATACGGATACGGAGCTTTCCGGATATCATTCCAGCTGTAAACCAGGATCCTGTGAATATAAATTTGCAAAACCAAAACTACTAGCTGCCCATGTCGAAAATAAGGGCACCCAAAGTTTAGGTTAAAACAATAAACTCCAGGTCAGTCATGTGACTGGTGTGAGAACTAAAACAGTTATTTAAAACTTTACTTTAAAAGAGAGTAATTCAAGGGACCACGCCGTATAACACGGAACGGATTTCCTCCCAAGAATACCAGTGCATAGAATAAACAGCGCAATGCTTTTTCGAAAAATGAAGCTATTATAAGACCCAGGTCCCATCACACAATGCAACGCAAGCCGGAGGATAGGGTTTTACCTTATAACCGCCAAACATGCTTGGTACGTTTAAAACAAATCATTTGATACTATAATAAGTGTATAGTGTCAAAACAATTTCAATCATAAATATAAATCATAGGCGGCATGAATGTCCCATACCACTATGTCGCCATACTAGTTCTACAATTAAAACCGAATTACACGTATTGGAAATTGGATTTCCGTCATGAGTCGAAGCAAGGGGCAAGCTCCTCTCCGCGTTCGAGACACTCTAGCAAATGCCTCAGGACTACACACTCTGGGCAATCCTGGATCCTCCAAGGCCAGTCCTCACTTACGTTAGAGGATTAGTTATTCCTGAACACACGTTTCCCGGTCCTTACAGACCTATAATCGAGGCGCCTCGCATTCCAACAACCACATAGGTGAAAAGTATATAAATGTCAGGGCTAGTAAGTCACTGACACCACCATAGCTAGAAAGAAACGTCATGCACTCCTTGGGTCCTTATCCCGTTTTTGACTCATATCGAGGTGTGAGGCTCGCGAATTCACGTTATACACAAAGCTGCCAAGTAGGCCGTGCTTTGATCATCAACCACAAGACTTTGCTTTTCAACAGAAGCCTTGATCGTTGCATCTCAGCGTGCCACACAGGCAATTCATGCCATGCGATTGATATCTATCGATATATAACCTCTAAGCTCGTACGTCTCAGAGAAGGGCGTTAAGCAAGAGAATAAATTCTCTGCCGCCAAACAGATATATATTTAACAGAAATCAATCAACACAGAATAAAATCCAATGTCAGACACACAATCCATTTACAAGTTCGTTCTGGGTCTGAACGAAACCGGAGGCACTTTCCTCGCATATCCATCCATCTCCAAGTACGTCTGGACGACCACCAACTATTTCCATGCTCTTGGGTGTACAGCCCAATCAGGATCGTCAGTAATTATCCAAGCGATGTGAAGACTTCCGGTCTTCAACCACCGTCTTCATCTTCGACTTATCGCCGAATCGGTTATTCAGAATGGGTATAAACCCGGCCTTTCCGAACAACCCGCGTATATTAAAAACAAATGTTACACAAACTCAACATACCCCTCGTTCCAATTTAGAATATTCTTTTATTCATAAAATCACATTCTTAGGGAAAGGTTCCCATTAATTTTATCCAAGATAAATTCTTTGAAATTTATCCTTTAATCTTCCTTTGGATGACATTTCAAACCAAATTATGGTTTTCTAAACTAGTCGAGATTAGCGAACCACAACGAAGTAATTATTTATTTTACTTCCCAATCCCAACCTATTCATCCCATGAAGCAAAACTGGTAATACTCCATATTTAACACCACAGTGTTGTCGGTAAAATTAATTACCATTTCACGTTCAAATCTAATTATCGCTTCGGAGCAAAACTGGTGATACTCCATTCTCGCTCATTTTCCAAATTTGATAATTTAAATTATCAATTCACATTTCAATCTAATTGCAGGTTCATCAAGACTCCCTTTACTGGGTTAAAGAACTAATGTCATTTAAAACAAAGTTCACGATAAACCCAAATCACATTCTATTTATCGTCGGGTTAAAGAACTAGTGTTATTTAAAACACCGTTCACGATAAACCCACAAATCAATTCTAATTCAATTCAAATAAAATATATTAGGAATTCCAATTATTTAAAACCCCTTTTTAAATCTAATTTATTTATTTAAAAATAATTGGGTTTTAAATTTATTTCAAACTAGTTCATTTCGATAGAAATCTATTTTTATCCTTTCAAATATGTAGTTTTTCATCCCAATTTTTCCCAAATCATTTCTTATGATTTTACAAAAATTATTACTATTTTTAATAATTTTATCAAGGCCCGTACAGTCGATTTCCATCAACGGCCATCGAACTGCACTTACAGCGACCTTTTTCAAATTTGATTTGGACGTATCTCCAAATCCAACCATTAGATTTCAAATTTCTAATATTCGTTAGAAAGCTCTTTTCGATACGAACCCAACGGTTCCGGTTTTAGGAGAATCCGACGGTCGGATCCCCCGTAATGTCCGTTTGAAATAAATGGTCGAAATTCGCGAACTGCCGCGGCGCGGCGCGTTCTATTCAGGCCATTATATTATATATATAATATATATAATATATATTTCGTCGATTACTATTCAAATTCGTTATATATTCAATTGAAATCAAATTCGTTTTATTCAATTCATTTGGAAATCGCTTTATATTCAATTCATTTCGAAATCGTTTTATATTCAATTCATTTCGAAATCGCTTTATGTTCAATTCATTTCGAAATCGCCTTATATTCAATTCATTTCGAAATCACTTTATATTCAATTCATTTCGAAATCGCCTTATATTCAATTCATTTCGAAATCACTTTATATTCAATTCATTTCGAAATCGTTTTATATTCAATTCATTTCGAAATCGTTTTATATTCAATTCATTTCGAAATCACTTTTCAATTCATTTCGAAATCACTTTTCAATTCATTTCGAAATCGCTTTCTATTCGATTCAATTCAAATTCGTTTTCTATTCAATTCATTTCAAATTCTTTTTCTATTCAATTCATTTCAAAATGAATAAAATCGATATAAATATCGTTCGCGTCAAAATAGCGCATCTCTAATCAATACGGCTTTATATATTTCAATAATTCCTTTATTTTATTCAACAAATGAATATTTATTTTTGTCAACCCACGACTAATCTCAACGAATGAGTACTGTCCACGTGTGACTATTTTTGTTAAAATATTTCGTTCAACACATGACTAATCTCAACGGATGAGTACAGTCGACACATGAACCTTTATTTTATAATATAAATATGTAAATTTTATTGTTAAAATATTTCGTTCAACACATGACTAATCTCAACGGATGAGTACAGTCAACACATGAACCTTTATATTATAATATTCTTTATTTTCTAAATTGGAATGAGACCCAATCAATCACCATATAATGTTAATTATATGGATTTTCATACATCACACGTATATAATAGCATTGAAAAATATTCAACCATCAACCAAAGTGCACTACACTGTATAAGCACCGAATATAGATATCTAACGCTTATAACAGCCTGTCAATCAATCGATCGACACATTTAATCAATCAGGATGAGTGAACTTCAAATTTCATCCTAACACCCGTGTGGGGTTTCAAACAATCAAACGCATATTTTATTTGTGCAGTTGGGCGATGTGTAAAATTTATCGACCCAATCAATGTCAGTCAAATCAGTGTACATAAACAAACCATCCGGTTTGTAAATGAATATTTTATTTTATTCACTTCACGTTAAAAATTATATTTTTAACGATAAAATATTTTATTTCAACACATGAATTTCTATTCAGTTCATTTACACAATGAAAATGATATTTTTATTTTTCTAACATATTTTAGAAAATTTCGGCGGCATAACGGCACGATACTAGAAACGGGACGAGGCCTAGCCTTATCCCCGGTCTAGTGAAGGCCCACGCCATTCACACATCTATCAAATCCATTCATTTCATCAAACAGTTCAATTCAAACCAAATAAACTAACCAACAACACATCCAAACAATTTAACAAACAAGCCATCCATGGTCTGTGGATGACGGGTGTCGGGTGTTACTAAACACCGTCTGCATCCTAGTATATATATATATAACTAAAAATGAAATTGAAAGGTGAGAAATTCTCACCGATAGCTATCCCATCATCTTGACTCTTCTTTTGTTGAAATCTTCGCCATTCTCGCCCTTTTTATCACCTTCGTTTCCCGTATTCTCTACAAATGTAAAAATTGAATTTTTACTTCGCTATTCAATATATAAAAATTGAATTTTTACTTCGCTATTCAATATATAAAAATCGAATTTTTACTTCGCTATTCAATATATAAAAATCGAATTTTTTACTTCGCTATTCAATATATAAAAATCGAATTTTTACTTCGCTACTATATAGATAAAAATTATATTTTCACAACGATGTTCATATAGTAAAGATTATATTTTTATCACGCCATTCTTCATATAAAGATTTCGCCTTTTCCAAAAATAAATATTTCGCCTTTTCCAAAAATAAATATTTCGCCTTTTCAAATATAAAGATTTCGCCTTTTCAAATATAAAGATTTCGCCTTTTCCAAAAATAAATATTTTGCCTTTTCAAATATAAAGATTTCGCCTTTTCAAATATAAAGATTTCGCCTTTTCCAAAAATAAATATTTCGCCTTTTCAAATATAAAGATTTCGCCTTTTCAAATATATCATTATAAAAATCACATTTTTATTTTTCTACACATATAAAGATGGTATTTCTAATATTCCTATCATGTAAAAATTATATTTTTACTTCTCTACATAAACAAAAATCATATTTTTACATCTTCTATATAGTAAAGATTATATTTTTAATACTTTAAAATTTCTAACTATAAAAATCGTAGCTTTATATTAAAACTATAACTTTACATTATAAAATATCTCATCTTTTCCTTTTAAAAGATCTCAACTTTATACGTATAAAACATATGATCTAAATTTTCCCTATAACAAAAATCATAGCCTTTTCTCTATATTTTCACATTCAAAGATTTCATATTTTTAAATAACCAAAGATCCTCTTTTTAAAATAGAAAAAAACAGTTTTTTCCTATGATTTAAAATAAATAATAAACAAAAGAACTTACTGCTTCGAAGGAGGAGGGCTCACTGGTCAACCGGAGGCGGAAAGGAGGGGCGCTGTACGTTGCTGAGGGGGGGCATCGGCGCTCGGCGAGGCTGACCAGAGGTGGGTTCCGCGACTTGAGGGGAGACCAGAGTTGGAGGCGCGTGGTGATGGACGAGGTGGGCAATCGCCTGTGTGGCGACGGAGGGACCAATCGGGGCTAGGGCCAATCGATTTAGGGCTGAGGGTCTCGGGGTTTCCACGTTCGAGGGAGGGGAAAGAGAGGGAGGAGGTGCGGCTAGGGGAGGAGGCGCGCGACGTTGGCTGGTCGGAGGTGGAGTTCGTCGTTGGCGGCTCTGGGGTTTTTTTTTTTTTTTATTTCTGTAATGAACGAAAATGAGAGAAGGGGGGCAGCAGTTTATAAGGTAAGGAGAGAGGATAGATATTTTTAGTTTATTTAATTATTTTATTTTGCAAAGAGTTGACTTTTACATACGACCTCGAAACGAGGCCCACCGCATGCCGCCCATAGCGTTTTACCCCCATTTCAAACACAATGGGATATGTATCGTAAGCCGATTCGATCGTTTCGATCAGTTTTCGTCAAAACCAACATATAACTCTATATATTGAATTTGAACGCGCATTTCAATTTACCGAGGTCACATACGAACTCTATAAATTCCGGAAAAATATTTTCTAGCTTCGTATTGACGATACGGTCCTAACAAAACTAGCTTCGTCGAATTCTGAGACCGTTGGAAAAATGGCCATTTTCCAGTCGATTACAATCAACTAAAACTGGTCAAACGCGTTTCCTTTTCCACGCTCACATATTGATTCGAAAAATTATGAAATTTGAAACCTAGCAATAATTTAACATCACGAACCCAACAAAAGTGGTTTCGTCGAAATCCGAGGTCGTTTGCAAAATTCCCATTTTTAAGGGCCTGAATTCCATAGCGACTATTCAGAATTTTCAACTGGACATATCTTTTGATTTCCGCTATGAAATTTTGATTTTCAGATTCGTTGGAAAGATATTACCAATTAGATCCTAATGCTTTTGGTTTCACTAAAATCCGGATTGTTTTGCACCCGGTACATTCAATTGAAGTTTGAAATCGAATTATCGAACTACCGCGCCATTTTCAATTCTATTTATAATTATATATAAATATTTATATTCTAACGACGACGTATATAATATATACGTTCGAATTATATTCCAATTAAATTTCTCATCGATTTTATTTAAAATAATCTATTTTAAATATTCAAAATTCGCTAAAATTGCCAAAATAAAAATTTTAAACTGGTTCAGATTTTCCGGGTTATTACAATCTCCCCCACTTAAAACTTTTCATCCCCGAAAAGGAACAAAGTCGAAAGTGGTTTGATCAATTAACTCTATGCTCGATCTGGCTTCCATTCTCCAACTTTTCAGTTTCTGAGAATTTTCAAAATTTCAAAAATTTGGCTAACACCCTAAATTTTCGAAAAATTTCGCCATAACCTCCCCTGCACCGGGAGCCACGGGAAAATCCCGAAATTGCCATACAGGCCTTCTGATCTCAAAAAGAAAAAGAAAAAGCCAAGCGGCTAGCCAATAGGCTCATAAAATCATCACCACCCAAACAAAATCAGTAAATTATAGTAAACATGTACCTATTTGTCAGACAAACAAATTTTATTCTTCGGCTCTAGCCTCCTTGCTATGACCTGTTCAATGTAAGTACATGTATATGCAAGCAAATGCGACCAAATTTCAATACAGTCCAATATTTGATTCAATTAGGCGTAATGGTTCAAAATAATCAAACAAATAAACAAACCACACAAACATCAATCAATTAGTGAATTAGAGTTTCAAATCCATAAATTTGATATATATATATATATATATATACAAAAATCATGTTTTTGATGCCAATTCACAACAATGTGTTCTAACTATATAAGTTTTGGTTCTCACACCAGTCTAATGGAAATATATAGAAATCACACCTTCGAAACACGAACACAATTTCTGATGATGATATATCAATCATCAGAATCATCTCCGGGTGTCTAGAATGTAATTCTATATCTATCCAGTATATTAAAACTTCGACTATACGTTCATGACGCGTATACGCGAAATCTATATATACTCGATTGTCCAAATTCAAAGTAAATAAATATTCAAATACGTTTAAAACGATTCAAATTTTCAAAACAAAATTGTTTTCTTTTGAAAAATATACTCTTCACACTCGTTCTAGGATACTACTGATCCTATCTCTAACGAGTCATTCTAATTGGATATTACTAATCCAATATCTGATGAATTCTTTCGTATGGTTCTAATGTGTCTTGTTCTCGAGCTCTGTAAACCAAAGCTCTGATACCAAATGTAAGGACCCGTAACTTCCCCGTTAAGGAAAGAGCGGATACTTTGAGAACAACACACAAATGAACGCAGACGGAAGAACATTTCATTGTTATTACAACAATTCCATCAGACACAAGAATATACAGAGTATAATTGAATAAATTACATTCGATAAATATAAGAGATTACAATAAATTACATAGCAGCGGAAAATAATACAAAGCACAATTGAAGGTGATATACGGATACAGAGCTTTCCGGATATCATTCCAGCTGTAAACCAGGATCCTGTGAATATAAATCTGCAAAACCAAAACTACTAGCTGCCCGTGTCGAAAATAAGGGCACCCAGAGTTTAGGTTAAAACAATAAACTCCAGGTCAGTCATGTGACTGGTGTGAGAACTAAAACAGTTATTTAAAACTTTACTTTAAAAGAGAGTAATTCAAGGGACCACGCCGTATAACACGGAACGGATTTCCTCCCAAGAATACCAGTGCATAGAATAAACAGCGCAATGCTTTTTCGAAAAATGAAGCTATTATAAGACCCAGGTCCCATCACACAATGCAACGCAAGCTGGAGGATAGGGTTTTACCTTATAACAGCCAAACATGCTTGGTACGTTTAAAACAAATCATTTGATACTATAATAAGTGTATAGTGTCAAACAATTTCAATCATAAATATAAATCATAGGCGGCATGAATGTCCCATACCACTATGTCGCCATACTAGTTCTACAATTAAAACCGAATTACACGTATTGGAAATTGGATTTCCGTCATGAGTCGAGGCAAGGGGCAAGCTCCTCTCCGCGTTCGAGAAACTCTAGCAAATGCCTCAGGACTACACACTCTGGGCAATCCTGGATCCTCCAAGGCCAGTCCTCACTTACGTTAGAGGATTAGTTATTCCTGAACACACGTTTCCCAGTCCTTACAGACCTATAATCGAGGCGCCTCGCATTCCAACAACTACATAGGTGAAAAGTATATAAATGTCAGGACTGGTAAGTCACTGACACCACCATAGCTAGAAAGAAACGTCATGCACTCCTTGGGTCCTTATCCTGTTTTTGACTCATACCGAGGTGTGAGGCTCGCGAATTCACGTTATACACAAAGCTGCCACGTAGGCCGTGCTTTGATCATCAACCACAAGACTTTGCTTTTCAACAGAAGCCTTGATCGTTGCATCTCAGCGTGCCATACAGGCAATTCATGCCATGCGATTGATATCTATCGATATATAACCTCTAAGCTCGTACGTCTCAGAGAAGGGCGTTAAGCAAGAGAATAAATTCTCCGCCGCCAAACAGATATATATTTAACAGAAATCAATCAACACAGAATAAAATCCAATGTCAGACACACAATCCATTTACAAGTTCGTTCTGGGTCTGAACGAAACCGGAGGCACTTTCCTCGCATATCCATCCATCTCCAAGTACGTCTGGATGACCACCAACTATTTCCATCCTCTTGGGTGTACAGCCCAATCAGGATCGTCAGTAATTGTCCAAACGATGTGAAGACTTCCGGTCTTCAACCACCGTCTTCATCTTCGACTTATCGTCGAATCGGTTATTCAGAATGGGTATAAACCCGGCCTTTCCGAACAACCCGCGTATATTAAAAACAAATGTTACACAAACTCAACATACGCCTCATTCCAATTCAGAATATTCTTTTATTCATAAAATCACATTCTTAGGGAAAGGTTCCCATTAATTTTATCCAAGATAAATTCTTTGAAATTTATCCTTTAATCTTCCTTTGGATGACATTTCAAACCAAATTATGGTTTTCTAAACTAGTCGAGATTAGCGAACCACAACGAAGTAATTATTTATTTTATTTCCCAATCCCAACTTATTCATCCCATGAAGCAAAACTGGTAATACTCCATATTTAACACCACAGTGTTATCGGTAAAATTAATTACCATTTCACGTTCAAATCTAATTAAAGATTTAACTATCGCTTTGAAGCAAAACTGGTGATACTCCATTCTCGCTCATTTTCCAAATTTGATAATTTAAATCATCAATTCACATTTCAATCTAATTGCAGGTTCATCAAGACTCCCTTTACTGGGTTAAAGAACTAATGTCATTTAAAACAAAGTTCACGATAAACCCAAATCACATTCTATTTATCGTCGGGTTAAAGAACTAGTGTTATTTAAAAAACCGTTCACGATAAACCCACAAATCAATTCTAATTCAATTCAAATCAAATATATTAGGAATTCTGATTATTTAAAACCCCTTTTTAAATCTAATTTATTTATTTAAAAATAATTGGGTTTTAAATTTAGTTCAAACTAGTTCATTTCGATAGAAATCTATTTTTATCTTTTCAAATATGGAGTTTTTAATCCCAATTTTTCCCAAATTATTTCTTATGATTTTACACAAATTATTACTATTTTTAATAATTTTATCAAGGCCCGTACAGTCGATTTCCATCAACGGCCATCGAACTGCCCTTACAGCGACCTTTTTCAAATTTGATTTGGACGTATCTCCAAATCCAACCGTTAGATTTAAAATTTCTAATATTCGTTAGAAAGCTCTTTTCGATACGAACCCAACGGTTCCGGTTTTAGGAGAATCCGACGGTCGGATCTCCCGTAATGTCCGTTTGAAATAAATGGTCGAAATTCGCGAACTGCCGCGGCGCGGCGCGTTCTATTCAGGCCATTATATTATATATATAATATATATAATATATATTTCGTCGATTACTATTCAAATTCGTTATATATTCAATTGAAATCAAATTCGTTTTATTCAATTCATTTGGAAATCGCTTTATATTCAATTCATTTCGAAATCGTTTTATATTCAATTCATTTCGAAATCGCTTTATATTCTATTCATTTCGAAATCGCTTTATATTCTATTCATTTCGAAATCGCTTTATATTCAATTCATTTCGAAATCGCTTTATATTCAATTCATTTCGAAATCGCTTTATATTCAATTCATTTCGAAATCGCTTTATATTCAATTCATTTCGAAATCGCTTTATATTCAATTCATTTCGAAATCGTTTTATATTCAATTCATTTCGAAATCACTTTTCAATTCATTTCGAAATCACTTTTCAATTCATTTCGAAATCGCTTTCTATTCGATTCAATTCAAATTCGTTTTCTATTCAATTCATTTCAAATTCGTTTTCTATTCAATTCATTTCAAAATGAATAAAATCGATATAAATATCGTTCGCGTCAAAATAGTGCATCTCTAATCAATACGGCTTTATATATTTCAATAATTCCTTTATTTTATTCAACAAATGAATATTTATTTTTGTCAACCCACGACTAATCTCAACGAATGAGTACTGTCCACGTGTGACTATTTTTGTTAAAATATTTCGTTCAACACATGACTAATCTCAACGGATGAGTACAGTCAACACATGAACCTTTATTTTATAATATAAAGATGTAAATTTTTTTGTTAAAATATTTCGTTCAACACATGACTAATCTCAACGGATGAGTACAGTCAACACATGAACCTTTATATTATAATATTCTTTATTTTCTAAATTGGAATGAAGCCCAATCAATCACCATATAATGTTAATTATATGGATTTTCATACATCACATGTATATAATAGCATTGAAAAATATTCAACCATCAACCAAAGTGCATTACACTGTATAAGCATCGAATATAGATATCTAACGCTTATAACAGCCTGTCAATCAATCGATCGACACATTTAATCAATCAGGACGAGTGAACTTCAAATTTCATCCTAACACCCGTGTGGGGTTTCAAACAATCAAACGCATATTTTATTTGTGCAGTTGGGCGATGTGTAAAATTTATCGACCCAATCAATGTCAGTCAAATCAGTGTACATAAACAAACCGTCCGGTTTGTAAATGAATATTTTATTTTATTCACTTCACGTTAAAAATTATATTTTTAACGATAAAATATTTTATTTCAACACATGAATTTCTATTCAGTTCATTTACACAATGAAAATGATATTTTTATTTTTCTAACATATTTTAGAAAATTTCGGCGGCATAACGGCACGATACTAGAAACGGGATGAGGCTTAGCCTTATCCCCGGTCTAGTGAAGGCCCATGCCATTCACACATCAATCAAATCCATTCATTTCATCAAACAGTTCAATTCAAACCAAATAAACTAACCAACAACACATCCAAACAATTTAACAAACAAGCCATCCATGGTCTGTGGATGACGGGTGGCGGGTGTTACTAAACACCGTCTGTATCCTAGTATATATATAACTAAAAATGAAATTGAAAGGTGAGAAAGTCTCACCGATAGCTATCCCATCATCTTGACTCTTCTTTTGTTGAAATCTTCACCATTCTCGCCCTTTTTATCACCTTCGTTTCCCGTATTCTCTACATATGTAAAAATCGAATTTTTACTTCGCTATTCAATATATAAAAATCGAATTTTTACTTCGCTATTCAATATATAAAAATCGAATTTTTACTTCGCTATTCAATATATAAAAATCGAATTTTTACTTCGCTACTATATAGATAAAAATTATATTTTCACAACGATGTTCATATAGTAAAGATTATATTTTTATCACGCCATTCTTCATATAAAGATTTCGCCTTTTCCAAAAATAAATATTTCGCCTTTTCCAAAAATAAATATTTCGCCTTTTCAAATATAAAGATTTCGCCTTTTCAAATATAAAGATTTCGCCTTTTCCAAAAATAAATATTTCGCCTTTTCAAATATAAAGATTTCGCCTTTTAAAATATATCATTATAAAAATCACATTTTTATTTTTCTACACATATAAAGATGGTATTTCTAATATTCCTATCATGTAAAAATTATATTTTTACTTCTCTACATAAACAAAAATCATATTTTTACATCTTCTATATAGTAAAGATTATATTTTTAATACTTTAAAAATTCTAACTATAAAAATCGTAGCTTTATATTAAAACTATAACTTTACATTATAAAATATCTCATCTTTTCCTTTTTAAATATCACAACTTTATACGTGTAAAACATATGATCTAAATTTTCCCTATAACAAAAATCATAGCCTTTTCTCTATATTTTCACATTCAAAGATTTCATATTTTTAAATAACCAAAGATCCTCTTTTTAAAATAGAAAAAAACAGTTTTTTCCTATGATTTAAAATAAATAATAAACAAAAGAACTTACTGCTTCGAAGGAGGAGGGCTCACTGGTCAACCGGAGGAGGAAAGGAGGGGCGCTGTACGTTGCTGAGGGGGGCATCGGCGCTCGGCGAGGCTGACCAGAGGTGGGTTCCGCGACTTGAGGGGAGACCGGAGTTGGAGGCGCGTGGTGATGGACGAGGTGGGCAATCGCCTGTGTGGCGACGGAGGGACCAATTGGGGCTAGGGCCAATCGATTTAGGGCTGAGGGGCTCGGGGTTTCCACGTTCGAGGGAGGGGAAAGAGAGGGAGGAGGTGCGGCTAGGGGAGGAGGCGCGCGACGTTGGCTGGTCGGAGGTGGAGTTCGTCGTTGGCGGCTCTGGTTTTTTTTTTGTTTTTTTAATTTCTGTAATGAACGAAAATGAGGGAGGGGGGCAGCAGTTTATAAGGTAAGGAGAGAGGATAGATATTTTTAATTTATTTAATTATTTTATTTTGCAAAGAGTTGACTTTTACATACGACCTCGAAACGAGGCCCACCGCCTGCCGCCCATAGCGTTTTACCCCCATTCCGAACACAATGGGATATGTATCATAAGCCGATTCGATCGTTTCGATCAGTTTTCGTCAAAACCAACATATAACTCTATATATTGAATTTGAACGCGCATTTCAATTTACCGAGGTCACATACGAACTCTATAAATTCCGGAAAAATATTTTCTAGCTTCGTATTGACGATACGGTCCTAACAAAACTAGTTTCGTCGAATTCTGAGACCATTGGAAAAATGGCCATTTTCCAGTCGATTAAAATCAACTGAAACTGGTCAAACGCGTTTTCCTTTTCCACGCTCACATATTGATTCGAAAAATTATGAAATTTGAAACCTAGAAATAATTTAACATCACGGACCCAACAAAAGTGGTTTCGTCGAATTCCGAGGTCGTTTGCAAAATTCCCATTTTTAAGGGCCTGAATTCCATAGCGACTATTCAGAATTTTCAACTGGACCTATCTTTTGATTTCCGCTATGAAATTTTGATTTTTCAGATTCGTTGGAAAGATATTACCAATTAGATCCTAATGCTTTTGGTTTCACTAAAATCCGGATTGTTTTGCACCCGGTACATTCAATTGAAGTATGAAATCGAATTATCGAACTACCGCGCCATTTTCAATTCTATTTATAATTACATATAAATATTTATATTCTAACGACGACGTATATAATATATACGTTCGAATTATATTCCAATTAAATTTCTCATCGATTTTATTTAAAATAATCTATTTTAAATATTCAAAATTCGCTAAAATTGCCAAAATAAAAATTTTAAACTGGTTCAGATTTTCCGGGTTATTACAGACGTGGTGTAATCATAAGGGAAAATAAATATAGTACGAAGGATATTTACAAATATATTTGTTGAAAAAAAAGAAAAAAATGATTAGCATTGAAATCTGGAATAGAGAAGGAAGATGATCAGACAAGGACAGTGGTAAACAAAGTTATACTCGGTCCAGATTAAACAAGTTATTTTATTATAAATAAATACAATAGGAAGTAAAAGACAAGGAAAAGGATTTAAAGTTGTTTTTTTAAAATAAAATGTATATGTAATATACATACGTGTGAAAAGAAATATTAGTCGATGAATATGGACCGATATAGAACCAACAAATTCTGTTTGTTCGAATTTGTTACTAGACCGATATTGAATTAGGATTTTAGAATACTGTTTCCGTCAAAGATTGAAATTTTTATATAGAAATTATAATTTAAATTAAATTATAAATTTAGTTTAAAAATGAGAGTTAGAAATGATTTTCTAACATGATATTTCAACTTTAAAGTTAACCAAGAAGTCATTCAAGAATGACGGTTCGGATATGATTTTTGACAGACGTCAAAAAGTTTAACTCATGAACTATAATTATAAGTTTTAATTTAAATTTTGAATTTATTTTCAAATGAAATATTTAAATTCAAAGCAAGGTTGGAAAACCGTATGTAACTCATATGCTAGATTTGTCGGTCTAAACTGTAGTCTTAACATCCGAATACGAGGAGCAGATCATGGACAGTTTTGTACTGTATAAGAACTGTAAACAATATTTTATCGTGTTTGGATTAAAAATAAAAGAGAAATTTTATTGACATATGATAAAAGAAGGAAAGAAGTAAATCAAGCAGAAGGAGAAAGAAAATCTAGTAAAAGAGATCAAAGTAAAAATTGACGAAACAATTCAAAGTGTAAAAGTCGTAGAAAAGATTATAGATCATCAGATTTATTCATTCATGAATAATTAGATTTAGAAATAATGATGAGTAATATTTTTCTAAAGAAAAATAAAGTAAGAATCCATTTTTAAAATGATGAACAAAACGGGAAGGGAACGGTGCGACACACACACTAAAATTGGCTGTTTTGAAAAGATGATCAATATGTCAGATATTGACCAGATAATCATGTACTGTTGGTTTGACCATAACTGTATATACAGATAAGATTATAATCTTACTAGATTTATAATTTAAAGAGAAAAATGTTCGTTAGTCATTTCAAAGAGGCCGAAATAAATATTTCACTTTGATTTGATTATACGCCGCACGTCAGAGATTGTTAAATTGAAGACGGCGAAATACAAGGACTAATTTCGAATAGTGCATTCGGTTTGTCCAAACCCAGGACAACTTGTATGGGTGAATGTCCGACAAAGTATACCTAATAGATCGCGTAAGTTGATCGCTTCAAAACTTAGTTTTGTATTGACCCATATTTCCATAACATCAGAGTTGACTATATACATCATACGTCCAACCCAAATATCACGAAAATACGAAACATTTTTTTTTAGAAGAAAAAGGTAGGTGAAGAACAGAAACAACAACACAGAATCTCACATCGCAACGGAACAAAATATAATATATTATATCTTTGAAATACAAAAGCTCAACTGTATAACATATACTTATCAGAGTACAACACTTACAACAAAACGGAACAACACTATAACTAGATAACGCTGAAGCCTCCTGCTCCAAGCTCCTTTAGATATATCTGAAAAATCCTGAACTACTTGACTGCCCGTACAAATTTAGGCACCCAAGAGTTTAGGTAGAACAAAACAAATAAACTCCGGGTCAGTCATGGGACTGGTATGAGTAAACAGTTTAAAACAGTTTCAGAAAACTAAATGATATCTCATAAGACCACGCCGTATAACACGGAACGGGTTTTTCCCTTATGAAAATCCAAACACTTGATTTAACTTTCAAAATCCCTTTTGAAAGGAACGATAGCTTTATATCAAAACTCCTTTGATATTATAATAGTGTCTAAATCAAGTAAATACAATCTAGTGGAACGTTTGCATCTCACGTTCCACATATATATACAATCAAAACCGCAAGCACGTATTGGGTAATGGATTTCCAACTATGACAAGGTATGTAACCACCTTCCGCTGGTATATCTCTAGAGGAGAATATACCGAGTTCAACAAGAACATCTTGCAACTCAGCCACACATGACCGCCCACTCATTTGGATTGAGTGTATCGAATGTATATCACCAACGGTTGGGATCAGCAACCGTTTCCCGAATGGGACAGCATCGACAATAGATTTTTAGAAATAAATGAAACTCTAGATCAGGTGATTATACACCCTAATAGGTGCGACCTACATAGCCATGCTGCCTGCCCGATTTCTGTCATTTACCGGTTGATGAGGCTAGAAGCTACGCTTTATCATCACACCAGATTCACTTCGAATGTCACATCGTCAGATCCATCGAAAATCACTAATTGATGTCTACAACAGTACATTACGTGTTAGCGAAAGAAGTTTCCTTCTCCGCTTCCACTCTTGGTACGGTTGAAGAAGTCAATGTACGTGACCTTCCTGGAAATACTCTATCAGACATTCATCCATACAACTATACAAGTCACCCAGGAACAGGATGAACTGAAGGCACTATTTCTATTAATAGAAAAAGTCCTCGCACTCTACTCCGTCTTCGATTATCTTTATATAATCTGATTCGCAATGCTACTGCCAATACAGAGTGGTTCTTCGGATAATAATCCAACCGGTCTCTCCATATTGACAACGATGGTCAAAAACTTCGATAGTCTGTGATTTAACTATCGAATAAAAACAAGTGTTTCGATAGTCGATGATTTAACTATCGAACAAAACAAGTGTTCATCCAAACATCCAACAATCAGTGAGCCTTTAATTAATATTCCATTAATTAAATCACTTCTCTATTTCTTTATCAATATTTGTTAACCAAATATTTTCAATAACCATATTGCCCTTTTCTATTATTTGGAAAATATTTCCGAATATCGCCTTCCTTTATTTTCTAAGCTTAGAAAATATCTTCTATTTCCAAGCTTACATTTATTTGGATTAAAACGGATGTTGTGTAAAACATCGGTATGACAACCCAAATACTATATTCAAATACTCTTATTCAACATTGATCTTCGAGCCTGAAATCTTACTATTTATTTGTTATTATTGAAATCAATCAAGTTGGGGTATAACTACCTTTCAGACCTTGACTGAATAACATTTATAACGTCAAACAGATAAGACTACTTACTTGAATAATCAATACCATACAACTACTTCTTCACCTTTAAACACGTATACACTTTCTCTTTCTATTCTTACTAGATTTTATTCTTATACTTCCTTTTTGATTATACTATTCTATTTCTAAGTTCGTTTTCTTATCGACTTCTATATATATCGATACGTTGATTTCTAACTATCAAACTTCTTAAAAATATTCTAACTCCTTAAATTCCCGGAAAAATTCGCCATAACCTCCTTTGTACCGGGAGCATCGGGAAAATCCCCAAACTGCCACACAGGCCTTTTCCAATCAAAAAGAAAAAGAAAAGCCAAGCGGCTAGCCGATACGGCGCATAAAACCTCATATGGAAATTAAATACGTACGTTTTTATCGGGCATTCTATTTATATACCTTCTAACACTTTATTCCAAACATGTCTCCTGTATGTTTATACCTGTCCAATCTATTTGAACTATACCAATCGTTTTAACTAAATTTGTTAAATAATTTTGTTACTTAACTCTTCAGTCTATTTCACCTTCATATTAGAACATGAAATGTTCAAATATATTTTAACTTGCATATTAACAAATTCTAATCATACTCATACTCTCGTTTCCTTATCGACTTCTTATTCAAATTCCAATTCAGTTCTATTTGAATTCTCTTTATTTAAACTTCATTTGAATTCTATTTTCAAATTCTATAGTTTAAAGTCCATTTGAATTCTATATTCAAATTTTATAGTTTAAAGTCCATTTGAATTCTATATTCAAATTCTATTTGAATTCTCTGCATTATTTATAAACAACGTTTATAACTTCACTTAAAATCCCACATTTATATATTTATAAACAAAGTTTATAAATTCAGTTCAAATCCCATATTTTCCTTTATAAACAAAGTTTATAAATTCGATTCAAATCCCATATTTTCATTTATAAACAAAGTTTATAAATTCAATACTCGTTTTATATATCTTCAAAACAAGTAAATATTTCCTATAGTTCATTAAAAATTCAAATTTTATTTATAAAAATAGAATTCACTTTTTAAATCTCAAATACCCTTTTAGGGTATTTTAAAAATCAATATTCGAAGCCCCAGTGATATTTAAACTATCAAATCAACCAATTTTCAATCATTTGATTTTTAACACATCATATATGAATATATATGAAATCAAACAAACATATAATATATTTTTGAGGAATCCAGTTGGATTCCTCCAACCTGTTTTCCTACATCCACAGACGTTAGTCAACATAGTAATACCCATCCTGCTTCGAGCCAGGATATCGCGGTATAGAAGGTCATTCACTAATCATAGCGTGGGGCGTATAGGGTAATCATCCGCTATGGTACCGCGGGCATCCGCTAATGAAAATGCGGGAATCCAACCAATCATCAACCCAATATATATATATCCTAAATAACTAATATATATTTTAAAACAATCAGACAGCATTCAAACAAGCACAGACAATTATTTTTAACTATATAAAAATAATTTCTAAATAAAAGGTGAGATTTACTCACCGTTTATTTTTCTTTTGCAACCCCTTCCAATTTTAACTCCTGATTAAGCAGCCTTCAACTACGAATTACTCGAATAACTTTATTTGGAAAAATCTCGTATACCTTTATATGATATTCCTCGGTTAATAATTATTTATGTGTATATATATAAATAGGTATTCATACCTACAACTAATGAACTTAAGCAGAACATGGTTTAAATAAATTACCTAATTTTTATAGCCTCTCTTCTCAGTCTAATGTTTATAACCCATTTCTGAAATTCCAATTTACTTTCGCAGCTACTGTCAAACTCCATTCCTCAATTCAACATCCAAAAGCAACAGATTAAACCTCAGTCACCACTTCAATACATTGTATTCACGTTCGCACTTTACCACAAAACATCCTGTACTTCCCTAAAAACCCAGCGAACTCCTCACTACCGAGATAGAGGCATTCATGCCTTTTACCGTTACCGAAGTCACAGTCGCCATCAAAAGGTCGGGTGCGTAGACCTTCCCCAAATCGATGATGCTCAAATCGATCTTCAGCGCATGGTGATGTCTGTGAGGCCTATGAGCTCCAGAAGAAGACCGCGATTACCATTCCAACCCTAATACCATGCCCAGAAATCTCGTCGATCGATTTCTACTGAAGCTAGACCCGTTCGAGTTCAAAGTCGCAATCCCCCAAATCGCGAACCCTAAATGAACCAGTCGCGAGCTTCCATTCGACATCGAGCTTCATCTTAAACTCGAACACCAGCAAACCCCGGTCCTTGATTTGAAGACGGCTCCAGGAATCGCAACTTACGATTTTGATTTGGAAAATAAAAGCTCGCGGTGACCATTTTTGATTGAAGAGGTCGGCCAATTTTCTGTTTGATTATATAATGAATCGGGGAGGGTATGTTTGTAGAGATAAGGAAGAACACGGGTATGGTTTGTTTGTGGGGATAAAGAGTGTCACGTGGATGGTTTCAGTCCACACCAAAAAGAAATTTATTTTTAAAATATTTTTATTTTATTTTAAATTAGTATCCTTTAAACTAAAATATCCAGACTCTTCTCTGAACCCAACAACTGTCAATTTTAGGGTAATACCCCTATTCCGGACACACTGGGATAGGTCACGAAGTCCGATTCGATCATTTGTGAAGATATTTATTTAAATTGATATAAATCCAATTTTAAAACAATAATTTATACGAAAATAAATTAATATTATTATTCTGATTCAAACAGAAGTCTGAACTGTTATTTATTTCAGTTTTTAAAATCTCGAACTGAATTATATTTTCGCATTACGATGATTTAATATATTCGATATTAAATTGAAATTTATTGTTAAACTGATAACTTAATATAAAATTGCATTTATATTATCCCCCCCCCCCCCCCCCAATATTTAAATCCATATTAAATATTTAAAATTAACCCATAAGGATCCGGGTTATTACAATCTTCCCCACTTAAAATAATTTCGTCCTCGAAATTGCTAAGGTAGAAAAAGTGCTACAAACCCATTTATCTTGATACTCAACATTTCAAACTTCAATACGTAACTCTCTTTCGAATAAATCCCTATTCGATAACTCCTCCCTTCGAATAACTACATTCGATAATCTCTCTTTCGAATAACTAGATTCGAAAACCTTTCTTCGAATAAGTATATTCGATTTACTCTATTTAATTTACTCTTATCAATTTACTCTATTGGATTAGCTCTTTTCACTTAACTCCTTCCGAATAAGCTATATTCGATAACTCTTTTAACTCTATTCGAATAAACTATATTCAGTTAACTCCTTTAATTATATTTGAATAATTAATATTCGATTTAACTCCATTCGCTTGACTCTAGATCGCAGCGATCACAACGGTTACGCCTGATTCCCTCAGGAAACATCCGACCGCCCTAGGCTATCTGCAGCCCTGTGAATTACGCTAGCCGTCGTACGAAATGTCAACTTATCCTGAGTAACCATGTTTGACTAACTCTATCTCAATAACTATATTCGATTAACTTTAATTGAATAACTAACATTCAATTAAATCCTAATTCGATTAACTATGTTCAATTAACTCTATCTGGTTAACTCTTAATTTGAATAACAAATATTCGATAAATTCTAATTGAATAACTAATATTCAATTAACTCTACGGATTAACCCTAACCGATTAACCCTAACTGGTTAATTCTTATCCTAATCGATTTATTCTAACTCTAATCGATTATTTCTAACTCTAATCGACTTCTCCTATTCGAATAACTCCTTTTGGATAATGTTTATTCATTTATAAAGATTTACTTTTAGTAACGGTTCTTCACTTTATAAATGTTCTCTTTAATAACGTTACTTCACTTATACAAGTGTTGTGTACCCCTTCTATTTAAAACTATCGGTGTTAAAAACCAATATCTCTTCTCTATATAAGTTCAGACTTATATATTCCATTTACCGAATGATAAATATTTAATTTTAATTTATAAACTAATCTTTTCTATTTATCTGTTAAAAACAGATTTCCATTTTCTATTCATCTTCTAAATATTCCTTTGATTAAATTCTATTTATTTAACAGATAAATATCTCATCTATAACATTCTATTTATTTTCTATAAATAAATATTTCCATTTAATCTATTTGTAAATGTTTTACATATATTTCCTTTATAATTCTATTTGTAAATGTTTTTACAAATATTTCTCCTTCTATTTGTTTGCACATAACTTCCCTTGTATTTGTGTTACAAATATATTTTCTTCATTCACACCCAATTAATATTTCATTCACATTGATTTTACTCAATTTATTCATTTCGATCCATTTAACTTACTTAAGTTAAATTTAGTTTCAATCATTCAAATTCCCATTAACTAGTTGCTAATTAACCGTTTTGCCTATTTCACCCTTTTTATTTGAATATAACTTGTTCAAATATATGTCAACTTAATTATAAACTAATCTAATTATATTTT
The DNA here is from genome assembly GCA_030737875.1 of Allium sativum. Lineage (NCBI taxonomy): Eukaryota > Viridiplantae > Streptophyta > Magnoliopsida > Asparagales > Amaryllidaceae > Allium > Allium sativum. Next base: position 312,522,219 of record CM060922.1, on the reverse strand, counting down.
CAACTCGAGTTATATATTCGATTTCGAATATAAATTCTCAATCTCTTTCACTTATCCAAAAACACAATTTCGATTCAAATTTCCTTTAACTAATTATTTTCCAATTTAGTTAATTCTATTTAACCATTTAAAATATGATTTTTGTCTTAAAAATCATTTCACTTACTTCACTGGAGTTCATATTTATTTTATATCCCCAGTCTGGATTTTTCTAGTGCCAATTCGGATTTTATTTCCTAAAAATCCTTTTATTTATTTAGTTAAACCGTTATGGTTTATAATGGTTCTGGCGCTGCTTTTCTTAAAATTTGATTTTGACATAACTCAAAATCTATACGACGAAATCCAGATTTTTCTCTTTCATTAGAAAACTATCGTTCAACCGGTCCCGACAATTCTTGTTTCAAAGAATTCCGACTTCAATTGAGTTTTGTATACTAAATTGAAGTTCGAATCGCCAATTTACGAACTGCCGCGCTACGGCGAGCTCCTTTTAATTATATTTATAAATATAAACGTTTTAACTTTGTTTATAATAAATTCAACTCCATTCTGATATATTTTTAATATATATCTAATCCATTTTTCCATTTCAACATAATATTTCCGATCTATTTCACTTCTATTATTCAAATCCTATATATTTACAATATTCAAATTCCATTTGAATTTCTTTATTCAAACTCTATATCTGAATTTCCTTTGAATTCAAATTCCATTTGAATTTTCTTCTATTCAAATTCTATTTCAATCTTTATATTTTCTTTGAATTCTAATATTCAACCTCCACTTTATATTCCTTTGAAATTCTATTTAACCAAATTCCATTTGAATTCTAATATTCAAATCTCTATTTGACTTTTCTTTATTCAAATTCATTTGAATTCCTTTGAATTCAAATTCCATTTCAATTTTTCTTATACAATTTCTATTTGAATTTTCTTTATTCAAACTCATTTGAATTCTTTTGAATTAAAATTCTATTTCACTTCTATTTGAATTATATATATATTCAAATTCCTTTATTTTACTTCTATTTGTAATCTATATTCCAATTCTCATTTCAAAATTCCTTTGAAGTTATATAAATATATACATATATTTATATCTATCTCAAATTCAAAACATTTGAATTTTCAAACAACTTGTTTCTTTTCAAACAAATTTCCATCAAAACTTTTCTAAAGCAGCAATTTATCACTTAGAAACTCGAAAATGAACACTGATGATGTTGCGACCATCATCAGAATTATTTCCCAGCTACTGAATGAGTCCAGTGCTATATTTCTTTCAAAATCCATTTAGAAAAATATTTTCCAAACTCCCAGGATTTTAAATTCTTAATTCTGGTTGGAATTCAATTTCAATTTATCACATTTGTATATTTGATTTCATATACAAATTCCATTGGTTATACATATAACTATTTCAGTTTTAATATCTTATTCGATTATAATCCTAACAATCAACTTAACTATTTTAAAACAATATCGTGTCCAATCTTCTGTTCAAGTGTTTATAAACTCCTATCGACATCGTGGCGTCCCACGATTCGATCAGAATACATAATCCACTCAACAGACTAGCCGACACAATATAAAACAGTTTTTATATCAATTAACAAATACGCGCTCTCATATATATATATACACTCAACTCATTCTAGGATACTACTGATCCTATCTCTAATGAGCACATTCCAACAAGCCTAGGTATTCGCTCAACCTAGGCTCTGATACCAACTGTAGTGACCCATATATCCATAATATTGGAGTTGACTATATACATCATACGTCCAACCCAAATATCACGAAAATACGAAACATTTTTTTTAGAAGAAAAAGGTAGGTGAAGAACAGAAACAACAACACAGAATCTCACATCGCAGCGGAACAAAATATAATATATCATATCTTTGAAATACAAAAGCTCAACTGTATGACATATACTTATCAGAGTACAACACTTACAACACAACGGAACAACACTATAACTAGATAACGCTAAAGCCTCCTGCTCCAAGCTCCTTTAGATATATCTGAAAAATCCTGAACTACTTGACTGCCCATACAAATTTAGGCACCCAAGAGTTTAGGTAGAACAAAACAAATTAACTCCAGGTCAGTCATGGGACTGGTATGAGTAAACAGTTTAAAACAGTTTCAGAAAACTAAATGATATCTCATAAGACCACGCTGTATAACACGGAACGGGTTTTTCCCTTATGAAAAACCAAACACTTGATTTAACTTTCAAAATCCCTTTTTAAAGGAACGATAGCTTTATATCAAAACTCCTTTGATATTTTAATAGTGTCTAAATCAAGTAAATACAATATAGTGGAACGTTTGCATCACACGTTCCATATATATATACAATCAAAACCGCAAGCACGTATTGGGTAATGGATTTCCAACTATGACAAGGTATGGAACCACCTTCCGCTGGTATATCTCTAGAGGAGAATACACCGAGTTCAACAAGAACATCTTGCAACTCAGCCACACATGACCGACCACTCATTTGGCTTGAGTGTGTCGAATGTATATCACAAACGGTTGGGATCAGCAACCGTTTCCCGAATGGGACAGCATCGACAATAGATTTTTAGAAATAAATGAAACTCTAGATCAGGTGATTATACACCCTAATAGGTGCGACCTACATAGCCATGCTGCCTGCCCGATTTCTGTCATTTACCGGTTGATGAGGCTAGAAGCTACGCTTTATCATCACACCAGATTCACTTCGAATGTCACATCGTCAGATCCATCGAAAATCACTAATTGATGTCTACAACAGTACATTACGTGTTAGCGAAAGAAGCTTCGTTCTCCGCTTCCACTCTTGGTACGGTTGAAGAAGTCAATGTACGTGACCTTCCTGGAAATACTCTGTTAGACATTCATCCATACAAGTCACCCAGGAACAGGATGAACTGAAGGCACTATTTCTATTAATAGAAAAAGTCCTTGCACTCTACTCCGTCTTCGATTATCTCTATATAATCTGATTCGCAACGCTACTGCCAATACAGAGTGGTTCTTCGGATAATAATCCAACCGGTCTCTCCATATTGACAACGATGGTCAAAAACTTCGATCGTCTGTGATTTAACTATCGAATAAAAACAAGTGTTTCGATAGTCGGTGATTTAACTATTGAAGAAAACAAGTGTTCATCCAAACATCCAACAATCAGTGAGCCTTTAATTAATATTCCATTAATTAAATCACTTCTCTATTTCTTTATCAATATTTGTTAACCAAATATTTTCAATAACCATATTGCCCTTTTCTATTATTTGGAAAACATTTCTGAATATCGCCTTCCTTTATTTTCTAAGCTTAGAAAATATCTTCTATTTCCAAGCTTACATTTATTTGGGTTAAAACGGATGTTGTGTAAAACATTGGTACGGCAACCCAAATACTATATTCAACTACTCTTATTCAACATTGATCTTCGAGCCTGAAATCTTACTATTTATTTGTTAATATTGAAATCAATAAAGTTGGGGTATAACTACCTCTCAGACCTTGACTGAATAACATTTATAACGTCAAAACAGATAAGACTACTTACTTGAATAATCAATACCATACAACTACTTCTTCACCTTTAAACACGTATACACTTTCTCTTTCTATTCTTACTAGATTTTATTCTTATACTTCCTTTTTGATTATACTATTCTATTTCTAAGTTCGTTTTCTTATCGACTTATATATATATCGATAAGTTGATTTCTAACTATCAAACTTCTTAAAAATATTCTAACTCCTTAAATTCCCGGAAAAATTCGCCATAACCTCCTTTGTACCGGGAGCATCGGGAAAATCCCCAAACTGCCGCACAGGCCTTTTCCAATCAAAAAGAAAAAGAAAAGCCAAGCGGCTAGCCGATACGGCGCATAAAACCTCAAATGGAAATTAAATACGTACCTTTTTGTCGGGCGTTCTATTTATATACCTTCTAACACGTTATTCCAAACATGTGTCCTGTATATTTATACCTGTCCAATCTATTTGAACTATAATAATCGTTTTAACTAAATTTGTTAAATAATTTTGTTACTTAACTCTTCAGTCTATATCACCTTCATATTTGAACATGACATGTTCAAATATATTTTAACTTGCATATTAACAAATTCTAATCATACTCATACTCTCGTTTCCTTATCGACTTCTTATTCAAATTCCAATTCAGTTCTATTTGAATTCTCTTTATTTAAACTTCATTTGAATTCTATTTTCAAATTCTATATTCAAATTCTATAGTTTAAAGTCCATTTGAATTCTATATTCAAATTCTATTTGAATTCTCTGCATTATTTATAAACAACGTTTATAACTTCACTTAAAATCCCACATTTATATATTTATAAACAAAGTTTATAAATTCAGTTCAAATCCCATATTTTCCGTTATAAACAAAGTTTATAAATTCGATTCAAATCCCATATTTTCATTTATAAACAAATTTTTTAAATTCAATACTCGTTTTATATATCTTCAAAACAAGTAAATATTTCCTATAGTTCATTAAAAATTCAAATTCTATTTATAAAAATAGAATTCACTTTTTAAATCTCAAATACCCTTTCAGGGTATTTTAAAAATCAATATTCGAAGCCCCAGTGATATTTAAACAATCAAATCAACCAATTTCAATCATTTGATTTTTAACACATCATATATCAATATATATGAAATCAAACAAACAACAAACAGATAATATATTTTTGAGGAATCCAGTTGGATTCCTCCAACCTGTTTTCCTACATCCATAGACGTTAGTCAACATAGTAATACCCTTCCTGCTTCGAGGCAGGATATCGCGGTATAGAAGGTCATCCACTAATCGTAGCGTGGGGCGTATAGGGTAATCATCCGCTATGGTACCGCGGGCATCCACTAATGAAACTGCGGGAATCCAACCAATCATCAACCCAATATATATACATATATATCCTAAATAACTAATATATATTTTAAAACAATCAGACAACATTCAAACAAGCATAGACAATTATTTTTAACTATATAAAAATAATTTCTAAATAAAAGGTGAGATTTACTCACCGTGTATTTTTCTGTTGCAACCCCTTCCAATTTTAACTCCTGATTAAGCAGCCTTCAACTACGAATTACTCAAATAACTTTATTTGGAAAAATCTTGTATACCTTTATATGATATTCCTCGGTTAATAATTATTTATGTGTATATATATAAATAGGTATTCATACCTACAACTAATGAACTTAAGAAGAACATGGTTTAAATAAATTGCCTAATTTTTATAGCCTCTCTTCTCAGTCTAATGCTTATAACCCATTTCTGAAATTCCAATTTACTTTCGCAGCTACTGTCAAACTCCATTCCTCCATTCAACATCCAAAAGCAACAGATTAAACCTCAGTCACCACTTCAGTACATTGTATTCACGTTCGCACTTTACCACAAAACATCCTGTACTTCCCCAAAAACCCAGCGAACTCCTCACTGCCGAGATAGAGGCATTCATGCCTTTTACCGTTACCGAAGTCATAGTCGCCATCAAAAGGTCGGGTGCGTAGAACTTCCCCAAATCGATGATGCTCAAATCGATCTTCAGCGCATGGTGATGTCTGTGAGGCCTATGAGCTCCAGACGAAGACCGCGATTCCCATTCCAACCCTAATACCGTTCCCAGAAATCTCATCGATCGATTTCTACTGAAGCTAGACCAGTTCGAGTTCAAAGTCGCAATCCCCCAAATCGCGAACCCTAAATGAACCAGTCGTGAGCCTCCATTCGACGTCGAGGTTCATCTTAAACTCGAACACCAGCAAACCCCAGTCCTTGATTTGAAGACGGCTCCAGGAATCGCGACTTACGATTTTGATTTGGAAAATAAAAGCTCGCGGTGACCATTTTTGATTGAAGAGGTCGGCCCATTTTCTGTTTGATTATATAATGAATCGGGGAGGGTATGTTTGTGGAGATAAGGAAGAACACGGGAATGGTTTGTTTGTGGGGATAAAGAGTGTAACGGGGATGGTTTCAGTCCACACCAAAATGAAATTTATTTTTAAAATATTTTTATTTTATTTTAAATCAGTATCCTTTAAACTAAAATATCCAGACTCTTCTCTGAACCCAACAACTGTCAATTTTAGGGTAAGACCCCTATTCCGGACACACTGGGATAGGTCACGAAGTCCGATTCGATCATCCGTGGAAGATATTTATTTAAATTGATTAAAATCCAATTTTAAAACAGTAAATTATACGAAAATAAATTAATATTATTATTCTGATTCAAACAGAAGTCTGAACTGTTATTTAATTCAGTTTTTAAAATCTCGGACTGAATTATATTTTCGCATTACGATGATTTAATATATTCGATATTAAATTGAAATTTATTATTAAACTGATAACTTAATATAAAATTCCATTTATATTATCCCCCCCCCCCAATATTTAAATCCATATTAAATATTTATAATTAACCCATAAGGATCCGGGTCATTACAAGTTTGGTGGCGGAGGAATTCGTTTCTCTTAGCTTTATACCTGTAGTTTTGGCGTGATCAAATTGTGATTTGACAGGTTTGACGATGTGGCATTCAAAGTAAATAAAGGTGTGCTGTTATAAACGGTAAGTTCTGGCCTCAAGCCTCATACCCAGGAAATGACAAAATATCGGGCAGGCAACATGGTTATTTGGGTCGCTCCCATTAGGGTGTAGTATCACCTATCTAGAGAAATTCCTTTTGTTTCTTAATCTATCGATTCTGCCCATTCGGGGATGGTTGTCGTACACAACCATCGGTGATATACACTCGATACACGCAAGAGAAATGAGTGGTCGGTCATGTGAGGGCCGGGTTGCAAGACGTTCTTGTTGAACCCAGGTGTATTTGCCTCTAGAGATACATCATCGGAAGGTGGTCCCATACCTTGTCAGAGTTGGAAATCCAATTTCCCTAAGTGCCAAGCGGTTTTTATTTGTATACTATATAGGAGAATGTGAGATGCAAGCATTCTTCTAGATTCTAAATTATTTGTAGGAACTTATATGAAAATATTTGATTTCAAGTATACAAAGTGTTTTGATCTCATAAGGTAAAAACCCGTTCCGTATTCACGGCGTGGTCTTATGAGATATTTTGGTCTCTTTAAACTGTTTACTCATACCAGTCCCCTGACTGACCCAGAGTTTATTTTTCTGTGTTTTCCTTTAAACTCTTGGGTATTCATAACGCTAGTTATGAATAGACAAGTGAATCAGGATTTGGATATATATGTGAAGCTGGAATGAAGATTTTGCTGTGTGCTGGTCCATCTATCTACTGTATAATTAAGTCTATCAGTTGATCATCTATGATATGTACTGATCTACTATGAATGGGTTGAATCACTAGTTCGGTATGTTCTGATGTAATAAATTCCACTGTGTAATATCATCTTTTGTGAAAATTCCGCTGTGAGATTCTGATGTTCAGTGATTTTATCTTCTATCTATTCTTATTCTTATTAATGGGACGACTTCCGATGTGTTCGAATGTTGGGTTGTTACAGTTGGTATTAGAGCTTAGGTTACTGATTACCTAGGCTTTGGGTGAGTGTGAGAGAGCGTATTTTTATAAAATTTAAAATGAATTTATAATAAATCAACTTGGATGATATACCTTAGTTAGTTATATCCAATCAAGTCTGGATTGACGAAAAGTTATATTCAGGTAATTAAGATAAGTAACCGAGGACGAAGAGGTCGCGCTAGAGGGTCATCCACTGTTACTAGTCGTAATACTGGATTCAGGGATCAACCAGAGTTATATATAAATAAGACGAATTAAGATTGGATTCAAACCAGATTTTGGAATTTAAAATCCTGGGTATTTGAAAAATAATTTTCCGGATAAATATAAAGTAATATAGTATTACTTTGGAAAATTTGGACAAAAACCATTTTTGTATGGATTTTAAAAGTGATAAAGCACTGAACTCACTTCAGCCGCCGGAAAATAATTTTGATGATGACTGCAGCATCATCAGTGTTCATTTTCGAGTTTCTAAGCGACAAATTGCTACCTTAGGAAATTTCTGATGAAAAGTTGTTTGAACGAAAACAAGTGGTTTGAAAAATCTAATATTTTGAATTTGAAAATATATATTTGTGCAATTTCTAAAGAATTTGAAATAAAAACCTGGAAATTTGAATTCTGGAATAAATTTTTACTTAAGCAAGTTAAATGGAAGAAGTGCCAAAAGATAATTTACTCTTTTTAGATAAAAGGAGTTAATTAACTAGGGTCAACCTCAAGATAAATTAAATATGGTGGGATTAAATTAGAATAATATCAAATCACATTGATACCGGAAAATCAGGATAGAATTCCAAATTGAAGTAAAATTTGGATTTCCTGAGATTAAGGCTAGACTTGAGGGTTTACCAGATATGAACTCGGGAAAAGTGAATTGGTCGATTTGTGAAATTAAATCATATTTGGGAGTCTCAAAATGGAGATCCTTAATTACGGGAATGAGGATTCTGGATAATACTTAACAAAGTTAAGTAGAGTGACCGATGAGTTGAGAAGGGAATTTTGATAGATATTTTTAGCTTTGAATAGGAAATTGCTGATGTGTGTTTAATTTATTGATGTGTGTTTATATATATAAGTCGATAACAAGAATCTACTACTTACAAATTTCGGGGTCGAAATTTTTATAAGGGGGTAAATTGTAATGACCCGGTATTTTCACGGATCACTGACACAGATTTGATTGATAGTGAGTACGTATTTTCAAATACGATTAAAAATTTAGACTTTGAAATTTCAGAACTTGTTAACATATGTATAATAGCATTTATATATGCAGCATTTATCAGAACCTATTTTTGATACATTCAGATATATAGCATGATTTAATAACATTTGTCTAATTTTATTTTTCACAGGTATATATGATAGCAAATTTTTAAGAGTGTTGTTTAAAAATCATTTTTATGTATGAAAAATAACACTTATTTTAAAATGCCATTTTTCTTTAGAAAATACTTGTTCATATTTTTCAAAAGATTGTTTTAGCAAACTCCTTGCTTTTAAACATGATAAACTGCCTTGCCTAAAGCATAATTTAAACATGTTTTATTCTCAAACCAAAATGAAAGGAAATATTTGAATTTTTGCATGCATTTAAATTTGAAAACATGTATAGTCTCATTTTTTTCAAGTTCATGATCTCCTAGATGTGATTGCATATAAAATCTTATAAAAATCATTTGCATTTATATACATTGAAACAAGAACTTGTATGGTGAAATCCCTTTGAAAAATCATACTTTCATCACATACACCATAGTTGAAATAAAATCTCATGAACATTTATTTAAAATTCTATATGCATGTATTATCAAATTCCTTTTCAAGTCATGATCTTATCACCATTGATCTTGCTAGCAAATCAAAATCTCAAGTAAATTATTTGCATTAAAACTAGGATATGAATTGTCAAATTCTGCTTCATGATCACATACATGATAAAATCATTTTCAGATTTTGCAATCCCTTTCTTTCCTTTAAATTAACTTCTGAAAATACAATTTCTTGCTCATTTTTCAAGACCATAGCTTATTTGTCAAATAAACACATACATAAAAAGATTACCATATCATGTATTGATAGCATCATCTTATCTACACTAGTAGGTTTCATATCATAGATATTTCTAAGGATTTTTCTTTGTATTTTCATCTCATAATATAGATTCTATTGTACAAGATTTTAAGATTTTACCCATCCTTGCAAGGCAAGTTTGCATTTTGTTATAGATTCTTGTAAATTCAAATATTGACATGTGAAAGTATGGTTTGAAAGTACAATATTTCTGAGCATTTTTAATACATAAAATGATCTCGATATCTTGTTTAAACCAAGGAAAAGCATTGGTAGGAAGAGGGTTGTAACTAGCACATTTAATGTGATGGTTCATGGTTCACCAATGGGGAGAGTTTAAGTACATTTCTTAGGGGAGTTTTAGGTAGTATCTAGGCTGAAACACCATGTGCATTTGAGGATGGAATGTAAGATTTTGAGAGAGAGCAAATCAGTTTTAGTATGGTCTTTCATTTGTCAATTTAAAAAGCTGTTTTGTTATTTCACATCACACATTGAATGCACCTGTATTTTATTCATTTTCTACACCTATATAAGGACCAGCACATGCACTCATCTCACAAAACAGAAACACACAGCAAGTTCAAGGTATTAGCAAAGAGGAAGCAAGGATTTTTGGAGCTTTTAAAGTGAGTAAAACTATTTTTTTTTCTGTTTTAGATTTCCTGCAGTTTTTGCTGTTTGAACTGTGAATAAATATTCCTAGTCATTTGCTATTATATATGTCAACCCTCTGTTAGTTGTTATAACATGAGGTAAATATATGTATGTATACCCGTTTGGATGGATAATATTAGTTAAACAAGTATTTGTACCCAACTGAAAGTGAAATAGCATAAAAAAACAATGGCAAAATGCCTTGAATTAAAGTTTGGAACCAATAACAACTATGGAAACCTGAAACTGAAACTTGTGAGTAAACTGTTGTTTTAATCCACTAATTTTGTATGATATATACTTGCAGTATGTGTAGTAATCAATTCACATACTCATATCAGTTGAATAAAAACTGAAACTGTATATATATTAATAAATCCTTTTACCCATCTAGTACTGATTGGTATGCATAATGCTGTAGACTGATATGTATGTTTAAATGTGCTTAAGAATGTCATATTGAAACTATCTAATTTTCAGTAAGATTGAAATGGGTGCAAGTGTGCAACTCTGGGATGAAAACAGATGCTTGTAAACAAATATAAACTAGGCTCTGTTCGGTTGCGATTATCCGACACCTAGCCTCTGAATTTAGATCTAAAATTTATACCAAGGTTTAAAGACAGTATTCAACACCAAAGAAGTTTAAAAAGGGTCTGAAGTTTATTGCAAAAACAGTTTCATCTATCTATAAAATATATATATATTTCCATATATTTACACTATACAGTAAAAGCGTATAAAACTAGATTCTTCAACCAATTAAATTTCGGATTCAGGCACTCGAACGTTTCCAATACACACTTACTTTTCATCCCTTGTTGTTGTGTTTCTGGAACAGAAGAACATGGATCATTTAGGGAGTCATTTATGTTTAATGCGGATACATAGGGATCATGTAGGAATTACAGGATGGAGATAGGACTCACTAAGGTTTAGCCGTGTAGTATTCAGACAAAGGAACCGAGTGCAGTAGAATTGGGCGAGGAGGTCTGGTCATGAATCGACTTCATACCGATGAAGTTTGGACGGAACTAATGCTATGTGGTGGCGTCAGTGAGTGGTCAAGTGGACGGTTGAAGCATCAGAATTCAATGCTGATGTCCGAAGCCAAAATTAAGAGTAAAGTTTGGATCAGACGACAATTACACGTATGCGGAAGGGGTTGGCACCGATGCCCGGTGGCTCGGGAGCTGGTGCATGTGCACACTGCACATGTACATATGGAATGAACTAGGACGGTAAAGAAGTGAAGAGGAAATAGGATCAAAGGAGTAGGAAGGTTGGTCCGCAAAGCATTTGAGAAGTGGTGCGTTGGTCAGTCACTAGTGATGATGGAAGGAGTGATGGATGATAGCTCACAGCGGGAAGAAGATGGAGCATTGAAGGAGTATACAAGAAAGGGCGGAGGGGTTAAAGTAAGGACATGAAGCAAGTAGAAAATAATGTGAATTTGAGGGTATGTGTTATAGCAGGTTTCAGCATTTTAAATTATCAACAGGAAATGGTATTGTTTTCTGCAGATCATGAAGACCACGTGGCAACCGTAGGGAGGTAAACGAGTATGTGCACCTAAGAGTGTGTGAGTTTCTGAAGTATGGTCACATGTGAATGTGTGAAGTGTTTATTAACAAAAATAAAGAGCGTGGTGGGCTTGCAAAGAAAAAGGGGGTGGTCCTTAAGGCTTTAGAGTGCATGGGTTTGGGCCACGCATTGTATTAAATAAAATAAACATGGAGAGGCCGGTAGATAGACAGTGAATTAAGGAAATAGAATAGGAACGTTTTGCCTTGTTAACCATTAAACATTTTAAATAGGAACATTTTGTTTATTTTAAAACATAGTGTATCGACAGAAGGTGATACAGATTGACTAATTTTCACAGCTTGTTCACGAGCAATTTTCAAAGGCGCAGCACATAGAAGTTAGATAAGACGTGGTGTAATCATAAGGGAAAATAAATATAATACTAAGGATATTTACAAATATATTTGTTGAAAAAAAAAGAAAAAAATGATTAGCATTGAAATCTGGAATAGAGAAGGAAGATGATCAGACAAGGACAGTGGTAAACAAAGTTATACTCGGTCCGGATTAAACAAGTTATTTTATTATAAATAAATACAACAGGAAGTAAAAGACAAGGAAAAGGATTTAAAGTTCTTTTTTTGAAATAAAATGTATATGTAATATACATACGTGTGAAAAGAAATATTAGTCAATGAATATGGACCGATATAGAACCAACAAATTATGTTTGTTCTAATCTGTTACTAGACCGATATTGAATTAGGATTTTAGAATACTGTTTACGTCAAAGACTGAAATTTTAATACGGAAATTATAATTTAAATTAAATTATAAATTTAATTTAAAAACGAGAGTTAGAAATGATTTTCTAAGGAGATATTTCAAATGTAGAGTTAACCAAGAAGTCGTTTAAGAATGACGGTTCGGATATGATTTTTGACAGACGTCAAAAAGTTTAACTCATGAACTATAATTATAAATTTTAATTTAAATTTTGAATTTATTTTCAAATGAAATATTTAAATTCAAAGCAAGGTTGGAAAACCGTATGTAACTCATATGCTAGATTTGTCGGTCTAAACTGTAGTCTTAACATCCGAATACGAGGAGCAGATCATGGACAGTTTTGTACTGTATAAGAACTGTAAACAATATTTTATCGTGTTTGGATTAAAAATAAAAGAGAAATTTTATTGACATATGATAAAAGAAGGAAAGGAGTAAATCAAGCAGAAGGAGAAAGAAAATATAGTAAAAGAGATCAAAGTAAAAATTGACGAAACAATTCAAATTGTAAAAGTCGTAGAAAAGATTATAGATCATCAGATTTATTCATTCATGAATAATTAGATTTAGAAATAATGATGAGTAATATTTTTCTAAAGAAAAATAAAGTAAGAATCCATTTTTAAAATGATGAACAAAACGGGAAGGAAACTCGTGCGACGCACACACTAAAATTGACTGTTTTGAAAAGATGATCAATATGTCAGATATTGACCAGATAATCATGTACTGTTGGTTTGACTATAACTGTATATACAGATCAGATTATAATCTTATTAGATTTATAATTTAAAGAGAAAAATGTTCGTTAATCATTTCAAAGAGGCCGAAATAAATATTTCACTTTGATTTGATTATACGCCGCGCGTCAGAGATTGTTAAATTGAAGACGGCGAATTACAAGGACTATTTTCGAATAGTGCCTTCGGTTTGTCCAGACCCAGGAAAACTTGTATGGACGAATGTCCGACAAAGTATACCTAACAGATCGCGTAAGTTGATCGCTTCAAAACTTAGTTTGGTGGCGGAGGAATTCGTTTCTCTTAGCTTTATACCCGTAGTTTTGGCTAGATCAAATTGTGATTTGACAGGTTTGACGATGTGGCATTCAAAATAAATAAAGGTGTGCTATTATAAACGGTAAGTTCTGGCCTCAAGCCTCACACCCAGAAAATGACAAAAAATCTGGCAGGCAGCATTGTAACAACCCGTATTTTTAATAACCTGTTATAACATAAATCGAGGCAGAATTTAATTCTAAAATCTGAATCAAGGGAAGCGGGCTATGCCATTGCGTTCGTCTCGGAAAAATACGCGAAATAGAGTCCGAGTTTTCGAAAATCGGAGTCCGTATGACCCGATTAAGGCCCAACGAAGTTTTCAGAAAATTTCTAAGTAAAAACAGATTTCAAATTCAAGTTTGAAATTGGAAATTTGGGCCAGTTTGGGCCAGGCGGGAAAATTCCCGCTAGAGCACCCAAGTTGACAGCCCTGTCGACTTGGGAGTCGACTTGGTTGGACCCAAGTCGACAGCCCTGTCGACTTGGCTGTCGACTTGGTCCAGCCGGGCTGCTTAGCCTGGTGCACCATTTAGAGATTGTGTTGAGCTTGGGGGCCAGATTCGGTTTTGAGGGCTGAGATTGCAACTAGGGTTTAATCCTATGGCCTAAAACACTTGCCTAATCTATAAATAAGACCCTAACCTACCCTAAATCATCATTATTCATCCAAGTAACTAAACTATGGCAAAATCAATCCTCTCATGGCCTCCACTCTCTTCATAAAAATTTCCTAAGTCATTTCTATGAGATTTTCCATGCATACAAGTGTTTTCAAACTTGTATGAGCATCATTAGCTTGCATTCAAGTCAAGTTTCTATATTTGCATCATAAAGGAAGAGTTTTGATCATTTTGGCTCAAGGGTTTTGCTTGCATTTTGGGTTTAATTCATTTCATAAGGGCTTTGTCATATTTTTGTGACTTCCTAAGCATTGTAAGCCCTATTCTACTTTCATACTTAAACTCTAAGGTTAAATGTATGATATGCAAGTTCGCCATGATATGCAAGTTTACTAAGTCATGCTATGCAAGTTTGATATGTTATGCTATGCAAGTTTGCCATGTTGTGATATGCAAGTTTATCAAGTTATGATATGCAAGTTTATATGCAAGTTTGAGATGTTATGATATGCAAGTTTTGTTATGCAAGTATGCCATGTTATGATGTGCAAGTATGCCATGTTATGATATGCAAGTTTATCATGTTATGTTATGCAAGTTTGATATGCAAGTTTGTCATATGATATGCAAGTTATGTTATGCAAGTTTGGGATGATCATTTGGTTCATGTTATCATGTTATGCAAGCTTATCTTGGGTTTATGAGCATAAAGCTTCAAGCTTTATGCTAAAGGTTGCATCTTGGCAACATGTAAGTTATCATATCCCTTATGATAACTTGCATGTGAGGCCAAATGCGAACTTATGGCCATTTCTACATGTCATTTAGCACCATGTATCACCAATATGCCAAGTTTGGTTTTATGCATGCTTTTGGGGCCTAAAAATGTAATATGCAAGGGTATGAACACATGAACATTTCATATGCCACCATGTTGAACTTGTGGCTTTAACACCTTTATGTCGTGATTATGCCAAGTTCCCTCTTTCTATCCTTTATGCGCTATGGCGATATGTAAGCGATGGGATTGCGTTTGGGGTTGGGTAAACATAAAAGACATAAAAACATAAGCTTGGGAATTTACCTATTAAGTTAGGTCTACCCATTGGGAATTTACCTATTAAGTTAGGTCTACCCAATTGCTTGAAAATTTGTAACATGTTTTGGAAACATGATGGACATGACACTTAGAAAAGATAAGTGTGACCAACTCGAGGTTGGGTTGAGTTTGTAGCGTAAACCTACCCGGAACCGACCGGCTTAACTAGTTGCTACAAACAATAGGACCCAATGTGAGAAGTTGGTCATGTTGTACCTTGAACCCGAGGTTAGACCAAGTTGTGGTGTAAAGCTACCCGGACCCGCCCGGCTTAACTAGTAACCACAACGAGGTCTAATGTGAGAGGTTAAGGTGCATTAAATTAATTAATGCTACATGATGAGGTTAAGTAAATTTGATTTATGACACTTAACCAATTTGACATGAATGTGTAGGTTAAGTGAAACCGGGTTTGATTTCTTAATGGCACTTAACCGTAAAATACGACTAGTGGTTAGGGTTAAGTTAACCTACACTTAATCAATCTAAACTCGGTAATTTAACGGGGTTAAGTTGAACTATACTTAACCAATCCAACTCAGTAATTTGATAAGGCTGAGAACCGATTGGATACCTGGTCTGCATAAACTAACTTGATTGATAAATTAAACGAACCTATTTTGCGGATCTGTAGGACCCACACCAAGTTAGGCAAGTTCGTAAATCTGTTATCTGATCCGTTAGTCTGAAAACTGATCGTCTGAACTTTGTAAGTCTGAACTCTGTTAATAAGTTAGTCTGAATCTGATAGTCTGGGGACACAAGGGGGAATACTTGTGTCATTTGTTGTTTGGGACCCTTATTAGTCAGTAACCCTTTCTGGTATCAAAACTTTGACCCAACTGTAGGTGGGGTCCGGGCACGCTTACTGAACTAATTATAAGTGGTTCATTCTGATAATGGCGATGGGTGTTGATGGTGCGTTCCAACCGGGTCATGTGCGTGCATGGATCCCGGTCTGCCTCTAAGGATGTAAGACGCCGTGACATCTGTAAATATGCCTGTGCCAATTGGTTGCCACTTTAGGGAGTGATACACCCTATCGTGGGGCCGACATAGGATATTTATGTATTAGGGAGCCGATCGCTTGGGTAGGATTTAGGGTACACTTAGCACTGTCTGATTCTGTTGGTACCGTCTGTTTGGTTGGGTGCTAACACCCGTTTATTTCTGCGTGGTACCGTCTGTTAGGGTGGTAAAGGCCCACTACTAGTGTACACCTAATTGTAGTATTCCGTTTCTGTACTTTATCTGTTAGGGGGGTAAAGGCCCATTATTGTAGCATTTCGTTTCTGTACTTTATCTGTTAGGGTGGTAAAGGCCCATTATTGTAGCATTCCGTTTCTGTACTTTATCTGTTAGGGTGGTAAAGGCCCATTATTGTTAGCATTTCGTTTCTGTACTTTGTCTGTTAGGGTGGTAAAAGCCCATTTTTCCCGAACTCTATCTATGGGCCATTCTGTTCCGTCCTGTTTCGATGTAGACATTAGGGTAACACCTAATCCTGTTATACTAGTATTGGCACTAAGAAGATGGATCTTGACTTAGGTCAACACCTGATATTGGGCCAAGTTCAGGCCAAGGGATAAATTCTTGTTTATACATGACATGTTAGAATGCTGGTACACCTGTGGTGAAAAACTTCACCTTGATTATGTGATGACTCCTTTGAATTATCTGTTAGATATTCACCATGCTAGTATGTAATTATCCTTATGTTCATCCCTGCTTCTCATGCCAGTTAACTTTATCAGTTTACATTGATTGTAGTAGGGCTTACTCAGTCTTTTTGACTGACCTGTTTTCTTTCGCCTCTTTTCTTCCGTTCCCCCCCCCCCCAGGTTCTCAGGGAGGGAATATTGGAGCTTAGCTGGATTTCTGATCGCTTGCTTGTGGGATTTTAGCTCATGTACGGTCTTGACATGAAGCTAGCTATGGTTATCACTTATTTTGGGGATAGTACTTATGTATTTCAGTTTTTCAGTAATATTGTTTTTATCTAGACTTGTGTATTTGGAAAGTTAACATGATGTTGTACCAGACTTGTTTTGAAATGGTTTGAAAAATCTTCCGCTGTTTTATCTATGTTATTTACTCTGTTTACATATATACATATGTTCTTGTTCTGCCTTGATATATCACTATGCATGTTTACCTGATTCAAACGCCCCTCCAAAGTCAGAGTGCTTGAAGAGTCACCCTGGCGGAGGTGGGGTGTTACAAGCATGGTTATGTGGGTCGCTCCCATTAAGGTGTAGTATCACCTATCTAGAGAAATTCCTTTTGTTTCTTAATCGATCGATTCTGACCATTCGGGGATGGTTGCCATACACAACAATCGGTGATATACACTCGATACACTCAAGAGAAATGAGTGGTCGATCATGTGAGGGCCAGGTTGCAAGACGTTCTTGTTGAACCCAGGTGTATTTGCCTCTAGAGATACATCATCGGAAGGTGGTCCCATACCTTGTCAGAGTTGGAAATCCAATTTCCCTAAGTGCCAAGCGGTTTTTATTTGTATACTATATAGGAGAATGTGAGATGCAAGCATTCTTCAAGATTCTAAATTATTTGTGGGAACTTATATGATAATATCTAATTTCAAGTATACAAAGTGTTTTGATCTCATAAGGTAAAAACCCGTTCCGTATTCACGGTGTGGTCTTATGAGATATTTTGGTTTCTTTAAACTGTTTTTAAACTGTTTACTCATACCAGTCCCCTGACTGACCCAGAGTTTATTTTTCTGTGTTTTCCTTTAAAATCTTGGGTATTCATAATGCTTGTTATGAATAGACAAGTGAATCAGGATTTGGATATACTTGTGAAGATGGAATGAAGATTTTGCTGTGTGCTGGTCCATCTATCTACTGTATAATTAAGTCTGTCAGTTGATCATCTATGATATGTACTGATGTACTATGAATAGGTTGTATCACTAGTTCGGTATGTTCTGATGTAATAAATTCCACTGTGTAATATCATCTTTTGTGAAAAATCGGCTGTGAGATTCTGATGTTCTGTGATTTTATCTTCTATCTATTCTTATTCTTATTAATGGCACGACTTCCGATGTGTTCGAAAGTTGGGTCTTTACATCGGTTTTCGACGAAACCACTTTTGTTGGAACCGGAATGTCAAATTATTGCTAAGTTTCAATTTTCATAATTTTTCGAATTAATATGTGAGCGTGGTGAAAGAAAATGTGTTTTGACTTTTTCAATCAAATTTAATCGACTAGAAAATAGGCCATTTTTCAAACAGTCTCAGAATTCGACGAAATTAGTCTCGTTAGAACCGTATCATCAAAACATAACTAGAAATAATGGTTCTGTAATTTTTAGAGTCTATATGTGTCCCCGGTAATTTAAAATGTATGTTGAATTAATTAATTAAATGATTTATATATCAAATTAGAGGAAACGAGATGGAGATGACCAAACGAGTTGACGGGACCTAGCCCATTGCATCCGGAGCGTGCGTATTCGCCTAGGGACAACTTTCTTTGGCCTAAAATTGGATCAAAAAAGAATTAACAGGCCTTAACTGAAAATTAGGATTTTAATAATATTTTAATTAAAAATAATGGACTAAAAAACCCAAACCCTAAATTCCTATTAGAAGCCGCCGCCTGCCATGAAATGTATGTCCATGGTTTTCTGAAATTTAATCACTAAATTCTCTTAATCGAAAACAAATTAGAAGATGAAATCAAGGCAACAATCGAAGAGGAAGGGGAGCCCTATGATCTGGTACGGTTATGATCGTGTATTGATGTTTAGGGTGGACGATTTCGAGCCTCCAACACTCATCATTCACTGCCCATTCTCGGCCAGAGGACCCCACTGAGTTCACCCTGGTTCTAGGCGCAGGAGGCAGACCCTGGGGCGCATCTCGTGGTGGCAGTAGATGGTACTCCGGCGCCCCGTTGTTCATGGAAAGGAGAACCCTAAAATTGAAAACTATGGGTTACGGTTTCAACAATAACAGAAAGGAGGAGCGTTAAAACCAGAGGAGGAAGAAAGGGTTATTCCCTAATTTTCTTAATTAAATAATATTTAAATTATTAACTAATGTAATTAAATATTCAAGTGACCTTGTCTCGCTCGAATTTTGTCAGAATTTGGCAATTCAAAATGCGTTGAAATCGTAAAAATGAGATCTATGTGATGGAGCTGACTAGAGCTTGAATGGAGAACGTTGGGAATTCAGTCTAAAACCAGTTCTGAAACTAAGTATACTGGAAATACAGACAAATTGATGTGAGAAATTCTGTTCTTTTTATTTTGTAATTAAAATTTGTTATCATAATTGTAGTATTACTTTTGTGCTGTAATATTCTGCTGAATACCATACGTGATTTGATCTGTGATTTGTATGTTCTGTTGATATGTTAGAAGTAACATTTGTGTTAATTAGAATTGGATTAAACGAAGCTATTATCTTGTTTTATTAGAATTGTTGGATTAGCAATTAACATTTGGGTTAATTAGAATATTGGATTAAACAAAATTTATCATCTTGTTTAACAGATTTTTCGAAACCAAAATTAACCTTTTGTTAATTAAAACTGAATTAACCAAATTATCATTTCTAATGTAAATGTAACAATCTCATTTTATAAGAATGAATTAAAGCATTATTTTGGGTCATTCTATAAGAATGAAAATTAAAACATTCTCTTTGGATATTTTAAAAGGATAAAACAAAAACATTCATTTTTGTTATTTCAAAGGAATATATTGAGAACATTCATTTTGTCAATTTGGAAAGAATGAAGTAAATTCATTCATTTTGCCACTTTGAAAGAATGAAGTAGAAATGATCATTTATGTCACATTAAAATAGATTTATTAGAAATGATCATTTATGTTTACATTAGAAGGATTTGTTCAAAATTGCATTTTTGTTAACATTAGAAGGATTGGTTCAAAATTGCATTTTAGTTTACATCAAAAGGATTTGTTCAAAATTCACATTTTTGTTTGCATCAAAAGTTTATAAACATAATTCACATTTTTGGTTGCATTAAAAGATTACAGGCAAAATTAACATTTTTGTTAATTAGATTATAAAGGACAAAATAACATTTTTGTTATGAAATGTTACACTAGACGTAAAATAACATTTTTGTTATAAAATGCTTATTGGATTAAAATATATTACTTTTGAAATGAACTGAAAATGTATATTTTATACATTAAAAAAAGAATGATTAGAAAATGTATATTTTTTATGCATAAAAAAAGGGAATGATTAGAAAATGTATATTTTTATACATTAAAAAGAATGAATTAGAATGAAAATTTTGTCACATTAAAAGGAATGAAGTAGAAATACACATTTTTGTCATTTAGTAAGGATTATAAGGAAATAACATTTTGACAAACTTGATTATAGAATGTAAAATATCATTTTGGGTTAAAAACATGTTAGTGATATAAAATATTATTATTTGTATCAAAACATACATTTTTGCAAATTAAAGAGAATGAGTTGAAAACATTCATTTTTGGTCATTTAAAGAAACTTGACAAAATTAACATTTTGTTCATTTAAAAGAATTTGACAAAATTAACATTTTGTTTATTTAAAAGGGTTAGACAAAATTATCAGTCTTGGTCATTTTAAAAGAATGAATCTTTGTTTGAAAACTTGTTAACATGTAATTTCCATTTTTAATGATAATTAGAATTAATTAAAAAGAATGAATCTTTTTTTGAAACTTATGAACATGTAATTTATATTGTTATATAAATGAATTATTAAAAAGAATAAAACTTTGGTTAGAATGTGTTACCATGTAAAATTACATTTCTATGTAATTAATATTCATCAAAAAGAATTAAACAAAAATGTACATTTTACTCATTTATAAAGGATGTTATGAGAAAATATCATTTTTGGGTAAACATGATTAGTGAAGAAAAATTATCACATTTTTTGTTTATTTAAAAAAGAATTATAACACAATTATACATTTGGTTTACATTAAAAGGATTATAACAAAATTCATATTTTGTTTACACTAAAAAGAATTAGTCAATTCTGTCATTTTGTTTACAATAAAAAGATTGAGATAAAAGATTATATTTTTATTGACACTTTGTTTTCAATAAAAAGTTTGTACATTAAAAATTACATTTTCAATGTAGTTTAGATTCCATTGAAAGGATTAGAATAAAAGATTATATCTTTATAGTCATTTCGTTACAATGAAAAGATTAGAAAATAAAGATAACATCTTTAGGGTAATTGAAATAAAAAATTAGTTTTTATTGTCATATAGAATTAAAGGATTTTATTTTATTGTAACATTGTTGACAATAAAATGAATTGAATTAAAAGACTAGATTTTTATTACCATTTGCTCACAATAAAAAGAATTGATATATTTGTCTATGATGTTGAAATTATATGTCTACGATGTTGGAATGTTTGATGTGATAAATATAATGTTTAGTATATTCCAATTTGAATATTACACTTCCATTTACAAGTCATCCGACTTGTTTATGTGATTGGGTCGATAATTTTTACACATCGCCCAAGTGCACAAATAATTTATTATTTGCTTGTTGGATGAAACCCCACACGGGTGTTGGGAGGGTATTTGATCTACACTAGTCCCAATATCTAGTGTAGAATCCACTCTGGTTGTATTGGATGTTTGATAATTATTTATCATGATGGTTGATTTCATGCAATATATGGTTGTTGGTTGAGTCACATTCCAATAAAGAATATTCTAGAAAAAGAATATTTTAGAAAATATATTTTAGAAAAAGAATATTTTAGAAAAAGGATATATTTTAGAAAAATATATTTTTATTGAAATGAACTAGTTATTAACTAAAGTAAATAATTAAATTTAGATTTAATGAAATTTTCCAATTTGTTAATATTTAATTGAAAATTTAATCGAATAAATTGGATTTTGGGTTTGTCGTGAATAGTGTCGTAAATAACACTGTTCTTAAACCCCATATGAAAAGAATAATCTTTAATTTAAGATTATTAAAAGTTTTCAATTATATTTAGTAATTGGAATAAGATGAAATGTGAGTTGGGTTTATTGTGAACTGTGTTTTTAATCGACATTTGTTCTTTAACCCAACTGACGGTGAAAATATGATTTGGAATTTATAAATCTTTTATTAAGATTTAAATGGGAATTTTCCCAAAAGTAAAGTTTTCCAATTTAATATATTAAATTGGAGTCGAATGGAATTTGAATTAATAATAACCGAGACAAGCTTTTGTAAAAGAAGACCGATACTACATATGGAATTTAAGAGGCTTTGCCATTATTCCATTTATATTATTGGTCGGATACACAAATTTTTAACGATTATATATTGATTTGATTTCTGTGAAGATTCCATATTTTATGGAAGATGATTTTGGGTTTATCGTGAACGATGTTTTAAAATGACATTAGTTCTTTAACCCAGTTAAAGATAAGATTAATTTCTTAAATTTAATTAATCATTGAATAATGAGTTGTGATATTTAAAACCAAATTGGTTTCTTAATAAATCTTTAAAGAAAATATTTAAGGATAATTTAAAGAGTTTATCTTTGATAAAATAATGCGAGTATTTTATTAGAAGAATATTCTGAATTGGAATGAGGCGTTGGATGTGGTTTTATAGTATTTGATTTTTAATTATAAAATACGTGAGTTATTCGGGAAGAGTGGGTTTAACCCATTCCGAATAATTACTACGACGATGAAGAGTCGAAGATAAAGACGGTGGTTGAAGACCGACGATCTTCACATTGAATGGATGTGTTGCTACAGAGACCCTTGATGGGAGTAGCCACCTTGAAGGGGCTTCAGTGGTGGCCATCCAGACTATTGTTGATTGTTCGGATTTGGTTTTTCGCTCAGACCCAGAGCATAAGCTAGTAATTGGATGCGTGTCTGACATTGGATTTCGTTCCATGTGAATTAAATCGATTTGTATTAATGTATGTCTATTTGGTGGTGGAGAATTTATTCTCTACTTAACACCCTGGTATATTTTAATTGTGATTGATCGCATGGCGTGAATTGTCAATGTGGCATGCCAAGATGCATATGATCAAGGCTTTTGTTGAAAAGCAGGGCCTTGTGGGATGATCAAAGTATAGCCTATTACAGCATAGCTTTGTGTATATCGTGACTTCGCGAGCCTCACACCCCGTATGAGTCAAAAACGGGATATGGACCGTAAGGAGTGCACACGTTTCTTTCTAGCTAGTGGTAGTGTCAGTTCTTAAACTGGATGGCATTTTACTTATGTGGATGATGGATTTTGAGGCACCTAGGATTTTTATAGGCCGTTAGTGGTCATACTATAGGTTCAAAGGAACCGGGAAGCGTGTGTTCAGGCATAACCAATCCACTGCCGATAGGCGGGGACCGGCCCTACAGCTCCAAGGGTTGCCCATAGGTGTGATCTTGAGGCATTTGCTAGAGTGTCTCGAATCAGAGAGGAGCTTGCCCCTGGCCTCGACTCATGATGGAAACCCAACTTCCAATACGACCTTGCGGTTTTGATTGTAGAACTAGTATGACGACATGATATATGGTACCCATGCCGTCTATGGTTGATAGATTATGATTGAAATGTTTTTACTAGAACATATACAGTAGTATTTATATTAAATCCGTTTTATCGTATCAAGTATCTTTTGACCATTATAAGGTAAAACTCTATGCTCCGGTTTGCGTTGCATTGTGTGATGGGACTTGGGTCTTATAATGGTTTCATTTTTCTAAAAACCATTGCGTTGTTTAACGTTTTACTTTATTTTATGCACTGGCAATCCAATGAAGTAAACCCGTTCCGCGTTAGCGGCGTGGTCCTGTGATTAGCCATATTTATTAGACAAGTTACGTTAAGATTTCTCATACCAGTCCCATGACTAACCTGTAGTTTGTTTCACTGGCAAACTCGGGTGCCCTTATTTTTCTCACGGGCAATCGAGTAGCTTTTTGCAGATTTATTTACAGGATCCTTGTTTACAGCTGAAGCAGTATTCGGAAAGCTCTATATCCGTGTATTCCTTCCAGTTGTATATTTGTATTATTTTCCGTTGCTACTCAAATGTAATTTAAATCTCTGATATTATTGCATTCCTTTTTGTGTAATAAGTTTTCATAATCTGTTATATTCTTGTACTCTGATGTAATTGTTGTAATCAACAATAAAATGTTCTTCAGTTTGTGCTCTGATGTGTGTTGTTCTCAAAGCAATCCAGTCTTTCCTTTACTGGGAAGTTTGGGTCGTCATATGTGGTATCAGAGCTTTGGTTTACAGAGCTCGAGAACAAAACACATTAGAACCGAACGAAAGAATTCATCAGAGATTGGATTAGTAATATCCAATGAGAATAACTCGTTAGAGATGGGATCAGTAGTATCCTAGAACGAGTGTGAAGAGTATTATTTTCTTTAAAAAAAAATGAAAACAAATTTAGTTTTGAAAATTTATTTTAAAATACGTATTTGAGTATATTATATTTTAATGTGGACAATCGAGTATATAAAGATTTCGAATATACGAGTAATTAACGAATATTCGATGTTTTAATATACTGGATAGATATAGAGTAACACTCTAGTCACCCGAAGATGATTCTGATGGTTGCTAGCGTCATCAGAGTTTATGTTCGAGTCTCGAAAGTGGGATTTCTATATATTTCCATTGACTGGTATGAGAACCAACACTTAGTTAGTACACATTGCTGTGATTTGCACTAAAAATATGATTTTTGACTATATATAAAGATTATATATTTGAAAAGTTAATCACCTAATTGATTGCTGGTTGTGATGTTTGATTATTAGTTTAACTAATAAAAGTATAAAAATGATAATTAATTTAACTAACAAAATTATGGAAACCAATAAAGTTGAGTTGGTTAAATTAAACAACTTTTAGCTTCGTTCCTTTTCGAGGACGAAAAGATTTTAAGTGGGGGCGATTGTAACGACCCGGAATTTTAGGGCCAATTTAAAATTTTAATTTTAGGAATTTTAATGTTTAAAATAATTTATTTTAACTAATAACGACTAAAAATTTATTTTAAAATGAATAAATTTAATTTAATTATAAAAGGAGTTCAAAACAGCTCTGCAGTTTGAAAATTTGAATTTGAACTTTGACTGAATGTACAGGATTCATTTTAAATCAGAATTGAACGAAACAAAAAATATTTAAATCTGTTCAATCACATCTTTCTAACGAATTTGAAAAACTGAAATTTCACTTTATAAATCAAAAGTTATGTCCAGTTTAAAATTTAGAAAAGTCGCTGTAGAATTTTTATATATTTTAATTAAATATATTGGCCTTGAAAATTGTCATTTTTCAAACGACCTCGGTTTTCGACGAAACCACTTTTGTTGGAACCGAAATGTCAAATTATTACTAAGTTTCAATTTTCATAATTTTTCGAATTAATATGTGAGCGTGGTGAAAGAAAATGTGTTTTGACTGTTTCAGTCAAATTTAATCGACTAGAAAAAAGGCCGTTTTTTAAACAGTCTCAGAATTCAACGAAATTAGTCTCGCTAGAACTGTATCATCAAAACATAACTAGAAATAATGTTTCTATAATTTTTAGAGCCTGTATGTGTCCCCGGTAATTTAAAATGTACGTTGAATTAATTAATTAAATGATTTATATATCAAATTAGAGGAAACGAGCTGGAGATGACCAAACGAGTTGACGGGACCGAGCCCATTGCGTCCGACGCATGGGTATTTTCCTAGGGACAACTTTCTTTGGGCTAAAATTGGATCAGAAAAGAATTAACAGGCCTTAACTGAAAATTAGGATTTTAATATTTTTTAATTATAAATAATGGACTAAAAAACCCAAACCCTAAGTTCCTATTAGAAGCCGCCGCCTGCCATGAAATGTATGGCCATGGTTTTCTGAAATTTAATCCCTAAATTCTCTTAATCGAAAACAAATTAGAAGATGAAATCAAGGCAACAATCGAAGAGGAAGGGGAGCCCTATGATCTGGTACGGTTATGATCGTGTATTGATGTTTAGGGTGGATGATTTCGAGCCTCCAACACCCATCGTTCGTTGCCCATTCTCGGCCAGAGGACCCCACCGAGTTCACCCTGGTTCTCGGGCAGGAGGCAGACCCTAGGGCGCATCTCGTGGTGGCGATAGATGGTACTCCGGCGCCCCATTGTTCATGGAAAGGAGAACACTAAAATTGAAAACTATGGGTTACAGTTTCAACAATAACAGAAAGGAGGAGCGTTAAAACCAGAGGAGGAAGAAAGGGTTAATCCCTAATTTTCTTAATTAAATAATATTTATATTACTAACTAATGTAATTGAATCTTCAAGTGACCTTATCTCGCTCGTATTTTGTCAGAATTTGACAATTCAAAATGCGTTGAAATCGTAAAAATGAGATCTATGTGATGGAGCTGACTAGAGCTTGAATGGAGAACATTGGGAATTCAGTCTTAAACAAGATCTGAAACTGAGTACACTGGAAATACAGACAAATTGATGTGAGAAATTCTATTCTTTTTATTTTATAATTAAAATTTGTTATCATAATTGTAGTGTTACTTTTGTGCTGTAATATTCTGCTGAATACCATACGTGATTTGATCTGTGATTTGTATGTTCTGTTGATATGTTAGAATAACATTTGTGTTAATTAGAATTGGATTAAACGTAGCTATTATCTTGTTTTATTAGAATTGTTGAATTAGCAATTAACATTGGGGATAGTTAGAATATTGGATTAAACAAAATTTATCATCTTGTTTAACAGATTTGTTGAAACCAGAATTAACCTTTTGTTAATTACAATTGAATTAAACCAAATTATCATTTCTAATGTAAATGTAACAATCTCCTTTTATAAGAATGAATTAAAGCATTCTTTTGGGTCATTTTATAAGAACGAAAATTAAAACATTCTCCTTGGACATTTTAAAAGAATAAAACAAAAACATTCATTTTTATTATTTCAAAGGAATAAGTTGAGAACATTCATTTTGTCACTTTGGAAAGAATGAGGTAAATTCATTCATTTTGCCACTTTGACAGAATGAAGTAGAAATGATCATTTATGTTACATTAAAAGAGATTTATTAGAAATGATCATTTATGTTTACATTAGAAGGATTTGTTCAAAATTGCAATTTAGTTTACATTAGAAGGATTGGTTCAAAATTGCATTTTAGTTTACATCAAAAGGATTTGTTCAAAATTCACATTTTTGTTTGCATCAAAAGTTTATAAACATAATTCACATTTTTGGTTGCATTAAACGATTACAGGCAAAATTAACATTTTTGTTAATTAGATTATAAAGGACAAAATAACATTTTTGTTATGAAATGTTACACTAGACATAAAATAACATTTTTGTTATAAAATGTTTATTGGATTAAAATCTATTACTTTTGAAATGAATTGAAAATGTATATTTTATACATTAAAAAAAAGAATGATTAGAAAATGTATATTTTTTTATGCATAAAAAAGGGAATGATTGGAAAATGTATATTTTTATACATTAAAAAGAATGAATTAGAATGACACTTTTGTCACATTAAAAGGAATGAAGTAGAAATACACATTTTTGTCATTTAGTAAGGATTATAGGGAAATAGCATTTTAACAAACTTGATTATAGAATGTAAAATATCATTTTGTGTTAAAAACATGTTAGTGATATAAAATATTATTATTTGTGTCAAAACATACATTTTTGCAAATTAAAGAGAATGAGTTGAAAACATTCATTTTTGGTCATTTAAAGGAACTTGACAAAATTAACATTTTTTTCATTTAAAAGAATTTGACAAAATTAACATTTTGTTTATTTAAAAGGGTTAGACAAAATTATCAATCTTGGTCATTTTAAAAGAATGAATCTTTGTTTGAAAACTTATTAACATGTAATTTCCATTTTTAATGAAAATTAGAATTAATTAAAAAGAATGAATCTTTGTTTGAAACTTGTGAACATGTAATTTACATTGTTATATAAATGAATTATTAAAAAGAATAAAACTTTGGTTAGAATGTTGTAACGACCCAGAAATCTGAACCAATTTAAAATTTTTAAATTGGCTAAAATAGTGGATTTTAAATATTTAAAATAAATATTTTAAATAATAGCAATGAAAAGTGAGTTTGAATCGACGATTGAAAACGAATATAATTATATCTAATTATAAACAAGGCCTGAAATGGCGCTGCAGTTTCAAAAATTGAATTCGAACTTTGTCGGACTGTACCGGGTGCAAAACAAAACGGATTTGAGCGAAACCAAAAATATTTAAATATGTTAGTGAATACCTTTCTAACGAATCAGAAAAATCGAAGTTTAATAGCGGAAAGCAAAAGTTATGGCCAAATGAATTTTCAGAAAGGTCGCTATGGAATTTATATAGCCCGTGAAATTGTCCATTTTGCATACGACCTCGGAATTCGACGAAACCACTTTTGTTGGATCCGGGGTGTGAAGTTATTGCTAGGTTTCAAATTTCATAATTTTTGAAGCTAGTATGTGAGCGTGGCAAAGGAAAACGTATTTTGGTCAATTACAGTTAAATTGGATCGACCAGAAATGGGCCTTTTTGCAAATGGTCTCAGAATTCGACGAAACTAGTTTTGTTGGGACCGCATCATCAAAACATAGCCAGATTTATTTTTGTGGGATTTTTCAAATCAGTTTGTGGCCCTGGTAAATTGAAATGCACGTTCAAATCAAATATTGAATGTTTAATATTTTAATTTGAAGGAAAACTGACTGAAACAGTCGAATAGGCCTACGAAACATATCCCATTGTGTTCGGAATGGGGGTAAAACGCTAGGGACGACAGTCGTTGGGTTTAGATTTGTGGTCGTGTCAGAAAACCCATTTAAAACCCACCGGCCAATCATAATTTTTATTAAAAAAAAATCCCTTTCTCTCTCCCGATCTGAACGGCGGCTAATCTCCAAAGCTTCCCTCCCCGTTTTCGATCGCCACAGCCACCTTCAGCCCAACCTCCTGTTGAACTTTTTGAAGCCCTCCTTCTCCCCTTCAAATCAGTCGCAACCGCACCACCTATCTCTTCCCCGTCGTCGAGTTCTAGCCCCCGAAAACTGCGTCGCGTCGACCTCGATTCCAGGCCAGACCCGCCATCGCACGACACCGCGCCTACCTCGATAGGACGCCTCTCCTAGCCCTTCAAGGTGGTGAAGGCCGATCGTCATATAGGTGCGCGGATTTCGAGGAAAGTATAAACCTAGATTTGAACAAAATAGGAAGGTAACGGTTTGAAATTATATAAACTATATTATAGCAGTTTAAAGCGCTACAGTTTTTTATTTCACTGTAAAAATCATATCTTTTTCATGTGTTGACGAAATTCAGTGAAATAAGAGACAGTGGACTCGTGTGGACGTCTTCTACATTTTAGAAGAGACCGCATATTTTTCTGAGCCTTCTGCTATTTTTGGTGGAGTGGAACCCAATGTGAGATTTCTAATTTATAAATGATATGGAAAACGACGATGTATAAATTATATAGTCGATGTATGGGTTATATAAGCGTTGTACACCACATGTATAAGCGTTGTATAAGTTGTACGTTCGATGTATAAGTTATATATGCGTTGTAAAAATTATATATGTGTTGAAATAGAAGTGAACTGCTATATATATATATATATATATATATATATATATATATATACGCCCCTCGTCCACAAACCATGGACGATATTTATTGATTGTGATTGGTGTGAAAATTGATTGATAGCGAATGGTTGATTGGAATTGTTTGTGGTTGATATTGATTGATTGTGGTTGAAAAATACCCGTTTGTGGTTGAGAAATATTTGGTTGAAACCACATAGGATTAGTTTGTGGAAATGAAAAATATATACATGCTGCCTGCGTGCGAACTAGATGCATGATTCCCCACTGTCAAAAACCGCGAGGTTTTAAGGTAGAGCGAGGAGCCGTACTAGGGACGGTCCCGGTTTTAACTACCCTGCCATTATGCTGCCGAAATTTTGAATAATATTCATGTGTTTGAATTATTTTCATTTGCTGAAACTATATTTATTCGTTGAATAGAAAACCTTTATGTGTTGAATCGATATTCATTCGTTGAATTGAAATTCATGTGTTGAATGGTATTCGTGTTTTAAATATAAAAATCACATTTTTATCTATATATATAAACTATAGAAAACCTTCATGTGTTGAATCGATACTCATTCGTTGAATTGAAATTCATGTGTTGAATGGTATTCGTGTTTTAAATATAAAAATCACATTTTTATCTATATATATAAACTATAGAAAACCTTCATGTGTTGAATCGATATTCATTCATTGAATTGAAATTCATGTGTTGAATGGTATTCGTGTTTTAAATATAAAAATCACCTTTTTATCTATTTATATAAACTATAGAAAACCTTCATGTGTTGAATCGATATTCATTCGTTGAATTGAAATTCATGTGTTGAATGGTATTCATATTTTGAAATAAATTGTTTTATAATAAAAATCTTATTTTTATTACCTATATGAACTATATAAAATAATAGAGTTTTGAAATGAATTGTTTTACAATAAAAATCACATTTTTATTATATAAATGAATTGTTAAAAATAGTGAAATGTTGAAATGGAAGACAGTTAGATAAAAATATCGTTTTTATCAAATGTATGAAAAGAATATAGTTTTAAAATCGAAGAATCGATATATATATATATATAAATAGAGTTAAAATATATCAAATAACGACGCTGTAGTTCGTATTTTGAAATCAAAACTTCAAACGATTATACCGGGAGATCCGACAGTCGGAATTTCCCGAAACTGGAACCACTGGATTCGTTTTGAAAAGATCTTTCTAATGATGTAAAGTTTGTGAAGATCCAACGGTTAGATTTTCATATATGTGTAAATCAAATCTGAAGAAAAACAGCGCCACGGCCGCGTTATGGCCCGAAGCGTCGTTTTGAATAAATTGGCTATTTTAAAATAAATAAAAATAGCGATAAATCGTTATTAAATATTATAAATGATATGGATGTGATTTAGAAATTAACTGAAGGTTGGCTAAGTCGAATGGTTTCCTAGGTGTTGATCTGATGTTGGTTTCGGCCTTCGGGGTTAATATTTGGGAAATCGTTCTCTTACTAATTGACGGTTAGTGACTAATGAATTGAAATGATGCGTGGATATGTTAGTGTTGCACTTGTTTATTATATACGCGAGTTGCTCAGAAAGACCGTGTTTATCCCATTCTGAATAACTGAATCGACGATAAGAAATCGAAGATGAAGACGTTGGTCGAAGACCGGAGATCTTCACCTCGTTTGGATGGTAACCGAGGTCTTGATTGGGAGGCATCCTGAAATATGGATAATGAGGGGTGATCGTCCAGACATACATGGTGGTGGATGGGTTTGCGAGGTATATAGTGTCTCCGGTTTCGTTCAAACCCAGAACGGACTTGTAAATGGACTGTGTGTCTGACATTGGATTTTATTCTGTGTTGATTGATCTCTATTAAATATACATCTGTTTGGCGGCGGAGAATTTATTCTTTTGCTTAACGCCCTTCTCTGAAACGCATGAGCTCAGAGGTTGTATATCAATGAACATCAGTCGCATGGCATGAATTGCTAGTGTGGCAGGCCTAAGTGGCAAATGATCAGGGCTTCTGTTGAAAAGCAAAGTCTTGTGGTGATGATCAAAGCACCGCCTGTGTGGCGTAGCTTTGTGTATAACGTGAAATCGCGAGCCTCACACCCCAGTATGAACCAGAAATGGGAGAAAGGACCTCAGGGAGGGCCTGCGTTTCCTCCTAGCTAGAAGTGGCGTCAGTGGTTTTGCACGCCCTGATGAGTTTGACTAATGTGGTTGTTGCTGTTGCGAGGCGCCTCGGTTAGTACGGACGATCGGGGTCCGATGGAGTCATTTGTTGGCTCGCTTAGGCCCCAAAGGGCAGCAAAACGCAGTGTTCAGGTATTTTAATCCACTCCGTGTGGACCGGCCTTGTCGCTCCAAGGGTCGATGCGTTCTGATCCTGAGGCTCGGGCTAGGCAGCCTCGAATTCGGTATGGACTATATTTTGCCTTGGTTCATGACGGAAATCCAATTTCCAAATATGTGACTGTGCGGTTTTGATTGTATACCCATATATGGCGACATAGTGGTATGGGGCATTAATGTCGTCTATGATTGATAGTTATGATTTGAAATTGTTTTCAAAACATATAAACACTAGCAATAATATCAAATGTCTTTGTTTTATTCGTATCAAGCATATTTTAGCCGTTATAAGGTAATAACTCTATCCTCCGGTTTGCGTTGCATTGTGTGATGGGAACTGAGTCTTATAACGACTTCATTTTTATAAAAAGCATTGCGATGTTAAAAGAAAGATTTGTTTTTAAAACACTGGTAATCCAATGGAGTAGACCCGTTCCACGAAAGTGGCGTGGTCCTGTGATTAGCCATATATTAAATGTGTTGAGTGGATTTCTCATACCAGTCCCATGATTGACTCGTAGTTTGTTTCACTTTCAAACTCGGGTGCCCCTTTTTCTACACGGGCAGCCTTGTATTCAGGTTTAGCTGGCTCTTTCTGGATAGCTGGAGCTGAAGATGGATTCTATCATTTATCTCTTTTTATGCTGTTCAGCTCCTATTGTACATATTATGTTTTTTTTCCGCTATAGACATTATGTATAGCTAAACTGTATTTTTACTAAGTATGATCCTGTATACTGAGTAACTCTGATGATTACGTTTATCCAGTATATTCTATTGTTCATTATATGGTGTATTTGTTTAGTTCTGTTCTGCTATTATCTATTTCTATATTATATTCCAAAGATTACCCTTGCCGCCGTCTGTACGGGAAACGAGGTCGTCTCAAATGTGTTACCATGTAAAATTACATTTCTATGTAATTAATATTCATCAAAAAGAATTAAACAAAAATGTACATTTTACTCATTTAGAAAGGAAGTTATGAGAAAATATCATTTTTGGGTAAACATGATTAGTGAAGAAAAATTATCACATTTTTGTTTATTTAAAAAGGAATTATAACACAATTTTACATTTGGTTTATATTAAAAGGATTATAAAAAAATTCATATTTTGTTTACACTAAAAAGAATTAGTCAATTCTGTCATTTTGTTTACAATAAAAAGATTGAGATAAAAGATTATATTTTTATTGACAATTTGTTTTCAATAAAAAGATTGTACATTAAAAATTACATTTTCAATGTAATTTAGATTCCATTGAAAGGATTAGAATAAAAGGATTATATCTTTATAGTCATTTGGTTACAATGAAAAGATTAGAAAATAAAGATAACATTTTAGGGTAATTGAAATAAAAGATTTGTTATTATTGTCATATAGAATTAAAGGATTATATTTTATTGTAACATTGTTGACAATAAAATGAATTGAATTAAAAGACTAGATTTTTATTGTCATTTGTTCACAATAAAAAGAATTGAAATATTTGTCTATGATGTTGAAATTATATGTCTTCGATGTTGAAATGTTTGATGTGATAAATATAATGTTTAGTATATTCCAATTTGAATATTACACTTCCATTTACAAGTCATCCGACTTGTTTATGTGATTGGGTCGATAATTTTTACACATCGACAAAGTGCACAAATAATTTATTATTTGCTTGTTGGATGAAACCCCACACGGGTGTTGGGAGGGTATTTGATCTACACTAGTCCCAATATTTAGTGTAGAATCCACTCTGGTTGTATTGGATGTTCGATAATTATTTATCATGATGGTTGGTTTCATGCAATATATGGTTGTTGGTTGAGTCACATTCCAATAAAGAATATTCTAGAAAAAGAATATTTTAGAAAATATATTTTAGAAAAAGAATATTTTAGAAAAAGGATATATTTTAGAAAAATATATTTTTATTGAAATGAACTAGTTATTAACTAAAGTAAATCATTAAATTTAGATTTAATGAAAAATTCCAATTTGTTAATATTTAATTGAAATTTTAATCGAATAAATTGGATTTTGGGTTTGTCGTGAATAGTGTCGTAAATAACACTGTTCTTAAACCCCATATGAAAAGAATAATCTTTAATTTAAGATTATTAAAAGTTTTCAATTATATTTAGTAATTGGAATAAGATGAAATGTGAGTTGGGTTTATTATGAACGGTGTTTTTAATCGACGTTTGTTCTTTAACCCAACTGGCAGTGAAAATATGATTTGGAATTTATAAATCTTTTATTAAGATTTAAATGAGAATTTTCCCAAAAGTAAAGTTTTTCAATTTAATATATTAAATTGGAGTCGAATGGAATTTGAATTAATAATAACCGAGATAAGCTTTTGTAAAAGAAGACCGGTACTACATATGGAATTTAAGAGGCTTTGCCGTTATTCCATTTATATTATTGGTCGGATACAGAAATTTATAACGATTATATATTGATTTGATTTCTATGAAGATTCCATATTTTATGGAAGATGATTTTGGGTTTATCGTGAACGGTGTTTTAAAATGACATTAGTTCTTCAACCCAGTTAAAGATAAGACTAATTTCTTAAATTTAATTAATCATTGAATAATGATTTGTGATATTTAAAACCAAATTGGTTTCTTAATAAATATTTAAAGAAAAGATTTAAGGATAATTTAAAGAGTTTATCTTTGATAAAATAATGCGAATATTTTATTAGAAGAATATTCTGAATTGGAATGAGGCGTTGGATGTGGTTTTATAGTATTTGATTTTTAATTATAAAATACGTGAGTTATTCGGGAAGACCGGGTTTAACCCATTCCGAATAATTACTACGACGATGAAGAATCGAAGATAAAGACGGTGGTTGAAGACCGACGATCTTCACATTGAATGGATGTGTTGCTACAAAGACCCTTGATGGGAGTAGCTACCTTGAAGGGGCTTCAGTAGTGGCCGTCCGGACTATTGTTGATTGTTCGGATTTGGTTTTTCGCTCAGTCCCAGAGCATAAGCTAGTAAAGGGATGCGTGTCTGACATTGGATTTCATTCCATGTAAACTAAATCGATTTCTATTAATGTATGTCTATTTGGTGGTGGAGAAGTTATTCTCTACTTAACACCCTGGTATATTTTAATAGTGATTGATCGCATGGCATGAATTGTCAATGTGGCACGCCAAGATGCATATGATCAAGGCTTTTGTTGAAAAGCAGGGCCTTGTGGGATGATCAAAGTATAGCCTATTACGGCATAGCTTTGTGTATATCATGACTTCGCGAGCCTCACACCCCGGTATGAGTCAAAAACGGAATATGGACCGTAGGGAGTGCACACATTTCTTTCTAGCTAGTTGTAGTGTCAGTGCTTAAACTGGCTGGCATTTTACTTATGTGGATGATGGATTTTGAGGCGCCTCGGATTTTTATAGGCCGCTAGTGGTCGTACTATAGGTTCAAAGGAACCGGGAAGCGTGTGTTCAGGCATAACCAATCCACTGCCGATAGGCGGGGACCGGCCCTACCGCTCCAAGGGTTGCCCATAGGTGTGATCCTGAGGCATTTGCTAGAGTGTCTCGAATCGGAGAGGAGCTTGCCCCTAGCCTCGACTCATGATGGAAACCCAACTTCCAATACGACCATGTGGTTTTGATTGTAGAACTAGTATGGCGACATGATATATGGTACCCATGCCGTCTATGATTGATACATTATGATTGAAATGTTTTTACTAGAACATATACACTAGTATCAATATTATATCCATTTTATCGTATCAAGCATCTTTTGACCATTATAAGGTAAAACCCTATCCTCCGGTTTGCATTGCATTGTGTGATGGGACTTGGGTCTTATAATGGTTTCATTTTTCTAAAAAGCATTGCGTTGTTTAACGTTTTACTTTATTTTATGCACTGGCAATCTAAAGAAGTAAACCCGTTCCGCGTTAGCGGCGTGGTCCTGTGATTAGCCATATTTATTAGACAAGTTAAGTTAAGATTTCTCATACCAGTCCCATGACTGACCTGTAGTTTGTTTCACTGGAAAAATCGGGTGCCCTTATTTTTCTCACGGGCAGTCGAGTAGCTTTTTGCAGATTTATTTATAGGATCCTGGTTTACAGCTGAAGCAGTGTTCAGAAAGCTCTGTATCCGTGTATTCCTTCCAGTTGTATATTTGTATTATTTTCCGCTGCTATTCAAATGTAATTTAAATCTCTGATATTATTGAATTCCTTTTTGTGTAATTAGTTTTCATACTCTGTTATATTCTTGTACTCTGATGTAATTGTTGTAATCAGCAATAAAATGTTCTTCAGTTTGTGCTCTGATGTGTGTTGTTCTCAAAGCAATCCAGTCTTTCCTTTATTCGGAAGTTTGGGTCGTCACACCGTTCCTTACAATTCTTAAGGTATTTTACTTTAAATCCATTTTTCAAACAATATGCACTAACAATTCTGCGAAATCCAATAGCCGAATCAAATATTTGGCCAACACCAGTAAAAAATTCTAAATTTGAATTTTTCTTCAACAATTCATGCAAGATTTTTTCTTTACAACATGCAGAGTCTATATCATTATTATATTCAACCAAATTACTGCTTGATTCTCCTACACCAACAAACGAGACTGGTTTACTACTGTCAACAGCAACATCATCTGAATTACTCTTCAAGCATATTAAAAAAAACAAAGAAATCCTCCTTTTTAAACCACGGCAAGCACAAAATAACTTGTAAATCACTATCCGTCTCAATTTAAGTAGTCTAAGATTCTCTAACATAGAACACATCAAAACATAAAGGAGTAAAAGTATTACACACCTCACAAACCTTACCTCTTACATAACTAATTGATGCGTCCAAACCAAGACAAATACTAAATGAATTCTTATTAAAATCAAATACAACCATCACAAATATATCAGACCTGCAAATCAGAACCTAAATAAGTAAATAACAATATAATTTAAACCTTTTTATAAATCATTTTTTAAAAAGATAAAACCATTATCTTTTTTACTGCTTTTATGATAATGATTAAATTACAGAATTAAACAATAATTTTAAAATAATATATATGATTTTAAAAAATAATTCTACTATAATTGTTCTTTATCAGTACACATAATTGTTGTGTTATCTTTACATGCACTTT
Source organism: Allium sativum (assembly GCA_030737875.1). Taxonomy (NCBI): domain Eukaryota; kingdom Viridiplantae; phylum Streptophyta; class Magnoliopsida; order Asparagales; family Amaryllidaceae; genus Allium; species Allium sativum. The sequence continues at coordinate 312,484,594 of CM060922.1, read as the reverse complement.
TTGTCTTATCTTAACATATAATTCTTAATCATATATCATTTGAATTATATATAAAACATAACTGTTGCACATTGCAACCAATTTTTTTAAAAGTAACTATAAGAAAATATTGTTATTTGCCATTGAAACCCAAATAAACACTTTTCTTTTAATTTTACAAACAAATTGTAAAAAAGATAAAACAACATATCTTTTTTATTTTAGATTTGTTAATGAAAAAAAAAATCATGTAATAGCTTACATTTTTCAAACATACAAAATTGTTATATCTTTTTTATTTCAGAATTTTCTTATGTACCATTTATAGTAAAGAACATGGTAAAATTAATGAACTTCATAAAAAAGACATATTGTTATATCTTTTTGTTCTATAAAATTATAGAACATGATAAACTTTTCATTTATACTACTAAACATGATAGAATAAAAAAGATATATTCTTATATCTTTTTTTCTATTAAATTACATAAAATGATAAAATTATCATTTATACTACAGAACATGATAAAATTAAAATGTAGCATAAGAAAGATATACTGTTACATTTTTCAAATATATAAAATTGTTATATCTTTTTTATTTCAGAATTTTCTTATGTACCATTTATAGTAAAGAACATGATAAAATTAATGAACTTCATAAAAAAGACATATTGTTATATCTTTTTCTTCTTACAGAACATGATAAACTTTTCATTTATACTACATAACATGATAAAATTAATGAACTGCATAAAAAAGTTATATTGTTATATCTTTTTTTCTATTAAATTACATAAGATGATAAAATTATCATTTATACTACAGAACATGATAAGATTAAAAAACAGCATAAGAAAGATATACTATTACATTTTTCAAACATACAAAATTGTTATATCTTTTTTATTTCAAAATTTTCTTATGTACCATTTATAGTAAAGAACATGATAAAATTAATGAACTTCATAAAAAAGACATATTGTTATATCTTTTTCTTCTATTAAAATACAGAACATGATAAACTTTTCATTTATACTACAGAACATGATAAAATTAATGAACTTCATAAAAATGATATATTGTTATATCTTTTTATATCTATTAAATTACATAAGATGATAAAATTATCATTTATACTACAGAACATGATAAAAATAAAAAACAGCATAAGAAAGATATACTGTTACATTTTTCAAACATACATGATTGTTATATCTTTTTTATATCAGAATTTTCTTATGTACCATTTATAGTAAAAAACATGATAAAATTAATGAACTGCATAAAAAAGACATATTGTTATATCTTTTTCAAACATAACTGTAGCACTTCATAACCATTTTTTTTAAATTAACTATAAAAAAATATTTTTATTTCCCATTGAAACCAAAATAAACACTTATTTTTAATTTTCAAACAATTTGCAAAAAAGATAAAACAACATATCTTTTTTATTTTAGATTTGTTAATGAAATAAAAAAATCATAGATATACCTAAACCACAATTAAATTCACTAATAAACAGACATTAAAATCACATTTCACATGTCATATGAAAATTTCAATTAATTAAACCATATCTTACAGCATCATGTTCAACTAAAGGAGCACTTGAACTTTGAGTTTGCTCTTCCATTGATTTAACTACATAGTCCACAAAAATAAAGAACAAATTAGCATATTTCCATATCATATTCCACAATTTCAGATTCTATTAAAAATTCAAAATTACTCATTAAAATTAATTATGCATAATTCAATTCAAATTTATCAAAATTACATGATAAAGAATAAAATAACAACAAAACAAAAGAATCGCCTCTTTAATATCAAGAATTTGATAATTTTACGTCGAATTATAAAGTAGGAAGAAAATCAAAATTATTAAAACTCACCTGAAAGAAATAACGATCGTAGATCGAATTTGAAAAAATGGGAAAAACGGAGATATGGAGATCATTACGCCCTGATTTATTCGATGAGATCGACGTTTTTAAAAAAGAAAATGGCTTGCCATGATTCCTGTCCTTAAAACTAGTTGTTTCAAAACAATGTCCTTCAAAATAATGAAGACGTGATTAGGAGCCCTTACCGCTAATTTCCAGTTAACAAAATCTGTTGAGAGTCTCAGACTGAAAAATAAACATCTTATATCTAAAATCTTGAGTTGAGTAGAAAAAATGATGTTTTGGAATTAGAAAATGTTAAGAGATTTGAAAACTCCAATTGCAAAAATTATTCAAATCTAGAGAAAGAATTTGCTCATCTTAACGAGAATTTTAACCAGCTTGAAAATGAAATTTTGATTTTGAAAAATCGTGAAGATGAACTAATTCATAAAAACATTGCTTTGCAAAAGGAGTTGGATAAAATTAAGACAGATGAGAATTCCAAACATAATTTTTTTGAAAAAGGAAGATTGTTGAAAACTGAAACAGTTCTGAAAGAGATTAAGATTAAAGCCGATAGAATTAGAAATCTCAAATGCAATAAATGCCCATCTTTTCAAAAAGAATTAACTGAAATAAAAGAGATGTCCAAGTTCCTTGAAAATGAAAATATATCTTTGAAAAACAACAAGATCGAAATTTCTGAAATAAATTTTGATTTGGAAAAAGAAATTGAAAAACTCAAGGGATTTGGAAAACTTGAAATTGAGAAAAGTTATCAATTTGAATATGAGATTTCTGAGTCTAAGGCAAAAATTGAAAAGCTTATAAATGAGAATAACTTGTTGAAATCCAAAGATAATGTTTTTGAGCTAAAATTTAAGAAGTTTTTAAAAAGTCAAAATTCTTTGAATTCTCTACTTGAAAAATAATTCATCTTTTGAAAACAAGAAAGGACTTGGATTTTCAACTGAAAAACAAACTTCTCAAAAATTCTCAATTTCTTCAAATTGCTTGCATTGTGGAAAGGCCAACCACAATAAAAATAAATATTGGTTTAATAACAATCCATTTAAACAAAAGAAGTCCCCTAAATCTACAAAATTAATGTTGACTAAGTTTAAAAAGATTTGCGTTCCCAAAGGAACAAAGATAGATTTGAATGGATTGTTATATAAACAAGTCTGGGTACCTAAAGTCATAAACAAAACTGTGAGTGGTTTTAAAAAATTTGTTAAACCACTCGATCCCCTAAATTTCTAGGTACCGGAGGAGGCTGAGGAAATACTTTGCGAAAGAGAATCCAAAATCAAACAGCCTCATTTCATTGAATCATTTGAAGTTCCTTGGCCAAGTCTGTTGAGTTAGAGATTATTTTGCTTACATCATTTTCAGGTATAATCTCTAGACTCACAATTTCTTGTGTATATTCCTTGTTTTTTATTCTTCCTATCTTTTTCCTCCTTTTACTCTTTCTTTTATTTTCTTTTGAGTATTTTGTTTTTGATTTGTCACTACCATATCATTCTCTTTTTTCTGGGCTTTCTTAACTTCCAATTGCACTACTCATGATCTTTTGGAAATTCGATTTATTTGAGTTGAACTTTGATGTTTTAATAATTTCCAGACCTTGAATTCAAACTGTAAATTTCTGCAATTATTTTGAAGTTTATTTTGTTCTTGAATTCCTAACAGTGTTGATGTATTTTTGTCATATCTTGAATACTGTTGATTTTAATTCAAAAATTTTGAAGATCTGAAAGTTTAATGGAATTTCACACACTTATGCTGTTTTGAGTCTCTTCTAATTCATTTTGGAAAGTCTTGAAAATTTATACTCATTACAGCACCCTGTTATTTATCCGTTGTGATAATTTTAGAAATTTTCAGATTGGCTTGAATATTATAAACTGTCTTGAATCAGTGATACATCTTGAAATCCATCTTTATTCATGATTATTATGGTTGAAATTAGTTTTGTTTGAAATCATCTGAAATTCTTGATATTTTGAATATCACACACCACTTAAATTTGAAATTATCAATCTTGAGTGAATAATTCATTATATCTCAAACTTGACATTGATTCAAGTGATTTCAAATAAATTATTTTTAATTTTTTGGATCATTAATACCTCTCAAACTTGATGTAAATGATTGAAATTTCTCGTGTACTTGTTAGAAAATTCTTGTGGAAAATTCTTTGAAAATCAGGTCTTAAAACTCACTACTATTTCATGATTATTTGATTTGAATATTTGTTTGTTTAAAATCATTTGAAATTATTGATTTATTGAATCACACACATATCTTGAGTCTAAAATTTACATTCTGGTGTGATCGATTCACTGAATCTTGACAGTTTCATATTCCTCAAATGATTTCAAATAAATGGTATTTTTAATCTTGGATCATAAATCATATTCTATGACCATCAGAAACATCTTCTGACAAGTCTGTTGTGCTATTGGTTTCTTGTGCTGCTCTGATATTGTTTCTAAAAATATTTTTTGGTGACTCCCTGTTCCGATATCAAATATATACCATGCTTTGATAAATGAAATTAATTTGTTAGTCTTGTCTACTTGGGCCTTGTGATTAAATTCTTTTGTCTGTGATATCCTTGTTTGTCTCCACTATCTTGTTACAATCCTCATTAATAGGGACATCAAGTGGTATCAGTTTAGAAATGCTGAATTTTTTTTAGTTGTATATATTTTTAATCTCTTGTGTCTTGTATAGATCTTACATTTCCCTCTTGTAATTGTTTTTCAATTTTAAAATTATTTATTGATTATTCATTCAGAAATTGAAATCTATATCCAAATTGAACTGTATTTATAATTCATCAAAATTATTAACAGATTTGAAATTGTGATGAATTTTGACGACAGTATATTTCACAACAAGAGGATAATTTATTTAGATTTTCATGATGGTTGAACATTTATTATAATATATTTGAATTGGCGATTATTTCACGACCATCTCCTTTATCTATCATCATACTGCCATCCATGATAATTTTATATAAATGTGGAGAGTTAATATGTTTTAATTTTTTTTTGAATAAACAGTTGAAATATTTGTGATAGAAGTGGGACTATGTTATTTTTCATAATTAGTGATAATTGAAAATTTTCAATGATCCTGGTACAGTCGAGCATATTTCATAATATAATTAATTTAGAAATCTTTTTCACAGTCCATTTCTGTATCCACCGCATTTTCTGTCATCCATATATTGGTTTTATATACCGAGGAGTTTTCCCTTTTAAAGATGAAATGATAAATATAATTAACATACAAGTGTGTCTCTAACCTCATTTAAAAATCCAAGCTCTGGTCATGCATGGTTAAGAGATAACTTAAAATTTAAGTTGTGACTGACCTTATTTAAAAACCAAGCTCTAGTTATGCATGGTCAGTATGCTCTTAAATAAAAAATAAAAGAAAAGGAAATAATGTGCTATAAATTGAAATTAATCTGAAATTCTCCTTGGTGTATACAAACTATCCTATCAATCCATCTTTCTAATCTGTGAAGTGTGTTAATATTTTATGGTGTATTATGAATTGTTGATTGATAGTTATTGGGATTCGAGAGTATTTGATTTTGTCACTTAAATTGAATTATTAATTATAGTCCAAATCCGTCACTGTTTTTTAACTTCATTTTTATAAAATTCTTTTGGAAAATAATTGGAAATGTTTTTTTTTGAAACTCTCTCCATAATATATAAAATTCATCGTAAATCCGTCATTCTCTACAATGTGAAATATGCTACTAGTTCTTAGTTTATTATGATTTTTGTTTGGCTGATTGTGATTTATGATGATTGCTCTTCCTCTTAAGCTAAAATTGTATTTTTTATCCATTTTTCATCTATATTTTAATGTTTGTATCCTTTTGATGATAACAAAAGGGGGAGAATGGGTTGAGGTTTTGATTCATGAGTGAATAAGATTTTGATTTATGAGTGAATATTTATAAATATTTTTTATTTTGAAAATTTAATCAATTTTCATTTTTTCACTTATGCACAGTTATAAGGGGAGTTTCTGTTGTAGGGGGAGCATTCAAATAGGGGGAGTTTCAATATTCTTTGTTAAACACATTTATTATATTCAAAATCTTAACATTTGTTTGTCATCATCAAAAGGGGGAGATTGTTGTATATAATGTTGTTGTATACACAATTATTTGATTTTTGTTTAGTGATAACAACCAAATATATATATATATATATTATAAATGTGTTTGTTACTTTACTGTTATATATATACATCACAGACAGAAATATAATATTTATATTTAAATAAAATACTATTGGACAAGAATTGAAATATTCAAACAGTATTTTATTTCTACATTTCAACAGTACAATCATTCAACTCCACTATTTGTACAACGCACACTATTACAATACATTTTACATTGTTTTACAATACACTATTCCTCACTATAACTCTGAGTGACTCATACATTCTTTTATACAGACACATATACAGTTACACTAACACTTCATCTTCTGTCTTCTATCTTCACAGCTCACAGTCAGTCCAGTCACTATCTGCTTACCTGTCACATGAAACAGAAACACACAGTACACTATAATAGAAATAAATCTAAATACATGCAAATATAAATTTATTTTTAAATTCTATTTGCCTTAGAATTTTCGGTGTGTTTCTTATCATTTTTCATGACTTGATCTGATTTATCAATTTATTTGACTATGTCTAAATAGCTTGTGATATTCACAGTGATACACGGTAAATACCACAAGGCAGTCAGTGTATATACAAAATATTTCAGTGTAGGGACAAGAATATTTTCTGAATGACTATATATACACATATGTATATATATACACGTGTGCACTGCCTCGCCAGTCTAGTGTGTAACTGAGGAGTAGCCACGTGGACCATCTCGACTCGGTGCAACAATAATCAATATGGTCGAGGCAACCCAAAAATATCAATGAATACAAATCAACATCAATGGCCGAGCTAAATACAAAGCGCAACAAAAAGCAGAAATGCATATATATGGTGCAACTCAGCGTTAAAAATGGTCGAGCAACATCAAATGTTGGTTCGGAAAATTGAATACAAGCAGCATTCGCACAATACAGACCAAACAATGGATCAACTCATCTAGTTCAAGTTCAAGTGCCACAAAGATTAAGTCCACTCAAGACACAAATGGTTCGGCAAGCTTAAACATGGCATATGGTGCAACAGGGAAGATTTCATGTTTTTCAACAGTTTTCAAAGAAAAGTAGTGCCAACTTGAATGATAGCAAATAAATGGTTCAATAATGCAAATGTCATGTTCATGGATGGACAAAACTGGTTTAGCATTTCTCAAGTGTACAAGTGCAGTTTCAAATATTATGAAAAGATTTCAATGCAATTAGAAATGAATAAATGTTTGGCAACATGTCAAAAGCAAGGCTACAATAGTAACAGGCATGTTCAAGGGAGCATGCAAAGGCACAGGTACAAACTACATAGTTGGCGAAGCATGTGGAGCAACAGCAAATGGCATGAAGGATGTGTATATGCAGTATATATGTACACTTATATACAACTACAAGACTTGTGTCCAGGTTAATAGTGAAATCTCAACAAATACATGGCAAGCATTAAAACTGTGTGCACAAGCAAATGCACATCCAAGTTGAATTGGGCAAGCATGTGTGGACAGAAATCACAGCGTGTATTTTGGGCAAGAAATCAGCCAAGCATTTCTAGAAATCGAAATCAAATTTTTTGGAAAATTAGTATTCATATTATTGGCAAGTGGGATTTATGGGTTAATTGGCATTCGAATATATATATATATATATATATATATATATATATATATATATATATATATGACATGTCACAAGTGCCACAGTAAATTGCTCGAAATGTTTTTGAAAAAACTACAATTCCAGTAAGATTTTGTTTTCAAAAGAAGCATGGAATGAATAATTCAAAGAAAATCATGGAAAATTAATCTGTTTCCACTGTTTCCAAAGAAGGCAAGAAATTTTATTCAGCAAATCAGAATTATGTACTCTTCAGAACAAAATGGGCCAGTACATTCGACCAGAGTATATTTGGCAGGAAGTCAACATAATTCCCACAAAACTTATCGCAAAAAATTAAGTCATTTATTCAGGAAAGATATTCAGTCAAGGTTGTGACAGAAAAAGGGGAAACTTATGCAAATGGGAATTCAAATTGAGACAACAAAAAGGGGAAACAATCACTCAAAATCATTTAAAGCCGTTGTATTTTGAACAAGGAAACCGGGAATCACAGCAACAACTTGATTATATCAAAACCAAAACAACATTCACAGTAATCAATCATTTTGGGAAAGGTATTAAACTCGGCATATACCAAAATTTATTCAAGGAGGGGCAGAAAACCAATTTCCAAAATTGTACAAAAGCAACAAATCAATTCGAAAAAAATCCATCATTGAAAACCACGCAAGCCATTTAAGCCGAAGGAAATCGCGCAATCAAAAGAGGAATCCTCATAGAATCAGACCAAGTCTTTTAGCGAAATCAGAGTGTGATTTAGGATTTCTATAATCCTATTTAACACCAATTTCATCACTGACAATAAAGCAATAGAAACCAAAATCAACTCAAGCAAGAATTGAAAATCAAAATTTACTCACAATTTTGATCTAGAGAGAAAGCATTTCCAAAATCGAAGCACTGAAAGCATTCAACGTTTCAAGAGCATCACTTAAGCAATTCCATCAACAATCAAAGCACCGCGATTTGGGGAGGAATTCAGAAAACCCTAGATATTTTCTCTTGGGTCACCGCCATGTTTTTCCAAAGCAAAGTAATCACGACAAAATGATATAAGGGTGGAACCTAGTTGATGTGGCCGTCCAAGTCATTTGAAGTGTGAAAGTGAGTTTGTTGTTCCTTTTTAGAAACTAGGGTTTTAGTTTGTTTTTTGTTGTATTTTATTTTGTAATTCATCGAATAATTTCTAGACTCTGTAAAATTCTAGGGATTCAGTTAGGGGTTAACTGACAGTTTACTAGTGTCTGTAAAGCTAGGGGAAAATCTAGTCTAGCGGATATAGACCAGTCTAGGGTTTGGAGCATAGGGTTAGAATAGGAGCAGGGGGTTCATGAGTTTACATGGTCTTGTAAGTGAGATTTGTTCTATCACCTAGTAGAAACCTTAGGAATGCAGCAGTAAGCAGGGTTTTGCTGAAGCTGGGTATCTCTGTGTGTTATTTCCTTTCTGCTTTTTATTTCTGCTGTATTCTATGATCTGTTTGTTATTTAATACCCTATCAGATTTTTAACTCAGCGAAAAATTATGATAAACCCTATTCACCCCCCTCTCTAGGGTTAATCAAGATCCAACACTCCTTACATCCAGGGTTACAATGCGTAGGACTTTCAGATGTATCTTGCTATGTGGAACGACCGCGATAACCATATTCATTCAAGAGGGAGCCCCCATATCAACAACGCAGTACATGGGGTGGTACCGGAACATAACATGACGCTACGTCCTTAATCTTAGAGTAGATTCCACATTAGCACCGTACGTTCCTAGAGCACCACTAGAGAGGAAGGTGGTAAGTTGAAGTGTGTACTATTAAATACAGTCAATTTCATTTATTCGTTGTATCTAATTTTCTTTTAATTTTGCAGGTTGTCAAAATTAACCATGCATGGGACAAGGCAAAAAAGCTCAAACAGAGGCAAACGGATGACGAGGGAAGGACAATGTGCACGAACATACAGAAGATTTTAGATGTGATTTTGTGCAGGAACAAGCTAGGTAGGCCGAAACCACCATCTCCACCTCCTCCTCCTGCAGGTCCTCCTCGTCCTCCTACAGGTTCTCCACCTCCTCCAGCAGAGCACGAAGAAATAGCTCTTGGCCCATCTCAACCTGCACCTACATTACTAGGTACCAGCAGTGCACGATGCACTAGGAGCAGCAGCGGAAGTGGTTCGTCTTCAACTTCCACACCACTAGTCAAGCAGCCGAGGCGAACCTAGTGCATGTTTGATTGGTCTAACTAGTAGTGTATTTCTAATTAATTGGATATCAATCTTTGTGTATGAATTTTCTATGTTTTGGTACGTTTATTTATGAATTTGCTATCGTCTTCAACATTCTTTCTATATGAATTTGCTTATCGTCTTCAAGATTCTTTCTGTATGAATTTGCTATGAAACTAGTGCTAGTGCAGGTTTTTGTATGCAGGTTTTGTTATGTGCAGGTTTTTGTTAAAGGCGAGTTTTGGAAACTCGCCTTCGTGTTTTACTGAAGGCGAGTTTCCAAAACTCGCCTTCAGCAAACCTGTACACCAAAATAGGTCTAAACCTGTAATATTTTACGAAACATGGCTGTTTATGTGATTGTTTGTAAAAACAAACCTTGGTACGTAAATTGTCCTATTGGGTATAGGTGATTGTATTTGGTCTTGCACAAGTGTTCTTAACCCCATGATTACTTGCAAGTCTTCCAGCTAAAGCTAATCAAAGCGTGGAATATTTTACTTAGGCTGAAACGGTATGATGTTTATAATTAAGAAATAACAAAATGAAACTGATGAAACTTTTTTGGATTTCCGTAATGAAATCATACCTGCTGAAATCATAAAGCCGTGTTGCCTGAGAAGTCTGAATAACACAGAAGTTGCTTGAAGTACATCATTTTGCACCACATTGGTATAACCATGTGTGATCATACCATTTAACATTGTGTTTATTTCATTTTCATAGTGGTAACCAAGTCCTAGGTGCTCAACTGTATCAAGGAGTTTGACTTGTGCAAATGGTTCAGAGATGTTGAACAAGGCACACACCTCTTCTTTCATATCCCTTTCCGGAGCCCCGTAATTTTCATCATACATGCAACAAGTATGACACAGTGTAATTAGCAATTTGCAAATCTACAGGAGTAATATCAAAAAATAACTAATTATATATCATACCATGTAATTGTTATTTAAGAATTGAACTGAATTATAATCCTATTGGTTAGGTTCTGTAACACCTTGTATTTTCTACGTTCATTAAAGTAATGAATTAAAGAATACTAAATTGTAAAATTGAGAATTAAGGGAAACAGATTACACCATTTCGTTCATCTCGGAATTCTGCTTGAGATAGATTCCGAGTTTGCGTGAATCGGACTACATATGAAGAAGTTATGTAGTTCAGAAGATTTCATGTTTAAATAGAAAATTTAATAATCAAATAAACAAAAATAGTTTGAATTTGAAAATTCCGTGAATCAGCTGGGCGGGAAAATTCTCACCCATAGGGGTCGACTCCCCCGGGGGGTCTACATAGGTATCGACCGCCCAAGAGGGGTGTCCCCCCATATAGGGGTTGACTGTAATGACCCGGAAATTTGGCGACCTTGGTTATCCGATATACAACACATGTCGAACATCCAAGGATCGAAAATATCGGTCATTAATGAAAGAAATTAGAGGGTGAGAATAGATAAGATAGAAAACTTAGAATAGAAGAAGAAGAAGACAACATCAGAGTAACACGAACCTTACAGCGGAACGAATAACATATAATATATATAACTTAACATGAAATATACATCTGTACTTGAATATACATCATTATCAAAGTACAACACTTACAACACAGCGGAAATAACTATAGCTATATAATCCTGAAGCCTCCTGCTCCAAGCTCTTCCAGTATACCTGTAAATTCTGACTACTTGACTGCCCGTACAAAATTGGGCACCCAAGAGTTTAGGGAAAACAAAACAAAATAAACTCTGGGTCAGTCATGGGACTGGTGTGAGTAAGACAGTTTAAAACAGTTCAAACAGGTAAATGATATCTCATAAGACCACGACGTATAACGGAACGAGTTTTCCTTTATGAGAATCCAAAATATCTTTATATCAAAAACCTTTTGATATTATAATAATGTCTATCAACCACAATATAATAATCATCTAGCAGAAATTCTTTCATCTCACGTGCTACATATATAGTATACAATCAAAACCGCAAGCACGTATTGGCTAATGGATTTCCAACTATGACAAGGTATGGAACCACCTTTCGCTAGTGTACCTCTAGAGAGGAATACACTGGGTTCAACAAGAACATCTTGCAACCCGGCCACACATGACCGAACACTCATTTCGCTTGAGTGTATCGAATGTATATCACCAACGGTTGGGATCAGCAACCGTTTCTCGAATGGGACAGCATCAACAATAGATTTTTAGAAATAAATGAAACTCTAGATCAGGTGATTATACACCCTACTTCGAAGCGACCAACTTAGCCATGCTGCCTGCCTGATTTCTGTCATTTACCGGTTGATGAGGCTTGAGGTTACGCTTTATCATCACATCAGATTCACTTCGAATGCCACATTGTCAGATCCATCGAAAATCACTAATTGACGTCTACAACAGTACATTACGTGTTAGCTAAAGAAGTTTCCTTCTCCGCTTCCACTCTTGGTAAGGTTGAAGAAATCAATATACGTGACCTTTCTGGAAATACTCTGTCAGACATTCATCCATACAAGTCATCCAGAAACAGGATGAACCGAAGGCACTATTCAGTACATCCATCTTAGGCACTGTTATCTAAGACTTATACAATAGCCCTTGCACTTTACTCCGTCTTTAATTTTCTTTGGCATATATGATTCGCAACGCTTATGCCAATACATAGTGGTTCTTTGGATAATAATCCAACCGGTCTCTCCATATTAACAACGTTAAAATGGTCAAAGCTTCGATCGTCTGTGATTTAACCATCGAAGAAAAATAGTGTGCAAACAACGATATTATTTCCAGATGGAAATTATATTGATCAGTCATCATTTAACATATATATATATATATATTCACATTTCCTTATTTTCTATGTTTAGAAAATATATGTTATTAATACTGGAAAACATTTCCATTGTTTATTTACATATCACTATCATTCCACAACTATCAGTCCCTGACTGTAAACTAGTAGGAGAACAATTCTCTAAGTATAAACCCCGAAGGCCGAAACCAACATCAGATCGATACTCAGAAAACTATTCAACTTAACTAATCTCTAGTCAGTTTCTAATCTTGTTTAACTCCATTTCTTTACCTCTATTCGATTAACTCTAATTCGAATAACTATGTCTGTTTTAACTCTATTTCTTTACCTCTATTCGATTTATTTTCTAAATAAATATTTTCCTTTATAATCTCCTATTTATTTTCTAAATAAATATTCTCCTTTGTAATCTCCTATTTATTTTCTAAATAAATAATCCACTTTATACATATTCCATTTATAAATATTCTCTTTATAATCTCCTTTGATTTTATAAGTAATTTCCCTTATAAAATCCCTTGATTTTATAAATACTATTTTCAATATCACATTGAAAGTTCCTTTTCCCCAAATCCTAGTATGTTATGGTGTTTAACGTATCAAATTACGATGTCCAATATCGTCCATACACACACAATCAAAAACAGGTTATACTTCACATCATATATCAAAATATATGAAAAATAGTAAAATAACTGTTGAGGAATCCTATCGGATTCCTCCAACCTTTTTCCCTACATCTACAGATGTTACACAATAAAATCAACATCACTTTCAGTTCCATATGATATATTCTGTTAAACATAATCAATATAGAAATTCAACTAACTGACTAGCAGTTCAATCAAACAGTCAACACACAGTTAATCAACCAATAATTAACAGTTCTAAAAATACAACATGAAATTATAAATTGTTCAGAGTTAGTGAGATTTACTCACTTTGGCAGTTCATCGTTTAAGAACGATAAACTGTTATTTGATTTGAATCAAACAATTTATTTTGCCGTAAATTCATACGAGCCCCAATCCACTCCCAGTCAGTTCCAGTGCGTAGCCGTCGTCCATACGATCCCAACGCTACTTACTGTTCGTAAATCTGACATTGTATGACCAAGATACAATAATTATAAGTTCCTATAAACATTTAAATGGTTTAAAATAAAACTAAGTTAATTAAATTCCGAACCGGGCCTCACCCCTTAAAACAATTGTCCCACCCTGTTTTTTGTAAGCCCAGGCCCGCCCCCTTTTAAACACCTTCTTCCTGAAGCCGATACCGTGTAAACCCAACACCCATGGCCACTTTTCAGCTCCCACGCTCCTCACTCAGACCACTGACTTCAGCTCCACTATCCTAAATCGAAGCTACGCCTTCCCCTTTTCATTTCCGTCCCACTTTGAAACCACTCGAGCCCCAACTGTCACACGCAACCTTGAGTCCTCTGGTGAAACAACGACACCTTTTGTGACCAAATCCACCCAAACTCCGCCACATGATGTTTAACAACCTACTTAAGCTTGAAACACCCTTAAACCAGGAATTGATGCTTCATATACCTCAATTTTCGAGCCCTAAAATTTTAGAACCGTCATTGGAAATTTTCAGCAAACAAAAACAGCTCTGAACCCATAAAAACTAGTATAGGATTGAAATGCATGCTTTGTAGATCTCAAATACACTCACTTTGTAATTTATAAATATTTGTTTGAATTTTCTTTGATTTTTGTTTGGAGAAGTTCCTCACATTTAGCTGAAAGGGATGAAGAAAAGTGGCGGCTACAAATGAGAACAATTTATAAGGAAACAAGATTGATTTGTATGGCTCAAAAGATGGGGATGTGGCTCCCTTAGGTTCACAATACTTAGAATTTTAGTTTTATTATTTTTATTTCGCCTTCTAAAAATCCATATGATCACACACGATACCCAAAAATCATGAAAATTGGCATGTGGCTAGAGTTTGACATTACGGTCCCAACGAAACTGGTTTCGTCGAATTCTGACTCCGTTTGCTCACACAACGTATTTTTAACCGTCAAAATACTGACTGTTTTTTACTCTAAAATCCGTATGGCCACACAGTGACTCCAAAAATCACGAAACTGGAAATCTAACAACTATTTGACATTGCGGATCCAACAAAATTAGTTTCATCGAATTCCGACTTCGTTTGCAAAAGTGGCTATTTAAAACTCTGAATGACCCATTTAAATATATAAATATATTTATATATAATTAAATTTAATATTTAAAAATAAATATTATCGTATATATTCACAGTGGAATACCATACAGCTCTAGAATATTCCAATATGAATTTCTAACTATATATTCACTCTGGGTCAACCGGATATTCGATTTATATTGAAATTCCTTTTTAAAATATAAATAATTCCTTTATAAATTATGAAGGAATTCCACAGCGACTTTTCTAAAATTTGATTTGGACGTAAATAAAAATCTACATGGCGAAATCCCGATTTTTCTCTTCCACTAGAAAGATATACTCAACCAGCTCCACACGTTTCTTGTTTTACAGAAATCCGATTTAAAACGGCTTCTGTATATTCGTTTGAAGTTCAAATCGCCATTTTACGAACTACAGCGCCATTTCGAGCTTGATTTCAATTATAATATAATTATACGTTCAAACTGTCATTCAAATAATATATTCGTTATTCTTATTTAATTCTAAACTGAATTAAATATCATAGATGATCCAGTTCACACTATATCGCCATTTCAGCCAATTCTGATTATTTCAGAATTAAATATATTATTTAATTTATTATTTTAATTAAATATTCACCATTATTTAATTAAACCACCATTTAATTCACTATATCACTATTTATATAATTAAATTAATTAATTATAATACCTTTGCAAATGCGGGTCATTACATTCTTCCCCACTTAAAATAATTTCGTCCTCGAAATTGCTAAGGTAGAGAACGACCCTATCGACTGGTTAGAATATATTTGTTCACTTCTTAACTTCAGTTTTAACTAGACCAATTTAATTTCAATTAAATTATTAATTAATTCTTATCAACGAAAATTTCCAAAAATCCTGAAAATTTTCTAACTCCTTAACCTTTCGTAAAATTTCGCCAGCACCTCCTTTGTACTGGTCAATCGGTCAAACTCCATCGCGCCTCTCTGGGCTATCTCCAACCCAAAAGAAAATCAAACAGCCAAGCGGCTTGCCAATTCGGCTCATAAATCCTATATCCAATAGAAATATAAACTTGTACCTTTTATCGGCATATCATTTTATCCTTTCCACCTGTTATCAATTCAGCAGATACAAGGGTCATCCCAATCAAATCCCAATCTGCTTTTATCCACGACACAACCAATCGCTTATATCCGAGCCAAATATCATTTCATCTTGAGTTTCTTCTCGATTCCCAACTCTTAACTTGATTATCACATTACACTTCAAATTTGAATCTCACAATCCAATTTATCTTGATATCATTCTAATTCAATCTCAGTTACCACTTTACTGGCTTTACTTTAATTCAAATTTGCTTTCACAAATTTCTGTTAAATTTGTTTTTAATTCAAACAGTCTTTCCCTGGGAGTTTTTAAACAGTTTACTCTTTTCAAAAATCAAATTTTCCTTTTGAACATGTCACTGAGCCCTTAATTAATATTCCATTAGTTAAATCACTTCTCTATTTCTTTATCAATATTTGTTAACCAAATATTTTCAATAACCATATTGGCCTTTTATGTTATTTGAAAAACATTTCCGAATATCGCCTTCCTTTATTTTCTAAACTTTAGAAAATATATGCTATTTATAATTGGAAAATATTCCAATTACTTATCTCTTTTCTGATCTCGTTTATTTCTATACTTAGGAAATATTCTTTATTATATTTCCAAGCTTATACTTATTTGGGTTAAAACGGATGTTGTGTAAAACATCGTTACGACAACCCAAATACTATATTCAACTAACTCTTATTCAACATTGATCTTCGAGCCTGAAATCTTACTATTTATTTGTTAATAATGAAATCAATCAAGTTGGGGTATAACTACCTCTCAGACCTTGACTGAATAACATTTATAACGTCAAAAAAGGTATGACTACTTACTCGAATAATCAATAACATACAACTACTTATTCACTTTTAAACACGTATACGCTTCCTCTTTCTATTCTTACTAGATTTTATTCTTAGTCTTCCTTTTTGATTTTACTATTCTATTTCTAAGTTTGTTTCCTTATCGACTTTTATATATATATTGGTACGTTGATAGCTAACTATCAAATTATCTTAAAAATATTCTAACTCCTTAAATTCCCGGAAAAATTCACCATAACCTCCTTTGTTCCAGGAGCATCGGGATATTTCAAATAGCCTCCCACGGCCCTCACCAATCCAAAAGAAAAAGAAAAAGCCAAGCGGCTAGCTGATACGGCGCATAAAATCTCATATATGAATTAAATACATACCTTTTCGTCGAGCATTCTATTTATATACCTTCATACCTTATCCATACCTATCTCATGTATATTTATACCTGCCCAATCTATTTTAACTATACCTGATCGTTTTAACTTAATTCGTTAATTAACTCTTTAGTCTATTTCACTTTTATATTTGAACATGACATGTTCAAATATATTTTAACTTTCTCATTAACTAATTTGAATCCAATTTCAAATTTAAGTTCTATATTCGATTTCGAATATCCATTTACAAATCCAATTCACCTTTCAAAGTTCAACTTCAAGTTCAAAACTCGATTAACTAATTCCTCTTCGACTTAGTCAATTCTATTCAATTTCTATTCAAATTTTATATTATAAATCCCATTTTAATTTCTATACTCAAATTATATATATCAAATTCTATATTATAAATCCCATTTTGAAATTCAACACAACTTGTCTTTCCCAAAACAAATTCAAAACAGTATCTCTGGTAGTAATTTGTCACTTACAACTCGAAAATGAATACTGATGATGCAGCTGTCATCATCGAATCTATTTTCCAGCGATCGAAGTGAGTTCAATACTATAAAACCATTTCTAAACATTTCCAATTTGAAATTCATTTCAAAATATAATTCACACTGCTTGTAAAACAATTTAAAATCTCCAAGGATCTTAAATTTTCCTTATTTTTAATCCAAATCCATTTACAAACACATATCCAATTTTGCAGAATTTTAATTCAATTTCTGGCTAAAATTTTAGATTTAACTCATCTGATTTCATGTATTTCACTTATATGAATTCTGATTGGTTATTTACATAACCATTTAATTTATAATCTTACTCGATTATAATAACAACCAATATATCCACTATATTATAATTTTGATATATATATATCTTCTCTATATCAAGATATACCTTGGGTAAACTTATTTTAATTTACCCTCTTTTCAAAACATATCGTGTTGACCCGTCGTATTCGAGTGTTTAGTAACTCCTACCGATACAGTGGATCAAACTGATCGACCAGAACTCATAAACAACTCAACCAATAAATCACCACGATATAAAATGATTTTTTATATAAATAACAAATACGTTCACTCGTATATATACACTCAAAGTCAATATAAGGTATCATTAACCCTATCTCTACCAAGTCACGCCACAGAGCCAAGGTAATTCACTTAACTTAAGCTCTGATACAAACTGTAATGACCCGGAAATTTGGCGACCTTGGTTATTCGATATACAACACATATCGAACATCCAAGGATCGAAAATACCGGTCATTAATAAAAGAAATTAGAGGGTGAGAATAGATAAGATAGAAAACTTAGAATAGAAGTAGAAGAAGACAACATTAGAGTAACATGAACCTCACAGCGGAACGAATGACATATAATATTTATAACATAACTTGATATATACATCTGTACTTGAATTATCAAAGTACAACACTTACAACACAGCGGAAATAACTATAGCTATATAATCCTGAAGCCTCCTGCTCCAAGCTCTTCCAGTATATCTGTAAATCCTGACTACTTGACTGCCCGTACAAAATTGGGCACCCAAAAGTTTAGGGAAAACAAAACAAAATAAACTCCGGGTCAGTCATGGGACTGGTGTGAGTAAAATAGTTTAAAATAGTTCAAACAGGTAAATGATATCTCATAAGACCACGCCGTGTAATGGAACGGGTTTTCCCTTATGAGAATCCAAAATATCTTTATATCAAAAACCTTTTGATATTATAATAATGTCTATCAACCACAATATAATAATCATCTAGCAGAAACGCTTTCATCTCACGTTCTACAAATATAGTATACAATCAAAACCGCAAGCACGTATTGGGTAATGGATTTCCAACTATGACAAGGTATGGAACCACCTTTCGCTAGTGTACCTCTAGAGACGAATACACTGGGTTCAACAAGAACATCTTGCAACCCGGCCACACATGACCGACCACTCATTTCGCTTGAGTGTATCGAATGTATAACACCAACGGTTGGGATTAGCAACCGTTTCCCGAATGGGACAACATCAACAATAGAATTTTAGAAATAAATGAAACTCTAGATCAGGTGATTATACACCCTACTTCGGAGCGACCGACTTAGCCATGCTGCCTGCCCGATTTCTGTCATTTACCGGTTGATGAGGCTTGAGGTTACGCTTTATAATCACATCAGATTCACTTCAAATGCCACATTGTCAGATCCATTGAAAATCACTAATAGATGTCTACACCAGTACATTACGTGTTAGCTAAAGAAGTTTCCTTCTCCGCTTCCACTCTTGGTACAGTTGAAGAAATCAATGTACGTGACCTTTCTGGAAATACTCTGTCATACATTCATCCATACAAGTCATCCAGAAACAGGATGAACCTAAGGCACTATTCAGTACATCCATCTTAGGCACTGTTATCTAAGACTTATACAATAGCCCTTGCACTTTACTCCGTCTTTAATTATCTTTGGCGTATATGATTCGCAACGCTTATGCCAATACAGAGTGGTTCTTTGGATAATAATCCAACCGGTCTCTCCATATTAACAACGTTAAAATGGTCAAAACTTCGATAGTCTGTGATTTAACCATCCACGAAAAACAGTGTGCAAACAACGATATTATTTCCAGATGGAAATTATATCGATCAATCATCATTTAACATATATATATTCACATTTCCTTATTTTCTATGTTTAGAAAATATATGTTATTAATACTGGAAAACATTTCCATTGTTTATTTCAATATCACTATCATTCCACAACTATCAGTCCCTAACTGTAAACTAGTAGGAGAAAAATTCTCTAAGTATAAACCCCGAAGGCCGAAACCAACATCAGATCGATACTCAGAAAACTATTCAACTTAACTAATCTCTAGTCAGTTTCTAATCTTGTTTAACTCTATTTCTTTACCTCTATTCGATTAACTCTATTTGATTAACTCTAATTCGAATAACTATGTCTGTTTTAACTCTATTTTTTACCTCTATTCGATTAACTCTATTTATTTTCTAAATAAATATTTTCCTTTATAATCTCCTATTTATTTTCTAAATAAATATTCTCCTTTATAATCTCCTATTTATTTCTAAATAAATAATCCACTTTATACATATTCCATTTATAAATATTCTCTTTATAATCTCCTTTGATTTTATAAATAATTTCCCTAATAAAAACCCTTGATTTTATAAATATTATTTTCAATATCACTTTGAAAATTCCTTTCCCCAAATCCCGGTATGTTGTGGTGTTTAACATATCAAATTACGATGTCCAATATCGTCCATACACACACAATCAACAACAGGTTATACTTCACATCATATATCAAAATATATGAAAAACAATAAAATAACTATTGAGGAATCCAGTCGGATTCCTACAACCTGTTTCCCTGCATCCACAGATGTTACACAATAAAATCAACATCACTTTCAGTTCCAAATGATATATTCTGTTAAACAGAATCAATATAGAAATTCAACTAACCGACTAGCAGTTTTATCAAACAGTCAACACATAGTTAATCAGCCAATATTTAACAGTTCTAAAAATACAACATGAAATTATAAACTGTTCAGAGTTAGTGAGATTTACTCACTTTGGCAGTTCATCGTTAAAGAATGATAAACTGTTATTTGATTTGAATCAAACAATTTATTTTGCCGTAAATTCATACGAGCCCCAATCCACTCCCAGTCAGTTCCAGTGCGTAGCTGTCATCCATACGATCCTGACGCAACTTACGGTTCGTAAATCTGATATTGTATGACCAAGATACAATAATTATAAGTTCCTATAAACATTTAAATGGTTTAAAATAAAACTAAGTTAATTAAATTCCGAACCGGACCTCACCCCTTAAAACAATCGGCTCACCCTGTTTTTTGTAAGCCCAGGCCCGCCCCCCTTTTAAACACCTTCTTCCTGAAGCTGATACCGTATAAACCCAACACCCATGGCCACTTCTCATCTCCCACGCTCCTCACTCAGACCACCGACTTCAGCTCCACTACCCTAAATCGAAGCTGCGCCTTCCCCTTTTCATTTCTGTCCCACTTTGAAACCACTCGAGCCCCAACTGTCAGACGCGACATCGAGTCCTTTGGTGAAACAACGACACCTTTTGTGACCAAATCCAGCCAAACTCCGCCACGCGATGTTTAACAACCTATTTAAGCTTGAAACACCCTTAAACCAGGAATTGATGCTTCATATACCTCAATTTTTGAGCCCTATAATTTTAGAACCGTCGTTGGAAATTTTCAGCGAACAAAAACAGCTCCGAACCCATTAAAACCAGTATAGGATTGAAAAGCATGCTTTGGAGATCTCAAATACACTCACTTTGTAATTTATAAATATTTGTTTGAATTTTCTTTGATTTTTGTTTGGAGAAGTTCCTCACTTTTAGCTGAAAGGGATGAAGAAAAGAGGGGGCTACAAATGAGAACAATACATAAGGAAACAGGATTGATTTGTGTGGCTCAAAAGATGGGGATGTGGCTCCCTTAGGTTCACAATACTTAGATATTTTAGTTTTATTATTTTTATTTCGCCTTCTAAAAATCCGTGTGATCACACACGATACCCAAAAATCATGAAAATTGGCACGTGGCTAGAGTTCGACATTACAGTCCCAACAAAACTGGTTTCGTCGAGTTCCGACTCCGTTTGCTTACACAACGTATTTTCAACCATCAAAATACTGACTATTTTTCACTCTAAAAATCTGTACAGCCACACAGTGACTCTATAAATCACGAAACTGGATATCTAACAACTATTTGACATTGCGGATCCAACAAAATTAGTTTCATTGAATTCCGACTTCGTTTGCAAAAGTGGCTATTTAAAACTCTAAATGACCCATTTAAATATATAAATATATTTAAATATAATTAAATTTAATATTTAAAAATAAATATTATCGTATATATTCACAGTGGAATACCGTACAGCTCTAGAATATTCCTATATGAATTTCTAACTCGATATTCACTTCTGGGTCAACCCGATATTCGATTTATATTGAAATTCCTTTTTAAAATATAAATAATTCCATTATAAATTATAAAGGAATTCCATAGCGACTTTTCTAAAATTTGTTTTGGACGTAAATAAAAATCTACATGACGAAATCCCGATTTTTCTCTTCCACTAGAAAGATATACTCCACCAGCTCCACACGTTTCTTGTTTTACAGAAATCCGATTTAAAACGGCTTCTGTATATTCGTTTGAAGTTCAAATCGCCAATTTACGAACTACAGCGCCATTTCGAGCTTGATTTTAATTATAATATAATTATACGTTCAAACCGTCGTTCAAATAATATATTCGTTATTCTAGTTTAATTCTAAACTGAATTAAATATCACAAAGGATCCAGTTCACACTATATCGCCATTTCAGCCAATTCTGATTATTTCAGAATTAAATATATTATTTAATTTATTATTTTAATTAAATATTCACCATTATTTAATTAAACCACCATTTAATTCACTATATCACTATTTATATAATTAAATAAATTAATTATAATACCTCTGCAAATGCGGGTCATTACATCGACCCCCTTGCCTAGATCCAAACAGTGACGATTTCTGACTTGTTGTTGAGTCACTAGGGCATAGTTGGCAATTTCTGGATAGCTCTATCTAGTCTGGACGGTTCTGATTGCTCCTAGGTTGATCTAACAGCTCACATAAATCTAAACTTCTATATAAACAATCCCAACCCTAAACCACAAAATTTCATTCCAAAGAGCCATCATATTGTCCATGGTCAACCTAGCATAGCCACCATTCTTCTCCAACCAAGAAGCAAATTAGAAAGCAAGTTAGAAGCTACGAATCAAATCTAAATTAGAGAATCGATAGTTTACTCAAGGGATAGATTTTCCATTTTAGAAAAAAGATCCTAGAAAACAAGATTTTTCTTTTGCTTGTAAGTCCTGTTATTCTTTAGATGTGAACAATTAAAAGTCTTGATTTGTAATAAAGCGAAAACTAGAACTGTGCCTAGTTGTAAGATAATGGTGATGCTGATTCGTGTCTATTCTTGTGACGATTCTATCATATATGCCTATGAGACTCTTGTGGTTTATTGGACTTATCATGTTGTATGCTAAATTGGTGATGAACCTATCATGTTATGTATATAAGTTTAGTGATTCTTTCATGATATGCTACATACAAGTTTTTAGGCTAAGTCATATATGCCTATATGTTTAGATCTACATTCTCACATGTTTAGATCTATGCTAATTTGATTCAACTCAAATGCAAGTTTACATTTACATGCCTAATTGGCTTTGTGTAATTCTATGTAAGTCCCCGTTCATATGCTTAAGATTCATGTTAATTGGATCCAAAATGCAAGTTCTTTGTTTTATGCCAAATTTATATGACACATGTTTATTAGATCCTTATTATTTTATGTTGTGGAAATGGTACATGCTCCTTTCTTTTCTCTTTTGTTTATAAGTTAGGCTAAGTTGCGAGCCTAACGTTCTATGTGAATTATGCGAACGTATAACGGGGGTAACGTTGGGAAAAACCTTAAATTTCATATTGTTGGCATAGTTTGGCTCATAATCATATAAATGATTAGTGGCATAAAATGGTATAATTTATACACCTAAAAATTATGAACATGATTTAGGGGGAAAATAGGGCATAACTTGAATGGCAATAATTGTGGATAATTTACATATAAATATGAAGGGTAAATATGTAAATTAAGTAAAAGACAAATAAGCCTAACCCGAGGTTAGATTGAGTTACAGTGTAAGACTGCCCGGAACCGCCCGACACATCCAACAACCATAAAAATATAGATCTAATGTGAGAGGTTAGTGCATTAAGCCCAAAAGAACCCGAGGTTAGATTGAGTTGCGGTGTAAGACTGCCCGGAACTGACAGGAACATCTAGCAACCGCAAAAATGCATATCTAATGTGAGTGGTTGGTGCTTTAATGAATGAATTAAAGCTAAGACAGGAATGGTAGGGTTAAGTTAATTAAGGCAACACTTAACCAATACAACATGTTAACTAAACTGATGGGTGGTGTTAGGTTAATTTGAGAAAACTTAACCATTTTAACATGTTGATTAGGAAACCTTAGTTACGGGGACCCATTTCAGCAGTAACCCACATAGATGTATTAGGGTACCCTGAACTAGTCAGGGTGGGGCACGATTACTGGGCTGATTATAAGCGGTCAAAACAGTGGCGGGTGGTGCGTCAGTGTAGGTTCCGATGGAGTGCGGGCGTGCACGTATTCCGTAGTGGAAAAAGTAGGCACTGGGCATCAGTAGTTATACACTGTGCATTTTGAATTGTTTCGGGTTGCCACCATAGGCTTTGATACACCCCATGGTGGGACCAGCACAGGTATCTACAATCAAGCGGTGCCGAATGACACAAGTAGAAAACGTATACGAGTAGGAGTCGATCGATAAAGGGGATCATTTATCTTGAACACATGGTGCTAGTTGAAACACTTGTAAGTGGGTGCAGAGAAATAGAATGAGTGTGATAGCATATTAAGTTTTATTTTCTTATTTCTAGGGTGTTGTCCTAGGTTCAGTTTATTCATGTCATGATCCTTTTTCCTGTTTACATGCTAAATAATCACTGGACTTACGAGACTCATGTCTGACCCATTTTTCTTTCGTCTTCTTTTCTTCCCCTCCCCCCAGGTCCGCAGGAAGAGAATACTTCAGCTTAGTTCAGAACATTTCCAGCTTGAAGAGAGTAGATGTATAACTTGGATTCTCTTTCCTTGGGCTTTGGCTTTGGATACACTCTTATTGGGGATTTATACTGCCTTTTTGTTATTTTATGCTTCTTTATGTTTTAATCAAGACAGAGATTTTTTTGTAATGATTTGGAAGTTGGTTTGAGAGAGTTGTTGTAATGTTTTGACTGAACCATGTACTAATGAAACAAATTTAGTTTTTCCGCTGTTTATATGTTTGTCTTGTAAATTATCTGTAACTTTTACCTATAATGCTCCACCAAAGTTAAGGCATTCCCTTTGTGAGTGACCTTAACGAAGGTGGGGTGTTTCACTTGGTATCTGAGCTGATGGTTCCCAGATCAGATAAAAATTTTGGAAACTAATTTTCAGAAAGAAGTTTAAAGAAGCATTTTCAAGAAAAAGTGTTGTTTTTATTTTAAAAGGCATAATCCCTAAAGCCATATGCGCTATCTTTCCATCCTTTGTTTTGAATCTTTTCTTTTTCGTTTCAGCATGTCTGGGGATATTAACCTTCCAGAGGGAATACCGGTACCTGGCTGGTTCAGAAGGTACCTAAAGGCTAGGGTTAATGATGCAGGCCCAGCAGACGTTCCTCCTCCCCCAGCTGCAGCCGTTCCTCCTCCCCCTCATGCAAATGCTTTCTCAAAGATATCTAGAGACTTTCGAGACACGGGTGGAAAGAACTTTAATGGAACTAAATCATTCGTGGAAGCAAGAAACTGGCTCAAAGAAACCGAGGATTTGTTTGTTATCTTCGAAATGGGTGACAGGCAGAAGGTACAGTTGGTCGTATGGTTGCTTAAAGACGAAGCCTCGTATTGGTGTGAAATTACTAGTTCTGAGAGACCAGTTGAAACTTGGGTGGATTTCAGGATGAGGTTCGAAATGAAATTCCTATCACAAGATGAACGAAGCCTACAGATGGAGAAGTTCTTAGCTCTCAAACAGGGAAGTATGTCAGTCAAGGAATACATCAACCAATTCAACCAACTGGCTAGATTCGGACTGGAGTGTGATGGCCCAAAAATCCATACCAATTTGAGTTGACTAATATCCTACACATTAAACTCAAAGTGCATGAAAATTCAGATCATTACTAGATAGAAATAAGAGGATGAGAAAGATAAGATAGAACTAATAGAATAGAAGAAGAAGAAGATCACAATTGAATAGAATTAGAGTTAATACGAATCTCACAGCGGAACGAATAAATTATATTATAACATAACTTTGAAATACAAAATATGAATTTGTACTTACATTTCATATCAGAGTGTAGCTTAAATACATCACAGTGGAAATAATCTCTAAATAGCTAATGGTGAAGTCCTATGCTTCCAATTTCTCCAAATGTATCTGTAAAAGCCTGAAACACTTGACTGCCCATACAAATTTGAGCACCCAAGAGTTTAGGGAAAATAAATAAAATAAACTCTGGGTCATTCATGGAACTGGTGTGAGTAAATTCCAACCATACTGTTTAACTTTGAAAATCCTTTTGAAACAAAAGGATAATAGTAAGATCAGGTACACATAAACATGGATGGTTTTTACCTTACTATAACCCAAACAATTTTGATATTAAAATCCCATGATATTATGATAATGTCTAATCATATAAATAACCAAGTAGCAGAACACTTGCATCTCACACTCCACATATATATAGTATAAAATCATAAACAGCAGAGCGCTTATTGGAGATTGGATTCCCACAGACAAGGTATGGGGGCACCTTCCGATCAGTGTACTCTAGAGGGTATACACTGGGGTTCAACAAGAACGTCTTGCAACCCGGCCACACATGACCGACCACTCATTTAGCTTGAGTGTATCGAATATATTTCCATCCACGGTTGTTGGCCATCCAACTATAGTCCGAATATACAGAATCAGAAAGGAAGAACAAATATAAATTTTCTCTAGATCGGTGACAATACACCCTGCTTGGGGATGACCCAACTAGCCATGCTGCCTAGCCCAACTTTTGTTACTTCGTGGTTGTGAGGCTAGAGGCTACGTCTATCTTCAGAACATCTGATCACCATTCACTTTGAATGCCACATCGTCAAACCCGTCAATTCACCAATCGATTTCCAAAAATATCACAGGTATAAAAAGCTAAGAGGGACGAATTCCTCTGCCACCAGACATAATACCTTTAAGAGATCAACTGTTCGTGATTTGTTAGGTATACTCTGTCAGGCACTCGTCCATAGAAGTTGTCCTGGGACTGGACAAACAGAAAGCACCATTTTTGAACAGAACGACCCTTGCATTTCACTCTATCTTCATTTTTTGTTCAGCATAATCTAATTCGCAGCGTTTATGCCTATACGGAGTGGTTTTCGGATAATATACCCAGCCGGTCTCTCCATATTGGCAACGATGGTCAAAACACTTCGATAGTCAGTTGTTTAACAATCGAAGTAAAAATAAACATCCATTCTAATGTATAACCAAACATCACACAAACATTGGCCCTTTTATTTAATACTAACTTTCTAGTTTCCCATATTTTTATAAATTCTTTTTTTATTTCCCTTTATAACTAATGCAATACGCTACTATATTCCCCTTTATAACCATTGCAATACGCTGCCATATTTCCCTTTATAACTAATGCAATACGCTGCTATATTCCCCTTTATAACTACTGCAATATGCTGTCATATTTCCCTCTAAAAGTCTTCCTATATTTCCAAACTATTTAATGATAATTATTCAACCTTATTTCTAAACATTGTTTATAAATTAAACAGCTTTTTTTAATATAACTAAAACGAGTTAATAATATAATTACGATTTAAATTTAACTCTTATTTAAATAATAGATTTTTCCTTTTTAAACTCGAATCACTTTCCATCTATTTTTACGGTATTAAAATACCGGCTATTTCAAGGCCAGTGAAATTCCATACTCAAACAAACAATAATGAACCACACATTTTTTCATATAACGTATTATATGAAAGACCACAATAAAATCTTTAAGAAATCCAGTTGGATTCCTCCAATCGGTTTCGTTACATCCAGAGATGTTTGCCACCACAAATAACACCAATTTCATACTATGGATTATTATAATCGATGTAATCAGTATCCAACCAATGCTGTGTATATATACGATGCTATATATATAATTATAACTAATTTAATTATAATTTACCTATGCAACCATCACACAGCATTCAACCAATATTAAAAATATAATTATAACATTTTAAAATAGATCAGAGTTAGTGAATATACTCACCTTCGCGCGTTAACCGTTAAATAATGATTTTCGTCAGTCGATTATACCCAGTGCTTTAATTGCCTTAAACTGTAACGTGCTCCAAATCGCTCCAAATTGGTTCTGGTATGTAGCCCGTGACCATACGATCCCGGACTTTATTTCGTCACATTCTTCACACCAACATCCACTGTCTTTCAACCGTAACCTGCTATCTACCCGCTCGGCCACATCTTCCTCTGCTAATCCATGTCTCAATTTATGGGCTTTCTACTTTTTTCTATCTTTATTGTATATATTCTATTTGGGGTTTACCGTTAGAAGTCATCCCAACCACACACGTTCAACAATAAAGACCCGATCCAATTTCTTACTCCATCTTCTACACTAGAACGCGTCAGCTCAGTATTCCATTTACTTGGGCCTTGCGTCAATTTAAACCAGCCCATCCGCTAATATCTTTCTTCCTCTTTCCGAAGTATTTCAAAACCATCAGCTTTTAGTATACTCAGGAACATTGGCAACGTATCTTCTTTCACCAGTTAAATCAAAAGACTGAGCTCAACGCTGTGTCCAAACTCTGACCTTTCTGCCTCCTGTTCCTCCATTTACATACGCGAGCTCCACTATTACACTCCATGCACATCTCAACGCTTCAGCTCCCCTACTTTCAACCACATGCTATTCATTTTCATGCAACATAACTTCCCCAATACCTCATATCCTCAAACAAACCAATACCCGTGTTATCAGTTAATTCCACATGCTTTCATCACTTCACAATTCCATCTATACACACGCCATTTCAGAATTAGCAATGCTTCTCCGGATCCATGCAGAAATGAACTTCACTTCTCATATACATGTTTTCATGTCCTCGCCTCATCCTTGTAGCAAAAGCCACCGAATTCAACACTCTCCTTTTTCTTCCCATACGCAACTTCACTACATCTGCTTCTCACTACTGCAACAGAACAGTTTGCACTCCTTTCATGCACGCCCTTCAGCACTGCACTCCGCCTGTACATGCAAGCAACTCGCAAACACTTCTTCTGTTGACCGCACCACATCCCCATCTACCCGCCTTAACACTGACCTCGACCCTGCTGCCATGACACTGCCTGAGACCGGAATTCGCGCCGACTTGGACCTCCCCTCTCTGATTTTCTATGGATCCAGCATAAACCTCAAACCTTAGCTAGATGAACGAATTAGTTTTTGAACTTCCAGCAAGACGAGGCGTATATATAATTTCTCTGAAATTAGTAGGCATAAGATGGGACATCGGGGTTGTTTAGGATATTCTGAATTTATGTTTTTACTTTGGTGAAGAAATGATGAGTTTCTTGTGTTGCTTTGGAGTGACAAAAGGACCCCAAAAAAAATATATAGGAGCATTTTTACTTCATGGTCAAGTAATAGGTGGCGTAGAATAGTTGTTGATAGCATGTTCTAAAGAGTGTGCTTCTATACAACTGGTTACCATTTCATTTAATGTAGATAAGACTTTAGAGCTAGCGTGATTTGTATGTGTGAATACATAGGGTACGGTTTAGGCCCTTTAGGGTATGGTCTTTACTTAAGTGTTAAGAAAGAGGTATATAAATTTCTTATAAATAGCAGGTAGTCAGGTAGGTCTTGTATTTAACTTGACATCAGTGTTTGTTGTCGTATTTATCACTTATCAGCACTGTTTTCTATTCATGAATTTGATCACTATAGGCTGTTCATTCAAACTTAGATTTAAGCAAAAAGTATGGGGTGCATACGTACTTGGCCATGTAGATCTTTCGTCCGCATATGGCTCCCCATCAACAGAAATAAATATACCATTGTGCTCTGTAGTGTGCCACGATCATGAATATATAATAATATCGGCAGGTTAACTCATATTGTGAACCTCCGAAATATCGATATAGGGTGTGAAATACTCCAAATAAAAAGTTGCGTGTTTAATTAATTAAAAATTACAGTAAAATTCTAAAAATTAAATTATCACTATGCGTCAAAAGAATCTTGTCCAAGTTCAAATCCAATATTTAAATATATTTAAATAACCGTTATGGCTATAAACGAATATGCCGCTGCTTTCTGAATATTTAATTTGGATATAACTTCCCATTTATAATACGAAATCTTGGTTTTTCACTTCCATTAGAAAAACACAATTCAACAGATTCCAACGTTTCTTGTTTCAAATAAATCCGACTAATAACGGGTCCTGTACACTCAATTGAAGTTCAGAACGTTAAATTACGAACTATCGCGATATTACAGGCTCGACTATATTTAATATATATTTTTGTACGTTCAACTTCGTTTTAATTAATATATAAATCCACTTATATTAGAATTCAATATTTAAACTGATTTAAATATTTAAATACAAACCGATAAAAATGCGGGACGTTACAGTCCTTCCCCCTTAAAAGAATTTCGTCCCCGAAATTACTAAGGTAGGGAAAATGCTACAATCCATATTATAACCATGTTAAAAATCTTTTATTAAATTTCTTAAATTCAGTTTTCAATAGAACCGATTAAAATATTAATTCCTTCTTATTAATAAACAATTTCAGAAATACTTAAAATTTCCTAATAACTTAAATTTTCGGAGAATTTCACCAGCATCTCCTCTGCACGGCTTATTTGGTACCACTACAACTTACCTCTCTGGGACATCTCCAACCCAATAGAAAATCAAACAGCCAACCGACTTACCAAAAAAAATCTCATACTAGTGTAAAATATAAACATGTACCTTTTTGTTGGAATTCAATACTATCACTTTCATCTGCTGTCCATTCAACATATACCATTTTATTTTCACTTTGATTTCCATTCAATCGAACCACATCATCCACTTATAACTCCATTCAAACTCCAATTCCAAACTCAATTTCAACTCTTAATTCATCAATTCGATTCCATTCCAATTACAAATTTTATTTTACTTAGTTAAATTCTGTATTTATTTACTTGATAAGTAAATTTTAAATTCCGGAATTCAAAATCCAGGATTCTATTTCAAATTAGTTTGAAATCCATATAGAAATTCTAAATATTTGAATTTCCGAACAACTTATTTTCTTAAAATAATTCAAAACAAAATCCTTGGTAGTAATCCGTCACTTGGAAACTCGAAAATTACGCTGATGATGCGGCCTCATCAGAATTATTTTCCAGTGATCGAAGTGAGTTTAATACTATATTATTTCAAAACTTATTTTAAAACACATCTATTTTGAAATTAGTTCAAATTTTGTTTACAATATTTGAAAAACATTTTCAAATCACACAGGATCTTAAATTTCCATATATTAAGTCCACATTTTATTTACAACAACTTTCCCAAGTTTTCAGGGTTTATTTTAATTCTAGGTTTTAAATTCAGATTTAATCTATCTGATTTATATATTATACTTATGTGAATTCTTATTGGTTATTTATAACCAGTTCGATTATAACCCTATTCGATTATAATTTCAATCAGCACATTCAATATATATTAGATAATTCCAATATACATGCTTTCGTTATATCAAAATATATTTTTGGGTAAAATTATTTCATTTGCCCTCTTTTCAAAACATACTGTGTCGAATTACTCTGTTTAAGAGTTTAAAAACACATACCGACACAGTTTGCATTACTGTTTCGACCAGAATTCATAAACCACTCGACTGACCAGTCAACACAATATAAAACAGTTTTTATATTGATTTACAAATACGAGCTCATATATATAAACTCAAACTCAACATAAGGTATTGCTAACCCCATCTCTATCGAGTTACGCCACAAATCCAAGGTAATCACTTAACCTTTAGCTCTGATACCAAATGTGATGGCCCGAAAATCCATACCAATTTGAGCTGACTAATATCCTACACATTCAACTCAAAGTGCACGAAAATTCAGACCATTACTAGATAGAAATAAGAGGATGAGAAAGATAAGATAGAACTAATAGAATAGAAGAAGAAGAAGATCACATATGAACAGAATCAGAGTAAACACGAATCTCACAGCGGAACGAATAAATTGTATTACAACATAACTTTGAAATACAAAATCTGAATTTGTACTTACATATCATATCAGAGTGTAACTTATGTACATCACAGCAGAAATAATCTCTAAATAGCTAATGGTGAAGTCTCCTGCTTCCAGCTCCTCCAAATGTATTTGTAATAGCCTGAAACACTTGACTTCCCATACAAATTTGGGCACCCAAGAGTTTAGGGAAAACAAACAAACAAAAATCTGGGTCAGTCATGGGACTGGTGTGAGTAAATTCCAACCATACTGTTTAACTTTGAAAATCCTTTTGAAATAAAAGGATAATAGTAAGACCAGCCACACATAAACATGGACGGTTTTTACCTTACTATAACCCAAACCATTTTGATATTAAAATCTCGTGATATTATGATAATGTCTAATCATGTAAATAACCAAGTAGCAGAACGCTTGCATCTCACGCTCCACATATATATAGTATAAAATAATAAACCACAGAGCGCTTATTAGAGATTGGATTCCAACAGACAAGGTATGGGAGCACCTTCCGATCAGTGTACTCTAGAGGGTATACACTGGGGTTCAACAAGAATGTCTTGCAACCCGGCCACACATGGCCGACCACACATTTATCTTGAGTGTATCGAATATATTGCCAACCACGGTTGTTGGCTGTAACAACCCAGAATTTGGGGCCAATTTAAAAATTTTATTTTAGAAAGGGATTTTGAATATTTGAAATAAATTATTTTAAATAATAACGACTAAAAATTTATTTTAATCGAAGTTAATAAGGAATATATTTTATTTAATTATAAAAGGAATTAGAAATAGCACGGTAGTTCGAAAAGTCAAATTTGAACTTTGACTGATTGTACAGGATGTAGAATAAATCGGATTTTGGTGAAGACGAAAACATTAGAATCTATTTAAAAATATCTTTCCAGCAAATCCGAAAAATCAAAACTTCATAGCAGGAATTAAAAGTTATGGCCAGTTGAAATTTCAGAATAGTCGCTGTAGAATTTCTATATATATTTTTAATATTAAATATAGCCATTTTGCAAACGACCTCGGTTTTCGACGAAACCACTTTTCTTGGATCCAGGAGGTCAAATTATTGCTAGGTTTCAGTTCCCATAATTTTTGAAATAAATTATGACCGTGGCGAATAGGTATGTGTTTTGTAAAGTTCAATCAATTTTGATCGACTGGAAAATACCCATTTTCAAATAGTCTCAGAATTCGACGAAATTAATTTTGTTAGGACCGTATCATCAAAACAAAGCCAGAAATAAATTTTCTAGATTTTTCTGAGTTCGTATGTGGCCCCGGTAAGATTAAAAGGTACATTCGAACTTAATATTAAAGATTCATTTTAAAAATAAATGAAACATGCTGTAAACTTCATAATTGGACTTCGACACTAGCGCCATTGCGTTCAGAAAACGTCAAAACATATTGTTCGACAGTCGTTGGGCTCCGTTCGGAGATCGGACGGAAAATCCCTAATTTTGGAATTAATTAAATTAAAAATAAAAAGAAAATACGCCTAAATACTAGTATAAATACGGGGCTACAATGCTCTTTCTTCCCCGTTTTCTTCAGCAGCCACAACCCATCACCCTTCGAATTTTCAAGCTTCGATTCCACCTCCTCCACTTAGAATTAGATCACCCCGTATTGTAACTTTCTGAAGTACTCTTCCTCCTCTTCGATTCCGTACCTAAATCGAACCGCCCCGTAGCCTGTAGCCGCCGCACCACCTCACCAAACCGTCGCCATTCGAACCCAGCCCCGGCCACCACTGCCGATCGCACCTCCCCCTTTCCCGGCGAACAACCCCCTCTCCGAGCACTACGACGTCACGCTAACCATTCTGAAAACCATCGATCCAATCTCCTGAAATCTGGACTCAAAGTTTTGAACAAATCTTACGGCCTGAATTTCAAAGGTAAATTCCCAAATTTGCCACGCTTATTTCTGTTTCAACTATAGTTGTAAAAAGTAATTGTTGATTAAAAATGGATAATTAATTCATACGAACTCCAAATTGAAAAATTTCAGATCCGAGAGAACCGTGACTGCGAGTATGACTTTTAAAAAGGGATTGGGACAATTTCTGAATTTATTTGGATTTTTAATTCTGCTTAAATCAAGGTGAGTATTCTGATTTAAATAATTAATAATTAAACTAATTAGTTTGCTTGCTCATAAATCATACTGTATATGCTGGTAGTTCTGATCTATGGTGTTATGATTATGTGTTGATTTGTTTTGGGATGTTGTATGACCACATTTCTAGTTATCGATAATTATAGATCTGAAATCATATGTTGTTTCATACAGATGAATGTCAATTGAAACCTTTCTAGTTGGATCTAAAATATGGAACCATGCTTCTACCCCTAGATCTACCTTTCTGTTATGCAGATCTATCTTATTTAGTTCACGTACATCTCCTGTATTGGAGTAAATATCTAACTTTGGTATAATTTATAGATCTTGAATTGGGTTGCTTATTAAAAATAAAAAGATTCAATTTTATTGCAAATGAAAGTGAAAATGTTGACGGTATGAAAAGATTTATTTTAATTATATTTGAAATGTAATGTTAATTACATTTTAATGTAATTAAAAAGGAAGGAATTTGAAATGTACTGTTAATTACATCTTTAATTATAAATAAAAAGATTAGATTTTTACATTGTAAACAAAAAGATTAAATTTTTATATTGTAAATAAAAAGATAAGATTTCTACATTGTAAATAAAAAGATTAAATTTTTATATTTTAAATAAAAGAATAAATTTTTATATTGTAAATAAAAAGATTAGATTTTTTACAATGTAAATAGAAATATCAGGTTTTTATAAAGGATATGAAATTTATACCGCATAAATAGAATTACATTTTTATATGTAGTTAAAGAAATAGTATTTACATGTAAAATAAAATTACATTTTTATATGTAACTGAAGAAAGAGAATTTGCATTGAAAATAAAATTACATTTCTATAAGTAATTAAAGAATAGGATTTTACATTGTAAATCAAAAAGCAAGATTTGACAGGTTATGTTAATTACCTTTTTAATGCAATTAAAAAGTAGAATTTGACGTTGTAAATAAAATTACATTTTTAATTTGTAAAGATAGGATTTTTCACCGTGATATTAATTACATTATTAATGTAATTAAAAAGAAGGACTGGACAGTGGAATCAAAATTACATTTTTAATATAATTTAAAAAGATAAGAATTTAATGTGATTAAAGAGATAGAAAATTTAACATGGAATATTAGTTACATTTTTAATGTAATTAAAAGGGGGATTTTACATGGTAAATTAAAAAGGGAGAAAATTTAACATGGAATGTTAATTACATTTTTAATGTAGTTAAAAAGGAGATTTCACATTATAGTTAAAAGGGTAGGAATTTTACACTATCATGTTAATTACAATTTACATTATAATTAAAGGGAAGATTTTACGGTGTAATTAAAAGAATGGGATTCGACATTGAATTATAATTTACATTTTTAATGTAAATAAAGGAATAAGAGAATGTATTTAAAATGCTGAAATATTATCTTCATTTTTAAATGAATTAAAATTGAATGGAGATCGTTTGTTGTCTAGCTCGTGGTTAAATCGAACGATGTTATTATGGTTGAACGATTTATATTTATATATAAATATAATTAAATTTAAACGAATCGAGAGCGGTAGTTTGCGTTTTGGAATCGTACCTTTAAACGACTGTATCAAAAGATCCGACCGTCGGATTTTCCCAAAACGAAAACCATTAGGACCGCTTTGGGAAGATCTTTCCAACGATATAAACTACGTTAAAATCCAACGGTTAGATTTTGAGAAATGTGTAAATCAAAATTGGTTAAAAACAGGGCCAGGGTCGCTCCTTTGACCCGAAGCGTAGTTGAATAAAGATTTAATTATTTTAAATAACTAAGGTAAGAATTAATCATTATAAAATAATATAACGACATGAAATGGGTTTTCTCAAATTATATATGCGAGAATTATTTGGAAAGTCCGAGTTAATCTCATTCCAAATAATCAAACGACGTTAAAAATCGAAGTGTGAAGACGGCGAATGAAGACCGTAAATCTTCCCTCAAATGGACAACGATCAATACCCTGGTTTGACTTGCTCCCAATTCAAGGGTCGGGGTAATTGCCCAAACGTACATGTTGATTTCACGGATATGCGGGTACCTCGTTCCCGTACTAGACATACGGGACGAGGGTATCTCCAGTTTCGTTCTGACCCAGAACGGGCTTATGAATGGAATGTGTGTCCGACATTGTACTCCTTTATATTGTATTTATTGATTTTTTACCGAATGTATGAATGTTTGGTGGCAGAGAATTTATTATCTTGCTTAATACCCTTTTATATATTTTGGTAAAGGATTGATAGTGTGATATGGTGTGTCAGTGTGGCATACCAAGATGCAATGATCAAGGTCTCTTGTTGAAAAGCAGAACCTTGTGGTGACGATCAAAGCACAGCTTGAATAAGCATAGCTTTGTGTATTACGTAGCTTTACGAGCCTCACAACCCGGTTGAGTCTAAAACGGATCAAGGGAACGAAGGGAGAGCAACATGTTTCTTTCTAGCTAGAAGTGGTGTTTGGGTTTTACATGGCCTGACATTTTACTTATGTGGATGTTGGAATGAAGCGCCTCGGATATTAGGTCCTATAGGACCGGGAAACGTGTGTTCAGGAATTGCCAATCCACAAAATCGTACGTGTAGACCGGCCCTGCAGGATCCAAGGGTTCACTGCGGGGGATCCTGAGACATTAGCTAGAGTGTCTCGAATCGGTAAGGAAATCGTTCCTAGCCTTGACTCATGATAGAAAACCAAATTCCCAATACGACCCAGCAGACTTGATTGTATTACTAGTATGGAGGCATAGTATATGGTAGCTATGCTTCCTAGGATTGATACATTTACTTTGAAATGTTTTTGAAACACATAATAATAATATCAAATTCGTTTTTATCGTACCAAGCATGTTTAATAACCATAAGGTAAAACTCTATCCTCTGGTTTGCGTTGCACTGTGTGATGGGACTTAAGTCTTATGGTGATTCCATTTTTTTCCAAAAGCATTGCGTTGTTTTACGATTTACTTATTTATATGTTCAATCACCTTAAATTATGCACGGCAATCCATTAGAATAAAACCCGTTCCGGGTAGCGGCGTGGTCTTTGGATTTGCCTTATTACTATTAGTTAAATTAGTTAAGAATCCTCACACCAGTCCCATGACTGACTCGTAGTTTGTTTTACCTTTGCAAACTCGGGTGCCCTCTTTTCCACATGGGCAGCCAAGTAACAGGTTTCACTTTCTTTAGAGTTGCTGTCTTTGGAGCTTTCTTGGAGTTGCTTAGTTGAGGTGATGATTTGGAGCTAAGAAAACTATCTATCATTTATCTTTTGTTGCATTTTATCTTTAGACTTTGAGACATCCGAAATTATTCTATTTCCAGTTGTTCTATTTTGAAGTTTGAAATTTATTTCCTTTTGCTGAATTTGATGTAATAATTTAGAACTCTGTGACTGTGGAATTCTGTATTTGATGACATTCATATTTTCCGTTGCTATGATGTTGTTATTATATAGTTTTCCTGTGCTATGTTGTATCTGTGATCTGTATTGTTGTATTTATGTTGTATTCCAAATGATTATCCCTTACTTTCATTCCGTGGAAGTTTGGGGTTATCACTGTTGGTTTCGGAGCTTTGGTTAAACATAGCTTTGGAATATAGCATATTTATAATAATTCGTTTACTTAGAATCACAATATTCTATGGCGAACATTTCATGAGAATACATAATAGTCAGTCACTATATAACCATCTTTTTATCTATCCTTTTATCTTTATCGTTTCTTAAAATCACCATTACAGTTGTTCTGACTCTTTCCTGGATCGTACAGAACTAACTAAAAATGAGTATTGCTACCGCTAGAGCTGCTAGAGCTAGAGCAAGGAGGCGAAATGTTGCTGAAACTGAGGAGGCCACAGTTCGACAGCCGCCACCACCACCACTGCAGCCCTTTGACTTGGATAAGGTAGCGAAGAAGTTCAAGAATTTAGGTGGAGTTCCATTCATTGGTACGGAGACCGTGACATAGGCTCAGGCATGGCTTAATAATTGTGAGAAGATATTTGGAGGGCTAGGGCTAGAAGATCAAAGGAAGAGATTTACGGCTTCATGGCTGCTCCAAGGCGAAGCAAAGAATTGGTGGGAATTGGTCAATCTAGGAGGTGATGAAGAAAATGTGACTTGGACCAAGCTTAAAGAGCTGCTCAATGAAAAATACGTTCCAAGGCAAGAAGTGGAAAGGCTTCATGACGAGTTCGCCAGCTTGAAGCAAGGTGACAAAACTACCTCTGAGTATGTAAGAAGATTTGAAGACCTCTCTCGCTATGCCCCAGAAATATTCAGGATGATTTTCAAAAGTACAAGAGGTTTGTTAATGGACTTGCTAGGAAGTACACTGCCAGGGTTACTGCTCACATTGACTTTTCTTTCAATAAACTGATAGAGTTTGCTTGTCACTATGAGGAGAACGACAAAAGGGTTTCACAACAAGATAGAGAAAGGGGCTTGGCCAACAATAATAATAAGAGGAAGCAAGGCGATAAAAAGAATGAAGGAAGCGGTTCTGGAGCTGCTAAAACCCATGATAAGACAAAGATGCAATGCTACAACTGCCAGAAGTTTGGACACTACAGCAAGGACTGCAGAAATCCAAAGAAGGCCAGAAGTGATGACACTAAAGAATGCTATAACTGCCACAAAAAGGGTCATATCAAGCCTAATTGTCCACTGTTGAGAGCACATGTGTACGAGGGGGCAAGTGCACCATCTTCTTCCGCACCTACTTCTTCTGAAGGAGCAGGTAAGCCTGATGTTTTAGGTGGTACTATTTCTGTTAAAAAAATTCATGTTACTGCTTTGTTTGATACGGGTGCCTCAAGGAGCTTTATTTCTAGCAACACGGTCAAGAAATTGAAATTAAAACAAAGAAGCCTTAAAGAGCCAATTAATGTTCTAAATCCTGTAGGAGGTTCTATCGTCCTTGATTTATACTGTAGGGTGCCTATTTCCTACTCTTACTTTCAGTTTCCTTTGGACTTGACTATCATGAATTTTTCCGACTTTGATATCATCCTTTGTCTTGATTGGCTAACAAAATTTGAGACTGAGGTTAAATGTGCGAATAGAATAGTTGAAATCAAAAAAAGTTTGGAGATGTTATTTCTATACCTTGTCATGGTTCAAAATCTGACAGAAAGGCATTTTGGTCTTCTCTTGAGATCACTCCCATTCCTTTAGAGAATATTCCTGTTGTCAAAAATTACGCGGACGTATTTGAAGAAGTAAACAATTTACTGCCGCGAAGATAAATTGATTTCCGAATTGATCTTGTTCCAAATGCAAGGCCAGTAGTCCATGCTATCCGTAGGATGACCCCTAAAGAAAAAGAAGAGTTGAAAACCCAAACTAAGAAGCTCTTATGGAAGGGACTCATCCGGCCTAGTTTTTCCAATTGGAGTGCAGCTGTGGTGTTTGTCCCCAAGTCTAACGGTACTCTAAGGCTCTGTGTGGATTACCGCGACCTTAATAAGCAAACATTGAAGAACAAATACCCCTTGCCTCGCATAGATGATTTAATGGACCAATTAAATGGAGCAAAGGTGTTTTTGAAGATGGACCTAGCCACAGGTTTCCATCAACTGCGCACAGCCGAAGAATGCATACCTTTGACAGCCTTCAGAGGTCCTGACATATTCTATGAATGGCTAGTAATGCCATTCGGCCTATGCAATGCTCTAGCCTACTTTGTTGAATTGATGAATAGAGTCTTCTGAGATGTTTTAAACAAATTCGTCCTAGTCTTCATTGATGATATCTTAATCTATTCTAAATCCAAAGAGGAACATGAAGGGCATTTAAAGGAAGTATTGGAAATTCTACGAAGAAATGTTCTAAAAGCGAAATTTTCCAAATGCACATTTTGGCAAGAGGAGGTAAAATTCTTGGGCCATGTTGTGTCAAAGGAAGGAATTGTTGTTGACCCAAGTAAAATTGCCGCGATTCGAGATTGGAAGCAACCCAGTACACCCACTGAAGTAAGAAGCTTCCTAGGATTGGCTGGATATTATAGGAAATTCGTCAAAGACTTCTCCAAACTGTCTGGCCCATTAACAAAGCTCACTAAGAAACACACCAAGTTCATCTGGACAACGGAGTGTGAGGAGGCCTTCCAAAAGCTAAAGGTGAGTTTGACCACTGCTCCCGTACTAACCATCATCGATGGCAACCAAGATTTAGCCATCTATACTAATGCTTCTCAAAGTGGTGGTCTTGGCGCAGTATTGATGCAAAGAGGCAAAGTTGTTGCTTATGCAAGTCGTCAATTAAAGCCGCATGAGAAAAATTATCGTGTCTATGACTTAGAGTTGTTGGCCGTAGTTTTTGCTTTGAAAATTTGGAGACATTATCTTTTAGGCGACAAGTTTGAATTATTCACAGACCATCAATCTTTGAAATATCTCTTCGACCAAAAGGATTTGAATTTAAGGCAGCAATGATGGCTAGAATTTCTTACGGCATACGATCTTGACATCTTATATACGCCGGGGAAAGCCAATGTTGTGGTGGACGCACTCAGTAGAAAGAATGCCATTGTCGCAAGCCTCATCATTACCCCTTCTTTGATTGATTAAATTTCTTCTCTTCAAAAGGATGATGAGTTTATTCAAAGAATGATTGAGAATATTCAAGAAGGTGAAAACACGAGCTTTCAAATGGATGACAAGGGAGTCCTTAGACTGCAAGGGCAGATTTGTGTTCCAAATATCCCAGTGCTCATAAGGGAAGTATTGGATGAAAGTCACAAATCAAAGCTTAGCATCCATCCAGGCGTGAGCAAAATGTATCAGGATCTAAAGCACATGTTTTGGTGGAGATCTATGAAGAGGGATATATCCATTTATGTACGTAGATGTCCTACATGCCAACAAGTAAAGAGCGATCAACAAAAGCTGGCAGGACTGTTACAACCACTGGAGGTTCCAAATTGGAAGTGGGACCAAATCTCCATGAATTTTATAGATGGTTTGCCCCGTACTAGGAGAGGAAATGACAGCATATGGGTGATCGTGGATCGCTTCACCAAGATCGCTCATTTCATACCTGTCAAGTCCACTAGAACTGCTCAAAGTCAGGCGCAAATTTATTGCAAAGAAATAGT
This sequence comes from Allium sativum, assembly GCA_030737875.1. Classification (NCBI taxonomy): domain Eukaryota; kingdom Viridiplantae; phylum Streptophyta; class Magnoliopsida; order Asparagales; family Amaryllidaceae; genus Allium; species Allium sativum. Next base: position 312,443,038 of record CM060922.1, on the reverse strand, counting down.
CAGGCTACATGGGTAATAAAACAAAATCTTTCCTTTTCATCATTATCTGAATAAGATTTTCCATTTTCTAAATAATAATAAAAGAATTATCTTTTGTTTTAAAACAGAGTTCCTAATTGCATTATTAGCGACCATGATTCTATCTTTGCTAGCAAGTTTTGGGAAGCATTCCAAAATGAGTTGGGAATGAAGTTAAATCTAAGCACCGCATATCATCCTCAGACAGATGGCCAAACTGAGAGGGTGAATCGCATTCTTGAAGGTTTATTGCGAGCTTGCATGCTTGATTTTGGAGGTTCTTGGGAGGATCACTTGCATTTAGTTGAATTCTCATATAACAAAAGCTATCAAGCAAGTTTGAAAATGTCTCCATTTGAAGCCTTATATGGTAGGCCATGTAGATCGCCAGCATGCTGGGTTGAAAAAGGAAATCGTCTTGTTTTGGGCCCAGACATGGTTCGAGAAGCTTCAGACAAAGTCGACTATATTAAGAAGTGATTATTGGCCACCCAAAGTAGACAAAAGAGCTATGCATATGTAAGTAGAAGAGCGTTGGCTTTTGAAGTAGGTGACTATGTCTATTTGAAAGTTGCTCCAATGCGAGGCATAATCCGTTTTGGGAAGACTGGAAAATTAGCACCTAAATTCATCGGCCCCTTTCCTATCCTTGAAAAGGTTGGTACCCTAGCTTACAAAATTTAGCTACCCAACTGGTTGCCTAGGGTGCGCGGTGTATTCCATGTATCTCAACTTCGGAAGCATATTCATGATCTAGATCTGGTTGTGGAAGAAGCTGCACAGCAAGATTTGGAGATTACCCCAAGCCTTGTAGTGAGAAGGGAGCCACTGAAAATTGTTGGCAAAGAGACTAGAGAGCTGAGAAATAAAAGAATCAACCTAGTCAAAGTGCAGTGGAGAGGAGACCCTAGAGACTGCACTTGGGAAACCGAGGAGAGTATCAAACAAGCCTATCCCAATTGCAGGGTGAATATCTCCGATTAGGTTTTGTTTTGAGGTACGTTTAAAATATTTTACATTCTCTGTGTGGGTTCCTACTCTTCTATTTTCCTTTATCCTTTTCATGGACGAAATGTGAAAACCCGTAACTTCCCCGTAAAGGAAAGCGTCGGATAGTTCGAGAACAAGCCACAACAGAACGCATATAAAAGAACATTTCATTGTATATTACAACAGTGCATCAGATTCCAAGAATACAGAGAGTATAAACTAACATATATTACACAGAAATATCAGAGATTACAATAAATTACATAGCAGCGGAAAATAATACAATACACAACTAGAAGGAGATATACGGATACAAAGCTTTCCGGATATCGTTCCAGCTGTAAACCAGGATCCTGTGAATATAAATTTGTAAAACCAAAACTACTAGCTGCCCGTGTCAAAATAAGGGCACCCAGAGTTTAGGTTAAAACAATAAACTCCAGGTCAGTCATGTGACTGGTGTGAGAACTAAAAACAGTTATTATTCTTTATTTTTAAAGTTAGGTAAATCAAGGGACCACGCCGTATAACACGGAACGGGTTTCCTCCCAAGAATACCAGTGCATAAAACAACAGCGCAATGCTAAATAAAGAAAATGAAGCTGTTATAAGACCCAGGTCCTATCACACAATGCAACGCAAGCCGGGGGATAGGGTTTTCCCTTATAACAGCCAAAGAATGCTTTATACGTTTTAAAACAAATCATTTGATACTATTATAATAAGTGCATAGTGTATAAAACAACTTCAAATCATAAGTATCAATCATAGGCGGCATGGGTACCATATATCATGTCGCCATATATAGGTTTACAAATAAAACCGCAAATGTCACGTATTTGGAAATTGGATTTCCATCTATGAACGGAGGCAAAAGATAGTCCTCAACCGATTCGAGACAATCTAGCCCATGTCTCAGGCAAGTACTCAGTCAAGCCTTGGAGCGACAGGGCCGGTCCACCGATGTGGATTAAACTTAAACCCTGAACATGCGTTCCCCCGCCCTTTGGGGCGTAAATGAGCCAACGAATGACTCCATCGGACCCGGATCGTCCGATCAAACCGAGGCGCCTCGCAACAGCAACAACCACATAAGTCAAACTCGTCAGGGCGTGTAAAACCACTGACGCCACTTCTAACTAGAAAGAAACGCATGCCCTCCCTGAGGTCTGTCTCCCGTTTTTGGTTCATACCGGGTGTGAAACACGCGAAGTAAACGTTACACAAAGCTACGCCACAAAGGCCTTGCTTTGATCATCACCACAAGACTTTGCTTTTCAACAGAAGCCTCGATCAATTGCCACTTAGGCATGCCACACAGGCAATTCACTCCATGCGTTTGATATCCATCAATATATAACCCCTGAGCTCGTACGTCTCAGAGAAGGGCGTTAAGCAAGAGAATAAATTCTCCGCCGCCAAACAGATATATATTTAATAGAGATCAATCACACGGACTAAAATCCAATGTCAGGCACACAGTCCATTTACAAGTTCGTTCTGGGTCTGAACGAAACCGGAGGCACCTAGTACCCCGCATATCCATCGATCTCCAAGTACGTCTGGACGATCACTAACTGTTTCCATCTTCTTGGGTGTACAGCCCAATCAAGATCATCAGTAACCACCCAAACGACGTGAAGACCTCCGGTCTTCGACCATCGTCTTCATCTTCGACTTATCGTCGTATCAGTTATTCAGAATGGGATAAACCTGGTCTTTCCGAATAACTCGCGTATATCTTAAGTAAGTGTTACACAAACACAACATACGCCTCATTCCAATTCATTAGTCACTAACCGTAAATTAATCAAGAGAATAATTCCCCAAATATTAACCCCGAAGGCCGAAACCAACATCAGATCAATACCCAGAAAACCATTCTGCTTGGCCAACCGACAGTTAGTTTCTAAATTTCACATTCATAGGGAAAGGTTCCCATTAATTCTATCCAAGATAAATTTCTTGAATTTATTCTCTAATCTTCTTTTGAATTTCGATTCAACTAGTCGGGATTAACGAAACTTACCGAAGTAATCATTTGTTTTAATTTCCCAATCCGAACCTATTTATCCCATGAAGTAAAACTGGTAATACTTCATATCTAACACCACAGTGTTATCGGTAAATTCAATTACCATTTCACGTTCAAATCTAATTAAAGATTTAACTATCGCTTGGAGCAAAACTGGTGATACTCCATTTCGATTATTTCAATCTAATTAAAGATTCATTAAAACTCCACTTAGTTTTAATCTTTAACTGGGTTAAAGAATCAGTGTCATTTAAAACACAGTTCACGATAAACCCAAAATCACATTCCATTAATTATCGGGTTAAAGAACGAGTGTTATTTAAAACACTGTCCACGATAAACCCAAAAACCAATATCAATTCAATTCCAATTAAATGTTATTTAATTGGTACACTTCATTAAATCTAAATAAAAAGATTTAATCTTTTCTCAACTGGGTTCAAGAACAGTGTTAATGAAGACACCATTCACGACAAACCCAAATCACATTTGATATTCAATACAAGGCACTGAATAGAAAATATATCGGCTTATATTCAATATCAAATTCTACGATTAACAAATGTCGTATTGGAAATAACGATATAAATATATATCTTTCAAATTTCCATAACAATACCTGTATAATCTCGAATTTCAACATCGAAATATTCCGAAGACAATTTCGATTCAAATCCATTCCAATGCAATCATTGGAAATTTTGGTTATTTTTAAAACCCTTTGCGAATTCAATTTATTTATTTAAAAATAAATAGAATTATAATTCTAGTTCAAAACTAGTTCAATTCGATAAAAATCTATTTTTATCTTTTCAAATATGGAGTTTTTCATCCCAATTCTTCTCAAATCATTTCTTATGATTTTACACAAATTATTACTATTTTTAATAATTTTATCAAGGCCCGTACAGTCGATTTCCATCAACGGCCATCGAACTGCACTTACAGCGACCTTTTTCGAATTTGATTTGGACGTATCTCCAAATCCAACCGTTAGATTTCAAATTTCTAACATTCGTTAGAAAGCTCTTTTTGATACGAACCCAACGGTTCCTGTTTTAGGAGAATCCGACGGTCGGATCTCCCGTAATGTCCGTTTGAAATAAATGGTCGAAATTCACGAACTGCCGCGGCGCGGCGCATTCTATTCAGGCCATTATATTATATATATAATATATATTTCGTCGATTTCTATTCAAAACGAATTATATAAATAGTTTTAAATTTGTTCCAAAAGCAATTTCAACTTCCCTTTCAATTCAAATCAAAATTGAATTCTTCTTTATAAATTCGTTTTAAAATTCATTTCTATTCAATTCAAATTTCAATTCAATTCAAATTCGTTTTCAATTCAATTTGAATTCGTTTTCAATTCAATTCGAATTCGTTTTCAATTCAATTCATTTCGAAATCGTTTTCAATTCAATTCATTTCGAAATCGTTTTCTATTCAATTCATTTCGAAATCGTTTTCAATTCAATTCATTTCAAAATCGTTTTCAATTCAATTCATTTCGAAATCGTTTTCTATTCAATTCATTTCGAAATCGTTTTCAATTCAATTCATTTCAAAATCGTTTTCTATTCAATTCATTTCGAAATCGTTTTCAATTCAATTCATTTCGAAATCGTTTTCTATTCAATTCATTTCGAAATCGTTTTCTATTCAATTCATTTCGAAATCGTTTACGTCAAAATGGCGTCAATCTAATCAACACGGCTTCATAAATTTCTATTTTCAAATATTCTATTTCAAATATTTCTTTTTCAAAATAGTTGTTATTATCAAAATATTTCGTTCAACACATGACCAATCTCAATGGATGAGTACTGTCAACACATGAACTTTATTTTATATCGATAAAGATGTAAATTTTATTACTAAAATATTTCGTTCAACACATGACCAATCTCAATGGATGAGTACTGTCAACACATGAACTTTTATTTTATAATATTCTTTATTTTTCAAATTGGAATGAGGCCCAATCAATTACCATATAAAGTTAATTATATGGATTTTCATACATTACACACATATAATAGCATTGCAAAATAATCAACCATCAACCAAAGTGCACTACACTGTATAAGCATCAAATATAGATATCTAATGCTTATAACAGCCTGTCAATCAATCGATCGACATATTTAATCAATCAGGATGAGTGAACTTCAAATTTCATCCCAACACCCGTGTGGGGTTTCAAACAATCAAACACAGATTTTATTTGTGCAGTTGGGCGATGTGTAAAATTTATCGTCCCAATCAATGTCCTTCAAATAGGTGTACATAAACAAACCGTCCGGTTTGTAAATGAATATTTTATTTTATTCACTTAACGTTAAAAATTATATTTTTAACGATAAAACATTTTATTTTAACATATGAATTTCTATTCAGTTCATTCTTTAAATAAAATGATATTTTTATTTTTCTAACATATTTTTTTAGAAAATTTCGGCGGCATAACGGCACGATACTAGAAACGGGACGAGGCCTAGCCTTATCCCCGGTCTAGTGAAGGCCCACGCCGTTCACACATCAATCAAATCAATTTCATCTCACCAAACAATTCCATTCAAACAAATAATCTAACTAATTTATGCAATCAAACAAACAAGTCCATGGTCTGTGGACGATTGTGTCGGGTGCTACTAAGCACCGTCTGCATCCTAGTATATATATATAACTAGAAAAAGAAATTGAAAGGTGAGAAATTCTCACATATAGCTATCCTAGCTCCACGACACTTTATTGATAGAAATCTTCGCCGTTGTTTGTCTTTCGTCACTTTCGTCGCCCGTATTCACTACAGATATAAAGATCACATTTTTATATTCTCTAGTATATAAAAATCATATTTTTAATCCGCTACTTTATTATAAAAATTATATTTTTATATCGCTCTTCTTTTAATAAAGACAATATTTTTATAACGCTACTTCATATATGTAAAAATCGAATTTTTACTTTTCTAACTTCTATATAAAAATCAAATTTTAACAACGCTATTCGATATATAAAAATCAAATTTTTACTTCGATGTTCAATATATAAAAATTATATTTTTCTCGCTACTCAACATAGGTAAAAATTATATTTTTATATCAACAAAAATCGTATTTTTCTATTATGAAAAATCTAACCTTTCCCTAATGAAAGATCATAACTTTCAACTAATAAAAATCCGATCTTTTACATTATAAAAATCTGACCTTTCACATTTAAAAATATATTCTTTTTATGAATAGAAAGTATGACCCCTTTTTTTTTATATATTATATATAAACAAAATCTTACCTTTTTCTATTCTTAAAAATCAATTCCTTGCTACTTTAAAAATCTAATATTCGACTTTAGATAATAAAAATGTTAACTTTATAACAAAGAAAAGAAAGGAAAAAAAACTGATTTATATATATATATATATAAACTAATTACATAGAATAAATGAATATAAATAAAATAAAACTCACCGTTGGTTTTACCGGGGGGGGAGTGGACTGTGGACCATCGAAGGGGGTAGAGGAGGGTCGTGGGTGCGGTGGGAGTCGTGTGGGTGGCGGACGGTGGCTCCAGGGGCTGCTCCGGCGACTAGGGTTTCGAATTGGGGGGGGGGGGGGTCTGCGTGCATCGATTCGGGGGGGGGGGGGGGGTTGCTTCGCGATAGGGGGGTGCTTCGGTGGCTCGCCGCGGCACTGGGGGGGTGGGGTTTCGATGGGGGAGCTGCGGTGGTGCGACGCCACCTGGGCAGCATCGACGATGGTTCGTCGTCTTTTTTTTTTCTTTTATCTGAATCGAAATGATTTGGGGGGGGGGGCAGAACATATAAAGGAAGAAAGTTTTTTTTTTTTCAATTTATGTTGACTTTTACATACGAACTCGAAATCGAACCCACCGCCTGTCGTCCATAGCGTTTTACCCCCATTCCGAACCCAATGGGATATGTATCGCAAGCTGATTCGACTGTTTGAATCAGTTTCCGTTAAATTTACATTTAAATCACTATATTGAATTTTAAACGTACATTTCAAATTACCGGGGTCACATACTAACTAGAAAAATTCTATAAAAATATTTTCTAGCTTCGTATTGACGATACGGTCCTATCAAAACTAGTTTCGTCGAATTCTGAGACCGTTGGAAAAATGGCCATTTTCTAGTCGATTAAAATCGACTGAAACTGGTCAAACGCGTTTTCCTTTGCCACGCTCACATATTGATTCGAAAAATTATGAAATTTGGAATCTAGCAATAATTTGACACTGCGGACCCAACAAAACTGGTTTCGTCGAAATCCGAGGTCGTTTGCAAAATGTCCATTTTTAAGGGCCTGAATTCCATAGCGACTATTCAGAATTTTCAACTGGACATATCTTTTGATTCCCGCTATGAAGTCTTGATTTTTCGGATTCGTTGGAACGATATCATCAAATAGATCCTATGATTTTTGGTTTCACTAAAATCCGGATTGTTTTGCACCCGGTACATTCAATTGAAGTTTGAAATCGAATTATCGAACTACCGCGCCATTTTCAATTCTATTTATAATTATATATAAATATTTATATTCTAACGACGACGCGTATAATATATACGTTCGAATTATATTCAAAATAAATTTCTCGTCGATATTATTTAAAATAATTCATTTTAAATAATCAAAATTCGCTAAAATGGCCAAAATAAAAATTTTAAACTGGCCTAGATTTTCGGGTTATTACAATCTCCCCCACTTAAAACTTTTCGTCCCCGAAAAGGAACAAAGTCGAAAGTGGTTTGATTAATCAACTCTACGTTCGATCTGGTTTCCATTCTCCAACTTTTCAGTTTCTGAGAATTTCTCAAATTTCAAAAATTTGGCTAACTCCCTAAATTTTCGAAAAATTTCGCCGTAACCTCCCCTGCACCGGGAGCATCGGGAAATCTCAAATAGCTTCCCCGGTCCTTCAGATCTCAAAAAGAAAAAGAAAAAGCCAAGCGGCTAGCCAATAGGCTCATAAAATCATCATCACCCAAACAAAACAGTAAATTATGTAGTAAACATGTACCTATTTGTCGGGCAAACAAATTTTATTCTCTGCTCTAGCCTCCTTGCTATGACCTGTTCAATGTGAGTACATGCATATGCAAGCAAATGCGACCAAATTTCAATAAAATTCAATATTTGACACAAATGAACTAAATGGTTCAAATTTTAATTATTCAAACAATAATCAAACAACACAAACATCAATCAATTAGTGAATTAGAGTTTCAAATTCATAATTTTGATATATAGTCAAAAATCACATTTTTGATGCCAAATCACAATAATAGATCTTATCTAATTTTTGGTTCTCACACCAGTCAATAGGAAATATATAGATATCACACCTTCGAAACACGAATACCAATTCTGATGATGTTCGAACTATCATCAGAATCATCTCCGGGCGACTAGAGTGTAATTCTATATCTATCCAGTATATTAAAACTTTGAATATACGTTTGCAAGGCGTATATGCAAATTCTTTATATACTGAATTGTCCACAATCAATATAAACAAATAATCAAATACGAATAGTTGATTTAAATTTTCAAAACAAAATTGTTTTCATTTGAAAAATATACTCTTCACACTCGTTCTAGGATACAACTGATCCTATCTCTAATGAGTCATTCTAATTGGATACTACTAATCCAATATCTGATGAATTCTTTCGTATGGTTCTAATGTGTCTTGTTCTCGAGCTCTGTAAACCAAAGCTCTGATACCAACTGTGAAAACCCGTAACTTCCCCGTAAAGGAAAGCGTCGGATAGTTCGAGAACAAGCCACAGCAGAACGCATATAAAAGAACATTTCATTGTATATTACAACAGTGCATCAGATTCCAAGAATACAGAGAGTATAAACTAACATATATTACACAGAAATATCAGAGATTACAATAAATTACATAGCAGCGGAAAATAATACAATACACAACTAGAAGGAGATATACGGATACAAAGCTTTCCGGATATCGTTCCAGCTGTAAACAGGATCCTGTGAATATAAATCTGCAAAACCAAAACTACTAGCTGCCCGTGTCAAAATAAGGGCACCCAGAGTTTAGGTTAAAACAATAAACTCCAGGTCAGTCATGTGACTGGTGTGAGAACTAAAAACAGTTATTATTCTTTATTTTTAAAGTTAGGTAAATCAAGGGACCACGCCGTATAACACGGAACGGGTTTCCTCCCAAGAATACCAGTGCATAAAACAACAGCGCAATGCTAAATAAAGAAAATGAAGCTGTTATAAGACCCAGGTCCTATCACACAATGCAACGCAAGCCGGGGGATAGGGTTTTCCCTTATAACAGCCAAAGAATGCTTTATACGTTTTAAAACAAATCATTTGATACTATTATAATAAGTGCATAGTGTATAAAACAACTTCAAATCATAAGTATCAATCATAGGCGGCATGGGTACCATATATCATGTCGCCATATATAGGTTTACAAATAAAACCGCAAATGTCACGTATTTGGAAATTGGATTTCCATCTATGAACGGAGGCAAAAGATAGTCCTCAACCGATTCGAGACAATCTAGCCCATGTCTCAGGCAAGTACTCAGTCAAGCCTTGGAGCGACAGGGCCGGTCCACCGATGTGGATTAAACTTAAACCCTGAACATGCGTTCCCCCGCCCTTTGGGGCGTAAATGAGCCAACGAATGACTCCATCGGACCCGGATCGTCCGATCAAACCGAGGCGCCTCGCAACAGCAACAACCACATAAGTCAAACTCGTCAGGGCGTGTAAAACCACTGACGCCACTTCTAACTAGAAAGAAACGCATGCCCTCCCTGAGGTCCGTCTCCCGTTTTTGGTTCATACCGGGTGTGAAACACGCGAAGTAAACGTTACACAAAGCTACGCCACAAAGGCCTTGCTTTGATCATCACCACAAGACTTTGCTTTTCAACAGAAGCCTCGATCAATTGCCACTTAGGTATGCCACACAGGCAATTCACTCCATGCGTTTGATATCCATCAATATATAACCCCTGAGCTCGTACGTCTCAGAGAAGGGCGTTAAGCAAGAGAATAAATTCTCCGCCGCCAAACAGATATATATTTAATAGAGATCAATCACACGGACTAAAATCCAATGTCAGGCACACAGTCCATTTACAAGTTCGTTCTGGGTCTGAACGAAACCGGAGGCACCTAGTACCCCGCATATCCATCGATCTCCAAGTACGTCTGGACGATCACTAACTGTTTCCATCTTCTTGGGTGTACAGCCCAATCAAGATCATCAGTAACCACCCAAACGACGTGAAGACCTCCGGTCTTCGACCATCGTCTTCATCTTCGACTTATCGTCGTATCAGTTATTCAGAATGGGATAAACCCAGTCTTTCCGAATAACTCGCGTATATCTTAAGTAAGTGTTACACAAACACAACATACGCCTCATTCCAATTCATTAGTCACTAACCGTAAATTAATCAAGAGAATAATTCCCCAAATATTAACCCCGAAGGTCGAAACCAACATCAGATCAATACCCAGAAAACCATTCTGCTTGGCCAACCGACAGTTAGTTTCTAAATTTCACATTCATAGGGAAAGGTTCCCATTAATTCTATCCAAGATAAATTTCTTGAATTTATTCTCTAATCTTCTTTTGAATTTCGATTCAACTAGTCGGGATTAACGAAACTTACCGAAGTAATCATTTGTTTTAATTTCCCAATCCCAACCTATTTATCCCATGAAGTAAAACTGGTAATACTTCATATCTAACACCACAGTGTTATCGGTAAATTCAATTACCATTTCACGTTCAAATCTAATTAAAGATTTAACTATCGCCTGGAGCAAAACTGGTGATACTCCATTTCGATTATTTCAATCTAATTAAAGATTCATTAAAACTCCACTTAGTTTTAATCTTTAACTGGGTTAAAGAATCAGTGTCATTTAAAACACAGTTCACGATAAACCCAAAATCACATTCCATTAATTATCGGGTTAAAGAACGAGTGTTATTTAAAACACTGTCCACGATAAACCCAAAAACCAATATCAATTCAATTCCAATTAAATGTTATTTAATTGGTACACTTCATTAAATCTAAATAAAAAGATTTAATCTTTTCTCAACTGGGTTCAAGAACAGTGTTAATGAAGACACCATTCACGACAAACCCAAATCACATTTGATATTCAATACAAGGCACTGAATAGAAAATATATCGGCTTATATTCAATATCAAATTCTACGATTAACAAATGTCGTATTGGAAATAACGATATAAATATATATCTTTCAAATTTCCATAACAATACCTGTATAATCTCGAATTTCAACATCGAAATATTCCGAAGACAATTTCGATTCAAATCCATTCCAATGCAATCATTGGAAATTTTGGTTATTTTTAAAACCCTTTTCGAATTCAATTTATTTATTTAAAAATAAATAGAATTATAATTCTAGTTCAAAACTAGTTCAATTCGATAAAAATCTATTTTTATCTTTTCAAATATGGAGTTTTTCATCCCAATTCTTCTCAAATCATTTCTTATGATTTTACACAAATTATTACTATTTTTAATAATTTTATCAAGGCCCGTACAGTCGATTTCCATCAACGGCCATCGAACTGCACTTACAGCGACCTTTTTCGAATTTGATTTGGACGTATCTCCAAATCCAACCGTTAGATTTCAAATTTCTAACATTCGTTAGAAAGCTCTTTTTGATACGAACCCAACGGTTCCGGTTTTAGGAGAATCCGACGGTCGGATCTCCCGTAATGTCCGTTTGAAATAAATGGTCGAAATTCACGAACTGTCGCGGCGTGGCGCATTCTATTCAGGCCATTATATTATATATATAATATATATTTCGTCGATTTCTATTCAAAACGAATTATATAAATAGTTTTAAATTTGTTCCAAAAGCAATTTCAACTTCCCTTTCAATTCAAATCAAAATTGAATTCTTCTTTATAAATTCGTTTTAAAATTCATTTCTATTCAATTCAAATTTCAATTCAATTCAAATTCGTTTTCAATTCAATTTGAATTCGTTTTCAATTCAATTCGAATTCGTTTTCAATTCAATTCATTTCGAAATCGTTTTCAATTCAATTCATTTCGAAATCGTTTTCTATTCAATTCATTTCGAAATCGTTTTCAATTCAATTCATTTCAAAATCGTTTTCAATTCAATTCATTTCAAAATCGTTTTCAATTCAATTCATTTCGAAATCGTTTTCTATTCAATTCATTTCGAAATCGTTTTCAATTCAATTCATTTCAAAATCGTTTTCTATTCAATTCATTTCGAAATCGTTTTCAATTCAATTCATTTCGAAATCGTTTTCTATTCAATTCATTTCGAAATCGTTTTCTATTCAATTCATTTCGAAATCGTTTACGTCAAAATGGCGTCAATCTAATCAACACGGCTTCATAAATTTCTATTTTCAAATATTCTATTTCAAATATTTCTTTTTCAAAATAGTTGTTATTATCAAAATATTTCGTTCAACACATGACCAATCTCAATGGATGAGTACTGTCAACACATCAACTTTATTTTATATCGATAAAGATGTAAATTTTATTACTAAAATATTTCGTTCAACACATGACCAATCTCAATGGATGAGTACTGTCAACACATGAACTTTTATTTTATAATATTCTTTATTTTTCAAATTGGAATGAGGCCCAATCAATTACCATATAAAGTTAATTATATGGATTTTCATACGTTACACACATATAATAGCATTGCAAAATAATCAACCATCAACCAAAGTGCACTACACTGTATAAGCATCAAATATAGATATCTAACGCTTATAACAGCCTGTCAATCAATCGATCGACATATTTAATCAATCAGGATGAGTGAACTTCAAATTTCATCCCAACACCCGTGTGGGGTTTCAAACAATCAAACACAGATTTTATTTGTGCAGTTGGGCGATGTGTAAAATTTATCGTCCCAATCAATGTCCTTCAAATAGGTGTACATAAACAAACCGTCCGGTTTGTAAATGAATATTTTATTTTATTCACTTAACGTTAAAAATTATATTTTTAACGATAAAACATTTTATTTTAACATATGAATTTCTATTCAGTTCATTCTTTAAATAAAATGATATTTTTATTTTTCTAACATATTTTTTTAGAAAATTTCGGCGGCATAACGGCACGATACTAGAAACGGGACGAGGCCTAGCCTTATCCCCGGTCTAGTGAAGGCCCACGCCGTTCACACATCAATCAAATCAATTTCATCTCACCAAACAATTCCATTCAAACAAATAATCTAACTAATTTATGCAATCAAACAAACAAGTCCATGGTCTGTGGACGATTGTGTCGGGTGCTACTAAGCACCGTCTGCATCCTAGTATATATATATAACTAGAAAAAGAAATTGAAAGGTGAGAAATTCTCACATATAGCTATCCTAGCTCCACGGCACTTTATTGATAGAAATCTTCGCCGTTGTTTGTCTTTCGTCACTTTCGTCGCCCGTATTCACTACAGATATAAAGATCACATTTTTATATTCTCTAGTATATAAAAATCATATTTTTAATCCGCTACTTTATTATAAAAATTATATTTTTATATCGCTCTTCTTTTAATAAAGACTATATTTTTATAACGCTACTTCATATATGTAAAAATCGAATTTTTACTTTTCTAACTTCTATATAAAAATCAAATTTTAACAACGCTATTCGATATATAAAAATCAAATTTTTACTTCGATGTTCAATATATAAAAATTATATTTTTCTCGCTACTCAACATAGGTAAAAATTATATTTTTATATCAACAAAAATCGTATTTTTCTATTATGAAAAATCTAACCTTTCCCTAATGAAAGATCATAACTTTCAACTAATAAAAATCCGATCTATTACATTATAAAAATCTGACCTTTCACATTTAAAAATATATTCTTTTTATGAATAGAAAGTATGACCCCTTTTTTTATATATATATATATATTATATATAAACAAAATCTTACCTTTTTCTATTCTTAAAAATCAATTCCTTGCTACTTTAAAAATCTAATATTCGACTTTAGATAATAAAAATGTTAACTTTATAACAAAGAAAAGAAAGGAAAAAAAACTGATTTATATATATATATAAACTAATTACATAGAATAAATGAATATAAATAAAATAAAACTCACCGTTGGTTTTACGGGGGGGGGGGGGGGGGAGTGGACTGTGGACCATCGGAGGGGGTAGAGGAGGGTCGTGGGTGCGGTGGGAGTCGTGTGGGTGGCGGACGGTGGCTCCAGGGGCTGCTCCGGCGAATAGGGTTTCGAATTGGGGGGGGGGGTCTGCGTGCATCGATTCAGGGGGGGGTTGCTTCGCGATAGGGGGGTGCTTCGGTGGCTCGCCGCGGCACTGGGGGGGGGGGGTGGGGTTTCGATGGGGGAGATGCGGTGGTGCGACGCCACCTGGGCAGCATCGACGATGGTTCGTCGTCTTTTTTTTTTTTTATCTGAATCGAAATGATTTGGGGGGGGGGCAGAACATATAAGGGAAGAAAGTTGTTTTTTTTTCAATTTATGTTGACTTTTACATACGAACTCGAAATCGAACCCACCGCCTGTCGTCCATAGCGTTTTACCCCCATTCCGAACCCAATGGGATATGTATCGCAAGCTGATTCGACTGTTTGAATCAGTTTCCGTTAAATTTACATTTAAATCACTATATTGAATTTTAAACGTACATTTCAAATTACCGGGGTCACATACTAACTAGAAAAATTCTATAAAAATATTTTCTAGCTTCGTATTGACGATACGGTCCTATCAAAACTAGTTTCGTCGAATTCTGAGACCGTTGGAAAAATGGCCATTTTCCAGTCGATTAAAATCGACTGAAACTGGTCAAACGCGTTTTCCTTTGCCACGCTCACATATTGATTCAAAAAATTATGAAATTTGGAATCTAGCAATAATTTGACACTGCGGACCCAACAAAACTGGTTTCGTCGAAATCCGAGGTCGTTTGCAAAATGTCCATTTTTAAGGGCCTGAATTCCATAGCGACTATTCAGAATTTTCAACTGGACATATCTTTTGATTCCCGCTATGAAGTCTTGATTTTTCGGATTCGTTGGAACGATATCATCAAATAGATCCTATGATTTTTGGTTTCACTAAAATCCGGATTGTTTTGCACCCGGTACATTCAATTGAAGTTTGAAATCGAATTATCGAACTACCGCGCCATTTTCAATTCTATTTATAATTATATATAAATATTTATATTCTAACGACGACGCGTATAATATATACGTTCGAATTATATTCAAAATAAATTTCTCGTCGATATTATTTAAAATAATTCATTTTAAATAATCAAAATTCGCTAAAATGGCCAAAATAAAAATTTTAAACTGGCCCAGATTTTCGGGTTATTACACGAAAAGTTCTTAAGCGGGGAAGATTGTAACAACCCGGAATTTGGGGACAATTTAAAAATTTTATTTTAGAAATTTTAAGGGATTTTGAATATTTAAAATAAATTATTTTAAATAATAATGACTAAAAATTTATTTTAATTGAAGTTAATAAGAATATATTTTATTTAATTATAAAAGGAATTAGAAATAGCACGGTAGTTCGAAAAGTCAAATCTGAATTTTGACTGACTATACAGGATGCATAATAAATCAGATTTTGGTGAAACTAAAAACATTAGAATCTATTTAAAAATATCTTTCCAACGAATCTGAAAAATAGAAATTTCATAGCGAGAATTAAAAGTTATGGCCAGTTGAAATTTTAGAATAGTGCTGTGGAATTTCTATATATATTTTTAATATTAAAAATAGCCATTTTGCAAACGACCTCGTTTTTCGATGAAACCACTTTTGTTGGATCCAGGAGGTCAAATTATTTCTAGATTTCAATTCCCATAATTTTTGAAATAAATTATGACCGTGGCGAATAGATATGTGTTTTGTAAAGTTCAGCCAATTTTGATCAACTGGAAAATAGCCATTTTTCAAACAGTCTTAGAATTCGACAAAATTAATTTTGTTAGGACTGTATCATCAAAACAAAGCCAGAAATAATTTTTCTAGATTTTTCTGAGTTCGTATGTAGCCCTCGTAAGATTAAAAATTAAGTTCTAAATTAATATTAAAGAGAATTTAATATTAAAGATTTATTTTAAAAATAAAAGAAACATGTTGTAAACTTCAGAATTCGACTTCGGCACTAGCGCCATTGCGTTCAGAAGACGTCAAAACATATTGTTCGTTAGTCGTTGGGCTCCGTTTGGAGATCGGACGGAAAATCCCTAATTTTGGAATTAATTAAATTAAAAATAAAAAGAAAATACGCCTAAATACTAGTATAAATACGGGGCTACATTACTCTTTCTTCCCCCTTTCCTTCAGCCGCCACAACCCATCACCATTCGAATTTTCAAGCTTCGATTCCTCCTCCTCCACTCAGAATTAGACTACCCCGTAGTGTAACTTTTTGAAGTACTCTTCCTCCTCTTCGATTCCATACCCAATTCAAACCGCCCCGTAGCCTGTAGCCGCCGCACCACCTCACCAAACCCGCCGCCGTTCGAACCCAGCCCCCGCCACCACGGCCGATCGCACCTCCCCCCTTTCCCCGCGAACAACCCCCTCTCCAAGCTCTCCGACGTCGCGCAAACCATTCTAAAACCCATCGATCCAATCTCTTGAAATCTGGACTCAAAGATTTGAACAAATCTGAAATTATACGGCCTAAATTTCAAAGGTAAATTCCCAAATTTTCCACGCTTATTTCTGTTACAACTGCAGTTGTAAAAAGTAATTATTGATTAAAAATGGATAATTAATTCACACGAACTGCAAATTGAAAATTTTCAGATTCGAGATAACCGTGACTGCGAGTACGACTTTTAAAAAGGGATTGGGACAATTTCTGAATTTATTTGGATTTTTAATTCTGCTTAAATCAAGGTGAGTATTCTGATTTAAATAATTAATAATTAAATTAATTATTGTGCTTTCTCATAAATCATACTGTATATGTGGGTAGTTCTGATCTATGGTGTTATAATTATGTGTTGATTTGTTTTGGGATGTTGTATGACCATATTTCTAGTTATCGATAATTATAGATCGGAAATCATATGTTGTTTCATACAGATGAATGTCAATTGAAACCTTTCTAGTTGGATCTAAAATATGGAACCATGCTTCTACCCCCAGATCTACCTTTTTGTTATGCAGATCTATCTTATTTAGTTCACGTGCATCTCCTGTATTGGAGTAAAGAACTAACTTTTGGTATAATTCATAGATCTTGAATTGGGTTGCTTATTAAAAATGAAAAAATTCAATTTTTATTGCAAATGAAAGTGAAAATGTTGATGGTATGAAAAGATTTACTTTAATTATATTTGAAATGTAATGTTAATTACATTTTAATGTTATTAAAAAGGAAGGAATTTGAAATGTTGTGTTAATTACATTTTTAATTGTAAATAAAAAGATTAGATTTTTACATTGTAAATAAAAAGATTTAATTTTTATATTGTAAATAAAAAGATAAGATTTTTACATTGTAAATAAAAGGATTAAAATTTTATATTGTAAATAAAATATTAAATTTTTATATTGTAAATAAAAAGATTAAATTTTTTTACAATGTAAATAAAAAGATCAGCTTTTTATAAAGGACATGAAATTTATACCACACAAATAAAATTACATTTTTTATATGTAATTAAAGAAATAGTATTTACATGTAAAATAAAATTACATTTTATATGTAACTGAAGAATGAGAATTTGCATTGAAAATAAAATTACATTTCTATAGGTAATTAAAGAATATGATTTTACATTGTAAATCAAAAAGCAAGATTTGACAGGTTATGTTAATTACATTTTTAATGTAATTAAAAAGTGGAATTTGACATTGTAAATAAAATTACATTTTTAATTTGTAAGGATAGAATTTTTCACCGTGATATTAATTACATTTTTAATGTAATTAAAAAGAAGGATTGGACAATGGAATCAAAATTACATTTTTATATAATTTAAAAAGATAAGAATTTAATGTGATTAAAAAGATAGAAAATTTAACGTAGAATATTAGTTACATTTTTAATGTAATTAAAAAGAGGATTTTACATGGTAAATTAAAAAGGGAGAAAATTTAACATGGAATGTTAATTACATTTTTAATGTAGTTAAAAAGGAGATTTCACATTGTAGTTAAAAGGGTAGGAATTTTACACTATCATGTAAATTACAATTTACATTGTAATTAAAGGGAAGATTTTACAGTGTAATTAAAAGAATGGGATTCAACATTGAATTATAATTTACATTTTTAACGTAAATAAAGGAATAAGAGAATATATTTAAAATGTTGAAATATTATCTTCATTTTTAAATGAATTAAAATTGAATGGAGATCGTTAGTTGTTTAGCTCGTGGTTAAATCGAACGACGTTATTATGGTTGAACGGTTTATATTTATATATTTATATATAAATATAATTAAATTTAAATGAATCAAGAGCGGTAGTTCGCGTTTTGGAATGGTACCTTTAAACGACTATATCAAAAGATCCGACCATCAGATTTTCCCAGAACGAAAACCGTTAGGACAGCTTTGGGAAGATCTTTCCAACGATATAAACTACCATAAAATCCAACGGTTAGATTTTGAGAAATGCGTAAATCAAAATTGGTTGAAAACAGCGCCATGGTCGCTCCTTTGACCCGAAGCGTTGTTGAATAAAGATTAATTATTTTAAATAATTAGGTTAAGAATTAATCATTATAAAATAATATAACGACATGATATGGGTTTTCTCAAATTATATATGCGAGAATTATTTGGAAAGTCCGAGTTAATCTCATTCCAAATAATCAAACGACATTAAAAATCGAAGTGTGAAGACGGCGAATGAAGACCGTAAATCTTCCCTCGAATGGACAACGATCAAGATCCTAGATTGACTTGCTCCCAATTCAAGGGTCGGGGTAATTGCCCAAATGTACATGTTGATTTCACGGATATGCAGGTACCTCCTTCCCGTATTGGACATACGGGACGAGGGTATCTCCAGTTTCGTTCAGACCCAGAACGGGCTTATAAATGGAATGTGTGTCCGACATTTTACTCCTTTATATTGTATTTATTGATTTTTTACCGAATGTATGAATGTTTGGTGGCGGAGAATTTATTCTCTTGCTTAACACCCTTTTATATATTTTGCCAAAGGATTGATAGTGTGATATGGAGTGTCAGCGTGGCATACCAAGATGCAATGATCAAGGTTTCTTGTTGAAAAGCAGAACCTTGTGGTGACGATCAAAGCACAACTTGAATAAGCATAGCTTTGTGTATTACGTAGCTTCACGAGCCTCACAACCCGGTTAAGTCTAAAACGGAGCAAGGGAACGCAGGGAGAGCAGCACATTTCTTTCTAGCTAGAAGTGGTGTTTGAGTTTTACACGGCCCGACATTTTACTTATGTGGATGATGGAATGAGGCGCCTCGGATATTAGGTCCTATAGGACTGGGAAATGTGTGTTCAGGAATTGCCAATCCGCAAAATCGTATGTGCAGACCGGCCCTGCAGGATCCAAGGGTTCACTGCGGGGGATCCTGAGACATTAGCTAGAGTGTCTCGAATCGGTAAGGAGATCGTTCCTAGCGTTGACTCATGATAGAAAACCAAATCCCTAATACGACCCTACGGACTTGATTGTATTACTAGTATGGAGGCATAGTATATGGTAGCTATGCTTCCTAGGATTGATACATTTACTTTGAAATGTTTTTGAAACATATAATTATAATATCAAATTCGTTTTTATCGTAACAAGCATGTTTAATCGCCATAAGGTAAAACTCTATCCTCTGGTTTGCATTGCATTGTGTGATGGGACTCAAGTCTTATGGTGATTCCATTTTTTACAAAAGTAGTGCATTGTTTTACGATTTACTTATTTATATGTTCAGTCACCTTAAATTATGCACGACATCCATTAGAATAAAACCCGTTCCGCGTTAGCAGCTTGGTCTTTGTATTTGCCTTATTACTATTAGTTAAATTAGTTAAGAATCCTCACACCAGTCCCATGACTGACTCGTAGTTTGTTTCACCTTTGCAAACTCGGGTGCCCTCTTTTCCACACAGGCAACCAAGTAACAGGTTTCACTTTCTTTGGAGTTGCAGTCTTTGGAGCTTTCTTGGATTTAGTTAGTTGAGGTGATGATTTGTAGCTAAGAAGACTGTCTATCATTTATCTTTTGTTGCATTTTATCTTTAGAATTTGAGACATCCGAACTTATTCTATTTCCAATTGTTCTATTTTGAAGTTTGAAACTTATTTCCTTTTGCTGAATTTGATGTAATAATTTAGAACTCTGTGACTGTGGAATTCTGTATTTGATGACATTCATATTTTCCGCTGCTATGATGTTGTTATTTTATAGTTTTCTTGTGCTATGTTGTATATGTGATCTATATTGTTGTATTTATGTTGTATTCCAATTGATTATCCCTTACTTTCATTACGTGGAAGTTTGGGGTTATCACATTGGCTATCCAACCGCAATCCGAAGATACAGAATCGGAAAAGAAGAACAAATATAAATTTTCTCTAGATCAATGACAATACACCCTGCTTGGGAATGACTCAACTAGCCATGCTGCCTATCCAACTTTGGTTACTTCCTGGTTGTGAGGCTAGAGGCTACCTCTATCTTCAGAACATCTGATTACCATTCACTTTAAATGCTGCATCGACAACCCCGTCAATTCACTAATCGATATCCAAAAATATCACGGGTATAAAAAGCTAAGAGGAACAAATTCCTCTTCCACAAGACATAATACCTTTAGGAGATCAATCGTTCGTGATTTGTTAGGTATACTCTGTTACACACTCGTTCATACAAGTTGTCCTGAGACTGGACAAGCAGAGAGCACCATTCTGGAACAGAACGACCCATGCACTTCACTCTGTCTTCAATTTGTCTTCAGCATAATCTAATTCGCAGCGCTTATGCCTACACGGAGTGGTTTTCGGATAATATATCCAACCGGTCTCTCCGTATTGGCAACGATGGTTAAAACACTTTGATAGTCGGTTATTTATCCATCGAAGTAAAAACAAACATCCATTCTAATGTATAACCAAACATCACACAAACACTGGCCCTTTTATTTAATACTAACTTTATAGTTTCCCGTATTTTTATAAATTCTTTTTTTATTTCCCTTTATAACTAATGCAATACGCTTCTATATTCCCCTTTATAACTACTGCAATATGCTGCCATATTTCCCTTTATAACTAATGCAATACGCTCCTATATCCCCCTTTATAACTACTGCAATACGCTGTCATATTTCCCGTTAAAAGTCTTCCTATATTTCCAAACTATGTAATGATAATTATTCAACCTTATTTCTAAACATTGTTTATAAATTAAACAACTTGTTTTAATATAACTAAAACGAGTTAATAATATAATTCCAACTTAAATTCAACTCTTATTTAGACAATAGATTTTTCGTTTTTAAACTCGAATCACTTTCCATCTATTTTTACGGTATTAAAATACCGGTTATTTCAAGGCCAATGAAATTCCATATTCAAACAAACAATAATGAACCACACATTTTGTTATATAACGTATTATATGAAAGACCACAATAAAATCGTTAAGGAATCCAGTTGAATTCCTCCAACAGGTTTCCTTGCATCTAGAGATGTTAGCCACCAAAAATAACACCAATTTCATACTATGGAATATTATAATCGATGTAATCAGTATCCAACCAATGGTGTGCATATATATATATATATATATATATATATATATATATATTAACCAATTTAATTGTAATTTACCTATGCAACCATCACACAACATTCAACCAATATTAAAATATAATTATAATATTTTAAAATAGAACAGAGTTAGTGAATTTACTCACCTTTGCGCGTGAACCGTTAAATAACGATTTTCATCATTCGATTATGCCCGGCCCTTTAATTGCCTAAAATTGTAACGTGCTCCAAATCGCTTCAAATTGGTTTCGGTATGTAGCCCGTGACCATACGATCCCGGACTTTATTTCGTCACATTACGTTCACTGTCTTTCTACCGTAACCTGCTATCAACCTGCTCGGCCACCTCTTCTACTGCTAATCCATGTCTCAATTTACGGGCTTTCTACTTTTTTTCTATCTTTTTTGTATATATTCTATTTGGGATTTACCATTAGAAGTCAACCCAACCACACACGTTCAACAATACAGACCCGCTCCAATTTCTTACTGCATCTTCTACACTAAAACGCGTCAACTCAGTATTCCATTTACATTGGGCCTTGCATCAATTTAAACCAGCCCATCCGCTAATACCTTTCTTCCTCTTTCCGGAGTATTTCAAAACCATCAGCTTTTAGTATACCCAGGAACATTGGCAACGTATCTTCTTTCACCAATCAAATCAAAAGACTGAGCTCAACGTTGTGTCCAAACTCCGACCCTTTAGCCTCCCGTTCCTCCATTACATACGCGATCTCCACTATTACACTCCATGCACATCTCAACGCTTCAGCTCCCCTACTTTCAACCACTTGCTATTCATTTTCATGCAACATAACTTCCCCCATACCTCATATCCTCAAACAAACCAATACCCGTGTCATCATTTAATTCTGCACGCTTTCATCACAATTCCATCTATAAACACGCTATTTCAGAACTAGCACCGCTTCTCCAGATCCATGAAGAAATGAACTTCACTTCTCATATAAGTGTTTTCACATCCTCGCCTCATCCTTGCAGTAAAAGCCACCGAATTCAACTGTCTCCTTTTCTTCCCATGCGCAACTTCACTTACATCCGCTTCTCACTACCACAACAGAACAGGTCACACTCCTTTCATGCACGCCCTTCAGCACTGCACTACGCCTGTACACGTAAACAATCGCAAACCCTTCTTCTGTTGACTGCACCACATCACCAGCTACCCGCCTTAACAATGACCTCGACCCTTCTGCCATGACATCTCCTAAGATCGAAACTCGCGCGACTGGGACCTCCCCTCTCCGGTGATCTATTGATCCAACACAAACCTCGAACCCTAGCTAGACGAACGAATTAGTTTCCGAACTTCCGGCGAGGCGAGGTGTAAATATAATTTCTCTGAAATTAGCAGGCATAGGAGGGGACATTGGGGCTTGTTTGGGATATTCTGAATTTATGTTTTTACTTTGGTGAAGAAATGATGGGTTTCCCGTGTTGCTTTGGAGTGACAAAAGGATCGAACATATATATAGGAGCATTTTTACTTCATGGACAAGTAATAGGTGGCGTAGAATAGTTGTTGATAGCACGTTCTAAAGAGTGTGCTTCTATACAACTGGGTACCATTTCATTTAATGTAGATAAGACTTTTGAGTTTACGTGATTTGTACGTGTGAATACATAGGGTATGGTTTAGGCCCTTTAGGGTATGGTCTTCACTTAAGTGTTAAGAAAGATTTACATAACTTTCTTATAAATAGCAGGTAGCCAGATAGGTCTTGTATTTCCCTTGACATTACTATTTTTTGTCGAATTTATCACTTATCAGCACTATTTTCTATTCATGAATTTGATCACTATAGGTTGTCCATTCAAACTTAGATTTAAGCAAGAAGTATGGGGCGCATGCGTACCTGGCCATGTAGATCTTTCATCCGCATATGTCTCGCCATCGACAGAAATAAATATACCGTTCCGCTCTACAATGTGCCACGATCACGAATATATAATAATAACGGTAGGTTAACTCATATTGTGAAACCTCGAAATATCGATATAGGGTGCGAAATACTCCAAATAAAAAGTTGTGTATTTAATTAATTAAAAATTACAGTAAAATTCGAAAAAATAAATTATCACTATGCCTCAGAAGAATCTTGTCCAAATTCGAATCCGATATTTAAATATATTTAAATAACCGTTATGGCTATAAAGGAATATGCTGCTGCTTTTCTGAATATTTAATTTGGACATAACTTCCCATTTATAATACAAAATCTTGGTTTCTCACTTCCATTAGAAAAGTACAATTTAACAGATTCCAACGTTTCTTATTTCGAAGAAATCCGACTAATAACAGGTCCCGTATACTCAATTGAAGTTCAGAACGTTAAAATACGAACTGTCGCGATATTAAGGGCTCGATTATATTTAATATATATTTTTATACGTTCAACTTCTTTTTAATTAATATATAAATCCACTTATATTAGAATTCAATATTTAAACTGATTTAAATATTCAAATACAAACCGATAAAAATGCGGGACGTTACCGGAGTTAGTGAACACTCCACATAAGAAGGCTCTTCGTTTTGTTAAAGGGTTGAATGAGCGACTGCACAGCCTAGCTATGTCCCATATACCTATGGGTGCGACTTATGAGAGACTGGTGGACATGGCACTATCACAGGAGGAAGACAAGGATGGTAAGATAGAGGCAAAGGTGGAAGTACCTCAAGATAAGAAGGTGGTGGGATTGCAGAATAAGAAGACAGATTCAAAGAAGGGTGGGAAGGACAACGAACCCCGTGACAAATGGAAGTGTAATTTTTGTGGCATTCCTGGACATATGATTAAGGACTGCAGAAAGAAAAAGAGGAAGACGGGTGTTTGTTTTCAGTGCGGCGAGACAGGAACCATGGCTAAGGACTGCCCAAGAAAGCAAGGGCAAGGGAAGAGGACTGGATCTACTTCTGGAGGGCAGGTTCACGCTCTCATAGCACCCCCGCAAGAACAAGGTAGAAATATTTCTGTTGAGAGTTTAGTTTGTCTTTTTGATCATCCTGTTCGTACACTCTTTGATTCTGGCGCATCGCATTCTTTTATATCTACTACTTTAGTTGAATCCCTGCACATAGACACTAGTATAGTAGAGAATCCCTTAGTTGTTTCAATTCCAATTGAGAGCTCGACTTATCTGTCAATGATTTGTTTGGATTTGGAAATTTCTTTACTAAGCATTAGGTTTAAATGTAATGCCTATGTTTTGGGCTTCACGGGCTATGGTTTGATTCTAGGCATGGATTAGTTATCCAGTAATGGTGCCAACCTCGATTGTGAAAAGAGAGTGGTTAGACTTATGACTCGCCTCGGTAACACTCTTGAAATCTCTTGTAATCCCATTAATTCTGTTATGCTTAGCTACTTAGAATCTCTTGATGCGTCCGTTGGAAACTTGCAATCTGTTAGAGTAGTCCTTGAATACTCAAATATATTTAAAGAGGTGAAGGGCTTACCTCCAAAGCGGGAGATAGATTTTTGCATATACCTTGTTGATAATGCAAAGCCCGTAGCTCTACCCATTAGACACATGGCTCCAAGGGAGAGGAAAGAGCTCAGTAAGCAAGTCAAAGAGATGCTCGAAAAAGGGTTCAAACGGTGGAGTATTTCTGAATGGGGTGCTCCAGTAGTATTCGCAACCAAAGCGGATGGTTCCCTTCGCCTATGCATTGACTATAGGGAGCTAAACAAGCTGACCAAGAAGAATAGGCACCCACTTCCAAGAATAGACGACTTATTTGATCAGCTTGTAGGTGCATTGGTTTTCTCCTAGCTAGATTTGGCTACCGGGTTTCATCAGCTAAGAGTGGCTAAAGACAACATTGATAAGACCGCGTTCAGAACCCCGGATGGTTTCTTCGAATGGCTTGTCATGCCTTTCGGCTTAACAAACGCACCCACTTATTTCGTTGACTTGATGTGCTGGGTTTTCAGGGAGTTCCTTAATAAGTTGGTGGTGGTCTTCGTAGATGACATTTTGATTTTCTCGGAGAATGAAGAAGAGCATACTCTGCGTTTAAGGGAAGTCATGGATACTCTTCGTGCACATCAGCTGAAAGCCAAATTCTCCAAATGTCATTTCTGGAGAGAAGAAGTAAGGTTTCTAGGACATGTGGTGTCCAAAGAGGGGATAGCTGTAGACCTCACAAAAGTGGTTGCGGTGCAAAATTGGAAGGTTCCATGGAATGCAACCGAAGTTCGACGCTTTCTCGAGCTAGAGGGCTTTTAACGAAAGTTCTTTAAAGACTTTGCAAAAATCTCAGCTCCACTCACAAGATTGACAAAGAAGAACCTAACTTTCGCTTGGGATTTGGATCATAATGTTGCTTTCCAACGCTTGAGAAGGGTTCTTACAACAGCCCCAGTTCTAACATTGCCTGACGAGAGCATAATGTTTACAGTATACACGGACGCATGCGGTACAGGATTAGGCGTTGTCTTGATGCAAGAAGGCAAGGTAGTTTGTTATGCGGGAAGGCAGTTGAAGGCACATGAGAAGAACTACCCAACTCATGATTTGGAGCTAGTTGCCATTATTTTCGCTCTTAAGCCATGGCGTCATTGCCTGCTAGGAGAAAAGTTTGAATTGTTTACTGACCATAAATCATTAAAGTACCTTATCTCACAGAAAGATCTTAACTTAAGACAACAAAGGTGGATGGATTTCCTTGCCTCATATGATTTTGAGATTTCCTATACACTTTGCAAGGGCAATGTGGTAGCAGACGCCTTGAGTAGAAAGAAGCTGACCTCAAGTCCTCTCTTTGTAGAAAGGCAAAGCTTGGAGTACATAGCAAACTTTGACTTTAGACCCTGCTCTGAATTTGGACTCAATAGGAACTGCGCAACGTGAAGACCCTCAACTAGTTGATATGATGGATAAGTTAATCAGGGGTGAGACTTCTAGTCACCTCAATAGATACTCTGTCGATGATAAGGGTTGCTTGAGAAAGGATGGAAGGCTAAGCGTCCCACAAGCAAGGGATTTGTTGAAGACGGTTCTCAAAGAAGCACACCATTCTAAGCTGACCATACACCCAGGTGGAGACAAGATGTATAAAGACATAAAGAGGGTTTTCTTTTCTGAATGGCATGAAGAGGGATGTAGCTGAGTTCGTCGCTAAGTGCTTGATATGACAGCAAGTTAAAGTGGAGCAGAAGTAGCCCGGTGGTCTGCTTCATCCTCTAGAGGTCCCACATTGGAAATGAGATAGCATTTCGATGGACTTTGTTGATGGGTTGCCTAGGTCAAGAAGAGGAAATGCCAGTATTTGGGTAATAGTGGACAGGCTCACTAAAAGCGCTCACTTTATTAGAAGGACTGCCCCGTCCTTAGCATCCATTTATTTTAAAGAGACAGTTCGACTCCATGGGATACCCTCCAGCATAGTGAGTGATCGAGATCCTATCTTTACGAGCGAGTTTTGGAGGAGTTTGCAAGAGACTATAGGCACACAACTATGATTAAGCACGGCCTATCACACCCAAACCGATAGTCAGACGGAAAGGGTGAATAGTGTATTAGAAGACCTCCTTAGATTGTGCATTCTTGACTTTGGAGGAACATGGGAGGATCATCTTCCTTTGGTGGAATTCGCTTACAACAATATATACCAAGCCACCATAGGCATGGCACCCTTCGAAGCTTTATATGGAAGACCATGCCGATCACCAACTTGTTGGTGGGAGTCTACAGACAAGCTCGTACTTGGTCCAGACATGATTAGAGAAACTTCAGAGAAGGTGGACTTGATAAGAAGATGAATGAAGATTGCACAAGATAAACGGAAGTCCTACGCAGACAAAAGAAGGACTGACCTTGAGTTTGAGGTTGGAGATAGGGTGTTCCTTAAAGTATCTCCTTTGAGGAATGTCATTCGCTTTGGGTCCGTAGGAAAGTTGGCACCAAGATTTGTAGGACCATTTCCTATCGTTGAAAAGATTGGGACGATGGCTTACAGAGTAGAGCTACCTGAAAGACTGGCTGGATTTCATAATGTTTTTCATGTTTCTCAACTACGAAAGTGCTTACATGAGTCTAAGGAAGTTCTGGAGCTAAGTATACTAGAGGGAGTAGAAGTGGAACGAGAAGCAACCGTGAGAAGAGTTCTAACTTGCATATTAGGTATGGAAGTCAAAAAGCTACGCAATCGTGAAGTCAAGCTTGTTATAGTTCAATGGAGTGACGCTGAGGAAGACGCGACTTGGGAGACTGAGGACAAGATACGCACAGTCTACCCTTTTTCTTTTTGAGGGATCATCCTTGATCTCTTTTTCCATAAGTTTACACATGCCTGTATCTACCTTTTTAAGTATATCTCCTCGGTCCTATTCTTTATCCTTAGGTAGAAACCAATGGATGTAAACTTGTATTTGAAACATATTATGATTGATGGTTGCAAGTGGTTGCTAGTGTTGCTCGAGGATGCATATACACACATTAGGTGTTAGATCAGCTCAGTCACTTTCATGTTGCATATGCATATATGTATTTGTATATGGATTGAAACTTGGAATGTTATCATATGGACGTTGCATTTGTATGGATGATTGTGCACTCATGTATAAAGTATGATTAGGAATAACGGCATGCATAATGAACTCATGGCATTGACATAATTTGCATTAAGGAGGTCAACTGAATTAGTAGACCGCCTGATTTTACATTAGATAAGGACATATACATACGCTATGCATACAATCATGAAAGCATTAGGAATCTTTTAAGGACAATGGATGTTGGTGTTTGATGGTTGAGTAGATGGACAATTGGATGGTAGGATATACATTCTTCTTGACTTGAGGATTTCGGGAATGAAATCCTTGAAGGAGGGAAGAATGTAACACCCTATATTTTCTATGTTTATTAAAGTAATGAATTAAAGAATACTAAATTGTAAAAGTGAGAATTAAGGGAAACGGATTACGCCATTTCGTTCATCTCGGAATTTCGCTTGATATAGAGTCCGAATTTGCGTGAATCGGACTCTATATGAAGAAGTTATGGAGTTCAGAAGATTTAATGTTTAAACAGAAAATTTAATAATTAAATACAAAAAAACAGTTCGAATTTCAAAATCATGTGAATCAGCTGTGCGGGAAAATTCCCGCCTATAGGGGTCGACTTCCCCCGGGGGAGGGGGGTCGACATAGGTGTCGACCCCCCCGTAGGGATCGACCCCCTCGCCCAGATCCAAACAGTGATAAATTATGACTTGTTACCAAGTCACTAGGGCATAGGTGGCGATTTATGGATAGCTCTATCTAGTCTGGACGGTTATGATTGCTCCTGGGTTGATCTAACGGCTCACATAAATCTAAATTTTTACATAAACAACCCCAACCCTCAACCCTAAACCACACAATTTCATTCCAAGGAGCCATCATGCTGTTCATGGTCAACCTAGCATAGCCACCAGTCTTCTCCAACTAGGAAGCAAATTAGAAAGCAAGTTAGAAGGTACGAATCAAATCTAAATTAGAGAATCGATAGCCTACGTCAAGGGATAGCTTTTCAGTTTCAGAAAACAGATCCTAGAAAATAAGATTTTTCTTTTGTTTGTAAGTCCTGTTATTCTTTAGATGTGAAAAATTAAAAGTCATGATTTGTAATAAAGCGAAAACTAGAACTGTCCCTAGTTGTAAGATAATGGTGATGCTGATTCATGTTTATTCTTGTGACGATTCTATCATATATGCCTATGAGACTATTGTGGTATGTTGGACTTATCATGTTGTATGCTAAATTGGTGATGAACCTATCATGTGATATATATATATATATAAGTTTGGTGATTCTTTCATGATATGCTACATACAAGTTTTTAGGCTAAGTCATATATGCCTATATGTTTAGATCTACATTCTCATATGTTTAGATCTCTGTTAGTTTGATTCAACTCAAATGCAAGTTTACATTTTGTAATGACCCGTATTTTTAACGGTACAATAATTTATTTATTTAAAATGGTTTTGTAATTCAGTTATCTTAAATTAAATAATTCTGATTTATATTTAATTAATATAAGTAATGGGATAATAAATTGATGAGTAGATATCGTAAGTTAATGCTTTAATTTAAATAACAACGATAAGAAGTGGAACAATGAAAATGAAGATTTTGTAAAAAGAAAAAGGATTTGAAGATTGGTTGAATTTGGAATAATTGGGCAAAGTATACGATTCAAGAACAAACTAGGGTTAAGACATAGTATAAAAAAAGGAATAAGCCATCTAAGTGAGTGGAAGATGTTGAATATTTGATATTCATGAATAGTTGAAACCAGTTTACCGTAACCATGTGCGGTATTGAGTTGAAGTACCACATCATTTATCATGGAATGTATTCATAAACTAGTAGGCACGTCAAATGGCTAGCAGTTCAGAAGAATAGCTGATATAAACAAAGTTGCGTTAGGAAAGGCCTACAAAGTGGCGTTTGGACATTTATATCTGTATGGTTTTGGGATTGTTTTTAGTTAGTATTACGAATTCTACAAAACACTCCTCGAAAATTTATATTAATATAATAATAAAATATCTAAGATATTTATTCATCCTATATAATAACATCTCCTCCCTTAAGACCTAGTTACTCTCGTTCTTCAGAAATCATCTCGAGCCGCCACTTCCTTAACTCTCTCAACCAAAAACGAGAGCCCGGAAAATTACAGAAAATTCAAGTAAAATCCTATAAAATAGAATACATGTCTATATGGATTCGGCAAGGGTTTAGTTTCAATCTGTGTGTTCAGATTTTTGGTACGACTCGTTTATTGGAGGTCGATTATTGGTACAGCGAGGTTAGGGTTGCGGGTGGCTTCACTTTGGTTGCGTCGGAGGTAAATCCAAGGTGTCAGACGGGTTCCTGGCAGCAACAAGTGTCGATGGTGACAGTTGAGGTGCAGTTCAACCTGGGAATGACGGAGCGAGATTGAAGTTTGTCGAGTTTGACGTAAGGGAGTGGAGGTCGGTTTTGTTTAGTGCTGAAGGAAGAACAGTCGTTCTGGAACGGGATTATCTGGAGAAGGAAATTATGAGCAGTTTTATTGAAGGTAATAGTGGATTTGAAGTATAATTGAGATTATAATTTTGTTATTTATGTTAATATGGCTGTTAGGAAGTAAAGAATGGATGAGGGCTGATGATATCGGTTTGGAAGATGGAATGAAAGGGGGACGTTGGGTTCATTTTTGGTAGTGACAGTATAATGCATTTCATGAAGGAAATGAATGTGGTTTGGTTTTTGAAAGAAGAGGGGCAGGTTTAGTTACTGGTGATGAAGTTGTAAACTTTGTATTGGTGGAATGTAGAGGTGTGGAGATTGATGAGGAAGGAGATCTATTGAGAAGGGGAGGTAAGTGGACAAGCAGGTCACGGCTATTGCTTTTGAAGGGGAAGAAACCAGTAGGTTGTGGGATGGTCTGGGTGCGGAAATGAAAAGGGTTTAAACTTGATGATAAGGAGATTGGCAGTGGTTATGGTTTGAAAGGACCTACGCTGAAACATGGATGGAGAATCACGCATTTTGCCATGAGATATTTAAACAGAAAGTGGGTTCAAATGAAATGGAGAGGGAGAGCGTGCCATGGGAAGAAACAGAGGAATGGCCGTGGGTTCTTGGTGACTGTAGAACGATGGGAGGTGTCGAGTCCTATCTTTGTATGGTTGAGTGGAGATTTAAATGAGATGTTCATTTGGGTAGTTAGTTTTGATGTTCATCAAGGAATGGAGGAATAGTGAAGGAAGTTTTGGCCATGGAATTACAAGTGAAGGAGAGACGGGGTTGGTTTGTTCGATCAAGAAGGAGAAGGATAAAGGTTGCGGGTGCAGTTGTTGTGGCCCGAAGTATTTTAAGCGAAACAAGATCTGACAGGATCGTAGGGACGGACACTACAACGTGGAACTGACTGGGAGAGAAATCGACCTCATTACAATTTATAGCGAAATAAATTGTCCGTCTGAATCAAGCGATGGTTATCGTTATTAACGATGATCGTCCAATGTGAGTAAAACTCACTAACTCTCCTTAATTTATATTTTAATATAAATTGTACTTTATTTTGTTGACTGCTGTATATTGATTGTTAAACTTGACTGTTAAATAGATTTGATTGAAAACGTAGATATAGTTATATATTATATCGTGAATCAAATATTGATTCTGTCCAGTAGAATATTTCATATTGAAATGAAATTGATGTATATTATACTGTGTAACATCTGTGGATGCAGGGAAACAGGTTGGAGGAATCCGACTGGGTTCCTCAACAATTATTTTACTGTTTTCATATATTGTGATATATGTGTGATTTATAATCTGTTATTGATTATGGATGTTAGAACGATATTGATCATCGTTGTTTGATATTTTGAATATCATAAGAAACCCTGAGTTGTAAAAAGGAATATTTCAATATATATTGAAATAAAGGAATTTTATAAAATCACAGGATTTTATAAAAGGAAATTATGTATAAAACGAACACGGTTTTATAAAAGGAAATTATTTATAAAACAAATAGAGTTTTATAAAAGGGATATTTATTTAGAAAATAAATAGAATTGAAAAGGGAAATATTTATTTAGAAAATAAATAGAGTAAAGAAATACTTATTTAGAAGATAAATAAAACGTTATAAATAGAGAATATTTGTAACGGAAATCAAACGTTATAAATAGGAAATATTTGTAACCGTAAATAGAAGTTATTAATAGGAAATATTTTTAACGGTAAATAGAAGTTATAAATAGGAAATATTTGTAACGGTAAATAGAAGTTATAAATAGGAAATATTTGTAACGGTAATTAGAAGTTATAAAAAAGGGAATAGTTGTAACGGAAAATAAACGTTATAAAAAGGAAATTGAGGAGATATAAAAGAGATAATCGAATAGAGTTAAATCGAATTTAGTATTCGAAGGAGCTAATCGAATTTAGTTATTTGAAAAGAGTTAATTGAATATTAGTTATTCAATTAGAGATAATCAAATAAAGTTAATCGATTAAAGATAATCAAATAAAAGTTAATCGGATAGTCGAAGTAAGTTAATCGACTATTAGTTAGTCGAATGTTAGTTAAGAAAATAAGAGTTAATCGACTATTAGTTAGTCGAATGTTAGTTAAGCAAATAAGAGTTAATCGACTATTAGTTAGTCGAAGATTAGTTAATCGAATATGAGTTAAACAAATAGGATTAATCGAATTAGAGTTAATCGAATCAGGGTTAATTGAATATTAGTTATTCAATTAGAGTCAATCGAATATAGTTATTCGAGATAGAAATAAAACAGACATAGTTATTAGGGTAAGTACCATTTAGCACGACTGCTAGCGTAATTCGCAGGGCTGCAGATAGCCTACGGCGGTCGGATGTTTCCTGAGGGAATCAGGCGTAACCATTTTGATCGCTGCGATCTAGAGTCAAGCGAATGGAGTTAATCGAATATTAGTTATTCGAATTAGAGTTAATCAAATTATGTTAATCGAATAATAGTTATTCGAAGGGAATAATCAAATAAAGTTAATCGATTAGAATAATCAACTGGAGTTAATCGATTAGAGTTAAAATAGACATTGTTATTAAGGATGAAGTCAAATCGAATATTAGTTATTCGGAATAGAGTTAATTCAGTAGAGTTAATCAAATAAGAGTTAAGCAGTAAGAGTAAAGCAAATATTCGAATATTAGTTGTTCGAATAATAGTTAAATAAAAAGGAGTTAATCAAATAGGGTTATTCGAATATTAGTTATTCAAATAGGAGAAATGAAATAGAGTTAAACAAATTAGAGTTAATCGAATATTAGTTATTCGAGATAAGAGTTAATTAAATAGAATTAACCGAAAAGAGATAACAGAATATAATCTATTCGAAATGAGTTAATCGAATAAAAGTTATTCGAAGAGAGTTTATCGAATATTAGTTATTCGAAGAAGAGTTAATCAAATAGAGATTACTCGAAAGGGAGTTATACAGAGAATTCGATTATATCGAATTCGGGGAAAGTATTATTTACTTTCCAATTTTTAAATCAGGATTTATTTATTTATAAATAAATTAGTTGTTAGATTAATTAATCAAAGTAAGAAATATAGGTTAGACTTATAAGTTAGATATTTCAGAAGTAGGGTTTATAACGTTAAACGTTATAATAAATGTTTTCATAAAGGAAGCGGATTCGTAATCTAAATCCGAGAATTTGCGTAAGCAAATGGTTTTAGAAATTGAAGTGATGAGCTTTATCTATTGCAAGGTTAAGATCGTTGTTTAGTTAAGGTCTGAGAGGTAATTATACCCCAACTTGATTGACTTCGAAATTTACTAAGGAATAGTTGAAGTTCGATAACAAAGGATGATTAGTAATGCAGTTAAGTAATAAATGACTTATGGATTTAGTAGTCGTAACGATGTTTCATACAGCGTTAGTTGAAATCCATATAAATGAGTTTCGGAAACGTTTTCCAAATATAAGTCAAAGATGTTTTCTAAGTGTAGAAATAAGGAAATATGGATATATATATATATATAGACATATATATATATTCGGTTATTGGATCGATAATTCCATTTGGAATTAAGATCATTGTTTGTACACCGACATGTTTTCATTTGATAGTTAAATCACAGACTATCGAAGTTTCGACCATTTTACGTTGTTAATATGGAGAGACCGGTTGGATTATTATCCGAAGAACCACTCCGTATTGACATAAGCGTTGTGATCAAATACGATGAAGATAATTGAAGACGGTGTTATGCAAGGGCTATCCTGTTTACAGAATAGTGCCTTCGGTTTCGTTCAGTCCAAAAACGAACGTATATGGACGAATGTCTGACAGAGTATTTCCAATGATCGAATGGGTTGGGTTGTACAAATAGATATGGTGGCAACGGATTTATTCCCTTAGCATAACATCCAGAATATTTGTATAAACCAACTAATGATTAACGGATCTGATAATGTGGCATTCAAAGTGATCGTGTTATAAATGAATGGAAAGTAAGCGTAGCTTCTAGCCTCACATCCGGTAAATGACAAAAATCGGCCAGGCAGCATGGCTAAGTCGATCGCACCAAAGTAGGGTGTATAATCACCTATCTAGAGAATATTCATTTGCTTCTTTAGTCTATCAATGTTGTCCCATATATATACGGGAAACGGTTGCTGATCCCAACCGTTGGTGATGTACATTCGATACACTCAAGCGAAATGAGTGGTCGGTCATGTGTGGCTGAGTTACAAGATGTTCTTGTTGAACTCCAGTGTATCGTTCCTAGAGTACACTGATCGGAAGGTGGTTCCTTACCTTGTCATAGTTGGAAATCCATTACCCAATACGTGCTTGCGGTTTTGATTGTATACTATATATGTAGAACGTGAGATGAAAGCGTTTCTGCTAGATGATTATTATAGTTGTGGTTGATAGACATTATTATAATATCAAAAGGTTTTGATATAAAGATACTTTGGATTCTCATAAGGGAAAAACCCGTTTCGTTATACGGCGTGGTCTTATGAGATATCGTTTACTTGTTCAATCTGTTTTAAAACTGTTTAACTCATACCAGTCCCATGACTGACCCGGAGTTTACTTTGTTTTTTTCTACCTAAACTCTTGGGTGCCTAAATTTGTACGGGCAGTCAAGTAGTTCATGATTTTACAGATACACTTGGAGAGCTTGGAGCAGGAGGCTTCAAGATTCTATAGCTATTATTATTTCCGCTGTTGTTGTAAGTGTTGTACTCTACAATGCTATTGTACACATATACTGTTTGTATTTCAAAAGTTATGTTATATTTTATTCGTTCCACTGTGAGATTCGTGTTACTCTGATGATGATGATGTTCTTCTTCTTCTTCTATTCTACTAGTTCTATCTTATCTATCCTCACCCTCTATCTTCTTTCTATTAATTTCTTGAATTTTCAGTGCAATTTGGGGTTGGACTTGTGTTATTTAGTCAGCTCAAATTGGACCGGATTTTCTGGTCATTACAGTTGGTATCAGAGCTTAAGTTAAGTGAATTACCTTGGCTCAGTGGCGTAAGTCAGTAGAGATGGGGTTAGTAATACCCTTGATAGAGTTTGAGTGTACATATATGAGTGAACGTATTTGTTATTTGATATAAAAATTTGTTTTATATTGTGGAGCTTTATTGAATGAGTGGCTTATGAATTCTGGTCGATGGTGGGGCACCACAATATCGATAAGGGCTTCTAAACGTTCGAATACGATGGGTAGACACGATATGTTTTGAAAACGGGTGAATGAAGTAATTTTACCCGAATTATATTTTGATATAAAGAATGGTTAAGATTTGAATCATTATCGTATATTGGATGTGTTGGTTGTTATTTAATCGAATGAGATTATAATTGAAATGGTTATACAGATAACCAAGTAGAATTCATATAAGTATAATATATGAGAATTTTAAAATCCTGGGAGATTTTAAATGTGTTTACAAACATTGGAAGGATATTTTGAAATGGTTTCAAAATGGGAAATGTTTAAGAATGGTTTTGAAAATGATATATTATTGAACTCACCTTTATAACTGGGAAATAACCCTGATGAGTATGGCCACATCATCAGTGTTCATTTTCGAGTTCCTAAGTGACGGATTACTACCAAATGTTTTGTTTTTGAATTGTTTGAGGAAAACAAGTTGTTTAGAAATTCAAAGGTTTTGAATTGGTATTATGATTTCAAATTGATTTGAAATAAACCCAGGAATTTAAATTCTGGAATTAAGATTTAACTTATGAAGTTAAATGGATTAAAATATTGAAAGTGAATAAATTAATTTGAATTAAACTTGGACAAAGTTAAATATAGTATGGAATTATATTGGGATGATATCGAGTAAGTTGATTGATTATATAAGAATTTGGAATCAAAAATTGTACTTAAGTTTGAAATGGAATTTGACTTGAGTATAAGCAAATACTTGAGTTTGAGGATAAAAACTGACAGGAGATTGATTGGATTGACATTGGTATATGTTGAGTTGATAATCAATGGGAATGGTATAAAGATATGGTCAGCAAAAAGGTACAAGTTTATATTTCATATGAGTTTGAGATTTTGATGAGCCGAATTGGCAAGCCGCTTGGCTGTTTGATTTTCTTTTGGGTTGAAGAAGGCCTAGAGAGGCAAGTTGTGGTTTTACCGATAGGGCTGTACAAAGGAGGTTATGGCGAAATTTTTCGAAAATTTAATGGTGTTAGAAAATTTTCAGAATTTTTGAAAATTTTAGTTTGACGGAATAAATTAATATTTTAGTCGATATTAATTGGTTCAGTTGAAACTGAAGTTAAGGATTAAACCGATAAATATTTACCCAGTAGATAAGGTCGTCCTCTACCTTAGCAATTTCGAGGACGAAATTATTTTAAGTGGGAAAGAATGTAATGACCCGTATTTTTAATGGTACAATAATTAATTTATTTAATTATTTAAAATGGTTTTGTAATTCAATTAGCTTAAATTAAATAATTTTGATTTATATTTAATTAATATAAGTAATGGGATAATAAATTGATGAGTAGATATCGTAAGTTAATGCTTTAATTTAAATAACAACGATAAGAAGTGGAACAATGAAAATGAAGATTTTGTAAAAAGAAAAATGATTTGAAGATTGGTTGAATTTAGAATAATTGGGCAAAGTATACGATTCAAGAACAAACTAGGGTTAAGACATTGTATAAAAAAAAAGGAATAAGCCATCTAAGTGAGTGGAAGATGTTGAATATTTGATATTCATGAATAGTTGAAACCAGTTTACCGTAACCATGTGCGGTATTGAGTTGAAGTATCACATCATTTATCATGGAATGTATTCATAAACTAGTAGGCACGTCAAATGGCTAGCAGTTCAGAAGAATATCTGATATAAACAAAGTTGCGTTAGGAAAGGCCTACAAAGTGGTGTTTGGACATTTATATCTGTATGGTTTTGGGATTGTTTTTAGTTAGTATTACGAATTCTACAAAACACTCCTCGGAAATTTATATTAATATAATAATAAAATATCTAAGATATTTATTCATCCTATATAATAACATCTCCTCTCTTAAGACCTAGTTACTCTCGTTCTTCAGAATTCATCTCGAGCCGCCACTTCCTTAACTCTCTCAACCAAAAACGAGAGCCCGGAAAATTCAAGAAAATTCAAGTAAAATCCTATAAAATAGAATACATGTCTATATGGATTCGGCATGTGTTCAGATTTTTGGTATGACTTGTTTACTGGAGGTCGATTGTTGGTACAGCGAGGTTAGGGTTGCGGGTGGCTTCACTTTGGTTGCGTCGGAGATAAATCCAAGGGGTCAGACGGGTTCCTGGCAGCAACAAGTGTCGATGGTGACAGTTGAGGTGCAGTTCAACCTGGGAATGACGGAGCGAGATTGAAGTTTGTCGAGTTTGACGTAAGGGAGTGGAGGTCGGTTTTTTTTAGTGCTGAAGGAAGAACAGTCGTTCTGGAACGGGATTATCTGGAGAAGGAAATGATGAGCAGTTTTATTGAAGGTAATAGTGGATTTGAAGTATAATTGAGATTATAATTTTGTTATTTATGTTAATATGGCTGTTAGGAAGTAAATTATGGATGAGGGCTGATGATATCGGTTTGGAAGATGGAATGAAAGGGGGACGTTGGGTTCATTTTTGGTAGTGACAGTATAATGCATTTCATGAAGGAAATGAATGTGGTTTGGTTTTTGAAAGAAGAGGGGCAGGTTTAGTTACTGGTGATGAAGTTGTAAACTTTGTATTGGTGGAATGTAGAGGTGTGGAGATTGATGAGGAAGGAGATCTATTGAGAAGGGGAGGTAAGTGGACAAGCAGGTCACGGCTATTGCTTTTGAAGGGGAAGAAACCAGTAGGTTGTGGGATGGTCTGGGTGCGGAAATGAAAAGGGGTTAAACTTGATGATAAGGAGATTGGCAGTGGTTATGGTTTGAAAGGACCTACGCTGAAACATGGATGGAGAATCACGCATTTTGCCATGAGATATTTAAACAGAAAGTGGGTTCAAATGAAATGGAGAGGGATAGCGTGCCATGGGAAGAAACAGAGGAATGGCCGTGGGTTCTTGGTGACTGTAGAACGATGGGAGGTGTCGAGTCCTATCTTTGTATGGTTGAGTGGAGATTTAAATGAGATGTTCATTTGGGTAGTTAGTTTTGATGTTCATCAAGGAATAGAGGAATAGTGAAGGATGTTTTGGCCATGGAATTACAAGTGAAGGAGCGACGGGGTTGGTTTGTTCGATCAGGAAGGAGAAGGATAAAGGTTGCGGGTGCAGTTGTTGTGGCCCGAAGTATTTTAAGCGAAACAAGATCTGACATGATCGTAGGGACGGACACTACAACGTGGAACTGACTGGGAGAGAAATCGACCTCGTTACAATTTATAGCGAAATAAATTGTCCGTCTGAATCAAGCGATGGTTATCGTTATTAACGATGATCGTCCAATGTGAGTAAAACTCACTAACTCTCCTCAATTTATACTTTAATATAAATTGTACTTTATTTTGTTGACTGCTGTATATTGATTATTAAACTGGACTGTTAAATAGATTTGATTGAAAACGTAGATATAGTCATATATTATATCATTAATCAAATATTGATTCTGTCCAGTAGAATATTTCATATTGAAATGAAATTGATGTATATTATACTGTGTAACATCTGTGGATGCAGGGAAACAGGTTGGAGGAATCCGACTGGGTTCCTCAACAATTATTTTACTGTTTTCATATATTGTGATATATGTGTGATTTATAATCTGTTATTGATTATGGATGTTAGAACGATATTGATCATCGTTGTTTGATATTTTGAATATCATAAGAAACCCTGAGTTGTAAAAAGGAATATTTCAATATATATTGAAATAAAGGAATTTTATAAAATCACAGGATTTTATAAAAGGAAATTATGTATAAAACGAACACGGTTTTATAAAAGGAAATTATTTATAAAACAAATAGAGTTTTATAAAAGGGATATTTATTTAGAAAATAAATAGAATTGAAAAGGGAAATATTTATTTAGAAAATAAATAGAGTAAAGAAATACTTATTTAGAAGATAAATAAAACGTTATAAATAGAGAATATTTGTAACGGAAATCAAACGTTATAAATAGGAAATATTTGTAACCGTAAATAGAAGTTATTAATAGGAAATATTTTTAACGGTAAATAGAAGTTATAAATAGGAAATATTTGTAACGGTAAATAGAAGTTATAAATAGGAAATATTTGTAACGGTAATTAGAAGTTATAAAAAAGGGAATAGTTGTAACGGAAAATAAACGTTATAAAAAGGAAATTGAGGAGATATAAAAGAGATAATCGAATAGAGTTAAATCGAATTTAGTATTCGAAGGAGCTAATCGAATTTAGTTATTTGAAAAGAGTTAATTGAATATTAGTTATTCAATTAGAGATAATCAAATAAAGTTAATCGATTAAAGATAATCAAATAAAAGTTAATCGGATTAGTCGAAGTAAGTTAATCGACTATTAGTTAGTCGAATGTTAGTTAAGAAAATAAGAGTTAATCGACTATTAGTTAGTCGAATGTTAGTTAAGCAAATAAGAGTTAATCGACTATTAGTTAGTCGAAGATTAGTTAATCGAATATGAGTCAAACAAATAGGATTAATCGAATTAGAGTTAATCGAATCAGGGTTAATTGAATATTAGTTATTCAATTAGAGTCAATCGAATATAGTTATTCGAGATAGAGATAAAACAGGCATAGTTATTAGGGTATGTACCATTTAGCACGACTGCTAGCGTAATTCGCAGGGCTGCTGATAGCCTACGGCGGTCGGATGTTTCCTGAGGGAATCAGCCGTAACCATTGTGAACGCTGCGATCTAGAGTCAAGCGAATGGAGTTAATCGAATATTAGTTATTCGAATTAGAGTTAATCAAATTATGTTAATCGAATAATAGTTATTCAAAGGGAATAATCAAATAAAGTTAATCGATTAGAATAATCAACTGGAGTTAATCGATTAGAGTTAAAACAGACATTGTTATTAAGGATGAAGCCAAATCGAATATTAGTTATTCGGAATAGAGTTAATTCAGTAGAGTTAATCAAATAAGAGTTAAGCAGTAAGAGTAAAGCAAATATTCGAATATTAGTTGTTCGAATAAGTGTTAAATAAAAAGGAATTAATCAAATAGGGTTATTCGAATATTAGTTATTCGAATAGGAGAAATGAACTAGAGTTAAACAAATTAGAGTTAATCAAATATTAGTTATTCGAGATAAGAGTTAACTAAATAGAATTAACCGAAAAGAGATAATAGAATATAATCTATTCGAAATGAGTTAATCGAATATAAGTTATTCGAAGAGAGTTTATCGAATATTAGTTATTCGAAGAAGAGTTAATCAAATAGAGATTACTCGAAAGGGAGTTATACGGAGAATTCGATTATATCGAATTCGGGGAAAGTATTATTTACTTTCCAATTTTTAAATCAGGATTTATTTATTTATAAATAAATTAGTTGTTAGATTAATTAATCAAAGTAAGAAATATAGGTTAGACTTATAAGTTAGATATTTCAGAAGTTGGGTTTATAACGTTAAACGTTATAATAAATGTTTTCATAAAGGAAGCAGATTCGTAATCTGAATCCGAGAATTTGCGTAAGCAAATGGTTTTAGAAATTGAAGTGATGAGCTTTATCTATTGCAAGGTTAAGATCGTTGTTCAGTTAAGGTATGAGAGGTAATTATACCCCAACTTGATTGACTTTGAAATTTACTAAGGAATAGTTCAAGTTCGATAACAAAGGATGATTAGTAATGCAGTTAAGTAATAAATGACTTATGGATTTAGTAGTCATAACGATGTTTCATACAGCGTTAGTTGAAATCCATATAAATGAGTTTCGGAAACGTTTTCCAAATATAAGTCAAAGATGTTTTCTAAGTGTAGAAATAAGGAAATATGAATATATATATATAGAGACATATATATATATATATATATATATATATATATATATATTCGTTGATTGGATCGATAATTCCATTTGGAATTAAGATCATTGTTTGTACACCGACATGTTTTCATTTGATAGTTAAATCACAGACTATCGAAGTTTTGACCATTTTACGTTGTTAATATGGAGAGACCGGTTGGATTATTATCCGAAGAACCACTCCGTATTGACATAAGCGTTGTGATCAAATACGATGAAGATAATTGAAGACGGTGTTATGCAAGGGCTATCCTGTTTACAGAATAGTGCCTTCGGTTTCGTTCAGTCCCAGAACGAATGTATATGGACGAATGTCTGACAGAGTATTTCCAATGATCGAATGGGTTGGGTTGTACAAATAGATATGGTGGCAACGGATTTATTCCCTTAGCATAACATCCAGAATATTTGTATAAACCAACTAGTGATTAACGGATCTGATAATGTGGCATTCAAAGTGATCGTGTTATAAATGAATGGAAAGTAAGCGTAGCTTCTAGCCTCACATCCGGTAAATGACAAAAATCGGGCAGGCAGCATGGCTAAGTCGGTCGCACCGAAGTAGGGTGTATAATCACCTATCTAGAGAATATTCATTTGCTTCTTTAATCTATCAATGTTGTCCCATATATATACGAGAAACGGTTGCTGATCCCAACCGTTGGTGATGTACATTCGATACACTCAAGCGAAATGAGTGGTCGGTCATGTGTGGCTGAGTTACAAGATGTTCTTGTTGAACTCCATTGTATCGTTCCTAGAGTACACTGATTGGAAGGTGGTTCCATACCTTGTCATAGTTGGAAATCCATTACCCAATACGTGCTTGCGGTTTTGATTGTATACCATATATGTAGAACGTGAGATGAAAGCGTTTCTGCTAGATGATTATTATAGTTGTGGTTGATAGACATTATTATAATATCAAAAGGTTTTGATATAAAGATACTTTGGATTCTCATAAGGGAAAAACCCGTTCCGTTATACGGCGTGGTCTTATGAGATATCGTTTACTTGTTCAATCTGTTTTAAAACTGTTTTACTCATACCAGTCCCATGACTGACCCGGAGTTTACTTTGTTTTGTTCTACCTAAACTCTTGGGTGCCTAAATTTGTACGGGCAGTCAAGTAGTTCAGGATTTTACAGATACACTTGGAGAGCTTGGAGCAGGAGGCTTCAAGATTCTATAGCTATTATTATTTCCGCTGTTGTTGTAAGTGTTGTACTCTATAATGCTATTGTATACGTATACTGTTTGTATTTCAAAAATTATGTTATATTTTATTCGTTCCGCTGTGAGATTCGTGTTACTCTGATGATGATGATGATGTTCTTCTTCTTCTTCTATTCTACTAGTTCTATCTTATCTATCCTCACCCTCTATCTTCTTTCTGTTAATTTCTTGAATTTTCAGTGCAATTCGGGGTTGGGCTTGTGTTATTTAGTCAGCTCAAATTGGACCGGATTTTCGGGTCACTACACATTTACATGCCTAATTTGCTTTGTGTAATCCTATGTAAGTCCCCATTCATATGTTAAGATTCATGTTAATTGGATCCAAAATGCAAGTTCATTGTTTTATGCCAAATTTATATGAAACATGTTTAGTTAGATCCTTATTATTTTA
This sequence comes from Allium sativum, assembly GCA_030737875.1. Taxonomy (NCBI): domain Eukaryota; kingdom Viridiplantae; phylum Streptophyta; class Magnoliopsida; order Asparagales; family Amaryllidaceae; genus Allium; species Allium sativum. Next base: position 312,399,423 of record CM060922.1, on the reverse strand, counting down.
TGTTGTGGAAATGGTACATGCTCCTTTCTTTTCCCTTTTGTTTATAAGTTAGGCTAAGTTGCGAGCCTAACGTTCTGTGTGAATTATGCGAACGTATAACGGGGGTAACGTTGGGAAAAACCTTAAATTTCATATTGTTGGCATAGTTTGGCTCATAATCATATAAATGATTAGTGGCATAAAATGGTATAATTTATATACCTAAAAATTATGAACATGATTTATGGGGTAAATGGGGCATGACTTGAATGACAGTAATTGTGGATAATTTACATATAAATATGAAGGGTAAATATGTAAATTAAGTAAAAGACGAATATGCCTAACCCGAGGTTAGATTGAATTATGGTGTAAGACTGCTCGGAACCACTCGGCACATCCAACAACCGTAACAATATAGATCTAATGTGAGAGGTTAGAGCATTAAGCCCAAAAGAACCCGAGGTTAGATTGAGTTGCGGTGTAAGACTGCTTGGAACCGACCGGCACATCCAGCGACCGCAATAATACATATCTAATGTGAGTGGTTGGCGCTTTAATGAATGAATTAAAGCTAAGACAGGAATGGTAGGTTAAGTTAATTATGGCAACACTTAACCAATACAACATGTTAACTAAACTGATGGGTGGGGTTAGGTTAATTTGAGAACACTTAACCATTTTAACATGTTGATTAGGAAACCCTAGTAATGGGACCCATTTCAGCAGTAACCCACATAAATGTATCATGGTACCCTAAACTAGGCAGGGTGGGGCACGATTACTGGGTTGATTATAAGCGGTCAAAACAACAGTGGATGGTGTGTCAGTGTAGGTTCCGACGAAGTGCGGCGTGCACGTACTCCGGAGTGGAAAAAGCAGCATTGGGCATCAGTAGTTATACATTGTGCATCTTGAATTATGTCGGGTTGCTACCATAGGATTTGATACACCTCATGGTGGGACCAGCATAGGTATCGACAATCAAGCGGGGCCGAATGACACAAGTAGAAAAAGTATACGAGTAGGACCCGATCGATAAAGGGGATCATTTATCTTGAACACATGGTGCTAGTTGAAACACTTGTAAGTGGGTGCAGAGAAATAGTAATGAGTGTGATAGCATATTTAGTTTTATTATCTTATTTCTAGGGTGTTGTCCTAGGTTCAGTTTATTCATGTCATGATCCTTTTTCCTGTTTAAGTGCCAAATAATCACTGGACTTACCAGACTCATGTTTAACCTAATTTTCTTTCATCTTCTTTTCTTTCGTTTCCCCCCTCCCAACAGGTCCGCAGGGAGGGAATACTTCAGCTTAGTTCGGATCGTTTCCAGCTTGAAAAGAGTAGATGTATTGCTTGGATTCTCTTTCCTTGGGCTATGGCTTTGGATACATCTTATTGGGGATTTATGCTGCCTTATTATTATTTTATGCTTCTTTATGTTTTAATCAAGGCAGAGATTTTGTTGTAATGATTTGGAAGTTGGTTTGAGACAATTGTTGTAATGTTTTGACTGAACCACGTACTAATGATATAAGTTTAGTTTTTCCGCTGTTTATATGTCTGTCTTCTAAATTATATGGATCTTTTACCTATAATGCTCCACCGAAGTTAAGGCATTCCCTTTGTGAGTGACCTTAACGAAGGTGGTGTGTTTCAGGTTCGTAGTGTGCTGATCGTCTGCTGATATCAATATTGCCTACATCATCAGTACTTCTAACATTTTTGGAAAATTAACTCATGGTTTTTTCTTTCTTTATATTTTGCCTTAGGTCACCTGGAAGACGGAGGCCAACTGTAAAGCTTTTCGATTCTATTGGAACCTGGCAGCGGACAGAGTAGAGAGCAAGCAATATATAAAGATAGACCGGTGCATTCTCTCAAGCTTTCCACATGCATGCGCCTATAATTGAATGGAAGATGATGTTACAAAAGGCATGTACGAAACGAGAGCTAATCCTCTGTCCCCAAAATTCGTTGTCCCCCTGTACCCAACCAGTAAAGATCCTTCATTTTCATCTTTTTACGATTAAATCCAAGAACAAAAGAGGTTTTACTTGCAAAAAGGTGGAATTCAGGGGTTGATGATTGGTTGGGTATAGGGAGATAGAGAATTTTAGGGACAGGTGATTTTATTTGGCACGGGACACGTAATCCATATCTAATTTTTATCACAGTTAATTATGTCGGAGAAGGCCTAATACTGCTATACTCATTACTTTTAACTTATACAAAAATTTGTGTGCACTCGTAGTTTCCGCATTGGCCTACATTACACTCCATTTTAGCTACGTGGCCAAATAAATTGAAATGTTTTGCTTCCTTCCCAGCAAAATAAAGCATTTGATATATCCTCCTCGTTTTTAACGTACATTCATCACCATACTGAATGATTGATTGAATATTGTTTTCTAAAATGAGAGTTTGAAAGAAGTGTAAACTGAATTTTTTTTATTTCATTACGGTTGAATTATACAATGTTTCGGCAGTACACTGTCTGTATATAGACTTGTGCAAAAGACTGTGGGCTAGGCAGGATTGGTTATCTTAAGAGAGATAAAATGAAATAATGTACAACCGTATTTTCTTATGCTTTGCGAGGATTATGGCACGGACGCATGAATTAGAAGTATTAAAAATTGTTTATGCAACATGAGGATAATGTCACACATTTTGAACTTTGTGATAGCACATGTTTTGTGTGCAAAAATATTTTTTTGAACGAATTATATGTATTTTACATATTCAAAAAAATGATTTTCATAAATATTCAAATCAAGAACGGCTTCGGATGGCGACAGCTTTTAGCCGTCATCGGCTATGGCTGGCTGTGGCTAAAAGCTGATGCTAACGAAATAGCGCCAGCAAGATCAGCGACAGCTTTGATCACCTAATCTGCTACAATTGACAACGGCAAATTAGGACACACAGTTTTTTGTGGATCACTCATGTGTCGTCACAAACCATAGTAAATTATTCGTATCAAGCCGTTGCTAACCGTGGCTATGCTAAGCATACAGGCCGTAGCTAGTTGTGGCATAACGTGACTGGCAAGCGATAGCTAGCCACAGTTAAACTTGTTTTTACATTTTCTATTTACAATGCTTCCTTCAAACCATACATACACGATTCCATTCATCCCAAAATTCATATACGATCAATTCCACAATTCAACATGTCATATATACTCATATTCGTAACTGAAACCAACATATATATTATAAACCAACATACATACAACAAACTAACAAATAAATTATAAATGTTGGAATGTGATTCAGCCCCTTCTATCAGTGGCGAAAATTGGTGGCTGTTAAATATATTCATTTGTTTTTATATTCATTTGTTTTTATTTGGTTTTTTTGTTTCTTTTTTATTTTGGTAAGTCATCATCAAATAAACTGTAGCATGCATGTAAAATATCTTCCATTTGTCGAGTAAGTTAGGTATATGGTTGCCCTAGTGTTATGCTTCCAAACTATATTGTTTGTAGTGCCTATTTAAGGCCTTTTTAGCTCATTAATAAAAGTCACAGATCTTCGTTGCCTTTTGATTTTTTCTAATAATTGGTATCAGAGCCATTCAAATATCCAGGTTTATGTCCAGGGAAGTGAGAGGTGAAGAGTAAGGTTTGATCAAGATGCAATCGAATGAATCAAACGGCAATGGCTCATCACAACTGCCTTTTTTAAAGGCATAAATTATCATTTCTGGAGTTTGAAGATGAAAACCTTGTTCAAATCGCATGACTTATGGGGATTGGTTGAAAAGAACTTTGCAAGTGATAAAACAAAGGAGCCAAACCAATCACTTTGAGAGAAAAGGAAGAAGGACTCCAAGGCATTGTTTATGGTACAACACGCCTTGGACGATGAGATCATCCCAAGGATAGCATATGCGGCAACATACAATTAAGCCTATAATACTCTAAAGAAAGAGTATTTAGGAGATAAGAAGATGATCGCAATTAGAATGCAATCGCAGAGAAGGGAGTTCGAGAGTTCCCTATGAAGGAGAAGTGTAGCAGCCCGGAAGAAATTCGATGCTCTAATTTCGACATTCAACACAACCCATGTCCAAACTTGAGTGCCGAACATCCAGAAAGCTTAAAGAAAGAAGTTAGAGGATGAGAAAAGAAAAAAATAAATATTAGAATAGAAGAATAAGAAGAAAAACCAATACACACAATCTCACATCTCTGCGGATCAAAATATAATATAGCAATAAATCTTTATAAAGAACTTGAATAAATATACTTACATCAAAGTACAACGGATAAATCTGGACCGTTTAATAACAGGTTCTCATATACAACACACATCGAAAAAATATTATATATCATATGTTTGGACTCCTCCAGCTCACCTCTGAACTTCACGGCATCCGATAACCTGAACCTGTAACTCGGGCAGACCCAAGACATTACAAATGCCATGGATCAGTCTGGTGAACCAACGTAAGAATAAACTAACTAAGTTTAAATAACAACCATATTGATTTAAATCCAAAATCTTTTTGAAAGAAAATGATAATAATAAGACCAGCCCATACATAAACAAGGATGGTTTTTACCTTACTATAACCCAAAATAGTTTTGATATCAAAATCCAGTGATATTATAATAGTGTATATCAAATAAATAGCCAAGTAGCAGAACGCTTGCATCTCACGCTCTACAAACATAGGCTATATCAAAAACCGCAGGGTGCTTATTGGAGATTAGATTCTGACTATGACAAGGTATGAGACCACCTTCCGATCAGTGTACCCTAGAGGGTATACAATGGGGTTCAACAAGAACATCTTGCAACCCGGCCACACATGACCGACCGCTCATTTAACTTGAGTGTATCGAATATATTGTCACCCTTACGGCTTTTTGTCGTGACCATCGTAATTCCCGGGAGATATAGAAGCGAAAGAAGAACAAATAAGGATTTTCTCTAGATTGATGACAATATACCCTGCTTGGGAATGACCGATCTAGCCATGTTGCATGCCCGATTTTTGTGATTTCTCGGTTGATGAGGATTGATGCTACGATTACCCACCTTTTTAGATCAGCGCATCACTTTGAATGCACATCGTCAGATCCGTCAAATCACTAATTGACGTCTTCAAAAATAAACTGGGCACGTTTGAAAAAATCAGTGTACGTGACCATACATGAAGACACTACATGATGACACTCGTCCATACAAGTCATCCAGAAACAGGATGACACTACACCATATATGATAATTATGCTGTGTTTTTAGCCGTATCTAAAGCAGCTAGGCACGATAATAAGCTGTATCAAAAAATGGTGCGTTAAATTATTAGATACAGCTATAAACCGTATCTCACTACTAATAACATACGGCTCTTAGCCGTATCTAGAGTGTAATCAGACACAACCTTTGACCGTATCTAATTATATGTGTGTACACACACACACACACACATATATATATACATACATACATATATATATATATATATATATATACTAGTACACAGCCTGTGCATTGCACGGGTCTTTAAGGCTGATATTTGTTTTGGTTAGGTATTTGGTAACTAAATTGCATCATTTCTTCCTAATGGTCTGTGCACTCAAATATTTATTACACATCAAGAATTATAAATTCTAACATAGTCGGTTGTGAAACAAAGAGAAATGGATTAAAACATAGTGAATCAACACTAACGCAATCGATGTCAACGATTGCAGTTTCAAAAGAATAAATAATTAGCAATGCATATGAACAAAATTAGTACTAACAAACAATATAGTGCACTCTTGCTTGGTTATAAGACAGAGGCGATTTTCTAAAACTTCATAATGTACAGATGTAGAACTGATTAGTGAAATCCATATCAGCAAAATGTATGAATAGTACAGGAAAGTTACTATGTTCATGGAAAGATCACAAATAAACATAATGCAGAGATTTCATGATAAAACAGTTGTGTTAGCATAGTAATTAAAATTGGAGCGAACCGAAGAGCGATGTCAATGACTATGCATCGCAAGAGAAATATAGTTGATCCAAATCCCCTTTAGCACAAATGAAAACCTAATAAATAAATATTTTATAGTATAAAAAATGCACAGCAATTGTGAAAGAGTAAATAAATACATATGTTTTTTAGTCTAACCATTCATGGGGAATCACAATAGAACCTTTGGGTAAAAGATATTTGTGGTTGAAATGTACAAATTGGTTAATGTTTAATTTATTCATAACAACTGAACTGTCAAGACATGAAAGGGAGGAGCTAGAGAAACAAAAAGCTCATAAACGATACATCTTAACAGTAAACATAGTTCTCTTCTTCTTAACCTATATATATGTCTTTATTTTGTTATTATAAACTGCATTGCGTTGCAGGCTTGAAGCGTAGAACATCTATCCCTGTTTTGATAGGATTTAAGAAACACAAATGAAGATGGTCCAAATGCGAAAGATATGTACTTTGCTTAGGCACGTCGAGGGTGGCTGCTGACATAATAATATGTTGTTTGTTTTCAATTTTAAACCTGTTAATCTATCCAAAAATAAGCATTGCATCAAGTAAATAGAGCCAAAACAACAAAGAACCATCCCTCTCCAACACATACATATAGAAAAGTAAATACGGTCACACAAAGAGATTGAGTTGAAAATAAAAGACGAAAACCTACATAAACAAAAGAAAGCAAGTAAATGGAGGCTAAAAATGTAAATAATTTCATGATTCTAAAGCAGAGCAGTACTAAGTTGTTTATTACAGCTAAAAGCATGCATGTACATAGGAGATATTTGCAGCTATAACCAAGTAAATGCAGCTATAACTAAGTGAAGACTTTACGCCAAAAAACATAGAATTCAGATGAGTGATCTGAATTTCTAAAGGCATAACACAGATTCTATTATTAACTTGTCAACTTGAATATTAGCGCATAGGTATAAGGCTGCTTGATATGGTACCCGCTGCAATTACCAACTGCCACAACATATTATTTATTGTTTCATTTTCTAGCGAATACATGTTCTATTTTTTGAGTGTCGTTTTATTTGTGTTAAGATTACACGTTTCAAGAAAACCAAAAAAACCACCTACTTTATGTTCCCACATGGTTTGAAAATGAGTGAACTTAAATAAGGGTTGCAGGAAAAAAGTAAGTAAACAAAGCAATGAGATAAATATATGATGAAGCTCAAATAACAGCTCCGTATTAATGGGTGTATAGATAGGAAAATGCTAGAGGAATGATGCCAATTAAAAGAACATATATTAGCACAGAAAGAGAGTGCTATAAAGAAGTAGAGTAATTTAGACTGAAATTATATTGAAATTAATGTGCTTACAGATGTGGAAACTAATGGTTAAAAAAATGAATCAACAGCAGATGCTCGAACGCAAGGGAACATAAAAATTGATTGTATAAATTTTACAAAAAATTTATATTAAAGGGAGAATCGACACAAAATGGAAAATAAGAGGGAAGTACGATAATAAATATAAATTAATTTGACAAAGGACTGCTGCAATTCGTAATATGTATAATCCAACAACATCATGTGTGGTCATGGACAAAGAAGACAATAATGTAGGAATAGAAGCAAGAAGTAATTCGTAATATGAAAGAAAACAAAGAAAATGTAGGATAGAACTTACAATTCATCATAGATGGAAATGAGGACGGAAGTATCAACATATGGTCGTTGTGAGTGGTGATCATTAAGATAAGGAGATCAATTTTAGGGTAAAGTGATGGTAGAGTTAAAATCAACATATAACAGACACAAAACCAGTACCTTGAACTCTCATCATTACAGGAGTTGGAGTTTAAAGCTCTTCCACTGCCACCACCATCCCTCGTTTTCCAATACTTGATCTCTATACTCAAAGCATGAACATTGTTTTTCAACACATGATCTGTATACTCATAACATGAACAACACACTGCAACATGAACCGACAATTCAAACATGCAACAGACGCTTGGATTTTCCTCCAAGTCACCAAAAATCAATAGTTTTTTAGGTATTTGGAGAAAAACGAAGAGTGCAAAATCGAAGTTTGCAAGCATAGGTATTTACCGGGCATTATGTGAATTTCGTAAACAAACATACAAGTATGATGACAGTGAAAAATTACAACATAGTTTGGTTATATAAGGCTCATATGTACAACAATACAAAAATGGATTATGATGCCCCTTGATCCGTGAAAATAGCGAAAATAACAATTAGGTAAAAAAATATGAAAAAACGTTGTAACGACCCGTATTCTACGCATCATAGGACCGTAGAATGTTTATTTCTTTCACATACGAAGTCGTATGGTCATGTAACTTTGGGAGACGACTATTGGGGTCATTTCCCATGTTCATGATTTTTGTCGGTTTTTAAATGACCATTTTACCCCTAGTTGGTACTGTTTTGGCCATAACTTTTGACTGGAAAGGAATTTTGACCTGAAACCGCTTCCATTGGCTCCGGATGACGGTTTACAATTCCGTAGAGTGGTCACATTAGCCAAACGGACTCACCGTTTGGGAGATATGGCCGAAACAAGTTTCAGGTAGTGAAAAACAGCTTAATTGGGCTTAATCGGGTAATTAGCAGCTAGGCCCATAGGGGATTTCGGGATTGGAGATGTATAGGGACTGAATAGGGTTAGAAAACATTTCTTCCAGCCGCCTCTTTCATTCTTGAACCCTAACAATGGATGCCAACACTTAGAAACATCCCTAAATCACTTTCTAATCAAGTTTTGGCTTAATCTACATCAAATTAAGGAGAGGAAACACGAAAGCAAGGTTAGAGCTACTGTTAGACACCAGTATTCACCCAAATTGGCAAGGTTTCAATTCTGAGAATTTTATTTGTGGCCAAGGTGAGTGATTAGCATTGTTTAGACATTAATTACAGTTAATTAAGGGTAATTAGTGGAGATTAGCAAATTTATACACTAATAAATTCTGGAAAAATATCCATAAATTCAAAAATAATATTTTATGCCTCTGGTAGAAATTTGGTTTAATTTGATTAAGTTTTGTTAACCCTATGATTAGTTTGGCTTAAACATGCTTAAGGGAAAATATGGGGTTTTGGGTATATTTGATCCACTTTGACATGTAAATTCATTGTTTTGGTGTTTGTAGTTAGTTTGTTATGTTGCTATGACTATTTGGTGATGATTTGTGATTGATTAGTATAGTTAGATTGTCGAAAACGTCATCGAATGGCGTAAACAAGTGGCTGGAAAAAGTTGCAGAAAGTTGTGTAGGGTTTCGGATCGGATCGGGTATGGGCTCGGATCGGGTATGGGCTCGGATCGGGTAGGGAGCTGGGCAAGGAATCCGACTAGAACTGGAATCTGGCACAAAGAAGTTTGGCAAGAAGGAAGGCCACTGCTTCGAGTTGGATTTGGACAGAGGATCGGATCGGAACCATGGAGCAGGATCGGCTCAGAGTAAGCTAGGGAGCGAGATCGGATTGGAGGAGGCAAGCGAGGGGGATCGGATCGGAGCTATGGAGCAGGATCGGATCGGAGTAGGCTAGGGAGAGAGATCGGGTCGGAGCAGGCAAGCTGGAGCAGGAGGGACGAACCGAACCGAATGGAGCGTGATATCCGAACCGAACCGACGTCTGAAGAGGAAGGATCACCGAACCGAACCGCACTCAGGAATACACCATGGAGTATTGCACCGAACCGAACCGTGTTATACGCATATATCCGAACCGAATCGAATTCAGGACCACTTCTATGCGACGACTCTTTTGAAGACCAACTCCAATTCGATCAAAACCCGAGATGCAAAGGAAGTCGAAATGAGGAGCTATGACTCAGGATCCAGCTGGGAACCAATGAGTGGGCTTCATGATTGGGCTTTGCTACGGGACGTGTGCCAAGGGGATATCGATGTCTATGACTTTGGATCACTATGTATGGGAGGTACGTGAACGGATTCAAGGCCATAGTGGCCTAGGTACGACTAAAGGGCTATAGACCAATGAAGTGGGGTCATTTGTAAAGGTTTAGTCATGACTCCATGTGGTAAGCTTGGTAGTAGCAGTAGTTGTACAAGTCGAACTCCGTCACTACTTCGATGGGTCTAGTGATTGACAGTGGTGGACATCGTATGCTTTACGCACTAAGCGAGAGATGTGAGGATGGTTGCTATGGTTGATTGTTTGCCATCATTATGACATGCACACCCCACCCCCGTATTCTTTACACCATTTTTATGGCACCTTAGAGTATTGTACGGTATGTGGTACTAACTCTTTGGTTGCAGGTCCAGGTTCAGGTATGGTTTAGTATACCTGTTATTGTTCTGTTTAGATGCTTATCGCTCATACCAGGCTTTATGTCTGACCCAGAGTTTTATGTCTCTTCTTATTACTCTGGGTGCTCACACGAGCAAACTAGAGACAGGTTAGCTGGTGATGCACGGGTAGATGATCCGGAGACGAGCAGGAGGCTTCCACGTAATATATAGTATTCTCCCTGTGTTGTTGAAGATCACTGCTTGGGCATTAGTGGTGCATCTTCTGCTTTAGCTTTCTTTTGTTTAGAAACAGTAAATTTGGAAAGTTGTAATAAGCTGTATTTGGATTTCCGCTGCTCTGATGTTGTTGTTGGTTTTAGTTATCATCTTATGCATTGTCTCACCTGTTTTATGTCAAGTATGTTATTATTATATTTTGTTCCATGCGCTGTGAGACATCCTACAGGTTCTTGATTAGTTCATTCTCTTCTTTCCTTTCTTTGACGACCGTTCCGTGCTAGTCCGGCAGGTGTACAACGCACTTTAGGAGGAAATGCAGGCTGGTGCGGGGCGGGCTGTCACACTTGGTATTAGAGCTCTAGGTTGCGTAGTTAACCTAATGAAGTTATCAGGGAGAGATAGTATACGTATACGAGAGAGCGTATTTGTGATTAATTTGGTTTTCAAAAGTTATATATATGTATACTATTAGTAGTATAAGAATGAAGTCGTACTGCACTAGCACCACTATGGGGTCGTTAATCGTTTCCTTTTTCAGATTGACGATGAGCCGATATGCTAGAGGTACCGGTAGAGGGGCCAATAATGGGAATGCTGCTGACATGAGGACGATGTTTACTGACCTCATGAGAGAGATGCTTAGGGATGTGCAGAGGGCAGCTCCCAATGATGGAAATGGTGGTGGTCCAATAGTGCAGGCGCCGAGAGTCGACTTCGCCAAGCTGAATAAGGATTATGCTAGCCTTGGTGGGAAGCCGTTCCACGGAACGGAGTCGGCTACGGATGTTCAGGATTGGTTGGATAGTTGCGAACGTATCTTCGAGGATCTGGGTATCGAGGATGCGATGAAGAGAAAGCTAGAGTCCCGTCAGCTGCAAGGGCGGGCAATGAATTGGTGGAATGCTATAAAGGCAACTACTCCCAAAGATCAGATTACTTGGGAGCATTTTAAGGTTCGGTTTAGTGAGAAGTTAATTCCAGCTGCTCAGAAGTCAATGCTGTTTAAGAAATTCTTGGAGCTCAAGCAGAATGGCAGAGCTGTCTCGGAGTATATTGCTGAATTCGACACTTTGTCGAAGTATGGGTTATCTCTTGTTGATACTGCCGAGAAGAAGAATGAGAAATTCATAACTGGTTTGGATCAGTACTTGGGGGAAAGGCTTATTAACCACATCGATGAGACGTTTGAATCGATTGTGGGGAAAGCATTGAGATAAAAAAGTCTTTACCCTAAGCCGAAGACTGAGGTTGCATCTGCAGAGGAGCCAAAGCCACAGGTAAGTGGTGGAGGCAAGAGTGGTTCTCAGAATAAGAGGAAGCAGAATCAGGCTAAGGATGGCCAGAAGAAAAAGAATAAGCAAGATGTTGAATGTTTCAGCTGTGGTAAGAAGGGCCATTATGCTAGCAATTGTCGGGCCAAGCCAGCGGATAGGAAGTGCTTCAACTGTGGCCAAATGGGACATCATAAGGACAAGTGTTCGCAACCCCCCACAGAAAAGCAAATGGTGAAAGCATATACCCTTAATGTTATTCCTTCTTCGTCGAATGCCCCAACTATGGCGGAGAAAGGAAAGAATGTCGTCATTCAAGGTATGCTTTCTGTTTATGATGTTCCTGTTAGAGTTTTGTTTGATACCGGAGCTTCCAGTTCTTTCATATCTAGTGACCTGGTAGATAGGTTGGGATTGGAGCCCGAGATTGTCGACAGACCTTTAGTAGTGACGAACCCGATTGGTGGTTCAACTAGCCTTAGCATGATTTGTCGTAATGTGGTCTTATCGAGTCATGGATGCATGTTTGTTTGTGATTGCTTTGTTTTGGGCTTTACTAGGTTTGGCATTATTTTGGGAGTAGATTGGCTCCAAAGATACAGGGTGGTGGTAGACTGTGAGGGCTTTTTGGTGACAGCTAGAGCGGATGATGGGCGGAGGATAGTGTTTGGTGGTCTACCCAGTGAGGGGGTATTGGCTAGTTTTCTAAACTCCCTCGACATTTCGCATAGTGAGTTGTCAGGTTTGCCCGTGGTTGGCCAGTATCCGAATGTTTTCGAAGAAGTGACTGGGCTTCCATCATATCGAGAGATTGAGTTCCGTATTGATTTGGTGAAAGATGCCAGACCTATAGTGATGCCACTTCGTCGTATGGCACCAAGGGAGCAGCGAGAGCTCGAGGTGCAAGTCAGCGATCTTTTGAAGAAGGGATTTATCAGAAGGAGTGTTTCTGAATGGGGAGCACCAGTTGTGTTTGCTACCAAGGCGGATGGTTCACTTCGTTTGTGTGTAGACTACCGCGAGTTGAATAAAGTGACGAGGAAGAACAAGTATCCTCTACCGCGGATAGATGATTTGTTCGATCAGTTGAGTGGCGCGAGAGTATTTTCTCAGTTGGATCTCGCGACAGGTTTTCATCAGCTTAGAGTGGAAGCTGAGAGTATAGCTAAAATGGCATTACGGACGCCGTTTGGATTTTATGAGTGGTTGGTCATGCCATTCGGGCTAACCAATGCCCCAGCGTATTTTGTGGATCTTAAGTATAGGGTATTCAGAGATCAGTTAAATAAGTTTGTCCTTGTGTTCGTGGATGATATTTTGGTCTATTCAAGGACAGAGGAAGAACACAAGGAACATTTAAGAATAGTGATGGAGGTGTTGAGAAAACACCAATTGAAAGCAAAGTTTTCTAAGTGTCACTTCTGGAGGAGGGAAGTGAGGTTCTTGGGCCATGTTGTATCAGAGAATGGTATTGTCGTGGACCCTGCGAAGGTGGCTACGGTACAGGATTGGCCTATGCCCAAGAATGTAACAGATGTAAGAAGTTTCTTGGGGTTAGCTGGATATTATCGTAAGTTTATCCAAGGTTTTTCCAAGATAGCGGCACCATTGACCCAGTTGATCAAGAAGAATCAAGCTTTTGTCTGGGATGAAAGGTGCGAGAATGCATTCAAGATTCTAAAGGACAAGTTGACATGCGCACCAGTGTTAGTCATTCCTAAGGGGAATGAAGAGATGACGGTATACACGGATTCCTGTGGTACCGGACTGGGTGCTGTATTGATGCAAGGTGGTAGGGTTGTAGCTTATGCAAGTCGGCAATTGAAACTGCACGAAAGAAGATACCCTACCCATGATTTGGAATTGGCAGCGATCGTGTTTGCGTTAAAGATGTGGAGACACTATCTCTTGGGAGAAAGATTTGAGCTGTTTACAGATCATAAGTTGTTGAAGTATCTCTTCTCCCAGATGGATTTAAATCTCCGGCAACAAAGGTGGTTAGAATTCTTGGCTTCCTATGATTTTGACATCGCATATACACCAGGAAAGGGCAATGCGGTAGCCAATGCATTGAGTAGAAGACATGCCAGTCTGGGGGCTATGTTTCTTGGATGGAAGCAACTGGAGTATATCGCGGGGTTTGATTTCAGACCAAAGTGCGAATTGGATCCAGAAATATTAGCAAGTTTGACGATCAGACCCACTTTGATTGAGCGGATCGGCTCTAGTCAGAGGGATGATCCTAACCTATTGGAAATCATCTCCAAGTTAGAGATGGGTATCGATGAGGAGATGGACAAGTATGGGCTTGATCGAGATGGATGGCTTAGAAAGAATGGAAAGCTTGTTGTACCCAATGTCAATGGATTGAGAGATGAAGTGCTTAGAGAATGTCATCACTCAAAACTGACTATACACCCCGGTGGTAACAAGATGTACCGAGACATGAAGCAGACTTACTACTGGGGAGGGATGAAAAAAGACGTTGGGAAGTTTATATCCAAATGCATGAATTGCCAACTAGTTAAAGCCGAGCAAAAGAAGCCTAGTGGTTTATTGCAAACATTAGAAATTCACGAATGTAAATGGGAGCAAGTCTCGATGGATTTCATCGATGGTTTACCAAGGACTAGATCGGGATATGATAGCATTTGTGTAATTGTGGATCGATTGACTAAGAGTGCAAGATTTATACAAGTCAAATCGACCAGAACGGCAGCAAAGTTGGAAGAATTGTACATGAAGTGGGTAGTGATATTTCATGGAGTACCTAAAAGCATTGTGAGTGACCGAGACCCGTTGTTCACTAGTGGGTTTTGGAAGAGCTTACAAGAGGCTCTAGGGTCAGAGTTACATCTCAGTACCGCATATCATCCTCAGACCGACGGTCAGACAGAAAGGGTGAATCGTATTTTGGAAGATCTCTTAAGAGCATGTATATTGGATTTTGGTGGATCGCGGGATGACCATCTGCATCTAGTAGAGTTTGCATATAATAAAAGCTACCAATCCAGTATCGGTATGGCTCCGTTTGAAGCTTTGTATGGGAGACCGTGCAACTCACCATCATGTTGGATAGAGACTGGCGAGAAGTTTATGCTTGGACCAGATGTGGTGAGGGAAACTTCAGATAAGATCAAGATCATTCAACAACGAATGAAGGCTGCCCAAGATAGGCAGAAGAGTTATGCTGATAAGAGGAGAAGAGACTTAAAATTCTCCGTTGGTGACTTGATGTTTGTCAAGATTTCTCCGTTGAAGAGCGTGATACGATTTTGCACGAGAGGCAAATTAGAATCAAGATTTGTTGGCCCATTCCCTTTTCTTGAACTAGTCGGGAATTTGGCATATAGAGTTGGCTTACCAGAGAAGATGGCGGGAGTTCACAACGTATTTCATGTTTCCCAACTAAGGAAGTTCGTTCATGACCCAGATATGACTACTTCACCTGATCAGTTAGAGGACTTCGAAGTAGAAACCGAGGCGGTTGGGAACCGCAAGCCGACCCGTATTGTCGAGCACGATACGAAGCAACTTCGAAGGAAGGCGGTGAGGCTAGTCAAGGTTCAGTGGGACGAGGACGAGGATGATTGCACTTGGGAGACAGAGGAGAACATTAGGAAGACATATCCAGAACTCTTTGCCTGGTAAGATTTTAACTTCGATTTAGTTTTCCGCATGCTAGGATAGGCTTGTTTGCTTGTTTTGCATGTTTGATTGTTGTATGTGGCTGTTAGGCATGCGGGATCTTTTTTATGTTTTGGGTTAAGGAATTCGGGGGACGAAATTTCTTAAGGGGGGAGAGTGTAACGACCCATATTCTACGCATCATAGGACCGTAGAATATTTATTTCTTTCACATACGAAGTCGTATGGTCATGTAACTTTGGGAGACGACTATTGGGGTCATTTCCCATGTTCATGATTTTTGTCGGTTTTTAAATGACCATTTTACCCCTAGTTGGTACTGTTTTGGCCATAACTTTTGAGTGATAAAGAATTTTGACCTGAAACCACATCCATTGGCTCCGGATGACGGTTTACAATTCCGTAGAGTGGTCACATTAGCCAAACGGACTCACCGTTTGGGAGATATGGCTGGAACAAGTTTCAGGTAGTGAAAAACAACTTAATTGGGCTTAATCGAGTAATTAGCAGCTAGGCCCAAAGGGGATTTCGGGATTGGAGATGTATAGGGGCTGATTAGGGTTAGAAAACATTTCTTCCAGCAGCGTCTTTCATTCTTGAACCCTAACAATGGCTGCCAACACCTAGAAACATCCCCAAATCACTTTCTAATCAAGTTTTGGCTTAATCTACATCAAATTAAGGAGAGGAAACAAGAAAGCAAGGTTAGAGCTGCTGTTAGACACCAGTATTCACCCAAATCAGCGAGGTTTCAGTTCTGAGAATTTTATTTGTGGCCAAGGTGAGTGATTAGCATTGTTTAGACACTAATTACAGTTAATTAAGGGTAATTAGTGGAGATTAGCGAATTTATACACTGATAAATTCTGGAGAAATATCCATAAATTCGAAAATAATATTTTATGCCTCTGGTAGAAATTTGGTTTAATTTGCTTAAGTTTTGTTAACCCTATGATTAGTTTTGCTTAAACACGCTTAAGGGAAAATATGGGGTTTTGGGTATATTTGATCCACTTTGACATGTAAATTCATTGTTCTGGTGTTTGTGGTTAGTTTGTTATGTTGCTATGACTGTTTGGGGATGATTTGTGATTGATTAATATAGTTAGATTGTCGAAAACGTCGTCGAATGGCGTATACAAGTGGCTGGAAAAAGTTGCAGAAAGTTGTGCAGGGTTTTGGATCGGATCGGGTACGAGCTCGGATCGGGTAGGGAGCTGGGCAAGGAATCCGACCCGAACTGGAATCTGGCACAAAGAAGTTTGGCAAGAAGGAAGGCCACCGCTTCGAGTTGGAGTTGGACAGAGGATCGGATCGGAACCATGGAGCAGGATCGGATCGGAGTAAGCTATGGAGCAAGATCGGATCGGAGGAGGCAAGCGAGGGGGATCGGATCGGAGCTATGGAGCAGGATCGAATCGGAGTAGGCTAGGGAGCGAGATCGGGTCGGAGCAGGCAAGCTGGAGCAGGAGGGACGAACCGAACCGAATGGAGCGTGATATCCAAACCGAACCGACGTCCGAAGAGGAAGGATCACCGAACCGAACCACACTCAGGAATACACCATGGAGTATTGCACCAAACCGAATCGTGTTATACGCATATATCCGAACCGAATCGAATTCAGGACCACTTCTATGCGACGACTCTTTTGAAGAACAACTCCTATTCGATCAAAACCCGAGATGCAAAGGAAGTCCAAATAAGGAGCTTTGACTCAGGATCCAGTTGGGAACCAATGAATGGGCTTCATGATTGGGCTTTGCTGTGGGACATGTGCCAAGGGGCTATCGATGTCTATGACTTTGGATCACTATGTATGGGAGGTACGTGAACGGATTCAGGGCCATAGTGGCCTAGGTACGACTAAAGGGCTATAGACCAATGAAGTGGGGTCATTTGTAAAGGTTTAGTCATGACTCCATGTGGTAAGCTTGGTAGTAGCAGTAGTTGTACAAGTCGAACTCCGTCACTACTTCGATGGGTCTAGTGATTGAAAGTGGTGGACATCGTATGCTTTACGCACTAAGCGAGAGATGTGAGGATGGTTGCTATGGTTGATTGTTTGCCATGATTATGACATGCACACCCCACCCCCGTATTCTTTGCACCATTTTTACGGCACCTTAGAGTATTGTACGGTATGTGGTACTAACTCTTTGGTTGCAGGTCCAGGTTCAGGTATGGTTTAGTATACCTGTTATTGTTCTGTTTAGATGCTTATCGCTCATACCAGGCTTTATGTATGACCCAGAGTTTTATGTCTCTTCTTATTACTCTGGGTGCTCACACGAGCAGACTAGAGACAGGTTAGCTGGTGATGCACGGGTAGATGATCCGAAGACGAGCAGGAGGCTTCCACGTAATATATATATAGTATTCTCCTTGTGTTGTTGAAGATCACTGCTTGGGCATTTGTGATGCATCTTCTACTTTAGCTTTCTTTTGTTTAGAGACAGTAAATTTGGAAAGTTGTAATAAGCTGTATTTGGATTTCCGCTGCTTTGATGTTGTTGTTGGTTTTAGTTATCAGCTTATGCACTGTCTCACCTGTTTTATGTCAAGTATGTTATTATTATATTTTGCTCCATGCGCTGTGAGACATCCTACAGGTTCTTGATTAGTTCATTCTCTTCTTTCCTTTCTTTGACGACCTTTCCGTGCTAGTCCGGGAGGTGTACAGCGCACTTTAGGAGGAAATGAAGACTGGTGCGGGGCGGGCCGTCACAAACGTGCAACCAACAAAAGCTAAAACAGTCCACGAAAATGTTTTCCTAATGAGAGCTGTGCTATACACAAAAAATGTG
The DNA here is from genome assembly GCA_030737875.1 of Allium sativum. Taxonomy (NCBI): domain Eukaryota; kingdom Viridiplantae; phylum Streptophyta; class Magnoliopsida; order Asparagales; family Amaryllidaceae; genus Allium; species Allium sativum. The sequence continues at coordinate 312,381,232 of CM060922.1, read as the reverse complement.
TTTATGTGTATATGTAATTAATTGTTTATATACGAATGTACATGTAAAGAACAAAAGTAGAACAAAAAATACGAATGTATTAATAATATATCAATAGCTAAACGTTGGGTAAGTTATCATCAGTAAAAGCATTTGCTATGTATTGCATAAACTAAACTCTGTTTTTTTGTTTATTATAAAAGGCTTGAAAATAAAAATAATTTGATTTGCATGAACATCTCTAAGTAAAATAAATCACATAACAACAAAGTATAAGTAAATACTAATCAACAATGTAATTTCTTAAATTCATTGAACCTTATATCTTGAGTGATTGAACATATATAATGTGACCACATATATATAGTTTTAATGATAATTTTATAAGTCTTGTTGAAACTATGAACACCAAGTATAGAATCATATGCAGAAACAGTAGTAAAAAGTATGAATCTATGATATTATGTGCATAATGGAGAAAATGAAAACCAAATCATATGCTTTAAAGATATAGTAAGGATATCATAAATAAATATATATCTCTCCTGTATCTCATGTTCGTACACAAAATAAAATGACACTTATTGTCGCTTACACTTTATTTTACAGTAGTGAAACAATAGTTTTAAGAAAAATTATTAATTCAAGTTTATAGTGTCAATGCTTGCATTCCAACAACCTTTGCTTTGGATTTCTGAATCCATCGCTCACCAACTATGCTTCGATAATGAAAGTTGTTTTAGAACACATTAAATATTGATATTTTATACTTTTAAAAAGCAATGATTCAAATGAATCAACGGTATTTATTTAAAGTAAATAAATCATTATGAAACTTATGGCGTGCTCATTGGAAGATAAGGTGGAATAAACTAAAGTAACATATATATTGAAACATTTTGATTGATAATATGTCAATTTATAAGTGACTTACGAAAAAGGGATTAAAACAATGAAGCAAGTAGTGGCTATAATAATTTTTATCTCAAGCAAGCAGTGAATATAATAATTGAAGCAAACTAACACATAATAAATATGTTACCTTGTATATAACTGTAATTGTTTAATCATTTGACAATTACTGTGTAATTAATCGTTTCATAGTGAAAACTACACATAGTTAATAATAAAATGATAAATTAAACACGCTTTAGTATCGGAGAAGAAAAAATAAAATTAGCGGGTGTAATAATGAAGCAAAATCTAGTTTAACTGTTCTCAGCATATAGTAGCAGCAAGAATTATACTTATCCATTAATTGTGCTATGCATAATGACTAAAAGTCAATGTCCAGTTGATAACAATATAATGGGCTAACCCTATTTGATGCATTAACTTTTAACCAAATCCAGCAGATATAAGAAATATGTATTCAACTCAGATATGGTTACTTTAGAAAAAGAAAATGCAATCATCATGTAATCTACCTTTCTTCTGTTGCCACCAGATCCATTGTGGTGATATTCATCACTCCCTTAAAAGTATTAGCAAGAAGCATGAAGTTCATGTTAACCTACTCCCGGTTAGCAGTACAAGTTATTTGTCATCACCATGCCATCCATCTTCTTGTGAACTGTGAAAATCAATGGTAAACTGGTTAAACACCATGTGAGTAGCAAGATTTTGAAACAACTATAATAGGCAACTATGGCATTACTAACTTGAAATTTAAGGCTCCATTTAACAAATTATCAAAAATTGATTTTCATGAACTTCAGAAAAGCGGGTGGAACCGAATGGGAGTAGAAACGTTAACCATAAAGGAGAAAAATGATGAAAATATATATTATTGTTCCATAATGAATAGTCAATTAGATACCTCGATGGGTGGAATTAGACGTCCTAATTGATGAAAATATAAGAACTTCATTTTCTAGAATCTAAAATCTGTACGAAGATAATAATAAACCAATCGAAGCCATGTCTACATAGTCGAGAACCATTAAAAGGTAGTAATCAAACCATGTCATTGTATTGCAACCAATGAGAACCCAAAATTGACATTAAGCGAAGAAAGACAAAATAGAGTAGAATTGAGTCCCAGGTTACCATTTTTAAAACAAATCCATGAAACAGTGAAGCGATCGAAGATAGCCTTCGATTTGGATGTAAAACACAAAAGTATTTTAAGTTAGAAAGTAAAATTATTTTTTTAACTTACTTGGAAGAAATGAGAGAGGAAAGAGGTTAGAAGTGGAAGAAGACGTGCTGGGAGGAGTAGGTTCGAAAATTAACTCTGTTTGACTGTATCTGCTACATGTTTTTCTCATAGCTGCTTGATATACTTTGGCAAATTAGATCTGAACCGCTCTTTGTCTCTTGGTTTGTCTAACCAAGGGATTTTATTATATAGATGTACACATGTGTGTATATATATATCATATATATATATTTGTGTGTGTGTGTGTATAAATAGAAACTGTAGAACATATTTTTCATAACACTGAGCATATATACCACAATTTATACACAAGAATGGCACAATTTATATATATATATATACACACACACACACTCAAAGCATTACAAGTTTTTTCATAACACGAACACAATGTACATACAAACATATACAATAAAAGGAAACTATCAAAGATTTTCATCACATTAGAAACTAGCAAAAAAAAAAGGTAAAAACTTATCAGATTGATAAAACTCCACTCGAGGCCGAGAAGATTGAGCATGATCACCAGCCTGAGTTCAAGTTTCATTGATTGGTAGCAAAACTGAATCGTGATAGTCAGCATGTGTTCCAACAGCACAAAAGCACCAAAATCTACAGGAAAAAAGAAGTAGGTTTTTCTGTTTTTTGTTTTCTCCAACAGGACTGCCTTTAAAATACAAGAAACAAGTTACAAATACTTCACTGAACAGGAGATTGACATTGTAACTCACTATGACTGAGATGCAAACATGAATATAGAGATAAGTGGGTGTCGATCAGTGCGTTTGTGTGCACCGCTAGTCGATTAGTCGACTAATGTCTACCCATGCTCCGGAAATTCATATAAAAAGTAAGTCGAGACTTCATGTCGATGGTTTGATCTCGATTAGTGGACTAGTCGATAACTAGTCGAGTGTCATACTGATAACAGTGAAGGGCATATCCATCTAAGAGAACTGAATGTCAGATGGATACCTGGTGGATCATCCATCTAACAAAACTTTCAGGTGTTTATTAGCTTTATCCAAATGTCGAGTAATCATCCATCTAAGAGAACTGAAAGTCGGATGGATACCTGGTGTAACAACCCGGAAAATCTGAACCAGTTTAAAAATTTTAATTTAGCTATTTTAGTGGATTTTAAATATTTAAAATAAATTATTTTAAATAATAACGATGAAAAGTATGTTTGAATCGATGTTTGAAAATAAATATAATTATTTTAAATTATAAACGAGGCCTGAAAAGGCGCGACAGTTTCAAATTTTGAATTCAAACTTTGACTGACTGTACCGGATGCAAAATAAAACGGATTTTAGTGAGACCAAAAATATTTAAATCTGTTTATGAATATCTTTCTAACGAATCTGAAAAATCGAAGTTTCATAGCGAGAATCAAAAGTTATGGCCAAATGAATTTTTAGAAAGGTTGCTATAGAATTTATATAGCCTGTGAAAATAACCATTTTGAACGACCTCTGTTTTCGACAAAACCAATTTTGTTGGATCCGGGATGTCAAATTATTGCTAGGTTTCAAATTCCATAAATTTTGAAGTTAATATGTGAGCGTGGCAAAGGAAGATGTGTTTGGTCGATTTAAATTAAATTGGATCGACCAGAAAATGGCCATTTTTCAAACGGTCTCAGAATTCGACGAAACTAGTTTTGTTGGGACCGTATCGTCAAAACGTGGCTAGATTTTTTTTTTCTAGAATTTTTGGGATCAGTGTGTGGCCCCGACAAATTTAAATGTACGTATAAATTAAATATTTAATGTTTTATATTTTAATTTGAAAAGAAACTGACTGAAACAGTCGAATGGGCCTGCAAAACATATCCCATTGTGTTTGGAATGGGGGTATTTAGCTAGGGATGATAGTCATTGGGTTTGGATTGGAGTTAGTATGTGAAAAGGGGTATTTTTTTAGATTTTAAAAATATATAAATAAAAAAAATATACTGGCCAATCACATTTCTTCCTCTTCATCGTTGAAACCCGTAACCCCTCATCGCATAAAGCAGAAAAGCCTTCCATCCTTCCTCCTCCGATTGCCTCTCCTATACACGAAATTAGCCCTAGCTCCAATTGGGAATTTTGAAGAGCTCTTTCCCCTCTTCAAATCAGTACCGATTTTGCCACTCCTCGTCGCCTCATCGACGAGAACGAGCTCTCCAAAGTTCGCTACTTTCGACCACCGCCCCGCCTGATTCCGACCACCGAATTCACCGCCGTCAGAGGTGTAGGCGCGCCTCTCCTTCCATGTCGACGTGGCGTAACCTGATTTGGACCAAGCTCAATGGATGGCACGAAAAACGATGACCTAGTTTTGAACACTCACGGAAGGTATCAGCTTGTTTATTTTTGAACTGATTTTAACATTTAAAAGTGTTGCAAACTTGTAAAAAATCGTATCTTTTTGCTATGTGGTCGAAATGAAGTGAAATAAGAGGCAGTGGACTCGTGTGGACGTCTTCTACATTTTAGAAGGGACCGGATATTTTTCTGAGCCTTCTACAATTTTTGGTGGAGTGGAACCCAATGTGAGATTTCCGAATTAATAACGATATGGAAATAATGATGTATAAATTATGTAGTCGACGTATGAGTTATATAAGCGTTGTACACCTCATGTATAAGCGTTGTATAAGTTTTATGTTCGATGTATAAGTTATATATATGCGTTGTAAAAATGATATATGTGTTGAAATGAATTGAATGATGTTGAAATGAAATCGAAATATAGTTATACATATATATATATACACTCCCCTCGCCCACAGACCATGGAGAATATATATTGGTTGTGATATTGTTTGGATTATTGGTTGATGTGAAATTTGGTGAATATCGTGAATGGTTGATTGGAAATGATTGATTGTGTTTGAAATCCCAATAGGATTAGTATATGGGAAAATTCGTCTGCGTACGAACTAGATATTGAAAATCCCCATTGTCAAAAGCTGTGAGGCTTTAAGGTAGAGCGAGGAGCCATACTCGGGACGGTGCCGGTTTTAACTACCCTGCCGTTATGCTGCCGAAATTTTCAATAATATTCATGTGTTAGAATTATTTTCATTTGTTGAAACTATATTCGTACGTTGAATAGAAATTCATGTGTTGAATAGAAATTCATGTGTTGAATGAAGTTCATGTATTGAATAAATTCTTTGAAAGATAAAAATAACATTTTTATTATATATATATAGACTATATAAAATATTAGTGTTTTAAATAAATTGTCTTAACACCAAAAATAACATTTTTACCTTATATATAGACTATATAAAATATTAGTGTTTTAAATAAATTGTTTTAAAACCAAAAATAACATTTTACCTTATATATAGATTATATAAAATATTAGTGTTTTAAATAAATTGTTTTATAATAAAAATCACATTTTTATGATATATATGCGCTGTTAAAAATAATGATGTGATGAAATAAATATTTGTTGGGTAAAGATATCCTTTTTATCAAATATATGAAATGAATATGGTTTTGAAATCGAAGAATGAATTATATTTATATATGTATATATAATTAAAATTAAATCGAATAATGAAGCTACAGTTTGTGTTTTGAAACCGTGATTTCAAATGATTATTGCGGGAGATCCGACCATCGGATTTTCCCAAAACTGAAACTGTTGGGTTCGCTTTGGAAATATCTTTCCAATGGCACCCACTTTGTAAAGATCCAACGGTTAGATTGTCTAGAATGCTCAATTCAAATATAAACAAAAACACGCCAGAATCGATTATACTTATATATGTATATAATTAAATTAAATCGAATACCGACGCTGCAGTTCGTATTTTGAAATCGTAACTTCAAACGATTGTACCGGGAGATCCGACCGTCGGATTTTCCCAAAACTGAAACCGTTGGATTCGTTCTGAAAATATCTTTCTAATAATATAAAATTTGTGAAGGTCCAACAGTTAGATTTTCAGATATGTGTAAATCAAATCTGGAGAAAAACAGCGCCACAGCCGCTTTATGGCCTGAAGCGTCATTTGAATGAATTGGCTATTTTTAAATAAATAAAAATAGCGATAAATCGTAATAAAATATTATAAACGATATGGAATGGAAATAAACTGATTTTGCTTGGTTTATTTGATATTTGATGGTTGAATGTGTTTGGCGTGAAAATTACATTAAAGAACAGAATTATTGATGTCGAATAATTTATCCATTGAAATGAATTGATTTGAAATTAAAAATATACGTGAATTATATGAAAAGGCCGAGTTAATTCTCTTTTCAAATAATTGATCGAAGGTTAGAAGTCGAAGATATGAAGACGGTGCAAGACTTACGATCTTTACGTCGAATGGAGGGGTGCTACTGATGCTCATGATAGGAGTAGTTACCTTAAAGGGGCTGAAGTAGTAGCCGTTCGGACGTACTTGTTGATTGTATGGATGTGCGAGATATTAAGTGCCTCCGTTTTCATTCAAACCCAGAATGAACTTGTAAATGGATTGTGTGTCTGACATTGGATTTTGTTCTGTGCTGATTGATCTCTATTAAATATATATCTGTTTGGCGGCGGAGAATTTATTCTCTTGCTTAATGCCCTTCTCTAAGACGTACGAGCTCAGAGGTTATATATCGATAGAAATCAGTCGCAAGGAGGGAATTGCCTGTGTGGCACGCCTAAATGGCAGATGATCAAGGCTTCTATTGAAAAGAAAAGTCTTGTGGTTGATAATCAAAGCACGGCCTGTGTGACATAGCTTTGTGTACAACATTAATTCGCGAGTCTCACACCTCAGTATGAGCCAGAAACGGGAGAGGACATCAGGGAGGACCTGCGTTTCTTTCTAGCTAGGAGTCGTGTTTTGGGTTTGACGCGCCTGGGCATTTTACTTATGTGGATGATGGATAACGAGGCGCCTCGGTTAGTTAGGTCTCTTTAGAGCCGTGGTCTGGTCGGGATATGACCAGTTTACACCCCATAGGGTGGGGAAACGCAGTGTTCAGGCATTATAATCCACATCGAGTGGACCGGCCATGACGATCCAAGGGGAAGTTGCGGCTGTTCCTGAGGCTCGTGCTAGAGAGTCTCGAAGCGGTAAGGACGATCCCTTGCCTTGGTTCATGACGGAAATCCAATTTCCAAATACAACATCATGTGGTTTTGATTATATACCTATATATGGCGACATGATATATGGTACCCATGCCGTCTATGATTGATAGTTATGATTGAAATTGTTTTTGTAACATATAAACACTAGCAATAATATCAAATGATTTGTTTTATTCGTATCAAGCATATCTTGGCCATTATAAGGTAAAACTCTATCCTCCGGTTTGTGTTGCATTGTGTGATGGGAACTGACTCTTATACTGGCTTCATTTTTATAAAAAGCATTGCGATGTTTAAAAGATTTACTTGTTTTGAAACACTGGCAGTCCAATGGAGTAAACCCGTTCCGCGAATGTGGCGTGGTCCTGTGATTGGCCATATTATAAAGTAAGTTAAGTAGATTTCTCATACCAGTCCCATGGTTGACTCGTAGTTTGTTTCACTTGCAAACTCGGGTGACCCTTTTTCTACACGGGCACCCTTGTATTCAGGTTTTAGCAGGCTCTTTCTGGATAGCTGGAGCTGAAGATGGATTATATCATTTATCTCTTTTTGTGCTGTTCAACTCCTATTATACATGTTATGTTTTGATTTCACTGTAGACATTTATGTAAAGCTGAACTGTATTTTGTACTAAGTATGATCCTGTATACTGTATAACTCTGATGATTATATTTATCCAGTGTATTCTATTGTACATTATATGGTGTATTTATTTATTTCGGTTCTGCTGTTATTTGTTTATGTGTTATATTCCAAAGATTGCCCTTGCCACCGTCATACGGGGTTTAACATATTAACGAACTCGTCAGAAATAGAACCAGTAGTGTTCTAGGGCGAATAACTCATTACAGATATGATCAGTAATATCCTAGTATGTGTATAGCAGAATGAAATACACCCCAATAAACACATTTACATTCAAGTATATGTTTCTATGTTTTAAAATATCTTTTCTATTGACCTGACACATGGTCTGCTATTTGCAGATGCACTAGAAAATGAGTGGCAGAAACAGAAGAAGTAATGCAGTCCCAGATATTGAATCTCTATTAAAGAGGTATCGAAATCTGGGTGGATCACCATTCTTGGGCAAAGAATCCATTATGGAAACACAAGCTTGGATTCGTTCTGTTGAGAAAATCTTTGAAGGTTTAAAAGTGAGAAATGACTAGAAAAGATTACTGACATCTTGGGCACTCAAAGAAGAAGCTTTGTTCTAGTGGGATTCGATTATTAAGGATAATGCAGAAGGTAATATTACCTAGGATAGATTCAAAGAGATTTTTAGTGAAAAATTTATTCCTCCAGAAGCAACTGAGCGGTTACATGATGAATTCTATTATCTGATACAAGGAGATATAACCATTCCGGAATATCATACGAAATTCAACGAACTTTCCTATTTTGCCCCTCATCTAATTTAAAATCCGAAGAGGAAGAATCTGAGGTTTATTAATGGGCTCCAAAGAAAGTACCAAAGTAGTGTAATGGGCATGTGAAGCTTCCTTTTTCTGAAATGATATACATGGATTTTCAGTATGAAGATCTAGATAAGCGAGGCCTTTTTGTCGATGAAGAGGAAGTCAGTTCTAGCAACAAAAGGAAATTTGAAACTGATAACCCAGAGACAAGTACATAGCCGGAAGCAAGTACGACATCTGGGGTCAGAAAGAAACCTAAGGTCAATCGAAAGAAGGTTAAATCTAAGAAAGTGCCAGTAACAACTGCCACCTGCTCTAACTGCAATAAGCAAGGACATCTGTCGATAAGTTGCAAATCTCTTCAGAAACATATAAAGGGTAAATTTAAATCCAAGAACGAGTTGCAAGAGAAAAGAAACTGCAATCTTTGCCATTGGGCTGGCCATGTAAAGCAAGATTGCTGGCTATTAAAGAAATCTGAAGTAGTACAGGTAAATGAAGTAGCAGAAACTTCTGAACCCTCAACTAATCAAGCAAGGCCAGATGTTTTAGAAGGCACGCTTACTGTCAAAAACATCCCAGTTAAAGTACTGTTTGATACAGGCGCATCGCGAAGCTTTATTGCAAAGAATGCGGTTAAGAAACTGGATTTGAATTTGAGAAAGCTTAAAGAACCCATGACTGTCCATAATCCGGTTGGGGGTTCCCTCGATCTTAGTTGGGTTTGTGGAGTGCCTGATTCTTTTTCCTGCTATCGATTCCCTACTATCGCGATCGTCTTGAATTTTACAGAGTTTGATCTTATTCTGGGAACAGACTGGTTAACCTAATATGACACTGAGGTTAAATGCGCTGACAGAGTCGTAAGGGCGAAGATTAAATCAAGCAATTATATAACCATTCCATGTGAAGGTCCGAATTCTGATAGAAAAGATTTTTGGTCAGCTTTAGATGTTTCTCCTGCTCAAATAGAACCTGTTCCTATCGTTCCGGAGAATATTCTGGTTGACATTGAAAATATCCCAGTTGTCAAGAACTATGCGGATGTGTTCGAAGAAGTTGTTAGCTTACCTCCGTAGAGAGAAATTGATTTCAAAATCTCATTAGTTCCGAATGCAAGGCCAGTTGTTCACGCTATTCGAAGAATGACCTTGAAAGAAAAAGAAGAGTTAGACAATCAAATTCGACAGCTATTATGGAAGGGTCTGATCAAGCCAAGTTTCTCTGATTAGGGAGCAGCTATGGTATTTGTCCCAAAGTTAGACGTACCCTTAGATTATGTGTGGATTATCGTGACTTGAATAAGCAGACGCTGAAGAACAAATATCCATTGCTGCGGATTGATGATTTGTTGGATCGATTGAATGGCGCACAAGTATTTTCCCGAATGGACCTAGCTACAGGTTTCCATCAGCTTTGTATTGCCGAAGAGTGTGTTCCTTTGACAGCATTCAGAGGTCCAGACTTATTTTACGAGTGGTTAGTAATGCCATTCGGCTTATGTAACGCTCCAGCTTATTTTGTCGATCTAATGAACAGGGTGTTCAAAGAAGTATTGAATAAATTTGTTATGGTTATCATTAATGATATATTGATCTTCTCTAAGTCAGAAAGCGAACATGAAAAACATTTGGAACAAGTGTTAGAAATTCTCAGAAAGAATGTTTTAAAAGGAATTTTTTCGAAATTTATATTCTGGCAAGAAGAAGTCAAATTCCTAGGTTATGTCGTGTCAAAGCAAGGAATTTCAGTGGATCCCAGTAAAATCACTACTATTCAGAATTGGAAACAACCTCGTACACCCACAGAAGTCCGAAGTTTTCTCGGGTTGGCCAGTTATTATCGAAAATTCATTAAGGATTTCGCAAAGACATCCGGTCCCTTAACAAATCTTACTAAGCAACATTCGAGATTCAATTGGACTCCCGAATGTGAGGCAGCTTTCCAATAGCTGAAGTTAAAATTAGCAACTGCTCCAGTGCTCACAATTATTGATGGCAACCAAGACTTGAAAGTCTGGACCGATGCTTCTAAAGAAGGCTTTGGCGCAGTGCTAATGCAAAGAGGCCAGGTAGTTGCTTATGCTAGCCATCAATTGAAGCCACATGAAAAGAATTATGCAACTCACAATTTTGAATTGTTAGCTATCGTGTTTGCTATGAAGATCTGGAGGCATTATCCATTAGGTGAGAAGTTTGAATTGTACACTGATCATCAATCATTGAAATATTTATTCACCCATAAGGATCTGAATATGAGACAGCAGCGTTGGTTAGAATTTCTCGCGGCACATGATCTTGATATCTTATATACTACGGGGAAAGCTAATGTTATGGCTGATGCGCTCAGCAGAAAGAATGTAATTATCGCCAATCTTATCATCGCGCCTTCATTGATTGATAACATATCTGCTCTTCAAAAGAATGATCACTTCATTCAGAAGATTAGAGGGAGAATTCAGAAAGGCGAGCCCTCAAGTTTTCAAATCGATAACGATGGGATTCTGAGGTTAAAGGGTCAGGTTTGTGTTCCAAACATTTCTGAACTCCGGAGAGAAGTATTAGATGAATGTCACAAAACCAAGCTTAATATCCATCCAGGAGTGAGAAAGATGTATAATGATATCAAATGCACTTTTTGGTGAAAATCTATGAAAAGGGACATTTCTTTATATGTTAGCCAATGTCCTACTTGTCAACAAGTCAAAAGCGATCAGTAGAAGCTCACTGGATTGTTGCAACCATTGGACATTCTAGGCGGAAAGTGGGAACAGATTTCTATGGATTTAATAGATGGTTTACCTAGAACCAAGAAAGGAAATGATAGTATTTGGGTGATCGTAGATTGTTTCACAAAGACCGCCCATTTCATACCAGTCAGTTCGAATAGAACTGCTCAGGGTCTGGCACAAATTTATTTCAAAGAAATTTTTAGACTGCATGGAGTTCCCTTGAGCATCGTTAGTGATCAGGACCCGATTTTTGCTAGTAAATTCTGGGAATCATTCCAAGCAGAATTGGGAACGAAACTGAACTTGAGCACCGCATATCATCCTCATACAGATGGTCAAACTGAGAGGGTGAATCGTATTCTAGAAGATTTATTGCGGGCTTGTGTTATTGATTTTGGCGGATCATAGGGAGACCATTTGCATTTGGCTGAGTTCTCATACAACAACAACTACCAAGCGAGCCTGACAGTGTCACCATTTGAAACACTGTAAGATAGACCGTGCCGATCTCCTGCTTGTTAGGTAGAACCTGGTAATAGACTTGTATTGGGACCGGATATGATTCGCAAAGTTGCGGACAAAGTCAATTTCGTTAAGAAACGATTACTCGCCGCTCAAAGCCTACAGAAAAGCTATGTAAATAAGAGAAGAAGAGATATATCATTTACTGTTTGCGACCACGTGTATTTGAAGGTATCTCCGATGATAGGAGTAATCCGGTTCGGTAAAACAGGGAAACTGGTGCCCAAATTTATTGGTTCGTTTCCTATTCTGGAATGGGTTGGAACTCTTGCTTATAGGGTTCAATTACTAGATTAGTTACCTGGAGTACATAATGTGTTTCACGTATCTCAACTTCGATGAGAAGAGAGCCGCTAAAGATTATTGGCAAAGAAACGAAAGAACTGAGGAACAAGAAGGTTCACATAGTCAAAGCGCAATGGAGTGGAGATCCGCGAGATTGTACTTGGGAAACTGAGGAGAGCATTAAGGAAGCCTATCCTAAGTGCAGGGTGGATATCTCTGATTGACTCTGGTGCAAGGTACATTTACCATATTTTGCATTTATTCTCTACTTTGCTGTTGTTTTCTCTTCATGCATGTAAACTTTTTAATTATATAGTATGAATGTTTTCAAAAGAGTATATGAATTATTTGGTATATTTTTGAAAAGTTAAAAACAAATTGATTGTTGTTTGTGATGTGTGATTGTGGATTTGATTAATTAAATTATTAGAATGATAGTTAATTTAATCAATAAGAGAATGAAGTTAAATGTATGCAACTGAATCAAGTATTGAACTGATTTAAAAATAGATAGAAATATATACATGTGCATTATGTATGTGTGAATAGGTTATGGATAAACTGCTAAGCAGAGGAATAAAATTGTTTGCCCGACAAATAGGTACATGTTTATTGTATTTCTTGGGAATTTGATTATTTTATGAGCCGATTGGCTAGCCACTTGGCTTTTCCTTTTTCTTTTGGATTGGTGAGGGCCATAGGAGGCTATCTGAAATATCCCGAAGCTCCCCGTACAAACGAGGTTATGGTGAAATTTTTCGAAAATTTAGGGTGTTAGTCAAATTTTTGAAGAATTTGAAAATTCTTAGAAACTGAAAAGTTGGAGAATGAAAGTTGAGTTGGTTAATTAAACAACTTTCGACTTCGTTCCTTTTCGGGGACGAAAAGTTTTAAGTGGTGGAGATTGTAACAACTCGGAAAATTTGAACCAGTTTAAAAAAATTTAATTTGGCTATTTTAGCGAATTTTAAATATTTAATAAATTATTTTAAATAATAACGATGAAAAGTATGTTTGGATCAATGTTTGAAAATAAATATAATTATTTTAAATTATAAACGAGGCCTGAAAAGGCGTGGAAGTTTCAAAATTTGAATTCAAACTTTGACTGACTGTACCGGATGCAAAATAAAACGGATTTTAGTGAAACCAAAAATATTTAAATCTGTCTATGAATATCTTTCTAACGAATCTGAAAAATCGAAGTTTCATAGCGAGGATCAAAATATATGGCCAAATGAATTTTCAGAAAGGTCGCTATAGAATTTATATAGCCCGTGAAAATAGCCATTTTGCAAACGACTTATGTTTCCGATGAAACCACTTTTGTTGGATCCGGGATATGAAATTATTGCTAGTTTTCAAATTCCATAATTTTTGAAGTTAATATGTGAGCGTGGAAAAGGAAAATGTGTTTGGTCGATTTAAATTAAATTGGATCGACCAGAAAATGGTCATTTTTCAAACGATCTCAGAATTCAACTAAACTAGTTTTGTTGGGACCGTATCGTCAAAACATAGCTAGATTTATTTTTCTGGAATTTTTGGGATCAGTGTGTTGCCCCGACAAATTGAAATGTACATCTAAATTAAATATTGAATGCTTTATATTTTAATTTGAAGAGAAGCTGACTGAAATAGTCGAATGGGCCTACGAAACATACCCCATTGTGTTCGGAATGGGAGTATTTAGCTAGTGATGATAGTCATTGAGTTTGGATTGGAGTTAGTATGTGAAGAGGGATATTTTTTAGATTTTAAAAATATATAAATAAAAAAATATAATGGCAAATCACATTTCTTCCTCTTCATCGTTGAAACCCGTAACCCCTCATAGCGTAAGGTGGAAAAGCCTTCCATCCTTCCTCCTCCGATTCCCTCTCCTACACGCAAAATTAGCCCTAGCTCCAGTTGGGAATTTTGAAGAGCTCTTTCCCCTCTTCAAATCAGTACTGATTTCGCCACTCCTCGTCGCCTCATTGATGAGAACGAGCTCTCCAAAGTTCACCACTATCGACCGCCGCCCTGCCTGATTCCGACCACCGAATTCATCGCCGTCAGAGGTGCAGGCGCGCCTCTCCTTCCTTGTCAACATGGCGTAACCTGATATGGACCAAGCTCAACGGATGGCATGAAAAACGATGACCTAGTTTTGAACGCTCAAGGAAGGTATCGGCTTGTTTATTTTGAACTGATTTTAACATTTAAAAGTGTTGCAAACTTGTAAATATCGTATCTTTTTGCTATGTACTCGAAATATAGTGAAACAAGAGACAGTTGATTCGTGCGGACGTCTTCTACATTTTAGAATAGACCGGATATTTTTCTGAGCCTTCTACAATTTTTAGTGGAGTGGAACCCAATGTGAGATTTATGAATTAATAACGATATGGAAATAATGATGTATAAATTATATAGTCAACGTATGAGTTATATAAGCGTTGTATAAATTGTATAAGTTATATATATGCGTTGTAAAAATAATATACACGTTGAAATGAATTGAAATGATGTTGAAATGAAATCGAAATATATTTATATACGTGTATATATATAATATATATATATATATATATATGTATATTCCCCTCGTCCACAGACCATGGATGATATATATTGGTTGTGATATTGTTTGGATTATTGGTTGATGTGAAATTTGGTGAATATCATGAATGGTTGATTGAAAATGATTGATTGTGGTTGAAATCCCTATTGCATTAGTACATCGGAAAATTCATCTGCGTGCGAACAAGATATTGAAAATCCCCATTGTCAAAAGCTGCGAGGCTTTAAGGTAGAGCAAGGAGCCGTACTTAGGACGGTGCCAGTTTTAACTACCCTGCCGTTATGCTACCGAAATTTTCAATAATATTCATGTGTTAGAATTATTTTCATGTGTTGAAACTATATTCATGTGTTGAATAGAAATTCATGTATTGAATGAAGTTCATGTATTGAATAAATTCTTTGAAAGATAAAAATAACATTTTTATTACATATATAGACTATATAAAATATTAGTGCTTTAAATAAATTGTTTTAACACCAAAAATAACATTTTTACCTTATATATAGACTATATAAAATATTAATGTTTAAAACAAATTGTTTTAACACCAAAAATAACATTTTTACCTTATATATAGACTATATAAAATATTAGTGTTTTAAATAAATTGTTTTATAATAAAAATTACATTTTTATGATATATATGCACTATTAAAAATAGTAATGTGATGAAATAAATATCTGTTGGATAAAGATATCATTTTAATCAAATATATGAAAATGAATATGGTTTTGAAATCGAACAATGAATTATATATATATATATATATAAATAATTAAAATTAAATCGAATAACGAAGCTGCAGTTCATATTTTGAAACCATAATTTCAAACGATTATTGCGGGAGATCCGACCATCGGATTTTCCCGAAATCGAAACCGTTGGGTTCGCTTTGGAAATATCTTTCCAACGACACCCACTTTGTAATGATCCAACGGTTGGATTGTCTGGAATGTTCAATTCAAATTTAAAGAAAAACAGCGCCATAAACGATTATGTTTTTATATATATAAATATAATTAAATTACATCGAATAACGACGCTGCAGTTCGTATTTTGAAATCGTAACTTCAAACGATTGTATCGGGAGATCTGACCATCGGATTTTTCCCAAAACTAAAACCGTTGGATTCGTTTTGAAAAGATCTTTCTGTTAATATAAAATTTGTGAAGATCCAAAGGTTAGATTTTCATATATGCGTAAATCAAATCTGAAGAAAAACAGCGTCATGGCCGCGTTAAGGACTAAAGCGTCGTTTGAATGAATTGGCTATTTCTAAATAAATAAAAATAGCAATAAATCGTGATAAAATATTATAAACGATATGGAATGGAAATAAACTAAGTTTGCTCGGTTTATTTGATATTTGATGGTTGAATGTGTTTGGCGTGAAAACTACATTAAAGAACATAATTATTGATGTCGAATAATTTAACCATTGAAATGAATTGATTTGAAATTCTAAATATACGTGAATTATTTGAAAAGGCCAAGTTAATTCTCATTTCGAATAATTGATCGACGATTAGAAGTCGAACATATGAAGATGGTGCAAGACCGACAATCTTCACGTCGAATGGAGGGGTGCTACTGATGCTCATGATAGGAGTTGCTACCTTGAAGGGGCTGAAGTAGTAGCCGTCCGGACGTACTTGTTGATTGTACGGATGTACGAGGTATTAGGTGCCTCCGGTTTCGTTCAGACCCAGAACGAACTTGTAAGTGGACTGTGTGTCCAACATTAGATTTTGTTCTGTGATGAATGATCTCTATTAAATATATATCTGTTTGGCGGCGGAGAATTTATTCTCTTGCTTAACGCCCTTCTCTGAGGCGTACGAGCTCAGAGGGTATATATCGATAGAAATCAGTCGCATGGAGGGAATTTCCTGTGTGGCACGCCTAAATGGCAGATGATCAAGGCTTTTGTTGAAAAGAAAAGTCTTGTGGTTGATGATCAAAGCACGGCCTGTGTGGCATAGCTTTGTGTATAACGTTAATTTGCGAGCCCCGCACCCCGGTATGAGCCAGAAACGGGAGAGGACCTGCGTTTCTTTCTAGCTAGGAGTGGTGTTTTGGGTTTGACACGCCCGGGGATTTTATTTATGTGGATGATGGATAGCGAAGCGCCTCGGTTAGTTCAGTCTCTTTGGAGCTGATGGTCTGGGTAGGATATGACCAGCTTACACCCCATAAGGTGGGGAAACGCAGTGTTCAGGCATTATAATCCACATCGAGTGGACCGGCCCTGACGATCCAAGGGGCAGTTGCGGCTATTCCTGAGGCTCGGGCTAGAGAGTCTCGAAGCGGTAAGGACGATCCCTTGCCTTGGTTCATGACAGAAATCTAATTTCCAAATACGACATCGTGCGGTTTTGATTGTATACCTATATATATCGACATGATATATTGTACCCATGCCGTCTATGATTGATAGTTATGATTGAGATTGTTTTTGAAACATATAAACACTAGCAATAATATCAAATGATTTGTTTTATTCGTATCAAGTATATCTTGGCCATTATAAGGTAAACTCTATCCTCCGGTTTGTGTTGCATTGTGTGATGGGAACTGAGTCTTATAATGGCTTCATTTTTATAAAAAGCATTACGATGTTTAAAAGATTTACTTGTTTTGAAACACTGGCAATCCAATGGAGTAAACCCGTTCCGCAAAAGTGGCATGGTCTTGTGATTGGCCATATTATAAAGTAAGTTAAGTAGATTTCTCATATCAGTCCCATGACTGAATCGTAGTTTGTTTCACTTGCAAACTCGGGTGCCCCTTTTTCTACACGGGCAGCCTTGTATTCAGGTTTTAGCAGGCTCTTTCTGGATATCTGGAGCTGAAGATGGATTCAATCATTTATCTCTTTTTATGTTGTTCATCTCCTATTGTACATATTATGTTTTGATTCCGCTGTAGACATTTATGTAAAGCTGAAGCGTATTTTGTACTAAGTATGATCCTGTATACTTTGTAACTCTGATGATTATGTTTATCCAGTGTATTCTATTGTACATTATCTGGTGTATTTATTTATTTCTATTCTGTTGTTATTTGTTTACGTGTTATATTCCAAAGATTACCCTTGCCACCGTCGTACGGGGTTTGGGGTTGTCACACCTGGTGGATCGCCAATAAAAATATTAACCATAAAGTCGAGTAATTATCCATCTACCAAAAATTTTAGCAAACCTGTTAATATAATTTCAGCAAACTTGTTATCTCTCAAAATAGAATAGCAATCACTAGTACACTAATACACAATTACACTAAGACATACCAATTAAAACTGGTATCTTTTGTAACAGTAATATATACCAATTAAAACCCTAAGACAACCCAATTTAATATAGTAATACACTAAGAGAAGTTAGCTATTTGCCCCCGAATTCAGAGGAATACTAGGAGATGAGAATAATGTCTTTGATATAATTCAGCATAAACCAAACAATCAAAACATCCAAACATGCAATTTCGACCAACATACAAAACCCTATCTACAAACAAAATTCACACAAATAAAATTCACATCGGAAAATTCACACAGGTAAATTCATACAAATAAACTTAGTGGCAAACAAAATTCACTGCAAATATATATTGATGAAAACAACACCTTGAATTGAAACTTTTGTTGGTTGATGATTGACAGAGGAAGAAAGATAGCAGAAAGCTTGTGTTTAGGATGCAAGGGGAGGTGATTCCAGAGAAAGGTGGAGGCACATTTTGGTGACCGAAACCCTAATTTGGGTTTTCGGTCACCATTGAAGTAAAACAGAAGGAATGAGGAGCAGACAAAATTTTAATTCCAAGTTCCTAATGGGATGTACAATATGATACGCATTCGATTTGGCCCTAAGCCATATCAAATTAACCGATCCGGAGCCTTCGCGATGGACGGTCAGATATTGGGGTGTTTGGGGTGGTGCGGATCGCAAACTATTGTTTGATACAAAACTAAGCATTATCAAATTTGATACGGCTTATAGTCAAATTGTATACCCGCATCCTTGTGTGATAAATTTGCTCATATGGTGTAGTGTGAACCGAAGGCACCCTCTTACCGCATCCAAGGATCAGTAGCGAGTAGTCCTTGCAAATCTGCAAAATCTCAACCACGACCAAATCACAGTTTAAAAACCTCTGGTCGCTAGCTAGAGAAATTCAACAACAACCCTTCTGCTTATGATTATCCAGGCCTTCAATCCTCCATCTTCCATCTTCAACGTTTTTTTTATTTTTTGATCGAAATGCTTTTCGAATATAATTTCGATCCCGGTCTTTCCATACTAACAATCGACTTGGCTAGATTTTGATAGTCGGTGTTTTAACTATCAAAGTAAACAACCATCATCCATAGAAAAATAAATGTGGATTCATTGGTTCAGCATACAACGTCACTTGGCCTCTTTAGTTAAACTACTGTTAATTAAATTTCTAAATCAACATTTGGAAAACCGCCCTTTCACTTCTTATTTCCAAATCAATCTTTCCAACTTATAATTCTCGAATTATAGTTTATAATATTCTTCATGGAAATATTATCTTAATCTCCTTAACGACCATCATTTCTAAACAAATATCACCTTCAGATAATCATGAAGTCATTCAAGTTGGGGTATTTTATATACCTCGCAGACCTTAAGTCGACAACATTCTTATCTTCGGAATAGATAGAAGTCTAAGAACGAATCTCGCTTTATATAATCGTTTTATAATTACAAGATAAATATATTATTCATTTCCTTTATTAAACTTCATTTAAAAATAATATATATAGAATAGATTTCAAATCTATTTTAGTTATAAAAACAATTTTATAACTCTCTTTCCACTGATTTACCTAATGGTAAATCGAACTATATAAAATGAATTATTATTAGGCTATCTGCCGATAATTACTTGACCAATATCACCCATTGGTTAATATTATAAAAGTGTTGAATTTGAATTCAATAATTAACAACCAATCAGATTGATTAACAGTTCATATAAGTGACAACATATTTGAGGAATTCGGTTAGATCCGTCCAACCTGTCCTTCCCTGCATCAAAATGGGTTACCTCAAATTCAATACGACAATATATTTATTTATCATGATAAAAAAAATAAACAATTCAACTTATACTAGTCAACAAACCATTTATAATATCCAATAAAGAATTCCATTATTTATTTGATACGTTTATATTATTATAAACGTAACCAACAAGGTAAGTTACCTTGTCTGGAATCTAGTCGTTAAAATAACGATTTAATTCGATTAAGCAAACGTTTAATTTAATCAATGAATATTTAAAAATATTCAACATCCATGCAAACAGTCATCAAATCATCAATCATTAGAAAACATTGCACATAAAATTAAAACCCTACTTATATAAAATATAAGCGGATAAACAGAGTGGGTTAAACTCATCTTGATTTGTTCATCACTAACAGTTTGTTTTAATTAAATTAAACTGATGTTTAATTTAACTAAAAATCCCAATAGCTACCAACTCTATCCGAACCAGTTCCATCTATCGTTCTCATCGATACGTGTCTAGCGCCACTTGTTTTGTCCAGTACCTTTGCTGTATGACACTGTTATCAATTTACTATGTTATTTGCCTATTTAAATAATAATGCTAATATCTTAAAAATAATTAATCTGACTAGGCGTGTTTACGTTAATTAAATTAGGCGCGTTAATGAACTACTTACGCACATTTAAACATTTTTAATGTACATCTACTATTGGGCTAGGAGAAAATAGTTACGATCAAACACACTTAACTTTTCTTCTATTGGGGTACTGTATACTTCTTTTATGGTTTGTACATGTATCATTATTCCCCTGTATCAGTTTCAGGGACACGTCAAAATGTATCGATTATATACATTTTTATATTGGGCACGTAAGGAAAAAATCTTGGGTTTGTTTTCTAATTTACCAGGTCATTATAAATATTTATTATTATCTTAAATATTTAAATATATAAAGTTGGCCTTACTTTGTATAGCATGAGCCCAAATGAACCATAACCCCCGTCCCATACTCTACAGTATCTCCTACTCCAAACCATTAGAGCACAACCAACAATGGCTTGTTCAGTTACTAAACAAGCCACGGAGCAACCAAGTGTGGCTTGTTCAGTCACCCGTGGCTAGTCTGTGGCTAGTTTTGAGCTCGTTCGTGGCTGGTTGACTGAACGGGGGTTGGTGCTAATAATGGCAAAGTGTTTGCCATTATAAGCTTATAACGGCAAACTATTTGCCATTATAAGTTTATAACGGCAAAGAGTTTGCCGTTATAAGCTTATAACGGTAAACACTTTGCCGTTATATTACCTAGCAGTTGCACTCCAACGGCTAGTGCACTTCCTCCCTATATACCAACCTACCTCCTTCTTCTTCCACACAACCACTCCACCTTCTCAACTTCAACAACAAAATGTCTTCTTCTACACCCAAGCAAAGCGGGAAAAAACTGCAAACAAGACAATCATGTCCAAACCGCACTCGTCATCATATGCCATGCAATGGTCAATCCAATAACAGCAATCGTTGCAGCCATCTCACGAATATGGCTACTCGCCATATTCATATTGTCCATACCGACCACCGTACCAACCGCTCGCTCCTCCTAATTTTCCTCCTATCCATTCTACCGCCTAGCCACAGTTTTACCAATGACCGACCGGGGTAGGCGTGTACGACGATCATTCGTTGTATATGTCAATGATGATGCAGACCGATCAAAGTCAACAACCTCACCTAACTCCGCAACAAACCGAGGTTCGTGACCGTGAAGCTATGCAAAATCTGCAAAGACAGTTTTCGTACGGGTATGTCTCTCCTAATACCGAAGAAAATGTTGAAACTTCAATGGAGGAGGCAGAGGGAAATGCAAATGAGGATGCGAATGTTACAAATTCTGAAGAATTTAATGAAGAATACGTTGCATCTAGCAGTCCCGAATATAACCAAAAGAAGACGAAGTGGAAGTCTTTAAACGACATTTTTAGTAAACGACACCAAACCGAAGTTGAATCGGAGCCGGATCCCAGAATAGAAGATATTGAGGATGATCATGCTGAAGGGGAAGGAATAGCAGTGGATGGAAGGAAAAAACAATGTAAGTTTACTTCCGAGCAATACGTTTCACTTGCTAAATCGTGGATACGCATTTCACAAGACAACATTGTTGGGAATAATATGAAAGGTCAGAAATTTTGGGAAAGAGTAGCAGAGATTTACAATTCGTTGGAAGCGAGGAATAGAACATGGGCATCACTTAGAGGCGGTTATAGAGTTATGAATGCCGCATGTCAGAACTATCTGGCAATACTGACAGGCTTGTAGAACAGACAACAAAGCGGTGCTGCACCTTATGACGTTGTAAGCACCATAGATTACTTTGAAAAATAACTTACTATACTATGATTGATTAGTTAGAAATGTCATACGCTCATACAATTTCCACTTTGTGTTACAGATTGAAGAGTCACAAAAGGCCTACCAATAAAAGTATGGTCATCCATTTAAATTTCAAGATTGTTTCGAGCTTCTATCTAGTTTGACGAAGTGGAAGAACCCAAGCAACTTCATGTTTGAGCAGCAGAACAAAGCTAAAAGGATGAACTACTCTGATTCTAGTCCAGGAAGTGACCCAAGTTCACAAGAAAGAACCCTTTATTTGGAACTAGTGACAGACAACCTGTTGGCAGAGCCAAGTCAATTCAGCTGGAGCAACGCGGTGCTGAGTTTTCTAGATCTATGGAAACAATAGAGAATTCATCTAAGCAGACAAAAGAGCACAGAGCTTGATTTTCGGTGCAAAGAAACCGCAACGATGAAGAGTTCCAAAAGGCATTTAGGGATGATCGAGAGCTCCGCATACATGTACATACGGAGAAACAAGCCATGGTACGAGAAAAGCAAGAGGAGAAGAAAGCCATGCTATGAGAAAAGCAGGAGGATAAGATAGCAATTGTACGAGAGAAGCAGGAGGAGAAGAAAGCAATGGTACGAGAGAAGCTGGAGGAGGCGAAAGCTATGATGCGAGAGATGAATTATATTAAAATGATTACATGTGATTTTAGCAAGCTTTCTCCTCTACAGCAAGAACTAGTAACCGAGCAGATTGGAGAGTACAGAAAAAACAAAGGAAGCGCAAGCGGAAGCGGTAGTAGCTCGTATATGGACAAGCTATGTATGTTGGGTTAAGTTGTAATATGATTGTGAACTGTTTGTAGTATTTATGTACTGGTGGGTGTTTATGTACTAACTATATATGTTGGGTTGAGTTGTAATATGATTGTGACCTGTTTGTAGTATTTATGTAGTAGTTGTTGTTTATGTACTAGCTGTATATGTTGGGTTGAGTTGTAATATGATTGTGACCTGTTTTTAGTATTTATGTACCAGTTGTTGAAATAATGATACAATCTACAATATGATTGGAAACCAGATTTATTGACCCAACTACACATTGATAGATAGTACTCTGATACATAGTACACGACTACACAATGATACATAATTCTAGTACCAACTACTGATTCCGACTATTTCTTCCTTTATGCGCCCACAAATGTTCCACCAGCTGGTCACGCAATTGGAAGTGCGCAGCTTGATCTTCAATGTGTTGAACCATATCAACATATTCTTCCATTGAGTTTACATCTTTATGGGGTTTTGCATTTGACCCCGTAAACATGTCAGGATAATTAGACTTTTGATTCTTATATCCGCCTCTTTCAGACTCCACAATCATGTTATGTATTATTATACAAGCATACATGATTTTTGAAAGCACTCTTGCATCATGAAAACGAGTAGGATTTCGTAAAATATGAAATCGGGCTTGTAAAACACCAAACGTATGTTCGATGTCCTTTCTATAGCGAGCTACTTTTTCAGTGAAATACCTTTCTTTATCATTTGATGGTACTCTGCATCCTTGCATCAAAGTTCTCCACTTTGGGTATATTCCATCCACTAGGTAGTACCCAGTTTTGTGTTCGATATTACCAACTTTATATGAAACATATGCTGACAGTCCGTTAGCAAGTTCTGTGAAAAGATATGATTGTTTTAAAACATTTATATCATTCAATGAGCCTGGGACGCCAAAAAAAGCATGCCAAACCCATAAATCATCTGTTGATACTGCTTCAAGGATCATTGATGGCACTTTTTATGTCCGGTGAACATTCCTTTCCATCCCGTTGGGCAGTTTTTCCAAGGCCAATGCATGCAATCTAAACTTCCAATCATACTGGAAATCCTCTTGCTTCTCCCCTGCGTAGTATCCTGCTTATATCGTTTGGTCCAGACATCCGTAGATACTCCTGCCCGAATTGTTCAACAACTATTTTACAGAATTCTTTCATACACTCTATTGCTGTTGATGCTGCGATTCTGAAATATTCATCCATTTGGTCGCCAGATGTTCCATAGCTTAACATCCTCAACGCCGATGAAATTTTGATGTGGGGCGAGTGGCCAATTTCTTGTGCTCCGTTCAGTCTATAAGTGAAATATGGGTTTGATTGATGAAGTTTAAGATAAATTTTTGAGAAAATTGCCGGACTCATACGATAACGACGGCGGAACAAAGTTATATCGTAGGTTGGATTGTCGATGAAGTAATCCCTCATTAGTCTTTCATGTCCATCCTTGTAGTCTCTCTTATACCGCCGGTCAATCCGGCCAAGCATACTACCTCGACGGTTGTTCATTGAGCCTTCAACAAAATAATTGGAATACCCAACATTGCGTGCTGTTCCAGCTCCTCCTCCATCTGTTCCTCCATTTCTAGTTCGGAATCGTCAGTTGATTATTGACTTCGTAGTAATGGTGGTTTAGATTTGGATCCATTGCTTGCTTTTTTATAAATTTAGTTTCATTGTTCTCCCTGAGTGTAGACGTAGGACAGATATATATAATCAAGGATGGTTGGCATAATATCTCTATCATTAAGTAGTCAAATCGGGCAGTTCTTGTGACGTGAAAGGTTGGCATTAATGGTTGGCAATACATGTAGGCAAGAATGGTTGGCAATAATGGTGTGGATAATATCTCTGTCATTGAGTAGTCAAATGGGGCAGCTGTTGTGATGTAAAATGTTGGCAATAATGGTTGGCAATACATGTAGGCAAGAATGGTTTGGCAATAATGGTTCCGACATAATGGTTGGGATAATAATGGTTCTGTCATTGAGTAGTCAATTCGGACAGTTGTTGTGATGTGAAAGTAATAGAAAATATAATGGAGAATTTCCTTTATATTTATGTAATAAATGATTTTGTAAATTTTCA
The DNA here is from genome assembly GCA_030737875.1 of Allium sativum. NCBI lineage: Eukaryota > Viridiplantae > Streptophyta > Magnoliopsida > Asparagales > Amaryllidaceae > Allium > Allium sativum. The sequence continues at coordinate 312,356,139 of CM060922.1, read as the reverse complement.
GAAATTTACGCTTGAAACGATATCCAAATGTATAGAAATTCCTTTATATTCAATTAAATAAACGTTATCGTTTATTAACGAAATTCCATAGCGACTATTTAAAAATTTAAATTGAACATAACTAACAATCTATGTCACGAAATCTCAAATTTTTTCCCCCAACAGATAATTTTAATCTAATCGACCCGAGCGATTCTTGTTTAACAGAATTCTGACCTATATCGGATCTGATATATTCAGTTAAAGTTCGTATTGAAAATTACGAACTACCGCCGCGTTTCGGGCTAGTTTTTAATTATATTATAAACTATATATATACATATTCAACTTCATTTTATATAATAAAATCGATATAAAATCAATTATATCTCCAATTTAATATTAACGACAAAGATTTGTCACAGTAGAGTAGGATAAGGAGATACAACAATAAGCACAAAGATAAAATAGTTTATAAAGACACAACAACTGACGATAGTACATGCGAACTAGCTCAATCAAACCATGGATTAGGAATTAGCAACTTCATTACAATGCATGTTACGTTAAGTCTTACAGGCATCGCATGATGTTCAATCGCAACTGCTCATTATCACTTCGAACACGTCTATTTTCTCGTTCGAGTTCGTTAGCATATGCTATTCCCCGAGGACACAAAGGTTGGCCTATCCATTCCGTGTAATTGCAACCATTTGGAAAGGCTGGGCATCGCTAAATGCGCCGAACTATGTTGTTGCCCTCTGCTCGAACCACAACTTCAACCACGTACCCGCAGTAGCAACGAACTGGATAGAAATCAACTAGTTGTTCGTGCAGTGGTACACGAAAGAACTCTGATTCCTGCGTTGACTGAGTGACCGCTTGTTCAGATGATACTTGAACAGGTGGGACTTGAGTTTCATATGGAGGTCGAACATTCACCTGTTCGTACGGCGGCCCAGTTTGCAGTCTCATTTGGTTTAGGAACTGGAATTCATCTTCAAGCTCCTGTAGCCTCATTTCTTTGTACGTCTGTTCCTCATAATCTGTAGATGATGAACCCGAAGACATCTTCAGTGAGGTCTAGTAGAAGGATGTGCTCTAAGAATGGGAACGAAGGTGTTTGATTGATTGATAAAGTGTAGGGAATCTGCTTTTGATTGATAAAGTGTATCGAGGATGACCCAAACAGGACAAAGGACTAAGGACTGGACTATATTCCAATAACTCTCGAAATAGAGTGGCATGACTCCGCAGTGACATAAAAGATGACTGCACTATGCGAACTGTGCAAGACATGACCAGTCAATGCGCTAAAGTTGGCCCATCCGCTACAGATGGTTACAAAACGTTAATACATTTCAAACAACACATACAGGAACTAGAACAGCAGAACATAGCAACATAAAATTCAAATTACAATAATAACGATAAAGCATAACGATACAAGTGATACGATACAAGTTATACGACGCGTAACGATATAGTTCATATAACGCATAACATAAAATATTTAAATCCTAATTTAATCCACGTTGCAGGCGATAATTTGAATTACTTAGGTCGTTAACTTGATTTCGCAGTTTCTTATTTCTTCCTCTAGTTCCAAAGCATATGTAATTGCTCGACGGGGAAAGCGATCATCTATCCACTATCCGAACTCGCATCCATTGGTACGTATTGGACAAGTATAATATCGTCGTCCAACGTCGTTTCCATGACGGACGACTAACTGCGGTGCTTCAAAGCTACAAAAGCATACAATATTTGCGGATTGCACCTCGCCTTCTTCAACCGTGGCTCTAACACGAGGAATTACAAGGTTAGACCTATGGTCATGTTGTCGTGTTGGATTGTCTTGCTGATGTCCTATTTCCATTTCATGCATTCCTGCTTCAAGTTCTAATTGTCGCACCTCGTCATTGTGTCGCTCTTCCATCTCGATATACCACTCGGTTGGTTCTCTAGGTGCGGATGGATTAGGATTTGATGGTCCAGAGAGAAGGTCCGTGTAATTGTAAGAAGATGGATACGAAATTTGCATGACTACACTCTAAGAAGATGGATGGGTTATTAGTGAAACACTATTCGATATATATAGGAGGAGATTTTGTTACCGCTGCATAAAGGAAATCACTTCTCATTATAAAATATAACGGCAAACTGTTTATATACTGTCTTCCCGATATATATATAAGAGTGACATGACTACACTCTAGGAAAAGAGTTTTCAGTTATAAAATATAACGGCAAACTATTTGCCATTATATTTTATAGCCGTTGCGCCGTAACGGCTACTTAAACGGTCGCAATCCCTCCCTTACATACCAACCTACCTCCTCCTTCTTCTGCACCCAAGCGAACAAGAAAAAAAAGTGCAAGCAAGAAACCCATGTCCCAACAGCACTCGTCGTCATATGCCTGGCAACGTCCAGTCCAACTCCATCAATCATTTCAGCCATCTCACGAATATGGATACTCGCCGTTTCAAATGATGATGCCCCTTCCATTTATCAAAAAGGTGGAAAAGAAATTGTACTTGAAGGGAAGGTTTCTGAGCCACTATGGACGATTGGATCCAACCCTATTTGCCATTGTGGAAAAGAATCGGCCGTAATTGTTGACGAGACCGAAACAAATGTCGGTCGTCGATTTTTCGGCTGTCAAGCATACAACGACCACAAGAATTATCCTAATGAAATTGATTGTTGCTGCTTTAAGAAGTGGATTGACCCTCCCATGTGCGAACGTGGACGTCCGTATGCATTGGAAGCGCAAGTCGAAATAAGACGCTTGAGCAAGATTGTTGCCAGCGAAACCAGAGATGGTCCTTTCCCTAGGCCGTGGTAGGTGAATGTGTTTGAATTTGATGCTTGTGCACTCAGCTGTTATAGTTTGTATGATTATGGTTTGGCATTTCTTTCTATTGTTATTGTTGTCGTTGTTGTTGTTATAATTGCTCAGTTGTTGTAGTTGTTATAATTGTCATGTCAAGTAAGCTTCTACGTTATGTAAGGCATACGGGAACGACCCATTTTTCTTAATTCCTCCGTGAATTGAAATGGTTAATGCACCATACAACAATATTACATATTACAATATCACTCTGAATTTAATATGAGTACCATGTAAGTACATAGTACCATTTCACATGCGTGTATGACATGATTAGACCATTCACTGACAAGAAAAAAGTAAAGACACATCTCCATCATTCTTAGCCGGGATTCCAATAACATCATTGTAGGGAGTCTAACATAATATCACGAGATAAATAGTACATGCCAACACGAGATAAAAGTAAAGACGCGTCTCCATCATTCGTACTGCAATGATGTGAATATCACTGTACAAAATCTAACATAATATCACGAGAACTCTGTAATGAGTATTCTACACTGTTGAATTGTAACTGTTGGTCGTGCTTTACCCTTATAAGTACTGCATATTTGATAATCCATCTCATACTTTTTATAGCTTCAAGCAGCACCGTTTAAGGCTCAAGCGAGAAAATTTATTTCCTTGTTTTCCAAAAGGTACTTTGTACTTCTGGTAAGTCTACTTATTCTACTATTGCGTAGGTTACATGGACGATTCAGAAATTAGTGATGAACAAATGGGAAGGATGCTTGATGAGCAAGAACGGAACTTAGGCAACGATAACGAAGTTGGATTAGTTCACGATGCACAAATTGAAGAGGTGCCCGTCGCGGTTCAGCATCGGGCAGTTACAGCTCCGCGTCCTTCTCCAGTAAATCAACGACCTAGTAATAGTGTTCAAACATTGAATTCTCCAACTTGAGATTTTTCTTCAAAGGATTTGCTGGCCCTCGTAAAAGCCTATATTGAGGTTGAAAAGAGAGATGAGTTACTAATGCAAAGTGGAGGGGGTTTAACATATGAAGAAAGATGGGCAATGATCACGAGGCTTTACAACAACCATTGTTCCCGGCCCACTAGACGAACATCGGTTGAAATCCAAATGGCTAATCGTCATTTTGCAGACGCTTGTGCTCGGTACACAAAGATTATCAGAAGGGTTGAAGACGATAACATTTTTAAAACAAATCGAGCAACATATGATTCTCGTTACCTTTTCGAGTATGGTGAGAAATTTGTTGGTTACGAAGCGTATAAACTCCGCTACAGTTGGTTGACCCGCTATGGAAGTGAGTAGGCTTATGGTATTATGATTTTATGGTTGTTTTACTATCTATTTAATTTGAAGTTTGTACATAGAACACTTACAGGAACTAGAACAACAGAACATACCGGCTCTACACAAAAACAGTCTCTACACAGATATATAGTCTCTACACAGAAACATAACCAGAACATACACAAAATACATCGAAAGTACATAATAGTGGTAGTCAACAAATACAGAACGCGTACTCAACCAATAGGAACATACAACTGACAATTGCGAAAACGTAATACATCGAAAGTACATAATAGTGGTAGTGAACAAATGCAAAATGTCTACTCAAACAACAGAGACATACAACCAACAACTAGGAAAACGTAATACATAAAAAGTACATACAACTGACAACTGCGAAAGTACATGAAAGTGATAGTAAGTCACTCGTCCGAGTCATCTGAAGGTGGATGTGTACGTATACGTGTGCGGCGCCGATGACGTCTCTCATCATCACCAACATCTGGAGGCTGACTGGACCCAGCACTAGACCTATGGTGGTAATACATCTGCAAGTCCTGAAGTCTCTTGCGCTCTGCCTCAAGCTGAGCCTCTAAATGCACCTGCTGCTGTCGTGCCTCCTCTGCAACACGACGTAGCTCACCATCGTAGTAATCTAGGCTACTCCTATGCTCTAGATAGCCCGTATGCCTAATCCCCATCTGCATATCATACAGATCATGATATGATATCTGTGTAGGATCCGGGTAATCGTGATGGGCCAGAGGATGAAACACGTCAACGTAACGATCTGGTCCAATGGTGGGCACTAACATGGTCCATCCAGAATGATTGGCGGCCTCCACATGATCAGTTGCACGAAAACTCTGGCTGGGCTGGGTAATATCCTCGACAACAGGTGGACATATGCCTTGTCGTATAGCAGATGGACCTACTAAATCAATCGATGCTGCATGTGTAATCGTGTCGGAGGACCCGGTGAAAAATCTACGCCAGAAGGTAAGGTAACACTCCCCAATAATAACAAAGCTCTCGGTCGTCCACCAGCCTGCTGCCCTGGCTATATCTAGCTTCTCCATCGGGAAAATCATACACCGATAAGTATGTGGGTGTGGATATTCCGGAATAGCATCGAAGTCATATAACTATCTCCAACACCTCTCACTAAGATACCAATAAGCACATATCGCCACGGGATAAGATATAAGTGAAAATCTCCGTCCGGCAAGCATCCTAGCAATCTGTATGATCTCAAGATCGATGGATGTACTCTGCTCAAATGGATGCCATATAATCTGATCCTTATACATCCTTAGCTCGATCTGGTTGTGGGGAACTGGATACACATGGCGTGACTCATTATCCCTGGACCCCCAGTTGTCCGCAGTCCAAAAGAATATACGGGGGAAAAGGGTCGATGGGTCTGCAGTACGGGTGACAAAATGAAAGTTCCTAGAGTACTCAAAGTACCAATACTGTAACAGCTCCCAGAATCCAAATAAAGAAACCTGAGAATCAGAGATAGTGCACTGCATGTCGAGACATATGTATAGGTATGCAAGGATAGGTGTGCCCCAATCATATAAAATTGCCCCATCGTCATTTAACTCAGCCGCAACCTCAAGAAACCCCACAGGAAAACTACTGCTCGAAGAACTAAAGAAAAGGTTACCCATAAGGTATAACACAAATAATCGAGCAAGCTCTAAGTCGTTATCAATTGAGTACTGACTGAGTATGTTGTCCATGGCTGCACGGATGGCGCTCACTCTAATAGCGCCTTCTGCCTGATATGACGCTGCAGAAACATCAAAATGAGGTAGTAGATCATGAACAAGTGCACGATTACGCCATCGACCATCGTCATAAGGCAGTGGGGGATAAGCACCTACTCCAATGCTAATACCAGTAAGCATGGAGAAATCAAGCGGTCTAAGTCCTAACTCACCACAAGGAAAGTGAAATGTGTGGGTGGTTTTGTACCACCGTAGAGCAATGGCCGCACACAATAGGACATCGGCATTTAAAACATGGTTTATTCCTAAAATTGTAAAGCGCACAATAAGATAAAATATGAATAATAAATTATCCACTTGTTTCATTAAAAGGTCTTTAATATTACCTAGAAAAAATTGAAATCCTAGAGCGTGTAACAGTCCTGCGACCTCCTCCTTACCCGCTTAGTGTGCAAGATAATATCTAAGTGTGGTCGCTAACGAACCACGTGAACGTATATTCCGCAACTGTCAACGGTTCAACAAAACGTTATACTATCTACCCAATATTTAATACTCAAAGAATACTATTTAAATAATACTATAAATACTTATAGCCAAACTCGACTGCATGCTAACGTGTACTTCGTCTTCTGGAAGAATGCGAAAGTTGGATAGCATATGAAGCTTCGCAACGCTGAGGTCCATATCCAGAAAACCATCGAGATCGGCCTGTCTAGCATAAACCGATCCCACACCCCTACGCGCCCTGCCTTCTCGTCCGCCTCTACGCCCGCCACGTCCACGATGGCCGCCTTCCTCGTGCGCCCCTACTCTTCATTCTCCATGTTTTCGGCAGCTGCAAGCAAGTCTTCTATTCCGAGCGCTGGTTGTTCGCCACTACCTCGTGCACCACTCCCGCCTACGCCACTTCCCCCGGTGCCACCATCGTCGCCGTGCATGAATTTTTTTGGCAATTTTTTTTAGTAATCTGGCCATATTTTCGAACGAATGTCTCAAATACGGTAGTTAATTTGGTTAAAAGCTGACGGATTGATGAATTGGTGGAAAAAAATTGGTGAAAAATGGGGGTTTTCAGGTTGAAAATATGGGTAGAGGATGAAGACGAGGGGTGGCGGCTGAGGGTTTATGTGGTTTGGGTTATAACGGCAAACACTTTGCAGTTATAACATTGTAACGGCAAAGTGTTTGCCGTTATAATGTTACAACGGCAAAGAGTTTGTCGTTGTAACCTTATAACGGCTAACTCTTTGTCGTTGTTAGCCCCTTAGCTAACCCGTGGCTTGTTCTTTCTTCTGGTTACTCCGCTGGTTGGACCGGTTTCAAAACAAGAGAGAGAATAACTGAACAGAATGGATGGTTGGTTATGGTCCTAGAAACTCTCTGCTCCTTCTCGCGTTTATTATCCCCTACTGCCTCATCACCGTACGACAGCTCCCGTCTCCTCCTCCCCACTAATTTCACACAACTCCCCCACTGCTCAGGCCATATTCTCTAAACTTCTGAGGACAAACCCATGTTTTCACGCAATACTCTTCCATCATCACACTATTACCAGCAATCCGTTCTTCCATGCTACTGACTTCGCCTCCATCCTCCATGACTCACGCATGTCACACCTTCCCACTGTTATGTTGTTCACCACTGTAGGTATCCCATGCCGCGACTTTATCATGATACTCCACCACCCGCATGAATCTGCATTAACCATCCGTTGTTGCTACACATGTTCACACTATACAACACCCATGCACCATCGCTCACTTCAACACTCACCCACCACATTTCAGCTCCCATGCAGGAAACTGCATCTGACTCCACACTGCTTCGACAGTCCACCACAAATGCTTCAGGTCATCCATCAACCTCCGCCTAACACCGCATTCTAACTGCGCCACCACTTGTTCCGATCAACAGTACCCCACGCAGTGACTTCCCCGACCATCTGCTTCTCCCTCTCGTATATTCTAGCTTGAGTTAGTATTCAGAGAAAATAATTTTTTGAGCTCTCAGGTTTTCGGGTTTTAGTTGAGTATTTGTTTTTCTAAGAAGTCATTTCCTCTTTACTGGAGAGAAATTTGAGAATGGCATTTTTAGTTTTCGTTTACGCTCTGAAGAGGAGAGAAGGGTATGAGTTATACAGAAGAAGGAAGTGATTTGAGCACGCTATTGGAAAATATTTTTTATTTAGGTGGATAGGTCGGCATAGTTCAATGAAAAGAAAAGACATGGTTCAATGGAAAGAAAGGTATGGGGTAAAATAGGTTTGCAGACAGCGGAGTGGAGTAGTTGTGGACCTTACTTAGTAGGCCTCTATATTGTATATGTGACGTGAATAGGTTTGCATAGAGTGAGGGTGTGTTTTCTCTTCTACCCTAGGTCTGCGCATTGGATATTAGTATAGGATTGTATCTATATTTGGTTTGAGCTATAAAATTTCATCTAGTGTGTTGTACAGTGAAAGAAGAACACATACTTATATTATTTTATATTTTATATTTCTATATAGTCTTTAAATTTTATTTTTGAATTTGCACCAACACACTCAAGTTCCAAACCCAATAAAAATGGACACACTATTTATGTCACAACATTTCGGTCTCAATGGAATTTGTTTCGTTGAAAATGGACCCTGCTTGCAAAATCCGCGTTATATTAATTTATCGATTCCATCTACATATCGCCCACTGATAAAACAACTCTGATTTGCTCCATACTGGAAATCTAGCAATAATTAATTGTACGCATTCTAATAAAACTTATTTCGTCAAAAACAGAGATCATTTGAATAGAAAACTATTTCTAAGACCTATATATTATCGATAAAATAATATTAAATTCAAAACAATTCTATTTAAAGAATAATGCTAATTATTATTGTATCTCCAATTGAAATCTTATACAACTTCAGAATAAACCAATATAGACTTCAAAACTCAATATTTAGATATTCGGGTTAAAACGGTATCCAAATAGATAGAAATGCCTTTATATTTACTAGTTAAATCGTTATAATTTATTAACGATTCCATAGCGACTATTTGAAAATTTGAATTAGTCATAACTTGAAATCTATAATATGAAATCTCTAATTTTCTCTTTCATTAGAAAAATATAATCAAATAGACTCAAATGGTTCTTATTTCACAAAATTTCGACTTATATCGGATCCGGTATATTCAATTGAAGTCTAAATTGTAAATTACGAACTAACGCAACGTTTCGAGCTCGTTTTAATTATATTATAAATTATATATATATATATTCGAACTCCATTTTATAAAATAAATTCGATATAAAATCCATTATATTTTGAATATAATATATAAAATAGACTAAAATATTCTAATTTAAATGGCAGGGAAAATCTGGAACATTACATTCTTCCCCCTCTGAAAGAATTTCATCCCTAAAAAATTACAAGGTTAGAAGAATGCCTGTAATACCCCGTAATTTTACAACGGGACATAAGATATAATTAAAGAATAATTAATTATTAAAAGAAGAATTAGATGAAATGGGTTACGCCATTGCGTTCATCTCGGAATTCTGCTTGAGATAGAGTCCAATTTTGCGTAAAACAGATACCGTATGAAGAAGATATGGACGAACGAAGTTTGGCAGAAAAACCGGAAGTCGACCAGAATGCACTGGCGCACTTCGCAAGTGATCCAGTACAAAAATGCACTAGCGCACCTGCCAAGTGCGCCCATACTGATCCAACACAGAATTCTGGAGTGTTCTGTGATGATGTGTCTTCTTCTGAGTGGCCGAATGATGTGTATTTGAGCTGGGTGGTTCTGATGGACTCCTAGTTCATCTAAGGGCTCTAAAAAATCCTAGACTTATATATAAGCAACCTAAATCTAAACCCTAAACGTAAAAATTCATTCCAAGAAGCCACCATGCTGTCAATCATCATCCTAAACTAGCCACCATCTCTTATCAAACTAGAAAGCAAGATTAAAGCAAGAATCAAATTAAATCATATCTAATTTAGAGTATTCAATGATCTACATTAAAGGCGAGCAATTCAGTTTCAGAATACAGATTCTAGAAAACAAGACTTGCCTTTGTTTTGTAAGTTCACGATTACTTTCAGATTTAAACAACCAATTATAGTATGGACATGGATAAAATGAATTTGGACCTATGCTTGATTTTCTATTTGGATCTATTCTTAGCCTTTGTGAATCTATGACTTTGGGTTGCTTATTATCGATCCAATCGAACCTATACAAGTTGTCGAACCTAGTTTATTATTCAAGCCTTTCATGTCCATAATATTGTTCATAATCAGATCTACATGCTTTCAATGATTCTAAATCAGTTTGTTCAGTTATGATGTAATTCTATTAGATCTGTAATTCTTGTGTTTTGGGACTATCATCTTGTGCCAGTTCTTATGCCTGTCATTGTCATACTATTCCTATTAGTTCCTTTTTATTTGTGAACCTAGATTGACCTATAATCTAGGCTGAATCGCGATATACGTACGATGGGAATACAGGGAAGGTTTGGGTTATTAGGGCATAAACATGAAATTGACAATATTGGCATAACATGATTGGGGAAAGTAACTGAACATAACATATTTGGTGAAATGGTTGGGCAAAACTTGTAATTGACATTGGGGCATTTTTATCATTATAACTGCAAGTTTGGGTTAGTTGGCTTGTAAACCATGTTTTGGCCATACATCGTAAACTAAAATATTAAAACTAGATTGGGCTTAACTATTGATTTGGAACGCCAAATATATGACATAGTGATTTTGGGAATGACTATTATTGCAAGTTTGGGAAGACGGGGTATAGCCTATTTTGATTAATAACTTGAAATTGGAATGGGTTGGGCTTAACTTGAGAAACGGGATCATGACTAGTTTTGGTGGATTTGGGTAATTAGCATGAAAACGATATAATTGGTATGCCATTAATTATGAACATAATTAATGTTATAATTTAATTGTGAATAATTTACATATACACCGTAAATATGTAAATATGCTAAAAGACGAGAATGCCTAACCCGAGGTTAGATTGAGTTGTGGTGTAAAACTGCCCGGAACCACCCGGCACATCCAGTAACCACAACAACACCCATCTAATGTGAGAGGTTAGTGCATCATGCCCAGGAAAAACCCAAGTTAGATTGAGTTATGGTGTAAAACTGCCTAGAACCGCCATGACGTGACGAGTAGGTGGGTTAAGTTAACTTGAATTGATTAATGACACTTTACCAATATAACATGATGAACAAATTGGGTTAAGCTAAATGGGAAATACTTAACCAATATAACCTGATGAATGAATAGGGTTAAGTTAATAAATCGCACTTAACCAATCCAACTTGATGAGCGAGAAAGGTTAAGTTAGTAAGAACCACTTAACCAACACGACTTGATGAGTAGAAGATTAAGTACACGTCGGGTTGGTGGGTAATATTAGTACATATAGGCCCACAAACTTGACCATTAAGAAAACATGCTAGAATCGGTGGGAGGGTTAAGTACATCTCATGCAGGTGGATAATATTTGTATATATAGGCCCATAAACTTAACAAGCAGGAAACCCTAGTAATGGGGAACCATTTCAGCAGTAACCCACATAGATGTATCATGGTACCCTGAAACTAGGCAGGGTGGGGCACAATTACTGGGCAGATTATAAGCGGTCAAAGATAATGGCGGGGGTACGTCATTGTAGGTTCCGACGGTTTACGGGCGTGCACGTACTCCATAGTTGGAAAAAGCAGGCACTGGGTACCAGTAGTTATACACTGTGCATCTTGATTCGTGTCGGGTTGCCATCATAAGGATTGATACACCTTATGGTGGGACCAGCACAGGTATCTACACGCAAGAGAGGGCCGATTGACACATTCACATGGAACATTTGTACAAGTAGGGAGCCGATCGATAGGGTGGTAAGGGTACATATAACAACTTCATGGCAATTAGGCTGATTGAGGTGGAATCCTCATAATAGATGTACACCTGAAGTCTACCACAATTGCGGGGATTGGGATCACGTTGTAATATTATCCTTTATAAAGATTACTAGTTGGGACACTCGTTAGGTGGTGTAGAGATATAGAAATCAGAATAATAGGGTAGTAGCGATGCAAAGAATAGTTAACATGCGTTGTTATACTTAGTTTATCTTGCCTATTGCTTATCCTGTGTATCCTATGACCATGCTTATGTCTTTATCCAGTTTAATTCATGTCATGTTGTTCTTGCTTTTTCATATGCTGAAAGTAACTGGACTTACCAGACTTATGTCTGACTAGTTTTATTTCGCCTCTTTTCTTCCATTCCCCCCCTCCCCAGGTTCTCAGGGAGAAAATGTTACCACTTAGCTCAGTTTTCTTTTCAAGCTCGAAGATAGTTGATGTTTTGCTTTGGACCCTCTCTTTCCACTGCTATGGCTGGTTCATGATTTATTGGGGAATATCATTGTTATTTTGATGCTTCTTTTATACTTGAATGTTTTTAAATCAAGACAGAAGTTCTATGTATTACTTTTAGTATGATTGAGACAACTGTTGTAAAAGCTTGACTGAACCACATTGTTAATAAAATGGCTTTATTTTCCACTGTTTTATTTGTCTGCCTTGTAATTTATCTACATCTTTTACCTATAATGCTCCACCGAAGTTAAGGCATTCCCTTTGTGAATGACCTTAATGGAGGTGGGGTGTTTCGCTTGGTATCAGAGCTGAAGGTTACCGGATCAGATAAAAGATTTGAAAAATTATTTTCGAAATGGTTTAAAAGAAGCATTTTCAAAAGAAAAGTTTTGTTTTGAAGGCATATTCCCCAAAGCCATATGAACTATCTTTTGGTCCTCTATTTGAATCCTTGTTTCCTTCTTTCTTGAGTCTCCGCGGCTCCCAGTTCTCTGGGATGTAACCTCATCGCGACATGGTTCCATTGGCTTGATGAGACTACGACACTTGTCAAAAGGGCAAATAAGCGCCCAACTTCCATTTATAGCCGCAGTAGTTTTACCTACGGCTAATTTTCTTTCAAGTTTTGTAGGATTTTTCCGTGCGATGGAGGCAGCTTTCAAGAGACTAGTCGACAAGTTACACAAGGATGGAAAAGGTGAAAATGAGGGAGCTTGGCTAAGGAACACAACCCAAGGATGAGGAACTCATGGATATAAACTTGGTTCACAAAGGAGGTAAAAATGAAAGAATAGTAAAAACCTAAGACAAGAGGAAGTATCTTTATTATAGTATAACGGGTCATATAAGGACAAGGGCAAGAACAAAGAATAGGATTTTCAGGAGGGCAAGAGCATGCTCTCACCGCCAGCATACCTGAGAGGGAGGTAGTAAAGTTTCTATTGAAAAGGTTTAGTTTTCTTTTGATCATCCTGTTAGTACTCTTTTGATTTTAGCGCTTCACATTCTTTCATATCTACTTCCATAGTTGAGTCTCTGCACCCTAGAGTTTGTACAGTAGAGGATCCCATTATTTTCTCATATCCAATCGGTGGTTCGGCTCATTTATCTTTGATTTGTAAGGATTTGAGAATTGTTATATTAAGTACTGAGTCTAAGTGTAATGCTTATGTTATCGGTTTCATGGGTTATGGGTTTATTGTAGGCATGGGAAGGTTAGCTGGTAATTGCGAAAGGATGGTAGTTAGACCTTTTGCTTGCCTCGGGAATACCCTCGAGATTTCGTGTGATCCTAAGGGATCAGTTAGGCTTAGCTACCAAGAATCACTTGATGCATCTATCGATGATTTGTTATCCGTTAGAATAGTCCATGAGTACGAGGATGTTTTGATTAGGTTAGGGGTTTTCCCCAAAAACACGAGTTAGAATTCTGCATATATCTAGTCGACAATGCAAAGCCAGTTATGCGATCAATGATAATTTTGGAGCAATATGGGCGAGGATAGCCAAAGTCGGTTAAGTGCTCAATTGTTTGGTTATTTTGCTAGTATCATCTCACATAAATCATCCAAACTCGGAGGAGGTATTCCTTGGGTGTTTGTCTGATATTGGTTTAGGCCTTTGGGGCTTGTACTTGAGGGACGTTAAGTTCGACTACGATGGTTTGCGTGAGAAATAAATGGTTGTGCAGGCGCCCTAAGTAAGACTGACCTTAAGAGAGCTAAAAAGTACTAGCAACCTTTAGCTTTAGACCCTCAGAATTGTGACATGATGGATAAGCTAAGTAGAAGAGAGACCTCCAATCATATACGCTTGGAATCATGGTTAACATCTGTTTATCTTGGAAAGATAGTTCGACAACATTGGATACCCTCTAGCATAGTAAGTGATCGAGGTCCTCTCTTTACTAGTGGGTTTTGGAAATGGAAGTCAAGAAGCTTCGCAATCGTGAAGTTAAATTAGTTAAGGTACAGTGGAGCGAAGCTCAAGAAATGCAACTAGGAAGACTGAAGACTAGATACGTGCATCTTACCCTTTTTGAGGGTATATCCTTGATTCCTCTTTTTGCTAGTCTTTATCTTTTAAGTATATTCTCTCGGTCCTATCCTCAATCCTTAGGTAGAAGCCAATGGATGTAAACATGTGTTTGAGACATGTTATGTTTGGTGGATGCAAGTGGTTGCAAGTGTTTGCTAGTGGTTGCTCGTGGATGCATATACACACATTAGGCACTAGATCGGCTCAGTCACTTTCATATTGCATATGCATGAGTGAATTTTTATACATATGAATTGAAACTTGATGTGTTATCATATGGATGTTGCATTTATATGAATGATTGTGCACTCATGTAGAAGTTATAAAGTACGATTAGGAATAATTGCATACATGATGGACTCATGGCACAGACATGATTCGCATTAAGGAGGTAAACTGAATCAGTAGACCACCTGATTTTGCATTTGGGTAAGGACATATATACACAATATGCATATGTTCATGAAAAACATTAGAAACCTTTTTAAGGACAATGGATGCCTGTGATTGAATGGTTGAGCAGATGGATGTTGGATGGTAGGATATACATTCTTCTTAACTTGAAGATTTCGGGGACGAAATCCTTTAAGTAGGGGGAATGTAACACTCCGTAATTTTAAAATGGGACATAAGAGATAATTAAATAATAATTAATTATTAAAATAAGAACTAGATGAAATGGGTTACGCCATTGCGTTCTTCTCGGAATTCTGCTTGAGATAGAGTCCAAGTTTGTGTAAAACGGATACCGTATAAAGAAGATATGGAAGAACGAAGTTTGGCAGAAAAACCGGAAGTCGACCAGAATGCACTGGCGCACTTCACAAGTGAGCCAGTACAAAAATGCACTGGCGCACCTGCCAAGTGTGCCCATACTAATCAAGCACAAAATTCTAGAGTGTTTTGTGATGATGTGTCTTCTTATGAGTGGCTGGATGATGTGTATTTGAGCTGGGTGGTTCTGATGGACTCCTAGTTCATCTAAGGGCCCTAAACAATTCTAGACTTCTATATAAGCAACCTAAATCTAAACCCTAAACCACACAAATTCATTCCAAGGAGCCACCATGCTGTCAATCATCATCCTAACCTAGCCACCATATCTTATCAAACTAGAAAGCAAGATTAAAGCAAGAATCAAATTAAATCAAATCTAATTTAGAGTATTCAACGATCTACATCAAAGGCAAGCAATTTAGTTTCAGAATACAGATTCCAGAAAATAAGACTTACCTTTGTTTTGTAAGTTCACGATTACTTTCAGATTTAGACAACCAATTATAGTATGGACATGGAATAAAATGAATTTGGACCTATGCTTGATTTTTCTATTTGGATCTATTCTTACCCATTGTAAATCTATGACTTTGGGTTGCTTATTATCGATCCAGTCGAACCTATACAAGTTGTCAAACCTAGTTTATTATTCAAGCCTTTCATGTCCACAATATTGTTCATAATCAGATCTATATGCCTGCAATGATTCTAAATCAGTTTATTCAGTTATGCTGTAATTCTATTAGATCTGTAATTCTTGTGTTTTGGGACTATTATCTTTTGCCAGTTCTTATGCCTATCATTGTCATATTATTCCTATTTGTTCCTTTTTATTTGTGAACCTAGATTGACCTATAATCTAGGTTGAATCGCGATACACATAAGATGGGAATACAGGGAAGGTTTGGGTTATTGGGGCATAAACATGAAATTGACAATATTGGCATAACATAATTAGGAAAAGTAACTGAACATAACATATTTGGTGAAATGGTTGGGCAAAACTTGTAATTGATATTGGGGCATTGTTATCATTATAACTGCAAGTTTGGGTTAGTTGGCTTATAAACAAGTTTTGGCCATACACTGTAAACTAGAATATTAAAACTAGATTGG
Source organism: Allium sativum (assembly GCA_030737875.1). Lineage (NCBI taxonomy): Eukaryota > Viridiplantae > Streptophyta > Magnoliopsida > Asparagales > Amaryllidaceae > Allium > Allium sativum. The sequence goes on along the minus strand of CM060922.1, from coordinate 312,339,917 downwards.
GCTTAACTATTGATTTGGAATGCCAAACATACGACATAGTGATTTTGGGAATGACTATTATTGCAAGTTTGGGAAGACGGGGCATAGCCTTTTTTGATTAATAACTTGAAATTGGAATTGGTTGGGCATAACTTTAGAAACGGGATCATGACTAGTTTATTGGATTTGGGTAATTAGCATGAAAACGGTGTAATTGGTATGCCATTAATTATGAACATAATTAATGTTATAATTTAATTGTGAATAATTTACATATACACCGTAAATATGTAATTATGCTAAAAGACGAGAATGCCTAACCCGAGGTTAGATTGAGTTGTGGTGTAAAACTGCCGGAACCGCTCGGCACATCTAGTAACCAGAACAACACCTATCTAATGTGAGAGGTTAGTGCATCATGCCCAAGAAAAACCCGAGGTCAGATTGAGTTGTAGTGTAAAACTGCCCGGAACTGCCCGGCATATCCAGTAACCGCAACAACACATATCTAATGTGAGAGGTAGGTGCATTAATAAAAAAATTAATGCTAATGACAGATGCTAAGTATGGGAGGGTTAGGTTAATGATACTTAACCAATATGACATATGGTGGGTTAAGTTAACAAAGGTAACACTTAACCGTTATAACATGTTAACTAAACAAATGGTAGGGTTAAGTAAACAAGAGAACACTTATACCTTATAACATGTTAACTAAACAGATGGTAGGGTTAAGTTAACAAAGGGAACACTTAACCGTTATAACATGTTAACTAAACAGATGGTAGCGTTATGTTAACTAAGGGAACACTTAACTATTATAACATGTTAATTAAACAGATGGTATGGTTAAATTAACTAAGGTAACACTTAACCAAAATATATAATGACTTGTGGTAGGGTTAAGTAACACCAGAGGATACACTTAACCAATATATAATGGCATGTGGTGGGGTTAATTAATACAAGAGGATAACACTTGACCAATGTATAACATGACGTATGGGAAGGGTTAATTTAACACGAGAGGGCAACACTTAACCAATATAACATGATTTGAGGTAGGGTCAAGTCAACACCAGAAGGAAACACTTAACCAACATGACGTGACGAGCAGGTGGGTTAAGTTAACTTGAAATGATTAATGACACTTGACCAATATAACATAATGAATGAATGGGGTTAAGTTAAATGGGAAATACTTAACCAATATAACCTGATGAATGAACAAGGTTAAGTTAATAAATCACACTTAACCAATCCAACATGATGAGCGAGAAAGGTTAAGTTAATAAGAACCACTTAAATAACACGACTTGACGAGTAGAAGGTTAAGTACACGTCTAGTTGGTGGGTAATATTAGTACATATAGGCCCACAAACTTAACCGTTAAGAAAACATGCTAGAATCGGTGGGCGGGTTAAGTACATCTCGTGTAGGTGGGTAATATTTGTATATATAGGCCCACAAACTTAACCAGCAGGAAACCCTAGTAACGGGGACCCATTTCAGCAGTAACCCACATAGATGTATCACGGTACCCTGAAACTAGGCATGGTGGGGCACGATTACTGGGCTGATTATAACGGTCAAAGATAACGGCATGTGGTACGTCAGTGTAGGTTCCGACGGTGTAGGGGTGAGCATGTACTCCGGAGTGGGAAAAAGCAGGCACTGGGTACCAGTAGTTATACATTGTGCATCTTGATTCGTGTCGGGTTGCCATCATAAGGATTGATACACCTTATGGTGGGACCAGCATAAGGTATCTACACGCAAGAGAGGGCCGATTGACACAAACACATGGAACATTTGTACAAGTAGGGAGTCGATCGACAGGGTAGTAAGGGTACATCTAACATCTTCATGGCAAGTAGGCTGATTGAGGTGGAATCCTCATAATAGATGTACACCTGAAGGCTACCGCCATTGCGGGGATTGGGATCACGTTGTAATATTATCCTTTATGCAGATTACTAGTTGGGACACTCGTTTGGTTGTGTAGAGATATAGAAATCAGAATAACAGAGTAGTAGCGAAGCAGAGAATGGTTAACAAGCAATGTTATACTTAGTTTATCTTGCCTATTGCTTATCCTATGTATCCTTTGATCATGCTTATGTCTTTATTCAGTTTAATTCATGTCATGTTTTTCTTACTTGTTCATATGCTGAAAGTAGCTGGACTTACCAGACTTATGTCTGATCTAGTTTTGTTATGCCTCTTTTCTTCCATTCCCCCCCCCCCCTCCAGGTTTTCAGGGAGGAAATGTTACCACTTAGCTTAGTTTTCTTTTCAAGATCGAAGATAGTCGATGTTTTGCTTTGGACCCTCTCTTCCACTGCTATGGATGGTTCATGCTTTATTGGGGAATATCATTGTTATTTTTATGCTCCTTTTATACTTGAAAGTTTTTAAATCAAGAAGGCAGTTCTATGTATTACTTTTAGTATGATTGAGACAACTGTTGTAAAAGCTTGACTGAACCACATTGTTAATAAAATGACTTTATTTTCCGCTGTTTTATTTGTCTGCCTTGTAATTTATCTGCATCTTTTACCTATAATGCTCCACCGAAGTTAAGGCATTCCCTTTCTGAGTGACCTTAACGGAGGTAGGGTGTTTCAGTGCCCCAAACCCAATTAATTTCAGAATAATATTTAAGAATTTTTTATCAACAATATTCAAAGTTTTAAATATTTTCGAAAAATTTTGCCAGCACCTTCTCTACATGGTTCGATCGGTAGAACTACAACTACCACTCCCGGACTCAGCTTCTCCAAAAGAAAACCAAAAAGACAAATGTCTATCCAACTCTGGGATATCCAATTACTCCTATCAATATAATATGATTTACCTATTTGTTGGGCGAATCAATTCCATTTTTTGAAGCAAATCAACTAAATGCTCTTTATCTTCCAATCTGTACTTCCAACCTATGTAATCAAATCATCTCCACAGCCTTCAGGATTCTGAACTTAAACTCCACTTACAATGCAAATAACAAATATGGGGTAAAATAACTCGGTTTTATTTCATTACGGATTTTATTCCCAATTCATCATAATGGAGTGTAGTTTTAATATATTTCATAATTCAATTTGAGTTCCAATCAAATCAAGAAAAACAACTAAACAACCAATGTTACTATATTATAGAAAATTATTTCCTTTTATATAAAAATATACTTTGGGAAAAATTATTTCATTTACCCTTTTTATAAAACAATATCATGTTAATTGCTAGTTCAATATGGTTTCTCAACACTTGAATCGATTAATCAACACAATACAAAACATTTTTATATATAATCTACAAATACGTTCTCTTGTATATACACTCAAACTCAATCTAGGGTATTCCTAACTCCATCTCTACTGAGTTACGCCATAGAGCCAAGGTTACTATTTAACCAATAGCAATGATACCAACTATAGCGGCCCGGGAAAAATTCGATGTTCTAATTTCGACATTTAACACAACCCATGTCCAAACTCAAGCACCGAACATCCAGAAAGCTTAAAGAAAGAAGCTAGACGATGAGAAAAGAAAGAAATACTAGAATAGAAGAATAAGAAGAAGAACCAATACACACAATCTTACAGCGCAACAGAACAAAATATAATACAAAAATAAATCTTTATAAAGAACTTGAATATATATACTTACATCAGAGTACAACGGATAAATCTGGACCGTCTAGTAACCTGTTCTCATATACAACACACAGTGAAATAATATTATATATCATATGTCTGGACTCCTCCAGCTCGCCTCTGAACTTCACGACATCCAATAACCTAAACCTATAACTCGGGCTGACCTGAGACATTACAAATGCCACAAATCAGTCTGGTGAACCAGCATGAGAATAAACTCACTAAGTTTAAATAGCACTTATATTGATTTAAAGTCCAAAATCCTTTTGAAAGAAAATGATAACAATAAGACCATCCCACACATAAACACGAACAGTTTTTACCATACTATAACCCAAAATGGTTTTGATATCAAAATCCAGTGATATTATAATAGTGTTTATCAAATAAGTAACCTGTTCTCATATACAACAAACAGTGAAATAATATTATATATCATACGTCTGGACTCTCCAGCTCGCCTCTGAACTTCACGACATCCGATAACCTAAACCTATAACTCGGGCTGACCTGAGACATTACAAATACAGCATCACTTGGCCTCTTTAGTTATACAGCTGTTAATTAATTTTCTAAATCAACATTTATAATACCGCCCTATCACTTCTTATTTCCAAATCAATCTTTCCAAATTAATTCTCAAATTATAGTTTATAATATTCTTCATGGAAATATTATGTTAATCTCCTTAACCACCATCATTTCTAAACTAATATCCCCCTTAGATAATCATGAAGTCGTCCAAGTTAGGGTATTTTATTCACCTCTCAGACCTTGAGTCGGCAACATTCTTATCTTCGGAATAAATAGAAGACTAACAACGAATCTTGCTTTATATACTCGCTTTATAATTAAAAGATAAATATATTATTAAGTTCCTTTATTAAACTTCATTTAAAAATAATCTATATAGAATAGATTTCAAATCTATTTTAGTTATAAAAACAATTTTATAACTCTTTTTCTATTGATTTACCTGATGGTAAATCGAACTTTATAAAATGATTTATTATTATGCCATCTGCCAATAAATACTTGACGTATATCACCCATAGGTTAATATTACACAAGTGTTGAATTTGAATTCAGTAATCAACAATCAATTAGATTGATTAACAGTTCATATAAGTAACAACATATTTGAGGAATCCGGTTGAATCTGTCCAACCTGTCCTTCCTTGCATCAAAATGGGTTACCTCAAATTCAATACGATAATGTATTTATTTATCACGATAAACAAAAATAATCAGTTCAACTAATACCAATCAACAAACCATTTATAATATCCAATCAAGAATTCCATTATTTATTTAATACGTTTATATTATCAACAAGGTAAGTTATCGTGCTTGGAATCTAATCGTTAAAATAACGATTCAATTCGATTAAGCAAACGCTTAATTTAATCAATGAGTATTTAAAAATATGAAGCATTCATGCAAACAGTCTTTATAACAACCCACTATTTTGTACTATTGAAATCGACAATAATCCGCACATATCAGATTTGAATAGTCTAAAACAATAGATTATTAATAAAAATTGGAGTAAATACAAATCACATCATAGAATCACATACACAGAAAAACTAGAATAACTCGCAGCGGAAATAAAATAAAACATAGTAGTTCATGAAGCTACTAAACCACATAGTCTTCAAATAAAATAAATAGTGCCAAGTCACTAGGACAAGTACAACTGAAATTTCAAATACATGAGATGTCTGCTAAGCGTTAAACAGAAACATTATCAACTGACTAACATAGATAAAACTGAAGAACAAACAAATAGATGACTAAAGCTCCAAGTGATCTCTACCTCCAAGATAAACTCCAACGGCTGTGATACTCAAGCTGACCCGAGCATCATGCAAAACAAAACCACTCGGATCAGGACTAATATTCTCATGTAAGTAAAATAACTCAAGTGAAATGTCATAGAAATGCACAAGTAACTTAAAGAATGTTTGGGATTCATTCTCTAAGGATCATTTAAACTAGATACCATATATTATAATGCGCTATTATAATAATGTCTATTCAGTAAAGTAAAATATCAAAATAGCGTAAGCGGGATTACCATTATTACCCTTACACTGTTTATAAAATCGTAGTCTGTACAGATATCGTAAAGTCCACAGTAACGTAATGGCTATTAGAGGGCACTATATAGGTACAATACAAATCAAAATCGTATGGGGTTCGATCAGGATAATATGACAAGTCACACGAGAAATACTCACAGTAGGATTCTACCGGATTGCGGACCCAGGCTGGTGGTAACGCATAGCCGCGACTATAGACCACCTCAAACAATACTCCAAATTCAAGGGTGCACACTAATCAAATCACAAGGTTATAGATATGGATTCGAAGAAGCATGTCCAATAAGAGTAGCTAACTCAATTGGCCTGGGTATGGCACCTGTTTTAGTCATTTTAATTATGACCCGAAGGTCAAGGCTATCCATTATCGTTCTCTTTCTTCAATCCAGTAATCGTCGTCAAACCATCCTACTTCATTCTGGAACTCCACCGCGTACTCAGTTGTTAAAGTGGTTTTCGATATTGGCAAAGAGTATAACAATATCCGATCCCGATCTCTTTAACAACCAATCGTTTACATTTTTCACGCCATGGTCATTATTTCATAAATCACTTTATAAAATCGTTTATAGGAAATCTTATATTAAAAATAATTTTTTTTAGAAACATATGTATACTAAGTTAAATTTATTTAATAACATATTAACTAAAATCTTATTTTTTTTTAAAAAATACCGTGAAAAATAATTTACTTTGAAAGAAAACTCTAGATTTGAATAAAACTAGTTTGATAACTTCTTAAAATATATATACAAATTTTTTTTTCTTTTATTAACCCAAAGCATAATGGAATCTTAAATCCAGAATAATTTATAAGTTAAAATATTTTATAATCTTTAGAAAAATTTCAAAAATAGTCCAACGGTGTCCATATAATAATTTTCTACCAAGGTCAAGTAGTACGGATGTATATCATTTCAATTCGTCAAGTTTCAAATCCCGGATGCGTATCATTTCAACCCGCATCCCAAATCGGTTCAGTTTTGTCCCTAAATCTATATAGTGATTCAGGTATATATCATTTCAACCCACAATGATTTTCTAAGCTACACGGAACTTGTAGTGTGAATTTCAGTAATTAAATAAGCACAGAACGATATCAATCATCTAGCTAACATAATATCATATCAATTCATGTGTGTGTCGGTGTGTCATATTTGCATATAGAGTGCTAACATTTCAATGATATTTCAAATGCAGTTATTTCACTTTCAATAAAAATATTAGTTAAGTGTGAGTTGAACTCACCTTCAGTGGCGTAGAAAAAAAGACAACAACCAAAAGACGCTGAAAAAGAACGGCAACTAAACTTCATCGAACTGGACAAACAGATTACGGTCAACGGTCAACATACATAAAATTACAACGAAGTTTGATTGTAAAATAAAAGTAACTTTTTTATACAAAACGTTAGCTAACAGTGGTTTATAAATTTCCATCACGCACAAAAGTTGGCGCATTTCCCAGTCCTTTTTGTATATGCTCAGTAGATGCATTTTTTGGTTATGCATTCATGCATATGGAACGGTGGAACAAAATTAAGGTATGGGATTTCTAAGTACATGCCTTATAAAGGTTTATGAGGAAAAACTTAACAAAATCTTTTTTTTTATATATATAAACGCATGGTATGTTTCATGCATGGTAAGGTACAAACTCTTGCATTTACATGCATGCTACAGACTAGTTAATACACAACGCATTTTCATCCCTTTTTTTTTTTTAATAAAACAACAGCTCAGTTTTGACAAGAACAAGATAGAATTGTTCTTCCTAAAGATACACATGCTACTATACAAATTTACAAGGAAAGTCAACAAAATCTTTTTTTTAGGACATTACTTTGCAAAACAGTGGGGAAAATGGAGAAAGGCAATATGAACAAACTTGGTTTGCCAAAGTGGAATAGTGTTCTTAATTGAAGATACAAATGCTACTGTAAAAAATTTATATGGCAAAACAAAACAGAAGGAAAAAAACAAAAATCAATATTTTATATATATATATATATATACATTAGAAAGAAACGCATCACACCAAAATGCAAGCCAAACATTCACATGCAAAACCTGTATACATTCAGGCAATGATTTTACCCTTACGAATTATCACCAACCAAACTTTGTTTTATTTTATTTTTTAACAAGAAAACGCAAGGCAAAGGGTACAATATGCTTTCATTCTTCCCAAAAGTTCAAGGCAATGACTATGTTCCTAGTAAGAGTATATATATGTACATGCATGCCAAACTAAAGTTTCAATTAAGTTTCAGCAAACTAAAAGCTAACAAGGTAGCTGACATATATAAAAATATAACTCGGCATATACACAAGGTGAAGAAAAAATTATATAAAGCTTGACTATGTTAAATTACTTTTCTTAACTTTAGAGAGCTATATATAGTTTGTTCACAAAACCAATTGGTTGTTGTGAACTATAACCTCTTAGTATTTATCCAGGATCTTAGTTGATTATTTTCCGATGTGGGGCTATTATTTTCATCACTCCCCCTTCACGTGTGGCGTATTTTGAGCCATCTACGTGAACATAGTATTTTGGATGGAGTGGGGAACGTATGGCAGTTAATCGCATACGTATTTTTTGTATTGGCTCTAATCCTGAGCTCTGATACCACTATTGGCATTTTTTTTAATGAAAATAATAGCCCCACATCGGAAAATAATCAACTAAGATCTTGGATAAATACTAAGAGGTTATAGTTCACAACAACCAATTGGTTTTGTGAACAAACTATATATAGCTCTCTAAAGTTAAGAAAAGTAATTTAATAGTGGTATCAGAGCTTTAAACCATAAGAAACTTGAGAAAGCTTCTGATTTTTCACTTAAAAAATAAATCCACATCATACGAGTGTAATCATCAACAAAAAGAATGAAATATCTCTTGTTATTTAGTGAAAGAGTCCTTGTAGGACCAAAAATATCAACATGTATCAACTCCAAAGGAGCTTTTGCTCGCCATGAAGTTTTCGGAAAAGGAAATCTATGCATTTTGCCAAAAATACAACCTTCACACACCTTATTTTCCTTCATGATGATAGGAAGTCCAATGACCATATTCTTTGATTTCAGCAAATGCAACCCCTTGTTGCTTAAGTGGCCATATCTCAAATGCCATAAATGAGACACATTAGAATTTTCAGATTTGAATGCACAATTCTCATTTAGAGACATAAATAGGCAGAAAATTTTATTTGGAACCATGTCAATATTTGCCACTATTAAATTACTTTTCTTATCAATGATCTTGCAAGAATTCTCATCAAAATTCACCGCATAACCTTTTTGAACAAGTTGTCCAACACTTAAGAGATTTTGATCTAAATTTGGCACGTAAAGCACTTCGTGAATAAATTTCTTACCTTTTTTAGTGTGGACTGCAATGGTCCCCTTTCCTTCAACTTTTTGCGACTTTCCATCTCCAAGCTTTATCTCTGATGAAAAATTTGCATCAAGTTCTACAAAAATGTCTTTGTTGCCGGTCATGTGGTTACTACAACCACTGTCAATATACCAAGCATCTTGTGATTCATTTTCAGCGGATAAACAAGAGTAGAAAACCTGCTCTTCATTTTCTTCACTTGTAAAATTTTCTTTGTCCTTCTCTTTTTTGTTTTGATACCAACAATCTCTTTGGGAATGATTAGGAATTCGACATCTCGTGCATTTGAAGTAACAATTTTCAGAATTATGATTTGATTTATTGCAAATAATGCAATAAGTGGCAGAATTACCTTGCATTTTCTGTTGTTCTCGTCTTTGTTCTCCTTTGCCTTGATAATTTCTTTCGTTGCCCTTTCTTTGATTTTGATTTTGCTTCTGAAATAAGCCCTTCTTTGAGTTGTAATAACTTCGTTTCTTTTCTGAAAAACTGAGATTGGATTGGAATGGTTGCTCCAATGAATTTGCTGATGTTCTATTAATTCTTTGTTCATGAGCTTGAAGTGAACTCATTAACTCATGTGTTGACATCTTGCCAAGGTCCTTTGATTCCTTTATTGCAGCGACGCAATGATCGAACTTCGGAGGAAGGCATCTCAATATCTTCTCTAACACCTTCTTTTCTTGGATGCTATCTCCAAGGCATTGAATTTGATTTACAATTTCAGAGACTCTGGAGAAGAAATCTCTGATATTTTCAGATTCCTTCATTTGCAGGTTGTCAAAATCTCTCCATAAAGATTGAAGTTTAATAGAGATAACTTTGTCATTGCCTCGAAATTCTTTTTGCAAAACTTCCCATGCATCCTTTGCTTTTCTTTTATTGAAAATTCTTGGATAGATAGATTTACTCACTCCTTGTTTGATATACCGAAGTGCAATGGCATCTTTCTTTTGATTTTCCTTGTATAACTTCTCTTGTGCTGCTGTCCATCTTGTGGAATCTTCATCTGCAGGTGGCTCCGGATAATCTTTTTCGATGACATCCCATAAATCATGAGAGATGAAGAAGTCCCATAAATCATGAGAGATGAAGAAGTCCATCATCTCACTGCTCCAATAATCATAATGCTCGCCTTCGAATATTGGCACTTCACTTGGAGAGTACTTGAACATTGTAGGGACTACTGCCATTGTTTTTTTGAGTGTCTGATTAATGTTGTTGATATGGCTCTGATAAAATTACAAATTAACTTTTAACAGACTACAAGGTGACTAGGGTGTGTGGGATCTCAGCGGCAATATATATATATATATATATATATATATATATATATATATATATATTTCTATAAATAATATTTTTTTGGACCTAAAAGCAGTATGGTTTACACAAGAAAGAGAAGAGAATTCGTCAAACTCAGGCTCGCTTGAGTTGGATGTTGTTGGCGGAGGCTGAGGTGCGGGTGGCTTGGATGGTGATGGTCAAATGCTCACAGTTTACAGACAAAACAAAGAAAAAAAGGACAAATATATATATATATATATATATCAGATCTTTACCTCGCTTAGATCTGCAGCGAACTGAAATCGCAAGGAGAAAATGTTTAATGGAGAGAACGAATGGGTTAGTAATTTATGAAGAGGTTAAGTTTGTAATGAAGAATATCAATGGGAAGTGGCATAAAAAATGGTTGGCGTGGGCTAATGGAGCAAATTTTTAGGGGATAACAGTGAAGCCGTGAAGGAATTGGTCATACGGCATTACTTGAATTATGAAGTTCAAATTTCAAAACAAAGCAAGTACGTTTCTTTTATGCATGTTTTAAAAAAAATGTCAATTTGAAAATGGACCAAACGCATGTGAATGAAGAGCCTTTGATTGGAAGGGAGTGGGATGAAATGGTGTCAAAACTAACTTAGCAAGAAAAAAACTAAAATAAATGGGTATCATACTAAAATAAAAGGACAAGTTTTGCAGACCCAAAATCACTAGAAAAATATGTAGGGTCTGAATAGGGACACGTCAAACTCAAATAGCTCTATTTCATAAATGAACTGTGCAAGCGTTTTCACAATTTCAGCACAAACCGAACACCGAAACTGACAAATAAATATACTATGGTAATCAACTCGACGGGACGGACACAACGATATATAGTTTGTATTGTCAGGATGCTCCGTTCAAAAATGCGTTACGGACACCTTTAAACAAAGAATTCGGGTAGGAAAACGGAGGCCAAAATGTCCGATTTATGCGAAATGAATTTCTCCGTCAAATTCAAGACAATGAATAGAGTACTTTTCATGTTTGTCCGAACTAGTTTTGGAAAGATTTTTAAAATCTCTAAAATTTGAACTGTTATGCGCAGCTTTACACTGAAAATTGCACGATCGACAATTCATTCAAATTTTCGGATGAAATTTTTACTGTTTGCTATTTTAATTAGACGCGTACCAAATAAAAATTTCCATCATTAAATCCAAATTTGAATTCCAACACAAATATTGATTTACAATAGCAATTTTACTTGTTGAAAATCACGGGATGTTACAGTCTTTAAATCATCAATCATTAGCGAACATTGCACAAAAAATGAAAACCGAACTTATATAAAATATAAGGGGATAAACTGGGTGAGTTAAACTCATCTTGATTTGTTCGTCACTAACAGTATGTTTTAATTAAATTAAACTGATGTTTAATTTAATTAGAAACTCCAGTAGCTACCAACTCTGTCCGAACCAGTTTCATCTATCGTTCTCATCGATACGGGTCTAGCGCCACTTGTTTTATCCAATACCATTGTTGTATGATACGGCTATAAATTTACTACGTTATTTTCCTATTTAAGTAATAATGTTAATATCTAAAAAATAATTAATTTGACTAGGCGTTTTTATGATAATTAAATTATGCGCGTTAATGATCTACTTAGGCACATTTAAACATTTTTAATGTATGTCTACTATTGGGCTAGGCGAAAATAGTTATGATCAGGAACACTTAACTTTTCTTTTAACGGGGTACTGTATACTTCTTTTATGGTTTGTACATGTATCGTTATTCCCCTGTATCATTTTCATGGACACGTCAAAACATATTGATTATTTACCTTTTTATATAGGGCATGTAAGAAAAATATCTTGGGTGTATTTTCTAATTTACTAAGCCATGATAAATTGTTATTATTATCCAAAATATTTAAATATATAAAGCTGGCCATACTTTATTTAGCATGAGCCTAAATGAACCATAACCCGCGTCGCATACTCTACAATATCACCTTCTCCAAACCATTAGCAACTGTAACACCCCGCATTTTTTCAAAATAATAAAATATAAATAAGTTAATTAAATATTCAGAACTAAGTAAAACAGACTGCGCCATTACGTCTTTCTCAAAATTCTGGTCAAGATAGACATCTGGTTTGCGTAAAACGAATAAAGTATGAAGAAGTTATGAGCGTTAGAAGTTTGTATACATATAAGGAGCTTACATGTATATATATTAATAAAGTTTATCTAGAAATTTCGAAAATAGGTTTAAAATCAAAATTCACGAGCGGGAAAAGTAGGAGGGAAAGTAGACTGTTGAGGGTTGACTTATGGGTCGACCCACCAACATGGGGGTCGACCCACCACAAAAGGGGTCAACCCCGGGGTCGACCCACTGCGGATATGTAGCTTTCTATGCGATGTGGATGGCACAAATGCTTTTTATTGGAATCTAAGGGACCTGGTTTCTCCGATACACCTATAAATAAGTCTCCAGAGCTAACCCTAAACCTCACAATTCTAAGGCTACGCTGAAGCACTGCCATTATTCTCTCTCTCTCTCTTCAAATCTATTCAAAAAATTAGATTATTAATAAGAGGATTTTAAATTCAAGATCTGGAGGAGATAATTGATGTTAATAAAAGATTATTCAGAATCATAAAATCAAGGTAAACTTCTAGATCCAATCTATTCAAATTCTTCCTCTTTCTTTACCTTCTTTTCTAATGAAAATAACCAATCCATGGTCGTTAGGTCTTGAATCTGATTAAGGGAAAATCCACGGATGCTAAAACTGGATCAGATCTAGAATTGGGAAAGCGTACGAAGTGAGTGGATTTAAGCTAGAGCATTTTAGATAATAATATGTTATCGTTTAGCATTCCCCTTTTTATTAATTGTGAAATTGCCAGATTAATTATAAGTTACTATTATAACAATTTGAAATGTTAATATGAATAATTCATATGTTGAATCAGTTAGAGTATTGGAACGATTACATGTCGAAAAACAAACTTGTTAGAATATGGGCAATGACTACTGTTGTTATAATTATATGATTCACTTGTGGCATATTATTGAGTAAATGACAGGTTAACCTGTTAGATATGAACAATTACCCGATTAGAAATTTACATGAAATAGGAATAACTGTTAAAGAACAAACATGCCTAGATTCACAGTAATTCAGTGCTGTAACACTCTTAGACACGAGGTTAGACTGCACTTGTGATAGAAGTCTGCCCGGAACCGCCCGGCATATCCAGCATTCACAAGTGGTAAATCTAATGTGGGGGTCTAAGTGCATAATTAAAACATGCAATGGTACTAAGACACGAGGTTAAGACAACTTGTGGTAGAAGTCTACTCGGACCCTCCCGGTAAATCCAGCATCCACAAGTGTAGGCTTAATGTGAGAGGTCTAGTGCATATATATATATATATATATATATATATAACAAGATATGAATGAATGGTAATGATGGTAAATAAATGTATAACTCATAAAATAAGAAAGGAAGGGATTTAATGGATTGAGTTAGTGCGATGCGAAGGAAAAGTGATGTATTTCCCTAAATGACCTATTTTTTAGAATGTGGTTGCAAGTAAGCCACAATAAATAAATTAAGAAAAAGGAAATATATTACTTGCCACCACGGATTTAGGTGGGAATACGTTATGAAAATAAATCACTGATTCCTTCTATAAATCAAACTATAAAGTGCATGGAGTGTTTTCGTCAATAAAATAAGGAACATATATATTACAGTGAATGAAGAATAATGGGTTACAACAGAAAATGACTTAGAATAAAAGGGGAATGATAATAACCTATTATGAATAAATAACATTAACGATAATGTTGTATAATAGGTAGACTTGTCCTAGGGACAAGTGAAGATTATAACTTAGGTTATAATAAACTAATAAGGAAATGAGATAACTGGTGAAATGAGATAAGGGAAACTAAATTGTAAATTAAGTAAACGGGGACAACCTGAAACCAGTTGAGAAAAGGGGGAAAATATATGAAATATAAGAAGTTGTACTTAATTATAAATTAAGTAATCTATAAACTTGGAAGTCTGAAACCCGCCGATAAGAATAACATGTTTAGACTTGTCCTAAGGACAAGAGGAAATTATAACATAGGTTACAATAAACGGGTAGAGAAACTTATCAATGGACCTTAGTTAAGAGAACTATGTTAATAAGTAAACAACGATAAGCTATAGTAACGACGTAAAATGGAATTATGAAAGAATGAGGGAAAATTATGAAATAAGTTATATTTAATCTTAAATAATGACTGACATATTAAACATAAAACATATGAATTGGGATATACTTAATTACATATTAAGTAGAACATTTTATTAAACTAATGAAATCAAACAAGAATAAAAAGGGATTATGGATTACAGACCTTGGACCATAATCTAGAGAATAACATGTTGTGGGCTTATTAATAAACTTAAATGGGTTTAGTTATATAACTGAAATTAATAAGAAAGAGGAACTTGGTAACTTGATTAATAATTCAATATGAATAGGAATAATTAAGGTAAATGGAAACCTGATGAGGTAAGGCAAGTGGTAAAAGAATGTTTAGACATAGGGACTAATAACACATTAAAGTGAGGCGCTTGGACCAGTCCGTAAGTTTGAGAGTGAATAACCCAACGGGGTAGATCATCATGGTGTCATAAGGAACGAGGGGAGTGCACGATCATCCGACTATTCTGGTGGGTCCAAAGGACTGGAAGGGGAAGCCCGCGCTTCCTGAGATACATAAAGGTGCTCCTAGTAGTCCTTTGTGTGGTGGCAGATGTTTAGGCTGTGCTCATAGAGGTTGGGTCTGCGCATAACTACTAGATGGGTGGGCCTTGACCGTAAATGTAGCTTTGCAATCAGAATGCTGTAACGTGGTGACATTAGGGTGATTCGGCGGTTGCCTCAAAGAGGAGGCGAAGGGTCATGTAATGTCCCGTATTTTTATGATGTAATAACTAATTTATTTAATTATTTAAATAGTGATTTAGGGATTTAAATGGTTATTTAATTAAATAGAATTTAATATTTAATTGATATTAATAATCAAATAATACATTTAATTTCTGAAATAGTCAGAAAGAGTAGAATTCACAATATTGTGTGAATTGGATTATTTAAAATATATATATTTCTGTTTAGAGTCGAATTATATTAATGAATATATTATATAAACGACAGTTGAATGTATAATTATATTACAATTATAATCGAGCTCGAAATGGCGTGGCAGTTCGCTACTTGGCGATTCGAACTTTAAATGGATATACCGAATCCGTTTTAAATCGGATTTCTATGAAACAAGAAATGTTCGGAGCTGGTGAAGTATATTTTCTAATGGAAGAGAAAAATCAGGATTTCATCATGTAGATTTTGATTTATGTCCAAACCAAATTTTAGAAAAGTCGCAATGGAATTTCTTTATAATTTATAACGATTTATTTATATTTTAAAAAGGATTTAAATATAAATTGAATATCGATATAACTGGGAACTTTGGAATATCGAGTTATGAATCCCGATATGGTGCTGTCTGACTTTCTAGTGTGAATATATACGATAACATTTATTTTTAAATATTTAATTTAGTTATTTTTAAATATATTTATATTTAAAATGAGTTTATTTAGAGCTTTAAAAATAGCCAGTTTTGCAAATGAACTCCATTTTCAACAAAACTAATTTTGTTGGATTTGGAATATTAAATTATTATTAGATTCCAATTTTCATGATTTTTGGAGTCAGTATATGGCCGTACGGGATTTTAATGTGAAATATAGTCAATAATCTGACTTTAAAAATATGATGTGTGAGCAAACAGAGTCGGAATTCGACGAAACAACTTTCATTAGGTTCGTAATGTCAAATTGTAGTTACATGTCAATTTCCATGGTTTTTGGAAACTGTGTGTAATCACATGGATTTTTAGAAGACAAAAATAGATATAAAATGATATAAATAAAGTATCTAACAAATATCTAAAAATATCTAACCTAAATATCTTAATCCTAAACACTATAAATATCCACCCTAACACTTTCTAAAATCCTAAACTTTTCTTCCATAGTCCAAATAATCCGCCGCTACTACTCTTCCCTTTTTCCAGAAAACGTGAGTTCTCAAATCAATGGGAAATCAAAACAAAACCATATAAAAGTCTATAAATCATTTTATATATACATTTGCATTCATGAAAAAATCCTCTACGATCTGGTATGATTTTCATTGAGTTCGAACGCGAGTTATTCGCTGCTGTTTTTGGAGTCGTAAGCCAGAGTTACGGGTTTCGGGAGATTTAGCACTCGACTTGCAAAAACCAGTGTGATAATTGAATTCATTGTGAGATTTAGATCTTGCGTTCAACGATTTGGGGTGTTTGGTGGAGTTTCAGTTCGGTGGCATTACTGTAGTTGCGCGAGGATGCCGAAGTCGCTTTTCAGTAGGGAGGCGCGGGTTGGGAACTATGTGGTGGAGGAGAAGAAGGGTTTGAAGAGGAGTATGATGATGGCCTTGGCTTGGAGTTTAGGGGTTTGTCGAAGGATCGGTGGAGCTTCAAAGCTTAGGTAATGGGAAATGAGAAGGAGCAGTGGCTCCAGCTTTGCCATTGTGGAAGAAAGGGGTCATACGGGTTGGGCTTGAGTATATTGGGCTGAGTTAAAAATGGCAAGGTCCATTTGAAATTTAAAAGGGCTTAGTTTTAATTTTACTTAAATTTAAATTTGTATTAACTTAGAAAAAGTGTAATTATCTCACACGATATCAGAATCAGACGAAACAAGATCCGTTAGGATGGATCGTATGGATGAGGGCTGCAACATGTAACTGACTGGGAGTGAATTGGAGCTCATTACAATTTATAATGAAATAAATTTCATGTCTGAATAAACTGACGCAAATCGTTATTTAATGATTAACGCGCAATGTGAGTAAATCTCACTAACTCTGTACAATTTATATTTTTATAAATATAATCTGGTATTGATAAATGATGATTGATTGTTGTGTGTTGATTGTTTGGTTGAATTGCTGATGCATTGGTTGAAATTATAGATAACGATATATATATATATATATATAAATCGTTAATCAAATATTGATTATGTTTATCAGAATATTTCATATTGAAATGAAATCGATGTTATTTATATTGTTTAACATCTGTGATGCTGGGAAACAAGTTAGAGGGATCCAACTGGATTCCTCAATATTTATAATACTGTTTGTTTTCATATATTGTGATATATAATCTGTGATTGATTATGATGACACTGGTCTGGTTAATTGGTATTTTTAATACTATATGAAATACTGTAATGTAAAAGGAAAATTTCAAAGTGAATATTGAAAATGAAATATTTATATATGAAATAAATAGGATATTATAAAAGGTAATATTAGGAAAACAAATATTGGAAAATATAATTATAAAAGGTAATATTTGGAAAACAAATATTGGAAAATATAATTATAAAAGGAAATATTTATTTGAAAAAAAATTAGAATTATTAGTTAGAAAGAAAATAGAATTATATAAAAGGATTTATATAAAGTGAATAGAATTATGTAAAAGGATTTGTATAGAATAAATATGTATTGAAAAGGGGAATATTTTTATGAAATAAATAGGATATTGAAAAGGAAATATTTGGAAAATGAATAGAGTTTTATAAAAAGAGAATTTTACATTAGGAAGGTTTAGACCCGTGCTTCGCACACGGGTGTAACATGATATTGATTTAAAGTAAATATTTTGCAAATAAAATATTATAAAGGAATTTTGGGTTTGAATTAGGAATTTAAATGGAATTACTGAAATTAGAACTGATTGGAAATTAGTTGAATTGAGTGACTGTCTGGGTATTGATCTGATGTTGGTTTCGACCTTCGGGGTTAATACGTAGGTGGTTGTTCTCTTAGTAGTTTACAGTTAGAGACTGATAGGGATGATATTGATGCGTGAATCAGAAATGGAAACGTTTTCCAAAGTTAATAACGTATATTTTCTAAAATTAGAAAATAAGGATTTGATGAATATATGGAAACAAGGAATGGGGAAATGAATAGATGTTGATTGATGATTGATCGATAGAATTTCCATTTGGAAATAATATCATTGTTTGCACACATGTTTTCCTTTAATAGTTAAATCACCGACTATCGAAGATTTTGACCATTTCCGTTGTCAATACGGAGAGATCGGAATCAGATATATTATCTGAAAACCACTCCTTATCTGAAAAGCACTCCTTATGGCATTAGCATTGTGAATCAAATATGATGAAGATAATTGAAGACGGAGTTATGCAAGGGCTGTCCTGTTTACAGAATAGTGCCTTCGGATCGTCCACTCCTAGGACAACATGAATGGACAAACGTCTGACAGAGTATATCTGGCAGATCGCGTAAGTTGATCGTTTCAAATGTATTTACGTTGGTGGAAGAGGAATTCGTTTCTCTTAGCCTATACTGGTGGTATTTTTGGGGAAATCAATTTGTGATTTGACGGTATGACGATGTGGCATTCAAAGTAAATGAAGGAGTAATCTGTTAAAAGATACGTTATGACCTCAAGCCTCATAAACTGGGAAATGACATAAATCAGGCATGCATAATGGCTAAGTGGGCCGCACACAATTAGGGTATGTTGTCACCATCTAGAGAATATTCATATTTGTTACTTCTTTCGCTTCTGTATCTCCCGGGAATGGTTATGTTGGTATACTAACCGCAAGGTGATAATATATTCGGAACATTAAAGCGAAATGAATGGCCGGTCATGTGTGGCCGAGTTGCAAGATGTTCATGTTGAACTCCAGTGTATCGCTTCTAGAGTACACTGATCGGAAGGTGGTTCCATACCTTGTCATAGTTGGAATCCATTACCCAATAAGAGCATGTGGTTTTGATTGTATATTATATATGTAGAACGTGAGATGAAAGCATTCTACTAGATTGCTATCTACTTGATTAAGACATTATTATAATATCAGAAGAGATTTGATACAAAGAATATTTTGGTTTGTCGTAAGGTAAAAACCTTCCTTGTTTATGTGCGGATCGGTCTTACAATTATCCTTTGTTTCAAAAGGATTTTGAAAAGTTAAACAAATGAATTGAGTTTACTCACACCAATCACATGACTGACCTAGAGTTTCTTTTGTTTTGATTTCCCTAAACTCTTGGGTGCCCAATTTTGTATGGGCAGTCAAGTAGTCGGGATTTTACAAATACGTGAAGAGCTAGAGCATGAGGCTTCAGGATCATATAGCTATTGTCATTTCTATTGTGTTGTAAGTGTTATACTTTAATAATGGTACTGTATACACGTACTGATTTTATTTCAAAGATATGTTATCTATTATACGTTGTTCGTTCCGCTGTGAGATTCGTGTTTACTCTGATGTTGTATGTTCTTTTTCTTCTCATATTCTAAGTTTCTATCTTATCTATTCTCACCCTCTAATTTCTTTCATGGACTATTCGGTATTTTCGATGCTTGAATAGTCGACATTGGGATTTATGTCGAGTACTCAAGGTCGTGAAAACCCGGGTCATTACAGGTCATGACCAACAAGGATAGTAGATCGTCAGATACCAATCATCGCCAGCCAGTGGGATGCGAAAAGACTAGAGCTAAAACCAATAGACCATTCACCTTTAACTATCGGGGTACCATGGTTGACTGAAGACGCCAAATGGATGTCTAGTTTTTTTTTCTTTAGGGGAAGTGTAATGACCCGAAAATCCGGTCCAATTTGAGCTGACCAAATAACACAAGTCCAACCCCAAATTGCACTGGAAATTCAAGAAATTAATAGAAAGAAGATAGAGGGTGAGGATAGATAAGATAGAACTACTAGAATAGAAGAAGAAGAAGAACATCATCATCAGAGGAAACACGAATCTCACAGCGGAACGAATAAAATATAACATAACTTTTGAAATACAAACAGTATATGTATACAATAACATTTCAGAGTACAACACTTACAACAACAGCGGAAATAATACTAGCTATAGAATCTTGATGCCTCCTGCTCCAAGCTCTCCAAGTGTATTAGTAAAATCCTGAACTACTTGACTGCCCGTACAAATTTAGGCACCCAAGAGTTTAGGTAGAACAAAACAAAGTAAACTCCGGGTCAGTCATGGGACTGGTATGAGTAAAACAGTTTAAAACAATTTGAGCAAGTAAACGATATCTCATAAGACCACGCCGTATAACGAAACGGATTTTTCCTGTAACACCCCACGCCCGCTATGGTCACTCTCTAAGGGAATGCCATAACATCGGTGGAGTATTTTGAGTGAATATAGAACAGAGTAATTACAGCAAGACAGATATAAGTAATACTTGAAAATTTAAAACATCATTTCAATTGCAGCGGAAAATAAAACATGTCTGGTTACATCACAAAACCATAATAGAAGTCAAGTACAAATATCCATCCTGCTAAATAAAAATACATAATCCCAATACATGAACTGATAGCCATAAAAGAAAAGGGTAAGCTGAGCTCTACATCTAGGGTCCAAGCTCCAAGAGAGTAATAAAAGCAGCCTGATCAAAGCCCACTCGTGCTGGGCCCACTCTGAGAACCTGAGGGTTGGGAAAAAAAGATAAAAACAACGGGGTCAGACATAAGTCTGAGCGAGTCCTATAACTTTAACAATACAATCATTAAAGTAACCAGAGAAGACATAAACTTGACATAAGGTAATGTCTGGGGATGAATGGCTACACTAAGCAGCTTGGTAGACTAAGATAACTGTAAAGACGCATTTACCCACCCAAGGATAATTACTACACTGCACCACACCAGTCATTCCTACTTAAAGGTTGATCCCTCCCAAGGACTTAGAAAATTTACCCAGTAGTTTCGTGTACCCCTAGCTGACTACATAGGTGCCGTCTGCCCCTATCTCCACTAGGTGTACCACCACTCCTAAGCGATCGGCTCCCTACCGTAGATACCCGTGCCGGCCCCACAGTGGGGTGTATCACTCCCCCAAAGTGGCAACCCGATATAATTAACGGTGCACGGCTTATATCTACACGATGCAACAACGTCTTACCTACCAGCCCGGGTCCACACACGCATATGAAACCCGTTGGACTTGCGTTGCCACCGCTAACCCGTTTTGGCCTCTTATAGTCAAGCCCAGTACGCGTGTCCCGTCCTCGACATGGGTCGAGCCCAATAAGATACATATGGGTTACTGGTTGAAATGGGCCCCCACAAGCTACCCACCTAAGCTTGTCCCTTTTTCTAGTGCATCCCACTTAACCCTTTAATCATGTTTAATTACATGTTTCCACTTTGGTTAAGTATTCTAATCGTATTTTCTATTGCCACCCAAGGCAACCACTAGATTTCCACATGCCACCCAAGGCACCCACTTAACCCCTCATGTCCCACTACATGCTAATATGGTTAAGTGTTTCTTAATTAATTAATTAAGATCATGACCTCATAAAGACCTCCCACATTAAACCGTCTTTTATGACTGCTGGATATGACGGTTGGTTCCGGGCAGACTTCTGTCATCAAAAGGGTCTAACCTCGTGTCTTTACTTTAATCACGTATTTAATTTATGACTAAGACCTCTCACATTGGGCCAATCATTTGTAGCCGCTGGATGGCCGGTCGGTTCCGGGCAGACTTCCGCTACAAAAGGGTCCAACCTCGTGTCTTAGTTGATTAATTACACCTAATTAATCACCCCCATAATTAATTATCCCTAATTAATTGCACATTTTTCATAACATGGGTAGACCTAACTTAATAGGTAAATTCCCATGGGGTAGACCTAACTCAATAGGTAAATTCCCACTTATGTTAATTTTTTTTTTTTATGGTATGCTTAATCATACCCAATCATACTTTTATTAACATATTTATTAACCCCATCGTTCCCCACGTAAATCGTTCTCCTTTCATGACATAATAAAGGGAAGATCCATCACAAATATCATGGGCTTAACCAAATCTTAGCATATAACTTTGTCATGGGTTAAGAGGATGTCAACTTGCATATATGAGCATATATTAACCCAACTACATTTAACCCAAACTTGCATATTATCATACACATGACTTGCATAACATGTTGAACTTGCATATAAGCATTCTCATAACTTGCATAACATGTTAAACATGCATTTAAGCATACACATAACTTGCATAAGCATTCTCATACTTGCATAAGCATGCATAACTTGCATATCATGTTAAACTTGCATTTAAGCATACACATAACTTGCATAAGCATTCTCATACTTGCATAAGCATGCATAACTTGCATATCATGTTAAACTTGCATTTAAGCATATACATAACTTGCATATGAACTTGCATAACAACCTACACATAACTTTCATAACATCATACACATAACTTGCATATGAACTTGCATAACTCACTTGTTAAATATGCATAAACCCACTTATTAAACATGCATAAACCCACTTGTTAAACATGCATAAACCAACTTATTAAACATGCATAAACCCACTTATTAAATATGCATAAACATAGGAAAACATAGAGTAGCATATCATTACAAATGATTCAAACTCACTAATCCGCATTCAAGACCATAAGTCTCATTACACCTAATCTACTTACTTTAGCAATTGATGTTAAAGTGATAGAAACTCACCAAAACCAAGATTAGCAAACTTATGAAGTAGAACTAGTTGCTAAATATGAAGAAGATGATGATTAGAGGTTGATTAGCTTGCAACTTCCTTCATAAATTAGTGGAGGCTCCTTCTAAGTTTTAATTTGGCGGCATGTAGCCCTCAATTCTATTTTTAGTATGGATTAGGGTAGGTTTAGGGTGTATTTATAGATTAGGTGAGTGTTTTAGGCCCTTAGATTAACCCTAGATTAGATTAGGACCCTTAGATTTCGGAAATCTCTAGAACAAAGCCCAAGACTAACCCAAAAACCAGATCTGGTGCACCCAGATCAACAGGGCCGACACCCTATGTCGACACCCCTGTCGACAGGGCTGTCGACACCCCTGTCGACAGGGCTGTCGACACCCCTGTCGACATGCCTGTCGACACGGGGCTAGGCGGGAACTTTCCCGCCCTTTCCGCTTTTGGCTCCAAACTTGTTTTAGAACTGAATTTTAAATCTGTTTTTAACTTTGAATTTTCTGAAAACTTCTTTGGGCCATAACCGGGTCATACGGACTCCGATTCTCGAAAACTCGGACTCTATTTCGCGTATTTTTCCGAGACGAACGCAATGACGCAGCCCGTTTCCCCCAATTCTCACATCTGAGATTATTTATTCTGTAATTAGTGAATTTTAGTATTAACTAAAATTCGGGGTGTTACATTCTCCCCTCCTTAAAGGATTTCGTCCCCGAAATCTCTAAGCTAAGGAGAATGCATATCCTACCATCCAAACAACCATCTACTCAATCCATCAAACACGGGCATCCATTGTCCTTAAAACAATTTCTAATGATGTATGAGCATATGCAAAAAGTGTGTGTATATGTTCCCTATCTAATGTATGAACATATGCAAACCATGATAGTGCCATGCATCCATTATGTATGCGAGAGAACCCTATCGACACATACAATATCTACATGAGTGCACAATCATTCACCAAAATGCATCATCCATATGATAACACAATCATTATACATCCATAAATATAGCTTCCTACACACAATTTTATGCAATATGCAATATGAAGTGATTGAGCCGATCTAGTGCCTAGAGTGTGTGTATATGCATCCACGAGCAACCACTAGCAAACACTTGCATCCACTTGCATCCATCAACCATAACATGTCTCAAACACATGTTTCAACCATAGGTTTACCCTATCTAAAGGTCAAAGGTACAAATGAGAGGACATACTAAAGATAAGATAAGTACTAGACAAACGATAAAGGAGAAGTTAAAAGACATACCCTCAAAAAGCAACGGGTACAATGAACGCATCTTCGCTTCCGTTTCCCAAGTTGCGTTGCTCTCGTCTTCTCCCCATTGTACTTTGACTAGTTGAACCTCTCGATTCCTCAATTTCCTAGTCTCTGACCCAAGGATGCGGGTAGGAGCTCGTCGAATAGTCGCATCACGCTCTACTTCCACTTCTTTAAGCAAGCTCAGCTCTACCACCTCTGCCGTCTCGTGTAAGCACTTCCTCAAATGCAACACATGGAATACATCATGTACCCCACTAAGTCTGTCGGGCAACTCCACTCTATATGCCATCCGTCCAATCCTTTCCTTAATGGGAAATGGCCCTACGAACCTTGGTGCTAACTTCCCAACAGATCCAAAGCGAACCACATTTCGTAACGGAGACACTTTGACAAAGACCATGTCCCCAACTTCAAACTCAAGATCCGTCCTTCTCTTGTCCGCATAAGATTTTTGCCTATCCTGCGCTGCTTTCATCCTTCTTCGAATCAAGTCAATCTTCTCAGAAGTCTCCCTAATCATATCAGGCCCTAGCAAGATCTTATCCATAGATTCCCACCAACATGTAGGTGATCGACAAGGCCTTCCATAGAGAGCTTCGAAAGGAGCCATACCAATACTGGACTGAAAGCTGTTATTATATGCGAACTCCACCAATGGAAGATGCTCTTCCCATGTACCTCCAAAATCTAAGATACAAAGTCTCAAAAGGTCTTCTAGAACACGATTCACCCTCTCAGTCTGGTCGTCCGTCTGAGGATGATATGCGGTGCTCAGACACAATTGAGTCCCCACTGCTTCTTGCAAACTTCTCCAGAACTCGCTAGTGAAGATAGGATCTCGATCACTCACTATGCTAGAGGGTACCCCATGCAATCGAACTATCTCTCGAAGATATACAGAAGCTAGCCATGGAGCAGTCCTCTTGCTCTTCACAGGTATGAAATGGGGGATTTTAGTAAGTCTGTCTACCACAACCCAAATTCCCGTATTACCCTTTCTTGATCTGGGTAACCCGTCAATAAAATCCATCGAGACGCTATCCCACTTCCATTGCGGAACTTCCAATGGGTGAAGCAACCCACCAGGTTTCTTTTGCTCTGCCTTCACTTGTTGGCACACCAAGCATCGAGCGACATACTCGGCCACATCTTTCTTCATACCGGCCCAGAAGAAAACCCTCTTCATGTCTTGGTACATCTTGTCCCCACCGGGATGAATGGTCATCCTAGAACGGTGTGCATCATCAAGAATAACCTTCCTCAAACCCTCGTCTTGCGGTACACAAAGTCTACCGTCTCTACGCAAGCACCCCTTATCGTCTAGGGTGTACCTACTCAAATGGCTGGACGACTCCCCCCTTATGAGCTTCTCCACCAACTCAATCAACTGTGGGTCGTCCCTCTGTGCTTCTCCAATCCGCCCCAGAAGAGTAGGTCTGACCTCCAAGGATGCTAGCAAACCGGGTACATAATCAATGGAAGGTCTGAAATCAAACATCGAGATAAATTCCAAGCTTCGTTGTTCCACGAACAATGGAATCAAGGACAACCTCTTTCTGCTCAAGGCGTCCTCCACCACGTTACCCTTGCCAGGGGTATATGCTATCTCGAAATCATAGGATGCTAAGAACTCCATCCACCTTTGTTGCCTCAAATTCAAATCCTTATGAGAAAACAAGTACTTCAATGATTTGTGGTCAGTGAACAATTCGAATCTCTCACCAAGAAGATAATGGCGCCATATCTTAAGCGCAAAAACGATAGCGGCCAACTCTAAATCATGGGTAGGGTAATTTTTCTCATGCACTCTCAACTGCCTTCCACCATAGGCTATTACCCTTCCCTCTTGCATTAAGACTGCGCCTAGTCCTGTCCCACAAGCGTCAGTATAGACAACAAAAGGCTTGCTCCCATCTGGCAACACTAAAACTGGAGCAGTGGTTAAAGCTCTCTTTAACCGCCGAAACGCATCATCACAATCTACGTCCCATGTGAAAACAAGATTCTTCTTCGTTAAGCGGGTTAATGGGGCTGATATCTTCGCGAAGTCTTTAATAAACTTCCAATAATAACCCGCCAACCCCAAGAAACTTCTTACTTCGGTAGCATTCTTCGGAACCTTCCAATCCTGAATTGATACTACCTTCGCGGGATCCACAGCTATCCCTTCCTTGGAGACCACGTGCCCCAAGAAACGCACCTCCTTCCTCCAGAAGTGACAATTAGAGAATTCAGCCTTAAGGCTATGTAACACCTCACGCCCGCTATGGTCACTCTCTAAGGGAATGCCATAGCATCGGTGGAGTATTTTAGTGAATATAGAACAGAAAAATTACAACAAGACAGATATAAAGAGTACTTGAAATTTTAAAACATCATCTCATAACAGCGGAAGTAAACATGTCTGGTTACATCATAAAACCAAAATAAAAGTCAAGTACAATATCCATCAAAATAAAGAAGTACATAATCCCACTCTCTCATACAATAGCCAGGACAAAAGAAAAGATAACTGGGTAACTGGAGCTTTACATCTATCCAAGCTCCTAAAGACTGGAACAGCAATCCGATCAAGCTCCACTACTGCTAGGATCCACCGTAGGACCTGAGGGTTGGAAAAAAAAGATAAAAACAACGGGGTCAGACATAAGTCTGAGCGAGTCCTATAACTTTAACAATACAATCATTAAAGTAACCAGAGAAGACATAAACTTGACCTACGGTAATGTCTGGGGATGAATGGCTACACTAAGCAGCTTGGTAGACTTAGGATAAACTAAGATAACTGTAAAGACGCATCTACCCACCCAAGGATAATTACTACACTGCACCACACCAGTCATTTCTACTTAAAGGTTGATCCCTCCTAAGGACTTAGAAAATTTCCCCAGTAGTTTCGTGTACCCCTAGCCCACTACATAGGTGCCGTCTGCCCCTATCTCACTAGGTGTACTTAGTAATTTTACCGAGTAGTTTCGTGTACCCCTACATAGGTGTCGTCTGCCCTATCTTTATTAGGTGTACCCACTACTCCCAAGCGATCGGCTCCCTATCGTAGATACCCGTGCTGGTCCCACAATGGGGTGTATCATTCCCCAAAGTGGCCACCTGATAATATCAACGGTGCACGGCTTTATATCTACACGATGCAACAACGACTTACCAACCAGCCCGGGTCCACACACGCATATGAAACCCGTTGATCCTGCGTTGCCACCGCTAACCCGTTTTGGCCTCTTATAGTCAAGCCCAATATGCGTGTCCCGTCACCCGACTAGAGTCGAGCCCACAAAGATACGTTTGGGATATTGGTTGAAATGGGCCCCCACAAGCTACCCACCTAAGCTTGTCACTTATCTAGTGTATCCCACTTAACCCTTTAATCATGTTTAATTACATGTTTCCACTTGGTTAAGTATTCTATTCGTATTTTCTATTGCCACCCAAGGCAACCCACTAGATTTCCACATGCCACCCAAGGCACCCACTTAACCCCTCATGTACCTCTACATGCTAATATGGTTAAGTGTTTCTTAATTAATTAATTAAGATCATGACCTCATAAAGACCTCTCACATTAGACCATCTTTTATGACTGCTGGATATGCCGGTTGGTTCCGGGCAGACTTCTGTCATAAAAAGGGTCTAATCTCGTGTCTTTACTTTAATCACGTATTTAATTTATGACTAAGACCTCTCACATTGGGCCTATCATTTGTAGCCGCTGGATGGCCGGTCGGTTCCGGGCAGACTTCCGCTACAAAAGGGTCCAACCTCGTGTCTTAGTTGATTAATTACACCTAATTAATCACCCCCATATTAATTATCCCTAATTAATATCAAGTTTTTCATAACATGGGTAGACCTAACTCAATAGGTAAATTCCCATGGGGTAGACCTAACTCAATAGGTAAATTCCCACTTATGTTAATTTATTTTCTTATGGTATGCTAAATCATACCCAATCATACTTTTATTAACATATTTATTAACCCCATCGTTCCCCACGTAAATCGTTCTCATTTCATGACATAATAAAAGGGAAGATCCATCACAAATATCATGGGTTTAACCAAATCTTAGCATATAACTTTGTCATGGGTTAAGAGGATGTCAACTTGCATATATGAGCATATATTAACCCAACTACATTTAACCCAAACTTGCATATTGTCATACACATATCTTGCATAACATGTTGAACTTGCATATAAGCATTCTCATAACTTGCATAACATGTTAAACATGTATTTAAGCATACACATAACTTGCATAAGCATTCACATTCTTGCATAAGCATTCACATACTTGCATAAGCATGCATAACTTGCGTATCATGTTAAACTTGCATTTAAGCATATACATAACTTGCATAAGCATCCACATACATGCATAAGCATGCATAACTTGCATATCATGTTAAACTTGCATTTAAGCATATACATAACTTGCATATGAACTTGCATAACAACCTACACATAACTTACATAACATCATACACATAACTTGCATATGAACTTGCATAACTCACTTGTTAAACATGCATAAACCCACTTATTAGATATGCATAAACCCACTTATTAAACATGCATAAACCCACTTATTAGATATGCATAAACCCACTTATTAAACATGCATAAACCCACTTATTAAACATGCATAAACCCACTTGTTAAACATGCATAAACATAGGAAAACATAGAGTAGCATATCATTACAAATGATTCAAACTCACTAATCCGCATTTAAGACCATAAGTCTCATTACACCCAATCTACTTACTTTAGCAATTGATGTTAAAGTGATAGAAACTCACCAAAACCAAGATTAGCAAACTTATGAAGTAGAACTAGTTGCTAAATATGAAGAAGATGATGATTAGAGGTTGATTAGCTTGCAACTTCCTTCATAAATTAGTGGAGGCTCCCTCTAAGATTTAATTTGGCGGCATGAGGCCATCATTTCTAATTTTAGTATGGATTAGGGTAGGTTTAGGGTGTATTTATAGATTAGGTGAGTGTTTTAGGCCCTTAGATTAACCCTAAATTAGATTAGGACCCTTAGATTTCGGCACCTTCCACAAACCAGCCCTAAGACCAAGCCCAAACCCCAAACTGGTGCACCCAACCACAGAACTCTCTAGAAACTGTGCAGGTTTCTTGGCTCGGCACGGGCGCACTTCCCAAGTGCGCCAGTGTATCTTTGTACTGGCGCACTTCATAAGTGCGCCAGTGCATTTTTGTTCTGGCGCACTTCACAAGTGCGCCAGTGCATTTCTGGCCTGTTTCTGGTTTTTCTGCCTAACTTCGTTCGTCCATATCTCTTTCATACGGTACCCGTTTTACGCAAACTCGGACTCTATCTCGCGTATTTTTCCGAGACGAACCAATGACGCAGCCCGTTTCCCCTAATTCCCACATCTGGGATTAGTTATTCTTTAATTTGTGAATTTTAACATTAACCGAAATTCGGGGTGTTACATTCTCCCCTCCTTAAAGGATTTCGTCCCCGAAATCTCTAAGCTAAGGAGAATGCATATCCTACCATCCAAACAACCATCTACTCAATCCATCAAACACGGGCATCCATTGTCCTTAAAACAGTTTCTAATGATGTATGAGCATATGCAAAAAGTGTGTGTATATGTTCCCTATCTAATGTATGATCATATGCAAACCATGATAGTGCCATGCATCCATTATGTATGCGAGAGAACCCTATCGACACATACAATATCTACATGAGTGCACAATCATTCACCAAAATGCATCATCCATATGATAACACAATCATTATACATCCATAAATATAGCTTCCTACACACAATTTTATGCAATATGCAATATGAAGTGATTGAGCCGATCTAGTGCCTAGAGTGTGTGTACATGCATCCACGAGCAACCACTAGCAACCACTTGCATCCACTTGCATCCATCAACCATAACATGTCTCAAACACATGTTTCAACCATAGGTTTACCCTATCTAAAGGTCAAAGGTACATACTAAAGATAAGATGAGTACTAGACAAACGATAAAGGAGAAGTTAAAAGACATACCCTCAAAAAGGAACAGGTACAATGAACGCATCTTCGTTTCCGTTTCCCAAGTTGCGTTGCTCTCGTCTTCTCCCCATTGTACTTTGACTAGTTGAACCTCTCGATTCCTCAATTTCCTAGTCTCTGACCCTAGGATGCGGGTAGGAGCTCGTCGAATCGTTGCATCACGCTCTACTTCCACTTCTTTAAGCAAGCTCGGCTCTACCACCTATGCGGTCTCATGTAAGCACTTCCTCAAATGGGACACATGGAATACATCATGTACACCACTAAGTCTGTCGGGCAACTCCACTCTATACGCCATCCGTCCAATCCTTTCCTTAATAGGAAATGGCCCTACGAATCTTGGTGCTAACTTCCCTACAGATCCAAAGCGAACCACATTTCGTAACGGAGACACTTTGACAAAGACCATGTCCCCAACTTCAAACTCAAGATCCGTCCTTCTCTTGTCCGCATAAGATTTTTGCCTATCCTGCGCTGCTTTCATCCTTCTTCAAATCAAGTCAATCTTCTCAGAAGTCTTCCTAACCATATCAGGCCCAAGCAAGATCTTATCCGTAGATTCCCACCAACACGTAGGTGATCGACAAGGCCTTCCATAGAGAGCTTCGAAAGGAGCCATACCAATACTGGACTGAAAGCTGTTGTTATATGCGAACTCCACCAATGGAAGATGCTCTTCCCATGTACCTCCAAAATCTAAGATACAAAGCCTCAAAAGGTCTTCTAGAACACGATTCACCCTCTCAGTCTGGCCGTCCGTCTGAGGATGATATGCGGTGCTCAGACACAATTGAGTCCCCACTGCTTCTTGCAAACTTCTCCAGAACTCACTAGTGAAGATAGGGTCTCGATCACTCACTATGCTAGAGGGTACCCCATGCAATCGAACTATCTCTCGAAGATATACTGAAGCTAGCCATGGAGCGGTCCTCTTGCTCTTCACAGGTATGAAATGGGCGCTCTTAGTAAGTCTGTCTACCACCACCCAAATTCCCGTATTACCCTTTCTCGATCTGGGTAACCCGTCAATAAAATCCATCGAGACACTGTCCCACTTCCATTGCGGAACTTCCAATGGGTGAAGCAACCCACCTGGTTTCCTTTGCTCCGCCTTCACTTGCTGGCACACCAAGCATCGAGCGACATACTCGGCCACATCTTTCTTCGTACCGGCCCAGAAGAAAACCCTCTTCATGTCTTGGTACATCTTGTCCCCACCGGGATGAATGGTCATCCTAGAACGGTGTGCATCATCAAGAATAACCTTCCTCAAACCCTCGTCTTGCGGTACACACAGTCTACCGTCTCTACGCAAGCACCCCTATCGTCTAGGGTGTACCTACTCAAATGGCTGGACGACTCCCCCCTTATGAGCTTCTCCACCAACTCAACCAACTGTGGGTCGTCCCTCTGTGCTTCTCCAATCCGCCCTAAAAGAGTAGGTCTAACCTCCAAGGAAGCTAGCAAACCGGGTACATAATCAATGGAAGGTCTGAAATCAAACATCGAGATAAATTCCAAGCTTCGTTGTTCCACAAACAATGGACTCAAGGACAACCTCTTTCTGCTCAAGGCGTCCGCCACCACGTTACCCTTGCCAGGGGTATACGCTATCTCGAAATCATAGGATGCTAAGAACTCCATCCACCTTTGTTGTCTCAAATTCAAATCCTTCTGAGAAAACAAATACTTCAATGATTTGTGGTCAGTGAACAATTCGAATCTCTCACCAAGAAGATAATGGCGCCAAATCTTAAGCGCAAAAACAATAGCGGCCAACTCTAAATCATGGGTAGGGTAATTTTTCTCATGCACTCTCAATTGCCTTCCACCATAGGCTATCACCCTTCCCTCTTGCATTAAGACTGCGCCTAGTCCTGTCCCACAAGCATCGGTATAGACAACAAATGGCTTGCTCCCATCTGGCAACACTAAAACTGGAGCAGTGGTTAAAGCTCTCTTTAACCGTCGGAACGCATCATCACAATCTACGTCCCATGTGAAAACAAGATTCTTCTTCGTTAAGCGGGTTAATGGGGCTGATATCTTCGAGAAGTCTTTAATAAACTTCCTATAGTAACCCGCCAACCCCAAGAAACTTCTTACTTCGGTAGCATTCTTCGGAACCTTCCAATCCTGAATTGATACTACCTTCGCGGGATCCACAGCTATCCCTTCCTTGGAGACCACATGCCCCAAGAACCGCACCTCCTTCCTCCAGAAGTGACATTTAGAGAATTTAGCCTTAAGGCTATGTGCTCGAAGAGTCTTCAATACCTCCCCAAGATGTAGGGCATGCTCTTCTTCACTCTTAGAAAATACTAAGATATCATCCACAAAGACCACCACGAATTTATTAAGGAACTCCCTGAACACCCTACTCATCAAATCAACAAAGTATGCAGGGGCGTTCGTCAACCCAAATGGCATCACCCGCCACTCATAGAAACCATCCGGAGTCCTAAAGGCAGTCTTGTCTATGCTATCCTCAGCCACCCTCAATTGATGAAACCCCGTGGCTAAGTCCAACTGAGAAAATACTGAAGCGCCAACCAACTGATCGAAAAGATCATCAATCCTCGGCAATGGGTGTCTATTCTTCTTTGTGAGCTTGTTGAGTTCTCTATAGTCTACACAAAGTCTGAGGGACCCATCCGCCTTTGTAGCAAATACTACTGGAGCACCCCACTCCGATATACTTCGTCTTATGAACCCCTTCTCAAGCAACTCCCCTACTTGCTTATGGAGTTCCCTCCTCTCACGAGGAGCCATGTGGCGCACTGGTAAAGATACAGGTTTAGCATTATCCACCAGATATATTCGGAAGTCAATCTCCCGCTTCGGAGGTAAGCCCTTCACCTCCTCAAACACATCCGGATATTCCCGGACCACTTTAACAGATTGTAAACTCTCGACCGAAGCGTCAAGCGATTCAAGATAACTTAGCATAACAGAATCCATGGGATTACAAGAAATCTCGAGAGTGTTACCCAAGCGGGTCATGAGCCTAACAACTCTCCTTTCGCAATCAAGAACGGCACCATTACTGGATAACCAGTCCATGCCCAAAATCAACCCATAGCCCGTGAAGCCCAACACAAAAGCATCACATCTAAACTCAATGCTAAGTATAGAAATCTTCAAACCCAAACATATCATGGACAAATAAGTGGAGCCCCCAATTGGGTTTGAAACAACCAAGGGATCATCTACCAGACTGGTGTCTAAGTGCAGTGACTCAACTAATGATGATGAGATAAACGAATGTGATGCGCCTGAATCAAACAATGTACGGACAGGATGATCAAATAGAAAAACCAGACTTTCAACGGAAATAGTTCTACCTCTCTCCTGAATCGGTGGGACTGCGAGAGCCTGTACTTGCCCCCTAGCCTGACCTGGTGCCATAAGAGCTTGCACCTGTCCTCCTGAGGTAGACCCCGTCCTTTGCCCCTTCTTAGGGCAATCCTTCACTAAATGCCCTGCTTCGCCACAGTGGAAGCAGCCAGTCTTCTTCTTCTTGCGACAATCCTTGCTTAGGTGGCCAGGTGTCCCACAATTGAAACACTTCTTCTTCTTGCTCTTGACACCGTTGCCTTTCCCACCTTTATTTTGCTGTTGTTGCTGAGGTCTCTTTTGATCTCCCTTCTTCTCGGGTGCCCTATTAGCATTGGGACCCTTCTCTTCTTCATGCATGAGTGCCATGTCAACTAGCTTCTCAAAGGTGGCCCCCATAGGGATATGAGTCATAGCCAACCCATGCATCGGTTCATTCAAGCCTTTCACGAACCTCAAAGCCTTCTTCTCCGGTGTATTCACCATGTCTAGGCCAAACCTTGCCAATTGATTAAACTTGTTGACATATTCCTTCACTGAGAGATTTCCTTGCTTTAGAGTCAAGAATCTTTCCATATACAAGTTTTCCTCCGCCCTTGAGAGAAACTTTGCCACAAATCTTTGCCTAAAATCCGCCCAAGAGTCAACGGGGCGTTCTCCATTAGTGACCTCCCACCAGAATGAGGCCTCTCCCTTCATTAACCAAGCAGCTAACTTGACTCTCTTCCCTTCTTCCATCTCAAAGATATCTATCAACTCTTCCACCTCCTTAAGCCAATCTCTAGCCTCCACAAAAGTTTCAGATCCTTGAAAAGGTTTCCCTCCCATAGCTTTAAATTCCTTGCAAGTCTTAGCAAAAGTATCCGTGCGAGGAGGAGGGGGAGGAGGAAGATCGGGTGCTACGGTTGGTGGAGGAACATTTGCTGGACCCGCAGTGGTGGCCCTAGCCTCCATCAATCTCCTATACCATACTGGTACCGTCACACCCTCCGGAAAGTTAAGATCCTCAGCCATGCTGAAACGAAAAAGGAAAGATTCAAAACGGAGAATTCGAAGGATATAGATATGGCTATTGGGGATTATGCTTTTCTTTCAAAAACTTTTCTCTTAAAAGACATGTCTTTGAAAATATTTCTTCCAAAAATGTTTTAGAAAAATAGCTTTCTAAAAATTTTATCTGTTCCGGTAACCTTTGCTCTGATACCACGTGTAACACCCCACGCACGCTATGGTCACTCTCTAAGGGAATGCCATAGCATCGGTGGAGTATTTTAGTGAATACAGAACAGAAAAATTACAACAAGACAGATATAAACAGTACTTGAAATTTTAAAACATCATCTCATAACAGCGGAAGTAAACATGTCTGGTTACATCATAAAACCAAAATAAAAGTCAAGTACAATATCCATCAAAATAAAGAAGTACATAATCCCACTCTCTCATACAATAGCCAGGACAAAAGAAAAGATAACTGGGTAACTGGAGCTTTACATCTATCCAAGCTCCTAAAGACTGGAACAGCAATCCGATCAAGCTCCACTACTGCTAGGATCCACCGTAGGACCTGAGGATTGGGAAAAAAGATAAAAACAACGGGGTCAGACATAAGTCTGAGCGAGTCCTATAACTTTAACAATACAATCATTAAAGTAACCAGAGAAGACATAAACTTGACCTACGGTAATGTCTGGGGATGAATGGCTACACTAAGCAGCTTGGTAGACTTAGGATAAACTAAGATAACTGTAAAGACGCATCTACCCACCCAAGGATAATTACTACACTGCACCACACCAGTCATTTCTACTTAAAGGTTGATCCCTCCTAAGGACTTAGAAAATTTCCCCAGTAGTTTCGTGTACCCCTAGCCCACTACATAGGTGCCGTCTGCCCCTATCTCACTAGGTGTACTTAGTAATTTTACCCAGTAGTTTCGTGTACCCCTACATAGGTGCCGTCTGCCCTATCTTTATTAGGTGTACCCACTACTCCCAAGCGATCGGCTCCCTACCGTAGATACCCGTGCTGGTCCCACAATGGGGTGTATCATTCCCCAAAGTGGCCACCTGATAATATCAACGGTGCACGGCTTTATATCTACACGATGCAACAACGACTTACCAACTAGCCCGGGTCCACACACGCATATGAAACCCGTTGATCCTGCGTTGCCACCGCTAACCCGTTTTGGCCTCTTATAGTCAAGCCCAATATGCGTGTCCCGTCACCCGACTAGAGTCGAGCCCACAAAGATACGTTTGGGATATTGGTTAAAATGGGCCCCCACAAGCTACCCACCTAAGCTTGTCACTTATCTAGTGTATCCCACTTAACCCTTTAATCATGTTTAATTACATGTTTCCACTTGGTTAAGTATTCTATTCGTATTTTCTATTGCCACCCAAGGCAACCCACTAGATTTCCACATGCCACCCAAGGCACCCACTTAACCCCTCATGTCCCTCTACATGCTAATATGGTTAAGTGTTTCTTAATTAATTAATTAAGATCATGACCTCATAAAGACCTCTCACATTAGACCATCTTTTATGACTGCTGGATATGCCGGTTGGTTCCGGGCAGACTTCTGTCATAAAAAGGGTCTAACCTCGTGTCTTTACTTTAATCACGTATTTAATTTATGACTAAGACCTCTCACATTGGGCCTATCATTTGTAGCCGCTGGATGGCCGGTCGGTTCCGGGCAGACTTCCGCTACAAAAGGGTCCAACCTCGTGTCTTAGTTGATTAATTACACCTAATTAATCACCCCCATATTAATTATCCCTAATTAATATCAAGTTTTTCATAACATGGGTAGACCTAACTCAATAGGTAAATTCCCATGGGGTAGACCTAACTCAATAGGTAAATTCCCACTTATGTTAATTTATTTTCTTATGGTATGCTTAATCATACCCAATCATACTTTTATTAACATATTTATTAACCCCATCGTTCCCCACGTAAATCGTTCTCATTTCATGACATAATAAAAGGGAAGATCCATCACAAATATCATGGGTTTAACCAAATCTTACCATATAACTTTGTCATGGGTTAAGAGGATGTCAACTTGCATATATGAGCATATATTAACCCAACTACATTTAACCCAAACTTGCATATTGTCATACACATATCTTGCATAACATGTTGAACTTGCATATAAGCATTCTCATAACTTGCATAACATGTTAAACATGAATTTAAGCATACACATAACTTGCATAAGCATTCACATTCTTGCATAAGCATTCACATACTTGCATAAGCATGCATAACTTGCGTATCATGTTAAACTTGCATTTAAGCATATACATAACTTGCATAAGCATCCACATACTTGCATAAGCATGCATAACTTGCATATCATGTTAAACTTGCATTTAAGCATATACATAACTTGCATATGAACTTGCATAACAACCTACACATAACTTACATAACATCATACACATAACTTGCATATGAACTTGCATAACTCACTTGTTAAACATGCATAAACCCACTTATTAGATATGCATAAACCCACTTATTAAACATGCATAAACCCACTTATTAGATATGCATAAACCCACTTATTAAACATGCATAAACCCACTTATTAAACATGCATAAACCCACTTGTTAAACATGCATAAACATAGGAAAACATAGAGTAGCATATCATTACAAATGATTCAAACTCACTAATCCGCATTTAAGACCATAAGTCTCATTACACCCAATCTACTTACTTTAGCAATTGATGTTAAAGTGATAGAAACTCACCAAAACCAAGATTAGCAAACTTATGAAGTAGAACTAGTTGCTAAATATGAAGAAGATGATGATTAGAGGTTGATTAGCTTGCAACTTCCTTCATAAATTAGTGGAGGCTCCCTCTAAGATTTAATTTGGCGGCATGAGGCCATCATTTCTATTTTTAGTATGGATTAGGGTAGGTTTAGGGTGTATTTATAGATTAGGTGAGTGTTTTAGGCCCTTAGATTAACCCTAAATTAGATTAGGACCCTTAGATTTCGGCACCTTCCAGAAACCAGCCCTAAGACCAAGCCCAAACCCCAAACTGGTGCACCCAACCACAGAACTCTCTAGAAACTGTGCAGGTTTCTTGGCTCGGCACGGGCGCACTTCCCAAGTGCGCCAGTGTATCTTTGTACTGGCGCACTTCATAAGTGCGCCAGTGCATTTTTGTTCTGGCGCACTTCACAAGTGCGCCAGTGCATTTCTGGCCTGTTTCTGGTTTTTCTGCCTAACTTCGTTCGTCCATATCTCTTTCATACGGTACCCGTTTTACGCAAACTCGGACTCTATTTCACGTATTTTTCCGAGACGAACGCAATGACGCAGCCCGTTTCCCCTAATTCCCACATCTGGATTAGTTATTCTTTAATTTGTGAATTTTAACATTAACCGAAATTCGGGGTGTTACAGGCTATGTGCTCGAAGAGTCTTCAATACCTCCCCAAGATGTAGGGCATGCTCTTCTTCACTCTTAGAAAATACTAAGATATCATCCACAAAGACCACCACGAATTTATTAAGGAACTCCCTGAACACCCTACTCATCAAATCAACAAAGTATGCAGGGGCGTTCGTCAACCCAAATGGCCTCACCAGCCACTCATAGAAACCATCCGGAGTCCTAAAGGCAGTCTTGTCTATGCTATCCTCAGTCACCCTCAACTGATGAAACCCCGTGGCTAAGTCCAATTGAGAAAATACTGAAGCGCCAACCAACTGATCGAAAAGATCATCAATCCTCGGCAATGGGTGTCTATTCTTCTTTGTGAGCTTGTTGAGTTCTCTATAGTCTACACAAAGTCTGAGGGACCCATCCGCCTTCGTAGCAAAAACTACTGGAGCACCCCACTCCGATATACTTCGTCTTATGAACCCCTTCTCAAGCAACTCCCCTACTTGCTTATGGAGTTCCCTCCTCTCACGAGGAGCCATGTGGCGCACTGGTAAAGATACAGGTTTAGCATTATCCACCAGATATATTCGGAAGTCAATCTCCCGCTTCGGAGGTAAGCCCTTCACCTCCTCAAACACATCCGAGTATTCCCGGACCACACTAACAGATTGCAAACTCTCGACCGAAGCGTCAAGCGATTCAAGATAACTTAGCATAACAGAATCCATGGGATTACAAGAAATCTCGAGAGTGTTACCCAAACGGGTCATGAGCCTAACAACTCTCCTTTCGCAATCAAGAACGGCACCATTACTGGATAACCAGTCCATGCCCAAAATCAACCCATAGCCCGTGAAGCCCAAAACAAAAGCATCACATCTAAACTCAATGCTAAGTATAGAAACCTTCAAACCCAAACATATCATGGACAAATAAGTGGAGCCCCCAATTGGGTTTGAAACAACCAAGGGATCATCTACCAGACTGGTGTCTAAGTGCAGTGACTCAACTAATGATGATGAGATAAACGAATGCGATGCGCCTGAATCAAACAATGTACGGACAGGATGATCAAATAGAAAAACCAGACTTTCAACGGAGATAGTTCTACCTCTTTCCTGAATCGGTGGAACCGCGAGAGCCTGTACTTGCCCCCTAGCCTGACTCGGTGCCATAAGAGCTTGCACCTGTCCTCCTGAGGTAGATCCCGTCCTTTGCCCCTTCTTAGGGCAATCCTTCACTAGATGCCCCGCTTCGCCACAGTGGAAGCAGCCAGTCTTCTTCTTCTTGCGACAATCCTTGCTTAGATGGCCAGGTGTCTCACAATTGAAACACTTCTTCTTGCCCTTGCCACCGTTGCCTTTCCCACCTTTGTTTTGCTGTTGTTGCTGAGGTTTCTTTTGATCTCCCTTCTTCTCAGGTGCCTTATTAGCATTGGGACCCTTCTCTTCTTCATGCATGAGTGCCATGTCAACTAGCTTCTCAAAGGTGTCCCCCATAGGGATATGAGTCATAGCCAAACCATGCATCGGTTCATTCAAGCCTTTCACGAACCTCAAAGCCTTCTTCTCCGGTGTATTCACCATGTCTAGGCCAAACCTTGCCAATTGATTAAACTTGTTGACATATTCCTTCACTAAGAGATTTCCTTGCTTTAGAGTCAAGAATCTTTCCATATACAAGTTTTCCTCCGCCCTTGAGAGAAACTTTGCCACAAATCTTTGCCTAAAATCCGCCCAAGAGTCAACGGGGCGTTCCCCATTAGTGACCTCCCACCAGAATGAGGCCTCTCCCTTCATTAACCAAGCAGCTAACTTGACTTTCTTTCCTTCTTCCATCTCAAAGATATCTATCAACTCTTCCACCTCCTTAAGCCAATCTCTAGCCTCCACAAAAGTTTCAGATCCTTGAAAAGGCTTCCCTCCCATAGCTTTGAATTCCTTGCAAGTCTTAGCAAAAGTATCCGTGCGAGGAGGAGGGGGAGGAGGAAGATCGGGTGCTACGGTTGATGGAGGAACATTTGCTGGACCCGCAGTGGTGGCCCTAGCCTCCATCAATCTCCTATACCATACTGGTATCGTCACACCCTCCGGAAAGTTAAGATCCTCAGCCATGCTGAAACGAAAAAGGAAAGATTCAAAACGGAGAATTCGAAGGATAAAGATATGGCTATTGGGGATTATGCTTTTCTTTCAAAAAATTTTCTCTTAAAAGACATGTTTTTGAAAATATCTCTTCCAAAAATGTTCTTAGAAAAATAGTTTTCTAAAAATTTTATCTGTTCCGGTAACCTTTGCTCTGATACCACGTGTAACACCCCACGCCCGCTATGGTCACTCTCTAAGGGAATGCCATAACATCGGTGGAGTATTTTGAGTGAATATAGAACAGAGTAATTACAGTAAGACAGATATAAGTAATACTTGAAAATTTAAAACATCATTTCAATTGCAGCGGAAAATAAAACATGTCTGGTTACATCACAAAACCATAATAGAAGTAAAGTACAAATATCCATCCTGCTAAATAAAAATACATAATCCCAATACATGAACTGATAGCCATAAAAGAAAAGGGTAATCTGAGCTCTACATCTAGGGTCCAAGCTCCAAGAGAGTAATAAAAGCAGCCTGATCAAAGCCCACTCGTGCTGGGCCCACTCTGAGAACCTGAGGGTTGGGAAAAAAAGATAAAAACAACGGGGTCAGACATAAGTCTGAGCGAGTCCTATAACTTTAACAATACAATCATTAAAGTAACCAGAGAAGACATAAACTTGACATACGGTAATGTCTGGGGATGAATGGCTACACTAAGCAGCTTGGTAGACTAAGATAACTGTAAAGACGCATTTACCCACCCAAGGATAATTACTACACTGCACCACACCAGTCATTCCTACTTAAAGGTTGATCCCTCCCAAGGACTTAGAAAATTTACCCAGTAGTTTCATGTACCCCTAGCTGACTACATAGGTGCCGTCTGCCCCTATCTCCACTAGGCGTACCACCACTCCCAAGCGATCGGCTCCTTACCGTAGATACCCGTGCCGGCCCCACAGTGGGGTGTATCACTCCCCCAAAGTGGCAACCCGATATAATTAACGGTGCACGGCTTATATCTACACGATGCAACAACGTCTTACCTACCAGCCCGGGTCCACACACGCATATGAAACCCGTTGGACTTGCGTTGCCACCGCTAACCCGTTTTGGCCTCTTATAGTCAAGCCCAGTACGCGTGTCACGTCCTCGACATGGGTCGAGCCCAATAAGATACATATGGGTTACTGGTTGAAATGGGCCCCCACAAGCTACCCACCTAAGCTTGTCCCTTTTTCTAGTGCATCCCACTTAACCCTTTAATCATGTTTAATTACATGTTTTCACTTTGGTTAAGTATTCTAATCGTATTTTCTATTGCCACCCAAGGCAACCACTAGATTTCCACATGCCACCCAAGGCACCCACTTAACCCCTCATGTCCCACTACATGCTAATATAGTTAAGTGTTTCTTAATTAATTAATTAAGATCATGACCTCATAAAGACCTCCCACATTAGACCGTCTTTTATGACTGCTGGATATGCCGGTTGGTTCCGGGCAGACTTCTGTCATCAAAAGGGTCTAACCTCGTGTCTTTACTTTAATCACGTATTTAATTTATGACTAAGACCTCTCACATTGGGCCAATCATTTGTAGCCGCTGGATGGCCGGTCGGTTCCGGGCAGACTTCCGCTACAAAAGGGTCCAACCTCGTGTCTTAGTTAATTAATTACACCTAATTAATCACCCCCATAATTAATTATCCCTAATTAATTGCACATTTTTCATAACATGGGTAGACCTAACTCAATAGGTAAATTCCCATGGGGTAGACCTAACTCAATAGGTAAATTCCCACTTATGTTAATTTTTTTTTTTTTATGGTATGCTTAATCATACCCAATCATACTTTTATTAACATATTTATTAACCCCATCGTTCCCCACGTAAATCGTTCTCCTTTCATGACATAATAAAGGGAAGATCCATCACAAATATCATGGGCTTAACCAAATCTTAGCATATAACTTTGTCATGGGTTAAGAGGATGTCAACTTGCATATATGAGCATATATTAACCCAACTACATTTAACCCAAACTTGCATATTATCATACACATGACTTGCATAACATGTTGAACTTGCATATAAGCATTCTCATAACTTGCATAACATGTTAAACATGCATTTAAGCATACACATAACTTGCATAAGCATTCTCATACTTGCATAAGCATGCATAACTTGCATATCATGTTAAACTTGCATTTAAGCATACACATAACTTGCATAAGCATTCTCATACTTGCATAAGCATGCATAACTTGCATATCATGTTAAACTTGCATTTAAGCATATACATAACTTGCATATGAACTTGCATAACAACCTACACATAACTTTCATAACATCATACACATAACTTGCATATGAACTTGCATAACTCACTTGTTAAATATGCATAAACCCACTTATTAAACATGCATAAACCCACTTGTTAAACATGCATAAACCAACTTATTAAACATGCATAAACCCACTTATTAAATATGCATAAACATAGGAAAACATAGAG
This sequence comes from Allium sativum, assembly GCA_030737875.1. Lineage (NCBI taxonomy): Eukaryota > Viridiplantae > Streptophyta > Magnoliopsida > Asparagales > Amaryllidaceae > Allium > Allium sativum. The sequence goes on along the minus strand of CM060922.1, from coordinate 312,297,036 downwards.
TAGCATATCATTACAAATGATTCAAACTCACTAATCCGCATTCAAGACCATAAGTCTCATTACACCTAATCTACTTACTTTAGCAATTGATGTTAAAGTGATAGAAACTCACCAAAACCAAGATTAGCAAACTTATGAAGTAGAACTAGTTGCTAAATATGAAGAAGATGATGATTAGAGGTTGATTAGCTTGCAACTTCCTTCATAAATTAGTGGAGGCTCCTTTTAAGTTTTAATTAGGCGGCATGTAGCCCTCAATTCTATTTTTAGTATGGATTAGGGTAGGTTTAGGGTGTATTTATAGATTAGGTGAGTGTTTTAGGCCCTTAGATTAACCCTAGATTAGATTAGGACCCTTAGATTTCGGAAATCTCTAGAACACAGCCCAAGACTAACCCAAAAACCAGATCTGGTGCACCTAGATCAACAGGGCCGACACCCTGTGTCGACACCCCTGTCGACAGGGCTGGCGACACCCCTGTCGACATGCCTGTCGACACCTCTGTCGACATACCTGTCGACACGGGGCTAGGCGGGAACTTTCCCGCCCTTTCCGCTTTTGGCTCCAAACTTATTTTAGAACTGAATTTTAAATCTGTTTTTAACTTTGAATTTTCTGAAAACTTCTTTGGGCCATAACCGGGCCATACGGACTCCGATTCTCGAAAACTCGGACTCTATTTCGCGTATTTTTCCGAGACGAACGCAATGACGCAGCCCGTTTCCCCCAATTCTCACATCTGAGATTATTTATTCTGTAATTAGTGAATTTTAGTATTAACTAAAATTCGGGGTGTTACATTTCCCTTATGAGAATCCAAAATATCTTTATATCAAAAACCTTTTGATATTATAATAATGTCTATCAACCACAATATAATAATCATCTAGCAGAAACGCTTTCATCTCACGTTCTACATATATAGTATACAATCAAAACTGCAAGCACGTATTTGGAAATGGATTTCCAACTATGACAAGGTATGGAACCACCTTCCGATCAGTGTACTCTAGGAACGATACACTGGAGTTCAACAAGAACATCTTGTAACTCAGCCACACATGACCGACCACTCATTTCGCTTGAGTGTATCGAATGTACATCACCAATGGTTGGAATCAGCAACCGTTTCCCGTATATATAGGGGACAACATTGATAGATTAAAGAAGCAAATGAATATTCTCTAGATAGGTGATTATACACCCTACTTCGGTGCGACCGACTTAGCCATGCTGCCTGCCCGATTTTTGTCATTTCCTGGTTGTTGAGGCCAGAGGTTACGATCACTTTCCATTCATTGATAACACGATCACTTTGAATGCCACATTATCAAATCCGTTAATCATTAATTGGTTTACACAAATATTCTGGATGTTATGCGAAGGGAATAAATCTGTTGCAACCATATATTTTATACAGACCAACCCATTCGATCATTGTAAATACTTTGTCAGACATTCGTCCATTTACGTTCGTTTTGGGATTGAACGAAACCGAAGGCACTATTCAGTACATCCATCCTAGGCAATCTCCACCTAGTTCTTATACAACAGCCCTTGCACTTTACTCCGTCTTCAATTTTCTTTGGTATATTCGCAACGCTTATGCCAATACAGAGTGGTTCTTTGGATAAGAATCCAACCGGTCTCTCCATATTAACAACGTTAAAATGGTCAAAACTTTGATAGTCTGTGATTTAACTATCAAATGAAAACATGTCGGTGTTCACACAACGATCTTAATTCCAAATGGAATTATTGATCAAATCATCCAACATATAAATATATATATATATATATATATATATATATTCATATTTCCTTATTTTCTATAATTAGAAAATATACGTTATTAACACTGGAAAACATTTCCATGACTTATTCACGTATCACTATTCTTCCACAACCATCAGTCCCTAACTATAAACTAGTAAGAGAACAATTCTCTAAGTATAAACCCCCAAGGCTGAAACCAACATCAGATGCACACTCAGAAAACCATTCGACTTAACTAATCTCTAGTCAGTTTCTAATATTGTTTTAACTCTATTTGATTAACTCTTATTCGGATAACTAATATTCGATTAACTATATTTGAATAACTCTAGTTCGATTTGACTCTAATCGATTTACTCTAACTGATTAACTTTAACTGGTTAACTCTAACTAAATAACTTATTTGATTCAACTCCTTTTTGATTAACTCCTTTCGAATACTAATATTTGATTTCTTTATTGATTTACAAAGATTTTCCCTTTTAACAACGTTTATCCATTAAAAAAAAGATTTCTTTTTACCAACGTTTATTCATTTATAAAGATTTACTTTTAGTAACGGTTCTTCACTTTAAAAAAAATGTCCTTTTAACAACGTTCCTCCACGTATACAGATTCCCTTTTAATAACGTTTTCCATTTTATAATATCCTATTTGTTTTCTAAACAAACATCCTCCTTTATAATATCCTATGATTTTATAAATGCTTTACTTTCAAATTTATTTCCTTTTATAAAATTGGTTGATTTTATAAAATTCCTTTATTTCAATATACATTGAAATATTCCTTTTTACATCCCAGGGTTTCTTATGATATTTAAAATATCGAATAACAAATGATCAATATCATTATAACACACATAACCCATAACAGATATACATCACATCATATATCACAATATATGAAAACAGTAAAATAAATGTTGAGGAATCCAGTCGGATCCCTCCAACCTGTTCCCCTGCATCATAGATGTTAAACCATACAATTAACATCAACTTCATTTCAGTATGAAATGTTCTGATAAGCAACATCAATATTTAATGGTATATATATATTTATATATATATATATATGTATATATAATTTCAACTAACTGACTAGCAGTTCAATCAACCAATCTACACACAGCAATCAACAGACAATTATCAGTTCTAAGCATACGTTATAAAAATATAACTGTTCAGAGTTGGTCAGTTTTACTCACATTGGACGATCATCGTTAATAATGATAACCATCGCTTGATTTAGACGGACAATTTATTTCGCCATAAATTGTAACGAGCTTCGATTCACTCCCACTTCAATTCCATTATGTAGTGTCCGTCCATACGATCCCACGGTTCTCCTCTGTTTCTTCACCAATAAGCAAACCGACTACACCATCATGTTTCCAACCAGAATCTCCATCAACTCCTCACCATACTCCAACTTTACTGATCCTATTCTTGGCTTCAAGACCATCGACAACAATCTCCAGTAAAACAAACTGCACCAAACAATCTTCATCACAAACTCACCGTCCCCGACACCACTTCGACACCGCATACAACTCCTTACCCTTTACTTCAATCTTTCCGTGAAAATGAACAACTTTACCATTAACTTAAATCCATCCCACTAAACCACGTTTTAAATCATAACGGCCTGCTATTTGACGGCCTGCTCATACTCTTCTTCCACCGTCAAAACTACTCCAGATTTCTCTTTACCATCTCCCAAAATTTACCAAAACACCACCCCTTTTCAGTAACATTCGAACTCCCTTCCTTACCGCAAATCTTCACAAGCCATACATGATCTTCTCCAACCAATCACCAACGTATTATCCCTCGATACTGCTGCCACTCCCCTCCCTTTATTTATTTCACCACCGTATAATCCTTTTCAACACAAAGACTACCACCGATTATCCCTCTTTTCAAAACCGAACCTCACTCCATCATTACTGTGCTCATCCACATCGCACCATTCCTCCTTCATCTGTACGCCCAATCCAAAATCAGTGCCACCAACTCCCTTCACTACTCGGGCTTCTCCTTCACACAGTAAAAGATGCACCAAAAACTGATCGATAGATTTTAATTCGAAATCACCTCAAGACCTTCGTGCAGCTTTTAGAAATCACCACAAACTCATTTACAAAATCGAAAACAACCCACTCATCTTAAATCAACAACAATCCGCAACCCTAGCTGTTGTTTAGAATTGCAACTTCCAGGAAAATGCATCATATTGTCTACTCTTCATGCAGAAGGTCGAGCAAGGTCTAAGGAACTCGAGAGTTCCAGTTTTCACGAATCGTGAAGCCCTGTGCTTCGCTGTATGATTTCCAGCGAGTTCACAATGATGTCGAACTCAGCAAAAATGATATAGAAATGAAGAGGAGATGGATAGAAATGCAAATACATTTATGTTGAGATTTGTATGATTTATTTGGACTTGGAAAGATCACGATTTTGGGTTTGAGAAGGCTATAACCGGCGGCTTCTCTTTTGACCAGAAGAGGAATAAAATTAGGTTTTGAAAACTTGTTAGAGGTATATATATAGGGGTAACTAGACTTAACCATGAAGAAATCATCGATCATTCCTGACCATTCGTTTAAATTTATGGCTGCTGTATCTCTCCTGACCACGAAAACAACTCTTGTCCGCAGAATAAAAGGTAAATGGTAGGAAGAAAATTTATTATTTTATTATCCATTGCTTACACATGAAGCACCACTTTAAAACAAATTCATACGGTCTCTGTTTTTGACAAACTAAGTTAATCCTAGCATAGAAAAATATTCCGGACCTAATGGGACATGTTTCATCGAATTCTGACACCGTTTGCGAAAATCCTTAGAAAATATCGATGAAAAACACCGAGCATAAATTCTTTAAAATTACAGAAAAAATCCTAAAAATATGAGGCCTTGAAGTTTCACTAGACCTCTTCCTAAGGTTTCGTATGAAACTTGTTTCGTTGAATTTCGAGTTCGTTTGACCAGTTAACCATTCAGTTTAGTTTGTTATAAGTTAAAAACATAGTGTACCGTACTATGAAATATTCTGTTCACGTAGGGACTGTTATGGACAGAAACAAAAATACCATTGACATGAGTGATGTCCTCTGGTCCCAAAAATGTAATAATACCGGTAGATGAACTCATATTGTGAAACCCCGAAATGTTGATACAGGGTGCCAAATACTCCAAATAAAAAGTTGCTTATTTAATTAATTAAAAATTACCATAAAATTCTAAAAATTAAATTATCACTATTTCCCAAAAGAACCTTGTCTAAATTCAAACCCAATCTCTAGTTATATCGAATAATCCGTTACGGTCGATAAACGATTTTATAGCGACTATTTTAAAATTTGATTTGGATATATCACAAAATCTACATGACGAAATCCTGATTTTTCTCTTCCACTAGAAAGATATACTCCACCAGCTCCGTACGTTTCTTGTTTCACAGAAATCCGATTTAAAACGAATCATGTACACTCAGTTGAAGTTCGAATCGCCAAATTACGAGCTGCAGTGCCATTTCGAGCTCGATTATAATTATAATATAATTTATATTTCCAACTGGCGTTATTAAATTTATTCGTTAATATATTTCAATATATAAATTGAAATATATTTTAAACTGTCCAATTCACTCGATATCGTGGATTCTGATATTTCCGATTATTCCGGACATCTATTATCCTATTATTTATATAAATTAAATATAAATATTATTTAATTCGAATTATCGATATCGCCAGAACGATATTTAATAATTGAATTAACTAATTATTCTCCTGCCAAATTACGGGTCATTACAGGAAGTCGTTTAGCTGTTGTAGTCTTTACTAGTTGAGGGAGGGGCCGAGGTGGGGCCATAACCACTGTGAAAACAGACCCTAGGAAGATCTGTATATAGAGGCTTTTAAAGACGGGCCTATACAGATATGGAAAAGCTCCCGACCGAGTTCTGTGCTTCTTGTATCTCCCTACCACGGAACTCGGTGAGGACGTGCGGTTAAGGCATCGAGCTACAATTGATGGTACATATGTGGGACAGTCTAAATACATGCATGTCGGCTCTGGATTGTGTATCGTAAACTTGAGGGCATTACTCCAATATGAAACCTGATTTGATCGACGATGGCAGTCAGTAGGCTTACGTAGCGTAGTAATGAAAGATATATGCAGGATGTAACATTGTTACGTTGAGGTCCATATGACTGTGGTCATTTCTATGGCATTACAGTGGAGACCATGCGAGTGGGGTACCATGGGGTGTACCTCAGTATTGAGGGGTAGTTACATATATATATATTATATTATATTAATCCACTGCGAAGTAAATGGGTATGACGCGTGTGTAAGCCTAGAGTGTTGTTAACACAAGTAACCCAATAAATAAGAGAATATGATTGAATGGTATATGTTGGATTATCCAAAGTGTATAATTTAAATCCAGTCACCAGAACTTGTGTTCTGACCCCCCTCATAACATACTCGCAGGTTTGATTTGTGGCAGAGACATTATAGCTTTGGATACTACTTAGGCAGTATTATTAATACGGTAAGGCTATATTTGATTATATTTTATTTTATCTATTCCGCTGTGAGATATTTTCTGAGCTCTAACATATTTTATGTCTCTGTCTTTTCTGCAGGATACCAGAGAGCAACAACTTGAGTTTCGACAGACTGGAATTATGAAAAAAAATCGGTCTGTCGGAATTCATGTTGTTACATCCAGTATCAGAGCTTAGGTTTAGGATTCCTATATAAATAGCGAGTGAACATATTTGTATTTTTAAAAATAAAAATATATTACATATATATATATTTATATACCTAAATCCATAGAGGAACCTACTAAATAGAAAGAGCGTAATATGGTAAGAATTGGAATACTTGTTTTGTGCACTAAAGGAATGAATACAGAAATTTGAGACCCTTAGGTAATTCAGGTGGAAAGTGTACAATGTATTTTGCATGGAAGCAAAATGAATCCCGTATAATTAGTATTTTAGGTTAGTTGGCTTGAAAACCTTATAGATTGGTAAAGGTTAAAAAGATAAAAATGGATTAGGAATATATATAGTTGAGAGAATTGACCTTGGGGAGTGTCTAGGAAAACCTAAAAAAATTTGAAACCCGCTTTGAGTTTAACCCTATTTTAACTTTTAAGAACTTGAAATTATAAAAGTTTTAGGAAAATGGTTTATGGTGTTTTCAAGTTTTAATCTTAAAAATTATAGTTTTAAAATATGTAAAGAAGTACATATTGGGTTTTGAAGTAAAATGGGGTATATTTTGAAAATAGTGATTTCTTGTGAAAACTTTGTCTAAAGTAAAATTCTCTCAGTACAAGTGCATATTATATAGGATGTATAGCTCGCTAGTTTTCTTGCTGTATTTCATAACAAGAATTTTAGTAAAGAAGTTTTGAAGTCTCCATTCTTATGATAATCCTTTTTGATAAGTTATTTTAATAAGATAAGTTCTGTTGGGTGGACAAAAAAAGTGAGTTGTAGAAATTAAGAATAGAGAAAATGTTTGCACCTTGTAGTAAGAAACTGAACTGACCTTATAGGCAAGAACGAGCCGTAAACACGAATAGTTGTTCTTATCTACTCTAGTTTTTTTGATTTGAAAAAAAAATGATTTACATTTTTTTAAGATGACATGTTTTCACGGTTTGGCAAAAAACGTTTTCATGAGGAAAATAAAGTTTTGACACTTTTAATTTTTGGGAGGAAATTTAAATGAAAAAGGACAAACTGTGTTTTAAAAGTATGGAGTAGGCAAGAATTAGTGCCTAGGGAAGACGGGAAAAGTTTTTGAGGCTATGAAGTAAATAGCGAGAATTATCTTGAAATAATAGTAAGTTCCCATAGAATGCGTAAGCATTGAAAAGTCTAGGATGTTGCTTGAAATATTTGTTGGTACACAGCTAGGACTAGTGGTCACCACTAGATAGTAAGAAGGGCAAGTAAGTATTTAGATCTGGTTGCTAATTTTCATGTTAGGGGTAAAAACCGTTACTGCATTTCTAGTGGGATCGTTCTGTTATTTTGTTCTTATTGGGTAGTTAGGGTAACACCTAAACTTGTCGTGGAACTAATAATTTGGACATTTCTGTCTGAGGGAGACATAGTCCCGAGATTCTTAGCTCTTAATAGTAGCTATATAGGGTGTCTGTTCTCTGTTTTAGTTGCAAGACTAGAAGCTTATTTAAATTTAAACTAAGATCAAATAATTAAATAAGCTAAGGAAAGAGAAAAGGTACAACTAAAAAGGAAACCCCAAGTTCAGTAAAGCAACATACATGATAAGTTATGAGAAAAGATGGATAAAGATAAAAATTTCCAAGATAAGATGAAAAAGAAAATCAGTAACAAAAGAAAATTTTCTCATGTGAGTTGTGCTTGGATAGGAAAAATAAGGGAATCTTTATAAATAGTTTCATAAATCCAAGTACGGTTAGAAAAAGGTTGAAAAAGAAAAATGGAAGATGCGAAGTTTTCCATTTTCCACCTTTTTCTAACACAAGAAATCGAATTTAGAAAATTAGATTTTTATGAAATTCGAAAAATAATGTTGATTGGTAGGATTTTGGATGCAACAATTGGATGGACTATGCTCTTACCCAGTAAGAGTATGGGAAAATTTGGATCAAAATGTATTTTGCTTTTCAAAATATTGCATTCATGTAGAACTGCCAGTATATTTAGGATGTGAGCATCATATTTTAAAAGAATTTTTGAAAATTTGCATACACATAGGAGGTACCGCTTAGGCATACATGCATTATTATGTTGAATTTTACTTTTCACAAGTGCACAATGGTTGAAAAAAATTGGATGCACACATGATGGATGTATATTATGCCAGGGGTTATTTGATTTTACCCTTATCAAATTTCAGGGATGAAATTTCCTAAGGGTGGAAGAATGTAACACTCAGCATTTTTTTAAGATAATAAAATATAAGTAAGTTAATTATATATTCAGAATTAAGAAAAACGGACTGCGCCATTGCGTCCATCTCGAAATTCTGGTCAAGATAGACACCTGGTTTGCGTAAAACGGACATCGTATGAAGAAGTTATGAGTGTTATACGTTTGTATACATATAAGGAGCTTATATGTATATATATTAAATAAAGTTTATCCAAAAATTTCGAAAATAAGTTATAAAATCAAAATTCATGAGCGGGAAAAGTAGGAGGGAAAGTAAACCGTTGGGGGTCGACCCATGGGTCGACCCACCCAAAGGGAGGTCGACCCCGGGGTCGACCCACCATGGATCTGGAACTTTCCGTGCGATGTGGATGGTTCTGATGCTTTTTATTTGAATCTAAGGGACCTGGTTTCTCTGATACACCTATAAATAAGTCTCTACATCTGACCCTAAACCTCACAATTCTGAGGCTACGCTGAAGCTCTGCCATTACTCTCTCTCTCCTCAAATCTATTCAGAAAATTTAGATTATTAATAAGAGGATTTTAAATTCAAGATCCAGAGGAGATAATTGAGGTTAATAAAAGATTATTCGAAATCATGAAAAGCAAGGTAAACTTCTAGATCCAATCTATTCAAATTCTTCCTCTTTCTTTCCCTTCTCTTCTAATGAAAATTATATATCCAAGGTCATTAGGTTTTGAATTCGATTAAGGAAAAAATCATGGATGCTAAAACTGGATCAGAGCTAGAATTTGAAAAGTGTACGAGGTGAGTTGATTTAAGCTATAGCATTTTAGATAATATTATGTTATCGTTTAGCATTCCTCTTTTTATTAATTGTGAAATTGCTAGATTAATTTTAAATTACTATTATAACAAGTTTAGATGTTAATATGAGTAATTCATATGTTGAATCATTAGAGTATTGGAATGAATACATGTCGAGAAACAAACTTGTTAGAATATGGGCAATGACTACTATTGTTATAATTATATTATTCACTTGTGGCATATTATTGAGTAAATGACATGTTAACCTGTTAGATTTGTACAATTACCCGATTAAAAATTTACATGAAATAGGAATAATTGTTAAAGAACGAACATGCCTAGATTCACAGTAATTCGACATTGTAACGCTCTTAGACACGAGTTTAGATTACACTTGTGATAGAAGTCTGCCCGGAACCGCCCGACATATCTAGCATTCACAAGTGGTAAATCTAATGTGAGGGGTCTAAGTGCATAATTAAAACATGCAATGGTACTAAGACACGAGATTAAGTCAACTTGTGGTAGAAGTCTGCCCGGACCCACCCAGCAGATCCAACATCCACAAGTGTAGGCTTAATGTGAGAGGTCTAGTGCATATATATATATATATATAACAAGATATGAATAAATGGCAATAATGGTAATTAAATGTCTAACTCAGAAAATAAGATAGGAAGGGATTTAATGGGCTGAGTTAGTGCGATGCGAAGGAAAAGTGATGTACTTCCCTAAATGACCTATTTCTGAGAACGTGGTAGCAAGTAAGCCACAGTAAATAAAGTAAGAAAAAGGAAAGAAATTACTTGCCACCACGGATTTAGATGGGAATACGTTATGAGAATAAATCACTGATTCCTTCTATAAATCAAACTAATAAGATGCATGAAGTGTTTTCCTTAATTAAATAAGGAACATATATATTACAATGAATGAAGAATAATGGGTTACAACAGTAAATGATTTAGAATAAAAGGGGAATCATAATAACCTATTATGAATAAATAACATTAACGAGAATGTTGTATAATAGGTAGACTTGTCCTAGGGACAAGTGAAGATTATAACTTAGGTTAAAATAAATTAATAAGGAAACAGGATAACTGGTGAAATGAGATAAGGGACACTTAATTGTAAATTAAGTGAATGGGGACAACCTGAAACCAATTGAGAAAAAGGGGAAAATATATGAAATATAAGAAGTCGTACTTAATTATAAATTAAGTAATCTGTAAACTTCGAAGCCTGAAACCCGTCGATAAGAATAACATGTCTGGACTTATCCTAGCTACAAGAGGAAATTATAACATAGTTTATAATAAATGGGTAGAGAAACTTACCAACGGACCTTAGTCAAGAGAACTAAGTTAATAAGCAAACAACGATAAGTTGTAGTAACGGTATAAAATGAAATTATGAAAGAATAAGGAAAACTTATGAAATAAGTTATATTTATTCATAAATAATGACTGACATATTAAACATAAAACATGTGAATTGGGATATACTTAATTACATATCAAGTAGAACATGTTATTGAACTGATGAAATCAAACAAGAATAAAGATTATGGATTACAGACCTTGGGCTACAATCTAGAGAATAACATGTAGTGGGCTTGTTAGTAAACTTAAATGGGTTAAGTTATATAACTAAAATTAATAAGCAAGAGGAACTTGGTAACTTGATTAAGAATTCAATATGAATGGGAATAACCAAGTTAAATGGAAACCTGATGAGGTAAGGCAAACGCATAAAAGAATGTTTAGACATAGGTCTAATAACACATTAAAGTGAGGAGCTTGGACCAGTGCGCACGTTTGAGAGTGAATAACCCAGTGTGGTAGATCATCATGGTGTCATAAGGCATGAGGGGAGCGCACGATCATCTGACTATTTTGGCGGCTCAAAAGGAATGGAAGGGGAAGCACATGGCTTCCGGAGATACGTAAAGGTGCTCCTAGTTGTCCTCTGTGTGGTGGCAGATGTTTAGGCTATGCTCGTAGAGGTTGGGTCTGAAGGTAACTATAAGGTGGGGTGGGCATGACTGTAAATATAGCTTTGCAGTCAGAATGCTGTGACGCGGTGACACTAGGGTGATTCGGTAGTTGCCTCAACGAGGAGGCGAAGGGTCATGACCAACAAGGATAGTAGATCATCGGATACCCGTCATTAGCAGCCAGTGGGTTGCAAAAAGACTAGAGCTAAAACCAATAGACCACTCACCTTTCACTATCGGGGTACGATGGTTGAGGGAAGATGCCAAATGGATGTTTAGATTGTTTTCTTTAGGGGCAGTCGTTTAGCTCTTGTAGTCTTTACTAGTTGAGGGAGGGTCCGAGGTGGGGTCATAGCCACCATGAAAACAGACCCTGGATATTTGTATATAGAGGCTTTTAAAGAAGGGCCTGTACAGATATGGAAAAGCTCCCGTCCGAGTTCCGTATTTCTTGTATCGCCCTACCACGGAACTCAGTGTACATTAGAGGATGTGCGATTAAGGCATCGAGCTACAATTGATGATACGTATGTGGGACAATCTAGATACATGCATGTTGGCTCTGAGTGGTGTATCATAGGCTTGAGGGCATTACTCCAGTATGAAACTTTATTCGATCGACGATGGCAGTCCGTACGCTTACGTGGCGTAGTAATGACAGATATATGCGGGACATAACATTGTTAAGTAGAGGTCCGTACGACTGCGTTCATTTCTATGGCATTACGGTGGAGACCGTGCGAGTGGGGTACCATGAGGTGTACCTCAGTATTGAGGGGTTGCTACATATACATACTATAATAGGTTAATCCACTGGGAAGTAAATGGGTATGACTGTGTGGAAGCCTTGAGTGCTGTTAACCCAAGTAACCGAATAAATAAGAAAATATGATTGAACGGTATATGTAGGATTATCCAAAGTGTATAATTTAAATCTAGTCGCCAGAACTTGTGTTCTGACCTACTCCTCATAAGATACTTGTAGGTAAGAATTGTGGCAGAGACATTATAGCTTTGGATACTGATTAGTCAGTATTATTAATACGGTAAGGCAATATTTGATTATAATATATTTTATCCATTCCGTTGTGAGATATTTTCTGAGCATTGACATATTTTATGTCTCTGCATTTTCTGCAGGATACCAGAGCACAACAACTGAAGTTTCGATAGACTGGAATTTTGGAAAAAAACCAGTCTGTCAGAATTCGGGTTATTACAGCAACCCTCTGCTCCTTCTCGCGTTTGTTACTCCCCTACCGCCTCATCACCGTTACGACAGCTCTTGTCTCCTCCTCCCTACTGATTTCACACAACTCCCCTACTTCTCGCGCCATACTCTCTACTCTCCTGAGCCCTAACCCACGTTTTCATGCAATACTCTTTCATCATCACACAGTTACGAGCAATCCGCTCTTCCATGCTACTGACTTCACCTCCATCCTCCATGACTCACGCATGTCACACCTTCCCACTGTTATGTTGCTCACCACTGTAGGTATCACTACACCAAAGCAGTGATTTTATAACACTTATATTTTTCAATTGCTAACAGTTATAAATGGTACAAGGTACCAACAGTTAAAAATGTTGGCATATCCAAAAATATGTTGGTAAAAATAAATATTCCACTTAATAGTCTTTTTAACCTAATGATTCTGGGTCATAACACACATAAGTGTTACAAGAGTTATAATTGCAGGACTATTTGGTATATTTTTAGTGTGGTGCTAAGGGCACCCCAATATGTTCTTCCTAATACCATGACTAAAAAATACTACAAAAATTAGTATTACATTCTTCTTAATACCACATACTTAAAAAATAGGGGCTACCACACTGTTTTACCCAATTTCTATTTCACTCGATATTCGTTCGTCCTCATTTGTCAATAACGGGAGCAAAAACTTTAAGCAACGGTCAAAAAAATGGCAGATCTTTCCTGAGTGTCTTGCGTTTTCGTCTCTCTCTGATTCTTCTCTAATCGTTCTCGTTTTTCTCTTTAAGCCCTCGGCTTTGTTCTCCGCTGCTTCTTGTCTGGTCTCTTGTCTTTGATTGTGGTTGGCCTTTAGCTTCGAATTGGGGATGACCAGTTCTTTTGGTGACTTCGTTCTCAAAGGATCCTTCTTGTGTGGTCGCCCTCCTCTGGAAGCCATCAGCGCTTCCCTGGAAGCGTTGTCCGCTGGTTCTTTTGAACTGGCACTGTCAGGTCGGAAAGATGTGATGATTTTGGTACGAGATCTGAAGGATTTCACCGCCTTCTCTCGTCACCGCTTTGTTTTAGTGGGTACTCTTTTTCTGGAATTGGTGCCATGGTTCTCCAGAACCTTGCCTTTTCTACCGCCGCTGCCTGCTGTTAAGCCATCAATGGTTTCTCTCGGGGTTTTGAAACCTTTTAGTAACAGACCGGCAAAGGAGGATTTGATCACCTCCTTCGCGCCTAGTCTGAGATTTAGAGGCTCCAAGGCGACTTCGGTGGTGTGTGTTCCAGAATTTTTTGTTGGTTCAGTAAACTGTGGGGGTCTGTTTGGTCCGGAATTTGGCGAAGTTTATGATGTGGTGCCACTGTGTGATGTGGAGGTGATTACTACATCGTCAGTGGCCCCTTCGTCATCGCCAATTTCGGAGCAGCCTTGCTTCGTTGCTCCTGATTTAGGCAGGGCTGTGATAGCCTCGAGCTCTCGTTGCCGTCGACGAACTCGCCATCGTCGTCGTCGTCGCAGTTCGCTCATAGTTGAGATGGCTCCCGCTGCGTGTCCATTATTGGCTGATTCTTCAACTACCTCTTCCTTAGCCCCCAGCGTGTCAGAGGAGTTCGTCACCTCTGCTACACGAGCTTCACCAGTCGGCGTGTCAGAGGAGTTCATCACCTCTGCTACATGAGCTTTAACAGACTGCGTGTCAGAGGAGTTCACCACTTCTGATGCTTGCAGTTCTGATGTTGAACTTGGTAACGAGGCCTCGTTACCTCTTGTCCGTAGCTGCCGTGACAGCGATGCGGTTGGTAAAGTTATGTTTTCTTATGTGTCATGTGAGGAGCAGGTCTATTCTCCATTTCTACCTTGCTGCAATCTTTTTATGTGGGATATTTCCTTATTCGATGGTCAGGTACTCTCCTTTCCTCTAGCTACTTTTTCTATGTCCTTTGTTATTGACCAAGCATTGCATTCTTGTGTTTTGTTTGGGGTGTTCGCTTTTGCTTTGAGTCATGTTACTCTTGTTAGTGAGCTCCCTGTCACGGTTCAGCCTGCTCCGGCTGTAGCCGTGACTTGTCACGACTCTTTTGCATGTGAGGTGGGTGCTTGTGCGTTGCCTGGTTCTCTTTTTGGCAGCCTAAGCCGTTTGGTGTTGGACCAGAGCTTCTATAGCTTTATGTGCCCTACCTTTGCCATGGTATGGTTCATAGATGGGGCCTCTCTGATATGCTCTGGTGGTTTTCTGTTTGGTTGGGTGGGCTCCAAGGTTGTTGCGGCTGGTTTTGTTTATAGTAACCGTTGTAGTGCCTTTTTCTGGTCAGTTTATGGCTGGTCCGAGCTTGTCAGCTTAGACTGGTTTTGCTGGGCTTTTGCCTTATGGCTAGGTACCGCGTTATTTTCTACGGAATTTGGCCATGGCTTTGTCGATGGCCACTACGACGCCCCTTCTGTGTCGTTAGTGACGATCTTTTTCTGGTTTGATTCTCTGAGTTGCTTTGTTTGCTTTCGTCGGCTCCTTTCGTCTCCAACAACATGGGATGGGTGGCTTCTCCGCTATAGGCGTATAGTGGACACAGATTTGGTTCACTATACGGGTTACCAGAGAGGTGGCCTCCCATGTTTGTCCGGGCCTAAGGCTTCCCCTTCGTGTCCCTTTGCTAGAATTTTACCCACATCACTGGTCTATCAATCTAATGATAGATCGGCATTGGTAAAATTCAAATAGCAACATGTGTTGTCTCTGATGAGCAACTCCACATTTTTGTCTGATTTTATTTGTCTTGATTTAGCTAGTTTTCCTGCTTATTCTTATTTGTTGGTTTTGTGTTCTTCCCCGCCTTTAACTCTTCCCTCTGGTTCTCCTTCCTCTGTTTCGTCCCCTTCTCCGTTTCTTAGTAAAGCCGAGATAGCAATCATTAATGATCGCCTATCTCGGCTTACTAAGAATTCTTGCCCCTCCCGGTCTTCGGCTTCTGCCTCTAGTCGTTACTCTTCGAGTCTGCAGAGCTCTTTAGGTTTCGCTAGATCTTGTGAGGTGACGTCACATTCGACTACCCTCCCATCGCGCCATAGTCGTCGTGCGGCTCCTCGCACTCCCCGCACCATTCGCACACGCTCTATAGCGGCGTCCGAGAGGATCGTTAGATCTACTCGACATACTCTTTACCGTATTTGAGCCGCCTGTGCCTTCGGCCTCTGGCTCTTGCTTCTTGGGTTTTTTGGGTTCTTGTCATGGCGTGCTTTCTTTTTTGGAACGTTCAGGGTATCGGGAATGAAGCGTCCATAGCTCGTCTCAAACGCATTGTTCGGAACCCTCCATCTGCTTGATTGCGTTGCTGGAGCCTTTAGTGGGACATGATGCAACCTCCTCCTCGGTATTTTCTCTTGGTTTTGGCGGTGCCTTAGCAAACGCGTCCGGAAAGATTTGGATCCTGTGGTCCAAAGGTGTGGTTGTCCACCCTGTCTTCGATTCGGATCAGCTTTTGTCTGTGGCCTATTCTTTGCCTTCCCTATCTTCTTCCTTTCTTTTCTCGGCGGTCTATGCCAAGTGCGATCGGATTGAGAGGCAATCCCTTTGGCCAGACATTCACTCTCTGTCCGATCTGGGGTTTTCTGTATCTGTGCTGGGTGGCGACTTCAATGTCGTCGCCAGCCATGCAGAAAAGCATGGTAGAAACACAGTGAGCCGTTTAGCGGTTGCGGATTTCAACGCTTTCATCGTCTCTTCTGGTCTTTCTGAAGTGCCGTTTGTTGGTTTCACATGGTGTAACAACCAAGAGGGCCCAAACCGGATTCTATCCAGGCTAGATAGAATTTTCGCTTCTGAAGGTTGGTTCAGCCTGCCTTTCTCGTTCTCCATCTATCATCTGCATCATACTTTCTCTGACCATGCTCCGATGTTCCTTAGTTGTTCTCCTCTTTCCATTTCTGGCCCGTCCTCTTTTAGGTTCCAAAGTATGTGGCGTTCCCACCATTCCTTCCTTAGTATAGTAGAGGATTCCTGGCTATCCCCAATGAGAGGTCCCCATTGTGTGGTTTTCTCTCGCAAGCTGAAGCGACTTAAGATCCGTCTCAAGGAGTGGAATCTGCAGGTTTTCAAGAATATTTTCGACCGTGTTAGAGCGGCTGAAGAAATTCTCGTTCTTGCAGAAGCTGCTTTTGATGAGGAGCCCAACGCCACTAACCGTGAGGCTTGGGCTCTGGCACAACTTGCCTTCTCTTCGGAGCTTCGTATCGAACATGACCACTTGCGCCAGAAAGCCAGAATCAAGTGGGTTGTGGAAGGTGATACGAATTCCTAATTTTTTCACTCCACCATTCGGAAGAAGAATGGTCTTCTCTCCATTCGTCAGATCCAGCGCCCTGATCTTACTTGGGCTTCTACCCCGAGTGAAGTCAAAGAGACTATCCTATCCCACTTTCAATCCTTCCTTTCTTGCCCTTCGGTGCCGGCATCCGACCCGTCCCTCCTTGCCTTCATTCCTAGTCTGATCCTTCCGTCGGACAACGCTGACCTAGCTGCACCTCCTTCTTCAGATGAAATACGTGCTTGCGTATTTGCTCTAAGCAAGGACAGTGCTAGTGGGCCATATGGTTTTAACGGAGTGTTTTACAGGAGTGTGTGGCTCATCATTTAGGCGGACTTTTGTCTCGCCATCCAATCCTTCTTTTCTGGTGGAGACCTCCCCGTCGGATGGACCTCCACCAATTTAGCTCTTATCCCTATGTGTGATATTCCTGCTTCTTGTGCGGACTTTCGTCCCATCAGCTTGTGTAACTTCTCAAACAAGGTCATTTCCAAGGTGTTAACTTCTAGGCTAGCACCGTTTCTTGAGCGTCTTATTTCTTCTTCTCAGGCTGGATTTGTCAAAGGACGGCTTATCACTGATAACGTTCTATTAGCCCAGGAGATGATTTCTCAGATTGATAAAAAGGTTCGAGGCTCTAATGTGGTTGTTAAGCTAGATATGGCTAAAGCTTATGATCGCATGTCTTGGTTCTTCTTTATTAAGGTTCTGAGGGCCTTCGGCTTTCCGGAACCCCTGATCGACGTGGTCTGGAGACTAATATCCAACTACTGGTTTTCGTTCTCATTAACGGATCGGCTACAGGGTATTTCAGGTCCGGGAGAGGCCTGCGTCAGGGAGACCCTTTATCCCCCTCCCTTTTCGTCCTTGCTGCTGAGGCTTTCGTTCGTGGACTGCATTCCCTAACGCTAGCCAGGCAGATCCATCGGTTTGGTATCCCGAGGGGCTGCCCTCTGATTTCTTCCTTATCTTTCGCTGACGACATCATCATTTTCACGAATGGTTCTCGTCGCTCTATTCGGCGCCTGATTGATCTTATTAGGCAGTATGAGAGTTGCTCTGAGCAACTCGTGAATACAGGAAAGTGATGTTTTGTTCCAGCGAAAGACCTGTCGATGACTAGATCCTCCTGGATAGAGTCTAGTACGGGGTATAAGGCGACCTCTCTTCCTCTTCCTTATTTAGGCATTGTGCTTTATCGTGGTAGGAAGCTAAACGCCATCTTTGACCCCCTATGACAAAGTGAGGGGTAAGATTATTCAGTGGAATGCTTCCCTCATCTCTCAAGCTGGAAGACTTGTTCTCCTCAAGTCTGTCCTTGAGTCTGTGGGATCTCACATCTTCACGGCTATGACTCCCACTGCTTCCTTCTTCCGCTCCTTCAGGTCCTTAGCTTCGTCCTTTTTTTGGGGAAACAAGGACAACGTTTCTCGTCATCACTGGGTTTCTTGGAACACTATTTGCCGTCCCAAAGATGAGGGAGGTCTTGGCCTCCGTAACCCTAAGGACATTTGTTTGGCCTTCGCTTGTAAGCTTTGGGCGAGGTTTGGAGCGGACAACTCTCTTTGGGCGTCGTTCCTCCATGCCAAGTATCGATCGCTTGCTAGCACGAATTTTACCGGCGTCCCGTCATACTCCAGTGAGACGTGTAAACGTATGCAATCCGTAAAGGCTTTAACGAATGTCCATGGGGATGGTACCATCTGGGATGGCAGCCCTTTCTCCCTTAAGGCGGCATGGGAGTCTGTTCGTTCGCCAGGCCCGTATCTCCCTGTTTTCAGCCTCATTTGGAATGTTCGCATTCCGCCCAAGGTGTCCTTATTTATGTGGAAAATGTTACAAAACGAATTACCCATAGTTGAGAACCTTCAGCGTGTTGGAATCCCTCTCGTGTCCAGATGTAAATGCTACTACGATGGAAGCACCGAGACCTCCTTTCATCTGTTGATCTCTGGTAGTTGTGCCAGGGCTGTTTGGAACTATTTCGGGAATCTGATGGGTTGCCGAGTTAATGCCACCTCTTTGGAAGGTTTACTGAGTTATTGGTGGGCTAGAAACTCAGGTAAATCCTTCCGTTCTATCCTCTGTCGTCTGATTCCATGTTTGATCTGTTGGCACATTTGGGGCTCTAGGAACAAGGCAATTTTTGACGACGTGCCTATGGACCCTCCTTCTATTATCCACAAGGTGAGAAACGAAGTGTTTCTCGCCTTCCGTGGTCGTCCTTTCCGTGGCGTTTTGGGAGACCGGGCTAGGAGTCTTTCAGTTTTCTTTGATATTACACGTTCGGCGGTTAGCCAAAGATCCGGTATCGGTTGATTTAGTGGTTTTGGTTTGAGCAGTGCTGTGGTTTAGGTTTTGATGCAGTTTTCTTATTTTAGCTTTACTTTTTCCTTCCCCCCCCCCCCCCCCCCCCCCGGACTTACGCTGTTTGCTAGTTATGCAGATGTTGGTTTACAGGTTGCTGGGTTGGCTTGTACAAAGCTTGCTGGGAGGACTTTTTGCTTTCTCTGGAACTTCTTCTGCTGAGGATTCTTGGTTGAGTAGTTGTTTGTGTACTTTCCTTCGTCTATTGAGCGAGGAGATGCCAACCACCCATTACGTCCTACCGGCATTGGTCTTTCTACCTATTTGGAGGCTAGTGCTTAGATCAGGTTCCGGGTCTTTCTCTTTAGAGCCTTTGCCTCTTCGTCGCTTCTACGTCAGCTGAGGCTTCACCTGATGGGCCGATGGCGTTGCATGGTGTTGATTACTTTGTTTATGATGTTTGGGCCTTGTATCTGTCATTCGATTCCGTTGTTTTTGTTTGTGTGTGTGCACGGTTTCTGAGGTTCAGAAACCGTTTTTGTGAGCCTTCGGAGAACGGCTAGTTTCTCCTGTTTTGTTTATATATATTTTTCTTTCTTAAAAAAAAAACCAATCAATGAGCTAAACCCTAAATCTATAACCGATCAACGAATTCAACGCCGTAATATAAAAAACCATGAATAAGGTTTGAATTAAGCAAAATAGAAGAGAAAGTGAAAGAGTAGGGTTTTTAGATCACCAAAAAATTGAGAGATTACTGTTCGAATTTGAATTTTCCCACGAGAGATGCGAAGGAGACAACGATTACGAGATATCATGGTATTTAGATTAGCTTAGTACGTGATTAGTTTGACAAATAATAATTGAGTGAGAGATTATAATGGAGAGGTAATGTGGTATTAGGAAGCATACAAAATTTAATGAGTTTTATTTTTTTAATTGCGGTACTATGAAGAAGACAATGGGGTGCCCTTAGCAAAACACTATTTTTATATGTTTCCCTTGTGACGCTTACCTCCTTTGCAAAAACAAATACGGCCGCATGAATTCACAATTTTCTAGGGTTTTCTGAAGCACTGCTTACATGGCGATTCGGTGGTGATTATTCAATTTCAATAAACTAGTTTCTCCGCCAATGATGTGGTGTTTCATCGCTCACCTGTGCCGGCGATTTCGATTTCGAATCGAGCTCGTGGCAACTTCACGATCATTTTCCCGTTTGTCTCCAAAACATCTATGAGTCATCGTGCGAAGGTGATCTCCTCTTTCATAGTTTTTGGTTATTTTTCTGTTATTTTTCTATGGTTTACGGTTATTTTTCTGTTGTTTATCTAGGGTTTTTGGTTACCTAGGGTCATAACACACATAAGCGTTGACAATTGAAGAAGCACAGACATTGAAATGGTTGGGAAAATTGACCGATTTGAGATGAGATAACTACTTTTTTTGGGAAGCCTAATTTTTTACAATGCTATTTTATGATGAACAGATTAACAATTCATTGACTTATTTTTCTCTGATTTACATTTACGATCTGAGTTACTGTAATTTTTAATGTTGATGCTATGTTTTCTGTGAGGTGTAACACTGTTTTTAGAAGAATTGGTATCTTTATCTGAAATACTAAAAGAACGAAACAAATGAAAAGTGTATTAGAAAAGGAACATGAGTTTGTATATTTGTTTACATTGTAATGACCCTACATTCCCAGTATATCAAAGTTTCAAACTTAAAAATAAGATATACAAGGACAAGGTGACAGAATACATAAGCAACTGTGGACTTTTATGACGGCCGATGATTATTGTACAACTGAAATACTTTAAAGTTTAACAGCAACGCTATTTAATTTTTTTCATTTTTATACATCTTGGAGATATGTTGCCACTATTGTGCAAGGTGTGGATAAAGCTATCTGTCATTAGACATTTGCCTAAAGGGTAGAACGTGCTGTGATGCAGATAATTATTTGTGTTTTAAAATAAATTTGACAATCATTGGTCATTAGTTTGTATACTTAGCCTCATCAAAATCCATTTTAACAAAGAAAACCATTTTGGTGTTTCAGTTTTCAAGGATTAAGTTTAATGATACAATTGAGTATGTATTTAATGTCTGGTATATGAAGTAGCTAAGTTAAATGCGGAGTAGTTTTTTTGTCTAAATGTAGGATTGGAGCAATCAAACAAGAATTTCAAAATAATCACTATTTGTACAGCAGATAATTTATTGATTCACATGCTTAGTTGTTGATTTATCTTACCTTGAGCAAAGCATGTACCACACACGTAGTATCAATGCATATTTAAACATTTAAAATTTCCTTTTATTGTTATTTACTATTAAATAGACATAGTGTTGTTTACTACATAATTTGACTTCAGTTGATATATTTGTAAAAATTGGACATTCGGATGCTTAGAGTTTAGGAAAGAATGCTCAAGAAAATAACAAATGATAACTGATGAAGCTATCTACCAATAGAGTATTACAGTCAAATATTTAAACATGCTTGCTTTAGTGGCTTTTGTCATGTTATTATAATTTAAGTATTGTATCATTATAATAAAATTGTCCTGTATTGGCAAATCCAACATGAATGATTACATATTTATATTATGGAAGATAAAGAATAAAATCAGTGTGAATGCTCAACTAGTAAGCATATTGTTTGTCAAAACAGCATTTCCAAATAAGCAATATCCAGTTCGTGCTTTTGCATTTAGATTAAGTAGTAGATAGGTACAAAATGATTTCGCTTCACTGGCTGAACCAAAAAAAAAAAAATTCCCTCTTTCACATACACAAGCAATTATTTCTAAACTTTCATCAATTACGTTCGACCTTGCTGCTAAAAATTTAATTTTTGTGGCTTTTCTAGATGATTTCTTTCTCAGCTATTGTTCTGAAAATCAATTGCACTGTTGATTTGCTCAAGCAATCCACTTTAGTAAAATGTGTTGAAAATTTATCACTATTTTTTGGTTTTGTTTCTTTCATCATTCTTGTTCGGGTATTGAGTAAAAACTTCTTTGTATTGGACAGTTGGGTTGTGGATTCGTGCTGATGGTGGCGCAAATAGGGTATATGATGATATGTCGTAGTTTTTTTCCTGAGCAAGATCTAATTAAAGTTAGGAAAAGGTAATTTTTTTTGATGAATTTATATGTGTGTCGATGGCAGCTTCTGATCGCTAAATGTAATGTTTTGCAGTAATTCCCTTTGACGAATTGTTAATTTACATTTTTTGAAGTAGTGAAAATTTTGACATTTGTATTGCCATTCTATATTACACACAAGTAAATATTTATCATACACAAAGCTGCAGTTATGGATTATTAGCCGAATTGGGAACAGTCGGTAGAGCTTTAACTTTTATTAGCAAGTTATTAAACTATATTAACTGTTATTTTAAAGAGTATTATGGAGGTGAATTCACTAAAATTGGTCATAATATAAATATGTACAATGTTGGTTTCTTATAAATGCTCATTGTTTGTGTGATTATACATAGTTATATAAATTTTAGATCTTCATTAATGAATACCAATACTGGAAAATTGGAACTTTTAATGGTTACAGTCATATTACTATTGGATGGAAAGAATATAGAAAAATAGTGACAAATATACAATACATAGCCAAAATTGAATCAAATTTTCGTCTGATATGATGAAAATTAATTGGTTGTTTGTTTTGATTTAACCAGAGGATATCTAGAACTTAAGGGAGAGGTTTAATTTAACATGGCATTGAATAAGAGGAAGTAATGAGGATCTAAACTTTAGAATGTTCCTGCAGCTCCAATTGGCGGGGGGAATTTACATCATCCAGAAATCTTTATATTTGGTTAGATGTAGCTTAAACCCATTGAGTCTATGGGTCAGAGGATATTGAAAGCACTAATTGTGTATGTTGAGATTTTGTCAACGACTAGGAGAAAATAATCTAGCTTATACTTTTTATATAGTAAATGAGATATTGAAAGCACTAATTGTGTATGTTGAGATTTTGTCAACGACTAGGAGAAAATAATCTAGCTTATACTTTTTATATAGTAAATGAGATATACATACACACACATACACACACACAAACACACATATATGTATATTATATGTATATACCATAAAAAATGACGTCAAAACTGTGTTTTCTGAAAACTAGTATTTCACTGCAAACCACCTTTATTTTGGTTCATTTTTTGAGTAAGCTCTTGTATTAGTTTTTTTTAGTATTTCACTCCAAAAAACCATAAATATGTCTCGCAAGACTTTCAGCTACTAGTTTGACACTTTTGTAGATTGCTTCTTCACCAACTGACCTTCTTGTGTCATGTAATCCTCCTGTATTCTCAAATAGCTAATGCATGGTAGAAAGCTCAGAAAGAGTAGCAGTAGTTACTCTTACCCTTGAAAACTGTTTATGTTCCCAGGAAACTCATGGATTTGAGATATTGATCTTTTTCTGTTTTATATTGACTGTAATTCCCAAATCTTTAGCAACATCTGACAAGCTATCAAACATTTGTTTTACAGATTGCATTTTCTAGAGGCTTTGAAACATGCATCCATAATTCATTGTTCCATGCACCAATGCTATTCAAACATATGGCATAGTCAACAGTTTCTCTTAAGTGTTGATCAAAGCTCTTTAACCACTTTAAAGTCCCATTGTAGTTGTAGGGACCGCTAGAGGTTAATCCAAAAAGAAGGTTATACTTCCCTTGGGTTCTAGGATTTGAATAAAGCCTAGAAAAAAAAATCTAGCTATCTCCAATAAAGCTACAACTCAACTTCCGCTACTGTCACTTCCAGTAGAAAGGGCCAGGGCAGCACCAAAAGTGTCGTAGGATGCAACTACAGCAATTGTCAGAAGTTGGTTAGCATCTGCATTTCCTTTTAGCCCAAACAACCATCCATTAAAATCTAACTTCCAGGTATCAGGATTTTTTCGTCCGACTAAGTTAGATTTTAATGATCACTTTCATTGTTTTGCTCTTCAGAACTTGTTACCCAATTTTTTTAATATTTGTTAGTCTGCAATTACAAAGTTTTGTAATTTCAACTCCTTCGTCAATGTTTTTTCATATTTGATCTTTACAACAAATGCATATTAATAGGAATAACAAGTCTTCTTATAATTTCGTCGATAAAAATTCATGGAAAAAGGTCTGCAATTACAATAAGAAGTTACGAATAACAGAAAAGAGTTTACAATTGATCTTCAAAAAAAAAAACATATTGTTAAAAGTCCTCAAAGTGCAACAAGAAGTTATAAAAAACAGAAAGGAGTTTATAATTGACCTTCAGAAGTTAGCAAATCCACCGAGCTTTTCTTCTTTTTCTTGGTTTATTCCAGAACTGTCAACAGTTTTTGTTAATTTTTATGTGGTGTGTAAACTGCATAATACAAGTTCCAGTGAATTATTTATATGATATAATTTGAATTTCTATTTTTACATTATGCTTTTGCAGATATGGCCATCCTTTCGAGTTTCATTAACCTTGACCTTACCGGCTATACCGAAAAGATCATTGCCGAATATATATGGTAATAATTATTTCCTCTGTTTCCAACTTTAGGATTCTCTTGATTGTAGTTTGGCTTTTGTATATATGATTTCTGTCACTTAATTTCTATTACTTGAATGAACATCACATATGGTTTCGCTAGAATTTTCTCACATATATACACTGCTACACATTAAAAAAGCATGTTTCTTAGTTGATTATGAGTCTGTTTGGAAGTAACTTCTTTTATATTTATTGCATGCAACTCTTAAAACATTTCCAGTAATGGTAAACTGTAAAAGCGTCTAGATGAATAAATGTGAATGGTAGTACTGCACTTCAATTGGTCATTTTTTTAGTGATGGAATTTTGTTGCATTTCAATCGTTTTAAGTTATGTTCCTTTACTAATTTCTTGCTGATCTGAACCTTTTGCATCACCCTTTTCAGTGCGTTCAGTAGCCTATTCAGATGCTCTCCTTTGCATCACTTTTGTTTTAGCCAATGTGAGGAATTATCCCATCATATGCTAACTTTAGACAGGCCTTTAATGATAGCTTTTGTATATGCATAGTTTCACACAAATAATTGTACTAACCGATATGAAACTAATACTAGTCTAGGTGCAAACTTCTGAAAGTCTGTCCTAGCCCACTAAGCGTCCGTTTAATTTTAAGCGGGAAGGGGAAAATGCAAGGGGTATTTTGAAGGGTTATTTGAAGGGGAAATGTTACAAAAGAGAAATGAGTTTTTCTATGACAGAGGTAAACTAAAAGGGGTAAAGTTATTATTTTATTAATTATTTTTATGTGTTTGGTTTGTATGGGTATGTATAAAAGGGGTAAAAAATTAGCTGTTTGCTTGCATCAGATGCCACGTCGGACGTGTCGCCGTGTCGAACGCGAAAGCTAACTTTTGAACTGTTCGGCTGGAAGGGGAAAATGGTGTGGGCCCTACATCAACGTGTTGGAAGCGTCCGACGCGGACGCGAACATTAATTGGGCAGTTCAAAATTCAAACGCTACCTAAAACTTTTAAAAAAATTCAATTGTAGATGCAAAGACGTTAATTGGCAGGCGGCAGTGCAAAATGATATGAAACTATAGCCATTCAAAGTAATACAAAGAGGTTAATTTTCAGATACCTTTTAATGTCATATTTTACCACATGCTATATTTTACACTGAAAACAGCAGGTACCATTTTATTATTATGTCAAGAAATATATATTGATAACCTCGTTTCTTTGTATAATTTCTAGGCTTTGGGATCTCCAGGTGTATATTGTATTTCAAAACCATCATAGTTATTTCTTGTTATAAAATGACATCAGTTAAAAGAACATCTTTGTGATCGAGGCTTTACTACCATCATAGTTCGCAACTCAGTTCGAAATCTGAGCCTGCAGCTCAGTTTCGGAAAACTGAGCCTGCAGCTCAATTTTGAAAACTGAAAGCACTATAAATTTGCATTTTGTAGATCGAATTGTGACATATGCTATTAATTGTGACTCAAACGTAGCTTTGTGAGCTGGAAAAATCAAATGTATAGTTTTCTATCCCATTTGCTTTATGAGATGGAAAAAAGAAGTTAAACGCTAAAGATATATAATGTTTTAGATTGATGAGTGAGTCACAATAACTTGTTTAAAATATGAAAGACAGGAAGTATTATATACTTGCCATAATCTGCAAAAACCTTTTTTTGTTCAGATCTTTTCCTTATGGGCTGTAAGCAAAAAGGTTTATGGAGGATTAAACTTTTCAACTGAAGGTGTTGCTGAGGTGCTTGCGGTATCAGGTTTGTTTGCTGCCAGATTTATACTGCATTTGCATTTATCTGTGTTATTTCTCCATATCAAATGCCTGTGTGTTATATATGTCGGCTTGAATTTGGTCCCCCTATATAGTTTTGGAGGAAAATAATTCGGCATCAAATATCATTTTCACAGAAATTGGTTCATCATTTGAATTCTAACTACAGGCCTTCTTTATAATATATTCACAGAAACTGAGACTTAGATTGAGACTGAGACTGAGCCTTCTGGCTCAGGCTCAGTTTTGAGTTGAAACTAAGCCGAAAGGCTCAGTTTCTAAACTAACCCAGGCCAAGTTTAAAAACTAAGACTTCCGGCTTAGTTTCGACTCAAAACTGAGCCGGAAAAGGCTCAGTTTCAAGTCAAAACCGAGCTGAGTCTAAATACTAAGCCTAAAAAACTTCAGATGCACATTTTGAAAGCCTTTGCCGAAAGTTTCTTATAGCATTTCCAGGAATTCATATGCATGCACACTCTTCAGACAAATGGTTAAAAAAAATTGTATGGCCTTTCCGGCTTAGTATCAAAAATGGTCCTTTCTCGATATCGATACTTTGTCAATTAAATGTTGGACTCAGCAAATGATATTTGCGCTTATTTCTTGAACTCAACAAATGATCATCCAAAATTTTCCTGTGGTTTGTGCTTGTTATTTATCAATTTTGCAATTTGTTATTTTTGTAAAAATGAGTGGCTTTATGTCGAGTGCTCTCACGGCTATTTCGGAAGGGCGATCGGAGAGGACACTATCTCCTTATGTCACTAGTACATCTGTTATTGGTATGAAATACAAAGATGGAGTCATCTTGGCTGCGGACATGGGAGGTTCCTATGGTTCTACATTGCGCTACAAAAGTTTGGAGCGAATTAAACACATTGGTAAACATTCCCTTCTTGGTGCAAGTGGAGAAATCAGCGACTTTCAGGAGATTTTACGCTATCTTGATGAGCTAATCCTTTATGATCATATGTGGGATGACAGCAACTCTTTGGGTCCTAAAGAGGTTCACAGTTATTTGAGCCAGGTTATGTATAATAGACGTAACAAGTTCAACCCTCTTTGGAGCTCACTTGTACTTGGTGGAGTAAAAAATGGGCAGAAGTATCTTGGCGTGGTAACCATGATTGGCACTCATTTTGAAGATAATCACGTGGTTACTGGTTTCGGAAACCGACTCACTAGACCGATTCTTCGCTCCGAATGGCGCGAGGATCTTACCTATGAAGAGGCTGTGAAGCTTCTTGAGAAATGCTTGCTTGTCCTTCTATACCGTGACAAATCAGCAATTAACAAGTTTCAGATTGCGAAGATTTCAGGGGAAGGAGTGGCAATTTCGCAGCCATACTCACTGAAAACGCATTGGGGTTTCTCTGCATTCCAGAACCCCAGCAAGGGTGCTGAAGGGTCATGGTGATTTGCTTCACGATGCTGGGTAAAACTCAAGACCGAAGTTTTAGGAGTTGTTTTAATTTGAATTTGTTTCTATTCAGTGCTTTGGAAGTTTGGTGACTAATTTTTACTTCTATTCAGTTGGTTTTGTTTCAGCATTTTCCCCCCTCTTTTTATCATAAATACTTGTATTAAATCAAAATGCCAAAAAAACATAATTTGACCTAAAAAAAAAAAGAGTGGCTTTATATTTTGTAGGAACTTGTGAAGGAGGAGGAAAAAAGCAGAATTTGGAATGTAATGGCAACGGGAAAGCAAATATATGTGATATTGACAATGATCCTATCTTCGAAGTTTTTGGTTCTGATAAAAAGAAAAATTATCGTCGTCCATGTAACAAATATTTGAGGATTATGCGAATGTGACATTGTTGAATTTGAAATATTGGAAGCATGTAACAAATATTTGAGCATTATGCGAATGTGACATTATTGTATTTGAAATATGGAAGTGTACCAAATCGTATATTGAATTGATATTTTGAATTATATATGTGATTGAAAATCATAAATATAAGTATGCTAACATTTATAAGAGTTAGCAATATATGTATGCTAACATTTATAAGTGTTAGTAGGATTATGATATTGACATATATAAGTGTTACCATATCTTCTGGTTCCAACATTTATAAGTGTTAGCAATGAATATGTTTGTAACTCTTATAAGTGTTACCATATCTTATGGTTCTAAAATTTATAAGTGTTAGCAATGAATATGTTTGTAACACTTACAAGTGTTATATCTTCTGGTTCCAACATTTGTAAGTGTTAGCAATTACTCTGATTGTAACACTTATAAATGTTACATATATTGCTGGACAATTCCTCACATGCCGTTGGTAACACTTAAAAGTGTTACAGAAATTATGTGTAACACCTATACTTGTTAGGAATCCCCTGTTTTGGTGTAGTGTATCTGTAACACCCCACCTCCGCTAGGGTCACTCACAAGGGAATGCACTAGGTTTGGTGAAGCATTATCGAGGTAAACATGCACAGAAATATTACAAGACAATATATATATATATATATATATATATATATATATATATATATATATATATAACAGCGGAAGTAAAACAAATTTCATTACCTTATAAAATAAGGTCTAAAGCCTTTTACATCAGAATACATCAAAACCTGTCTTGCAATAGTAAAGAAGCATAAACCATTTCATAAATTATTCCCCAAGTAAAACAGTAAAGTAGCCATAGCCAAGAAAAGTCCAAGCCATGCGTGATGACCTTCAAGTAGAAGAAGTCCGAACTAGATAACAGTGTTTCCTCCCTGAAAACCTGGGGGGGAAACGGAAGACAAGAGGCGAAAGAAAACGGGGTCAGTCATAAAGACTGGTAAGTCCTATCTACTTCCAGTATAAAACAGGTAAAGGTAACATGACATGCATAAACTGAAAGTAAACATAAGGATGACTACAAGATAGATAAACTAAAACAGGCTGAACTACTGTAGCAAGGTAAACTAAGATATCATGATAAACTACGGTGTCATGATAAGTCAAGGTATCACATCGTCCGGTTTCTATCAAGTATAATATCCCGAGGTATCTATCCTGTATAACGTCCCACGGTATCTATCATGTATATTTCTCATGGTCCTAACATGTATATTTGCTCTGCACCTCTCGTACTAGTATCCCAACCCGCGTCATGTGTTAACTATGAATGTCCCTTGCCCAATGTCATGTAATGGTCCATGTCAACCTAATATATAGCATATGTAGGTTTTCCCAACTCGTATGTTTCTTTCCATGTATAAGTTCGGTCCTTTGCCGTAGGCCATACGGGCTTTCCCATGTAAACGTTTTATCCTTGAGGTTATTTTGGACTGCTACCCTTGATCTAGTTATGTTTCCTTACCATGAACTATCGCGCGTTCAGTTAGGATTTATGCCACCTAGGACCACTAGGCATTATGCTACCTAATGAACGTTCCCGTGTCTCGGTTTGGGTTCAGCCACCTAGGGCCACTAGGGATTGTGCCACCCGTCAACCACGCCCTTTATCCTACGTATGTATCGTGAACCGTTTTCCATGTCTAGACGCACATGTTCCTCAATGTGCCAACCGAGTTCCGTGCCAGGGCAAACCAAGAAATACGGAACTCGGTCGGGAGCTTTAAGTCGTCTGCTGATGCAGATATCAAGGTCTGTTTTTGTACCCGTGGCTATGGTCCCACGTGACCCCTCCCTCAACTACTGAAAGGCAATCTAAGAAAAATCATGTATGAGAACTACACTATGGCCCATCGATGCCCACTTCCAGATAGCCAACCTCACCCATAACTCGATAGCCAGTATATGGTCTGTTGGGAGTTCCCTGCCTTTCCGTACGTACACGATTGACTAAAGACGGTAGGTAGTCAGCGACGTGCTATCCAGAGCAAAATCAAGTATCGTCGACTCCACACTAATCCATCCCAGTCTTTAGGTCGCTCGCATAGCAACCAAGGCATACTCTTGGCTCTTCTACCGCAGACCTTAACCCCTGTGAGGTCGGGTTTCATGGACCACCTGCCACCTCACAGAGGGATACCAAGAGTACCCTCACGTCCCCCGAAGCTACCGCTTCGTCACCCATTTCGTTGGAGCCCTTATCCAAGTCAGATAAGTTGCTCCTCCTCGTATACTAAGAGATGACCTACCGTATCAGGTTACTCATCTATTTATGAACTAGTCCCATGTCCTTGGCTAAGAATTATTACTTAGTTATCCTTAACTAAGGTTTACCACTTAGCTTCTCTTTCCGCTATCCTTGTTAACTACGATTTCCAACCTAGTCCCCTGAGCTAGGGTTTTGTCAAATGGGTTAGGTTTTGTTATCCAAGTTCATGACTTAACCCGCCTACAAATCATGTCAAGATTGGCTAAGTACTCAAGTTCAAGGCTTAGCCCTGCAAGTTGGTTAAGTGTACCAAGAAGCTCATGACTTAACCCTATCAGATTATCATGTTAGATTGATTAAGCATAGATTGTTCAAGGCTTAGCCCTGCAAGTTGGTTAAGTGTACCAAGAAGCTCATGACTTAACCCTATCAGATTATCATGTTAGATTGATTAAGCATAGATTATCTTAATCCCATCAGATTATCGAGTCGGATTGGTTAAGTATGGGTTAGCTTAACCCCATCCACTAATCGTATTACAATGGTTAAGCCTAATTTTAAAAGTCTTGTGACTTAACCCTATCAGGTCCACCTATTAGATTGGTTAAGTATAGGTTACTTAACCTCATCAAATCACCGTGTATAATTGATTAAGTATAAGTTACTTAACCCCATCAAATTACCGTGTTAAGTTGGTTAAGTATTGGTTACTTAACCTCATTGAATTATCAAGTTTAGATTGGTTAAGTGTTTAACTTAACCCCATCAAATTACCGTGTTTAGATTAGTTAGGTGAAGGTTACTTAACCCCATCTAATTACCGTGTTTTAGATTAGTTAAGTCTAAGTTACTTAACCCCATCTAATTACCGTGTTAGATTAGTTAAGTATGGATTACTTAACCTCATTGAATTTACCGTGTTTAGATTAGTTAAGTGTGGATTACTTAACCCCATCTAATTACCAAGTCGGATTAGTTAAGCGTAAATTACTTAACCCCATCCCCTAAGTGTCTTGTATGGTTAAGTGTCATTAAGAAATCAAGCCCGGTCCCACTTAACCTACCCATTCATGTCATATCGGTTAAGTGTCATTAGTCAAATTTACTTAACCTTATCATGTGGCATTAATTTAATTAATGCACTCTCAACCTCTCACATTAGACCTTGTTGTGGTTACTAGTGAAGCCGGGCGGGTCCGGGTAGTTTTACACCACAA
The DNA here is from genome assembly GCA_030737875.1 of Allium sativum. NCBI lineage: Eukaryota > Viridiplantae > Streptophyta > Magnoliopsida > Asparagales > Amaryllidaceae > Allium > Allium sativum. Next base: position 312,265,103 of record CM060922.1, on the reverse strand, counting down.
CCTAGTCTAACCTTGGGTTTTAAGCGCGACATGACCAACTTCTCACATTGGATCCTATTGTTTGTAGCCACTAGTTAAGCCGGGCGGGTCCGGGTAGATTTATGCTACAAACTCAACCCAACCTCGAGTTGGCCACTTTCATGTTTGGTCTAGTGTCTTTTTACACTTACAACCCACCCATGTCTAGTTTAAGTTCCATGTTTTCCCACGTGTCATGATCATATTTAAATGTATCATGAATGTCATGTTCTCATGTAAGCCCCATGTCAAGTTTTTCGTGTCATACCCACGTTTTTCCTAAGCTACCCAAACGTATTTCCAACCCAAGTGGAAGCAAGTCACATAGTAGGGTATTATGCCAATATATTGGCCACAAACATGCATAGTATCATAAGGGGATTTGGCCACAAACATGCATAGTATCATAAGGGAATTTGGCCACAAGCATGCATAGTATCATAAGGGAATTTGGCCACAAGCATGCATAGTTTCATAAGGGGATTTGGCCACAAACTTGCATAGTATCATAAGTGAATTTGGCCACAAACATGCATAGTATCATAAGTGAATTTGGCCACAAACTTGCATGATACATAAGGGGTTTGGGTTCATTTACATGCATAAGCCCCAAGTTAAGTTCATGCACATATTTCACAAGCCCAAAGTGGTTCTAAGGTCTTATGCCCACACTCACAAGTTAAAGGTTCAATCTTTCATGATAGACTAGGCTAAACATAACATGAGTGACATGAATAGTCGCTAAAACATAGTTCCAAGTCATATATTCAAGGTAAGAGGAAAACTAGGTTCACATAGGTTATAGCACTTATGTTTAACCACATTTTATTCCATGCCATCATTAAACTACCATTAACATCTCGAAGTAGCTAGAACTTACATAGTGAGGCTTAGGAAAGGATCATGCATCATTTTGACGAAGAAAGGTGGCTCCTTTGTCGAAGAATCGTCATGAAATCGCCATAGCAACGTTGATTTGGCCTCGATTTGGTGTAGCAAGCTTACACCTTTCAATTTGGATCCGATTTGCATGCATAGTCTCTTGGAGTTGGAGATGGAGGCCATGATCACTCGACATTTGGGCAGCACTTCGTGGCATGAGTGAATTATGAGAGGTTTAGGGTAGGCTTAGGGTCTTTTTATAGAGATTAGGAGTAGTTTAGGCCGTTAGATTAACCTTAGGATAGATCCAAGCCCTCAAAAATCGTCACAAGCCTCCAAAACCGAGCCAAACAACAAAACAGGTGCACCAGGTTGCCTGGGTCCGACCAGGCAGGTCGACCCCCAGGTCGACCCTGGGGTCGACTCCCCAGTCGACCTGGTCCCACCCAGGTCGACACCCAGGTCGACCCCCTGGTCGACCTGGTCAGGGCGGGATTTTTCCCGCCTACCCCGATTTTCTGAAATTTTGAATCTGTTTTGAATTTGAATTTGAATTTTTCGTGAAACTTCGCGAGGCCATATCTCGGTCATACAGACTCCGATTTACGAAATTTCGGACTCTATTTCGCGTATTTTTCTGAGACGAACGCAATGGCGCAACCCGTTTTCCCTGATTTAATTCTGCATTGATTCTTGTCTTAACATGTTGTTTAAAATTCGGGTTGTTACATTCTCCCCTCCTTTAAGGATTTCGTCCCCGAAATCTCCAAGTTAGGAAGAACGCATCCTACCATCCATCATCCATCTACTCAAAACATCATCCACAGGCAAACATTGTCCTTAGCGGATTTCTAATGCCATATGAACATATGCAAAACGTGTGTGTATATGCTCCTTAGCTAATGCTAATGATCAGGCCTGAATGATCTTTCTAATGCAAAATATGTTTAGTGCCATGAGTCCAACATGTATGCAAATAGTCCTAGTCATATAAGTACTATATGCGTGCACAAACATTCATTCATATGCAACATCCGCATGATAACACATTCAATTTCATCCATAAACAAGTATAAATACTCGTGCATATGCAACGTGAAATGTGACCGCGTCAATCTAGTATCTAATGTGTATTCGCGCATCCACGAGCAACCACTTGCAACCATTTGCTACCATATCAATCATAACATGTTTCAAATACATGTTTACATCCATAGAGTTCTATCTAAGGTTCCCAAGATAAGATCGAGGAGATAAACAAGACAAACTCCTTACGGGGTTTGTAACAGAAACAGGACCGAGAGGATATCCACCAAGCGATAGCATGCAGTTAGCTCTACAGGTGAACCAAGGATCAATGATATACTCTTAAAGAGATATGATGCGCGCGTTTAGGCCGCATTTCCTTGAGCTTAATTCCAGTGTGCCTTGACCACCTTTGACTTCATGATTTTCGTTGCTCCTTGATTCCTATTTCCAAGGTATGAGTTGGAACTCTTTTCACTGTCGCCTCTCGTTCCACTTTCACTTATTCTTTCCCTAGTATGCTCGGTTCAAACATATCTGCGTACTCATGCAAGCTCTCCAAAATTCGCTAGTGAATTCTGGATCTCGTTTACCGATGCCAATCCATGTTACCACGTGCACTTACTAGGGTGATTCCTATAACCCATGCTCAAGCGGAATGAACCATCCGTCTTATTGGCGGACATTACTCGACTGGATCAGAGATTTCCGATAAGAGATTCTAGGTAACTAACAATGACAGAACCCAAAAGGTTACACGAGACTTCGAAGGTATTACCAAAGCAAGCCAAGAGTCTGACTACCCTCTTTTCAAAACCGAGAATGGTATCACTCGCTGGATAACCACTTTACCCCTAGAATCCATCCATGGCTCAACAATAGAAGTATTGCTTCTAATCTCAACACTTGGCATAGACGTTCTCAAATCCAACGAGTCATGAATAAATGGACCGACTCTCCAACCAGATTTTGGGACAAAACTGGGATCCTTTACCATGCTAGTACTAAGGTGCAGAGACTCAACTAATCAAGCAGACTTAAATGATACGATGATCAAGACAAAGTCTGGACGGGATGATAGAAAAGAACGACTAAACCTTTACCAGAAACGATACCATTTCTTTTAGGTACCCTAGAAATGGGAGCGTACAATTGCCCTCTCCGATGATCTTGTCCTTTTCCTCCTTGAGGGACTAAGCCATAGCAACAGTTGCTTATCCTTAAGCTCGCGTCCTTTATCCTTACTCTTGTTATCCTTCCTTGTACCACGGCAACAGGTCTCTCGAGGACCACCTCCATCGTACGGGAAACACCTACGTGGCTAGACAAAGATTAGTCACAGTTAGAACTACTGTGACCACAGATGGAGGAAAGAAAGGAAAGGAGATTCAATCAAGGAATCAAAGGATAATGCTAATGGCCTTTGGGGAATAGCCCTTTTTAAAACAAACTTTTCTTGAAAAATGCTTCTTTGTAAACGGTTTTTCAAATAGTTTTCAGAAGGTTTTAAAAACTTTTGCCCAGTCTGGTAACCTTCTGCTCTGATACCAAATGTAACACCCCACCTCCGCTAGGGCCACTCACAAGGGAATGCACTAGGTTTGGTGAAGCATTATCAAGGTAAACATGCACAGAAATATTACAAGACAGAACATATATATATAAAACAGCGGAAGTAAAACAAATTTCATTACCTTATAAAATAAGGTCTAAAGCCTTTTACATCAGAATACATCAAAACCTGTCTTGCAACAGTAAAGAAGCATAAACCATTTCATAAATTATTCCCCAAGTAAAACAATAAAGTAGCCATAGCCAAGAAAAGTCCAAGCCATGCGTGATGACCTTCAAGTAGAAGAAGTCTGAACTAGATAACAGTGTTTCCTCCCTAAAATCCTGGGGGGGGGGGGGGGAACGGAAGACAAGAGGCGAAAGAAAACGGGGGCAGTCATAAAGACTGGTAAGTCCTATCTACTTCCAGTATAAAACAGGTAAAGGTAACATGATATGCATAAACTGAAAGTAAACATAAGGATGACTACAAGATAGATAAACTAAAATAGGCTGAACTACTGTAGCAAGGTAAACTAAGATATCATGATAAACTACGGTGTCATGATAAGTCAAGGTATCACCTCGTCCGGTTTCTATCAAGTATAATATCCCGAGGTATCTATCCTGTATAACGTCCCACGGTATCTATCATGTATATTTCTCGTGGTCCTAACATGTATATTTGCTCTGCACCTCTCGTACTAGTATCCCAACCCGCGTCATGTGTTAACTATGAATGTACCTTGCCCAATGTCATGTAATGGTCCATGTCAACCTAATATATAGCATATGTAGGTTTTCCCAACTCGTATGTTTCTTTCCATGTATAAGTTCAGTCCTTTGCCGTAGGCCATACGGGCTTTCCCATGAAAACGTTTTATCCTTGAGGTTATTTTGGACTGCTACCCTTGATCTAGTTATGTTTCTTTACCATGAACTATTGCGCGTTCACTTAGGATTTATGCAACCTAGGATCACTAGGGATTATGCTACCTAATGAACATTCCCGTGTCTCGGTTTGGGTTCAGCCACCTAGGGCCACTAGGGATTGTGCCACCCGTCAACCGCACCCTTTATCCCACGTATGTATCGTGAACCGTTTTCCATGTCTAGACGCACATGTTCCTCAATGTGCCATCCGAGTTCTGTGCCAGGGCAAACCAAGAAATACGGAACTCGATCGGGAGCTTTAAGTCGTCTGTTGATGCAGATATCAAGGTCTGTTTTTGTACCCGTGGCTATGGTCCCACATGACCCCTCCCTCAACTACTGAAAGGCAATCCAAGAAAAATCATGTATGAGAACTACACTATGGCCCATCGATGCCCACTTCCAGATAGCCAACCTCACCCATAACTCGATAGCCAGTATATGGTCTGTTGGGAGTTCCCTGCCTTTCCGTACGTACACGATTGACTAAAGACGGTAGGTAGTCAGCGACGTGCTATCCAGGGCAAAATCAAGTATCGTCGACTCCACGCTAATCCATCCCAGTCTTTAGGTCGCTCGCATAGCAACCAAGGCATATTCTTGGCTCTTCTACCGCAGACCTTAACCCCTATGAGGCCGGATTTCATAGACCACCTGCCACCTCATAGAGGGATACCAAAAGTACCCTCACGTCCCCCGAAGCTGCCGCTTCGTCACCCAGTTCGTTGGAGCCCTTATCCAAGTCAGATAAGTTGCTCCTCCTCGTATACTAAGCGATGACCTACCGTATCAGGTTACTCATCTATTTATGAACTAGTCCCATGTCCTTGTTAACTACGATTTCCAACCTAGTCCCCTGAGCTAGGGTTTTGTCAAATGGGTTAGGTGTTGTTATCCAAGTTCATGACTTAACCCGCCTACAAATCATGTCAAGATTGGCTAAGTACTCAAGTTCAAGGCTTAACCCTGCAAGTTGGTTAAGTGTACCAAGAAGCTCATGACTTAACCCTATCAGATTATCATGTTAGATTGATTAAGCATAGATTATCTTAATCCCATCAGATTATCGAGTCGGATTGGTTAAGTATGGGTTAGCTTAACCCCATCCACTAATCGTATTACAATGGTTAAGCCTAATTTTAAAAGTCTTGTGACTTAACCCTATCAGGTCCACCTATTAGATTGGTTAAGTATAGGTTACTTAACCTCATCAAATAACCGTGTATAATTGATTAAGTATAAGTTACTTAACCCCATCAAATTACCGTGTTAAGTTGGTTAAGTATTGGTTACTTAACCTCATTGAATTACCAAGTTTAGATTGGTTAAGTGTTTAACTTAACCCCATCAAATTACCGTGTTTAGATTAGTTAGGTGAAGGTTACTTAACCCCATCTAATTACCGTGTTTTAGATTAGTTAAGTCTAAGTTACTTAACCCCATCTAATTACCGTGTTAGATTAGTTAAGTATGGATTACTTAACCTCATCGAATTTACCGTGTTTAGATTAGTTAAGTGTGGATTACCTAACCCCATCTAATTACCAAGTCGGATTAGTTAAGCGTAAATTACTTAACCCCATCCCCTAAGTTCTTGTATGGTTAAGTGTCATTAAGAAATCAAGCCCGGTCCCACTTTACCTACCCATTCATGTCATATCGGTTAAGTGTCATTAGTCAAATTTACTTAACCTTATCATGTGGCATTAATTTAATTAATGCACTCTCAACCTCTCACATTAGACCTTGTTGTGGTTACTAGTTAAGCCGGGCGGGTCTGGGTAGTTTTACACCACAACCTAGTCTAACCTCGGGTTTTAAGTGCGACATGACCAACTTCTCACATTGGATCCTATTGTTTGTAGCCACTAGTTAAGCCGGGCGGGTCCGGGTAGATTTATGCTACAAACTCAACCCAACCTCGAGTTGGTCACTTTCATGTTTGGTCTAGTGTCTTTTTACACTTACAACCCACCCATGTCTAGTTCAAGTTCCATGTTTTCCCACGTGTCATGATCATATTTAAATGTATCATGAATGTCATGTTCTCATGTAAGCCCCATGTCAAGTTTTTCGTGTCATACCCACGTTTTTCCTAAGCTACCCAAACGTATTTCCAACCCAAGTGGAAGCGAGTCACATAGTAGGGTATTATGCCAGCATATTGGCCACAAACATGCATAGTATCATAAGGGGATTTGGCCACAAACATGCATAGTATCATAAGGGGATTTGGCCACAAACATGCATAGTATCATAAGAGAATTTGGCCACAAGCATGCATAGTATCATAAGGGAATTTGGCCACAAGCATGCATAGTTTCATAAGGGGATTTGGCCACAAACATGCATAGTATCATAAGTGAATTTGGCCATAAACATGCATAGTATCATAAGTGAATTTGGCCACAAACATGCATGATACATAAGGGGTTTGGGTTCATTTACATGCATAAGCCCCAAGTTAAGTTCATGCACATATTTCACATGCCCAAAGTGGTTCTAAGGTCTTATGCCCACATTCACAAGTTAAAGGTTCAATCTTTCATGATAGACTAGGCTAAACATAACATGAGTGACATGATATAGTCGCTAAAACATAGTTCCAAGTCATATATTCAAGGTAAGAGGCGAAACTAGGTTCACATTGGTTATAACACTTATGTTTAACCGCATTTTATTCCATGCCATCATTAAACTACCGTTAACATCGCGAAGTAGCTAGAACTTACATAGCGAGGCTTAGGAAAGGATCATGCATCATTTTGACGAAGAAAGGTGGCTCCTTTGTCGAAGAATCATTATGAAATCGCCATAGCAACGTTGATTTGGCCTCGATTTGGTGTGGCAAGCTTGCACCTTTCAATTCGGATCCGATTTGCATGCATAGTCTCTTGGAGTTGGAGATGGAGGCCATGATCACTCGACATTTGGGCAGCACTTCGTGGCATGAGTGAATTATGAGAGGTTTAGGGTAGGCTTAGGGTCTTTTTATAGAGATTAGGAGTAGTTTAGGCCGTTAGATTAACCCTAGGATAGATCCAAGCCCTCAAAAATCGTCACAAGCCTCCAAAACCGAGCCGAACAGCAAAACAGGTGCACCAGGTTGCCTGGGTCCGACCAGGCAGGTCGACCCCCAGGTCGACCCTGGGGTCGACTCCCCAGTCGACCTGGTCCCACCCAGGTCGACACCCAGGTCGACCCCCTGGTCGACCTGGTCTGGGCGGGATTTTTCCCGCCTACCCCGATTTTCTGAAATTTTGAATCTGTTTTGAATTTGAATTTTTCGTGAATCTTCGCGAGGCCATATCTATGAAACACCCCACCTCCGTTAGGGTCACTCTCAAAGGGAATGCCGTAATTTTGGTGGAGGTTTTATAAGTATAAGTCACAGATATACAAGACTGATATAAGAACACATATTTTTGAACAGCGGAAAACAACAACTTTTATTTAATCAAAATACGTGTTACACAAACCATGCCATAATTGTCTTACAATACTTCCAAAATCATAACTGTCTTGATTACATTATTTAAAGAAGCATAAAGAAAACATAAATAAACTGCAAAAGTCCCATAATTGCTGTCCAAAGCCATAGTCCGAAACGAAAAGATCCAAGCAATACATTCTTTCTCTTTAAGCTGGATATGAAGGCTGGTTAAGCTGCGGTATTCCCTCCCTGTGGACCTAGGGGGGGGGACGGAAGAAAAGAAGACGAAAGAAAAGTAGAGTCAGACATAAAGCCTGAGTAAGTCTAGGACTATTCAGTCTATGAATAAAGAACTGGGTATGATAAGTATAAACTAGAAATGGGAAAGCACCATAAACTAAGTTAAGTTGTCTAGGGTCGAATATACTATCGTACCCCATATTAATCTCTGTAACCATATAAACTAGTTCCCAACAGGCACCCCATAATCAGGGTGAAGTGATCCATTTTATGATGATCGGCTCCTACTCGCATAGTTACATGTGTCTTACGGCCCCCGTTGTTATAGTTACCTATGTTGGTCCCACCATGGGGTGTATCAAGTCCCATGGTGGCGGCCCGACACAATCCTAGAATGCATAGGTATGCTACTGGTGCCCAGTGCCTTATTTTTCTGCGCCGAAGTGTGTGCACGCCCGCACCCCGTTAGAACCTACACTGCTGCACCACCGCTGTCGATTTGACCTCTTACAGTCAGCCCAGTAATCGTGCCCCACCCTGCCTAGTTTCAGGGTATCATGATACCTTGTAGGGTTACTGCTGAAAAGGGTCCCCCGCTACTAGGTTTTTCTATTTCTATCCAACATGCTAAGTTGGTTAAGTGTTTTATAAACCTAACCCCCAATCAGTCTGTTTAGTTTAGCATGTTCCATTTTGATTAAGTCTTAATTCACTTAATTCTATCAATCCTGACTCAGCCTTAATTGTCTTATTAAAGCCTTGACCTCTCACATTAGACAGGTATTGTTGTGGCTGCCTGTTGCCGGTTGGGTCCGGGCAGTCTTACGCCACAACTCAATCTAACCTCGGGTCCTTATTGGGCTCCGTGTTTAACCACTCACATTGGATAGGTATTGTTGTGACTACTGGACAGTCGGGCAGTTCCGGGCAGGTTTACATCACAACTCAATCCAACCTCGGGTTAAACACATCGTATTTTCTACATTTACATATTTTGTCTCTTTTCTTTTTATATGTAAATATTTGCGGCCCATTATTCAAATTCATCTTTATTGATTAAGATTTATTTATGCCACTTAATTGTTTTTCAAGGTTATTGGCATGCGTCAAACATGCCAACACATATGTTCTATAATTTAGCCCAAACGTCATTACCCCCGTTTTATACGTTCGCTCCAATGTAAGGTGTGTTGGGTTTAACACTTAAACCCAATTTAGCCATATGTAAATGGGAGGCTTATAACATGGTGTTTATCAGGTAACATGAAAGAGGGGAGTGTGAACGCATGAACTTGCAACGAACGATTCAATTAACATAAAGTAGGCACATGTGAACTTGTAATGGTAACATCATATAATCATGGCATAACATGAATCATTTTATCCATATAATTATAGCATAAACAATACTTAAACGTGAATCATTCTATTCATATAATTATGGCATAGGAAATACTTAAACATGAATCATTCTATTCATATGATTGTGGCATAAACAATACTCAAACATGAATCATTCTATTCATATGATTGTGGCATAAACAATACTCAAACATGAATCATTCTATTCATATGATTATGGCATAAACAGTACTTAAACACGAATTATTCTATTCATATGATTATGGCATAAATAATACTTAAACATGAATTATTCTATTCATTTGATTATGGCATGAACAATACTTAAACATGAATCATTCTATTCATATGATTATGGCATAAACAATACTTAAACATGAATCATTCTATTCATGTGATTATGGCATGAACAATACTTTAACATGAATCATTCTATTCATGTGATTATGGCATAAACAATACTTAAACATGAATCATTCTAGATGATTATGGCATAAACAAAACTTAAACATGAATCATTCTATTCATTTAATCATGGCATAAATAATACTTAAACATGAATCATAGGTTCAACTAACCATGTAAACTTGAAATTAAGAATCTAACTAAATTAGATATCATTATTATTGGCACATGGTCTTGACTAGAAATATAACCCTATATTTTTATTTAGGCATAATATAAACTAATCATGTTCATAAAATCGCTACATGCTAACAAAAAGGTACTTACTTTTGTCACTAATACAAAAGTATGGTTCAACTAGAATTATCCCAACCTAATTCTTATATGAATCATGGTTTTTAATCCATTTATAGAATTATAGCATAAACATACCTAAACTTAAATCATGGTTTTTATTCTATCTATGTATACTTGCAAGTGGAATGTAATTCTAATGTAATTCCAATGTAACTTAAGTGTCACATATATTATCATATGATTATGATAACAACATAAGCCTAAAAACATGTTTTTCAATTGGGCATAATAACAAACATAGTTTAGTCATGTTCATAAAATTAATACAAGTTCACAAAGATGCTTGCTTTTGTCACTATCACAAAAGCATGATTTTTATACTTGAACTATAATGCCAATTCCAACATAACTTCATATGAATCATAATACTTAAGTGGATCAAATTAGACTAAAGATGACCATTGAATTATACATCATGTTGGCATAACAATAAATCATAGACTTGCATGAGTTTCAAACAAACTATTACAACATATAGTTGTTATTTTCAACATGAATCATATACTTGCAATTATCAAATGGGTGTTGTAAATAACTACCACAAACATATAGTTTTCAATATGAATCATATGCTTGCATGAATCCCAATTAAAATTCCACAACATGTGGTTGTCAACATAAACCATATACTTGTATGAATCCAATCATACATCGTAGCATTGCCAAATCGTTTAGAATCAAAATAACATACAAATATAAGTTATTATCGCCATAATTCCATTCGTTGTTAACTTCCATCATAAATCGCCTACTTGCAAATATCCAATCGTATACCATAATATTCCCAAATCGTTTAGCATCAAAGCAACATACAAATATAGATTATTATCGCCCCAATTCCATTTCTTACTTTACAAAAATCAACACAATTATTTAATTCACATCGGAATAGCACTCTACTTACAACGTATGACGAATCTTCAATTCAAGAATCTGAATTCTGAATTTGGAGATGCTATCCTTTGTTGTAGGCGTTGCTTTGATTCAATTAACGTTGCTTTAAGCTTTTGATTTATCTCCTAATTGTCTCTCTATTTCTGACGGCTATCCTTAGTCTCTCCTCAGCAACATGATGGTCTCATCTCCATTTTAGTTTGGGTGAATTAGAGTTAGTCTTAGGTCCTTTTTATAGAGTTTTTGAGTTAATTTAGACCGTAGATGTAGCTTGGTTTAACAATAGCTGTTCGTTCAAAGAAGAGACCAACCAGGAGCTGACACCTAGCCCTAGTGACAAGGCAAGGCTCAGAAAATCGACCAAACATAGACCTGGCCAGCCAGGGTGGGCTGGGTTCGACCTGGCTCAGGGGCCAGGTCGACTCCCCAGTCGACCCCCAGGTCGACTCTAGAGTCGACCTGCCTGGGCAGGTCGACACCTAGGTCGACTCCCAGGTCGACCTGGCCTGGCAGGTCGACTCTAGGGTCGACCCCCAGGTCGACCTGGTGGGTTTGGGCGGGAATTTCCCCGCCTACTCTGATTGTGCTGAATTTTAAATCTGTTTTCGAAATTTTTGAAACTTCATCGGGCCATAACTTGGTCATACGGACTCCGTTTTTCGAAAACTCGGACTCTATTTCGCGTATTTTTCCGAGATGAACGCAATGGCGTATCCCGTTTCCCTTAATACTTTGTTTTGAAATTAGTTATACTTTAATTTGTGGATTTCACTGTTATAAAATACACGGGGTGTTACATTCTCCCCCACTTAAAAGGATTTCGTCCCGAAATCTTTAATTTCAGGAAGAATGTACCTCCTAACATCCAAACATCCATCTACTCATCCATCAAACACGAGCATCCATTGTCCTTAAAAGACTTCTAATGCTTCATGATAATATGCGGAGTATGTGTACATGTACTTATGTAATGCAAAATCAAGCGGTCTACTGATTCAGTTGACCTCCTTAATGCGAATTATGTAAGTGCTATGAATCCATTATGTATGCAAATCGTCCTATTCATGATTCTACATGAGTGCACAATCATTCATACAAATGCAACATCCATATGACAACACATTAAAGTTCAACCATATACGAATGCAAACATATATGCATATGCAATATGAAGAGATTGAGCCGATCTAAAACCTAGATTGTGTGTGTATATGCAACCACGAGCAACCACTAGCAATCACTTGCAACCACTTGCAACCATCAATCATAACATGTTTCAAACACATGTTTTCATCCAAAGAGTTTCTACCTAAAAGATAAGGTCGAGGAGATATACCTAAAAAGATAGATAAAAGCGCAACTTAAGGAAAAAGAAAGATCAAAGATGTACCCTCGAAAAGGAAAAGGGTAGGCAGCGCGTATTCTAGCTTCAGTTTCCCAAGTTGCATTTTCTTCGGCGTCGCTCCACTGAACTTTGACGAGCTTGACTTCGCGGTTGCGTAGCTTCTTCACTTCCGTTCCTAATATTCGGGTTGGAACTTTCCTTATGGTTGCTTCGCGTTCCACTTCAGCTTCTTCTAGGATATTTGGCTCTACCACTTCAGCAGACTCATGTAGACATTTTCAGAGATGTGAAACGTGAAAGACGTGAACTCCGGCCAATCTTTCGGGTAGCTCTAATCTATAGACCATTTTCCCAATTGTTCCTCAATAATAGGAAATGGTCCTACCTAAAGGTATAGTCGAATGATAGAAGCAAGTAAAAACTTTGTGCCCATTAGGCAATGTCAAAACTGGAAATCTATGCCACATATATATTGATTAGGAGAAGAACTCTCTAAGCATCAGCCCCGAAGACCGAAATCAACATCAGACTGACACCCAAAGAATTACTCAACCCAACCACTAGATTCTAGGAAACTAAGCATGATGGACTCCTTTTAGGTCACAAGGGAGTCCCTTCCTAAGACCAACCTATAAAACCCAAAAAGTTTAGTCAAACCAACGAACACCCTCAAGCCCCAACATGTGTTGCTAACAGATGAGTCATACTCCCTATGGGGTTTGCAACAGAAATTGGATTGAGAATGAGACCGAGAGGATATACACAAAAGATAGCATGCAAGTAAGCTCTACAGGAAGATAGGGATCAAAGATATACTCTTAAGAAGAGATATGATGCACGAATCTAGTCTTCAATCTTCTAAGTCGCATTTCCTTGAGCTTAACTCCATTATGCTTTATCCGTCTTTAACTTCACAATTTCGTAGCTTCTTAATTCTTGTTTCCAAAATTTGAGTTGGAACCTATTTCACTGTTGCCTCTCATTCCTCTTTCACTTACTCTACTTCTAGTATACTTGGCTCAAACATAACGGCGTACTCATGGTTTCATGCAAGCTCTCCAAAATTCACTAGTGAATCTTGGATCTCGTCCACTTACTATCAGGTATTCCACGTAGAAGAACTATCTCTCGGAAATAAATGCCAACCATGTTGCCAAATGTACTTACAAAGGTGATTCTCCACAACTCATGCATAAGCGAAATGAACCTTCTGCCTTAGTGGCGAACACCACTGGAGCGCCCCATTCTGAAATGCTCCTCCTAATGAACCCCTTTTCTAGAAGCTCTTTAATCTGTTTACTGAGCTCTTTCCTTTCCCGTGGAGCCATGTGTCTAACGGGCAACGCTACGGGCTTTGCATTATCTACAAGATATATGCGGAAGTCTATCTCCCGCTTCGGAGGCAAGCCCTTCACCTCTTCGAAGACATCCGGATATTCCCGGACCACTCTAACCGACTGCAAATTTTCAACGGAGGCATCTAGCGATTCAAGATAACTAAGCATAACCGCATACGAGAGATTACAAGTAATTTCCAAAGTGTTACCGAGCTGGGTCAGGAGCCTAACAACCCTTTTTCACAATCAAGGATGACCCCATTACTGGATAGCCAATCCATGCCCAAAATCAAAGCATATCCCGAAAAGCCCAAAACAAAGGCACTACACTTAAATTCTATGCTTAGAATAGAAATTTTCAATCCCAAACAGATCATAGACAAATGAGCTGGGCCCCCAATTGGGTTTGAAACAATTAAGGGGTCCTCTACCATACTAGTTTTTAGGTGCAGAGATTCTACTAAAGCAAACGAGATAAAGGAGTGTGATGCGCCAGAATCAAATAAAGTGCGAACGGGGTGATCATAAAGATAGACTATACTTTCTACAGAAGTATTTATACCTCGCTGTTGCAGAGGTGGCGCCTCTAGCACATGAACTTGTGCCCCTGAGGTGGATCCAACCCTCTGCTCCTGTCCTCGTTTCTTTGGACAATCCTTAGCCATGTGGCCTGTCTCACCGCAAGAAAAGCACCCGCCGTTCATCTTGGCCTTCTTTTTCCGGCAATCTTTCACTAAGTGCCCCACTTTGCCACATAATTTACACTTCCTCTTCTCTTGGGACTTGTTGTCTTTCCCGCCCTTCTTAAAGTCTGTATTCTTAAGCTGTAAACCCTCTTTCTTCCCTTGAGAGCTTTCTGCCTTTGTCTCCTTCTTCATTGGGCAGTCCCTAGCCCAGTGGCCTGTCTCCCTACAGTGAAAGCAAGTAGCACTCATCCTCCTCTTCTTCTTCCTGCAGTCTCCCTCCAGATGTCCAAGAATTCCGCAGAAATAACATTTCCTTTTTTCACGTTTCTTGTCATTACTGTTACGATCCTTTCTTGTTTACCTATTATTCGTCTTCCTACTCTGGGACTCTTCCGCTTTCTGGTTTACGTGGAGGAGGAGTGAAAGCGTCAGCAGCTGGAGAGTAAGGTCTCCAGACATGCTGAAACAGAAAGGATAGATTCAAAATGAAGGATAAGAGATAGTACCTATGGCTCTGGGGGGACTTTGCCTTTTAAAATAAAATAATATTTTATCTTTTAAAAATGCTTCTTTAAATTTCTTTTTGAAAAATAAATTTTCAAAACTTTTTATCTTATCCGGTAAACCTATGCTCTGATACCAAGTGAAACATCCCACCTCCGTTAGGGTCACTCTCAAAGGGAATGCCCTAATTTTGGTGGAGGTTTTATAAGTATAAGTCACAGATATACAAGACAGATATAAGAACACATATTTTTGAACAGCGGAAAACAACAACTTTTATTTCATCAAAATACGTGTTACACAAACCATGCCATAATTTCTTACAATACTTCCAAAATCATAACTATCTTGATTAAATTATTTAAAGAAGCATAAAGAAAACATAAATAAACTGCAAAAGTCCCATAATTGTTGTCCAAAGCCATAGTCCGAAACGAAAAGATCCAAGCAATACATTCTTTCTCTTTAAGCTGGATATGGAGGCTGGTTAAGCTGCGGTATTCCCTCCCTGTGGACCTGTGGGGGGGAAACGGAAGAAAAGAAGACGAAAGAAAAGTAGAGTCAGACATAAAGCCTGAGTAAGTCTAGGACTATTCAGTCTATAATAAAGAGCTGGGTATGATAAGTATAAACTAGAAATGGGAAAGCACCATAAACTAAGTTAAGTTGTCTAGGGTCGAATATACTATCGTACCCCATATTAATCTCTGTACCCATATAAACTAGTTCCCAACAGGCACCCCATAATCAGGGTGAAGTGATCCATTTTATGATGATCGGCTCCTACTCGCATAGTTACATGTGTCTTACGGCCCCCGTTGTTGTAGTTACCTATGCTGGTCCCACCATGGGGTGTATCAAGTCCCATGGTGGCGGCCCGGCACAATCCTAGAATGCACAGGTATGCTACTGGTGCCCAGTGCCTTATTTTTCTACGCCGAAGTGTGTGCACGCCCGCACCCTGTTAGAACCTACACTGCTGCACCACCGCCGTCGATTTGACCTCTTACAGTCAGCCCAGTAATCGTGCCCCACCCTGCCTAGTTTCAGGGTATCATGATACCTTGTAGGGTTACTGCTGAAAAGGGTCCCCCGCTACTAGGTTTTTCTATTTCTAGCCAACATGCTAAGTTGGTTAAGTGTTTTATAAACCTAACCCCCAATCAGTCTGTTTAGCGTTGTGACGACCCCAAATCCCGTACTGACGAAGACAAGGGCAATCTTTGGAATATAACACCGAAACAGATAATAGCAGAACAAAATTAAATAAATACACCAGATAATGAACAATAGAATATACTGGATAAAATTAATCATCAGAGTTACACAGTATACATGATCTTACTTAGTACAAATATAGTTTAGCTATACATAAATGTCTACAGCGGAAATAAACAAAATATGTACAATAGGAGCTGAACAGCATAAAAAGAGATAAATGATAGAATCCATCTTCAGCTCCAGCTATCCAGAAAGAACCAGCTAAACCTGAATACAAGGCTTCCCGTGTAGAAAAAGGGGCACCCGAGTTTGAAAGTGAAACAAACTACGAGTCAGTCATGGGACTGGTATGAGAAATCCACTCAACACATATATAATTGGCTAATCACAGGACCACGCCACTTTCATGGAATGGGTTTACTCCATTGGATTGCCAGTGCTTTAAAACAAATCTTTCTTTTAAACATCGCTATGCTTTTTATAAAAATGAAGCCGTTATAAGACTCAGTTCCCATCACACAATGCAACGCAAACCGGAGGATAGAGTTTTTACCTTATAACGGCCAAAATATGATTGATACGAATAAAACAAAGGCATTTGATATTATTGCTAGTGTTTATAAGTTTCAAAAACAATTTCAAATCATAACTATCAATCATAGACGACATGAGCGTCCCATGCCACTATGTCGCCAAATATATATATGCAATCGAAACCGCATAGTCACGTATTTGGAAATTGGATTTCCATCATGAACCAAGGCAAAAGATAGTCCTTACCGAATCGAGACTGCCTAGCCCGAGTCTCAGGATCAGAACGCATCGACCCTTGGAGCGACAGGGCCGGTCCACACGGAGTGGATTAAAAATGCCTGAGCACTACGTTTCGCCGCCCTTTGGGGCGTAAGCGAGCCAACAAGTGACTCCATCGGACCCGGATCGTCCGATCTAACCGAGGTGCCTCGCAACAGCAACAACCACATAGGTGAAAAGTATATAAATGTCAGGGCTGGTAGGTCACTGACACCACCCTAGCTAGGAGGAAACGCAGGCCCTCCCTGAGGTCCTTTCTCCCGTTTCTGGTTCATACCGGGGTGTGAGGCTCGTGAATTCACGTTATACACAAAGCTACGCCACACAGGCGGTGCTTTGATCATCACCACAAAACTTTGCTTTTCAACAGAAGCCCTGATCACTGCATCTTAGCATGCCACACAGGCAATTCATTCCATGCGACTGATGTCTATCGATACACAACCTCTGAGCTCGTGCGTTTCAGAGAAGGGCGTTAAGCAAAAGAATATATTCTCCGCCGCCATACAAATGTATATTTAACAGAAATCAATCAACACAGAATAAACTCCAATGTCAGACACACAATTCATTTACAAGTCCGTTCTGGGTCTGAACGAAACCGGAGGCACTAAATACCTCGCAAACCCATCGATCACCACGTATGTCTGGACGATCACCACTCATTATCCATATTTCGGGATGCCTCCCAATCAGGACCTCGGTTACCATCCAAACGAGGTGAAGATCTCCGGTCTTCGACCACCGTCTTCATCTTCGATTTCTTATCGTCGGCCAATTATTTGAAATGAGAATTAACTCGACCATTTCAAATAATTCACGTATATTTAGAATTTCAAATCAATTTATTTCAATGGTTAAATTATTCGACAACACCAATTTTGTTCTTTAATGTAATTTTCACACCAAACACATTCAACCATCAAATACCACATAAATCGAGCAAATTCAGTTTATTTCCATTCCATATTGTTTATGGTACTTTATAACGATTTATCGCTATTTTTATTTATTTTAAAATAGCCAATTTATTTAAAACGACGCTTCGGGCCATAACGCGGCAGTGGCGCTGTTTTTCTTCAGATTTGATTTACTCATATCTGAAAATCTAACCGTTGGATCTTCACAAAATTTACATCATTAGAAAGGTCTTTTCAAAACGAATCCAACGGTTCTAGTTTCGGGAAAATCCGACGGTTGGATCTCCCGGTACAGTCGTTTGGAGTTTCGATTTCAAAATACGAACTACAGCGTCGCTATTCGATGTAATATAATTATATATATATTTATTTATAAATATAATCGTTTCTGGCGCTGTTTTTCTTCAGATTTGAATTAAACATTTCAGATAATCCAACTGTTGGATTTTTACAAGGTTGGTACCATTGGGAAGATATTTCCAAGGCGAACCCGACGGTTGCGGTTTCGGGAAAATCCGACGGTCGGATTCCTCATACTAATCGTTTCAAATTACGATTCCAAAACACGAACTGCACGGCTTCGATTCCTTTTAATTATATTTTTATATATATAAATATAGTTCATTCTATAATTTCAACTATAGTTCATTCTATATTTTCAACTTCGTTTTCACTTCAAATATTTCACTAACGCCTTAATATTTTGAAAAATTTCGCCATAACCTCCTTTGTACCGGGGGGGGGGGGGTTTGGAAATTTATTGGGCCGTGTTAGGTACCCAATAAATCCTAAAAAGCATTCACATATTTATAGTGATATATTCTGGTGTTTACGGGGGAGCATGTATAGATAATCACTCCAGAGAATAAATTCTCGTCACCCCGTTTCCGTGTGGAAATAAATAGTCCATGTGCCGTATCTAATAACTAGAGAGACGTGATTATTGTCAACTCCAGACCCATGTGGGGTTTTTATTAATCTGGCAATTTATCGTTATATTTTATAGAGTCCATATCAGTCATCAGTTCAACCTGTAGTATATAATCATCGCCATACAAGTATCTCGCTCGTATGGTAAATCTTCCACCTCGTCACACAAGCTCCAATTGCTTATGTGGAATATGATGAAGTATGCCTATCGTCAAGAAGTATGCCATGTAGCGTAGTTCAAATTTAATTGTTACTATCCTATGGCGATATTTATTATTTCACACAGAATAACCAGCACTCCGCATCCAATGGCATTCACAGGAGTTGATATAAAAATAAAATTGCGCAGCCAACTCATCAAGGCTTACCTATTTGTCGGGCACGCAAATAATTTCTTTACTCTACAGCTAATCCATTTTTCCTGTTCAACACATGTATATATATGCAGAACAAAGCCAATAACAATATTTCTAGCAAACTATTATTTATTTCAACACGCGTGTATTTTTATCAAAGCGTATACATGATAAAAGAAATATTTTTATCATCAAAAATATTTATTCAACACGTGAATGTTTTTAACACTTCATATTCACAATAAAAATGTAGTTTTTATTGTCTATTCATTTTATTTTAAAATACGATAACATTCAACACATGAATTTCAACTCGACGAACGAATTTCAATTCAACACATGAATATCCTCTATAGTTTGTATATATATATATATATATATATATATATATATAAATGTGATTTTTATCGCTAAAACTATTTGTTTAAATTCAAATAATATTCAACACATGAATTTCAACCCAACGAATGAATTACAACTCAACACATGAATATTCTCTCAGTTTGTATATATATAAAAATGTGATTTTTATCGCTAAAACTATTTGTTTAAATTCAAATAATATTCAACACATGAATTTCAACCCAACGAATGAATTGCAACTCAACACATGAATATTCTCTGTAGTTTGTATATATATAAAAATGTGATTTTTATCGCTAAAACTATTTGTTTAAATTCAAATAATATTCAACACATGAATTTCAACCCAACGAATGAATTGCAACTCAACACATGAATATTCTTTCAACATATGTAATTTATTTCAACGAATGAAAATTATTCAAACACATGTATATTTCGAAAAATTTCGGCAGCATAACGGCAGGGTAGTTAAAACCGGGACCGTCCCTAGTACGACTCCTCGCTCTACCTTAAAACCTCGCGGTTTTTGACAATGGGGATCATGCATCTAGTTCGCACGCAGGCGGCATGTATATATTTATTTCATTTCCACAAACTAATCCTATGTGGTTTCAACCAAATATTTTTCAACCACAAACGGGTATTTTTCAACCACGATCAATCAATATCAACCACAAACAATCCCAAACAATCATTCGCTATCAATAAATTTTCACACCAATCACATCAATAAATATCGTCCATGGTTTGTGGACGAGGGGCGTATATATATATATATTTTTATATATAGCAATTCACTTTTATTTCAACACATATATAATTTTTACAACGCATATATAACTTATATATCGAACATACAACTTATACAACGCTTATACATGAGGTGTACAACGCTTATATAACTCATACATCGACTATATAATTTATACATCGTCGTTTTCCATATTGTTTATGAATTAGAAATCTCACATTGGGTTCCACTCCACCAAAAAATAGCAGAAGGCTCAGAAAAATACGCGGTCTCTTCTAAAATGTAGAAGGCGTCCACACGGTCACGATGTTTCCTATTTCATCGAATTTCGTTAACGAATGAAAAAGATTTGATTTTTCAAAGTTTGCAACAGTTTTAAACTGTTAAAATCGGTTTAAAATAAAAACAGTCGATACCTGCTTGAAATCTTCGAAACTAGGTTTCGATTTTTCGATCAATCCGTGCAATGGTTCCACGATCGGGTTGCGCAGGGTCGAAGAGCTACGTGAGGCGCACGTGCGCCAGGGAGGAGGGTCAACTCGGTGGCTTCTGGTGACGGCGGCGGCGATTTAAAAGTCGAAACTTCACGGAGGTGTTCGGGCGATTTACACAACTATAATTGCTGCTCCCTATATGGATTTGAAGATCTCTCCAAGCTCTACAAAATCCTCAACGGGAGGGAGGCGTAATATTGCTTGTAGGAGGAGAAACGGAGGAGAGAAGGCATGGGGGGGTTTTCTGCCGTATATCGCGATCGGGGAGAGAGAAACGGGGGGGGGGGGGGTCTGATGTGGACGAGTATTTTTTTTTTATATATATATAAAGTTTTAAAAATCCGAAAATACCCCTTGCCACGCACGAACACCAATCCAAGCCCAACAACTGTCGTCCCTAGCGTTTTACCCCCATTCCGAACACAATGGGATATGTTTCGCAGGCCCATTCGACTGTTTCAGTTAGTTTCCATTCAAATCAAAATATAAAACATTCAATATTTAATTTGAACGTACATTTCAATTTGCTAGGACCACAAACTGATTCGAAAAATTCCAGAAAAATAAATCTAGCTATGTTTTGACGATACGGTCCCAACAAAACTAGTTTCGTCGAATTCTGAGACCGTTTGCAAAAAGGCCCATTTTTGGTCGATCCAATTTAACTGTAATTGACCAAAACACATTTTCTTTTGCCACGCTCACATATTAGCTTCAAAAATTATGAAATTTGAAATCTAGCAATAACTTCACATCCCGGACCCAACAAAAGTGGTTTTGTCGAATTCCGAGGTCATATGCAAAATGGCCATTTTCACGGGCTATATAAATTCCATAGCGACCGTTCTGAAAATTCATTCGGCCATAACTTTTGCTTTCCGCTATGAAAATTCGATTTTTCAGATTCGTTAGAAAGGTATTCACTAACAGATTTAAATATCTTTGGTTTCACTAAAATTCGGATTGTTTTGCACCCGGTACAGTCTGACAAAGTTTAAATTCAATTTTTTTGAAACTGCAGTGCCTTTTCAGGCCTTGTTTATAATTATAATTAATTATATTCGCTTTCAATTGTCGATTCAAACTCAGTTTTCATCGCTATTATTTAAAATATTTATTTTAAATATTTAAAATCCATTAGTTTAGCCAATTTAAAATTTTTAAATTGGTTCAGATTTTCTGGGTCGTTACAATCTCCCCCACTTAAAACTTTTTGTCCCCGAAAAGGAACAAAGTCGAAAGTGGTTTGATAAATCTACAATCCCACAATACAACAACCAATTTTTTTTTAACCTTCCAAAAATATACTAATCAAATCCTATATTCCTTTAAAAATCATTCAGAGTATAGAATAAATAGTGCACATCCATGGGAAGAAAATAGCAATAGAATAGAGAATTAAATGGTAATGCAAAGTAGGTTAAATGTACCTTGCACCGGAGTCAATCAGAGATATCTATTCGGCATCTAGGATAAGCTTTCTGAATGCTCTTCTTAGTTTCCCAAGTACAATCTCATGGATCTCCACTCCATTGCACTTTGACTAAGCGAACCTTCTTGTTCATCGGTTCTTTGGTTTCTTTGCCGATAATCTTTAGCGGCTCACGTCTCACGGCTAATTCTGGAGTAATTTCAATGTCATGTTGAGCTTCTTCTTCCACGATCAAGTCTGGATCATGAACGTGCTTTCGAAGTTGGGATACGTGAAATACATCATGAACTCCAGGCAACCAGTCAGGCAGTTTGAACCTATAAGCGAGAGTTCCGATCCGTTCCAGAATACGAAACGGACCAATAAATTTGGGCGCTAACTTTCCAGTTTTATCGAACCGGATAACTCCTCTCATCGGCGATACTTTCAAATATACATAGTCGCCAACTTCAAAGGATATATCTCTTCTTCTTCTATCGGCATAGCTCTTTTGCCGGCTTTGAGCGGCGAGTAATCGCTTCTTAATAAAATCGACTTTGTCAGTGGCTTCTCTGATCATATCAGGACCCAACACAAGTCTATTACCTGGTTCGACCCAACAAGCAGGAGATCGGCACGGCCTACCATACAATGCTTCGAATGGAGACATTGTCAGACTCGCCTGGTAGCTGTTGTTATAAGAGAATTCAGCCAAATGCAGATGGTCTTCCCATGATCCACCGAAATCTATAACACAAGCCCGCAATAGGTCTTCTAAAATACGATTCACCCTCTCAGTCTGACCGTCTGTCTGAGGATGATAGGCGGTGCTCAAGTTCAACTTCTTTCCCAGTTCGACTTGAAATGCTTCCCAGAATTTGCTAGTAAATATTGTATCTCTATCACTGACTATACTGAGTGGCACTCCATGTAGTCTAACTATTTCCCTGAAGTATATCTGCGCCAGACTCTGAGCGGTTCTGTTTGATTTGACAGGTATGAAATGGGCGGTCTTCGTGAAGCGATCTACGATCACCCAAATACTGTCATTTCCTTTTCTGGTTCTGGGCAGACCATCAATGAAATCCATGGAGATATGCTCCCACTTCCAACCAGGAACTTCCAGTGGTTGTAACAATCCAGCCAATTTCTGTTGGTCGCTTTTGACTAGCTGGCAAGTAGGGCATCGACTAACATATATCGAGATGTCTCTTTTTAACGACTTCCACCAGAATGTGCGTTTGATATCGTTATACATTTTATTCACACCCGGATGGATACTGAGCTTAGATTTGTGGCATTCATCAAGCACACCTCTTCTGAGTTCAGGAATTTCTGGAACGCAAATTCGCCCTTCTAACCTCAGAATCCCTTCGCTGTCCAGCTGGAAATCCGAAGCATTGCCTTTACGAATTCGCTGACTCATTCCTTTGATAAATTGGTCATCTTCTTGGAGAGCCAATATCTTATCAATCAATGAAGTCGCAATGATGAAACTGGCGATCATTTCATTCTTTCGGCTTAACGCATCGGCCACGACATTGGCTTTCCCTGGAGTGTATAGAATTTCAAAATCATATGCTGCAAGAAACTCCAGCCAACGTTGCTGCCTCAGATTCAGGTCTTTATGAGTGAACAGATACTTTAACGACTGGTGATCTGTAAACAGTTCAAATCTCTCACCCAACAGATAGTGTCTCCAGATTTTCAAAGCGAACACAATAGCCAATAACCCAAGATCATGAGTTACGTAGTTCTTTTTGTGCGGCTTCAGCTGACGGCTAGCATAAGCAATCACTTGGCCCCTTTGCATTAACACTGCGCCAAGGCCTTCTCTAGAAGCGTCAGTCCATACCTTTAAATCCTGGTTGCCATCGACGATGGTTAACACTGGAGCTGTCGTTAGTCTTAACTTTAGCTCTTCGAAAGCCTCCTCACTTTCTGGAGTCCATTTGAATTTAGAGTGCTTCTTTGTAAGCTTCATTAAATGACCAGATATCTTCGAAAAGTTTTTAACAAATTTCCGGTAATAGCTAGCCAATCCGAGAAAACTGCGGACTTCAGTGGGGGTGCTGGGCTGTTTCCAATTCTGAATAGCTGTGATTTTGCTTGGATCCACAGCGATTCCTTCTTTCGATACGACGTGGCCTAGAAATTTTACTTCATCTTGCCAGAAGATACATTTGGAAAATTTGGCTTTTAATACATTCTGTCTCAGAGTTTCTAGAACCTGTTCCAGATGCTTTTCATGTTCGGCCTTTGATTTAGAGAAGATTAGAATATCGTCTATGAAAACCAGAACAAATTTATTCAAAACCCCTCTGAACACCCAGTTCATTAAATCGACGAAGTAAGCGGGAGCGTTACATAAGCCGAATGGCATTACTAACCACTCATAAAATAAGTCGGGGCCTCTGAACGCTGTCATTGGAACACACTCTTCGGCAATTCGAAGTTGATGGAAGCCTGTAGCTAGGTCCATTCTTGAGAATACTTGTGCTCCATTTAATCGATCTAACAAATCATCAATCCACGGCAATGGATACTTGTTCTTTATTGTCTGCTTGTTCAGATCACGATAATCCACACATAGCCGTAGAGTACCGTCAGATTTTGGGACAAATACCACTGCTGCACCCCAATAAGAGAAACTAGGCCTGATCAGACCCTTCCATACTAGCTTTCGTGTTTGATTGTCTAATTCCTCCTTCTCTTTCAAGGACATTCTTCGAATAGCGTGAACTACCGGCCTTGCATTGGGAATCAAAGCAATCTTGAAATCTATTTCTCTCTGCGGAGGTAAGCGAACAACTTCTTCGAACACATCCTCATAGTTTTTGACGACAGGAATGTCTTTGTTGAGGTCAGGAATATTCTCTGTGACCTCAGGGATATTTTCTATTTGAGCTGGAGAAACATCGAGAGCTGACCAGAAATCTTTTCTATTTGAAGTCGGGCCTTCACATGGTATGGTTATATAATTCCCCGATTGGGCCTTTGCTTTAACCACTCTCTCGACGCATTTAACTTCAGCTTCATATCTAGTTAGCTAATCCAATCCCAGAATAAGACCGAATTCATTAAAATTCATGACGATAGAGATAATAGGGAATTTATAGCAAGAAAAAGAGACAGGTACTGCACAAATCCAACTGAGATTGATGGAACCTCCAACTGGATTTTGGACACTCATTGGCTCTTTGAGCTTCTTCAAATTCAAATCCAGTTTCTTGACTGCACTCTTTGCAATAAAGCTTCGTGACGCGCCTGTGTCAAACAGTACTTTAACTGGAATGTTTTTGACATTGAGCGTGCCTTCTAAAACATCAGACCTTTCCTGAGCAGATGAAGATGCAGGTACTTCTACACTTCATTTACTTGCGCTGCTTTGGACTTCTTAAATTGCTTGCAGTCCTTTTCAAGATGGCCAGTCCGACGGCATTGAATGCACTTTCTATTCTCTCGAAACTGGTTATCGGGTTTAGACCCCTCCTTTCGTTTCTTCGAGGTTTTACACTTCCTGGCCAGATGCCCCTGTTTATTGCAGTTAGAACATGTGGCAGTCGTTGCCGGTTCCTTTTTAGATTTAGCCCTTTTTCTCTTGGCACTGGACATCTTACTGACATCAGACTTTGTACTGGCCTCAGGACGATCAGTTTCTGATTCAACCCTATCGCTAGATCTGACTTCTTCCTCGTCGCGCAACATGCCTTTCTTATGGAGATCTTCATACTGATAAGCCATATAAATCATTTCTGAAAAAGGGAGCTTCACATGCCCCATTACTTTATTTTGATATTTCCTTTGAAGCCCGTAAATAAATCTCAAATTCTTTCTCCTCGTATTCTGAATTAGATGGGGAGCAAAGTGAGCAAGTTCGTTGAATTTCTTATGATATTCTGGGATGGTCATATCTCCTTGTATCAGATAAGAAAATTCATCGCATAATCGCTCAGTCGCTTCTGGAGGAGTAAATCTTTCCAGGAAAATCACTTTGAATCTATCCCAGGTGATATTACCTTCTGGATTATCCTTATTAACTGAATCCCACCAGAACAAAGCTTCTTCTTTGAGTGCCCAGGAGACCAGTAATCTTTTCTGGTCATCCCTCAGCTTTAATGCTTCGAAGATTTTCTCAGCCGAACGAATCCAAGCTTGTGTTTTCATAATTGCTTCTTCACCCGTAAAAGGTTTTCCACCCAGATTTCTATATTTCATGAATAGAGCTTCTATATCCGGGTCAGTATTACTTCTTCTATTTCTGGCACTCATTTTCTAGTTCTTCTGCAAATAGCAGATCAAGTGTCAGGTCAACAGAAAAGATATTTCAAAATATAGAGACAAATACTTGAATGTAAATGTGTCTATCGATGTGTTATTTCTTTCTGCTATTCATACTATGATATTACTGATCCTATGTGTATTGAGTTACACGTCCTAGAACACTACTGGTTCTATTTCTGACGAATTCGTTCAAATGTTATATCCCAGAACTAAGCTTAACCAAAGCTCTGATACCACGTTGTGACGACCCCAAATCCCATACTGACGGAGACAAGGGTAATCTTTGGAATATAACACCAAAACAGATAATAGCAGAAAAAAATTAAATAAATACACCAGATAATGAACAATAGAATATACTGGATAAAAGTAATCATCAGAGTTACACAGTATACATGATCTTACTTAGTACAAATACAGTTCAGCTATGCATAAATGTCTACAGCAGAAATAAACAAAATATGTACAATAGGAGCTGAACAGCATAAAAAGAGATAAATGATAGAATCCATCTTTAGCTCCAGCTATCCAGAAAGAACCAGCTAAACCTGAATACAAGGCTGCCCATGTAGAAAAAGGGGCACCCGAGTTTGAAAGTGAAACAAACTACGAGTCAGTCATGGGACTGGTATGAGAAATCCACTCAACACATATATAATTGGCTAATCACAGGACCACGCCAGTTTCATGGAACGGGTTTGCTCCATTGGATTGCCAGTGCTTTAAAACAAATCTTTTTTTTAAACATCGCTATGCTTTTTATAAAAATGAAGCCGTTATAAGACTCAGTTCCCATCACACAATGCAACGCAAACCGGAGGATAGAGTTTTTACCTTATAACGGCCAAAATATGATTGATACGAATAAAACAAAGGCATTTGATATTATTGCTGGTGTTTATATGTTTCAAAAACAATTTCAAATCATAACTATCAATCATAGACGACATGAGCGTCCCATGCCACTATGTCGCCAAATATATATGCAATCGAAACCGCATAGTCACGTATTTGGAAATTGGATTTCCGTCATGAACCAAGGCAAAAGATAGTCCTTACCGAATTCGAGACTGCCTAGCCCGAGTCTCAGGATCAGAACGCATCGACCCTTGGAGCGACAGGGCCGGTCCACACGGAGTGGATTAAAAATGCCTGAGCACTACGTTTCGCCGCCCTTTGGGGCGTAAGCGAGCCAACAAGTGACTCCATCGGACCCGGATCGTCCGATCTAACCGAGGTGCCTCGCAACAGCAACAACCACATAGGTGAAAAGTATATAAATGTCAGGGCTGGTAGGTCACTGACACCACCCTAGCTAGGAGGAAACGCAGGCCCTCCCTGAGGTCCTTTCTCCCGTTTCTGGTTCATACCGGGGTGTGAGGCTCGTGAATTCACGTTATACACAAAGCTACGCCACACAGGCGGTGCTTTGATCATCACCACAAAACTTTGCTTTTCAAAAGAAGCCCTGATCACTGCATCTTAGCATGCCACACAGGCAATTCATTCCATGCGACTGATGTCTATCGATACACAACCTCTGAGCTCGTGCGTTTCAGAGAAGGGCGTTAAGCAAAAGAATATATTCTCCGCCGCCATACAGATGTATATTTAACAGAAATCAATCAACACAGAATAAACTCCAATGTCAGACACACAATTCATTTACAAGTCCGTTCTGGGTCTGAACGAAACCGGAGGCACTAAATACCTCGCAAACCCATCGATCACCACGTATGTCTGGACGATCACCACTCATTATCCATATTTCGGGATGCCTCCCAATCAGGACCTCGGTTACCATCCAAACGAGGTGAAGATCTCCGGTCTTCGACCACCGTCTTCATCTTCGATTTCTTATCGTCGGTCAATTATTTGAAATGAGAATTAACTCGACCATTTCAAATAATTCACGTATATTTAGAATTTCAAATCAATTTATTTCAATGGTTAAATTATTCGACAACACCAATTTTGTTCTTTAATGTAATTTTCACACCAAACACATTCAACCATCAAATACCACATAAATCGAGCAAATTCAGTTTATTTCCATTCCATATTGTTTATGGTACTTTATAACGATTTATCGCTATTTTTATTTATTTTAAAATAGCCAATTTATTCAAAACGACGCTTCGGGCCATAACGCGGCCGTGGCGCTGTTTTTCTTCAGATTTGATTTACTCATATCTGAAAATCTAACCGTTGGATCTTCACAAAATTTACATCATTAGAAAGGTCTTTTCAAAACGAATCCAACGGTTCCAGTTTCGGGAAAATCCGACGGTTGGATCTCCCGGTACAGTCGTTTGAAGTTTCGATTTCAAAATACGAACTGCAGCGTCGCTATTCGATGTAATATAATTATATATATATATATATATATATATATATATTTATAAATATAATTGTTTCTGGCGCTATTTTTCTTCAGATTTGAATTAAACATTCCAGATAATCCAACCGTTGGATTTTTACAAGGTTGGTACCATTGGGAAGATATTTCCAAGGCGAACCCGACGGTTGCGGTTTCGGGAAAATCCGATGGTCGGATTCCTCATACTAATCGTTTCAAATTACGATTCCGAAACACAAACTGCACGGCTTCGATTCCTTTTAATTATATTTATATATATATAAATATAGTTCATTCTATAATTTCAACTATAGTTCATTCTATATTTTCAACTTCGTTTTCACTTCAAATATTTCACTAACGCCTTAATATTTTGGAAAATTTCGCCATAACCTCCTTTGTACGGGGAGGGGTTTGGAAATTTATTGGGCCGTGTTAGGTACCCAATAAATCCTAAAAAGCATTCACATATTTATAGTGATATATTCTGGTGTTTACGGGGGAGCATGTATAGATAATCACTCCAGAGAATAAATTCTCATCACCCCGTTTCCGTGTGGAAATAAATAGTCCATGTGCCGTATCTAATAACTAGAGAGACGTGATTATTGTCAACTCCAGACCCGTGTGGGGTTTTTATTAATCTGGCAATTTATCGTTATATTTTATAGAGTCCATATCAGTCATCAGTTCAACCTGTAGTATATAATCATCGCCATACAAGCCTCTCGCTCGTATGGTAAATCTTCCACCTCGTCACACAAGCTCCAATTGCTTATGTGGAATATGATGAAGTATGCCTATCGTCAAGAAGTATGCCATGTAGCGTAGTTCAAATTTAATTGTTACTATCCTATGGCGATATTTATTATTTCACACAGAATAACCAGCACTCCGCATCCAATGGCATTCACAGGAGTTGATATAAAAATAAAATTGCGCAGCCAACTCATCAAGGCTTACCTATTTGTCGGGCACGCAAATAATTTCTTTACTCTACAGCTAATCCATTTTTCCTGTTCAACACATGTATATATATGCAGAACAAAGCCAATAACAATATTTCTAGCAAACTATTATTTATTTCAACATGCGTGTATTTTTATCAAACCGTATACATGATAAAAGAAATATTTTTATCATCAAAAATATTTATTCAACACGTGAATGTTTTTAACACTTCATATTCACAATAAAAATGTAGTTTTTATTGTCTATTCATTTTATTTTAAAATACGATAACATTCAACACATGAATTTCAACTCGACGAACGAATTTCAATTCAACACATGAATATCCTCTATAGTTTGTATATGTATATATATAAATGTGATTTTTATCGCTAAAACTATTTGTTTAAATTCAAATAATATTCAACACATGAATTTCAACCCAACGAATGAATTGCAACTCAACACATGAATATTCTCTCAGTTTGTATATATATAAAAATGTGATTTTTATCGCTAAAACTATTTGTTTAAATTCAAATAATATTCAACACATGAATTTCAACCCAACGAATGAATTGCAACTCAACACATGAATATTCTCTATAGTTTGTATATATATAAAAATGTGATTTTTATCGCTAAAACTATTTGTTTAAATTCAAATAATATTCAACACATGAATTTCAACCCAACGAATGAATTGCAACTCAACACATGAATATTCTTTCAACATATGTAATTTATTTCAACGAATGAAAATTATTGTAACACATGTATATTTCGAAAAATTTCGGCAGCATAACGGCAGGGTAGTTAAAACCGGGGCCGTCCCTAGTACGGCTCCTCGCTCTACCTTAAAACCTCGCGGTTTTTGACAATGGGGATCATGCATCTAGTTTGCACGCAGGCGGCATGTATATATTTATTTCATTTCCACAAACTAATCCTATGTGGTTTCAACCAAATATTTTTCAACCACAAACGGGTATTTTTCAACCACGATCAATCAATATCAACCACAAACAACCCAAACAATCATTCGCTATCAATAAATTTTCACACCAATCACATCAATAAATATCGTCCATGGTTTGTGGACGAGGGGCGTATATATATATATATATATATATATATATATATATATAGCAATTCACTTTTATTTCAACACATATATAATTTTTACAATGCATATATAACTTATACATCGAACATACAACTTATACAACGCTTATACATGAGGTGTACAACGCTTATATAACTCATACATCGACTATATAATTTATACATCGTCGTTTTCCATATTGTTTATGAATTAGAAATCTCACATTGGGTTCCACTCCACCAAAAATAGCAGAAGGCTCAGAAAAATACGCGGTCTCTTCTAAAATGTAGAAGGCGTCCACACGGTCACGATGTTTCCTGTTTCATCGAATTTCATTAACGAATGGAAAAGATATGATTTTTCAAAGTTTGCAACGGTTTTAAACTGTTAAAATCAGTTTAAAATAAAAACAGTCGATACCTGCTTGAAATCTTCGAAACTAGGTTTCGATTTTTCGATCAATCCGTGCAATGGTTCCACGATCGGGTTGCGCAGGGTCGAAGAGCTACGTGAGGCGCACGTGCGCCAGGGAGGAGGGTCAACTCGGTGGCTTCTGGTGACGGCGGCGGCGATTTAAAAGTCGAAACTTCACGGAGGTGGTTCAGGCGATTTACACAACTATAATTGCTGCTCCCTATATGGATTTGAAGATCTCTCCAAGCTCTACAAAATCCTCAACAGGATGGAGGCGTAATATTGCTTGTAGGAGGAGAAACGGAGGAAAGAAGGCACGGGGTTTTTCCGCCGTATATCGCGATCAGGGAGAGAGAAACGGGGGGGGGGGGTCTGACGTGGACGAGTAATTTTTTTTTATAAAGTTTTAAAAATCCGAAAATACCCCTTGCCACGCACGAACACCAATCCAAGCCCAACGATTGTCGTCCCTAGCGTTTTACCCCCATTCCGAACACAATGGGATAAGTTTCGCAGGCCCATTCGACTATTTCAGTCAGTTTCCATTCAAATCAAAATATAAAACATTCAATATTTAATTTGAACGTACATTTCAATTTGCTAGGGCCACAAACTGATTCGAAAAATAAATCTAGCTATGTTTTGACGATACGGTCCCAACAAAACTAGTTTCGTCGAATTCTGAGACCGTTTGCAAAAAGGCCCATTTTTGGTCGATCCAATTTAACTGTAATTGACCGAAACACATTTTCTTTTGCCACGCTCACATATTAGCTTCAAAAATTATGAAATTTGAAATCTAGCAATAACTTCACATCCCGGACCCAACAAAAGTGGTTTCGTCGAATTCCGAGGTCATATGCAAAATGGCCATTTTCACGGGCTATATAAATTCCATAGCGACCTTTCTGAAAATTCATTCGGCCATAACTTTTGCTTTCCGCTATGAAAATTCGATTTTTCAGATTCGTTAGAAAGGTATTCACTAACATATTTAAATGTCTTTGGTTTCACTAAAATCCGGATTGTTTTGCAACCGGTACAGTCTGACAAAGTTTGAATTCAATTTTTTTGAAACTGCAGTGCCTTTTCAGGCCTTGTTTATAATTATAATTAATTATATTCTTTTTCAATTGTCGATTCAAACTCAGTTTTCATCGCTATTATTTAAAATATTTATTTTAAATATTTAAAATCCATTATTTTAGTCAATTAAAAATTTTTAAATTGGTTCAGATTTTCTGGGTCGTTACAAGTTTAGCATGTTCCATTTTGATTAAGTCTTAATTCACTTAATCCTATCAATCCTGACTCAGCCTTAATTGTCTTATTAAATCCTTGACCTCTCACATTAGACAGGTATTGTTGTGGCTGCTTGTTGCCGGTTGGGTCCCGGCAGTCTTACGCCACCACTCAGTCTAACCTCGGGTCCTTATTGGGCTCCGTGTTTAACCACTCACATTGGATAGGTATTGTTGTGACTACTGGACAGCCGGGCGGTTCCGGGCAGGTTTACATCACAACTCAATCCAACCTCGGGTTAAACACGTCGTATTTTCTACATTTACATATTTTGTCTCTTTTCTTTTTATATGTAAATATTTGCGGCCCATTATTCAAATTCATCTTTATTGATTAAGATTTATTTATGCCACTTAATTGTTTTTCAAGGTTATTGGCATGCGTCAAACATGCCAACACATATGTTCTATATTTTAGCCCAAACGTCATTACCCCCGTTTTATACGTTCGCTCCAATGTATGGTGTGTTGGGTTTAACACTTAAACCCAATTTAGCCATATGTAAAGGGGAGGCTTATAACATGGTGTTTATCAGGTAACATGAAAGAGGGGAGTGTGAACGCATGAACTTGCAACGAACGATTCAATTAACATAAAGTAGGCACATGTGAACTTGTAATGGTAACATCATATAATCATGGCATAACATGAATCATTTTATCCATATAATTATAGCATAAACAATACTTAAACGTGAATCATTCTATTCATATAATTATGGCATAGGAAATACTTAAACATGAATCATTCTATTCATATGATTGTGGCATAAACAATACTCAAACATGAATCATTCTATTCATATGATTATGGCATAGAAAATACTTAAACATGAATTATTCTATTCGTATGATTGTGGCATAAACAATGCTCAAACATGAATCATTATATTCATATGATTATGGCATAAACAGTACTTAAACACGAATTATTCTATTCATATGATTATGGCATAAATAATACTTAAACATGAATTATTCTATTCATTTGATTATGGCATGAACAATACTTAAACATGAATCATTCTATTCATATGATTATGGCATAAACAATACTTAAACATGAATCATTCTATTCATGTGATTATGGCATGAACAATACTTAAACATGAATCATTCTATTCATGTGATTATGGCATAAACAATACTTAAACATGAATCATTCTAGATGATTATGGCATAAACAAAACTTAAACATGAATCATTCTATTCATGTAATCATGGCATAAATAATACTTAAACATGAATCATAGGTTCAACTAACCATGTAAACTTGAAATTAAGAATCTAACTAAATTAGATATCATTATTATTGGCACATGGTCTTGACTAGAAATATAAGCCTATATTTTTATTTAGGCATAATATAAACTAATCATGTTCATAAAATCGCTACATGCTAACAAAAAGGTACTTACTTTTGTCACTAATACAAAAGTATGGTTCAACTAGAATTATCCCAACCTAATTCTTATATGAATCATGGTTTTTAATCCTGTAACAACCCGGAATTTTGGGGCCAATTTAAAATTTTATTTTAAGTTATTTTAATGAGTTTTTGCTATTTAAAATAAATTTTTTTAAAATAGTAACGGAAAAAAAAATTTAAGATAGGAAGTCAAAATGCTTTGGAATAGTGGCAAAGGAGACATAATAGTCTAGCAGAGTCAACCAAAAAGGTGAGTTATGATGCATGGCAGTGGATCAGTGGCGATCAAGCGTAATGAATCATCATTATTTTTTTTAAAACTTATTTTTAAGTTGCAAGATTAGCAAGCAATTTGTATTTGTGTTTTTATAACAACAAATATACTATTAACTTATTATATTCTCTGCTCATATGAAAATAAATAAAATTATACATAAGCTATAACTTAATTAATGTTCGTGACCACCATTTTATACCAATATTGTTTTCGAATTGTATACGTATCTATGATGAAAATGGTAGATAAACGTATATGTAAATTTATAATAACAATTCAATTCTAAGATATCTAGGAATATGTAGTGTACAAGATTTAGCATGCATTTAAAGCATTTATTTGGCATTACCATTTTTATATCTCATTTATGGTGCTGGCAGTTCTGTGCTTATTAAATTTAAATTACGACAATTTTGGTATCTTTTGGAAAAGAAAAAAATAAATCATTTTCTCCCTATATGTCTTGAGGTGATAATAAGTAGTGAACATTTATAATATTAGGATATTAGGTGAGAATTATTTTATTTGTAATAAATAAGAGATGCATGTTAATGAAAAGGAATAACTACTCTTTTTCTCTCTTTCCCTTTTAGAAATTCTGAAATGGCATGTATTAATTAATATACTTATAAAAAAAAATTAATTATTAAAGTATATTTCGACATTGTCTTTAAATATATTAATATATGCATTGATTAGAAAATATGTTAACTTATATTGATTTGTGAACATGTCATTAATTTAGTAAACATGACATTTGACATTGATTATAAGTATTAAGTATGCTAATATAAGCATTAATTAGGAAAATATATTCAATTGAGAATATGTCATTGACATTAATTTAGAGAATATGTACATGTAAATTTGAGAAACATATAAATTTACTATTTACACATATTTGAATATATACCACTAGTTAGACATTATATTGTTATAAATATATTAAATTTCTTTCTTATGGTTGTAACATACATTAATTACTAATTAACGTACACTAATTTTTGCTGTAACGTACATAAATTAAAATTGTAATATAGATTGATTGTTATCAAATTATTTATTGTTTCTTTCCTTATATATTTTTATATATATTAATTTCATGCTTTTGTTTCCAATAAACTTTATTTTCAAGTTTTAAAATTCAAACGTTCATGTATGCACATATACGCATAAGTTATTAATTTAACTTAATTTCAACTCTTATATATTAACATACAGTTATTTTTGTGAAAATAAATTAATTAAAACAATGAAACATAAAATACTATAACATAAATACCCCATTCTCTCTCTTCCTTTCACATGCAAATATTTCATTATAGAACATAATCAAAGGGGATTTGAGGAAAGAAATAAAAGGAGAAATAAATTCGCCACCTCAGCCATAATATTATAATAATCTAAACTCTCCACTACATATTATCTTTTCCTCTCCACAAATTCTCATTTCTTTTTTTTTTTCTCATAATTTAACAGCAGCCTTCTTTCTCTCTCTCCCACCTCACTTCGACTTAGATCACAAACCATACACCGTTTCGAAGCTCTTCACATCCTCTTTCTTCTCCGACCAATAGCACCTCGCCTCATGCTCCGTAGCTCGCGAATTCTGCCCCCGAAGTCGCGCCCTTGCGGACGCCGCCGGCCCCACAGGCCACCACCGAGCCCCCGCCGTGCTAGGCGCACGTGGGCCACTCCAAGGCTGTCCTTCTCCAACTGACGGCGCTCCAAACCGTTGATCCTACCTCCGGCAATCGACAGTCAAAGTTTTGAACACAATTGTGTTTATCACGGCCAAATTTTGAAAGGTAGACGAAGAGGAATATTCCCCTTTGATTCCTTTTTTTCTCTAACTTAAATGAATAGCTCAGAATTTGACGAATTCGGAAGCGTTGGAGTCGTAACAGCAAATAGAACGTGTTGAGACTGACTGGAGTTGATTCTGGGCTGTTTGGAATTTTGACAAAAATCGCAAAACTGTGAGATATTCTAAACTTTTAATTAAATCTAAATTTAACTATTTTCTCTTGCCTTAAAAATCTTTGGATAAGCATGTTTATATGAGAATTATCTGAAATGTATGTATGTATGATAATAATGGAATTGCATTGTTGTTTTTGTTGTGATGATGTTCATATGAATTGCAATGTTCTGATTGTATGTGTTGACTTGGGTATATATTATCCTATTTGAATCATCGATTGAATGGATTGGAATAAATAAATTGGTTGTGACATAACTTGAATAGTAGTTGATTTTTGATGACGTTGGTTATTTAAACCAAAAAGGTTGGATTTTTATTTTATTATTAAAGTCAAGAAGATTTGTTTTTATTATAAAAGATAATAACTTTTGGTTTTGTTACAAAGATCATAACTTTATTTTTATATATAAAAGAAGAAACCTTTGTTTTATTTTTATAAATGAAATCTTTGTGTTTAGGTTAAAATATAAAACCTTTATTTTTATAAATGAAAACTTTGTGTTTGTAAAAATAAAAACTTTATTGTGTTATTTATTTATTTATTTATTAAAGGTGAAAACCTTGTTTTGTTTATTGAAGATGAAGACTGTAGTTTTGTTATGAAAGATTAAAACTTTATTTTATAAGATTGAAACTTTAATTTCTTTTTATCTGTTTTTGTTGAAACATTAAGAATGAAACTAATGTTTTGTTTTTGTTGAAACATTTGGAATCAAATTATTGGTTTGTTTTGTTGAAACATTATGAACCAACTTATTGTTTTGCTTTGTTGGAATTATGAATCAACTCATTTTATTGAAACAAAGTATAAACCTTTATTTGTCTTGTTGAAATAAAGTAAAAACTTTTACTTGTTTATTGAAATGAAAGCTATAACTTTTATTTTTATTCTATTTTGTTGAAACAAAATACAACCTTTTTATTCAATTTGGTTGAAACAAAATATGAACCTTTATCTTGATTTTATTGAAACAAAGCTTGAACTTAATCTGTTTCATTGAAAACAAAATGAACCAATTTTATTTTAGGTTGTTGAAACAAAAAGGAACCATCTTTAGGTTGTAGTCAAGTTGAAAACAATGTAGTAACATTTTTTTTTATCATTGTAGTTGAATCTTTGTAAGGACATATTATATTGTTATAGTGGAGACAAATAAAATAACATATGTTGGCACCGAAATTAGTATGACATGCAAACATAAAATTTGTACTATGGTTGAACATGAAATGCAAACATATAATTAGCGCTATGGTTGAACATGAAATGCAAACATATAATTAGCGCTATGGTTGAACATGAAAAGATAAAGGTAGATTTATAATTAGTAACAGTTAATTATAATCATAATTTTAGCGTTATTGGAATGTATGAAATACAGTATATAATTAACGTTATTGGAATTTATGAAATACATGTAGATAACTAGCGTAATTGAAATTTATGAAATGTAGTCATATTTTCACCGTTATTAATTAATATGAATTATAACTTTATTTTTACCGTTGTTAATAAAGATGAATTATAATCATATTTTTACCGTTTTCAATAAAAATAAAGTGTAGTCTTATTTTTACCATTCTTAATAAAATTAAGTTATAAGTTCATTTTTACCGTTGTTAACAAAAACGAGTTATAAGTTTATTTTTACCATTGTTAATAGGAATGAATGGAAAGTTTATATTTTCATGTAATACAAGAACGGTGTAAAAGTTAACAATAAATATGGAAAGTAGATTAGAGATTATCGGTGTTACAAAATATGAATTATGGTTACCCAATTAGCATTAATAGGAGTCATAAACTACAATTTTAACGTTAATGGATTAAGTGATTTATAATTATAAAATTAGCGTTATAAGGAAAAGGTGATTTATAATTATAACATTAGCATTATAAGAAAAAGTGATTTATAATTTTAGCGTTAATAGCAAAAGAGAATTGTACTCATATTTTTGACGTTATTAATAAAACAGAATTTTAGTCATATTTTCACCGTTCTCAATGAAAATGAAAAGAAGTCTTATTTTCACCGTTTGTGTTAAAGTAAGATATTAAGATTATTTTTGCCGTTTAAGTAAAAATAAGAATTTAAGATTATTTTCACTATTATGTTGAATTATGAAACTTAGGTTATTTCTAACGTTATTTGAGAAACATGAAAATAATCCTATTTAGAAAAAGAAGTCATGTTTAACATATGAAAATTTAACATGTTTTAAAAAGCATGAAGTCGCATATGAAATGCATAATCAAGAAACCGCATATGAAATAAAAATTCATGTTTAGAGTAGTATTACTGCATATGAAATGAAACATGATTTAGAAGCATGGACCGCATATGAAAATTTAACATGTTTTAAAAAGCATGAAGTCGCATATGAAATGCATAATCAAGAAACCGCATATGAAATAAAAATTCATGTTTAGAGTAGTATTACTGCATATGAAATGAAACATGATTTAGAAGCATGGACCGCATATGAAAATTTAACATGTTTTAAAAAGCATGAAGTCGCATATGAAATGCATAATCAAGAAACCGTATATGAAATAAAAATTCATGTTTAGAGTAGTATTACTGCATATGAAATGAAACATGATTTAGAAGCATGGACCGCATATGAAAATTTAACCTGTTTTAAAAAGCATGAAGTCGCATATGAAATGCATAATCAAGAAACCGCATATGAAATAAAAATTCATGTTTAGAGTGGTATTACTGCATATGAAATGAAAGGCAAATCTTGAGATAGCGTTAATATATGTATGATATTCAAACATACTTAAGGTTTATGCTACCATATTAAAAATAAATATATTTTTAAGATCATGTTCATATAGTAAAAATGAACATATTTTTGATGTCGTGTCTATATATTGAAATAAGGTCCTTTTTTTTATTTAAAAAGAATTAAACGTTTAAAAGACTTTAATTGTATATATGTTGGCTTTAATGAAATGATATAAAATAAAATATCATTTTTTATTTTGTATGATTGTTGAAATAAAAAGAATAAATTGTTGAATTATAAATTCTTTGACACGATTAATGAATGGACAATATTTATATGCATGAAATGAATGGACAATATTTATACGCATGAAATGAATGGACGATATTTATGAAATGAATGGATGATATTTATGAAATGAATGGACGATATATTTATATGCATGAAATGAATAGACGATATATTTATATGCATGAAATGAATGGACAATATTTATATGCATGAAATGAATGGACAATATTTATACGCATGAAATGAATGGACGATATTTATGAAATGAATGGACGATATATATATACATGAAATGAATGGACGATATTTATATTTATAAAAGAATAAATAACGATATAGAATGGTTTGCAAATTTATATATGCGAGAATTATTTGGAAAGTCCGAGTTTACTCTCATTCCAAATAATGATACGACGTTCGAAGAGTTGAAGACGGTGATTGAAGACCGACGATCTTCACATCGAATGGGTGTGTTGCTATTGAGACCCATGATGGGAGTAGCTACCTTGAAGGGGCGACAGTAGTAACCGTCCGGACGTAGTGTTGATTGCACGGGTTTGGCTTTCGCTCAAACCCAGAGCATAAGCGCGTAAATGGATTGTATGTCTGACACTGTATTCCTTTATACTGTATTCGTTGATCTCTGCTAAACATATATCTGTTTGGTGTTTTACACCCTTCTCTGAGACGTATGAGCTCAGAGGTTATATGTTGGTAGAAATCAATGGTATGGTATGGATTGACGATGTGGCATGCTAAGATGCATATGATCAAGGCTTTGTTGAAAAGCAGGCCTTGTGGGATGATCAAAGCATAGCCTGTTTAGGCATAGCTTTGTGTATAGCATGACTTCACGAGCCTCACACACCGACGGAGTCTAAAACGGGAGAAGGGAACGCAGGGAGAGCAGCACGTTTCTTTCTAGCTAGAGTGGTGTCAGTGACCTACCAGCCCTGACATTTTACTTATGTGGATGATGGAATGAGGCGCCTCGGATAGGTCCTATAGGACCGGGGAACGTGTGCTTAGGAATTGCCAATCCTCTAAGCTGTATTTGAGGACCGGCCCTGCCATTTCCAAGGGTTAACTGCGGGTAATCCTGAGGCATCAGCTAGAGTGTCTCGAATCGGTAAGGAGCTCCTCCCTAGCCTTGACTCAGATGGAAATCCAAATTCCAAATACGACCCTTGCGGTTTTGATTGTATTACTAGTATGGAGGCATGGCATATGGTACCTATGCTTCCTAGGATTGATACATTTACATTGAAATGTTTTAAAACATATACACACTAATAATAATATCGTTTTTACCGTATCAAGCATGTTTGACCATTATAAGGTAAAACCCTATCCTCCGGTTTGCGTTGCATTGTGTGATGGGACTTGGGTCTTATGATGGTTTCATTTTCTACAAAGCATTGCGTTGTTTTGACGATTTACCTAAATTATGCACGGCAATCCATTGGAATAAAACCCGTTCCGCTTTAGCGGCGTGGACCTTGGATTTGCCTTATTACTATTAGTTATATTAGTTAAGAATTCTCACACCAGTCCCACGACTGACCCGTTGTTTGTTTCCACTTTTGCAAACTCGGGTGCCCTCTTTTCCACATGGGCAGTCGAGTAGTTTTTTTTGCAGATATTTATCTCTTTAGCAGGATCCTGGATTGAAGCTCAAAGCTGTGTCCAAAGCATAGAAAAGTCTTCCGCTGTCTTAGTTATTTTATTTCTGCTGCACTGTATTAAAGTAATGTAAAATTATCTTCCGCTGTAAATTTATTTAATGTACTCTGATATATATATTCTGTACTCTGATGTAACATTTATTATGATGTTATAAAAGTCTGCTGTTATTGTTCTGATGTTGTTGTATTCCCAAAGTTAAAGTATTCGTGGATTTCCGACCTTTGGGTCAGACTTGTGTGGTTTATGGTCGATCCAAAGAGCGGGAATTTACGGGTCTTTACAAATCTATTTATAGAATTATAGCATAAACATACCTAAACTTAAATCATGGTTTTTATTCTATCTATGTAAACTTGCAAGTGGAATGTAATTCTAATGTAATTACAATGTAACTTATGTGTCACATATATTATCATATGATTATGATAACAACATAAGCCTAAAAACATGTTTTTCAATTGGGCATAATAACAAACATAGTTTAGTCATGTTCATAAAATTAATACAAGTTCACAAAGATGCTTGCTTTTGTCACTATCACAAAAGCATGATTTTTATACTTGAACTATAATGCCAATTCCAACATAACTTCATATGAGTCATAATACTTAAGTGGATCAAATTACACTAAAGATGACCATTGAATTATACATCATGATGGCATAACAGTAAATCATAGACTTGCATGAGTTTCAAACAAACTATTACAACATATAGTTGTTATTTTCAACATGAATCATATACTTGCAATTATCAAATGGGTGTTGTAAATAACTACCACAAACATGTAGTTTTTAATATGAATCATATGCTTGCATGAATCCCAATTAAAATTCCACAACATGTGGTTGTCAACATAAACCATATACTTGTATGAATCCAATCGTACATCATATCATTGCCAAATCGTTTAGAATCAAAATAACATACAAATATAAGTTATTATCGCCATAATTCCATTTCGTTGTTAACTTCCATCGTAAATCGCGTACTTGCAAATATCCAATCGTATACCATAATATTCCCAAATCATTTAGCATCAAAGCAACATACAAATATAGATTATTATCGGCCCAATTCCATTTCTTACTTTACAAAAATCAACACAATTATTTAATTCACATCAGAATAGCACTTTACTTACAACGTATGATGAATCTTCAATTCAGGAATCTGAATTCTAAATTTGGAGATGCTATCCTTTGCTGTAGGCGTTGCTTTGATTCAATTAACGTTGCTTTAAGCTTTTGATTTATCTCCTAATTGTCTCTCTATTTCTGACGGCTATCCTTAGTCTCTCCTCAGCAACATGACGGTCTCATCTCCATTTTAGTTTGGGTGAATTAGGGTTAGTCTTAGGTCCTTTTTATAGAGTTTTTGAGTTAATTTAGACCGTCGAAGAAGCTTGGTTTAACAATAGCCGTTCGTTCAAAGAAGAGACCAACCAGGAGCTGACACCTAGCCCTAGTGACAAGGCAAGGCTCAGAAAATCGACCAAACATAGACCTGGCCAGCCAGGGTGGGCTGGGTTTCGACCTGGCTCAGGGGCCAGGTCGACTCCCCAGTCGACCCCCAGGTCGACTATAGAGTCGACCTGCCTGGGTAGGTCGACACCTAGGTCGACTCCCAGGTCGACCTGGCCTGGCAGGTCGACTCTAGGGTCGACCCCCAGGTCTACCTGGTGGGTTTGGGTGGGAATTTCCCCGCCTACTCTGATTGGGCTGAATTTTAAATCTGTTTTCGAAATTCGAATTTTCCGAAATTTCATCGGGCCATAACTTGGTCATACAGACTTCGTTTTTCGAAAACTCGGACTCTATTTCGCGTATTTTTCCGAGACGAACGCAATGGCTTATCCCGTTTCCCTTAATACTTTGTTTTGAAATTAGTTATACTTTAATTTGTGGATTTCACTATTATAAAATACACGGGGTGTTACAATCTCGGTCATACGGACTCCGATTTACGAAATTTCGGACTCTATTTTGCGTATTTTTCCGAGACGAACGCAATGGCGCAACCCGTTTTCCCTGATTTAATTCTGCCTTGATTCTTGTCTTAACATGTTGTTTAAAATTCGGGTTGTTACAGTATCCCATGTTGCGACTTCATCATGAGACTCCCCCACCCGCATGAATCTGCATTAACCATCCACTGTTGCTACACGTGTTAACACTATACCGCACCCATACACCATCGCTCACTTCAACACTCACCCACCACGTTTCAGCTCCCATGCAGGAAATCGCATCTGTCTCCGCACTGCTTCGACAGTCCACCACAAATTCCTCTGGTCATCCATCAACCTCCGTCTGACACCACAGTCTAACTGCGCCACCTCCTATTCCGACCAATAGTACCCCATGTGGTGACCTCCTTGACCATCTGCTTCTCCCTCCCGTCTGTTCTAGCTTGAGTTAGTTTGCAGAGAAAACAATTTTGTGAGCTCTCGGGTTTTAGTTGAGTATTTGTTTTGTTTTTTGTTGTTTTTAGAAGTCATTTCTTCTTTACTGGAGAGAAATATGAGAATGGCAGTTTTCGGTTGCGTCCTGAAGAAGAGAGAAGGGTATGAGTTATACAGAAGAAGGAAGTTTGCTGAGCACGCTATTGGAAAATATTT
Source organism: Allium sativum (assembly GCA_030737875.1). Lineage (NCBI taxonomy): Eukaryota > Viridiplantae > Streptophyta > Magnoliopsida > Asparagales > Amaryllidaceae > Allium > Allium sativum. Next base: position 312,221,434 of record CM060922.1, on the reverse strand, counting down.
TTTATTTAGGTGGATAGGTCGGCATGGTTCAATGAAAAGAAAAGACATGGTTCAATGGAAAGAAAGGTATGGGGTAAAATAGGTTTGCAGACAGCGGAGTGGAGTAGTTGTGGACCTTACTTAGTAGGCCTCTATATTGTATATGTGATGTGAATAGGTTTGCATAGAGTGAGGATGTGTTTTCTCTTCTACCCTAAGTCTGCGCATTGAATATTAGCATAGGATTGTATCTATATTTCGTTTGAGCTATAATATTTCATCTGGTGTGTTGTACAGTGATAGAAGAACACATAATTATATTATCTTTATATTCTATATTTTTATATGGTCTTTAAATATTATTTTTAAATTTGCACTGACACACGCAAGTTCCAAACAGAATAAAAATGGACACACTGTTTATGTCACAACAATCCAGTATCAATGGAATTTGTTTCATTGAAAACGAACTCTGTTTGCAAAAACATCATTACTTTAATTTATCGGTTCACCTCTAAATATCGCTTACTGATAAAACAAGTCTGATTTGCTCCAAACTGGAAATCTTGCAATAATTAATTGTACTCATTCCAATAAAACTTGTTTCATCAAAAACAGAGATCATTTGAATAGAAATCTATTTCTAAGACCAATATATTATCGATAAAATAATATTAAATTCAAAACAATTCTATTTAAAGAATAATGCTAAATTATTATTATTGTGTCTCCAATTGAAATCTTATACAACTTCAGAATAAACCAATATAGATTTTAAAACTCAATATTTAAAAATTCATGTTAAAACGGTATCTAAATAGATAGAAATTCCTTTATATTTACTAATTAAATCGATATAGTTTATTAACGATTCCATAGTGACTATTTGAAAATTTGAATTTGCCATAACTTGCAATCTATAATATGAAATCTCCATTTTTCTCTTTCATTAGAAAAATATAATCAAATAGATTCAAACAATTCTTGTTTCACAAAATTTCGACTTATATCTGATCCGGTATATTCAATTGAAGTCTAAAACGTAAATTACAAACTACCGCGACGCTTCAAGCTCGTTTTAATCATATTATAAATTATATATATTCTGTCTCCATTTTATAAAATAAATTTGATATAAAATCCATTATATTTTAAATATAACATATAAAACAGACTTAAATATTCCAATTTAAGTGGCAGGAAAATTTGGGATGTTACAAGAAGGAATCTGTGTAGGATTACCTATCTCGAGTGTCATGTGTTGTGAAACAGATGAGATCATATGGGGAGGAAATCCATAATGAGAATACTGTTGGAAAGGTCTTGAGAAGTCTCATAAGCAAGTTTGATCATGTGGTGGCTGCCATAGAAGAATCTAAAGATATAACTAAATATACCTTTGATGGGTCGATGAGGTCACTGCAAGCCCATGAATAGAGGTTGAATAGAACAACTGAGATGGAGGAGAATGCCTTTCAAGTGAAGGAAGAATCCTTTAGCAGAGATAGAACACGAAAGTTCAAAGGCAGAGGAAGATCAAGCGGTAGAGGTCGTGGTCGATGGCAAAGCGGTGAAGGGAAGGAGCAAAGCTCTTACAAGAATACTATTAGGTGTTACTATTGTAAAAAGCAAGGTCACAAAGAAATTAATTGCTGGAAGAAGAATGAAGAAAAGGGAGAGAAAAAGATGGATCAATGGTCAAATTTTGTGGAAAATGAGGAAAATTTATTTATTGCACACAACTCAACAGAAAATAATAAGGAAGCCTTCAGTACATTGATAGTGGATGTTCAAATCACATGTCAGGAACCAAGGCTATGTTTATAGATCTGGATGATGCAAGGAAAAGCAAAGTAAGGATCGGTGATGGAAAACAACTAGATATTGAGGGAAGAGGCACCATTTCCTTCAAGACAGAGCAAGGTAATGTTAAGCTTTTGTATGATGTTCAGTACGTTCGAAACCTAGATCATAATTTATTGAGTGTGGGACGGTTACTGAGTAGCGGTTATTCTGTGTTGTTTGAGAATGATTCTTGTCTAATAAAAGTTAAGAAAACATAACAAAATATGGTGAGAGTAACCATGGGAAAGAACAAAATGTTTCCTTTGGATCTGTTGGGAAATGTAAGCAAAGCGTTGATGGTAAAAGGTGACGAAAATGCAAAACTTTGGCACTTACGGTATGATCATTTGAATGTAAAAGGCCTAAGGTTTCTAATTACAAAAGAAACGGTAAGAGGCTTACCACAGATAGGTGAGCTGAAACTATGCGAGGGTTGCATCAATGGGAAGCAGTCAAAATGCACATTTCCAAACGGAAAATCATGGAGAGCTAGTGAATGCTTGGAGCTTCTTCATGTTGATCTCTGTGGGAAAATGCAAACCACATCATTAGGGGGAAGCAACTATTTTTTATTAATTACTAAAGATTACAGCAGGATAACTTGGGTGTTCTTCCAAGAGGCAAATCCAGAAGCATTTGCCAACTTCACGAAGTTCAATATCATGGTGGAGAAACAACATGAGCCCATCAAAGCACTAAGTACAGATCAAGGAGGAGAGTTCCTTTCACATGAATTCACTAAGTTTTGTGAAGAGGAAGGAATATGGAGAGAACTAACAGTGACATATACCCTAGAACAGAATGGAATTGCTGAGAGAATGAATAGGACTATGGTTGAAATGGCAAGGAGTATGTTGAAAACGAAAGGATTACTAAATGAGCTATGGAGTGAAGCAGTAGCTACAATAGTGTACATGATAAATATCTCCCCAATGAAAGAAGCCATGAATCAAACTCCTTATGAAGCATGGAGTGGAAAGAAGCCAAAATTAAGTCATCTAAGAACATTTGGTTGTATAGCATATACTTTAGCTAATCTAAGAGCCAAGCTTGATGATAAGTCTGTGAAATGTATTTTTATTGGCTACTCAACTCAATCTAAAGCATATAGGTTGTATAAACCTGTTAGTGGCAAGGTGATTATCTAGTAGGAATGTAATATTAATGAAGATGGAGCATGGAGCTAGAAACATGAAGAGAAGAATGAAAAGAGCAAGCATGTTGCCACTTTTTAAACAACGGTTTCAATTCAAATAGTAGCATATATCATCTGAAATCCTCAAATTACAGTAAAAAAGTATTATAACTCAGATTTTCGAGCAATACTATATTACAGTTCAGGCCACTACACCAAAATAAGCTTTTATCAGCATTTAAAAAACGTTGTTATAGGGTATAACAACGTTGTTATAAATGTTGTATAACGACATGCGGTCGTAGATCCAACATAAATAACAGGACAAAAATAAACGTTGTTAAAAAGAATATTAGACAACGTTTTTTCTTTGCTATAAACTGTTTTTCATCAAAGTTTTATAAACGCTGATTTTAATTTTCCATAGCTTTATTTAATGTTGTCGTAGTGATATGCATTTTTTTCATAGAACTAGAATCGATAGCACTACTTAAACGCAGTTGTTTATTCCTAAATACTTTTATACATGTATCATTAATCTAAAATGCATTTAATCTTATTTCAACTGAATAATGTACATAACATGTACAAATCAAACAAAAAACTATCATATAGAAACATAACTATTAATCATTTCCATAAATTAAGTAAGACACAATATTCATAAACAAATTTAAAGCAAATTCACAAACAAAAATAATATTTAAATCAACTTTGTACAACATTAGACAAACATGTAATATCTACATCGGCTGCCTCCTGTAAATGAAGAAAAGGAATTTGTCTACTATCGTGCACAAACTGTGACGGCCCGCCCCGCACCAACCGACATTTACCCCAGAAGTGCACTGTACACATGTCCAGTTAGCACGGGGCAGTCGTCAGAAGGAAAGGAAGAAGACGAAGAATCAGCAAGGAACCTCTAGAATGTCTCACAGCGCATGGAACAGAATATAATATCAACATATTTGACATAAAATGGTTGAGACAGTGCATAAGATGAAAACAAACTATCATAGCAGCGGAAAATCCAAAGTACAGCTTATGATCCAAAGCCAACATTATTACAACTTTTAAAAACTGTCTCAGAAAGCTAAACAAGAAAGGTACACTACTAATGCCCAAAGTAGTGACCAGCAACGACACAGGGAGGATATATATATATATATATATATATATATATATATATATATATATAATACGTGGAAGCCTCCTGCTCGCCTCCAAATCCGCTACTCGCGCATCACCACCTAACTTGCCTCTAGTCTGCTCATGAGAGCGCCCAGAGTAATAAGAAGAGACATAAAACTTTGGGTCAGACAAAAAGTCTGGTATGAGTGATAAGCAGCTAAACAGAACAATAACAGGTATACTAAACCACACCTGAACCTGGACCTGCAACCAAAGAGTTAGCACTGCATACTGTACAACACTCTAGGGTGCCATAACAAATGGCGTAAGGAATACGGGGGTGGGGGTGTGCATGTCATAGTGATGGAAAACAAAACATAGCAACCATCCTCACATCTCTCACTCAGTGCGTAAAGCATACGATATCCACTACTTCGATCACTCAATACTTTGCTATGATCACTCTACCCTATGAAGTCACAACGGCTTCACTGCACTGATCCATAGCCACTAATCCTTCGCTATGTCCACTTTGCCCCATGGAGTCATACACACCCGCTGCACTGGCTCATAGCCTTACTAATCCTTTACTATGTCCACTCCGCCCCATGGAGTCACAATGGCTCCACTGCACTGGCTCATAGTCTTACTACGATCACTTTGCCCCTCGAGTCATGATGACTCTACTGCACTGATACGTAGCCCATCATTCCTTTTCAGTGGTGAATCAAAGTTATGAACGTCGACAATTACTTAGCACACGTCCCGCAGCAAAGCCCAATCATGAAGTGAACTCATTGGTTCCCAACTGGATCCTGAGCTCTAACTTCCATTTGGACTACCTTTGCATCTCGGGTTATTGGTCATCACTGGATCGGTTCGGATCCCCAGTCCTTCTCTGTCAGTTCGGATCAGTCTCTTCCAAGTGCTCCGGGTCGGATCGTGGCCTCCAAGTCCCCTCGTAGTACATCGGTTCGGTTCGGGTGCTCTCTGGTGGGTCGGGTAGATGTATCTTGGTTCGGTTCAGTGTACCCTTGTTCTATCGGTTCGGTTCAGGTTCCTGGTCTCCGATCCGATCCACTTCCCCTTCCTCTTCCATTCTGATCCCCTTCTCTTCCCTTCAGTCGATCTGATCCAGTTCAACCATTGTGGCCTTCCTCTTTGCCATACTTTCCCTTGTGCCAAGTCCTGTTTCAGTTCGGTGATCCCTGGCCCAGTCCACTATCCGATCCGAGCCCATCCCTCCGATCCGATCCGAAAACCTGCACCATTTTCCTGAGTGTTTTACGCCATCCGTTGACGTTTTCGACTATTCTATCTATTCTAATCAATCACAAAGCATACCACAAAGTCATAGCAACAAATAGAAGAAACCTCAAACATCAAAACATCAATATGATAGGTTAAAATGGATCAAACATAGCCAAAACCCCATATTGTCCCTTAAACATGTACAAGCATAATTAATGGTAGAATTAGCAAAACTTAACCAAATTAATCCAAGTTCATAGCAAAGGTCTAAAACATCATTTAAGAATTTATAAATATTTTTCCAGAATTTTATCCTGTTTAAATTCGCTAATTAACTCTAATTATCCTTAATTAACCATAATTAGTGAGGAGCTATGCAAATCACTCACCTTTGCCACAAATAAACCTTAGATCTGAAATAAATCTCTGATATGGCGCGAATACCAATGCTAAACAGCAGCTCTAATCTTGATTTGGTGAAGATCTCCCTTGATTTGATGTTGCTAAGCTTAATCCTTGATTAGAAAGTGATTTGGAGGTGATTTAGAGGTTGGAGGCCATTTTTAGGGTTTCTAAGAGGTAAGTGGAGGCTACAAAACCGAAATGGAATGAAACCCTAACTCTTTTCAGCCTCCTCATAACTCTAATACCGAAATGGGTTATGGGCCCATTCACCAATAACCCTATTTGGCCCGGTTAAGCAGTTTTTCACCTTCCAAACCTTATTTTAGCCATATCTCCCAAACGGTAAGTCCGTTTAGGCATTTTGACCACTCTACGGAAAGGTAAACCATTAAACGAATCTAATAGAAGTGGTTTCAGGTCAAAATACCTTTCCAATCAAAAGTTATGGCCGAAACAAGATCAACTAGGGGCAAAACAGTCATTTAAAAATCGGCAAAAATCATGAACATGGGAAATTACCCCAATGGTCGTTTCCCAAAGTTACATGACCATACGACTTCATATGGGAAGGAAATAAATATTCTACGATCCTCCGATACGTAGAATGCGGGTTGTTACATTCTCCCCCCTTAAGAAATTTCGCCCCCGAAATTCCCTAACCAAAACACACAAAAGGTCTCGCATGCCTATCAGTCATAAAACAACAATCAAACATGCAAAATAAGCAAAACAAGTCTATCTTAGCATGCGGAATAACTAAATTGCAAAGTAAATCTTACCAGGCAAAGTGTTCTGGATACGTCTTCCTAATGCTCTCCTCTGTCTCCCAAGTACAATCATTCTCGTTCTCGCCCCACTGAACCTTGACTAGCTTCACCGCCTTCCTTCGAAATTGCTTCGTATCGTGCTCGGCAATACGAATCAGCTTGCGATTCCCAACCGCCTCGGGTTCCACTTCGAAGTCCTCTAACTGATCAGGTGAAATAGTCATATCTGGGTCGTGCACGAACTTCCTTAGCTGGGAAACATGAAATACGTTGTGAACTCCCTCCATCTTCTCTGGTAATTCAATTCTATATGCCAAATTCCCAACTTGTTCGAGAACTGGGAATGGGCCAACAAATCTTGGTGCCAACTTGCCTCTCCTGCCAAATCGTATCACGCTCTTCAATGGAGAAACCTTGACAAACACCAAGTCACCAACGGAGAATTTTAAATCTCTTCTCCTCTTGTCAGAATAACTCTTCTGCCTATCCTAGGAAGCCTTCATCCGTTGTTGAATGATCTTAATCTTATCTGAAGTTTCCCTTACCACATCTGGTCCAAGCACAAACTTCTCACCGATCTCTATCCAACATGATGGTGAGTTGCACATTCTTCCGTACAAAGCTTTATATGGAGCCATACCCATATTGGATTAGTAGCGATTATTATATGCAAACTCTACTAGATGCAATTGGTCATCCCACGATCCACCAAAATCCAATATACAAGCTCTCAAGAGATCTTCCAATATACGATTCACCCTCTCTGTCTAACGGTCGGTTTGAGGATGATACGCGGTACTGAGATATAATTCCGACCCTAGAGCCTCTTGTAAGCTCTTTCAAAACCCACTAGTGAACAACGGGTCTCGGTCACTCACAATGCTTTTAGGTACTCCATGAAATCTCACTACCCACTTCATATACAGTTCTGCTAACTTAGCTGTCGTTCTGGTCGATTTGACTGGTATAGATCTTGCAGTCTTAGTCAATCGATCCACAATTACCCAAATGCTATCATGTCCCGATTTAGTCCTTGGTAAACCATCTATGAAATCCATCGAGACTTGCTCCCATTTCCATTCGGGAATTTCTAATGGTTGTAACAAACCACTAGGCTTCTTTTGCTTGGCTTCAACTAGCTGGCAATTCATGCACTTGCATATAAACTTCCCGACGTCTCTTTTCATCCCTTCCCAGTAGTAAGTCTGCTTCATGTCTCGATACATCTTATCACCACCGGGGTGTATAGTCAGTTTTGAGTGATGACATTCCCTAAGCACTTCATCTCTCAAACCATTCACGTTGGGTACAACTAGTCTTCCATTCTTTCAAAGCCATCCTTCATGATCAAGCCCATACACATTTATCTCCTCGCCGTCGATATTCATCTCTAACTTGAAGATGATTTCCAATAGATTAGGATCGTCCCTCTGACTGGAACCAATCCACTCAATCAAAGTGGGTCTGATCGTCAAACTAGCTAACATCTCTGGATCCAATTCGTACTTTGGTTTGAAATCATACCCTGCGATATACACCAGTTGCTTCCATTCAAGAAACATAGCCTCTAAACTGGCATGTCTCCTACTCAAGGCATCGGCTACCGCATTGCCTTTCCCAGGTGTATATGCGACATCAAAATCAAACGAAGCCAAGAACTCTAACCATCTCTGCTGGCGGAGATTCAGATCCTTTTGAGAGAAGAGGTACTTTAACGATTTATGATCGGTAAACAACTCAAATCTCTCTCCCAAGAGATAATGTCTCCACATCTTCAACACGAACACGATCGCTGCCAGTTCCAAATCATGGGTAGGATGCTTTTTATCATGCGGCTTTAATTACCGACTAGCATAAGCTACAACCCTACCTCCTTGCATCAATACAGCACCTAGTCTGGTACCACAAGCATCCATGTATACCGTCATTTCTTCATTCCCTTTAGGAATGACTAACACTGGCGCACGCGTCAACATTTCTTTTAGACTCTTGAATGCATTCTCACACACTCCGTCCCAGATAAAGGTTTGATTCTTCTTAGTCAACTGAGTCAACGGTGCTGCTATCTTCGAGAAGTCCCTGATAAACTTACGATAATATCCAGCTAACCCCAAGAAGCTTCTTACGTCTGTTTCATTCTTGGGCGTAGACCAATCCTGTACCGTAGCCACCTTCGTAGGGTCCACGGCAATACCATTCTCTAAAACAACATGGCCCAAGAATCTCACTTCCCTCCTCCAGAAATGACATTTAGAAAATTTCACTTTCAGTTGGTGTTTTCTCAACACCTCCATCACTATCCTCAAATGTCCCTTGTGTTCTTCCTCTGCCCTTGAGTAAATAAGGATGTCGTGCACGAACACAAGAACAAACTTATTCAGTTGATCTCTGAATAACCGATTCATAAGATCCACGAAGTATACTAGTGCATTGGTCAACCCAAATGGCATGGCCAACTACTCATAGAATCCAGACGGCGTCCTAAATGTCGTTTTCGGAACACTCTCAGCCGCTACTCAGAGCTGATGAAATCCTGTCGCGAGGTCCAACTCGGAGAACACTCTTGCTCCTTTCAGTTGATCAAACAAATCATCTATTCGCGGTAGAGGATACTTATTCTTCCTCGTTACATTATTCAACTCGCGATAGTCCACACACAAACGAAGGGAACCATCTGCCTTAGTGGCAAACACAACTGGTGCTCCCCACTCGGAGACACTTCTTCTAATAAACCCCTTCTTCAAAAGATCGCTTACTTGCACCCCGAGCTCTCGCTGCTCCCTTGGTGCCATACGACGAAGTGGCATCACTATAGGTCTGACATCTTTCACTAAATTAATACGGAACTCAATCTCTCGGTGTGGTGGAAGTCCGGTCACTTCCTCGAAGACGTCCGGATACTGGCCAACCACGGGCACATCTGACAACTCATCATGCAGGATGTCGAGGGAATTTATAAAACTAGCCATTACCCCATCACTAGGTAGACAACCAAACACTACCCTCCGCCCATCATCTGCCCTAACTGTCACCAAAAAGCCCTCACAGTCTACCACCACCCCGTATCTTTGGAGCCAATCGACCCTCAATATAATGCCATACCCAGTAAAGCCCAAAACAAAGAAATCACAAACAGACATACATCCATGACTCGATAAGACCAAATTTCGGCAAATCATACTAAGGTTAGTCGAACCACCAATCAGGTTCGTCACAACCAACGGTCTATCGACTATCTCGGGTTCCAGTCCCAACCTATCTACCAGGTCACTAGATATGAAGGAACGGGAAGCCCCAGTATCAAACAAAACTCAAACAGGTATATCATGAATAGAAAGCATACCTTGAATGATGACATTCTTTCCTTTCTCCGCCGTAGTTGGGGCATTCGACGAAGAAGGAATAGCACCGATAGCATATGCTTTCACAATCTGCTTCTCCTTAAGAGGTTGTGGACATTTATCCCTATGATGTCCCACTTAGCCACAGTTGTAGCACTTCCTATCCACTAGCTTGGCCCGACATTCTTTGGCATAATAGCCCTTCTTACAACAGCTGAAGCACTCAACATCTTTCTTACCCTTTTTCTGGCCAGCCTTAGCTTGATTCTGCTTCCTCTTGTTCTGAGTGTTATTCTTTCCTCCACCACCTGCTTGCGGCTTCAGCCCTTCTGCAGATGCAACCTCAGTCTTTGACTTAGGGTAAAGACTCTCTGATCTCAAAGCTTTCCCCACAATTGATTCAAAAGTCTCATCGATGTGGTTGATAAGCCTTTCCCTCAAGTATCCATCCAAACCAGTAATGAACTTCTCATTCTTCTTCTCAGGAGTATCGATAAGGGATAATCCATACTTCGACAAAGCGTCGAACTCAGCAATATAGTCCGAGACTGCCCTACCATTCTGCTTAAACTCCAAGAACTTCCTAAACAATTCCGACTTCTGAGCAGCTGGGATAAACTTGTCGCTAAAGCGAGTCTTACCCTGATCCCAAGTAACCTGATCCTCTGGAGTGGCTGTCTTAATAGCATTCCACCAATTCATCGCTCGCCCTTGCAGCTGACGAGACGCAAGCCTTCTCTTCATCGCATCCTCGATACCCAAGTCGTCAAAGATAAGATCCCAGCTATCCAACCAATACTGAACATCCGTGGCCGACTTCATTCTGTGGAACGGCTTCCCACTAAGGTTGGTGTAATCCTTGGACAGCTTGGCGAACTCGGCCCTAGGCGCCTACATTACTGGACCACCACCATTACTGGGATAGGGAGCTGCCCCTTGCACATCCCTAAGCATTTCTCTCATGAGGTCAGTAAGCATCGTCCTCATGTTAGCAGCATTCCCATTATTGGCCCCTCTACCAGCACCTCTTGCGTATTGGCTCATCGTTCAATCTGTAAAGAGAAAACGATAAACCATCTCCATAGTGGGTCTAGTGCAGTGCGACAACATCCTTAGCTATACAAATAGTAAATATATATATCTTTTGAAAACCAAAGTAATCACAAATACGCACTCTCATATACATACTATCTCTCCCTAGTGTCTTTTCCTAGGTTAACTACGCAACCTAGAGCTCTGATACCAAATGTTACCCCAGAAGTGCGCTGTACATACGTCCAGTTAGCACGGGACGGTCGTCAGAAGGAAAGGAAGAAGACGAAGAATCAGCAAGGAACCTGTAGAATGTCTCACAGCGCATGGAACAGAATATAATAACAACATACTTGACATAAAACAGGTGAGACAGCGTATAAGCTGAAAACAAACAATCATAGCAGCGGAAAATCCAAGGTACAGCTTATGATCCAAAGCCAACATTATTACAACTTTTAAAAACTGTCTCAGAAAGCTAAACAAGAAAGGTACAATACTAATGCCCAAAGTAGTGACCAGCAATGACACAGGGAGGATATATATATATATATATATATATATATATATATATATATATATATATATATATATATATATATATCATACGTGGAAGCCTCCTGCTCGCCTCCGAATCCGCTACTCGCGCATCACCATCTAACCTGTCTCTAGTCTGCTCGTGAGAGCACCCAGAGTAATAAGAAGAGACATAAAACTCTGGGTCAGACAAAAAGTCTGGTATGAGCGATAAGCAGCTAAACAGAACATTAACAGGTATACTAAACCATAACTGAACCTGGATCTGCAACCAAAGAGTTAGCACTACATACTGTACAACACTCTATGGTGCCATAACAAATGGTGTAAGGAATACAGGGGTGGGGGTGTGCATGTCATAGTGATGGCAAACAAATAAAACATAGCAACCATCCTCACATCTCTCACTCAGTGCGTAAAGCATACGATATCCACCACTTCGATCACCCAATACTTTGCTATGATCACTCTGCCCCATGAAGTCACAACGGCTTCACTGCACTGATCCATAGCCACTAATCCTTCGCGATGTCCACTTTGCCCCATGGAGTCGTAGACACCCCACTGCACTGGCTCATAGCCTTACTAATCCTTTACTATGTCTACTCTGCCCCATGGAGTCATAATGACTCCACTGCACTGGCTCATAGTCTTACTATGATCACTTTGCCCCTCGAGTCATGATGACTCTACTGCACTGATACGTAGCCCATCATTCCTTTTCAGTGGTGAATCGAAGTTATGAACGTCGACAACTCATTACCACACGTCCCGCAGCAAAGCCCAATCATGAAGTGAACTTGTTGGTTCCTAACTGGATCCTGAGCTCTAACTTCCATTTGGACTACCTTTGCATCTTAGGGTTATTAGTCATCACTGGATCGGTTCGGATCCCCAATCCTTCTTCTCTGTCGGTTCGGATCGGTCTCTTCCAAGTGCTCCGGGTCGGATCGTGGCCTCCAAGTCCCCTCGTAGTACATCGGTTCGGTTCGGGTGCTCTCTGGCGGGTCGGGTCGGGAAGATGCATCTTGGTTCGGTTCGGTGTACCCTTATTCCATCGGTTTGGTTCGGGTTCTTGGTCTCCGATACGATCCACTTTCCCTTCCTCTTCCGTTCCGATCCCCTTCTCTTCCCTTCAGTCGATCCGATCCAGTTCAACCATTGTGGCCTTCCTCTTTGCCATACTTTCCGTTGTGCCAAGCCTCGGTTCGGTTCGGTGATCCCTTGCCCAGTCCACAATCCAATCCGAGCCCATCCCTCCGATCCGATCCGAAAACCTGCACCATTTTTCAACGAGTGTTTTACGCCATACGACGACGTTTTCGACCATTCTATCTATTCTAATCAATCACAAAGCATACCAGAAAGTCATAGCAACAAATAGAAGTGACCTTAAACACCAAAACATCAATATGATAGGTTAAAATGGATCAAACATAGCCAAAACCCCATATTTTCCCTTAAACATGTTCAAGCATAATTAATGATAGGACTAACAAAACTTAACCAAATTAACCCAAGTTCATATCAGAGGTCTAAAACATCATTTAAGAATTTATAAATATTTTTCCTGAATTTTATCATGTTTAAATTCGCTAATTAACTCTAATTACCCTTAATTAACCATAATTAGTGAGGAACTATGCAAATCACTCACCTTAGCCACAAATAAACCTTAGATCTGAAGTAAATCTCTGATATGGCGCGAATACCAATGCTAAACAGCAGCTCTAATCTTGATTTGGTGAATCTCCCTTGATTTGATGTTGCTAAGCTGAATCCTTGATTAGAAAGTGATTTGGAGGTGATTTAGAGGTTGGAGGCCATTTTTAGGGTTTCTAAGAGGTAAGTGGAGGCTAGAAAACTGAAATGGAATGAAACCCTAACTCTTTTCAGCCTCCCCATAACCAATCCCGAAATGGGTTATTGGCCCATTCACTAATCACCCTTTTGGCCCGGTTAAGCAGTTTTTCACCTTCCAAACCTTATTTCCGCCATATCTCCCAAACAGTAAGTCCGTTTGGCCATTATGACCACTCTACGGAAAGGTAAGCCATCAAACGAATCTAATGGAAGCGGTTTCAGGTTAAAATACCTTTCCAATGAAAAGTTATGGCCGAAACAAGATCAACTAGGGGCAAAATGGTCATTTAAAAATCGGCAAAAATCATGAACATGGGAAATGACCCCAGTGGTCATTTCCCAAAGTTACATGTTCATCGACTTCATATGAGAAAGAAATAAATATTCTACAATCCTCCGATACATAGAATGTGGGTTGTTACACAAACCAACCTGAAAGACAATTGTGAACAAACCAACAAGTATTATGATGTAAAATTACTAGGACACTGAATTCTTCATGTTATTTGTGTGCAAACAAATATGAACACTATATGAATCTACTAAAAAATTTGCTGGGACAAACCAGCCATATATTTCCTTTTTTTACATGCATAATATATCAAGATGAATAAATTATATGTACATTATCTTTTAAAATAAATAACTTTTATATATGCCGAATAATTTTATTGGCACATCCACATCATGATTTTAACAAGTTAATTCACAAATAAATTATTCAATCTATAAATAGTGTGGATTATATAAGGACCCGTAACTTCCCCGTGAAGGAAAGAGCGGATACTTTGAGGACAAGCGAGATCAAAACACAAACGGAAGAACATTTCATTGCTTATTACAACAACCCCATCAGAATACAAGAAAATACAGAATATAAACAAATATTATACAACAGAAAATATCAGAGATTACAATAAATTATATAGCAGCGGAAAATAATACAAAACACAACTGAAGGAGATATACGGATACAGAGCTTTCCGGATATCATTCCAGCTGTAAATCAGGATCCTATGAATATAAATCTGCAAAACCAAAACTACTAGCTGCCCGTGTCAAAATAAGGGCACCCAGAGTTTATGTTAAAACAATAAACTCCAAGTCAGTCATGTGACTGGTGTGAGAACTAAAACAATTATTAATCTTTATTTTAAAGTTCGGTAAATCAAGGGACCACGTTGTACAACACGGAACGGGCTTACTCCCAAGAATACTAGTGCATAAAACAACAGCACAATGCCAAATAAAGAACAATGAAGGTATTATAAGACCCAGGTCCCATCACACAATGCAACACAAGCCGGAGGATAGAGTTTTACCTTATAATAGCCAAAGAATGCTTGATATGCTAAGTTTCATCTTTTATTATTACTATAAGTGAATAGTGTCAAAACAATTTCAATCATAAGTATTAATCATAGACGGCATGGGTAGTATATATCATGTCGCCAATACTAGGCTCTACAATCAAAACCGCACATGTCACGTATTAGAAGTTGGATTTCCATCTGTGAACCAAGGTAAGGGATCATCCTTACCGAATTCGAGATGCTCTAGCCCGTGTCTCAGGAACAGAACGCATCGTCCCTTGGAGCGTCAAGGCCGGTCCACCGATGTGGATTAAAATGCCTGAACACTGCGTTTCCCCACCATATGGGGTGTCAATGAGTCCAATGACTCCATCGGCTCCACACAGTCACCGATATATCCGAGGCGCCTCGCAACAACAACAACCACATAAATCAAACTCGTCAGGGCGTGTCAAACCACTGACGCCACTTCTAGCTAGAAGGAAACGCATGCCCTCCCTAAGGTCCTTCTCCCGTTTCTGGTTCACAAACGGGGTGTGAGGCTCGCGAATCAACGCTACACAAAGCTATGCCACACAGGTCGTTCTTTGATCATCAACCACAAGACTCTGCTTTTAACCAGAAGCCTTGATCATTTGCATCTTAGCATGACACACAGGCAAACCACTCCATGCAACCAATATCTACCAATCACACAGAATGATATCCAATGTCAGACACACAGTCCATTTACAAGTCCGTTCTGGGTCTGAACGAAACCGGAGGCACCTTGTACCTCGCATATCCATCGATCTCCAAGTACGTCTGGACGATCACTAACTGATTCCCTCCTCTTGGGTGTACGGCCCAATCAAGATCATCAATAATCACCCAAACAATGTGAAGACCTCCAGTCTTCGACCACCGTCTTCATTCTTGACACATCGTCGAATCAGTTATTCAGAATGGGATAAACCCGGTCTTTCTGAATAACTCGCGTATATAATAAACAAGTGTTGCACAAACACAACATACGCCTCATTCCAATTCAGAATATTTCTTTATTCAAATATTCTCATACTTTGGGAAATGTTCCCATTAATTTTATCAAAGATAAATTCTTTAAATTTATTCTTTAATCTTCTTTTGAATATTAATTCAAATTAGTCAGGATTAGCGAACCACACCGAAGTAATCATTTATTTTATTTTATTTCCCAATCCCAACCTATTCATCCCTTGAAGTAAAACTGGTAATACTTCATATCTAATACCACGGTGTCATCGGTAAATTCAATTACCATCTCACATTCAAATCTAATTAAAGATTTAACTATCGCCTGGAGCAAAACTGGTGGTACTCCATTCTCGATCATCTCTATCTAATTAAAGATTCATTAAAACTCCCCTTGGTTTTAAACTTCCCAATAATCACTATCAATGATTATTTAACTTGGGAAATCACATCCTGTCTTTAACTGGGTTAAAGAACCAATGTGATTTAAAACACGGTTCACTATAAACACAAAATCACATTCCATTCCAATTCAATTGTTGAAACTTCTGGTTACTACTAAAACCCTTTCAAATCCAATTTTTTATTTAAAAATAAATAAATTATTATTCTAGATCAAAACTAGTTCATTTCGATAAAAATCTATTTTTATCTTTTCAAATATGGAATTCTTCATCCCAAATCTTTACAAATCATTTCTTATGATTTTACACAAATTATTATTATTTTTATTAATTTTATCAAGGCCCGTACAGTCGATTTCCATCAACGGCCATCGAGCTGCACTTACAACGACCTTTTCCAAATTTTATTTGGACATAATTCCAAATCCAACTATTAGATTTCTAATCTTTAATATCCATTAAAAGCTCTTTTCGATACGAACCCAACGGTTCCGGTTTTAGGAGAATCCGACGATCGGATCTCCTGTAATATCCATTCGAAGTCTATGGTCGAAATTTGCGAACTGCCGTGGCGCGGCACGTTCTATTCAGGCCATTATATATATAATATATATTATATATATTTCGTCGATTTCCTTTCAAAACGTATTTTATAAATCATTTTAAGTACGTTTTTGAAACGATTTCAACTTCACATTCAATTTCGAATTAAAATTGAATATTCCATACCATCGATATACAAATGATAATATTTTCTAAAGTTATATTTTGAAATCACTTTCTTTTCTAAATTCATTATAAAAATGAATAAAATCAATATAAATATCGTTCACGTCAAAATGGTGTCAATCTATTCAACATGGCTTTTATTCAACACATGAATGTTTATTCTATTCAACACATGAATATTTATTCTATTCAACATTTGAATTTTTATTTCTATTCAACACATGAATTTATTTCTATTCAACACATGAATATATTTTCTATTCAACACATGAATATATTTTCTATTCAACACATGAATTTTTATTCTATTCTTTATTTTCCAAATTAGAATGAGGCCCAATCAATTACCATATAGTGTTAATTATATGGATTTCATACACACACCTACACTACAACAATCAAACACAGGCAACCATCACCCATAGTGCATTCTACACTGCATAAGCATCAAATATAAATATTTAACGCTTATAACTGCCTGTCAATCTATCAATCAACATACAACTAATTATTGGGACTAATGTATGGCCAATTTCATCCCAACACCCGTGTGGGGTTTCACATCAACAAACACAGATTTTTATTTATGCAGTTGGGCGATGTGTAAAATTTATTGTCCCAATCAATATCAGTCAAATCGGTGTACATAAACAAATCGTTCGATTTAAATGAATATATATTTTATTTCAACACATGAATATATATTTTATTTCAACACATGAATATATATTTTACACATCACAATCAACAGTCAAATTTCACAACACAACCAATCACACAAGTCGTCTATGGTCTATGGACAACGGGTGTCAGGTGCTACTAAGCACCGTCTGCATCCTAGTATATATTTCAACTAGAAAATAAAATAAAAGTGAGGAGTTCTCACTGACTAGCTAAACAAAACGCCATGACTCTTCTAATGTAGGAAATATTCGACGTGTCTCCAACGAGATCTGTTTCACGTGGTATATGTTAAAAATTATATTTTTAACAACGCTACTTCCTATACAAAGATTATATTTTTACATTGCTATCACATAAATAAAAATCGAATTTTTATTCCGGTACTACATATATAAAAATTGAATTTTTATATAATTAAAATCATATGTTTATCCAATAAAAATCTCGCCTTTATGTAAATAAAAATCTCATCTTTCTTCTTACAAAAATTCTAACTTCCCACTTATAAAAATATAATCTTTTTAACTTTAAAAATATAATCTTTTTATCGGTAATAATCAATTCTTCTTGTCAAGAAAAATCATATCCTTTCTATCACTAAAAATCATACCTTTTTCCTATTTAAAAAAATTATCATATCTTTAAACTATAAAAATCCAAACTCTATACGTTTAAAAATCCTAACTCTATAATGTAAAAATCCGATTTTTATAAAATAAAATGAAATAAAATCAGAAAACTCACCTTTAAAAGAGAGGAAGGAGGGTTGCTAGGGTTCGTTGGAGGGGAGCCGGGCTTCCCGTGGTGGCGGAGGGCCGTTAGTCGAGGTGTGGCTGCACGGGGGGAGAGGGGAGGGGGGAAGGGGCAAGGCGCTGGAGGCGGTGGCGGCACCGCATTGCGGCGGTCTTCCTCGATTTGGGGGATTAGGGTTTAAGGGGCGGTGCGGCATTCGAACGAAGGAGGGGGGTTGCTCGCCTGATCGGAGGTTGGGGCGGCCAGTCGGTGGCGCGAGCGTGGCGGTGGCGCGATGGGAAACACGGCAACATTTTTTTTATATAATTTTTTTCTAACCTAATAACTGACCCGGGGGGTGATAAAGGAGAGAGATAATATATATAAATTTAATTATTTTATTCTCCTTAAAGTTGACTTTCCGTTTGAACTCGAAACCAAGTCCACCGACTGTCACCCTCAGCTAATTACCCCCATTCCGAACACAATGGGATATGTTTTTTAAGCCAGTTCGTCCGTTTCGATCTGTTTTCGTCAAAATCAAAATATAACCCTATGTATTGAATTTGAATGCACATTTCAATTTACCGGGGCCACATACTAACTCGAAAAATTCCAGAAAAATTATTTCTAACTTCGTATTGACGATACGGTCCTAACAAAACTAATTTCGCCAAATTCCGAGACAGTTTGAAAAATGGTCATTTTCTGGTCGATCCAAATTGGCTGAAACTGTCAAAACACGTTTTCTTCGCCATGCTCACATATTGATTCAGAAAATTTCGAATTTTGGGATCTATCAATAAATTGACATCCCAGTTCCAACAAAAATGGTTTCGTCGAAAACCGAGGTCATTTGCAAAATTTAAATTTTTAAGGGCCAAAATTCCATGACGACTATTCTGAAATTTCAACTGGGAATAACTTTTTATTCCCGCTATGAAATTTCAATTTTTCGAATTCATTGGAAAGATATTTTCAAATAGATTCTAATATTTTTGGTTTCGCCAAAATCCGGTTTATTTTGAATCCTGTACATTCATTTGGAATTTGAAATCGAATTTTCAAACTACTACGCCATTTTCAATTCCTTTTATAATTTAAAATAAATATTTATATTCTAACGAGGAATCAAATAAATATATACATTCTAATTCTATTCAAATAAATTTCTCGTCGTTATTATTTAAAATAATTCATTTTAAATATTCAAAGTTCACTAAAATTGCCAAAATAAAAATTTTAAATTGGCTCGGATTTCCAGGTTATCACAATCTCCCCCGCATAAAACTTTTCGTCCCCGAAAAGGAACGAGGTTGAAAGTTGTTTAACAAATCAACTCAACTTTCATTGTTTTCATTACGGCTTTAGTTCTTCAACTTTTCAGTTTCTAAGAACTTTTCAAATTTTTCAAAAATTTGGCTAACAATCTAAATTTTCGAAAAAAATCGCCATAACCTCCCATGCACCGGGAGCTTCGGGATATTTCGAATAGCCTCCCATGGCCCTCATCAATCCAGAAAGAAAAAGAAACAGCCAAGCAGCTAGCCAATCGGCTCATAAAATCATCCAAACCCAAGAAATACCATAAACATGTACCTATTTGTCGGGCAAACAATTTTATTCCTCTTCTCTAGCCTCTTTGCTATGACCTGATCAATGTATGTACATGTGTATTTATGCAAATGCGACAAATTTTCAAAACAATTCAATATTTGGTACAATTTGGCGAAAGGGTTCAAATTTATTAATCAACCAATAATCAATCAGCACAACCAGTAATCAATTAGTTGTTTAGCTTTTCAAATTCATAATTTGGATACATAGTCAAAAATCACATTTTTGGTGCCTAGGCCTTATCTAATTTTGGTTCTCTCACCAGTCAATTGGAAATATATAGACATCCCACCTTTGAAACTCGAACAAGAATACTAATGATGCAAACGCTATAGCTGTAACGACCCGCAAATCCATACTATTTGAGTCGACTAATAACACCACAAGCCCAACCCAAATTGCACAGAAATACGAATCATTATTAAAAAGAAGTTGGAAGATGAGAAATAGAAAGAAAGAAATATTAGAATAGAGGAAAACACAGAAGACAAATCTCACAGCGGAACGAATAAAATATATTATATAACATAACTTTTGAAATACAAATCAGTAACTTTATATACATACCATCATCAGAGCACAACAGTTATTCCTGGAACAGTTATAAACACCTATTTCCAGATACAAACATGGTTCACAGCGGAATATATGATAGTCTATAGCTAACTGGTGAAGCCTCCTGCTTCCAGCTCTTCCAAGTGAATCTGAAAAATCCCGACTACTTGACTGCCCGTACAAATTTGGGCACCCAAGAGTTTAGGGAAAACAACAAAATAAACTCTGGGTCAGTCCTGGGACTGGTGTGAGTAAACTCCAACCATTTGTTTAACTTTAAAAATCCTTTCTAAGGAAATGATAATAGTAAGACCAGCCCACACATAAACATGGACGGTTTTTACCTTACTATAATCCAAAATACTTTGATTTAAAAATCCAGTGATATTATGATAATGTCTACATCAAATAAATAGAATCTAGCGAAACGCTTGCATCTCATGGTCCATATATAATATAAAATCAAAAACCGCAGGGCGCTTATTGGAGATTTGGATTTCCAACATGACAAGGTATGGAACCACCTTCCGCTAGTGTATCTCTAGAGAGAAATACACTGGGTTCAACTAGAACGCCTTGCAACCCGGCCCACACATGACCGACCACTCATTTCGCTTGAGTGTATCGAATGTATATCACCAACGGTTGGGATCAGCAAATGTTTCCCAAATGGAACAACATCGAATAGAATAAGGAATTAAATGAATCTATAGATAGGTGATAATACACCCTATAGGAGCAACCCACATAGCCATGCTGCCTGCCCGATTTTTGTCATTTCCCGGTTGTTGAGGCCTGAGTCTACGATTACTTTCGATTCATTGATAGCACAATCACTTTGAATGCCACATTGTCAGATCTGTTAATCACTAGTTGATTTGCACAAATATTATGGATGTTATGCTAAGGGAATAAATCCGTTGCAACCATATATATTTATACAGACCAACTTATTCGATTATTAGAAATACTTTGTCAGACATTCGTCCATATACGTTCGTTCAGGGATTGAACGAAACCGAAGGCACAATTTCTATTAATAGAAAAAGCACTTGCATTTTACACCGTCTTTGATTATCTTAATATAATCTGATTCGCAACGTTACTTCCAATACAGAGTGGTTCACGGATAATAATCCAACCGGTCTCTCCATATTGACAACGATATTGGAAAATACTTCGATAGTCGGTTATTTAACTATCGAAGAAAAACAAACATCCATTCACAGCATCACACAATCACTGGGCCTCTTGATTATTATTCATTAATTAAATCACCCTTTCCATTTCCTTATCAATATTTGTTAAACAAATATTTTCAATTATCATCTCGGTCTCTTACATTCTTTGGAAAACATTTCTATATCTCGCATTCTCTTATTTTCTACACTTAGAAAATATATTCTATTTGAAATTGAAACAATTCAAATCACTTATCCCCTCCCTGACAACTTTAATTATACTTAGGAAATATTTACTTTTATATTTCCAAAATTCCATTACTTGGATTAAAACGAATGTTGTGTAAACATCGTTACAACAACCCAAAATATTTTATTCAATTAACTATTATTCAAACACTTCTTTTGGAGACTGGATCTTGCTACTTATCAATTAAAAAAGAAATCAATCAAGTTGGGGTAAAATTACCTCTCAAACCTTGACTGGAAACATCATTAACTTCAAACAGACAAAACCACTTGTCCCGAATAATAACACCATACAAACAAATTATTCATTTTTAAACGTATATATGTTTCTCTTTCTATTACCAGTCTATCGATTTCCTTTTTGTTTATAACATTCTATTTTAAATTCGTTTCCTTATCGAATTCTGTATATATTGATACGTTTATTTGTAACTATCAAGTTTTTTCTTAAAAAATTATAACTCCTTAAATTCCCGGAAAAATTCGCCATAACCTCCCCTATACCGGGAGCATCGGGATATTTCAAATAGCCTCCCATGGCCCTTACCAATCCAAAAGAAAAATAAAAAGCCAAGCGGCTTGCCGATACGGCGCATAAAACCTCATATATGAATTTAAACATGTACCTTTTTGTCGGGCACATAAATTAAAATCTTCATATACTTTGTCCCATACGTGTCTCCTATACGTCTATACCTGTTCAACTATACCCGATCGTTTTTAACTCAACTTGTTAATAAATTTGTTAATTTACTCTTTAGTCTATTTTACTTTTATATTTGAACATAACATGTTCAAATATATTTTAATTAGTTTACAACTAATTTGAACTCCATTTTCAACTTACGCTTCATATTCAATTTTGAACATAAATCCTCAAATTCTCTTTACCTTTCAAAGTTAAACTTTAATTCAAAACTCCATCAACTAATTGCTAATTAACTGTTTTCCTATTTTCTTCTTTGTATTTGAATATAACATGTTCAAATATAAGTTTAACTTGTTTATAAACTAATTGAATTCCATTCTCAGCCTAAGTTTCATATTCGATTACGAATATAAAATTACTAACCCAATTCTCTTATCCAAAGTCAATGTTCGATTCAAAATCACATTAACAAATTATTCTTCAATTAGTTAACTCTATTCAAAAATTCAAAATATGATTTTTGTCCCAAAAATCATTTCGTTTACACAGCTTGAGCTCGTATTTATTTTACATTTCGAATCTGGATTTTTCAAATGGAAACTCGGATTTAATTTGTTTAAAATCCTTATATTTATTTAAATAAATCCTTATGGTTTTTAAATGATTTTGGCGCTGCACTTTTAGAAATTTGATTTTGACATATCTCAAAATCTATTCGACGAAATCCAAATTTTTCTCTTTTACTAGAAAATTATTATTCAACCGGTCCCAACGATTCTTCTTTCAAAGAATTACGACTTCAATTGAGTTCTGTATACTCAATTGAAGTTCAAATCGCCAATTTACGAACTGCCGCGCTGCGGCTAGCTCGTTTTAATTATATTTATATATAAAAACTTTTAAACTTTGTTCAAATAATTTCAACTCTATTTTGATATATATTAATATATATCAAATCCCTTTTTCCAATTCAACATAATATTTCTGATCTTCTAAATTCAAATTTCATTTCAATCCTATTTGAATTTCCTATATTTAAACTCCATTTGAATTCTATTTTCAAATTTTATAGTTAAACTTCATTTGAGTCCTATTTTCAAATTCTATTTGACTTGTCTTTATTCAAATCCATTTGAATTCCTTTGAATTCAAATTCTATTTCAGTTCCTTTTTATTCAAATTCTATTTCAATTCAAATTGAATTTCCTATATTTAAATTCCATTTTCAATCTCCATTTGAATTTCTATATTCAATCTATTTTCAAACTTCATTTGAATTTCTATATTCAAATCTATTTTCAAACTTCATTTGAATTTCTATATTCAGATTCCCATTTCAAATTCTATTTTGAAATTCTATTTTCCAATTCCATTTCAATCTATTTGAATTCTATATTCAAATCCCATATTTAAACTATTTAAATTCCTTTATATTTTCTATATTCAAATTCTATATTTGAATTCCATTAAATTTCTCATATTCAAAATTCTATTTGAATTTCTATATTCAATTTCTATTTGAATTTTCTTTATTCGAATTCTATTTCAAACTTTCTTTATTCATTCTTTAAACAAGTCTCGATTTCCATTCCTTTTGAAATCGATATTTCTACTTTTGGAAAATAGATTTCCCTTTTCAATTTCACACTTGTATTTTTATTTCTGAATTATCTAATGACAATTCTTTTCACTTCATTTATAAACTTCGTTTATAAAATAACTATTTATAAACTTCGTTTATAAAGGAACTACTTGTTTTATTTCTCTTAAAACAAGTTAATACTTCAAATCTATTTAAAAATTCAAATTCTATTTTAGAAAAATAGAATTTCCCTGTTAAATCTCAAATACCACTTTCAGGGTAATTTTTTTAATAAATTAACGCCCAGTGATAATTAAAACAATCAAATCATCCAATTTTCAATCATTTGGTTTTTAACACGTCATATATGAATATATATATATATGAAATCAAGCAAACAAACAAACAGATAATATATTTTTGAGGAATCCAGTTGGATCCCTCCAAACTGTTTTTCCTGCATCCATAGACATTAGTCAACAGAAATAATACCCATCCTGCTTCAACGCAGGATATCGCGGTATAAAAGGGGATCCACTTATATACGTGGGTGTAGGGTCATCCGCTAATGATACTGCGGGCATCCGCCATTTATACTGCGGGAATCAATCCAATCATCAACCCAATATATATATATATATATATATATAATAGTCAAGCCTAAATAACTAATATATTTAAAGCAACCAGAAAATCCAAACAAGCAACAACAATTATTTTTAACGCATAAAAATAATTTTAAATAAAAGGTGAGTGAGATTTACTCACCGTGATTTTTTCTTATAATTTCCGATTCATTCTGATTCCAGTTGATTCCTAAAATTCCCAAGCGAATTCCATATTCTGTTACGAGTCCAACTTGGCTTGCATTATTATTTTTGGACCTCGTATAATTAAATGAAGTATTTTAAAAACATGCGAATTGTAAAAGCTATATATTTTATTTTTCTCTTCAACAAAAATTCCTATTTTTATCTAGTTAAGATAAAACCTTATACCTTTCTTTCTCTTTTGGAAACACTTCTCCACTTCACCCAAATTGCCATTTCCATCCACTACAGCACTTGTAAAAACACTTGCTACTCTTTATTGCACTTGAACGCGACAGCTCTTCTGTTACCCAAACTATTTACTGTCCCTCATCCCTTAAAACCAACTCTAGACACCCACTACCGTACTCAACAGAAACCCATGAATCCTCTGTGATTTCATCTTTTCCCTAAATTGACTTATTGTATAATCACATGACGTTGTTCATCAATCACGTACATGCCTTTCCCATATCGGATTTTCTTTAATCAGTCAATGATTGAACTCCGGTTAGTTATCGCAAGGTCGATCCCTTCTACTATTGAATCACGTTGTGCCCTAGGACAACATCGCAACCTCCACCATCTTCGTACTGCTACAGGACTGAACCTACCCTTCTTCGAACCTAACAGACCTCATCGTGACTTCAATCGATGGCAAAATCGAAGACCTATAATACTACAAGCAACTGTCGAGCTTCAGGGTTTGTTCACGGTTTCCGATTCAAAGCATCGACGGGTTTCGTGCTTCAGAAAACTCTTGGTCTTCGATCGTGATCCCCATTCTGACATCGTGGGACCCCTCCTTCGATTATACTGAAGTCGTTATTCCCAGGCTCCTGCTTATTCGACAACTACTCCCAACCCTAGCGTCGAATTGATTTAAGAGGATCTGGACTTTAATTTTCATGGATTAAAGAGAGAAGTGATTTTCAATTTCTAATTCTGTTTGAATAGAAAAAGGGGAAGGATCGATTGGTAATTTTATAAAGGAGGATGTGGTTTAGGTACACATTTTTAATGTGATTTGACTCTGAGATTTTAATCGATTCGAAATAAAGAGATTTTTACCCTTTTAGAATAGATATCGATTTGATTTAAAACCTATCCACAATCAAATATCTTGTGGTCCATTAATTTAAACCATGAACCGCTATTTTAACGTAACCATTGTTGTTTCCAAAGTGTAACACTATTCTGAATATATTTTGATATTTAATTTGAATGTAAATATCAATAACCAAAATGAATTAATACAATATAATTTAAAAGCAAGTAAATTATCTGATAATAAAATATTTTTATTATCATCTATATTCAAATACAACTAATACCGATCATCTGAATTGTTTTGATTTAATTCTAACTTCGAATTGAATTATTTTAAATTCTCGTATTATAATGATTATCAAAATAAATCGTATTTCGATTATTTAATCGATAATCCAATAAAATACCATTTATATTTTAAATCCAATATTTAAAACCATACTAAATATTTAAAATAAATCGACAAAAAATCCGAGTCGTCGATCAGGAAGAGAGACTGAGCATCGATTTTGCTGTTTAGGTCTTCAAATACGAACTGTCAGGTTCTGAGGGATAAGGTAGTGGAGGCATTTTGTATAAAATACAGTTTGCCCTATTCAGAATGGTCGGGAAAGAGATAAGTGATTGAAATTGTTTCAATTTCAAATAGAATATAATTTCTAAGTGTAGAAAATAAAAGAAGGCGAGATATAGAAATGTTTTCCAAAGAATGTAAGAGACCGAAATGATTATCGAAATTATTTGGTTAACAAATATTGAAAAGGAAATGGAATAGTGAATTAATTAATGAAATATCAATTAAATGGCCCAGTGGTTTATTGATGTTATGGATGAATGGATGTTTGTTTATTTTTCTTTGATAGTTAAATAACCGACTATCGAAGTGTTTGCCAATATCATTGTCAATATGGAGAGACTGGTTGAATTATTATCCGGGAACCACTTCATATTGGCAGTAACGTTGCGAATCATATTATATGAAGATAATCGAAGATGAAGTGAATTAAAAGGGCTTTTTTCTATTAATATAAATTGTGCCTTCGGTTTCGTTCAGTCCCAGAACGAACATATATGGACGAATGCCTGACAAATTATTTCCGATGATTGAATATGTTGATCTGTACAAATATATATGGTGGCAACAGATTTATTCCCTTAGCATAACTTCTAGAATATTTCTGCAAATCAATTAGCGATTAACGGATCTGACAATGTGACATTCAAAGTGATTGTGCTATCAATGAATAGAAAGTGATTGTAGCCTCAGGCCTCAACAATCGGGAAATGACAAAAATCGGGCAGGCAACATGACTATGTGGGTCACTCCCATTAGGGTGTATTATCACCTATCTAGAGATTCATTTAATTCCTTATTCTGTTCGATGCTGTCCCATTCGGGAAACGGATGCTGATCCCAACCGTTGGTGATATACATTCGATACACTCAAGCGAAATGAGTGGTCGGTCATGTGTGGGCCGGGTTGCAAGATGTTCTTATTGAACCCCAGTGTATTGCCTCTAGAGTACACTGATCGGAAGGTGGTTCCATACCTTGTCATGTTGGAAATCCAATCTCCAATAAGCACCCTACGGTTTTTGATTTTATACTATGTATGTGGAGCGTGAGATGCAAGCGTTTCGCTAGATTCTATTTATTTGATTTAGAGATTTTTGTATCAAAGTGTTTTTGGGTTATAGTAAGGTAAAAACCGTCCATGATTATGTGTGGGCTGGTCTTACTATTATCTTTTCTTACGAAAGGATTTTGAAAGTTAAACAATTGGTTGGAGTTTACTCACACCAGTCCCATGACTGACCCAGAGTTTATTTTGTTTGTTTTCCCAAAACTCTTGTGCGCCCAAATTTGTACGGGCAGTCAAGTAGTCGGGATTTTACAGATTCACCTGGAGGAGCTTGGAGCAGGAGGCTTCAGTGTTAGATATATAGTATTTTTATTTCCACTGTGTTGTAAGTGTTGTACTCTGATATCTGTATGTTATATAGTGAAAATTTTGTATTTCAAAAAACAAAGTTATGTTATATAATATATTTTATTCTTTCCGCTATGAGTTTGTGATCTTCATTTTATTCTGTTCTAATATTTCATTTTTCCTATTTCTCATCCTCTAACTTTTTTCTAATAATTATTCGTATTTCTGTGCAATTTGGGTTGGACGTGTGGTGTTATTAGTCAACTCAGATAGTACGGATTTACGGGCTATTACAGTTGATATTAGATCAATCCATTTAAATGAAGGAAGACCAAAAGTTTTGGTGGAATTAAATTTGTTGAAATATGAGAAGTTGAGTTTCAACATAAGTGAGATTTTGAAGATGGATTTGTACCATTTTTCCTAGCTTAGAAATTTCGAGGACGAAATTATTTTAAAGGGGGGGGGGGGGGGGGGAGAATGTAACGACCCGGATTTTTTGCCGATTTATTTTAAATATTTAGTATGGTTTTAAATATTGGGTTTAAAATATAAATGGTATTTTATTGGATTATCGATTAAATAATCGAAATACGATTTATTTTGATAATCATCGTAATACGAGAATTTAAAATAATTCAATTCGAAGTTAGAATTAAATCAAAACAATTCAGATGATCAGTATTAGTTGTATTTGAATATAGATGATAATAAAAATATTTTATTATCAGAGAATTTACTTTCTTTTAAATTTAAATTATATTTTATTAATTTATTTTGGTTATTGATATTTACGTTCAAATTAAATATCAAAATATATTCAGAATAGTGTTAAACTGTTGAAACAACAGTGGTTACGTTAAAATAGCGGTTCGTGGTTTAAATTAATGGACCCCGAGATATTTGATTGTGGATAGGTTTGAAATCAAATCGATATCTATTTAAAAAGGGTAAAAATCTCTTTATTTCGAATCGATTAAAATCTCGGAGTCAAATCACATTAAAAATGTGTACCTAAACCACATTCTCCTTTATAAAATCACCAGCCGGTCCTTCCCCTTTTTCTATTCAAACAGAATTAGAAATCGAAAATCACTTCTCTCTTTAATCCATGAAAATTAAAGTCCAGATCCTCTTAAATCAATTCGATGCTAGGGTTGGGAGTAGCTGTCGAATCAGCAGGAGCTCGGGAATATCGACTTCAGTATAATCGAAGGAGGGGTGCCGAGATGTCAGGATGGGGATCGCGATCGAAAGCCGAGAGTTTCTTGAAGCTCGAAACCCATCGACACTTTGAATCGGAAACCGTGAACAAACCGCGAAGCTCGACAGTTGCTTGTAGTATTATAGGTCTTCGATTTTGCCATCGATTGAAGTCGCGATGAGGTCTGTTAGGTTCGAAAAAGGGTAGGTTCGGTCTTGTAGCAGTACGAAGATAGTGGAGGTTTCGATGTTGTCCAGGGGCTCAACGTGATTCAATAGTAGAAGGGATCGACCTCGCGATAACCAATCGGAGTTCAATCATTGACTGATTAAAGAATATCTTATATGGGAAAGGCATGTATGTGATTGATGAACAACGTCAGGTGAATATATAGTAAGTCGATTTAGGGAAAAGATGAAATCGCATAGGATTCGTGGGTTTCTGTTGAGTACGGTAGTGGATGTCTAGAGTTGGTTTTAAGGAATGAGGGACAATAAATAGTTTGGGTAACAGAAAAGCTGTCGCGTTCAAGTGCAATAAAGTGCAGCAAGTGTTTTTCAAGTGCTGTAGTGGATGGAAATGGCAAATTGGGTGAAGTGGAGAAGTATTTCCAAAAGAGAAAGAAAGGTATAAGGTTTTATCTTAACTAGATAAAAATATGAAATTTTGTTGAAGAGAAAAATAAAATATATAGCTTTTACAATTCGCATGTTTTTAAAATACTTCATTTAATTATACGAGGTCCAAAAATAATAATGCAAGCCGAGTTGGACTCGTAACAGAATATGGAATTTGCTTGGGAATTTTAGGAATCAACTGGAATCAGAATGAATCGGAAATTATAAGAAAAAAAATCACGGTGAGTAAATCTCACTCACTTTTTATTTAAAATTATTTTTATCCATTAAAAATAATTGTTGTTGCTTGTTTGGATTTTCTGGTTGCTTTAAATATATTAGTTATTTAGGCTTGACTATTATATATATATATATATATTGGGTTGATGATTGGATTGATTCCCGCAGTATCATTAGCGGATGCCCGCAGTATCATTAGCGGATGATCCTACGCCCACGTATATAAGTGGATTCCCTTTTATACCGCGTTATCCTGCCTTGAAGCAGGATGGGTATTATTTCTTTTGACTAACGTCTGTGGATGCAGAAAAACAGTTGGAGGGATCCAACTGATTCCTCAAAAATATATTATCTGTTTATTTGTTTGCTTGATTTCATATATATTAATATATGACGTGTTAAAAATCAAATGTTTGAAAATTGGATGATTTGATTGTTTTAAATATCACTGGGCCTAAGTGTTAATTTGTATAAAAAAATTACCCTGAAAGTGGTATTTGAGATTTAAAAGGGAAATTCTATTTTTCTAAAATAGAATTTGAATTTTTAAATATATTTAAAGTATTAACTTGTTTTAAAAGAAATAAAATAGGTAGTTCCTTTATAAATGAAGTTTATAAATAGTTCTTTTATAAACGAACTTTATAAATGAAGTGAAAAGAATTGTCATTGGATAATTCAGAAATAAAAATACAAGTGTGAAATTGGAAAGGGAAATCTATTTTCCAAAAGTAGAAATATCGATTTCAAAAGGAATTGAAATTGAGACATGTTTAAAGAATGAATAAAAAAAGTTTGAAATAGAATTTGAATAAAGAAAATTCAAATAGAAATTTAATATAGAAATTCAAACAGAATTTTGAATATGAGAAATTCAATGGAATTCAAATATAGAATTTGAATATAGAAAATATAAAGGAATTCAAATAGTTTAAATATGGAGTTTGAATATAGAATTCAAATAGATTGAAATGGAATTGGAAAATAGAATTTCAAAATTGAATTTTAAATGGGAATTCGAATATAGAAATTCAAATGAAGTTTGAAAATAGATTTGAATATAGAAATTCAAATAAAGTTTGAAAATAGATTGTATATAGAAATTCAAATGGAGATTGAAAATGGAATTTGAATATAGGAAATTCAATTTGAATTGAAATAGAATTTGAATAAAAAGGAATTGAAATAGAATTTGAATTCAAAGGAATTCAAATGGATTTGAATAAAGAAAAGTAAAATAGAATTTGAAAACTGGATTTGAATGAAGTTTAACTATAAAATTTGAAAATAGAATTCAAATGGAGTTTAAATATAGGAAATTCAAATAGGATTGAAATTAAATTTGAATTTAAAAGATATGTTGAATTGGAAAAGGGATTTGATATATATTAAAATATATCAGAATAGAGTGGAAATTATTTAAACGAAGTTTAAAAGTTTATATATATAAATATAATTAAAACGAGCTCGCCGCAGCGCGGCTGTTTGTAAATTGGCGATTCGAACTTCAATTGAGTATACAGAACTCAATTGAAGTCGGAATTCTTTGAAACAAGAACCGTTGGGACCGGTTGAATAATAATTTTCTAACAAAAGATAAAAATCTGGATTCCGTCAAATAGATTTTGAGATATGTCAAAATCAAATTTCTAAAAGTGCGGTGCCAAAATCATTTAAAAACCATAAGGATTTATTTAAATAAATATAAGGATTTTAAACGAATTAAATCCGAGTTTCCATTTGAAAAATCCAGATTTGAAATGTAAAATAAATACGAGCTCAAGCTGTGTAAACGAAATGATTTTTGGGAGAAAAATCATAGTTTGAATTTTTGAATAGAGTTAACTAATTGAAGAATAATTTGTTAATGTGATTTTGAATCGAACATTGACTTTGGATAAGAGTATTAGGTTAGTAATTTTATATTCGTAATCGAATATGAAACTTAGGCTGAGAATGGAATTCAATTAGTTTATAAACAAGTTAAACTTATATTTGAACATGTTATATTCAAATACAAAGAAGAAAATAGGCAAACGGTTAATTAGCAATTAGTTGATGGAGTTTTGAATTAAAGTTGAACTTTTAATGGTAAACAGAATTTGAGGACTTATGTTCGAAATTGAATATGAAGCGTAAGTTGAAAATGGAGTTCAAATTAGTTGTAAACTAATTAAAATATATTTGAACATGTTATGTTCAAATATAAAAGTAAAATAGACTAAAGAGTAAATTAACAAATTTATTAACCAGTTGAGTGAAAAACGATCGGGTATAGTTGGACAGGTATAGACATACAAGAGACAAGTATGGGATGAAGTATATGAAGATTTTAATTTTTGTGCCCGACAAAGAGGTACATGTTTAAATTCATATATGAGGTTTTATGCGCTGTATCGGCAAGCCGCTTGGCTTTTTCTTTTTCTTTTGGATTGGTAAGGGCCATGGGAGGCTATTTGAAATATCCCGATGCTCCCGGTACAAGGGAGGTTATGGCGAATTTTTCCGGGAATTTAAGGAGTTAGAATATTTTTAAGAAAAAACTTGATAGTTATAAATAAACGTATCGATATATAAAGAATTCGATTAGCAAACGAATTTAAAATAGAATGTTATAAACAAAAAGGAAATCGATAGGTTGGTAATAGAAAGAGAAACATATATACGTTTAAAAATGAATAATTTGTTTGTATGGTGTTATTATTCGGGACAAGTGGTTTTGTCTGTTTGAAGTTAATGATGTTTCCAGTCAAGGTCTGAGAGGTAATTTTACCTCAACTTGATTGGTTTAATTTTTAATTGATAAATAGCAAGATCCAGTCTCGAAGAGAAGTGTTTGAATAATAGTTAGTTGAATAAAATATTTTGGGTTGTTGTAACGATGTTTACACAACATTCATTTTAATCCAAGTGATGGAATTATGGAAATATAAAAGTAAATATTTCCTGAGTATAATTAAAGCAGTCAGGGAGGAGATAAGTGATTGAAATTGTTTCAATTTCAAATAGAATATATTTTCTAAGTGTAGAAAATAACAGAAGGCGAGATATAGAAATGTTTTCCAAAGAATGAAAGAGACCGAGATGATAATTGAAAATATTTGTTTAACAAATATTGATAAGGAAATGGAAAGGGTGATTTAATTAATGAATAGTAATCAAGAGGCCCAGTGATTGTTTGATGCTATGAATGGATGTTTGTTTTTCTTCGATAGTTAAATAACCGACCATCGAAGTATTTGCCAATATCGTTGTCAATATGGAGAGACCGGTTGGATTATTATCCGTGAACCACTCTGTATTAGCAGTAGCGTTGCGAATCAGATTATATTAAGATAATCAAAGACGATGTAAAATGCAAGGGCTTTTTCTATTAATGGAAATTGTGCCTTCGGTTTCGTTCAATCCCAGAACGAACGTATATGGACGAATGCCTGACAAAGTATTTCTAATAATCGAATAGGTTGGTCTGTATAAATATATATGGTTGCAACGGATTTATTGCCTTAGCATAACATCCATAATATTTATGCAAATCAACTAGTGATTAACAGATCTGACAATGTGGCATTCAAAGTGATTGTGCTATCAATGAATAGAAAGTAATCGTAGCCTCAGGCCTCAACAACCGGGAAATGACAAAAATCGGGCAGGCAGCATGGCTATGTGGGTCGCTCCCATAGGGTGTATTATCACCTATCTAGAGATTCATTTAATTCCTTGTTCTATTCGATGTTGTCCCATTCGAGAAACGGTTGCTGATCCCAACCGTTGGTGATATACATTCGATACACTCAAGCGAAATGAGTGGCGGTCATGTGTGGGCCGGGTTGTAAGACGTTCTCGTTGAACCCAGTGTATTCCTCTCTCTAGAGATACACTAGCTGAAGGTGGTTCCATACCTTGTCATGTTGGAAATCCAAATCTCCAATAAGCGCCCTGTGGTTTTTGATTTTATATTATATATGGAGTGTGAGATGCAAGCGCTCCGCTAGATTCTATTTATTTGATGTAGACATTATCATAATATCACTGGATTTTTGAATCAAAATATTTTGGATTATAGTAAGGTAAAAACCATCCATGTTTATGTGTGGGCTGGTCTTACTATTATCATTTCCTTAGAAAGGATTTTTAAATTTAAACAAATGGCTAGAGTTTACTCACACCAGTCCTAGGACTGACCCAGAGTTTATTTTGTTTGCTTTCCCTAAACTCTTGGGTGCTCAAATTTGTACGGGCAGTCAAGTAGTAGGGATTTTTCAGATTCACTTGGAAGAGCTGGAAGCAGGAGGCTTCTCCAGTTAGCTATAGACTATCATATATTCCGCTGTGAACCATGTTTGTATCTGGAAACAGGTGTTTATAACTATTCCAGGAATAGCTGTTGTGCTCTGACAATGGTATGCATATAAAGTTACTGATTTGCATTTCAAAAGTTATGTTACATAATATATTTTATTCGTTCCGCTGTGAGATTTGCCTTTTGTGTTTTCCTCTATTCTAATATTTCTTTCTTTCTATTTCTCATCCTTTAACTTCTTTTTAATAATGATTCGTATTTCTGTGCAATTTGGGTTAGACTTGTGGTGTTATTAGTCGACTCAGATATTATGGATTTGCGGATCGTTACAATAGCGATCATCAGAACCATCTTCGGGCGACTAGAGTGTGATTCTATATCTATCCAGTATATTAAGTCTTCGTATACACGTGGATCAGACGTATATGCAAAATCTTTATATACTTGATTGTCCAAATCAATTTAAAATAAATATTCAAATACGAATAGTAAAGTTTAAATTTTCAAAACAAAACTTGTTTTCAATTTTATTTTTAAAAAAACATTACTCTTCACTCTCGTTCTAGGATACTACTGATCCCATCTCTAACGAGTCATTCTCATTGGATATTACTAATCCACTCTCTGATGAATTCTTTCGTATGGTCCTAACGTTTCTTATTCTCCGAGCTCTGTAAACCAAAGCTCTGATACCACTGTAAGGACCCGTAACTCCCCCGTGAATGAAAGAGGGGATACTTCGAGGACAAGCCAGATCAGAACACAAACAGAAGAACATTTCATTGCTTATTACAACAATTCCATTAGAATACAAGAATATACAAAATATAAACAAATATTATACAACAGAAAATATCCGAGCTTAGAATATATTACACATCAGTGGAAAATAATACAAAACACAACTGAAGGAGATATACGAATACAGAGCTTTCCGGATATCATTCCAGCTGTAAATCAGGATCCTGTGAATATAAATCTGTAAAACCAAAACTACTAGCTGCCCGTGTCAAAATAAGGGCACCCAGAGTTTAGGTTAAAACAATAAATTCCAGGTCAGTCATGTGACTGGTGTGAGAACTAAAATAGTTATTAATCTTTATTTTAAAGTTAGGTAAATCAAGGGACCACGCCATATAACACGGAACGGGTTTCCTCCCAAGAATACTAGTGCATAAAACAACAGCGCAATGCTAAATAAAGAACAATGAAGCTATTATAAGACCGAGGTCCCATCACACAATGCAACACAAGCCGGAAGATAGTGTTTTACCTTATAATAGCCAAAGAATGCTTGATACGCTAAATTTCATCTTTTATTATTACTATAAGTGTATAGTGTCAAAACAATTTCAATCATAAGTATTAATCATAGACGGCATGGGTACCATATATCATCTTGCCAATACTAGGCTCTACAATCAAAACCGCACATGTCACGTATTGGAAGTTGGATTTCCATCTATGAACCAAGGCAAGGGATCGTCCTTACCGAATTTGAGATGCTCTAGCCCATGTCTCAGGAACAGAATGCATCGTCGCTTGGAGCGTCAGGGTCGGTCCACCGATGTGGATTAAAAGGCCTGAACACTGCGTTTCCCCACCCTATGGGGTGTCAATGAGTCCAATAACTCCATCAGCTCCATACAGTCACCAATATATCTGGGGCGCCTCGCAACAGCAACAACCACATAAGTCAAACTCGTTAGGGTGTGTCAAACCACTGACGCCACTTCTAGCAAGAAGGAAACGCATGCCCTCCCTGAGGTCCTTCTCCCGTTTCTGGTTCACAACCGGGGTGTGGGGCTCACGAATGAACGCTACACAAAGCTATGCCACACAGGCCGTGCTTTGATCATCAACCACAAGACTCTGCTTTTCAACAGAAGCCTTGATCATTTGCATCTTAGCATGCCACACAGGCAAACCACTCCATGCAACCAATATCTATCAATCACACAGAATGATATCCAATGTCAGATACACAGTCCATTTACAAGTCCGTTCTGGGTCTGAACGAAACCAGAGGCACCTTGTACCTCGCATATCCATCGATCTTCAAGTACGTCTGGACGATCACTAACTGATTCCCTCCTCTTGGGTGTAAGACCCAATCAAGATCATCAGTAATCACCCAAACGATGTGAAGACCTCCTGTCTTCGACCACCGTCTTCTTCCTCGACACATCGTCGAATCAGTTATTCAGAATGGGATAAACCCGGTCTTTCTGAATAACTCGCGTATATAATAAACAAGTGTTACACAAACACAACATACGCCTCATTCCAATTCAGAATATTCCTTTATTCAAATATTCTCATACATTAGGAAAGGTTCCCATTAATTTTATCAAAGATAAATTCTTTAAATTTATTCTTTAATCTTATTTTGAATATCAATTCAAATTAGTCAGGATTAGCGAACCACACCGAAGTAATCATTTATTTTATTTCTCAATCCCAACCTATTCATCCCATGAAGTAAAACTGGTAATACTCATATCTAACACCACAGTGTCATCGGTAAATTCAATTACCATCTCACGTTCAAATCTAATTAAAGATTTAACTATCGCCTGGAGAAAAACTGATGATACTCCATTCTCGATCATCTCAATCTAATTAAAGATTCATTAAAACTCCACTTGGTTTTAATCTTCCCAATAATCACTATCAATGATTATTTAACTTGGGAAATCACATCCTGTCTTTAATTGGGTTAAAGAACCATTGTCATTTACAACACAGTTCACTATAAACCCAAAATCACATTCCATTCCAATTCGATTATTGAAACTTCTGGTTACTTTTAAAACCCTTTCAAATCCAATTTATTTATTTAAAAATAAATAAATTATTATTCTAGTTCAAAACTAGTTCATTTCGATAAAAATCTATTTTTATCTTTCCAAACATGGAATTCTTCATCCCAATTCTTCACAAATCATTTTTATGATTTTACACAAATTATTACTATTTTTAATAATTTTATCAAGGCCCGTACAGTCGATTTCCATCAACGGCCATCGAACTGCACTTACAACGACCTTTTCCAAATTTTATTTGGACATAATTCCAAATCCAACCGATAGATTTCAAACCTTTAATATCCTTGGAAAGCTCTTTTCGATACGAACCCAATGGTTCCGGTTTTAGGAAGATCTGACGGTCGGATCTCCCGTAATATCCATTCGAAGTCTATGGTCGAAATTCGCGAACTGTCGCGGTGCGATGCGTTCTATTCAGGCCATTATATATAATATATATATATATATATATTATATATACATTTTGTCGATTTCCTTTCACAACATATTTTATAAATCGTTTTAAATCCGTTTTCGAAACGATTTCAACTTCACATTCAATTTCGAATCAAAATTGAATATTCCACATCATCGATATACAAATAATAATATTTTCTAAACGTTATATTTTGAAATCACTTTCTTTTCTATGTTCATTATAAAAATGAATAAAATCGATATAAATATCATTCATGTCAAAATGGCGTCAATTTAGACAACACGGCTTTTATTCAACACATGAATGTTTATTCTATTCAACACATGAATATTTATTCTATTCAACACATGAATTTTTATTTCTATTCAACACATGAATTTATTTCTATTCAATGCATGAATATATTTTCTATTCAACACATGAATATATTTTCTATTCAACACATGAATTTATATTATTCAACACATGAATTTTCATTCTATTCTTTATTTTCCAAATTAGAATGAGGCCCAATCAGTTACCATATAGTGTTAATTATATGGATTTCATACACACACGTACACTACAACAATCAAACACAGGCAACCATCACCCAAAGTGCATTCTACACTGCATAAGCATCAAATATAAATATTTAACGCTTATAACAGCCTGTCAATCTATCAATCGACATACAGCTAATTATTGGGACTAGTGTATGGCCAATTTCATCCCAACACCCATGTGGGGTTTCACAGCAACAAACACAGATTTTTATTTGTACAGTTGGGCGATGTGTAAAATTTATCGTCCCAATCAATATCGGTCAAATCGGTGTACATAAACAAATCGTTCAATTTGTAAACGAATACATATTTTATTTCAACACACGGATATATATTTTATTTCAACACATGAATATATATTTTATTTCAACACATGAAATTTTTTTTTCAACACATGAATATATATTTTACACATCACAATCAGCAGTCAAATTTCACAACACAACCAATCACACAAGTCGTCCATGGTCTGTGGACAACGGGTGTCGGGTGCTACTAAGCACCGTCTGCATCCTAGTATATATTTCAACTAGAAAATAAAATAAAAGTGAGAAGTTCTCACCGACTAGCTAAACCAAATGCCACGACTCTTTTAATGTAGGAAATCTTCATCGTGTCTCCAATGAGATCTGTTTCACGTGGTATATGTTAAAAATTATATTTTTAACAATGCTACTTCCCATACAAAGACTATATTTTTACCTTGCTATCACATAAATAAAAATTGATTTTTTAGTCCCCTACTACATACATAAAAATCGAATTTTTATATAATTAAAATCATATCTTTATCCAATAAAAATCTCGCCTTTATATAAATAAAAATCTCATCTTTCTTCTTACAAAAATTCTAACTTACCACTTATAAAAATATAATCTTTTTAAATTTGAAAATATAATCTTTATACTTTTAAAATATAATCTTTTTATTGGTAAAAATCAATTCTTCTTGTCAAGAAAAATCATATCCTTTCTATCACTAAAAATCATACCTTTTTCCTATTTAAAAAAAATTATCATATCTTTTAAACTATAATAATCCAAACTCTATACGTTTAAAAATCCTAACTCTATAGTGTGAAAATCCGATTTTTATAAAATAAAATGAAATAAAATCAGAAAACTCACCTTTAAAAGAGGAAGGAGGGTTGCTAGGGTTCGTCGGAGGGGAGTCCGACTTCCAGTGGTGGCGGAGGGCCGTTAGTCGGGGTGTGGCTGCGCAGGGGGGCGGCGCAAGGCATTGGAGGTGGTGGCGGCACCGCATTGTGGCGGTCTTCCTTGATTTGGGGGATTAGGGTTTAAGGGGGTGTGCGGTATTCGAACGAAGGAGGGGGGTTGCTCGCCTGATCGGAGGTGGGGGCGGCCGGTCGGAGGCCCGGTGGTGCGAGCGCGGCGGTGGCGCGATGGGAAACGCAGCGGCGGTTTTTTTATATAATTTTTTTCTAACCTAGTAACTGACCCCCGGGGGGTGATAAAGGAGAGAGATAATATTTTTTTTTTAATTTTATAATTATTTTATTTTCCTTAAAGTTGACTTTCCATTTGAACTCGAAATGAAGTCCACCGACTGTCACGCCTAGCTAATTACTCCCATTCCGAACACAATGGGATATGTTTCGTAAGCCAGTTCGGCCGTTTCGATCAGTTTTCGTCAAAATCAAAACATAACTCAATATATTGAATTTGAACGCACATTTCAATTTACCGGGGCTACATACTAACTCGAAAAATTCCAGAAAAATTATTTCTAGCTTCGTATTGATGATACGATCCTAAAAAAACTAATTTAGCCAAATTCCAAGACTGTTTGAAAAATGGCCATTTTCTGGTCGATCCAAATCGGCTGAAACTGTCAAAACATGTTTTCCTTTGCCACGCTCACATATTGATTCAGAAAATTACGAATTTTGGGATCTAGCATTAAATTGACATCCCAGATCCAACAAAAGTGGTTTCGTCGAAAACCGAGGTCGTTTGCAAAATTTCCATTTTAAGGGCCAAAATTCCAAAGCGACTATTCTGAAATTTCAACTGGGCATAACTTTTTATTCCCGCTATGAAATTTCAATTTTTTGGATTCATTGGAAAGATATTTTCAAATAGATTCTAATAAATTTGGTTTTGCCAAAATTCGGTTTATTTTGAATCCTGTACATTCATTTCAAATTGAATTTTCAAACTACCGCGCCATTTTTAATTCCTTTTATAATTTAAAATAAATATTTATATTCTAACGACGAATCAAATAAATATATATACGTTCTAATTATATTCAAAATAAATTTCTCGTCGTTATTATTTAAAATAATGCATTTTAAATATTCAAAGTTCACAAAAATTGCCAAAATAAAAATTTTAAATAGGCTCGGATTTCCGGGTTATTACAGATTAACTATCAAAAGCGGGGAGACAATCAAATCTACCATATATGACATTTCAAGCTTTTTCTTATAACCTAACTGGCATTTTAAAAACTCATTTAGATATGGCATTTGAGACATAAACTAGTCACTGTATTACAATATTTATAAATTCAGTTATATATTATGTTTAAACTTAAAAGAAGATCTGCATTTTGAGGAACAAACATAACAGTTGATTAACATCCGTGAAAAAATAAATTTAAAAAATTACGTGTAGATCTAATATGTAAGGACCCGTAACTTCCCCATGAAGGAAAGCGCGGATACTTTGAGAACAACACATAAAAGGACGCAGACGGAAGAACATTTCATTGGTATTACAACAATTCCATCAGATACAAGAATATACAGAGTATAAATGAATAAATTACATTCGATAAATATCAGAGATTACAATAAATTACATAGCAGTGGAAAAATATACAAAACACAACTAGAAGAAATACACGGATACAGACCGGGTATCGTTCCAGCTGTAAATCAGGACCCTGTGAATATAAATCTGCAAAATCAAAACTACTAGCTGCCCGTGTCAAAAATAGGGGCACCCAGAGTTTAGGTTAAAACAATAAAGTCCAGGTCAGTCATGTGACTGGTGTGAGAACTAAAACAGTTATTTAAAACTTTACTTTAAAAGAGAGTAATTCAAGGGACCACGCCGTATAACACGGAACGGGTTTCCTCCCAAGAATACTAGTGCATATAACAAAACAGCGCAATGGTTTTTGGAAAAATGAAGCTATTATAAGACCCAGGTCCCATCACACAATGCAACGCAAGCCGGAGGATAGGGTTTTCCTTTATAATAGCCAAATAATGCTTGATACGTTTAAACAAATCATTTGATACTATCATAGGTGTATAGTGTCAAAACATTTTCAATCATAAATATCAATCATAGACGGCATGGGTACCATATATCATGTCGCCATACTAGTTCTACAATTAAAACCGCAATATCACGTATTGGAAATTGGATTTCCGTCATGAGTCGAGGCAAGGGGCAAGCTCCTCTCCGCGTTCGAGACACTCTAGCAAATGTCCCAGGACCCCACTATGATCCTTGGATCTTCAGGGCCGGTCCTCTCTTACTTTTGAGGATTAATTATTTCTGAACACACGTTTCCCGGTCCTTACAGACCTAAATCCGAGGCGCCTCGCATTCCAACAACCACACAGGTGAAAGTATATAAATGTCAGGGCTGGTAGGTCACTAACACCACCCTAGCTAGAAAGAAACGTCGTGCTCTCCCTGCAGTCACTATCCCGTTTTTGACTCATACCGAGGTGTGTGGCTCGCGAATTCACGTTATACACAAAGCTGCGCCACACAGGCCGTACTTTGATCATCAACCACAAGACTTTGCTTTTCAACAGAAGCCTTGATCAATTGCCACTTACGCGTGCCACACTGGCAATTCACTCCATGCGACTGATGTCCATCGATATACAACCTCTGAGCTCGTACGTCTCAGAGAAGGGCGTTAAGCAAGAGAATAAATTCTCTATCGCCAAACAGATGTATATTTAATAGAGATCAATCAACATAGAATAAAATCCAATGTCAGACACACAATCCATTTACAAGTTCGTTCTGGGTCTGAACGAAACCGGAGGCACTTTCCTCGCATATCCATCCATCTCCAAGTACGTCTGGACGATCACCAACTGTTTCCCTCATCTTGGGTGTACAACCCAATCGAGATCATCAGTAATCACCCAAACGATGTGAAGACTTCCGATCTTCAACCACCGCCTTCATCTTCGACATTTCGTCGAATCGGTTATTCAGAATGGGTATAAACCCGGCCTTTCTGAATGACCCACATATATGATAAACAAAGGTTACACAAACACAACAAACGCCTCATTCCAATTCAGAATATTCTTTTATTCACAAAATCACATTCTGAGGGAATAGGTTCCCATTAATTTTATCCAAGATAAATTCATCTAAATTTATTCTTTAATCTTCCTTTGGATATCATTTCAAACCAAATTATGGTTTTCCAAACTAGTCGGGATTAGCGAACCGCACCGAAGTAATTATTTATTTT
Organism: Allium sativum; assembly: GCA_030737875.1. Classification (NCBI taxonomy): domain Eukaryota; kingdom Viridiplantae; phylum Streptophyta; class Magnoliopsida; order Asparagales; family Amaryllidaceae; genus Allium; species Allium sativum. The sequence continues at coordinate 312,179,035 of CM060922.1, read as the reverse complement.
ATTTCCCAATCCCTACCTATATATCCCATGGAGAAAACTGGTAATACTCCACATCTAACACCACGGTGTTATCGGTAAAATTAATTATCATTTCACGTTCAAATCTAATTAAAGATTTAACTATCGCTTTGGAGCAAAACTGGTGGTACCCCATTCTCGATCACCTTTCAGATTTGATAATTTAAATTATCAATTCTCATTTCAATCTAATTAAAGATTCATTAAAACTCTAATTAGTTTTAATCTTTTCAAAAATCAACATCCTGCCTTTAACTGGGTTAAAGAACCAATGTCATATAAAACACGATTCACGATAAACCCAAATCGCATTCTATTGTTAATCGGGTTAAAGAACAGGTGTTGTTCAAAACACCGCTCACGACAAACCCAAAAACCGATTCAAATTCAATTTCAATTAAATATTATTTAATTGATACACTTCATTAAATCTAAATAGAAAGATTTAATCTTTTTCTCTATTGGGCTTAAGAACAGTGTTTATGAAGACACCATTCACAACAAACCCAAATCACATTTGATATTAAATATCAGGCTCTGAATAGAAAATATACCGGCTTATATTCAATATCAAATTCTGAAACCAACAAATATCGTATTGGAAATAGCAATATAAAATATATCTTTCAAATTCCCATAACAATATCTGTATAGTCACGAAATCCAACATCGAAATATTCCGAAGATAATTTCGATTCAACTCCAGTCCAATTCACGTATTGGGAATATCGATTATTTTTAAAATCACTTTCAAATTCAATTTATTTATTCCAAAAATAAATTGATTTTAATTCTAGTTCAAAACTAGTTCATTTCGACAAAAATCTATTTTTATCCTTTCAAATGTGGAATTCTTCAGCCTAATTTTTCCCAAATCATTTCTTATGATTTTACACAAATTACAGATATTTTTAATAATTTTATCAAGGCCCGTACAGTCGATTTCCATCAACGGCCATCGAACTGCACTTACAGTGACCTTTTCTAAATTTGATTTGGACATAATTCCAAATCCAACCGTTAGATTTCAAATTTCTAGCATTCATTGGAAAGCTCTTTTCGATTTGAACCTAACGGTTCCAGTTTTAGGAGAATCCGACGGTCGGATCTCCCGCAACGTCAATTCGAAGTCAATGATCAAAATTCACGAACTACCGCGGCGCGACGCGTTCTATTCAGGCCATTATATATATAATATGTATATATATATTATATATATTTCATCGATTTCCTTTTTAAAACGTATTTTATAAATCGTTTTAAATTCGTTTTCAAAACAAATTCAACTTCATATTCAATTTCAAATCAAAATTGAATATTTCATATCATTACTATATAAATGATAATATTTTCAAAACGTTATATTTCGAAATCACTACCTTTTCTATATTCATTATAAAAACGAATATAATCGATATAAATATCGTTCATGTCAAAATAGCGCAACTCTAATCAACACGGCTTTATATATTTCAATAAATTCGTTATTCTATTCAACAAATGAATATTTATTCTATTCAACACATGAATCTATATTTCTTTCAACACACGACTAGTCTCAACACATGAGTACTGTCAACACATCACTATTTTTGTTATGTAAAATATTTTATAAAATTATGGTATCTATCGTTTGATTTTCAATTAGACTCCACCGTGAAGTAGCTTCGAATTTTTAAATATGATAAAGATGTAAATTTTATTATTAAAATATTTTACTCAACACATGAATAGTTTCAACACATGAACATCGTCAACACATGACTATTTTTATATTCAACACATGAATTTTCTTTTATAATATTCATTATTTTCCCGATTGGAATGAGGCCCAATCCATTACCATATAACGTTAATTATATGGATTCCATACAACACATGTATATAATACCAACGATAAACAATCAACCAACATCCAAAGTGCACCACACAACTGCATAAGCATCAAATATAAATAATCAATGCTTACACAGTCGTCGACCAGTCGATCGACATACAATTAAATAATTGGGATTAGTGTATGCAAAATATCATCACAATACCCGTGTGGGGTTTCAAATGAACAAACACAGATTTTTATTTGTGCAGTTGGGCGATGTGCAAAATTTATCATCCCAATCTATATCAGTCAAATCAGTGTATATAAACAAATCGGCCGATTTTTTTATAAATATTTATTTATTCACTTTCACGTTAAAAATTATTTTTTTAACGACAATTAATTTATTTCAACACATTAATTTATATTATCGATTTCGCATCCACATCACAAACAAATTTTCACAACACATCAATCAAACAAACAAGTCATCCATGGTCTGTGGATGACGGGTGTCGGGTGCTGCTAAGCACCGTCTGCATCCTAATATATATATATATATATATATATATATATATAACTAGAAAAAGAAATTTAGGAGTGAGAAGTTCTCACCAACTAGCTATCCAATACCACGACTCTTCCTATGTAGAAATCTTCGTCGTTCTCGCCCTTTTTGTCACTTTCGTTGCCCGTAGCCACTACATATATAAAAATCACATTTTTATATTGTTGCTATGTATATAAAAATCATATTTTTATTATCACTCCATATGGATAAAAATTCCATGTTTACATCGCTACTATATAGATAAAAAATCTATTTTTACATCGCTACTATATAGATAAAAATTCTATTTTTACATCGCTACTATATAGATAAAAAATTCTATTTTTATAACGGTGTTCATATAATAAAGATTATATTTTTATCACGCTATTATCTATATATATATTTCTCCCTTTCAAAAATAAAGATTTCGCCTTTTCAAATATAAAGATTTCGCCTTTTCAAATATAAAGATTTCGCCCTTTCAAATATAAAGATTATATTTTACTTCATTATGAAAATCAAAATTTTATCTTGCTATCATATTTATAAAAATCGAATTTTTATTCTAATGGTAACTTTATATAGATCGCATCTTTACCCAAATGAAGACATCATAAAAATCGTATTTTTCCTTGATTAAAAATCATATTTTTAATCGATGAAAAATCTAATGTTCATATTATGAAAAATCATATCTTTTTATATTATATATGCAAATCAAAAACAAATCTTTTTATATTTTCTAAATTGAAGATCTAATCTTTTTACTATGAAAAAACATTCCTTTTCTCGCTATTCCAGTCAAATAAAAATCATATTTTTACCATGTCGCTATATATATAAAGATCGAATTTTTATATGTTATTCATCTTAAGGAAGATCCAATTTTTATTCGCCTTTATATGTATGAAAATCAAAACTTCCATACAAATGAAAACCATATTTTTATCCTTCTCCATGATTAAAAATTACATTTTTATATAATTGAAACCCACATTTTATATAATAAAATGAATAAAAACTGAAATAAAATACTCAATAATTTCTGAATGAAGATGGAGGAGGAGCAGAGGGGTTCTAGTGGTCGGGTTTGCTGGTGTTCATGGTGGAGCGGATTTTCTAGAGAGAAAAAGGGGGTTTTGGAGCAGTTTTGGGAAGAGTGAGGAGGATGGGGTGCTGTCGGAGGACCTGAAGGGGAGGTGGAGGCGCGGCGGGCCTCTGGTGGTCGGCTGGGGAACGGAAGTGGCGGGTTTGCGATGGGGGAGGGCAAAACGCGAGAAGGACATGCGGAGGAGGAAGAAGAAGGAGAGGGGGCGGCGCAGCAGGGGGGGCTCGACGCGCCACCTGAGGCCGCGATGGAGTGGCGGCGGCGGCGAATCGCCCCCCTCCGTCGCCCCATTTTTTTATTTCTGGTTGAATGACGGGGAAGAGGGAAAAGAAAATTGGGGGGCGGGGCTATATGTAAATTTATATATTTTTTTATTTTATTTCTAAAAATTAACTTTTTTATTCGAACTCGAAACGAAACCCACCGCCTGCCGTCCATAGCTAATTACCCCCATTCCGAACACAATGGAATATGTATCGTAAGCTGATTCGATCGTTTCGATCAGTTTTCGTCAAAATCAACATATAACTCTATATATTGAATTTGAACGCGCATTTCAATTTACTGGGGTCACATACTAACTAGAAAAATTCCAGAAAAATATTTTCTAGCTTCGTATCGACGATACGATCCTAACAAAACTAGTTTCGTCAATTTCTGAGACCGTTTGAATAATGGCCATTTTCCAATCGATTAAAATCAACTGAAATTGGTCGAACGCGTTTTCATTTGCCACGCTCACATATTGACTCGAAAAATGATGAAATTTGAAACCTAGCAATAATTTGACATCACGTATCCAACAAAAGTGGTTTCGTCGAAATCCGAGGTCGTTTGCAAAATTCCCTTTTTTAAGGGCCTGAATTCCATAGCGACTATTCTGAATTTTCAACTGGACATATCTTTTGATTCCCGCTATGAAATCTTGATTTTCGGATTCGTTGGAAAAATATTCCCAATTAGATCCTATTATTTTTGGTTTCACTAAAATCCGGTTTATTTTGCACCCGGTACATTCAATTGAAGTTTGAAATCGAATTATCGAACTACCGCGCCATTTTCAATTCTATTTATAATTATGTATAATTATTTATATTCTAACGACGACGTATATAATATATACGTTCGAATTCAATTCAAAATAAATTTCTCGTCGATATTATTTAAAATAATTCATTTTAAATGTTCAAAATTCGCTAAAATTGCCAAAATAAAAATTTTAAACTGGCTCGCATTTCCGGGTTGTTACAATCTCCCCCACTTAAAACTTTTCGTCCCCGAAAAGGAACAAAGTCGAAAGTGGTTTGATCAATCTACTCTATGTTCGATCTGGCTTCCATTCTCCAACTTTTCAGTTTCTGAGAATTTTCAAATTCTTCAAAAATTTGGCTAACACCCTAAATTTTCGAAAAAATTCGCCATAACCTCCCCTGCACCGGGAGCCACGGGAAAATCCCAAAATTGCCATACAGGCCTTCTGATCTCAAAAAGAAAAAGCCAAGCGGCTAGCCAATCGGCTCATAAAATCATCATCACCCAAACAAAACAGTAAATTATAGTAAACATGTACCTATTTGTTGGGTAAACAAATTTTATTCTTCTGCTCTAGCCTCCTTGCTATGACTTGTTCAATGTAAGTATATGTATATGCACGCAAATGCGACCTATTTCAATACAGTTCAATATTTGATTCAATTAGACTAAATGGTTAAAAACTATCAAACAAATAAACAAACAACACAAACATCAATCAATTAGTGGATTAACGTTTCAAATTCATAATTTTGATACATATATACAGAAAATCATGTTTTTGATGTCAATTCACAACAATGTATTCTAGCTATATTTGTTTTGGTTCTCACACCAGTCTAATGGAAATATATAGAAATCACACCTTCGAAGCACGAACATAAATATTGATGATGCCATGGTCATTATCAACATCATCTCCGGGCGACTAGAGTGTGATTCTATATCTATCCAGTATATTAAAACTTCGAATATACGTTCATGACGCGTATACGTGAAATCTTTATATATTGGATTGTCCAAATCAATGCAAATAAATATTCAAATACGTATAAAATGGTTTAAATTTTCAAACAATATTGTTTTCATTTGAAAAATATACTCTTCACACTCGTTCTAGGATACTACTGATCCTATCTCTAACGAGTCATTCTAATTGGATATTACTAATCCAATATCTGATGAATTCTTTCGTATGGTTCTAATGTGTCTTGTTCTCGAGCTCTGTAAACCAAAGCTCTGATACCAAACTATAAGGACCCGTAACTTCCCCGTGAAGGAAAGCGCGGATACTTTGAGAACAACACACAAAAGGACGCAGACGGAAGAACATTTCATTGTTATTACAACAATTCCATCAGATACAAGAATATACAGAGTATAAGTGAATAAATTATATTCGATAAATATCAGAGATTACAATAAATTACATAGCAGCGGAAAAATATACAAAACACAACTAGAAGAGATACACGGATACAGAGCTTTCCGGATATCGTTCCAACTGTAAATCAGGACCCTGTGAATATAAATCTACAAAACCAAAACTACTAGCTGCCCGTGTCGAAAATATAGGCACCCAGAGTTTAGGTTAAAACAATAAACTCCAGGTCAGTCATGTGACTGGTGTGAGAACTAAAACAGTTATTTAAAACTTTACTTTAAAAGAGAGTAATTCAAGGGACCACGCCGTATAACACGGAACGGGTTTCCTCCGAAGAATACTAGTGCATATAACAAAACAGCGCAATGGTTTTTGGAAAAATGAAGCTATTATAAGACCCAGGTCCCATCACACAATGCAACGCAAGCCGGAGGATAGGGTTTTCCTTTATAATAGCCAAATAATGCTTGATACGTTTAAACAAATCATTTGATACTATCATAGGTGTATAGTGTCAAAACATTTTCAATCATAAATATCAATCATAGACGACATGGGTACCATATATCATGTCGCCGTACTAGTTCTACAATTTAAACCGCAATATCACGTATTGGAAATTGGATTTCCGTCATGAGTCGAGGCGAGGGGCAAGCTCCTCTCCGCGTTCGAGACACTCTAGCAAATGTCCTAGGACCCCACTATGATCCTTGGATCTTCAGGGCCGGTCCTCTCTTACTTTTGAGGATTAATTCTTCCTGAACATACGTTTCCCGGTCCTTGTAGACCTATATCCGAGGCGCCTCGCATTCCAACAACCACACAGGTGAAAAGTATATAAATGTCAGGGCTGGTAGGTCATTGACACCACCCTAGTTAGAAAGAAATGTCGTGCTCTCCCTGCAGTCACTATCCCGTTTTTGACTCATAACGAGGTGTGAGGCTCGCGAATTCACGTTATACACAAAGTTGCGCCACACAGGCCGTGCTTTGATCATCAACCACAAGACTTTGCTTTTCAACAGAAGCCTTGATCAATTGCCACTTACGTGTGCCACACTGGCAATTCACTCCATACGACTGATGTCCATCGAAATACAACCTCTGAGCTCGTACGTCTCAGAGAAGGGCGTTAAGCAAGAGAATAAATTCTCTGCCGCCAAACAGATGTATATTTAATAGAGATCAATCAACACAGAATAAATCCAATGACATACACACAATCCATTTACAAGTTCGTTCTGGGTCTGAACGAAACCGGAGACACTTTCATCGCATATCCATCCATCTCCAAGTACGTCTGGACGATCACCAACTGTTTCCCTCATCTTGGGTGTACAGCCCAATCGAGATCATCAGGTTCACCCAAATGATGTGAAGACTTTCGGTCTTCAACCACCGTCTTCGTCTTCGACATCTCGTCGAATCGGTTATTCAGAATGGGTGTAAACCTGGCCTTTCTGAATGACCCACGTATATGATAAACAAAGGTTACACAAACACAACAAATGCCTCATTCCAATTCAGAATATTCTTTTATTCACAAAATCACATTCTGAGGGAATAGGTTCCCATTAATTTTATCCAAGATAAATTCTTCTAAATTTATTCTTTAATCTTCCTTTGGATATCATTTCAAACCAAATTATGGTTTTCCAAACTAGTCGGGATTAGCGAACCGCACCGAAGTAATTATTTATTTTATTTCCCAATCCCTACCTATATATCCCATGGAGAAAACTGGTAATACTCCACATCTAACACCACGGTGTTATCGGTAAAATTAATTACCATTTCACGTTCAAATCTAATTAAAGATTTAACTATCGCTTTGGAGCAAAACTGGTGGTACCCCATTCTCGATCACCTTTCAGATTTGATAATTTAAATTATCAATTCTCATTTCAATCTAATTAAAGATTCATTAAAACTCTACTTAGTTTTAATCTTTTCAAAAATCAACATCCTGCCTTTAACTGGATTAAAGAACCAATGTCATATAAAACACGATTCACGATAAACCCAAATCGCATTCTATTGTTAATCGGGTTAAAGAACAGGTGTTGTTCAAAACACCGCTCACGATAAACCCAAAAACCGATTCAAATTCAATTCCAATTAAATATTATTTAATTGATACACTTCATTAAATCTAAATAGAAAGATTTAATCTTTTTCTCTATTGGGCTTAAGAACAGTGTTAATGAAGACACCATTCACGACAAACCCAAATCACATTTGATATTAAATACAAGGCTCTGAATAGAAAATATACCGGCTTGTATTCAATATCAAATTCTGAAACCAACAAATATCGTATTGGAAATAACGATATAAAATATATCTTTCAGATTCCCATAACAATATCTGTATAGTCACGAAATCCAACATCGAAATATTCCGAAGATAATTTCGATTCAACTCCAGTCCAATTCACATATTGGGAATATCGATTATTTTTAAAACCACTTTCAAATTCAATTTATTTATTTCAAAAATAAATTGATTTTAATTCTAGTTCAAAACTAGTTCGTTTCGACAAAAATCTATTTTTATCCTTTTATATGTGGAATTCTTCAGCCCAATTTTTCCCAAATCATTTCTTATGATTTTACACAAATTATAGATATTTTAATAATTTTATCAAGGCCCGTACAGTCGATTTCCATCAACGGCCATCGATCTGCACTTACAGCGACCTTTTCTAAATTTGATTTGGACATAATTCCAAATCCAACCGTTTACCCGATCCAATCCGAAACCCTGCACAACTTTCTGCAACTTTTTCCAGCAACTTGTTTACGTCATTCGACGACGTTTGAAAGCTCTTTTCGATACGAACCCAACGTTTCCGGTGTTAGGAGAATCCGACGGTCGGATCTCCCGTAACGTCAATTCGAAGTCAATGGTCGAAATTCACGAACTGCCGCAGCGCGGCGCGCAGGCCATTATATATAATATATATATATATATATATATTTCATCGATTTCCTTTTTAAAACGTATTTTATAAATCGTTTTCAAAACAAATTCAACTTCATATTCAATTTCAAATCAAAATTGAATATTTCATATCATTACTATATAAATGATAATATTTTCGAAACGTTATATTTCGAAATCACTACCTTTTATATATTCATTATAAAAACAAATATAATCGATATAAATATCGTTCACGTCAAAATAGCGCAACTCTAATCAACACGGCTTTATATATTTCAATAAATTCGTTATTCTATTCAACAAATGAATATTTATTCTATTCAACACATGAATCTATATTTCTTTCAACACACGACTAATCTCAACACATGAGTACTGTCAACACATCACTATTTTTGTTATGTAAAATATTTTATAAAATTATGGTATCTATCGTTTGATTTTCAATTAGACTCCACCGTGAAGTAGCTTCTAATTTTTAAATATGATAAAGATGTAAATTTTATTATTAAAATATTTTACTCAACACATGAATAGTTTCAACACATGAACATCGTCAACACATGACTATTTTTATATTCAACACATGAATTTTCTTTTATAATATTCATTATTTTCTCGATTCGAATGAGGCCCAATCCATTACCATATAACGTTAATTATATGGATTCCATACAACACATGTATATAATACCAACGATAAACAATCAACCATCATCCAAAGTGCACCACACAACTGCATAAGCATCAAATATAAATAATCAACACTTACACAGTCTGTCGACCAATCGATCGACATACAATTAAATAATTGGGATTAGTGTATGCCAAATATCATCCCAATACCCTTATGGGGTTTCAAATCAACAAACACAGATTTTTATTTGTGCAGTTGGGCGATGTGTAAAATTTATCATCCCAATCAATATCAGTCAAATCAGTGTATATAAACAAATTGGCCGATTTGTTTATAAATATTTATTTATTCACTTTCACGTTAAAAATTATATTTTTAACGACAATTAATTTATTTCAACACATTAATTTATATTATCGATTTCGCATCCACATCACAAACAAATTTTCACAACACATCAATCAAACAAACAAGCCATCCATGGTCTGTGGATGACGGGTGTCGGGTGCTGATAAGCACCGTCTGCATCCTAGTTTATATATATATAACTAGAAAAAGAATTTTAGGAGTGAGAAGTTCTCACCGACTAGCTATCCAATACCACGACTCTTCCTATGTAGAAATCTTCGTCGTTCTCGCCCTTTTTGTCACTTTCGTTGCCCGTAGCCACTACATATATAAAAATCACATTTTTATATTGTTGCTATGTATATAAAAATCATATTTTTATTATCACTCCATATGGATAAAAATTCCATTTTTACATCGCTACTATATAGATAAAAATTCTATTTTTACATCGCTACTATATAGATAAAAATTCTATTTTTACATCGCTACTATATAGATAAAAAATTCTATTTTTATAACGGTGTTCATATAATAAAGATTATATTTTTATCACGCTATTCTCTATATAAAGATTTCTCCCTTTCAAATATAAAGACTTCGCCTTTTCAAATATAAAGATTTCGCCTTTTCAAATATAAAGATTTCGCCTTTTCAAATATAAAGATTATATTTTACTTCGTTATAAAAATCAAATTTTTATCTTGCTATCATATTTATAAAAATCGAATTTTTATTCTAATGGTAACTTTATAAAGATCGCATCTTTACCCGAATGAAGACATCATAAAAATCGTATTTTTCCTTGATTAAAAATCATATTTTTAATCGATGAAAAATCTAATGTTCATATTATGAAAAATCATATCTTTATATATTATATATGCAAATCAAAATCAAATCTTTTTATATTTTCTAAATTGAAGATATAATCTTTTTACTATGAAAAATCATTCCTTTTCTCGCTATTCCAGTCAAATAAAAATCATATTTTTACCATGTCGCTATATATATAAAGATCGAATTTTTATATGTTATTCATCTTAAGGAAGATCCAATTTTTATTCACCATTATATATATGAAAATCAAAACTTCCATACAAATGAAAACCATATTTTTATCCTTCTCCATGATTAAAAATTACATTTTTATATAATTGAAACCCACATTTTATATAATAAAATGAATAAAAACTGAAATAAAATACTCACTAATTTCTGTATGAAGAGGGAGGAGGAGCAGAGGGGTTCTAGTGGTCGGGTTTGCTGGTGTTCATGGTGGAGCGGATTTTCTAGAGAGAAAAAGGGGGTTTTGGGGCTGTTTTGGGAAGAGTGAGGAGGAGGGGGTGCTGTCGGAGGGCGTCGGAGGACCTGAAGGGGAGGTGGAGGCGCGGCGGGCCTCTGGTGGTTGGCTGGGGAACGGAAGTGGCGGGTTTGCGATGGGGGAGGGCGAAACTCGAGAAGGACAAGCGGAGGAGGAAGAAGAAGGAGAGGGGGCGGCGCAGCAGGGGGGGCTCGGCGCGCCACCTGGGGCCGCGATGGAGTGGCGGCGGCGAATCGCCCCCCTCCGTCGCCCCATTTTTTTTAATTTCTGGTTCAATGACGGGGAAGAGGGAAAAGAAAATTGGGGGAGGGGCTATATGTATATTTATTTTATTTTATTTTATTTTATTTCTAAAAAGTAACCTTTTCATTCGAACTCGAAACGAAACCCACCGCCTGCCGTCCACAGCTAATTACCCCCATTCCAAACACAATGGGATATGTATCGTAAGCTGATTCGATCGTTTCGATCAGTTTTCGTCAAAATCAATATATAACTCTATATATTGAATTTGAACGCGCATTTCAATTTACTGGGGTCACATACTAACTAGAAAAATTCCAGAAAAATATTTTCTAGCTTCGTATCGACGATACGGTCCTAACAAAACTAGTTTCGTCAAATTCTGAGACCGTTTGAAAAATGGCCATTTTCCAGTCGATTAAAATCAACTGAAATTGGTCAAATGCGTTTTCCTTTGCCACGCTCACATATTGACTCGAAAAATTATGAAATTTGAAACCTAACAATAATTTGACATCGCGGATCCAACAAAAGTGGTTTCGTCAAAAATCCGAGGTAGTTTGCAAAATTCCCTTTTTTAAGGGCCTGAATTCCATAGTGACTATTGAGAATTTTCAATTGGACATATCTTTTGATTCCCGCTATGAAATCTTGATTTTTCGGATTCGTTGGAAAGATTTTCCCAATTAGATCCTATTATTTTTGGTTTCACTAAAATCCGGTTTATTTTGCACCTGGTACATTCAATTGAAGTTTAAAATCGAATTATCGAACTACTGCGCCATTTTCAATTCTATTTATAATTATATATAATTATTTATATTCTAACGACGACGTATATAATATATAATGGAATTCAATTCAAAATAAATTTCTCGTCGATATTATTTAAAATAATTCATTTTAAATGTTCAAAATTCGCTAAAATTGCCAAAATAAAAATTTTAAACTGGCTCGCATTTTCGGGTTGTTACACAATCGTTCCAATAATGCATGACAAACGCATGTCAATTTTTTTGTTTTTATAAAGATCCATGAATTGAGAAGAGTTGCAGGTCGTTTACATCAAAAATTAAAGAAAACTGTAATTTTATTTTATGGAATTAGCTTTTAAATACTGAGAGGACCCCAGAATTTTCGAAACAATTTTACATTTATTAAAATATAAATTATAATAGTCCTAGCCCTCAACTCAAGCGTTATCTTCTTATAACCCTTCAACACTAGGAATACTTTGGACTAATATAAAAATATCAGTTTAATTCAGAATTTAACTTGCATATATGAAGATATACAAGTCTCCTTTACTTAAATCAGAGTCAAATTAAATAGTATATGATATTGGATTAACTAAAAATAATTAATCACTACACAGCTTGAACAAGATTAAAAATAACTTGTTAATTATACATTAAAGCATTTTTTCAAAATAAATAACCTGAGAACATCTTAATCATTTTTGGTAAACAGTATTACCTTAATTACACACACACACACGCACACACACACACACACACACACACACACACACACACACACATATATATATATATATATAAAGAAAACCTCAAAATACATGCATGTAACAAAAAATAATTGATTTTATCCTTTTGCAAAACTCATTCAGCATAAACTTCCTAGTAGGAAAAATGTACATTATTTATATATAACATAACATAACAACAAAACTGCATTTCATACACTGCTTCAACTTAAACTAATGCTTATCACTACAAACAAACATTCATTTCAGTGAAAGATATCTGAGTGATGGACAGGCATGGGCATACATTGCTTGTTATGCCATGCGTAACTCAATGACACAGAAAGTACAAAACATTTTTGAATATCAACTTCATTTTGCAACCTTATGTAAAGCCTTTCAGTATCTTTTATTTAAGATAAGACTGATACATTTTGTCTTCTTGAGTGAATGCCATAACCATATATGAGTTGTATGGTATGACACTCACTACATATACACCAGTATACAACATATCATAGGCAACATTAACATGTTCATTAACAACACATATATGAACATAAATTACATCAACACAAGGTATACGTGTTTAATTATTAAAATCAGTTTACAATAATTTAACAATACACAGTGGCCACAATATATCATATGCAATTTTTAGACATTCGTTACATTTTATGTACAGTACTAAATCAATACAAACTTCAAAAGCATAAACACTGTAACTTAAGCCTTTCTACTGCCAATCTTTATTGTTTCCTCTCCCACAAGAAAATGCATTCTACCTGCAAAATACAAGAGTTTCCTCATTTTATAAAATGAGACACCCTAGATGCATAGAAACATATAGGGGTCAGACATGTTGTAAAGTATGAGTGAATTTTATTGTGTGTAGTGTTCAGTGCATATTTCTAATTCATTACAGTTTAACAATTATTTATTAACATGTTAAAAACTGCCCATATAACATATATATATATATATATATCATGGTTTGTGTGTTCACTAAACAATGCTATACGTATGTGTTAAACTGTCTAGAATAACACATAGCCAGTGGTTATTTGCTCACAAATGCAACACACTATCTAAGCAATTTTAATAGGAAAAAGATAAATGGTTTTATCTTTATCTTAGAAAAACAAAGAAAAGATAAATGGTTTTATCTTTATCTCAGAACAATATTGAATCAAAATCATTACTACTGGACAATTTATTTCTTACGTCACTTGGCAAATAGACATATCAGTGTACACTTTCAATGGCATTTATCAGTTTATACTAGTCATCCTTCCAACAAAGTAAAACTACCCAAAAAATGTTATCATTTGGATATTTGTTTATCGATAAAGCACATATTAGATAAACTTTCTAAACAAATGAATAGCAGGTCATATTCCCTTCATGCAATTTGTGTATATACTAAACAGTCCAAACAATGGCATAGCAGGTCATATGTTTACCTTTAACTTGCATGTGTATATATATACACATATTTTTAAACTGCCAATACTAATGCATAGTAGGTTAGGTGTTTACTAAACACACACACATTTTGGATATATCAAACTATCTAAGCACATATGTATATAATAGATTATGTTCTTACTAAAAAATCACCTTTTCATATGTAAGCATACCATCTAACCAACCTCATTACTACTGGACAATTCATTTCAGAAATTCCATGGAAATTAAACACTTCAATGCGCCATTTTTAACAGAAAAAAGATAAATAGTTTTATCTTTTTCTCAGAAAATCATATAAGGCCTATATTTATATATATACACAACCTTAACAAAACACATTACCCTCTTATAGGTTATATAAATAAAACCAATACTTGAAGAAGCCTTTATACATATGTAAATATTTCATGTAAACTAGACTAATGCAGACATGTGGCCATTCAGTTTTTCATCTAACAAGTTATTATTTCTAATATACATTTTAATATACATGTATCTTCATATGCATATATATATATATATATATATATATATATATATCCCATTTCCAGATTTTACATAATCGATTGTAAAAGGTGAAATTACCAATTACAACCATATATCTAGACGTGAATACAAACCTCACATCCATGTACACATAAAGATTAACATTCACTTCAATGTTACTCATCAGATTCATATATATATATATATATATATATATATATATATATATATGTGTGTGTGTGTGTGTGTGTGTGTGTGTGTCTAAACTAATCAATATCACCATATGGCATGTCATATCTGTTTATCTAACTTATAACAACCTCTTCATTTTTATTCAGATTTTCATACATAGCCAACAACAAGTAATCAACCAATCGTGCATCCATTCATACTATAACATTTTTCTATTTAGATCAATAATGGGTTATATTCCGTCCATTCGCAAAAACAGTCCATCTCAACTTTGAATCATATCAATAGCATATAGATGTATATCATTATATTAAGCATAGGATTGAACATACACATAAAACAGGCTGCCTATAATAAGACTTAGTGCCAAAGAAATAGAAATACACTCACCGAGTTCTACTCTCGAATTCATCCTCTCTGATTTTTGATTTAGTCTTGAGATCCTCCTAAACTCGTTGCGCTCTCTCTCGAGTTCGTCTCCATCACGAACCTGACCTCATTCTGACGCGAAATGGTTGATTTTGTCGATTTCCCCCAATTTAGTTATTCTAGGGTTCAGACTTTTTTTTTCATTTTTTGAAAGAGATAAATGAATCGTGGTCAACTGATTTTTCTTTTATTTGTATTGTGTTATACGGTTAGGGTTATTATTTTAATTGCCAATTACCCTTTTTGCCCCTAGGTGTAACGACCCGGAAAATCTGAACCAATTTAAAATTTTTAAATTGGCTAAAATAATGGAGTTTAAATATTTAAAATAAATATTTTAAATAGTAGAGATGAAAAGTGAGTTTGAATCGACGTTTGAAAACGAATATAATTAATTATAATTATAAACAAGGCCTGAAATGGCGCTGTAGTTTCAAAAATTGAATTCAAACTGTGTCGGACTGTACCGGGTGCAAAACAAAATGGATTTGAGCGAAACCAAAAATGTTTAAATCTGTAAGTGAACACCTTTCTAACGAATCTGAAAAATCGAATTTTCATAGCGGAAAGCAAAAGTTATGGCCAAATGAATTTTCAGAAAGGTCGCTATGGGATTTATATAGCCCGTGAAATTGGCCATTTTGCATACGACCACGGAATTCGATGAAACCACATTTATTGGATCCGGGATGTGAAGTTATTGCTAGGTTTCAAATTTCATAATTTTTGAAGCTAGTATGTGAGCGTGGCAAAGGAAAACGTGTTTTGATCAGTTATAGTTAAATTGGATCGACCAGAAATGGGCCTTTTTGCAAACGGTCTCAGAATTCGACGAAACTAGTTTTGTTGGGACCATATCGTCAAAACATAAACAGATTTATTTTTTTAGAATTTTTCGAATCAGTTTGTGGCCTTGGCAAATTGAAATCTACGTTCAAATCAAATATTGAATGTTATATATTTTAATTTTAAGGAAAACTGACTAAAACAGTCGAATGGGCCTACGAAACATATCCCATTGTGTTCGGAATGGGGGTAAAACGCTAGAGACAACAGTCGTTGGGTTTAGATTGGTGGTCGTGTCAGAAAACCCCTTTAAAACTCCCCCGGCCAATCATATTTTTTTTAAAAAAAATCCTTTTTCCTCTCTCCCTGATCGAAGGCGGAAACCTATTCGCCAGTTCCCCAGCATTTTCCGACCGCCACACACCTCGTTGACCCCCGATCCTTTGGAACTTTTTGAAGATCTCCCTTCCACCTTCAAATCCATACCACCCTCGACCCCCACCATCGCGTATCCATCGAGATCCACCTCCTTCAACTTCCGTCGTTTCGAGCTCCGCCACGCCAGCTGGGCCCCACCGAACTGCAACCCACCACCACGCGCGTGAAGGTCTCTCGTAGCTCTTCGACGCTGTATCCTCCGATCGAGCTGCAACTTCTCGGATTGGAAGAAATCGGGCGACCTAGTTTTGAACGAAATAGTGAGGTATACGGTTTATATTATTTAAACTGATTTCAACAGTTTTAAACCGTTGCAAACTTTGAAAAATCATATCTTTTTCGTTTCTTGACTAAATTAGATGAAACAGGAAACATCGTGACCGTGTGGACGTCTTCTACCTTTTAGAAGAGACCGCATATTTTTCAGAGCCTTCTGCTGTTTTTGGTGGAGTGGAACCCAAAGTGAGATTTCTAATTTATAAACGATATGGAAAACGACGATGTATAAATATTATAGTCGATGTATGAGTCATATAAGCGTTGTACACCTCATGTATAAGCGTTGTATAAGTTGTACGTTCGATGTATAAGTTATATATGCGTTGTAAAAATTATATACGTGTTGAAATAGAAGTGAATTAATATATATATATATATATATATATATACGCCCCTCGTCCACAAACCATGGACGATATTTATTGGTTGTGATTGATGTGAAAATTGATTGATAGCGAATGGTTGATTGGAATTGTTTGTGCTTGATATTGATTGATTGTGGTTGAAAAATACCCGTTTGTGGTTGAGAAATATTTGGTTGAAACCACATAGGATTAGTTTGTGGAAATGAAATAAATATATAAATGCCGCATGCGTGCGAACTAGATGCATGATCCCCATTGTCAAAAACCGCGAGGTTTTAAGGTAGAGCGAGGTGCCGTACTAGGGACGGTCCCGGTTTTAACTACCCTGCCGTTATGCTGCCAAAATTTTGAATAATATTCATGTGTTTGAATTATTTTCATTTACTGAAACTATATTTATTCGTTGAATAGAAAACCTTCATGTGTTGAATTGAAATTCATTCGTTGATTAGAAATTCATGTGTTGAATGGTATTCATATTTTGAAATAAATTGTTCTGTAATAAAAAATCACCTTTTTATCATCTATATGAACTATGTAAAATAATCTCGTTTTAAAAGAAATTGTTTTATAATAAAAATCCTATTTGTATTACCTATATAAACTATATAGAATAATAGTGTTTTGAAAAGAATTGTTTTACAATAAAAATCACATTTTTATTATGTACATGAATTGTTGAAATGTGAAGTGTTAAAAATAGCCACTCGTTCAAATAAATATGTATGAGTTGAAATATTCATTAATTAGCTAATGATATGATTTTTGCGTATGCATGCCACATTAGAATGAATGGTGTTTTTAAACCAAATTGAATCAAATATGAAGTTGAATGGAAAATGATAAGTGATAAGAACCATATATATGTACATGCATATTTATTGAACAAGTTATAGCAAAGGGGCTAGAGAAGAGGAATAAAATTTTGTGCCCGACAAATAGGTACACATTTACTGTTTTGTTTGGGTGATGATTTTATGAGCCTGCTGGCTAGCCGCTTGGCTTTTTCTTTTTCTTTTTGACATGAGACGCCCGTGTGGCTATTTGGGAATTTTCCTAGCCCCTCCCGTACAAAGGAGGTTATGGCGAAATTTTCCAAAATTTAAAGGCGTTAGTGAAATATTTGAAGTGGAAACAATATAGGAATTTTTGAATGAACTAAATTTATATAAATATATAAATATAAATAAAATTAAAACGAAACGTGGCCGTGCAGTTCGTGTTTTGAAACCGTGATTTCAAACAACAAGTGCGGGAAATCCGACCATTGGATTTTCCCGAAACCGCAACCGTTGGGTTCGCCTTGGAAATATCTTTCCAAAGACACCAACTTTGTGAAGATCCGACGGATGGATTGTCTGGAATGTTTAATTCAAGTCTGAAGAAAAACAGCGCCAGAATCGATTATATATATATATATATATATAATTATATTTAATCGATTAACGACGCTGCAGTTCGTATTTTGAAATCGAAACTTCAAACGATTATACCGGGAGATCCGACCGTCGGATTTTCCCGAAACTGGAACCATTGGATTCGTTTTGAAAAGATATTTCTAATGATGTAAATTTTGTGAAGATCCAACGGTTAGATTTTCAGATGTGTGTAAATTAAATCTGAAGAAAAACAGCGTCACGGCCGCGTTATGGCCCGAAGCATCGTTTTGAATAAATTGGCTATTTTAAAATAAATAAAAATAGCGATAAATCGTTATAAAATATCATAAACAATATGGAATGGAAATAAATTGAATTTGCTCGATTTATGTGGTATTTGATGGTTGAATGTGTTTGGTGTGAAAACTACATTAAAGAACAAAATTGGTGTTGTCGAATAATTTAACCATTGAAATAAGTTGATTTGAAATTCTAAATATACGTGAATTATTTGAAAAGGCCGAGTTAATTCTCATTTCAAATAATTGACCGACGATTGAAAGTCGAAGATGAAGACGGTGGTCGAAGACCGGAGATCTTCACCTCGTTTGGATGGTAACCGTGGTCCTGATTGGGAGGCATCCCGAAATATGGGTAATGAGTGGTGATCTTCCAGACGTACGTGGTGATCGATGGGTTTGCGAGGTATTTAGTGCCTCCGGTTTCGTTCAGACCCAGGACGGACTTGCAAATGGATAGTGTGTCTGACATTGGATTTTATTCTATGTTGATTGATCTCTATTAAATATACATCTGTTTGGCGGCGGAGAATTTATTATTTTGCTTAACGCCCTTCTCTGAAACGCACGAGCTCAGAGGTTGTATATCGATGGATATCAGTCGCATGGCATGAATTGTTAGTGTGGCATGCCTAAGTGGCAAATGATCAGGGCTTCTATTGAAAAGCAAAGTCTTGTGGTGATGATCAAAGCACCGCCTGTGTGGCGTAGCTTTGTGTATGACGTGAATTCGCGAGCCTCACTTCCCGGTATGAACCAGAAACGGGAGAAGGACCTCAGGGAGGGCATGCGTTTCTTTCTAGCTAGGAGTTGTGTCGGTGTTTTTACACGGCCTGACATTTTACTTATGTGGATGATGGAAAGCGAGGCGCCTCGGATATATCGGTTGATTCGGGACCGATGGAGTCATTCGTTGGCTCATATACGCCCCATAGGGCGGGGAAACGTAGTGCTCAGGAATTTTAATCCACATCGGTGGACCGGCCCTGTCGCTCCAAGGGTCGATGCGTTCTGATCCTAAGGGGCGGGCTAGAGCGTCTCAAATTCGGTAAGGACTATCTTTTGCCTTGGTTCATGATGGAAATCCAATTTCCAAATACGTGACTGTGCGGTTTTGATCGTATACCTATATATGGCGACATAGTGGTATGGGGCATTAATGTTGTCTATGGTTGATAGTTATGATTGAAATTGTTTTTGAAACATATAAACACTAGGAATAATATCAAATGCTTTTATTTTATTCGTATCAATCATATTTTGGCCATTATAAGGTAAAAACTCTATCCTCCGGTTTGCGTTGCATTGTGTGATGGGAACTGAGTCTTATAATGGCTTCATTTTTATAAAAAGCATTGCGATGTTTAAAAGAATGATTCGTTTTAAGGCACTGGCAATCCAATGGAGTAAACCCGTTCCACGAAAGTGGCGTGGTCCTGTGATTAGCCATATTTTGAATGTGTTGAGTAGATTTATCATACGATTCCCATGACTGACTCGTAGTTTGTTTCACTTTCAAACTCGGGTGCCCCTTTTTCTACACAGGCAGCCTTGTATTTAGGTTTAGCTGGTTCTTTCTGGATAGCTGGAGCTGAAGATGGGTTCTATTATTTATCTCTTTTTATGCTGTTCAGCTCCTATTGTACATATTTTGTTTATTTTCGCTGTAGACATGTATGTATAGCTGAACTGTATTTGTGCTAAGTAAGATCCTGTATACTGTGTAACTCTGATGATTACTCTAATCCAGTATATTCCATTGTGCATTATCTGGTGTTTTTATTTAATTATGTTCTGCTATTCTCTGTTTTGTGTTATATTCCAAGGATAACCCTTGTCTCCGTCAGTACGGGATTTGGGGTCGTCACAACGTGGTATCAGAGCTTTGATTAAGCTAAGTTATGGAATATAACATATTAACGAACTCGTCAAAAATAGAACCAGTAGTGTTCTAGGACGGGTAACTCATTACAGATTCAAGTATTTGTCTCTATAATTTGAAATATCTTTTTTGTGACCTGACACTTGATCTTCTATTTGCAGAAGTACTAGACAATGAGTGCCAGAAATAGAAGAGGTGATACTGACCCCGATATAGAAGCTCTATTTATGAAATATAGAAATCTGGGTGGAAAACCCTTCTCGGGCGAAGAATCTATTATGAGAACCCAAGCTTGGATTCGTTCGGCTGAGAAAATCTTCGAAGCATTAAAGTTGAGGGATGACCAGAAAAGACTACTGGCCTCCTGGGCACTCGAAGACGAAGCTTTGTTCTGGTGGAATTCAATTATTAAGGATAATCCAGAAGGTGATATCGCCTGGGTTAGATTCAAAGTGATTTTCCTGGAAAGATTTACTCCTCCCGAAGCGACTGAGCGATTATGCGATGAATTTTCTTATCTGATACAAGGAGATATGACCATTCCAGAATATCATAAGAAATTCAATGAACTTTCTCACTTTGCTCCCCATCTAATTCAAAATACGAAGAGAAAGAATCTGAGATTTATATACGGGCTTCAAAGGAAATACCAGAATAAAGTAATTGGGCATGTGAAGCTTCCTTTTTCTGAAATGATTTATATGGCTTATCAGTATGAAGATCTCGATAAGAAAGGCATGTTGCGCGACGAAGAGGAAGTCAGTTCTAGCAGTAAAGTTGAGTCTGAAGCTGATCTTCCTGAGGCCAGTAAGATGTCGGAAGTCAGTAAGAAGCCCAGTGCCAAGAGAAAAAGGGCTAAATCTGACAAGGACCCGGTAGTGACTGCCACATGCTCAAGCTGCAATAGGCAAGGACATTTGGCGATAAGTTGTAAATCTTGGAACAAAAGAAGAAAGGATAAATTTAAATCCAAGGACAAGTTCCTAGAGAAAAGAAAGTGCGTTCAATGCCGTCGGACTGGCCATCTTGAAAAGGATTGTCGGCTATTTAAGAGATCCAAAGCAGTACATGTAAATGAAGTGGCAGAAGTGCCTGCATCCTCGTCTGCTCAGGAAAGGTCTGATGTTTTAGAAGGCACGCTCAATGTCAAGAACATTCCAGTTAAAGTATTGTTTGACACAGGCGCGTCACGAAGCTTTATTTCAAAGAGTGCAGTCAAGAAGTTGGATTTGAGGTTGAAGATGCTCAAAGAACCAATGACTGTCCAGAATCCAGTTGAGGGTTCCATCAATCTCAGTTGGATTTGTGCAGTACCTGTCTCTTTTTCTTGCTATAAATTCCCTATTATCTCTATCGTCATGAATTTTAATGAATTCGATCTTATTCTGGGATTGGATTGGCTAACCAAATATGAAGCAGAGGTTAGATGCGCCGAAAGAGTTGTTAAGGCAAAGGCCTAATTGGGGAATTATATAACCATACCATGTGATGGCCCGACTTCAAATAGAAAGGACTTCTGGGCAGCTTTGGATGTTTCTTCAGCTCAAATAGAAAATATCCCAGAAGTCACAGAGAATATTCCTGACATCATCAAAGACATTCATGTCGTCAAGAACTATGCGGATGTGTTCGAAGAAGTTGTTCGCTTGCTTCCGCGGAGGGAAATTGATTTCAAAATTGCTTTAATTCCGAATGCAAGGCCGGTAGTACACGCTATTCGAAGAATGCCCTTGAAAGAGAAAGAGGAACTAGACAATCAAACACGACAGCTAGTATGGAAGGGTCTGATCAGGCCAAGTTTCTCTGATTGGGGTGCAACAGTGGTGTTTGTCCCAAAATCAGACGGTACTCTACGACTATGTGTAGATTATCATGATTTGAACAAGCAGACGATAAAGAACAAATATCCATTGCCGCAGATCGATGATTTATTGGATCATCTGAATGGAGCACAAGTATTCTCAAGGATGGACCTAGCTACAGGCTTCCATCAACTTCGAATTGCCGAAGAATGTGTTCCAATGACAGCATTCAGAGGTCCCGACTTATTCTACGAGTGGTTAGTAATGCCGTTCGGCTTATGTAATGCTCCAGCTTACTTCGTCGATCTAATGAATAGAGTGTTCAGAGGGGTTTTGAATAAATTTGTTCTGGTTTTCATTGACGATATTCTAATCTTCTCTAAATCAAAGGCCGAACATGAAAAGCATTTGGAACAGGTTCTGGAAATCCTCAGAAGGAATGTATTAAAAGCCAAACTATCCAAATGTATATTCTGGCAAGATGAAGTGAAATTTCTGGGCCACATCGTATCGAAAGAAGGAATTGCTGTGGATCCAAGCAAAATCACAGCTATTCAGAATTGGAAACAGCCCAGTACCCCCACTGAAGTTCGCAGTTTTCTCGGATTGGCTAGCTATTACCGGAAGTTCGTTAAAAACTTTTCGAAGATATCTGGTCATTTAACGAAGCTTACAAAGAAGCACTCTAAATTCAAGTGGACTCCAAAAAGTGAAGAGGCTTTTGAAGAGCTAAAGTTAAGATTAACAACTGCTCCAGTGTTAACCATCATAGATGGCAATCAGGATTTGAAAGTTTGGACTGACGCTTCTAAAGAAGGCCTTGGCGCAGTGCTAATGCAAAGGGGCCAAGTGATTGCTTATGCTAGCCATCAGCTGAAGCCGCATGAGAAAAACTACGTAACTCATGATCTTGAGTTATTGGCTATAGTATTCGCCTTGGAAATTTGGAGACACTATCTTCTGGGTGAGAGATTTGAACTGTTTACAGATCACCAGTCGTTAAAGTATCTGTTCACCCAGAAAGACTTGAATCTGAGGCAGCAGCGTTGGCTAGAGTTCCTTGCAGCATACGATTTTGAGATTATATACACTCCAGGGAAAGCCAATGTCGTGGTCGATGCGTTGAGTCGAAAGAATGTAATGATCGCCAGCTTTATTATTACGACTTCCTTGATTGACAAAATATCTATTCTTCAGAAGGAGGATAACTTTATTAAGGATATGATCAAAAGGATTCAAAAAGGCGAACCCTCGTGTTTTCAAATAGATAACGACGAGACCCTGAGATTGAAAGGAAGGATTTGTGTTCCTGACATCCCAGAGTTAAAAAGGGAAGTGTTAGACGAGTGTCACAAGTCCAAGCTGAGTATCCATCCTGGTGTGGCCAAAATGTACAACGATCTCAAGCGAACATTCTGGTGGAAGGCTATGAAAAGAGACGTTTCAATATATGTCAGTCGATGCCCTACTTGCCAGCTAGTCAAAAGCGACCAACAGAAACTGGCTGGATTATTGCAACCGCTAGACGTTCCTGGCTGGAAGTGGGAACATATTTCCATGGACTTCAAGATGGTTTGCCCAGAACCAGAAAAGGAAATGACAGTATTTGGGTGATCGTAGATCGCTTCACGAAGACCGCCCATTTCATACCTGTCAAATCAAACAGAACTGCTCAGAGTCTGGCGCAGATTTACTTCAAGGAAATAGTTAGACTACATGGAGTGCCGCTCAGTATAGTCAGTGATAGAGATACAATATTTACTAGTAAATTCTGGGAGGCATTTCAAGTAGATCTGGGAACGAAGCTGAACCTGAGCACCGCTTATCATCCTCAGACAGACGGTCAGACTGAGAGGATGAATCGTATTTTAAAAGATCTATTGCGGGCATGTGTTCTAGATTTCGGTGGATCATGGGAAGACCACCTACATTTGGCTGAATTCTCTTATAACAACAGCTACCAGGCAAGCCTGACAATGTCGCCATTCAAAGCACTGTATGGTAGACCGTGTCGATCTCCTGCTTGTTGGGTCGAACCCGGTAATAGACTTGTGTTGGGGCCAGACATGATCCGAGAAGCTGCCGACAAAGTCGATTTTATTGAGAAGCGATTACTCGCCGCTCAAAGCCGACAAAAGAGCTATGCCGATAGGAGAAGAAGAGATATATCCTTTGCTGTTGGCGACTACGTATATTTAAAAGTATCGCCAATGAGAGGAGTTATCCGGTTCGGTAAGACTGGAAAGTTGGCGCCCAAATTCGTTGGTCTGTTTCCTATTCTGGAACGGATCGGAACTCTCGCTTATATGGTTAAATTTTCTGATTGGTTGCCTGGAGTTCATGATGTATTTCACATATCTCAACTTCGAAAGCACGTTCATGATCCAGACTTGATCGTGGAGGAAGCAGCTCAACAGGATATTGAAATTACCCCTGAATTAGCTGTGAGAAGAGAGCCGCTAAAGATCATCGGCAAAGAAACCAAAGAGCTGAGGAACAAGAAGGTTCACTTAGTCAAAGTGCAATGGAGTGGAGATCCGCGAGATTGTACTTGGGAAACTGAGGAGAGCATTCAGAAAGCTTATCCTAGATGACGAGTGGATATCTCTGATTGACTCCGGTGCAAGGTACATTTACCATACTTTGCATTGCCAATTAGTTCTCTACCTTATTGTTATTTTCTTTCCATGGATGTGTACTTTTAATTCTATAGTCTGGATGATTTTAAAAGAATATAGAAATTGGTTTGTATGATTTTGAAAAGTTAAAAACAATTTGATTGTTGCTTGTGTTGTGTGATAGTAAATTTGATTAATTGAATTATTGAAACAATAGTTAATTTAATCAACAATAGAATAATGGTAGAATTTATTCGATTATATCACACATTGAACTGATTAGAAAATAATAGATAGAAATATATATACTTGTGCTGTAACGACCCGCATTCTACGCATCATAGGATCGTGGAATATTTATTTCTTTCACATATGAAGTCGTATGGTCATGTAACTTTGGGAGACGATTATTGGGGTCATTTCCCATGTTCATGACTTTTGTCGATTTTTAAATGACCGTTTTGCCCCTAGTTGTTACTGTTTTGGCCATAACTTTTGACTGGAAAGGAATTTTGACCTGAAGCCACTTCCATTGGATTCGAATGATGGTTTCTCTTTCCGTAGAGTGGTTACATTAGCCAAACGGACTTACCGTTTGGGAGATATGGCTGAAACAAGGTTTAGAAGGTGAAAAACAGCTAATCGGGCTTAACCGGGTGATTAGCAACTAGGCCCAATGGGGGATTTCGGGATTTGGGGTATTTAAGGGCTGCTAGGGTTAGGATTTCGGTTTTAGACTCATTTTTCCAGCCGCCACTTACCTCCTTCAAGCTCTAGCAATGGCCTCCACCTTCTAATTTCATCCCAAATCATCTCTAATCACTTTCTAATCGAAGATTAAGCAAAACTACATCAAATCAAGGAAGGGTGAGCTGCTGGAACACATAGGGATTGGATCCAAATCAGAGATTATTTCAGATCTAAAGTTTTTTGTGGCTAAGGTGAGTGATTTGCATAGTTCCTCACTAATTATGGCTAATTATGGTAATTAGCGAAGATTAGCGAAATTATGGCTCGGAAAAATCTAGAAAAATTCCTAAAATTCTAAAACATCATTTTATGCCTCTGATATGAATTTGGGTTGATTTCGACTAATTTTGCAAATCCCGGAATTTGGTGGATTAAGGGGTAATTAGTGATAATTAGCGAATTTGTGCATGTTAAAAATCTGGGAAAATATTCATAAATTCTGAAATATTGTTTTAGACCTCTGATGTGAATTTGGGATAATTTGGTTAAGTTTTGCTAATCATATCATAAGTTTCACCCAAACATGCTTAAGGGGAAATATGGGGTTTTGGCTATGTTTGATCCATTTTAACCTATCATATTGTTGTTTTGGTGTTTGTGGTTGATTATACATATTGCTATGACTGTATGTTATGCTTTGTGATTGTTTAGAATAGTTAGAATGGTCGAAAACGCCGTCGAATGGCGTAGACTGCTCGCTGGAAGAACTGCAGGAAATCAGCCCGAACCGGACCGGATCGGTGGAAGCAAAGGCGATCCGAACCGATGGCACGACCCAATCCACCGATGCTTGAAGAGCACGATCCGACGATGTGATCCGATCTGAGCCCTCCACCACGATCCACCTTCACGATCCGCTAGCAGCTCCGATCGCCAGAAGGAAGCACGACCCGATCCGACAGGGGCCCCACGAACTGATGAAGCACGGCCCGACCCGAAGGAGCTTGTCACGAACTGATCCGTGGCGATGGACTTGGAGACTCCGACCCGATCCGTTGAAGGGTACTCGAACCAATCCGATGGAGCTGGAGGATCACGAGTTGATGGCGCGACCTGATCCGAATGGAGGAACTCGACCCGAACCAGTATGGTGACTACGAACCGAACCTGGAGGCTATGAACTGAATGAAGACCGATCCGGATGATGATGACTAAAACCCGAGATGCAAAGGTAGTCCAAATGGAAGTTAGAGCTCATGATCCAGATGGGAACCAATAAGTTCACTTCATGGTTGGGCTTTGCTGCTGGATGTGTGCAAAGGGGTTGTCGGTATTCATAACTTTGGTTCAACACTGAGAGATGGATGGTGGGCTTGTAGTGATAGTTACACGGGATTGGATTCCGTCATGGCCCAAAGTATTAGGTGACCAAAGTAGTGGATATCGTATGCTTTACGCACTGAGTGAGGGAAGTGAGGATGATTGCTATGCTTGATTGTTTGACATCACTATGACATGCACACCCCCACCCCCGTTATCTTTACACCATTTGAAAGGGCACCTTAGAGTGTTGTACAGTATGTAGTGCTAACTCTTTGGTTGCAGGTCCAGGTTCACGTATGATTGGATTATACCTGTTATTATTCTGTTTAGATGTTTATCGCTCATACCAGGCTTTATGTCTAACCCAGAGTTTTATGTCTCTTCTTATTACTCTGGGTGCTCACACGAGCAGACTAGAGACAGGTTGTGGTTAGCTGGTGATGCGCGAGTAGCTGATTCGGAGGCGAGCAAGAGGCTTCCACGTATGATATATAGATATTCTCCCTGTGTCGTTGGAGGTCACTACTTGGGCATTAGTAGTGTACCTCCTTTATCTTGCTTTTGCTTTGAGACAGTTTGAAAAGTTGTAATAAGCTGTATTTTGGATTTCCGCTGCTATGACGCTTAGTTCTGGTTTTTAGCTTATGCACTGTCTCTCCTGTTTTATGTCAAGTATGTTATTATTATATTTTGTTCTATGCGCTGTGAGACATATTACAGGTTCTTTGTTCGTTCACCCTCTTCTTTCTTTTCTCCTGACGATTGTCCCGTGCTAACTGGACATGTGTACAGCGCACTTTTAGAGTATATGTCGGTTGGTGCGGGGCGGGCCGTCACACTTGGTATCCGAGCTCTAGGTTGCGTAGTTAACCTAGGGAAAGACACTAGGGAGAGATAGTACGTATATGAGAGCGCGTATTTGTGATTACTTTGGTTTTCAAAAGCTATATATGTATGTACTATTAGTAGTATAAGAATGAAGTCGTACTGCGCTAGCACCACTATGGGGTCGTTAATCGTTTCCCTTTTACATATTGACGATGAGCCGATATGCCAGAGGTGCTGATAGGGGAGCCAATATTGGGAATGCTGCTGACATGAGGGCGATGTTTACTGACCTCATGAGAGACATGCTTAGGAAGGTGCAAGGGGCAGTTCCCAATCCCGGAAATGGTGGTGGTCCAGAGTGCAGGCGCCTAGGGTCGATTTCGCCAAGTTGTGCAAGGATTACACTAACCTTGGTGGGAAGCCGTTCCACGGAACGGAGTCGTCCACAGATGTTCAGGATTGGTTGGATAGCTGTGATCGTATCTTCGACGACTTGGGTTTCGAGGATGCGATGAAGAGAAGGCTAGCGTCTCGTCAACTGCAAGGGCGAGCGATGAATTGGTGGAATGCCATTAGAACAGCTACTCCAGAAGATCAAGTTACTTGGAATCAGTTTAAGACTCGCTTTTGTGATAAGTTTATTCCAGCTGCTCATAAATCAGAACTGTTCAAGAAATTCTTGGAGCTTAAGAAGAATGGTAGAGCAGTCTCGGAGTATATCGCTGAATTCGACACTTTATCGAAATATGGATGGTCCCTTATCGATACAGTCGAAAAGAAGAACGAGAAGTTCATAACTGGCTTGGATGGGTACTTGGGGGAAAGACTTACAAACCATATCGATGTGACGTTCGAGTCTATTGTAGGAAAGGCATTAAGGTCAGAGAGCCTTTTCCCTAAGTCGAAGGCCGAAGTTGCTACGGCATCTGCAGAGGAGCCAAAGCCGCAAGCAGGCGGTGAAGGCTAGAAGAATTCTCAGAACAAGAGGAAGCAGAACCCGACCAAGGATGGTCAGGATAAGAAAAATAAGAAAGATGGCGAATGCTTTAGTTGTGGCAAGAAGGGCCATTACGCCCGAGATTGTTGAGAAAAGCCTGGGGAAAGGAAATGCTTTAACTGCGGCCAGGCTGGACATCACAAGGATGATTGCCCACAACCTCCTAGGGAGAAGCAGATTGTGAAAGCGTATGCTATCAACGATGTTCCTTCTTCGTCAAATGCCCCAACTGCGGCGCGGAAGGAAAAAAGGTGTCGTTATTCGAGGTATGCTTTCTATTTAAGATGTTTTGTTGACAAACCTGAGTTAGTCGATAGACCTTTAGTAGTGACGAACCCGATTGGTGGTTCGACTAGTTTTGGCATGATTTGTTAATGTGGTCTTATCGAGTCATGAATGTATGTTTCCTTGTGATTGCTTTGTTTTGGGCTTTACTGGGTTTAGCATTATTTTGGGGAGTCGATCTACTCCAAAGGAATAGGGTGGTATTAGGTACCTACCTAGTGATGGCGATAGTAACTGGAGTTACGGAAGCTAAGAAGTTATTGTTGTAATAAGTTCTAGTTGTCTCTGGGAGGCAAATGAGTACTCCAGTGATAGATTGTTTTGCTAGTATCACCTCATGTGGATTGTCCGAACTCGTAGGAGATGTTCCTTGGGTGCTTGTCTGATATTGGTTTAGGCCTTTAGGGCTTGTGCTTGGGGAATGTCGATTTCGACTAGGATGGGTTGCGTGAGGGGTAAATAGTTGTTGTGAATTTTCATTGGATGATATCTTGGTTTACTCGAGGAGTGATGGGCAGACGGAACATGATGAGATTGTTCAACGGTATAGACTGCCCAGAGTTAGACTCTATAGGGTTATGAGATTGCTCGAGTGGGACTCGAGAAAGATGCAAAGAAATGGATTGTTTAGGACCCTATGTTGATGTTCTCTATTGGATAGTAGAACTTTGAAGGAATAGGATGTGTTCGTTGATCATGGAAGATACAACGAAGATTAGAGCGATTCAAGTTGGACTTGAACTCGTAAAAGAAAATAAGTGCTCATTGATCTTGGAGATGCAACAAATAGGGAGACGACTCGCGTTGGACTAGAGTTTGTTGGTACTCAAGACTGGGTCTGAGTTATAGATTGACTCGAGTTGGACTCGAGAAGGCTGCAAGGAATTGGATTCAGCTCGATTTGGACTCGAGAGGGCAGCAAGATAATGGATAGACTTAGGTTGGACTCAAGTATTTTAGGAGGACTAAAAGCAGGGGTATCTGGGGACGCCCGTTACCTTGGATCCATTGGACGTGATCAAGTTATCCTTGGAGGATAAACGTACATTGGACGTACGGTAGTCCGATTGGAGGCTGGGCTTCCATTAGTTTATTTATCCTTGGAGGATAAACGTACGTTGGATGTACGGTAGTCCGATTGGAGGCTGGGCTTCCATTAGTTTAATTATCCTTGGAGGATAAATGTACGTTGGACGTACGGTAGTCCGAAGGGAGGCGGGGCTTCCATTGGCCTGGGATTGGTTGGACCAGTCAAGTAGGCATCGGTGTATGTATGGGGGCTGGGCTTCCATTAGTTATTGATGTTGGTTGGACCAGATATACTAGAATCGACATATTGGGATTGGTTTGACCAATCATGTAGGTGTCGATGTGTTTATGACTTTAGCAGGTGATAGATAGGATTTGTTTGATGGATGTTATGCTTGCTATGTTTGTTCCTATCTTTCTTCTCTTGAGTAGACTATCACCTGTAGGGTTCCAGCGATGGGGAACAAAGTGATTGTAGTAGGACTGTGAGCCAGTGCAGTAGAGTCGTCATGACTCGAGGGGCAAAGTGGACATAGTAAAGGATTAGTAAGGCTATGAGCCATTGCAGTGGAGTTGTTATGACTTCATGGGGCAGAGTGGACATAGCAAAGGACTAGTGACTAAGGATCAGTGCAGTGGAGTCGCCATGACTCCATGGGGCAGAGTGATCATAGTAAAGGATGTGGGTGCAGTACTAGTTGCATTGAGTAGGAGACATGCCAGTTTAGGGGTTTCGTTTCTAGGATGGAAGCAACAAAAGTATGTCACATGATATGATTTCAGACCCAAGACTGAATTGGATTCAGAAACGCTAGTAAGCTTGACGATTAGATCGATTTTGATTGAGTGGATTGTTTCCAGTTAGAAGGACGATCCTAATCTATTGGAAACCATCTCTAGGGTAGAGATGGGTATCGATGGAAAGAGAATGATCAGGTAAGGATTTGATCGAGAAGGGTGGCTTCGAAAGAATAAGGGACTAGTTGTACCCAATGTAGTTGAACTGAGAGGTGAAGTGCTTAGAGCATATCATCACTCGAAATTGACTATACATCCCAGTGGTAACAAGATGTATTGAGACATAGAGCAGATATACTCTGGGAAGGGATAAAGATAGGCAGAAGGCTTATCTCGATAAGAGACGAAGAGATTTGGAATTCTTCGTTAATGACTTGGTGTTCATCAAGATCTCTCCATAGAGAATGTGATTCGGATTGGTTGGAGAGGTAAGTTAGCACCAAGATTTGTTGGCCCATTCCCAGTCCTCGAGCAAGTTGGGAATTTGGCGTATGAGGTAGAGCTACCTGACAAGATGGCAGGAGTTCACAACGTATTTCATGTTTCCCAGTTAAGGAAATTCGTGCACGACCCTAGTGTGGCTATTTCACCTGATCAGTTGGATAACATCGAAGTTGAACCCGAGGCGGTTGGGAACCACAAGTCTATGCGTATTGTTGGGAACGATACGAAGCAGCTTCGAAGGAAGGCGGTGAAACTAGTCAAAGTCCAGTGGGGTGAGAATGAAAAAGACTGTACTTGGGAAACAGAGGAGGATATAAGGAAGAAGTATCCATAACTCTTTGCCTAGTAGGGTTTTGGTAGTGATAGTTTCTTCCCTTATTAGTAAACCGCATGCTAGGATAAACTTGTTTTGCATGTTGATTGTTGTTTTATGGTTGATAGGCATGCGGGACCCGTTGTGTGTTTTGGTTAGGGAATTTCGGGGGCGAAATTTCTTAAGGGGGGGAGAGTGTAACGACCCGCATTCTACGCATCATAGGATCATGGAATATTTATTTCTTTCACATATGAAGTCGTATGGTCATGTAACTTTGGGAGACGATTATTGGGGTCATTTCCCATATTCATGATTTTTGTCGATTTTTAAATGACCGTTTTGCCCCTAGTTGGTACTGTTTTCGCCATAACTTTTGACAGAAAAGGAATTTTGACCTGAAACCACTTCCATTGGATTCGAATGATGGTTTCTCTTTCCGTAGAGTGGTTACATTAGCCAAACGGACTTACCGTTTGGGAGATATGGCTGAAACAAGGTTTAGAAGGTGAAAAACAGCTAATCGGGCTTAACCGGGTGATTAGCAACTAGGCCCAATGGGGGATTTCGGGATTTGGGGTATTTAAGGGCTGCTAGGGTTAGGATTTCGGTTTTAGACTCATTTTTCCAGCCGCCACTTACCTCCTTCAAGCTCTAGTAATGGCCTCCACCTTCTAATTTCATCCCAAATCATCTCTAATCACTTTCTAATCGAAGATTAAGCAAAACTACATCAAATCAAGGAAGGGTAGCACCAAATTAGAGAGAGAGCTGCTGGAACACATAGGGATTGGATCCAAATCAGAGATTATTTCAGATCTAAAGTTTGTTTGTGGCTAAGGTAGGTGATTTGCATGGTTCCTCACTAATTATGGTTAATTATGGTAATTAGCGAAGATTAGCGAAATTATGGCTCAGAAAAATCTAGAAAATTCCTAAAATTCTAAAACATCATTTTTATGCCTCTGATATGAATTTTGGTTGATTTCGACTAATTTTGCAAATCCCGGAATTTGGGGGATTAAGGGGTAATTAGTGATAATTAGCGAATTTGTGCATGTTAAAAATCTGGGAAAATATTCATAAATTCTGAAATATTGTTTTAGACCTCTGATGTGAATTTGGGATAATTTGGTTAAGTTTTGCTAATCATATCATAAGTTTCACCCAAACATGCTTAAGGGAAAATATGGGGTTTTGGCTATGTTTGATCCATTTTAACCTATCATATTGTTGTTTTGGTGTTTGTGGTTGATTATACATGTTGCTATGACTGTATGTTATGCATTATGATTGTTTAGAATAGTTATAATGGTCGAAAACGCCGTCGAATGGCGTAAACTGCTCACTGGAAGAACTGCAGGAAATCAGCCCGAACCGGACCAGATCGGTGGAAGCAAAGGCGATCCGAACCAATGGCGCGACCCGATCCGCCGATGCTTGAAGACCACGATCCGACGATGTGATCCGATCCGGGCCCTCCACCACGATCCACCTTAACGATCCGCTAGCAGCTCCGATCGCCAGAAGGAAGCACGACCCGATCCGACAGGGGCCCCACGAACTGGTGAAGCACGGCCTGACCCGAAGGAGCTTGTCACGAACCGATCCGTGGCGATGGACTTGGAGACTCTGACCCGATCCGCTGAAGGGTACTCGAACCGATCCGCTGGAGCTGGAGGACCACGAGTTGATGGCGCGACCTGATCCGAATGGAGGAACTCGACCCGAACCAGTATGGTGACTGCGAACCGAACCAGGAGGCTATGAACTGAATGAAGACCGATCCGGAGGATGATGACTAAAACTCGAGATGCAAAGGTAGTCCAAATGGAAGTTAGAGCTCAGGATCCAGATGGGAACCAATAAGTTCACTTCATGGTTGGGCTTTGCTGCTGGATGTGTGCAAAGGGGTTGTCGGTATTCATAACTTTGGTTCAACACTGAGAGATGGATGGTGGGCTTGTAGTGATAGTTACACGGGATTGGATTCCGTCATGGCCCAAAGTATTAGGTGACCAAAGTAGTGGATATCGTATGCTTTACGCACTGAGTGAGGGAAGTGAGGATGATTGCTATGCTTGATTGTTTGACATCACTATGACATGCACACCCCCACCCCCGTTATCTTTACACCATTTGAAAGGGCACCTTAGAGTGTTGTACAGTATGTAGTGCTAACTCTTTGGTTGCAGGTCCAGTTTCAGGTATGATTGGATTATACCTGTTATTATTCTGTTTAGATGCTTATCGCTCATACCAGGCTTTATGTCTGACCCAGAGTTTTATGTCTCTTATTATTACTCTAGGTGCTCACACGAGCAGACTAGAGACAGGTTGTGGTTAGCTGGTGATGCGCGAGTAGCTAATTCGGAGGCGAGCAGGAGGCTTCCACGTATGATATATAGATATTCTCCCTGTGTCGTTGGTGGTCACTACTTGGGCATTAGTAGTGTACCTCCTTTATCTTGCTTTTGCTTTGAGACAGTTTGAAAAGTTTTAATAAGCTGTATTTTGGATTTCCGCTGCTATGATGCTTAGTTCTGGTTTTTAGCTTATGCACTGTCTCTCCTGTTTTATGTCAAGTATGTTATTATTATATTTTGTTCTATGCGCAGTGAGACATATTACAGGTTCTTTGTTCGTTCACCCTCTTCTTTCTTTTCTCCTGACGACTGTCCCGTGCTAACTGGACATGTGTACAGCGCACTTTTGGAGTATATGTCGGTTGGTGTGGGGCGGGCCGTCACATGGGCATTATATATGTTTGAACAGGTAAATGGATTTGCTGTTGAGTAAAGATTTTATTTGCATGCCCGACAAATAGGTAAACCTTAATGAGTTGGATGCGAAATGTTATTATATCAACTCCTGTGAATGCCATTGGATGCGGAGTGCTGGTTTTTCTGTGTGAAATAATAAATGTCGCCATAGGATAGTAACAATTAATTTTGAACTACATTACATGGCATACTTCAGAAGATAGGCATACTTCATCATATACCACATAAGCATTTGGAGCTTGTGTGACGAGGTGGAAGATTTACCATACGAGCGAGAGGCTTATATGGCGATGACTATATTTTACAGGTTGAACTGATGACTGATTTGGACTATTTAAATTGTAACGATTAAATTGCCAGATTAATAAAAACCCCACACGGGTCTGGAGTTGACAATAATCACGTCTCTCTAGTTATTAGATACGGCACATGGACTATTTATTACCCACACGGGACAGGGTGATGAGAATTTATTCTCTGGAGTTATTATCAATACACGCTCCCTTGTAAACACCATAATATATCACTATAAATATGTGTATGTTTATTAGGATTTATTGGGCACCTAATACGGCCCAATAAATTTCCAAACCTCTCCCCGTACAAAGGTGGTTATGGCGAAATTTTTCGAAATTTCCGGGTGTTAGCCAAATTTTTGAAGAATTTGAAAATTCTCAGAAACTGAAAAGTTAGAGAATTGAAGCTAGATCGAACGTA
The DNA here is from genome assembly GCA_030737875.1 of Allium sativum. Lineage (NCBI taxonomy): Eukaryota > Viridiplantae > Streptophyta > Magnoliopsida > Asparagales > Amaryllidaceae > Allium > Allium sativum. The sequence continues at coordinate 312,143,508 of CM060922.1, read as the reverse complement.
GAATTGATTAATCAAACCACTTTCGACTTTGTTCCTTTTCGGGGACGAAAAGTTTTAAGTGGGGGAGATTGTAACGACCGGGAAAATCTGAACCAACTTAAAATTTTTAAATTGGCTAAAATAATGGATTTTAAATATTTTAAATAAATATTTAAATAGTAGCGATGAAAAGTGAGTTTGAATCGACGTTTGAAAAGGAATATAATTAATTATAATTATAAACAAGGCCTGAAATGGCGCTGCAGTTTCAAAAATTGAATTCAAACTGTGTCGGACTGTACTGGTGCAAGACAAAACGGATTTGAGCGAAACCAAAAATGTTTAAATCTGTTAGTGAACACCTTTCTAACAAATCTGAAAAATCGAATTTTCATAGCTGAAAGCAAAAGTTATGGCCAAATGAATTTTCAGAAAGGTCGCTATAGGATTTATATAGCCCGTGAAATTGGCCATTTTGCATACAACCTCGGAATTCGACGAAACCACTTTTGTTGGATCCGGGATGTGTAGTTATTACTAGGTTTCAAATTTCATAATTTTTGAAGCTAGTATGTGAGCGTGGCAAAGGAAAACGTGTTTTGATCAATTACAATTAAATTGGATCGACCAGAAATGGGCCTTTTTGCAAACGGTCTCAGAATTCGACGAAACTAGTTTTGTTGGGACCGTATCGTCAAAACGTAGCCAGATTTATTTTTGTAGAATTTTTCGAATCAGTTTGTGGCCCTGGCAAATTGAAATGTACGTTCAAATCAAATATTGAATGTTATATATTTTAATTTGAAGGAAAACTGACTGAAACAGCCGAATGGGCCTACGAAACATATCCCATTGTGTTCGTAATGGGGGTAAAACGCTAGGGATGACAGTCGTTGGGTTTAGATTGGTGGTCGTGTCAGAAAACCCATTTAAAACTCCCCCGGCCAATCATATTTTTTTAAAATAAAAAAAATTAAAAAAAAAAAGAAAAATCCTTTTTCCTCTCTCCCCGATCGAAGGCGGAAACCTATTAGCCAGTTCCCAATCATTTTCCGATCGCCACACACCTCGTTGACCCCCGATCCTTTGGAACTTTTTGAAGATCTCCCTTCCACCTTCAAATCCATACCACCCTCGACCCCCACCATCGCGTATCCATCAAGATCCACCTCCTTCAACTTCCGCCATTTCGAGCTCCGCCACGCCAGCAGGGCCCCAACGAACTGCACCCAACCACCACGCGCGCGAAGGTCTCTCATAGCTCTTCGACGCTGTATCCTCCGATCGAGCTGCAACTTCGCCGATTGGAAGAAATCGGGCGACCTAGTTTTGAACGAAATAGTGAGGTATACGGTTTATATTATTTAAACTGATTTCAACAGTTTTAAACCGTTGCAAACTTTGAAAAATCATATCTTTTTCGTTTCTTGATGAAATTCGATGAAACAGGAAAATCGTGACCGTGTGGACGTCTTCTACATTTTAGAAGAGACAACATATTTTTCTGAGCCTTCTGCTATTTTTGGTGGAGTGGAACCCAAAGTGAGATTTCTAATTTATAAACGATATGGAAAACGACGATGTATAAATTATATAGTCGATGTATGAGTTATATAAGCGTTGTACACCTCATGTATAAGCGTTGTATAAGTTGTACGTTCGATGTATAAGTTATATATGCGTTGTAAAAATTATATACGTGTTGAAATAGAAGTGAATTTCTATATATATATGTATATATATATATATATATATATATATATATATATATATATATATATATATATACACACGACCCTCGTCCACAAACCATGGACGATATTTATTGGTTGTGATTGGTGTGAAAATTGATTGATAGCGAATGGTTGATTGGAATTGTTTGTAGTTGATATTGATTGATTGTGGTTGAAAAATACCCGTTTGTGGTTGAGAAACATTTGGTTGAAACCACATAGGATTAGTTTGTGGAAATGAAATAAATATATACATGCCGCCGGTGTGGGAACTAGATGCATGATCCCCATTGTCAAAAACCGCGAGGTTTTAAGGTAGAGCGAGTAGCCGTACTAGGGACGGTCCCGGTTTTAACTACCCTGCCGTTATGCTGCCGAAATTTTGAATAATATTCATGTGTTTGAATTATTTTCATTTGCTGAAATTATATTTATTCGTTGAATAGAAAACCTTCATGTGTTGAATTGAAATTCATTCGTTGATTAGAAATTCATGTGTTGAATAGTATTCATATTTTGAAATAAATTGTTCTATAATAAAAATCACCTTTTTATCATCTATATGAACTATGTAAAATAATCTCATTTTAAAAGAAATTTTTTTATAATAAAAATCCTTTTTTTATTACCTATATAAACTATATAGAATAATAGTGTTTTGAAACGAATTGTTTTACAATAAAAATCAAATTTTTTATTATATACATGAATTGTTGAAATGTGAAGTGTTGAAAATAGCCACTCGTTCAAATAAATATGCATGAGTTGAAATATTCATTAATTAGCTAATGATATGATTTTTGCCTATGCATGCCACATTAGAATGAATGATGTTTTTAAACCAAATTGAATCAAATATGAAGTTGAATGGAAAATGATAAGTGATAAGAACCATATATATGTACATGCATATTTATTGAATAGGTTATAGCAAAGGGGCTAGAGAAGAGGAATAAAATTTTGTGCCCGACAAATAGGTACACATTTACTGTTTTGTTTGGGTGATGATTTTATGAGCCTGCTGGCTAGTCGCTTGGCTTTTTCTTTTTCTTTTTGACATGAGACGCCCATGTGGCTATTTGGGAATTTTCCCAGCCCCTCCCGTACAAAGGAGGTTATGGCGAAATTTTCCAAAATTTAAAGGCGTTAGTGAAATATTTGAAGTGGAAACAATATAGGAATTTTTGAATGAACTATATTTATATAAATATGTAAATATAAATAAAATTAAAACGAAACATGGCCGTGCAGTTCGTGTTTTGAAACTGTGATTTCAAACAACTAGTGCGGGAAATCCGACCATTGGATTTTTCCGAAACCGCAACCGTTGGGTTCGCCTTGGAAATATCTTTCCAACGGCACCAACTTTGTGAAGATCCGACGGACGGATTGTCTGGAATGTTTAATTCAAATCTGAAGAAAAACAGCGCCATAATCGATTATATGTATATATATAAATATAAATATATTTAATCGAATAACGACGCTGTAGTTCGTATTTTGAAATCGAAACTTCAAACGATTATACCGTGAGATCCGACCGTCGGATTTTCCCCAAACTGGAACCGTTGGATTCGTTTTGAAAAAATCTTTCTAATGATGTAAATTTTTTGAAGATTCAACAGTTAGATTTTCAGATGTGTGTAAATCAAATATGAAGAAAAACAGCGCCACGGCCGCGTTATGGCCCGAAGCCTCGTTTTGAATAAATTGGCTATTTTAAAATAAATAAAAATAGCGATAAATCGTTATAAAATATCATAAACAATATGGAATGGAAGTAAACTGAATTTGCTTGATTTATGTGGTATTTGATGGTTGAATGTGTTTGGTGTGAAAATTACATTAAAGAACAAAATTTCTGTTGTCGAATGATTTAACCATTGAAATAAATTGATTTGAAATTCTAAATATACGTGAATTATTTGAAAAGGCCGAGTTAATTCTCATTTCAAATAATTAACGGACGATTGAAAGTCAAAGATGAAGACGGTGGTCGAAGACCGGAGATCTTCACCTTGTTTGGATGGTAACCGAGGTCCTGATTGGGAGGCATCCCGAAATATGGGTAATGAGTGGTGATCGTCCAGACGTACGTGGTGATCGATGGGTTTGCGAGGTATTTAGTGCCTCCGGTTTCGTTCAGACCCAGGACGGACTTGCACATGGATAGTGTGTCTGACATTGGATTTTATTCTATGTTGATTGATCTCTATTAAATATACATCTGTTTGGCGGCGGAGAATTTATTATTTTGCTTAACGCCCTTCTCTGAAACGCACGAGCTCAGAGGTTGTATATCGATGGATATCAGTTGCATGGCATGAATTGCTAGTGTGGCATGCCTAAGTGGCAAATGATCAGGGCTTCTGTTGAAAAGCAAAGTCTTGTGGTGATGATCAAAGCACCGCCTGTGTGGCGTAGCTTTGTGTATGACGTGAATTCGCGAGCCTCACTTCCCGGTATGAACCAGAAACGGGAGAAGGACCTCAGGGAGGGCATGCGTTTCTTTCTAGCTAGGAGTTGTGTCGGTGTTTTTACACGGCCTGACATTTTACTTATGTGGATGATGGAAAGCGAGGCGCCTCGGATATATCGGTCGATCCGGGACCGATGGAGTCATTCGTTGGCTCACTTACGCCCCATAGGGCGGGAAAACGTAGTGCTCAGGAATTTTAATCCACATCGGTGGACCGGCCCTGTCGCTCCAAGGGTCGATGCGTTCTGATCCTAAGGGGCGGGCTAGAGCGTATCGAATTCGGTAAGGACTATCTTTTGCCTTGGTTCATGACGGAAATCCAATTTCCAAATACGTGACTGTGCGGTTTTGATCGTATACCTATATATGGCGACATAGTGGTATGGGGCATTAATGCCGTCTATGGTTGATAGTTATGATTGAAATTGTTTTTGAAGCATATAAACACTAGGAATAATATCAAATGCTTTTGTTTTATTCGTATCAATCATATTTTGGCCATTATAAGGTAAAAACTCTATCCTCCGGTTTGCGTTGCATTGTGTGATGGGAACTGAGTCTTATAATGGCTTCATTTTTATAAAAAGCATTGCGATGTTTAAAAGAATGATTCGTTTTAAGGCACTGGCAATCCAATATAGTAAACCCGTTTCAAGAAAGTGGCGTGGTCCTGTGATTAGCCATATTTTGAATGTGTTTAGTAGATTTCTCATACCAGTCCCATGACTGACTCGTAGTTTGTTTCACTTTCAAACTCGGGTGCCCCTTTTTCTACACGGGCAGCCTTGTATTCAGGTTTAGCTGGTTCTTTCTGGATAGCTGGAGCTGAAGATGGGTTCTATTATTCATCTCTTTTTATGCTGTTCATCTCCTATTGTACATATTTTTTTTATTTCCACTGTAGACATGTATGTATAGCTGAACTGTATTTGTACTAAGTAAGATCCTGTATACTGTGTAACTCTGATGATTACTCTTATCCAGTATATTCCATTGTGTATTATCTGGTGTTTTTATTTAATTTTGTTCTGCTATTATCTGTTTTGTGTTATATTCCAAAGATAACCCTTGTCTCCGTCAGTACGGGATTTGGGGTCATCACACTAGGGTTCAATATTAGCTTATACAACGCTTAACCAATGTTTATAACACTGAAGCAAATTTCTACAAGTTAAACAAAACATACAAACTAACATGTATATTTTCTACAATTTTTAACCGCTCACAGTTATATATTTTTATCATGTATAAACTCAAAATACAATGATGTGTTTAATTGATTATTCACCCCAAATATTTTTTTTAATTATGATTAATATAATTTAGGGTTGCTAAATTTTGGGTTCTCACGTTCACCCCTCTTTTTAGAAATTGTGTCCCACAATTTATTCATACTTATCTCAAGTATTTGCTATTACCAATTAGCATCAAAACTAAATCAAATAATGAGCTAAGTATCAATACAACATTCAAACATGCAAACTAGCTTACTAATGCAACATTCAAACAAATGGTTCAAACACACAATGCTTGCAGATTTTATCTTTTTGTTAGCTAGGGTTTTATTTATAGCTGTATAATTAAGTCAGTTCTCTTGTTTTAGAGAGTAAATCTTCAAAATGCCTAATACTTCATAAGCTATTTGTTGCTTATTACTATACTGGAGATCATGCTAGATCAATTATATGATCATGAGATCAACACATCAACTCAGTGCACCATGTCGTTTATCTTCAGGTGAGTGACATAAGCTGGAAACCAAATTTCCCACTGGCAAACACCCTACTACCATTTCTGACTTAAATATTATACAGTAATAAATATACCCCAATTCTAAAACCTTATATATATTGTTGGGGAAATTTTCCCAAAAAAGGCCTTGGGAATAAAACCCAACCTTGCAGAAAAACAAAAAAGGAACGGATTGATGGTGAGGCAAAACAAACAACAGATAGTCACCAGCAAAACAATCATAGATCAAGCAATAAAAGAAAGAACACAAGAGATTTATAGTGGTTCCACTAACGTCTTGTTAGTGTATGTCCACTTGGTGAGCGGAGATTTTATTCCTTTTTTAAAGAAGAAAATATTACAAGACTGATAAAATAGAAGAAGAAGAAGAAATATAACTTCGAGAGATGTTCCATACATTTACCTAATCCATATCCTTATATAAGGATTAATACTTGGGGTTGAAGTAATTGATTTGTGGTTATAAATCAATACCTAATTAATCCTCCAATCAGAGAATTAATTCCTTACTTCAATATCCCAAAAGAAACCTCTTCACATTCTTCCACTTATGTTGGTAATTTGTTGCCCTATAATTTTATAAAAGAGCCAATAAATTTTCTGGTATCTTCTAGATCTTCTGCAGTTGGAAATATTATATTACTCAAATTAACAATATTTTCCAAATCTTCTCTAAATGGAAATATTGTATCACCATAATCAATAATATCTTCCAAATCTTCTGCAAATGGAAATATTGTATCATGAAATCTAATAATCTCCACCTTGATATTATATTTCCTCGAAAGCATACCAGCTCCACTTACATCCTCTTACTCTAAGCATCTTCTCGGACAAGACACCATGGTTACATTCCCAAATGAGCTTCGGCATGGTCATCACCCATTGCACTTTGTCAACAAACTCTGGCAGCGCCACCGCCTGCCAACAAAGTGTTCAAAGTACCCCTTCTTGTAAGACCTATCGATCTTCACCTTGTAAACAAATGTCTTGTCTCTATGAACCGTCTCAACTCTCTCCCCACACTATGCCACCGCGTGGCACCTAGCATTTTGATAAGCGATTCCAGCTCGAGCAACGCCCGAACTTAGCAGTCTACAAAGACTTATGCATATCCACTGATTTCTCCTTTGATCTCTGACCAACTTCAGACAATCCCTTCTTCTTCTTATCAAGAACATCCTTTTGGCAGAATCCCACCTTATTGAAGCTTTCCCCTTTGATCATATTATGTCTATGCAGAAACTCAAAGTCCGTTCTCGTATGTCTAGCTTTGACATCTTTTTCATGAGAACTGTATACTCCAACCCTTGACTCTCCAAGTACAGTGCTTCCCCTCTGGAGATACATATTATGAAGCATATCTCCCTTCATTACTACAAATGCAATCTTATAAACTCTTAGAATATCCTTATCAACAGTCACCTCGCATCCTTTGGATGCCAACTGCCCAAGAGATATCATTGACTTCCGAAGACCTGGAACATAACGGACACCTATCAAGGTGCGTATTACCCCGTCATACATGCAAATCTGCACAGTACCTTCGCCCATGACTCTGCAACTAGCATTATTTCCCATAAGAATCAGTTTCCCACTTTTTCTTTTAAAAGAACTGAAATATTTATTATTAGGTGTCATATGAAAAGACGCCCCCATATCTAGCACCCAATGGTCTGATACATCTGATACTACAGCTGTCAACAAGTCAACAGACAAAAAATCCTCCATCGCAACCGATGATTTTCCAATTTCAATTTTTTTCTTCAAGTCTGGACAATCTCTCTTCCAATGACCTGGTTTCTTACAAATGTAGCACTTCCTATCTCTTGACTTTATCTTCTTCTTCTTCTTCTCACCTTTCTCCATACCAGCTAATATGTATTCCATACTACTTCCTCCTCTACCTTCACTCAACCCTTCAAGTCCTCAGATAGAAGACCTGCCATCACATCTTCTAATGTTAGTGTATCTCTGGCATAAACAACACTATTATCGAAACCCGTGTATCGCTCCGGAAGAGAACACAAAAAGAATCATTGATATATGCTCTTCATCCACATTCAAATCAATAGTCTTCATCTTCATCATGAGATCATCGAAGAAGCTTAGATGTGCCTTCACTGAAGTACCCTCTCTCATTCGCATGATGAAAAACGTCTTCATCTAAATCAGATGGTTAGTTAGTGACTTATTTAAATAGAGTTTTTCCAGCTTGGTCCAAATGTCCATAGTAGTGGTCTCACCACTAATCTCTAAAATGACATTTTCTCCCATTGCTAATTGTAAAGTAGTAAATGCCCATCATTCCATCTCCTTCCTTTCCACGGCTGAAATATCATCTGTCAACTCCTCAGGAGCAAACACCATAGGATGAACATTGTTCCTCATCAGAACAGCTTTCATCCTCCATTGCCACTTATTGAAGTCTTATCCCCATTGCATATTTCTATTACTAACTAAGATCCTGCAGCCATATATGTCCCTTTGACATATGGCCCTGATACAATTGTTGAATTATCCTCATCTCCTGCCATAATGCCTAACACAATTTATCAATCAACCTCGTGGCTCTAATACCAATTGTTGGGGAAATTTTCCCAAAAAAGGCCTTGGGAATAAAACCCAACCTTGCGGAAAAACAAATAGGGACGGATTGATGGTGAGGCAAAACAAACAACAGATAGTCACCAGCAAAAAAAAAAAATCACAGAACAAGCAATAAAAGAAAGAACACAAGAGATTTATAGTGGTTCCACTAACGTCTTGTTAGTGTACGTCCACTTGGGGAGAGGAGATTTTATTCCTTCTCTAAATAATAAAATATTACAAGACTGATAATAGAGAAGAAGAAGAAGAAATACAACTTTGAGAGATGTTCCAAACATTTACCTAATCCCTATCCTTATATAAGGATTAATACTTGGGGTTGATGTAATTGATTTATGGTTATAAATCAATGCTTAATTAATTCTCCAATCAGAGAATTAATTCCTTACTTCAATATCCCAAAAGAAACTTTTTCACATTCATCCACTTATGTAGGTAATTTATTGCCCTGTCCAATTTATAAAAGAGCCAATAAATTTTTGGGTATCTTCCAAATCTTCTACAATTGGAAATATTATATTACTCAAATTAACAATATTTCCTTAATCTTCTCCACATTGAAATATTGTATCACCATAATCAATAATATCTTCCAAATCTTCTGCAAATTGAAATATTGTATCATGAAATCTAACATGTAATTGCTTTTGGTGTTCTTTGTTGCTGCAAAGCAAGGATAAAGTGTTTCTACTTATTTTCAGGTATGAGACATAAGCTGGAAACCTACTTTCCTACTGCCTGACACCTTACTTTTTATTTTCCTTATATTTTGCAACCACAAACACACATAAAAATTCATAAAGACATCATAATACAAGTATGATCAAAGTTATACACAATTTATAACCTATAAGCATAGTCTTTATGGGGCATGATTTATCAAATGTAATTGTTCCTATATATTATCAGTTCAATTTAGAAAAATATCTAACCAATTTAACATTACATTTCTGTGCAAATAGCACTACAAGAAAAATACCCTATTGCAACTAGCTATTTGCAACAGGCGATAAAGGACAGTTGCAGTAAATGATATTTAGCAACAGACCTATTATAGCAGTTGCAATAGATAAGATTTAGCAACAGGCCTTTTCTTTCTGTTGCGAAAAGCATATGTTTAGCAACTTTTCTTCCCTTCCTGTTGCAAAAATATACTTTTAGCAACTGTGTTACTATAACAGTTGCAACAGACATATTATTTGCAACTGCGCTGCCTAGCCAGTTGCAATAAATATCATTAGCAACTGTTTCCGCCACTTGCAATAACTATTTTTTTTACAACTAGTAAAGTTAGTTGCGAAAAACATACTAAAAATAAGTATGAATTTTTAATGATTAACTTTTAATAATTAATTTTAAATAGTTACTATTAAATGATTAACTATTAGTAATTTTATAATAATTAAGATTTATATTTTATAATTATTAATTAATAATAAAATTTAAGTATTATAAAGTGATATTTATAATTGATAATTAAATAATAATAATTAATAATTAACAAATAATAATAATTAACATTTAAAAATAATAAAATAAATAAATAAATGTTAAATAATAACAAATATAATAAGCATAGTTACTAACAAAAGTACGAAGTAATAAGGAATATTTAGTTACAATATAAAAGTATTAAGTAATAATAATAATTAATTAACATGAATAAATCTAATTAACAACAAATTTTGAATAATTAATAAAATGTTCATAATATTAAACAATTAATAAAATATTCATAATAATTAACCATTAGTAATTACATAATAATCAAGATTACAATTTAATATTACTATTAACAGATAATAAATTTAATTATTATAAATTGATATTTTTATTTAATAATATTATTCAGTAATTTGTTTTTTAATAATTAATATTAATAAGTATTTATTATTAAATAATTATAATTGATAATCATATATAATATTCAATAATTTAAATAATAAAGCTTAGAACTAAAGTAAAACTAAAAATGTTCATAAGATTTCCCTTTTTTCTCTTTAAATTTAAAAGTTAAAAATTTAAATTTTCTGTAAGAACATATAAAAAAATTGTGAATTCTAAAACGAAATTTATTGTATTGTGCATTGAAGATTTACAATTTTAACGACCTTTCGACTTTACCAAAAAAGTTAACAACTTTGAATTGTACAAAATAATATCAGTTTTTTGTGGTTTAGCCCAATTTTGCGGCTCCAAATCTAAGTGCTTTTTTACTTTTAAACAAATTTACACTTATATGCTTGTTAGCTATATGTTCGTGCCCAATTTTCCTCGATAATTTCATTTCCCGCTTTCACCCTCCTAGACCTAATAATCCAAATCCCCCGAAGTTTCCAGATCCCCTTCTCCACCTTCACAATCCACGCTGCCGCCATGACTTTGTCTCCCTGTTCCTCACTTTCAGCTTCTTCTGTATCTACATCAGCAACCGTACTTTGTGAGTCGATGCTTTTATCCCTTCTCAATCTTCAAATTATCAAATCCAAGATGCAAAAATTCGCCGTCTTCTTCACTCTAGATATGCTTTTCAACTTTTCGCACCTTATCTTCTCATGCCTATTTTCGTCCTCCGGAACCGTATACGATTTGGCTGAGCCGATTTGGGTGAACATGTGAGGGTCGATTTGATTTGCGACTTGTAGATGTTGCGGGAAGAGGAGCTCGATCGGTTCTTCTAAAGCGAAGACAAGGGTAGACGAGCGTCCTAAGATCTGTGGGTATGGACCCTCGTGGGATGTCGGTGGAAGGAGGTGGTACAGTCCTGGGGCAGCAGGCCGTTGAAAATACTTGTGGTATGATTTTGTTAACAACTATTATTTGATTCTTTTCCTCCGTCAGATCTGGAGAATTTTCATTAACATATTATGTTGTGTATATCATCTCTGAATACAAGAAAATACATCTTCTATTTCGTGTTTATATCGGATGTAAACATTGCGTTCAAAAACCAAATGATACGTAGATACATGCTTTCAGTTCCATTAAACTGATGTGTTTGGCAAAGATGGGCTTTATAAGGGTAAGTATTACTGTGAGACTAGAAATATTAACAGTGTATTATTTTATTTGGGTTTGGGATAATTTTACTTGATTCTGTTATTTCAAGTTATCCTCTTTATATATTGTTTTCTTCCCTTCTCTAATGGCGACTGAGTCTGTTCGCAATGTCTAGCTTTTATGCAGTTTCGGCGGAAGGATACTCCCTTGGCCAAGCGACAGCAAGCTGCGGTACGCTGGCGGTGAGACTCACATCGTAACTCCTTAACCGAGCCTTCGAGATAGCGGATCTGAATGTCAACTTTGCTATGTGATTTAGTATGGGTAAGAAACTTATCTAGGTCTCAAAGTATGCGATTTGGAGTCCTTAATTAATTCTGGCAGCCGTTAGAATTTCAGCTATATTTTTTTAGGGCTTGTTTTGATTTGTTCAATATCCGGTTGGAAAACTATTTTACATCTTGTTGGATGTAAACGAAACTCTTGTTTACCACACCATTGAGCTTCGCATGTGGATTTTTGGGCTCCTCATTTCAGCAACAATTCTTTGTTAAACTTAGAACTGAATGTCACTGTATGAACTCATGTTAGAAGTTCAATGGAATTTGTGATTTCTCATCTGACATTAAAGTGGTTAGAAATTGGTGTCAATTAATACAATTTTCTGCTAGTTTTTGGGCATGGTTTCATAGTGATATTTGGTACTAGTTTTACAACTTACAATCTATAAAAAAAGAAGGATGATGTAATCAATTTTCTGCCTGGTAAATATTAATTTCTAAACAATATATTAACTGGATTTGGGCAACTGCTATTAAAATTTTGTTCTTCTGTTTGGCTAGATTCCCAGCAAAACCATTAAATGATGACCTCTAGTTCTGCTTTTTGAATTCATGTACCCTTTTATGGAATTGTGATCCCAACACCCTATATTTCATCTCAAGCCATGGATCTCGCAGTCCCCAGCATGTATATCAAGCAGTTTGTGAGTCTCCAGCTCATTCCAGATTTGTCGCCCATGTGACCACGTTCGTTTCCACTACATTCACCTTCTTCGTCTAACTGGTAGTTTCTTCCAAAGTTCAAAGCTCAAACTAAAGATCGGATAAAATAGTGGCTCTTAACTACAAAAATCGTTGATGTTCAAATTTTATTTTGCTGCAGACCTATGATCAATTTTCACCTTAGATTGTTGCTGAAGCCTCAAATAATTTCTCCTGCTTGAAGATGAAAACAAAGAACAAATTTTGAAGCAACTTGAGCTATTTAATGAGAAGACCAAGGGGGCATGTTGATTTGAAGAAGTAACATAAAAAACGCCATAATTCAGGTTTTCCGTTTATAATTTTGATTCTAATTTTGATTTTAGTTATGCAACAGATCGTTTTATATTTCAGATACCGATCAATGTCCTTTTCAATGTCTGCCATATCATTGTTCCTCTACATCTTTCTCTTTTCAACAAGATCTGATTGACAATTTCCCCGGAATTTTATCAAATTTATTTGCAGGCTAGATAACCAACATTAGAAACTTAAAATAGGGCCATATTAACACTATATTATGAAAGACAAAAGCAAAGGACTCGATAGCCAGTTTTCATCTTCTGATCATAAATCAACTGCGTCGGGCGGTCAGAGTTTGCCCAACTGCGCTTTGTCTCGCTCTTCTTTCAAAAGTTGTTATCTTTGCACTTTGGTCCTTAGTTCCTATTTTGTTTACATTATTATCAACTGGAGAACTTGAACGTTTACTGTATTGCCTTTTGTGGACATTTGAGTGGGCAATATGTATTCCTTCTTCACTGTAAAATTTATATTTTTACCAGCAAAAATGTATTTTTCTTTAAATTTTTTTTAAATTAGTAAGTAAATGTTAATTCTATGCATGGTTTACTGCAGTTTAACTTGAAAATCAATTACCCGTGGATGAATTTTTAAGGCCTGTTCTATATTGTAGAACAGGCAGTGAAGTAGAGAATGATGCACAAGAAATATTGAGTAAAATAAATGGTAGGAAAAAGTATGAAGGTGTAATTGCTCTAGGGTTTGATATTGAGTGGAAACCAATATGCAGACAAGGTACTTGCAAGTATCTCAAAGCTGGGTAAGTCCTTTAACTTCATTATGCATTTAAGTATGTTATTATATTTAATGAATCGTATGCTTAAGTTTATATTGAAATTGTTAACTATCAAGCATTTATGATTTGATTGTACCAACTTATAGTAAAAGAGGAAATGAACTGGAAATGAGTATGAAATTTAGATTTACTTGCCAAAAAAAGGGTCATCTGAAGAACATTTGATGATAACTAATCTCCTGTCACATCATTTTGGATTCGTTTGGATCAAGAGATAAAATAGCAAACCTCTACACCCAAAATCTTTAGTTTCTTTTTCTACCTCAATGAAAGAAACTCTGACATTTGTATTTGCGGATAGAATATACTTATGGTTTGTTTGTCCTTGCATGGCTTATAAATGGTTAAATTTATACCACACTTACCGTCCCTTGGCTTTATTTGGCTAATATTACATTGCATAATTTTTCTAGCAGGACCAATTATTATTGAAAAGTGTTGCATTGTTTGTTTGCATTTGAATTCATTTAGTGTTGCAATAAGTATGTTATTTTTGATGATGTTTTCATGGTATGTTGTGCTAAATTTTCATTGTATGTTTTGGACTATTTTTGTCCTTGGTCATGATTGGTATGTCATGTTATAACTAATATGCTGACTTTACTAACATAAATTATATGTAAAAATATGTGTGGTAATGTGGCAGTGGACATGGAAGCTTTTCGGATAATGTGATTCTAAAAAACTGTCGGGCAGTTCCTACACACTCTAATTCTTGTTCCTTATCATGGGTGGTAATTAATTCTTCATTTTACAAGCTTTTATTATTTTTTTTGTATACATTCTTCCCTTGAAAAGCTTAAGTGTATAAAATATACATATACATGCAGGAGAATAAGTCATAGAAAGCATCACAATAATCATGGTCATGTTGAGAATGATGAGTCATGGCAATCCAGTAAGTGAAGCTTTGAGAAAATTGCATGAACTGCGGATTTGTTCTAGTGAACTGATGATATTTATTATCTTGTTATAGTATATGTATGATAGAATAGAAATATGATTAGAAAAACTCTATTTGAAAAAAAATGTATTGTGTGGGAGAAGAAATTGTTACACATGAATGGTGTATGAAAATTGTAGAAATTTTTGTTGTAATTGTTTGTACTATTAAAACTTTGTTGAAATAAAAATTTTATTCGTTTATTTTATTTTGTGACATACACTATTATTAAAACGAATACATTTAATATGTAATATCTACAAGCTGTAATTTTATTTTTATAGATTTATAAATCTATTGCAACGGACATATACTGTTGCAAAAGGATTTGTTGCAACAGAAAAAGCCTGTTGCAAAAAGTCTACCGCAACAGGAAATAACCGTTGCAAAAAGTATCTGTTGCAACAGCAAAAGCCTGTTGCAAAAAAGTATACCGCAACATCTTATTGCAACAGGCGGAAAATTTTGCGAACTTTTTGCAACTTCGGCTATACCAACAGGCGTGGGTCTGTTGCAATTGGTCTACTGCAACGGATATTGCCTGTTGCGAAAAGTGTTTTTTGTTGTAGTGTAGCACAACAAATAACTATAGATTTTAGCACCACATTTAGCAAATATGTGCATGGAAAAATCATTTACTTAGTAATAGTAATTTATCACAAATTTATCATTCCTTTATAAGCATACCCACAACGGTATCTTATTTCTAGTAAACTCACAGTAAACAAATTCTTACTATTTATTTATATATACTTAGTATATTGATACATGTCAAATTAACTATGTCAATCACCCATTAT
This sequence comes from Allium sativum, assembly GCA_030737875.1. NCBI lineage: Eukaryota > Viridiplantae > Streptophyta > Magnoliopsida > Asparagales > Amaryllidaceae > Allium > Allium sativum. The sequence continues at coordinate 312,128,070 of CM060922.1, read as the reverse complement.
CATACATAGTTTTTTTTTCAAGATTAATATAATCACATATTAATTACTCACTGTTTTCAACATAGTACACACACACAGAGGCACACATGATTCAATGCTAAAGTATCAACTAGAAATCACCCAATACATGACTCCTCTTTACTCTTAGCCTATCATACCTTGTGTGTTACTACTTTTAACATCTTTTAGGTCCAATGCCATATTCGTAAGTCCACTGGTGCACAATGCCTAGGATCTCCATTACTATCCCCAGACACAAAAATCTTAGGGCTTAAACAAGCCATGTGCTACTCACACCACTCCTTTGATGCAAGCCAACCAAATATTCAACATCTACTTACCCCATACCCAACTTGATATAGGTGATCTTATCCTTAGTTTATTAGTAAGTTTTCTTGCTTCTTTTACCCCTTATTTAAATTATACTTCCCTCCTAAGTGTCAATTTATTCAAAACAATAGGGTAAATCCAATAGCAAGCTGTTGATTGGTCTTTCAGACAGTCCATTAAGGCATGATGATGCAACAGATTCATACCCGAAGTGCTCGAATTGGGCCAGTTAACGAGGCCCGACGTCTAGGCCCTTTTTCCTCGTCGGGCGCGACCCAGGAGAATTCCGAGTTGACCAAACATGATCAGCCACTTTGCATTCAATTATGATCCAAGAAACTTTCCTAAAGAATAGCTCGTCCCTAATCTTTCCTCTTTTTCAAATTGTCCGAAATAGATGGATCAAACGCCACCTCATGCCCGTGAATTCAGGAGTGTCAGTCCCTTAGGAGAAATTAGTTTATTCAAACTTGGATATTCTTTTGGATCCTGCGACATGTGTACAAACCAGCTCAAGTACTATGTCATCTATAAATACCTCTTCTAAATTTAGTAAAAGGGGAATTTTGGAGGGTGACAAAACCCTAACTTTTAAATATTCGTTGTTGATCTCTTATTGTATGACTATTGTAACTATTGTGCTTGATAGTAGATTGATTAATAAGAGATTATAAAGTGAATGTAAGTTCCTTAATGCCGAACCACTATAAATTGGTGTGTATTTCCCTTTGCATTATTTCATTTTTCTATATTTATTGATCTTCACTTGTTCTTTACACAAAACTCTCTTTGGGTATTACGCCAATTTTTGGTGTCAACACTTTGGTGTTTTCACTGAGAAATTGTATTCTCAGACTAGTTCATATTTTTTCTCTACTTTCGGATCACCAAGTCCGAGACGAAAATCTTGCCATTATTTACGCATTGGTTAATCCATGGCTAGAAAATCATCTCGCAATACTGGAAAGCATTCGCAGGCTGGAACTTCTGCGGAAGTAGCCGGTAGATCAATTGTACTTGAAAATGCTCTGGATCGGGTTACGCCGCCCGCGACAGACCTGGCCCCTTCCTCAACCTTTTTCACTCGAAATGAGTTTATGACTGTATTAAACCTGTTCCTAGAGACTACGGAGGCTTTAAAAGCTCATGCTCAAGAGAACGTTGTTATGCGCCAGGATATGACTCGAATGACAAGGTAGTGAGGGGAGTTCAAAAACCAAACCCAGGAGGCTCGGGACCATCGATCTCCTCCTCCCCAGCTGGACCAAGTGTCGTACAATTCCTCATCATCTGGGCGAAGTAGAGGTAAATGTCCACCTCGATGTCCATTAGAAAAAATTGAAAATGTTCAACAAATGCGTCTCGAAGTGCATCAAGACTAGCCGAGGGAGAGAACGACCAAGCCCAAGCTGATCAAATTAGGAGGAGACTGTTGATCCTGTAGCTCCACGAAACCGAGAGGTTTCTCCTCCTGCTCACCAGAACACTGCACGGGAAGATCGAGCCCCTGTTCACTCCCTTAGAATCTTGTGATTGATCGGGATACCTGAGGGGAAAGATGGATTACCCGGGCAGTAAGACTGGTCGCATTACCCGATGATAGAATTGGAAGAGGTCGTTTTGTTGAAGAACTCAACCAAGACAATGTCATTCCACCTAATCTGACTGCAATGGTGCGGCAGATCATGAATGACAGTCGCGGAAAAATGAATGAAGACTGGGGAGTCGACCGAAGCCACACGCCGTGACGACGTTTTACAGGCGGAATTCCCTAGGAGGTTTAATATGCCCTAGATGAACCAATACGATGGCATCAGATCCGCAACAACACCTGATGAGGTACTCCTAGCATATAGAAGTAGCGGTGGCTCCCAACGCCATCAAATGCAAAGCCTTCCCAATCTTTCTAAGCGGAATAGCGCTCATGTGGTTTGTGCGTCTGCCTGCGAGATCTGTGCCAAGCTTTAAAGATTTAAGCGAGAAGTTTTTGACTCAATTCTTCCTAAGTCAAAAGATGTAATGGATCTCCCGACAGTTAAACAAGGGAGAGGCAAATTCTTAAGAAATTATCTTAATCGATTTAATCGGGCTGCCACTGAGGTGAGCAATCCCAACCATGAAACTGTTCTAATGGCCATGGTCGACGTAATCGATAAACGCACGGAGTTCGAAAAATACTTGATTGGGAAACCGCCAACAACGATTGAAGCTTTTTATGTGAAAGCCCACATCCGATTGCGAAAAGAGGATGCGCAGTTAGAAGAGGAGGACGGGCCGAGAAATGCATTTACTCCATCGACTCAGAATAACGTCGCGGTCAAGCAGTTTGGAGATAGTCCAGGAAAAGTGGATGTGAATGTTGGAAATCGCGGCAAGAAAGATGGTGAGGGGTAGAAAGGGACCAACGGAAGCTCAGGACAGAGGGGGAACGCCCGAAAGCGACCACAGTTCCAGGTATATGAGACCTATACGGCCTTGAATGACACATTGGAGAACAATTATCTCGATACCTGCAACACGGTCCAGTATAAGAAATCTCCTTCACATGAACCCACGGAGAAAGAATGGGCAACTGGGAAATATTTCCTATTCCACGACATCTATGGACATACAACTAATAAGTGCCGACATCTTAGGGACATTATAGGCAAACTAATTCGAGAGGGAAAGCTCGACAAATATAAGATAGCCCCAAGGGATAAGGGACAACAGGCAAGGGGCTGCAACCCCCAGGCATAGTCAGGCCGCAACACGAGCAACTGCCCAAGTGAAAGAAAAAGGGATAGCATCAATGCCATAGTACGAGGACCGCACCCCGCCCGGTTTAGCATCAGGGCTGTGGAGCGATATGTAAATTCTTCAAAACACCTTGACATCGCTGAAACTACTGTCCCTGAAGATGTAAGTCCGATGAAACAAAGAAAAACTGAAGTAGAGGACGTTGTCTTCCGAGGAAGGAAAGCAATTGGCCTGGAAGCTCCAGCGGTTGATCCTATGGTGATAACCGCAATTATCGGCCCCACGACTGTAAGGAAGGAGTTGATCGTCTATGGGAGTTCAGTCAACATATTTTTTAAACAAGCCTATGATCAAATGAAATTAGATTTGAAGGACTTGGATCCATGCTCCGGCCAGATAACGGGATTTAACGGATCCTCCACCGAGCCATTGGATTGATCAAGCTACGTATGGAATTGGGAGATGGGGATCAGAGGAGGGTAAGGCTACTGCAGTTTGTCGTAATGAACGTTGACTCCTGATACAATGCATTTTTAAGGCGGCCAACATTAATGGAGTTCACGACCTATATTACCTCATGGTGTTTGTTGCTAAAATTCCCGGCCGAGGTAAGGATCGGTACGGCACGAGGAGACCAGGTGACGGGGCAAGCCTGCTATTTAGCAGAATGGAAAGTCCTTCAGAATAAAAGTGGCAATGGGTCAGATGACAGCCCTCCCCCTAGAGGGGAAAAAGAAGCATAGCAACTACAGAAAACATCCCGGTCGAGACCCTTCGCCTGTGAGGTCGAGGACATCGACCCTCGGGAAGACGAGGAACTAGGATGTAGAAAGGAAGCCCCGAACGAGGCTACTGTCAATAGATGGAAATGACCCTACCAAGTTTCTAAAGATCGGGTCCCACCTTGATTCCCTTCGGACGAGGGAATAACTGAATTCATCTATACGAACCTGGACGTGTTTGCATGGACCCATGCCGACATGTGTGGAGTTTCACCTTCAGTTATAACTCACTCCCCTAGCATTAGCCCAAAGTATACTACAATAAAGAAAAAAGGCGAATCCTTGGCCCGGAAAGGTCTGCGACCTTAAAAGAGGAAATTGGGAAGCTGCAAGCTAATGGATTTATCCGGGATTCTACATATCCCGACTGGATAGTGAATCCAGTGCTTGTGAAGAAAGCTAACGGGAAGTGGAGGACTTGCATTGATTTTTCTGACTTAAACAAGGCCTGCCCAAAGTACAGCTTCCCCTTGCTCAGGACTGATCAGTTGGTTGACTCGACCGCTGGCCACGAGCTGGTTTCGTTCATGGACACATATTTAGGATACAACGAGATCGCCATGCTTGTTCCTGATCAAGAGCATACCAACTTTATCACTAATCTTGGGCTATACTTTTACGTAGTAATGCCCTTTGGTTCGAAGAATGCAGGGGCGACCTATCAACGGTTAGTTAATCGGATGTTCCACGACTAGATAGGGAAGACGATGGAAGTATATGCGGATGACATGTTTGTGAAATCAAGATAATCGTCCAAACACATAAAGGATCTCTCAAGAATGTTTGACATTCTCCGAAAGTTTGGCATGAAGTTAAATCCCTTAAAATGCTCTTTCAGAGTAGCCTCGGGAAAATTCCTGGGTTTTATTGTGAGTTCTCGAGGGATCGAAATTAATCCTGACCAAATTTTGGCCCTCAAAGGAATTCAGGAACCTCAACGGATCAAGGATGTTCAAATTCTAGCAGGTAAGGTAGCTGCGATGGGTCGGTTCATTTCGAGGATGACCGATAAATGCCTACCCTTCTTTTAGTTAATTAAGGGAGGGAAGCGAAACTTTGCTTGGACACCAGACTGTATCGAATCTTTCCAGAATCTACTCAATCATCTGGAGAAACCCCCTATTCTCCCCAAACCTATCGAACATGAAGACCTATTTGTATATCGAGCATTATCCGCACATGCGATCGGCTCAGTCCTAATCTGTGAAGAAGAACGAATTCAATGGCCAGTTTATTATGTAAGCAAAAAGTTGGCCAAGCGTAATTATCCAAAGATCGAGAAACTCGCTTATAGCTTATTAATTATGTCAAGGAAGTTGCAGCACTACTTTCAGGCCCATCCGATTAAGGTATTCATTGACCAACCCTTTCGACAAGTCCTACACCGACCCGAGGCAAGTGGGAGATTACCCAAGTGGAACATTGAACTGAGTCAGTTCGACTTAACTTTCGTCCCGCAAAAATCAATCCGGGGATAGGCCTTAGCCGATTTTATTACAAAATTTACTACCCCGGAAGATGGAGACTAAGAAGATAATCCTGAGCCTGTGAGGATCGGACCGAAACCAGTAGTTTGGAACTGTACACGGATGGAGCTCGGAACCGTCGACGTTCAGGGGCTGGAATAATATTGTTATCCCTGAAGGATGATCTGCCTATTATGCTTTGAGGCTGGAATTTCTAGCGGCGAACAATGATTCTGAATACGAGGCCTTGATTGCCGGGCTCAAATTAGCGAAGGACTTAAAAATAACATCGCTTGAAATTTTTTATGACTAAAAACTCGTGGTATGTCAAGTGAAAAAGGAATATCTTACTAAGAGGGATCGACTAAATTCTTACCTTAAAAAGTTGAAAAATTGTTGTGAAGCTTCAGCCAGTATATCATTTCCCACATCCCCAAAAGGGAGAATCAGAAAGTAGATAGGCTAGCGAAGCTGGCCAATTCGGACTGCCCGGCTGAGACAGAATTGGTTCCCATAGAGACTCTGAGTATGCCAAGCATTGAACAAATGGAAATCGATCAAGCTAGTGTTGAACCTGAGTGGTAATCTTGGATGACTCCTATCAAAATTTCCCCATCCATGGAATGTTACGCGAAAGGAAGAATGAAAGACGAGCTATAGTGCGATAGGCTTCCATATATGTTATTCAACAGAACCAGCTATATAGAAGAGGTTTCCCTATTCCCATGTTCTGATGCGTAGCCCATTGCGATGTCAAAAGGATATTAAAGAAAGTGCATAAGGGAGACTGTGGAGCCCATACTGAGGGACAAACCCTAGTCTGAAAAATATTACGATACAGATATTTTTGGCCAACTCTCAACAAAGATGCAGCCAATTATTCCAAAATATGTGACAAGTGCCAGAGGTTTGCACAAATCCCATGAACTCCTTAGATAGAGATTACCCAAATTACTAGCCCCTGGGCATTTGCGGTACAGGGAATAAACATTATCGGGACCTTGCCCACCTTGAAGGGGGGTGCCAGATACGCAACTGTGGATGTAGATTACTTCACAAAATTGCTCGAAGCTGAGAAAATTACGATGATTACAACAAAGAAAGTCATCAACTTCATTGTTAGAAACATCATATGCCGGTATGGGGTGCCCCGAACCATCATTATGGATGATTGGACTCAATTCGATAGCCTGGAGTTCAGAGAATTTTGTGAGAAATATCATATTGAAAAGAAATATATAGCAGTGGAACATCCCCAATCTAATGGTCAAGTTGAAGCGGTCAATAAAATCATTAAAACTATCCTGAAAAACCAGTTGGAGCGAGCTAAGGGAAAATGGATCAACGAATTACCCTTAGCTCTTTGGGCATATCGTACCACTCATAAGACAGCAACTGGCCATACACCATTTTTATCGGAAGCAGTCCTTCCGATAGAGCTTGAAGTCCCCGCTCATCGAACGACTTACTATGACCCACTGTCTAATAAGTCACTTCTCTTGATATCATTTGACATGATTGACAAAAAAAGAGAAGAAGCGAACCTTCGTGCCGAAGCCCATAGGCGGAGGGTTACCAGGAACTACAACAAGAGGGTCCGGCCAAAACTTTCGAAGTCGGCAACCTGGTTTTGAAACGAATCTTTCCGGTTCCTATCCATATGGGTCCCAAGTGGGAAGGGTCGTACGTCATTCAACGAAAACTTTATAATGGAAGTTTCAAGTTGTCAACCGTTGATGACGAACTTTTTCAAAGAGCATGGAATGCAGAGCATTTACAACTTTACCATTCTTAGAGTTTATTTATTATTGTTTTTGTTTTAGTATTGGAATAAGCAATCATTTGTCGATTGCGGCATTTTATGAATAAAAGGCTCCATTCCTGCTCATATTCTTTATTAAAAGAGCTAAAGGTTGTAATTTGACTAACTTTAGCGAGAACCCTGACATACCGACCCAGGACAAAACAGATCGGTATCATTAAGAATATATATCCTACTTTGGTGACCAAAAGTAAGGATGACACCAACCAAACACGAAGACTGACTGTTTGGGCTTAATTCTAATCCCCACGACCTGAGGACGAGTATAAATGAAGGAAGAGCATGAAAGGTGCAGCCTGACTAAAGACCGCTCGAACCTTAAAAAAAACTCTTCCTCTTATTGACAATAGGATGAGTATAAAAGACTAAAAGTGCTCTAGTTCCATGACATCCGACCCCTAATCAGGGTTGGATTTGTCTGAACATGGCTATATGGCTCACTGTCCGAATTACTTACCCCGACAACAGGGGAAAAGAGGGTCGATAAGTAACCTTGACCAGGGTAGCATTCGAGTCAATCTCGGAGGCTAAAATAAGATGAGAAAGTAGAATAATGTTTTTGCACATAAAAGACACAAATGTTTGTAAACTATGTGGACTTTCGTTAACAGTACCGTGGCATGATTACAAAATATTACTACATAACAAGTACAATTCAAGAGATATAAAGTTTGGTAGTTACAAAAGCGTGAGGGCCGCATTCGCATGAAACTTCCAAAGGGCCTAAAAGTAAAGTTACAGCAGAAGAAATTAAAATGGTGGCGCCATCTCTCCACGGTCGATCATTTCAGCCAGCTCTTTTTTCTTAACCATATCCACTGCCTCCTCAGTATTTAGCATGCGTCGCGATCCCCCAAGCGGGCTTCCAAAAGGACGAGGGCCTGGTGCTAAGGCTTGGGGATCGGTGGAACTAACGAAGGGAGGAACTTCAGTCGAAGAAAGAATGGATGGGGGATAGCTCGAATGGGATGGATATTCATAGGGCCTTTAGGTGGTTTTGGTTTCAAGGATGAAATGTCCACCTCCCTTTGAGCTTTGACCTCTTCCATGGACGGACAATCACCTTTCTTCGATTCTGAAACTATCGCAACATCATCGTCCTTTGACGACCCTATAACAATCCTCTTTTCCTTTGGTCCCTCGATTGCATTCATGGCATCACCTCTCTCCCCGACGACGGTATCTTCCTATACACTTTCGTTAACCGAAGAGGTACCTGCCACAAAACACAAAAATCAGGGTAAAGTCGGTAAACTCGGAGTTAGTGAAAGATCTAACTTCCATCATTGGGCTCGATCAGTTGTTATTTGTCGACTTTGACTGGCTCGGATGGAGGAACAGATGACGAACCCCTTTCATCAACCACAGCAGCGGAAGAAGTGAATGCCTTGGTCAAATCGCTACCAATTTCTACCTCGGGGACCGGCTTCCCCTTCACTCTGCGGCGTTCTTCTTCTGGCGCACTCTTCTCTTGAATTATCACCTCCCCCATAATTGCTCTTTCCTTGTCATTCAAAATTTAGGTCATTAGAAATTCCTCGTCGACTGCCTACCCTTTCGCTGCTCCTTTTTCTTCCCATAAAATTATCTTCTATGTGTCAATAAATAACCTGGAATAGCTCGGTATCCAAGACAAATCCATATGGCAGTGAAAGTTTGCAAAAAATGAAAGAGTATGGCGAGCATGCCCATTTTTAGCTCGACTTTCTCCTCTGCATGCTCGGCTTTAATGACCTTGATATCAACGTCATGCTGAAGTTTCAAATTGTTAGCTGACTCAATTGCTGCAGCGGCATTCTCCTCAGCTTGACTCTTGGATAACTCGGATGAATGAAGGGTGGCTTTGAGGTTTTGTATCTCTAGACCCAATCAAGCTTTGTCATCTTTCAAAGATTCAGTCTCCCCTCTCACCGAGTCATACTCCCGACGTCTCTGTTGGACCTGGGTGCTCAGATTTGCGACTTCTTTTTCACACTTTTCTTTGTTGACCACCGCCTATAGATCCTAAATTTTAATTTTCCTCTTAAGAAATCCGAAGGTTTTCTCGTCGCAAGCTATATCACTCTTCAGTCTGGCGATTTCGGTCAGCCTTTTCTTCAGTACTCTACTTACCTGCCCGGCATACTCTCGCATTGCGTCATATTGGAAAAAGCGTATTCGAGGTTATTTCGCATATGGCGGCGAAAGATATGAGATAATGGTTGTAGCTCGGGAGCAGGTTCGATACCTGAAAAAATGAGGTCAGGAAAATCCCGCTCCAACTCTTGGATTTGACCAATGGAAGGAGGCTCGACCGAAGTTCTGTGGCGACTTAGTACTACCCGCGGATGCTCCACTTTTTCTCCTTCCTTGGGCTTGGGAGACTTTTCCCCTTTCTTCCTTTTGGGAATGCCCCCTAGGACTTCCAGATCTCTTGATGCTCGATCATGTTTCCTCAAGCGTTTCTTCTTTTGCTTGCCATAATGTAATGACCCGCATTGTCAGAGGTATTATAATTAATTTATTTAATTATATAAATAGTGATTTAGGGAATTAAATCATCGTTAATTAAATTATAGTGAATATTTAATTTAATTAAATAATTAAATAATATATTTAATTCAGAAATAATCAAAAATATTGGAAATCACAATATAAGGTGAACAGGGTCATCCCCAAGATTTAATTCAGCTTAGAGTTGAATCATATTGAAGAATATATTCAATCGACGTCAGTTTGAACGTAGAATTATAATATAACTAAAACTGAGCTTGAAATGGCGCGGCAGTTCGCTATTTGGCGATTCGAACTTCAACTGAATGTACATGATTCGTTTTAAGTCGGATTTCTGTGAAACAAGAAACGCGTGGAGCTGGTGGAGTATATCTTTTTAGTGGAAGAGAAAAATCGGGATTTCGTCGTGTAGATTTTGATTTATGTCCAAACCAAATTTCAGAAAAGTCGCTATGGAATTCCTTTATAATTCGTAACACTTTATATACATTATAAATAGATTTTCGATGTAAATTGAATATCAATTTATTCTGGAATTCTGGATAATCAAGTTATAAATTCTGATATGATATTCTGGAGCTGTACGATATCATATGTGAAGATATACGATAATATAAATTTATTTATATTTAATTTAATTATATTTAAATATATTTATATATTTAAATGGGCCATTCAGAGCGTTAAAAATAGCCAGTTTTACAAACGAAGTCGAAATTCGACGAAACTAATTTCATTGGATCCGCAATGTCGAATAGTTGTTAGATTTCCAGTTTCGCGATTTTTAGGGTCACTGTGTGGCCGTACGGATTTTTAGAGTGAAAAAACAGTCAGTATTTCGACGGTTAAAAATACGCTGTGTGATCAAACGGAGTCGGAATTCGATGAAACTGGTTTCGTTGGGACCGTAATGTCGAACTCTAGCTACATGTCCAGTTTCGTGATTTTTGGGTATCACATGTGAGTATAGGAATTTGTAGAAGACTAATATAAGGAGCAGTTCGATATAAAGGAATAAAATAATCAAATAAAATATCTAGATATTTCGATTTGGCTAAAATAATCAAATAAAATATCTAGATATTTCGATTTGGCTATAAATACACCATCCTTACCCTTAAAACCTAATTCTCAAAGTCAACAGACAATAAATTTGCGCCTCCAACATTTTACACAGCAAAACCCATTTCGTGGGATATAGAAAATCAATACAAATGGAAATAAATTCATAAAATTGTCAAAACAATTATCAGTGGATCTCTCTGAAATTTCTCTTCGCGATGGTACCACTTTGAAGGAACTCGATGCGGTTCCTGGGATGCTCGAAACATGAGAAACGGCCTAGGGCAAGCATTGGCTGACGAAGGAGGCGTCGCTGGTTCAATTGAATGGTATAGTCGGATTCAGGAGGAATAACGGCACTGGTATGCTGAAAGTAGAGGGTCGCGATAATGGTTTGGCCAGGCAGCGTCGTTTGACGGAAATTTGTGGAGGCCATCGAGTTCGAAGGCGAGGGTATAGCTGGGTGCGGATTTTGGTGCTGACGGAAATGGTGGAGGCGGCGCCGACGATTGATGGCCGTGGAGGTGGCAAGGGGAAGTCAAAGGAGGGGGTCAACGGTTGAAAAGGGTTTGGGAAGTTCGGGTTCGAACTGAACGAGAAAGAAAAGGGTGCGGTCAGCTTTAACATGAATGGTCTGGGCTTGGGAGTTTAGTAGTTGGGCCGGAGAGGTAATTAAGGGGGAAAGCCCAACTAGTTATTTAAACTAAGTTTTATTTAATTTACAATTGTGTACTAACTTATAAATGCAATAACTAGTTCGTACAAAGTCGGATTGGCGAACCGTAAGTTGCGTTGGGATCATTTGGACGGACACTACATAATGAGACTGACCGCGAGTCGATTGGAGCACGTTACAATTTATGGAGAAATAAATTGTCCGACTGAGTCGAATAACGCAAACCGATTATTCAACGGTTAACGCGCCAATGTGAGTAAAACTCACCAACTCTGAACAGTTATATTTTTATAATGTATTCTTAGAACTGTTAATCATCTGTTGATTGCTGTGTGTTGGTTGATTGATTGAACTACTAGTCAGTTAGTGAATATTTTATATATATATAAATATATATATATATAAACAGTTAAATAGTTATATATTGATTCTGTTAAACAGGATATTTCATATTTAACTAGAAGTGATGTTGATTATACTGTGTAACATTTGTGATGCAGGGAAACAGGTTGGAGGAATCCGACTGGATTCCTCAACAATTATTTTATTGTTTTCATATATTGTTAAATGATGTGATATAAAATCTGTGGGCGATTATATTTGCTTAGACGATATTGAACATCGTGATTTGGTATGATTGAATACCATAACATACCGAAATGTTGATAAGGGGATTTTCAAAGTGATATTGAGAATAGAATATTTATAAAGTGGAATATTTATAAATAAGAAATGTTTATAAATTGGAATATTTATAAATAGGAGATACATAGAAAAAGAAAATAATTTCAAAACATTTTCTTTTGAGTGGAAAGGCCTGTGTGGCGGGTTTGGGGATTTTCCCGATGCTCCTGTACAAAGGAGGTTATGGCGAATTTTTCAGAGAATTTAAGGAGTTAGAATATTTTAAGAATAAATTTGAAAAGATATCTGTAAACCATTTACAAATAGAATTGAAAAAGGAAACGTTATAAAAAGGAAATCATTTTTAAAGTGTAGAACCGTATTTAAAAGTAAATCTTTTCAAATGAATAAAACGTTGTTAAAAAGGAAATCTTTATAAAGTGAATAAAGTAAATCGAATATGGTATTCGAAAGGAGTTAAATCGAATATGGTATTCGAAAGGAGTTAAATCGAATATGGTATTTGAAGGGAGTAAATTGAATATGGTATTCGAAGGTTAGTAAAACTAATATGCTAACCGAAAGGGGTTAGTGAGTCGAGTTAGTTAAATAGAGTTAACTAGTTCAGTAGAGTTAACTAGTTCAGTAGAGTTAACCAGTTCAATAGAGTTAACCAGTGAGTTAAGTAAGTCAAGTTAACCAGTGAGTTAAGTAAGTCAAGTTAACCAGTGAGTTAAGTAAGTCAAGTTAACCAGTGAGTTAAGTAAGTCAAGTTAACCAGTGAGTTAAGTAAGTCAAGTTAACCAGTTGAGTTAAGTAAGTCGAGTTAATCAAGTCGAGTTGATCGAGTTAGAGTTACTCAGTAGAGTTAATCGATTAGAGTTAAAACGAACTAGAGTCATCAAATATAGTTATTTGAGATAGAGTTAGACAAACATATTTATTCAGGATAAGTTGCCATCTCGTACAACTGCTAGCGTAATTCGCAGGGCTGTAAATAGCCTACGGCGGTCGGATGTTTCCTGAGGGAGTCAGGCGTAACCATTGTGATCGCTGCGATCTAGAGTCAAGCGAATGAAGTTAAATCAAATATTAGTTATTCGATAGGAGTTAAGTTCTTGAGTTAGATTATCGAGATAAGTGAGTCGAGTTAAGTTCGTCGAGTTAAATTAATCGATGTTAGTTTCATCGAAAGGAGTTAATCGATGTTAGTTTCATCGAAAGGAGTTAATCGATGTTAGTTTCATCGAAAGGAGTATCGATGTTAGTTTCATCGAAAGGAGTATCGATGTTAGTTTCATCGAAGGGAGTTATCGATTATAGTTTAATCGAAAGGAGTTATCGATTAGTTAAATCGAAGGAGTTATCGAATATAGTTTATTCGATGGAGTTAATCGATTAGAGTTAAATCAAAGGAGTTAATCGAATATAGTTTATTCGAATAGATTAAAGGAGTTAATCGAATATAGTTTATTCGAATAGAGTAAAGGAGTTAATCGAATATAGTTTATTCGAATAGAGTTAGAGGAGTTATCTAATATAGTTTATTCGACAGGAGTTAAGTGAATAGTTAGGTTAAACTAAGTGAATTAGTTAAGTGAATTGGTTAAGTTAACCAAAGTGAATTAGTCGAGTTAATCTAAGTGATTAGTTCAGTTAATTGAGATAAGTAAATCAAGTTAGGTTAATCGAGTTGAATTAGTCAGTCGAGTTAATAAATTGAGTTAGTCAAACCAAGTAAAACCAGTTAGAGTTGATCGGTTAGAATTAACCAGTTAGAGTTAATCAAACAGAGCTAATCAAATAGAGTTAAGTAAAATTAGAACTGACTAGAGATTAGTAAATTGAATGGTTTTCTAAGGGCCTATCTGATGTTGGTTTCGGCCTTCGGGATTTATACTTAGGGGATTGTTCTCATACTAGTTTACAGTCAGGGACTGATAGTTGGGGAAGAGTAGTGATTTGTAAATAAGCAGATGGAAACGTTTTCCAGTGTTAATAACATATATTTTCTAAACATAGAAAATAAGGCAATGTGAATATATATAGATATATGTTGATGATTGATCGATATAATTTCCATCTGGAAATAATATCGTTGTTTGCACACTTGTTTTTCTTTGATAGTTAACTCACAGACTATCAAAGTTTTGACCATTTTAACGTTGTTAATATGGAGAGACGGGTTGGATTATTATCCAAAGAACCACTATGTATTGGCATAAGCGTTGCGAATCACATATGCCAAAGATAATTGAAGATGGAGTAAAGTGCAAGGGCTATTGTATAAGTCTTAGATAACAGTGACTAAGATAGATATACTGAATAGTGCCTTTGGTTTGTCCAGTCCTAGGACAACGTGTATGGACGAAGGTCTGACAGAGTATATCCAATGGATCGCGTAAGTTGATCTGTTCAAACGTATTCACGTTTGGTGGCGGAGGAATTCGTTTCTCTTAGCTGTATACCCGTGTTATTTTTAGATAAGTCAATTTGTGATTTGGCGGGTATGATGATGTGACATTCTAAGTGAATGAGGATGAATTGTATGAATGAATGTCTGACAGAGTATTTCTAGAAAGGTCACGTACATTGATTTCTTCAACTTTACCAAGAGTGCAAGCGGAGAAGAAAACTTCTTTAGCTAACACGTAACGTACTGTTGTAGACGTCAATTAGTGATTTTCGATGGATCTGACAATGTGATATTCGAAGTGAATCTGATATGATGATAAAGCGTAGCTTCTAGCCTCATCAACCGGTAAATGACAGAAATCGGGCAGGCAGCATGGCTAAGTCGGTCGCACCGAAGTAGGGTGTATAATCACCTATCTAGAGAATATTAATTTGTTTCTTAAATCTATCAATGCTGTCCCATATATATATACGGGAACGGTTGCAGATCCCAACCGTTGGTGATGTACATTCGATACACTCAAGCGAAATAAGTGGTCGGTCATGTGTGGCTGAGTTGCAAGATGTTCTTGTTGAACTCCAGTGTATCGTTCCTAGAGTACACTGATCGGAAGGTGGTTCCATACCTTGTCATAGTTGGAAATCCGATTACCCAATACGTGCTTGCGGTTTTGACTGTATACTATATATGTAGAACGTGAGATGAAAGCGTCTCTGCTAGATTGATATTTATTTGTATTTAGACATTATTATAATATCAGAATGATATTGCTTTACAAAGTTGGTTGGATTTTCATAAGGGAAAAACCGGTTCCGTATTCACGGCGTGGTCTTATGAGATATCATATATCTGTTAAACTGTGTTAAACTATTTTACTCACACCAGTCCCATGACTGACCCGGAGTTTGCTTTGTTGTTTTCCCTAAACTCTTGAGTGCTTAAATTTGTACGGGCAGTCAAGTAGTCGGGATTTTACAGATATACTTGGAGAGCTTGGAGCAGGAGGATTCAAGATCATATAGCTATAGTTATTTCCGCTGTGTTGTAAGTGCTATACTCTGATAAGTGCTATTGTATACATAACTGTTATATTTCAAAGTTATGTTATCTATTATATGTTATTCGTTCCGCTGTGAGGTTCGTGTTACTCTGATGTTGTGTTCTTCTTCTTCTTCTTCTATTCTAAGTTTCTTTCTTATCTATTCTCACCCTCTAATTTCTTTTATTAATTACCAGGATTTTTTGATGTTTTGGTTATCGACATCGAGCTTATGTCGATAACCAAAGTCGCCGAAAATCCGGTCGTTACAGTTGATATCAGAGCTTAAGTTAAGAATTACCTTGGCTCTGTGGCATGACTCGGTAGTGATAGGGTTAGTAATACCCTAGATTGAGTTTGAGTGTATATATACGAGTGCGTATTTGTATATGATATAAAAATAATTTTATATTGTGGAGATTCATTGGCTGAGTTGTTTATGAGTTCTGGTCGATCGGTTTGATCCACTGTGTCGGTAAGAGTTGATAAACACTTGAATACGATAGGTCGACACGGTATGTTTTGAAAAGAGGGTAAATAGAATAAATTTACTCAAAAGTATATCCTGATATTGAGAAAATATATATATTAGATATATTGGTTGTATTATAATCGAGTAAGATTATAAAAGTGAAATGGCTATAAATAACTGATCAAAATTCATATAAGTAAAGTATATGAACTAAGATGAATTAAATATGAATTTAAATCAGATTTGGAATTAAAATAAGGAAATTTTAAGTTCCTGGGAGATTTTGAGATGTTTTCAAAATGGATGTATTTAGTAAGGGTTTTGAAATGATATAGTATTGAAATCACTTGGGTCGCTGGAAAATAATTCCGATGATGACTGCGCAGTATCATCGGTGTGATTCTCGAGTTTCTAAGTGGTGGATTACTACCAAAGATTTTAATTTGAATTGTTTTGAGGAAACAAGTTGTTTAGAAAATTCAAAGGTTTTGAATAGGTATTATGATTTCAAATTGATTTGAAATTTACCCAGGAATTTAAGTTCTAAAATTTAGATTTAACTTATGAAGTTAAATGAAATGAGATGGTAAAAAAAAATGAAATTTAACTTAAACTAAGTTAAATAGAATTTAATGGATAAGTCAAGAATTTGAAATTTAGCTGGACTTAGAATTTGAAAATCAAGAATGAAACTTGAGATTGACAATGGGATTCGACTTGAGTATAAGCGAATGATTTGGTTTGACGATATAAAAGTGATTGAGTTTGATTGGGATGACATTGGTATATGTTGGAATGATAACAGATGGTAGGGATATAATGATATGCCCGACAAAAAGGTACAAGTTTATATTTCATATGAGTTTGGTGATTTATAAGCCGAATTAGCAAGTCGCTTGGCTGTTTGATTTTCTTTTGGGTTGAAGAAGGCCCAGAGAGGCGAGTTGGAGTTTGAGATATTGACCAGTACAAAGGAGGTGCTGGCGAAATTCTCCGAAAATTTAAAGTGTTAGAAAATTTTCAGAATTTTTGAAAATTTTAGTTAGTCGGAAGGAATTAATATTTTAGTCGATATTAATTGGTTCAGTCGAAATCAGAGATAGGGGATAAACAAATCTTAGGAATTCCAATAGATAGGGTCGTCCTCTAACTTAGAAATTTCGAGGACGAAATTATTTTAAGTGGGGAAGAATGTAATGACCCGAATTGTCAGAGGTATTATAATTAATTTATGTATTATATAAATAGTGATTTAGGGAATTAAATCGTCGTTAATTAAATTATAGTGAATATTTAATTTAATTAAATAATTAAATAATATATTTAATTCAGAAATAATCAAAAATATTGGAAATCACAATATAAGGTGAACAGGGTCATCCCCAAGATTTAATTCAGCTTAGAGTTGAATCATATTGACGAATATATTCAATCGACATCAGTTTGAACGTAGAATTATAATATAATTAAAACAGAGCTTGAAATGGCGTGGTAGTTCGCTATTTGGCGATTCGAACTTCAACTGAATGTACATGATTCGTTTTAAGCCGGATTTTTGTGAAACAAGAAACGTGTGGAGCTGGTGGAGTATATCTTTCTAGTGGAAGAGAAAAATCGGGATTTCGTCGTGTAGATTTTGATTTATGTCCAAATCAAATTTCAGAAAAGTCGCTATGGAATTCCTTTATAATTCGTAACGCTTTATATACGTTATAAATAAATTTTCGATGTAAATTGAAGATCAATTTATTCTGGAATTCTGGATAATCAAGTTATAAATTCTGATATGATATTCTGGAGCTGTACGATATCATATGTGAAGATATACAACAATATAAATTTATTTATATTTAATTTAATTATATTTAAATATATTTATATATTTAAATGGGTCATTCAGAGCGTTAAAAATAGCCAGTTTTACAAACGAAGTCGAAATTCGACGAAACTGATTTCATTGGATCCGCAATGTCGAATAGTTGTTAGATTTCCAGTTTCGCGATTTTTAGGGTCACTGTGTGGCCGTACGGATTTTTAGAGTGAAAAAACAGTCAGTATTTCGACGGTTAAAAATACGCTGTGTGAGCAAACGGAGTCGGAATTCGACGAAACCGGTTTTGTTGGGACCGTAATGTCGAACTCTAGCTACATGTCCAGTTTCGTGATTTTTGGGTATCACATGTGAGTATAGGAATTTTTAGAAGACTAATATAAGGAGCAGTTCGATATAAAGGAATAAAATAATCAAAATAAAATATCTAGATATTTCGATTTGGCTATAAATACACCACCCTTACCCTTAAAACCTAATTCTCAAAGTCAACAGATAATAAACTGGCGCCTCCAACATTTTACACAGCAAAACCCATTTTGTGGGATATAGAAAATCAATACAAATGGAAATAAATTCATAAAATTGTCAAAACAATTATCAGTGGATCTCTCTGAAATTTCTCTTCGCGATGGTACCACTTTGAAGGAACTCGATGCGGTTCCTGGGATGCTCGAAACATGAGAAACGGCCTAGGGCAAGCATTGGCTGACGAAGGAGGCGTCGCTGGTTCAATTGAGTGGTAGAGCCGGATTCAGGAGGAATAACGGCACTAGTATGCTGAAAGTAGAGGGTCGCGATAATGGTTTGGCCAGGCAGCATCGTTCGACGGAAATTTTTGGAGGCCGTCGAGTTCGAAGGCGAGGGTATAGCTGGGTGCGGATTTTGGTGCTGAGGGAAATGGTGGAGGCGGCGCCGACGATTGATGGCCGTGGAGGTGGCAAGGGGAAGTCAAAGGAGGGGGTCAACGGTTGAAAAGGGTTTGGGAAGTTCGGGTTCGAACTGAACGAGAAAGAAAAGGGTGCGGTCAGTTTTAACATGAATGGTCTGGGCTTGGGAGTTTGGTAGTTGGGCTGGAGAGGTAATTAAGGGGGAAAGCCCAACTAGTAATTAAACTAAGTTTTATTTAATTTACAATTGTGTACTAACTTATAAATGCGTTAACTAGTTCGTACAAAGTCGGATTGGCGAACCGTAAGTTGCATTGGGATCGTATGGACAGACACTACATAATGAGACTGACCGCGAGTCGATTGGAGCACGTTACAATTTATGGAGAAATTAATTGTCCGACTGAGTCGAATAACGCAAACCGATTATTCAACAGTTAACGCGCCAATGTGAGTAAAACTCATCAACTCTGAACAGTTATATTTTTATAATGTATTCTTAGAACTGTTAATCATCTGTTGATTGCTGTGTGTTGGTTGATTGATTGAACTGCTAGTTAGTTAGTGAATATTTTATATATATAAATAAATATATATATAAACAGTTAAATAGTTATATATTAATTCTGTTAAACAGGATATTTCATATTTAACTGGAAGTGATGTTGATTATACTGTGTAACATCTGTGATGCAGGGAAACAGGTTGGAGGAATCCGACTAGATTCCTCAACAATTATTTTATTGTTTTCATATATTGTTATATGATGTGATATAAAATCTGTAGGCGATTATATGTGCTTGGACGATATTGAACATCGTGATTTGGTATGATTGAATACCATAACATATCGAAATGTTGATAAGGGGATTTTCAAAGTGATATTGAGAATAGAATATTTATAAAGTGGAATATTTATAAATAAGAAATGTTTATAAATAATAATATTTATAAATAGGAGATACATAGAAAAAGAAAATAATTTCAAAACATTTTCTTTTGAGTAGAAAGGCCTGTGTGGCGGGTTTGGGGATTTTCCCAATGCTCCTGTACAAAGGAGGTTATGGCGAATTTTTCAGAGAATTTAAGGAGTTAGAATATTTCAAGAATAAATTTGAAAAGGAAATATTTGTAAACCATTTACAAATAGAATTGAAAAAGGAAACATTATAAAAAGGAAATCATTTTTAAAGTGTAGAACCGTTATTTAAAAGTAAATCTTTTCAAATGAATAAAACGTTGTTAAAAAGGAAATCTTTATAAAGTGAATAAAGTAAATCGAATATGGTATTCGAAAGGAGTTAAATCGAATATGGTATTCGAAAGGAGTTAAATCGAATATGGTATTCGAAAGGAGTTAAATCGAATATGGTATTTGAAGGGAGTAAATTGAATATGGTATTCGAAGGTTAGTAAAACGAATATGCTAATCGAAAGGGGTTAGTGAGTCGAGTTAGTTGAATAGAGTTAACTAGTTCAGTAGAGTTAACTAGTTCAGTAGAGTTAACCAGTACAATAGAGTTAACCAGTGAGTTAAGTAAGTCAAGTTAACCAGTGAGTTAAGTAAGTCAAGTTAACCAGTGAGTTAAGTAAGTCAAGTTAACCAGTTGAGTTAAGTAAGTCGAGTTAATCAAGTCGAGTTGATCGAGTTAGAGTTGCTCAGTAGAGTTAATCGATTAGAGTTAAAACGAACTAGAGTTATCAAATATAGTTATTTGAGATAGAGTTAGCCAAACAGAGTTATTCAGGATAAGTTGCCATCTCGTACGACTGCTAGCGTAATTCGCAGGGCTGTAAATAGCCTACGGCGGTCGGATGTTTCCTGAGGGAGTCAGGCGTAACCATTGTGATCGCTGCGATCTAGAGTCAAGCGAATGAAGTTAAATCGAATATTAGTTATTCGATAGGAGTTAAGTTCTTGAGTTAGATTATCGAGATAAGTGAGTCGAGTTAAGTTCGTCGAGTTAAATTAATCGATGTTAGTTTCATCGAAAGGAGTTAATCGATGTTAGTTTCATCGAAAGGAGTTAATCGATGTTAGATTCATCGAAAGGAGTATCGATGTTAGTTTCATCGAAAGGAGTATCGATGTTAGTTTCATCGAAGGGAGTTATCGATTGTAGTTTAATCGAAAGGAGTTATCAATTAGTTAAATCGAAGGAGTTAATCGAATATAGTTTATTCGATGGAGTTAATCGATTAGAGTTAAATCAAAGGAGTTAATCGAATATAGTTTATTCGAATAGATTAAAGGAGTTAATCGAATATAGTTTATTCGAATAGAGTAAAGGAGTTAATCGAATATAGTTTATTCGAATAGAGTTAGAGGAGTTATCGAATATAGTTTATTCGACAGGAGTTAAGTGAATAGTTAGGTTAAACTAAGTGAATTAGTTAAGTGAATTGGTTAAGTTAACCAAAGTGAATTAGCCGAGTTAATCAAAATGATTAGTTCAGTTAATCGAGATAAGTAAATCAAGTTAGGTTAATCGAGTTGAATCAGTCAGTCGAGTTAATAAATTGAGTTAGTCAAACCAAGTAAAACTAGTTAGAGTTGATCGGTTAGAATTAAACAGTTAGAGTTAATCAATCAGAGTTAATCAAATAGAGTTAAGTAAAATTAGAAATGACTAGAGATTAGTAAATTGAATGGTTTTCTAAGTGCCTATCTGATGTTGGTTTCGGCCTTCGGGATTTATACTTAAGGTATTGTTCTCATACTAGTTTACAGTCAGGGACTGATAGTTGGGGAAGAGTAGTGATTTGTAAATAAGCAGATGGAAACGTTTTCCAGTGTTAATAACATATATTTTCTAAACATAGAAAATAAGTCAATGTGAATATATATATAGATATACGTTGATGATTGATTGATATAATTTCCATCTGGAAATAATATCGTTGTTTGTACACTTGTTTTTCTTTGATAGTTAACCCACAGACTATCAAAGTTTTGACCATTTTAATGTTGTTAATATGGAGAGACCGGTTGGATTATTATCCAAAGAACCACTCTGTATTGGCATAAGCGTTGTGAATCACATATGCCAAAGATAATTGAAGATGGAGTAAAGTGCAAGGGCTGTTGTATAAGTCTTAGATAATAGTGACTAAGATGGATATACTGAATAGTGCCTTCGGTTTGTCCAATCCCAGGACAACGTGTATGGACGAAGGTCTGACAGAGTATATCCAATGGATCGTGTAAGTAGATCTGTTCAAACGTATTCACGTTTGGTGGCGGAGGAATTCGTTTCTCTTAGCTCTATACCCGTGTTATTTTTGGATAAGTCAATTTGTGATTTGGCGGGTATGACGATGTGACATTCTAAGTGAATGAGGATGGCTTGTATGAATGAATGTCTGACAGAGTATTTCCAGAAAGGTCACGTACATTGATTTCTTCAACTTTACCAAGAGTGGAAGCGAAGAAGGAAACTTCTTTAGCTAACACGTAACGTACTGTTGTAAACGTCAATTAGTGATTTTCGATGGATCTGACAATGTGATATTCGAAGTGAATCTGATGTGATGATAAAGCGTAGCTTCTAGCCTCATCAACTGGTAAATGACAGAAATCGAGCAGGCAGCATGGCTAAGTCGGTCGCACCGAAGTAGGGTGTATGATCACCTATCTAGAGAATATTCATTTGTTTCTTAAATCTATCAATGCTGTCCCATATATATATGGGAACGGTTGCTGATCCCAACCGTTGGTGACGTACATTCGATACACTCAAGCGAAATGAGTGGTCGATCATGTGTGGCTGAGTTGCAAGATGTTCTTGTTGAACTCCAGTGTATCGTTCCTAGAGTACACTGATCGGAAGGTGGTTCCATACCTTGTCATAGTTGGAAATCCAATTACCCAATACGTGCTTGCGGTTTTGATTGTATACTATATATGTAGAACGTGAGATGAAAGCGTTTCTGCTAGATTGATATCTATTTGTATTTAGACATTATTATAATATCATAATGATATTGCTTTACAAAGTTGGTTGGATTTTCATAAGGGAAAAACCCGTTCCGTATTCACGGCGTGGTCTTATGAGATATCATATACCTGTTAAACTGTGTTAAACTATTTTACTCACACCAGTCCCATGACTGACCCGGAGTTTACTTTGTTGTTTTCCCTAAACTCTTGGGTGCCTAAATTTGTATGGGCAGTCAAGTAGTCGGGATTTTACAGATATACTTGGAGAGCTTGGAGCAGGAGGCTTCAAGATCATATAGCTATAGTTATTTCCGCTAAGTGTTGTACTCTGATAAGTGCTATTGTATACATAACTGTTATATTTCAAAGTTATGTTATCTATTATATGTTATTCGTTCCGCTGTGAGGTTCGTGTTACTCTGATGTTGTGTTCTTCTTCTTCTTCTATTCTAAGTTTCTATCTTATCTATTCTCACCCTCTAATTTCTTTCATTAATTACCAGGATTTTTTAATGTTTTGGTTGTCGACATCGAGCTTATGTCGATAACCAAAGTCGCCGAAAATCCGGGTCGTTACACATAATCCTGGGTCGATTCTTCCTCTTTCTTTCCCTTTCCTTCGTTCTCTTTCTCCCACTCTTTCTTTTTCTCCTTTTCTTCTCTCTCTCTACTATCGTCCCTATCTCTCTTCGCATTCTCTGCCCTCTTCTCTTTCTCCCTCTTGTTGTTTTCATCTTTATCATCATTCCCCCTCCCAACGCGCAGCAACGCGGATTCGCCTGGCCCGATGTCCAATGGGAGGGAGGCGAAAAGATCACCATAAAACTCTTCGTTGATGTCCTCTGAGAAGAGAAGAAAAGCCATAAGTAAGATGGGCAACCTCCAATTTATACATGAGAAACATGATATTGTGACGTGCAATAAACCTCATACCAAGGATGAAGTCATACCTAGATACCTTTTTTATTGGTCGGGAAAGACATTTCCTCAGACTAGTTGGCAAAAAATCAATTCGGATCTAAGCTCTGTGGTGAGAGGATAATGTTAGGCATCTGTAGTTTTTCTAAGCCAGGAGGGGGGATGCGCCATGCTCCTCCTGCAAACCATAGGCCATAGGGGAGTCCCTCTCGACTTCAGAATCTCTCAAGCGAGTCTCGGTAAAGTCCTCCATGTTTGGTTTTCCTTACACCGTTTTTGGGAATTTCTTGGTAGGAAACTTCTCTCTTTGTCGACGCTCGAACTTTCTACGCTCGGCTTCTCGGAGTTCAGCCTCTCGAACTCGCCATTTCAAAGCAGGCTTCTTTGGACCCAACTTCTTTTTCTTCCCGAGCGAGGAATGAACAAAAGATTCCCCGATTGGGCGAGTCATTTGTGTATTCCCTGACTTCTTCTTGACCAGGGGCACCGCATCCTAGGCCAGTGCTCTTGATTCTGGTCCCTCTTTCAACGAATCGATCATCTTACTTTGGTCGAGGAGAGCATATTATTGCAAATTCTCGTTGATCAAGCAATTCCAAAACCACTGCTGCTTCAGGTCCAACTCGATCAGTCGCCTGTAACATTCCTCAAACACCTTCTCCTCGGGTCTTGGAGGGTCGTCCCCTACAAAAAGAAAGAAGTATAGCGATCAGCATGAGAAACCTTAATATGAAGACTATCAAATGGAGGAGATACTCACTACATTGAAGCCAGTATCGAGCGCACCCCAGCTGTTCCTTAATCCAAAACCACTCCCGCCTTGAGTCACCCACCTTGCTTGGAATTTCTTCGATAATCTTCCATCCACGGATAGTCTCAAAATAAAGAAGATAAGGAGACTACTTCTCGTTGTGTTTGAAATGAAAAAAAAAGGCTAAGTCATCAAAGGTTGGAGGGTAACCCAAGTATCTCATAAATAGACAATAAATCGACAAAGGTCGTAAGCAATCAGATGAAACTGCATCGGAACTAAATTCATCCGATGCAAGAAGTTGAGGATAAATGAAGGAAAAGGGGGAATGGCTCCCACATTGCACACTGGAAGAGAAATGCCATATAACCATTCAGGGGATTATGAGGCCAATCAGTTTTCTCAAGGACAAGAGCATCGTCAAATGATATGTTATGTTTTGCCATCAAGTGTTGTAACCGTTTAAGAGTGATCGTCGACTGTTCTGCATCTGGAGGGTTCTCTAAAATTTCCACGCCGAAAGCATGTCAGGTGTTATAGGAACGGGTGTCGCTTCATTAAGCTCGACCGTTGTTAGGGGAGCAGGCAATGGACTTGTCAACCGACTTCGAGGGTCGCTACCAAGAGAAGATCTCAACCGATCAGATGACTCAAAAGTGCTATCTACCCTGATGGAAAAAGATAATCCTTCGCCCGATTCTCGCTTATGGGTGTCTCGTGCTTTAACCATTGGTATACGATGGGATTATTGAGCTGAACTCAAGAATAAAAAAGAGAGAAGTTAGTTCCCTAATGTAGTGTAATTTTCAATAGCAAACGAACCACATATACTGCTGTCCAGGCTCTATAAAGACTGACATCTTTTTATCACCCTAGGAATGTCAGATTTACATTCCTAGGGTTCAAAGACACCCTAATACACGAAGTGCTCTGAATGGGAAGGAAATCCCTTTACATCCATGATATGATCAAATTAGTAAATCTAACATCATCAGACCCTACTCAGATGATACCGGTGTCACCATAGGCCATCGCGTCGCCGCCGACTCCAACGATCTGACGTTGGAGTGACCATTCATGGTCAAATCAACCTCAGATCGTAGTAAAAAAAGAGAGGAAGGAGAAAATCTTGTACAAGATGGAAATTTCGGTATTTTAATAAAGATAAGAAATTAATTTCTACCTGACTTAATAAATCTGGGGGAAAATGGTGATAGTCTTCTTCTTCCTATGGAGTAGAAAACCGGTCCTTACAATATTAAAAGCAAAAGGAAAAAGATGAAGGGAGCTTTCCTTTTATAACAAGAAGGGGTGACTGTTCACATTTGACTAATGTGACTAGACTCGCCTGACGTGTAAGAAAGTTGATGAGCCAAGAACCAGTCAAAGAGACAAAATACAGTAATGCATCATTATTATCTTAAAATCATTTGAGTTCCCCAAGTAGCCAAAGAGATTCCTTGTGATTTACGAAGATCATTAAATGAGTGGATTAGCCGATATGAGAAGACTTGTTCAGGATGTGTGATCACAATGTATGCCCCATTTCCCAACGAGCCATATTTGGGGGGCAAAGTGTTGATGGGCCTTCCGGACAACCCATCAAGGCATAATGATGCAGAAGATTCATACCCGAAGTGCTCGAATTGGGCCAGCCGACGAGGCCCGAAGTCTAGGCCCTTTTTCCTCGTCGGGCGCGTCCCAGGAGAATTCCGATATGACCAAACATGATCAGCCATTTTGCATTCAATTGTGATCCAAGAAACTTGCCTAAAGAATAGATCGTCCCTAATCTTTCCTCTTTTTTAAATTGTCTGAATTGGATGGATCAGACGCCACCTCATGCCAGTGATTTCAGGAGTGTCGGTTTCTTAGGAGAAAATGGCTTATTCAAACCTAGCTATTCTTTTGGATCCTACGACATGTGTACAAGCCGACTCAAGTACTGTGTCATCTATAAATACCTCATCTAAATTCAGTAAAAGGGGACTTTTGGATGGTGAAAAAACCCTAACTTTTAAGTATTCGTTGTTGATCTCTTATTGTACGACTATTGTAACTATTGTGCTTGATAGTTGATTGATTAATAAGAGATTATAAAGTGGATGTAGGTTCCTTAACGCCGAACCACTATAAATTGGTGTGTGTTTCCCTTTGCATTATTTCATTTTTCTATAATTATTGATCTTAACTTGTTCTCTACACAAATCTCTCTTTGGGTGTTACGCCATTTTTGTTGTCAACACAAGCCACATTAATGCACACAACATAAGTGTAAATCAAATATTCCCATTTGTAAAAATATTTCAAATTTGTTCACACTTTGCAGACCCAAAATCTACACAAGTATCATCCATTTTACTTTTTTATTTAACAAAATTAAATTTTCATACTTGAGGGTCTATATTCATTTAAGTCTATAACACACCTAAAAATTTACTCAAGTATAATGCAGTATCCACTGGTGTGTGTATATGTATCATCATACTAAAGTTATATGTGTGTACTTATCAGTGTTCCTCAAGCTAACACTTGTAACCTTTCAATTGCTTGATCGTAATTTATCACTAGTTCAACACACAATTTCCACACAAGAATTATTCACCATACACAAGCACAGTATGAAATCATTTACGTCAAGTATTTAAACCATATAATAGATTAATACTCACATATTCCACCCTCCCAACATTCTCTAATGTAATCTAGTGGGTCTATGTCTTTCAAAAATTTATCTATAGACTCATCCAATTTTTTTTTCATTTCTAACAAGGTTATATATTATACTTGACTTAATGGTGCACACTGTCTAGAACCCCTAAATTGCTTCCAAGCACTCAGGTTTCTGGACTTAAACAAGCCGTGTACAAGCTTGCATTGTAACCCATGCCAAGCTGCTCAAAATAATCTTCTTCAACTGATCAGTCCTTAGTTTAACACTATGTATTTCTTTTGCCCTTTTTCCTATTTGACCCATTCACCACCCCTGAGTATCCATTTCCCTCAGAAATGCATCATATATATCCAGCAATATCAGCCACACACTTATATCAGTCATGGCAACTATTACTTATGTGAACACCCAACATTTTTTGTAACACCCCATGTTCGTTAATGTCGCTCATTAAGAGAATGCATTAAGTTTCGGGAAGTATTATATGTAAAAAGAAACAGACACATTACAATACAAATATAAAATAGCAGCGAAATTAAAAACTTCAATAATCATAAAGCATCGTAGTTCAAAACATCATATGTCTGAAATACATAAAAACCAGTACATCATTAAAATTTATGTCTTGTACTTAAAAAATAAGAGTACAACAATAAAAGAAGCATAATCCCCCAAAAGAAACATAGCCATAGTAGCAAGGATAAGAACTTAAGCAATACATCTAAGCAGCTCCAAGAAAGACTAAGCAAAATCCAGATCAAGCTCGAGTATTTCCACCCTGAGAACCCGGGGGGAACGGAAGAGAAAGAAGAGGAACCAAAATGGGTCAGACATAAAGTCTGGCGAGTCCAGTTACTTTTAGTATATAAATAAGTAAAAGTTTCATGGTAGGCATATAAAGTGGATAAGAAAGAGATAACAACATATAAGGCAGGTATGAAAAGGTAAACATGATAGAGTATGTTGTGCTCCTCCAATGATTTCTCTACACTAATACTAGTATAATCAGAATGAGATGGTCCCAACAAATATCAGATGGTAGATTTAGGTATATGTATGGATGTACCCTAATAACTACCCCAATCGATCGGCTCCCTACTCCGTAGATACCTTGTGCTGGCCCCACAGTAGGGTGTATCACTCCCTAAAGTGGCAACCCTTCATTGTCAAGATGTGCACAACCATATCTACAGGTGTCACGGTCGTCTTATTCCCCTCTGCCTAAACCATGAACGAACATGGCCTCGGCCAGTTTGCGCCGCCCACATCGTCCTCTACATTTGGATCTCTTACAATCAACCCTGTAAGCATGCCCCGACTCCAACCTAGGATGGAGTACTTGTTTGATACCGTTATATGGGCTAATGACCGAAAAGGGTCCCATATATAAGATGATGCAAGCTCTCCTCTTTGTCTTGCATCCCCACAAGGATTTCCACATGTTATGCTTACCTAAAGGTGTCTTTAATTACATAACCCTAACATTTCCACAGGTTATGCTTACCTAACCATGTCTTTAATTACATAAGCCCAACCGGTTAAGTTTTGCGAGCCTATATATAAATATTACCCACCAACCCTAGATTAACTTAACCCACCCACTGTTTCAAACAAGTTAATAACCTCTATTAAATTTAACATGTTCATACAATCCCTATGGATTCAACTTGGTTCAGTATATAGCCATTTTAATTTATGGTTATTAATGTACTAGACCTCCCACATTAAGCCTACAACTTGTGGATGCTGGATATGCCGGGCGGTTCCGGGCAGACTCTTTCCACATGTTGCGCCTAACCTCGTGTCTTAGCACGTCTTGTGTTTGTGCATTTAGACATCTCAAATTAGATTCACCACCTGTGATCGCTGGATATGCCGGTCGGTTCCAGGCAGACATCCACCACAAGTGTAATTTAACCTCATGTCTAATCGCCGTTTACCATTTCAAATTATTGTAATTCTAGGCATTTCCATTATTAACAAATTTACCTATGTCGCTATAGGTTTTAATGCCCTTTTCCCAACTTCTGTTCAAATTGAACCATATGCCCCAAAATAGTGTCTTTAGTCACAATACGATTATTGCCCCAAATTCATATTCACATATTTCATTCAAGTTATGCCTAAACTTTCAATTACAAGTTATACCCAATATTCATCGTTTTCTCCTTGTTCCCTATTTACTGCATTCACATATTTCAGCAGTGTAACACCCCACCTCCGCTAGGGTCACTCACAAAGGGAATGCACTAGTTTTGGAGAGGTATTATCGAGATAACATCACAGAATTATCACAAGACAGAACATAAATAAATAATTAAGTAAACAGCGGAAGAATTTATGAGCAAAACAGAACTTCATTTCATTCCAAAATAAACCGTGTCTTTTACAAACATTTCAAATAACTTCATTACAACTGTCTTGTAACAATAGCCAAAGAAGCAATAACTTAAAAACAGAAAAACAGCTTATTCCCCAAGTGCAGTAAAATGAAGCAGCCATAGCAAATCGTACATGCTGAGCCAAAGCAAGTGATATCCAAGCTAAGAGCTAGTGTTTCCTCCCTGAGAACCTGGGGGGGAAACGAAAGAAAAAGAGGCGAAAGGAAAAGGGTCAGTCATAAAGACTGAGTAAGTCCTAGTGACTTTCAGTGTAAAAACAGTTAAAATAACCTGTCATGTATGAGCTGGAACTAAACTTAAGAATGGTGTCAAGGTGAACAAGATAGACTAAGGTGATCAGGATAAGTCAAGACAAGTCAAGTAAAGCATCACATGTTCGAGATTCGTTGCATCGACTATACTAGTATACTGAGTCCATGTCACAAGTTAATCACGAAATAAATCCCACAGCCCAATATCATGAAATGACCCTGAAACGGGGTCTGACCCAAGTACGGGGTCCTACGGAGCGATTATCTAGTCGATCGGCTCCCTACATGTTCTAGCTCGTCAAGTGTCCGTGTCATACGGCTAATCACGAATGTAGTCACCTGTGCTGGGTCCACCTTTGGGTGTATCAGTCCTAGGGTGTCAACCCCTGACACGATTCAAGATGCACAGATAAATCTACGGATACCTAGTGCCTGTCCCGAAATACGTGCACGACCGTAGTCCACCGAACCTACACTGGCATACCCCACTGCCGTCGTTCACCTCTTACAATCAGCCCAGTAATCGTGCCCCACCCGGCCTAGCCCCAGGGTACCTTGATACATCTAGAGGGTTACTGCTGAAAGGGGTCGTGCCTAGGGTTTCGCCTAACAGATTAGGTCATGTAATTCGTGACCTAACCCGCCTAACCGATTAAGTCATGTAATTCGTGACTTAATCCTTTTCCAGTCTAGTCATGTCAAGATGGTTAAGTATGTCATTTAAACTCGTGACTTAACCCGCTTACATGTCATGTCAAGTTGGTTAAGTGTTGTCGTTTCAAGTCCATGACTTAGCCCTACAAATCGTGTTGAAGTTGGTTAAGTTGTCTTTTCATGTTCATGACTTAACCCTAATTGGCATTAATTGATTCGTTAATGCACCGAACCACTCATATTGGATCTTATTGTTTGTAGCCACTGGATTTGCCGGGCGGTTCCGAGCAGGTTTACGCTACGAACTCAACCCAACCTCGGGTTTCAAGCGCGATGTGGCCCACTACCCACATTGGATCCTATTGTTTGTAGCAACTAGATTTGCCGGGCGGTTCCGGGCAGATTTACACTACAAACTCAACCCAACCTCGAGTTGGCCACTTTCTTGTTTTCTAAATTCATGCCCATGTTCTTATCAAATTCGTGCTATATTCATAGCATGTTCATATGTCAATTTCGTGCCCAACTAAGGCATGTTTCAAGTGAAGTTATGGCATGTTCAAGTCAAGTTTTCGTGCCATATTTCATGTTCTACTTATGCCAAATTTCATGGTTTATGATTATAACCAATTCAAGTTTTGCCTATTCTACCCAATCGTATCCCCAACGCATATAAACGTACTTCGTTCGCAAGCATAATCAATTCAAGAGATAAAGGGGAATAACACCAAACATGTGACAGGCATACGTGACAATTCCAACATCACTTGCATAATCAACAGGTTATAACATATCACATGGTTTCAATACTAGCATGATGATAACTTGGCATAGTAATGTTTCCAACTTAGTTTAACATGATGATTTCAACTTTACATCATAGGCATAATAATCATTGCGGGCATAATAATGATTTTATTACAAACATGAAACATTAAAGGCATGGTAATTCTAATAGGCATAGTGGATTCCAATTTAGTATTTTTAACATAATGATTCTCATCTAGCATTATAAACATAATGATTCCAACTTTTCATCATAACCTAGCGATTCCCAATTTAACATGATAGGTATATTAACACCACAGGCATAGTTTCATTAACATCATCGACATGGTTTAATTAGCATCATAGGCATGGTTTAATCAACATAAGGATTTCAATGAACATAATGATTCCATGGACATGTATTAGTTCAACTTGCAATATAATTATGCCCAAGTGATTCATAACAACATCAAAATCATGATAAGTTTAACTTGCAACATTAACATAGCAATATCCCCAAATTATGATTCAAAGTTAAACGATATAAACATGGATTAACACTAGTTCCTAAATCCGGTTTCAATTCATAGCATGTCCATGTTATTTTAGCGTTTTTGCCTAAAAAGTGACATAGAACTTACAATATGAAGCAAGCAATCCAAATCAAAACTTTAAATCAAATAGCCCCAAATCCGTTTTCTGAAGCATCGTAGTTGTTGTAGCTTCTAGTTGTAGCCTTCAAGAATCATCCTTCGTCTTCTTTAACTTTATGTTCTTTGTATTTTTAATTTAGAGTTCTAGGTTTAATGGCGGCTGCATGAGTGCTAAAATGAAATAGTATGATTTAGGCTAGGTCTTAGGGTCTTTTTATAGTTGTAGGCAATTGATTTCAGCCTTTAGATTAACCCTAGAATAGGTCTGAGCCATCCAAAATCGTCACAAGCCCCCAAAACAAGACCCAGGAGCCAAAACAGGTGCACCAGGTCGGGATTCTACAGGGGGGGTTGACCCAGGGGTCGACACCCATGTCGACCCCCTGGGGAGGGGTCGACCCAGGGGTCGACACCCATGTCGACCCCCTGGAGGGGGGGTCGACACCCATGTCGACCCCCTGGAGGGGGGGTCGACACCCTGTGTGTCTGGCGGGAATTTTCCCGCCTTCTCTTTCTGGGCTGAATTTCAAATCTGTTTTCAGTTTTGAATTTTCGTGAAACTTTGCGAGGCCATATCTCGATCATACAGACTCCGATTTATGAAATTTCGGACTCTATTTCGCGTATTTTTCCGAGACGAACGCAATGGCACAACCCGTTTTCCCTGATTCAGATTTTATCATTTAATTCTGCCATGTTTTAAGTTATAACGTGTTGTTTAAAATACGGGTTGTTACATTCTCCCCTCCTTAAAGGATTTCGTCCCCGAAATCTTCAAGTTAGGAAGAACGCATCCTACCATCCATCATCCATTTACTCAAAGCATCATCCACAGGCAGCCATTGTCCTTAAAAGATTTCTAATGTTGTATGAATATATGCAGAAAGTGTGTGTATATGTTCCTTATCTAATGATCAGGCCTGATTGATCCTTTCAAATGCAAAACATGTTTAGTGAAATGAATCCAATATGTATGCAAAAATTTCCTATTATAATTCATAATTTCTACATGAGTGCACAAACATTCAATCATATGCAACAACCAAATGATAGCACAACCAATTTTCCAAAAATAAACACTCATGCATATGCAACATGAAAATGTGACTGAGCCGATCTAGTGCCTAATGTGTATTCATGCATCCACGAGCAACCACTTGCGACCACTTGCAACCATTTTGCAATCATAACATGTTTCAATTACATGTTTACATCCAAAAAGATTCTACCTATGGTTCTCAAGATAGGATCGAGGAGATAACAAGATAAAACAAAGCATCTAGAAAAAGAAGTTAAAGATGTACCCCCGGAAGGTCCGGTCTGCTTCTTAGGGCAGTCCTTGCTGATGTGTCCAGTCTCCCCACAATGAATACATTCACCTTGCTTTCTCTTCCTCTTTCTACAATCCTTGGCTATGTGCCCTTCCGTACCACAGAAATTGCATTTCCTTTTATCACGTGAGTTGTCGTTCTTGCCTCCTTTCTCAGAGTCTACCTTCTTATTCTGAGAATCGTTGGGCTTGACCTCTTTCTTGCCCTTCTTATCTTCTTCATACAGTAGGGCCATATCTACCAAGCTTTCAAAGATCGCCCCCATGGGCACATGAGTCATGGCCAAACCATGTAGTGGCTCGTTCAAGCCTCATGCAAAACGTAGCGCCTTTTTCTGAGGAGTGTTGACTAACTCCAATCCGAAGCGAGCAAGATGATTGAAACGGTTCACGTATTCTTTAACTGTCATATTTCCTTGTTTAAGGGCCAGAAACCGTTCCATTTGGAGACTCTCCTCTGCCGATGACAAGAACTTAAGCCCAAATCTCCCTCTAAAGTCCGCCCAAGTCTCAATGGGCCTAGTAGCGTTGGTGACTTCCCACCAATAAGAAGCTTCCTCTTTCATGAGCCACGCCGCCAAGTGTACTTTCCTATTGTCCTCTACCTCAAAGATAACAAACAAGTCTTCGGTTTCCTTCAACCAATTCCGTGCCTCAACAAAAGTCTCAGTCCCTAGGAAATCCTTTCCGCCCATGGCCTTAAAGTCCTTGCATATCTTTGAAAAAGCGGTTTCTCGCGGAAGTTGAGGAGGATGAGGAGGAGGATTGGCTGGGCCTGCCACATTAACCCGAGCCTCGAGGAAACGACGGAACCAAGTGGGTATATTGACCCCCTCGGGAAGATTAAGGTCGTCGACCATGATAAGCTGAAAACGAAAAAGGAAAAGATTCAAACGAGGAAACAAAGATAGTGCTAATGGCTTTGGGGAATATGCCTTTTAACCAAAACAAAATTTTCTTGAAAATTTGCTTCTTTGTAAATGGTTTTGGAAAAAAATTCAAAAGGTTTTCAAAACTTTTGCCCAGTCTTGGTAACCTTCTGCTCTGATATCAAGTGGAACACCCCACCTCCGCTAGGGTCACTCACAAAGGGAATGCACTAGTTTTGGAGAGGTATTATCGAGATAACATCATAAGACAGAAAATAGATAAATAATTAAGTAAATAGTGGAAGAATTTATGAGCAAAACAGAACTTCATTTCATTCCAAAATAAACCATGTCTTTTACAAACATTTCAAATAACTTCATTACAACTGTCTTGTAATAATAGCCAAAGAAGCAATAACTTAAAAACAGAAAAAACGGCTTATTCCCCAAGTGCAGTAAAATGAAGCAGCCATAGCAAACCGTACATGCTGAGCCAAAGCAAGTGATATCCAAGCTAAGAGCTAGTGTTTCCTCCCTGAGAACCTGGGGGGGGGAACGAAAGAAAAAGAGGCGAAAGGAAAAGGATCAGTCATAAAGACTGAGTAAGTCCTAGTGACTTTCAGTGTAAAAACAGTTAAAACAACCTGTCATGTATGAACTGGAACTAAACTTAAGAATGGTGTCAAGGTGAACAAGATAGACTAAGGTGATCAGGATAAGTCAAGACAAGTCAAGTAAAGCATCACATGTTCGAGATTCGTTGCATCGACTGTACTAGTATACTGAGTCCATGTCACAAGTTAATCACGAAATAAATCCCATGGCCCAATATCATGAAATGACCCTGAAACGGGGTCTGACCCAAGTACGGGGTCCTACGGAGCGATTATCTAGTCGATCGGCTCCCTACATGTTTTAGCTCGTCAAGTGTCCGTGTCATATGGCTAATCACGAATGTAGTCACCTGTGCTTGGTCCACCTTCGGGTGTATCAGTCCTAGGGTATCAACCCCTGACACGATTCAAGATGCACAGATAAATCTACGGATACTCAGTGCCTGTCCCGGAATACGTGCACGACCGTAGTCCACCGAACCTACACTGGCATACCCCACTGCCGTCGTTCACCTCTTACAATCAGCCTAGTAATCGTGCCCCACCCGGCCTAGCCCCAGCGTACCTTGATACATCTAGAGGGTTACTGCTGAAAGGGGTCGTGTCTAGGGTTTCGCCTAACAGATTAGGTCATGTAATTCGTGACCTAACTCGCCTAACCGATTAAGTCATGTAATTTGTGACTTAATCCTTTTCCAGTCTAGTCATGTCAAGATGGTTATGTATGTCATTTAAATTCGTGACTTAACCCGCTTACGTGTCATGTCAAGTTGGCTAAGTGTTGTCGTTTCAAGTCCATGACTTAGCCCTACAAATCGTGTTCAAGTTGGTTAAGTTGTCTTTTCATGTTCATGACTTAACCCTAATTGGCATTAATTGATTCGTTAATGCACCGAACCACTCACATTGGATCTTATTGTTTGTAGCCACTGGATTTGCCGGGCGGTTCCGGGCAGGTTTACGCTACGAACTCAACCCAACCTCGGGTTTCAAGCACGATGTGACCAACTACCCACATTGGATCCTATTGTTTGTAGCAACTGGATTTGCCGGGCGGTTCCGGGCAGATTTACACTACAAACTCAACCCAACCTCGAGTTGGCCACTTTCTTGTTTTCTAAAGTCATGCCCATGTTCTTATCAAATTCGTGCTATATTCATAGCATGTTCATATGTCAATTTCTTGCCCAACTAAGGCATGTTTCAAGTCAAGTTATGGCATGTTCAAGTCAAGTTTTCGTGCCATATTTCATGTTCTACTTATGCCAAATTTCATGGTTTATGATTATAACCAATTCAAGTTTTGCCTATTCTACCCAATCGTATCCCCAACGCATATAAACGTACTTCGTTCGCAAGCATAATAAATTCAAGAGATAAAGGGGAATAACACCAAACATGTGATAGGCATACGTGACAATTCCAACATCACTTGCATAATAAACAGGTTATAACATATCACATGGTTTCAATACTAGCATGATGATAACTTGGCATAGTAATGTTTCCAACTTAGTTTAACATGATGATTTCAACTTTACATCATAGGCATAATAATCATTGCGGGCATAATAATGATTTTATTACAAACATGAAACATTAAAGGCATGGTAATTCTAATAGGCATAGTGGATTCCAATTTAGTATTTTTAACATAATGATTCTCATCTAGCATTATAAACATAATGATTCCAACTTTTCATCATAACCTAGCGATTCCCAATTTAACATGATAGGTATATTAACACCACAGGCATAGTTTCATTAACATCATCGACATGGTTTAATTAGCATCATAAGCATGGTTTAATCAACATGAGGATTTCAATGAACATAATGATTCCATGGACATGTATTAGTTCAACTTGCAATATAATTAAGCCCAAGTGATTCATAACAACATCAACATCATGATAAGTTTAACTTGCAACATTAACATAGCAATATCCCCAAATTATGATTCAAAGTTAAACAATATAAACATGGATTAACACTAGTTCCTAAATCCGGTTTCAATTCATAGCATGTCCATGTTATTTTAGCGTTTTTGCCTAAAAAGTGACATAGAACTTACAATATGAAGCAAGCAATCCAAATCAAAACTTTAAATCAAATAGCCCCAAATCCGTTGTCTAAAGCGTCGTAGTTGTTGTAGCTTCTAGTTGTAGCCTTCAAGAATCATCCTTCGTCTTCTTTAACTTTATGTTCTTGGTATTTTTAATTTAGAGTTCTAGGTTTAATGGCGGCTGCATGAGTGCTAAAATGAAATAGTATGATTTAGGCTAGGTCTTAGGGTCTTTTTATAGTTGTAGGAAATTGATTTCAGCCTTTAGATTAACCCTAGAATAGGTCTGAGCCATCCAAAATCGTCACAAGCCCCCAAAACAAGACCCAGGAGCCAAAACAAGTGCACCAGGTCGGGGTTCTACAAGGGGGGTCGACCCAGGGGTCGACACCCATGTCGACCCCTGGGGAGGGGTCGACCCAGGGGTCGACACCCATGTCGACCCCCTGGAGGGGGGGTCGACCCAGGGGTCGACACCCTGTGTGTCTGGCGGGAATTTTCCCGCCTTCTCTTTCTGGGCTGAATTTCAAATCTGTTTTCGGTTTTGAATTTTCGTGAAACTTTGCGAGGACATATCTCGATCATACGGACTCCGATTTACGAAATTTCGGACTCTATTTCGCGTATTTTTCCGAGACAAACGCAATGGCACAACCCGTTTTCCCTGATTCAGATTTTATCATTTAATTCTGCCATGTTTTAAGTTATAACGTGTTGTTTAAAATACGGGTTGTTACAAGCGGCATGCCTAGGCTCGAAAGTAGCCTGGCTATATAAAAATAAAAGGGAAAGATGAAGGGAAGATGATAGAAATGATCATACTAACAAGGCTGACATATAATGATAGAATTAGGCATAAACATATAGTGGAATAATGACGATATAGGTATATAGGAGCGAATCTAATGAATATGTGATAATAGAATTGATTCTAACATGATAGGGACATCATAAACATGCATGATAAGATCTAAACAATGGTTAAGATATCCAATTAATAACAGATCCAATTTAACCACAAACATGATAGGTATAAGGTGATATAAATAGTGAAACAATGGCAGATCTGACTTGATAAATAGGTAAAGGTTTAGATCTAAGTCATAATAATGTCATAACATCATATATACACAAGTTATAGCAGATCTGATATGATTCATAAGGTTACATGCATAGATCCAAGTTAATGTCATGTCAAGATTAACTTTTAAATTATTTAGATCTAAAATTAACATGGACTCAAAGTGTTTGGATCTAGAAAAATAGAGAAAGGCTGAAGACGTTTGAATCACAGATCTACACTTTAATAACACTGACTTAATTAATTTGATAGCTGAAGAAGAAAAAGGTTTGATTCCATCTGGGCAGCAACAACATCTATTCCTCCATTATTTTCAGTGTGGAATAACAAGAGAAATGAAGCTATATATATAACCAATAGCCAATGAACCAAGACCGAAAATCATTCCATGTACAGAAAAACCAATCTTCCCAAATCTGCGGCAGAGAGGTCGACACTTCCTCGTGGGGTCGACCTAGGGTCAACACCCCCTTAAAGGGTCGACACCCCTAGGCGCGATTTTTTCTGCTCATCGAAATTTGATTTTTTGAATTGATTTCTAGATAGGTTTGAACTGTTATGTATATATAATTATCTTGCGCATATATAAACTTCAAACCTTAATAACTTCTTCATATTGAGTCCGTTTTACGCAAACTCGGAGTCTATCCTAAGAAGAATTCCGAGACGAACACAATGGCGTAGTCCATTTTGCTTATTTCTGGATAATTAATTAAGTATTCTTTAATTTATCATCTTTAGTGTTGTTAAAATTACGGGGTGCTACATTCTCCTGTAATTAAAGGATTTCGTCCCCGAAGTCTCTAAGTCCATAAGAATGTATATCCTAACATCCAGACCCATCAACTCATCCACTAATCACAGGCATCCATTGTCCTTAAAAATTTCTAATGCTTTTATGGACATATGCAAAGGTGTTCGTATATGTCGTTACACTAATGAAAAAGATTAGAGGGTCCACTGATTCAGCCGACCCTCTTAATGCAATGTATGTTAGTGCCATGAATCCAATATGTATGCAAACAATCCTACTATATCATGTAAGTTATATATGTGTGCACAATCATCCATCCAAATGCAACATCTATGTAATGATACATCCATTTTCATACATTAAAAGAAGAAAAATGCACACACATCCATATGCGGTATGAGAGTGATTGAGCCGATCTAGTGCCTAATGTGTGTGTATATGCATCCACGAGCATCCACTAGCAAACACTTACATCCACTTGCATCCATCAAACATAACATGTCTCAAACACATGTTTTCATCCATGGGATTCCTACTTAAAGGTCGAAGATTCGATCGATAGGATATTACTTAAATGATAGATACAAGCATGAATAAAACCTTAGGAAAAGGAGTTAAGAACATACCCTCGAAAAGAAAAGGGTATGAAGCACGAATCTTGTCTTCAGCCACCCAAGTTGCATCATCTTGGTTATATCCCCATTGGACTTTTACCAACTTGACCTCTCGGTTGCGTAGCTTCTTAACTTCTGATCCAAGAATACGAGTAGGAACTCGTCTGACTATCGCCTCCCATTCCACTTCTACTTCCTCCAATATACTCGGCTCAACTACTTTTGCGGTATCATGAAAGCACTTCTGCAAATGGGAAATGTGGAAGAAATCATGAAAGCCGAATAATCTCCCTAGAAGCTTTACTCTATAGGCCATTTAGCCAATCCTTTTTGTTATGGGAAATGGCCCTACAAATCTTGATGCCAATTTCCCTACAAATCCAAAGCGAACCACATTCCTTAATAGTGATACCGTTATGGAAACCATGTCTCCCACTTCAAATTCAATGTCATTCCTTCTCTGATCTGCATAGGATTTCTGCCTATGTTGAGCGGTCTTCATTCGCCGTCTAGTAAGATCAATTTTTCGGACGTTTCTCTAACCATATCTGGTCCAACTAGCAGTCTTTCTGTAGATTACCACCAACAAGTTAGTGATCTACAAGGTCGTCTGTATAATGCTTCAAAATGTGTCATGCCAATGCTAGCTTGATAACTGTTGTTGTAGACAAACTGTACTAAAAGAAGATGCTCTTCCCAAGTCCCTCCGCAGTCTAGGATACACAGTCTCAAAAGATCCTCAAGAACTCAGTTCACCCTCTCCGTCTGTCCATCGGTCTAAGGATGATAAGTAGTGCTCCAACATTACTGTGTACCTAATGCTTCTTGCAAGTTCTTCCAAAATTCACTAGTGAAAATGGGGTCACGATCACTTACAATGCTGGAGGGTACCCTATGAAGATGGACTATCTCACGAACATATATTGTTGCCAACCATGATTTCATCCTCTTGTTCTTAACTGGAACGAAATGAGCGCTCTTAGTAAGTCTATCCACTACAACCTAAATACTGGTGTTGCCTTTCTTCGATCTAGGTAAACCATCTATGAAATCCATAGAGACACTCTCCCATTTCCACTACGGAACCTCCAAAGGATGAAGTAAACCACCGGGCTTCTTTTGCTCAGCTTTAACTTACTGGTAAATCAAACACTGAGAAACAAATTCTGCAACATCTTTCTTCATTCCAGTCCAAAAGAAAACCCTCTTCATATCCCTATACATCTTATCGCCAACTGGATAAATAGTCATCTTAGAATGATGGGCTTCTTCGAGGACCGTCTTTAACAAACTCCCAATTCGGGTAACACAAACTGTTCCATCTCGTCGCAACCACCCTCCGCCTACTTAGTGCATCTGCCACCACATT
This sequence comes from Allium sativum, assembly GCA_030737875.1. Classification (NCBI taxonomy): domain Eukaryota; kingdom Viridiplantae; phylum Streptophyta; class Magnoliopsida; order Asparagales; family Amaryllidaceae; genus Allium; species Allium sativum. The sequence continues at coordinate 312,087,721 of CM060922.1, read as the reverse complement.
ACCCTTGCTAGGGGTATAAGCAGTCTCAAAGTCATAAGATGATAGGAACTCCATCCACCTTTGTTGCCCCAAATTAAGATCCTTTTGCAAAAACAAGTAATTAACAGATTTATTATTAGTGTACAACTTGAACTTCGCTACAAGTAAAAAATGACGCCATGTCTTAAGTGCAAATACTATGGCAGATAGCTCTAAGTCATGGGTAGGGTAGTTATTCTCATGAACCCTTAGTTGTCTACCTCCGTAGCATACTACCCTTTCTTCTTGCATCAGAACCGCACCAAGCCCTGTATCGCATGCACCAGTGTATACTGTAAACACTTTATTCCCATCATGCAAGGTCAAGACTGGGGCTGTTGTTAGAGCCCTCTTCAATCGTTGGAAAGCAAGATCACAATCTATATCTCATGAAAACATCAAATTCTTCTTCACCAGCCTGATGAGTGGGGCTGATATCTTTGCGAAGTCCTTAATGAACTTCCTATAATAGCCTGCCAATCCAAGAAAACTTCTCACCTCCGTTGTATTCTTAGAAACTTGCCAATCTTGAACTGCCCCTACTTTTCTGGGATCCACTGCATTCCCATCTTTAGAGACCGCATGCCCTAAAAATCTCACCTCTTTTCTCCAAAAATGGCATTTAGAGAACTTTTCTTTAATTTGGAGTGCACGGAGAGTCTTTAAAACCTCCCTCAAATGTAAGGCATGCTCTTGCTCAATTTTCGAGAAAATCAAGATATCATCAACAAAGGCCACGTCGAATTTACTTATAAACTCCCTAAACGCCCTACTCATAAGATCAACAAAATAGGCGGGTGCATTAGTCAACCCAAAATGCATAACGAGCCATTCAAAGAAACCATCTGGATTCCTAAAAGCGGTTGTCTAAACTATCCTCGGCCACCCTCAACTGATGAAACCCCATTGCCAAGTCTAACTGAGAGAAAACTGATGCACCAACAAGCTGGTCAAACAGATCATCTATCTCTGAAGTGGGTGCCTGTTCTTGTTAGTGAGTTTATTCAACTCCCTATAGCCCACGCATAAGCGAAGCGCCTTAGTGGAGAATACTACTGGAGCACCCCTTTCAGATATGCTTCGCCTAATAAACCCTTTCTCAAGTTGCTCCTCTACTTTTTTGCTAAGCTCCTCCTTTCTCTTGGAGCCATATGGAGCACAGGCAATGCAACTAGCTTTTCATTGTCCACCAAATATATGAGGAAATCGATATCGCGCCTTGGGGGTGAACCCCGAATCTCATCAAAGACATCGGGATACTCACGGAATACTGGTACAGATCGCAGATCATCGATAGATGCATCAAGAGACTCTAAGAAACTAAGCATGACAGACCCTTGTGGGTCACAAGAAATCTCGAGGTCCTCCCATGACAAGTAATAAGCCAAACGACCCTCCTCTCGCAATCCAAAATGGTACCATACATGGCTGGCCAATCCATCCCTAGAATCAAACCATAGCCCATAAAACTGAGCACATATGCGTCGCGCTCAAACTCGACGCCCAACATAGATATTCTCAAACCCCGACAAATCATGGACAAATGATCTGGACCACCAATGGGGTTTGAGACAACAACGGGATCCACTACCATACTAGTATTTAGGTGCAGAGACTCAACCACAGAACTTGATATAAATGAATGCGAAGCGCCAGAATCAAAAAGAGTTCTTATAGGATGATTCGAAAAAGAAATCAAACCTACCACGAAAATTTTCCTACCTCTATCTAGAGCACTGGTCACAAGACCATGACCTGCTCTCCAGAAGATCCAGCCCTTTGACCTTGTCCCTGTTTCTTCGAGCATTCCTTAGCAAAGTCTTCGACCTCTCCACAATTAATGCAAGTATTCTTCCTTCTTTTGTAGTCTTTTACCAAGTGACTCTCACGTCTACAACTGTGACACTTCTTCTTATCCTTAGCCTTGTCATTCTTTCCGCCTTTTTTGTTGTTGTTGTTGTTGTACTTTCTTGGGCCATACCTTCTTGTTTTACGTTGATTCCTCAGCCTTAACTTCCTTCTTTTCTCCTTTGTCTTCCTCATGCATCAAGGCCATATCCGTGAGTCTTTCAAAAGTTGCTCCCATTGGAATATGAGACATAACTACCCTGTGAATGGGTTCATTCAGTCCTTTAACAAACCGCGAAGCTTTCTTATGTGGAGTATCCACTAGCTCCAGCCCAAATCTTGCTAGTTGGTTGAACTTATTTACATATTCTTTAACCGTCATACTTCCTTGCTTAAGCGTCATTCCATTTGCATACTTTTCTCATCTTGAGAAAAAAAAATCATTTCTAACCTCATTCTAAAATCATCCCAAGTCTCCACTGGAGGCCCTGCTTGTGTCACTTTCCACTAGAATGAAGCCTCATCTTTCAGCAGCCAAGCGGCCAACTGAATCTTTCTCCGATCTTCCACTTCGAAAATCCCAAACAAGTCCTCTGTCTCCTTAAGCCAATTCCTTGCCTTTATGAATGTCTCAATTCCTCGGAATGGCTTTCCTCTCATGGCACAGAAATCTTTGCAGATCTTAGCGAAATTATCTGCTCTTGGAGGAGGAGGAGGAGGAGGAACAACAGGTGCAACTGGGGGAGGAACATCTGCTTGACCACCGGCAGGCGTCGTGGCCTCTAGATACCAACGAAACCAGCTTGGTATCGTAACGCCCTCTGGAATATTAAGTTCCCCGGACATGCTGAAAAGAAAAGGAAATAGATTCATATAAAGGATCGAAAGATATTACATATGGGTTTGGGGAATATGTTTTTCAAAGCAGACTTTTCTTTTAAAACCCTTTTTAAAACAATTATCTAATCTGGTAACCTTCAGCTCTGATACCAAGTGTGACACCCCACGTCCGTTAATGTCGCTCATTAAGAGAATGCATTAAGTTTCATGAAGCATTATAGTAAAAAGAGACAGAAACATTATAAGACAGATATAAAATAGCAGCAAAATTAAAAAAATTATTAATCACAAAGCATCGTGGTTCAAAACATCATATGTCTGAAATACATAAAAATCGGTACATCATTAAAATTTCTGCCTTGTACTTAAAAAATCATAGTACAATAATAAAAGATGCGTAATTCCCCAAAAGAAACATAGCTATAGCAGCAAGGATAAGAACTTGAGTAATACATCTAAGCAGCTCCAACCAAGATTAAGAAAAATCCTGATCAAGCTTGAGTATTCCCACCCTGAGAACCTGGGGGAAACGGAAGAAAAAGAAGAGGAAACAAAATGGGTCAGACATAAAGTCTGGCGAGTCCAGTTACTTTTAGTATATAAATAAGTAAAAGTATCATGATAGACATATAAAGTGGATAAGAAAGAGATAACAACATATAAGGTAAGTATAAAAAGGTAAACATGATAAACATGATAGGGTATGTTGTGCTTCTCAAATAATTTCTCTGCACTAATACTAGTATAATCAGAATGAGATGATCCTAACAAATACCAGATGGTAGACTTAGGCATATGTTTAGATGTACCATAATTACTACCCTAATCGATTCGCTCCCTACTCTGTAAATACCCAGTGTTGGCCCCACGGTAGGGTGTATCACTCCCTAAAGTGGCAACCCTTCATTGTCAAGATGTGCACAACCATATCTATAGGTGTCATGGTCATCTTATCCCCCTCTGCTCGTACCATGAACGCACATGGCCCCGGTCGGTTTGCGCTGCCCACACTATCCCCCACGTTTGGATCTCTTACAATCAGCCTAGTAAGCGTGCCCCGACTCCGACCTAGGGCGGAGTACTCGTTCGATACCGTTATATGGGTTACTGACTGAAACGGGTACAATGCACAAGAAGATGCAAGCTCTCCCCATTGTCTTGCATCCCCACTAGGATTTCCATAGGTTATGCTTACCTAAAGGTGTCTTTATTTACAGAGCCCCAACATTTCCACAGGCTAATCTTACTTAACGGTGTCTTTAAATACACAACCCAAACCGGTTAAGTTTTGTGGGCCTATATATAAATATTACCCACCAACCCCAGATTAAATTAACCCACCCACTGTTTCAAAAAAGTTTACTTAACCTCTATTCAATTTAACATGTTTATACAATCCCTATGGATTCAACCAGGTTAAGTATGTAGCCATTTTCATTTATGATTATTAATGTACTAGACCTCCCACATTAAGCCTACGACTTGTGGATGTTGGATATGCCGGGCGGTTCCGGGGAGATTTCTTCCACAAGTTAGGCCTAACCTCGTGTCTTAGCACATTTCCTATTTGTGCACTTAGACCTCTCACATTAGATTCACCACTTGTGGTCGTTGGATATGTCGGTCGGTTCCGGGCAGACTTCAACCATAAGTGTAATTTAACCTCGTATCTATGTGCGGTTTACAATTTCAAATTATTGTAATTCTAGGCATTTCCATTATTAACAAATTTACCTATATCGCTATAGGTTTTCATGCCCTTTTCCCAAGTTGTTTCATATTGAACCATATGCCCCAAATTAGTGTATTTAGTCATAATATGATTATTGCCCCAAATTCATATTCACATATTTCATTCAAGTTATGCCTAAACTTTCAATTACAAGTTATACCCAATATTCATTGTTTTCCCCTCATTCCCCGTTTAACGCATTTGCATATTTTAGCGACATGCCTAGGCTCGAAAGTTGCCAGGCTATATAAAAATTAAAGGGAAAGGTGAAGGGAAGATGATAGAAATGATCATACTAACAAGATTGACATATAATGACAGAATTAGGCATAAAAATATAGTGACAACTGGCATAATGACAATATAGGCATATAGGAACGGATCTGATGAATATGTGTGTAACAACCCGGAATTTTAGAACGAAATTTAAATTTAAATTTAGGCTATTTTGAGGGATATGTAGTATAAAATTGGTTATTTTTATGAAATAAAAATTTGAAATAACTTTAAAATTAGTTTTTATATACTATTTGATTTAAAACAAACTCAGGAAAATTATTAAATTAAATTATTGAATATAAATTGGTACTAAACAAAATTTATGATATTATTAATGGGATTCATTAATTTTTGCTGAAAGATTGTTTGGAAATAATGTGCTCATTATTGAAGAAATAAATTCCAATACATACATTTATAAACGTTGTCTTGAAAAAACAAGATTTACACGACCAACCGTTTTGAATTTTTAATGCTAAGATTCCTTTGGTGTTTAACATGAACGTTATAGAAAGGCAAGAGTTGCTACCATTATTAATCAAGAAATGAATTATTTTAATTTTGATTTGGCTTAAAAGGAAAGATGTATGGTTAATGTGAACATGGACTTTTATTTTTGAACATAACATTCTATTAAAAATGAGATGGCATTCAAATTTTTTTACCAAGATCTAACGATATTACAAGTTGAACCGTAACAATAAAAATAAGATAAACTTTGAATTAAAGAGAGTAGTATATTAAGAAGGAATTTTTTTTTCATTGCCAATTTCAAATTGAAGTTTAATATAAATAGTGATTAATATTGTTTTAAACAAACTACTAAACTTATCTCATGAAGATTGATTATTCCATCTTTTCTACTTTTCTCAAATTCATCGCCTCCTTTCTCCCTCCTCCATTGTCCTCATTAATCATGCATCCATCCTTATTTTAACATGTATGCATGTGTTTCAATCTATCATTTATTTTCTTTCCCCAAACTCACTACCTCCATTCTCTCCACTTAAATTCTTCATTAATAATGCACTTATCTCTTTCCATCATCCTACTAATTTACTTCCTTTATTTCTATTAACTTATTTCTCTTCACTCTAATTTAACGTATCTTATTTACACGTTCTCATTTCTTATATTTCCATTGTCTTATTTTTTTCTTTTTCCTTTCTTTTTTTCCCCTTCATTTCTTTTTTCTCTCTTTTTATTCTTCAAAAACTAATGGACCTACGTGTATATTTCTATTCTTTTTATTCATGTCTATGCAATTGAATACCTTCCTGTTTTGTCTTTTCTTGTTTTATTTTGAAATTTGAATAGGAGATGATGGACTCTTTCTTGAATTAATGGACTAAATAATTTAATATTATAAATAACCAACATTTAGCAAACCCTGATTGCCCAACTTCAACAGCTGCCGCCCTCTTCTTTTCTATGGCTGAAAACATCCCATTCTCAACTCTAAAATTCTCCCAACCTACTTCGAATTAAAAACCTCAACCCAAAAAAAAAACAAATCGAAGAGATTGGGGAGCACTACAGATTCAATGGCTATGATGGGCTGAATCAATTCCTGGTGATCGGATTTGGACAGCAAAGGGCGCGACTTTGGAGGGCTTTTCGAGTGCCATAAAGAGGCCGAGTTCAATCATGTTGCTGGCGCTAGGTGGGGTTGCAAAGGGGTACGAGGTGATGGTCTTTGATCGGTGGATGGTAATGAGTGGAGGTGCATGGTGGAGTTGGTCTATGCGATGATGGGTTCGGTTCTTACTTCAGAGAGTAACGAAGAGAAAGGGGATTTACCCCTTAATCATGGTGATTCAAGAAAATAATTAGATTTATTATTTAAATTGTTTATAAATATAATCAAACCTTTAAATGATCATATTTTTTGCAATCGAAAACAGAAAATTGCAAATTGAAGTGCGTTGGAATCAGAAAATTTTCAGAACCGAGAGAACTGTAACATCGAATAGAACTTCTTGAAAGCAATTGGGACAAATTCTGAACACGTTTGAATTTCTAATACTGATCCAATCAAGGTGAGATTCTATTTTAAATAATTAAATTAATTTAATTATAATTTTTTCTTATTATTTAAATAATTGAATGGTGAATGAAGTAGATCTGAGATGTGATAATATTCTGAATGTTTGCATGGTTTATCTGTGTGTATAATTCCAGATCTGCTAGTTAAAAATTTCAGATCTGTATGCGATGGAAAATTTGAATAATCATTTTGTTTTATTTTGTCGAATTATGCTTTGTTGATATCCTATGAATCATGTACATATAGAAATATCACCTTGTTCATGTTTTTGAATTGAAATAGAAAATTTCAATTCAATACCACTTTGTTGTTACTTATGTTGACTAGACCTTTTTATTTCAAACATAATATTGATATGATGTTTGTAGAATGGAAATGTGACGATATAAAAGAAATTACATTTATATTTAATGTAATTAAGACATGAATTTTTCACTGCTATAAAAATTACAATTGTAGGTGATAAATAAGAGTATGATTTTGCGATGTAAATAAAATTACATTTTTATATGTAATTAAGAATAGGATTTACTTGTAAAATATAAATTACATTTTTGTTATGTAAATAAAGATGAGAATTTACATTGCAAATTAAAACCACATTTTTGTTATGTAAATAAAGATGAGAATTTACATTGCAAATTAAAAACACATTTTTGTTATGTAAATAAAGATGAGAATTTACATTGCAAATTAAAAACACATTTTTGTTATGTAAATGAAGATGAGAATTTACATTGCAAATTAAAAACACATTTTTGTTATGTAGACATCTTTATATGTAACTAAAGATTAAGAATTTACATGTAAAATAAAATTTCAATTTTATATGTAATGAAAGAGTAAGAATTTGCATAGCATATAAAATTTCAATTTTATATGTAATTAAAGTATAGAAATTTACATTGCAAATTAAAAGACAAGATTTGACATGTAATATTAATTACATTTTTAATGTAATTAAAATGTATTATTTTATATTGTAAATTAAGGGACAAATTAAAAGATAGGAATTTTACACTATAATGTTAATTACATTTTTAATGTAATTAAAAAGTAGAATTTGACATTGTAAATAAAATTACATTTTTAATGTAATTTATAAAGATAAAATTTTTCATCGTTATGTTAATTACATTCTTATGTAATTAAAAAGAAGAATTGGGCATTGGAATCAGAATTACATTTTTATGTAATTTAGAAAGGATAAGAATTTACATGTAATTAAAAAGAATAATTTTGCATTAGAATGTAAATTACATTTTTGCATGGTAAATTAAAAGATAGAAAATTTAACATGGAATGCTAATTACATTTTAATGTAATTACAAAGAGAATTTTACAGTGAAATTTGAGGAATGAAGTTTACATTTTTAATGTAAATAAAAGTTAAAGAATGAAAATTTGCATTGTAAATAAAAAGTAAATCTTTATTATGTAATTAAAAAGAGAAATTTGGCATTATAATGTTAATTACATTCTTAATGTAATTAAAAAGGAGATTTTATACTGTAAGTTGAAAGATAGAAGTTTTCATGTAATGATAATTACATTTTTAATGTAATTAAAAAGAAGGATTTGACGTTGAAATGTAAATTACATTTTTGTTGTAATATTAAAAAGATAGAATTTTCACCGTATTGTTAATCACATTTTTAATGTAATTAGAAAGGAGATTTTACATTGTAATAAAAAAAAGAATGAATTCAAAATTGAAATAGAATTTACTTTTTTTTTGTAAATATAAGAAGAAGAAAAAAATGAAATGTAACGTTGAATTAGAATTTACATTTTTATGTAAAGGAAAGAAAGAAAAGGAAGGATTCATCGTTGAATTATAATTTAATGTAAATAAAGGGATAAAAGGAATAGAAGAATATTTTTAAATGTTGGAATCTTATCTTCATTTTTAAATGAATTAAGAATTAAATGGAGATCGGTAGTTGTTTAGCCCATTGTTGAATCAAATGACGTTATTATGGGTGAACGTTTTATATATTTACATATAAATATAATTAAAATTAAACGAATCGAGTGCGGTAGTTCCCGTTTTGGAATCGTACCTTTAAAATGACTACACCAAAAGATCCGACCGTCGGATTTTCCCAAAATTGAAAACATTAGGACCGTCTTGGAAAGATCTTTCCAACGATATAAACTACGTTAAGATCCAACGGTTAGATTTTGAGATATGTGAAATTCATAATTCCATAAAAACAGCGCCATAACCATATATGACCTGTCGTTTTTATAAAACGAGCTATATTTAATGAAATCAAAATAGGAATAAATCGTTATAAAATATAAATAACGATATGAAATTGTTTTCAAATTTATATATGCGAGAATTATTTGGAAAGTCTGAGTTTACTCTCATTCCAAATAATGATACGACGTTCGAGGAATTGAAGATGGAGATTGAAGACCGATGATCTTCACATCGAATGGGTAACTAGTGTTGAGGCCCTGGATTGATTTGCTCCCAAGATGTGGCTAAGATGGTAGTTATTCGGACGTAGTGTTGATCTGTACGGATTTGGCTTTCGCTCAGACCCAGAGCATAATCTTATAAATGGAATGTGTGTCCGACATTGTACTCCTTTATATTGTATTTATTGATTTTCTGTCGAATGTATGAATGTTTGGTGGCGGAGAATTCATTCTCTTGCTTAACACCCTTTCATATATTTTGGCAAAGGATTAATAGCATGATATGGATTGACAGTGTGGCATACCAAGATGCAATGATCAAGGATTCTTGTTGAAAAGCAGAACCTTGTGGTGACGATCAAAGCACAGCTTGAATAAGCATAGCTTTGTGTATTACGTAGCTTCGCGAGCCTCACAACCTGGTGGAGTCTAAAACGAGAGAAGGGAAAGCAGGGAGAGTAGCACGTTTCTTTCTAGTTAGAAGTAGTGTCAGTGCTCAAACTGGCTGATATTTTACTTATGTGGATGATGGAATGAGGCGCCTCGGATGATAGGTCCTATAGGACCGGGAAACGTGTGTTCAGGAATAACTAATCCACAAAGCTGTATGTGCAGACCGGCCCTGCAGGATCCAAGGGTTAACTGTGGGGAATCCTGGGACATTAGCTAGAGTGTCTCGAATCGGTAAGGAGCTCCTCCCTAGCCTTGACTCATGATGGAAACCCAATTTCCAATACGACACCATACGATTTTGATTGTAGAACTAGTATGGCGACCTAGTAGGATGGGGTACTATGCCGTCTATGATTGATACATTATGATTGAAATGTTTTTGAAACATATATACACTAATAATAATATCAAGTTCGTTTTTAACGTATCAAGCATTTTTGACCATTATAAGGTAAAACTCTATCCTTCAGTTTGCGTTGCATTGTGTGATGGGACCTGAGTCTTATGATGGTTTCATTTTTCCAAAAAGCATTGTGTTGTTTAACGATTTACCTTAATTTATGCACGACAACCCATTGGAGTAAACCCGTTCTGCGTTAGCGGCGTGGTCCTTGGATTTATCTTATTGTTAATAGTGAAATTAGTTAAGAATTTTCACACCAGTCCCATGACTGACTCGTAGTTTGTTTCACTTTGCAAACTCATGTGCCCTCTTTTCCACATGGGCAGTCGAGTAGCTTTTTGCAGATATTTATCTTTTTAGCAGGATGCTGGATTGAAGCTTAAAGATGTGTCCAAAGCATAGTTATCTTCCGCTGCATCTATTTTATTGTTTCCGCTGCAATGTATTAAAATATTGTAATTTATCTTCCGCTGTAATTTTATTTGATGTACTCTGATATTCTGTACTCTGATGTAACATTATTGTAAAGTTTATAAAAGTCTGCTGTTGTTGTTCTGATGTTGTTGTATTCCCAAAGTTAACGTGTTCAGGTTTTGAATGGTCTTGGTCGATTTTGCGATCGATCGGGTCGGGAGAAACATGGGTCGTTACAATGTGATAATAGAATTGATTCTAACATAATAGAGACATCATAAACAAGCATGATAAGATCTAAACAATGGTTTAGATATCCAATTATTCCAATTTCACCACAAACATGATAAGTATAAGGTGATCTAAATAGTGAAACAATGGCAGATCTGACATGATAAATAGGTAAAGGTTTAGATCTAAGTCATAATCATGTCAGAACATCATAGATACACAGGTTATAGCAGATCTGATATGATTCATAAGGTTACGTGCATAGATCCAAGTTAATGTCATGCCAAGATTCACTTTTAAATTATTTAGATCTAAAATTAACATGGACTCACAGTGTTTGGATCAAGAAAAACAGAGAAAGGCTAGAGATTTTGAATCACAGATCTACACTTTAATAACTCTAACTTGACTAACTTGATTGCTGAAGAAGTAAAAGGTTTGATTCAATCTGGGCAGCGACAGCATCTGGTCCTCCATTATTTTCAGTGTGGAAAAACAAGAGAAATGAGGCCATATTTATAGCCTAGAGACAACGAACCAAGACCGAAAATCAGTCCACGTACATAAAAATCAATCGGCCAAGATCTACGATAGAGGGGTCGATCTTCCCCTTAGGGGGTCGACCCATAGGTCGACACCCCTAGGCGGAATTTCTGCCGCTCACAGTAATTTTATTTTAGAATTGATTTCTAGATAGGTTTGAACTATTATGTATATATATAAGTATCTTGCACGTATAAAAACTTCAAACCTTAATAAATTCTTCATACGGTGTCTGTTTTAGGCAAACTTGAAGTCTATCCTAAGCATAATCCCGAGACGAACACAATGGAGCAGTCCATTTTACTTAATTCTGGATAATTAGTTAAGTATTCTTTAATTTATCCTCTTTTGTGTTAAAATTATAGGGTGTTACTTTTTTCAACGTATGTAAAATGTCAAATTAATTTCAAGTAGTAACACCCAACTAGCTTACTAACATTCAGTTAATTCAATGTAGCATCTACATTACACTTAGCATAAATAAAATCAATATTTTCCGATCTGCAATTTTGAGTGTCTAGTATAGGTATATATTGGGTATCTTCTACCTCTTTTACATTACTAACATCATGTGGCCATGGTTATTTAAATTGACACAACATAAAGCCTTCATTTCCAACCACTATGCTTTAACTAGTGCTTATTTGTTTGATAAGCCTAGCTAAATCACAATTTATATTTAAGGAAATGTATGTGAAACTAGAGGCTCAGCATATATCTAACCAATGCACCCTAATCTCTCTTGAATACAAGATATATGCAAACATCCAATATGCCAGTGCCTTGTACCCAACATCCATCAGACCTCAGACCACATTTTGTTCCAATATCCTTAAATTATGTGCATATACTCGTTCAAAGGTTGTCATAACTATGCATATTCAGTCAATCACACAATATGATTCAATCAAAATCATAATAATAAGATAAATCAATTCCTGCAGTTCTAATTCGTTTGTGAATTTTCTATGCAGTTTTCTTTTCCACTAGTTATATTGAATCCAATTTAAAACGATTCACATATATATTTCAAATAACAATTTTCTGTGCAAACTTCAACAATGTTTTCAGAAATAACAACATTACTATATCCACAATCACTGGAACCTTAATAGTTGTAGTGTTTTAATCTTAAGTGTCACAGTTAAATATTTAAATGAACTTGCAGGTTATTCCTATCATTTTTCATCATATAATAGAGTTACATTTATAATCCTGCATTACATCTAATATAAAAATTAGCAAATCACACAATTCATCCATTAAAACCATATGTTATTTCACACCAAACAAACATGCAAATGGACACAACAGAATTTGAATTGTTTTTAATTAAAACTTGAGGTCATTGTACAAGTTATTTTACTAATTTCACATGTTATTTCAATGTATTTCATCATCCAAAACACCCAAGCACACAGATAGGAACATCCAACTCTTGTGTTACAACCAATTCTTAGGGGTAGTTATGATAAAATTAGTGCAATCCCATTAAATGTCCTGCACTATTTAAACAAATAAATAGAGTCAACCAATCACTCAATGTTTCTGCACATTTCAAATTAGTATGCTCTATTAAAATTAATATAAATTTATTTTCAACAGTTGTGTTTTATAACCACAACTCTGATACCAACTGAGAGGAACCCCATAATTTTAAAAAAAAAAATTCATTTATTAAAATATAAATTATAACAGTCTTGGGCCCTCAACTCAAGGTTTGTCTTCTTATAACACTTCAACACTAAGATCACTTTGGACTAATATAAAAATATCAGTATAATTCAAATTTTAGCTTGCATATATGAAGATATACAAGCTTCATTTACTTAAATCAGAGTCAAATTAAATAGTAAAGGATACTGGATTAACTAAAAATAATTAATCACTACACAGCTTGAAAAAGATTAAAAATAACTTGTTAGCTATACATTAAAGCATTTTCTCAAAATAAATAACTTGAGAACATCTAAATCATTTTAGGTAAATAGTAATACCTCAATTACACATGTATATATAAAAGGAAAACCTCAAAATACATGCATGTAACAAAAGATAATTGATTTTATCTTTTTGCAAAACTCAATCACCTTAAACTTCCTAGCAGGAAAAATATACATTGTTTATATATAACATAATAGCAAAACGGCATTTCATACACAGGTTCAACATAAACTAATTCTTATCACTACAAACGTACATTCACTTCAGTGAAAGATATCTGAGTGATGGACAGGCATGGCATACACTGCTTGTTATGCCATGCGCAACTCAATGACTTAGAAAGTAAAACGTTTTTGAACATCAAGTTCATTCTGCAACCATATGTAAATCCTTTCAGTATCTTTTATTTAAAATAAGACTGATACATTTTGGCTTCTTGAGTGAATGCCATAACCATATATGGGTTATATGGTATGACACTCACTACATATGCACCAATATACAACAAATCATAAGCAACATTAACATGTTCATTAACAATACATATATGAACATAAATTAAATCAACATAGGGTATACATGTTTAATCATTAAAACCAGTTTACAATAACTTAACAGTACACAGTGGCCACAATATATCATATGCAGTTTTTAGACACTAGTTATATTTCATGTACACTACTAAATCAATACAAACTTCAAAAGCATAAACATTGTAACTTAATCCTTTTTACTGCCAATCTTTATTGTTTCCTCTGTACAAGGACTGCCTCGTTTTATAAAATGAGACACTCCAGATGCATAAAAACATACAGGGTTCAGACTTGTTGTCATGTATGAGTGTGTTTTATAATGTGTTGTGTTCAGTGGATACTGCTAATTCATTACAGTTTAAGCAATTATTTATTAACATGTTAAAAACTGCCCATATAACATATATATATATATATCATGGGTTGTATGTTCACTAAACAATGCCTATATATATGTGTTAAACTGTCTAGAATAACATATAGCCAATGGTCATTTGCTCACAAATGTAGTAAACTTTCTAAACAATTTTTAATAGGAAAAAAATAAATGGTTTTATCCTTATCTCAGAAAAAAAGAAAAAAAGATAAATGGTTTTATCTTCATCTCAAAAAAACATTCAATCAAACTCATTACCACTGGACAATTTATTTCTTACGTCACTTGGCAAATAGACAGTTCAGTGTACTATTTCAATGGCATTTCTTAGTTTATACTAGTCATCCTTCCAATAAATTATAACTACCCAAACAATGTTATCATCTGGATATTAGTTTATCAACAAAGCACATATTAGATAACCTGTCTAAACAAATGAATAGCAGGTCATATTCCCATCAAGCAATTTGTGTATATACTAAACAGTCGAAACAATGACATAGCAGGTCATTTGTTTACCCTTAACTTGCATGTACATACTTATACATTTTTTTAAACTATCAAAACTAATGCATAATAGGTTAGGTGTTTACTAAACACATACATTTTGGATATATCAAACTATCTAATCGCATATGTATATAACAGATTATGTGTTTACTAAAAAAACACCTTTTCATATGTAAGCATACCATCTTACCAACCTCATTACAACTGGACAATTCATTTTAGAAATTCCATGGCAATTAAACACTTTAGGGCGCCATTTTTAACAAAAAAAGGATAAATAGTTTTATCTTTTTCTCAGAAAATCATATAACTTAAACTTTTAACAGAAAATCACATAAGGCCTCTATATATACAACCTTAACAAAACACATTACCCTCCTATTGGTTATATAAATAAAACCAACACTTGAAGAAGCCTTTATACATATGCAAATATATTCATGTAACCTGGACTAATGCAGACATGTGGCCATTCAGTTTTTCATCTAACATGTAATTATTTCTAATCTACATTTATATATACATGTATCTTCATATGCATATATATATATATGTATGTATGCATATGTATGTATGTATGTATCCCATTTTTGGATTTTATATAATTGATTCTAAAAGGTGAAATTACCAGTTACAACCATACATCCAAACATGAATACACACTTCACATCCGTGTACACATAAATATGAAAATTCACTTCAATGTTACTCATCAGATTCACACACACACACACACACACACACACACATATATATATATATATATATATATATATATTGATCAATTTCACCATACGGCATGTCATATCTGTTTATCTAACTTATAACTACCTCTTCATTTCAATTCAGATTTTCATACACAGTCAAAAGTAAATAATCAACCAATCGTGCATCCATTCATACTATAACAGTTTTCTATTTAAATCAATAATGGGTTATATCGCATCCGCATGAAAACCATCCATCTTAACTTTGAATTATATCAACAACATTTAGATGTAATTCATCATATTAAGCATAGGATCGAACATACACATAAAATAGGCTGCCTATAATAGGACTTAGCACCAAAGAAATAGAAATACTCTAACCGAGTTCTAATCTCGATTTCATCCTCTCTGATTTTTTTTATTTAGCCTTGATATCCTCCTAAACTCGTTGCACACTCTCTCTCGATTTCGTCTCCATCACGAATCTGACCTCATTCTGACGGAAGATGGTTGATTTTGTCGATTTCCCCCAATTTAGTTATTCTAGGGTTCGGCCTTTTTTTTCATTTTTTGAATGAGATAAATGAATCGTGGCCAGCTGATTTTCCTTTTATTTGTATTGTGTTATACGGTTAGGGTTATTATTTTCATTGCCAATTACCCTTTTTGCCCCTAGGGTTCAATATTAGCTTATACAACACTTAGCCAATGTTTAAAACACTAAAGCAAATTTATGTAAGTTAAAAAAACATACAAACTAACATGTATATTTTTCTACAATTTTTATCCACTCACAATTATATATTTTTATCATGTATAAACAGAAAACACAGTGATGTATTTATTTTATTATTCACCCAAAATATATATTTTTAATTATGATTAATATAATTTAAGGTTACTAAATTTTAGGTTCTCAAAGATACATAAACTCACATGTGCTCCTTAGGAATATTTGCATTGCTCAATGAAATACTTAATTTAAATCATTTAGTAGAAATACAGAGATTACCTCAGTGAGCATTCACGTACTATTTTTCCTTTTAATCTTCTTTTGCTCCTTTCCTCTTATATTCATGTTGAAAAGAAAAAAAAATCAAACAGTTAGTGATACAGGATGGATTTATGAAATTAACCGGAAAGGGAAAAATGTGACAGGATAAAATACACAGCTAATTCTTTATATTTGAATGTTACGCACAAGAATAATCCTAACCTCAATTTGAATTCAACTGATCTAGTGAGGCAAAATTGGTACAATTTTCAATCAAGCACATGCAAGACAGTCCAAATTATGAAAACTCATTCTATATTAATACAATGAGCAGTCTGAATGAAAATGTACGGGCCATATGTGAGCTAATTAAGTGCTTTCCAAGAAGTACAAAATGGAACTTATGCAGTGGAAGATTGAAGTACAAAATTTAACAGGAAAACTTTTTGTATAGGTTACCAAAAGAAGTACATAGAATGAAAAAAAGCTTGTTTCCTCGTTAATGGCGACAACTCCTAATCTACAAAAATCTGAATCGAAAATCGCCCTAGTTCTGGATTCCGATTATAGATCAGCAGTTCCTCCAAATCCAAGGCCATCTTCAAACCATGCATCGCAAGTAGCTGCTCAAACTAAAGGTAATCTTCCTGTTCTTAAATCGAGAATTGATTTTTCAGATCTGGGTTGTACTGAACAGGAATTAGTTAATACAGTTAATAGTACTAAATCGAGAGCATGGATTGATGTAGTCTCAGAGGAAAAGTAACATAAAAAATCCATTAGGCTTAAGTATTTGAAGCCAATAGTCAAGGATAATGTTAAGATGGCAGTAATAATCGAAAATTTGACAAGGTTAGCTAGAGAAAGGTGGGTAAATTCAATTGTGCTTTATGTATTTGGCAATAGACCTTATTATAAGTTTTTAAAAGACTTTGTTGTTAGAAACTAGAACCCTAAAGGAAACTACCAATTGTTTACTAGAGATAATAGGTTCTTCATACTAAAATGTGAAAATGAGGATTAATGTGACAGGATTTTAGCCGAGGGACCATACTATTATAACAAGAAATTGGTTGTCATGAAAAAATGGTTTCCTAGGATGAAATTTACTAGAGAATTTTTAAATAGTATTCCAATTTGGATACGATTACTGAATTTGGACTTGGATTTTTGGTCATCCGAGGCTTTAAGTAGAATATCATCTATATTAGGCAACCCTATAAAACTTGATCAGTTTATTGAAGATTATATGAGACTGTCATATGCAAGGATTCTGTTTGAGGTTAGGGTAGACTTTAACTTTCCAGAAGTCATACCTATTCAATGCTATGATGGCAATATAGTATGGTAGAGAGTTGATTATGAATGAAAACCTTCAACCTGTTCTACATGCATGATATTTGGCCATCCAGAATTTGAATGTAAGTCTTCAAAAGTTTGGATTCCTAAGGATGGATCAACCACTGAAGCTGGAATGGACATTGATGAAACTAGACAGAAAATTTCAGGTGATAATAATAAGTTGATCAATAATGATAATGCTTCACTGTTTAATTTAAAAGAAAGAGAAATTGGTTTAGAGAATGAGAAGAATAATAATGGGAAATATCAAAGTAAAGATGCTAAGAACTCACCGCATGCGGATGCAGTCATCACAAATAATCCTTTTATGGTTCTTGAAGATAGTGTTACCTGCACTGAGGATGATACGGACTTAAGGAAGACATCAAATACTGAAGTAGCTGGGAAAGATATCTGCGAGCATTCTAAAGAATACGCTAAAGAGATTGGAAATTCTGATGTGATAGTTGAGGCTATTAAAATTGTTAATAGTGGAGATTGTAGTGAGTTCTTTAAGGTATGCAATGATATGCACAGCAGTGAAGAAACAACAAGTAAGGAGAATTGGATGGAGGAATCAGACAGTTCCTTGAGCAGTGTGAGGAAGAAGAGAACTAAATTCAAAAACAACAAATTTAAAAGGATGAGTGGAGTGATGAATGACAGCCCATTAGCTGAAACAAACCCGAAATGGGTTAAATTAATGTCTCAATATCAGACAAGGCAGAAGACCAAGAAGGCTAAAGATGATGGTGGCACTCCTGGGAGGATTATAAGTGGAGGCGTTCATAAAAAGTCTTGAAGATATTGGTTCAGGTGTGTATATTTCTTGTTTTTTCAGCGTGCCTGAGTTTCAACTACATGTAATGTAGAGATGGTCTGCAGCTTGGTGATTTCTCTTCTGTGTTGCCTTAATTATTTGTGGTGTGGTGTGGTTTGGTTTTGGAGCAATCTCCTTTTGGCTTGCTGGGTTTAGCTATGGGCTAGTTGTGTCTGCTGTTTGGAGTCTTTTGAGTCTTTTGTGGCGCTGTCTGTGTATTGCCGGTCACGGCATGTGTTTGTAAGGTGGTTTTTTCTTTGGATCAAGCTGTTTTTATTGTCTGATTGTATAGTATTCGTTCTAGGTTGTTGTTGTTATTTGTAAACAGCTTGATCCTTCTTTGTAATTTGTTTTAAGTAAAATAATACCCTTTCCTTCAAAAAAAAAGTCAATAGTAATCAACTTAAATAAACAATGTAAGCATAACAATCTTGGAAAATGCAATAAAAAAACTACTAAAATGATTTCAAAGAGATAAAAGTTCAAATTACAGTGAAATTAATATTGCAAAAAAGGTATCAATACAGAAATGAAAATTTGAGCATTCTGGGTAACTTAAATTTCAGGAACAGGAGGATGCATGGATAGTAAATGCACAGACCAGGCATGTGAATACTTAAACAAACGTATATGTGCCCTTGTAGATACACCTAAGCTAGTTTGACATGTGAATACAGCAAAATGGGAAGATTGCAAAGCTAGCAAAATCCATTAGAGCGATGGAAGAGAAAATGGTTAAAATAAAGTAAAGAATATATTGCTGTAGAAATTCACACAGGAAAGTTTGAAACATCATTTTTTTATCCTTAGGGTTCAACCCAGTATCATAACCAAAACGCATCTTAAGACAACAATATATGGTAGAGCAACATCAAAGAAGCAACAACAGAAAATGGAATAAATTCCACAAAGTAGAGCAAAGAGATACGAACACATCAGAGCAGAAATAAGAAAGGAAAGCTTACCATGCAAATGGAACTCGAGAGTCTTGTGAGGAACATATTCATACACAAGAAAATCTATGATCTCCTAAAATGCAATAACCAACTAACAGAACCAAAGGCGAATGACGAACACGACTGATAATTCCAACTTCTGCTTGGAACTCGCATAATTCCAAATGCGTATGTACCATGAAGTAGCACATAAAAAATGAACAAAAACTAGACTAAAAAAACAAAATGCAGAGAATGTGCATTAGAACAATGATAAAAACCTGAAAATCCAGCAACTTTCTTTAAAGGAAAATGAAAATAGCCTCCACTTGGCCAACAGACTGATGTATATTTTCAAAAGTCATGTACTTTTAACTTCAGTCGATTTTATACACATCACAACATTTGTAACATATGCATGAAAAACTAAACTTAACCATAGGTGATAAATTGCAATAATTAAAAAATAGGGAGAAGGAAAAACACTACTTAATATTCACAAGATCCAGAAACCAATCTTGTAACGACCCGCATTCTATGCTTCAGAGGATTGTAAAATATTTATTTTATTTTCATACGAAGCCGTATGGTCATGTAACTTTGGGAAACGACTATTGTGGTCATTTTGCATGTCACGATTTTTTTAAATGACCATTTTGCCCCTGGTGAATATTGTTTCGCCTATAACTTTTGATTGGTAAGGAGTTTTGACCTGAAACCACTTCCATTGGATTCAGATGATGGTTACCTTTCCGTAGAGTGATCACACTAATCAAACGGACTTACATTTGGGAGATATGGCTGAAATAAGGTTTGAAAGATGAAAAACAGCATAATTGGGCTTAACGGGGTGATTAGCAGCTAAGCCTATAAACCATTTCGGGATTAGGGTTATGGGAGGGATGAAAGGGTTTGGAGAAACATTCCCTTTCATTTTTCTAGTCGCCACTAACCTTCCTTGAACCCTAGCAATGGCCTTCATCTTCCAAATCTCATTCTAATCTCTTCCTAATCGCCTTTTAACCACTAATTAAGAGAAATTACATCAAATCAAGTCAAATTAGCATCAAATCAGAGACAGAGTTGCTGCTACACATAGTAATCCATGCCAAATCAGTGGATATTTTAGATCTATAATTTATTTGGGGCCAAGGTGAGTGATTTGCACATTTATTCACTAATTATGGATAATTAGGGGTGATTAGTGATAATTAGCTAAATTATGCATCATAAAAATTTGGAAAAATATGTAAAAATTCTAAAATATAATTTTATGCCAAAGATATGAATTTGGGTTAATTTAGATTAAGTTTGCTAATCCTATAGTTAAATATGGTTAAAGGATTAAGGGGAAAATCATGATTTTGGGGTATGTTTGATCTAAAATGACACATGTGATTGATGTTTTAATATTTTTGATTGATTATCTATGTTATTATTGTTGTTTGATATGCTTTGTGATTGCGTAAGAAAGTTAGAATGGTCGAAAACGCCATCATGTGGTGTAAATAGCTTGTTGTAAGAAGTGTAGCAAATGGGACCGAATCGGATCGCACCCCTGCCACTCGTGAAGCATGTACCACGAACCGATGCAAGGGGGCGAGCCACGAGTCGGATTGGCCTGTGCACGCACGATCTGGAGCACTCAAGCCGCTTGCACTACGAGCCAATCCTCACAACCCGAACCGGAGTACCACTCGCACCAAAAGACCCACGAGCCCGAAACGATGCCACGAACTGACCCGAATGGAGAAAAAGCAAGACCCGAACCGGTGAGTGCCACGAACCGGTGAATACCATGACTCACGGACTGGAGGAAGGCTTCCACGAACCGAACCGCCTCAAGAAGTTCATCGAACTGAAAGAAGCAGGGTGGAAGAACCGAACCGAACCAAAGGAGACTAATGACCCGAGATGCAAAGGAAGTCCAAGTGGGAAGTTGTTACTCGGGATCCAGATGTGGACCAATGAGTTAACTTCTAGAGTTGGGCTTTGCTGCGGGATGTGTGCAAAGGGGTTATCGACATCTACAGCTTTGGTTCACTATTGAGGGAAGGGGCATTGACTATGGACCAGTGTGGTGGGGTTAGAGGTTTTATGGAGTCAGACTTCATCAGGATCCCTAAGGGAAAAGTGGTCGTGGTGATAGATGTACGGAGTTGGACTCTGTCATGGCCCCAATAGTTCTGGTGATCAAAGCGGTGGATATCGTATGCTTTACGCACTGAGTGAGAGATGTAAGGATGATTATTATGTTTGATGTTTGCTATCACCATGGCAAGCACACTTCCATTTTTACACTTTATGTTAATGTTACCTTAGAGTACTGTACATCTTGTTGTGTTAACTCTTTGGTTGCAGGTCTAGGTTCAGGTATGATTATTTATACCTGTTACTGTTTAACTTTGCTGTTATCACTCATACTAGACTTTTGTCTGACCCAAAGTTTTATGTCTCTTATTATTACTCTGGGTGCTCTTAAATGAGCAGACAAAAGATATGTTAGGTGGATATGCACGAGTAGCTGTCCAGAGACGAGCAGTAGGCTTCCACTTATTGTACATACATACATACATGCATACATACATACATACATACATATATATATATATATATATATATATATTCTCCCTATGTTGTTGCTGGTTACTGCTTTGGGCATTAGTAGTGTACCTTTTCTATTTTGTTTTAGAGATAGTATTTTGAAGTTCTAATAATGGTTCGGATCATAGGCCGTATTTTAGATTCCGCTACTCTGATGGACATGGTTTAGTTTTCAGTTTATGTACTGTCTCACCTGTTTTATATCAAGTCATGCTACTATTTTATTTTATTCCATGCGCTGTGAGATATACTACAGGTTCTTGATGATTCATAGTTTCAAACCCTTTACTCTTGACGATCGTCCCGTACCAGTCTGGCATTGGCATAACGCATGTCAAGGGAAATGTCTGATGGTGCGGGGTGGCTGTCACAAATCTACGATACAATTTTCTACCCATAAACAAACAAAATTAATTTAGAGCAAATTACCTTAATTTCTGTAAGCACTGAGAAAGAGCTGAAGAAAGGAAACTGCTTTTTCGCAATCTTCTTCTCTGTATCCTGAGGCTGCCCCTCTTTAACATAACTATTGTCTAATCTCCTTCAACAAAATAAGTAGTGATTTATCTGTGCTTGTAACACTCCACCTCCGCTAGGGTCACTCACAAAGGGAATGCACTAGTTTTGGTGGAGTATAATATAGGTAAACATACACAGAGATATCACAAGGCAGAACATAAATAAAGCAGCGGTAGAAATAAAAAACCAAATTTATTACTTTCAAGAAAAGAGTCAAAACCCCATATATCCAAGGTAAAAATTATTCCATTACATCAAGTTCCAAGTAAAGAAACATAAACTTAAGATAACAAAAGTAAATTATTCCCCATAAATAGCAGAAGCAGCCATAGCATAGCTCAAGACCAAACCGTACATGAGCTGTCAGAAAGCAAGCTAAGTCCAAGCTAAGAGCTAGTGTTTCCTCCCTGAGAACCTAGGGGGGAAACGAAAGAAAAAGAGGCGAAAGAAAAAGGGTCAGTCATAAAGACTGGTAAGCCCTAGTGACTTTCAGTATGAAAACTAGTAAAGGTAACATGATATGTGAAAACTGGAATTAAACATAAGGATGATAACAGAACTGGTAGGATAATTAAGATAACAAGATAAGTCAAGTCTTGCATCGCATATTCAAGGTTCGCTGCACCAACTGTACTAGTGTTCTAACCCATGTCAAGTATTAATCATGAAATGATCCCTTGGCCCAGTATCATGAAGTGACCCATTACGGGGTCCTATGGTACGATCTACTAATCGATCGGCTCCCTACAAGTCCTAACTCGTCATGTGTCTGTGTCATATGGCCCTATCCTGAAATGTAGTTACCTGTGCTAGGTCCACCATAGGGTGTATCAAGCCATATGGTGCCAACCACCGACACGAATCAAGCACGCACAATGTAAATCTACGGGTGCCCAATGCCTTCTTTTTCAACTCCGGACTACGTGCATGTCCATAGTCTGCCTGAACCTACAATGTCGTACCTACTCAGCCGTCGTTCTGGTCGCTTACAATCAGCCCAGTAATCGTGCCCCACCTTGCCTAGTCCTAGGGTATCGTGATACATCCAAGTGGGTTACTGCTGAAAAGGACCGTGTAACTAGGGTTTCTAATGGGTTAAGTGTTGTCATTCAAATTCGTGACTTAACCCTATCCAAATCATATATCAAGTTGGTTAAGTGTGTTCGAGCGGTTCATGACTTAACCCTATCAAATCATCGTGTCAATTTGGTTAAGTATATTCAAGTGGTTCATGACTTAACCCTATCATGTGGCATTAATTCATTAATGCACCCCAACCTCTCACATTAGACTAACTGTTGTGGTCACAGGATTTTCCGGGCGGTTCCTGGCAGATTTACACCACAACATAGTCTAACCTCGGGTTTTTTGTGCGATATGACCAACTACCCACATTGGATCCTATTGTTTGCAGTCACTGGATTTGTCGGGCGGTTCCGGGCAGGTTTACACTGCAAACTCAACCCAACCTCGAGTTGGCCATTTTCAAGTTTATCTAATTGTCATGCCCACGTTCAAGTTTTCATGTCAAAATTCATGTCGAGTTTTCATGTCAAATCGTGTCAAATTCATGTCCAGATCCAGGTTCAAGTTATAACAACGTTCATGTTCAAAGTCAATTCATGTTTTACCTAGTCTACCCAAATCGTATTCCCATCGCACGTATGCTCGAATCGATACAAATAAATCTAATTAGGGAATAACATAAAAAGGGATGGGTATAAGGTGGCAAAAGTGATTACTAGCATAGCATGGTATGACTTGAGATAAAGGATTATAACATTACTGGCATATGGAATATTGGCCTCAAACATAAATATTCCAAATCTAACAAAATAAGGTACTAGTCAAGATAACAGTTGTCATAAGGTGATAGTATAGTTATAGTAATGATTGACATAAGGTGATAGTCATAAACTTGTGACTAATAGCAGATTCAGCATGATAATATGAGGGGTTTTTCTTTTTGATTTACAACATGAATAGGCCCCAAATCAATGTCATAGTAATATCCAAGAGTCAAGATCCAAGATGAACAAGAATGGATGTAAAACAGTCATCATACATAGGTCCAATTTCAATTTACATCATATTACATTTACAGTTTAAATCTAAAAATAACTGGGGCTTACAGATCATGGTTCGAGAATTAGAAAAAAAGAGTCGATGTTGAATCTTTATATGCTTAGTCAAGTCCTAACAGAAATCCCCAAATCAGCAATTCTCTTAACGCAGTCTCAACGTAGAAGTAGTCCCTTTCTCAAACTTTTCAACCAGAATTAGAGCAGCATAAGGTCAGAAAGAATTTTGTATAGAGAGGCTAGTGTTAGGAACTGTATTTATAGGGTCAGGTCAACGAATGTGGACAGAAACGAGGCCAGATACATCAAAGTGAATCCAGCTTCAAAAGTGGGCTCGGCCACCAGGTCGACCCCCAGGTCGACACTATGGTCGACCTGGTCCTGGGTAGGTCGACTACATAGTCGACCTCCAGGTCGACCTGGTCCTGGGAGGGAAATTTCCCGCCCAGTCCATTCTGAAGTTTGAATTTCGAAATTTGAATTCGAATTGAGCTGTTTTTGAACTTGAGAACTTCTGAAAACTTCGGAAGGTCATTACTTGGTCATACGGACTCCGATTTTCGAAAACTCGGACTCGTTTCCAAGCAGAATTTCGAGATGAATGCAATGGCGTAACCCGTTTCACTTTATTCTTATTTTAAAAATTAATTCTGCCTTGATTTATGGTTATTACACGTTATAAAAATACGGGTTGTTACATTCTCCCCTCCTTAAAGGATTTCGTCCCTGAAATCTCTATGTTAGAAAGAATATATCCTACCATCCAATCATCCATCTACTCAAAGCATCATCCACAGACAACCATTGTCCTTAAAAGATTTCTAGTGCTGTATGAACATATGCAGAAAGTGTGTGTATATGTACTTATCTAATGCAAAAGATCAGGCAGTTACTGATTCAGTAAACCTAATTATTGCAAAATATGTTAGTGTGATGAATCCAACATGTATGCAGATTCCTAACATAGTTTATAATCTTTACATGAGTGCACAAATATTCATTCATATGCAACATCCAAGTGATAACATAACAAGTTCCATCCATGTACAAGCATAAGCACTCATGCATATGCAACATGAAAATGTGACTGAGCCGATCTAGTGCATAATGTGCGTCATGCATCCACTAGCAACCACTTGCAAACATCAACCATAACATGTTTCAATCACATGTTTACATCCATATGGTTCTACCTAAGGTTCTCAAGATAAGATCGAGAAGATAACAAGACAAACGTAGATAGTAGAAGCATGATACGAAAAGGTTTTCAAGTTTATAGGAAAAACAGATCGAGAATGTATCCTCAAAAAGAAATGGGTAAAGCGCGCGTATCTTCTCTTCGGTTTCCCAAGTTGCGTCTTCTTGGGTTTCACTCCACTTCACTTTAACTAGCTTGACTTCTCGATTCCTTAGATTCTTAATCTCCGTTCCTAAGATACGAATCGGAACTCGCCTCAATGTTGCTTCTTTTTCCACTTCTACGTCTTCAAGGATGCTTGGCTCAACCACTTCGGATGACTCATGCAAGCACTTCCGGAGATGCGAGACGTGAAAGACATTGTGTACTCCATTTAGTTTCTCGGGTAAGTCTACCTTATAGGCCATCCATCCAATCCTCTCAGTGATGGGGAACGGTCCTACGAACCTTGGTGCTAGCTTTCCGACTGCTCCAAAACGAACTACATTGCGTAACGGAGAAACTTTTATAAAGACATATCTCCGACTTCGAACTCTAGGTCTGTCCTTCTCTGGTCCGTATAAGATTTATGTCTATCTTGGGCCGTTTTCATTTGCCTTCGTATCAACTCAATCTTCTCAGAAGTGTCCCTTATCATGTCGGGCCCAAGTATAAGTCTGTCTGTCGTCTCCAACCAACAAGTTGGCGATTTGCACGGTCTTCCATACAGGGTTTCGAACGGTTCCATTCCGATGCTAGCTTGATAACTATTGTTATATGCAAACTCCACGAGAGAAAGATGGTCTTCCCAAGTACCACCAAAGTCAAGAATGCATAGCCTCGGGAGATCTTCTAGTACTCTATTTACCCTTTCGGTTTGTCCATCCGTCTGTGGGTGATAGGTCGTGCTTAAATTCAGTCGTGTACCCATTGCTTCTTGTAGACTATTCCAAAACTGGCTAGTAAAAATCGGATCACGATCACTAACTATACTAGAAGGAACTCCATCCAACCGTACTATCTATCGAAGGTAAATTGACGCTAGCCCTGATGCGGTCCTCTTGCTTTTCACCGGAATGAAGTGAGCACTTTTCGTGAGTCTATCAACTATGACCCATATGCTAGTGTTTCCCTTCCGTGACCTAGGCAGTCCATCCAGGAAATCCATCGAGATACTCTCCCATTTCCATTGCGGAACCTCCAAAGGATGTAATAGCCCACCAGGCTTCTTCGACTCGGCCTTTACTTGTTGGCACACCATGCACTTCGAAACGAACTCTGCCACATCCTTTTTCATTCCAGCCCAAAAGAAAATGTGTTTCATATCCCTGTACATCTTATTCCCTCCGAGATGTATAGTCATCTTCGAGTGATGCGCCTCTTCGAGAACTTTCCTTACTAGGTCTCCCACTTGTGGGACACATAGCCTTCCATCGCGCCTTAGCCATCCCTTGTCATCTATGGCATACCTACTAAGGTGACTTGACGTCTCACCACTAATCAGCTTGTCCATGATTTCGACTATCTGTGGGTCTTCCTTCTGTGAAGTCCCTACTTGATCTAGAAGTGTAGGTCTTAACTCAAGAGATGCAAACGTAGCAGTCAATGACTCAACAGCAGGTGTAAAATCAAAGGTTGCTGTAAACTCAAGGCTTTTCCTTTCAACAAACAAGAGGCTCAAAGTCAACCTTTTTCTACTTAGCGCGTCCGCCACCACGTTACCCTTGCCAGGGGTATAAGCTATATCGAAGTCATATGATGTCAAGAACTCCATCGACCGCTGTTGTCTCAGATTCATATCTTTCTGTGAGAAGAGGTACTTAAGCGATTTGTGGTCGGTATACAGCTCGAACCTCTCTCCTAGAAGATAATGGCGCCGAGCTTTAAGTGCAAAAACAATCGCGGCCAACTCCAAGTCATGCGTGGGATAGTTTTTCTCATGAACTTTAAGTTGTCTGCCCCCGTAGCATATTACTCTTCCTTCTTGCATTAGGACAGCGCCTAATCCCGTGCCGCACGCATCTGTGTACACGGTAAACATCTTACCTCCATCGGGTAATGCCAAAATTGGAGCTATGGTGAGGGCTCTCTTGAGTCTCTGAAAAGCAACGTCACACTCTATGTCCCATACAAAAGCTAGGTTCTTCTTTATTAACTTAGTAAGAGGGGCTGAAATCTTAGCGAAGTCCTTAATGAACTTCCTGTAGTAGCCCGCCAAACCGAGAAAGCTCCTCACCTCCGTTGCATTCTTAGGAATTTTCCAGTCCTGTACCGCAACTACCTTTGCGGGGTCCACGGCTATGCCTTGCTTAGAAACTACATGTCTAAGGAACCGAACTTCCTTCCTCCAAAAATGGCATTTGGAGAACTTAGCGTTTAACTGGTGTGCTCTAAGTGTTTCCATGACCTCCTTGAGATGTCTAGCATGCTCTTTTTCATCTTTTGAGAAGATCAAAATATCATCCACGAAAACTACCAAAAACTTGTTAAGGAACTCCCAAAACACCCTACTCATCAAATCCACAAAGTATGCGGGTGCATTTGTTAACCCAAACGGCATGACGAGCCATTGGAAGAACCCATCTGGAGTCCTAAATGCAGTTTTGTCAATGCTATCCTCAGCCACTCTAAGATGATGGAATCCTATGGCTAGATTGAGTTGAGAGAAAACAGATGCTCCCACAAGCTGGTCAAACAAATCGTCGATTTTTGGTAGTGGGTGCCTATTCTTCTTTGTCAGCTTGTTTAACTCACGATAATCTACGCATAGACGAAGCGATCCATCCGCCTTAGTCGCGAATACCACCGGAGCACCCCATTCAGAAATGCTTCGCCTTATGAAATTTTTCTCAAGCAACACATTAACTTGTTTACTGAGCTCTCTTCTTTCTCGCGGGGCCATGTGCCTAATAGGCAATGAAACTGGCTTGGCATTATCAACAAGATAAATTCGGAAGTCTATCTCGCGTTTAGGAGGTAACCTCCTCACTTCATCAAAGACATCTGGATATTCTCGGACCACTCTTACAGATTGCAAATTATCGTCGGACGAGTCAAGGGATTCAAGATAATACAACATGACCGGACCCTTAGGGTTACAAGAAATTTCAAGGGTATTACCAAGGTGAGTCATGAGCCTCACTACCCTTTGTTCACAATCAAGAATGGCTCCATAATTGGACAGCTAATCCATACCTAGGATCAAACCGTATCCCATAAATCCGAGAACATAAGCATTACACATGAATTCTACGCTTAAGATAGAGATCTTCAAATCCACACACATCATAGATAAATGGGCGGAGCCCCTAATTGGATTCGAAACCATAACGGGATCCTCAACCAGACTAGTACTTAGGTGCAGATTTTCAACAATATCAGAAGAAATAAAAGTATGCGATGCGCTAGAGTCAAATAAGGTTCGAACAGGAAAGTCAGAAATGTAACCAAGACTTTCTACGGAAATATTACTACCCCGGTCAAGAGCTGGAGTGGTGTTGAGAGCATGCAACTGCCCTCCAAAAGTTCCTGCTCGCTGGGTCTGCCCTTGCCCCTGCCCTTGCTTCTTATGGCAGTCCTTGCTGATGTGTCCAGTATCTCCACAATGAAAGCATTCACCCAACCTCCTTTTCTTCTTTCTACAGTCTTTAGCTAGATGTCCAGTAATACCACAGAAGTTGCACTTCCTCGTCTCACGTGGTTTGTTGTTGCTCTTGTTATTCTTGTTATTCTTGTTGCCCTCCTTCTTGAAGTCAACTTTCTTATTCTGAGTCTCATTAGGCTTAACCTCCTTCTAGCTATTCTTGTCCTCCTCATGAAGTAGAGCTATATCCACCAAGCATTCAAAGGTCGCCCCCATGGGTATATGAGTTATGGCCAAACTGTGTAGTGGCTCGTTCAATCCTCGAGCAAAGCGTACAGCCTTTTTCTGGGCTGTGTTAACCAAATCCAAACCGAACGGAGCAAGCTGATTAAACTTATTCATGTACTGCCTAACAGACATGTCCCCTTGCTTGAGTGCTAGGAACCTCTCCATCTAAAGGTTCTCTTCTGTTGACGATAAGAATTTAAGCCCAAATCTCTCTCTAAAGTCTGCACAAGTCTCAACTGGCCTGGTAGCGTTGGTGACTTCCCACCAAAATACAGCTTCCTCTTTCAACAACCATGCTGCCAACTGAACTTTCCTATGGTCCTCCATATCAAAGATAATGAACAAGTCTTCCGTCTCCTTTAGCCAGTTACGTGCCTCAACAAAGGTTTCAGTTCCAACGAAGTTCTTGCCGCCCATTGCTTTAAAGTCTTTGCATATTTTAGCAAAGGCGGTACCAGGAGGAGGAGGAACCGCGACCACTGGGGGAGGAGGAAGACGGATGTCTGTCGTGCCCACGTCGTTGGCCTTGGCTTCTAAGTACCTTCGGAACCATCCAGGCATGGGTATTCCCTCAGGAAGGTTATGATCAGCCATGCTGAAAAACGAAAAGAAAAAGATTCAAACGAGGAAACAAAGGAAAGTGCTAATGGCTTCTTGGGGAATAGCCTTTTTAAACATAAAACTTTTCATGAAAAATGCTTCTTTATAAATGGTTTTGAAAATAGTTTCAGAAGGTTTTTAAAACTTTTGCCCAGCCTGGTAACCTTCTGCTCTGATACCAAATGTAACACCCCATCTCCGCTAGGGTCACTCACAAAGGAAATGCACTAGTTTTGGTGGAGTATTATCTAGGTAAACATACACAGAGATATCACAAGGTAGAACATAAATAAAGCAGCGGTAGAAATAAAAAACCAAATTTATTACTTTCAGGAAAAGAGTCAAAACCCCATATATCCAAGGTACAAATTATTCCATTACATCAAGTTCCAAGTAAAGAAGCATAAACTTAAGATAACAAAAGTAAGTTATTCCCAATAAATAGCAGAAGCAGCCATAGCATAGCTCAAGACCAAACCGTACATGAGCTGTCAGAAAGCAAGTTAAGTCCAAGCTAAGAGCTAGTGTTTCCTCCCTGAGAACTTGGGGGGAAACAAAAGAAAAAGAGGCGAAAGAAAAAGGGTCAGTCATAAAGACTGGTAAGCCCTAGTGACTTTCAGTATGAAAACTAGTAAAGGTAACATGATATGTGAAAACTGGAATTAAACATAAGGATGATAACAGAACTGGTAGGATAATTAAGATAACAAGATAAGTCACGTCTAGCATCGCATTTTCCAGGTTCGCTGCACCAACTGTACTAGTGTTCTAACACATGTCAAGTATTAATCATGAAATGATCCCTTGTCCCAGTATCATGAAGTGACCCATTACGAGGTCCTACGGTATGATCTACTAATCGATCGGCTCCCTACAAGTCCTAGCTCGTCATGTGTCTGTGTCTTACGGCCCTATCCTGAAATGTAGTTACATGTGCTAGGTCCACCATAGGGTGTATCAAGCCCTATGGTGCCAACCACCGACACGAATCAAGCACGCACAGTGTAAACCTACATGTGCCCAATGCCTGCTTTTTCAACTTCGAACTACGTGCACGACCATAATCCGCCTGAACCTACAATGTCGCACCTACTCAGCCGTCCTTCTGGTCGCTTACAATCAGCCCAGTAATCGTGCCCCACCCTGCCTAGTCCCAGTGTATCGTGATACATCCAAGTGGGTTACTGCTGAAAAGAACCGCGTAACTAGGGTTTCTAATGGGTTAAGTGTTGTCATTCAAATTCGTGACTTAACCCTATCCAAATCATGTATCAAGTTGGTTAAGTGTGTTCAAGCGGTTCATGACTTAACCCTATCAAATCATCGTGTCAAGTTGGTTAAGTATATTCAAGTGGTTCATGACTTAGCCCTATCATCTGGCATTAATTCATTAATGCACCCCATCTTCTCACATTAGACTAACTGTTGTGGTCACTGGATTTGTCGGGCGGTTCCGGACAGATTTACACCACAACATAGTCTAACCTCGGGTTTTTCGTGCGATATGACCAACTACCCACATTGGATCCTATTGTTTGCAGTCACTGGATTTGCCGGGCGGTTCCGGGCAGATTTACACTGCAAACTCAACCCAACCTCGAGTTGGCCATTTTTAAGTTTATCTAATTGTCATGCCCACGTTCAATTTTTCATGTCAAAATTCATATCGAGTTTTCATGTCAAATCGTTCATGTCAATATCCAGGTTCAAGTTATAACAACGTTCATGTTCAAAGTCAATTCATGTTTTACCTAGTCTACCCAAATTGTATTCCCATCGCACGTAAGCTCGAATCGATACAAATAAATCTAATTAGGGAATAACATAAAAAGGGACGGGTATAAGGTGGCAAAAGTGATTACTAGCATAGCATGGTATGACTTGAGATAAAGGATTATAACATTACTGGCATATGGAATATTGGCCTCAAACATAAATATTCCAAATCTAACAAAATAAGGTACTAGTCAAGATAACAGTTGTCATAAGGTGATAGTATAGTCATAGTAACGATTGACATAAGGTGATAGTCATAAACTTGTGACTAATAGCAGATTCAACATGATAATATGAGGGGGTTTTCTTTTTGATTTACAACATGAATAGGCCCCAAATCAATGTCATAGTAATATCCAAGAGTCAAAATCCAAGATGAACAAGAATGGATGTAAAACAGTCATCATACATAGGTCCAATTTTAATTTACATCATATTCATGTTACATTTACAGTTTAAATCTAAAAATAACTGGGGCTTACAGATCGTGGTTCGAGAATTAGAAAAAAAGAGTTGATGTTGAATCTTTATATGCTTAGTCAAGTCCTAACAGAAATCCCCAAATCAGCAATTCTCTTAACGCAGTCTCAACGTAGAAGAAGTAGTCTCTTTCTCAAACTTTTCAACCAGAATTAGAGCAGCATAAGGTCAGAAAGAATTTTGTGTAGAGAGACTAGTGTTAGGGGCTGTATTTATAGGGTCAGGTCAACGAATGTGGACAGAAACGAGGCCAGATACATCAAAGTGAATCCAGCTTCAAAATTGGGCTCAGCCAGCAGGTCGACCCCCAAGTTGACACTATGGTCGACCTGGTCCTGGGTAGGTCGACTACATAGTCGACCCCCAGGTCGACCTGGTCCTGTGCAGGAAATTTCCCGCCCCGTCCATTCTGAGGTTTGAATTTCGAAATTTGAATTCGAATTGAGCTATTTTTGAACTTGAAAACTTCTGAAAATTTTGGAAGGTCATAAATTGGTCATACGGACTCCGATTTTCGAAAACTCGGACTCGTTTCCAAGCAGAATTTCGATATGAACGCAATGGCGTAACCCGTTTCCCTTGATTCTTATTTTAAAAATTAATTCTGCCTTGATTTATGGTTATTACACGTTATAAAAATACGGGTTGTTACAGTGCTCATCGACATAATGGTGAGCTTCATTTTCATTCTTGTTCAACATTTTGTACCTTAGAACGGGATAATCAAATTCTGTTGCAGTAGCAAAAGCTGCTTCATTGTTAAAATCATTGATGGCCTATAATGAAGAAACTTAATAATTAGCAATCGAATATAATAAAGCAAGCAAAATATATTTTGTTCACGTACACTAAGGCATGTGAGCAAATATCCATCCTATTAGATGAAGGGATCCAGCCTGTAAACCAACATCTTGTATATAAAACACGAATAACACTATGTCGTTAGCATACCTTCTTAAGGGAAAGGAAAAAAATATGATGGCCTATATGTATAACTGAAAATGTGGGCGGCTGCACGCCCTGAGGGGGTGGGTGGGGTGGTTAATAGGCTTTGAGTTGTGCAAACTAACTGAGCAGCAATCTGAGTTAATTACAATGTAAATATACACGCGGGAGCATTCCTTATAGGAATACAACCAATCAAAGATGGGAGATTGTACATACCAAATTAAATGAATCACGTCAGTTGCAATTTCATTAATCCAAAATTTCTTAATTTGACCCTTCATTCCTTTTTAAGGGTTGAATGATTCAAATATAGAAGTCAATTTTCAACTTTGATTTTAACTGATGTGCTAGGGAATTTCTCCATCCTTATAGTAGGTTTACTTGGATGATTGGAAACAGAAGGTACACTGATTACTCGATGAGTTAGTTTTATTTGTACTTTGAAAACTTAATGAGCAATCAAACATGTTTTGACTCTAATAAGCCTAACCAAGCACCAAGTTAAGTGAATAAATCTTGAGTTTGAGGACTGACAAAATAAACAATATCAAAATTCTAGGTTTGATTTTTTGTAATGGCCCGACGGATTTTTGACCTCGAAAATCAACATAAATACCATGTCGACTATTCAAGTATTGAAAATACCAGGTCATTAATAGAAAGAAGTTAGAGGGTGAGAAAAGAAAGAAATATTAGAATAGAAGAAGAAGAAGAACACAACTGAACAGAATTAGAATAAACATGAATCTCACAACGGAACGAATAAAATATAATATATAACATAACTTTGAAATATAAAATCTGAATTTGGACAACAAACCATATCAGAGTATAACTCATATACAATACAGCGGACGGTAACTCTAAATAACTAATGGTGAAGCCTCTTGCTTCAAGCTCCTCCAAGTGTAACTGTAAAGCCTAAAACACTTGACTGTCCGTACAAATTTGGGCACCCAAGAGTTTAGGGAAAAACAAACTAATAAACTCTGGGTCAGTCATGGGACCGATGTGAGTAAACTCCAACCATATTGTTTAACATTGAACATCCTTTTAAAGAAAAGGATAATAATTAGACTAGCCCACACATAAACATGGAAGGTTTTTACCTTACTATAACCCAAACAATTTTGATATCAAAATCCAGTGATATTATAATAATGTCTAATCAAATAAATAACCAAGTACTCACACTCCACATATATACAGTATAAAATCAAAAACCATGGGGCGCTTATTGGAGATTGGATTCCAACAGACAAGGTATGGGATCACCTTCCGATCAGTGTACTCTAGAGGGTATACACTTGGGTTCAACAAGAACATCTCGCAACCCGACCACACATGACCGCCCACTCATTTTGCTTGAGTGTAGCGAATATATTGTCACCACGGTTGTCAGTCGTCCAACCGTAATCCATAAGATACAGAATCGAAAAGAAGAACAAATATGAATTTTCTCTAGATCGGTGACAATACACCCTGCTTAGGTATGACCCAAGTAGGCATGTTGTCTGCCCGATTTTTGTCATTTCCCGGTAGTGAGGCTAGAGACTACGTCTATCTTTTAGAACATCCTACCACCATTCACTTTGAATGTCACATCGTCAAACTCGTCGAATCACTAGTTGATCTCCCCAAAAATATCATGGGTATAAAGCTAAGAGAAACGAATTCCTCCGCCTCCAGACGTAATATCTTGAAAAGATCGTCCTATGTGATCTGTTAGGAATACACAGTCAGACATTCATCCATACAAGTTGTCCTAGGACTGGACAAACAAAGCAGCCCTTGTATTGCACTCTGTCTTCAATTAACTTCACCATAATCTAGTTCGCAACGCCTATGCTGATACAGAGTGGTTTTCGGATAATAAATCCAACCGGTCTCTCTGTATTGACAACGAGGGCCAAAAATCTTTGATAGTCAGTGATTTAACTATCAAAGAAAAACAAACATAAATTTACAACAAAGCATCAAACAATCATCGACCCTTTTATTAACATTAATTTTCCAGCTTCCATTCTCATTCCAAATATTTCTCATAACCCGTTTAGCTTTTCCTTCTTAGAAAACATTTCAAATTACAAACTCTCGCTCTTCCTTATTCTAGTGAAATATTCAATTAAAATTAAAATTAACAAGTTCATATACGTTAATAAATTTAAATTAAACCAAATTATTATAATCGGGTGTAACGACCCGCATTCTACGCATCGGAGGATCGTAGAATATTTATTTCTTTTTCATATGCGGTCGTATGGTCGTATAACTTTGGGGAACGACTACTGGGGTCATTTCCCATGTTCACGATTTTTGCCAAATTTTAAATGACCGTTTTGCCCCTGGAGAATTTTATTTTGCCTATAACATTTGACTGGTATGGATTTTTGACTTGAAACCTCTTCCACTGGATTCAGATGATAGTTTACCTTTTTGTAGAGTGGTCACATTAATCAAACAGACTTACTGTTTGATTGATATGGCTGAAATAAGGTTTGAAAGGTTAAAAACAGCTTAACTGGGCCTAATTAGGGTAATTAGCGTATGGACCCATAACCCATTTCGGGATTAGAGTTATGGGGAGGCTGATAGTGTTAGGGAAATCAGTTTTTATCAGTTTTCTAGCCGCCATTTACATATTTTGAGACCTAACAATTGCCTCCACCTTCTAAATTCATCCTTAATCACTTCCTAATCACATATTAGCCTAACCAACATCAAATTAAGGCGGATTAGCATAGGAATCGAGGTAGAGCTGCTGGAGTTCATTGGGATTCGACCCAAATCAACGGCATTTTCAAATCTGAGATTTATTTGTGGCTAAGGTGAGTGATTAGCTTGTTTTTACTAATTACGGCTAATTGGGGGTGATTAGTGATAATTAGTGAAAATGCACCTCACAAAAATATGGAAAAATAAGTAGAAATTCTTAAATATTATTTTATGCCTCTATTAGAAATTTGGGATAATTTGGGCATGTTTTGCTAATCGTATGGTTAATTCATGATTAAGGAGATTAAGAGGAAAACATGGGTTTTGAGTATGTTTGAGCCACATTAACATGTTAAATTGTTGTTTTGGTGTTTATGGTTGATTATACATGTTTCTATCATTGTGTGCAATGCTTTGTGATTGTATAGTCAAGTTTGAATGGTCGAAAATGCCGTCGTATGGTGTAAATTGCTTGTTAGAAAAGTTGCAGAAATTGGTCAGACACCCCCGTTCGTGTGGCATTTGTCACGAGCCGCCCTAGTCGTGACACCCCTCCCACGAGCCGCCATCACGAACCACTTCAGCACCACCATGACGAGCCGCTCCACTTTAAGGACTACGAACCGTCAGTCACGAGTCGGATCACCATTAGGAAATGAAGTCATGAACCGGACCCATATATATGTCACGAGTCGGTGCCACGAACGAGCCATGGATTGACGCCACCAACAGAGGATCACAAACGGAGCGTCCCACGAGCCGGAGTTGAGGACGAGCTGCAAACCGGATTGGAGCACTACCCACGACCCGACCATGCAGGTGACGAATTGGAGCTAGGATCACCATGAGCCGACATGGAGGATCACGAGCCGAACTGAAGAGTCACGAACTGGGAAGAGACCAAAACCCGAAATGCAAAGGTAGGTCAAATAGGAAGTAAGAACTCCGGATCCAGATGGAAACCAACGAGTTAACTTCATGAGTTAGGTTTTGCTGCGAGACATGTGCAAAGGAGTTATCAATGTCTATAGCTTTGGTTTACCACTGAGAGATCGATTAACGGCTATAGATCAACGCAATGGGATCATTAAGACTCCTAAGGGCAAGTGATCGTAGCAAGGCTATGAGCCAGTGCAGTGGGGTCGTCATGACTCCAAAGGGGTAAAGTGGACATAGCAAAGGATTAGTGGATTTGGATCAGTGCAATGGGTCATTATGACACCCAAGGGCAAAGTGATCGCAGCAAAGTATTGGGTGATCAGAGTGATGTATATCGTACGCTTTACGCACTGAGTTAGGGATGTGAGGATGATTGCTGTGTTTGATGTTTCCTATCACCTTGTCATGCAAACTCTCATATTACCTTTACACTTTATGTTACTGTTAACTTAGAGCATTGTACATCTTGTTGTGCTAACTCTTTGGTTGCAGCTCTAGGTTCAGGTATGATCATTTATACCTATTATTGTATTATTTTGTTACTATCGCTCATACCAGACTTTTTTCTGACTCAGAGTTTTATGTCTCTTCATATTATTCTTGGTGCTCCTAAACGAGCAGACTAGAGATATGTTATGTGGTATGCACGAGTAGCTGTCCGGAGACGAGCAAGAGGCTTCCACATACCGTTTACATATATTCTCCCTGTATTTTGATCGTCACTGCTTTGGGCATTAGTAGTGCACTTTTTTTTTTTTTTGCTTTAGTGACAGTATTTAAAAGTTGTAATAACGACAGTTATGGATCATAACCTTTATTTTAGATTCCGCTGCTATGATGGTTTAGTTTTCAGCTTATGCACTGTGTCGCCTGTTTTATGTCAAAGTTATATTACTATTATATTTTATTCCATGTGTTATGAGATATATTACAGGTTCTCTGATGATTAAACGTCTTTCTTCTTTTCTTTTGACAATTGTCCCGTGCTAATCGGGCATTGGCACAACGCATTTCGGAGAAATGTCGACTGGCCTATGGCGGGTCATCACATTTGGTATCAGAGCTCTAGGTTGCGTAGTTAACCAAGGGAAGCCATCAGGGAGAGATGGTTTACGTATATAAGAGCGTGTGTTTGTGATATTTTGGCTTTCAAAAGTTATATATATAATATTAGTATATCTAAGGAAGGAGTTGTACTGCATTGGCACCACTATAGAGATGGTTAATCGTTTTCTCTTTACAGATTGAACGATGAGCCGATATACAAGGAGTATGGGTTCCAGGGCCAATAATAGGAATGTCCCTGATATGAGGACGATGTTCACTACTTTTATGAGAGAGATGCTTAGGGATGTTCAAGGAGCAGTTCCTAATGCTGCTAACGCTGGTGGTGCAGGCCAAGCTTAACAAGGACTATACTAGTCTTGGTGGGAAGCCGTTCCATGGAACGGGGTCGGCTATGGAAGTACAAGATTGGCTGGATAGTTGTGAGCGCATCTTTGAAGTTTTGGGAATCGAAGATGCAATGAAGAGAAAGCCAACATCGCATCAACTGCAAGGACGGGCTACGAATTGATGGAATGCTATTAAAGCAGCTACTCCTGAGGATCAAGTTACTTAGAATCAGTTTAAGACTCACTTTAGTGACAAGTTTATTCCAACTTCTCATAAATCAGAATTGTTTAGGAAATTCTTGGAGCTTAAGCAGAATGGCAAGGAAGGCTCGGAGTATATTGCTGTGTTCGATACTCTATCGAAATACGGATTATCCCTTATCGATACTGCCGAGAAGAAGAACGAGAAGTTCATAACTGGTTTAGATGGGTACTTGTTAGAGAGACTTATAAACCATATTGATGAGACATTCGAATCTATTGTTGGAAAAGCATTGAGACAAGAGAGCCTTTACCCTAAGCCAAAGACCGAGATCACTATTACATCTACAGGAGGGCCAAAGCCGCAAGCAAGCGGTGGAGGCAAGAATAATTCTCAGAATAAGAGGAAGCAGAACCAGACCAAGGATGGTCAGAGCAAGAAAGATATCGAGTGCTTTAGCTATGGCAAGAAGGGTCACTATGGAAAATATTGTAGAGCTAAGCCAGCAGATAGGAAGTGCTTCAAATGTGGCCAAGTGGGACATCTTAAGGATAAATGCCCGCAACCTCCTAAAAAGAAGCAGATCGTGAAAGCATATGCTATCCGTGTTGTTCCTTCTTCGTTGAATGCCCCAACTGGGGCGGAGAAGGGAAAGAATGTTGTTATTCAAGGTATGCTTTCTGTTTATGATGTTACTGTTCGATATTTGTTTAATACCGGAGCTTCCCATTCCTTCATACCTAGTGACCTAGTAGATAGGTTGGAATTAGAACCCGAGATAGTAGATATACCTTTAGCTATAACGAACTCGATTGGTGGTTCGACTACCCTTAGTATGATTTGCCGTAATGTGGTCTTATCGAGTCATGGATGTATGTTTGCTTGTGATTGCTTTGTTTTGGGCTTTACTGGGTTTGACATTATTTTGGGACTCGATTGGCTCCAAATGTATGGGGTGGTAGTGGACTGTGATGGGTCTTCGGTGACCGTTAGGGTGGATAATGGGAGGAGGGTACTGTTTGGTAGCCTACCTAGTGATGGGGTGATGGCTAGTTTTCTAAATTCCCTCAACATCCCGCATGATGAGTTATCAGATGTGCCTATTGCTGGCAAGTATACGGACATCTTCGGGGAAGTGACCGGACTTCCACCACACCGAGAGATCGAGTTTCAGATTGATTTAGTGAAAGACGTCAGACCTATAGTGATGCCACTTGTCGTATGGCGCCAAGGCAGCAGCGAGAGCTCGGGGTGCAAGTGAGCGATCTTTTAAAGAAGGGATTTATCAGAAGAAGCGTTTCTGAGTGGGGAGCATCAGTAGTGTTTGCTACCAAGGCAGATGGTTCCCTTCAATTGTGTGTGGACTACCGTAAGCTGAATAAGGTGACGAGGAAGAATAAGTATCCTTTTCCGCGGATAGATGATTTGTTTGATCAGTTAAGCGGAGCGAGAGTATTCTCCGAATTGGATCTCGCGACAGGATTTCATCAGCTTTGAGTGGTAGCTGAGAGTATTCCTAAAACGGCATTTCGGACGCCATCTGGATTTTATGAGTTGTTAATTATTCCATTCGGGTTGACCAGTGCACCAACACGTTTTGTGGATCTCATGAATAGGGTATTCATGGATCAATTGAATAAGTTTGTTCTTTTGTTCATGGATGATATCTTGGTCTACTCGAGGACAGAGGAAGTACACAAGGAACATTTGAGGATAGTGATGGAGGCGTTGAGAAAACACCAGTTGAAGGCGAAGTTTTCTAAGTGTCACTTCTGGAGGAGGGAAGTAAGGTTCTTGGGCTATGTTGTTTCAAAGGACAGCATTGCCATAGATCCTGCGAGGGTGGCTACGGTATAAGACCGGTCTTCGCCCAAGAATGCAACAGATATAAGAAGTTTCTTGGGATTAGCGGGATATTATCGTAAGTTTATTCAAGACTTCTTCAAGATAGCGGCACCGTTAACTCAGTTGACCAAGAAGAATCAAGCTTTTGTTTGGGACGAAATGTGTGAGAATGCATTTAATTAAGAGTCTAAAGGAAAATTTAACGTGTGGACCAGTGTTAGTTATTCCTAAAGGGAACGAAGAAATGACGGTATACACGGATGTCTGGTACCGGACCAGGTGTTGTATATTGATTCAAGGAGGTAGGGTTGTAGCTTATGCTAGTCGGCAACTGAAACCACAGGAGAAAAGATATCCTACCCATGATTTGAAATTGGCAGCGATCCTGTTCTCATTAAAGACGTGGAGACATTATCTCTTGGGAGAAAGATTCGAGTTGTTTACTAATCACAAGTCGTTAAAGTATCTTTTCTCTCAAAAGGATTTAAATCTTCGTCAGCAGAAGTGGTTAGAGTTCTTGGCTTCATATGATTTCAATATCGCATACACACCTAGGAAAGACAATGCGGTAGCTGATGCCCTGAGCGGGAGACATGCCAGTTTAGGAGCTATGTTTTTAGAGTGGAAGCAACTGGAATATATCACAGGATATGATTTCAGACCTAAATGTGAATTGGATCCATAGATATTAGTTAGTCTGACGATTAGATCGACTTTGATTGAGTGGATTGGTTCCAGTCAGAGGGACGATCCTAACCTATTGGAAATCATCTCTAAGGTAAAGATGGACATCGACGGTGAGGAGATGAGCAAGTATGGACTTGATAGAGATGGATGGCTTCGAAAGAATGGGAGGTTGGTTGTACCCAACGTTAATGGATTGGGAGATGAAGTGCTCAGGGAGTGTCATCACTCAAAACTGACTATACATCCAGGTGGTAACAAAATGTATCGAGACATAAAGCTGACTTACTACTGGGATGGGATGAACAGAGACGTTGGGAAGTTTATATCCAAGTGCATGAATTGCCAGTTAGTTAAAGTTGAGCAAAAGAAGCCTAGTGGTTTATTACAACCATTGAAAATTCCAGAATGGAAATGGGAACAAGTCTCAATGGATTTTGTCGATGGTTTGCCGAGGACGAGATCAGGTCATGACGGTATTTAGGTGATTGTGAATCGATTGACCAAAAGTGCAAGGTTTATACCGGTCAAGTCAAATAGAACGGCTGCTAAGTTAGCGGAACTGTATATGAAGTGGGTAGTGAGATTTCATTAAATACATAAAAGTATTGTGAGTGACCGAGATTCGGTATTTACTAGTGGATATTGGAAGAGCTTACAAGAGGTATTATGGTCAAAATTGTATCTTATTACCGCATAACATCCTCAAACCGACGGTCAAACAGAAAGGGTGAATCGTGTATTAGAGGATCTCTTGAGGGCTTGTATAGTGGATTTTGGTGGATCATGGGATGACCATTTGCATCTGGTTGAATTCGCCTATAATAATAGCTACCAATTCAGTATCAGTATGGCTCCATTTGAAGCTTTGTACGGAAGACCGTGCAACTCACCATCTGTTGGTTGGAAACATTTGAGATATTTTTGCTTGGGCCATATGTAATAAGAGAAACTTCAGATAAGAGCAAGGTTATTTAACAGCGAATGAAGGCGGCCCAAGATAGGCAAAAGAGCTTTGCTGATAAAAGACGAAGAGATTTGAAATTCTCCATTGGAGACTTAGTATTCGTCAAGATCTCTCCGCTAAAGAATGTGGTTCGATTTGGGAGGAGTGGCAAGTTGGCACCAAGGTTTGTTGGTCCATTTCCAGTTCTCGAGCAAATTGGGAATTTAGCATATAAAGTGTGATTTCCTGACAAGATGGCGGGAGTTCACGACGTATTTCTTGTTTCCCAGTTAAGGAAGTTCGTGCATGACCCTGATGTGATTATTTCACCAGATTAATTGGATGATATCATGGTAGAACCCAAGGTGGTTGGGAACCGCAGACCTATTCATATTATCGAGCATGATACGAAAAAGCTTCGAAGGAGGGTGGTAAAACTAGTCAAAGTCTAGTGGGGACATAATGAGAAAGACTGTACTTGGGAAACAGAAGAGAACATAAAGAAGTCTTATCTAGAACTCTTTGCTTGGTAAGATTTTAATTGCGACTTACTTATTCTGCATGCTAGGATAGACTTGTGCTATTATGTATGCTTGATTGTTTGTAAATGGTTGTAGGCATGCGGAGCACCTTGTTTGTTTGGTTAAGGAATTTCGGGGATGAAATTTCTTAAAAGGTGGGGGGGGGGGGGGGAATGTAACGACCCGCATTCTACGCATCGGAGGATCGTAGAATATTTATTTCCTTTTCATATGAGGTCGTATGGTCGTGTAACTTTGGAAAACGACTATTGGGGGTCATTTCACATGTTCTCGATTTTGCCGAATTTTAAATGACCATTTTGCCCCTAGCGAATCTTGTTTCGCCTATAACTTTTGATTGGTAAGGAGTTTTGACTTGAAACCACTTCCATTAGACTCGGATGATGGTTTTCCTTTCCGTAGACTAGTCACGTTAGTCAAACGAACTTATCGTTTGAGAGATATGGCTGAAATAAGGTTTGGAACGTGAAAAACAGCTTAACCGGACCTAATTAGGGTAATTAGCTTATATAACCCATTTCGGGATTAGGGTTATAGGGAGGCTGATAGGGTTAGGGAAATCGGTTTTTATCATTTTTCTAGCCGCCACTTACATCTCCTGAGTCCTAATAATGGCTTCCACCTTCTAAATTCATCCTTAATCACTTTCCAATCACATATTAGCCTAACCAACATCAAATTAAGGCGGATTAGCATAGGAATCGAGGTAGAGCTGCTGGAGTGCATTGGGATTTGACCCAAATCAGAGATATTTTTCGATCTGAGATTTATTTATGGCTAACATGATTGATTAGCTTGTTTTTACACTAATTACTGCTAACTGGGGGGGGGGGGTAATTAGTGATAACTAGTGAAATTACACCTACGAAAAATATGGAAAATGTGATGGCCCGCAAATCCATACCGTCTGAGCTGACTTACACAACTCACGTCCAACTGAAATAATATAGAAATACGAGTCATTAGGGTTAAAGAAATAGAAATAGACAGAAGAACAGAAATAACAATACCGAATCTCACAGCGGAACGAATAAAAACATATATAACATAATCTTTTAAATACAAATCTATACTATATATACATACCATATCAGAGTACAATACAACATTTGATTCAGTGGAAAAATAACTCTAAAATATCTAACGGTGAAGCCTCCTGCTTCAAGCTCCTCCATGTGTATCTGTAAAAGCTTGAAACACTTGACTGCCCTTACAAATTTGGGCACCCAAAAGTTTAGGGGAAAAAATCAAAATAAACTCTTGGTCTGTCATGGGACTGATGTGAGTAAACTCCAACCATATTGTTTAACTTTGAAAATCCATTGAAAAAAGGGTAATAGTAA
The DNA here is from genome assembly GCA_030737875.1 of Allium sativum. Taxonomy (NCBI): domain Eukaryota; kingdom Viridiplantae; phylum Streptophyta; class Magnoliopsida; order Asparagales; family Amaryllidaceae; genus Allium; species Allium sativum. Next base: position 312,043,654 of record CM060922.1, on the reverse strand, counting down.
GACCATCCCATACATAAATATGGACGGTTTTTACCTTACTATAACCAAAACGTTTTTTGATATCAAAATAAAGTGATATTATAATAATGTCTAAACAAATAAATAACCAAATAGTAGAACGATTGCATCTCACGCTCTACATATATAGCATAAATCAAAAACTGCAAGACGCTTATGGAGATTGGATTCCAATTATGACAAGGTATGAGACCACCTCCCGATCAGTGTACTCTAGAGGGGATACACTGGGGTTCAACAAGAACGTCTTGCAATCCGGCCACACATGACCGTCCACTCATTTAGCTTGAGTGTAGCGAATATATTTTCACCCACGGTTGTCGGCCGTCCAACCGTAATCCGTAAGATACAGAATCGAAAGAAGATTGAATACTGAATTTTCTCTAGATCAGTGACAAATATACCCTGCTTGGAAATGACCCACCTAGCCATGATGCCTGCCCGATTTTTGTCATTTCCTGATTGTAAGGCTTGAGGCTACATCAACTCTTTAGAACATCTGATCACCATTCACTTTGAATGTCACATCATCAAACCTAACAAATCGCTAGTTGATCTTTCAAAATATTACGGGTATAGAAGCTAAGAGAAACGAACTTCTCTGCCACCAGACGTAATATCTTGAAAAGAGCGTCTATGTGACCATTACGAATACTTTGTCAAACATTCGTCCATACAAGTTGTCCTGGTACGGAAAAACATAACAGCCTTTATATTACACTTTGTCTTCAATTTATCTTCAGCATAATCTAATTCGCAACGCTTACGCCTATACGGAGTGGTTTTCGGATAATAAATCCAACCGGTCTCTCCGTATTGACAACGATGGTAAAAATCTTTGATAGCTGGTGATTTTAACTATCAAAGGAAAACAAAACATCAATCAAACAATCCAACAATCATTGGCCCTTTTCATTCATTAACTATTTTCCAAATCCCCTATCAAATTCTATATATATCGACATATTGATTTCTATTTTCAAAATTTCTTAAAAATATCCTAACTCCTTATATTTCTGGAAAAATTTCGCCAACACCTCCCCTATACCGGTCAATTGTTCAAACCCTAAGTCGCCTCTCTAGGCCCTTTCCATTCAAAAAGAAAATCAAAAAGCCAAGTGGCTTGCCGATTTGGCGCATAAAACCTCATATGGAAATTTAAACGTGTACCTTTTTGTCGGGCACTTAAATTAAAATCTGCATATCCTCTTCATACTCTTCATCCCATACCTGTTTATATGTATGTCCATTTCCAACATATTTCAATCAACCCATTTCCCTTTTAACAAAATCCGTTAACCGTATCTTTAATCCGATCTTTTGTCTAATGCACTTTCAATTTGAACATATCATATTTGCATATATTCTATTTCACTTATGCACAATCGAATTTCATTTCTAACTCGAGTTTCATATTCGATTTTCAAATTTTTAATTAACAAATCTAATTTACTTAACAAGGGTTAAGTTCGGCCCAAAACTATATTAACTAATTACTTTTGAAATTAGTTACTTCATTTGACAGTTAAAAATCTGCTTTTTAATCCAAAAATCAATCCATTTACTCCTCGTGAGTTCAAATCTATTTTATACTCAAATCTGGATTTTTCCAATTGAAATTCGGATTTTTATTCACTAAAACTCCCTTTAATAAATTAATTAAATCGTTATGGTTTTTAAACGATTTTATAATGACTTTTCTAACATTTGATTTTGACATATCTCAAAATCTTTAAGTCGAAATCCAGATTTTTCTCTTCCATATAAAATTATTGTTTAATAGGACCAAACGTTTTTGGTTTCATCAAATTCCGAGTTATATTGAGTTATATATACTCAACTGTAGTTCGAATCGTCAATATATGAACTACCGCGATGTGGCGGGTTCGTTTAAATTATAATTTAATATAAACATTTAAAATTTGCATTTTAAAATAATTCCAATTCCATTTTCAATAAACTAAACCTGTTATCCAAAACTATCTTAACAAATCAGATTATTCAAACTCGTTGATTATTTTTTGCCCCATTCATAACTCGTTTATGAATTTATTCAAAACTCGATTTCTATATTCAATTTTGATCCTCTGGAGTTAAATTCAATATAAATCGAATCCCAATTATTAATTTCTTTATAAATAAATTAATTCAATACTCTTTACCTTTACAAACTAATATCATCCCTTGATAATAGTGAAGCCATTCAAGTTGGGGCATTTTATTTACCTCTCAAACCTTGACCGACAACGTTCTTATCTTGAGACGAATAAGATTTTGTAATACAAAACCGCCACTACTTATCATAAAAATCCCCTTTTCCATCTCATTTAAAAATATGATTTTTAAATATCTGTTCTTATATTTGGAATAAATCTATTTCCAATCTACCCAAAGAAAATTACTTCATTTCATTTATAAACGTGGTTTATAAATCATTTTCTTATTTTATATTTATCAAACTTCCATTTAAAACTCGATTCCTTGTTTGAAATATGTTATTATTATGACTATATATATAAGCATAGAAACTATTTTTATATTAATTTTCTAAATTTCTATTCAATAGAGTTCCAATATCCTTTGGAAATAAATTTATTTCTATAAATTTGACATGCCCGAATTCCAATCCAAAGAGATTTGTCTCAATTTGATTACATTCCGAACATTAGAAATAAATTTCATTGTTTCTTTCCAAAACAATTCTATGTACCCTTTTAAAACTCACATTTTGAATTTAATTTATAAATTATTTAATAATAATTTTGACATTCATTTTAAAACGTCGTTTATACATTTCACTTCTTGGTTTAAATATTTGAACAAGTTTCTCTTTTAAATTCCATTTGAAAACCCACTTTGGAAAATGAATTTTCCTTTCTAAAATCATGCTTGAATTTACATTTCTAGATTATCCAACGATAATAAAAACAAGTAGTTTGAATTTAAAAAGGAAAAATTATTTTCCCAAATAGGAATTGGATTTCAAATAAGATTTAAAATAAGGACTTGTTTTAAATAATTTAAAACAAGAAGTGGAATGTATAAACGATGTTTAAAAAAAATCTAATATTTTCAAACGATAACTTTTCTTCCATTTATAAATTCAGCTACTTGTTTTTATTATTAAAAACAAATTAATATTTCTCAATCCATTTGAAATTCCATCTCCATTTCAAAAAGTAAAATTTCCCTTTTAAATCCAAAAATCCCTTTTTGATATTTTTAAATACTAATATCTCAGGCCAGTGATATTCACACCTATGCAGTTAAAGCCCCGCTAAAGCCCCGCAATATCCCCGCTATAGCTCGTAGCGCCCTTCAACCGCTACGCTATTTCAATTTAGCGCCGATGAACAGTAGATCCGCTTGTAGCCCCGCTATTTCCCGCTGCATCCGCTAAATCAACGCTTCCACCATCCGCTTTAGCAATATTAATATATAAAGGTTGACTTGACTAATTATCTTTTTAAAAATATCAATAAAATTATTGTAAAGAGCTAATTTTAAGGCATTAGTGTCCAATATATTCCGGAAATCTATTATAATCATCAAATCTAATGTATGTAACCATGAAATTCTTTGATTCTACTATATATGATTAACTAATGTTAGTTTCTTTTACACATATAATGCGAAAATGATAACTAATTAATTTTAAATATTTGGTTTCACATTTTATGAACCTTTTTTCTCCTCCGCTTTATCCCCGCTATTTCCCCGCTTTATCCCCGCTACACCTTTTTGCACCTCCACCGCTATGGAAACGTTGAGCGCTTTAACTGTCCACATTCACACAAATCATCCATTCAATTCACACATCACACACATATACAAATATGTAAACAACAGTAAATAAATTTGAGGAATCCAGTTGGATTCTCCAACCTGTTTTCCTGCATTCACAAATGTCAAACAACATAAATAATACTAATCTTGCTTCAAGGCAGGATATCGCGGTATAGAAGGTCATCCACTCATATATCGTGGGGCGATAAGGTCATCTGCTAATGATACTGCAGGAATCCGCTAATGGTACTACTGGAAATATCTAATATATATAATAGCCAAAATACCAAGCCTAATACAATTAACATATATAATAGCCAAGACTGATAAATAATTTATAAATGCAACCAAACAGCCAACAATCTATTTTTATTGATAAAAAATAAATTTTTAACTGAGATTTAGTCACCTGATTTTTGTTTGTCAAATACCCAATTTAATTCCAAATCAGTACAGCTGTGAATCTACTCAAATTGTCTCGAATACATTTTATTTTGTACCTACAATAATTTATTTCATTTATTGATTATGCTATCATTAATTTAAATTAACTTAACAAATTAATAAATTGATTATCCTAAGTATTTAAAAATAAAAACGTATACCTTATTCCTATGCAAATCTCGACCAATCGAGGCAACGGCTTGTCAATCAGCTCCCATCTAGTCTGTATGCTTAAATATCGTTGATCTGACTCTAACACACTTCGTTTCACTTGGATCTGAAATTGTATGACAGTGTTGTTATTTTTACAAGTTGTATAATATATATATATATATATATAAACATTTTTAATTATTTAATTAAATAAAATTTACCTTAATCCGCTTTTAATCTTCTTTTACCACTGTTAACACATTTAGCCCCAATATTCCATCATGGCTGCTGTCTGACCTCCACATCATCAGCACAACTACCTCGGTCAACTACATAGAACCATCAACCACTGTTGCATTTATATGAACACCTACTGACCTTATTTCTTTTACAAAAATTCCAGTTCTACTCCACCCGATACACTGTAGCAGATTCCGCCAACATCACTCGATCAACCAAAAGAAATCACGACTGGCCCCTCCTTCCTTCTTACTATCGTGGACGTGAGCGCCTTATTCATCGTCAATCCTAGCACATCCCTAGATACCAACCATATTCATTTCTGGTTCGAACATTGTCATCCTCAACGACATCATACCAAGAGAACCACATTCCTGATTTAAGAACTCACGACTTCCCATTTCTATCACGCACCAACATCAAACTCCAGCCCCAAAAATCAGAGTACTACCCCCTCTAAATTTCCATTGTCAATCTCCAAAAGAAGAAGAAAAAAAATCAAAACTCCCCTAAAACTCCAAATCCATACATCGCCTCATCCCCAAAAACCGTACTGTGAACTCCTCAAACTTCTCGTTCATCATCAATTCAACGCATGATACATGGCACCCAACTGCCAAATCAAATAGCAACTTTCATCAACAATTCGAGCACCACTCAGTCCCCTTCAACTAGCATCGGACTTCTGAAAATTTTTTGCGCCTCTTCCAAAAATACACAGACTGATTCCCTAAATTACCCCTCTGGCTTATCACCTTTCAACGTCAGTTCATCACCCCACTTCGTCATTCGATCATCGAACTCCACATATTCTTCTTTTTTAAAACCCTCTGTCGATCCTCTAAACAACATTGCACCCACAAAGTTGTTCAAAAATTGAAACAGTTCAGCTCCATGGAAGGGCAATGATTATTCCATATCGAATCAAAACATCGAACCTTCCTCCAACGTATCCCGAGCGCTTCTCAAAGACGAGAAAGTGTTGGGAAACAATGGCTGAGTCACGGACCAGGTCGCTTTCTTGAAGACAATTCGGCGATCTGGTCAGTGGTGCAAAACCAGTTCGTACTCTCGCCGCCGCCTCTAGGATAAAACAACCTATGAAAATAATAACTGATTTTCTTTGCACAAACAAATCAGTGCAGATTTGCACTTTTGAAAATAACATACTGCTCGAAAATTTCTGGAAGAAGTTTTAATGGAAGAGGTAAGAAAAAAGATATTTTTTTCTGTTATCTAATTTTCGTCTACAGCTGAAGATAATATACAGATAAGAATTGTGCAATGGGAGAAAATCGGATCTGCTAAAATACCGGGTCAACAGTTTACCGCTTCATGGGAAAGTCGGCTCAGAAAAAATCCCGTTTTAAAATTCAGTTCGAAAAAAAAAACAATTTTTTTATGGTTCAAAAATATAAGTGTCTACACCACATAGCCAAGGCCCAAGGCCAAGGCTCAAGGCCCAAGGCCCAATCCCGAACCGAACCGAGCTGAGCCGGGTCGGGTCGAGTCGAGTCGGTCGGTCGCGCGCGCGTGTGTGGTGGTCATGATGCATGGTCTCCCTCCTCACAACAAAGCATGCATTGGGAGCCCAAGGCCCCAATAAGATTTCTTAGAAACAAGTATAAATACTTGCATCTTTCTTATAATCCCATGATGTGGGACTATTCACATATAGGAGCCATCATACACTTATTTCTATATTTTAAATAATTCACATAAATTTCCCACAATCCCCCACTTGAATTTTTTAAAATATTATTGAGAGTTTCTAAAAAACATAAGACTGTGCATAAACAAAGGTGTCATCCGACTTGAACCTTTGCATAGTGAGTAAGATTCAGTTTTCACTAGAGTGACACGTAGTCTTGATCTCTATTCCTGACATCAAACCACACACAACCTTTTCTATAGTGCAATCAAATAAGCCCGTGCGTTTATGGCCATGCACGTCTATCCCAGTTTAGTGAACGCTCTAGAAGTTCTGCCCAAAACTCCATAGGAAACGGCCACATTTCCACATTCACACAGGTGAGTCTATCAAGAGTACTCCTGAAGGTAGGTACTCCACTCCAAATAGAGTATAGATCTCATTAATAGTTTCTATTAACTCATCCTCTAATCACTTCAGGAATATATGCTTCTTAGTTTATTAAATAGCATGTTCTACTTCTATCACTACACAACTTGTTTTTACCCATTGAACCTATTTCTTGGGATCTCCAGTCATTTAGGTCGGGTTACCATTGTGCGTGATTCCACAATCTCAGGGCAATAGTCCCATTCTTTTAGAATTATTAAGGACTTTCTTTCTGGTCAGTCCTTTTGTCAAAGGATCTGCCAAATTATCATCACTTCGTATGTGATGTCCTCTAACAATATTGTGCATACGACTGTCATTTCTTACCGTTGTATTATCGGTTCTGTTTTTCTTTCAATAGTCGTCAAATCTTTCATCACTATATATGTGATGTTCTTTTACAGTATTGTGCTTACGACGTCGTTTTCTACCGTTGTTATAACGGTTCTATACTTTTTGTAATAGCCGCGGAACTATCACAATCGATTACACCACTGGTGTCTATCTTTCCCGTATAGGGATCTCAACTAGCAGATTTCTTTAGTTCTCTGCTTCTTCACTAGTTGTGGCTAGTGCTCTTATCTCAGTCACTATAGTATACTGAGCCAAGATATTTTGTTTCTTATATTTCCAAGAAACAGTTCTTCCAGCAATGCTAAATATATAGTCACTGGTCGCAATAGAATCATCAGATAAAATATTCCAGTCAGCATCGGAATATCTTTCAAGTACAGCTTGATTTTTTTTTCATAATGTAATTCAAGGTTCATGGTTCGTTTAAGGTATCTCATGACCCTTTCAATAGCATGTCAGTGCTCTATACTGGGTCTGCTGGTAAATCTGCATAATAATCCCACGACATAGTCAATGTCGGGTCTAGTACATTCAGTGGCATATCGAAGGCTGCCAATGATGCTCGCAAAATCAGACTGTCTTACACCTTCATCAGTGTTCTTAAATAACTTTACACTGAGACCATATGGTGTATATGCAGGTTTACAGTCAAAATAATTGTATTTCTTTAGAGTATTCTCATTTTAACGAGATTAATCCAAAGAAAATTCCCTTTTTATCCAGTAATCTTAATACCAAGGATTACACTCACCTGACCTAGATCTTTCATATCAAAAATTGGCATTTAATAAGGATTTGACTGAGTTTATGGCATGAATGTTTGACCCAAAGATGAGTAGGTCATCTACATAAAGGCGTATAATAGTGCAAATGTCATTCTCAGATTTGTAATAAATGCATTTGTCACTTTCATTAACTTTAAAACCATGTGAAATGATTAAAATTATCAATTTTTTTATGTCATTGTTATGTGCTTGTTTTAAACCATATAATGGTTTATCTAATTTGCATACTTTATGTTCTTGACTATGTACTACGAATCCTTCAGGCTGGTCCATATGAATTTCTTCTTCTAATTCACCGTTCAAAAATGCGGTTTTAACATCCATTTGGTGTATTAATAAATTATGAATGGAAGCAAGTGAGATTAATACCCGGATGGATGTTATTCAAGTTAAAGGTGAAAAGTTGCGAAAAAATCTATATTTTTTTTTCTAAAACCATTAGCATCTAGTCGTGCTTTGTATTTATCAATAGTACCATCAGGTTTTAGCTTTCTTTTTAAGTACTCATTTACAGCCTATAGATTTACAACCAGAGGGTAAATATGTCAAATGCCAAGTCTTATTGGATTTCAAAGAATCCATCTCATTATTTATAGCCTCTCGCCAAAAATCGGCATCTAAAGAAGATACGGCCTCTTGGACGTTTAAGGGATCCTCCTCTATAGTAAAATCACAAAAATTCGAACCAAATTCGTTTACGGTTCTTGCTCTTTTACTTCTTCTAGGTTCAACTTCAGAACTTTTATTAAGTTCTGTTCTAATAGGCATACTTGATGTGCCCCCACTATTCCTTAATTTAAAAAAGAAATTTCGTTTCATAAATATTGGCATCATTTGATTCAAATTATATTATGTGTATTTAGGTCATAAATTCTGTATGCTTTGCTATTAACAGCATAGCTTATAAATACACATTCGTATGATTTACTTGCCAATTTTATTCTCTTAGGGTCTGGAATGCGAACATATGCTAAGCCACCCCATGTTCTAAAGTATGACATATTGTATTTATATTTCCCTAAAATTTCATAAGGCGAAATTTTATTCTTAGATTTAGGGATTCTATTCAGACCATAACATACAGTCTATAAAATATCCCCCACTAATGTTTTGCTACACCAAAATTTAATAAAATGACAATTACTAATTCGTTAAAGGTCCTATTTTTTTAGCTTTACCTTCCATTTCAGGTGAAAATGGTGCAGTTCTCTTATGTACAATATATCACATAAAAAATCGAGAATAGAATTTGATTCATATTATGTTCCTCTATCACTATGTAGTCTCTTAATTTTCCTATTTGCTTGATTTCAATTTTGAATATTTCAAACATATCAAATGCATCACATCTTTAAGAATCAATGTCTTTCTAATCATATGTTTTATTTTCATATTACCAGTCTCTACAGCTTAAGTGGTGCGAGAATCTCACAACACACTTTCTGATCGTCAGCAACCGTGTATATTGTGAATATATCACGATCATAGCAAACATGGCGAGAAACACCAATGTCTACCCACCAACCTCTGATTCACCAATAAGGCGAATCTCAGTAATCATAGCCGTAAGAGGCTCCTCAGTCAGGTTAGCCTGCGTTGCAGGGCCTGGCCTGTTCCAATACATTAGTGTCATATGATCTGGTTTTCTACAGTTGTATTATAGAATAACTGTCCAGAATCATTCATTTGGATTAGTTGTTGCTGTCATTTATGGTTCCCTTGCGGATTCCATTCTCTTATTTACTGACTGGTTGTGGATGCTTACTATTTTAAATATCAATATGTTTGAAAAAAATATATATTTTTCTTATAAAAAAAAATATCTAATCTCATAGACTAGCATAGGTTATTCATATGTATGCAACAAAGGTGTTCTATATTCTATTTGTTCACTTGTATGCATATAAACTATGTCAATTTATTTGATGCAAAAAACCTATTCATCCAATTAATGTCAATTCTTAAGGACATTATCAAATAACATACGCATTCTATTAATGTCAATTTTTTTTAGTGACATTTTCCAATAATATATGTGTTCTATTAATGTCAATTCCTATAAGATGCATGTATGTGCCATGGATTTCCATAATAATTCATTTTAAATACACATATTCAACAGAATTACCATAGTGAAAAGGAATCATTTAAATTGGCACACTGAATATAATTCGTCCTCTGAGTGACCATTATTGCGTTGTCATCATAATTGCAATATCAACAGTAATCATCTCTCAGTTATTTTCGTTCATAATGACACCATGATGAAGATATCAATAATGTAATATTTGAGTCCAACACTAGATCCCTAACATTAATTATATTCTAGTATTTTCCTTGTCAAATGTAGACACTAGAAACTTACTGCAGTATCAATAACATAACCACCAAAATAAAATTCAATGAAAGTATCGGTAATGTTTATGGTGGTCCAAAAAAGAAAAACTTACAGTCCAATTGGAATCGGCTGTAATTCCAGGTTTGATCGCAGCCTCCAAGATAGCCAAACAAAGCAGACTTTTAACTAAGGATTTCGCAAAAATTAAGCTTGAAAATACCCCCTGCTTCTTCTCTTTCATTAGTTGCTTATTCACCGCAAATGTTGTATCTTTCAGCTTCTGAATTTTTAGCTGATTGTCAAACAAATCCCTTGCTTCCGAAATCGCAGCCTTAGTGGACCGGATCTGGTTCCTTATGGCTCATTCAAACCGGAGATTACCAAAACATGCAGAGGGTTGCCGTAATTTTTGTTCAATGATGATGTTTCCATTTCTGTTTGAAAATAATTTATCGCAGAAAGGGAGCCGCTTTATCTAGGGTTTCGGTCACAGCCATTGTTTCAGATCGTCTTCAAATTGCTGGGAAACAATGGCTGAGTCACGGACCAGGTCGCTTTCTCGAAGACGATTCGGCGATCTAGTCAGTGGTGCAAAACCAGTTCGTACTCTCGCCGCCGCCTCTAGGATAAAATAGCCTATGAAAATAATAACTGATTTGCTTTGCACAAACAAATCAGTGCAGATTTGCACTCTCGAAAATAACATACTGCTCGAAAATTTCTGGAAGAAGTTTTAATGGCAGAGGTAAGAAAAAAGATATATTTTTTCTGTTATCTAATTTTCGTCTACAGCTGAAGATAATATATAGATAAGAATTGTGCAGTGAGAGAAAATCGGATCTGCTAAAATACCGGGTCAACAGTTTACCGCTTCATGGGAAAGTCGGCTCAGCAAAAATCTCCCGTTTTAAAATTCAGTTCGAAAAAAAAAACAATTTTTTTATGGTTCAAAAATATAAGTGTCTACACCACATAGCCAAGGCCCAATCCCGAACCGAGCCGGGTCGAGTCGAGTCGAGTCGGTCGGTCGCGCACGCGTGTGTGTTGGTCATGATGCATGGTCTCCCTCCTCACAAAAAAGCATGCATTGGGAGCCCAAGGCCCCAACAAGATTTCTTAGAAACAAGTATAAATACTTGCATATTTCTTATAATCCCATGATGTGGGACTATTCACATATAGGAGCCATCATACACTTATTTCTATATTTTAAATAATTCACATAAATTTCCTACAGCAAGCTTCAAGAATTCGCGGTCCTTGATTGCGATTCGAATTTGCAATTCCTATATCCCTATTTTTTTTATTGGAGGAACTGGTTTCGGATGGATTGATTTTGACTGGGAAAATGAACTGGAAAAGGAGGAATTGAATTGTGGGTTTGGTATGAGGGATGATGGCCTAATTTATAACTGCAAGGAGAAACAAATGTACTAAGCCATTAAAGTTATGCTGGATTGATATTGAGAAAGGGAGACAAGAAGTGGAGCTCGAGAAAACATATGCATGATAGAACAATTCATGTCGGCCCTTTTTTTTTATAAAATTTATTTTAATTGATTTGATTAAATAATGAAATACTCCAAAATATCTTGTTGCTCCTAACTCATCACCCCAAACCACTATTTAAACATAAGGACCATGTTACCAGATTTTAACACTATTCTGGACTCAACGGAAAGGGTTTTAAATTTTTATTCGATTGTACATACGTAATATCAATATTAAGTTGACATATTAAATTAACTTCAATTAATTTAAATCGTTTAAAATATATACTGATCCTGAACAATTAAATTTATCGATAATAAATTATTATCGTTTATATTCAATTTGAATTCATATTAATCGGCTGAATTGTATAGATTCAGTTCTTAATTCAATTGTTTGTTGTTTCTATCTATAATAATTTGATATATAATCGAAATTAAATCATATATTGATGATAAATTACATATTAAAGTTCATTTAAAAATTCCAACTCAACATTTAAATTAAATTTAAATGTTCAAAAAAAATTGAATAAAAATCCGGGGCGTTACAGAAAAATATGTAGAAATTCTTAAATATTATTTTATGCCTCCGTTAGAAATTTGGGATAATTTGGGCATGTTTAGCTAATGATATGGTTAATTCATGGTTAAGGAGATTAAGAGGTAAACATATGTTTTGAGTATGTTTGATCCACATTAGAATGTTAAATTATTGTTTTGGTGTTTATGGTTGATTATACATGTTTCAATTACCGTTTGGAATGCTTTATGATTGTATAGTCAAGTTAGAATGGTCGAAAACGCCATCGTATGGCGTAAATTGCTTGCTGGAAAAGTTGTAGAAATTGGTCAGACACCCCCGTTCGTGAGGCATTTGTCACGAGTTGCCCCAGTTGTGACACCCCTCCCCCAAGCCGCCATCATGAACCACTTCAGCACCACCATGACGAGCCACTCTACTTTAAGGACCACAAATCGTCAGTCACGAGCCAGATCGCCATTAGGAAATGAAGTAACGGACCAGACCCATATGTGTGTCACGAACCGGTGCCACGAACGAGCCGTGGACTGACGCCACCACCATAGGATCATGAACGGAGCGTCCTACGAGCCAGAGTTGAGGGCGAGCCGCGAACCGGATTGGAGCACTACCCACGACCCGACCATGTAGGTCACGGATCGGAGCTGGGATCACCACGAGCCGACATGGAGGATCACGAGTTGACCTGAAGAGTCACGAACTGGGAAGAGACTAAAACCTGAGATGCAAAGGTAGTCCAAATAGGAAGTAAGAACTCCAGATCCAAATGGGAACCAACGAGTTAACTTCATGAATTGGACATTGTTCCGAGATGTGTGCAAAGGGGTTATCGATATATATAGTGCTGGTTCACCACTGAGAGATGGATTAGCAGCTATGGATCATTGCAATGGGATCGTTAAGACTCCTAAGGGCAAGTGATCGTAGCAAGGATATGAGCCAGTGCAGTGGGGTCGTCATGACTCCAAAGGGGCAAAGTGGACATAGCAAAGGATTAGTGGCTGCGGATCAGTGCAATGGGTCATTACGACACCCAAGGGCAAAGTGATCGCAGCAGTTATTGGGTGATCAGAGTGGTGGATATCTTATGCTTTACGTACTGAGTGACGGATGTGAGGATGATTGGTATGTTTGATGCTTGCTATCACCAAGTCATGCACACTCTCATATTACCTTTACACTTTATGTTAGTGTTACCTTAGAGCACTGTACATCTTGTTGTGCTAACTCTTTGGTTGCAGGTTCAGGTATGATCATTTATACTTGTTATTGTTTTATTTTGCTGCTATCACTCATACAAGACTTTTTTCTGACCCAGTGTTTTATGTCTCTTCTTATTTCTCTGGGTGCTCCTAAACGAGCAAACTAGAGACAGGTTAGGTCATATGCATGAGTAGATGTCCTGAGACGAGCATGAGGCTTCCACATACCATTTACATACATTCTCCCTGTGTTGTTGATGGTCACTGCTTTGGGCATTAGTAGTGTGCTTTTTTTTATTTTTGCTTTAGAGACTATATTTAAAAGTTGTAATAACGATGGTTATGGATCATAAGTTGTATTTTGGATTCCGTTGCTATGATGGTTTAGTTTTCAGCTTATGCACTATCTCGCCTATTTTATGTCAAAGTTATATTACTATTATATTTTATTCCATGCATTGTGAGATATACTACAAGTTCTTTGATGATTAAACGTCTTTCTTCTTTTCTTTTGACGACCCTCCCATGCTAGTCGAGCATTGGCACAGCGCATTTCAGAGAGATGTCAGCTAGTGCGGGGCGGGCCGTCACATCGGGCCTTACCCCTGCTTATAATCGGCCCATCATCATTTCTATACCATTTCTGTACTAAACTTTGACCATGCTGTCTTACCTAATATTTCCCATGCTGCTGTTTTCCCAAACTTCCCTGTCCAGTATGCAAACAAGACATACCATTTTTGTTTTTATTTTTACTATCCTTCACATTTTAAATATAGGCCCATAAACTTCTGGCCCACCTAAACAGTATCATCTTACTTTGCTTATTATTTCCCCTGGCTCTAGAGCAACGCTCCCTTGTATCCCATCGGCCCAAAGCAAATAATCCCACCGCATGCACTACAGTGCGCCTCTTCTTCATGAATATATAAACAATCCCTTCTTACTCCATGCAAAAAGTCCCTATCCAGTTCATTCGAATGGCCACAACTCCATTCTTACATGGCATCGCCATGTATACAAGATCGCCCCTTCTCCCATTTTTATCCTTACCGAAACTCCACTTAAATACATTTTTTCTTACTTTGGATATTGCTGTTTAATTTTCAAACACCATGGCCGTTGCTTTTAACCTCCCTTCCCATCATCATTCCTGATAGTTTAAACACAGCAGTTCCTTTATTCTTCACATTCTTCTGCGCATCACCAACCTCTGCTCCGCCATGTACAGAACCTCAACACCCTAGACACCTTATTCCAAACGCTAAGACCTGCTTATGTGTTTCTTCCCCATAACCGTGCTTTTAAACTTAGCAACCCTATTTTCTCCCTCCTTTCAGTCCCTTCCCACTTCATTCATGAACGCAACAACGTGCTCCTCTTACGGTGCAACACCCATGCACAAATTTAAACCGCCTGTACATGCAAAATGCCTGATCCGCTCTCCAGTTCTCCACTATCTCTTCCTCACTCCCACTTTGCTTCTTGTCTACTTGGAATACTCCCTACGTCTGTAGCTCTTCCTCCTTCCTCTTTACATCCGCTGTAGTTTCAAGCCACACCATACTGCTTTCAAACTTCCACTACATGTAAACAGACTTCTCCACTAACTTCCTCGAAACTTGAACCACCGAACTGTTTCTGTTTTGCTTAAGTTTTTGCCCAGTTTACGTTTGAAGTGAATCGAAGAAAAATGGGTTTGATAGCAGGGTATAAATAGAAGGAAAGAGTAGTAGATAAGGACAGGGTCGGTTTCTATAGGCTGCGATTTTTCCTCCTTACGTATGTGCGATTTCAAACATAGGGCAATGAGATTTGATAATACAGGGTAGGTTAGGCTGGAGTATGGTTCACAGTATGGTTTGTATTTATTAGATTTTACTTTCGCCATTCCTTAAGGCGTATAAAAATACCTAAACTATTCTTGCTCATTTTTCTCACACATAAAAGGTGCCAAGCGAATTTTAGTTATACTGTTAGGTGCGTTTCCAGTGGTAAGAAGAATGGATAATACGACATGTATATATTTTATGCTTAAAAATTTAAGTGTACCGCATTACGTAAAATTACGTTCAAGTCCAAGTCGCTATGGACAGAAATAAGAATACATTCGTGTTGAGCGATGTGCCATGATCCCAAAAATATAATAAAATAGACTAGTTAGCTTATTTTGTGAAACCCCAAAATGCTGATATAAGGTGTAAAATACTCCAAATAAAAAGTTGCTTATTTTCCAAATTAAAAATTGCAGTAAAATTCTAAAAATTAAATTATAACTACGCCTCAAAGATGTTGTCCAAATTCGAAACCAATATTTAATTATATTAAATTATCGTTATGGTTTATAAACGATTTAATAACGACTTTCTAAAAACTTGATTTGGACATAACTCACAATCTATAAGCCGAAATATCGATTTTTCAATTCCATTAGAAAAATATAGTTAATTAGATTCCAACATTTCTTGTTTCGAAGAAATCCGACTTATAATGGATCATGTACAGTCAGTTGAAGTTCAAAACGTTAAATTACGAACTACCGTGACATTACGAACACGTTTCTAATTATATTATAATTAATACATCCAACTGTCATTCTGAATAATTTATTCGTTATTATAATTCAATTCTAACCTGAATTAAATCCTTTAAACGATCCAATTCACATGATATTGCAAATTCCACTCATTATTATTATTTTGGAATCAAATTAATTACCTTACTCGTTATATGTAACATCCCATAATTTTGGTATATTTAAATTTCAGTTTAAAAATAAATAAAATAGAATAATGTTGGGAAAAAAATCAAATTTTGAGGACTATATTGAAAATGATTGTTGAACTGAGTATAAATAAATTTTCAAATTTAGCTTTATTTGAAAATGTGTAAATTTTGGGATTTAATATTTAAATGATTTAAATGAAAATTTAGGTTGTCAAGTTAAATTTGGAATTTCAAATTTTAATCCAAATAAATGATTTTGGGAACTTATAATTTATGAAATCAATTATGAAATTTATTTAGGTGTTAATTAGATTTATTGGGAAATTTATAAATATTTAAATTTGAATTAAAACAGTTAATCGAATAATTGAATATTTTATTTATTTAATTAACTGTGGAATTTAACTGTTTTGGCGACTGTCTCGGAATTCGACGAAACTGGTGCCATCAGACCCGTAACGGTGAATTATTATAGGATTTCAATTTGCGTTACAATCCGACTTACCGTTTGATCGTACGAGAGAAAATGTGAACGAAAGCAGTGTAAATGGATAATTGGGTATTTCTCATATTTGGGCATTATAATTATATAAATAAAATCCATCTTCACCTCACCAGCTCATTTTTCACTTTCACGTATACTTTCCATCTGTCTACCTCTTTCTCTAATGGCTGAACTTCAAAAGGAAACCCTAGAAAACAAAATTTCAACTCAAAAATCAAATCTCTCCAAATCCTAGCATGTTATATGTCAAATCGAAGCTCGTGACGTCAGGAAGCTACGGGAATTCTCAAATTCAACATGCAGTGACTCGTTTCGACGAAAATCATGGTCAAACATTTTGAAATTCGAAAGCCCTAGGTCAAATTTGGGACATTTTGGTTCAGACTGAAATCGAAGAAATCGAGAACTGGGTATCGAAGAGGAAATCCATATGAAGCTAGCGGTGGGGTTCGATTGGTCTATCGTTGAGAGGATGGCCGGAATTTCACCTTGGAAGTGCAGAAAACCACGGGTTTTAGGTTCGTCGTTCAGACCAATGGAGCCACCGGAGGTGACAGCTCCGGCGGGATAGGGGCGGCTGATCATCGGCTTCAGGTTGGGGGTGGTCACGCGTTGCCAGGTGGTCGGAATCTCGGGCTTGAGGCGGTCAAAGAATCACGGTTTTGGGTTCAGGTTTTGGTACACCGGCGGTCAAGGGAGCGATCGGTGGGAACCTGGTGGGAACTGGCGGGTGCGCCAGTCGACGTCGATCCTTCGGGTGGTGGTCGCCAGTCGGTCAGAGGTTGGAGGAGGATGAACTCGGTGGTCAAAGCTTGGGGTGTTTTGGGTTGAACGACGGGAAATTGTTGAGCGGGAAGAGGAGACCGGTCCTGTTGCTGACGTGGCATCTTTAAATAGGGTAGAAATTTATTTTTAAATTATTTTTATAAATTTTAATTCAAAAGTAAAATGCTCATAACTCTTTCATTCTGACTCGGATTTGGATGCGGTTAGGTCCGCTAGAATCGTGGCGAGATTTCAGACATTTTGGCGTTGGTTTGATTAAGATCCGAGACTGTCAAATTTTGGGCTTCTTTTGGACGTTCGGTCCACTAAGGACCCAAAGGTGAGTGATTTTCTCACTCACGAAATACTGAATTATTCCCATATTTATTGAATTAAATTATGAAATAAGTTTGGTTGCATGGTTGTGTTGGATTGCTGATGTGTTGTTTCAATTTGACATGCAAGTGTTTTAACATGCAATTTAGGTAAATGATTAGTTATTTAATTTAAATTTCTAGTTAGAGATTCGAACCCTTGAAGAATCCCGAAATAGTTAATGCTGATCAGTTGAATGAAATTGTTGTGATGGATGTTGGTTGAAATTTATTACTGAATTTATAGTGACATTTTAATGCTCCTTATTTCAGTATATTGTAATGTATGTTGATTGTGACGATAAATCTCATTTACCCTTGATGTTACGGGCATCTAATGAACCCGGGATTTATCGATAAAATAAATTAAGAACACAGAGTGAAATGATAAACCTCTGTGACCCTGATTCGGATTGAAATGATAGATCCGTCCCTGAAATATCGAGAAATTAAAGTTTAATCACTTGGCCATTGGATAGGATATTCTATACAGACATCGGTTGGTTAAATGATTTTCAAATATTTGGGGATTTTATTTGACAGAAATTTCAGTTAAAGAAATGAACCGATACTCGATAAACCTGTTCCTGTAAAGGACCTGGATCGCAAGTGTTATTTGAGGGGCTAAGAAATTGTTTCCAAAGGAAGTGGAATTCTTAAAATGAGGTTTGGATAAAATCTGAAACATTCAAATTTAGGTTGGATTTGAATGAAATATTTTATTTGAATTTAAATTTGAAAAGAAGAGAGGATCGAGGAATATGGGTTGAATTTCCCTAAATCGAAGATTTGGGTTGAACGGCGTTTGAAACAAGATATTGAATTTTATAACTCCATTGAGACTGGAGTGTGGGTTCAAGCATTTGAAGTTCGGAAGAAAGAAGAAATTTTGATTTAAGAATTTATTATATATGTATTTAAAATGTTTGGGCTCAAATAAGTTATTCTTTCCTTAAAATCTATCATTTAACTTTTACTTATAGACTATTTATTCTAGCTTAATTTTTCTTATATTATATTATATTATTTAAACTAATTAGAAATTTTTATTATATATATATATTCATAATGATTTAAATTTTCTTATTTTGTTTAACCATTATTTCTATACATATATTTTATATAAAGATATTTTTTTTTAGAGCATCTGTTTTCAAATTTTGTCAATGATCGTAAATTTTCTTCCGAATGGAAAATGCTGGATTTAAACCCCAGTTCGAGATGGAGTCGAAATAAAGTATTCAAATATGGAATCGACGTTAACCAATTTTATATGAAAAATGAAATTGATATTTTTATTTGAATATAATGGATTTCATAAATGATATGAATGAGGGTTATGGAGATTTATACTCTTTTGAATATAAGCGGATTTAGAATTCAAATCGATTTGAGATAAGTATAACCTTTGAGGTAAAATATGTTCTATTTGAATATAAGTCGATTTTGAAATATTATATGATTTAATATAAGGATATGAAATATATTCTAGTTTTAGAATATAATCGGTTTGGGTATGATTATGATATGTCGATATGAAAATTTTATTCGTTTGAATATAAATTGGGTTCAAACCAGAAGATGATATTTTGATATCAAAGCGAACCTTTATCAAATATAAAAGAACCAACCGATGTGAAAGATGTAAGCGTTGGTTGTTAAAGAGACCGGAGTCGACATAAGGCATACTCTCTGTCAGTGTCGATACCACTTTGACAACTGTGAACGTTATGACGTATCCAGATTGAGTATGATGACTTGGAGGCGATTATTGAAGCGAAGAAGATGATCGATGACGAAATAGCCCTGACCTTCGGGTCAGAATTGAAATGACTAAAACAGGAGCTATACCGTGACTAACTGAGGTAGCACCTTTGATCGGACACACTTCTTCGATAATATTTCTATGACTATGATGATGATGATGATTTGGGCCCATTTATGACTTTGGGAGTGTGTTCCGAGGTGGGCGGTAGTGGCTGCTATGCGTTACCACCGGTCCGGGAGTGCAATTGGTAGAATCCTACCCTGGGCATTGCCTCGAGTGCCTTGTCATATATATCCATATCGAGCCCCATACGATTTTGATTTAGCATTGCCTTCTATGGAGTGCCCTCTGATAACACCACTACGGTGAATTTACGGTATTGTATAGACTGTTGATGCCTATAAACAGCGTAAGGGTAATACGGTAATCTCGCTTACGCTATTTTCAGTACTTATACTTTACTAGATAGACACTATCATAATAGCGTACTATATTATGTATGTATTAGTTTAACGGATCCTTGAGAGATGGAAAAATCCCGTAACATCTCTTGAGTTACTGCACCCATGACACTGATGTTATTTCGTATTTTGATTTGACTAATATGAGATGATTTAGTGCTGATCCGAGTGTTTGTTGTGTTTTCTTTTTGTGCAATACGCTCGGGTCAGCAGAAGTCTGCAGTTAACGAAGTTCCCTTGCCTTGGAGATCGAAGACGAAGATTTGGTATATATGGATATCAATTAAGTATGTATATCCGTTGCATTTATTTCCGCTGCTTATTATGTACATCTTATGTATATGTAACTCTGATGATCATTGAGTGTTAAAATCAATGTAGACATTTCGATTATTTAAACTACTATCTGTTTATTATATGTTGTCCTTCCGCTGTGAGGTTCTGTGATTTGTTTTCTCTTCTTTCTTTCTTTTCTTTTTTTTCTCAATAACTTCTTGCATTTGCGATCTGTTTGGGTCGACATGTGTGGTTTATTGTCGATTTGAACGGTCAAAAATATGGGTCGTTACAATTTGGTATCAGAGCGATGGTTGGCGACAACCTTGGCTCTGTTTGGGAATTAACTCATTAGAGATAGGGTTAGAAACACCCTAGAATGAGTTAGAGTGATATACGAGAGAGAGTACTTGTATTTTGATGTAAAATGATTTTATATTGTGTTGGTAATTCTGTTGAAAATTTATAGATTCTGGTCGATTTATGGGACGCCGTGGAATCGATAGGAATTCCTAAACGATCGAACAGAATGTATTGACATAATATGGTTTTCAATTATATTTTATATATATCAAATATATGGTTGTTTGTTTAAGTGTATAAGATTTGGTCCTTAACAGGTAATAATATGTAGTTATTACTTATTATGGTTGATCAAATAATAAATTGAATAAGAAAATTTAATGGTTATATAAAATACTTGAGAATGGAATCTCTTAAGTATAATTGGTTACATAATATATTTGCGACTAAAATGAAATTGAACTGGATAACTTGATCTGGGATTTTGAAATTGGTTTTCCAAAAATTTGGGAATACGGTATTTTGGTTAGGATTTGAAAAGGAAACGATCTTAGGATTTTAAAAGAGATAAGTGTATAACCCTTTCTCGGACATCAGAATGATTTCGATAATGAGTGCACGCATTATCGATGGTTATTCCGAAGTGTCTGAGTGGGGGAGACCACTCTGTATTTCATAGCTGGTTTGAAAGGGGTTTGAATTGAATTTTCCCATATAGTACAAAATTTTGTATATAGGAATGGTTATAGTATTTAAAGTTGAATTTAAGCAAAAATCGAGGTTCTTATGTTCTCTGGTAATTAAGAATTTGGGCGTAATACTTTATGAAATTATTTCTATAAAATTTTAAACTTATGTTATTTAAACTTGGTTTATACCCAGAATCAGGAGATTCGAGTGTAATTCAACTAATAATATCTCCTTAAGTAATAAGGTAAATCATTTCATAGAAATTTTAGTTTTGAAACCATGGAATAAACTTAAGTATTAAGAAAAGAGAACCATTGTTTAAAACCCATAACCACGAACGACAATGAGGTTAAGTAAATTACTAATTTGACCGTTGTAAGTGTTAGAGAAGTTTAAATCTACCGCGAAATCAAATTCAATTCAAATCAATTAAATTGAATTGAAATATTGGGTTGGGTCATAAAGTGATAACCTATGACTTGACTAATTTATAAGTACATTAAGTTAGTCGGGAAAAAAGTTAAAAGAAACAGATGGTGTTAATAAAAATATAAAGGGTCGAGAACTAAAGCGAAGGAATTAATAGATGAATTCGTGTGCGGGAGAAATGAAGACGGAAAATTTAAATGGGTCAGACCTCAATTGGACAAAATATCGAATATAAATAATGAAATGAATAAAGTGTAAACCATTAGCCGAATGAAATGTAACTTAATTCGAGTTAAAGAATCGAGTTGAATAAGTTTAACTTGGAAATCGAAAAAATGGTTGAGAATTAAGTATAAAAAATTTGAATTATAAACAAACCCTTAATTCAAACCAGGATTGGGGATTGAATAAGGGAATCAAGTTAAGCAAATAAGATTTGATTGGAAGTGAAAATAGAAACAAGTGAGGAAATGGGAAGTATAACTACTAACACCAGAGGAATGAGTTGAGATTATAAAATTTGACTTATTATGAATAAGAAAATAATTAATGAATTCTAAATTAGATATTTAGAATGTTGGAATGAAAAAAAGAAAAGAAAAAAGAAACCTAACCTGAATGCATGGATTAACCAAATGGAATCGACTCAGAAAATTTAAAACGAGTCAGTTTAGGATTTATATCGATGGTCGGATTAAGTAAGTAAATGAAATTAAATAAACGAGATGAAATAGAATGGTTTATATAAAACCTCAACCAACCTTAATCCATCTATATAGGTTCGTAGTTAACTACATCGAATGAGGGAACGAAATAAATTGAGAATGAAGAAAACATGGAATAAGGTGTAAGAAAGAATACTCGAAGACTAATTTATTAGATTAGAATGCCGAAAAAGGGGTTTGGAACCAAGCCGATTCAAATAAGTCAAGTGGACTAGAATAAATGGAATAAGAGATTGAATATGAAGTCATCGCTCGAATAATGAGGTAAGTGCAAGAAATTTAATGAATGAGTAGTGAAATAAACATATTTAATATATAAGTAAAAGGAATCAAGAGGACTAGAATAAAGAGAAGCAAACCCGAGAGATGAATTGGTCGATCTAAACCAAACAAGGGTAAATGGGATGAAATTTCAGTTAAATAAAGGGTAAAATGAGCATGGATAGATTAAGCAAGAAAGCGTGAGCCATATTACGTGAGTTGTGAAGCGATTATCCTTTTAAATTATAAGCCTTGCTTAAGTTTTGGAGTTCGATAGTTTGAAACTCCAAAGTAAATAAGTTTTGACGTGAAAATGCAAATCTGAAATATTCAATAAGCTGAAACGAAAATGATCATAACTTTTGAATGGATGATCGAAATTCAATGATTCCGGATTTTTTGGAAACATCGGAAACTGAACTAAAACTTTTGTTAATGGAGCCCTGTCTAATTTTCAGGTTTATTAGATTGAAATCCAAGCGTTAGTTGTAGTTCAGCGCGCAGAAAGTAAAAATCTGAAGCGGATAACGATATTATTTTGACCATAACTTCCTAACGGAACGTCGGATTTTATTGTGCGAGTACAATTCAGAAAGGCCAGAATGTAAACTAAAACTTTCCCTTTATATGCTAGGTAAAAATTGGATGTTTAAAGGGTTAAAAACTGGGTTGAACAACTCAGATCTGCATTTTTCAGTGTATGGGCTAAGGCGTTCACCTTCACTAAAATAGTCATAACTTTTGAACAAATTATCCAAATTCGACAAGTCCGGACAATTCGGAAAGCCTGAAACAAATTATACAACTTTTTCCTAGTGTGCTTCAGTCAAATTCAAACATCTAATGGGTGATAAACCTTGATTTGTTCGCTGACCTGTTATGAGTATTTTGGTTTTGAAGTTGAAATGCTTAGTATATGTTGGGTAAGTTTTATACGCTTGCTATTTATGATATATATGATTAATCCTTACGTGTATGTGAGTATGTAGCAGGTGTAAGAAAGTCGCACTACGCTTCAGAGCTCGCTTGCTAAATGCTAAGTGCTAAAGATAAATAAATTGCATATAAACGCTAAAAGAGGTACGTTTTAGGGATTATGTTGTTTTGGGAGTTTTGCTTTTGTGTTTTCCCCATTTTGGGATGCTTCATCATGTGGAGATGTATAATTGAGTTTTTATATGTGTTGTGATTTTTCCGGACCTCTCCGTACAAAGGAGATGCTGCCGAAATTTTCCGTGATTTCGGAAGTTAGAAAATTTATAAGGTTTTACAACTATAACTTATTTTATAAATATTATTTTATAAGTATGGACTTGGAAGTATAAATATGGTCAATATCGTATTTCGTTCTCTTTTCGAGGACGAAAAGATTTTAAGCGGGGGAGAATGTAACATCCCATAATTTTGGTATATTTAAATTTCAGTTTAAAAATAAATAAAATAGAATAATGTTGGGAAAAAAATCAAATTTTGAGGATTATATTGAAAATGATTGTTGAATTGAGTATAAATAAATTTTCAAATTTAGCTTTATTAGAAAAAGTGTAAATTTTGGGATTTAATATTTAAATGATTTAAATGAAAATTTAGGTTGTCAAGTTAAATTTGGAATTTCAAATTTTGATCCAAATAAATGATTTTGGGAACTTATAATTTATGAAATCAATTATGAAATTTATTTAGGTGTTAATTAGATTTATTGGGAAATTTATAAATATTTAAATTTGAATTAAAACAGTTAATCGAATAATTGAATATTTTATTTATTTAATTAACTGTGGAATTTAACTGTTTTGGCGACTATCTCGGAATACGACGAAACTGGCGCCATCAGACCCGTAACGGTGAATTATTATAAGATTTCAATTTGCGTTACAATCCGACTTACCGTTTGATCGTACGAGAGAAAATGTGAACGAAAGCAGTGTAAATGGATAATTGGGTATTTCTCATATTTGGGCCTTATAATTATATAAATAAAATCCATCTTCACCTCACCAGCTCATTTTTCACTTTCACGTATACTTTCCATCTGTCTACCTCTTTCTCTAATGGCTGAACTTCAAAAGGAAACCCTAGAAAACAAAATTTCAACTCAAAAATCAAATCTCTCCAAATCCTAGCGTGTTATATGTCAAATCGAAGCTCGTGACGTCAGGAAGCTACGGGAATTCTCAGATTCAACATGCAGTGACTCGTTTCGACGAAAATCATGGTCAAACATTTTGAAATTAGAAAGCCCTAGGTCAAATTTGGGACTTTTTGGTTCAGACTGAAATCGAAGAAATCGAGAACTGGGTATCGAAGAGGAAATCCATATGAAGCTAGCGATGGGGTTCGATTGGTCTATCGTTGAGGGGATGGCCGGAATTTCACCTTGGAAGTGCAGAAAACCGCGGGTTTTAGGTTCGTCATTCAGACCAACGGAGCCACCGGAGGTGACAGCTCCGGCGGGAAAGGGGCGGCTGATCATCGGCTTCAGGTTGGGGTGGTCACGCGTTGCCAGGTGGTCGGAATCTCGGGCTTGAGGCGGTCAAAGAATCACAGTTTTGGGTTCAGGTTTTGGTACACCGGCGGTCAAGGGAGCGATCGGAGGGAACCTGGTGGGTACTGGCGGGTGCGCCAGTCGACGTCGATCCTTCGGGTGGTGGTCGCCAGTCGGTCAGAGGTTGGAGGAGGATGAACTCGGTGGTCAAAGCTTGGGGTGTTTTGGGTTGAACGACGGGAAATTGTTGAGCGGGAAGAGGAGACCAGTCCTGTTGCTGACGTGGCATCTTTAAATAGGGTAGAAATTTATTTTTAAATTATTTTTATAAATTTTAATTCAAAAGTAAAATGCTCATAACTCTTTCATTCTGACTCAGATTTGGATGCGGTTAGGTCCGCTAGAATCGTGGCGAGATTTTAGACATTTTGGCGCTGGTTTGATTAAGATCCGAGACTGTCAAATTTTGGGCTTCTTTTGGACATTCGTTCCACTAAGGACCCAAAGGTGAGTGATTTTCTCACTCACGAAATACTGAATTATTCCCATATTTATTGAATTAAATTATGAAATAAGTTTGGTTGCATGGTTGTGTTGGATTGCTGATGTGTTGTTTCAATTTGACATGCAAGTGTGTTAACATGCAATTTAGGTAAATGATTAGTTATTTAATTTAAATTTCTAGTTAGAGATTCGAGCCTTGAAGAATCCCGAAATAGTTTAATGCTGATCAGTTGAATGAAATTGTTGTGATGGATGTTGGTTGAAATTTATTACTGAATTTATAGTGACATTTTAATGCTCCTTATTTCAGTATATTGTAATGTATGTTGATTGTGACGATAAATCTCATTTACCCTTGATGTTACGGGCATCTAATGAACCCGGGATTTATCGATAAAATAAAATAAGAACACAGAGTGAAATGATAAACCTCTGTGACCCTGATTCGGATTGAAATGATAGATCCGTCCCTGAAATATCGAGAAATTAAAGTTTAATCACTTGGCCATTGGATAGGAAATTCTATACATACATCGGTTGGTTAAATGATTTTCAAATATTTAGGGATTTTATTTGACAGAAATTTCAGTTAAAGAAATGAACCGATACTCGATAAACATGTTCCTGTAAAGGACCTGGATCGCAAGTGTTATTTGAGGGGCTAAGAAATTGTTTCCAAAGGAAGTGGAATTCTTAAAATGAGATTTGGATAAAATCTGAAACTTTCAAATTTAGGTTGGATTTGAATGAAATATTTTATTTGAATTTAAATTTTAAAATAAGAGAGGATCGAGGAATATGGGTTGAATTTCCCTAAATCGAAGATTTGGGTTGAACGACGTTTGAAACAAGATATTGAATTTTATAACTCCATTGAGACTGGAGTGTGGGTTCAAGCATTTGAAGTTCGGAAGAAAGAAGAAATTTTGAATTAAGAAATTATTATATATATGTATTTAAAATGTTTGGGCTCAAATAAGTTATTCTTTCCTTAAAATCTATCATTTAACTTTTACTTCTAGACTATTTATTCTAGCTTAATTTTTCTTATATTATATTATATTATTTAAACTAATTAGAAATTTTTATTATATATATATATATATTCATAATGATTTAAATTTTCTTATTTTGTTTAACCATTATTTCTATACATATATTTTATATAAAGATTTTTTTTAGAGCATCTGTTTTCAAATTTTGTCAATGATCGTAAATTTTCTTCCGAATGGAAAATGCTGGATTTAAACCCCAGTTCGAGATGGAGTCGAAATAAAGTATTCAAATATGGAATCGACGTTAACCAATTTTATATGAAAAATGAAATTGATATTTTTATTTGAATATAATGGATTTCATAAATGATATGAATGAGGGTTATGGAGATTTATACTCTTTTGAATATAAGCGGATTTAGAATTCAAATCGATTTGAGATAAGTATAACCTTTGAGGTAAAATATGTTCTGTTTGAATATAAGTCGATTTTGAAATATTATATGATTTAATATAAGGATATGAAATATATTCTAGTTTTAGAATATAATCGGTTTGGGTATGATTATGATATGTCGATATGAAAATTTTATTCGTTTGAATATAAATTGGGTTCAAACCAGAAGATGATATTTTGATATCAAAGCGAACCTTTATCAAATATAAAAGAACCGACCGATGTGAAAGATGTAATCGTTGGTTGTTAAAGAGACCGGAGTCGACATAAGGCATACTCTCTGTCAGTGTCGATACCACTTTGACAACTGTGAACGTTATGACGTATCCAGATTGAGTATGATGACTTGGAGGCGATTATTGAAGCGAAGAAGATGATCGATGACGAAATAGCCCTGACCTTCGGGTCAGAATTGAAATGACTAAAACAGGAGCTATACTGTGACTAACTGAGGTAGCACCTTTGATCGGACACACTTCTTCGATAATATTTCTATGAATATGATGATGATGATTTGGGCCCATTTATGACTTTGGGAGTGTGTTCCGAGGTGGGCGGTAGTGGCTGCTATGCGTTACCACCGGTCCGGGAGTGCAATTGGTAGAATCCTACCCTGGGCATTGCCTCGAGTGCCTTGTCATATATATCCATATCGAGCCCCATACGATTTTGATTTAGCATTGCCTTCTATGGAGTGCCCTCTGATAACACCAGTACGGTGAATTTACGGTATTGTATAGACTGTTGATGCCTATAAACAGCGTAAGGGTAATATGGTAATCCCGTTTACTCTATTTTCAGTACTTATACTTTACTGGATAGACACTATCATAATAGCGTACTATATTATGTATGTATTAGTTTAACGGATCCTTGAGAGATGGAAAAATCCCATAACATCTCTTGAGTTACTGCACCCATGACACTGATGTTATTTCGTATTTTGATTTGACTAATATGAGATGATTTAGTGCTGATCCGAGTGTTTGTTGTGTTTTCTTTTTGTGCAATACGCTCGGGTCAGCAGAAGTCTGCAGTTAACGAAGTTCCCTTGCCTTGGAGATCGAAGACGAAGATTTGGTATATATGGATATCAATTAAGTATGTATATCCGCTGCATTTATTTCTGCTGCTTATTATGTACATCTTATGTATATGTAACTCTGATGATCATTGAGTGTTAAAATCAATGTAGACATTTCAATTATTTGAACTACTATCTTTTTATTATATGTTGTCCTTCCGCTGTGAGGTTCTGTGATTTGTTTTCTCTTCTTTCTTTCTTTCCTTTTTTTTCTCAATAACTTCTTGCATTTGCGATCTGTTTGGGTCGACATGTGTGGTTTATTGTCGATTTGAACGGTCAAAAATATGGGTCGTTACATTATATTATTTAAATATTCAAAATATCTGAATCCAAACCATTTAAATTATCTAACCAATATAATAAAATAATTAAATTAATTTTTTATTATATCATTAAAATTCCTGGATGTTACATTTCTGCCCCCTTAAAAGGATTTCATCCCTGAAATTACAAAGGTAGGAAAAACGCTACGAACTAAATTATAACCAGGATAAAAAAAATTGTTTTATCCCTTAACTTCAGTTTCAACTGAACTAATTTATTTCAATTAATTTTTTCTTATTAACGAATATTTTCAAAAATTTTGAAAATTTTCGATCACCTAAAATTTCCAAAAAAAATCGCTAACATCTCCTTTATACGGCTCCATCAGTACAGCTACAACTCGTCTTTCTAGGCCTTCTCCAGTCCAAAAGAAAATAAATCAACCAAGTGGCTTCCCAAAATAGCTCAAAAATCTCAAACTCAAATAAAATATAACTCATAACTTTTTGTCGGGCATCCAACTCTATATCTTCCATTTGCTATCACTTTAACATATACTCAGGCATTTCCAATTGATCTCCAATCAATTTATCCTCCCATTCAATCATTCTCTTATATCAAGCAAAATTCCATTCAAACTCCAATTCCAAATTCTTACTTAAAAATCCAATGCTAATCCCAAGTTAAATTTTATTCTAATACAATTTTCACTTAACTGGTTTTAATTCAATTCCAAATTGCTTTCACAAATTTTTATTTAACTTGTTTTAATTCAAACAATCTTTCCCTAGGAGTTTGAAATAGCTCGGCCTTTTCCAAAATCAAATATTCCTTTTCGAAATTTCTAAACACTTGTTTTTCTCAAACAATTCAAAATCTTTGGTAGTAATCCATCACTTAGAAACTCGAAAATGAACACCGATGATGTCTAGATCATCGTTGGAATTATTTTCTAGCTATCGAAATGAGTTCAATACTATATCACTTTCAAAAACTCATTTTTAAATACTTCCATTTGAAAATTATTTCAAATATCTTTTTCAAATTGCTTGGAATACATTTCCAAAATCTCTCCCAGGATTTTAACTTTTCCATATTTTTGATCCAATATTCATTTACAAACACTTTGCCTAATTTCCACAGTTTTCATTCCAATTCTGCTTTAACCCATGTTTTTTTTTTAAGGCAGAAAATTTTATTGCACATGAAAAAATTACATAGAAGAACATTTACAAAATGAAACAGAAAATACAACAAGAGAAATAATCTGTACAAAAAAGACTGTACTAAAAAATATACATGTATGCAATTGCTATTCCACTACACCAGTTAGAAATAGCAAAAATCAGAAAGTAATGCACCAAAACTCATGAAACAGATCCCAGTTTCTTCGCCACCCTCTTGAGGATGATGTTGAAAAGCTCACTAGCATTATACTCTCCTCTCCCAAAAGCTCTTCGATTCCTTTCTGACCATAACTCATAACAAAAAATCTTTCAGGACAATAACAATGGCTTGGTTTTACCTCTCTTCCATCTAGTTGCTTTGTATATATTGAACCATCAAATCTACTTGCTTTAGAAGGCTTATGAAATCCGCCAGCAGCTAAAAGTCTCGCCCAGACCAGAAAAGAGTAATTACATTCAAAATACAAGTGCGTGTTTGACTCCTCAGTTGATTTACATAAAAAGCAAACACTATTAGACATAATACCAAATTTAAGCAACTTATCCTTAATGTTAATAGCATTTTCCATGACCTTCCATAGATGAAGATTCACGTTTGCCGAACTACCTATATTCCAAATTCTTTTGGACCATGGAATTTTTTTTTTTATCTCCTTTCAGTAATTCATAAACATGTTTAATTGAATGCTCTTTACCACCCCAAAGAATACTATTGTCACCTTGAATATTGAAATTATTTGCAAGTTCGGACCAAAGATTTCTTAAAATTGCTGAATAAGAATATGGTAAAATCAATTTACCATCATGAATATAATCCTGAACTAAAGCATTCTATGGAATTCCTGAACTACTTCTCAAATTAAAATCTATAATAGAGCTCAAGATCAATCCTGGTTTAGCCCATGGTGAGAACCAAAATGATAAATTCCTAATGCTTTTGTAATTGCATTGAACATAAGGCAAAAAAGAACTTCTTAACTTCAGAATATTATGCCAACTCCAGCTAGCATTCAAAGGAACTTCCATTGTCCAAAACTATTTTTTCCAATTAAATTCCTTGATACCCATGCTGACCATAAACTCTCTTTTGAGGCAAACAACTTATCAATATACGAAGAAATAACAAACTTATTCCAGAGTGATAAATTTGTTATACCTATAACCACCACACTCCTTAGATTCAAATAACTTTGAACAGGAAATAGGGATTAAACCCTTAGCAAAAGGATTACCAAGCCAAAAAAATCTATTAAGTGAAGACTCAATCATCTGAACAAGTTTCCCTGGCAATATATAATGGCGAGACCAATAAGTTGTGAAGGCTAGAGCTACAAACTGAACAATCACAAGTCTTCCAGCTTCTGACAATTTACATGCAGGCCATTGTTGAAGTTTACCAATGATTTTCTCAAATAATGGCATACAGTTCACCTTTGTAATTCTAGAACTAATAAGAGGCATACCAAGATAAATTGAATTCAGTGGTAACTCAAGAAAACCTGAACTTTCAATGATATCTTTCGTCTTATCAGCAGATAAACCAGCGATTAGTATATAAGATTTAGCCACATTCAATTGAAGACCATTTATTGAGTGAAAGAGACGTAGAGTATCCAGAACACTTTGAATATTATGAACAGAAGGTTTAGTAAAAATTACAAAATCATCTGCAAATAGAAGATGAGTAATCATAGGACACTTGCATTTAGGATGTAACTCCTGTTTCTTCTTCAAAACTTGATCCTTCAGCAAAGCATGTAGTAATTCCATAAAAATAATGAAAAGATAAGGAGATATTGGATCACCTTGGCGTACACCTTAAGAACCTTTAAAGTATCCATGTAAACAACACTTCCTAGCAATAGAATAATGTGGTGATGAAATTAATGTATGAATCCAGGCTATAAAAGGAAGTGGAAAGTTCATTCTTGCTAGAACTGCTAAAATATAATGCCAGGCTACCGTGTCGAATGCTTTTTTGACATCTAATTTCAACATGCATCTTGGCGAGATGTTTGCTCTATTACAACCATACAGTAATTCTTGAGTAAGTAAAATATTGTCAGAAATTGATCTTCCCTTTATAAATGCAGATTGATTAGGAGCAATAATAGAGGCAATACCACCTGAACTCTATTTGCAAGAATTTTGGAAATTACTTTATAAACTACATTGCAACAAGAGATAGGTCGATGAAATAGAGGTTGGATTAACTATTTTAGGAATTAGGGCAATTGCAGTAGCAGAGAGACTGGAAAGAAAATCATTATGTAGGAAAAAATGAAGAATAGCTTTTGTGACATCATCCCCAATTACATTCCAACATTTTTGCATAAAAAAGGAATTAAAGCTGTTTGGACCATCACAACAACTTATAGCTAAACCAAACACTGCCTCTTTCACTTCCTGAGCAGAAATAATTTGAATAAGATTGGCAGCTTGCTCATGAGTTAAGGTTGGAAGATTTATATTGAATAGAGGCATAATGTCAACAGTAGAAAAAGGATTGGCAAGAATAGATGAAAAGTACTAAAAAACACTTATTGATCGTACCTTCATCGGACTGCATGAAACCATTAATATCTTTAATTAAGAAAACAGAATCTCTGATTTTCTGGATTTTGACTGAATTATGAAAATACTTTGAATTTCTGTCACCCTCCAATTCCCTCCTAATAAAAGCTTTTTGATGAAGACCCTTTAATTCCATATCCAGAGCTTCCTTCAATTTATTTTTTAGCTCAAACTCTTTTTGAATCAAACCCATATCAAACGGATTCCTTTGAATTTCATATTGCACATACTCTAACTCAGCTTTGACATTATTAGACTTCTGAGCTCTTTTGCCAAAATTATCCGAGGACCAAGACTTTAATTGAATTTTAAGCATCTTCAATTTATGCAAAAGACTTGGCATAAGATTGCTATTATTCTGAGAATTCCAGACCTGCATAAGAATACTAGAAAAAGTTGGGTGATTAAACCAAAAATTAAAAAATTTGAAAGAAATCTTACCCTTGTTAATAGAGTCATCAATCCCCCAGTAAAACAGTAAAGGATTATGATCAGATAGGAGAGGAGATGAGTTAAGTAAATGGATTTTGGCCACAAATTGAAGAAAGAAGAATTAGCAAAAATGTGATCGAGTTTACAAAGAGTGGGTGGACCTTGTCTAGAACTATTAGACCAAGAAAATGAGAAACCAAATTCTTTAACAAGAAACAAGTTAGATGAGATTAAGAGGAGCTAAGTCTTTAATAGACAAAGGACAACCACCAAATTTGTGAGTGTACATGCAATTAAAATCTCCATCCAAAAGCCAAGGCACATTTGAAGGATTCAAGAGATTAATTTGACCAAAGAATTGATTGCGAAGAGAGATTGAATTTTGAGCATAGACTGAAGTGAGATAGAATTTTGAATTAGATGGTAAGAAAACACAACAGTAATGAATAAGCTAATCAGATTCGAAAATTTTAGATAAAGAGAGGAAAACAGGATACCATAAGATTAATAACCTACCAAAAGGAGCTTTGGCAAGATTACGATCGAATGATTATCGACAGATTAATTATCACATTGTATAACGTAATATATGGAAAACAACGATATAATTGTTGAGGAATTCAGCTGGATTCCTCCAACCTGTTTCCCTACATCCACAGATGTTAGTCAACAAAAATAACACCAATTTTGTACAATGGAATATTATAATCGATGGAATCAGTATCCAACCAATGACGTGTATATATATAAAGATATATATTATTCAACCAACTTAATTGAAATTTATCTAAACATCCATCACACAGCATTCAACCATTATTTATCAGTGCTAAAATATATTTGTAAAATTTCAGAACGAAACAGAGTTAGTGAGTTTACTCACCTTGGTCGTTAATCACTGAAAATGATTAATGTTCGGTTGATTCAAATAGACGTTTTAATTTGGTTGAGATTCAAACGAACTCCAAACGGTTCCAAACCAGCTTCATTATGTCGCCTGCGGCCATAGGGACCCAACGTGATAGACGGTTCTCAATTCTGACCATGTATGTAAGAGATATTAAATTAACAAGTTCATACACATTAAGAAATTAAAATTAAACCAAATTATTATAATCGAGCCTCACCCCTGCTTAAAACCGGCCCATAATCATTTCTATACCAATGTTGTACTAGAGCTTCGACCATGCTATCTTACCTAATATTTCACATGCTGCTGTCTGCCCAAACTTCCCTATCCTGTTTGCAAACAAGACACGCCCCCTTTTTGCTTTTATTTTTACTGTGCTTCACATTTTAGATCTCAGCCCATAAACTTCTAGCCTGCCTAAACAGTATCATCT
The DNA here is from genome assembly GCA_030737875.1 of Allium sativum. Classification (NCBI taxonomy): domain Eukaryota; kingdom Viridiplantae; phylum Streptophyta; class Magnoliopsida; order Asparagales; family Amaryllidaceae; genus Allium; species Allium sativum. The sequence goes on along the minus strand of CM060922.1, from coordinate 312,009,608 downwards.
CACTTTGTGTATTATTTCCCTCCTGGCTCCAGAACAGCACTCCCTTATATCCCATCGGCCCAAAGCAAATAATCCCACTGCATGCACTACAGTGCGCTTCTTCTTCATCAATATAAAAACAATCCCTTCTTACTCCATGCAAAATGTCCCTCTCCAATTCATTCGAATGGCCACAACTCCACTCTCCCATGGCATTGCCGTGTATACAAGATCGCCCCATCTCCCATTTTTATCCTTACCGAAACTCCACTTAAATACATTTCTTCTTACCTCGAATACTGCTGTTCCATTTTCAAACACCATGGCTGTTGCTTTTAACCTCCCTTTCCATCATCATTCCTGATAGTTTAAACACAGCAGCTCCTTTATTCCACTACACCAGAAAAGCGATTTTGCCACGGCTTTGGGCCGTGGCTAAATAGTTTTGCCACGGCTTTAGGCCATGGCAAAACTGTGTGTGGCAGTTTTTTTGCCACGGCTCAAAGCCGTGGCAGAATGGGATTTTGCCACAGGCCAAAGCCGTGGCGGATTTTCAGTTTGCCATGGCTTTTAACCGTGGCAATATGTTCTATTGCCATGGTTCTGAGCCATGGAAAACTTTAGTTGTATTTTTTTGAAACAATTTAGCCACGGTTTTCGACCGTGGCTGAATTAAAGTGAAAAACTATAATTTTTTTCCTGTTTACCTCTACCTGAAACATAAAGCACCAATTTAAAAAAAATGAGCAGATTATATCCACCAATATTAATTTTCAAAGCTCATTCTTAATTAGAAGGAATACAACATATCTAAACTAAAAACTACATAGTTCAACTTCAATTCAAATTACATACTTCAAAGTTCAATTATGTCTATTTTCAAATTACAAATCCATACTTCAAAGTTCAAATTACAGACTCTTACTTCAAAGTTCAAATTACGGGCCCTTACTTCATGTGATCAAACCTTCCAAAGCTCCACTAAAAGCATCAACTTCAGACAACTAAAACCTCCATCATTGCATTGCATGTTCACCCTGCAACACATTCAACAGTTAGTATACTTCTCATTTTATTTCACTCTAAAATATGCGCAGATTATTTGAATGGTAAGACATAGATTAGGGCTATAAATTGTGGCAAAACTAAGCTCCATATATCACTTGGTATTATTTGACATAGACATAGTTCAACTTCAATTGAATGGTAAGACGCAGATTAATAAAAAAACACAGATTAATAAACACTAAAATAAAGAAATGTGATAACTTTAACCAGAATGGTTTTTTAACAAATAAATTTTATGTACTCTGAGCGATCGCAGAATAAATAAATGTGGTAATGGAAATATTTGTTTATGCCTACAAAGGATTACAACGATATATCGTCATCCAAGCAATACTGCAGCTTCCGAGTGACAATGATACCCTATTCTATGGGACAATAATGCTAAAACGACGTCTTCCTGCTAACTGCAGTGAATGTCATTACAAGGACACTAAATTCAAACAGTTTTACAGCTCATCATCCAAATACTATTATAATGTCAGACATACAGGTTACAACGATACCAACTACTAAGGTTCAAATCCAACATTTACTCAAAGATTTCTAGATAAATATAAAAAATTATTATTAAAGCTTAGTCAATTCTTTACATTATGATTAAAAATATAATTATTCATAAATGACTCATTACATGGTGGACCACATCTTGAAAAGACTACAAGAAAATTTTATATGGGGACAGAAGATTATGACCACATAGTAACCTATAAAGTGGCTGGTAATAGGTTGGGCAAGTCCATAAAAAAGGTGATCATTCATTTGACTCAGTATCAAAAATTGTCAACCTTACACGGGTCATACCTCTTCAGAAAAAACTTTGATACATGATTCTAACATGGGACAAATACTAACAACCGATGTGGTTGCAAAGAAAGGTCAAATCCGGCCTAGGCCAAAAATACGTGAATACATCTATTGTTCACTGTTGCCACAACATGCCAGATTACTTCCGACACACTTCCATTAATTGGATTTTTATTAAACCAAAATAATGTGTCTTTCTATCCGTTAAATGAAAAGTACAATTTCACTAGTAAAGCATGACTGAGCAACCACAATCGATCGACCTTGATAACAGAAATATGTAATTTGTTGTCTACCAGTCAAATGTAAGCAACATATGTTAAAATAATAGCAAAATGTATATAATTAAAAGGTGGCCTTCATATTCAGTTCGGTAACCTATTCAAGAACAGTATGGCCTGGTCATGCCCTCTTTTAGTCTGTTATTTTGTCCTGTTCCTACAAAGGATTTTTGTATTTAAAGCTTACAATATTATTTTGTCAAATCAGATTTGCTAATTGATCCAAACATTGCAGAATTATCCTTATGTATGTAGACACACACTGCTGCACAAAGATTGAATATGTGTGTGTGTGTGTGTGTGTGTATAGTAGGCATGCTACACAAAGGAGGAATATGAAGAATCAGGGGCGAGCATTTGTCGAACGAATCCCATCTTCAAAGGCATGTTCTAATCATACAAAGTGAACCCAATTCAAGCTTCAGCTCATTTTGGAAATGTTGATTATATAATACGACGTTTCCTTTCAATAGTTAACTGTATAATTACATGTATCATTTTGTAATCATACTGTCCATAATGGAGCCAGTTCAGTTGCATTCTCCAATATGTAGCCTATGGACCTTGTAGTTTAGTTGAGATGTATTTGATAAGGGCATTCCAACTATTAATTTGTTGATTCAACTCTTTCATCATTTCAGTTAGCGTTAGTTTTTAACATAATTTTTGTGTCGATCTTCCTAGTTATTATGTTCTATTTTAAGAGCTCGTTTGGATCGATTTATTTAAGTTTCTTTTTTATCCTAACATGTTTGCTTAGAAAAAAAAGGACGAAGTTACGATGCACTTCGCATAGTTTGTGTTGAAATAGTTCTGCTTTTTGAACCCCTCTTTATGTGATGATTTAAAAAAACTGATCATCATGCAACCATGAGTGACTAATGTAGATGATTTTGTGGTTGATTCACTGAAAAGAAAATAGGTTTTCATAACAGCAAATTTTTTGCTGGTTTACTCGTCATTTTTCTAAAGAACAAATTCTTTGTGGGTATGTAGTGGTTCTTTGTGAAATTGATATTATCTGGCCTTGCCGTTTATAAAAGGCAAGAATCTATAATCTTAATCTCAAGCTGATTTGAGTATCTGAGTTTCATAGGTGAAAAGTTTAAATAAAATTGAGCTAAAGTGAACGGTTTATTTTATTGTCGAAAAAGCTTGTTTAGTTATATTGTAATCAGTATAATAATGGTCTTGAATTCTTTATTTTTTAAACTTCTAAAGAGGCATTGTAGTGGGAAACTTATGGCTTAAATCTGCAAAATAAAGATGCTTAATTTTACACAAATACACATTTGTAAGTTCAGTATTTTTTTGAAAAACATGATCATCTTAGTAACAACAATCTAAATAATCCTGAAACACAGTCATTGATAACGGTGAAACTCGTTCTTGATCAACCAACTTGGTGAAACTCCTCAAACACGCCAAATCAGTAAAATGGAGCTACAAAATCCTAAAACACGGGTTATTTTTTCAGAAAATTTTTCTGGCAAATTTAACTTGAGGGAAAAAAAAACTAGAATGTGTTCATTTAAACTTCTACAAATGCACACTACTTCACACCAGGACCACTAATGTGACATAGCCACTAAAAAAATAAATGGGCAGGAGACTAATATTTATTATTTACAGTGATCCAGACTCAAAACATTAAAATAAAAAGCTAAAATAAGAGACTGCATGTCTCAAGTTCAGGTGTTAGTATGAATATGGGAATCGGATCCAATACTAAATTGTAACAACCCGGAAATTCTGAGCTAGTTTAAAAATTTTATTTTGGCAATTTTAATGAAGTTTGAACATTTAAAATGGATTATTTTAAATAATATCGACGAGAAATTCATTTTGAATATATTTAGAACGTATATATTATATACGCCGTCGTTAGAATATAAATAATTATATATAATTATAAAAGGAATTGAAAATGGCGCGGTAGTTCGATAATTCGATTTCAAACTTCAATTGAATGTACCGGGTGCAAAATAAACCGGATTTAGTGAAACTAAAAATATTAGAATCTATTTGAGGATATCTTTCCAACGAATCCGAAAAATCGAAATTTCATAGCGGGAATCAAAAGATATGTCCAGTTGAAAATTCTGAATAGTCGCTATGGAATTCAGGCCCTTAAAAATGGGAATTTTGCAAACTACCTCGGATTTCGACGAAACCCCTTTTGTTGGGTCCGTGATGTCAAATTATTACTAGATTCCAAATTTCATAATTTTCCGAGTCAATATGTGAGTGTGGCAAAGGAAAACGTGTTTGACCAGTTTCCGTTGATTTTAATCGACTGGAAAATGACCATTTTTCCAACGGTCTCAGAATTCGACGAAATTAGTTTTGTTAGGACCGTATCGTCAATACAAAGGTAGAATATATTTTTCTGGAATTTTTCGAGTTAGTATGTGGCCCTAGTAAATTGAAATGCACGTTCAAATTCAATATAAAGAGTTATATGTTGATTTTGACGAAAACTTATCAAAACAGTCGAATCAGCTTACGATACGTATCCCATTGTGTTCGGAATGGGGGTAATTAGCTATGGATGACAGGCGGTGGGCCTCGTTTCGAGTTCGAAAGAAAAAATTACTTTTTAAAAACTAAAATAAATTAAATAATATAAAAACCTTTATAAACCCTCTCTCCCCTCACCGTTGATTTCAGTTTTAAAACGAAAAAAAAAACAAAAAGGGCTCGTGCCCTAGTCGAATACCGCCGCCACTGGCGGGGAGCCACCGCGCGCCTCCTCCCCTCGCGCCAGGCCGCGCCGCCCCCTCTACCGATCGACCGTCGACCGCCTTCCCCCTTCTTCCTCCTCTTCCCCTCCTCGTGCGATTCAAACCCCGAGACCCTAGCCCCCCTCAAACCACCAGCGACGCCATCGTGCCCCCTGCCTCCTGTTGCTGTCGCCGCTGCTTCTTCTTCTTCCTCCTTTCAGCCCCTCTCCTCCTTCGCACAGAGAAAAGTGAGTTCTCCCTCTTTTTATTTTATTTTAATTTAGTTTTATTTCTGATTTTATTTTAAGTTAAAAATATAGTTTTAAATCAGTTTTATTTAGTGTGAGCGCATTGTTAGGAAACTAAGTATAGAAAGTTAGATTTTTCATTAAGGAGATTTGATATTTTTATCATGAAAGGTTTGATTTTTATTTAACAAAGAGGAGATTGGATTTTTAACAAAGTAAAGATTTGATCTTTAATTCGTGAAAGATAGGATTTTTATTCATATACTAGAGTTATAAAAATATAATTTTTATAAAGTGGAAGTATATAAAAATATGATTTTTACATCATAGAAAGTTAAAAAATATGATTTTTACATAGTAGGAATTATAAAAATATAATTTTTACAAGATAGAGAATATAAAAATATCATCTTTATATATGTAGCGAAATAAAAATCTGATTTTTATTATATATACGTTGAAATAAAGTGGTAATTTTTATAGTGATGAAATAAAAAGGCGAAATCTTTATATTTGAAAAAAATGAAATCTTTATATTATATAGATTGAAAAGGCGAAATCTTTATATAGAGAATAGCGTGATAAAAATAGAATTTTTATATATATTGAATAGCAAAGTAAAAATTCGATTTTTATATATGGAATAGCGAAGTAAAAAAATTCGATTTTTATATATGGAATAGCAAAGTAAAAATTCGATTTTTATATATTGAATAGCGAAGTAAGGATGTGATTTTTATACTAGTGGCATATTAAAAGGACTAATTTTATATAAAGTAGAAGTATTGAAAATATAATCTTTATATTGAAAAGGAGAAATCTTTATAAATGGAAAGGCGAAATCTTTATATAGATAATAGCGTGATAAAATTATAATCTTTATTATAGGAATAGCGATGTAAAAATATAATTTTTATCTATATAATAGTAGTATAAAATATATTTTTTATATACATAGCAACAATATAAAAATGTGATTTTTATATATGTAGTGGCTACGGACAACAAAAGTGACAAAAGGCGAGAACAATGAAGATTTCCTACATTAGAAGTGTCATGGAGTTGGAATAGCTATTGGTGAGAACTTCTCACTCAAAATTTCTTTTTCTAGTTATATATATACTAGGATGCAGACGGTGTTTAGTAGCACCCGACACCACTGTCCACAGACCATGGACTTGTTTGTTTGGTTGTGTAGATTAGTTAGATCATTTGATTTGAATTTGATTGATTGGTGAAATGGAATTGAATTGATTGATATGTGTATGGCGTGGGCCATTACTAGACCGGGGATAAGGCTAGGCCTTGTCTCGTTTTCTAGTATCGTGTCGTTATGCCGCCGAAATTTTCTAAAATAAATTAGAAAAATAAAAATATCATTTTATTTAATAAATGAACCGAATAGAATATTCATAGGTTGAATAAAATAATTTGGTAGTTAAAAATATAATTTTTAACGTGAATATGAATATAGTGAATGTGAATAAAATAAATATCCATTTACAAACCGGGCGGTTTGTTTATGTACACCGATTTGAAGGACATTGATTGGGATGATAAATTTTACACATCGCCCAACTGCACAAATAAAATCTGTGTTTGATTGTTTGAAACCCACACGGGTATTGGATAAAATATGACATACACTAATCCCAATAATTAGTTGTATGTCGATCGATGGATCGACAGGCTGTTATAAGCGTTAGATATCCATATTTGATGCTTATACAGTGTAGTGCACTTTGGATGATGGTTGATTATTTATCGTTGCTATTATATACATGTGTTGTATAGAATCCATATAATTAACTTTATATGGTGATTGATTGGGCCTCATTCCAATTTAGAAAATAAAGAATATTATAAAACAAAGGTTCATGTGTTGACCGTACTCATTCGTTGAGATTAGTCATGTGTTGAACGAAATATTTTAATAATAAAATTTACATCTTTATCATATATAGAATTAGAAACTAACTGGAAAATAGTTAAGATGAGTGGTCTCCTGGGTATTGATTTGATGTTGGTTTCGGTCTTTGAGGTTAATATTTAGGGAATCGTTCTCTTACTAGTTTACGGTTGGAGTCTGATTTGAAATCAAACGATAGATACCATAATTTTTATAAAATGTATTAAATAACAAAAAGAGTCACACGTGGACAGTACTCATTCGTTGGGATTAGTCGTGTGTTGACAAAAATATAGATTCACGTATTGAATAGGATAAATATTCATTTGTTGAATAGAATAACGGAATTATTGAAATATATAAAGCCGTGTTGATTAGAGATGCGCTATTTTGACGCAAACAATATTTATATCGATTATATTCGTTTTTATAATTTGAATTGAATAGGAAAACGAATTTGATTTGAATTGAATAGAAAATGAATTGAATTTGATTTGAATTGAATTTGATTTGAATAGAAAATGAATTGAATTTGATTTGAATAGAAAACGAATTTGATTTGAATAGAAAACGAATTTGATTTGAATTGAATAGGAAAACGAATTTGATTTGAATTGAATAGAAAACGAATTCGAATTGAATTGAAAAGAAAACGAATTCGAATTGAATTGAATTGAAAAGAAAAATGAATTTGAATCGAATTACAATCGATTTGAATTGAAATCAAATAGAAATGAAAGTAAAAAGGATTTATAATAGAAAATTCAATTTTGATTTGAATTTGAAATAAAGGTTGAAATTGTTTTTGAAACGAATTCAAAACTGTTTATAAAATTCATTTTAAATAGTAATCGACGAAATATATATTATATATATAATATAATGGCCTGAATAGAACGCGCCGCGCCGCGGCAGTTCGCGAATTTTGACCATTGATTTCGAACGTACATTACGGGAGATCCGACCGTCGGATTCTCCTAGAACCAGAACCGTTGGGTTCGTATCGAAAAGAGCTTTCTAAAGAATATTAGAAATTTGAAATCTAACGGTTGGATTTGGAGATACGTCCAAATCAAAGTTGGAAAAGGTCGCTGTAAGTGCAGTTCGATGACCGTTGATGGAAATCGACTGTACGGGCCTTTATAAAATTATTAAAAATATCAATAATTTGTGTAAAATCATAAGAAATGATTTGGGAAAAATTGGGATGAAAAACTCCATATTTGAAAGGATAAAAATAGATTTCTATCGCAATGAACTAGTTTTGAACTAAAATTAAACCCGTTTATTCTTAAATAAATTGGATTTGAAACGAGTTTTAAATAGAATTGATTTGTGGGTTTATCGTGAACGGTGTTTTAAATAACACTAGTTCTTTAACCCGATAATAAATAGAATGTGATTTGGGTTTATCGTGAACTGTGTTTTAAATGACATTAGTTCTTTAACCCAGTAAAAGGAGTTTTAATGAATCTGCAATTAGATTGAAATGTGAATTGATAATTTAAATTTTCAAATATAGAAAGTGAGCGAGAACGGAGTATCACCAGTTTTGCTCCAAAACGATAGTCAAATCTTTAATTAGATTTGAACATGAAATGGTAATTAATTTTACCGATAACACCGTGGTGTTAGATATGAAGTATTACCAGTTTTGCTTCATGGGATGAATAGGTTGGGATTGGGAAATAAAATAAATAATTACTTCGGTGCGGTTCGCTAATCTCGACTAGTTTGAAAAACCATAATTTGGTTTGAAATGACATCCAAAGGAAGATTAAAGAATAAATTTAAAGAATTTATCTTTGATAAAATTAAGGGGAACCTTTCCCTAAGAATATGAAATTTAGAAACTAGCTGTAGGTTAGTTAAGAAGAATGGTTTCCTGGGTATTGATCTGATGTTGGTTTCAGCCTTCGGGGTTAATATTTGGGGAATTGCTCTCTTACTGATTTACGGTTAGTGACTAATGAATTGGAATGAGGCGTATGTTGTGTTTGTGTAACATTTGTTTCTAATATAGGCGGGTTGTTCGGAAAAGCCAGGTTTATACCCATTCCGAATAACCGATTCGACGATAAGTCGAAGATGAAGACGGTGATTGAAGACCAGAAGTCTTCACATCGTTTGGTTGATTATTGATGATCTTGATTGGGCTGTACACCCAAGATGAGGGAATCAGTTGGTGGTCGTCCAGACGTACCTGGAGATCGATGGATATGCGAGGAAAGTGCCTCCGGTTTCGTTCAGACCCAGAACGAACTTTTAAATGGATTGTGTGTCTGACATTGGATTTTATTCTGTGTTGATTAATTTCTGTTAAATATAAATCTGTTTGGCGGCGGAGAATTTATTCTCTTGCTTAATGCCCTTCTCTGAGACGTACGAGCTTAGAGGTTATATATCGATAGATATCAATCGCATGGCATGAATTGCCTGTGTGGCACGCTGAGTTGCATGGATCAAGGCTTCTGTTGAAAAGCAAAGTCTTGTGGTTGATGATCAAAGCACGGCCTACGTGGCAGCTTTGTGTATAGCGTGGATTCGCGAGCCTCACACCTCGGTATGAGTCAAAAACGGGATGAGGACCCAAGGAGTGCACGACGTTTCTTTCTAGCTATGGGTGGTGTCAGTGACCTACCAGCCCTGACATTTATATACTTTTCGCCTTTGTGGTTTGGATGCGAGGCGCCTCGATTATAGGTCCTATAGGGCCGGGAAACGTGTGTTCTGGAATAACTAATCCTCAAACATAAGAGAGGACCAGTCATGGAGGATCCCAGGGGTTACCCAGAGTGTGTAGTCCTGAGGCATTTGCTAGAGTGTCTCGAAGCGGAGAGGAGCTTGCCCTTGTCTCGACTAATAACGGAAATCCAATTTCCAATACGTGTATTTCGGCTTTATTTGTAGAGCCTAGTATGGCGACATAGTAGCATGGGATGCTATGCCGTCTATGATTGATATTTATGATTGAAATTGTTTTGACACTATACACTTACTATAGTATCAAATGATTTGTTTTTAAACGTACCAAGCATGTTTGGCTGTTATAAGGTAAAACCCTATCCTGCGGCTTGCGTTGCATTGTGTGATGGGACCTGGGTCTTAAAATAGCTTCATTTTTCGAAAAAGCATTGCGTTGTCTTTTCTATGCACTGGTATTCTTGGGAGGAAACCTGTTCCGTGTTATACGGCGTGGTCCCTTGAATTGCTCTCTTTTAAAATAAAGTTTTAAATAACTGTTTTAGTTCTCACACCATTCACATGACTGACCTGGAGTTTATTGTTTTAACCTAAACTCTGGGTGCCCTTATTTTCGACACGGGAAGCTAGTAGTTTTGGTTTTGCAGATTTATATTCACAGGATCCTGATTTACAGCTGGGACGATGCTCGGAAAGCTCTGTATCCGTGTATCACTTTCAGTTGTGTTTTGTATATTTTTCCGCTGCTATGTAATTTATTGTAATCTCTGATATTTATCGAATGTAATTTATTCAATTATACTCTATATATTCTTGTATCTGATGGAATTGTTGTAATAGCAATGAAATGTTCTTCCGTCTGCGTTCAGATTTGTCCTGTTCTCAAACTATCAGGGGTTTCGAACGGTCTAGATCGGTTTAACGACTGATTCGGATCGAGCGAAATTCCAGGCCGTCACATAAATAGGCTGTGTATATACTGTCAATGCAATTTGTATTTGTTTCTTTCTTCAAAATTTAGGACCACCTTATATATGAGCAGTCTAAACATGCAGTATAGCACAAACATTAATATGTTAGACCGTATAAAAAAAATCTGCTTGTTCTTATTTGAATTGGAATAGGAGGAAAAAGTGGGTATATATAATTTAATTTGGTGCCATGCACCACATATAATTCTATGAATTGTACCCCTGAAACATTATTCAGTTGTTTTATATAAATGCTATACCATGTTCAAGCTTAACCAGAAAAACAATGAAAATGGCATAAATTGTAGATGGGTTCAGCTAATGGACATGAAAAAATGATGCATGTATATAAAATAAGAAGCCAGTTGAAGAAAATGGAATGTGATATTCCATAAGGCCCAAATTCAAAATCGATTTGTGCAAATCACAACCAAGCAATCTGTCCTGTTGTAAGGAAAGTTACATTATTGCTAAGGAATGCACATTTATTTACTGGTGATACAAGGAATGTCTACGTAATGTCCAGTGTGGACCATAAAACTGTAAAAATTCGGTGTCAGTTCCTTTCAATGATATTATTTTGTTGGGTTATGGATATTTTATCAAATCCGACCTTCATTATTAAGTATCATTCAATATGCAACATTAAAATATATTAAATTATGCAAGTAAATTAATGTTAATGTTATTAACAACTAAGTTACTAATAATGTGTTTATATTCAGTTTAACCGTTTAAAGTGTAATGATCTGTCAATTGATATACAAGTGACCAGCAAAAGCTAGAACAGACCATCAATGGTACATGCTGTCAATTGATTTTGTAAATCATAATTGCCTGAAACTCTAATTTTGGAATTTTATAAGAGATCATTAAGTGCCTAAAAGCCTCTATTTGATAATAATTGTAAGCACCATTTTTATATTAGACCCAATAGCTACGATGATGCAAGGGAAGTCCAAGTTAAATGCAAATGCAGCTAGTGCTAAAAATAGACATGCTTATGATTAGTACTTTTGTGCACAAAACAGAAGATAATAGAATGTAGCTTTAAGGTTTATTATGTGAGACCCAGATTCAAGTACCAAGTTGGATCAAATAAACTCATTATATTCTCTTGTATCCTATTATGTTCCAAAATGAGTAAGCTCGGTTTATAACAGAGGTGACGCTCAGCTCATAACAGAGGTGAAACTATGTTGGACTTATAAAACGTTGTACGCGGATGCAAGCTACGTTGGACTTATAAAACGTTGTATGCGGATGCAAGCAGCATTGTATTGATTCAGTTATACATACCTGGCGTATGCGTCTACAAATACCGAATCATACTCTTTGGATGACACACATATCCACCAATTCCAACTTCGCCAAATGTCAAAGCAAGAGGATGATTTGGTTTGCTTGTTCTCTCTAATGGTAGCAGTATATTGTCCACAACCAATTTCTCGTATTCTGGAGGCACTGTTTTTCAATGTATAATGGATGCGGTCGAATCTCTGCATACGGATGTTGTGGCAATGATATCTAGGTCAATATTAGTAATTTCACATTTCTGATTCGACAAACTAGACAAATTCAATGAATTGGGAAAATTATTATTCGACATTCTTCCAACACTTTCGTGACGTGTACCACTTCCTCCTTCATTTACGGCAATGTCAGATGTATGATTTTGTTGACCCCCGTATCTTCCCTCCATCAAGTTGAGGATCGAATTCAATTTACCTTCCATATTATCCATCCTTGAATTAAAGTTTTCGGGGCTTCCTTGAACCTTTTTAAGTTGTTTTCGAGCAATATTAGACGCTTTAACTTGTGTCCTAGATATTTTGGCTCCAATACTTTGAGTGCGGCCTTTTTTATCCTTGCCAAACACTTGTGATATAATATCTTCATCCAATGTCAAATCTTCTTCATCACCATCATCGACTAACTCCTTTGCCATTGCAATTTTTTCCTAAAATACAAGAATACTTGAGATGTTATTTATTATGAAAACTTTATTGAACAGATGAATCATTATTCGTTTAACTTACAAAGTATGCATAAGCTGAATTTGATATAGTACCATCCATTTTTGTGTGAGCTCTCTCCCATACTTCACGACGTGTGATTTCGTTTGTCGGATTTTCACTAGCCTGCACATTTAATAAGCCTCATATAAGACAGGAATGCATATCATTTAAACATACAATAGAGGAAGAAAAATGGTTCAATAATAAGCGACTTGATTGCAAAGAGATTATGGCATTGCCTCGACTATATGAATATCTTTGTTAATAATTAATGGATAATCTAGAAAGGGTACATACCATTTCATGTTCTATAACGACATGACTTGTACGTCCAGTATGATGGCCATAGCTGTAAAGTGATCTGTTTCTTTTGCCTTTATCTCTTCGTTCCTTTGCATTAGGTGTTGCTTCATTTTTCACAAACATAACCCAATCTTCTTGCTTGATGGTCAGAGGACAGTTCTTCAATCTATCTTCATCATTATCGTATTTATCATAATAGCGTGCCCTCAAGTCGCTTTTGTGTTTCATAAACGACTCGGACATTTTTTTTAAAATCAAGTCTTTTGATTCTGGATCTAGACCGAAGAATGTCTATGAAAATAATAGTTATAGTTAAATTAATAGGAAAACAAATATGACAATTTAAATTTGTAGACTAAAATAAGAAAAGTTATTCAACTAAAATAAGAAAACACACTAAGCATCCATACACAGATTTAAACAATATAAGATACTTTGAGTAAGATGTATATGTTAACTTTGAACATGACTTCCATAAATGCACCTACAAATATCAGTGTAAATCTATAAAAGAACAACATGGAAAATTCTGAATTTATTTATGGACATAAACATCTAGCATTATGTAACTAAAATGAAATATTGTATGAATATAAATTGTATATACAATTAAATATTCGTAATAGGCGCAAATAAAATAGTTTACAACTTTATCCCTTGTGCAATGTAAATTCCAGCAATAACCCATTGGAAAATAAGAAAAAAACTAAGATATTCATCAAAAACCATTTTCAGTGCTGAAAAACTGAGTAATTATTAATTTTAATTTTAGTTTTGTTAAGAAATGGGTGGGTGGGTGGCAATTTTTTAACCACCCCTAGCAATTTTGAGAAAATTGACACTTTACCCAGTTTTAATTTCATAATCTGTTATAATTAAAACACTGAAAGTTCAAAGTCCAGTTTCCAAATACTGGGTAAATTGACAACCAATTGTTCTGTACTTGATACAATGCACTGATCATGAACAAATTATTCTTAATCCGATTCACAGTGAGAAACTAAAATATAAATTATCATTACTAACCACAGAGAGATGATTTCTATAAAACTCACACTCTTGTTACTTAAGGTATTTTTGCTATTATTCCTCTCACGGGAAGTTAGGAAATGCAAACCATGCCTCTCACCTCCTAACAATCTTAAATTATAGTGCAACAATACGGACTAAAATAATTAGTGAGGTATATATGATAATAAAGAAATCCAAAATCTTGACAAACACCAGTTTATTACGTATTGGTTTCAACATTTGCAAACTTTTGTGAGGTAGCGTGTAGGAAACTTTATAACATTGGAAAAACCGATTATCAGTTATCATGGCACCTTGTCTTTTCTGAGGGGGAATGCAAACTATTGTCCATTCAGACAAACTATAACGTGACGTGTTGACGTGTGAATTTGCTTTAGTTTCGATTCTCCACTCTAGTAGTGGTTTGGTAAAAGCTGTATTCGATCTTACGATTTAGACGGGAATATCTAAAAAAAATGTGTGTGCGCATATACAGAAAAGGGTATGTTGCAGCATTGTATTTTAACCACATAAAATAACATTCAGCAACTCTCTCATCACTACTAGAGCATTACCACAAATCTTGATTAAACAAAAAGCCAGGAACATACGGATAGGCATGGATACTAACACCAAGGTAAGCAGTTTGACACCATATATTAACCAGATGATATATATATATATATATATATATATATATATATATATATATATATATATATATATATATATATGTCGATAATCCTCACTGAAAGTAAAATGAAATTGGATTATATATATATATATATATGTCGATAATCCTCACATTTAACATCTATGATTTTTGATGCATTTGTGTACTTTGTACTAGTTACAATGCAAGCTGCATGCTGATTTTGAATTTATTATTCCTAAAACATTTACATTATATTACAAAATTATATGTTTTATACAAATATTCAAGAGCTATGTATAATTTTAGCTTACCAGCAATTCTTTCCAAACGTCCATCTTATATTTGTCAGGTACATTAATCCAATTTTCGTACGAGATAGGCACATGGATTCGCACTAATTTACCAATTCGACTGCTTATTTTTCCAGCATTTTTTGAAACAGGAACACCTAATGTGTTTATCTCCACTTTTTCAGGTTGTGTAGAGGATGATTGCGTAATTAAATGGTTTGATGGTTCTACATGTTCTGACATTTTTACTATCTTCTTGGTTGCAATCCAAACTACCAAGACCACCTGCAACAAACAAACAACAGTTCACGAAAATGCAATATTGGAGCAGAACAGTATCACCAAACTTGATAGAATGCATACAATCTTATTATTGGACGGATCAACATTAATTTATCATTATATCCTCTTAAATTCCATATAATGAACTATTTCACATATTTTAATCCAATAGGTTTGGTTCATAATAGGACCATCCTTTTTATTATTGCATTATGAAAAACTATTTTAGTTCGGAAATAAAATTTAGAAAAAGACTACCTAATGAGTCGGAAAAATGAAACGTTCATACTCCGCAATTAATCTCCATATAAAATCTGGAATAAAATAATAAAGTTATGCTATTAACCCTCTGAAGGTGATCGAAGATAAAATCTTTGTTTCGATAAAGAACAAAAAAGAGTCAAAGAAAAGCCCAGTTATCTTTGTTTCGAAGCGAAGAAAGTAAGGATTATAAATCATTCAGATTCCTTCCTTTCTCTTCTTTTTGTTTACGTCTTTGCTTTTTATTGACTCTCCCAATTATTCTATCTAATACCAGTTTTTATATAGTATTCCAGTTCCCATTCTGTTTTCTTTGGTTCTGGAACATTGACCATTTTTTCAGAGCAATTTTTTATTGATCAAAACTAGTTAGTTTGATCCATCTCAATTTTCTCCCATAGATTTCTTTTCTGATTGCTTCTCATGCTTTTTCGTGTTTTACCGCTCTTTTGAATTTTACTTTTCTTCTACTGCTATTATACCATCTATCGATTGCTTTAATTTTCACAGAGTAAACCTTAAGAGTTTTTGATCCTTTTCAATTTTTTTATCATACACCGTATTCAAATTTCAGTAGTTTGGGATGTTCACTTCGGAAAAATTTGCAGTGTATCCTCGAGTCAAAATTAGAGATGCAGAAGAGATGAAAATCATGGTAAAAGTTGAAATGTCATGTGCAGTGAGAATTATAAGCACCCTTTCATTAGAGAAAGGTTCATAAAAAACATCAGCAATTTTTCCTTTAAACTTATACTATATATCTTTTTTTGTTTCCTACATTGATAAAATTCACATATGTTGTAGTATAAATAACTAACCTGTGTCATTTGTCTTATATTTTTTCAGATGTGGGTGATTCTAGTCGATTAAATGCGAAGATTTCAGAGTCCCAGCTTGCTTCCTCTAATGGTAATATTGCTTAGTGGAATAAGGGCTTTGTATATGTTTATATATAATCTAAAACTGTGATTTTTTGTTTCAATGCTCCAAAAGGGAGGAAGAAAAATAAATATTTGGAGGAAAACAGAGCCAAAATAAAAGAATATGTAAAGGATCAGAAGCAGTTATGTAATCCCATATTGCCACTTACTGGAACACCATACTCTGATCCCAAGATTTCATTTAAGCCGGTCACTGTTGTGCCTAAATGTATGTGTATGCTATGAATGCTTCACCTCCTCTTCTTTGTATTTTTTCATGTAATTATTTATAATGTATGGATGTAATATTACTTGTACAGTGAAGAAGGGTGACAGTGCACTTCATGAGGATATAAACACCAACATCAAAACCAGCTTTGTTCCAATGCCCAGGGCAGTCTTGTCTAGTCCGGGTACTTGGCCCTGATAGCCTCTAGCCTGATTCTATTCATAAACGCATGATCTTTTAACATGCACCAAAAGCACCGTCACTTTTACAAAATTATTCTTGTTTCATCTTCCATCCTTAAACCTTAAAACAATTCTACACAGACTAGGAATCCCCACTAAAATGTTTAAGTGAAAATCAACAGTATAAATTTTATTTTTGACACTGACTTTCTAGCTTATTCAATTTCGTTCATAAAAATTCTTTATTTCATCAAAATCAAGTTTAAAAAAAACTTTTTAACACTTTTAGATTAGAGTTGCTAGTTATATTGTGTTAATTGATGTTTTAGGTTTCATTGAATTCACCAAAATCATGTAGATTTGATAAAATAACATAAATTTAACTACACGGTTTACAGTAATAAAGACCTGAACTGCAATTAATAATAAGGGCAACTCGGTCATAATTCCTAGCAAAATAATAGTGTTTGTCAGACGATTTTTAGTGTATGAATAGAATTTGTGTAACCTTTATTTTCCATTAGATTTTATCATATGCCCTAATTGGAAACTTATCGCATTTGACTTTTTTTCTTCTGTTTTTCAGAAAATGATGAATTGATTGGAAGCCAAAACCAAGTACTGAGGGAGAGGCAAGCAACTCTTAGAAAACAAGAACCAGGTACAAAAGCACGATTCTTAGCTTTTATGTTCTTCAGTCTGCTATGTTTTAGCTAATATTTGTTACTGACCTGAAATTTCATACGATTAGTTTCAAAGACTGATCATGTCCTTATGGAGAAAAAACTTGGAACTGCAGTGAAAATTCGCAAAGTAATAAAGGAAAAAACCAAGTACTGCAGTGAAACTTGGAACCTATTGGATTAAATCAAACAAATTATCCTAGAATATATGAAAATATAGATGAATTTGCAAAGTGAAGCTTCTGAAAGAAGAATCCGAAAAGAAGAATAACAAAGAGAAATGGAGATCGGTTAGAACAGTAATAAAGGAAATTGTTTTTAAAATTTGGCCGGACCTTTTATTAATTAATTTTATTTAATTTTTTTAATTTTATAAATGAAGCAAGAGCATATAATATTAACATATGCTTTTAAATTTTCTGATAAAGCTACAACTTGGGTTACTTCAACTACACATTCAACTTGAGCAAAATATAAATTCAATACAATTCAATTAAGAAATTCTAAATTCAGTCACACTTGAAATTCAATACAGTTCAATTAAGAAATACAACTAATATTAACATATGCATTTGGTAAGATCTTCTAATTTTTTTTTTCTTCAAAAGCTGATTGATAAACCGTAGGAAACTGAATGTCGTCCACAGCTGTAGTCAACCGTTTCGGTGTGTGCAAAACATCAAACCAGCCGTTATTTTTTTAATCTTTTGAGTAGAACACTTGACTCGCTTCTGATGCAAGAATGAATGGCTCATCATTTACTCTATCTTTGGTTATTAACTTCTCTAAGTTAATCGTAATCAAATTTGAAACAGGATCTGTCTTGCAACCATTGACTTTATCTTCAACCTTTACCCAATCGCAATAAAAAACCGTTTGTTTGAAGTCAATGTAATCTAATTCAATTATCTGTTGAATAACTCCATAATACATTGTTTCCGCTTCCTTGTAATTTTTATCTTTTCCGCTCGCTCTAAATTTTGTAATTGCTCTCATACAAACACCACTATCTTGTGTTACCATTCGCTCTTCATAGCTTTTTGGGGAAAATATGAATCCATTCACTTGGTACTTTATATATCTACGTGCCTTGAACTTCGGCCCGTTCACCAACCTCCAAAGAGTTGAATCATCATCATTAGTCTTCACCAGCTAAAAAACAATAAATGAAAGCATGATCATGATGGGGTGATCCACTTAAATACACTTGAATATATAAGAAGATGTAATACCTCATCACGTAACCATAGAATAAAACTTTGACAAGTTTCCACGGATGTAACGCTACTTCGAGATTGAGATTTATATTTTTTCACATAAATGTTATACCTCCTATGATAAACATTTCAAAATAAATATAGGAGTAAATTTACAATAATGAGAACTTTGGATAAACTAGTGAACTTACTTCTCCCATTCATCCAGTCCATCATGTTTATTAAGGACCCATCTACGAACTTGTTCAAACTGCACCTGGGTTAAGGTTATATCTTTACCACTATCTAGAGGCATCTCATCAGCAAACTCGTCATCTTCATCTAAAAACGCTACACGGGTATGTTTATGAGTACCATCGCCTCCATTTGGCATATACTCCATGCAGTAATAACTAGCTTTTGTACAATATATCCTTCCGCAATACACCCTTCAATATATCTTTTGTTGCGCACATATCCTTTATATATTTTCATCAACCTATGTAGGTAATCAATTGTAAATAACTTTTATCCATTTAAATCGAACTACGGAGAATAAAACTAAAATTAGTAATTTACCTTTCAAAGGGATACATCCAACTATATCTAACAGGACCGCACATCAATGCTTCATCAGCTAAATGAACCATAAGATGGATACTGATATCAAAAAATGCAAGTGGAAAATATTTTTCAAACACACACATTGCTTCTACCAAACTAGCTTTTGCTTGCAAAAGATGTTCTCTGTTAATCACCTTTGAACACAAAATGTTAAAGAACAGACTTATACGGTGTACAGCATTACGAAAATCCATATGTTGTGGATACGAATGTTGAAGCAATACCGGAAGTAATTGTTGCATTATAACGTGATAATCATGCGACTTCATATTTGTTAGTTCAAGAGGATTGATGCTCACATTGTTGTGGAAGTTTGAAGAGAATTTGCTAGGCACTTTCAGGTTTTTCAAAATGGTGCAAAATCGTATCTTTTCTTCTTTACTCAAAGTGAAAGCTGCCTCTGGTATAGTTATTCTATTTGTTTCACGGTTTTCCCTCACCCATAATTTTTGTTTTATTCCCATGGTTCTCAAGTCCTTGCGTGCATTGATGCCATCTTTTGACTTCTTCTTATGACTCATAATCGTGCTGATGAGATGTTCAGTGACATTCTTCTCTGTATGCATCACATCAACATTATGTCGGATCAAATTTGCTTTCCAATATGGAAGATCAAAGAAGATAGACCTCCTATACCATGCAGGAATGCTGCTAAGGTCTTCATCATCGGTTTTCTTTTTTCTCTTTCGACCGATTTCTGGTTTTTTACCAACTTTCATCTTGATATTAGCTACTTTTTCTTCAACTTGATAACCATTCAATGGCCATGGAGGACGACGATATTCTTGTTCATTATTGAAGTTTTCTTTATCGTCCCGAAACTTGTGTTTGGTAGGAAGAAATCTTCGATGTCCCATATAACACATTTTCTTACTTTCAGGAAGATAATAAGAACAAGTATCTTCCCACAAATAGGACATGCAAAATAACCACGAGTTGAGCATCCAGATAAAGTCCCGAATGCAGGATGATCATGAATCGCCCACAACATCCGACCCCTCAATGTGAACTCTGAATTATTGAATGAGTCAAATGCAATGACTCCTTCCCATAACTGCTTTAATTCATCTATCAATGGTTGTAAATAAACGTCGATATCCTTTCCTGGTTGTTTCGGTCCAGATATCAACAATGTCAACATTGAGAACTCTCTTTTCATGCACATGGATGGAGGAAGATTATATGGTACTATAATTACCGACCAACAACTATAACGGTTAGACAGAGATTTATGTGGATTGAAACCATATGTTGCTATTCCAAGCGTGACATTTCGTGGTTCAACAACAAACGTTTGATCAAATGAGTCTACAGCTTTCCATTGAGATGTATCACGTGGATGGCGCATTATATTTGAGTCAGACTTGGCACAAGCATGCCAAGTCATAGCATCTGCTATCCACGGTATGGTATATAGTCTCCTCAATCTAGAAATTAAAGGAAAATGTCTCAACGTCTTTTAAGGTATTTTGGTAGCACTTTTATCATCGTTGAATGATGTCCTGTACCTTGGTTCGTTGCAAATTCTACAAGAAACTTTGCTTGCATCATCTTTCCAGTATAAAATGCAGTCATTAATGCATGCATCATAAGTTGTGTAATCCATTCCAACTTGTTTAATCACCTTCTTCATGTCGGATTATTTCATCGGCAGTGCGTTACCTTCAGGAAGTAACTCCTTTATAAATTCGAGAAGTGTAGTCACACCATTGTCAGAGAAACTGTATTGAGTTTTCAAGCTGTTCAGTTTCACAATGGCATATAGTTTTGTTATCCCTTTAGGACATGTAGGATACAATTTCTTTTTTGCACTATCAAAAAATGATTTATACTTCCCACTTTGATTGGTCGACCAATCAACATCAACTGCAGACCGTTCCTCAAGATTATCATGCGACGAACCGAAAGGGTGAAATTGATTAAATCTATCTGCATCATTGACCAAGTCTTCCATCCTAGGATGTTCAGACTCATCAATACTTATGGATTGACTAACAGATTGTTTTTGCTTCTCTGCCGACTCTTCTCCATGAAAACGCCAAACGGTATATGATTGGAGAATTCCCCTTCTGAGCAGATGATAATGAATGTCTTCTAATTTAATCTTCATTTTCATATTTTTGCACTGTGTGCAAGGACAAGAATAAACTTCCTCATTACCGCCATTTTTTGCAACGAAATCAATAAACTTCCGAACTCCTTCTATATATCGTGGGATTCTTCGACTAGATTCTTGCATCCACTATTTGTCTGTACTTGAAGACATAGCGTCCTGCTATATCATATAATCGAACACATATGAACATGAATAGTAGTTCAACAGAATGCACATGTGCAGCTATATGCACAACGACATACAAAACCAAACAAGGTAGCAAAAAAGGGTTTAAAAAGATCAATAAATAAATTAAGTTATAGTGCATGTAAATTTCATTATCATAGTTTTGTTTGCTACTAATGTATTAATTCGTGTATAAGTTTTCAGGTGAGCTATTTTTTTAATTTACATGTTGTCTATTAAATGATTCAAAAATTTCAACGAATGGTTTTAAAGCTTCTTTTTCAGTGCTTACCATATTTTCCATAAATATAACCAACTAGCATATAATTATTTTTGTTCATTGTTTCGCAATCCTGTCCACTAATATTTATTTATTTATTAAGTTATTAAAAATCAACTATGGAGGAGGTAATTATAACCATCAAATCAAACAGAATATTTAACAAGCTATGATGTGATGGTTAATATTTTTTACATTATCATTTTTTTAATGCTTCTTATGGAATAATATGTAGTTGAACACATTTAAAACCAAACTAACACGAAGTCTTGGAAATATTTGAGATAAATCTTAGGATGTTTTATGGCATGTGTGATACAATATGAATAAAACAAGCCATGAAGTTAATGATTTAAAAATGGAAAGTAATTAAAATAGAAGCAACTTTGGAATAATGAAGAATGAATTAATTTGCAAGATATATTATCACATATTAACATGTCGATCATTAACTATCTGGAAATATGGTAGAAATTAATTGTCATGCATTATGGCTATCTATTAATACAGCTGCCTATTTTTGATCTAAATATTTACAATTCTTAACAAAAAATATATTTGTTTGCATTTTGAGGAAAATTCAAATTCAGTAATTAATGATAAATATTGAGACTTTATGCGAAGTCTTAGGTGTGAGAATGTGCATTATTTCCTTCCATTATGCATTTATACTATATTCATCAGCTGTTTTTCATGCCTTTGAACTACCGGGGGAAGGTTTTAAGGGGGAGTGGGGGGAGATTAAGACAAGTGCAAATTATGGTTTTTTGCATTTATTTAATTCACTGGGTTTGTGAAATATTTTTTTATTTTTTAAATAAATCTGAAATGTTTTGCTGCTTTTGATTATTTTCACATGTGAAAATTTTCTATGTATATTAGCTAATAGGTAGGATGTATGTACCTATGGGTTTCACGTTTATACAATTTTATACTAAGTTATGAAATTTTATACATTGCAGATATGGTTGAAAATAAGCAAACTTATAGTGTGCGTATTATTTTTAGTATTTTCATCCATTTAGCTTTTGTTTTCGGCATCTGAGTGAGAAGAGCTATTTTTGATATCAAACTGTTTTAATAGGATTGCAATGGATGTTACTGATAGTTGATGAGTCACTTATATGCATAATAGTTATGCACAAATTTCTTTGCATCATATGTTTTAACTTGGGGATATTGGCATGTTTCAGTCAACGATATAAATATTAAATAGTTATGTTAGTTTAATAATCAATCTCTTTGAATCACCCCATAGTCAATATACACAAATACGAAGTGCTTATCTGGTAACCATACTCCGATATTTCCTTGATATTGAAGTTTTTGATATTTTTTATTTATAATATGATAGGCAAATATGAAAATAAAATTATGTTTGATTGGCGACTGAACAATAATTGACCGTATCATCAAACAAAAGTTAATATTGAATATAAATACATAATGAGAGAGGTACTTTGGCTATTAACAACTGGAAAATATTTCAAAACACGAATATTAAAATAAGTTACATTGAATATAATAGTTTCCACTGCTTTAATTTTTACCTTTGGCTGTTAACACCAAGTGAATATTCTGTACACGAATATATCATTTATACAATCATAATGAAAAATAATGGAATATTTGTGTATAATAAACTATTTGATTTTACACCAACAAGCTACAATATAGATTTAGAAAGGAATGAATGTTGTTGTGCCAAAGATAATAAGATATCTATCATTCTGACTCTCCTAGATTAACTTAAATGAGAGGTGTATTTCTCATAAGAATATAGTTAGTGCAATTTATATTTGTAGTTTTTATTGTTACCCTTTCATATCTACATATACACACACAATGCATCTCTGCATGTTTTACTTGTTCCAGTAAATAATTGCGTACTCTCTTTGACAATGAATGCGTGGAATCTAGCTAATAACATACTTAGTCTATTATCCCTTATGTACAATTCCTTAACCTCCCCCCCCCCCCCCCCAAAAAAACACACACATACATACATATATATATATATATATATATATATATATATATACACACACACACACACACACATATATACATATATATTACGCATGCACAAAACGTATCTCTACATGTTTTACTTTTTCCACTAAATAATTACCTGCTTACTTTGACAATGCATGTATGGAATCTAGCTAATACTATATTTAGCCAATTATTTCTTATGTGCAGTTTTTTATCTACGTAAATGGCAGCCGATATCAATTATGTCAACTTGATTAATTTTTCAAATATTTTGGATTTTTTACCTACAGTCTTGGTTCATTCAATGCATAATCAAATGCTGATATGGAATCTAGCTAATACGATATTTAGCCAATTATTTCTTATGTGCAGTTTTTTATCTACATAAATGGCAGTCGATATCAATTATGTCAACTTGATTAATTTTTCAAATATTTTGGATTTTTTACCTACAGTCTGGGTTCATTCAATGCATGATCAAATGCTGATAGTGGAACTCTTCATTGTACAAAAATACTATTTAACCTTTTTTGCTGGTGTTGTACAGGATAACAGTACAACAATTAATAACTTGGGTGTTTTTTTCCGTATTTCCGCTTTTTCGTCCATTTCCTTCCGATTTTTTCCGGAATTTCCAATTTTCATTTTTTTCCGAAAAAATAATTTCAGAAGGAATTACTTCCGGTAAGTAACGAAAAATACAGGAAAATTTCCGCAATGTCCGCGGTATTCCGTTCCTTCCAAAACATCACTCTTATTTTGTATTGAACAAGCAGTTTTCAATAACCTACATCACACACAAGAATACACATTATTTATTGCAACTATAAGTAGGAGAAAGAAGACGAAGAATAGAAAGAAGATTGATTCCAGTAGCAAGAGGTTGAGCTTCTCGCCTACTCCTAAAAAGGTTAGTTCATATTTTATTGCAACTTTATGTCCTATGATGCCACTAAGAGATAATAGGAGCAGAGTTTGATTTGTGTAGGGACTAAACAGACTGTTGAAAGCAGCCACAAAGAGATTCAAGGCACAAAGAAGAGCTGCAACACAAATGATTCTTCCAGCTCTCTGATCATTTTGATGTATTAAATAGTTGTTTGTTGCATGTAATATTCATGATGTAAAATTTATTGTATCAGCCACTGCTTATTACTTGAGCATATACACTGTTTTCTTATTTACAGCTAATTTACTTGTTTTCGAATTGGAACCTTTTGCCGGAGCAATTGTTAATTTCTGTTATGTTTATCAAGTTAAGTGTTAAATTCTGTCTTTGTGGGCGATGATACTGATGTCTCTATGTATTTTGATCAGATTATTGTATTAGGAGGAAAATTATTGAAGAATAGTGTGAATTTTGCAACAAACCAAGTAAGCTCGATTTCATTTATTCATAAAAATGCATTTCAACTTACTTGATCTTTTCATTCAACTGCAGACATATGAAAACCACAGAAGGGTTCAACCAGGTTAACCATTTCAACTTCTGGTCTACATTCGCCCCAGTTCCCGTTTTATATTACGCAGAAAATAAATATTTCTTGCATCTCACTTAATATACCGTTACCGCAAACACACTCTTTCGCTAACATATCACGTTCAATATAGCGGGTTCATCGCAAACGCACCTTGAGTAGCATGCTCCGACATCAAATAACATATCATTAATCTGCGTCGTTCAACGATGCTGCTTGTGGCGTTTCAATCACACCCGTCCAAATTGCCAAGTCAACAATATACAATAAAAGCTCTTCTTTGGTGACAAACCTACCAAACTACAATAGAGGGATCCGTTTATTAAAGCAACAAAACTACTATTTTGGATTCTCATCTTACCTACACTAATGAGAATCCAAAAGGCAGTTTCGTTTCTTTAATAAACATGTGGATCTCCCTCGCTAATTCGGCAGTCACGAAGAAAAACATGGTTTTTTCCTTTTAATAAATAGGAAGCTGAACCCTATTTATAAATAATTAAAACGAAAACATTGTTTTAGGGCTTTAATACAAAATAATGAAATGAAAAGCATTTAAATGTGAACAGATTATAAAACACAATTTATTGCATAAACAGTTCTCATTTCGTCATTTAGGTATCTTCAGTACTAAATTTGTTATGATAACATTAACCAGTAAAGCATTTCTCGTAACAAAACACAAATAATATCAATAAACAAGTTATGACAGCGATGCAAACTAATTTATTTAATTTCATAATATAGAACCTGAATGCGGATGCTTTTAGAATATACAACTCTACTAATAAAAACATGCATTCAATCCAGTACTGAAAACACAAGTAAATTTATATATCAACCATGTTCAAAAAGACCTTCCACGGTCATAAAATATTGTTAAGTATAATGGCATACTTACTAAACCAGTCTCGCTTCTTTTATTTATTGGTCTGAATTCAACATACCAGATTGATTTTGAGTGGAAAAAAGTGTAGGTTGCTGTTACTAGCAACAACACAGTAAGAAAGAAAAATATTGTTATCAAGCCATCTTCCCATGCACTGGACTCTTTCAAGAATAGCGTAAAAAGGAATATACAATCTCGTTTAGTGGGTCACTGAGAAAACATTTAAAAGGGAAACCAATTTAAGAATATCCAAAAAAAGGTAAATAAAAAAACAACATTCTGAAGATCAAATAAAGTACAGTTGAACAAAAACAAATAGCTAGGCTTTCTTTAATAGCAACAAATAAACCAAGAAGTGAATGAAAATGCAAACAACATATAATTGCATAAAAAAATGAAAACAAAATTATAGGATTATTTTTGTTATTTATTTTGAATACGATGAAAATCAAAAGAAAACTTAATTGGAATTTAACGCACTAGACAAATGAATTATTAATGCATAAAAATGTATCAATATGTTTATAGAATTTTTAATATTTTACAACAATTGGTATTTTAACTTAATACACATGTAAAGTGGAAAGTTTATTTTGCAGGGTTAAAACGTGTATACAAATAACATATTACATCAATGGCTAAGCTGATTTTATCATTTACTTCAACTGTTCCCCTTAATAGCATAAAATAACAAGTATATCCTAAACAAGACCATTATGGAAATAACTATAATAAGAACTGAAGTCAATATCAAAGAAGTGCAACTAGATGCAACAGAATTAAAGTCATTAATAAGAATGAATGGTAAAAGATTAACAAGAATACAACTGGATGCAGCTAAAGGTGGACTAACTTACTAATTTAATGAATCATTATAAAAATAAGCAAATTGCTTACCCCTCTAGGCTCTAACAGTAGTCCAGCCGAAAGCCCTTCATGTCGAGGATTCCAGATATATAGATTTACACTTGCATACATGAAATATTAATCGGTTAACAAACACACTAATTATATCTTTCTAATTTAAATATAAATAATAATAATAATTACATTTCTATTAACTGCAAAATCTTCTTTTACAGGACAATCATTGAGTTCATGAGCAAACAACGGAAAAACAGACAAAAATGGCACATCGATGTACATAAAAAAATACGATCGTTTCAATTTGAAAAGCAATATGACATTTCGAAGAAAACTACTCGCGAACATTAATCGATTACCTGAAAAGCAGTTGGATCTAAATTTCTAATGAGACGCGGTTTCAATTTGAAATTTAATCGGCTATAAATTTCCAGATCGTCGCATCGGAAGAAGCAGATCTGAAGGAGAATACGCTATATTTTTTGGGGGTTAGGTTGTTTTGGCGGCGTGAGATAAGTTGGACAGGAGATACGGGGGTACGTACGTGAGAGTGAAATTCTTTCCCTAAAGCAGTAGAACGGGAAAAGAACGGGAAACAACCGTTCCAGAAGTACCACGGCCAATGGCCATGCTGAATCAAGCTGCCACGGACCAAACCCGTTCTGAAATTGCCATGGCCCAAAGCCGTGGAAAATGCTCCGCTTTTTGGTATGTCGAAACTGACATTATGGTGTAGTGTTCTTTACGTTCTTTTGCGCATCACCAACCTCTGCTCCACTATGTACAGAACATCAACACCCTGGACACCCTATTCGAAACGCCAAGACCTGCTTACATGTTTCTTCCCCATATCCGTGGTTTTCAACTTAGCAACCCCGTTTTCTCTCTCCTTTAAGTCCCTTCCCACTTCATTCATGAATGAAACAACGTGCTCCTCTTGCCGTGCAACCCCCATGCACAAATTTAAACCGCCTGTACGTGCAATATGCCCGATCTGCTCTCCAGTTCTCCACAATCTTTTCCTCCCTCCCACTTTGCTTCTCGTCTACTTGGAATACTCCCTACATCCGCAGTGCTTCCTCCTTCCTCTTTACGTCTGTTTTAGTTTCAAGCCATGCCATACTGCTTTCAGACTTCAACTACATGTGAACAGACTTCTCCACTAACTTCCTCGCAACTTGAACCGCCGAACTGTTTCTGTTTTGCTTAAATTTTTGCTCAATTTACGTTTGAAGTGAATCGAAGAAAAATGTGTTTGATAGCAGGGTATAAATAGAAGGAAAGAGTAGTAGACAAGGACAGGGTCGGTTTCTATAGGCTGCGATTTTTTCCTCCTTACGTATGTGCGGTTTCAGACATAGGGCAATGGGATTTGATAATACAGGGTAGGTTAGGCTAGAGTATTGTTCACAATATGGTTTGTATTTATTAGATTTTACTTTTACCATTCCAAATTAAAAATAACAGTAAAATTCTAAAAATTAAATTTTAACTACGCCTCAAAGATCTTATCCAAATTCGAAACCACTGTTTAATTATATTAAATTATCGTCATGGTTTATAAACGATTTCATAGCGACTTTCTGAAAACTTGATTTGGACATAACTCACAATCTGTAAGCCGAAATATCTATTTTTCACTTCCATTAGGAAAATATAGTTAATTAGATTCCAACATTTCTTCTTTCGAAGAAATCCGACTTATAATGGATCTTGTACAATCAGTTGAAATTCAAAACGTTAAATTACGAACTACCGCGATATTACGAACAATTAATACGTCCAACTATCGTTCTAAATAATTTATTTGTTACTATAATCCAATTCTAACCTGAATTAAATCCTTTAAACAATTCAATTCACATGATATTGCAAATTCCACTCATTATGGTTATTTTGGAATCAAATTTATTACCTCACTCGTTATATCAATTAAACATTCAAAATATTTGAAACCAAACCATTTAAATTTCAAACCAATATAATAAAATAATTAAATTTATTAATTATTATATCGCTAAAATTCTGGGACATTACATTTTTTTAGCGTATAATTGATGGAAAAATGCATCGTGGAGAAATACAAACCATACATAGCTGAAAGATGATAAAGAAACCAAAAACAATAAGTAAATAAATGAATGCGTGAATTGAAAACAATCAAGAAACATAAAATACATACTCGATCAAGAGTAAAACTGGAAAATGTGAATTCAGAGAAGCGATGCTCCTTGATGAGGCTGATAGTTTGGGCAAAAATCTGTCCTGAACAATCAAGAGTGCGACTAAGCATCAACTTATTAAGATTATTTATACTATTTTTAGGCAATGGAAATTAATTTACAATTAAACAAATAGTGTGTGTGTGTGTGTGTAAAATAACCTAGAATGTTTGCATAGTTTTGTCTGTAAATTCAAAAACATAGTTTTAATGGAAAATGGTGAATGCATTTCTTGAATACCCTATAGAAGATAGCATACCTTTCTAGAAATATATTAAAACGCCATTTTTTGGCATCCCAATTTATTACCCATTATTATAGAATTCATTACTGTTAGTGACCTCATTTTGGTAATATGTTAGTTTTAGACATACGTTCATGTGAATGTAATAAATTTTTTGAAACGTATGAGGTGTGCTTTCACAGATATATTATGTCTAATTTTCAGGATCCCTTCTACTTCCCATAATCCTCTCACTAGGTTTTCCACAAATTAAGGGCATTTATATCTACCATTAATTATATTGCCAGCGGCTTTTCCCATTACATGGCAAAAGAATTATTAAATTCATATGCAGCTTTTCCCATTACATGTTAGCTGTTGTTTCAAGCCTTTAAGCTTTGCTGTAATTAAATAACATATTTGAATTTAAAAAAAATAGTGCATATTCTGACTCAACATATACCCCGGGTATTTCAGTTCTATCATATCCTGCAGCCTGTCCCTTACTACAGTGGATAGTGGACTAATAATATTTCTAACTCAAATTTGAACCTCAAACATTTTTTAACTTTCACAATATTGAAAAAATATTACATTTACACTTTCCATTGGACAATGGTTCGAATCATGATCCTTTTTCAAGAGTCAAAGTTTGCTCCTTGTAAATACTCTTTGTATGATCTTATGTAACAAAACCTGGTGCATTTGACATGCATCTAGTTAATCAAAGTGAGAACTTGCTGTTTAGAAATTCAGTTTGATAAAATTTCATGTTGATTTTAATTGATTTTCTATTTTGTTTTAGATTCATATGACATAATCACAATTCATTATAGCTGTAATTTTAAAAGAAAGATTTTTTTTCATTCAATTTCACAATTGCAAACTTAATAGAATAGGAATTACAGGAACAGAGGCATACGATTCTCTGAATGTTTCCTTTTGTACACTTCTTCCCTTTGTACATTCATTTAAGTTACGATAATTCCCCACTCTTATATAATATGTGATGTTTATTTTGTAAACGACTAAATGATTAAAATACTTCATCACAATGTCAACCAAAGGTAGTTGGTAAAAAACTTTGAAATTTATGTGTATGCTAAGTCACCTACTTTTGCATACTAGATTGAACTAAATAATAATCAATCACATCTAGAGTATCCAAAAGAAAGGATATTCAGAGAGCACTATATTTCTTTCCGCTATCATGCATGAAGTAATAAACTTTGTACGATTTAAAACCCCTTTGCTTTCTGCCAACTGTTTAAGTTCATGTAAATATTTAACTTTTTTTTGAGACATTTGTCGTAACTACCAAAAGAGAGAAAAAAAATTATTTAACTAACAAATAAACTAGTATGAGAATATGCCTACTCTAAAAAAAGGGTAGGTTTGGCTCAGGTCCAATTTAGGTTTCAAAATACACAAAAACTTCCTGTCTTAAAACTTTATAAATTAGGTCCTTGTTTTTGAAAATCATCAAAAAAAAAATCTCGAAAATTCAAAATTAAATTCAACACATAATAATCATCGTTTTCATGCATTGAAACTACAAAAAATGAATCAAAAACAGAAAAATAGCACGCCCTAGTATATTGCAGCAAATAATGCAATTATTTGCAATTGTTGCTGATATTTTAGTAATTTTTGCAAATATTTGCATCAACTGCAAAAACATTGCTGAATTATCAACGATATATTGTAACAATTGCAAATTTTGTAGCAATTTTCATTTTGTCTTCAATTAGTTCAGTTTTTCATCAAGTTTTAAATACTTACTGATATATCATCAATTATACACTGTTATTGCTGATATATCAGCATGTATTCATCAACTCAGCAATTATATACAATAATTGCTGATATATCAGCAATAATTCACATTGCAGCAATTTTTAACATTGTTACTGATGTTTGTGTAATTATAGTGAATTATTGTTAATGTATCAGCATTTATTTACTATAGTTACTGATTTTTTAAGATTTTTTCTTCAAATTACTCACCTAAATATTTGTAATTTTTTGAATTTTTTTTATACAGCCACGCCAAAAATTTGTGAAAAAACACGTAACTTTAAAAATAAGGACCTGCTTTGTAATAAACTTTAGGGAGGGATGCCGCTTACATCAAACTTGGAAATAAGGACCCACATCTAATTTCCACCTGAAAAAAACTAGTGACAGTTGCTAGCAATTTTCAAGATAATTCCAAAAAATTTCAAGATAGCTCCAAATAAACTATTATAACAGACATTTTCTCTAGGGCATGAACTTTCACTGATGTAGATAACGCTAGGTGAAGATTATTTTTCATTCAAACAGACTAATTGAAAGGAAATTCGACCTAAAGAAACAACTAATTTGTTACTCCTTTTTTTCGTACAAATTTGTTACTCCCATTTTTCATACAAACCACTTTCTAATTAGAAGTAATATGATAAAATATCAAATAAAATTATGAATAAAACCGCTGTAGAAGAAATCATCATCCATCATCCATATTTAAATAGCAGAAGAAATCAATTTTTTCTAGAAGGTGACTATATTATTTTAGGTTTTAGATTAGATCGATGAGCAAGCCACACGTAAGAAGTATGAGCCTAACGAATGATGCTCGGTTAAATGATGGATGCCCGACATTGAAGAAGTAATTTAAAGCAGAGACCCAAATTGATCTACAGGAACGTCTGATTAGGGATCTGGGAACGGTAATTGTGACGACCCGCCCCGCACCAACCGGCATTTCCTCCGAAAGAGCTCTATACACATGCCCGACTAGCACGGAACGGTCGCCAGAGAAAGGAAAGAAGAGAATGAACTAATCGAAAACCTGTAGAATGTCTCACAGCGCATGGAACAATATAATAATAACGTACTTGACATAAAACAGGCGAGACAGTGCATAAGCTGATAACTAAAACCAAAATCAACATCATCATCAGAGTAGCGAAAATCCAAATACATCTTATAACAGCTTTCCAAATTACTATCTCTAAGAAAAAGAAAGAAAGGTACACCACTAATGCCCAAAGTAGTGACCGCAGCAACATAGGGAGAATATCTATATATATGTATCATACGTGGAAGCCTCATGCTCGTCTTCGATACAGCTACATGTGCATACCACGTAACCTGTCTCTAGTCTGCTCGTGAGAGCACCCAGAGTAATAAGAAGAGACATAAAACTCTGGGTCAGACAAAAAGTCTGGTATGAGCGATAAGCAGCTAAACAGAACAATAACAGGTATACTAAACCATACCTGAACCTGGACCTGCAACCAAAGAGTTAGCACTACATACCGTACAATACTCTAAGGTGCCACTAACATATGGTGTAAAGAATATGGGGTGAGGGTGTGCATGTCATAATGATGACAAACAAATCAAATATAGCAACAATCCTCACATCTCTCACTCAGTGCGTAAAGCTTACGACGTCCACCACAGTCAATCACTAGACCCATCGAAGTAGTGACGAAGTTTGACTTGTACAACTACTGCTACTACCAAGCTTGCCCCATGGAGTCATGACCAAATCTTTACAAATGACCCCACTTCATTGGTCTATAGCTCTTTAGTCATACCTAGGCCACTATGGCCCTGAATCCGTTCACGTACCTCCCATACATAGTGATCCAAAGCCATAGGCATCAACCACTTAGCACACGTCCCGCAGCAGAGCCCAACTCATGAAGTTTACTTGTTGGTTCCCAACTGGATCCTGAGCTCGACTTCCTATTTGGACTTCCTTGGCATCTCGTGTTTTGGTCGAATTGGAGTTGGTCTTCAGAAAAGTCGGCGCGTAATCGCAGCTCCAATCCGGTTCGGTTGTCCTTCCCTGGTTCAGTTCGGCTTGCTCCACTTCTTGGCCATCCGGTTCGGTTCGGAGCTCCACCCTCGGTTCGGTACGGTGCTTCCATGTCACTTGGGTTCAGCTATCTCACTATCTTGATTCGGTTCGGTGCTTCTACCTTGGTTCGGTTCTGCCTTTCTTTCCTACAGTTAATCCGATCCGATCTTATGTCCAGCTTTAGTCCAATACCAACTCCAACCCTTATGCGAGAGGCCTTCCTTTTTGCCAAGCTCTCTTCTTGTACTAGGTTCCGATCCGGTTCGGTTCTCTGCTCAGTTCTCCGATCCGACCCGAGCCCCCTAACCCAATTCGATCCGAAACCCTGCACTGCTTCGTGCTACTTTTCCAGTGACTTTTTACGCCATACGACGGCATTTTCGACCAATCTAACTCTTCTAATCGATCACAAAGCATACCATGCAGTCATAGCAACAAATAGAAGTGACCACAAACACCAAAACAACAATATGACAAGGTTAAACAGATCAAACATAGCCAAAATCCCTTATTTTCCCTCAAGCATGTTTAAGCAAAACTAATGATATGATTAGCAAAACTTAACCAAATTAACCAAATTTCCTAACAAAGGCCTAAAACAATATTTCGAAATTTATAAAAAAAATTCCAGAATTTAATCATGTTTAAATTCGCTAATTAACACTAATTACCCTTAATTAACCATAATTAGTGAGGAACTATGCAAATCACTCACCTTGGCCACAAATTAACATTTAAATCTGAGACAAATCTCTATTTGGCGCTGTTCCCAATGCAACACAGTAGCTGTAACCTTGCATTGGTGCTATCACTCCTTAATTTGATATTTATTAGGCCAATCTTCAATTAGAAAGTGGTTTGGAGATGTTTTAGATGTTGGAGGCCATGGCTAGGTTAAGAGGAATGAATAGTGACGGCTGAAAAATGAGAAAATGGTATTCTCCAAACCTTAACAGCCCTTTTAAACTCCTAATCCCGAAATTCCCCATTGGGCCTAGCTGTTAATCACCCGGTTAAGCCCTATTAAGTTGTTTTTCACCATCTGAAACTTGTTTCAGCCACATCTCCCAAACGGTGAGTCCGTTTGGCTAATGTGACCACTCAACGGGAAGGTAAACCATCATCCGGAGCCAATGGAAGTGGTTTCAGTTCAAAATTGCTTTCCGGTCAAAAGTTATGGTCAAAACAAAATTAGCTAGGGGCAAAACGGTCATTTTAAAAATTGGCAAAAATCATGAACATGGGAAATGACCCCAATAGTCGTCTCCCAAAGTTACATGACCATACGACTTCATATGTGAAAGAAATAAATATTCTATGATCCTTCGACGCGTAGAATGCGGGTCGTTACAATCTTCCCCCCTTAAGAAATTTCGTCCCTGAAATTCCTTAATTCCAAAACATACAAAGGATCCCGCATGCCTACCAATCATATACAACAATCAAACATGCAAAACAGATAAAACAAACCTATCCTAGCATGCGGAAAGACTAAATCGAAACTGAAATCTTACCAGGCGAAGAGTTTTGGAAACGTCTTCCTAATGCTCTCCTCTGTCTCCCAAGTACAGTCATTCTCATTCTCGCCCCATTGGACTTTGAGTAGATTCACCGCTTTCCTTCGAAGTTGCTTCGTATCGTTCCCAACAATACGCATAGGCTTACGGTTCCCAATCGCCTCGGATTCAACTTCGATATCATCCAACTGATCAGGTGAAATAGTCACATCTAGGTCGTGTACGAACTTTGTTAACTGGAAAACATGAAATACGTTGTGAACTCCTGCCATCTTCTCTGGTGATTCAACTTTGTATGCCAAATTCCCAATTTGCTCAAGAACTGGGAATGGGCCAACAAATCTTGGTGCTAACTTGCCTCTCCTGCCAAATTGTATCACG
The DNA here is from genome assembly GCA_030737875.1 of Allium sativum. Taxonomy (NCBI): domain Eukaryota; kingdom Viridiplantae; phylum Streptophyta; class Magnoliopsida; order Asparagales; family Amaryllidaceae; genus Allium; species Allium sativum. The sequence goes on along the minus strand of CM060922.1, from coordinate 311,974,285 downwards.
CTCTTCAACGTAGAAATCTTGACAAACACCAAGTCGCCAATGGAGAACTTTAATTCTCTTCTCCTCTTATCAGCATAACTTTTCTGCCTATCTGGGGCAGCCTTCATTCGCTGTTGGATAACCTTGACCTTGTCTGATGTTTCTCTTATTACTTCTGGTCCAAGCACAAATTTCTCACCGGTCTCTAACCAACAGGATGGTGAGTTGCACGGTCTTCCGTACAAAGCTTCAAATGGAGCCATACCAGTACTGGATTGATAACTATTATTATATGCAAACTCTACTAGATCCAAATGGTCATCCCATGATCCACCAAAATCCAATACACAGGCTCTCAAGAGGTCTTCTAATATACGATTCACCCTCTCTGTTTGACCATCGGTTTGAGGATGATACGCGATACTGAGATGTAGTTCTGATCCTAACGCCTCTTGTAAGCTCTTCCAAAATCCAGTAGTGAACAACGGATCTCGGTCACTCACAATGCCTTTGGGTATTCCGTGAAATCTCACTACCCACTTGATATACAGTTCCGCTAACTTAGCTGTCGTCCTGTTTGACTTGACGGGTATAAACCTTGCACTCTTAGTCAATCGGTCCACAATCACCCAAATGCTATCATGGCCCGATCTAGTCCTTGGTCACCCATCAATGAAATCCATTGGCACTTGTTCCCATTTCCATTCTGGAATTTCTAATGGTTGTAACAAACCACTAGGCTTCTTTTGCTCAGCTTTAATTAGCTGGCAATTCATGCATTTGGATATAAACTTCCCAATGTCTCTTTTCATCCCTTCCCAGTAGTAGGTCTGCTTCATGTCTCGATACATCTTGTTACCACCGGGGTGTATAGTCAATTTTGAGTGATGACATTCTCTAAGCACTTCATCTCTCAATCCATTGACATTGGGTACAACTAGTCTCCATTTTTCCTAAGCCATCCATCTCGATCAAGCCCATACTTATTCATCTCTTCGTCGATTCCCATCTCTAACTTTGAGATGATTTCCAATAGGTTAGGATCGTCCCTCTGACTGGAACCAATCCGCTCAATCAAAGTGGGTCTGATCATCAAACTTGCTAACATTTCTGGATCCAACTCGCACTTTGATCTGAAATCATACCCAGCGATGTACTCCAGTTGCTTCCACTCAAGAAATATAGCCCCTAAACTGGCATGTCTTCTACTCAATGCATCAACTACCACGTTGCCCTTTCCTGGTGTGTATGTGATATCGAAATCATAGGAAGCCAAGAATTCTAACCATCTTTGCTGTCGGAGATTTAGATCCTTCTGAGAGAAGAGATACTTTAACGATTTATGATCGGTAAACAACTCGAATCTTTCTCACAAGAGATAATGTCTCCACATCTTCAATGCAAACACGATCGCTGCCAATTCCAAATCATGGATAGGGTATCTTTTCTCATGCGATTTCAGTTGCCGACTTGCATAAGCTACAATCCTACCTCCTTGCATCAATACAGCACCTAGTCTGGTACCACATGCATCCGTATATACTGTCATCTCTTCATTCCCCTTAGGAATGACTAATACTGGTGCACATGTCAACTTTTCCTTTAGACTCTTGAATGCATTCTCGCACTTTTCGTCCCAGACGAAAGCTTGATTCTTCTTGGTCAACTGAGTCAACGGTGCTTCTATCTTGGAAAAGTCTTGGATAAACTTATGATAATATCCAGCTAACCCCAAGAAACTTCTTATGTCTGTCGCATTCTTGGGCGTAGACCAATCTTGTACCATAGCCACCTTCGCTGGGTCCACGGCAATACCATTTTCTGAAACAACATGGCCCAAGAATCTCCCTTCCCTCCTCCAGAAGTGACAATTAGAAAACTTTGCTTTCAATTTGCGTTTTCTCAATACCTCCATCACTATTCTTAAATGTTCCTTGTGTTCTTCCTCTGTCCTCGAATAAACAAGTATATCGTCCATGAACACAAGAACAAACTTATTCAACTGATCTCTGAATACTCTATTCATAAAATCCACAAAATGTGCTGGTGCATTGGTCAACCCAAATGGCATGACCAACCATTCATAAAATCCAGACGGCGTCCGAAATGCCGTTTTAGCTATACTCTCAGCTTCCACCCTAAGCTGATGAAAACCTATCGCGAGATCCAACTGGGAGAATACTCTCGCGCCACTCAATTGATCAAACAAATCATCTATCCACGGTAGAGGATACTTATTCTTCCTCGTCACTTTATTCAATTCGCGGTAGTCCACACACAATCGAAGGGAACCATCCGCCTTTGTAGCAAACACAACTGGTGCTCCCCATTCAGAAACAGTCCTTCTGATAAATCCCTTCTTCAAAAGATCGCTGACTTGCACCCCGAGCTCTCGTTGCTCCGTTGGTGCCATACGACGAAGTGGCATCACTATAGGTCTGGAATCTTTCACTAAATCAATACGGAACTCAATCTCTCGGTGTGGTGGAAGCCCGGTCACTTCTTCGAAGATGTCCGAATACTGGCCAACCACGGGCAAACCTGACAACTCACTATGCGGGATGTCGAGAGAATTTAGAAAACTAGCCATTACCCCCATCACTAGGTAGACCACCAAACACTACCCTTCGCCCATCATCAGCTCTATCTGTCACCAAAAAGCCCTCACAGTCTACCACCACCCCGTATCTTTGGAGCCAATTGACTCCCAAAATAATGCCAAACCCAGTAATGCCCAAAACAAAGCAATCACAAACATGCATCCATGACTCGATAAGACCACATTACGACAAATTATGCTAAGGTTAGTCGAACAATTAATCGGGTTCGTCACTACTAAAGGTCTACTGACGATCTTGGGCTCCAATCCCAACCTATCTACCAGGTCACTAGATATGAAGGAACTGGAAGCTCCGGTATCAAACAATACTCGAACAGGAACATCATAAACAAAAAGCATACCTTGAATAACAACATTCTTTCCTTTCTCCGCCGCAGTTAGGGCATTCGACGAAGAAGGAACAACATTAAGGGCATATGCTTTCACCATCTGCTTTTCTTTGGGGGGTTGCAGTTTCTTGTCCTTGTGATATCCCACTTGGCTACAGTTGAAGCACTTCCTATCCGCTGGCTTGGCCAGACAATTACTAGCATAATGGTGCTTCTTACCACAGCTAAAGCACTCAACATCTTTCTTCTTCTTCTGGCCATCCTTATTCTGGTTCTACTTCCTCTTATTCTGAGAACCATTCTTGCCTCCGCCACTTCCTTGTGGCTTTGGCTCCTCTGCAGATGCAACCTCAGTCTTCGGCTTAGGGTAAAGGCTCTCTGACCTCAATGCTTTTCCCACAATCGATTCAAGCGTCTCATCGATGTGGTTAATAAGCCTTTCACCCAAGTACTGATCCAAACCTGTTATAAACTTCTCATTTTTCTTCTCAGGAGTGTCAATGAGGGATAGTCCATACTTCGATAAAGTATCGAATTCTGCAATGTACTCCGAGACTGCCCTACCATTCTGCTTGAGTTCCAAAAATTTCTTAAACAACACTGACTTCTGAGCAGCTGGAATGAACTTATCGCTAAAGCGAACCTTGAACTGATCCCAAGTAATCTGATCCTCGGGAGTAGCTGCCTTTATAGCATTCCACCAATTCATTGCCCGTCCTTGCAGCTGATGGGATGCTAGCCTTCTCTTCATCGCATCCTCGATACCCAAATCTTCGAAGATACGCTTGCATCTATCCAACCAATCCTGAACATTCGTAGCCAACTCCGTTCCGTGGAACGGCTTCCCACCAAGACTAGTATAATCCTTGTTCAGCTTGGCGAAATCGGCCCTAAGCACCAGCACTATTAGACCACCACCATTACCAGCATTGGGAGCTGCCCTCTGCACATCCCTAAGCATCTCTCTCATGAGGTCAGCAAACATCGTCCTCATATCAGCAGCATTCCCATTATTGGCTCCTCTACCGGTACCCCTTGCATATCGGCTCATCGTTCAATTTGTAAAGAGAAAACGATTAACCATCTCCATAGTGGTGCAAGTGCAGTGCGACTTCATCCTTAACTATACTAATAGTATATATATATATATATATATATATATATATAGCTTTTGAAAACCAAAATAATCACAAATAAGCGCTCTCATATACGTATTATCTCTCCCTGGTGTCTTTCCCTAGGTTATCTCCGCAACCTAGAGCTCTGATACCAAGTGTGACGACCCGCCCCGCACCAGCCGACATTTCCTCTGAAAGAGCGGTGTACACATGCCCGACTAGCATAGAATGGTCGCCAAAGAAAGGAAAGAAGAGAATGAACTAATTGAAAACATGTAGAATGTCTCACAGCGCATGGAACAAAATATAATAATAATGTACTTGACATAAAACAGGCGAGACGGTGAATAAGCTGATAACTAAAACCAACATCAACATCATCATCAGAGTAGCGGAAATCCAAATACAGCTTATTACAACTTTCCAAATTACTGTCTCTAAGCAAAAGAAAGAACGGTACATCACTAATGCCCAAAGTAGTGACCGCAACAACACAGGGATATATCTATATATATGTATCATACGTGGAAGCCTCCTGCTCGTCTTCGATACAGCTACTCGTGCATACCACCTAACATATCTCTAGTCTGCTCGTGAGAGCACACAGAGTAATAAGAAGAGACATAAAACTCTGGGTCAGACAAAAAGTCTGGTATGAGTGATAAGCAGCTAAACCGAACAATAACAGGTATACTAAACCATACCTGAACATGGACCTGCAACCAAAGAGTTAGCACTATGTACCGTACAATACTCTAAGGTGCCACTAACATATGGTGTAAAGAATATGGGGTGAGGGTATGCATGTCATAATGATGGAAAACAAATCAAACATAGCAACCATCCTCACATCTCTCACTCAGTGCGTAAAGCTTACGATGTCCACCACTGTCGATCACTAGACCCATCGAAGTAGTGACGGAGTTCGACTTGTACAACTACTGATACTACCAAGCTTGCCCCACAGAGTCATGACCAAATCTTTACAAATGACCCCACTTCATTGGTCTATAGCTCTTTAGTCGTACCTAGACCACTATGCCCCTGAATCCGTTCACGTAGCTCCCATACATAGTGATCCAAAATCATAGACATCGACAACCCCTTAGCACACGTCCCACAGCAGAGCCCAACTCATGAAGTTAATTCGTTGGTTCCCAACTGGATCCTGAGATCTACTTCCTATTTGGACTTCCTTTGCATCTCGGGTTTTGGTCGAATTGGAGTTGGTCTTCAGAAAAGGCGTCGCATAATCGCAGCTCCAATCCGGTTCGGTTCGGTTGTCCTTCCCTGGTTCGGTTCGGCTTGCTCCACTTCTTGGCCATCCGGTTCGGTTCGGAGCTCCACTCTCGGTTCAGTTCGGTGCTTCCATGTCACTTGAGTTCAGCTATCTCACTATCTTTATTCGATTCAGTGCATCTGCCTTGGTTTGGTTCTGCCTTTCTTTCCTCCAGTTAATCCGATCTAATCCCATGTCCAGCTTTAGTACAATACCATCTCCAACCCTTAAGCGAGAGTGTAACACCCCACATCCGTTAGTGTCACTCACAAAGGGAATGCACTAAGTTCTGTGGAGCATTTAGGGTAAAAGATGCAGATAAATTACAAGACAGACAGAAATTACAACAGCGGAAAATAAAACTTTGCTTTATTGATAAAATAGTTTGTACAACGATTTCTTTATAATATCATAATATCATCTGTCTTACCAAATAAAGAAGCATAAAACAACATTTATATTCCCTAATGTAGCAAGAGCCAGCCATAGCATCTGAAAAGAGAATCCAAGCAAAACTTCGACAAATCTTCAAGCTGGGAAAGAGTGACAATCCAACTTAACCTGAGCTATACTACTCCCTTCTTTACTACCTGGGGGGGACGGAAGAAAAGAAGACGAAAGGAAAACAGAGTCAGACATAAAGCCTGAGTAAGTTCAGTAACTTCTAGCATGTGAACATGAAAAAAAAACGACATGAATTAACTGAATACAAGATAACACCATGATGATAGGGTCAGCAAGATTAGACAAGATTAACACAAGATATGCTAAGATAAGATAAACTAAATATGCTCTAATACTTACGCCGCTTCGCTATTTCCTTGTTATACTGGTTTCTATATCTCTGCACCACCTAACTAGTGTCCCAACTAGTAATGATAACGTGATCCCAATCCCTGTATTTTCCATTGCCTTCAGGCATACCTTTATTATTTGTTACATAGATCTAATCTAGGGTTTTCTATCAAGTGCTTTCTAGATTCAACTCGAGTTTACGCTATCTGCTGAACGCTTCTCGGATTCAGGGTTTATGCCACCTAGTCCAACTAGGGATTATGCTACCTGACGAACGATGCCCCCAAGTCTAGGACACACTACCTAGAGTGGTATATGTTCCTATACTTCCCCACGCATGTATCGCGAATCGTTATCGCTTGTCTAGATGCACATGTCCTGTAATGTGCAGCTCGAGTCCTGTGGCAGGGAAAATCAAGAAACACAGAACTCGGTCGGGAGCTTTCAGATATCTGCCGATGCAGATGCTAAGATCTGTTTTTATTCCAGTGGCTATGGTCCCACTTGACCCCTCCCTCAACTAATGAAAGGCACACCTTGAAAAATGAGAACTATACGCAGGCCCCTTAAGCCCCACTAACCTATGGCCATCCTCACCCATAACTAGATAGCAAGTATATGGTCTTTTGGAGTTCTCCGCCTTTCCGCTTCACGTATCTCGACTGACTCAAGATGGATGGTAGATGACGAGTTGTTATCACAGGGCTACCGGTTTCTCGCCGAATCACGCTGATCCATCCCAGTCTTTAGGTTGCCATATTTCGCAACCAAGGCATACCCTCGGTTCTGCTAACGTAGACCTTAACCTCTGTGAGCCCAGGAGGATCATCTGCAGCCTCGTAGAGGGATACCAAGAGTACCCTCACGTCCCCTCGAAGCCTCGGGCTTCGTAACCCAATTCGTTGGAGCCTTCTTTTTTTTACTCAGACGGACATTCGCTCCTTCCCGTGTTATACTAAGAATTACTACTTAGTTTTGCTAACTAAGGTTTACCACTTAGTTTCCAGAATCGTTGTTTTCTTGACTAAGGTTTACTACTTAACTCCTTTTAACTAAGGTTTACTACTTAGTTCTCTTTCCCGTCAATTTGGATTGGTTAAGTGTCATTAGTCAATTCAGGCTAACTTAACCCTCTTCATTTATCCTGTTAAACTGGTTAAGTGTTATCAGTAATTCATGTTGACTTAACCCTACCACAAACCAAGTTACATTGGTTAAGTATTTCTTATTACTTAACCCTACCCGTTCATCCTGTATTGGTTAAGTGTTCCTTTTTAACTTAACCTTGCCCGTCTGTTTTAACTAACATGTTATTAATGGTTAAGTATTATCCCTTTATGTTTTAGACTTAACCCTATTCCTTTATCACAATCTGATGGTTAAGTGTTCAAGTTTACTTAACCCTACGGTCTAGCCCAGCCAACATATCAAACTGGCTAAGTGTATTAAATTTTACTTAACCCCAACCTCTAGTCTAGTTAACATGTTAATTTGGCTAAGTGTATTAACTTTACATAACCCCAACTTCTAGTCTAGTTAACATGCTAATTTGGCTAAGTGTTTTCTTAGTTACTTAACCCCTACAAATCTTGTCTTGTTACCATGTTAAGTTGGTTAAGTGTCCCTATGGACTTAGCCCTCCCATTCTAGCTTAACTGTGTTAAGTTGGTTAAGTGCCCCTATGGACTTAACCCTCCAATTCTAGCTTAACTGTGTTAAGTGTCTGTATGAACCTAACCCCACCCACCGGTCTGGTTATCATGTTGAATTGGTTAAGTGTCTTAGTTAACTTAACCCTACCATTCTTGTTCTAGCTTTAACTAAATAAATTAAAAGCCGCTACCACTCACATTAGACAGATATTGTTGCGATTACTGGATGTGCCGGTTGGTTCCGGGCAGGTTTACATCGCAACTCAGTCTAACCTCGGGTTAGGCATATTCGTGTTTTCTAAGTTCAAAGGGTTTTGATTTATTTTCAAATCAGATTTTAAAAGTAACCATCCCGTCCGTCAGATCAGTTAGGGATAGCCAGGGAGAGCAGGAAACTTGTATTTTCCAAACCCAAGCCTAGACACTATCCTCTCTGTCACCCTAGAACTTTCTGGTGTATTATTAAAAGAGATGTTGTTAATAAAACTTTAATTTGTCTAAATTTACATTTTCTCATTTAGGACAAATGCTATAAGTAAATTATTCCTAATTTACTTATTTCCTAATTACTCTTTTAATGTAAATTGTCAACACTTATTCTTATGGCCCATTTTTGTAACGACCCGTATTCTACGCGTCACAGGATCGTAGGATATTTATTTCTTTTACATACGAAGTCGTAAGGTCATGTAACTTTGGGAGGCGACTATGGGGGTCATTTCCCATGTTCATGATTTTTCTCGATTTTTAAATGACCATTTTACCCCTAGTTGGCACTGTTTTGGCCATAACTTTTGACTGGAAAGGAGTTTTGACCTGAAACCACTTCCATTGGCTTCGGATGATGGTTTCTCTTTCCGTAGAGTGGTCACATTAGCCAAACGGACTCACCGTTTGGGAGATATGGCTGAAACAAGTTTCAGATGGTGAAAAACAGCTTAATTGGGCTTAACCGGGTGATTAGCAGCTAGGCCCAGAGGGGAATTTCGGGTTTAGGGGTATATGGAGGCTGATTAGGGTTAGAAAACATTTCTTTAGACATTTTCCAGCCGCCACTTTCATTTCTCTTGACATAGCCATGGCCTCCACTCTCTAAATCTCTCTAAAACACCCAAAAATCACTTTCTAATTGAAGATTAGGCTTAGCAAACATCAAATCAAGGAGTATTGGCACGAGAACCGAGGTGGGGCTGCTGTGTAAGATTGGGAACAGCACCAAATCAGAGAATATTTCAGTTTTGGGGTTCTAGTTGTGGCAAAGGTGAGTGATAGCATCATTTTGACACTAATTACAGTTAATTAAGGGTAATTAGTGAAGATTAGCGAATTTATACGTAAATAAATTCTGGAAAAAAATTCTTAAAATTCGTAAATAACATTTTATGCCTTTGTTAGAAATTTGGTTCGATTTGATTAAGTTTTGTTAACCCTGTGATTAGTTTTACTTAACATGCTTAAGGGAAAATAAGGGGTTTTGGGCACATTTGATCCATTTTGACATATGAATTCATTGTTTTGGTGTTTGTGGTCAGTTTGCTATGTTGTTATGACTATTTGACATGAATTGTGATTGATTAGAATCGTTAGATCTGTCAAAAACGTCGTCGAATGGCGTAAACAAGTTGCTGGAAAGTTGCAGAAAACTGCAGGGTATCTAACCGGATCGGATCGGGTAGGGGATCGGATCGGACATACCCGAACCGGACCGGGGCGTGGTACTTTCTGGAGCATGACGTGAAGAGGCAATAAGGAAGGCCTGGTCGGATCGGAGGGGCGTAGCGTGGGATCGGAAGGAACAAGGAGGACTGAAGTGGAAGAAAGAGGAGCATGGATACCATATTCCGAACCGAATCGAGAGCAATATACGAACCGAACTGATGCTGACGAGGCGGAGACGGAGACACTCAAGCTATGGGGTATCCGAACCGAACCGCTACAGAATCACCGAACCGAACCGCATGAGGGAGAAGGACCCGAACCCAGAGGATGGTGGCACTCCGAGCCGAACCGGGGAACGTATCCGAACCGAACCGAGCATGGGGAACCGGACGTGTACTTTTACTACTTCGTGATGACTCTTCTGAAGACCAACTCCAATTCGACCAAACCCGAGATGCAAAGGAAGTCCAAATGAGAAGTTAGAGCTCAAGATTCAGATGGGAATCAACGAGTTCGCTTCATGGTTGGGCTTTACTGCGGGACGCGTGCTAAGGGGTTTACGATGTCTGTAGCTTTGGACCACTATGGTAGGAGGTACGAAGGCGGATTCAGGGCCATTATGGCATCGGTAGAACCAAGGGCTACGACCAATGAAGTGGGTCATTGAAATGTTTGGTCATGACTCCAAGTGTTTGGCTTGGTCATAGCAGGGTTTCTACAAGTCGGGATTCGTCGTTACCTCAGTTTGTCTAGTGTTCCAAAGTGGTAGATGTCGTACACTTTACGCACTGAGTGAGAGATGTGAGGATGGTTGTTATGGATGATTTGTTTGCTATCATTATGACATGCACACCCCACACCCCGTATCCTTACACCCTTTATTATGGCACCCTAGAGTATTGTACGGTATGTGGTACTAACTCTTTGGTTGCAGGTCCAGGTTCAGGTATGGTTTAGTATACCTGTTATTACTCTGTTTAGATGCTTATCGCTCATACCAGGCTTTATGTCTGACCCAGAGTTTTATGTCTCTTCTTATTACTCTGGGTGCTCACACGAGCAGACTAGAGACAGGTTAGCTGGTGATGCACGGGTAGATGATCCGGAGACGAGCAGGAGGCTTCCACGTACTATATACATAATACTCTCCCTGTGTTGTTGAAGATCACTGCTTGGGCATTGTTGGTGTATCTTCTACTTTAGCTTTCTTTTGTTTAGAGACAGTAAATTTGGAAAAATTGTAATAAGCTGTATTTGGATTTCTGCTGCTTTGAGATTGATGTTGGTTTTAGTTATCAGCTTATGCACTGTCTCGCCTGTTTTATGTCAAGTATGTTATTATTATATTTTATCCCATGCGCTGTGAGACATTCTACAGGTTCCTTGATTAGTTCATTCTCTTCTTTTCCTTTCTTATGACGACCGTCTTCTACTAGTCGGGCATGTGTACAGCGCACTTTTGGAGGAAATGCAGGCTGGTGCGAGGCGGGCCGTCACACTTGGTATCAGAGCGAGGTTGCGTAGTTAGCCTAGGGAAGTTATCAGGGAGAGATAATATACGTATACGAGAGAGCGTATTTGTGATTACTTTGGTTTTTAAAAGCTATATATATATATATTATTAGTAGTATAAGGATGAAGTCGTACTGCACTAGCACCACTATGGAATCGTTAATCATTTCCTTTTTCAGATTGACGATGAGCCGATATGTTAGAGGTACCGGTAGGGGAGCCGATAATGGGAATGCTGCTGACATGAGGACGATGTTTACTGACCTCATGAGAGAGATGCTTAGAGATGTGCAGAGGGCAGCTCCCAATGGTGGAAATGGTGGTGGTCCAATGGTGCAGGCGCCAAGAGTCGACTTCGCCAAGCTGAATAAGGATTATACTAGCCTTGGTGGGAAGCCGTTCCACGGAACGGAGTCGGCTACGGATGTTCAGGATTGGGTAGATAGTTGTGAACGTATCTTCGAGGATTTGGGTATCGAGGATGCGATGAAAAGAAAGCTAGCGTCCCGTCAGCTGCAAGGGCGGGCAATGAATTGGTGGAATGCTATAAAGGCAGCTACTCCCGAAGATCAGATTACTTGGGAGCAGTTTAAGGCTCGCTTTAGTGAGAAGTTCATTCCAGCCGCTCAGAAGTCAATGTTGTTTAAGAAGTTCTTGGAGCTCAAGCAGAATGGTAGAGCTGTCTCGGAGTATATTGCTGAATTTGACACTTTGTCAAAATATGGGTTATCTCTTATAGATACTGCCGAGAAAAAGAATGAGAAATTCATAACTGGTTTGGATCAGTACTTGGGGGAAAAACTTATTAACCACATCGATGAGATGTTTGAATCGATTGTGGGGAAAGCGTTAAGATCAGAAAGTCTCTACCCTAAGTCGAAGACTGAGGTTGCATCTGCAGAAGAACCAAAACCACAAGCAAGTGGTGGAGGCAAGGGTGGTTCCCAGAATAAGAGAAAGCAGAATCAGGCTAAGGATGGCCAGAAGAAAAAGAATAAGCAGGATGTGGAGTGCTTCAGCTGTGGTAAGAAGGGCCATTATGCTAGTAATTGTCGGGCCAAGCCAGCGGATAGGAAGTGCTTCAATTGTGGCCAATTGGGACATCACAAGGACAAGTGTCCACAGCCCCCTAAAGAAAAGCAAATGGTGAAAGCATATGCCCTTAATGCTATTCCTTCTTCGTCGAATGCCCCAACTGCGGCGGAGAAGGGAAAGAATGTCGTCATTCAAGGTATGCTTTCTGTTTATGATGTTCCTGTTAGAGTTTTGTTTGATACCGGAGCTTCCAGTTCTTTCATATCTAGTGACCTGGTAGATAGGTTGGGATTGGAGCCCGAGATTGTCGATAGACCTTTAGTAGTGACGAACCCGATTGGTGGTTCGACTAGCCTTAGCATGATTTGTCGTAATGTGGTCTTATCGAGTCATGGATGCATGTTTGTTTGTGATTGCTTTGTTTTGGGCTTTACTGGGTTTGGCATTATTTTGGGAGTAGATTGGCTCCAAAGACACGGGGTGGTGGTAGACTGTGAGGGCTTGTTGGTGACAGCTAGAGCGGATGATGGGCGGAGGATAGTGTTTGGTGGTCTACCCAGTAAGGGGGTATTGGCTAGTTTTCTAAACTCCCTCGACATTCTGCATAGTGAGTTGTCAGGTTTGCCCGTGGTTGGCCAGTATCCGGATGTTTTCGAAGAAGTGACCGGACTTCCACCACACCGAGAGATTGAGTTTCGTATCGATTTGGTAAAAGATGCCAGACCTATAGTGATGCCGCTTCGTCGAATGGCACCAAGGGAGCAGCGAGAGCTCGAGGTGCAAGTCAGCGATCTTTTGAAGAAGGGATTTATCAGAAGGAGTGTTTCTGAATGGGGAGCACCAGTTGTGTTTGCTACCAAGGCGGATGGTTCCCTTCGTTTGTGTGTGGACTACCGCGAGTTGAATAAAGTGACGAGGAAGAACAAGTATCCTCTACCGCGGATAGATGATTTGTTTGATCAGTTGAGTGGCGCGAGAGTATTTTCTCAGTTGGATCTCGCGACAGGTTTTCATCAGCTTAGAGTGGAAGCTGAGAGTATAGCTAAAACGGCATTTCGAACGCCGTCTGGATTTTATGAGTGGTTGGTCATGCCATTCGGGCTGACCAATGCCCCAGCATATTTTGTGGATCTTATGAATAGGGTATTCAGAGATCAGTTGAATAAGTTTGTCCTTGTGTTCGTTGATGATATATTGGTCTACTCGAGGACAGAAGAAGAACACAAGGGACATTTAAGAATAGTGATGGAGGTGCTGAGGAAACACCAATTGAAAGCAAAGTTTTCTAAGTGTCACTTCTGGAAGAGAGAAGTGAGGTTCTTGGGCCATGTTGTATCAGAAAATGGGATTGTCGTGGACCCGGCGAAGGTGGCTACGGTACAGGATTGGCCTACGCCCAAGAATGCAACAGAAGTAAGAAGTTTCTTGGGGTTAGCGGGATATTATCGTAAGTTTATCCAAAGTTTCTCCAAGATAGCGGCACCATTGACCCAGTTGACCAAGAAGAATCAAGCTTTTGTCTGGGATGAGAGGTGCGAGAATGCATTCAAAGGTCTAAAGGACAAGTTGACAAGCGCACCAGTGTTAGTCATTCCTAAGGGGGATGAAGAGATGACGGTATACACGGACGCCTGTGGTACCGGACTGGGTGCTGTATTGATGCAAGGCGGTAGGGTTATAGCTTATGCAAGTCGGCAATTGAAACCGCACGAGAGAAGATACCCTACCCATGATTTAGAATTGGCAGCAATCGTGTTCGCGTTAAAGATGTGGAGACACTATCTCTTGGGAGAAAGATTTGAGCTTTTTACAGATCATAAGTCGTTAAAGTATCTCTTCTCTCAGAAAGATCTGAATCTCCGTCAGCAGAGATGGTTAGAGTTCTTAGCTTCCTATGATTTTGACATCGCATACACACCAGGAAAGGGCAATGCGGTGGCTGATGCATTGAGCAGAAGACATGCCAGCTTAGGGGCTATGTTCCTTGAATGGAAGCAACTGGAGTTTATCGCGGGGTTTGATTTCAGACCAAAGTGCGAATTGGATCCAGAAATGTTAGCAAGTTTGACGATCAGACCCACTTTAATTGAACAGATCGGCTCTAGTCAGAGGGATGATCCTAACCTATTGGAAATCATCTCCAAGTTAGAGATGGGTATCGATGAGGAGGTGAACAAGTATGGGCTTGATCGAGATAGATGGCTTAGAAGGAATGGAAAGCTTGTTGTACCCGATGTCAATGGATTGAGGGATGAAGTGCTTAGAGAATGTCATCACTCAAAGCTGACTATACACCCCGGTGGTGATAAGATGTATCGAGATATGAAGCAGACCTACTACTGGGAAGGGATGAAAAGAGACGTTGGGAAGTTTATATCCAAGTGCATGAATTGTCAGCTAGTTAAAGCTGAGCAAAAGAAGCCTAGTGGGTTGTTACAGCCATTAGAAATTCCCGAATGGAAATGGGAGCAAGTCTCGATGGATTTCATCGATGGATTACCAAGGACTAGATCGGGATATGACAACATTTGGGTAATTGTAGATCGACTGACTAAAAGTGCAAGGTTTATACCAGTCAAATCGACCAGAACGGCAGCTAAGTTAACAGAATTGTATATGAAGTGGGTAGTGAGATTTCATGGAGTACCTAAAAGCATTGTGAGCGACCGAGACCCGTTGTTCACTAGTGGGTTTTGGAAGAGCTTGCAAGAGGCGCTAGGGTCAGAGTTACATCTCAGTACCGCATATCATCCTCAGACCGACGGTCAGACAGAGAGGGTGAATCGTATTTTGGAAGATCTCTTGAGAGCGTGTATATTGGATTTTGGTGGATCATGGGATGACCATTTGCATCTAGTAGAGTTTGCATATAATAATAGCTACCAATCCAGTATCGGTATGGCTCCGTTTGAAGCTTTGTATGGAAGACCGTGCAACTCACCATCATGTTGGATAGAGACTGGCGAGAAGTTTATGCTTGGACCAGATGTGGTGAGGGAAACTTCAGATAAGATCAAGATCATTCAACAACGAATGAAGGCAGCCCAAGATAGGCAGAAAAGTTATGCTGATAAGAGAAGAAGAGACTTAAAATTCTCCGTTGGCGACTTGGTGTTTGTCAAGATTTCTCCGTTGAAGAGCGTAATACGATTTGGCAGGAGAGGCAAGTTGGCACCAAGATTTGTTGGCCCATTCCCTGTTCTTGAATTAGTCGGGAATTTGGCATATAGAATTGACTTACCAGAGAAGATGGCGGGAGTTCATAATGTATTTCATGTTTCCCAACTAAGGAAGTTCGTTCACGACTCAGATATGACTATTTCACCTGATGAGTTAGAGGACTTCGAAGTAGAACCCGAGGCGGTTGGGAACCGCAAGCCGGCCCGTATTGTCGAGTACGACATGAAGCAACTTTGAAGGAAGGCGGTGAAGCTAGTCAAGGTACAGTGGAGCGAGGACGAGAGTGATTGTACTTGGGAAACAGAGGAGGACATAAGGAAGAAGTATCCAGAACTCTTTGCCTGGTAAGATTTTGACTTCGATTTAGTTTTCCGCATGCTAGGATAGGCTTGTTTGCTTGTTTTGCATATTCGATTGTTGTATATGGTTGTTAGGCATGCGGGATCCCTTGTATGTTTTGTGTTAAGGAATTTCGGGGGCGAAATTTCTTAAGGGGGGGAGAGTGTAACGACCCGTATTCTACGCGTCATAGGATCGTAGGATATTTATTTCTTTTACATACGAAGTCGTAAGGTCATGTAACTTTGGGAGGCGACTATGGGGGTCATTTCCCATGTTCATGATTTTTCTCGATTTTTAAATGACCATTTTACCCCTAGTTGGCACTGTTTTGGCCATAACTTTTGACTGGAAAGGAGTTTTGACCTGAAACCACTTCCATTGGCTTCGGATGATGGTTTCTCTTTCCGTAGAGTGGTCACATTAGCCAAACGGACTCACCGTTTGGGAGATATGGCTGAAACAAGTTTCAGATGGTGAAAAACAGCTTAATTGGGCTTAACCGGGTGATTAGCAGCTAGGCCCAGAGGGGAATTTCGGGTTTAGGGGTATATGGAGGCTGATTAGGGTTAGAAAACATTTCTTTAGACATTTTCCAGCCGCCACTTTCATTTCTCTTGACATAGCCATGGCCTCCACTCTCTAAATCTCTCTAAAACACCCAAAAATCACTTTCTAATTGAAGATTAGGCTTAGCAAACATCAAATCAAGGAGTATTGGCACGAGAACCGAGGTGGGGCTGCTGTGTAAGATTGGGAACAGCACCAAATCAGAGAATATTTCAGTTTTGGGGTTCTAGTTGTGGCAAAGGTGAGTGATAGCATCATTTTGACACTAATTACAGTTAATTAAGGGTAATTAGTGAAGATTAGCGAATTTATACGTAAATAAATTCTGGAAAAAAATTCTTAAAATTCGTAAATAACATTTTATGCCTCTGTTAGAAATTTGGTTCGATTTGATTAAGTTTTGTTAACCCTATGATTAGTTTTACTTAACATGCTTAAGGGAAAATAAGGGGTTTTGGGCACATTTGATCCATTTTGACATATGAATTCATTGTTTTGGTGTTTGTGGTCAGTTTGCTATGTTGTTATGACTATTTGACATGAATTGTGATTGATTAGAATCGTTAGATTTGTCAAAAACGTCGTCGAATGGCGTAAACAAGTTGCTGGAAAGTTGCAGAAAACTGCAGGGTATCTAACCGGATCGGATCGGGTAGGGGATCGGATCGGGTAGGGGATCGGATCGGACATACCCGAACCGGACCGGGGCATGGTACTTTCTGGAGCATGACGTGAAGAGGCAATAAGGAAGGCCTGGTCGGATCGGAGGGGCGTAGCGTGGGATCGGAAGGAACAAGGAGGACTGAAGTGGAAGAAAGAGGAGCATGGATACCATATTCCGAACCGAATCGAGAGCAATATACGAACCGAACTGATGCTGACGAGGCGGAGACGGAGACACTCAAGCTATGGGGTATCCGAACCGAACCGCTACAGAATCACCGAACCGAACCACATGAGGGAGAAGGACCCGAACCCAGAGGATGGTGGCACTCCGAGCCGAACCGGGGAACGTATCCGAACCGAACCGAGCATGGGGAACCGGACGTGTACTTTTACTACTTCGTGATGACTCTTCTGAAGACCAACTCCAATTCGACCAAACCCGAGATGCAAAGGAAGTCCAAATGAGAAGTTAGAGCTCAAGATTCAGATGGGAATCAACGAGTTCGCTTCATGGTTGGGCTTTGCTGTGGGACGCGTACTAAGGGGTTTACGATGTCTGTAGCTTTGGACCACTATGGTAGGAGGTACGAAGGCGGATTCAGGGCCATTATGGCATCGGTAGAACCAAGGGCTACGACCAATGAAGTGGGTCATTGAAATGTTTGGTCATGACTCCAAGTGTTTGGCTTGGTCATAGCAGGGTTTCTACAAGTCGGGATTCGTCGTTACCTCAGTTTGTCTAGTGTTCCAAAGTGGTAGATGTCGTACACTTTACGCACTGAGTGAGAGATGTGAGGATGGTTGTTATGGATGATTTGTTTGCTATCATTATGACATGCACACCCCACACCCCGTATCCTTACACCCTTTATTATGGCACCCTAGAGTATTGTACGGTATGTGGTACTAACTCTTTGGTTGCAGGTCCAGGTTCAGGTATGGTTTAGTATACCTGTTATTACTCTGTTTAGATGCTTATCGCTCATACCAGGCTTTATGTCTGACCCAGAGTTTTATGTCTCTTCTTATTACTCTGGGTGCTCACACGAGCAGACTAGAGACAGGTTAGCTGGTGATGCACGGGTAGATGATCCGGAGATGAGCAGGAGGCTTCCACGTACTATATACATAATACTCTCCCTGTGTTGTTGAAGATCACTGCTTGGGCATTGTTGGTGTATCTTCTACTTTAGCTTTCTTTTGTTTAGAGACAGTAAATTTGGAAAAATTGTAATAAGCTGTATTTGGATTTCCGCTGCTTTGAGATTGATGTTGGTTTTAGTTATCAGCTTATGCACTGTCTCGCCTGTTTTATGTCAAGTATGTTATTATTATATTTTATCCCATGCGCTGTGAGACATTCTACAGGTTCCTTGATTAGTTCATTCTCTTCTTTTCCTTTCTTATGACGACCGTCTTGTGCTAGTCGGGCTTGTGTACAGCGCACTTTTGGAGAAAATGCAGGCTGGTGCGAGGCGGGCCGTCACAATTTTCCCCTCTATATCATATTTAGGCTTTTTGGTATGTAAACTATACCAAATTAAGTGTCACTAACCATGATTTTTGCCAAACATGACAATTACTCGCAATTATGACCAATTTCAAATGTATGCCAATATTCTTATTCTGCCAAATTAGCTAATCCAATTCTGATTTAACATTCTAATTACAGTTCATGTCCAACTAGACTTATTATTCTAGATCACAATTCATGTAAATACAAGATTTACAAGCCAATACTAGATTCAAATTACACATCCTACAATTCATGTCAAATTTATCCAATTTGCATTTCTATGAACACGCCATAATACATGTTCCCAATTTATGCCAATTTCCAAGTTAAAAACTACGTTTTAGTAAATTTCATATTTTGCGCAAATCGTATTCCCACCGTTCGTATAATCGTGATTCAATCTAGATTATAGATAAATCTAGCTTCGTAGAAAATAGGGAATGATCCAAAGATGCTATGAAGAAGATAGACATAATAACTGGCATAAAATGATAATTTACTAATTACAGACCTAACGAATTACACTGAAATTGATCTAAAACATCGAAAGCCTATAGGTCTGAAAATCTTATGGCATAAAAAGGGTTGAATAACGACGTAGGTTCAAGAACATGG
The DNA here is from genome assembly GCA_030737875.1 of Allium sativum. NCBI lineage: Eukaryota > Viridiplantae > Streptophyta > Magnoliopsida > Asparagales > Amaryllidaceae > Allium > Allium sativum. Next base: position 311,955,421 of record CM060922.1, on the reverse strand, counting down.
GTAGACCTAACTTAGTAGGTAAATTCCCAAGATCTAGAACCAAAGTAAACCGAGAATAGAAAGAATAGATAATCAGGTTTAGACCCAATTTCATAGTCACAAAACTTAAGCAACACTTTCCTAGTCATGAATCATAGGTGTTTAATCATAGTTGTCCTTGTTATGTCATAGGCAATAGTTTATGTTTCCTAATCAAAGGCATAGGCTTGTGTTCATAGTCAAGGAAATAATTCTCACAGTCACAGTCACAATCATAGGCAATATTCATAGTCATAGGCAATGTTCATAGTCATAGGCAAGGCCTAATTGGTCATCGAATCATAACAGTTCTTAATTAGGTCCAAGGATATAAGGACTGATAGAAAGATTTGGCATATTCTTTTATTCCGTTAATTTCATGTCACGAACAGAGAAAAATGTTCAAATCTAAAAAGTAACCGACTTACATTGATCGGTTTTTAGAATAGAAAGATGGTGTTGCTATGATTCGTGCGACGTTGTTCGAAACCGTTTGAGTTAGCCTTTGATTCTTATCTTGAAGCTTTAATCTTGATTCGAATCTCTTCTTGACAAACTTGAGCAGCATAACCTTGTCTTGGATTTTCATATTATTTTCTTATTTTTATTTATTTATACATTTTCTCAGAGGCAGCATAAAGATAGAAAAGAATTGTGAATAGTGAAGGAGACTAGGGCTGTTTATATAGTGTAGAAGTCAACGAATCTGGTCAGAATGGCGTCCGGATACAGAAAAACGAACCAGGCTGCAGAGCTGGAAAAAGACGGGGAGGTCGACCCCCAGGTCGACTACCCAGTCGACCTGGGTCTTGGGCAGGAAAATTCCCGCCCAGCCCAATCTGGGTCCGATTTTTGAATTTTGAACTCGTTTCTGAAATTTGAACTTCGCTGAAACTTCCGGAGGCCATATCTTCCTCATACGGACTCCGCTTTACGCAAACTCGGACTCGTTTTCATGCAGAATTCCGAGACGAACGCAATGGCGCAGCCCGTTTCCCTTGATTTTGATATTAAAATTTAATTCTGCCTTGATTTGTGAATCTTAGTGTTACAGAATTACGGGGTGTTACATTCTCCCCCACTTAAAAGGATTTCGTCCCCGAAATCTTCAAGTTAGGAAGAATGTGTCCTACCATCCAATCACCCATCTACTCAAACATTAAATCACAGGCATTCATTGTCCTTAAAAGATTTCTAATGCTTTCATGTTCATATGCATAGTGTGTGTATATGTCTTTATCTAATGCAAAATCAGGCGGTCTACTGATTCAGTTGATCTCCTTAATGCGAATCATGTCAGTGCCATGCGTCCAATCATGTATACAAGCATCCCTAGTTATGTAAATACTACATGTGTGCATAGCCATTCATCCATATGATAACATATCAAGTTCAACTTACAAACAAATACATATCTGTAAATGCAATATGAAAGCGTCCGAACTGATCTAATGCCTAATACGTATGTATATGCATTCACGAGCAACCATTAGCAACCACTCGCAACCATCAACCATAACATGTTTCAAATACATGTTTACATCCAAAAGAGTTTCTACCTAAGGATCGAAGATACGACCTAGAGGATATACTTTGGAAAGAGAGAAACAATTATGCGTAAAGCTCCTACAAATAAAGAAATCAAGGATGCACCTTTAAGGAAAAGGACATGATGCTAGTATCTAGCCTTCTTGAGCTTTACTGCACTGTATCTTAACTAATTTAACTTCACGATTGTGAAGTTTCTGACCTCCATTTCCAAAATAAACAGATGTCAATCACGGTACCAAGTGTATGTACTAAGATGATTAGAGGTCTCCCTCTTATCCACCATGCCATAACTATAAGGGTCGAAAGGTTACTACGTGCTTTTTAGAGTGCCTGCCACAACTATTCATCTCTCACGCAAACCATCCTAGTCGAACTCGACATTCCTCAAGTACAAGCCCCAAAGGCCTAAACCAATATCAGACAAGCACCCAAGGAATATCTCCTCCGAATTTAGACGATCTACGTGAGATGATATAAGTAAACTCGATAGCTATTCTCAAATCCCTACTAACCAAAAATAAATTGGTCGGACCACCAATTGGATTAGAGACTCTAGTGGGATCTTTCTTCTATACAAATACTATGGTGCAGAGACTCAACTATGGAAGTGGATATGAACAAATGCGAAGCGCTAAAACCAAAGGAAAGAGTACGAACAGCAAAACCAGACTCTTCCAATAGAACTTCACTACCTTTCTCCTAGGTACGCTTGGTGGTGAAAGTATGTACTTGCCCTTCTAAAAATCCTGTTCCTCGTTCTTGCCCTTGTCCTTAATTATATGCCCTATCATACCCTAGTAAAGATACTTCCTCTTGTCTTAGGTTTTATAATTTCTTCCTTCTTCATGAGCTAAATCTACATCCATGAATTCCTCATCCTAGGGTTGTGCTCCTTAGCCAAACTCCTCATCCCCTTCCGTGTGTAACCATGTTGACAAATCTCTCGGAAGCTGCCTCCATCATACGGAAAACCCCTATAAGCTTTGAAAGAAAACTGGCTGTAAGTGAAACAACCACAGCCATAGATGGAAGTCGGGCACTACTTTGCCCTTCGAAGAGGTTACACCCCAGAAAGCCAGGAGCCCCAGAGACTCAAGAAAGAAGGAGACAAGAATTCAAATAGAGGAAGAGAAGATAGCGCGTATGGCTTTGGGGAATATGCCTTTAAAACAAATCTTTTCTTTTGAAAATGCTTCTTTTAAAACCGTTTTGAAAATAATTTTTCAAATCCTTTATCTGATCTGGTAACCTTCAGCTCTGATACCACGTGTAACACCCCACATCCGTTAGTGTCACTCACAAAGGGAATGCACTAAGTTCTGTGGAGCATTTAGGGTAAAAGATGCAGATAAATTACAAGACAGACAGAAATTAAAACAGCGGAAAATAAAACTTTGCTTTATTGATAAAATAGTTTGTACAACGATTTCTTTATAATATCAGAGTATCATCTGTCTTACAAAATAAAGAAGCATAAAACAACATTTATATTCCCCAATGTAGCAAGAGCCAGCCATAGCATCTGAAAAGAGAATCCAAGCAAAACTTCGACAAATCTTCAAGCTGGGAAAGAGTGACAATCCAACTTAACCTGAGCTATACTATTCCCTTCTTTACTACCTGGGGGGGGGGGGGACGGAAGAAAAGAAGATGAAAGGAAAACAGAGTCAGACATAAAGCCTGAGTAAGTTCAGTAACTTCTAGCATGTGAACATGAAAAAAAACAAAACGACATGAATTAACTGAATACAAGATAACACCATGATGATAGGGTCAGCAAGATTAGACAAGATTAACACAAGATATGCTAAGATAAGATAAACTAAATATGCTCTAATACTTACGCCGCTTCGCTATTTCCTTGTTATACTGGTTTCTATATCTCAGCACCACCTAACTAGTGTCCCAACTAGTAATGATAACGTGATCCCAATCCCTGTATTTTCCATTGCCTTCAAGCATACCTTTATTATTTGTTACCTAGATCTAATCTAGGGTTTTCTATCAAGTGCTTTCTAGATTCAACTCGAGTTTACGCTATCTGCTGAATGCTTCTCGAATTCAGGGTTTATGCCACCTAGTCCAACTAGGGATTATGCTACCTAACGAACGATGCCCCCAAGTCTAGGACACACTACCTAAAGTGGTATATGTTCCTATACTTCCCCACGCATGTATCGCGAATCGTTATCGCTTGTCTAGATGCACATGTCCTGTAATGTGCGGCCCGAGTCCTGTGGCAGGGCAAATCAAGACACACAGAACTCGGTCGGGAGCTTTCAGATATCTGCTGATGCTGATGCTAAGGTCTGTCTTTATTCCAGTGGCTATGGTCCCACTTGACCCCTCCCTCAACTAATGAAAGGCACACCTTGAAAAATGAGAACTATACGCAGGCCCCCTATGCCCCACTAACCTATGGCCATCCTCACCCATAACTAGATAGCAAGTATATGGTCTTTTGGAGTTCTCCGCCTTTCCGCTTCACGTATCTCGACTGACTCAAGATGGATGGTAGACGACGAGTTGCTATCACAGGGCTACCGGTTTCTCGCCGAATCACGCTGATCCATCTTAGTCTTTAGGTTGCCATATTTCGCAACCAAGGCATACCCTCGGTTCTTCTAACGCAGACCTTAACCTCTGTGAGCCCAGGAGGATCATCTGCAGCCTCACAGAGGGATACCAAGAGTACCCTCACGTCCCCTCGAAGCCTCGGGCTTCGTAACCCAATTCGTTGGAGCCTTCTTTTTTTACTCAGACAGACATTCGCTCCTTCCCGTGTTATACTAGAATTGCTACTTAGTTTTGCTAACTAAGGTTTATCACTTAGTTTCCAGAATCGTTGTTTTCTTGACTAAGGTTTACTACTTAACTCCTTTTAACTAAGGTTTACTACTTAGTTCTCTTTCCCGTCAATTTGGATTGGTTAAGTGTCATTAGTCAATTCAGGCTAACTTAACCCTCTTCATTTATCCTGTTAAACTGGTTAAGTGTTATCAGTAATTCATGTTGACTTAACCCTACCACAAACCAAGTTATATTGGTTAAGTATTTCTTATTACTTAACCCTACCCGTTCATCATGTATTGGTTAAGTGTTCCTTTTTAACTTAACATTGCCCGTCTGTTTTAACTAACATGTTATTAATGGTTAAGTATTATCCCTTTATGTTTTAGACTTAACCCTATTCCTTTATCACAATCTGATGGTTAAGTGTTCAAGTTTACTTAACCCTACGGTCTAGCCCAGCCAACATATCAAACTGGCTAAGTGTATTAAATTTTACTTAACCCCAACCTCTAGTCTAGTTAACATGTTAATTTGGCTAAGTGTATTAACTTTACTTAACCCCACCTTCTAGTCTAGTTAACATGTTAATTTGGCTAAGTGTTTTCTTAGTTACTTAACCCCTACAAATCTTGTCTTGTTACCATGTTAAGTTGGTTAAGTGTCCCTATGGACTTAGCCCTCCCATTCTAGCTTAACTGTGTTAAGTTGGTTAAGTGTCCTTATGGACTTAACCCTCCCATTCTAGCTTAATTGTGTTAAGTGTCTGTATGAACCTAACCCCACCCACCGGTCTGGTTATCATGTTGAATTGGTTAAGTGTCTTAGTTAACTTAACCCTACCATTCTTGTTCTAGCTTTAACTAAATAAATTAAAAGCCGCTACCACTCACATTAGACAGATATTGTTGCGATTACTGGATATGCCGGTTGGTTCCGGACAGGTTTACATCGCAACTCAGTCTAACCTCGGGTTTGGCATATTCGTGTTTTCTAGGTTCAAAGGGTTTTGATTTATTTTCAAATCAGGTTTTAAAAGTAACCATCCCGTCCGTCGGATCAGTTAGGGATAGCCAAGGAGAGCAGGAAACTTGTATTTTCCAAACCCAAGCCTAGACACTATCCTCTCTGTCACCCTAGAACTTTCTGGTGTATTATTAAATGAGATGTTGTTAATAAAACTTTAATTTGTCTAAATTTACATTTTCTCATTTAGGACAAATGCTATAAGTAAATTATTCCTAATTTACTTATTTCCTAATTACTCTTTTAATGTAAATTGTCAACACTTATTCTTATGGCCCATTTTCCCCTCTATACCATATTTAGGCTTTTTTGGTATGTAAACTATACCAAATTAAGTGTCACTAACCATGATTTTTTCCAAACATGACAATTACTCGCAATTATGGCCAATTTCAAATGTATGCCAATATTCTTATTCTGCCAAATTAGCTAATCCAATTCTGATTTAACATTCTAATTACAGTTCATGTCCAACTAGACTTATTATTCTTGTTCACAATTCATGTAAATACAAGATTTACAAGCCAATACTAGATTCAAATTACACATCCTATAATTCATGTCAAATTTATCCAATTTGCATTTCTATGAACACGCCATAATACATGTTCCCAATTTATGCCAATTTCCAAGTTAAAAACTACGTTTTAGTAAATTTCATATTTTTCCCAAATCGTATTCCCACCGTTCGTATAATCGTGATTCATTCTAGATTATAGATAAATCTAGCTTCGTAGAAAATAGGGAATGATCCAAAGATGCTATGAAGAAGATAGACATAATAACTGGCATAAAATGATAATTTACTAATTACAGACCTAACGAATTACACTGAAATTGATCTAAAACATCGAAAGCCTATAGGTCTGAAAGTCTTATGGCATAAAAAGGGTTGAATAATGACGTAGGTTCAAGAACATGGGTAGACCTAACTTAATAGGTAAATTCCCAAGATCTAAAACCAAAGAAAACTGAGAATAGACAGAATAGATAGTCAGGTTTAGACCCAATTTCATAGTCACAAAACTTAAGCAACACTTTCCTAGTCATGAATCATAGGTGTTTAATCACAGTTGTCCTTGTTATGTCATAGGCAATAGTTTATGTTTCCTAATCAAAGGCATAGGCTTGTGTTCGTAGTCAAGGAAATAATTCTCACAGTCAAGGTCACAGTCATAGGCAATGTTCATAGTCATAGGCAAGGCCTAATTGGTCATCGAATCATAACAGTTCTTAATTAGGTCCAAGGATATAAGGACTGATAGAAAGATTTGGCATATTCTTTTATTCCTTTAATTTCATGTCATGAATAGAGAAAAACGTTCAAATCTAAAAAGTAACCGACTTACATTGATCGGTTTTTAGAATAGAAAGATGGCGTTGCTATGATTCGTGCGACGTTGTTCGTAACCGTTTGAGTTAGCCTTTGATTCTTATCTTGAAGCTTTAATCTTGATTCGAATCTCTTCTTGACAAACTTGAGCAGCATAACCTTGTCTTGGATTTTCGTATTATTTTCTTATTTTTATTTATTTATACATTTTCTCAGAGGCGGCATCAGGATAGAAAAGAATTGTGAATAGTGAAGGAGACTAGGGCTGTTTATACAGTGTATAAGTCAACGAATCTGGTCAGAATGGCGTCTGGATACAGAAAAACGAACCAGGCTGCAGAGCTGGAAAAAGACGGGGAGGCCGACCCCCAGGTCGACTACCCAGTCACTTGGGTGCCCCAGGTCGACTACCCAGTCACCTGGGTGCCCCAGGTCGACTACCCAGTCGACCTGGGTCTTGGGCAGGAAAATTCCCGCCCAGCCCAATCTGGGTCCGATTTTTGAATTTTGAACTCGTTTCTGAAATTTGAACTTCGCTAAAACTTCCGGAGGCCATATCTTCCTCATACGGACTCCGATTTATGCAAACTCCGACTCGTTTTCATGCAGAATTCCGAGACGAACACAATGGCGCAACCCGTTTCCCTTGATTTTGATTTTAAAATTTAATTCTGCCTTGATTTGTGAATCTTAGTGTTACAGAATTACGGGGTGTTACAGAGAGGCCTTCCTTTTTGCCAAGCTCTCTTCTTGTACTAGGTTCCGATCCAGTTCGGTTCTCTGCTCAGTTCTCCAATCCGACCCGAGCCCCCTAACCCGATCCGATCCGAAACCCTACACTGCTTCCTGCTACTTTTCCAGCGACTATTTTACGCCATACGGCGGCGTTTTCGACCAATCTAACTCTTCTAATCGATCACAAAGCATACCAGACAGTCATAGCAACAAATAAAAGTGACCACAAACACCAAAATAACAATATGACAAGGTTAAACGGATCAAATATAGCAAAAATCCCTTATTTTCCCTTAAGCATGTTTAAGCAAAACTAATGATATGATTAGCAAAACTTAACCAAACTAACCAAATTTCCTAACAGAAGCCTAAAACAATATTTCGAAATTTTAAATATTTTTCCAAAATTTAATCATGTTTAAATTCGCTAATTAACACTAATTACCCTTAATTAACCATAATTAGTGAGGAACTATGCAAATCACTCACCTTGGCCACAAATTAACTTTTATATCTGAAATAAATCTATGTTTGGCGCTGTTCCCAATGCAACACAGCAGCTCTAACCTTGCTTTGGTGCTATTACTCCTTAATTTGATGTTGATTAGGCCAATCTTCAATTAGAAAGTAGTTTGGAGATGTTTTAGATGTTGGAGGCCATGGCTAGGTTAAGAGAAATGAATAGTGACGGCTGAAAAATGAGAAAAAGGTATTCTCCAAACCGTAACAACCCTTTTAAACTCCTAATCTCGAAATTCCCCTTTGGGCCTAGTTGTTAATCATCTGGTTAAGCCCAATTAAGCTGTTTTTCACCATCTGAAACTTGTTTCAGCCATATCTCCCAAGCAGTGAGTCCATTTGGCTAATGTGACCACTCTACGGAAAGGTAAACCATCATCCGGAGCCAATGGAAGTGGGTTCTGTTCAAAATTCATTTTTCCAGTCAAAAGTTATGGTCAAAACAAGATCAGCTAGGGGCAAACGGTCATTTTAAAAATTTGCAAAAATCATGAACATGAGAAATGACCTCAATAGTCGTCTCACAAAGTTACATGACAATACGACTTCGTATGTGAAAGAAATAAATATTCTACGATCCTTCGACGCGTAGAATGCGGGTCGCTATAGTAATCCTTTAATAATGATATTTGCAGCCATCTATAATTCTTTTGTGAATGGTATAACAGTAGATGGATAATGTTAACATGTGAGCCTCAAATCTATTGCTTTCAAAGGGAAAAAATGTTTTCATAAAATAAATCAAAAAAAATGGAAACACTTAACTATGAATTTAAACACTATAAAAGTGTATTAATCCTAGCAACATTATAATAGATTATCAAATTAAGAAAACTAAATGTTTCTAATTTGACCTTTTGGTGTAGTGTACGTGGATCTAAATGAAACACAAAATGATTATTCCATGGTATTTCACGTCGCTTTACTAGAACGATCTTTTCTTAGCGTAACTTTAATGCGGCTAGCTTTTACAGGTATAACCAGCAACAAAAGGCTAAGCAAAACAAATGTAATTTGCACAATGAAGTATAATGAAAATGTAATAATGTTACGTTATATAAACTCATTGTCACATCTACAGTGAAAGCCTCAAGGTAGTATTTTTCAATAATAGGTTTGCTAGATGGAACAACAATATGTATAGGAAAACATGACGTGCATAGAGTGAAGGTAATGAACCAAGCATGTAAGAATTGTTACTTATGAATTGTGTACGGCAAAGTAAGAATAAAATAATAAAAATAAAGCAAGTGACAAGCAAGCCTACTATGTACCATGAGTTGAAAGGAAAGTGAAAATGCAGCCACTTTGCGGAGGAGAAAGTAAATTAATACTATAATGCATGTTACGTGAAATCAAAGTAAACAACATATGCAAGCGCAGCGGGATAGTAGAGACATACAAAAATAATAAGAGAAATAAAAACAAAATCATGTATGCATTACTCTTATCTCCGCTTACTGCAAAACAATAAGAATGAAAAGATAAAATAACAAATTGATCTTGTCATAGATTGTACACCCTAAAATGCAAGAAGTGACGTTTTTATAGTTAAAATAGATAAGCGATCCATTATATTTAAGAGACCAAGTATTGACTGAAAAAAAGGCAAGCATATGAATAAGGCTGGCTCCAGGGCTACGTGAGCCAGCGGATCGTCTAGGGCAACCCCTCATTAAGGGCAAAGATCATCAAGGTATTTGCTGACTTGTGAATACAGAATTAATCTAAATATAAATAAGCTAATTCTTGTTTTACTAGTATTACTTCATAGTATAGCTGTTGCCTGTTATTGTATAGAAACCATTGAGGTTTGCAGTTCAATTCTCATTGCAACCTGTTTTAAATTATTTTGCCCTTCAATTTTTTGTTGTTATTTACTTTTATATTTTCCTGCATTGCAAATGCACTGTATTGTAGGGCAACCCAAATTTTCTTCCCTTCTTGTTGTATGCTAATCTATTGTCTCGCCTAGAAAAGCCCAACAAGTAGAACCAGCCCTGCATACGAATAAATACTAGCATAAGATATTTAAAGTTTGAAAATGACTGCAACCGTTCGTTTGTCGTAACTCTGTGTGTGTGTGTGTGTGTGTGTGTGTGTGTGTGTAGAGGAAGGTTATATGGCACCCTTTTTGCACCTCTATAATAGCCGCACATTTATTATTTATTAAGTTAGAGGGGGGAGAGAGAGTTAGTGGGAGGAGAGAGAAAGAGGATTGTGTGGGGGAAATCAGGGGGCTAAAGGAGTGCTGGACTATTTGGGGTGCTCTTGATCGCTCCTTATATATATATATATATATATATATATATATATATATATATATATATATATATATATATATGGCAAGCCTTCAATGGCACCCCGAAAATGCAACACCCCAATAACTGCCTGAATTCCACCTTTCATTTATATTAGTTTAAGTTAGTGGAAGGTGAGAGAACGAGTGGAAGAAGAGAGAAGAGAAATATATGGTGGAAAAGTGAGAGGTCATTGGGGTGCTATACTGTTACGGGTGCCATTGAACCTACCTACCTATATATATACATATATACATATATATACATATATACATATATATATACATATATATATACATATATATATATATACATACATATATATATATGCAGAGAGAGAGAGGCAGGTTCAATGACACCGGAAATAGTGAAGCACCCCTTTGGCCTCCCTATTTTCCACCATACATTTCCTTCATCTTTCCTTCCACTCATTCTCTCACCCCCTACTAACTTTCTTTAATATAAATGAGAGATGGAAATCAAAGGGCATTTGGGGTGCTCCATTTTCGGGGTGCAACCGAACGCTTGTTATATATATATATATATATATATATATATATATATATATATATATATATATATATATATATATATATATATATATATATCACTGTTAACACTGAAATAAATGTAAATATTTTATACTTATATTTCGTGCTGATAACGTGTTATAAAATAAAATAAGAGCAAAAGATATAAGGGAGAGACAACATTTTTATTCATTTAAATATATCTAAAACACACATATGCTCTCTATTTATAACTCCACGTACAATAATGTTCATCACATTAAACATACTCACCCTTAATATTTCAATACATCACAACAGTTTTTACAACATGATAAAATGCACACGCGAGTGCGCATAGCCAATCCATCATTACCAACATAGATCTAAACACACATCAAAGCATATCATATCTAAATGCAAATCCATCAAAATATGACGAACCAATTACATACAATAGATATCCTACTTGGTAGTTGGACAAGCATAATCATTTCCTATGAAATCAATAGGTTTCATAAGAAGAGATTGAATGTAACCCTTGGTCTCAAATGTTGGAATGCCGAAACCATCTCCGTGTTGATAAAAACCAATTGCCGTTCTTGCCATATTCACACATGCTTCCATAAATGGTCGAGGAAATGAAGAGCATAAGATGTATTCTTTGTTCAGATCTTTCCATGTTTCTGATATAACACCTGATATATGCTCACGGGCCTTAGCTTCAGAAACACCTGCATCTTGCATGTGGCACTGTATTGTTGTCGGTGTATTCCCCCTCGCTTGCTCTGCCTGTTTAAATTTGATATATTTTGACAATTATTCGAGATGTCTTCCTGTATTTTAGTAGGAAGATACTGAATTTCTTACCGTTGAGGTTGCCAAATCATTGCAAAGTCTTACAATTGTTGATGCCAAACGAATGATCTTTGGACTACTTTCTAAATAATCTAACATTTCCTTTGTAGGTACTTGTGGTAGAAGAAATAACACATGCCTTAAAAATAGAGGCACTGATATTGATACCCAGCCATTGTTTATATACTCTGCAAGTGATGTTGCATTTTCACCCTTTTGCCAATTTGCTTCCACTAAGTAGGCTTCGCACAAATCTATCCACTACATTGAGTATACCCATGCTATCAGCTACATATCTAATTTACACAAAAAATATGCTGTATTTAAATTGTACTGAGTTACACTTTTTTTTTCCTTTTCCATTTTTTCATTTTATTTCTGTGTTATCTTCCTATCAACATAATAATTCAAATAAAAATGATGGATTGTATATATTACCGCCTTTCTTATAAAAGGTAGGACATCTAATCCGTTGGATTCTTGAATATCACACGCCGTTTCATCAACAAAGGTGCTAATGGCTTTGAAAAGCGTCTTCATATAATTTGGAAGGTTTTCCAACTCTTCAATTTCCCATCTGCCAAATAGTTTTGTTTGTTATTTAGAATGTGACTGTAACATGTAAATTATAAGTTATACTAAAAAATAGCATATAAATAGGTACCTATTGACCATATGAGTAAAGAACTCTAGCTCATCCAAAAAGCCATAAACATCATAGACATCGTCAAGTAATGTCACAAGTATCATAACTTTTGTTAGCTTTTCTCGTATATGTCCAAATTGAGGTTGAAATAAAATGAAGACCGTTGATAAAAAGTTTTCAAATACTCGATCCCTAGCAAATTTTAGTTTGTTGCCAAGGCCTTCTCTCACCCACCAGCTGATTCACGAAGTAATTGGTATTAACTCGCAAAAATATATAAATTTCAGCACAATGAGACTGGTATTTCAAATCCACAGTCAATTACATACTACAATGACTAATTTTGACCCATAATTTTGGAGGGGGGTTGTATGTTTTGAAGTGATCTTTTTTTTATAGGTATGTATCATAAGGTAAATAAACACGTACACAGAAGAATGACATTTAAAATTGTATCCTAACGTAATCAACGTACTTGGTGCTCTTGGTCAGTTCGGTTTGATGTATGTTTTGTACCATATTGAAATCAAGCTTAGCAAACTGAAGCAAAATAGATTTCCTGTCTGCTTCCTTGTCATAAATATCAATATATCTTCGTGCTTCTACCCTTTGTGGTCTCCAATGTGATGGAATCTCCATAGTGTAAGCAATTTCTTCATCAAATTTGGATTTGGTAAACCTTTTCAAATGCATTGCTGAAAATGATTTAGCTGCATCTAGTATGCTTTCTCCTTTGAATGACAAATGAGAAGCCATATATAAGCTTATCAACCCTTCCACGTCATGAGAGAAGCTTTCCTTGAAGTTATTTCCACCATCCGTAAAGGGCTTGAAGATATCTGCTCTCAATTACAAAGAAGAAGGTACATCCAACATCTTTCGGAGTTTTCAAAACATAGGACATGCCTGAGAAAATTAAAATCATACCTGCTGAAATCACAAAGCCGTGTTGCCTGAGAAGCCTGAATAACACAGAAGTTGCTTGAAGTCCGTCATTTTGCACCACATTGGAATAACCATGTGTGATCATATCATTTAACATTGCGTTTATTTCTTTTTCAAAATGGTAACCAAGTCCTAGGTGCTCAATTGTATCAAGGAGCTTGACTTGTGCAAATGGTTCAGAGACGTTGAACAAGGCACGCACCTCTTCTTTCATATCCCTGGCTAGAGCCCCATATTTTTCCTCCTACATACAACAGGTACGACATGGTGTTAGTAATTTGCAAATCTACTGGAGCAATATCAAAGAATATAATAGCTAACTTTAACATACCGAGTAACTGTTGTTTAAGAATTGAACAGAATTATAATCCCATTGGTTAGGTTCATAGCTTGCTGATCGCCTGATGATATCTCCATTGCCTACATCATCACTACTTCTAACATTTGTCGAAAATGAACTCATGATTTTTTTTTTTTCTTTTTCTTTTTGTTTTGCCTTAGGAAACCTGGGAGACGGAGGCCAGTTATAAAGAGAGACCGGTGCATTAGATGCTTCCACATGCATGCACCTACAAATAGGCAAAGCCTAATACTGCTAAACTCAATACAGTTTACTGATACAAATTTGTGTGCACTCCTAGTTACGTTTCCACATTTGCGTATCGTACATTATGCCATTTTAGAAACGTGGCCAAATAAATTGAAATATTTTACATTCTTCCTATCAAAATATTTTACCTTTGGTTTCCTCATTTTTTTAACGTGCATTGATTGCCATGCTTCACGGAAGCACTTGATAAAGACTTCGCTACTGCTATCAGCCTTGTATTTTGTGTTCATGTGTTTAAATGCATTTTGTGTTCATGTGTTGTCAGTTAAATGTATTCCTTTAAAAATTCTATCAGCCTTGTATGTTGTCCGTTAATATGCTAGATAAATTACATGTAATCCTACGCTAAAATAAATGCTCAAAATAATCTATTTTTTTTTTATTTTTTTTGCAAGGCTAACCGGTTTTTAAAGTGATCCGTAACACTTTATTAAAAAAAGAAAAGAGAATACAACGCACACAGGCGATATACCAAACGTATATCAACTACCCAATACATGTTCCCCAAAGTGGAAACCCCATCATACATTACTACGTTACATGCTGCAACTACGTTACAAGCAACTACATTGAGGAATTACTCTGAACATTTCATAGTGCCAAACTGATAGCACTCGACACACCCACAAACAAGTTATCCATTGTCAAAGGGCGTGTTACCTATAGCTCTGGTCTTACTACGGGTAATAGGAGATTTACCCGCGCTGCAACCAGCTGAAAATACAGACGAAATAGGTGCATTTGCTACAATTAAATCCGGAGGTCTAGCTTTGTAGCCCGGAGGAGGTGGTATGTTAGCATATGGGTTCGAAGTTTGCTTCTTACCAGATTCAAGAGCGGCTTTCTTGGATTGCATTGCAGCGTGATTCTTTGACATAATGTCCATCAGTTTCTTCTTTTCACTACATATAAAGGGGTCAAAATTCCCACTTTCAATTTCAACACCCAATTTCTCAATGGTTTGAAGAACTGCTGTCTCTACATTTGGCCTCTGTGTTTTCACTTTTTCCTTGGGCTGACTTCTTTTGGAGTTGCTAGGTTCAGACGACAGGTTAAAGTTATTCAATAAAAAGTTGTCGAGGAAACCAGCATTATCCGTGGACTGACTGACATTGCTTTCAGCTGCACGAAGCTGCTCATTTATCAATTCAGTGTAGCTAATTTGATGCTTATTTGGAGAACTTGCATTCTGTAAAAATCCAGTTTTAAAGCCAAATTCATTGGTTAAGTGCAGTTCATTGGCGGTTAAAGGAAGGTTGACATCAAATCCTCCAGCATTCATAGTCTCTTCAAACTCAGTAACATCATCTATAATAGTCTGCATTGCATCGACTTTACCTTCGCTTATGAGGGCACTAGTGGAGTTAGAATTGGCACTGTCAGGCAATTCAACAGCAGATGCTCGCGGTTTGGTTTGGACATCAATCCTTAGCTCATTGCTACCATCATTGCTTACATACACATTGGCTATGTACCTGCCAACATTGTTAATCTGTGTGGTGGCATTCCCATTTTCGTCAATTCCTTGCGCCGTGTCAAGTATTTCGCCATCCTCCAGATCCTTAGCGTTACTGATATCAACACCTGAGACTTCATTATTATTAAGTATATCAAACGGATTGGCAGTTGGCAACGCATGTTTGGAGCCAACAACAGTACGAGTATTCTTTCCTTCTATTCTCGTCCATTTTTCCCGATTTGCTTCATGGTTGATTCCAACTTTAGTGTGGGTTCTCATCATAGTTCCGCGGCGCTGTCGCTTAAACGCAGCATTGATGCCATCAACACCAACTGCAACATTTTTATTCACCTCAACAGTGGATTCATTCACATTTAAGACAGTCTTCCCTTTGTCAGTAACCATTTCTGTATTTTCATCTTTATCACCAAAAGGGCAGTAGTTGTTCGTATGGCCAAAGACCTCACATTTGCGGCAGACATCAGGCAGCCAGATGTAGGTGACATGAACATCGTGCTCAGTGCCATCAGGAAGGAGCATAGGAATCTTGTCAGGAAGATTACTTTCAGGAGATATCTCTACTAAACATTTCGCAAAACCAAGCCAATCCAGGCTTTCAGTTGCCTTATCCATACAGAGAAATTTTCCGACATGTGTTGCTAGCCAACAAATTCCGATCTTCGACCAGGCGACCATTGGAAGATTGGTCATCTTCACCCAAACAGGTACGTTTCTTATGCCCTTACCCGACAAACCCATATTGACATCCCATTTCCTTATAATAAAAACTTTATTCCTTATCACAATAGGATCAGCTTCTAAAATTCTATTTCTATCTTCTTGGTCTGCAACAAGGAAAAAGAAAATTCTGCCATTAGACTTCACCTTAATCGAGCCACGAGGTCTCCATTGTCTAAACAGCTGGTTGATAACAGCCGTGTAAGACAAAGGAGTATCTAGGAAGAAGCCCGTCAAATAATCCTTCCATTCCACAACGCTGGCTTCAAAATAATCTATTTTAGGATTGAATGTTGTTAGTTTAGCCTAATATCAGTTGATTTAATAAACATACATAAATAGATATTGTCAAATGAATCAATCTTAGTCGACACTGAAGCTTCTTCCAATCTATGGAAGTCTGGTAGCTAAATAAGATGAATGAAGTAAAGAATAACAAAAATTCTACTATGTATCATTTGGTGAAATGATTGGCATGAACATAATTTTAGCAATCTACTTGTATTATACACACTGTCAAAATTTTCAATGCATTATTCTTGACATTTTACTTGTAACTCGCCAAGTGAATAAAAAGTAATAATAGTATGGTCTATCAATATATTTAAGTGAACAAAAAGTTAAGATAGTACGGTCTATCAAAATATTTGTTAGTTATTCGTTCCTGTAAACTGTCAAAAATAAAAAAAGATTTATACCATACGTACTGCATGTAAATAAAATTATAATGTCATAGTTCAATCAAATACAAAGTATGTGAAGTAGGCATTGTACATAATAGAGGTAAATGAGTATTTATATCGAAAAAAAAAAGAATTTTGGTAAACAACAAGAAGATAATTTTTGAATTGCAAAGCAGGCTATTTTCACTTTAACAAAGGATCCATGCATATTATTATTATTTTCAAGAAAGAATACAATAACCATAACTTTACTAATTATTTAAGCTTGTCGCTGCTAATGTTCAATCAGGAGTACAACAAAAAAAAATAGTAATAATTAATAAGCTGAAAACCATTCACAACTCATCTCATAACAAAAGATCAAAACTGACTTCAACTCAACCTAAAACAACTCTTCTACTGTTGATCACAACTCACTTGGCAACATGATTTTCAAGAAATACAGCCACCGGATTTTGGACTCTGCTGCTTCTTCCCACTCTTTGCAGCATTTTCTATTTTTGCACCCCCCCCCCCACCCGCCCACCCCGGCCCCCCCTATCTTGCCATCAGCTGGAGCTGCAAGCTTTTGCCTTCATCTCGAAAATAATAGCTTTTGTTACAGGTTCAGCTAGGCTCTCTTCTTGTCTTAGAAGCAGCCGTCTAGGACATGATCAATGCATACTAAAGAAAAGGTAGATATGAACAAAAGTGAATACATTTGCATCTATCAAAATGAATTTCAACTATATACTTCTATTAAAATAAAATAAAAACAAATTATATGCTATATTTTTTATTTGTGGGATAAAATCATCAGTCAATTTTTTTTATAACATTATTCAATTGCCCTCCATAGAAAATAAGTTTATTAAATTGGCATATATGAACAATCAAAAATATTTGTATAGTAAAAATTGAATTAGTGGCCACATAAGTAGTTTGTAGTAAATAATTGGCATGGTAACCGCATACTGACATACCTATTCCTTCATATGAAGAATATGAACTGTATTTGGAAACAATATCGGTATTACCAAGACACTGTTTGGTTATACTCATCTAGTAACCAAATATATTCAGAATCATTCAAGCACATTATAGGCAGTAAGATTCATGCAAGCTTTTGTTTTTTTTTTACCTTTTTTTCTTTTTTGAAATCATATACATTTATGCTATTCTTTCCGACTGTCATCCCATGATTACTTAGTTTTAGAGATTTCAAGCAACCATGCTTCTAGCCTAAAACACCTTCTCACACATACCGATCTAGACACAGTAAAGTTTGGATATTCCTTGTTATTTATCAAAGCACATGTCATGAGTTTTTGATGCATACTCTCTGGAAATTTGACATGGACATGGCACTGTCCATTTATCCAGGGTATTAACAAATAAAATTCTTCGTAGGTCCACCATGAAACCACATAGTTTTGGAAATTATTCAACGGTATACTTAGTGTAAAGAGAATTCAAAACCACCATATATATAGCTAGCTTAGATACCTCACAAAAGATGGTTTTGGCTAGAAACGAAATGCAGCACCGAGAATTCTAAACCAAGGCAGTAGTACAAGTGACATAGGTAAAACCAAGATATGTTTACGGTGAAATATAACATAAGAGCATAAATAGTTATAGTGTAAACCATGCAGTAACAAAGAAGAGAATAAATATAGGACAATAACGATTTCGAACTATACATACCATCACATTTTTTTGAATTTGTAGCACTGTTGTGGCTTCCGATGCATCCAGTTACATTTCTTTTCATATTCAAACCATTAGTCGTCCTTAATTTCTTGTTCACCAGTCTTTTTTGTTCCTGTAACAACCATAACACAAGTTCGTTCTATATATAAGTTAACAAATTTTTATTAAAGTTGTAAGATCAAAAGCACCAAAGCTGGAAACCTGAAAGGTGACAACAAAATGTTTCAATCATATAAACTGAGCCGTAAAAGCCATGAACCATGCACATCTCAAATAATTTGTGAAGGCTTGTAGGCATTTCATTAATTGCATAAAATATTTCTTGGGTGTGTAAGTTTGAGTGTCTTGTTTATTGGTAAATTCATTTTAATGTAACCAGCAACGCGTCTATCATCAACAGAAGCATCATTGAATCCACCACGAAGTGCTACAGTCTTACAAAGAGATAATGCATATGATGCTAAATATTTCAATGATTGTGAAAATATCATACGACCGCCCAAGCGATGTTGCACTACATGGATATTTTGACATTATTTTAGACTCTTCAGCCTTCACAACCTTCAATTGAATAAGCATGCGGGCATCCTCAGCTTATGAAATAAGGTGTTCTCAACCGCCAGTCTACATAATAAAGAGGTAATGGCACCAGCGTTGGCTTGGCGATACATTTCACTAAGATCTATTACAAAAGGCGCAGTTGCTTTTGAACTCTAATACGTCTTTCAATCGATAATCCTAGTGAAGTAAAGCAAGACATGTAATGTATTTGGATAGGAAAATCATGCAATTCCATGATGCTGTTCATGATAGAATACCACATGATAATCAGAAGCCATATTATATGAATTAGAGATAATCCGTGCATGTCTTTGATACATTTATCCCTATACATATTAACAACAGATTTCACAATAGACTATATCACTGTCTTCATGAAAAGTTACTGGTTCGAGCTAAAATGTGACTGATTAAGCGGTAGGCCTGAAATATGCATTTCCCGAATGAAAACTATGATTTCACAACATAATTTGTTATCTTGCAGCAGAAATAGGACAATTGTTGCGAGTGAAGACCAATCAGACATGAGGCCAGGCCTCATAGTTCACACATGAAGAACATAAAGCACATGGGTAGAGTAAATTTTAGGTTGATGTACTCTATATTATTTTTTGTGTTTTTTTTTTTTTTTTTTTTTTTTTTTTTGGGACCTAGGAATCTAAATTATATTGGTGGCTGTAATTATTATCACATTGCACCAGTTAGTATGAAAATTGAAACCATATTCACAAATCATTTATGTGTTAATTTATGCAGATGTTAAACTACTTAATAATGGAAAGTCATGATTTAACTAATGATCTGGAATTACATATTTCAATCATTTTCATTAGTAAGGTTGGTAGGATGTAAAATCATGTTTAAAATTTATTAATTTGGGACAGTGGTTAGTTTTCTCGTTTCCTTATCTATTTGAACAATGAAGTAACCTGCTTGTTTATGTTAGCTCAAACTCAGTGATTTACTTTACACTAAAATGGATAGGCTATGAATTTTGAGTTGAACAGTAGCATAGTATTTTTTTATTAAAAAAATAAATAAATCTGGTTCAGATTATATATTGACGTAACTCCCCCATCATTGTACGACACGCTTTGAGCAGAAATGTTTCAATCGTATAAACTGAGCCGTAAAAGCCATGAACCATGCACATCTCAAATAATTTGTGAAGGCTTGTAGGCATTTCATTTATTGCACAAAATATTTCTCGGGTATGTAAGTTTGAGTGTCTTGTTTATTGGTAAATTTATTTTAATGTAACCAGCAACGCATATATCATCAACAGAAGCATCATTGAATCCACCACGAAGTGCTACAGTCTTACAAAGAGATAATGCATATGATGCTAAATATTTCAATGATTGTGAAAATATCATACGACCGCCCAAGCGATGTTGCACTACATGGATATTTTGACATTATTTTAGACTCTTCACGACCTTCAATTGAATAAGCATGCGGGCATCCTCAACTTATGAAATAAGGTGTTCTCAACCACCAATCTACATAATAAAGAGGTAATGGCACCAGCGTTAGCTTGGCGATACATTTCACTAAGATCTATTACAACAGGTGCAGTTGCTTTTGGACTCAAATACGTCTTTCAATCGATAATTTTACTAATGATCTGAAATTACATATTTCAATCAGTTTCATTAGTAAGGTTGGTAGGATGTAAAATCATGTCTAAAATTTATTAATTTGGGACAGTGGTTAGTTTTCTCATTTCCTTGTCTAGTTGAACAATGAAGTAACCTGCTTGTTTATGTTAGCTCAAACTCAGTGATTTACTTTACACTAAAATGGATAGGCCATGTATTTTGAGCTGAATAGTAGCATAGTATTTTTTATAAAAAATAAATTTGGTTCAGATTATATATTGACGTAACTCCCCCATCATTGTACGGCACGCTTTGAGCAGAAATATATTGTGCCAAGACCACATGTAAAACCGTCATCTTAACTAAAATACAATACAATTGATCAAGGTACACTGTGTCCTTCATTTTGTTGCTGTTTCAGTTTATAGGCATAAGTATGCTTGCATGAATTGGATTAAAGATCATTACAACTGATAATCGAGTTAGTAAAAAGGGTTTGCTACACTAAAAATATTTTAAAATAATATTTGTGATATTTAAGTCCATATAAAGTAAGATGGACAAACTTTGAAATAAAGTTCATAATGTTTCATTCTTAACACATTATCGACACGGATGTACATAAATAAAACAATAGCCATGGTGCAGTTGCTATAAAATAGTTCAGTTGATAATAATTTTAGATTAATAAATTTACCTTGCTTTCACAACATGAAAATTTTTCGTACGTGGTTGCCTTCTCTATATTTGAAAGCAAATACTATAAGTGCTTATAGGGCACAAGCATAGCTTTCTGAAATCTGGAAAATTTACATAATCAATTAAAAATAAATTAAAATATCCATATACCTTAAGATCAATATGGTTATAACATTTACTCATGCAAAAGTAAAAGGTGATAACACATATATGAAATTTAAAAAAAAAAAAGAACTTTTGCAGTAGAATTACCTGTCAAGTAGATAAGTTAAACATTGCACATAAAAAAATATGATTTTGTTTTGCATAAAAATAATCGTGGAAACTTACCAATTTTGGTTATGCCATATGCACTATCAATAATGCTAAAAACTTGTTCTCTTTGTTAGGTTTGAAATTTTAAAAAAAAAAAAAAAAAAATCAGGGCATGAAGCTGGCTTTTGTCAATGAAACTCCCCTATTTTGTCTTATCCATTGTCTACTATAAAACAAATTATGCATTCAATTCCTAAATAATTTACATTTTTCATAGTTTTTGCATATCATTTCTATCATGAATTAATTGAACAATAAAGTGATAAGGAATAACTGCTTCATTTGGACTGTATAAATCAAGTAATATACATACCAATATGTTGAATCCAAATGTTATGTCTAGTACAATCAATTATCCACTTCCGTAAACATAAATATAACTCAAATGGAATTTATTTAAAAATTTGAAAAATAAACAAATACTTACAATAAATGAGCTGCTAATCAATTCTCCTAGAAAATTTCCCTCCTTGGAGTAGAATGCATTAGTAATCAATCTTAAAATTGATCTATCTCAACCTGGAAAGCAATGGTCTCGGCATCTGGCAGTTGGATGCTGATGTCCATGCAGTTGTTGACAGCAATGAAGACAACATTATACTCCTGTCATGTTACAACTCCTTTATCCATGACATAAATTAATAAAGAGTATAGCAGCTAAGGAGGTGGTAGATGAGTTGGTAATTGTACTAACCAATGGAAAACATGTTTGATTAGACATTATTGGAGCACACTTGAATTGCCTGGTTAAAGTCATATGTTATTTTTACAAAATTACGTCCATGTTGGTAGCAAGTTTATAGGTGATACAGACATATATCAAACAATCAAAGATCAATCCTTACAGTGGCATATCCACCTATCAAGTAGATAGCTTAAAGGTCAGTAATAAAATAAATATGGTTTTGTTGAGTTTTAAAAAAACAGAAAAACTAACCAGCTTTCGCACTATTAGAGCAGTCCCAGCAGTTGCTAGAGGAGGCGAAATGGGGAAGAATAGGTGAAGGACGCTCTCCAGCAGCGTCGCGACGAGCGTGGGGGAGGAATTGAAACGGAGAAGAATCGCCATTTGGGAATTTTGAGCGGCGATGGGGAAGAAAACCGTATAGCGATTTTCTTTGTATAATAACATCCGTAAACGGTTTTCTGAAAACCTTTTAAGCCTTAAACGGTTTTCAGAAAACCGTTTAGGATATTATTCAAAAAAAAAAAAAATTTACCCAGTGTCTCCCCACCGACTGCTGGATCGGTGGGGAGGATTCACGCTCCTAAATGCAAATCCACGCTCAAAATCGTGTGAGCTGCTAGGAGTGCTCTTAGCTACGCTGTTAATAATGCTTTAATTTTTGGTTCTGTTTGTCAGGCACAGTCCTAATAAACAACCTAAGCTGCGCATCAAGCCTTCTCTGGATGATGAAGCCCTCGTACCTTATACTATCCAAAGCGTAATATAATTTATATTGGGTAATCGATCCCAACCTAATAAATAATTTCTCGATGGTTTATTTGACACTACAATTAATTACAATAACTCAAATTTGACTATACAGACAGCAAACATTTCAAAGGGAATAAATTTTATTTTGTTACGTTATTAAGCCCATAGTAAAGAACATAAGTGAAAAATAAGTTGAATATGTTCAGTACTGTAAAGATGGATAGAGTGGAAGCGGAACAGTGTCCTCATATGAATTTCATTTTGTTACAGTTACACTTATGGAAAATAACATGTAAATAATAATGATTGTGCAAATTAAGTAATATGTATATCCCAGTAGCATTTTCGTGACAATCTATGTTAAACACCATGCAGAACAAATCATTTACCCAATTTTTGTAGCAGTAAATTTAATGTAGACAATCTGCAAAATAAACATACTTCAATCATGGGAAAATAAAAAAGTCAACTAAAATAGTAGGAAGACGACTATACTGTTACGAAATCCAAAAAGGGGTACGCATTACAAGTAAATACTAACATTATAACCGTGGTCGACATACAAAATGAAATACCTGAATAGATTTGGAATGAACAACTGTGCGATAGCTAGTTCTAAAGACGAATTTCCAGTGTCCCAAATCAAGTAGCAAAATTGAATGATGAGCGACGACGAACGGCAATCGGCTGCTGTTAATCGTCATGTGATGATTACTTGTCTTTTTGCGGGAGAAATTTGAGTGACGACAAATGACAATCGGCTGTTATTAATCGTTATGTGATGATTACTGGTCTTTTTGGGAGAGAATTTTGAGTGACGACGAATGGCAATCGGTCGTTGGAAAGAACTAAATTTGGTTCGAAAATTTGAGGACAAAATTTAAGTTAGGGTTGTCTTTTTGGGGGAGAAATTTAAGTTATGAGCGATAATTGGGTTGTGAGAGAAAAACGAAGAGGGGAAAAAAAAAAAAAAAACTAACAGAGGAAGATGGGAAGAAGTGAGCGGTTTGGTACGGGAATGTCGTGCTATTTCAGTTGGTAACTGCTGATTAAAAACAGGGGGACTGCAGGTGAGTCTGAGTTTGTTGACACATTTTTCATGTTTGTCGCCGTGACTTCGGGCTGTGATTGGTGGAAATCAGGAAAGCCCATATGGGTCTCTCTTATTTCCACCAATCACATTGGGGAGTCACCATGACACACAAGAAAAGTGTGTCAACAAACTCGTAGTGCGGTACAAGGTCATTAGGAAATGGGAGAATTTGGAACATCATGTCATCAATCTCATTTTCCTGCTTTAAGATTTAGTAATAGATAGATTCCTAACTAAATTTGGATAGTTGCAGTTGCAAAATTTGGTCCAAATAATAATTCCAAGCCGTTGATGCGAATCGCGGAGAGTCCGCCGATCAATCTACTGGTTCAAGTCATAACGGCAAAAGGTCGTGCAGCTTGCAAAACCTCTTATTTTTCCGACTGCTAATCAGCTCAATTGAATTCAGAATTCATATATCAGAAATTCTAGATCGACCGCTTCAAAACGCGTTGGAATCACGCAGACGCAATTTGGACCGTGAATTGAGCTAGCATCCAGCATACATCCATCGACCACGTGCATTGCACAAATTTTCCTCTGATATGCGGCAGTCACATGTGTTTCAATTTTTTTTTTTCGATTGTTGTGTTTCCGGTCCTTCTAGCAAGGTTGTTCATATATTTGCCAACCCAAACCAAGTGAGAAAATCACTAAAACCTGTTAAGAGCATTTCCAGTAGAAGCAGAGTGCTGGAAACAAGGAATGGTTTGCAATGTTCAAGCGTGGATTCCTCCCACCGTTCCAGCAATGGGTGTATCGCCGTTGGGAGATTTTTTTTTAAAAAAAAATTATTAAACCTTAAACGGTTTTAATTCTGAAATCCGTTTAAGGCTTAAATGATTTTTACAAAACCGTTTAAGAAAAAAAGGGTTTTGGATGCTAAACAGTTTTCAAAAACCCGCGTACGGATCCCCACTCATAAACGCAAATGGAGATTCTCCCCCATTTGCCCTCGTTCTCCACCCCCATTCTCCTATTGCTACAGCGGGAACTCTGCTTATTCTCCCCCGTTTTGCACCAGTCAACCACTGCTGGGAGTGCCGTAATAAAAAGGAACTGTGATGATGGCATAGGAAACAAATGAATATTTTGATTATATTTATTGTTAATATTTATGCTTTTCTCCTGCATCCCTTACATGATATTTCAAAGTAATTATGTATTTTCTTTTGGATTTTTTTTATCTCGTTCTGAAATTTTACTACGCAAATAGTCCAGTTTCAAAAATAATTATGTTTATAACCCGATTTTGGCCAGCTCAGCGCTGAGTTGACCAAAATACATCGGCGTAAACCAAAATTGCACAAGTGTAAAAAAAAATTGCACTGACTTCATTTTGGATTGCGCCAATGCAAATCTTAAAAAAAATTGTCTGATGTCATTTAAGGTACCGCCAGTATAAAAAAAATACACTAACGCAATTTGAAATTGTGCTAGTGTATCATGACCAACTGAGCGCTGAGTTGGCCAAAACCGAGCTATAAACGTGATTATTTTCAAAATCAGGTTATTTGCGTAATAAAATTTCAAAACGAGACCAAATGAAAAAAAGAACCTTATAGCCTAGTCAAACAACTTGCAATCCAGAAGTAATGAACCTGCCCTTACCCATTAAGTAAATGCAAGAGAACCCTTTGCTGCCTATTCTCTTGCTTTCTCCAACTCATAGCCTACATATTCCGCATATTATATATTATTACGATAAATAACGTGCTTCTTTCCTAAATTGTACTAAATGTAAATGTATATGTTATGTCAGGTAAGAGTTTATGTTGAAGCAACCTAGTCTAGCTAAGTGTATGCTTCATTGTATCCAATATCATGAACCGACGCATACTGTCTCCTCACTGTAATTTGTTTCAAACCTAAACATATCTTCCTATTATCTATCTATATGCTGACCCATTATCTAGATAATACTTAGTCCTCCAAAATACATGAACATTTTTATTTTTATTTTATTTTTAATTAATATAACCGCATAACGATGAGAACCGACCGTAAGATTGCATAAATTAAAAAATAAGTAGTTTTTCTATTAATCCTAGTTCAACATCAAGAAATAATGTAATAAAAAATGTTCAAAATTAGAGAGATCTAAGAAAACAAAAGTGGAGAGATTTAAGTGAATTAAATTGAAAATATTTAAGGAGACATGTTATAGACATATTCCGTATGTTTTTGGTTTTTGGTTTTTGGGTTTTGGGAAAATTGATTTTGGCCAAATGACAGTAAGCAAACCTCCCTAGCGGTCGGTTTGATTATAAACATTATGTTTGCATTTGCATTGCAAATATATTTTTCTGTGTAGTACTGACCAGACTATCGAGACTATTTGAAGAGTTTTTTTATAAAAAAATTGACTAATACATCACCATATAGGTTTAGAGTGAATCTCGAACTCCAGACCTCACACTCGGTAGACACATAACTTACAACTATGCCACATTGTCTTGGCTATTTAAAGAGTTAAATAAGCCTATATAAAACTGCGTCACGTTGTTTCTGGTAACTCCGTATGATCAATTATTGAGTTTTCTCCCTCATCAATGAGTTGCTTGGTTTGTTTTCTGTCCTTTGGTAGCTGATATGAGTACAAAATTTTAGATCATTGACCTCCATCTTACAACCACTTTATTTTGGATTTTTGTTGCATTTCTATACAGTGACTGTGCATAGTAAATTATCATTAGCAGGTGCATGTGCAAAACAATATTTGATCTTCTCAATTGGTCAACTAACTTATGTATACTTCTTCTCGCTTTGTTCTACTCTTCAAATATCTCCTTGTATTTTTCAGTTCGCATAACAATTTATAAATGTCCGAGCACTAGATACCATATTAATATAGCCATTATATTCCTTCCAAATATTATTGTGTCGGAAAGATATTTTAACATTTTCATTGTTTGAGGTGTGTAAATTAATCGAAAACAAACAGTGATCAGTCATTGAGTGGTTCAATGCTTTAGCATTCACATATGGGAATTTGAAAAGGACAATTTTTGTTTGAATCATCTCCTCGCTGTGTAGTGTATAATTCACCAATTTTAATTTTAGATTAATATTTGGTTGAATGTGTATGATATCGTTTTCTTACTATTACTGCTAAAAGAGCAATTTTATTTTTGGGGCATAATTTATATGCATGTTGCGTTGGAATTTAGCTACACTTAACATGTTGCACGACCATGTTTAAGCCTTAGCTTTTAAATATGTTCATATGAAATTATATTTAGTTCTTAAAGAAACACAAGCAAACTTCAAAGGCTCTGTATTGGTTGATATACCATTACGGATAAATCAAAGCACCAAGCATCATGTTTATTGGAGAGTGTAAAATTTTAGTGAGAACTATATATTGTAAATCTTATTTTTGCTGATCACACCATATAGTAAGAACTAGAAGTATTGCTAAAATATTTCTATATGTGTTTGCCTAGCTAATTTATCGAAGAATTAGATTTTACTATTCTCCAATAGAGATTTCCCTTCTGCCATAAGCATGCTTGTATATGTTAATCTCTAAAATAAATGTTTTAGAGTTTTATTTAAATATATATTGCAAAATCCAACGTTCCAGAAGAAATGTTATGGATATTCTAATTCTTTTGTTAAACGTAATTACTGTAAAAAGAAATGCTGCATCCCTGAAGGAACATCATAAAAATTTCCTAAAGTAGTGATTTTAAGTTTCATATCTTACTTTTACTTAGCGCATCTAATTTTATTACTATGTTTAAAATTTGATATTATACTTTAAAGAAAGTTACAGCGATAAATCTCTAGTAGAGATATTTTATACTACTTTAAAGTAGTAATTATGTCTTTTATTTAGAAAAAGATATTGAATATTGATGACCCTCCAAAAATCGAGTTTAAAATGTATCTTAAGAAAAGATATGTAACACTCAAGAATCAGTGTTCGCAAAAATATCCACAAAGGTGATATTATATATTTATATAATGACATTTAAGAATTATATATGGATTGTTTTCAAATATGATGTAGCACTTTAAAAAGTGATATGGCAATAAGTTACATAATTTTTAATTCAGATAAAATAAGTAATAATGGATACAAAGTATGTTTACAAAGTTCAATCACTGTCATGGACCTGTAGCTCCATTAGACATTTAAGAGTAGTGATCTATTATTTTTAAGAACTTAAAATGAATCGAATATCATATGCATACCTATTCCTGTAGGAATATTCTTACATATTCTGCTGAAGAGATACTCTATATGTTATATCATACATTTCATGAAAGCTATAAATACCAGCTTGAAGAGATATGTATGTGCAATAAATATATTTGCATATTATCATAATATTTTAAGTGTCCAGAAACTACTCTTATATTTTTTAGTATATCTTATTTATTTATTTATTTGTGGCACTCTCTAAAAGAGATGTGTAGAAACGTCTATATGCAGGTATAAATTATTCTATGTTAAGTTATTATAATTAATGTTCAAAAGTAATATTTGAGCATAATTAATGAGTTAATTTTAATAACTTGAAGTTGTTAATATATTTTAATTGAAGCAGAAGTTCAATACAATTCTAAACCAAATGTTTTGAACATTATCATGCAGTCTCAAAGGATTCAAACTGACATTGATCATAAGCAGAGGCGTACCCACCACAGGCCCAGTGGGGGCCCTCGCGCCCACTGAAGTTTTGTGACCTAGACATACCTATTTCATTTGTATAAAATAAAGCCGGATTTTGGATCGTAATAGTACCCTTCGGTTAGGTTGCAGTAACATCCAGAAGCTGCATCATGCTCCATTCTAAAGAGCAAACAGTGAATTTTGACTATCTAACAAGTATATATTAATGCAACATTTTGATCTAGACAAGAATACTTAAATTGCAGTAAGAAATAAAATGGTAGTTAAATAATGATGTCACCGGAAAAACACTAAAGTGAGGAGAAGCATAGAATTTTGAACAACGATGTCACTCGGACAAGCTGGTTATTTGGAACAAGATGCATAAAATACACTCAGTAGAGTTCTCATTGTATTTTTCCTGATTACATGATTATAGCTGGTTTATTTATTTGTTTTAGGAAAAGAAAATCACTTTTAAATGTATAGGAAAGCATACCATCTTTAGCTGAAAATTTAACTCTATCTGGTTTCTTTTGTTGTGCCCCTGAATCAAATGATGCAAGATCCCTCTGGTAGCTTTGTTTTGCTTTCTGCAAACAAATGCAAGATCCCTTTGGTAGCTTTGTTTAGTAAAGACAGACACATCAATTAAAATATTCTTAATGTTGCACAGAAAAAGATGAAACTAAACTTTCGTAGTACATACTTAAATTGGAAGAAAAATAGATTATTATGTATTTATTTAATTTGCTACCCTACTGGTCTAAATCTCGGCGTATGCCACTGATCATAAGTAGAATTTAATAGTTTGGATCCTTGAATAGTTTGTTCTAAAAGTTAACGACTTAAACGACAAAGAATATACAAATTTGTAATACATTTGTAATATGTGGATGCACATACATATATGTAATTTTTTAGCTAACAACTTGATGTTTGATATGAGCTCATCTAATAGACTACGCACAGATATTATTTAGTAATTCAAAAAGTCGATCGACATAAATATTAAATGACCTGAAATCATGTGTGTATTTAATTAGAAATTACCTCTAACTTACTAGATTAATAAAATAAATAAGTAATATAATATAATTGCATTTTATCAATTAATGTAACCATTATCCTCCTATAATTTAAGTACATATAATGTATCTACTAGTGATAATGTGATAATGGATCAAAAAAATGAGAATCCAAGGAGGATTTATAATTTAATGTGACAATGTTTGTCAACATTAAGGGGGAGGATAAAGGGATACAAGTCCATATTAAACAATGGTGTTAAATATTTGTTAACATATACAACGATGCAAAGTATTAACTAACCTAAATAAATTATCAATTATATCCCTAATAGACTTCCTCCAATATAGATTTGAATCCTTTAAGAATCAAATGGTGTTAACCACAGTTAGGTATAAAAATTAGTTCAAAATATTTTTGGAGTAAGTCATAAAGATGTCAAATAAAGGAGGTGAGTGTTCTTGAAGTTTGTTTTGAAAGTGACCCATGACAAGATTTGTCAAATAACCCGAGAAGTGGTTTACGTATCTAAAACATGATAAATAAAGAGATCTCAATAAATCATACTGAGAACAGACAATAGATAATAATCGATGATAAGTTTGCAAATAATAAAATGTTTATGTTAATTAATAGATTAAAAACCTTGACTTAGGGGACAACATGACTGGCTATCATGAAATCTTTCCTAAATGAGAAATGTGGACCTGTAATCTGCAAAATATAATTAGAAACACACACACACACACACACACACACACACACACACACACACACACACATATATATATATATATATATATATATATATATATATATATATATATATATAACGGCAAAAGCACTCTAAAATTACTGAAGCACCATACATTATAGACAACATGTTATAGGCCATGAGCATTATACATTCAAAGATAATTGAATTGATTAAAGTAGTGAAAGTGTTTGAAACATATAGAATACCCTGAAGGTATAAACGAAGGAAGTATAAAAATCCAGAAGAATGTAATTAACTTTGGTGGTAATAAAGAATGCAAAGAATAAGAAATGTAGATAACAACATTCTTTTAAGTATTGTTGTGATGAAGATATTGATATATTTAACGATGAGTAGATTCCTTCATACTTAAGAATTGATGAAATGAAACTTTTGATATTCATTGAAGTGGTAGTTGCAATATACAAAATTTATTAAAATATGCAAGTTTCTGAAGAATATAAATAACATTTATGGTTATAAAGATTGCCAAGGACATGAACGAGAGATTAGAACATTTTTCTAAATATTGTTGTAATGAAAATCTTGATATACTTCAAGATGAGTAGATTACTTCCTACTTCTTAGTGTTGTTGTAATGAAACTTGTCGTATTCATCAAATGTGTATTGCAATATGCAAACCCGATCGAAGACCAAAATTGTAAGCACATGAAGTGTACTCATAAATAAATACTAGTAGCATACAAAAGCTCAAACAGAAGGTGTTTTAAATAAAAAAACATGCATGAAGCATGATGTGACACCCCACGTCACTTAATGTCACTCATAAGAGAATGCATTAAATTTCGTGAAGCACAATGGGTAACAGTATAGAAATTTACAGAATAGGTATAAAATAAGCAGCGGAAAAACTTTCAACTTTATTTAGAATAAAACGTAGTTTCCGAAACCAGTTACATAAATCACCTACAAAGTACTACAAATCTGTCTTTCTAAAACAAAATAACATAACGCCAATAAACAAAACCATATCCTTGCCACAAGCCATTATTAAATAAAGTTAGAAAGATACATCTCAAGAAAGTCCAAGCTAAGTCCAAGCTGCTACAGAAAGTCTTAGTCACTACTGAGTGCTTCTACTCTAATGACCTGGGGGGGGACGGAAGGAGGAAAGAAGCGAGAGAAAGTGGTCAGAAATAAAGTCTAGTGAGTTCCAGTGTTTTACAAATAGGCATAAACTAGAATTGACAAGACAGGTAAATAAGACTGGATATGATAGGTACAGTATCATGAAAGGTAAACTAAACTAAACAGAATAGCACGATGGACAGAATAACGGGAATAAACTTATGATCAAGTAATGCTTCACATTTATATCCTAAAATGGGTAATGTCTGAACATACATGTTTCATGTCTCAAATATAAGTCTGAGTCTAATGTCTGCACCAATACTATTATAACAAGTTCAACATGATTTCATTTCAACAGGATTAATAACAGGAATAAACAGCAAGTACATGATTAGGTGTTTAACCTAATTACATAACAGATGCTTATGATACACTGCCCAGAGCAGCCATGCATGTATCATATCAATAGGATTACAACAAAATATAACAACAAGACTAGGTGTAGACTAATTACATAACAGGATTAGGTGTTACCCTAATTGCATAATACCATGATTAGGCGTACCCTAATTACTACCCAAGCGATCGGCTCCCTACTACCCGAATATCATGTGTCAGCCCTGGCAGTAGCGTGTATCACTCCCAACCCAGTGACTTATAGAACACAACAATATCTGTAGGTGTTATAGCATCTTATCTTCCCTAGTCGGACTCACGCATGCTCATGACTTTGCTGGAACGCTCCCGTAACCACCCCATGTGAACCTCTTACAAACCAATTCAGTAAAGTGTGCCCTGGCCCCTACCTAGTGCGAGGCCCCTTCTAATAAGATACCAAACAGGGATACTGACTGATATGGGTTCCAAATAGCAGATTGACACAAGCCAAACCCCCTAAGCTTGTGTCCCAAGTAACTAGGATTTTAAGAGTCCCAAAACCCGATACAACAGCAAGAACGAGGGACCTCTTAGCTTATTAATACTCAAGTTTTAACCTAGCAGGTTTAGGTTCATTAATAAGCATGGTTGTAATTTATATATGTCATTAAGTATACAACCCTTTCCCATAACACTGCCCGAATGTGTACACTTCCTATAGCATTTCAAGTTATTAAACCACGTCTGGTACTTAACCTATTCTTAACATGTTTAATTTACTTATAAGTCTGTGTTAAGTCAAACTTAACATGTCCAATTCATATGCATAATATTCATCAATCATGTTCACAATTTATACATAGGTGTATGCACATCTTGTAATAACCCGGAAAATCAGGACCAATTTAAAATTTTTATTTTTAGAAATTTTAACAGAATTTTGGTCAGAATTTAAAATTTTCATTTTTAAATAATAATAAAGCCCTTAAAAAGCCATTTTGCAAATGACCTCTATTTTTTACAAAACCACTTTTGTTGGATCAGGAATGTCAAATTATTGCTAGATTTAAAATTCCATAATTTTTGGAATTAATATGCGAGCGTGGCAAAAGAAAAAGTGTTTTGTAAAATTTAGTCAAATTGGATAGACTGGAAAATGGACATTTTTCAAATGGTCTCCAAATTCGACGAAATTAATTTTGTTAGGACCATATCGTCAAAACATAGCTAGATTTATTTTTTGGGAATTTTTGGAGTCAGTATATGGTCCCGGTAAATTAAAATGTACGATCAAATTTAATATTAAATTTTTTATATTTTAATTTAAATAAAATTAGGCTTTAACGGTCAAATGGGCTTACGAAACATAGTCCATTGTGTCCGGATTAGGGGTATTTGTCTAGGAGCGACAGTCGCTGGGCTTAATTTGGAGTTAGTGTCAATTAACGGGCCTTTTCTGAATTAAACAATTAAATATTATAAATATGGCCAATTAAAAAAAATTAAAAAAACCCTAATCTATTTTATCCCGCCGCCCCCTGAACGAATGACGGAAATGGTTCGTTTCTTCCTGTTCAAATAACTTTCGATCTTCTCACCGAAATCAATAGATTCTTTTGGCAATTTTAAAGTACTCTCCACAGGCTTCAATTCCATATCAGTTTCACCATTTATCGTTGAGTGTTGAAGGAGATCCAGACCCTCGAAGTCGCGGGTTTTTAACCACCACCGTGACCGTCTAGAGCCATCGAAATGGGCCCACCCCCAGGCGCGGGTGCTTCATTCCTCCCCATTCGTCGTGGTATATTCCGATCTACACCTAGTGCTTCGGATTGGAAGTAAAATTTAGCCCTAGTTTTGAACGAACTATTGAAGGTATCGGCCTATATAATTTCAAATGTTTTCAACACTTAAAACCGTTGCGAATTCATGTTTATTTATAAAAATTGTATCTTTATCATACGATAACGATATTCGATGAAACATGAACCATTGTACTCGTGGCTACGTCTTCTACATCTAGAAGAGACCGGGAGAATTTTACAGTCATCTACAATTTTAGGTGACGTCAAAACCAAAGTGAGCAATCTAAATTCAAAAATAACTGAATAAAATTATATTAGGTTGTAGACGGAGTTTAGTAACTCCTGACCCCGTCGTCCAAAGACCATGAACTACTTGCTTGTATTGTGGTGTGAAAATGGTTTTGATTTTGGATGATTGATTGTGGCTGAAACGAAATTGGTTGTGATTGTGGTAAATTCACAGTGTTGTGAGAATGAATTATATTGTGGAAATTATAAAAATGAAACCCTTGTATCGCCGCGAGACGTAGGATAGTAGAGGAGCCGTGCTAGGAACGGTGCCGGTTTTAATTACCTTGCCGTTATAATGTCGAAATTTTCTGAAATATTCATGTGTTGTAAAATATTCATGTTATGAAATGAAAATTGTTTGAACAATAAAAATCACATTTTTATTATATATATGAAATATATAAAATATTCATGTTATGAAATGAAAATTTTTTGAACAATAAAAGAAAAAAAAATACATTTCTAATGTAAAGATGATTCATAAAAAAAGATTCTAGTTAGATAAAATGTTGTCACATTAAAAATTACATTTTTAATGTAAAGATAATTCATAAAAAAGGATTCTTGTTAGATAAAATGTTGTCACATTAAAAATTACATTTTTAATGTAAAGATGATTCATGAAAAACATTCTAGTTAGATAAAATGTTGTCACATTAAAAATTACATTTCTAATGTAAAGATGATTCATAAAAAAAGATTCTAGTTAGATAAAATGTTGTCACATTAAAAATTACATTTTTAATGTAAAGATGATTCGTAAAAAAAGATTCTAGTTAGATAAAATGTTGTCACATTAAAAATTACATTTTTAATGTAAAGATGAATTATTAAAAAGGATTCAAGTTTGAAAAATATGTTAACATTAAAAATTACATTTTTAATGTAAAGGTGAATCATTAAAAAGGATTCAAGTTTGAAAAATATGTTAACATTAAAAATTACATTTTTAATGTAAAGATGAATCATTAAAAAGGATTCAAGTTTGAAAAATATGTTAACATTAAAAATTACATATTTAATGTAAAGATGAATCATTATAAAGGATTCAAGTTTGATAAAAATACGTTAACATTAAAAAAATTACATTTTTAATTTAAAGATGAATCATTAAAAAGGATTCAAGCTTGAAAAATATGTTAACACTAAAAATTACATTTTTAATGTAAAGATGGATCATTATAAAGGATTCAAGTTTGAAAAATATGTTAATATTAAAAATTACGTTTTTAATGTGAAGATGAATCATAAAAAAGGATTCAAGTTTGAAAAATATTTTAACATTAAAAAATACATTTTTAATGTAAAGATGAGTCATAAAAAGGATTCAAGTTTGATAAAAATATGTTAACATAAAAAATTATATTTTTAATGTGAAGATGAATCATGAAAAAGAACTCAAGTTTGAAAAATATGTTTACATTAAAAATTACATTTTTAATGTAAAGATGAATCATTAAAAAGGATTCAAGTTTAATAAAAATATGTTAACATTAAAAATTACATTTTTAGTGTATGAATGAATCATTAAAAATGATTCAAGTTTGATAAAATGTTTTAACATAACAAAAAAATGATTTAACAATAAAAACTACATTTTTATTGTATGTAGAATCACAAAAATATCATCTTTAACATGTGTAGGAATAGTATAAAATTTCCATACGTTCAAATATATTTTTATTCATTAAAAAAATATATTTAACATGGAAAATGAAGTGTACAAAATTATTTAAAGAATAAATAATTTGAGATCGTCGAACAAATTATATATATATATATATATATATACATATATATATATATATATATAAATTAAAATAAAACGAATCGCGTGCGGTAGTTCACGATTTGGAATCGTAAATTTAAACGATTATACCGAAAGATCCGACCGTTGGATTTTCCCAAAACTGGAACCGTTGGGTTCGCTTTGGAAAGATCTTTCCAACGATATAAAATTGCTAAGATCCAACAGTTATATTTTGAGAAATGTGTAATTCAAATTTTAATAAAAATAGCGCCAAGGCCGCGTAATTACCTGAAGCATAGTTTAATTAAAAGTGGCTATTTTTATATAAATAAAAATAGCGATAAATTGTTATAAAATATTATAAACGATATGGAATGAAAAGAATTGATTTGAATTATATATATTCGCGAATTATTTGAGAAGGCCGAGTTAATTCTCATTTCAAATAATTAAATGACGACATGAAGTCGAAGATATTAAAGACGGTTATTGAAGACCGGCGATCTTCACATCGCATGGATGACTACAAAAGCCTTTGATTGGAGTTGCTACCTTGAAAGGGTTACAGTGGTAGTTGTCTGGACGTACTTGTTGATTGTCCAGATATGCGAGGGTCTCTCTTCCGTATTGGACATATGGGACGAGGAATAAGGTACCTCCGGTTTCGTTCAGACCCAGAACGGACTTGTAAATGGATGTGTGTCTGACATTGGATTTTATTCTGTGTTGATAAATTTCTATTAAATATATATCTGCTTGGTGGCAGAGAATTTATTCTCTTGCTTAACACCCTTCTTTGAGACGTACGAGCTCGGAGGTTATATATCAATAAACATTAGTTGCATGGCATGAATTGTCAGTGCGGCATGCCAAGATGCAAATGATCAAGGCTTTTGTTGAAAAGCAGAGCCATGTGGTTGATGATCAAAGAACACATTTAATTAGCATATCTTTGTATATAGCGTTAATTCGCGAGCCTCACACCTCGGTATGAACCAGAAACGTGAGAAGGGTCTAGGGAGAACATGCGTTTCTTTCTAGCTAGAAGTGGTGTCATGGTAAGGAGCCCAGACATTTTTACTTATGTGGATGGTGGAAAGCGAGGTATCTCGGATTTGAGTCCCTAGTGGCCCTTGATTTACACCCCATAGGGAGGGAAACGTATTGTTCAGGAATTATATATAATCTACTAACGTAAGTTATGGATCGACCCTGTGTCTCCAAGGGACGATGCGTTCTGTTCCTGAGGCACGAGCTAGAGTGTCTCGAATTCGGTAAGGACTATCCCTTGCCTTGGTTCATGATGGAAATCCAACTTCCAATACGACATCGTGCGGTTTTGATTGTAAACCTATATATGGCGACATGATATATGGTACCCATGTCGTCTATGATTGATACATTATGATTGAAAATGTTTTTGGAACATATAGACACTAATTATAATATCAAATGACTTTGATTTATATGTATCAAGCATTTTTGGCCATTATAAGGTAAAACTCTATCCTCCGGTTTGCGTTGCATTGTGCGATGGGACTTGAGTCTTATAATGGCTTCATTTTTCTAAAAAGCATTGCGTTGTTTAATGATTTACTTTATTTCATGCACTTGCAATCCATTGGAGTAAATCCGTTCTACGTTAGCGGCGTGGTCCTGTGATTAGCCTTACTATTAAATAAGTTAAGTAGATTTCTCATACCAATCCCATGACTGACTCGTAGTTTGTTTCACTTTGCAAACTCAGGTGCCCTTATTTTGCACACGGGCAGCCTTGTATTCAGGTTTTAGTAGACTCATTCTGGATAGCTTTGGAGGTTAAGATGGATTTTATCAATTCTATTATGCTGTTCAGACTTCATTTAGTATATTATGTTTAATTCCGCTACAAACATTTTATATTAAGCTGAAACTGTATTCTATACTAAGTATGATCCTGTTAGGCTGTGTAACTCTAATGCTGATATCATTTCCAGTGTAACTTTGATGTACTTTATCTGGTGTAATCCTATGATTATGTTTTGCCATTATTGTTTATGTGTTATATTCCAATGATTATCCTTGCTTCTGTGGCATGGGGATTTGGGGTTATCACACATCTCCCCAAGTTATATATACAAATTATCCCTCTAAGCAGTTTATAGTAAGTCTAACATGTGTATATTTGTCCTTTGTCCCAAAATTCAGTCAATCAGTCCTAATTAATTAACATGCCTAACTTCCTTTTTATTTTATTCATTATTACCCCAATTATACGCACACTCTAATCGGGTAGCCAAGGCTTAAAGATCTAAGCTTGGCGTAAAATAAAAACGAAACAGAGGAAGAAGAATTGAATCACATAGGCATATAGACAAGACCGAAAATAAACATAGAAAATGGGAAAAGGAAGATAGATACATGTAACTTTTTATTTAACCAACATCACAGGCATGTGTATAACTTGTCTATTTAACATCATAGGTATGTATATAACTTGTTTAATTAACATCACATGCATAGTTAACATCACATGCATGTATGACTTGTTTAATTATTTAACTTGTAACATCATATGCATATGTATAACTGATTATAGGCATAGGTGATTTACAATGAGAAAAGGTATAACTTTTACTACAATGTAGATCCTAACCAGTTTTATTTAGGTGTTATGTTCAAGGCTTAAGAAATAAAATCTGTAAATATCTATAAGTCATAGTGAATCTTGGTGAGGATAATTATATAACACTATGCCGCAAGGATCCAAGTCTTGATGTTGCTTCTATTTAATCTAATCTCTAGCAGCATTCCCCCATTTATATGTTTATAATTTTCAGAGTAGTTTCAAAGAGGAAGAAGTTATGAGGAAGTTATGATTTGAGAATGAGGGAAGCCATCAATTTATAGAGTTAAAGAATCAACATTAACCCTTAGATTTTAGGTTTTAGATCCCGACCGTACAAGTCATGCTGAGTCAGCAACGAATATGGTGCAGAAAACAGTCCAGATTCATAGAACGAATCTGCCTAGTTCCCTAGTGAAACACCCCACCTCCGTTAGGGTCACTCTCAAAGGGAATGCCCTAATTTTGGTGGAGGTTTATAAGTATAAGTCACAGATATACAAGACAGATACGAGAACACATATTTGTAAACAGCGGAAAAACAACAACTTTTATTTCATAGAAGCAAATACGTGTTACAAAACATCACCATGATTGTCTTACATCTTTTTCCAAAAACATAACATAACACTTTCATAATCTGTCTTGAGTACATTATTTAAAGAAGCATAAAGAAAACATAGATAAACTGCAAAAGCCCCAAAGTGGTTGTCCAAAGCCATAGTTCAAAACAGGAAGGTCCAAGCAATACATTTCTCTTCTTCAAGCTGGATGTTAAGGTTGGTCAAGCTGCTGTGTTCCCTCCCTGTGGACCTGGGGGGGGGGGGAACGGAAGAAAAGAAGACGAAAGAAAAGTAGAGTCAGACATAAAGCCTGAGTAAGTCTAGTACTATTTTGTCTATGAATAAAGAACTGGGTATGATAAGTATAAACAAGAAGTGTGGAAGCACTATAAACTTGGTTTAGTTGTCAAGGGTCGAATATACTATCGTACCCCATGTAAATCTCTGAACCCATATAAACTAGTTTCCAACTGGCACCCCATAATCAGGGTGATGTGATCCATTTTACAATGATCGGCTCCTACTCGCATAGTTACATGTGTCTTACGGCCCCCGATGTTGTAGTTACCTATGCTGGTCCCACCATGGGGTGTATCCAGTACCATGGCGGCGGCCCGACACAACCTTAGAATGCACAGGTATGCTACTGGTGCCCAGTGCTTTATTTTTCTGCGCCGGAGTGTGTGCACGCCCGCACCCCGTTAGAACCTACACTGCTACACCACCGCCGTCGATTTGACCTCTTACAATCAGCCCAGTAATCGTGCCCCACCCTGCCTAGTTTCAGGGTATCCTGATACACCTTCTAGGGTTACTGCTGAAAAGGGTCCCCCGTTACTAGGTTTTCTATCTCTAGCCAACATGCTAAGTTGGTTAAGTGTTTTCTAACCTAACCCCACCAGTCTGTTTAGTTTAGCATGTTCCATTTTGATTAAGTCTTTAGTTCACTTAATCCTAACAATCCTGACTCAGCCTTAATTGTCTCATTAAGGCCCTGACCTCTCACATTAGACAGGTATTGTTGTGGCTGCCTGTTGCCGGTTGGTTCCGGGCAGTCTTACGCCACAACTCAGTCTAACCTCGGGTCCTTATTGGGCTCCATGTTTAACCTCCCACATTGGATAGGTATTGTTGTGACTACTGGACAGCCGGGCGGTTCCGGGCAGGTTTACATCACAACTCAAACCAACCTCGGGTTAAACACATCGTATGTTCTACATTTACATATTTTATCATTCTTCTTTATTTCTTATATGTAAATATTTGCGGCCCATTATTAAGTAAATGGTGTAAAGGTTACACCAATCATGGGCCCAACCCATACTTGAATTTGGGCCCTTCTATTTTATATTTCCATTCATTAGTAATTTTAACCCAACGTTATTTTCCCCCGTTTAACACGTCCGTTTATTATGTATATATTGGGCTTAACCTTTTTAAGCCCAACTTAGCCATGAGAAAAAGGGGAGGCTTAAAGCGTGATTACATACACAAAGAGGGGAAGATGAGCGCATGAACTTGCAATATGACGTTGGAAATACAAAATAGAAACTGGTGTACTTGCATAGTAGTGACATATACTTTGGTCATAAAGCATAAGTGACATGAATCAAACCATGTAAACTTATAGTTAAGATGAGAATCTAAATTAGGTGTCACATAGTCATAACTACAACATAGTCCTATGTTCTTATTTAGGCATAATGTCAAACATAAACAAATCATGTTCATAAGGTCTCTACATGTTTACAAAGGGGATTACTTTGTTACTAACACAAAAGCATAGTTCAACTTAATCATGATTTAAGTCTAATCACATAACGATGGTATAAATATACTTATGCATAAATATTCCTAAACATGGTGTTTGCTTTATTCAAGCAAACTTGCAAAAAGGGATTTTTGAGTCTAACCTAGCCATGTCTCACATATGTCATCATATAATTCTTGCTAACAATATAGAACTAACATGGTTTTCAATTATGTCAAATATCAATCATAGCCTAGTCATATTCATAAGTTTGCACATAGGTTTTCTAATACAAAGCATGGCTTAATACATAGACCATGATGCCCAATTATCAACATAATTTCATATGGATTATAACAACCCAAACTTATTCCAATTTCCTCACAAAAATGATGTTTGTATAAAAATACACATTATGATGGCATAGTAGCAAAACCCCAAACTTGCATGATACATGTAGCTTCAACATGAATTACATATTTTGCGAATATCCAAACGTCATACTTGCATAAAACTACCGCATGTAGTTTTTCATAATGAACAACATAATTCAAGAATATCCAAACGTATACAATATTCCAACGCACAAATATGAATTACTTTATCGCCACAAATCAAGTATACATATCTACACAATCATTTGTTCATACCAAAGTAATACTCTACTTACAATGGTGTGACGAACTCTCCAATTAAGAAATATGATTCCTTTGTTGAATTGATTTGATTTAGGTCGCTTTAAGCTTTAGAATTTTCCTCCTAATCCTCTCTCTAGTTGGCGGCTACTCTTTGTCGTTCCTCAGCAACATGGCGGCTATGATCTTATTTTTGAATGAATAGATTAGGGTTTAGTCTAGGGTTGTTTATATAGAGGTTAGGAACTGATTAGGACCATTGATGTTGCCTGGATTGATCGTAGCCATTCATCCTAAGGAGAGACCAATCAAAACTTGCCACCTAGCCCTAATGACAAAGCAGACCACAGAAAATCGACCAACATAGCATAGGCCAGCCAGGTTAGACTGGGCTCGACCTGGGTCTGGACCAGGTCGACACCCCTGTCGACAGGCCTGTCGACCTGGTTAGACCAGGTCGACAGCCCAGTCGACCTGGGTGCGTCAGGCGGGCCTTTCCCCGCCCTGGCCCATCGGGCCCCACTTCGGAATTTTTAATTGTTTTATTCTGTTTGAATTTTAAATTTAATTTAAAAACTTCCGAAGGCCATATCTTCTTCATACGGACTCCGTTCTTCGAAAACTTGGACTCTATTTCGCGTATTTTTCCGAGACGAACGCAATGGCGTATCCCGTTTCCCTTAGTTCTTTGATTTCAAATTAATTATACTTTGATTTGCTAATTTCACAGTTATAGAATTTTCGGGGTGTTACATTCTCCCCCACTTAAAAGGATTTCGTCCCCGAAATCTTCAAGTTAGGAGGAATGTATATCCTAACATCCAATCATCCATCTACTCATCCATCAAACACGAGCATCCATTGTCCTTAAAAGACTTCTAATGCTTCATGATCATATGCAAAGTGTGTGTGTATACATGTACTTATCTAATGCAAAATCAGGCGGTCTACTGATTCAGTTGACCTCCTTAATGCGAATTATGTAAGTGCCATGAATCCATTATGTATGCAAATTTTCCTATTCTTGATTCTACATGAGTGCACAATCATTCAATACAAATGCAACATCCACATGACAACACATTAAAGTTCAACCATATACGAATGCAAACATATATGCATATGCAATATGAAGTGACTGAGCCGATCTAAACCCTAGATTGTGTGTGTATATGCAACCACGAGCAACCACTAGCAATCACTTGCAACCACTTGCAACCATCATCCATAACATGTTTCAACTACATGTTTCCATCCAAAGGGTTTCTACCTAAAAGATAATGTCGAGGAAATATACCTAAAAAGATAGATAAAAGCGCAACTTAAGGAAAAAGAAAGATCAAGGATGTACCCTTGAACAGAAAAGGGTAGGCAGTGCGGTTTCTAGCTTCAGTTTCCCAAGTCGCGTCTCCCTCGGCATCGCTCCACTGGACTTTGACGAGCTTGACTTCGCGGTTGCGTAGCTTCTTCACTTCCGTTCCTAAGATGCGGGTTGGAACTCTCCTTATGGTTGCTTCGCGTTCCACTTCGGCCTCTTCGAGGATATTTGGCTCTACCACTTCAGCAGACTCATGTAGACATTTTCGGAGATGTGAAACGTGAAAAACGTTGTGGACTCCAGCCAACTTCTCGGGTAGCTCTAATCTATAGGCCATTTTCCCAATTTTCTCGATAATAGGGAATGGCCCTACGAACCTTGGCGCTAGCTTTCCTGTGGTTCCAAAACGAACAACGTTCCTTAGCGGTGATACCTTGAGAAAAACTCTGTCTCCAACCTCAAATTCAAGGTCGGTTCTCCTCTTGTCGGCGTAGGACTTTTGTCTGTCTTGGGCCGTCTTCATCCTTCTTCGTATTAAGTCCACTTTCTCTGAAGTCTCTCGGATCATATCCGGTCCAAGTATGAGCTTATCAGTAGACTCCCACCAACAAGTGGGCGATCGGCACGGTC
The DNA here is from genome assembly GCA_030737875.1 of Allium sativum. Lineage (NCBI taxonomy): Eukaryota > Viridiplantae > Streptophyta > Magnoliopsida > Asparagales > Amaryllidaceae > Allium > Allium sativum. Next base: position 311,912,077 of record CM060922.1, on the reverse strand, counting down.
TTCCATACAAAGCTTCGAAGGGCGCCATTCCGATGGTTGCTTGATAGCTGTTGTTGTAGGCAAATTCCACCAAAGGGAGGTGGTCTTCCCATGTCCCTCCGAAGTCAAGGACGCATAGCCTTAAAAGGTCTTCCAAAACTCTGTTCACTCTCTCCGTTTGGCCGTCGGTTTGGGGATGATAGGCTGTGCTCAAGCATAACTGTGTTCCTACTGCTTCTTGCAGACTCCGCCAAAACTCACTGGTGAATATGGGGTCTCGGTCACTTACAATGCTAGATGGTATTCCATGGAGTCGAACAATTTCCTTGAGGTAAAGTGATGCTAGGGATGAGGCAGTTCTTTTACTTTTGACGGGTAAAAAGTGGGCGCTTTTAGTAAGCCTATCCACTATTACCCATATGCTAGTGTTGCCCCTCCTAGACCTAGGCAGCCCATCGATGAAGTCCATTGAGATGCTATCCCACTTCCACTGCGGGACCTCCAGAGGATGTAGCAGTCCGCCAGGCTTTTTCTGTTCCGCCTTAACCTGTTGGCACACCATACACTTAGAAACGAACTCTGCCACGTCCTTTTTCATGCCGTTCCAGAAGAAAGTCCTTTTTATGTCTTTGTACATTTTATCTCCGCCTGGGTGTATCGTCATCTTGGAGTGATGTGCTTCCTCGAGAACCTTCTTTATTAAATCTTTTGTCTGTGGGACGCATAGCCTTCCGTCTCGCCTTAGCAGACCTTTATCGTCGATGGAGTATCTGTTGAGGTGACTTGAAGTTTCACCCCTAATTAACCTATCAATTATTTCCACAAGTTGAGGGTCTTCGCGTTGTGCTGTCCCTACTGAATCCACTAAAGTTGGGCGCACTTCGAGAGATGCTAGCAAGCCTGGTACGAAATCGGAGGAAGGCCTAAAGTCGAAGCTGGCTATAAACTCTAGGCTCTGTCTTTCAACAAACAACGGGCTTAGGGTCAATTTCTTTCGGCTCAACGCGTCTGCCACTACGTTGCCTTTGCCCGGAGTGTAGGAGATCTCGAAATCGTACGAGGCAAGAAGCTCCATCCATCTTTGTTGCCTCAAATTAAGATCCTTCTGCGAGAAAAGATATTTCAACGATTTATGGTCAGTGTAAAGTTCGAACTTCTCACCTAGGAGATAGTGTCGCCAAGACTTGAGTGCAAAGACGATGGCGGCTAACTCAAGATCGTGGGTTGGGTAGTTCTTTTCATGCACTTTCAACTGCCTCCCGCCATAAGCTACTACCCTTCCTTCTTGCATTAAGACGGCGGCGCCTAGCCCTGTCCCACATGCATCCGTATAAACAGTGAACATCTTGCACCCATCTGGCAGTGTCAAAACTGGGGCTGTTGTGAGAGCCCTTTTCAGTCGTTGGAAAGCAAACTCGCAATCCAAATCCCAATTGAACACTAGATTCTTCTTAGTCAATTTCGTGAGCGGAGCTGAGATTTTCGCAAAATCCCTTATGAATTTTCGATAGAAACCTGCCAGTCCTAGAAAGCTTCGGACCTCAGTCGCATTCCTTGGTGTCTTCCAATCCTGTACCGCCACTACCTTAGCAGGGTCCACCGCTAACCCTTGTTTGGATACTATGTGCCCAAGGAACCTCACCTCTTCTCTCCAAAAGTGGCATTTGGAGAATTTGGCTTTTAGTTGATAGACTCGCAAAGTTTCCATGATTGCCCTTAAGTGCTGAGCATGTTCCTCTTCACTCTTTGAGAAGATAAGGATATCATCTACGAAGACCACTACGAATTTGTTGAGGAAATCTCTAAATACCCTACTCATCAGGTCCACGAAGTAAGCAGGTGCATTTGTCAAGCCGAAGGGCATGACAAGCCATTCAAAGAAGCCGTCTGGGGTTCTGAACGCCGTTTTATCGATGCTATCTTCAGCCACCCTTAGCTGATGAAAACCGGTTGCTAAATCGAGTTGGGAGAAAACAGACGCTCCTACAAGCTGGTCAAATAAATCGTCAATTCTAGGGAGAGGGTGCCTATTCTTTTTCGTTAGCTTGTTGAGCTCCCTATAGTCAACACATAGACGGAGTGAACCATCCGCCTTTGTAGCGAACACCACTGGAGCGCCCCATTCTGAAATGCTTCTCCTAATGAACCCCTTTTCCAAAAGCTCTTTAATCTGTTTACTGAGCTCTTTCCTTTCTCGTGGAGCCATATGTCTAACGGGCAACGCAACGGGCTTTGCATTATCTACAAGATATATGCGGAAGTCTATTTCCCGCTTCGGAGGCAAGCCCTTCACCTCTTCGAAGACATCCGGATATTCCCGGACCACTCTAACTGATTGCAAATTTTCAACAGAGGCATCTAGCGATTCAAGATAACTAAGCATAACCGCATACGAGGGATTACAAGAAATTTCCAAAGTATTACCGAGCTGGGTTAGGAGCCTAACAACCCTTTTCTCACAATCAAGGACGGCCCCATTACTGGATAGCCAATCCATACCCAAAATCAAACCATACCCCGAAAAACCCAAAACAAAGGCACTACATTGAAATTCAACACTTAGAATAGAAATTTTTAATCCCAAACAGATCATGGACAAATGAGCTGGGCCCCCAATTGGGTTTGAAACAATTAAGGGGTCCTCTACCATACTAGTTTTTAGGTGCAGAGATTCTACTAAAGCAGACGAGATAAAGGAGTGTGATGCGCCAGAATCAAATAAAGTGCGAACGGGGTGATCATAAAGATAAACTACACTTTCTACAGAAGTATTTATACCTCGCTGTTGCAATGGTGGCGCTTCTAGCACATGAACCTGTGCCCCTGGGGTGGATCCAGCGCCCTGCCCCTGTCCTCGTTTCTTTGGGCAGTCCTTAGCCCTGTGGCCTGTCTGACCGCACGAAAAGCACCCACCATTCTCCTTGGCCTTCTTTTTCCGACAGTCCTTTACTAAGTGCCCCACTTTGCCACAGAAATTGCACTTTCTCTTCTCTTTGTTGCCTTTCCCGCCTTTCTTAAAGTCTGTCTTCTTAGGCTGCAAACCCTCTTTCTTCCCTTGAGAGCTTTCTGCCTTTGTCTCCTTCTTGCCCTTATCCTCTTCATTCAGCAATGCCATTTGCACCAATCTTTCATACGTGGCTCCCATGGGTATATGGGTCATGGCCAAACTGTGTAATGGCTCATTTAACCCTTTGACGAAACGGAGAGCCTTCTTGTGCGGGGTGTTGACTAGGTCAAGCCCAAACCTAGCCAGCTCATCGAACTGATTCACATACTCTCTGACTGTCTTGTCCCCTTGCTTAAGAAATAAGAATTTTTCCAACTACAAACTTCTTTCCGCATCTGAGAGAAATTTGGTCTCAAACCTTGCCCTAAAGTCCTCCCATGTCTCCACTGGTCTTTCAGCATTAGTGACTTCCCACCAGTAGGAAGCCTCGCCCTTCAATAGCCATACTGCCAATTGTACTTTTTGTCTATCTTCTACCTCAAAGATGATGAATAGGTCCTCCGTTTCTTTCAGCCAATTTCTAGCTGCCACGAAGGACTCAGTTCCATGGAAATCCCTTCCTCCCATAGCTTTAAAATCTTTACATATCTTAGCAAAAGCGTTTCCCCGAGGAGAAGGTGGAGGAAAAGGTGCCGCTGCAGCTGGATGATTTCCTTCCGCTGGGGGAGGAGGAATGGTAGGACCTGGCTGAGTGGCCCTTGCTTCTAAGAACCGCCTAAACCAACCAGGTATTGGCACCCCTTCCGGCAAGTTAAGGTCTTCAGACATGCTGAAACAAAAAGGATAGATTCAAAACGAAGGATAAGAGATAGTACCTATGGCTTTGGGGAGTGGACTTTGCCTTTTAGAATAAAATAATATTTTTCTTTTAAAAAAATGCTTCTTTAAAATTTCCTTTTTGAAAATAAATTTTCAAAACTTTTTATCTTATCTAGTAAACCTATGCTCTGATACCAAGTGAAACACCCCACCTCCGTTAGGGTCACTCTCAAAGGGAATGCCCTAATTTTGGTGGAGGTTTATAAGTATAAGTCACAGATATACAAGACAGATACGAGAACACATATTTGTAAACAGCGGAAAAACAACAACTTTTATTTCATAGAAGCAAATATGTGTTACAAAACATCACCATGATTGTCTTACATCTTTTTCCAAAAACATAACATAACACTTTCATAATCTGTCTTGAGTACATTATTTAAAGAAGCATAAAGAAAACATAGATAAACTGCAAAAGCCCCAAAGTGGTTGTCCAAAGCCATAGTTCAAAACAGGAAGGTCCAAGCAATACATTTCTCTTCTTCAAGCTGGATGTTAAGGTTGGTCAAGCTGCTGTGTTCCCTCCCTGTGGACCTGGGGGGGGGGGGGGGAACGGAAGAAAAGAAGACGAAAGAAAAGTAGAGTCAGACATAAAGCCTGAGTAAGTCTAGTACTATTTTGTCTATGAATAAAGAACTGGGTATGATAAGTATAAACAAGAAGTGTGGAAGCACTATAAACTTGGTTTAGTTGTCTAGGGTCGAATATACTATCGTACCCCATGTAAATCTCTGAACCCATATAAACTAGTTTCCAACTGGGACCCCATAATCAGGGTGATGTGATCCATTTTACAATGATCGGCTCCTACTCGCATAGTTACATGTGTCTTACGGCCCCCGATGTTGTAGTTACCTATGCTGGTCCCACCATGGGGTGTATCCAGTCCCATGGCGGCGGCCCGACACAACCTTAGAATGCACAGGTATGCTACTGGTGCCCAGTGCTTTATTTTTCTGCGCCGGAGTGTGTGCACGCCCTCACCCCGTTAGAACCTACACTGCTACACCACCGCCGTCGATTTGACCTCTTACAATCAGCCCAGTAATCGTGCCCCACCCTGCCTAGTTTCAGGGTATCCTGATACACCTTCTAGGGTTACTGCTGAAAAGGGTCCCCCGTTACTAGGTTTTCTATCTCTAGCCAACATACTAAGTTGGTTAAGTGTTTTCTAACCTAACCCCACCAGTCTGTTTAGTTTAGCATGTTCCATTTTGATTAAGTCTTTAGTTCACTTAATCCTAACAATCCTGACTCAGCCTTAATTGTCTCATTAAGGCCCTGACCTCTCACATTAGACAGGTATTGTTGTGGCTGCCTGTTGCCGGTTGGTTCCGGGCAGTCTTACGCCACAACTCAGTCTAACCTCGGGTCCTTATTGGGCTCCATGTTTAACCTCCCACATTGGATAGGTATTGTTGTGACTACTGGACAGCCGGGCGGTTCCGGGCAGGTTTACATCACAACTCAATCCAACCTCGGGTTAAACACATCGTATGTTCTACATTTACATATTTTGTCATTCTTCTTTATTTCATATATGTAAATATTTGCGGCCCATTATTAAGTTAATGGTGTAAAGGTTACACCAATCATGGGCCCAACCCATACTTGAATTTGGGCCCTTCTATTTTATATTTCCATTCATTAGTAATTTTAACCCAACGTTATTTTCCCCCGTTTAACACGTCCGTTTATTATGTATATATTGGGCTTAACCTTTTTAAGCCCAACTTATCCATGGGAAAAAGGGGAGGCTTAAAGCGTGATTACATACACAAAGAGGGGAAGATGAGCGCATGAACTTGCAATATGACGTTGGAAATACAAAATAGAAACTGGTGTACTTGCATAGTAGTGACATATACTTTGGTCATAAAGCATAAGTGACATGAATCAAACCATGTAAACTTATAGTTAAGATGAGAATCTAAATTAGGTGTCACATAGTCATAACTACAACATAGTCCTATGTTCTTATTTAGGCATAATGTCAAACATAAACAAATCATGTTCATAAGGTCTCTACATGTTTACAAAGGGGATTACTTTGTTACTAACACAAAAGCATAGTTCAACTTAATCATGATTTAAGTCTAATCACATAACGATGGTATAAATATACTTATGCATAAATATTCCTAAACATGGTGTTTGCTTTATTCAAGCAAACTTGCAAAAAGGGATTTTTGAGTCTAACCTAGCCATGTCTCACATATGTCATCATATAATTCTTGCTAACAATATAGAACTAACATGGTTTTCAATTATGTCAAATATCAATCATAGCCTAGTCATATTCATAAGTTTGCACATAGGTTTTCTAATACAAAGCATGGCTTAATACATAGACCATGATGCCCAATTATCAACATAATTTCATATGGATTATAACAACCCAAACTTATTCCAATTTCCTCACAAAAATGATGTTTGTATAAAAATACACATTATGATGGCATAGTAGCAAAACCCCAAACTTGCATGATACATGTAGCTTCAACATGAATTACATATTTTGCGAATATCCAAACGTCATACTTGCATAAAACTACCGCATGTAGTTTTTCATAATGAACAACATAATTCAAGAATATCCAAACGTATACAATATTCCAACGCACAAATATGAATTACTTTATCGCCACAAATCAAGTATACATATCTACACAATCATTTGTTCATACCAAAGTAATACTCTACTTACAATGGTGTGACGAACTCTCCAATTAAGAAATATGATTCCTTTGTTGAATTGATTTGATTTAGGTCGCTTTAAGCTTTAGAATTTTCCTCCTAATCCTCTCTCTAGTTGGCGGCTACTCTTTGTCGTTCCTCAGCAACATGGCGGCTATGATCTTATTTTTGAATGAATAGATTAGGGTTTAGTCTAGGGTTGTTTATATAGAGGTTAGGAACTGATTAGGACCATTGATGTTGCCTGGATTGATCGTAGCCATTCATCCTAAGGAGAGACCAATCAAAACTTGCCACCTAGCCCTAATGACAAAGCAGACCACAGAAAATCGACCAACATAGCATAGGCCAGCCAGGTTAGACTGGGCTCGACCTGGGTCTGGACCAGGTCGACACCCCTGTCGACAGCCCTGTCGACAGGCCTGTCGACCTGGTTAGACCAGGTCGACAGCCCAGTCGACCTGGGTGCGTCAGGCGGGCCTTTCCCCGCCCTGGCCCATCGGGCCCCACTTCGGAATTTTTAATTGTTTTATTCTGTTTGAATTTTAAATTTAATTTAAAAACTTCCGAAGGCCATATCTTCTTCATACGGACTCCGTTTTTCGAAAACTTGGACTCTATTTCGCGTATTTTTCCGAGACGAACGCAATGGCGTATCCCGTTTCCCTTAGTTCTTTGATTTCAAATTAATTATACTTTGATTTGTTAATTTCACAGTTATAGAATTTTCGGGGTGTTTCACCTGGTGGGTCCACCCTATTGTCGACATAGCCTTGTATGGTCGTCCCATAGGTCGACCCAGGGCTGAAGGTGGGTAGCCCCCCAACGTTCCATTTTCCCGCGTTGCCTCATTTTGATTTTCTGGAATATTTTAGTATTTATATTTAAATATATGAACCTTATGTGTATACAAACTTCTAAGGTCCATAACTTCTTCATATGTTGACCGTTTTACACAAACTTGGGGTCCATCTGAACCAGAATTCTGAGACGAATGCAACGTAATGCCAATTTCACTTAATTATTAATATTTAATTAAGTTATTCTCAATTTGTCATCCTAAGCATGGTTATTGTGTGTTTAAATTTTGGGGTGTTACATTCTCCATACTTAGAGGATTTCGTCCCCGAAATCTCTAAGAAGAATGCTACTATCCTAACAACTACAACCACTTACTCATCCATTATCCACAAGCATCCATTATCCTTAAGATTTTACTAATGCTTGTATGAACATGTGCAAAGTTATGTGTGCATGTCCTTATGCTGATGCGAAAATCGGGCGGTCGACTGATTTAGTTGACCTCCTTAATGCAATATATGTTTGTGCCATGTATCTAAAATGTATGCAAATAATTCCAGTACAACGTGCAGGTTCTATATGTGTGCACAATCATTCATCCAAATGCAACATCCATATGATGATACATCCATTTCCATCTATATAAAATCCTAATGCACACACATTCATATGCAATATGAGAGTGATTGAGCCCATCTATGCCTAGTGTGTGTTATGCATCCCCGAGAAACCACAAGTAAACACTTGTATCCACTTGCAACATCAAACATAACATGTCTCGAACACATGTTTCCAACCATTGGTTTCTACCTAAGGATCGAAAAGCTCGGACGGTAGGATAAACTTGAATGATAGATGCAAAGTAAAAGCTTGGAAAAGAAGTCAAGTATGTATTCTCAAAAAGAAAAGGGTAAGAAGCGTGAATCCTATCTTCGGGTTCCATGTAGCATCTTCGCGGCCTTCTCCCAATTGCACTTTAACTAATTTGATCTCTTTATTGCGAAGCTTCTTGATTTCTGATCCAAGGATATGAGTAGGAACTCGTCTTACTAATGCTTCCTTTTCAATTTCTACATCCTCAAGAGTGCTCGGCTCTACTATCTCTGCCGTATCATGGAGACATTTCCTCAAATGGGAAATGTGAAATACAATGTGTTTGGCCGCTAATCTATCCGGTAGCTTAACCCTATAAGCCATCTTCCCAATCCTCTCTAAGATAGGGAATGGCCCCACAAATCTCGGTGCCAACTTCCCTACTGAACCAAAGCGAACTACGTTCCTTCGTGGAGATACTTTAATGAACACCATATCTCCTACTTCAAATTCCAAGTCATACCTCCTTTTGTCAGTATAAAACTTCTGTCTGTCTTGTTCATCCTTCATCCTTCGGCGGATAAGATCAATCTTCTCAGAGGTTTCTCGAATCATTTCCAGTCCAAGTAGAAGAATGTCCGTAGACCCCCACCAACTAGTCAGCGATCTACAAGGTCATCCATAAAGTTCTTAAAAGGGTGCCATGCCTATGCTCCCTTGGTAACTGTTGTTGTCGGAGAATTCCACAAAAGGAAGATGCTCCTCCCAAGTCCCTCCGAAGTCTAGGATACACAGTCTTAGAAGATCCTTGTGAACTCTATTCACCCTCTCAGTCTGTCCATCTGTTTGAGGGTGGTATGTTATGCTCAAACGTAGTTGTGTACCTAATGCTTCTTGCAAGCTCTTCTAAAAATCTCTAGTAAAGATGGGTCACGATCACTCACTATACTGGAAGGTTCCATATGCAAACGAAGTATCTCTCGGAGATAAACTGATGCCAGCCAAGATGCCGTCCTTTTGCTCTTTATAGGAATAAAATGAGCGCTCTTTGTAAGTCTATCCACTATCACCCAAATGCTTGTATTGCCCTTCCTTGATCGAGGCAATCCATCGATGAAATCCATATAGACGCTATCCCACTTCCATTGCGGGATATCCAAGCCCTATGCCGCAAGCATCAGAGTAAACCGTAAACATTTTGCTTCCATCTGGGAGAGTTATCACTAGTGCTGTTGTTAGAGCCCTCTTCAACCTCTGAAAGACATCCTCACAATCAACGTTCCACAAAAAATCAATTTCTTTTTCGTTGGTCAGGCAAGCAGGATTGAGATCCTTGCAAAATCTTTGATAAAATTTCTGTAGTAGCCTACCAACCCTAGAAAGCTTCTCACCTCCATTGCATTCTTTGGATCCCTCCAATCTTGAACTCGAACGACTTTCGTGGGATCTGCTGCTGTGCCATCCTTGGAGACCACATGCCCTAGGAACCTCACTTCCTTTCTCCAAAAGTGACACTTAGAAAATTTCGCCTTAAGTTGATGTGACCTTAGGGTGCGTAGAACATCTCTTAAGTGTTGGGCATGCTCCTCCTCATTCTTTGAGAAAATAAGGATGTCATCCGCAAAGACCACCACGAACTTGTTCAAAAACTCCCTAAACACCGTACTCATCAAGTCCACAAAATAGGCGGGTGTATTGGTAAACCTAAAAGGCATAATTAACCATTCAAAGAAGCCATCTGGAGTTCTGAATGCAGCCTTATCTATGTTGTCCTCTGCAACTCTGAACTGATGAAACCCCATGGCTAGATCCATTTGCAAGAAAACCGAGGCGCCAACTAGCTGATCAAACAGGTCATCAATTCTTAGTAGCGTGTGCCTATACTTCTTAGTGAGCTTATTCAGCTACCTATAATCCACACATTGACGAAGTGAAACATCTGCCTTAGTTGTGAAGACGACTGTAGCTCCCCATTCTGAAGTGCTTCGCCTAATAAAACCTTTCTCGAATAGCTCCCCAACTTGTTTGCTTAGCTCCCTCCTTTCTCTAGGAGCCATGTGGCACACTGGTAGAGCTACTGGCTTCGTGTTCTCTACCAAGTGTAACACCCTGCCTCCGCTAGGGTTACTCGCAAAAGGAATGCACTAGCTTTAGAGGGGCATTATTGGTAAACATGCACAGAAATATCACAAGACAGAACATATAAAATAGCGGAAGTAAAATCAAACTTTCATAACATGAATAAATAAGGTCTAAGGCTGTGACAGCCCGTCCCGCACCAGCCTGCATTTCCTCCGAAAGTGCGCTGTACACATGCCCAGCTAGCACAGAACGGTCGTCAGAAGAAAAGAAAGAAGGGGATGAACTAAACGAGGAACCTGTAGAATGTCTCACAGCGCATGGGATAAAATATAATAATAACATACTTGACATAAAACAGGCGAGACAGTGCATAAGCTGACAACTAAAATCAACATCAATCATCAGAGCAGCGGAAATCCATATACAGCTTATTACAACTTTCCAAATTTACTGTCTCTAAACAAAAGAAAGCTAAAGTAGAAGATACACCAACAATGCCCAAGCAGTGATCTTCAACAACACAGGGAGAATATTATATATTACGTGGAAGCCTCCTGCTCGTCTCCGGATCATCTACCCGTGCATCACCAGCTAACCTGTCTCTAGTCTGCTCGTGTGAGCACCCAGAGTAATAAGAGGAGACATAAAACTCTGGGTCAGACATAAAGCCTGGTATGAGCGATAAGCATCTAAACAGAGTAATAACAGGTATACTAAACCATACCTGAACCTGGACCTGCAACCAAAGAGTTAGTACCACATACCGTACAATACTCCAAGGTGCCATAATAAATAGTGTAAGAATACGGGGGTGGGGTGTGCATGTCACAATGATAGCAAGCAAATCATCCATAGCAACCATCCTCACATCTATCACTCAGTGCGTAAAGCATACGACACCCACCACTTTGGAACACTAGACAAACTGAGGTAACGACGAATCCCGACTTGTAGAAACCCTGCTTTGACCAAGCCAAACACTTGGAGTCATGACCAAACATTTCAATGACCCACTTCATTGGTCGTAGCCCTTGGTTCTACCGATGCCATAATGGCCCTGAATCCGCCTTCGTACCTCCTACCATAGTGGTCCAAAGCTATAGACGTCGATAACTCCTTGGCACGCGTCCCGCAGCAAAGCCCAACCATGAAGCGAACTCGTTGATTCCCATCTGAATCTTGAGCTCTAACTCCTCTTTTGGACTTCCTTTGCATCTCGGGTTTAGTCGAATTGGAGTGGGTCTTCAGAAGAGTTGTCGCGCATTAACAGTCCTAGAATTCGGTTCGATTCGGTAGTCATCATCTTCATCAGTTCGGGTTGGTAGTCATCTCCTTCATCGGTTCGGGTCGGTAGTCCACTTCGGGTCGGGTCGGTGTCCTCCTCCGGGTCGGGTCGGTTCAGTGATTCTCCCCCTTCAGATATCGGTTAGGTTCGGGTGTCTCTGCTTGAGTTCGGTTCGGAGGTAGTTCATCCGATCCGATTCTTCCTGTTTGACTTGTTTGCCTGCTCCGATCCGTCCTGTTCTCTTCCTCCGATCCAATCTGCTCCATCGCTCCGATCCGATCTTCTGTCCAACTCCAACTCTAAGCAATGGCCTTCCTTCCTGCCAAACTTCTTCCAGTGACAAGTCCCCATCCAGTTCGGATTCCCTTGGTCAGTTCCCTAGTCCGATCCGACCCCTTTCTCCGATCCGAACCGGTTCGGAACCTGCACACTTCTACAACTTTCCAGCGAGCTTTCTACGCCATTCGACGACGTTTTCGAGCAATTTTAACTATTCTAATCAATCATGAAACATACCATAGAGTCATAGCAACATGTAATAGCAACCACAAACAGCAAACAACAATTTAAATGAATCAAAAGTGGCTAAAACCCCACATTTGCCCATAATCCCTCTTAACCATGTTTAAGCATACGATTAGCAAAACACATCGAAATTAACCCAAATTTCTAACAGAGCCTTAAAACATTATTTTAGAATTTTAAGAATTTTTCCAGAATTTATTTACGTATAAATTCGCTAATCTTCACTAATTACCCTTAATTAACTGTAATTAGTGTCAAAACGATGCTATCACTCACCTTTGCCACAACTAGAACCCCAAAACTGAAATATTCTCTGATTTGGCGCTGTTCCCAGCCTTACACAGTAGCTCTACTTCGGTTCTCGTGCTAATACTCCTTGGTTTGATGTTTGCTATGCCTAATCTCCAATTAGAAGGTGATTTTTGGGTGTTTTAGAGAGATTTAGAGAGTGGAGGCCATGGCTAGGTCAAGAGAAATGAAAGTGGCGGCTGGAAAATGTCTAAAGAAATGTTTTCTAACCCTAATCAGCCTCCATATACCCCTAAACCCGAAATTCCCCTTGGGCCTAGCTGCTAATCACCCGGTTAAGCCCAATTAAGCTGTTTTTCACCATCTGAAACTTGTTTCAGCCATATCTCCCAAACGGTGAGTCCGTTTGGCTAATGTGACCACTCTACGGAAAGAGAAACCGTCATCCGGAGCCAATGGAAGTGGTTTCAGGTCAAAATTCCTTTCCAGTCAAAAGTTATGGACAAAACAGTGATAACTAGGGGAAAAATGGTCATTTAAAAATCGGGAAAAATCATGAACATGGGAAATGACCCCAATAGTCGTCCCCCAAAGTTACATGACCATACGACTTCGTATGTGAAAGAAATAAATATCCTACGATCCTATGATGCGTAGAATACGGGTCGTTACACTCTCCCCTCCTTAAGAAATTTCGTCCCCGAAATTCCTTAACCCAAAACATACAAGGGATCCCGCATGCCTAACAACCATATACAACATTCAAATATGCAAAACAAGCAAACAAGCCTATCCTAGCATGCGGAAAACTAAATCGAAGTCAAAATCTTACCAGGTAAAGAGTTCTGGGTGTGTCTTCCTAATGTTCTCCTCTGTCTCCCAAGTACAATCATTCCCGTCCTCGCTCCACTGTACCTTGACTAGCTTCACCGCCTTCCTTCGAAGTTGCTTCATGTCGTGCGCGACAATATGGGCCGACTTGCGGTTCCCAACCGCCTCGGGTTCTACTTCGAAGTCCTCTAACTGATCAGGTGAAATAGTCATATCTGAGTCGTGAACGAACTTCCTTAGTTGGGAAACATGAAATACGTTGTGAACTCCCGCCATCTTCTCTGGTAAGTCAATTCTATATGCCAAATTCCCGACTAATTCAAGAACAGGGAATGGGCCAACAAATCTTGGTGCCAACTTGCCTCTCCTGCCAAATCGTATTACGCTCTTCAACGGAGAAATCTTGACAAACACCAAGTCACCAACGGAAAATTTTAGGTCTCTTCTCCTCTTATCAGCATAACTCTTCTGCCTATCTTGGGCAGCCTTCATTCGTTGTTGAATGATCTTAATCTTATCTGAAGTTTCCCTCACCACATCTGGTCCAAGCATAAACTTCTCGCCAGTCTCTATCCAACATGATGGTGAGTTGCACGGTCTTCCGTACAAAGCTTCAAACGGAGCCATACCGATACTGGATTGGTAGCTATTATTATATGCAAACTCTACTAGATGCAAATGGTCATCCCATGATCCACCAAAATCCAATATACATGCTCTCAAGAGATCTTCCAAAATACGGTTCACCCTCTCCGTCTGACCGTCGGTCTGAGGATGATATGCGGTACTGAGATGTAACTCTGACCCTAGAGCCTCTTGTAAGCTCTTCCAAAACCCACTAGTAAACAACGGGTCTCGGTCGCTCACAATGCCTTTAGGTACTCCATGAAATCTTCACTACCCACTTCATATACAATTCTGCTAACTTAGCTGCCGTTCTGGTCGATTTGACTGGTATAAACCTTGCACTTTTAGTCAGTCGATCTACAATTACCCAAATGCTGTCATATCCCGATCTAGTCCTTGGTAAACCATCGATGAAATCCATCGAGACTTGCTCCCATTTCCATTCGGGAATTTCTAAGGGCTGTAACAACCCACTAGGCTTCTTTTGCTCGTCTTTAACTAGCTGGAAATTCATGCATTTGGATATAAACTTCCCAATGTCTCGTTTCATCCCTTCCCAGTAGTAGGTCTGCTTCATGTCTCGATACATCTTATTACCACCGGGGTGTATAGTCAGCTTTGAGTGATGACATTCCCTAAGCACTTCATCCCTCAATCCATTGACATTGGGTACAACAAGCTTTCCATTTTTTCTAAGCCATCTATCCCGATCAAGCCCATACTTGTTCATCTCCTCATCGATACCCATCTCTAACTTGGAGATGATTTCCAATAGGTTAGGATCGTCCCTCTGACTAGAGCCGATCCGCTCAATCAAAGTGGGTCTGATCGTCAAACTTGCTAACATTTCTGGATCTAATTCGCACTTTGGTCTGAAATCAAACCCCGCGATAAACTCCAGTTGCTCCCATTCAAGGAACATAGCCCCTAAGCTGGCATGTCTTCTGCTCAATGCATCAGCTACCGCATTGCCCTTTCCTGGTGTGTATGCGATGTCAAAATCATAGGAAGCTAAGAACTCTAACCATCTCTGCTGACGGAGATTTAAATCCTTCTGGGAGAACAGATACTTCAACGACTTATGATCTGTAAACAGCTCAAATCTTTCTCCCAAGAGATAGTGTCTCCACATCTTTAACGCGAACACGATCGCTGCCAATTCTAAATCATGGGTAGGGTATCTTCTCTCGTGCGGTTTCAATTGCCGACTTGCATAAGCTACAACCCTACCGCCTTGCATTAATACAGCACCCAGTCCGGTACCACAGGCATCCGTGTATACCGTCATCTCTTCATCCCCCTTAGGAATGACTAACACTGGTGCGCTTGTCAACTTGCCCTTTAGACTCTTAAATGCATTCTCGCACCTTTCATCCCAGACAAAAGCTTGATTCTTCTTGGTCAACTGGGTCAATGGTGCTGCTATCTTGGAGAAACCTTGGATAAACTTACGATAATATCCCGCTAACCCCAAGAAACTTCTTACATCTGTTGCATTCTTGGGCGTAGGCCAATCCTGTACCGTAGCCACCTTCGCCGGGTCCACGGCAATCCCATTTTCTGATACAACATGGCCCAAGAACCTCACTTCCCTCTTCCAGAAGTGGCACTTAGAAAACTTTGCTTTCAATTGGTGTTTTCTCAACACCTCCATCGCTACCCTTAAATGTTCCTTGTGTTCTTCCTCTGTCCTCGAATAGACCAAAATATTATCAACGAACACAAGGACAAACTTATTCAACTGATCTCTGAATACCCTATTCATAAGATCTACAAAATATGCTGGGGCATTGGTCAGCCCGAATGGCATGACCAACCACTCATAAAACCCAGACGGCATCCGAAATGCCGTTTTAGCTATACTGTCAGCTTCCACTCTAAGCTGATGAAAACTTGTCGCGAGATCCAACTGAGAAAATACTCTCGCGCCACTCAACTGATCAAACAAATCATCTATCCGCGGTAGAGGATACTTGTTCTTCCTCGTCACTTTATTCAACTCGCGGTAGTCTACACACAACCGAAGGGAACCATCCGCCTTGGTAGCAAACACAACTGGTGCTCCCCATTCAGAAACACTCCTTCTGATAAATACCTTCTTCAAAAGATCGCTGACTTGCACCTCGAGCTCTCGTTGCTCCCTTGGTGCCATACGACGAAGTGGCATCACTATAGGTCTGGCATCTTTTACCAAATCAATACGGAACTCAATCTCTCGGTGTGGTGGAAGTCCGGTCACTTCTTCGAAAACATCCGGATACTGGCCAACCACGGGCAAACCTGACAACTCACTATGCGGAATGTCGAGGGAGTTTAGAAAACTAGCCAATACCCCCTTACTGGGTAGACCACCAAACACTATCCTCCGCCCATCATCCGCTCTAGCTGCCACCAACAAGCCCTCACAGTCTACCACCACCCCGTGTCTTTGGAGCCAATCTACTCCCAAAATAATGCTGAACCCAGTAAAGCCCAAAACAAAGCAATCACAAACAAACATGCATCCATGAATCGATAAGACCACATTACGACAAATCATGCTAAGGCTAGTAGAACCACCAATCGGGTTTGTCACTACTAAAGGTCTATCGACAATCTCGGGCTCCAATCCCAACCTATCTACCAGGTCACTAGATATGAAAGAACTGGAAGCTCCGGTATCAAACAAAACTCTGACAGGAACATCATAAACAGAAAGAATACCTTGAATGACGACATTCTTTCCCTTCTCCGCCGCAGTTGGGGCATTCGACGAAGAAGGAATAGCATTAAGGGCGTATGCTTTCACCATCTGCTTTTCCTTAGGGGGCTGTGGACACTTGTCCTTGTGATGTCCCATTTGGCCACAGTTGAAGCACTTCCTATCCGCTGGCTTGGCCCGACAATTACTAGCATAATGGCCCTTCTTACCACAGCTGAAGCACTCCACATCTTGCTTATTCTTTTTCTTCTGGCCGTCCTTAGCCTGATTCTGCTTTCTCTTATTCTGAGAACCACCTTTGCCTCCACCACTAGCTTGTGGTTTTGGCTCATCTGCGGATGCAACCTCAGTCTTCGACTTAGGGTAGAGACTTTCCGATCTTAACGCTTTCCCCACAATCGATTCAAACGTCTCATCGATGTGGTTAATAAGTTTTTCCCCCAAGTACTGATCCAAACCAGTTATGAATTTCTCATTCTTTTTCTCGGCAGTATCAATAAGAGATAACCCATATTTTGACAAAGTGTCAAATTCAGCAATATACTCCGAGACAGCCCTGCCATTCTGCTTGAGCTTTAAGAACTTCTTAAACAACATTGACTTCTGAGCAGCTGGAATGAACTTCTCACTAAAGCGAGCCTTAAACTGCTCCCAAGTAATCTGGTCTTCGGGAGTAGCTGCCTTTATAGCATTCCACCAATTCATTGCCCGCCCTTGCAGCTGACGGGACGATAGCTTTCTCTTCATCGCATCCTCGATACCCAAATCCTCAAAGATACGCTCGCAACTATCCAACCAATCCTGAACGTCCGTAGCCGACTCCGTTCCATGGAATGACTTCCCACCAAGACTAGTATAATCCTTATTCAGCTTGGTGAAGTCGACTCTTGGCGCCTGCACTATTGGACCACCACCATTTCCACCATTGGGAGCTGCCCTCTGCACATCTCTAAGCATCTCCCTCATGAGGTCAGTAAACATCGTCCTCATGTCAGCAGCATTCCCATTATTGGCTCCTCTACCAGCACCTCTAGTATACCGGCTCATCGTCAATCTGAAAAAGGAAACGATTAACGACTCCATAGTGGTGCTAGTGCAGTACGACTTCATCCTTATACTAGTAATAGTATATATATATATATAGCTTTTTAAAACCAAAGTAATCACAAATACGCTCTCTCGTATACATATATTATCTCTCCCTGATAACTTCCCTAGGTTAACTACGCAACCTCGCTCTGATACCAAGTGTGACAGCCCGTCCCGCACCAGCCTGCATTTCCTCCGAAAGTGCGCTATACACATGCCCAGCTAGCACAGAACGGTCGTCAGAAGAAAAGAAAGAAGGGGATGAACTAAACGAGGAACCTGTAGAATGTCTCACAGCGCATGGGATAAAATATAATAATAACATACTTGACATAAAACAGGCGAGACAGTGCATAAGTTGACAACTAAAATCAACATCAATCGTCAGAGCAGCGGAAATCCATATACAGCTTATTACAACTTTCCAAATTTACTGTCTCTAAACAAAAGAAAGCTAAAGTAGAAGATACACCAACAATGCCCAAGCAGTGATCTTCAACAACACAGGGAGAATATTATATATTACGTGGAAGCCTCCTGCTCGTCTCCGGATCATCTACCCGTGCATCACCAGCTAACCTGTCTCTAGTCTGCTCGTGTGAGCACCCAGAGTAATAAGAGGAGACATAAAACTCTGGGTCAGACATAAAGCCTGGTATGAGCGATAAGCATCTAAACAGAGTAATAACAGGTATACTAAACCATACCTGAACCTGGACCTGCAACCAAAGAGTTAGTACCACATACCGTACAATACTCCAAGGTGCCATAATAAATAGTGTAATAATACGGGGGTGGGGTGTGCATGTCACAATGATAGCAAGCAAATCATCCATAGCAACCATCCTCACATCTATCACTCAGTGCGTAAAGCGTACGACACCCACCACTTTGGAACACTAGACAAACTGAGGTAACGACGAATCCCGACTTGTAGAAACCCTGCTGTGACCAAGCCAAATACTTGGAGTCATGACCAAACATTTCAATGACCCACTTCATTGGTCGTAGCCCTTGGTTCTACCGATGCCATAATGGCCCTGAATCCGCCTTCGTACCTCCTACCATAGTGGTCCAAAGCTATAGACGTCGATAACTCCTTGGCACGCGTCCCGCAGCAAAGCCCAACCATGAAGCGAACTCGTTGATTCCCATCTGAATCTTGAGCTCTAACTCCTCTTTTGGACTTCCTTTGCATCTCGGGTTTAGTCGAATTGGAGTGGGTCTTCAGAAGAGTTGTCGCGCATTAACAGTCCTAGAATTCGGTTCGATTCGGTAGTCATCATCTTCATCAGTTCGGGTCGGTAGTCATCTCCTTCATCGGTTCGGGTCGGTAGTCCACTTCGGGTCGGGTCGGTGTCCTCCTCCGGGTCGGGTCGGTTCAGTGATTCTCCCCCTTCAGATATCGGTTAGGTTCGGGTGTCTCTGCTTGAGTTCGGTTCGGAGGTAGTTCATCCGATCCGATTCTTCCTGTTTGACTTGTTTGCCTGCTCCGATCCGTCCTGTTCTCTTCCTCCGATCCAATCTGCTCCATCGCTCCGATCCGATCTTCTGTCCAACTCCAACTCTAAGCAATGGCCTTCCTTCCTGCCAAACTTCTTCCAGTGACAAGTCCCCATCCAGTTCGGATTCCCTTGGTCAGTTCCCTAGTCCGATCCGACCCCTTTCTCCGATCCGAACCGGTTCGGAACCTGCACACTTCTACAACTTTCCAGCGAGCTTTCTACGCCATTCGACGACGTTTTCGAGCAATTTTAACTATTCTAATCAATCATGAAACATACCATAGAGTCATAGCAACATGTAATAGCAACCACAAACAGCAAACAACAATTTAAATGAATCAAAATGAATCAAAAGTGGCTAAAACCCCACATTTGCCCATAATCCCTCTTAACCATGTTTAAGCATACGATTAGCAAAACACATCGAAATTAACCCAAATTTCTAACAGAGCCTTAAAACATTATTTTAGAATTTTAAGAATTTTTCCAGAATTTATTTACGTATAAATTCGCTAATCTTCACTAATTACCCTTAATTAACTGTAATTAGTGTCAAAACGATGCTATCACTCACCTTTGCCACAACTAGAACCCCAAAACTGAAATATTCTCTGATTTGGCGCTGTTCCCAGCCTTACACAGCAGCTCTACTTCGGTTCTCGTGCTAATACTCCTTGGTTTGATGTTTGCTATGCCTAATCTCCAATTAGAAGGTGATTTTTGGGTGTTTTAGAGAGATTTAGAGAGTGGAGGCCATGGCTAGGTCAAGAGAAATGAAAGTGGCGGCTGGAAAATGTCTAAAGAAATGTTTTCTAACCCTAATCAGCCTCCATATACCCCTAAACCCGAAATTCCCCTTGGGCCTAGCTGCTAATCACCCGGTTAAGCCCAATTAAGCTGTTTTTCACCATCTGAAACTTGTTTCAGCCATATCTCCCAAACGGTGAGTCCGTTTGGCTAATGTGACCACTCTACGGAAAGAGAAACCGTCATCCGGAGCCAATGGAAGTGGTTTCAGGTCAAAATTCCTTTCCAGTCAAAAGTTATGGCCAAAACAGTGATAACTAGGGGAAAAATGGTCATCTAAAAATCGGGAAAAATCATGAACATGGGAAATGACCCCAATAGTCGTCCCCCAAAGTTACATGACCATACGACTTCGTATGTGAAAGAAATAAATATCCTACGATCCTATGATGCGTAGAATACGGGTCGTTACAAAGGCCTTTTACATCAGAGTACATCAAAACCTGTCTTGCAATAGTAAAGAAGCATAAAGACATTTTCATAAATTATTCCCCAAGTAAAAACAGTAAAGTAGCCATTAGCCAAGAAAAGTCCAAGCCATCCATGATGACCTTCAAGCAGAAGAAGTCCGAACTAAACAACAGTATTTCCTCCCTGTAACCTGAGGGGGGGGGGGGGGGGAAACGGAAGAAAAGAGGCAAAACAAAACGGGTCAGTCAAAAAGACTGAGTAAGCCCTATCTACTATTAGCATAAAAACTAGTAAAGTTAACTGACATGAGAAACTGAGATGAACATAAGCATGATAACAAGATAGATAAGCTAAATCAAAATAACAGGATGAACTACTGAACTCAGATAAACTAAGGTGTCATGATAAATTACGATGTCAAGATAAAACAAGGTATCACATCGTCAGGTTTCTATCAAGTATAATATCCCCAAGATATCTATCACGTATAACGCCCCGTGATATCTATCCTGTATTTTAGCTCTACACCTACCGTACTAGTATCCCCACCGTGTCATGTGTTAACCAAGAATGACCCTCACTCAAAAGTCGTGTAATGGTCCATGTCAACCTAATATATCGCATATATAGGTTACTCAACTTGTATGTTTTATTCCATGTAAATGTTCAGTCCCTTGCCGTAGACCATACGGGCTTTCCCATGAGATTCTATATTACTTTAACATAGTTCCATGTCCTTAAGATCGGTTTGGACTGTTACCCTAAACCTAGCTAGGGTCTTCCAACATGAATTATTGTTTGTACAACTAGGACTTATGCTACCTAGGGCTGCTAGGGATTATGCTTACCTATTGCACGTTTTCGTATCTCGGTTTGGGTTCAACCACCTAGGGCCACTAGGGATTACGCTAACCGCCAACCGCGCCCTTTTTCCCACGCATTCATCGTGAATCGCTTTTCCATGACTGTATGCACATGTATCACATCGTGCCATCCGAGTCCTGTCACAGGGCAAATCAAGAAATACAGGACTCGGTCGGGAGCTTTCGATTTATCTGCCGATGCAGATGCTAAGGTCTGTTTTTCTTATACGTGGCTATGGTCCCACGAGACCACTCCCTCAACTAGTGAAAGACAAGACAGGATAAATCCTGTATGAGAACACAACACTGGCCAACCCACATCCAAGCCTTACCGCAACCATAATTAGATAGCAATTATGGTCTTTCGGGTGTTCTCTGCCTTTCCGTACGTACACGCTTGACCAAAGATGGTAGGTAGCCTGACGAAATGCTATCTAGGGTACGACCGTGTATCGTCGACTATCCCCTATCCATCCCCGTCTTTAGGTCGCTCGTATAGCAACCAAGGCATACTCTTGGTTCTTCTAACGCAGACCTTAACCTCTCATGAGCCTAGTATAATCACCTGGCAGCTCATAGAGGGATACCAAGAATACCCTCACGTTCCCCGAAGCCGCTGCTTCGTTACCCAGTTCGCTGGAGCCTTTATCCAAATCAGATACTTGCTCCTACTCGTATACTTAAACGATGACCTACCGTATTAGGTTACTCATCTATCTATGAACTGGTCTAAACTTCCTTGACTAAGAATCATTACTTAGTTATTCTTCAACTAAGGTTTACCACTTAGCATTGTTCCCGTTATCCTTGTTAACTACGGTTATCCACCTAATCCTCAGAACTAGGGTTTACATAATGGATTAAGTGTCACTTAAGTTCATGACTTAACCCGTCTACAAATCCTGTCAAAATTGGCTAAGTATCCAAGTTCAGGGCTTAACCCTACAAACCATGCTCAAGTTGGTTAAGTATATTAAGCAATTCACGACTTAACCTCGTCCAATTATCATTCTAGATTGGTTAAGTATATATTAACTTGACCCTATCAATTTACTTAGTCAAATCGGTCAAGTGTATTCAAGCGATTCGTGACTTAGCCTTATCATGTTTTCACGTTATATTGGTTAAGTATTGGTTAACTTAACCACAATAAATTAACGAGTTAGATTGGATAAGTATAGGTCACTTAACCACATCACGTTTAGATTAGTTAAGTGTTTAACTTAACCCCATTAAACTACCAAGTGGGATTAATTAAGTCTAGGCTAACTTAACCCCATCCGATTTCCATGTTTAGACTAGTTGAGTCTAATCTTAACCCCATTCGTTAACCGTATTTTTCGGTTAAGCGTCATTAAGAAAACTTACTTAACCTTACCAAGTTATCGCGTTGGATTGATTAAGTGTTGGTTAACTTAACCCCATCCACTAGTCATATAAAAATGGTTAAGTGTCATTAGGCAAATCAAGTTACTTAACCTACCCAACCTTGTCATGTTTTGTTAAGTATCATTAGCCTAATCAAATTACTTAACCCATTTGTCCATGTCATATTTGGTTAAGAGTCATTAATCAAATTAACTTAACCCTATCATGTGGCATTAATTACTTAATGCACCTTCACCTCTCACATTAGACTTTGTTGTGGTTACTAGTTAAGCCGGTCGGTTCCGGGTAGCTTTACACCACAACTTGGTCTAACCTCGGGTTCAAGCACAACATGACCAACTTCTCACATTGGGTTCTATTGTTTGCAACTACTAGTTAGGCCGGTCGGTTCCGGGTAGTTTTACGTTGCAAACTCAACCCAACCTCGAGTTGGCCACACTTATATTATCTAAGTGTCATGTCCATCATGTTTCCCAAAACATGTTACAAGTTTTCAAGCATTTGGGTAGACCTAACTTAATAGGTAAATTCCCAAAGGGTAGACCTAACTTAATAGGTAAATTCCCAAGCTTATGTTTTTATGCATACTTACATGTCAACTTCCATGTTATATTTCAAGTCATGTTTTCAAGTTGTATTTTCATGTCATTAGAAATTACCCATAACATAACCCAACGCTTTTAAACTCGCATATACGTTCGCGACAACGTAATGGATTAAAAGAAGAGACTTGGCAAAGGCATGACAAAAATGGATATTAAGCCACAAGTTAATCATGGTGGCAAATGAGGCACAAATGTGTTCATTAACTTGCATGTTACATTCTTAAGCCTCAAAACATGCATAAACCCAAACTTGGCACATAAGCGAATCATGGTGACAAAAGATATGGAATGATGACTAGTAACTCGCATATATCATCATATAACGGTTATGACTTCATATGCAAGTTGACATAAAGGTTATGAGGGTTCTCATGTTGCCTAATGCAACATTTCAACATAAAGGTTGTAGCTTTTAGCTCACAAGATCAAGATAATGACTTCATAAACTTGCATGACATGATAGCATGTATCATACTCAATGATCAAACCCAAACTTGCAACATGAACATTTAACTTCATAGTTAATATCTAAGAGTAGGGAAAGGGCTTACATTGCTATGAAGGCACAAAAGATATGACAAAGCCCTTATGCAATCAAATAGACCCAAAATGCAAGCTCTAACATAAAAACCCTTGAGCCAAAATGATCAAAACCCTTGCTTTATGATGCAAAGATAGAAACTTGACTTGAATGCAAGCTAATCACACTCATACAAGCTTGAAAACACTTGTATGCATGGAAAATCTCTCATAGAAACCATTTAGAAATTTTATGAAGAGAGTGGAGGCCATGAGAGGTAAAATTTTGCCATAGTTTAGTTGCATGAATGAATAATGAGGATTTAGGATAGGTTAGGGTCTTATTTATAGATTAGGCAAGTGTTTTAGGCCATAGGATTAAACCTAGATTCAATCCAAGCCATCAAAGCATGTCTTGGGGAAGAAGTCAAGTGTAGGAACCATCTAGGGCCTTTAGATTAAAGATGAACCATGAGAACCATCCAAATGAAAAATCTGCATTTGAGCGAATCAGCCCACGGGTTGACAGCCAAACACCCTGGATTAACCCCTAGTCGACCCAGCGGGCTCGGGTCGACCTAAAAAATCGGCCGGTTCGGTTATTCCCCTCTCCCAATTCGCTGTTTTGAACATTTTTGCATATTTATTTATTTAATTTTCAATTATATATATATATATATATCAATATATATATATTTCTCTGCGCAACCCATTTCACTTAATTAAGTATACTTTAATTTGGGAATTTTTCGTGAAACTTCGCGAGGCCATATCTTGGTCATACGGACTCCGATTTTCGAAAACTCGGACTCTATTTCGCGTATTTTTCCGAGACGAACGCAATGGCATAGCCCGTTTCACTTGATTCAGAATTTAAAATTAAATTCTGCCTTGATTCTCGTCTTTAATCATGTTATCGAAATACGGGTTGTTACATTCTCCCCACCTTTTAGGATTTCGTCCCCGAAATCTCCAAGTTAGGAAGAACATATCCTACCATCCATCATCCATCTACTCAAAACATCATCCACGAGCAACCATTGTCCTTAGATGATTTCTAATGCTGTATGAATATATGCAAGACGTGTGTGTACATGTTCCTTAGCTAATGCTAATGATCAGGCCTGAATAATCTTTCTAATGCAAAATATGTATAGTGCCATGAATCCAACATGCATGCAAATAGTCCTAGTCATACTATATGCGTGCACAATCATTCATTCATATGCAACAACCGCATGATAATACAGTCGATTTCATCCATAAACAAGTATAAATACTCGTGCATATGCAATATGAAATGTGACCGAGTCGAGCTAGTATCTAATGTGTATTCGCGCATCCACGAGCAACCACTTGCAACCACTTGCAACCATATCAATCATAACATGTTTCAAATACATGTTTACATCCATAGGGTTCTACCTAGAATTCCCTGAAACAGGGTCGGGAAGATAAACAGGACAAACTCCTTACAGAGTTTGTAACAGAGAATAGGACCGAGAGGATGTCCACAAAAGATAGCCTACAAGTAAGCTCTACAGAAAACAGGGATCAAGGATATACTCCCAAAAAGAGATATCATGCGCGTATCTAGTCTTTGACCATCAAAGTCGTATTTCCTTGAGCTTAATTCCATTGTGCCTTGACCGTCCTTTAACTTTGCGATTTCGTAGCTTCTTATTTCCTATTTCCATAACATGAGCTGAAACTCATTTTTTCGTCGCCTCTCGTTCCACTTGCACTTATCCTTTTCCTAAAATACTTGACGCAAACATGACTGCGTACTCATGATCTCATGCAAGCTTTCCAAAATTCACTAATGAATCTCGGACCTCGTACCACAAGGTATTCCACATAGAAGAACTTTCTCTTGAAAGTAAACAGATGCCAACCAGGTTATCAAGCGCACTTACTAAGGTGATTTCTGTAACCCATGCATAAGTGAAATAAACCATCTGTCTTATCGGCGAACACCACTCGATTGGGCTTCCAATTTCCCATAAAGGCATCAAGGGATTCTAAGTAACTAACCATGACCGAACCCAAAAGGTTACACGAGACTTCGAGGGTATTACCAAGGCTAGTCAAGAGTCTAACTACCCTCCTATCAAAACCGAGAGTGGCACCCCTTACTGGATAACCACTTCATCCCTAGAATCCATCCATAGCTTAAAAACATAAGCATTATTTCCAAACTCAACACTTGGCATAGACATTCCCAAATCCAAAAAAGTCATGTATAAATGGACTGATTCTCCAATAGGACTTTGAGACAAAAATGGGATTCTCTATTACGCTAGTACTTAAGGTGCAGAGACTCAACTATCGAAGCAGACTTAAATGATACGATGATCAAAACAAAGTCCTAACGGGATGATAGAGAAGAAAAGCTAAACCTTTAACAAGATCGTCACCCTCCTTCCGAGGTACCCTAGAAATGAGAGCATACTGCTGCCCTCCCGATGATCTTGTCCTTTTCCCATAATACTTAACTATCCGTCCCGTTTTACCATGCCAAAGGTACTCTCTCGTCATGGGTTTCATTGTTCATCCTTCTCTCTCGTCCTGGGCTGAGCCATACCAACAAGTTGCTCATCCTTAAGCTCGTATCCTTTATCCTCTTCCTCACTATCCTTTCTTATAACGCGGCCACTGGTCTCTCGAGAACCACCTCCATCGTAAGGAAAACACTTTCGTAGATAGAAAAGACTAGTCGCAGTTAAAACCACTGTGACTACAGATGGAGGAAAGAAAGGAAAAGAGATTCAATTAAGGAAACAAGGATAGTGCTAATGGCCTTTGGGGAATAGCCTTTTTCTTTTAAAAGAAAATTTTCTTGAAAAATGCTTCTTTATAAACGATTTTCAAATAGTTTTCAGAAGGTCTTTAAAAACTTTTGCCCAGTCTGGTAACCTTCTGCTCTGATACCACGTGTAACACCCCGCCTCCGCTAGGGTCACTCGCAAAAGGAATGCACTAGCTTTAGAGGGGCATTATTGGTAAACATGCACAGAAATATCACAAGACAGAACATATAAAATAGCGGAAGTAAAATCAAACTTTCATAACATGAATAAATAAGGTCTAAGGCCTTTTACATCAGAGTACATCAAAACCTGTCTTGCAATAGTAAAGAAGCATAAAGACATTTTCATAAATTATTCCCCAAGTAAAAGCAGTAAAGTAGCCATTAGCCAAGAAAAGTCCAAGCCATCCATGATGACCTTCAAGCAGAAGAAGTCCGAACTAAACAACAGTATTTCCTCCCTGTAACCTGAGGGGGGGGGGGGGAACGGAAGAAAAGAGGCGAAACAAAACGGGTCAGTCAAAAAGACTGAGTAAGCCCTATCTACTATTAGCATAAAAACTAGTAAAGTTAACTGACATGAGAAACTGAGATGAACATAAGCATGATAACAAGATAGATAAGCTAAATCAAAATAACAGGATGAACTACTGAACTCAGATAAACTAAGGTGTCTTGATAAATTACGATGTCAAGATAAAACAAGGTATCACATCGTCAGGTTTCTATCAAGTATAATATCCCCAAGATATCTGTCACGTATAACGCCCCGTGATATCTATCCTGTATTTTAGCTCTGCACCTACCGTACTAGTATCCCCACCGTGTCATGTGTTAACCAAGAATGACCCTCACTCAAAAGTCGTGTAATGGTCCATGTCAACCTAATATATCGCATATATAGGTTACTCAACTTGTATGTTTTATTCCATGTAAATGTTCAGTCCCTTGCCGTAGACCATACGGGCTTTCCCATGAGATTCTATATTACTTTAACATAGTTCCATGTCCTTAAGATCGGTTTGGACTGTTACCCTAAACCTAGCTAGGGTCTTCCAACATGAATTATTGTTTGTACAACTTGGACTTATGCTACCTAGGGCTGCTAGGGATTATGCTTACCTATTGCACGTTTTCGTATCTCGGTTTGGGTTCAACCACCTAGGGCCACTAGGGATTACGCTAACCGCCAACCGCGCCCTTTTTCCCACGCATTCATCGTGAATCGCTTTTCCATGACTGTATGCACATGTATCACATCGTGCCATCCGAGTCCTGTCACAGGGCAAATCAAGAAATACAGGACTCGGTCGGGAGCTTTCGATTTATCTGCCGATGCAGATGCTAAGGTCTGTTTTTCTTATACGTGGCTATGGTCCCACGAGACCACTCCCTCAACTAGTGAAAGACAAGACAGGATAAATCCTGTATGAGAACACAACACTGGCCAACCCACATCCAAGCCTTACCGCAACCATAATTAGATAGCAATTATGGTCTTTCGGGTGTTCTCTGCCTTTCCGTACGTACACGCTTGACCAAAGATGGTAGGTAGCCTGACGAAATGCTATCTAGGGTACGACCGTGTATCGTCGACTATCCCCTATCCATCCCCGTCTTTAGGTCGCTCGTATAGCAACCAAGGCATACTCTTGGTTCTTCTAACGCAGACCTTAACCTCTCATGAGCCTAGTATAATCACCTGGCAGCTCATAGAGGGATACCAAGAATACCCTCACGTTCCCCGAAGCCGCTGCTTCGTTACCCAGTTCGCTGGAGCCTTTATCCAAATCAGATACTTGCTCCTACTCGTATACTTAAACGATGACCTACCGTATTAGGTTACTCATCTATCTATGAACTGGTCTAAACTTCCTTGACTAAGAATCATTACTTAGTTATTCTTCAACTAAGGTTTACCACTTAGCATTGTTCCCGTTATCCTTGTTAACTACGGTTATCCACCTAATCCTCAGAACTAGGGTTTACATAATGGATTAAGTGTCACTTAAGTTCATGACTTAACCCGTCTACAAATCCTGTCAAAATTGGCTAAGTATCCAAGTTCAAGGCTTAACCCTACAAACCATGCTCAAGTTGGTTAAGTATATTAAGCAATTCACGACTTAACCTCGTCCAATTATCATTCTAGATTGGTTAAGTATATATTAACTTGACCCTATCAATTTACTTAGTCAAATCAGTCAAGTGTATTCAAGCGATTCGTGACTTAGCCTTATCATGTTTTCACGTTATATTGGTTAAGTATTGGTTAACTTAACCACAATAAATTAACGAGTTAGATTGGATAAGTATAGGTCACTTAACCACATCACGTTTAGATTAGTTAAGTGTCACTACAACAAAAACACCATATTACAACTTTAATTTTACAACGGTGGTAAAAGCACCGTTGTAATAAATGGGTTTTTACAACGGTGGTAAAAGCACCGTTGTAATAAATGATTTTTTACAACGGTGGTAAAAACACCGTTGTAATAAATGGTTTTTTACAACTGTCAGTTCCCTAAAGTTGTAATAAACATATTTTCAACAACTTTTTACTTTGTTAGTTGTAATAGATGCCCATTACAAACTTCATGTTTATAATATCTATATTTAATAACCAATTATATTAATATTTAATAATAACTAATAATTAATAATAAACTTAGGAATCAATAATATTTATTAATTATTAATAAATAATTACTATTTAATAACTAGTAATTTATTTTTAATAGTTAATGTATGTTAACTGCTTATTAATCAATAATTAGTAACATACATTATCAGCTTTTAATAATTATTAATCGATTATATCTAAGTTGAAATAAGTAAAAGTTAAATAATAACTATTATTAATAAGTAATATTTGATTTGGTAACTCTTTTTCTAATATAACTAATATATACTAATTAATTGCTGATAATTAATAGTTAAATTAGAAATTTGTTTATACTTATTTTTAGTAACTCTTTTTTCTATTTCTTGTATTAGAGACCTATTAAATATTAATAACAACTTCTATTTAATAATTAGTAATATTAACATTTAAGAATAATTCATGTTCAATAATAAATTTACAAATTAATACCAATTACTATTAATTACTATTCGATTAGATAAAAACCGCTTAATTGATGATTAATAAATAAATAAATCATTTGTGATATGTACGTGATGAATATGGGAAATTGTGCATGATTAAAATGGTGAATAAACACACACATTTGTTTGTATATTGTGTATGTGACATAGAAAATTTGTTTGTGTTATGATTTGGGGCTTAAGTGTTATAAGGGTTAATATTAAATCTAAGGGCAAAACGGGTATTGGCAATGGTGAAACCCTAGCCGTATGAATCAAACTAAATAAAAGAAAATAGGCCGTCGGTTTCCATTTCATTCTCTCGTTCTTAAAAAAAAAAAACTTTAGGAAAAATGGCGAAA
The DNA here is from genome assembly GCA_030737875.1 of Allium sativum. NCBI lineage: Eukaryota > Viridiplantae > Streptophyta > Magnoliopsida > Asparagales > Amaryllidaceae > Allium > Allium sativum. Next base: position 311,882,209 of record CM060922.1, on the reverse strand, counting down.
GCCCTAGAAACAAAATTGGGGAAAATCAGCAATTGTTCATCTCGCACCAAAGCGATGGTCGATACGTGAAGGAGACGGGTTCTGGTGGTGATGCAACAACGGATCTTCCTTCCACCGACCAGCAAGGCTCCGACCCCTTCACTGTAGCTCCTGGTGGCGTCACTGGTCGAAGCCAATCCTTCGCGCCTCCTTCCAGCTTGCGCGATCGAAGTCATCTCCGTCCTCCATCGCAAGCTTCTCTTTCCAATTCGAAACCTGGAACTGAAAGTAAAAAAAAATAAAAAGGGAGAAGGAGGAAGCCGTGACCCCAACCGCCCCTTAACCACCGTCCGTCGCTGTCTAGTCAAGTCACTATCTTTTGGGCTCCAACACCCAATCCGTCGCTCCTGCTTCATTTCCAGCGCTGCGTCTCTATTTAAGGTAAGCATAGCTTACGATTTAATTTATTTCAAGGATCCACTTCACACTTTCATGATTTAGAATTGTTTAGGTTGTGGTTGTTATCATTTGGTTGATTGCTATATATGTGTAATTTCAGTCATTAATCATTGAGTTTTGGCCTTGTCAATATGTTGTTTACATACGTATATCCTACTGTGTATAATAAGTTGAACTTTGACATTTAACATTGGTGGGTATAGTTGATTTTGCATTCACTTGTCCACTGTTTGCCCATTTGCTGTTGCATAACCCGGACGGTGTATCGGTACCCACTTTGAGTTGCAAATGATCTCATCGAATTTGTTGTTAACGCCATATAGTGTTGTATGGTTCTCCTTGTTGTCCATTTGGGTCATATTTGCTTTGTTCTCTTAGTTACAGGACAGCAAACCCGGTAAATAAGAGGCTTGTGAATATTATTTGCTTATTCGATATGTAATGTTTGCATGCATTTAACCTTTGGGTCACCTTATATATATGTATGCTTTCACCTTTTACCACCATATTGAATGCATAACTTCTACATTTGTATGCTAAGTGCTTGGTAACATAGAGTTGAAACTATGTTAAAATGGGAAGTGCTTTAATAAATCAGTAGAGTAATGCTTGAAAACTGTCTAAGTAATGGAAAGGAACATTTTTGTTGTACTGTAGGATAGTATTGCAATTTGCGGGGACACAGTTCGCACAGATATTATTCAATGCAAGTGTTTATTTGTATTATTAGGATATTTTGACTTAGTAATAGTGAACATATATTCCACTGTAAATTGGCATGCAATGGTTGTGGAATTTAGAGATCATTTTTGTTGTTGCAAAGTATAGGATTGACAGTCAGTATTCATTCTCATAAATCATCTATGTTAGTTAAGAATAACAGTCATATAATTTATGTTGAGTCAAAAACATGTTGTCTGACATACATTTTGTATAATGAGTTGAGTAGTTTACTTATGCTTGTCTTATTCCTCTGGAAACTTAAGTTTATGCACATTTATGGTATGTGTATACATTGGCAATTGTACATTTTATACCTAGTACTGTTTTGCTTGATCATCTTGCTTATAGTCCTTATTAGCTTCTCATGCTTATGTAGAATTGCTTCTGGCCTGCATGCTTGACATGTAGCATACTGAAATTACACTAGTCAAGTATGGTTTTTACATATGTATTATACTTGACCTTGTTATGTTCATGACAGTTTAGCCGTGCATGATGGTATAATAATGCATGATTGTTTATAATGTATAACTGAACGTGATTTTTGCTCATGTGAGTATGGTGTTTTGTTAGCTTGCCGCGGCAAAGCTTTGCACTGCTATTTACAGTGCAAAGCTTTGCTGCGGCAAAGCTTTGCACACTGTGCAAAGCTTTGCCAAAGCTTTGCTGTGCAAAGCTTTGCTGTAGCAAATCTTTGCACTGCAAGTAGCAGTGCAAAGCTTTGCACTGCAAAGCTTTGCCGCGGCAAAGTGATTGCACTGCATAGCTTTGCCACGGCAAAGCTTTTCAGTGCATTGTATATAACAAAATGAATCATCCAACGTTACATGCATTGTATATAATGGTCAGGTTATTTACGTATATAATGGTTTGAATGCATTGTATTAGCTGTTTATTTTGTGCACTCACATTTTTCCAATTTTTGTTACATGCATAAATCTATACTGCAGCACTAACAGTTTGATAATTTCTTTCTTAGGAATGGATATTAAGGAGAAAAAGGAGCACAAGGAGATTAACAGGAGCAGAAGAAAGTTAAAACTGTTATAAAGTCTTTGTATCTTCAGTTTTGTCAATGTATTATGTAAAAAAAATGATGAGTTTGAAATTAATAATATATTGTTTTGGTTCATGGTTTAAGTTTGTTTGATATTTTCATTTTTGTAGATAATATGTTCTGCAATGAATTCTTTTATTAGTAATATGTATATAATTTGTGGATATATTACAATTGTAAAATATAAAAATTGTAATAAAATGTAAAAATTAAAACAACAACGGTGCATAACTGTTGTAATAAACTTATTACAACGGTGGAAAAAAGTTGTAAAATATACATATTACAACGGTCTTGCAACAGTGCAGAAAAGTTGTAAAAGATATTAGGCTATTACAACTTCTTAAGACACGACGGTTTGCCCACCGTTGTAAAAACCCTATTACAACGGTGTTCCACCGTTGTAATAGGGTCATTTTGTTGTAGTGTGTTTGACTTAACCCCATTAAACTACCAAGTGGGATTAATTAAGTCTAGGCTAACTTAACCCCATCCGATTTCCATGTTTAGACTAGTTGAGTCTAATCTTAACCCCATTCGTTAACCGTATTTTTCGGTTAAGCGTCATTAAGAAAACTTACTTAACCTTACCAAGTTATCGCGTTGGATTGATTAAGTGTTGGTTAACTTAACCCCATCCACTAGTCATATAAAAATGGTTAAGTGTCATTAGGCAAATCAAGTTACTTAACCTACCCAACCTTGTCACGTTTTGTTAAGTATCATTAGCCTAATCAAATTACTTAACCCATTTGTCCATGTCATATTTGGTTAAGAGTCATTAATCAAATTAACTTAACCCTATCATGTGGCATTAATTACTTAATGCACCTTCACCTCTCACATTAGACTTTGTTGTGGTTACTAGTTAAGCCGGTCGGTTCCGGGTAGCTTTACACCACAACTTGGTCTAACCTCGGGTTCAAGCACAACATGACCAACTTCTCACATTGGGTCCTATTGTTTGCAACTACTAGTTAGGCCGGTCGGTTCCGGGTAGTTTTACGTTGCAAACTCAACCCAACCTCGAGTTGGTCACACTTATATTATCTAAGTGTCATGTCCATCATGTTTCCCAAAACATGTTACAAGTTTTCAAGCATTTGGGTAGACCTAACTTAATAGGTAAATTCCCAAATGGTAGACCTAACTTAATAGGTAAATTCCCAAGCTTATGTTTTTATGCATACTTACATGTCAACTTCCATGTTATATTTCAAGTCATGTTTTCAAGTTGTATTTTCATGTCATTAGAAATTACCCATAACATAACCCAACGCTTTTAAACTCGCATATACGTTCGCGACAACGTAATGGATTAAAAGAAGAGACTTGGCAAAGGCATGACAAAAATGGATATTAAGCCACAAGTTAATCATGGTGGCAAATGAGGCACAAATGTGTTCATTAACTTGCATGTTACATTCTTAAGCCTCAAAACATGCATAAACCCAAACTTGGCACATAAGCGAATCATGGTGACAAAAGATATGGAATGATGACTAGTAACTCGCATATATCATCATATAAGGGTTATGACTTCATATGCAAGTTGACATAAATGTTATGAGGGTTCTCATGTTGCCTAATGCAACATTTCAACATAAAGGTTGTAGCTTTTAGCTCACAAGATCAAGATAATGACTTCATAAACTTGCATGACATGATAGCATGTATCATACTCAATGATCAAACCCAAACTTGCAACATGAACATTTAACTTCATAGTTAATATCTAAGAGTAGGGAAAGGGCTTACATTGCTATGAAGGCACAAAAGATATGACAAAGCCCTTATGCAATCAAATAGACCCAAAATGCAAGCTCTAACATAAAAACCCTTGAGCCAAAATGATCAAAACCCTTGCTTTATGATGCAAAGATAGAAACTTGACTTGAATGCAAGCTAATCACACTCATACAAGCTTGAAAACACTTGTATGCATGGAAAATCTCTCATAGAAACCATTTAGAAATTTTATGAAGAGAGTGGAGGCCATGAGAGGTAAAATTTTGCCATAGTTTAGTTGCATGAATGAATAATGAGGATTTAGGATAGGTTAGGGTCTTATTTATAGATTAGGCAAGTGTTTTAGGCCATAGGATTAAACCTAGATTCAATCCAAGCCATCAAAGCATGTCTTGGGGAAGAAGTCAAGTGTAGGAACCATCTAGGGCCTTTAGATTAAAGATGAACCATGAGAACCATCCAAATGCAAAATCTGCATTTGAGCGAATCAGCCCACGGGTTGACAGCCAAACACCCTGGATTAACCCCTAGTCGACCCAGCGGGCTCGGGTCGACCTCAAAAATCGGCCGGTTCGGTTATTCCCCTCTCCCAATTCGCTGTTTTGAACATTTTTGCATATTTATTTATTTAATTTTCAATTATATATATATATATATCAATATATATATATATTTCTCTGCGCAACCCATTTCACTTAATTAAGTATACTTTAATTTGGGAATTTTTCGTGAAACTTCGCGAGGCCATATCTTGGTCATACGGACTCCGATTTTCGAAAACTCGGACTCTATTTCGTGTATTTTTCCGAGACGAACGCAATGGCATAGCCCGTTTCACTTGATTCAGAATTTAAAATTAAATTCTGCCTTGATTCTCGTCTTTAATCATGTTATCGAAATACGGGTTGTTACACCAAGTAAATCTGGAAGTCTGTCTCATGCTTTAGAGGTAGTCCCTTAACCTCCTCAAACACATCCGGATAGCCTCTAACTATGGGCACAGATCGCAAGTTGGCAATAGAAGTCTCAAGTGATTCTAGAAAACCGAGCATCACCAACCCCTATGGATCGCAGGAAATCTCGAGAGTCCTACGATTACAAGAAAGAAATATAACCACTCACTTTTCACAATCGAGGATGGCACCATACATGGCTAGCCAATCCATGATTAGAATCAAACTGTAGCCCATAAAGCCAAGCACATATGCGTCACATTCAAATTCGATGCCCAAGATAAAAATTCTTAAACCCCTACACATCATGGATAAGCGAGCCGAACCTCCTATGGGGGTTTGAGACCACTACAAGTTCAGAGACTATAATAGTATTTAGGTGCAGACTATCTACTAGGGTATTTGTAACACCCCACGTCCATTAATGTCACTCACAAAGGGAATGCATTAACTTCCATGGAGGTCATAAGTGAATATAGAACAGAGAAATTACAACAAGACAGATAATAAATAGCACTTGGAAATCTAAAACTTCATTTTATTGCAGCGGAAATTAAATATGTCTGTTACATCATAAAACCATAGATCATAACCAAGTACAACATCCGTCTCCTCAAAAACAAAATACATAATCCCATTACAATAAATAGCCATTAAAAAGAAAGATAACAAGCTGGACTTTACTTCTGCAGTCCAAGCTTTCCAAGAGATAAGCGATCCAATTAGACTCCACTAGAACTTGGCCCAACCCGAGGACCTGAAGGGAGAAAAAGATGGAAAAGAAGGGGTCAGACATAAAGTCTGGCGAGTATGATAATTCTACAATACTATTATCAAAATAACTGGACTAAGGCATAAGCTGGAAGACAAGGAAATGTCTATGAATGAGCAGATTAAGGACATAGACAATCGCTAAAGGCAACGTTATAGGCGCTCCTAAATACTAAAGGATAAACACTATACTGCACCACACCAGTCACCCTAAAGATTGATCCCACTTAGCTTCACTTAGAAACTTTCTTAATGGCTTTACGTACTCCTAGCTGACTACATAGGTGCCGCCTGCCCCTATCTCTACTAGGTGTACCCCACTTTCCATTTTTCGATCGGCTCCCTACTCGTAGATACTCGTGCTGGCCCCACAGTGGGGTGTATCATTCCCCTAAAGCGGCAACCCGATATAACGGAGATGCACGGCTTATACCTACACAATGCAACAACGTCATACCTACCAGCCCGGGTCCACACACGCATATGAAACCCGTTGGACTTGCGTTGCCACCGCTCCCTGTTTTGGCCTCTTATAGTCAGACCCAGTATGCGTGTCCCGTCCTCGACTTGGGTTGAGCCCACAAAGATACGTTTTGGGATACTGGTTGAAATGGGCCCCCATTATTTCCCACAAGCATTCCACCTAAGCTTGTCCCATTAGTCCATCCACTTAACCCACTTAGTCATGTTCATTTAAATGTGTATTTGGTTAAGTCTAATCGTATTTCAAATGCCTCTAAAGGCAACCACTAGATTCCTCATGCCACCCAAGGCACCTACTTAACCCCCATGTCCCACCTTACATGATTATCTGGCTAAGTATTTCTTAATTCATTAAGGCCATAACCTCATAAAGACCTCTCACATTAGACTGGCATTTATGGCAGCTGGATTTGCTGGGCGGGTCCGGGCAGTCTTACACCATAAAAGATTCTAACCTCGTGTCTTTACAACTGTTATGCTTTAGTTTGGGCCTAGGACCTCTCACATTGGGCCGACATTTGTGACTACTGGATTTGTCGGGCGGGTCCGGGCAGGTTTACGTCACAAACGGGTCCAACCTCGTGTCCTAAGCATTGATTATTATTAATAATCCACTTTCCCCAATTTTAATAATTCCCTACCTGAATTATTAATTAATTCCAAATTCAACAATGTCCATAATTGACTCAATTATGGACATCCATTCAAGGCATGCAAAATCATACAAAATTGCACCCAATTTATTAATTCCTAATATCACCCCTACCCCACGTTTGAACGTTTATTCGCAAAATATATATATTAGACTCGAATAGTCTAACTCATAGCATAAAAGAGATTATCACAATAACAACATGTATATATGACTAAATGAATCATAATAAGGGGTGAAACTTGCATATGTACAACTTGCATAGGATTATACATGTCATGGATCTAAAGATGTCAACTTGTTCATAATTCACATAATATGATCTCAATCAAATTTCATAAACTTGCATAGAAACATGTGTGAATCAACATCATCTAATCTAACAATATGGGTTTTTATGGGTACACCTAACTCAATCGGCAAATTCCCATAATAAAAGTTCATTTAGTCATAGATTCATGCATATGGGTACACCTAACTTAATAGGCAAATTCCCATATTCAAGATCCAATTTAAATTGTGGATTCATGTATATGGGTACACCTAACCTAATAGGCAAATTCCCATAATCATGATCCATTTAATTTTAAAAAAACATAAACTTTAAACATGATCCAATTCACATAAATAACAACATCATGATTTTACAACTTGTACGATTCAACACAACTTAACATGATATCATTATCATATAACATATGGATTTCAACATATGTGTTAACATGAGATCTACAACATATATAAGATTTATGACATAACATAGCATGATTTACACATAGCATAGCATGATAGCATAACATAGCATAGCATGATTTTCATCATAGCATAGCATAGCATAGCATAGGAGAATTTACAACATATGACAACATAATAACATAACAAGAGATCCACAATATAGAATTTACAATTACAATTCACATCACTTTCTTGTGATCCATTCATAACTTAATCGAATTATTTTATAATAACATTGTGAGAATCATCATACTCACTATTTAAAGAAGAGAAATAGAAAGAGTCTTTGATCTAATTTGTTTGTTGAGTAGATTTAGTTGTAGGCTAGGCTTTCTCCTCCTTCTTTAATTTGTGACGGCTACGCTGAACTCCATGGCAACGGCATGTCGGTAGCTCTCCAATTTTTCAAGTGATTTAGGGTTAGAGTCTACCCACTTATTTATAGATGTTAGGATGCATTTAGGCCATTAGATTTACCCTAGAATAGATTAGAGCCATTAGATTTCGTCCAGCCTTCAAAACACAGCCTGAAAACCCAACCGGATGCACCCAGGTCACCTGGGCTCGACCAGGGAGGTCGACACCCAGGTCGACTCTAGTGTCGACCTGGCCCCCCCAGGTCGACTCCCAAGTCGACCCCCAGGTCGACCTGGTCTGGGCGGGAGTTTTCTCGCCTGCCTCCATTTCTATGTTTTTGAAATCTGTTTTAAAATTTGATTTTTTCGTGAAACTTCTCGAGGCCATATCTCGGTCATACGAACTCCGATTTACAAAATTTCGGACTCTATTTCGCGTATTTTTCCGAGACGAACACAATGGCGCAGCCCGTTTCCTAATATTCTTATATTTGAAATTAATTATTCTTTCATTTGTGAATATTAGTATTAACTGGTTTACGGGGTGTTACATTCTCCCCTCCTTAAAGGATTTCGACCCCGAAATCTTCAAGTCAAGAAGAATGTTTAACCTAACATCCAATCAACCATCTACTCAATCATCAAACACTGGCATCCACTGTCCTTATAGACTTCTAATGCTTTTATGTTTAAATGTATAGTGTGTGTATATGTCTGTATCTAATGCAAAATCAGGCGGTCCACTGATTCAGTTGACCTCCTTGATGCAATTCATGATAGTGCCATGCATCCATTATGTATGCAAAAGATCCTAATTGCTTACATACTACTTCTATATGCGTGCACATCCATTCAACCGAATGCAGCATCTATATGATGGTACAACCATTATACATCCATTATACTAGATACATTCATTTATGCAATATGCAATATGTAGTGACTGAGCCGATCTAGTGCCTAAAGTGTGTGTATATATGCATCCACGAGCAACCACTAGCAAACACTTGCATCCATTTTGCATCCATCATACATAACATGTCTCAAACACATGTTTCAACCATAGGATTATCCTAACTAAAGGTCAAAGATACTAATGAGAGGACATACTAAAGATAAGATAAGCTAAGCGATAAAGGAGAAATTAAAAGACATACCCTCAAAAAGAAAAGGGTACAACGAACGCATCTTCTCTTCTGTCTCCCAAGTAGCGTTGCTCTCATCATCTCCCCATTGCACTTTAACTAGTCTGACCTCTCGGTTCCTCAACTTTTTGATCTCCGACCCAAGAATGCATGTAGGAGCTCGTCTAATTGTTGCATCACGCTCTATTTCCACCTCTTTAAGCAAGCTCGGCTCTACCACCTCCGCGGTCTTGTGCAAACACTTTCTCAAATGTGATACATGGAATACGTCGTGTACTCCACTAAGTTTCTCAGGCAACTCCACCCTATACGCCATCTTCCCAATCCTGTCTTTTATAGGAAACGGCCCTACAAACCTTGGCGCTAATTTCCCAATGGACCCAAAGCGAACAACATTCCGTAACGGAGATACTTTGATAAAAACCATGTCCCCAATGTCAAACTCAAGATCTGTCCTCCTCTTATCAGCATACGATTTCTGCCTATCTTGTGCTGCTTTCATCCTCCTTCGAATCAAATTGATCTTCTCCGAGGTTTCCCTAACCATATCGGGCCCAAGTAGGATTTTATCGGTAGATTCCCACCAACATGTAGGCGAACGGCAAGGCCTTCCATAAAGAGCTTCGAAAGGTGCCATGCCAATACTAGACTGAAAGCTATTATTATATGCGAATTCTACCAACGGAAGGTGCTCTTCCCATGTACCCCCAAAGTCTAGGATACAAAGCCTTAAAAGATCCTCTAGAATACGATTCACCCTCTCGGTCTGGCCGTCCGTCTGAGGATGATATGCGGTGCTCAAACATAGCTGAGTCCCTACCGCCTCTTGTAAACTCTTCCAAAATTCGCTAGTGAAGATGAGATCACGGTCGCTTACTATACTAGAAGGAATACCGTGCAAATGAACTATCTCTTTAATGTATACAGAAGCCAACCACGGAGCAGTCCTCCTACTTTTCACGGGAATAAAATGGGCGCTCTTAGTAAGTCTATCTACTATAACCCAAATCCCCGTATTACCCTTCCTTGATCTTGGTAATCCATCCACAAAATCCATTGAGACGCTTTCCCATTTCCATAGTGGAACTTCCAATGGGTGAAGCAACCCACCGGGTTTCTTTTGTTTCGCTTTTACTCGTTGGCACACCAAGCATCTAGCGACGTACTCGGCCACATCCTTTTTCATACCGGCCCAAAAGAAAACCCGCTTCATAACTTTGTACATCTTGTCTCCGCCGGGATGAATGGTCATCTTTGAGCGATGAGCATCATCAAGAATGGCCTTCCTTAAGTCTTCGTCTTGTGGTACACAAAGTCTATTATCCCTTCGTAACCAACCCTTATCGTCTAGGGTATACCTACGAAGATGGCTAGACGACTCCCCTCCTTTGAGCTTTTCTACTATCTCAACCAACTGTGGGTCGTCTTGCTGTGCCTCACCAACTCGTCCTAGAAGTGTAGGTCTAACCTCCAAGGATGCTAACAAACCAGGTACTAGGTCAACGGAGGGTCTAAAGTCAAACATGGAGATGAATTCTAAGCTTCGTCGTTCAACAAACAACGGACTCAATGACAACCTTTTCCTACTTAAGGCGTCTGCTACCACGTTACCCTTGCCCGGGGTATATGCTATTTCAAAATCGTAAGAGGCTAAGAATTCCATCCACCGTTGCTGCCTTAAATTCAAATCATTCTGAGAGAATAAGTATTTTAATGATTTGTGGTCAGTGAACAGTTCGAATTTCTCACCAAGAAGATAGTGACGCCAAGACTTAAGCGTGAAAACAATTGCGGCTAACTCAAGGTCATGCGTAGGGTAATTCTTTTCATGAACCCTCAACTGCCTTCCACCATAGGCTATTACTCTTCCCTCTTGCATGAGGACCGCGCCAAGTCCCGTCCCACAAGCATCAGTATAGACGGTAAACGACTTATTCCCGTCTGGCAGCACTAAGACTGGGGCTGAAGTTAAGGCTCTCTTTAAACGTTGGAACGCATCATCGCAATCTTCGTCCCACGTAAAAACCAGGTTCTTCTTCGTTAACCGTGTTAATGGAGCTGATATTTTTGCGAAGTCTTTGATAAACTTCCTATAATAGCCAGCCAACCCCAAGAAACTTCTTACTTCGGTTACATTTTTAGGGACCTTCCAATCTTGGATGGCCACCACCTTTGCGGGATCCACTGCTATCCCTTCCTTGGAAACCACGTGCCCTAAGAACCGTACTTCTTTCCTCCAGAAGTGACACTTAGAAAATTTTGCCTTAAGGTTATGCGCTCGAAGGGTTTCCAATACTTCCCTAAGATGTAGGGCATGCTCTTATTTGTTCTTAGAAAAGACTAAGATGTCATCCACAAAGACTACCACGAATTTGTTAAGGTACTCCCTAAACACCCTACTCATCAAATCAACAAAATATGCGGGGGCGTTTGTCAAACCAAAGGGCATCACTAGCCATTCATAAAATCCGTTAGGAGTCCTAAAAGCAGTCTTATCTATACTATCCTCAGCCACTCTCAGTTGATGAAAGCCAGTGGCTAAGTCCAACTGCGAAAACACTGAGGCGCCAACTAACTGATCAAAGAGATCGTCAATCCTCGGCAGTGGGTGTCGGTTCTTTTTAGTAAGCTTGTTTAGTTCTCTATAGTCCACACAAAGTCTAAGGGACCCATCCGCCTTTGTAGCAAATACTACTGGAGCACCCCACTCCGATATACTACGTCTTATGAACCCCTTCTCAAGCAACTCCTTCACTTGCTTATTGAGTTCCCTCCTTTCACGAGGAGCCATGTGGCGCACTGGCAAAGATACGGGTTTAGCATTATCCACAAGATAAATTCGAAAGTCTATCTCCCGCTTTGGAGGTAAGCCCTTCACCTCTTCAAACACATCCGGATATTCCCGGACCACCTCTACCGATCGCAGATTCTCTACAGACGCGTCAAGCGATTCAAGATAACTTAGCATAACGGAATTTATGGGATTACAAAAGATGTCGAGAGCATTACCAAGGCGAGTCACAAGCCTAACTACTCTCCTTTCACAATCAAGAATGGCCCCATTTCTAGATAACCAATCCATTCCTAAAATTAGCCCATAGCCCGTGAAGCCCAATACATAAGCATCACATCTAAATTCAACGCTAAGTATAGAGATTTTCAAATCCAAACATATCATGGTCAAATGAGCCGAACCCCCAATTGGATTTGAAACAACCAAGGGATCCTCTACTAAACTGGTGTTCAAGTGCAGTAATTCAACTAATGATGCAGAGATAAACGAATGAGATGCGCCAGAATCGAATAAGGTACGGACAGGATGATCAAACAGAAAAACTAAGCTTTCAACAGAAATTGTTCTACCTCTTTCTTGCAGCGGTGGGGCCACAATAGCCTGAACTTGCCCCCTTGCCTGCCCTGGTGCCATAAGAGCCTGCACATGTCCTCCCGAGGTAGACCCTGCCCTCTGCCCCTTCTTTGGGTAGTCCTTCACCAAATGTCCCGCATCTCCACAATGAAAACAACCAGTCTTCTTTTTCTTTTCACAATCTTTGCTGAGATGGCTAGGCGTCCCACAATTGAAGCATCTCTTCTTCCCTTTGCCATTATTGTTTTTACCACCCTTCTTATTTTGCTGTTGGGGTTTCTTCTGATCCCCTTTCTTTTCAACTGCCTTATCCTCATGCATAAGTGCCATTTCTACTAGCCTTTCAAAGATGGCTCCCATAGGGATGTGGGTCATAGCCAACCCTTGCAACGGTTCATTCAAGCCTCTAACGAACCTCAAAGCTTTCTTCTCTGGCGTGTTCACCAACTCCAAGCCAAACCTTGCCAACTGATTAAATTTATTGACATATTCCTTCACTGATAAGCTCCCTTGCTTTAATGTCAGGAATTTTTCCATATTTAAATTCTCCTCTGCCCTTGAAAGAAACTTTGCCTCAAACCTTCGTCTGAAATCCGCCCATGAATCAACTGGACGTTCCCCGTTAGTGACCTCCCACCAAAACGAGGCCTCTCCCTTCATTAACCAAGCAGCTAAACGGACTTTCCTCCCATCTTCCACTTCAAAGATATCCAACAATTCCTCAGTCTCCTTAAGCCAATCTCTGGCCTCCACAAATGTCTCAGTCTCTTGAAAAGTTTTTCCTCCCATAACCTTAAATTCCTTGCACGTCTTTGCAAAAGTGTCAACACGAGGAGGAGGAGGAGGAGGAATGGGTGCAACTGGGGGTGGAGGAGCATCTGCTGGGCCTGCAGTGGTGGCCCTAGCCTCCAAATATCTCCTAAACCACCCTGGAACCGTCACACCTTCTGGGAGATTAAGATCTTCAGCCATGCTGAAACGAAAAAGGAAAGATTCAAAATGGAGAATTCGAAAGATAAAGATAAGGATATGGCTATTTGGGACTATGTTTTTCATAAAAAACTTTCTTTAAATAACATGTTTTTGAAAGCACTTCTTCCAAAAGTACTTTAGAAAAATATTTTTCTAAAAATTTTATCTGTTCTGGTAACCTTATGCTCTGATACCACGTGTAACACCCCACGTCCATTAATGTCACTCACAAAGGGAATGCATTAACTTCCATGGAGGTCATAAGTGAATATAGAACAGAGAAATTACAACAAGACAGATAATAAATAGCACTTGGAAATCTAAAACTTCATTTTATTGCAGCGGAAATTAAATATGTCTGTTACATCATAAAACCATAGATCATAACCAAGTACAACATCCGTCTCCTCAAAAACAAAATACATAATCCCATTACAATAAATAGCCATTAAAAAGAAAGATAACAAGCTGGACTTTACTTCTACAGTCCAAGCTTTCCAAGAGATAAGCGATCCAATTAGACTCCACTAGAACTTGGCCCAACCTGAGGACCTGAAGGGAGAAAAAGATGGAAAAGAGGGGGTCAGACATAAAGTCTGGCGAGTATGATAATTCTACAATACTATTATCAAATAACTGGACTAAGGCATAAGCTGGAAGACAAGGAAATGTCTATGAATGAGCAGATTAAGGAAATAGACAATCGCTAAAGATAACGTTATAGGCGCTCCTAAATACTAAAGGATAAACACTATACTGCACCACACCAGTCACCCTAAAGATTGATCCCACTTAGCTTCACTTAGAAACTTTCTTAATGGCTTTACGTACTCCTAGCTGACTACATAGGTGCCGCCTGCCCCTATCTCCACTAGGTGTACCCCACTTTCCATTTTTCGATCGGCTCCCTACTCGTAGATACCCGTGCTGGCCCCACAGTGGGGTGTATCATTCCCCTAAAGTGGCAACCCGATATAACGGAGATGCATGGCTTATACCTACACGATGCAACAACGTCGTACCTACCAGCCCGGGTCCACACACGCATATGAAACCCGTTGAACTTGCGTTGCCACCGCTCCATGTTTTGGCCTCTTATAGTCAGACCCAGTATGCGTGTCCCGTCCTCGACTTAGGTCGAGCCCACAAAGATACGTTTTGGGATACTGGTTGAAATGGGCCCCCATTATTTCCCACAAGCATTCCACCTAAGCTTGTCCCATTAGTCCATCCACTTAACCCACTTAGTCATGTTCATTTACATGTGTATTTGGTTAAGTCTAATCGTATTTCAAATGCCTCTAAAGGCAACCACTAGATTCCTCATGCCACCCAAGGCACCTACTTAACCCCCATGTCCCACCTTACATGATTATCTGGCTAAGTATTTCTTAATTCATTAAGGCCATAACCTCATAAAGACCTCTCACATTAGACTGGCATTTATGGCAGCTGGATTTGCCGGGCAGGCCCGGGCAGTCTTACACCATAAAAGAGTCTAACCTCGTGTCTTTACAACTGTTATGCTTTAGTTTGGGCCTAGGACCTCTCACATTGGGCCGACATTTGTGACTACTGGATTTGCCGGGCGGGTCCGGGCAGGTTTACGTCACAAAGGGGTCCAACCTCGTGTCCTAAGCATTGATTATTATTAATAATCCACTTTCCCCAATTTTAATAATTCCCTACCAGAATTATTAATTAATTCCAAATTCAACAATGTCTATAATTGACTCAATTATGGACATCCATTCAAGGCATGCAAAATCATACAAAATTGCACCCAATTTATCAATTCCTAATATCACCCCTACCCCACGTTTGAACGTTTATTCGCAAAATATATATATTAGACTCGAATAGTCTAACTCATAGCATAAAAGAGATTATCACAATAACAACATGTATATATGACTAAATGAATCATAATAAGGGGTGAAACTTGCATATGTACAACTTGCATAGGATTATACATGTCATGGATCTAAAGATGTCAACTTGTTCATAATTCACATAATATGATCTCAATCAAATTTCATAAACTTGCATAGAAACATGTGTGAATCAACATCATCTAATCTAACAATATGGGTTTTTATGGGTATACCTAACTCAATAGGCAAATTCCCATAATAAAAGTTCATTTAGTCATAGATTCATGCATATGGGTACACCTAACTTAATAGGCAAATTCCCATATTCAAGATCCAATTTAAATTGTGGATTCATGTATATGGGTACACCTAACCTAATAGGCAAATTCCCATAATCATGATCCATTTAATTTTAAAAAAACATAAACTTTAAACATGATCCAATTCACATAAATAACAACATCATGATTTTACAACTTGTACGATTCAACACAACTTAACATGATATCATTATCATATAACATATGGATTTCAACATATGTGTTAACATGAGATCTACAACATATATAAGATTTATGACATAACATAGCATGATTTGCACATAGCATAGCATGATAGCATAGCATGATTTTCATCATAGCATAGCATAGCATAGGAGAATTTACAACATATAATTTACAACATATGACAACATAATAACATAACAAGAGATCCACAATATAGAATTTACAATTCACATCACTTTCTTGTGATCCATTCATAACTTAATCGAATTATTTGATAATGACATTGTGAGAATCATCATACTCACTATTTAAAGAAGAGAAATAGAAAGAGTCTTTGATCTAATTTGTTTGTTGAGTAGATTTAGTTGTAGGCTAGGCTTTCTCCTTCTTCTTTAATTTGTGACGGCTACGCTGAACTCCATGGCAACGGCATGTCGGTAGCTCTCCAATTTTTCAAGTGATTTAGGGTTAGAGTCTACCCACTTATTTATAGATGTTAGGATGCATTTAGGCCATTAGATTTACCCTAGAATAGATTAGAGCCATTAGATTTCGCCCAGCCTTCAAAACACAGCCCGGAAACCCAACCAGATGCACCCAGGTCACCTGGGCTCGACCAGGGAGGTCGACACCCAGGTCAACTCTAGTGTCGACCTGCCCCCCCCCAGGTCGACTCCCAAGTAGGCCCCCAGGTCGACCTGGTCTGGGCGGGAGTTTTCCCGCCTGCCTCCATTTCTGTGTTTTTGAAATCTGTTTTAAAATTTGAATTTTTCGTGAAACTTCTCGAGGCCATATCTCGGTCATACGAACTCCGATTTACAAAATTTCGGACTCTATTTCGCGTATTTTTCCAAGATGAACACAATGGCGCAGCCCGTTTCCCAATATTCTTTTATTTGAAATTAATTATTCTTTCATTTGTGAATATTAGTATTAACTGATTTACGGGGTGTTACAGTATTAGATATGAATGAGTGTGAAGCGCTAAAATCAAACAAGGTTCGAATGGGATAATCAAAAAGGGAAATCAAACCTTAGACCATGATCTTCCTACCTCGATCATCTCCACTTGCTTCCAAAGCATGCACCTGTCCCAAAGTTCCTGCCCCTTGTCCTTGCTTGTTATGGCATTTCTTTGAAAAATGTCCTATATGTCCACAATGAAAGCAAGCTTCCTTGGTCTTTCTATAGTCTTTTATGAAATGACCCATAGCACCGCATCCATGACACTTTACATCCTTTTTAATTCGGGCCTTGTCAGGCTTTCCACCTTTCTTTTGTTGCTTTCCTTTCTTGGGCCACCATTTTTGCTTTTCGCCCTTCGCTTCAGTCTCCTCAATCATATTTCCTTTCTTTTCCTCCTTGCCATCTTCATGCATGAGCGCCATATCAACTAGCATTTCAAAAATTTCCCTTATTGGAATGTGAGACAAAGCAAGTCCTTGGAGAGGTTGGTTCAATCCTCTTGTAAATCTAAGCGCCTTCTTGTGGGGCGTATTCACCAATTCTAGTCCAAACCTTGCTAGTTGATAAAACTTATTCACATATTCTTTAACCGTCATGTCTCTTTACTTTAAAGCCAAAAACCTTTCCATTTGCAGTCCCACCTCTACCTGGGATAAGAATTTCATCTCGACCCTTTGCCTGAAGTCATCCGAAGTCACCACCTGTTGCCCAGCTTGCATTACTTCACACCAATAGGAAGCCTCATCTTTAAGTTGCCATATAGCCAGTTGTATCTTCCTTCGGTCGTCAACCTCGAAAAGTCCAAACAAGTTTTCTGTCTCTCGTAACCAATTCCGGGCTTCATCAAAGCTTTTAGTTGCCAAAGAATGGCTTTCCTCCCATAGCGCATATGTTGACGGGGAAAATTGTCCGCACGCCAACACCCAATGGTGTATGTGGTATGAACAACGCAAACATCCAAATAAGCGGTAAATAATGTAAATGCGAGGAGACACAGCTTTTATAGTGCTTTGGCACTAACGCCTACATCCACTTTTTAATTATCATTCATCATATGATATCCGATTACAATGTTGTATAAGTCTAGGCGATACTCGAGTACAAGCTATTATAATAGAGCAACAATGTTCTTCTTCTTCCTCCTTTAGATGAGTTGACTTAGTCAACTATGTCCTAGTTTATCCTTAATGTCCAAGAAGTCCAAAAGAGCCCAAATGTAGCATAATTATCCTTGTAAATGTCTAAACATTAATGGAAAACGTTTATGCCACATTTGAGTTATCCTTGCCATCTCCAATGGACAAGATGAAGAATGTAATAACCCGGAAATCTGAGCCAATTTAAATTTTTTATTTTGGCAATTTTAGCGTATTTTGATTATTTAAAATGAATTATTATAAATAATAATGACAATAAATTTATTTTGAATTGAATTAGAAAGTATATATATTTATATAGATCGTCGTTTGAATATAAATATTTATTTATAATTATAAAAGGAATCGAAAATGGCGCGGTAGTTCGATAATTCAATTTCAAATTTCAATTGAATGTACAGGATTCAAAGTAAACCGGATTTTGGCGAAACCAAAAATATTAGAATCTAATTGAGAATATCTTTCCAAAGAATCCGAAAAATCAAAATTTCACAGCGGGAATCAAAAGATATGCCAGTTGAAAATTCAGAATAGTCACTATGGAATTCTGGCCCTAAAAAATTGGAAATTTTGCAAACGTCCTCGGTCTCCGACGAACCACTTTTTTGGATCCGTGATGTCAAATTATTGCTAGGTTTCAAAATTCATAATTTTCCGAATCAATATGTGAGCGTGGCGAAGTTAAACGTGTTTTGACAGTTTCAGTCAATTTCGATCGACCAGAAAATGGCCATTTTTCAAACGGTTTTCAAATTTGACGAAATTAGTTTTGTTAGGACCATATCGTCAATACGAAGCTAGAAAATATTTTTCGGGAATTTTTAGAGTGAGTATGTGGCCTCGGTAAGTTAGAATGTGTGTTCAAATTGAATATATACTGATTTATACTTTAATTTGAACGAAAACTAATCGTAACAGCCGAATTGACTTGCGAAACATATCCTATTGTGTTCGAAATGGGGGTGATTAGCTAAGGGCGACAGTCGTTGGGTTTGATTTGGAGTCCGAACGGAAATGTCACTTTATGGAAATTTAAATTAATTAAATAAATATTATAAACTATATAATCTTCCTTCTCTCCCTTCTTTGAAGTCAACGGTCAAAAAAAAGGAAAAAAAAAACCGGTCGCTCAAACCCCCCCCCACTGTTCTAGTCGACGCGCCACCATTCCGGGAACTGCTCCACCGTGCGCCGCCATCCAGGAGGACCGCCTTCCTCCTCTGATCCCCTTTCTCTTCCTCTTCTCTCGATTCACGTTCTACCTCCTCCTCTAAAAAAAAAATCGACGCTGCTGCACCTGGAAGCCGCCACCGCCTGTTGACCCACCGCCGATCCTCCACCTACCTCTCCTTTTCTCCCCTCTTCAACGTAAAGAAACCGCCCCCTCGATTTCCACTGTAAGTTTTTAATTAATTTATTTTTATTTCTTTATTTTATTAATATAAAATAATTAGTTCTATAAAAACAAAAAAATTCAGTTTTACCTATGATGTTGTTGAGCATGGATTTGATTTTTATAGTGAGACAGGCAAGATTTTTGAATAAACAAAGGTTAGATTTTTATCGTACATGAAAAATATGATTTTTATATTATAGAAAGAATAAAAATATGATTTTTATATTATAGAAAGAATAAAAAATATGATTTTTATATTATAGAAAGAATAAAAATATGATTTTTATATTATAGAAAGAATAAAAATATGATTTCTATATAGTAGGGATTATAAAAATATGATTTTTATAAGACAGAGAATATAAAAATACGATTTTTATATATCTTGTAGCGAAATAAATATTCGATTTTTATATGAGTAGTGGATTGAAAATAGAATTTTTATATAATAGAGAATATAAAGATATAATTTTTATATATGTAGGGAAATAAAAATCTGATTTTTTATTACATATATGTTGAAACAAAAATGCGAATTTTATGGCGACGATATAAAAATTCGATCTTTATATATGAAGTAGAAATATAAAAATATAATTTTTATATAGGAAGGAGCACTGTAAAAATATACGAAGTAAAAATAAAAATGTGATTTTTATTTATTGGAATGAAGCAATAAAAATATAATTTTTATTATGAACGGCATGGTAAGGACTGCATTGGAATTTCAAACTAATCCAAACGGTTCAGCAGTTCAGAAGTAAAACTGGAGAAGTGGAACCCAAAGGTGAGAACTCCTCACTTTTAATTTATTTTCTTGTTGAAATATATGTAGGATGCACACGGTGCTTAGCAGCAGCCCGACACCCGTTGTCCACAAAACATGGACGACTTGTGTGATTGATTGTGTTGTGAAATTTGACTGTTGATTGTGATGTGTAAAATATATATACTATTGAAATAAAATATATATTCATGTGTTGAAATAAAATATATATTCATGTGTTAAAGTAAAATATATATTCATGTGTTGAAGTAAAATATATATTCATGTGTTGAAATAAAATATATATTCATGTGTTGAAATAGAATATATATTCATGTGTTGAAATAAAATATATATTCATGTGTTGAAATAAAATATATATTCATATGTTGAAATAAAATATATATTCATGTGTTGAAATAAAATATATATTCATGTGTTGATATAAAAGAAATATTCATTTACAAATCGAACGATTTGTTTATGTACACCGATTTGACTGATATTGATTGGGACGATAAATTTTACACATTGCCCAACTGCACAAATAAAATATGTATTTGATTGATTGAAACCACACACGGGTGTTGGGATGATATTGATGTACACTAATCCCAATTGTTTAGTAGTATGTCGACCGATGGGTTGACAGACTGTGTAAGCGTTACTTATCTATATTTAATGCTTATGCAGTGGTGTGGTGCACTCTGGATGATGGTTGATGATTTATCGTTGTTATTATATACATGTGTTGTAGAGAATCCATATAATTAACATTATATGGTAATCGATTGGGCCTCATTCTAATTTGGAGAATAAAGAATAGAATGAAAATTCATGTGTTGAATAAAATAAATTCATGTGTTGAATATAAAATAAATTCATGTGTTGAATAGAAATAAATTCATGTGTTGAATATAAAATAAATTCATGTGTTGAATATAAAATAAATTCATGTGTTGAATAGAAGAAAATTCATGTGTTGAATAAGATAAATTCATGTGTTGAATATAGTATATATTCATGTGTCGAATAGAAAATAAATTCATGTGTTGAATAGAAAATAAATTCATGTATTGAATAGTATATATTCATGTGTTGAATAGAAAATAAATTCATGTGTTGAATAGAATAAATATTCATGTGTTGAATAGAATAAATATTCATGTGTTGAATACAATAAACATTCATGTGTTGAATAAAAGCCGTGTTGATTAGATTGACGCCATTTTGACGTGAACGATATTTATATCGATTTTATTCATTTTTATAATGAATATAAGAAAGAAAGTGATTTCAAAATATAACGTTTTGAAAATATTATCATTTGTATATCGATGATGTGGAATATTCAATTTTGATTCGAAATTGGATATGAAGTTAAAATCGTTTTAAAAACGAATTTTAAACGATTTATAAAATACGTTTTGAAAGGAAATCGACGAAGTATATTGTGACGGCCCGCCCCGCACCAACTGACATTTACTCCAAAAGTGTGCTGTACACATGTCCAGTTAGCACGGAACGGTCGTCAGAAGGAAAGGAAGAAGAAAAAAAATCAACAAGGAACCTGTAGAATGTCTCACAGCGCATAGAACAAAATATAATAACAACATACTTGACATAAAACAGGTGAGACAGTGCATAAGCTGAAAACAAACTATCATAGCAGCGGAAAATCCAAAGTACAACTTATGATCCAAAGCCAACATTATTACAACTTTTAAAAACTGCCTCAAAAAGCTAAACAAGAAAGGTACACTACTAATGCCAAAAGTAGTGACCAGCAACGACACAGGGAGAATATCTATATATATCATACGTGGAAGCCTCCTGCTCGCCTCCGAATCCGCTACTCGCGCATCACCAGCTAACCTGTCTCTAGTCTGCTCGTGTGAGCACCCAGAGTAATAAGAAGAGACATAAAACTCGGGGTCAGACAAAAAGTCTGGTATGAGCGATAAGCAGCTAAACGGAACAATAACAGGTATACTAAACCATACCTGAACCTGGACCTGCAACCAAAGAGTTATCACTACATACTGTACAACACTCTAAGGTGCCATAACAAGTGGTGTAAAGAATACGGGGTGGGGGTGTGCATGTCATAATGATGACAAATAATCAAGCATAGCAACCATCCTCACATCTCTCACTCAATGCGTAAAGTATACGATATCCACCACTTGATCACCCAATACTTTGCTATGATCATTCTGCCCCATGAAGTCATAACGGCTTCACTGCACTGATCCATAGCCACTAATCCTTCGCTATTTCCACTTTTCCCCATGGAGTCGTACACACCCCACTGCACTGGCTCATAGCCTTACTAATCCTTTACTATGTCCACTCTGCCCCATGGAGTCACAATGGCTCCACTGCACTGGCTCATAGTCTTACTACGATCACTTTGCCCCTCGAGTCATGATGACTCTACTGCACTGATACGTAGTCCTGCTACGATCACTTTGCCCCTCGAGTCGTAATGACTCTACTGCACTGATACGTAGCCCATCATTCCTTTTCAATGGTGAATCGAAGTTACGAATGTCGACAACTCCTTAGCACATGTCCCGCAGCAAAGCCCAACCATGAAGTGAACTCATTGGTTCCCAACTGGATCCTGAGCTCTAACTTCCATTTGGACTACCTTTGCATCTCGGGTTTTTGGTCATCACTGGATCGGTTCGGGTCTCACTCTTCCAGTCCAAGCTTCCTGGTTCGGATCGTGGTCTTCACCTGGTGGAGGATCAGATCGGGTCCATATCAAGTCATCTCCTTCGGTTTGGTTCGATCGTAGTCACCCCTGGCGGATCGGGTCATCATCACAATTGGCTGATCGAGTCGGGTCTTCAAACCCATCGCCCTCCGTCGGTTCGGTTCGGAGGTGGCTATACGGGTCGGGTCGAAGCACTTTCTCCCAACGTCGGATCAGTCTCCATCTCCGCAAATAGATCGGGTCGTGATCTTCTCCAGGTTTCAAGTCAGCTCGTGGCATGCAGGCTCTGTTCGGATGGGGGGGATCGTGGATAGGCCACACGACGGTTCGGTTCGGACCTCCCCATCCGATCCGATCCGGTCCCTGTCCATTTCCTGCATTTTTCCAACGAGTTGTTTACGCCACTCGACAGCGTTTTCGACCATTCCAACTATTCTAATCAATCAAAAAGCATACCATACAGTCATAGCAACAAGTAGAAGTGACCTCAAACACCAAAACATAAATATGATAGGTTAAAATGGATCATAGCCAAAACCCCATATTTTCCCTTAAACATGTTCAAGCGTAATTAATGATAGGATTAGCAAAACTTAACCAAATTAACCCAAGTTCATATCAGAGGTCTAAAACATCATTTAAGAATTTATAAGTATTTTTCCAGATTTTTATCATGCTTAAATTCGCTAATTAACACTAATTACCCTTAATTAACCGTAATTAGTGAGGAACTATGCAGATCACTCACTTTAGCCACAAATAAACCTTAGATCTGAAATAAATCTCTGATATGGCACGAATACCAATGCTAAACAGCAGATCTAATCTTGATTTGGTGAAGATCTCCCTTGATTTGATGTTGCTAAGCTTAATCCTTGATTAGAAAGTAATTTGGAGGTGATTTAGCGGTTGGAGGCCATTTTTAGGGTTTCTAAGAGGCAAGTGGAGGCTAGAAAACTGAAATGGAATGAAACTCTAACTCTTTTCAGCCTCCCCATAACCCTAATCACGAAATGGGTCATGGGTCCATTCACTAATCACCCTATTTGGCCCGGTTAAGCAGTTTTTTACCTTCCAAATCTTATTTCAGCCATATCTTCTAAACGGTGAGTCCGTTTGGCTATTATGACCACTCTACGGAAAGGTAAACCATCAAACAAATCTAATAGAAGTTGTTTCAGGTCAAAACTCCTTTTCAGTCAAAAGTTGTGGCCAAAACAGTATCAGCTAGGGGCAAAACGGTCATTTAAAAATCGGCAAAAATCATGAACATGGTAAATGACCCCAATAGTCGTTTCCCAAAGTTACATGACCATACGACTTCATATGAAAAAGAAATAAATATTCTACGATCCTCCGATGCGTAGAATGCGGGTTGTTACATTCTTCCCCCCTTAAGGAATTTCGCCCCCGAAATTCCCTAATCAAAACACACAAGGGGTCCCGCATGCCTATCAGCCATAAAACAACAATCAAACATGCAAAACAAGCAAAACAAATCTATCCTAGCATGCGGAATAACTAAATGACGAAGTAAATCTTACCAAGCAAAGAGTTCTGGATACGTCTTCCTAATGCTCTCCTCTGTCTCCCAAGTACAGTCATTCTCGTTCTCGCCCCACTGAACCTTGACTAGCTTCACCGCCTTCCTTCGAAGTTGCTTTGTACCGTGCTCGACAATACGAATCGGCTTGCGGTTCCCAACTGCCTCGGGTTCCACTTCGAAGTCCTCTAACTGATCAGGTGAAATAGTCATGTCTGGGTCGTGCACAAACTTCCTTAGCTGGGAAACATGAAATACGTTGTGAACTCCCGCCATCTTCTCGGGTAAGTCAACTCTATACGCCAAATTCCCAATTTGTTCGAGAACTGGGAATGGTCCAACAAATCTTGGTGCCAACTTGCCTCTCCTGCCAAACCGTATCACGCTCTTCAACGGAGAAATCTTGACAAACACCAAGTCACCAACGGAGAATTTTAAGTCTCTTCTCCTTTTATCAGCATAACTCTTCTGCCTATCCTGGGCAGCCTTCATTCGTTGCTGAATGATCTTAATCTTAGCTGAAGTTTCTCTTATCACATCGGGTCCAAGTACAAACTTCTCACCAGTTTCTTCCCAACATGACGGTGAGTTGCACGGCCTTCCGTACAAAGCTTCATATGGAGCCATACCGATACTGGATTTGTAGCTATTATTATAGGCAAACTCTACTAGATGCAAATGGTCATCCCATGATCCACCAAAATCCAATATACAAGCCCTCAAGAGATCTTCCAATATATGATTCACCCTCTTTGTCTGACCATCAGTTTGAGGATGATACGCGGTACTGAGATATAATTCCAACCCTAGAGCCTCTTGTAAGCTCTTCCAAAACCCACTAGTAAACAACGGGTCTCGGTCACTCACAATGCTTTTAGGCACTCCATGAAATCTCACTACCCACTTCATATACAGCTCTGCTAACTTAGCTGCTGTTCTGATCGATTTGACTGGTATAAATCTTGCACTCTTGGTCAATCGATCCACAATTACCCAAATGCTATCATATCCCGATTTAGTCCTTGGTAAGCCGTCAATGAAATCCATCGAGACTTGCTCCCATTTCCATTCGGGAATTTCTAATGGATGCAACAAACCACTAGGTTTCTTTTGTTTGGCTTTAACTAGTTGACAATTCATGCACTTAGATATAAACTTCCCAACGTCTCTTTTCATCCCTTCCCAGTAGTAAGTCTGCTTCATGTCCCGATACATCTTATCACCCCTGGGGTGTATAGTTAGTTTTGAGTGATGACATTCCCTAAGAACTTCATCTCTCAAACCATTCACGTTGGGTACAACTAGTCTTCCATTCTTTCTAAGACATCCATCTTGATCAAGCCCGTACAAATTCATCTCCTCACCGTCAATATTCATTTCTAACTTGGAGATGATTTCCAATAGGTTATGATCGTCCCTATGACTGGAACCAATCCGCTCAATCAAAGTGGGTCTGATCGTCAAACTAGCTAACATCTCTGGATCCAATTCGCACTTTGGTCTGAAATCAAACCCTGCGATATACTCCAGTTGCTTCCATTCAAGAAACATAGCCCCTAAACTGGCATGTCTCCTACTCAAGGCATCGGCTACCGCATTGCCTTTCCCAGGTGTATATGCGATATCAAAATCATACAAAGCCAAGAACTCTAACCATCTCTGTTGACGGAGATTCAGATCCTTCTGAGAGAAGAGATACTTTAATGATTTATGATCGGTAAACAACTCAAATCTCTCTCCCAAGAGATAGTGTCTCCACATCTTCAACACGATCGCGCCAGTTCCAAATCATGGGTAGGATACTTCTTCTCATGCGGCTTTAGTTGCCGACTAGCATAAGCTATAACCCTACCTCCTTGCATCAATACAGCACCTAGTCCGGTACCACAAGCATCTGTGTATACCGTCATCTCTTCATTCCCTTTAGGAATGACTAACACTGGCGCACGCGTCAACTTTTCTTTTAGACTCTTGAATGCATTCTCACACACTCCGTCCCAGACGAAGGCTTGATTCTTCTTAGTCAACCGAGTCAACGGTGTCGCTGTCTTGGAGAAGTCCTGGATAAACTTACGATAATACTCAGCTAACTCCAAGAAACTTCTTACGTCTGTTGCATTCTTGGGTGTAGACCAATCCTGCACTGTAGCCACCTTCGCAGGGTCCACGAAAATACCATTCTCTGAAACAACATGGCCCAAGAATCTCACTTCCCTCCTCCAGAAGTGACACTTAGAAAACTTCGCTTTCAATTGGTATTTTCTCAACACCTCCATCACTATCCTCAGATGTCCCTTGTGTTCTTCCTCTGTCCTTGAGTAAAAAAGGATGTCATCTACGAACACAAGAACAAACTTATTCAACTGATCTCTGAATACTCGATTCATAAGATCCACAAAGTATGCTGGTGCATTGGTCAACCCAAATGGCATTACCAACCACTCATAGAATCCAGACGGCGTCCTAAATGCCATTTTCGGAACACTCTCAACCGCTACTCGAAGCTGATGAAATCCTGTCGCGAGGTCCAACTGGGAGAACACTTTTGCTCCTTCCAGTTGATCAAACAAATCATCTATCCGCGCTAGAGGATACTTATTCTTCCTCGTCACCTTATTCAACTCGCGATAGTCCACACACAAACGAAGGGAACCATCTGCCTTAGTGGCAAACACAATTGGTGCTCCCCACTCGGAGACACTTCTTCTAATAAACCCCTTCTTCAAAAGATCGCTTACTTGCACCCCCGAGCTCTCGCTGCTCCCTTGGTGCCATACGACGAAGTGGCATCACTATAGGTCTGGCATCTTTTACTAAATCAATACGGAACTCAATCTCTCGGTGTGGTGGAAGCTCGGTCACTTCCTCGAAGACGTCCGGATACTGGCCAACCACGGGCACATCTGACAACTCATCATGCGGGATGTCGAGGGAATTTATTAAACTAGCCATTACCCCATCACTAGTTAGACTACCAAACACTACCCTCCGCCCATCATCTGCCCTAACTGTCACCAAAAAGCCCTCACAGTCTACCACCACCCCGTATCTTTGGAGCCAATCGACCCCCAATATAATGCCATACCCAGTAAAGCCCAAAACAAAGCAATCACAAACAAACATGCATCCATGACTCGATAAGACCAAATTTCAGCAAATCATACTAAGGTTAGTCGAACCACCAATCGGGTTCGTCACAACCAACGGTCTATCGACTATCTCGGGTTCCAGTCCCTACCTATCTACCAGGTCACCAGATATGAAGGAACGAGAAGCCCCAGTATCAAACAAAACTCGAACAGGTACATCAAGAATAGAAAGCATACCTCGAATAACGACATTCTTTCCTTTATCCGCCGCAGTTGGGGCATTCGACGAAGAAGGAACAGCATTAATAGCATATGCTTTCACAATCTGCTTCTCTTTAAGAGGTTGTGGACATTTATCCTTATGATGTCCCACTTGGCCACAGTTGTAGCACTTCCTATCCGCTGGCTTGGCCCGACATTCTTTGGCATAATGGCCCTTCTTACCACAGCTGAAGCACTCAACATCTTTCTTGCTCTTTTTTTGGCCATCCTTAGACTGGTTCTGCTTCCTCTTGTTTTGAGAGTTATTCTTGCCTTCACCGCCTGCTTACGGCTTCAGCCCTTCTGCAGATGCAACCTCAGTCTTCGGTTTAGGGTAAAGACTCTCTGATCTCAAAGCTTTCCCCACAATTGATTCAAAAGTCTCATCGATGTGGTTAATAAGCCTTTCCCCCAAGTATCCATCTAGACCAGTAATGAACTTCTCATTATTCTTCTCAGGAGTATCGATAAGGGATAATCCATACTTCGACAAAGTGTCGAACTCAGCAATATAGTCTGAGACTGCCCTACCATTCTGCTTAAGCACCAAGAACTTCCTTGTAATGACCCGAATATTTCGTCGGTAAATTTAGAATATTTAATGAGGTTTAAATATTGAAATAAAAATATAAAAGAAATTTTATATTTGATTATCGATTTAAAAGCCAAAATATGATTTACTTTGAATTTATATAATTTTCGAAATACGAAGTTAATTGAATTCAAGAGTTCAGACTATACTGAAATTGATTCAGATAATCAATAGAAATTCAAAACTGAATAATAACGATAACATTAATTTATTGTTGAGGGAATTAATTGTTCTGGAATTTAATTTATATAGGATTTAAGTTAATACCTTCTCCATATGATCGAATTGGACTTCGTGACCTATCTCAGTGTGTTCAGAGCAGTGGTATTACCCTAGAATTGATAGTCGTTGGGTTCAAATAGGAGTTAAAATCAATGTGATAATTTTAATTAAAGGGGATTGGTTTAATTCTAAATAAAATATAAACCCTTTTATTTGTGTGGACCGGGACAAAACACACTGTGCTCTCGTTATAACCACAATCAGAAACAAACCCGTGCCTTCCTTAATTACCACAAATCAAAACCCACCCGTGCCCTCTTTTAAACCCACGACTTTACTTTATAAGGAAACCGTTCTTTCCCTCATTTCTTTCAGATCGAAATCAATTCGAGAAGGGGTAAATGAGTGCGCTTCTGGTTCTGGGAGGGAAACCGTGGTTCCATGATGCTCGAGTTGAAGGATGGCTGTCAGGAGGGGATCGCGATTGTGATGGGGGGGTTAGCGATGCTCTGGTCGTCGAAATTGGGGTGTCTGGAAGTCGATCTTCATCTCGCGAGCGATGTGAGGGTGCTAAAGTTTCACACGATTCAAATATATGGGGGGGGATCTCGATCTCGATCTCGATTTAGGCACTGGAAGAGGGTCGCGACTCAGGGAGGATACAGTTGCGATGACCGGAATTGTTTAAAGCGACGGTGGTGCACGGAGGCGTTGACTGGCTCGCACTCGACCTACAGGGTGGACAGCGACAAGTAGAGGATTCCAGTTTGAAAGGGTAATCATTTTTAATTAGTAAATTTTAAATTTAAGATTCAAGTTATATGAAATTTAAAATGGGATAACTTATTCGTTATAGGTAAGGGGTTGGTTCGGGTTTTCAAAATCCGAGAGCTAACAAGGAGTCATGCATTCTTATAATGAATGGATTAGGAGATTTAGGCGAAACGAATTAGTTGAATTCATATTTCCGTCAACTACGCATTGGAATAGAAATCAGAATCGGAATGACTCGCAATAAAAATACCTGTGAGTAAATCTCACCTGTTATTTAGAATTTATTTTTATTCAGTAAAAATAATTTCTGTTGCTTGTTTGGATTTTTCTGGTTCATATATAAAATATATATTAGTTATTTAGGATATATATATATATATATTGGGTTGATGATTGGTTGGATTCCCGCAGTCTCATTAGCGGATGCCTGCAGTTTCATTAGCGGATGATTACCCTATGCGCCCCACGCTATGATTAGTGGATGACCTTCATACCGCGATATCCTGCCTCGAAGCAGGATGGGTATTACTATGTTGACTAACATCTGTGGATGCAGGAAAACAGGTTGGAGGAATCCAACTGGATTCCTCAAAAATATATTATCTGTTTGTTGTTTGTTTGATTTCATATATATTCATATATGATGTGTAGAAAATCAAATGATTGAAAATTGGTTGGTTTGATTGTTTAAAATATCCCTAGAGCTTGAATATTGATTCATAAAAATATCGGAAAGGGTATTTGATATTTAAAAAGGAAATTCTATTTTTATAAATAGAATTTGAATTTTAAATAAACTATAGAAAATGTTAACTTGTTTTGAAGGTATATAAAACAAGTAATTAAAATTTATAAACTTTGTTTATAAATGAAAATACGGGATTTGAATCGAATTTATAAACTTTGTTTATAAATGAAAAGATGGGATTTGAATCGAATTTACAAACTTTGTTTATAAATGAAAATATGGGATTTGAATTGAAGTTATAAACGTTGTTTATAAATAATGCCGAGAATTCAAATGGACTTTGAATATAAGGAATTGAAATAGAGATTTGAATAATCGAATTCAAATGGAGTTTAACTATAGATTTGAATATAGAAATTCAAATGGACTTTAAACTATAGATTTGAATATAGAAATTCAAATGGACTTTAAACTATAGATTTGAATATAGAAATTCAAATAGACTTTAAACTATAGATTTGAATATAGAAATTCAAATGGACTTTAAACTATAGATTTGAATATAGAAATTCAAATAGACTTTAAACTATAGATTTGAATATAGAAATTCAAAGGGACTTTAAACGATT
Organism: Allium sativum; assembly: GCA_030737875.1. Taxonomy (NCBI): domain Eukaryota; kingdom Viridiplantae; phylum Streptophyta; class Magnoliopsida; order Asparagales; family Amaryllidaceae; genus Allium; species Allium sativum. The sequence goes on along the minus strand of CM060922.1, from coordinate 311,851,623 downwards.
TGAATATAGGATTTAAACGGAATTTAAACAATAGAATTTGAATAGATTTGAATATAGAATTCAAATGGAGTTTAACTATAGAATTTGAATATAGAATTCAAATGGAGTTTAACTATAGAATTTGAATATAGAATTCAAATGAAGTTTAAATATAGGGATGCAAATAGAATTCAAATAGAATTGAATTGGAATTTGAATAGAGAAGTCAATAAGGAAACGAGAGTATGAGTATAATTAGAATTTGTTAATATGCAGTTTTAATATATTTGAAACATGTCATGTTCAAATATGAAGGTAAAATAGACTGAAAAGTTAAGTAACAGATTTAATTAACAAATTGAGTTAAAACGATTGGTATAGTTAAAATAGATTGGACAGGCATAAATATATAGGAGACAGGTATGGAATAAAGTATAGAAGTGAAATAAATAGAATGCCCGACAAAAAGGTACGTATTTAATTTCCATATGAGATTTTATGCGCCGTATCGGCTAGCCGCTTGGATTTTTCTTTTTCTTTTTGAGATGAGAAGGACCGGGAAAGCTATTTGAAATTTCCCGATGCTCCCGGTACAAAGGAGGTTATGGCGAATTTTTCCGGGAATTTAAGGAGATAGAATATTTTTAAGATAATTTGATAGTTAGAAATCAACATATCAAATTATATAGAAGTCGATAAGGAAACGAACCTAGAAATAGAATAGTATAAATTAAAAAGGGAAGTATAAGAAAAAAATCTCGTAGGAATAGAAAGAGAAAATGTATACGTGTTTAAAAGTAAATCAGTAGTTGTATGGAATTGATTTGTTCGAGTAAGTAGTCTTGTCTGTTTTGACGTTAAATGTTATTCAGTCAAGGTCTGAGAGGTAATTATACCCCAACTTGGTTGATTTCATGATATACCGATAAGCAGCAAGATTCAGGCTCGAAGATCAATGTGGAATAAGAATTCGTTAAATACTGTATTTGGGTTGTCGTAACGATGTTTTACACAACATCTGTTTTAACCCAAATATGTGCAAAGCTTGGAAATAGAAAAATGAATATTTTCTAAAGTTTAGAAAATAAAAGAAGGCGATATATGGAAATGTTTTCCAAATAACGTATAAGGCTAATATGGTTATTGAAAATATTTGGTTAACAAATATTGATAAGAAATAGAGAAGAGATTTAATTAATGGAATATTAATTTAAGGCTCAGTAAGTGTTGGATGTTTGGATGGACACTTGTTTTATTCGATAGTTAAATCATCGACTATCGGAACACTTGTTTTTATTCGATAGTTAAATCACAGACTATCGAAGTTTTGACCATCGTTGTCAATATGGAGAGACCGGTTGGATTATTATCCGAAGAACCACTCCATATCGGTAGTAGCGTGCGAATCAGATTATATAAAGATAATCGAAGACGGAGTAGAGTGCAAGGACTTTTTCTATTAATAGAAATAGTGCCTTCGGTTCATCCTGTTCCTGGATGACTTGTATGGATGAATGTCTGACAGAGTATTTCCAGAAAGGTCACGTACATTGATTTCTTCAACCGTACCAAGAGTGGAAGCGGAGAAGGGCACTTCTTTAGCTAACACGTAATGTACTGTTGTAGACGTCAATTAGTGATTTTCGATGGATCTGACAATGTGGCATTCGAAGTGAATCTGATGTGATGATACAGCGTAACCTCTGGCCTCAACAACCCGGAAATGACAAAAATCGGGCAGGCAACATGGCTAAGTCGGTCGCTCCGAAGTAGGGTGTATAATCACCTATCTAGAGAATATTCATTTGCTTCTTTAATCTATCAATGCTGTCCCATATATATATACGGGAACGGTTGCTGATCCCAACCGTTGGTGATATACATTCGATACACTCAAGCGAAATGAGTGGTCGGTCATGTGTGGCTGAGTTGCAAGATGTTCTTGTTGAACTCCAGTGTGTCGTTCCTAGAGTACACTGATCGGAAGGTGGATCCATACCTTGTCATAGTTGGAAATCCATTACCCAATACGTGCTTGCGGTTTTGATTGTATATATATGTGTGGAACGTGAGATGCAAACGTTACACTAGATTGTTATTTACTTGATTTAGACATTATTATAATATCAAAAGAGTTTTGATATAAAGATAAGTCAAGTGTTTGGATTCTCATAAGGGAAAAACCCGTTCCGTGTTTTACGACGTGGTCTTATGAGATATCATTTAGTTTTCTGAAACTGTTTTAAACTGTTTACTCATACCAGTCCCATGACTGACCCAGAGTTTACTATGTTGTTTTCCCTAAACTCTTGGGTGCCTAAATTTGTACGGGCAGTCAAGTAGTCAGGATTTTACAGATATACTGGAAGAGCTTGGAGCAGGAGGCTTCAGGATCATATAGCTATAGTTATTTCTGCTGTGTTGTAAGTGATGTACTTTGATATTGATGTATATTCAAGTACAGATGTATATTTCAAGTTATGTTATATATATTATATGTTATTCGTTCCGCTGTGAGATTCGTGTTACTCTGATATTGTGTTCTTCTTCTTCTTCTATTCTAAGTTTCTATCTTATCTATCCTCACCCTCTAACTTCTTTCTATTAATGGTTCGAATTTCCGTGATATTTGGGGTTGGACTTGTGTTTTTGGTCAGCTCAAATTCTACCGGATTTTCGGGTCACTACAGTTGGTATCAGAGCTTAGGTTGAGCGAATACCTAGGCTGTGTGGAAATGTGCTCATTAGAGATAGGATCAGTAGTATCCTAGAATGAGTTGAGTGTGTATATATATATATATATACGAGAGAGAGTACTTGTTATTTGATATAAAAACTGTTTTATATTGTGTTGACTAGTCTGTTGAGTGGATTATAAATTTTGGTCGAATCGTGGGACGCCACGAAGTCGATAGGAATTTATAAACACTTGAACAGGAGATTGGACACGATATTATTTTTAAATAGTTAAGTTGATTGTTAGGAATATAATCGAATTAGATTATAAAACAGAAATAGATATATAACCAATGGAATTTGTATATAAAATCAAATATACAAATGTGATAAGTTGAAATTGAATTCCAACCAGAATTCAAAATTTAAAATCCTGGGAGTTTGGAAAATATTTTTCTAAATGGATTTTGAAAGAAATATAGCACTGAACTCATTCAGTAGCTGGGAAATAATTCTGATGATGGTCGCAACATCACCAGTGTTCATTTCCGAGTTTCTAAGTGATGAATTGCTGCCTTAGAAAAGTTTTGATGGAAATTTGTTTGAAAGAAACAAGCTGTTTGAAAATTCAAATGTTTGGAATTTGAGATAGATATAAATATATGTATATATTTATATAACTTCAAAAGGAATTTTGAAATGGGAATTGAAATATAGATTTCAAATAGAAGTAAAATAAAGGAATTTGAATATATATATATATATATATATATATGTAATTCAAATAGAAGTGAAATAGAATTTGAATTCAAAGGAATTCAAATGAGTTTGAATAAAGGAATTCAAATGGAATTTGAATATTGCAAATATTAAGGGAATTCAAATATAGAATTTGAACATAGAAATTTAAATAGGATTTGAATAGAAGAAAATTCAAATAGAAATTATATAAGAAAAATTGAAATGGAATTTGAATTCAATGGAATGCAAATGGATTTGAATAAAGAAAAATCAAATAGAGATTTGAATATTAGAATTCAAATGGAATTTGGTTAAATAGAATTTCAAAGAGAATATACAGTGGAGGTTGAATATTAGAATTCAAGAAAATATAAAGTTCGAAATAGAATTTGAATTCAAAAGAGTTAAAATAAAATTTAAATTCAAAGGATTTCAAATTTGAAATTGAACAAAGGAATTTAAATAGAAATTGAATTCAAAGGATTTCAAATGGAATTTGAATAAGGGATTTGAAATGGGTTTTGAATAAAGGATTTCAAATAGAAATTCACGATAAAGGATTTCAAATAGAATTTGAAGATAAGGAATTCAAATGAATTTGAATAGAAGAAAATTCAAATAGAAATTGAATAGAAGGAAATTCAAATATAGAGTTTGAATAAAGAAATTCAAATGGAATTTGAATATTGTAAATATATAGAATTTCAAATAGTAGTGAAATAGATCGGGAATATTATGTGAAATGGATTGGATATATATTAAAAATATATCAGAATGGAGTTGAATTTATTATAAACAAAGTTAAAACGTTTATATTTATAAATATAATTAAAACGAGCTCGTCGTAGCGCGGCAGTTCGTAAGTTGGCAATTCGAACTTTAATCTAGTATACAGAACTCAATTGAAGTCGGAATTCTGTGAAACAAGAATCGTCGGGACCGGTTGAATAATAGTTTTCTAATGAAGGAGAAAAATCTGGATTTCGTCGTATAGATTTTGAGTTATGTCAAAATCAAATTTTTAGAAAAGCAGCGCCAGAACCATTAGAAAACCATAACAGTTTAATTTAATAAATAAAAGGATTTTTAGGAAATAAAATCCGAATTTGGCATTAGAAAAATCCAGACTGGAGATATAAAATAAATATGAACTCCAGTGAAGTAAGTGAAATGATTTTTAAGACAAAAATCATATTTTTAATGGTTAAATAGGATTAACTAAATTGGAAAATAATTAGTTAAAAGAAAATTGAATCGAAATTGGGTTTTTGGATAAGTGAAAGAAAATGAGAATTTATATTCGAAATCGAATATATAACTCGAGTTGAAAATATAATTAGATTAGTTTATAATTGAGTTGACATATATTTGAACAAGTTATATTCAAATAAAAGGGTGAAGTAGGCAAAACGGTTAATTAGCAACTAGTTAATGGGAATTTGAATGATTAAAATTAAATTTAACTTAAGTAAGTTAAATGGATCGAAATGGATAAATTGAGTAAAATCAATGTGAATGAAATACGAATTTGGTGTGGATAGAGGAGAAACCAAAAGAGTTAAAAAGGAAATATATTTGTAACACAAATACAAAGGAAGTTATGTGCAAACAAATAGAAGGAGAAATATTTGTAAAAACATTTACAAATAGAATTTAAAAGGGAATATTTGTAAAACATTTACAAATAGATTCAATGGAAATATTTATTTATAGAAAATAAATAGAATGTTATAAATGAGATATTTATTTGTTAAATAAATAGAATTAAGCAAAGGAATATTCAGAAGATGAATAGAAAATGGAAATCTGTTTTAACAGATAAATAGAAAAGATTAATTTATAAATAACAGTTTATAAATTAAATTAAATATTTACCATTCGATAAATGAAATATATAAGTCTGAACTTATATAGAGAAGAGATATTGGTTTTTAACACCGATAGTTTTAAATAGAAGGGGTACACAACACTTGTATAAGTGAAGTAACGTTATTAAAGAGAACATTTATAAAGTGAAGAACCGTTACAAAAAGTAAATTTTTGTAAATGAATAAACGTTATCCAATAGGAGTTATTCGAATAGGAGAAGTCGATTAGAGATAGAAATAATCGATTAGAGTTAGAATAAATCGATTAGAGTAAGTATTAACCAGATAGAGTTAATCAGTTAGGGTTAATCCGTAGAGTTAATTGAATATTAGTTATTCAATTAGAATTTATCGAATATTTGTTATTCAAATAAAGAGTTAACCAGATAAAGTTAATTGAACATAGTAAATCGAATTAGGATTTAATGGAATGTTAGTTATTCAATTAAAGTTGATTGAATATAGTTATTGAGATAGAGTTAGTCAACCATAGTTACTCAGGATAAGTTGCCATTTCGTACGACTGCTAACGAAATTCGCAGGGCTGCAGATAGCCTAGGGCGGTCGGATGTCTCCTGGGGGAATCAGGCGTAACCATTGTGATCGCTGCGATCTAGGGTCAAGCGAGTGGAGTTAAATCGAATATTAGTTTATTCGGATAGAATTAAAGGAGTTATCAAATATTGTTTATTCGAAAGGAGTTATCGATTATTAGTTAATCGAAGGAGTTATCGATTATTAGTAAATCGAAGGAGTTATCGATTATTAGTTAATCGAAGGAGTTATTGATTATTAGTTAATCGAAGGAGTTATCGATTATTAGTAAATCGAAGGAGTATCGATTATTTGTTAATCGAAATGAGTTATCGATTATAGTTTAATCGAAAAGAGTTATCGATTAGTTTAATCGAAGTGAGTTATAGAATATTGGTTATTCGAAGGAGTTATCGAATTTAGTTATTCGATGGAGTTAAATCCAAAAGAGTTAAATCCAATAGAGTTAATTGATAAGAGTAAATTGAATAGAGTAAATCGAATATAGTTATTCGAAGAAAGGTTTTCGAATCTAGTTATTCGAAAGAGAGTAAATCGAATATAGTTATTCGAAGGGAGGAGTTATCGAATAAGGATTTATTCGAAAGAGAGTTACGTACGGAAGTTTGAAATGTTGAGTATCAACATAAATATAATGTTGAAAAGATAAATGGGTTGGTAGCACTTTTTCTACCTTAGCAATTTCGAGGACGAAATTATTTTAAGTGGGGAAGAATGTAATGACCCGAATATTTCGTCGGTAAATTTAGAATATTTAATGAGGTTTAAATATTGAAATAAAAATATAAAAGAAATTTTATATTTGATTATCGATTTAAAAGCCAAAATATGATTTACTTTGAATTTATATAATTTTCGAAATACGAAGTTAATTGAATTCAAGAGTTCAGACTATACTGAAATTGATTCAGATAATCAATAGAAATTCAAAACTGAATAATAACGATAACATTAATTTATTGTCGAGGGAATTAATTGTTCTGGAATTTAATTTATATAGGATTTAAGTTAATACCTTCTCCATATGATCGAATTGGACTTCGTGACCTATCTCAGTGTGTTCAGAGCAGTGGTATTACCCTAGAATTGATAGTCGTTGGGTTCAAATAGGAGTTAAAATCAATGTGATAATTTTAATTAAAGGGGACTGGTTTAATTCTAAATAAAATATAAACCCTTTTATTTGTGTGGACCGGGACAAAACACACTGTGCTCTCGTTATAACCACAATCAGAAACAAACCCGTGCCTTCCTTAATTACCACAAATCAAAACCCACCCGTGCCCTCTTTTAAACCCACGACTTTACTTTATAAGGAAACCGTTCTTTCCCTCATTTCTTTCAGATCGAAATCAATTCGAGAAGGGGTAAATGAGTGCGCTTCTGGTTCTGGGAGGGAAACCGTGGTTCCATGATGCTCGAGTTGAAGGATGGCTGTCAGGAGGGGATCGCGATTGTGATGGGGGGGGGGTTAGCGATGCTCTGGTCGTCGAAATTGGGGTGTCTGGAAGTCGATCTTCATCTCGCGAGCGATGTGAGGGTGCTAAAGTTTCACACGATTCAAATATATGGGGGGGGGATCTCGATCTCGATTTAGGCACTGGAAGAGGGTCGCGACTCAGGGAGGATACAGTTGCGATGACCGGAATTGTTTAAAGCGACGGTGGTGCACGGAGGCGTTGACTGGCTCGCACTCGACCTACAGGGTGGACAGCGACAAGTAGAGGATTCCAGTTTGAAAGGGTAATCATTTTTAATTAGTAAATTTTAAATTTAAGATTCAAGTTATATGAAATTTAAAATGGGATAACTTATTCGTTATAGGTAAGGGGTTGGTTCGGGTTTTCAAAATCCGAGAGCTAACAAGGAGTCATGCATTCTTATAATGAATGGATTAGGAGATTTAGGCGAAACGAATTAGTTGAATTCATATTTCCGTCAACTACGCATTGGAATAGAAATCAGAATCGGAATGACTCGCAATAAAAATACCTGTGAGTAAATCTCACCTGTTATTTAGAATTTATTTTTATTAAGTAAAAATAATTTCTGTTGCTTGTTTGGATTTTTCTGGTTCATATATAAAATATATATTAGTTATTTAGGATATATATATATATATATATTGGGTTGATGATTGGTTGGATTCCCGCAGTCTCATTAGCGGATGCCCGCAGTTTCATTAGCGGATGATTACCCTATGCGCCCCACGCTATGATTAGTGGATGACCTTCATACCGCGATATCCTGCCTCGAAGCAGGATGGGTATTACTATGTTGACTAACATCTGTGGATGCAGGAAAACAGGTTGGAGGAATCCAACTGGATTCCTCAAAAATATATTATCTATTTGTTGTTTGTTTGATTTCATATATATTCATATATGATGTGTAGAAAATCAAATGATTGAAAATTGGTTGGTTTGATTGTTTAAAATATCCCTAGAGCTTGAATATTGATTCATAAAAATATCGGAAAGGGTATTTGATATTTAAAAAGGAAATTCTATTTTTATAAATAGAATTTGAATTTTAAATAAACTATAGAAAATGTTAACTTGTTTTGAAGGTATATAAAACAAGTAATTAAAATTTATAAACTTTGTTTATAAATGAAAATATGGGATTTGAATCGAATTTATAAACTTTGTTTATAAATGAAAAGATGGGATTTGAATCGAATTTACAAACTTTGTTTATAAATGAAAATATGGGATTTGAATTGAAGTTATAAACGTTGTTTATAAATAATGCCGAGAATTCAAATGGACTTTGAATATAAGGAATTGAAATAGAGATTTGAATAATCGAATTCAAATGGAGTTTAACTATAGATTTGAATATAGAAATTCAAATGGACTTTAAACTATAGATTTGAATATAGAAATTCAAATGGACTTTAAACTATAGATTTGAATATAGAAATTCAAATAGACTTTAAACTATAGATTTGAATATAGAAATTCAAATGGACTTTAAACTATAGATTTGAATATAGAAATTCAAATAGACTTTAAACTATAGATTTGAATATAGAAATTCAAAGGGACTTTAAACGATTTGAATATAGGATTTAAATGGAATTTAAACAATAGAATTTGAATAGATTTGAATATAGAATTCAAATGGAGTTTAACTATAGAATTTGAATATAGAATTCAAATGGAGTTTAACTATAGAATTTGAATATAGAATTCAAATGAAGTTTAAATATAGGGATGCAAATAGAATTCAATTAGAATTGAATTGGAATTTGAATAGAGAAGTCAATAAGGAAACGAGAGTATGAGTATAATTAGAATTTGTTAATATGCAGTTTAAATATATTTGAAACATGTCATGTTCAAATATGAAGGTGAAATAGACTGAAAAGTTAAGTAACAGATTTAATTAACAAATTGAGTTAAAACGATTGGTATAGTTAAAATAGATTGGACAGGCATAAATATATAGGAGACAGGTATGGAATAAAGTATAGAAGTGAAATAAATAGAATGCCCGATAAAAAGGTACGTATTTAATTTCCATATGAGATTTTATGCGCCGTATCGGCTAGCCGCTTGGCTTTTTCTTTTTCTTTTTGGGATGAGAAGGACCGGGAAAGCTATTTGAAATTTCCCGATGCTCCCGGTACAAAGGAGGTTATGGCGAATTTTTCCGGGAATTTAAGGAGATAGAATATTTTTAAGATAATTTGATAGTTAGAAATCAACATATTAAATTATATAGAAGTCGATAAGGAAACGAACTTAGAAATAGAATAGTATAAATTAAAAAGGGAAGTATAAGAAAAAAATCTCGTGGGAATAGAAAGAGAAAATGTATACGTGTTTAAAAGTAAATCAGTAGTTGTATGGAATTGATTTGTTCGAGTAAGTAGTCTTGTCTGTTTTGACGTTAAATGTTATTCAGTCAAGGTCTGAGAGGTAATTATACCCCAACTTGGTTGATTTCATGATATACCGATAAGCAGCAAGATTCAGGCTCGAAGATCAATGTGGAATAAGAATTCGTTAAATACTGTATTTGGGTTGTCGTAATGATGTTTTACACAACATCTGTTTTAACCCAAATATGTGCAAAGCTTGGAAATAGAAAAATGAATATTTTCTAAAGTTTAGAAAATAAAAGAAGGCGATATATGGAAATGTTTTCCAAATAACGTATAAGGCTAATATGGTTATTGAAAATATTTGGTTAACAAATATTGATAAGAAATAGAGAAGAGATTTAATTAATGGAATATTAATTTAAGGCTCAGTAAGTGTTGGATGTTTGGATGGACACTTGTTTTATTCGATAGTTAAATCATCGACTATCGAAACACTTGTTTTTATTCGATAGTTAAATCACAGACTATCGAAGTTTTGACCATCGTTGTCAATATGGAGAGACCGGTTGGATTATTATCCGAAGAACCACTCCATATCGGTAGTAGCGTGCGAATCAGATTATATAAAGATAATCGAAGACGGAGTAGAGTGCAAGGACTTTTTCTATTAATAGAAATAGTGCCTTCGGTTCATCCTGTTCCTGGATGACTTGTATGGATGAATGTCTGACAGAGTATTTCCAGAAAGGTCACGTACATTGATTTCTTCAACCGTACCAAGAGTGGAAGCGGAGAAGGGCACTTCTTTAGCTAACACGTAATGTACTGTTGTAGACGTCAATTAGTGATTTTCGATGGATCTGACAATGTGGCATTCGAAGTGAATCTGATGTGATGATACAGCGTAACCTCTGGCCTCAACAACCCGGAAATGACAAAAATCGGGCAGGCAGCATGGCTAAGTCGGTCGCTCCGAAGTAGGGTGTATAATCACCTATCTAGAGAATATTCATTTGCTACTTTAATCTATCAATGCTGTCCCATATATATATACGGGAACGGTTGCTGATCCCAACCGTTGGTGATATACATTCGATACACTCAAGCGAAATGAGTGGTCGGTCATGTGTGGCTGAGTTGCAAGATGTTCTTGTTGAACTCCAGTGTGTCGTTCCTAGAGTACACTGATCGGAAGGTGGATCCATACCTTGTCATAGTTGGAAATCCATTACACAATACGTGCTTGCGGTTTTGATTGTATATATATATGTGGAACGTGAGATGCAAACATTCCACTAGATTGTTATTTACTTGATTTAGGCATTATTATAATATCAAAAGAGTTTTGATATAAAGATAAGTCAAGTGTTTGGATTCTCATAAGGGAAAAACCCGTTCCGTGTTTTACGGCGTGGTCTTATGAGATATCACTTAGTTTTCTGAAACTGTTTTAAACTGTTTACTCATACCAGTCCCATGACTGACCCGGAGTTTACTTTGTTGTTTTCCCTAAACTCTTGGGTGCCTAAATTTGTACGGGCAGTCAAGTAGTCAGGATTTTACAGATATACTGGAAGAGCTTGGAGCAGGAGGCTTCAGGATCATATAGCTATAGTTATTTCTGCTGTGTTGTAAGTGATGTACTTTGATATTGATGTATATTCAAGTACAGATGTATATTTCAAGTTATGTTATATATATTATATGTTATTCGTTCCGCTGTGAGATTCGTGTTACTCTGATATTGTGTTCTTCTTCTTCTTCTATTCTAAGTTTCTATCTTATCTATCCTCACCCTCTAACTTCTTTCTATTAGTGGTTCGAATTTCCGTGATATTTGGGGTTGGACTTGTGTTTTTGGTCAGCTCAAATTCTACCGGATTTTCGGGTCACTACATTCCTAAACAATTCTGAATTCTGAGCAGCCGGGATAAACTTGTCGCTAAAGCGAGCCATGAACTGATCCCAAGTCACCTGATCCTCTGGAGTGGCTGTCTTAATAGCATTCCACCAATTCATCGCTCGCCCTTGTAGCTGACGAGACGCTAGCCTTCTCTTCATCGCATCCTCGATACCCAAGTCGTCGAAGATACAATCACAGCTATCCAACCAATCCTGAACATCCGTGGCCGACTCCGTTCCGTGGAACGGCTTCCCACCAAGGTTAGTGTAATACTTGGACAGCTTGGCGAAATCGACCCTAGGCGCCTGCACTACTGGACCACCACCATTACCGGGGTTGGGAACTGCTCCCTGAACTTCCCTAAGCATCTCTCTCATGAAGTCAGTGAACATCGTCCTCATGTCAACAGCATTCCCATTATTGGTCCGTCTACCAGCACCCCTCGTATCTCGACTCATCGTTCAATCTGTAAAGAGAAAACGATTAACCATCTCTATAGTGGTGCTAGTGCAGTGCGACTTCATCCTTAACTATACTAATAGTATATATATAGCTTTTGAATACCAAAGTAATCACAAATACGCACTCTTATATACGTACTATCTCTCCCTAGTGTCTTTCCCTAGGTTAACTACGCAACCTAGAGCTCTGACACCAAATGTGACGGCCCGCCCCGCACCAACCGATATTTACTCCAAAAGTGCACTGTACACATGTCCAAATATCACGGAACGGTCGTCAGAAGGAAAGGAAGAAGAAAAAAAAAATCAACAAGGAACCTGTAGAATGTCTCATAGCGCATAGAACAAAATATAATAACAACATACTTGACATAAAACAGGTGAGACGGTGCATAAGTTGAAAACAAACTATCGTAGCAGCGGAAAATCCAAAGTACAACTTATGATCCAAAGCCAACATTATTACAACTTTTAAAAACTGTCTCAAAAAGCTAAACCAGAAAGGTACACTACTAATGCCCAAAGTAGTGACCAGCAACGACACAGGGAGAATATCTATATATATATCATACGTGGAAGCCTCCTGCTCGCCTCCGAATCCGCTACTCGCGCATCACCAGCTAACCTGTCTCTAGTCTACTCGTGTGAGCACCTGGAGTAATAAGAAGAGACATAAAACTCTGGGTCAGACAAAAAGTCTGGTATGAGTGATAAGCAGCTAAACAGAACAATAACAGATATACTAAACCATACCTGAACCTGGACCTGCAACCAAAGAGTTAACACTACATACTGTACAACACTCTAAGGTGCCATAACATGTAGTGTAAAGAATACGTGGTGAGGGTGTGCATGTCATAATGATGGCAAACAGTCAAGCATAACAACCATCCTCACATCTCTCACTCAGTGCGTAAAGTATGCGATATCCACCACTTCGATCACCCAATACTTTGTTATGATCACTCTGCCCCATGAAGTCATAACGGCTTCACTGCACTGATCCATAGCCACTAATCCTTCGCTATGTCCACTTTGCCCCATGGAGTCGTACACACCTCACTGCACTGGCTCATAGCCTTACTAATCCTTTACTATGTCCACTCTGCCCCATGGAGTCACAATGGCTCCACTGCACTGGCTCATAGTCTTACTACGATCACTTTGCCCCTCGAGTCATGATGACTCTACTGCACTGATATGTAGTCCTGCTACGATCACTTTTCCCCTCGAGTCGTAATGACTCTACTGCACTGATACGTAGCCCATCATTCCTTTTCAATGGTGAATCGAAGTTATGAATGTCGATGACTCCTTAGCACACTTCCCGCAGCAAAGCCCAACCATGAAGTGAACTCATTGGTTCTCAACTAGATCCTGAGCTCTAACTTCCGTTTGGACTACCTTTGCATCTCGGATTTTTGGTCATCACTGGATCGGTTCGGGTCTTACTCTTCCAGTCCAAGCTTCCTGGTTCGGATCGTGGTCTTCACCTAGTGGCGGATCGGATCGCGTCTATACCAAGTCATCTCCTTCGGTTCGGTTTGATCGTAGTCACCCCTGGTGGATCAGGTCGTCATCACAATTGGCTGATCGGGTCGGGTCGTCAAACCCATCGCCCTCCGTCGGTTCGGTTCGGAGGTGGCTATACGGGTCGGGTCGGAGCACTTTCTCCCAACGTCGGATCGGTCTCCATCTCCGCAAACGGATCGGGTCGTGATCTCCTCCAAGTTTCAAGTCAGCTCGTGGCACGCAGGCTCTGTTCGAATGCAAGGGGGGCGGATCGTGGATGAGCCATACGAACGGTTCGGTTCGGACCTCCCCATCCGATCCGATCCGGTCCCTGTCCATTTCCTGCATTTTTCCAGCGAGTTGTTTACGCCCCTCGACGGCGTTTTCGACCATTCCAACTATTCTAATCAATCACAAAGCATACCATACAGTCATAGCAACAAGTAGAAGTGACCTCAAACAACAAAACATAAATTTGATAGGTTAAAATGGATCAAATATAGCCAAAACCCCATATTTTCCCTTAAACATGTTCAAGCGTAATTAATGATAGGATTAGCAAAACTTAACCAAATTAACCCAAGTTCATATCAGAGGTCTAAACATCATTTAAGAATTTATAAGTATTTTTTCCATATTTTTATCATGCTTAAATTCGCTAATTAACACTAATTACCCTTAATAAACCATAACTAGTGAGGAACTATGCAGATCACTCACCTTAGCCACAAATAAACCTTAGATCTGAAATAAATCTCTGATATGGCACGAATACCAATGCTAAACAGCAGCTCTAATCTTGATTTGGTGAAGATCTCCCTTGATTTGATGTTGCTAAGCTTAATCCTTGATTAGAAAGTGATTTGGAGGTGATTTAGAGGTTGGAGGCCATTTTTAGGGTATCTAAGAGGTAAGTGGAAGCTAGAAAACTGAAATGGAATGAAACTCTAACTCTTTTCAGCCTCCCCATAACCCTAATCCCGAAATGGGTCATGGGCCCATTCACTAATCACCCTATTTGGCCCGGTTAAGCAGTTTTTATCACAATAACAACATGTATATATGACTAAATGAATCATAATAAGGGGTGAAACTTGCATATGTACAACTTGCATAGGATTATACATGTCATGGATCTAAAGATGTCAACTTGTTCATAATTCACATAATATGATCTCAATCAAATTTCATAAACTTGCATAGAAACATGTGTGAATCAACATAATCTAATCTAACAATATGGGTTTTTATAGGTACACCTAACTCAATAGGCAAATTCCCATAATAAAAGTTCATTTAGTCATAGATTCATGCATATGGGTACACCTAACTTAATAGGCAAATTCCCATATTCAAGATCCAATTTAAATTGTGGATTCATGTATATGGGTACACCTAACCTAATAGGCAAATTCCCATAATCATGATCCATTTAATTTAAAAAAAAAATAAACTTTAAACATGATCCAATTCACATAAATAACAACATCATGATTTTACAACTTGTACGATTCAACACAACTTAACATGATATCATTATCATATAACATATGGATTTCAACATATGTGTTAACATGAGATCAACAACATATATAAGATTTATGACATAACATAGCATGATTTACACATAGCATAGCATGATTTTCATCATAGCATAGCATAGCATAGCATAGGAGAATTTACAACATATAATTTACAACATATGACAACATAATAACATAACAAGAGATCCACAATATAGAATTTACAATTACAATTCACATCACTTTCTTGTGATCCATTCATAACTTAATCGAATTATTTTATAATGACATTGTGAGAATCATCATACTCACTATTTAAAGAAGAGAAATAGAAAGAGTCTTTGATCTAATTTGTTTGTTGAGTAGATTTAGTTGTAGGCTAGGCTTTCTCCTTCTTCTTTAATTTGTGACGGCTACGCTGAACTCCATGGCAACGGCATGTCGGTAGCTCTCCAAATTTTCAAGTGATTTAGGGTTAGAGTCTACCCACTTATTTATAGATGTTAGGATGCATTTAGGCCATTAGATTTACCCTGGAAAAGATTAGAGCCATTAGATTTCGTCCAGCCTTCAAAACACAGCCCGAAAACCCAACCAGATGCACCCAGGTCACCTGGGCTCGACCAGGGAGGTCGACACCCAGGTCGACTCTAGTGTCGACCTGCCCCCCCCCCCAGGTCGACTCCCAAGTCGACCCCCAGGTAGACCTGGTCTGGGCGGGAGTTTTCCCGCCTGCCTCCATTTCTGTGTTTTTGAAATCTGTTTTAAAATTTGAATTTTTCGTGAAACTTCTCGAGGCCATATCTCGGTCATACGAACTCCGACTTACAAAATTTCGGACTCTATTTCGCGTATTTTTCCGAGATGAACACAATGGCGTAGCCCGTTTCCCAATATTCTTATATTTGAAATTAATTATTCTTTCATTTGTGAATATTAGTATTAACTGATTTACGGGGTGTTACAGTATTAGATATGAATGAGTGTGAAGCGCTAAAATCAAACAAGGTTCGAATGGGATAATCAAAAAGGGAAATCAAACCTTAGACCATGATCTTCCTACCTCGATCATCTCCACTTGCTTCCAAAGCATGCACCTATCCCAAAGTTCCTGCCCCTTGTCCTTGCTTGTTATGGCATTTCTTTGAAAAATGTCCTATATGTCCACAATGAAAGCAAGCTTCCTTGGTCTTTCTATAGTCTTTTATGAAATGACCCATAGCACCGCATCCATGACACTTTACATCCTTTTTAATTCGGGCCTTGTCAGGCTTTCCACCTTTCTTTTGTTGCTTTCCTTTCTTGGGCCACCATTTTTGCTTTTCGCCCTTCGCTTCAGTCTCCTCAATCATATTTCCTTTCTTTTCCTCCTTGCCATCTTCATGCATGAGCGCCATATCAACTAGCATTTCAAAAATTTCCCTTATTGGAATGTGAGACAAAGCAAGTCCTTGGAGAGGTTGGTTCAATCCTCTTGTAAATCTAAGCGCCTTCTTGTGGGGCGTATTCACCAATTCTAGTCCAAACCTTGCTAGTTGATAAAACTTATTCACATATTCTTTAACCATCATGTCTCTTTACTTTAAAGCCAAAAACCTTTCCATTTGCAGTCCCTCCTCTACCTGGGATAAGAATTTCATCTCGACCCTTTGCCTGAAGTCATCCGAAGTCACCACCTGTTGCCCAGCTTGCATTACTTCACACCAATAGGAAGCCTCATCTTTAAGTTGCCATATAGCCAGTTGTATCTTCCTTCGGTCGTCAACCTCGAAAAGTCCAAACAAGTTTTCCGTCTCTCGTAACCAATTCCGGGCTTCATCAAAGCTTTTAGTTGCCAAAGAATGGCTTTCCTCCCATAGCGCATATGTTGACGGGGAAAATTGTCTGCACGCCAACACCCAATGGTGTGTGTGGTATGAACAACGCAAATATCCAAATAAGCGGTAAATAATGTAAATGCGAGGAGACACAGCTTTTATAGTGCTTTGGCACTAACGCCTACATCCACTTTTTAATTATCATTCATCATATGATATCCGATTACAATGTTGTATAAGTCTAGGCGATACTCGAGTACAAGCTATTATAATAGAGCAACAATGTTCTTCTTCTTCCTCCTTGAGATGAGTTGACTTAGTCAACTATGTCCTAGTTTATCCTTAATGTCCAAGAAGTCCAAAAGAGCCCAAATGTAGCATAATTATCCTTGTAAATGTCTAAACATTAATGAAAAACGTATATGCCACATTTGAGTTATCCTTGCCATCTCCAATGGACAAGATGAAAAATGTAATAACCCGGAAATCTGAGCCAATTTAATTTTTTTATTTTGGCAATTTTAGCGTATTTTGATTATTTAAAATGAATTATTTTAAATAATAATGATGATAAATTTATTTTGAATTGAATTAGAAAGTATATATATTTATATAGATCGTCGTTTGAATATAAATATTTATTTATAATTATAAAAGGAATCGAAAATGGCGCGGTAGTTCGATAATTCAATTTCAAATTTCAATTGAATGTACAGGATTCAAAGTAAACCGGATTTTAGCGAAACCAAAAATATTAGAATCTAATTGAGAATATCTTTCCAAAGAATCCGAAAAATCAAAATTTCATAGCGGGAATCAAAAGATATGCCCAGTTGAAAATTCAGAATAGTCACTATGGAATTCTGGCCCTAAAAAATTGGAAATTTTGCAAACGTCCTCGGTTTCCGACGAAACCACTTTTTTGGATCCGTGATGTCAAATTATTGCTAGGTTTCAAAATTCATAATTTTCCGAATCAATATGTGAGCGTGGCGAAGTTAAACGTGTTTTGATAGTTTCAGTCAATTTCGATCGACCAGAAAATTGCCATTTTTCAAACGGTCTTCAAATTTGACGAAATTAGTTTTGTTAGGACCATATCGTCAATACGAAGCTAGAAAATATTTTTCGGGAATTTTTAGAGTGAGTATGTGGCCTCAGTAAGTTAGAATGTGTGTTCAAATTGAATATATACTGATTTATACTTTAATTTGAACGAAAACTAATCGTAACAGCCGAATTGACTTGCAAAACATATCCTATTGTGTTCGAAATGGGGGTGATTAGCTAAGGGCGACAGTCGTTGGGTTTGATTTGGAGTCCGAACGGAAAAGTCACTTTATGGAAATTTAAATTAATTAAATAAATATTATAAACTATATAATCTTCCTTCTCTCCCTTCTTTGAAGTCAACGGTCAAAAAAAAAGGGGAAAAAACCGGTCGCCCAAACCCCCCCCCCCCCCCCACCGTTCTAGTCGACGCGCCACCATTCCGGGAACTGCTCCACCGTGCGCCGCCATCCAGGAGGACCGCCTTCCTCCTCTGATCACCTTTCTCTTCCTCTTCTCTCGATTCTCGTTCTACCTCCTCCTCTAAAACAAAACCGACGCTGCTGCACCTGGAAGCCGCCACCGCCTGTTGACCCACCGTCGATCCTCCGCCTACCTCTCCTTTTCTCCCCTCTTCAACGTAAAGAAACCGCCCCCTCGATTTCCACTGTAAGTTTTTAATTAATTTATTTTTATTTCTTTATTTTATTAATATAAAATAATTAGTTCTATAAAAACAAAAAAAATCAGTTTTACCTATGATGTTGTTGAGCATGGATTTGATTTTTATAGTGAGACAGACAAGATTTTTGAATAAACAAAGGTTAGATTTTTATCATACATGAAAAATATGATTTTTACATTATAGAAAGAATAAAAATATGATTTTTATATTATAGAAAGAATAAAAAATATGATTTTTATATTATAGAAAGAATAAAAATATGATTTTTATATTATAGAAAGAATAAAAATATGATTTCTATATAGTAGGGATTATAAAAATATGATTTTTATAAGACAGAGAATATAAAAATACGATTTTTATATATCTTGTAGCAAAATAAATATTCGATTTTTATATGAGTAGTGGATTGAAAATAGAATTATTATATAATAGAGAATATAAAGATATAATTTTTATATATGTAGGGAAATAAAAATCTGATTTTTTATTACATATATGTTGAAACAAAAATGCGAATTTTATGGCGACGATATAAAAATTCGATCTTTATATATGAAGTAGAAATATAAAAATATAATTTTTATATAGGAAGGAGCATTGTAAAAATATACGAAGTAGAAATCAAAATGTGATTTTTATTTATTGGAATGAAGCAATAAAAATATAATTTATATTATGAACGGCATGGTAAGGACTGCATTGGAATTTCAAACTAATCCAAACGGTTCAGCAGTTCAGAAGTAAAACTGGCGGAGTGGAACCCAAAGGTGAGAACTCCTCACTTTTAATTTATTTTCTTATTGAAATATATGTAGGATGCAGACGGTGCTTAGCAGCAGCCCGACACCCGTTGTCCACAAAACATGGACGACTTGTGTGATTGATTGTGTTGTGAAATTTGACTGTTGATTGTGATGTGTAAAATATATATTCAGGTATTGAAATAAAATATATATTCATGTGTTGAAATAAAATATAAATTCATGTGTTAAAGTAAAATATATATTCATGTGTTGAAGTAAAATATATATTCATGTGTTGAAATAAAATATATATTCATGTGTTGAAATAGAATATATATTCATGTGTTGAAATAAAATATATATTCATGTGTTGAAATAAAATATATATTCATATGTTGACATAAAATATATATTCATGTGTTGAAATAAAAAATATATTCATGTGTTGATATAAAAGAAATATTCATTTACAAATCGAACGATTTGTTTATGTACACCGATTTGACTGATATTGATTGGGACGATAAATTTTACACATCGCCCAACTGCACAAATAAAATATGTATTTGATTGATTGAAACCCCACACGGGTGTTGGGATGATATTGATGTACACTAATCCCAATTGTTTAGTAGTATGTCGACCGATGGGTTGACAGACTGTGTAAGCGTTACTTATCTATATTTAATGCTTATGCAGTGGTGTGGTGCACTCTGGATGATGGTTGATGATTTATCGTTGTTATTATATACATGTGTTGTAGAGAATCCATATAATTAACATTATATGGTAATCGATTGGGCCTCATTCTAATTTGGAGAATAAAGAATAGAATGAAAATTCATGTGTTGAATAAAATAAATTCATGTGTTGAATATAAAATAAATTCATGCGTTGAATAGAAATAAATTCATGTGTTGAATATAAAATAAATTCATGTGTTGAATATAAAATAAATTCATGTGTTGAATAGAAGAAAATTCATGTGTTGAATAAGATAAATTCATGTGTTGAATATAGTATATATTCATGTGTCGAATAGAAAATAAATTCATGTGTTGAATAGAAAATAAATTCATGTATTGAATAGTATATATTCATGTGTTGAATAGAAAATAAATTCATGTGTTGAATAGAATAAATATTCATGTGTTGAATAGAATAAATATTCATGTGTTGAATACAATAAACATTCATGTGTTGAATAAAAGCCGTGTTGATTAGATTGACGCCATTTTGACGTAAACGATATTTATATCGATTTTATTCATTTTTATAATGAATATAAGAAAGAAAGTGATTTCAAAATATAACGTTTTGAAAATATTATCATTTGTATATCGATGATGTGGAATATTCAATTTTTATTCGAAATTGGATATGAAGTTAAAATCGTTTTAAAAACGAATTTTAAACGATTTATAAAATACGTTTTGAAAGGAAATCGACGAAGTATATTGTGACGGCCCGCCCCGCACCAACCAACATTTACTCCAAAAGTGTGCTGTACACATGTCCCGTTAGCACGGAACGGTCGTCAGAAGGAAAGGAAGAAGAAGAAAAAATCAACAAGGAACCTGTAGAATGTCTCACAGCGCATAGAACAAAATATAATAACTGCATACTTGACATAAAACAGGTGAGACAGTGCATAAGCTGAAAACAAACTATCGTAGCAGCGGAAAATCCAAAGTACAACTTATGATCCAAAGCCAACATTATTACAACTTTTAAAAACTGCCTCAAAAAGCTAAACAAGAAAGGTACACTACTAATGCCCAAAGTTGTGACCAGCAACGACACAGGGAGAATATCTATATATATCATACGTGGAAGCCTCCTGCTCGCCTCCGAATCCGCTACTCGCGCATCACCAGCTAACCTGTCTCTAGTCTGCTCGTGTGAGCACCCAGAGTAATAAGAAGAGACATAAAACTCTGGGTCAGACAAAAAGTCTGTTATGAGCGATAAGCAGCTAAACGGAACAATAACAGGTATACTAAACCATACCTGAACCTGGACCTGCAACCAAAGAGTTATCACTACATACTGTACAACACTCTAAGGTGCCATAACAAGTGGTGTAAAGAATACGGGGTGGGGGTGTGCATGTCATAATGATGGCAAACAATCAAGTATAGCAACCATCCTCACATCTCTCACTCAATGCGTAAAGTATACGATATCCACCACTTGATCACCCAATACTTTGCTATGATCATTCTGCCCCATGAAGTCATAATGGCTTCACTACACTGATCCATAGCCACTAATCCTTCGCTATTTCCACTTTTCCCCATGGAGTCGTACACACCCCACTGCACTGGCTCATAGCCTTACTAATCCTTTACTATGTCCACTCTGCCCCATGGAGTCACAATGGCTCCACTGCACTGGCTCATAGTCTTACTACGATCACTTTGCCCCTCGAGTCATGATGACTCTACTGCACTGATACGTAGTCCTACTACGATCACTTTGCCACTCGAGTCGTAATGACTCTACTGCACTGATACGTAGCCCATCATTCCTTTTCAATGGTGAATCGAAGTTACGAATGTCGACAACTCCTTAGCACATGTCCCGCAGCAAAGCCCAACCATGAAGTGAACTCATTGGTTCCCAACTGGATCCTGAGCTCTAACTTCCATTTGGACTACCTTTGCATCTCGGGTTTTTGGTCATCACTGGATCGGTTCGGGTCTCACTCTTCCAGTCCAAGCTTCCTGGTTCGGATCGTGGTCTTCACCTGGTGGAGGATCAGATCGGGTCTATATCAAGTCATCTCCTTCGGTTCGGTTCGATCGTAGTCACCCCTGGCGGATCGGGTCGTCATCACAATTGGCTGATCGAGTCGGGTCTTCAAACCCATCGCCCTCCGTCGGTTCGGTTCGGAGGTGGCTATAAGGGTCGGGTCGAAGCACTTTCTCCCAACGTCGGATCAGTCTCCATCTCCGCAAACAGATCAGGTCGTGATCTTCTCTAGGTTTCAAGTCAGCTCGTGGAATGCAGGCTCTGTTCGGATGGGGGGATCGTGGATTGGCCACACGAACGGTTCGGTTCGGGTCTCCCCATCCGATCTGATCTGGTCCCTGTCCATTTCCTGCATTTTTCCAGCAAGTTGTTTACGCCACTCGACAGCTTTTTCGACCATTCCAACTATTCTAATCAATCACAAAGCATACCATACAGTCATAGCAACAAGTAGAAGTGACCTCAAACACCAAAACATAAATATGATAGGTTAAAATGGATCATAGCCAAAACCCCATATTTTCCCTTAAACATGTTCAAGCGTAATTAATGATAGGATTAGCAAAACTTAACCAAATTAACCCAAGTTCATATCAGAGGTCTAAAACATCATTTAAGAATTTATAAGTATTTTTCCAGATTTTTATCATGCTTAAATTCGCTAATTAACACTAATTACCCTTAATTAACCGCAATTAGTGAGGTACTATGCAGATCACTCACTTTGGCCACAAATAAACCTTAGATCTGAAATAAATCTCTGATATGGCACGAATACCAATGCTAAACAGCAGATCTAATCTTGATTTGGTGAAGATCTCCCTTGATTTGATGTTGCTAAGCTTAATCCTTGATTAGAAAGTGATTTGGAGGTGATTTAGAGGTTGGAGGCCATTTTTAGGGTTTCTAAGAGGTAAGTGGAGGCTAGAAAACTGAAATGGAATGAAACTCTAACTCTTTTCAGCCTCCCCATAACCCTAATCCCGAAATGGGTCATGGGTCCATTCACTAATCACCCTATTTGGCCCGGTTAAGCAGTTTTTTAACTTCCAAACCTTATTTCAGCCATATCTTCTAAACGGTGAGTCCGTTTGGCTATTATGACCACTCTGCGGAAAGGTAAACCATCAAACAAATCTAATGGAAGTTGTTTCAGGTCAAAACTCCTTTTCAGTCAAAAGTTATGGCCAAAACAGTATCAGCTAGGGGCAAAACGGTCATTTAAAAATCGGCAAAAATCATGAACATGGGAAATGACCCCAATAGTCGTTTCCCAAAGTTACATGACCATACGACTTCATATGAAAAAGAAATAAATATTCCACGATCCTCCGATGCGTAGAATGCGGGTTGTTACATTCTTCCCCCTTAAGGAATTTCGCCCCCGAAATTCCCTAATCAAAACACACAAGGGGTCCCGCATGCCTATCAGCCATAAAACAACAATCAAACATGCAAAACAAGTCTATCCTAGCATGCGGAATAACTAAATGACGAAGTAAATCTTACCAAGCAAAGAGTTCTGGATACGTCTTCCTAATGCTCTCCTCTGTCTACCAAGTACAGTCATTCTCGTTCTCGCCCCACTGAACCTTGACTAGCTTCACCGCCTTCCTTAGAAGTTGCTTTGTACCGCGCTCAACAATACGAATCGGCTTGCTGTTCCCAATTGCCTCGGGTTCCACTTCGAAGTCCTCTAACTGATCAGGTGAAATAGTCATGTCTGGGTCGTGCACAGACTTCCGTAGCTGGGAAACATGAAATACGTTGTGAACTCCCGCCATCTTCTCGGGTAAGTCAACTCTATACGCCAAATTCCCAATTTGTTCGAGAACTGGGAATGGTCCAACAAATCTTGGTGCCAACTTGCCTCTCCTGCCAAACCGTATCACGCTCTTCAACGGAGAAATCTTGACAAACACCAAGTCACCAACGGAGAATTTTAAGTCTCTTCTCCTTTTATCAGCATAACTCTTCTGCCTATCCTAGGCAGCCTTCATTCGTTGCTGAATGATCTTAATCTTAGCTGAAGTTTCTCTTATCACATCGGGTCCAAGTACAAACTTCTCACCAGTTTCTTCTCAACATGACGGTGAGTTGCACGGCCTTCCGTACAAAGCTTCATATGGAGCCATACTGATACTGGATTGGTAGCTATTATTATATGCAAACTCTACTAGATGCAAATGGTCATCCCATGATCCACCAAAATCCAATATACAAGCCCTCAAGAGATCTTCCAATATATGATTCACCCTCTCTGTCTGACCATCAGTTTGAGGATGATACGCGGTACTGAGATATAATTCCAACCCTAGAGCCTCTTGTAAGCTCTTCCAAAACCCACTAGTAAACAACGGGTCTTGGTCACTCACTATGCTTTTAGGCACTCCATGAAATCTCACTACCTACTTCATATACAGCTCTGCTAACTTAGCTGCTATTCTGATCGATTTGACTGGTATAAATCTTGCACTCTTGGTCAATCGATCCACAATTACCCAAATGCTATCATATCCCGATTTAGTCCTTGGTAAGCCGTCAATGAAATCCATCGAGACTTGCTCCCATTTCCATTCGGGAATTTCTAATGGATGCAACAAACCACTAGGCTTCTTTTGTTCGGCTTTAACTAGTTGACAATTCATGCACTTGGATATAAACTTCCCAACGTCTCTTTTCATCCCTTCCCAGCAGTAAGTCTGCTTCATGTCCCGATACATCTTATCACCCCTGGGGTGTATAGTTAGTTTTGAGTGATGACATTCCCTAAGAACTTCATCTCTCAAACCATTCACGTTGGGTACAACTAGTCTTCCATTCTTTCTAAGACATCCATCTTGATCAAGCCCGTACAAATTCATCTCCACACCGTCAATATTTATTTCTAACTTAGAGATGATTTCAAATAGGTTATGATCGTCCCTCTGACTGGAACCAATCCGCTCAATCAAAGTGGGTCTGATCGTCAAACTAGCTAACATCTCTGGATCCAATTCGCACTTTGGTCTGAAATCAAACCCTGCGATATACTCCAGTTGCTTCCATTCAAGAAACATAGCCCCTAAACTGGCATGTCTCCTACTCAAGGCATCGGCTACCGCATTGCCTTTCCCAGGTGTATATGCGATATCAAAATCATACAAAGCCAAGAACTCTAACCATCTCTGTTGATGGAGATTCAGATCCTTCTGAGAGAAGAGATACTTTAACGATTTATGATCGGTAAACAACTCAAATCTCTCCCCCAAGAGATAGTGTCTCCACATCTTCAACACGATCGCGCCAGTTCCAAATCATGGGTAGGATACTTCTTCTCATGCGACTTTAGTTGCCGACTAGCATAAGCTATAACCCTACCTCCTTGCATCAATACAGCACCTAGTCCAGTACCACAAGCATCCGTGTATACCGTCATCTCTTCATTCCCTTTAGGAATGACTAACACTGGCGCACGCGTCAACTTTTCTTTTAGACTCTTGAATGCATTCTCACACACTCCGTCCCAGACGAAGGCTTGATTCTTCTTAGTCAACCGAGTCAACGGTGTCGCTGTCTTGGAGAAGTCCTGGATAAACTTACGATAATACTCAGCTAACTCCAAGAAACTTCTTACGTCTGTTGCATTCTTGAGTGTAGACCAATCCTGCACTGTAGCCACCTTCGCAGGGTCCACGAAAATACCATTCTCTGAAACAACATGGCCCAAGAATCTCACTTCCCTCCTCCAGTAGTGACACTTAGAAAACTTCGCTTTCAATTGGTATTTTCTCAACACCTCCATCACTATCCTCAGATGTCCCTTGTGTTCTTCCTCTGTCCTTGAGTAAAAAAGGATGTCGTCTACGAACACAAGAACAAACTTATTCAACTGATCTCTGAATACTCGATTCATAAGATCCACAAAGTATGCTGGTGCATTGGTCAACCCAAATGGTATGACCAACCACTCATAGAATCCAGACGGCGTCCTAAATGCCATTTTCGGAACACTCTCAGTTGCTACTCGAAGCTGATGAAATCCTGTCGCGAGGTCCAACTGGGAGAACACTCTTGCTCCTTCCAGTTGATCAAACAAATCATCTATCCGCGCTAGAGGATACTTATTCTTCCTCGTCACCTTATTCAACTCGCGATAGTCCACACACAAACGAAGGGAACCATCTGCCTTAGTGGCAAACACAATTGGTGCTCCCCACTCGGAGACACTTCTTCTAATAAACCCCTTCTTCAAAAGATCGCTTACTTGCACCCCCGAGCTCTCGCTGCTCCCTTGGTGCCATACGACGAAGTGGCATCACTATAGGTCTGGCATCTTTTACTAAATCAATACGGAACTCAATCTCTCGGTGTGGTGGAAGCTCGGTCACTTCCTCGAAGACGTCCGGATACTGGCCAACCACGGGCACATCTGACAACTCATCATGCGGGATGTCGAGGGAAATTATAAAACTAGCCATTACCCCATCACTAGGTAGACTACCAAACACTACCCTCCGCCCATCATCTGCCCTAACTGTCACCAAAAAGCCCTCACAGTCTACCACCACCCTGTATCTTTGGAGCCAATCGACCCCCAATATAATGCCATACCCAGTAAAGCCCAAAACAAAGCAATCACAAACAAACATGCATCCATGACTCGATAAGACCAAATTTCAGAAAATCATACTAAGGTTAGTCGAACCACCAATCGGGTTCGTCACAACCAACGGTCTGTCGACTATCTCGGGTTCCAGTCCCTACCTATCTACCAGGTCACCAGATATGAAGGAACGGGAAGCCCCAGATCAAACAAAACTCGAACAAGTACATCAAGAATAGAAAGCATACCTTGAATAACGACATTCTTTCCTTTATCCGCCGCAGTTGGGGCATTCGACGAAGAAGGAACAACATTAATAGCATATGCTTTCACAATCTGCTTCTCTTTAAGAGGTTGTGGACATTTATCCTTATGAAGTCCCACTTGGCCACAGTTGTAGCACTTCCTATCCGCTGGCTTGGCCTGACATTCTTTGGCATAATGGCCCTTCTTACTACAGCTGAAGCACTCAACATCTTTCTTGCTCTTTTTCTGGCCATCCTTAGACTGGTTCTACTTCCTCTTGTTTTGAGAGTTATTCTTGCCTTCACCGCCTGCTTACGGCTTCAGCCCTTCTGCAGATGCAACCTCAGTCTTCGGTTTAGGGTAAAGACTCTCTGATCTCAAAGCTTTCCCCACAATCGATCCAAAAGTCTCATCGATGTGATTAATAAGCCTTTCCCCCAAGTATCCATCTAGACCAGTAATGAACTTCTCATTCTTCTTCTCAGGAGTATCGATAAGGGATAATCCATACTTCGACAAAGTGTCAAACTCAGCAATATAGTCTGAGACTGCCCTACCATTCTGCTTAAGCTCCAAGAACTTCCTAAATAATTCTGAATTCTGAGCAGCCGGGATAAACTTGTCGCTAAAGCGAGCTGTGAAAACCCGCAACTTCCCCGTAAAGGAAAGCGTCGGATAGTTCGAGAACAAACCACAACAGAACGCATATAAAAGAACATTTCATTGTATATTACAACAATGCATCAGAATACAAGAATATACAGAGTATAAATGAATATTACACAGAAATATCAGAGATTTAAATTACATTTAAATACATAGCAGCGGAAAATAATACAATACACAACTAGAAGGAGATATACGGATACAAAGCTTTTCCGGATATCGTTCCAGCTGTAAACCAGGATCCTGTGAATATAAATCTGCAAAACCAAAACTACTAGCTGCCCGTGTCAAAATAAGGGCACCCAGAGTTTAGGTTAAAACAATAAACTCCAGGCCAGTCATGTGACTGGTGTGAGAACTAAAACAGTTATTTATCTTTATTTTCAAAGTTAGGTAAATCAAGGGACCACGCCGTATAACACGGAACGGGTTTCCTCCCAAGAATACCAGTGCATAAAACAAACAGCGCAATGCTAAATAAAGAAAAATGAAGCTGTTATAAGACCCAGGTCCCATCACACAATGCAACGCAGCCGAGGATAGGGTTTTCCCTTATAACAGCCAAAGAATGCTTGATACTTTTAAAACAAATCATTTGATACTATTATAAGTGCATAATGTATAAAACACTTCAAATCATAAGTATCAATCATAGGCGGCATAAGCGCCCCATCCCACTATGTCACCATATATAGGTTTACAAATAAAACCGCAAAGTCACGTATTTGGGAATTGGATTTCCGTCTATGAACCGAGGCCAGGGATCGTCCTCTACCGATTCGAGACAATCTAGCCTACCATGTCTCAGGAACAGCCGCAACTGCCCCCTGGATCGTCAGGGCCGGTCCACCGATGTGGATTATTATGCCTGAACAATACGTCTCCCCGCCCTTTGGGGCGCAAACGAGCCAACGAATGACTCCATCGGACCCGGATCGTCCGATCAAACCGAGGCGCCTCGCAACAGCAACAACCACATAAGTCAAACTCGTCAGGGCGTGTAAAACCACCGACGCCACTTTTAGCTAGAAAGAAACGCAAGCCCTCCCTGAGGTCCGTCTCCCGTTTTTGGTTCATACCGGGTGTGAAACACGCGAGGTAAACGTTACACAAAGCCACGCCACAAAGGCCGTGCTTTGATCATCACCACAAGACTTTGCTTTTCAACAGAAGCCTTGATCATTTGCATCTTAGCATGCCACACAGGC
Source organism: Allium sativum (assembly GCA_030737875.1). Taxonomy (NCBI): domain Eukaryota; kingdom Viridiplantae; phylum Streptophyta; class Magnoliopsida; order Asparagales; family Amaryllidaceae; genus Allium; species Allium sativum. The sequence goes on along the minus strand of CM060922.1, from coordinate 311,822,816 downwards.
AAACCATCCTATGCAACCGATATCAGTCACACAGAATGAAATCCGATGTCAGACACACAGTCCATTTACAAGTCCGTTCTGGGTCTGAACGAAACCGGGAGCACCTAGTACCCCGCATATCCATCGATCTCCAAGTACGTCTGGACGATCACCAACTGTTTCCATCTTCTTGGGTGTACAGCCCAATCAAGATCATCAGTTATCACCCAAACGACGTGAAGACCTCCGGTCTTCGACCATCGTCTTCATCTTCGACTTATCGTCGTATCAGTTATTCAGAATGGGATAAACCCGGTCTTTCCGAATAACTCGCGTATATTTAAATAAGTGTTACACAAACACAACATACGCCTCATTCCAATCCATCAGTCACTAACCGTAAATTAATCAAGAGAATAATTCCCCAAATATTAACCCCGAAGGCCGAAACCAACATCAGATCAATATCCAGAAAACCATTCTACTTAGCTAACCGACAGTTAGTTTCTAATTTCACATTCATAGGGAAAGGTTCCCATTAATTTTATCAAAGATAAATTCTTGAATTTATTCTTTAATCAACTTTTGAATATCAATTCAAACTAGTCGGGATTAGCGAACCTTACCGAAGTAATCATTTGTTTTAATTTCCCAATCCCAACCTATTCATCCCATGAAGTAAAACTGGTTATACTTCATATTTAACACCACGGTGTTATTGGTAAATTCAATTACCATTTCACGTTCAAATCTAATTAAAGATTTAACTATCGCCTGGAGCAAAACTGGTGATACTCCATTTCGATTATTTCAATCTAATTAAAGATCCATTAAAACTCCACTTAGTTTTAATCGTTAACTGGGTTAAAGAATCAGTGTCATTTAAAAACACGGTTCACGATAAACCCAAATTCACATTCCATTAATTATCGGGTTAAAGAACAAGTGTTATTTAAAACACTGTTCACGATAAACCCAAAAATCAATATCACTTCAATTCCAATTAAATATTATTTAATTGATACACTTCATTAAATCTAAATAAAAAGATTTAATCATTTCTCAACTGGGTTCAAGAACAGTGTTAGTGAAGACACCATTCACGACAAACCCAAATCACATTCGATATTCAATACAAGGCCCTGAATAGAAAATATATCGGCTTATATTCAATATCGAATTCTACGACTAACAAATGTCGTATTGGAAATAACGATATAAATATATATCTTTCAAATTTCCATAACAACATCTGTATAATCACGAATTCCAACATCGAAATATTCCGAAGACAATTTCGATTCAAATCCACTCCAATGCAATCATTGGAAATTCTGGTTATTTTTAAAACCCTTTTCAAATTCAATTTATTTATTTAAAAATAAATAGAATTATAATCCTAGTTCAAAACTAGTTCATTTCGATAAAAATCCATTTTTATCTTTTCAAATATGGAGTTTTTCATCCCAATTCTTTCTAAATCATTTCTTATGATTTTACACAAATTATTGCTATTTTTAATAATTTTATCAAGGCCCGTACAGTCGATTTCCATCAATGGCCATCGAACTGCACTTACAGCGACCTTTTTCGAATTTGATTTGGACGTATCTCCAAATCCAACCGTTAGATTTCAAATTTCTAACATTCATTAGAAAGCTCTTTTCGATACGAACCCAACGGTTCCGGTTTTAGGAGAATCCGACGGTCGGATCTCCCGTAATGTCCGTTCGAAATAAATGGTCGAAATTCGCGAACTGCCGCGACGCGGCGCGTTCTATTCAGGCCATTATATTATATATAATATATATAATATATATTTCGTCGATTTCTATTCAATTCAAATTTCAATTCAATTTGAATTCGTTTTCAATTCAATTCATTTCGAAATCGTTTTCAATTCACTTCATTTCGAAATCGTTTTCAATTCACTTCATTTCGAAATCGTTTTCAATTCACTTCATTTCGAAATCGTTTTCAATTCACTTCATTTCGAAATCGTTTAAAATCGATATAAATACCGTTCACGTCAAAATGGCGTCAAACTAATCAACACGACTTCATAAATTTCTATTTTCAAATATTCTATTTCAAATATTTCTATTTCAAAACTGGAATGAGGCCCAATCAATTACCATATAAAATTAATTATATGGATTTTCACACAACACATGTATATAATAACATTGAAAAATGATCAACTATCAACCAAAGTGCACTACACTGTATAAGCATCAAATAAAGATATCTAACGCTTATAACAGCCTGTCAATCAATCGATCGACATATTTAATCAATCAGGATGAGTGAACTTCAAATTTCATCCCAACACCCGTGTGGGGTTTCAAACAACCAAACACAGATTTTATTCGTGCAGTTGGGCGATGTGTAAAATTTATCGACCCAATCAATGTCATTCAAATAGGTGTACATAAACAAACCGTCCGGTTTGTAAATGAATATTTTATTTTGTTCACTTCACTATTTTCATATTCACGTTAAAAATTATATTTTTAACGATAAAACATTTTATTTCAACCTATGAATTTCTATTCAATTCATTTTTTTCAATAAAATGATATTGTTATTTTTCTAACATATTTTAGAAAATTTCGGCGGCATAACGGCACGATACTAGAAACGGGACGAGGCCTAGCCTTATCCCCGGTCTAGTGAAGGCCCACGCCATTCACATATCAATCAAATCAATTTCATCTCACCAAACAATTCAATTCAAACAAATAATTCAACTAATCTATGCAACCAAACAAACAAGTCCATGGTCTGTGGACGATTGTGTCGGGTGCTACTAAGCACCGTCTGCATCCTAGTATATATATATAACTAGAAAAATAAATTGAAAGGTGAGAAATTCTCACATATAGCTATCCAGCTCCACGGCACTTCATCGATAGAAATCTTCGTTGCTATCGCATCTTCGTCATCTTCGTTGCCCGGATCCTCTACATATGTAAAAATCGAATTTTGACTTCGTTATTCAATATACAAAAATCGAATTTTTATTTCACTATTCAATATACAAAAATCGAATTTTTACTTCAAAGTTAAATATATAAAAATCGAATTTTTATTTCACTTCTCAATATATAAAAATCGAATTTTTAGTTCGCTATTCAATATATAAAAATCGAATTTTTATTTCAAAGTTAAAACCTTTTTTCTATTTCAAGTTAAAACCTTTTTCTTATATTAAAGTTAAAACCTTTTTCCTTATATTAAAGTTAAAACCTTTTTCCTTATTTTAAACCTTAAGATAAAATCAGTTTTATATACTTTTAAAAATTCAGTTTTTCTATACTTTTAAAAAAACAGTTTTATATACTTTAAAAATTCAGTTTTTCTATACTTTTAAAAAAACAGTTTTATATACTTTAAAAATTCAGTTTTTCTATACTTTTAAAAAAAATCTGTTTTAACTTGCTTTTATAAAATCGGTTTTTAATTTTCAGTTTTTAAACCTAATTTTATAAATTCAGTTTTTAAATTACGTTTAAATAAAATAAAAATAAAATAATAATAAAAATAAAAGGAAATACTTACAGGGGGGTAGAACTTCGCAGTTCGTCGGCGGCAGGGTTCGAACGGTGGTGGCAGCGTGGAGGTGCTTCGAGGGGGGGGGGGGGGCGGCGCGACGTCTTCGCGAGCTTCGAGGTGTCGCGATGTGATTCGACTGGGGGTGTTCGAGGGTTTCGAGGTGGAGGCGGAGGCTGCGGGGTGAGGCGGCGGCTTCGGGTTGAGGCGACGGCGAAGTCTGGAGGGGGGGGGGGGCGGCGATCCGATTTAGGTTTTTTTTTTTTTTTTTATTTCTCTGAACGATTGAATTTTAAACAAAGGGGGGGGGGCAGAAAGGATATAAAGGAAGGAGGGAGGGGGAAATTAAAATTTATTTTAATTGTTTTATTATTCAATTTTTCAAAAAGTTGACTTTTACCCACGACCACGAAACGAGGCCCACCGCCTGTCGTCCATAGCGTTTAACCCCCATTCCGAACACAATGGGATATGTATCGCAAGCTGATTTGATCGTTACTATCAGTTTCCTTTTGAATTTTCATTTAAATCATTATATTGAATTTTAAACGCACATTTCAAATTACCGGGGTCACATACGGACTAGAAAAATTCCAGAAAAATATTTTCTAGCTTCGTATTGACGATACGGTCCTAACAAAACTAGTTTCGTCGAATTCTGAGACCGTTTGAAAAATGGCCAATTCCCAGTCGATTAAATTCAACAGAAACTGGTCAAACGCGTTTTCTTTTGCCACGCTCACATATTGATTCGAAAAATTATGAAATTTGAAATCTAGCAATAACTTTACACTGCGGACCCAACAAAAGTGGTTTCGTCGAAATCCGAGGTCGTTTGCAAAATTGCTATTTTTAAGGGCCTTATATATATAAAAATATATATAAATTCCACAGCGACTATTTCTAATTTTAAACTGGACATATCTTATCATTTCTAAAATGAAATCTCAGTTTGTTAACTTCGTTACAAAGATATAGTTATACAGATTCAAATATTTCTTGTTTCGTTCAATTCTGACTTATATTGAATTCTGTATATTCATTTGAAATTAGAAATCGAATTTTCGAACTACCGCGCCATTTTCAATTCTATTTATAATTATATATAAATATTTATATTCTAACGACGACGTATATAAATATATACGTCGAATTCTATTCAAAATAAATTTCACGTCGATATTATTTAAAATAATCTATTTTAAATATTCAAAATTCGCTAAAATTGCCAAAATAAAAATTTTAAACTGGCCCAGAATTTACAGGTTGTTACAATCTCCCCCACTTAAAACTTTTCGTCCCCGAAAAGGAACAAAGTCGAAAGTGGTTTGATTAATCAACTCTACGATCGGTCAGGCTTCCATTCTCCAACTCTTTAGTTTCTGAGAATTTTCAAAATTTCAAAAATTTGGCTAACACCCTAAATTTCCGAAAAATTTCGCCATAACCTCCCCTGCACCGGGAGCATCGGGGAATTTCAAATAGCTTCCCCGGTCCTTCAAATCTCAAAAAGAAAAAGAAAAAGCCAAGCGGCTAGCCAATAGGCTCACAAAATCATCATCACCCAAACAAAACAGGAAATTATGTAGTAAACATGTACCTATTTGTCGGGCAAACAAATTTTATTCTCTGGCTCTAGCCTCCTTGCTATGACCTGTTCAATGATATATATGTATATGCAAGCAAATGCAACCAATTTTCAATAAAATTCAATATTTGACTCAAATGAACTAAATGGTTCAAATTTTAATTATTCATACAATAATCAAACAATACAACCATCAATCAATTAGTTGATTAGTTTTTTAACTGCATAACTTTGATATATATACAGAAAATCATGTTTTTGATGCCAATTCACAACAAAGGGTTCTAGCCATATAAGTTTTGGTTCTCACACCAGTCTAATGGAAATATATAGATATTACACGTTCCTCACTCGAATATAAATTCTGATGATGATATATCAATCATCAGAATCACCCCCGGGCGACTAGAGTGTAATCCTATATCTATCCAGTATATTAAAACTTCGAATACACGCGGATCAGACGTATACGCAAAATCTATATATACTGGACTGTCCAACTCAATATAAATAGATAATCTAATACGAATAATTGATTTAAATTTTCAAAACAAAAATTGTTTTCATTTGAAAAATATACTCTTCACACTCGTTCTAGGATACTACTGATCCTATCTCTAACGAGTCATTCCCATTGGATATTAATAATCCAATATCTGATGAATTCTTTCGTATGTTTCTAATGTGTCTTGTTCTCTGAGCTTTGTAAACCAAAGCTCTGATACCAACTGTGAAAACCCGCAACTTCCCCGTAAAGGAAAGCGTCGGATAGTTCGAGAACAAACCACAACAGAACGCATATAAAAGAACATTTCATTGTATATTACAACAATGCATCAGAATACAAGAATATACAGAGTATAAATGAATATTACACAGAAATATCAGAGATTTAAATTACATTTAAATACATAGCAGCGGAAAATAATACAATACACAACTAGAAGGAGATATACGGATACAAAGCTTTTCCGGATATCGTTCCAGCTGTAAACCAGGATCCTGTGAATATAAATCTGCAAAACCAAAACTACTAGCTGCCCGTGTCAAAATAAGGGCACCCAGAGTTTAGGTTAAAACAATAAACTCCAGGTCAGTCATGTGACTGGTGTGAGAACTAAAACAGTTATTTATCTTTATTTTCAAAGTTAGGTAAATCAAGGGACCACGCCGTATAACACGGAACGGGTTTCCTCCCAAGAATACCAGTGCATAAAACAAACAGCGCAATGCTAAATAAAGAAAAATGAAGCTGTTATAAGACCCAGGTCCCATCACACAATGCAACGCAGCCGAGGATAGGGTTTTCCCTTATAACAGCCAAAGAATGCTTGATACGTTTAAAACAAATCATTTGATACTATTATAAGTGCATAATGTATAAAACACTTCAAATCATAAGTATCAATCATAGGCGGCATAAGCGCCCCATCCCACTATGTCACCATATATAGGTTTACAAATAAAACCGCAAAGTCACGTATTTGGGAATTGGATTTCCGTCTATGAACCGAGGCCAGGGATCGTCCTCTACCGATTCGAGACATTCTAGCCTACCATGTCTCAGGAACAGCCGCAACTGCCCCCTGGATCGTCAGGGCCGGTCCACCGATGTGGATTATTATGCCTGAACAATACGTCTCCCCGCCCTTTGGGGCGCAAACGAGCCAACGAATGACTCCATCGGACCCGGATCGTCCGATCAAACCGAGGCGCCTCGCAACAGCAACAACCACATAAGTCAAACTCGTCAGGGCGTGTAAAACCACTGACGCCACTTTTAGCTAGAAAGAAACGCAAGCCCTCCCTGAGGTCTGTCTCCCGTTTTTGGTTCATACCGGGTGTGAAACACGCGAGGTAAACGTTACACAAAGCCACGCCACAAAGGCCGTGCTTTGATCATCACCACAAGACTTTGCTTTTCAACAGAAGCCTTGATCATTTGCATCTTAGCATGCCACACAGGCAAACCATCCTATGCAACCGATTTCAGTCACACAGAATGAAATCCGATGTCAGACACATAGTCCATTTACAAGTCCGTTCTGGGTCTGAACGAAACCGGGAGCACCTAGTACCCCGCATATCCATCGATCTCCAAGTACGTCTGGACGATCACCAACTGTTTCCATCTTCTTGGGTGTACAGCCCAATCAAGATCATCAGTTATCACCCAAACGACGTGAAGACCTCCGGTCTTCGACCATCGTCTTCATCTTCGACTTATCGTCGTATCAGTTATTCAGAATGGGATAAACCCGGTCTTTCCGAATAACTCGCGTATATTTAAATAAGTGTTACACAAACACAACATACGCCTCATTCCAATCCATCAGTCACTAACCGTAAATTAATCAAGAGAATAATTCCCCAAATATTAACCCCGAAGGCCGAAACCAACATCAGATCAATATCCAGAAAACCATTCTACTTAGCTAACCGACAGTTAGTTTCTAATTTCACATTCATAGGGAAAGGTTCCCATTAATTTTATCAAAGATAAATTCTTGAATTTATTCTTTAATCAACTTTTGAATATCAATTCAAACTAGTCGGGATTAGCGAACCTTACCGAAGTAATCATTTGTTTTAATTTCCCAATCCCAACCTATTCATCCCATGAAGTAAAACTGGTTATACTTCATATCTAACACCACGGTGTTATTGGTAAATTCAATTACCATTTCACGTTCAAATCTAATTAAAGATTTAACTATCGCCTGGAGCAAAACTGGTGATACTCCATTTCGATTATTTCAATCTAATTAAAGATTCATTAAAACTCCACTTAGTTTTAATCGTTAACTGGGTTAAAGAATCAGTGTCATTTAAAAACACGGTTCACGATAAACCCAAATTCACATTCCATTAATTATCGGGTTAAAGAACAAGTGTTATTTAAAACACTGTTCACGATAAACCCAAAAATCAATATCACTTCAATTCCAATTAAATATTATTTAATTGATACACTTCATTAAATCTAAATAAAAAGATTTAATCATTTCTCAACTGGGTTCAAGAACAGTGTTAGTGAAGACACCATTCACGACAAACCCAAATCACATTCGATATTCAATACAAGGCCCTGAATAGAAAATATATCGGCTTATATTCAATATCGAATTCTACGACTAACAAATGTCGTATTGGAAATAACGATATAAATATATATCTTTCAAATTTCCATAACAACATCTGTATAATCACGAATTCCAACATCGAAATATTCCGAAGACAATTTCGATTCAAATCCACTCCAATGCAATCATTGGAAATTTTGGTTATTTTTAAAACCCTTTTCAAATTCAATTTATTTATTTAAAAATAAATAGAATTATAATCCTAGTTCAAAACTAGTTCATTTCGATAAAAATCCATTTTTATCTTTTCAAATATGGAGTTTTTCATCCCAATTCTTTCTAAATCATTTCTTATGATTTTACACAAATTATTGCTATTTTTAATAATTTTATCAAGGCCCGTACAGTCGATTTCCATCAATGGCCATCGAACTGCACTTACAGCGACCTTTTTCGAATTTGATTTGGACGTATCTCCAAATCCAACCGTTAGATTTCAAATTTCTAACATTCATTAGAAAGCTCTTTTCGATACGAACCCAACGGTTCCGGTTTTAGGAGAATCCGACGGTCGGATCTCCCGTAATGTCCGTTCGAAATAAATGGTCGAAATTCGCGAACTGCCGCGACGCGGCGCGTTCTATTCAGGCCATTATATTATATATAATATATATAATATATATTTCGTCGATTTCTATTCAATTCAAATTTCAATTCAATTTGAATTCGTTTTCAATTCAATTCATTTCGAAATCGTTTTCAATTCACTTCATTTCGAAATCGTTTTCAATTCACTTCATTTCGAAATCGTTTTCAATTCACTTCATTTCGAAATCGTTTTCAATTCACTTCATTTCGAAATCATTTAAAATCGATATAAATACCGTTCACGTCAAAATGGCGTCAAACTAATCAACACGACTTCATAAATTTCTATTTTCAAATATTCTATTTCAAATATTTCTATTTCAAAACTGGAATGAGGCCCAATCAATTACCATATAAAATTAATTATATGGATTTTCACACAACACATGTATATAATAACATTGAAAAATGATCAACTATCAACCAAAGTGCACTACACTGTATAAGCATCAAATAAAGATATCTAACGCTTATAACAGCCTGTCAATCAATCGATCGACATATTTAATCAATCAGGATGAGTGAACTTCAAATTTCATCCCAACACCCGTGTGGGGTTTCAAACAACCAAACACAGATTTTATTCGTGCAGTTGGGCGATGTGTAAAATTTATCGACCCAATCAATGTCATTCAAATAGGTGTACATAAACAAACCGTCCGGTTTGTAAATGAATATTTTATTTTGTTCACTTCACTATTTTCATATTCACGTTAAAAATTATATTTTTAACGATAAAACATTTTATTTCAACCTATGAATTTCTATTCAATTCATTTTTTTCAATAAAATGATATTGTTATTTTTCTAACATATTTTAGAAAATTTCGGCGGCATAACGGCACGATACTAGAAACGGGACGAGGCCTAGCCTTATCCCCGGTCTAGTGAAGGCCCACGCCATTCACACATCAATCAAATCAATTTCATCTCACCAAACAATTCAATTCAAACAAATAATTCAACTAATCTATGCAACCAAACAAACAAGTCCATGGTCTGTGGACGATTGTGTCGGGTGCTACTAAGCACCGTCTGCATCCTAGTATATATATATAACTAGAAAAATAAATTGAAAGGTGAGAAATTCTCACATATAGCTATCCAGCTCCACGGCACTTCATCGATAGAAATCTTCGTCGCTATCGCATCTTCGTCATCTTCGTTGCCCGGATCCTCTACATATGTAAAAATCGAATTTTGACTTCGTTATTCAATATATAAAAATCGAATTTTTATTTCACTATTCAATATACAAAAATCGAATTTTTACTTCAAAGTTAAATATATAAAAATCGAATTTTTATTTCACTTCTCAATATATAAAAATCGAATTTTTAGTTCGCTATTCAATATATAAAAATCGAATTTTTATTTCAAAGTTAAAACCTTTTTTCTATTTCAAGTTAAAACCTTTTTCTTATATTAAAGTTAAAACCTTTTTCCTTATATTAAAGTTAAAACCTTTTTCCTTATTTTAAACCTTAAGATAAAATCAGTTTTATATACTTTTAAAAATTCAGTTTTTCTATACTTTTAAAAAAACAGTTTTATATACTTTAAAAATTCAATTTTTCTATACTTTTAAAAAAACAGTTTTATATACTTTAAAAATTCAGTTTTTCTATACTTTTAAAAAAAATCTGTTTTAACTTGCTTTTATAAAATCGGTTTTTAATTTTCAGTTTTTAAACCTAATTTTATAAATTCAGTTTTTAAATTACGTTTAAATAAAATAAAAATAAAATAATAATAAAAATAAAAGGAAATACTTACAGGGGGGGGAAGAACTTCGCAGTTCGTCGGCGGCAGGGTTCGAACGGTGGTGGCAGCGTGGAGGTGCTTCGAGGGGGGGGCGGCGCGACGTCTTCGCGAGCTTCGAGGTGTCGCGATGTGATTCGACTGGGGGTGTTCGAGGGTTTCGAGGTGGAGGCGGAGGCTGCGGGGTGAGGCGGCGGCTTCGGGTTGAGGCGACGGCGAAGTCTGGAGGGGGGGGGGGGGCGGCGATCCGATTTAGGTTTTTTTTTTTTTTTTTTTTATTTCTCTGAACGATTGAATTTTAAACAAAGGGGGGGCCAGAAAGGATATAAAGGAAGGAGGGAGGGGGAAATTAAAATTTATTTTAATTGTTTTATTATTCAATTTTTCAAAAAGTTGACTTTTACCCACGACCACGAAACGAGGCCCACCGCCTGTCGTCCATAGCGTTTAACCCCCATTCCAAACACAATGGGATATGTATCGCAAGCTGATTTGATCGTTACTATCAGTTTCCTTTTGAATTTTCATTTAAATCATTATATTGAATTTTAAACGCACATTTCAAATTACCGGGGTCACATACGAACTAGAAAAATTCCAGAAAAATATTTTCTAGCTTCGTATTGACGATACGGTCCTAACAAAACTAGTTTCGTCGAATTCTGAGACCGTTTGAAAAATGGCCAATTCCCAGTCGATTAAATTCAACAGAAACTGGTCAAACGCGTTTTCTTTTGCCACGCTCACATATTGATTCGAAAAATTATGAAATTTGAAATCTAGCAATAACTTTACACTGCGGACCCAACAAAAGTGGTTTCGTCGAAATCCGAGGTCGTTTGCAAAATTGCTATTTTTAAGGGCCTTATATATATAAAAATATATATAAATTCCACAGCGACTATTTCTAATTTTAAACTGGACATATCTTATCATTTCTAAAATGAAATCTCAGTTTGTTAACTTCGTTACAAAGATATAGTTATACAGATTCAAATATTTCTTGTTTCGTTCAATTCTGACTTATATTGAATTCTGTATATTCATTTGAAATTAGAAATCGAATTTTCGAACTACCGCGCCATTTTCAATTCTATTTATAATTATATATAAATATTTATATTCTAACGACGACGTATATAAATATATACGTCGAATTCTATTCAAAATAAATTTCACGTCGATATTATTTAAAATAATCTATTTTAAATATTCAAAATTCGCTAAAATTGCCAAAATAAAAATTTTAAACTGGCCCAGAATTTACGGGTTGTTACACGAGCCATGAACTGATCCCAAGTAACCTGATCCTCTGGAGTGGCTGTCTTAATAGCATTCCACCAATTCATCGCTCGCCCTTGCAGCTGACGAGACACTAGCCTTCTCTTCATCGCATCCTCGATACCCAAGTCGTCGAAGATATGATCACAGCTATCCAACCAATCCTGAACATCCGTGCCCGACTCCGTTCCGTGGAACGGCTTCCCACCAAGGTTAGTGTAATACTTGGACAGCTTGGCGAAATCGACCCTAGGCGCCTGCACTACTGGACCACCACCATTACCGGGGTTGGGAACTGCTCCCTGAACTTCCCTAAGCATCTCTCTCATGAAGTCAGTGAACATCGTCCTCATGTCAGCAGCATTCCCATTATTGGTCCCTCTACCAGCACCCCTCGTATCTCGACTCATCGTTCAATCTGTAAAGAGAAAACGATTAACCATCTCTATAGTGGTGCTAGTGCAGTGCGACTTCATCCTTAACTGTACTAATAGTATATATATAGCTTTTGAATACCAAAGTAATCACAAATACGCACTCTTATATACGTACTATCTCTCCCTAGTGTCTTTCCCTAGGTTAACTACGCAACCTAGAGCTCTGACACCAAATGTGACGGCCCGCCCCGCACCAACCGATATTTACTCCAAAAGTGCACTGTACACATGTCCAAATATCACGGAACGGTCGTCAAAAGGAAAGGAGGAAGAAAAAAATCACCAAGGAACCTGTAGAATGTCTCATAGCGCATAGAACAAAATATAATAACAACATACTTGACATAAAACAGGTGAGATGGTGCATAAGTTGAAAACAAACTATCGTAGCAGCGGAAAATCCAAAGTACAGCTTATGATCCAAAGCCAACATTACTACAACTTTTAAAAACTGTCTCAAAAAGATAAACCAGAAAGGTACACTACTAATGCCCAAAGTAGTGACCAGCAACGACACAGGGAGAATATATATATATATATCATACGTGGAAGCCTCCTGCTCGCCTCCGAATCCGCTACTCGCGCATCACCAGCTAACCTGTCTCTAGTCTGCTCGTGTGAGCACCCGGAGTAATAAGAAGAGACATAAAACTCTGGGTCAGACAAAAAGTCTTGTATGAGTGATAAGCAGCTAAACAGAACAATAACAGGTATACTAAACCATACCTGAACCTGGACCTGCAACCAAAGAGTTAGCACTACATACTGTACAACACTCTAAGGTGCCATAACATGTAGTGTAAAGAATATGTGGTGGGGGTGTGCATGTCATAATGATGGCAAACAATCAAGCATACCAACCATCCTCACATCTCTCACTCAGTGCGTAAAGTATGCGATATCCACCACTTCGATCACCCAATACTTTGTTATGATCACTCTGCCCCATGAAGTCATAACGGCTTCACTGCACTGATCCATAGCCACTAATCCTTCGCTATGTCCACTTTATCCCATGGAGTCGTACACACCCCACTGCACTGGCTCATAGCCTTACTAATCCTTTACTATGTCCACTCTGCCCCATGGAGTCACAATGGCTCCACTGCACTGGCTCATAGTCTTACTACGATCACTTTGCCCCTCGAGTCATGATGACTCTACTGCATTGATATGTAGTCCTGCTACGATCACTTTGACCCTCGAGTCGTAATGACTCTACTGCACTGATACGTAGCCCATCATTCCTTTTCAATGGTGAATCGAAGTTATGAATGTCGACGACTCCTTAGCACACGTCCCGCAGCAAAGCCCAACCATGAAGTGAACTCATTGGTTCCCAACTAGATCCTGAGCTCTAACTTCCGTTTGGACTACCTTTGCATCTCGGGTTTTTGGTCATCACTGGATCGGTTCGGGTCTTACTCTTCCAGTCCAAGCTTCCTGGTTCGGATCGTGGTCTTCACCTGGTGGCGGATCGGATCGCGTCTATACCAAGTCATCTCCTTCGGTTCGGTTTGATCGTAGTCACCCCTGGTGGATCGGGTCGTCATCACAATTGGCTGATCGGGTCGGGTCTTCAAACCCATCGCCCTCCGTCGGTTCGGTTCGGAGGTGGCTATACGGGTCGGGTAGGAGCACTTTCTCCCAACGTCGGATCGGTCTCCATCTCCGCAAACGGATCGGGTCGTGATCTCCTCCAAGTTTCAAGTCAGCTCGTGGCACGCAGGCTCTGTTCGAATGCAAGGGGGGGGGGATCGTGGATGAGCCATACGAACGGTTCGGTTCGGACCTCCCCATCCGATCCGATCCGGTCCCTGTCCATTTCCTGCATTTTTCCAACGAGTTGTTTACGCCCCTCGACGGCGTTTTCGACCATTCCAACTATTCTAATCAATCACAAAGCATACCATACAGTCATAGCAACAAGAAGAAGTGACCTCAAACAACAAAACATAAATTTGATAGGTTAAAATGGATCAAACATAGCCAAAACCCCATATTTTCCCTTAAACATGTTCAAGCGTAATTAATGATATGATTAACAAAACTTAACCAAATTAACCCAAGTTCATATCAGAGGTATAAAACAACATTTAAGAATTTATAAGTATTTTTCCATATTTTTATCATGCTTAAATTCGCTAATTAACACTAATTACCCTTAATAAACCATAATTAGTGAGGAACTATGCAGATCACTCACCTTAGCCACAAATAAACCTTAGATCTGAAATAAATCTCTGATATGGCACGAATACCAATGCTAAACAGCAGCTCTAATCTTGATTTGGTGAAGATCTCCCTTGATTTGATGTTGCTAAGCTTAATCCTTGATTAGAAAGTGATTTGGAGGTGATTTAGAGGTTGGAGGTCATTTTTAGGGTTTCTAAGAGGTAAGTGGAAGCTAGAAAACTGAAATGGAATGAAACTCTAACTCTTTTCAGCCTCCCCATAACCCTAATCCCGAAATGGGTCATGGGCCCATTCACTAATCACCCTATTTGGCACGGTTAAGCAGTTTTTTACCTTCCAAACCTTGTTTCAGCTATATCCCCTAAACGGTGAGTCCGTTTGGCTATTATGACCACTCTATGGAAAGGTAAACCATCAAACAAATCTAATGGAAGTGGTTTCAGGTCAAAACTCCTTTCCAGTCCAAAGTTATGGCCAAAACAGTATCAGCTAGGGGCAAAACGGTCATTTAAAAATTGGCAAAAATCATGAACATGGGAAATGACCCCAATAGTCGTTTCCCAAAGTTACATGACCATACGACTTCATATGAGAAAGAAATAAATATTCTACGATCCTTCGATGCGTAGAATGCGGGTTGTTACATATATATTATGTATATATAATATAAAGGCCTGAATAGAACGCGTCGCGCTGCGGCAGTTTGCGAATTTCGACCATTGACTTCGAATGGATATTACGGGAGATCCGAAGGTCGGATTCTCCTAAAACCGGAACCGTTGGGTTCGTATCGAAAAGAGCTTTCTAACGAATATTAGAGATTTGAAATCTAACGGTTGGATTTGGAATTATGTCCAAATCAAATTTGGAAATGGTCGCTGTAGGTGCAGTTCGATGGCCGTTGATGGAATTCGACTATACGGGTCTTGATAAAATTATTAAAAATAGTAATAATTTGTGTAAAATCATAAGAAAAGATTTGTGAAGAATTGAGATGAAAAATTCCAAATTTGAAAAGATAAAAATAGATTTTTATCGAAATGATCTAGTTTTGAACTAGAATAATAATTTATTTATTTTTAAATAAATAAATTGGATTTGAAAGGGTTTTTAAAGTAACCAGAAGTTTCAATAATTGAATTGGAATGGAATGTGATTTTAGGTTTATAGTGAACTATGTTTTAAATGACATTGGTTCTTTAACCCAGTTAAAGACAGTATATGATTTCCCAAGTTAAACAATCATTGAAATTGATTTTTTAGAAGATTAAAACCAAGTGGAGTTTTAATGAATCTTTAATTAGAATGAAATAATCGAGAATGGAGTATCACCAGTTTTGCTCCAGGCGATAGTTAAATCTTTAATTAGATTTGAACGTGAAATGGTAATTGAATTTACCGATAACACCGTGGTGTTAGATATGAAGTATTACCGATTTTACTTCATGGGATGAATAAGTTGGGATTGGGAAATTAAAACAAATGATTACTTCGGTGTGGTTCGCTAATCCCGACTAGTTTGAATTGATATTCAAAGAAGATTAAAGAATAAATTTAAAGAATTTATCTTTGATAAAATTAATGGGAACCTTTCCAAAAGTATAAGAATATTTGAATAAAAGAATATTCTGAATTGGAATGAGGCGTATGTTGTGTTTGTGTAACACTTGTTTATTATATACGCGAGTTATTTAGGAAGACTGGGTTTATCCCATTCCGAATAACTGATTCGACGTGGTGTCGAAGATGAAGACGGTGGTCGAAGACCGGAGGTCTTCACATCGTTTGGGTGATTACTGCTGATCTGGATTGGGCTGTACAACCAAGAGGAGGGAATCAGTTGGTGATCGTCCAGACGTACTTGGAGATCAATGGATATGCGAGGTACAAGGTGCCTCCGGTTTCGTTCAGACCCAGAACGAACTTGTAAATGGACTATGTGTCTGACATTGGATTTTATTCTGTGTGGTTGATTTCTATTAAATATATATCTGTTTGGCGGCGGAGAATTTATTCTCTTGCTTAACCCCCTTCTCTGAGACGTACGAGCTCAGGGGTTATATATTGATGGATATCAATCGCACGGAGTGAATTGCCTGTGTGGCATGCCTAAGTGACAATTGATCAAGGCTTCTATTGAAAAGCAAAGTCTTGTGGTTGATGATCAAAGCACCGCCGTGTGGCATAGGTTTGTGTAACGTGAATTCGCGAGCCTCACACCCCGATTGTGAACCAGAAACGAGAGGACATCAGGGAGGGCATGCGTTTCCTTCTAGCTAGGGTGGTGTCGGTGACCTACCAGCCCTGACATTTATATTATTTTCACCTGTGTGGTTGTTGCTGTTGCGAGGCGCCTCAGATATATCGGTGGCTGTGTGGAGCCGATGGAGTCATTTGGCTTATTTACGCCCCAAAGGGCGGGGAAACGCAGTGTTCAAGCATTTTAATCCACATCGGTGGACCGACCCTGACGATCCAAAGGCTTGACTGAGTACTTGCCTGAGACATGGGCTAGATTGTCTCGAATTCGGTAAAGGACTATCTTTTGCCTCAGTTCACAGATGGAAACCCAACTTCCAATACGTGACTTTGCAGTTTTGATTGTAGAACCTATGTATGGCGACATAGTGGTATGGGGCACTTATGCCGTCTATGATTGATACTTATGATTGAAATTGTTTTCTTCACTTATAGTAATAGTAAAAGATGAAATTTAGCGTATCAAGCATTCTTTGGCTATTATAAGGTAAAAACCCTATCCTCCGGCTTGTGTTGCATTGTGTGATGGGACCTGAGTCTTATAATAGCTTCATTGTTCTTTATTTAGCATTGCGCTGTTGTTTTATGCACTGGTGTTCTTGAGAGGAAACCCGTTCCGTGTTATGCGGCGTGGTCCCTTGATTTACCTAACTTTAAAATAAAGATTAATAACTGGTTTAGTTCTCACACCAGTCACATGGCTGACCTGGAGTTTATTGTTTTAACCTAAACTCTGTGTGCCCTTATTTTCCGCACGGGCAGCTAGTAGTTTTGGTTTTGCAGATTTATATTCACATGAACCTGGTTTACAGCTGGAACGATATACGGAAAGCTCTGTATCCGTATATCTCTTTCAGTTGTGTTTTGTATTATTTTCCGCTGCTATGTAATTTATTGTAATCTCTGATATTTATCGAATGTATTTTTTTCATTCATACTCTGTATATTCTGGTATTCTGATGTAATTGTTGTAATAAACAATGAAATGTTCTTCTGTTTGTATTCTGATTTGTCGTGTTCTCAAAACAATCAGGGGTTTCGAACGGTCTTTGTCGATTTAGCGATCGATTCGGATCGAGCGAAATTCCTTTTCGTCACAAAGAAGGTGGCTGCCATTATTGAGTGCTTAGAGCTCTAGAAGTCCAAAAATTCCAAGGGAGAACCATCCAAATGAAGGCCAAGGCTTGGGGTATTTATAGTGTAACGACCCGGGTTTTCCAGTATTTGAATTCGAATATTTAAATTGGTTTAAATATTATATTAGAAATATTAGTGGATTCTAATCTATAAAATTCATTATTAAACGACGATTAAACATTTATATTTATATTTATTTATAAACGAACTCGAAATGACGCGGCAGTTTGTAATATTGAGTATTGAACTTAAATTGAATACACCGAATCCGTTTTAAGCCAGAACTCTATAAAAAAAGGAACATTTGAAACGATTTGGTTATATCTTTCTAATGGAAGAGAAAAATCGGAATTCCTTATAAATTGTAAGTTATGTCCAAATAAAAAATAAAATATATATAACTGTTCAAACTTTACTTCCGAGTTGATTACCAGCGTTGTTCTTCGTCATTTAAACACGGGACGTTCTACATTAGCCACTTTCTTTAAGACCTTTTCCCATTCCTTCTCCATTTAAGGAGACCACCAAATTAGTAGAAACCTTGATTCATGTAGTAGCACCTCAACATTTGCAGCCTAGCAATATAGCTTCCCTTGCAACCTCTGCAACTAGTTATTAATCTACTTTATTCAGATTCGAAATCGTCAACGACTCATCTAACATTTAATTTCCAAGTAATCCATCTATCACGTACTTAGGTACTAAAAATCATGTACACTTGTCATTACAGTAGAAAATAAATAAATAAAAATCAACCTACTACCTTGAACGCAGCTGAACAACGTATGCACATGGACTATACACACAAAATTCGATCAGCTGCTTATGATAGGGAAAGATCAACAGAGCCTACCCGCTAAGAAGCTTCAGCTCCCTACTCTTTCTTTTCTTTCTATTCACGTGATAAAAAAATTTCCCCTACCCTAGTTATGTACATCTAATTCTACTCATTCTCCCAGCTATCCAACTCTTTCTTTTCTTTCTATTCCCTATATTTTCTTCTCATACATGTTTCCTTTCCCAGGAAAAACTAGCACTGCAAACCTAAAATCTATGCCTATCCACCCAAACGTACACATGCATACCCCAATTGTCTGCCGCCCTTACACCTTATTTCTTTCTCAAGCGTACTCTTAAATCCACAACAATCTATTGAAATGTATGCACATGCTACATTACAGTACCATCCCATGATTCCCATACAGTGAAACAATTTCTTAAGTTTGAGCTTAAATTTAAATATATCTATATTGGGACTTCACCTCCAAGTTAGGTACACAACACATGTGAGCTTTCTGCAAACGTACCCTCACATGGCCTACCCTAACAACTCATGCTTTCTTCTAAAGCCTACCTACACCCAGAGCCTAAAGAAGTGATATATCAAAGCATGTGGCTAAGAAGATTATCACATGCCTAATGGAAGTGAAGACACCCTGAACATTTGATATGAACTATCACTGCATAAATCCAATCCCATAGCTAACCTACTTTGTAAATGGCGTGCTTTCCAAATCGAACTGTGATGGCCAAGCCATATATTACATAATTGCCAAGGCAATTTCGTATTTGCCAAGGAGTTTTATCTATAAATTGGTAGCAGTTGTTCTTCCCGCTTGCAAAAATACCAAACAGTGAAGAGAAAATATTACTCCAAACCAAAATCGTAACTCATAAATCTGAACCCATTGTTTATAAAACAAGAACAAAACAAACTTGTCCAAATATGAGTATACACTCAACCACTCTGTGTTAACCACCGTCCTGAAGATGGAGGTGCAACCTCGAAGGGAAGCATGCATAACGTTTTGGGGTGGCGGAAGCCTGGCGTTGGGGAAGTTCAGCGCGGATCTCGTATGAGGAAAGAGAAAGTGAAAATGGAGAGGTGCAGGTCAAAACGTGTGGTGGCGGGAAGCTCCGTAGAACATGGGGAGGTGATTCATATATGGTCATGGGAGGAGCTCGCGTGAAAACAGTGAAGTCATGAACAAGAGAGGGAAGTCGAAGTACAAACAGATGGTACGTGCACACGTTGTACACGAGGAGGTTGGGTTTTTCTTGCTTACGTGATGAATACTAGAAGGGGAGTTCTGAGCATTTACGAGTTGGGTACGGGGAGTAGGTTCGGGGATGGTTGGCACTGATATGGTGCGGTGGAGTGTCGACAGTCAGTGTCTCTAGTTTCGGGGAAGGAGTGATAGTTGAAGTTAGGCAAAAGAACTTGACTGTAGTAGGCGGTATTAGGCTGGTTGCATAGGATGAGGACTGTTGTGATTACATCGGTCTGACATGGGGACGCCAGAGGAGATCTATTGAACGATGCCGGAGGGGATTGTTTCGATGCATGGGAAGAGTGAACGCGAAAAAAGAAAATGCGTGAGCAGGGGTTTGCTATGCATTCTTTTTGTTGAGTACTAGATGGGATTGGAGAATTGGTGTTGGAGTACTGAAATGCCGCGTGAGCTTTTGGAAAGGATTACGGACCAAAGAACGTGAGTTCATGCATGAGACCGGGGAAGATAAATGTTTAGAAGGATAGAAAAGAGGATGGGATGGTTTGTATTGCGCAAGAAGAATTTGGGCCGGGCTATTATAAAAAAAACAAAGAAGGAAAGGATCGAAAGGTGTAACAGGCTGTTGAAAGTTTAAAAATGAAACCATGCAGAAGGGAGTTGAGCTGAAGGAAGCGGGCAAAGGATGGATAACCAAATTATCGGGCTTTTACTAAAAGTGCTAAACAGGATCAAAGTCTTGCGCATACAGAACAAACAAGGTAATGTCTATATTTTACTATACAACATGATATATACACGTTATAGGACTGATAAAGAGAAAACATCAATATTGTTAACCTATAGAATGTATTACTGAATAGATTTTTAAATATCATGTTAATATATACATACACGATTAGTTCATCCGATGCAGTGTTGCGTTAACAAAAGTAGTTAGATAGATTTAAATATTATTTAATGCTAATTACATTAATTTAAAATCAGATGAAATTATATTGTTAATAACCTCTTTAATTCGTTAATAGAACTTAACAAACTAGAGAACATTGGAACCATATCGGAAAGGGGTACATTCTGAAGCTGGTTTGGCCAGCACGGAAAGCTACCAGAATTTTTAATAAGATTAAATGTCCAGTTAATTTTATTAAAAATGACCTGTTCAATCGATAAAGTTAACTAAGGTGAGTTAAACTCACTCAGTTCACCCACGTATAATTATTATAAGTAGGGTTTATTATTTGTATGCCATGTTTGCTTATTGTTGGTTGATTTAATGATTGTTTGGATGTTGTTAAATATTGTTATTCAAATTAAACGTTGTTTAATTTGAATGAAATGGCATCGTTATTTTTAACGATTAATTCCAATAAAGGTAAATTACCTTGTTGGTTACATTTATAATGATATAAACGTATTTAAACTAAATTGGGAATTTTGAATTATTATTATTGGTTGACCACTATCAGTTGGATTGATTATTTATCTGCATTTGATCATTATATGAACGGTTGAACCCATACGATTGGATTATTGAATTGGTTATTGATTGTTAAACCCAAATCCAACATTTCTTTGGTTATTAACCAATGTGTGGTATTTGTTAAGGAATGTATAGCAGATGGCCAAATATACAAACTGTTTTATAGAGATTGATTTACCTTCAGGTGAATCGATAGAATCAACTTATGAAATTTATTTATAGCTGAATATAGTTTTGAAATATACTATTTTAATTGGGTTTATTAAACGAAAATAAACCAACCTTATATACATTAATTACTTTAACCACCAATTACCATTTTTGATACCAAAATCTATCCGTGTGCGAAGCACATGCCTCATATAAATTATTAAATGATCTTATAAAAATGATCCTTATATTTACAAGACCGATTAGCAAGTGAGCGGATATTAATGTGATGATTAATAACTGAGGTTAATTATTTTTAAGAAGCCATTTAAAATGAGATTATATTTATTTGATTACTATTTATTTAATAATAATCAAATGGCATTATTTAAATTAAAATAATTTGAAATTAATTTAAATAGAAAGACAAATTAGGATTTAATTGATGAGTTAATCATGTGTAGAGTTGACTAAGTCAACTGTGTTACTCGAAATTTAATTATGTAATTAGTTATTAATTTAATGAAAATAGTTAATGGATAGTTAAACCATTTTTACATTGATATTTGTTAAATAATGATCAAAGTGGTATCTTGGGATTTAAAATGTATAAATGAAGGGTTATGAAGTTTTAAACCATTGTTTATATTAAGTGATGTTTTTAAGCAAGTTTATATAATAATATAAACTAAGTTTAATTCGAAATTTAAATTAAATCCTTATTGAGGTTTATTTTATAAAATCCAAGTTGGATGGAGTTATAAAACCCAAGATTTGTTGAATGTATTACTGGAACGAGATATTAGAAATGGTTTACAAAGGGGATAAAAATCCAGGATATGAAATTAAGCATATAGAACTTATCTGGAGATTAGTTGAGATAAATGATTTTTCTGACTATTGATCTGATGTTGGTTTCGGCCTTTGGGGTTGATATTTAGGGAATTATTTTCTTATTGATTTACGGTTAGGAACTAATGGAAGTTTAAAATGGAAATCGTATTGGAAATTCAAATTTGAAATAAAGCAATGAGGCGAGTTAAGTTATAAAGACATGACCTGGATTTGTTATATTAAATAAGGGATGATGCTTCACCAAGGGACAACTAAAATGGGATTTTGTTTTGATATTGGAAATGAATATTGGTTTTGGTATTACAACTGATATCTACCTTAAGATAAGAACGATGTTGATCAAGGTCTAAGAGGTAATTAAAATATCCTAACTTGAACAACTTCAGGATTATCGAAAGACGATGTTAGTTGAAATGCTGGAGATATAAGAAGTAATTTATTTTGTGGAATAATGATGTAACATTATTTGAGGAACGTGGGATTTTATAGTGGGATTCTGAAATAAAGGAATTAAAAGGGGCTTGAGAATAGGAAGTGATACTTTAAAATAAAAGAAATAAAAGGAGTTTTAGAAAGTATAATGATATGTTCAAAGTAAAGAGATGAGACGTAAATGAGTTTATTCTAAAGGGATAAGTGTCGATTATTTTGTTAAATAACGAGACAAAAGGAGATTCCATAAGGATTGTTTTACGTTGATGAGTTGAAACAACTATGCAATTATAGATAATAAGCAATGTTGTAGAAACGTTTTGAAATGATAACTAATGGGAAATTTGGAAATGAAACTAGATATGATTTTAAGATATTGTTTTAAGTATATAAATAAATGATTTGAAAGTATTAATATATTAAAGTTGATACATTATTTTAGTATTACAACTGCTATACTATTTTTAATGGCCAAGTGATGCTATATAATGAACCAATTGATCTATTTTATTTTATGATTGTTTATTTTGATAGTTAAATAACTGACTATTAAAATTTGACCTAATGCGTCGTGGTATGGAAAGATCGGGATCAGATTCATATTCGAAAACCATTCCGACCAACAAATACGTAAACGAAGAAGATATCTGATGCTCATCTAGATGGAACAATTGAAGACTGTAAATCTTCATGAGTGGAGGAACTATTGTTGAATTTCTCTAGCTGATTTGTTATGGCCCGAAAATCCGTACCAATTTGAGCTGACCAATATCCTACACATTCAACTCAAAGTGCACGAAAATTTAGATCATTAATAGAAAGAATTAAGAGGATGGGATAGAAAAGATAGAACTAATAGAATAGAAGAAGAAGAATACAACTGAAACAAAATCAGAGTAAACACGGAACTCACAGCGGAACGAAATAAAACATATTATAACATAACTTTGAAATACAAAATCTGAATTTGTACTTACATCTCATATCAGAGTATAACTCATATACATTACAACGGAAATAATATCTAAATGAAAATGGTGAAGCTTCCTGCTTTTGAGCTCCTCCAAGTGAATCTGTAAAATCCTGAAACACTTGACTTCCCATACAAATTTGGGCACCCAAAAGTTTAGGGAAAACAACCAAATAAACTCTGGGTCAGTCATGGGACTGGTGTGAGTAAATTCCAACCATACTTCTTAACTTTGTAAACCTTTTCAAACAAAGGATAATAGTAAGACCAACCAACACATAAAACATGGACGGTTTTTACCTTACTATAACCCAAAGTATTTTTATATCAAAACCCAGTGATATTATAATAATGTCTAATCAAATAAATATCCAAGTAGCAGAACGCTTGCATCTCACGCTCCACATATATATAGTATAAAATCATAAACCACAGGGCGCTTATTGGAGATTAGATTCCAACAGACAAGGTATGGGAGCACCTACCGATCAATGTACTCTAGAGGGGATACACCTGGGTTCAACAAGAACGTCTTGCAACCCGGCCACACATGACCGCTCACTCATTTTGCTTGAGTGTCGCGAATATATTGCCACCCATGGTTGTTGGCCATCCAACCGTCATCCGAAGATGCAGAATCGAAAATGAAGAACAAATATGAATTTTCTCTAGATCGGTGACAATACACCCTGCTTGGAGATGAACCAACTAGCCATGCTGCCCAGCCCAACTTTTGTTACTTCCTGGTTGTGAGGCTAGGGGATACGTCTATCTTTAGAATATCTGATCACCATTCACTTTGAATGCCACATCATCAAATCCGTAATCACATATTGATTACACAAATGCACACTGGGTGTAGAATAAAGAGAAGTTACCTTCTCCCCACCAACTTGGTGTATTTGTAAAAATCAACGGCGTGACCATTGGAAATACTCTGTCAGACACTCGTCCATACAAGTTGTCCTGGAACTGGACAAACAAAAAGCACCATTCTGGAACTGGATGACCCTTGCATTTCACTCCGTCTTCAATTATCTTCAACATATCTAATTCGCAGTGATTATGCCTATACGGAGTGGTTTTCGAATAATATATCCAACCGGTCTCTCCGTATTGACAACAACGGTCAAAACACTTCGATAGTCGGTTATTTAAGTATCGAAGTAAAAACAACCATCCATTCAAATGTACAACCAAACATCACACAAACACTGGCCCTTTTATTTAATACTAACTTTCTAATTTCCCATATTTTATAAACTCTTCTTTATTCCCCTTTATAACTAATGCAATACGCTGTTGTTTTCCCCTTTATAACTACTGCAATACGCTGCCATATTTTCTTTTATAACTAATGCAATACGCTGCTATATTTCCCTTTATAACTAATGTAATATGCTGCTATATTTCCCTTTATAACTAATGCAATACGCTGCTATATTTCCCATTATAAATAATGCAATACGCTGCTATATTTCCCTTTACAATTAATGTAATACGCTGTTATATTTCCCCTTACAACTAGTGTAATAAGCTGTTATATTTCCCTTTACAACTAATGTAATATGCTGTTATATTTCCCTTTATAACTAATGCAATACGCTGCTATATTTCCCTTTACAATTAATGTAATACGCTGTTATATTTCCCTTTCCAACTAATGTAATACACTGTTATATTTCCCTTTACAACTAATGCAATACGCTGTTATATTTCCCTTTATAACTAATGCAATACGCTGCTATATTTCCCTTTACAACTAATGTAATACACTGTTATATTTCCCTTTCAAAGTCGATTCATATATTTCCAAACTATTTAATAATAATTATTCAACCTTATTTCTAAACATTGTTTATAAATTAAACAGCTTGTTTTAATATAACTAAAACGAGTTAATAATATGATTCCTATTTAAATTCAACTTTTATTTAAACAATAGATTTTTCTTTTTTAAACTCGAATCAATTTCCATCCATTTTTACGATATTAAAATACCGGTTATTTCAAGGCCAGTGAAATTCCATATTCAAACAAACAATAATGAACCATACATTTTTTTTGTCATATAACGTATTATATGAAAGACCACAATATAATTGTTAAGGAATCCAGTTGGATTCCTCCAACTGGTTTCCTTGCATTCAGAGATGTTAGCCACCACAAATAACACCAATTTTATACTATGGAATATTATAATTGATGTAATTAGTATCCGACCAATGGTGTGCATATATACAACGCTATATATATATATTAACCAATTTAATTGTAATTTACCTATGCAGCCATCACATCACCACTGTTTGCGCATGCATGACTTCCAGTTAAAATGAATCCCATCACCACTGCTCCTTCACCCTTCTGCCGCACCATCTCTTCACTATCAAACCTCTCAGCTTGCTCACGTTTCAAAATATACCCCTATGCAAATCGAGGTCACCTGTGCCTATTACAGCTTTAGCAATATCTCCTTCTTACTTCAAACATGTCTCCTCTGAAAATCATCACTTCCACATAACACAAATGAGCCCGACAGCCCCCCTTTTTATTCAACAAAACATCCATAGTATTACTGCATTTACACATACCCAGCCACTAACCCATTCACCAATCCAGATCGCGCCCATGTATCAACCCCCCCTCGACCGAGCTCGTCTTTTCCAGTCTCGCACCTTCTCAGACTCCCACACCATCATCGCCAGTATATGCTTCAAACTCTCCAACCTTCTGCTTTAGAAACCTTGCATGCTTCTCTTCGTTTCCTGTTATTCAAACAATTCGCCACTTCATCACAGATCGTGACCTTCTCCATGCGTATGCCACGCAAACTCCTCCGTCCATGGTAGCACTGTCTTAGACAGTTTCCCTCACCTGCTATCCATCCCGCGCATGTGCTGTTTTCAGCACCGTCCTGCTTTTGCCGAACCCATTCCCATGTATTCCAATACTGCGCAACCCCACACGAGCCACTCCAGCGTCCACTGAGTTGCGGTGAACCATAACAGTGAGAAGGGAAGTCTTGAGATTCAAGATATACTGGTTTTAAGTGGAGAGTCGGAGTTTACTTTTATTTTGAAAGCCATGAAAAACTTTCCAGGATCTTGAAGAAACAATAGAAACGAGATATATTGATCCGCAGTGCATTTATATATATAGATTTTTGAGACTTAGATGTTAAGTAATAGCTTATAAGGTAGGCAACTGTTTATGAGTAGGTGACAGGTTTTCAATATTCATGTACTTCCTATAACGTATTAATAACATAGTTCTTAAGTTTTAGGATAGTTGTATAGGTAGCTTTAGGATAGGATGGTCTCCCTGTTATCACTTCCTAGGTACTTACGTGATGGTATGGGTTTCATTTAATTTGGTGAAGAAAACTAGGAAAGAGTATGGGTTCCCTGATTGTTTCTTCCTTAGGCGTATGGTTGTTTCACTGAATTTGATGAATTTTCTTAGGGTAGGACTGAGTTTTCGTGTATAGGTTTGCAAATTTATTTTCTTCTTTTATGTTTGCTTAACCAAGACGTAGGTTCGTAGCTGGTAGGTGGGTTTCATGCATTTCACTTCAACCATGCTGCTATGTTAGTGTCTACGTGAGTGAGTGTATGTTTATAAGCGTTGCGTTTAATACGAACTGCTATGGACAGAAATAAAAATACGGTCATGTCCAGCGAGGTGTCCCGATCCTAAAAATATAATAATATCGGTAGTTTAACTTATATTGTGAAACCCCGAAATAGTGATTCAGGGTGCAAAATACTCCAAATAAAAAGTTGCGTATTTAATTAATTAAAAATTAAGTAAAATTCTAAAAATTAAATTATCGCTATGTCTCAATAGAACCCTATCCAAAATTGAATCCGATATCTATTTATTTCAAATAAACCGTTACGGTTGATATACGATTTCATAGCGACTTTTTGAATAATTGATTTGGACATATCTTGCAATCTATAGGACGAAATCTTGGATTTCACTTCTATTAGAAAAATACAGTTCAATAGAGTCCAACGTTTCTTGTTTCGAAGAAATTCGACTAATAACGAGTCTTGTATACTCAGTTGAAGTTCAAAACGTTAAATTACGAACTGCAGCGTCGTTATCAGCTCGATTATAATTAATATATATATTTTTATACGTTCAACTTCGTTCTAATTAATATATAAATACACTTGTATTATGAATTCAATATTTAAACTGTTTTAAATATTCAAATACGAACCGACAAAATGCAGGTCGTTACATGATCCCTAGAGATATATATTTGACGATGATTCTATCGTGATTAAAATCTACAGATTGCAAGGACTGCTCGCTACTGATCTATAGGGTGATTTCTTGGATGTTGTAGGAGGTTGCCTTAGTTCATCCTGTTCCTGGATGACGTGTATGGACGATGTATATGGTGGCTGATGTTCTAAAAGTCGACTATAACCTCAAGCCTCATCAATCGGGAAATGACAAAAATCGGGCAGGCAACATGACTATATGGGTTGCACCCACTGGGTTGTATAATCATCAATCTATAGAAATTCCTTTTGCTTCTTTAATCTATCGATGTTGTCCCTTTCCAGGAAATGGTTGATCGCACGCAACTGTTGGTGATATACATTCGATACACTCAAGCGAAATGAGTGGTCAGTCTTGTGTGGGCCGGTTTGGAAGATGTTCTTGTTGAATCCAGTGTATTCGCCTCTAGAGATACACCATCGAAAGGTGGTTCCATACCTTGTCATAGTCAGAATCCAGTTTGCAATAAGCGCCCGCATTTTTGTTTGTATACAATATATGTGGAGCGTGAGATGCAAGCGTTCTGCTAGATTCTATTTATTTGTATTTGGACACTATTATAATATCAGAAGATATACGTGATTTCAAAATGTTTTGGGTTATCGTAAGGTAAAAACCGTCTGTATTTATGTGTGGATTTGGTCTTACGATTATCCTTTCTTTCAAAAGGATTTTGAACTTAAAATCAAGTTGGATGATATTATAAACTTAGCGAGTCTTTCTCACTCTGGTTCACCAGACTTACCCGGTATTTGTAATGCTCGGGTTAGACCGGATTGTACAGGTTCAGGTTATCGGATGTAATGAAGTTTCAAAGACGAGTTGAAGAAGTCTAGACATATGATACATAGTTATTACGCTGTGTGTTTTATATAAGGACAGATCATTATAACTGTCCAGTTGTATTGATGTACTCTGATGACTGTAATTATTATTTTAAGCTCTCAATAAAGTTTATTTCCATATTATATTTTGTTCCGCTGCAGTGTGAGACTCTGATGGTGTTGTGTTATTTTTCTTCTTCTTCTACTATTCTAATATTTCTTTCTTTCTTATCTCACCCTCTAACTTCTTTCTATTAACGTTTCCAGTACTTTCGATGCTTCAAAGTTCGACATGGTGTTTTTTGTCGATTTTCGGAATTGAAAATCCTTGTTCGTTACATATAGGAGGGAGGTTTGGGGGGAGTATGTATGAACCAGGGACCATAAACAAGATTTTCAGACCCCTGAATCGGCCATAAAACAAGAAATTCATACCCCTTGGAGAGGGGTACGAAATTCGTATCCCCTGGAGAGGGGTACGAAGTTCGTACCCCTCAGAGGATACGAAATTCACATCCCCTAGGGAGATACGAATTTCGTATCCCTTCAGGGGTTACGAAATTTCATACCCCTCTAGAGGGGTACAAAATTCATACCCCTCTAGAGGGTATAAACTCCGTACCCCCTGGAGGGGTACGGAATTTGTAACCCTTGGTGGATATGAATTTTGTATCCCTTGGGGAGATATGAATTTCGTAACCTTTCAGGGGGTTCAAAACTGGTGGAGGAGGGGGCCGAAATCGTGTTGTTAAGGGAGTCGAAGTTCTTGAACGCGAAGTGAGAGAATCCGAGGTTTTGTTGGTCTGAGCTAAAAGGATCTGAGCTTCCAGCTCTAAGAAAATCGGATGAATCGGGCGGTTCCCACTTGTTCCACATAACCATTAGGTCGATCGCCGCTGGGACTGTGGGGCCCCGGACCCCCACCGACACTGCGCCCGAACCTGCTGACGGCTCGCCTTCGGCTTAGAGCATGGCTCGCTTTCAGCTCGGCTGACGGTTTGCCTAAGAGTCATAGTGCAAGACCTTAGAACGGATGTTCTCGGGCCCAAGAGAGATCATCTGATAAGTTTCGGGCCTTCTTATGTTTGCGACGCGACTTTGACCAAATCGTTTTGTGTTTCCCAACACCGTTCTTCATCCTTGAGCGCGTTGCTAACCAAATACTTAACCTGTGACAGCTTTGAATAAAAAGCGTGTTAACAGTAGAAGTCTTTGCAAATCTTAGAGAAATCATCTACTCGAGGAGGTGGAGGAACAACGGTTGCAGCTGAGGAAGGGGCATCTCCTTGACCTCCGGCAGGTGCCGTAGTCTGAAGGTATCTACAGAACCAAGCCGATCTCAGAACGCCCTCGGGAAGACTAGTTTCCCTAAACATGATGAAAAGAAAAAGGATTCAACAAGAGATCGAGGAAATTTGACTCTGGTTTGAGGGGATATGTTTTTCAGAAACAAATTTTTCTTTGAAAATACTTTGCTTTTTAAAAACAGTTTTAAATTTTTTTTCTCTGATCTTGTAACCTTCACCTCTGATACCAAGTATGACACCCCACGTCCGTTAATGTCACTCATAAGAGAATGCATTAAGTTCCGTGAAGCGCAATAGGTAATAGTATAGAAATTTATAGAACAGGTATAAAATAAGCAACGGAAAAACTTTCAACTTTATTTAAAATAATATGTAGTTTCCAAAACCAGTTACATGGAGTACTTACAAAATACTTCAAATTTTTCTTTCAAAAACAAAATAACATAATTCCATGAAACAAAACCATATCCTCGCCACAAGCCACAAGCCATGATGAAATAAAATTAGAAAGATACATCTCAAGAAAGTCCAAGCTAAGTCCAAGCTACAATAGAAAGTCTTAATCACTGCTGAGTGCTTCCACTCTAATGACCTAGGGTGGGAAGGAAGAAAGAAGCGAGATAAAAGGGTCAGACATAAAGTTTGGTGAGTTCCAGAGATTTACAAATATGCATAAATTAGAATTGACAATACATGTAAATAAGACTAGATAAGATAGGTTCAGTGTCATGAAAGGTAAACTAAACAAAACAAAATAGCATGATGGACTGAATAACGGGAATAAACTTATGATCAAGTAATGCTTCAAATTTATATCCTAAAATGGTAATGTCTGAACATATATGTCTGAACATACATGTTTCATGTCTCAAATATAAGTCTGAGTCTAATGTCTGCACCAATACTAGTATAACAAGTTCAACATGATTTCATGTCAATAAGATTAATAGCAGTTACATGATTAGGTGTTTAACCTAATTACATAACAGATGCTTATGATACACCACCCGGAGTAGCCATGCATGTACCATATTGTGACACCCCACGTCCGTTGATTTCACTCTTTATCAGAATGCATTAAATTCCATGAAGCGTTATAGGTAAACAGAAACATAGTATCACAAGACAGATATAAAATAGCAGCAGAAACTTAAAACTTCATTATTTTGCAGAGAAACATCGTAGTCTCAAAACTAGTTACAACATCAAGCATAAAATACTGAAACTGAGTACTCAAAATAAAACATTTGCCTTGCGCTAAAACCATTAGAGTACATAAATGTAAAATCATAATCCCCAAAGAGTAGACATAATAAAGTAGACAAGTAGTCAAAGCGACACATCGGAGTAGATCCAAATCTAAACAGAAGAGAGAGTCCTAATCAAGCTTGATCGTTCCAACCCTGAGAACCTAGGAGGGGGAGGAAGAAAGAGAAAAGGAAACAAAACGGGTCAGACATAAAGTTTGGTGAATCCAGTGAAATTTAACATATAAAGAAGTAAAAGTATCATGATATGCATATAAACTGGATGAGAGATAACAGTAGGATATAACTGGTATAAACAGACTGAACAGAATAAACAGAGTAGATTATACTTCTCAAATAATTTTTTCTGCACCAATACTAGTATAACATATATGTTATGAGATTAGGTATTCCCCAATTACTTAACAGAATAGGATGATCCTAACAGAAACACATTAATAGTTCTAGTTTCATAACGGGTTTTACCCTATACAGAAATAATGGGTACCTTAACAAAATATAATGGGTGTTACCACAAAAAGAAATAACAGTCACCCCAACAGAAACAGACAGGACTAGATGTACCCTAATTACTATACCTAAGCGATTGGCCCCCTAGCTTGTAAATACCTTGTGTCGGCCCAATAGTAGGGTGTATTACTTCCTAAAGTGGCAACCTACAGAAGGATACAGACCTATTTACTGGTGCTACAACGGCTTATTTCCCCCCATCAGACCAGACTCATGCACACACATAACTCCGTTGGAACGTGCTCGTACACCCCCCCTTTCAGATGAACCTCTTATAATTAGTTCAGTATGCGTGCCCTAACCCCTACCTAGTGTGGGGCCCCTACCTAGTTCTAGGTTCGCCTAACCCCTACAGATTAACAGGTTAAGTTTCACATGTTAACAAGTTTATTTAACCATAAGGGATTAAATAGGCTTATATAACTCCAACAGATTAAACAGACTTACTTAACCCCCAATAGATTAAACAAGTTTTCATAACCCTAACAGATTAAACATATTTCACAGGTTCTTTACAGTTCCAGTAACATGTTTCACTTTATCTTGAATTAATCCTATAGATTCATATGCCCCAAATTCCAGTCATAATTCACAGTATAACATATGCCTCCAAAATTTTAGTCATATTTCACAGTATAGGTTATGCTCCCAAATTATCATTCCTAATCATTTCCCCAATTTATCCTAATTCTGTTCGTACGCATATTTCAGCGATATTGGCCTAGGCTTGAAGGTAGCTTAGGCTATAAAAATCAAAAGGGAACGAGAGAGAGAAGAATAGATAGGCATACAAAACAAAAATAAGCATATAATAATAGAGACGGGCATATGATAGCAAAAATAGGCATATCAAAAATAGGCATCTAAGAACTGAACAGCAGATCAGGTGTACATAAGAATACATGTAATAGTAGAACTGTTTAGGTATAAATTAGATTCTTAACAGGCGTAGGTTCAGTTCCAGATTTATAATCATGTCGGTATTACCTGTTACATTTTTATATCTAAAAGTAACATGAATTCATAAAGATTGGATCTAAAGAACAGAGAATAATATGTTGTTGTCTTAGAAGAGATTCTTGTATTTGTATATAGATTGGTGTTGAAGAAGATAGTCTGATTCAATCTAAGCTGGGGCAGCATTTCATTGTCTTCGTTGTTTTAGGTGTAGAAAACAATAGAAATGTTGTCCTATATATAGCCTATCTACAATGAACCTAGCACAGAAACCAGACCAGGTACAGAAGAATGCACCACGTCAGATCACGAGTGGTTCGACACAACCATACCTGGGTTGACCTATGGGTTGCCCACCTGGCCATGGGTCATGGGTCGACCCATGGGTTGACCTAACCCAGGTGTGGGTCGTCCTATGCCGATCCAGATCTCACCAACTTTTCCCTCTTACTTATTTTTGAATTATCTTGAATTCTGGTTTGAATTTATTTATACATAAGAATATTATATGTATACAAACTTCTAACCTTCCTATCTTCCTCATACTATGTCTGTTTTATGCAAACTCGAAGTCTATCTTAAGCAGAATTCTAAGACGAACGTAATGGTGCGGTCTGTTTACTTAATTCCCAATATTTAATTAAATATTCTTTAGTTTATTGTCAATAGTGTCTTTTGGAATCACGGGGTGTTACATTATTCTCACAAATATAGGCAGTTATTAGGAAAAGAAGGAAAAGAAGAAAGAGAGAAGGCAATAACATGGTTCTCACAGCGGAAGGACAACATATAATAAATAACTAACAGTTTAAAACAGTTGAAATACATACATTTGTCTATACCATACAACAATTATCAGAGTCACATATATAGATCTCTACATAGCACAGCGGAAATAAAATGCAGCGGAAATACTTATATATAGTAGATATATACCAAATCTTCGTCTTCATCCTCCAAGCTATTGAAATCTTCGCTAACTGCAACATCTGCTGACCCGAGCGTATTGCAATAAAAAGAAACACAACAAACACTCGGATCAGCACTAAATCATCCTCATATTAGTCAAATTAAATTACGAAACAACTTCAGTGTCATGGGTGCAGTAACACAAGAGATGCCATGGGGTTTTTCCATCTCTCGAGGATCCGTTAAACTAATACATACAGAGTAAAATACGCTACCGCCCACCGTAAATGATAGCATCAAAGGGCACTCCATAGGTACGATACAAATCAAAATCGTATGAGGCTCGATAAGGATAGTATGACACGGCACTCGAGGCAATGCCCAGGGTAGGATTCTACCAGTTGCACTCCCGGACCGGTGGTAACGCATAGCAGCCACTACCGCCCACCTCGGAACACACTCCAAAAATCATAAATGGGCCCAAATCAACATCATCATAGAAATTGTATCGAAGAAGTGTGTCCGATCAAAGGTGCTACCTCAATTAGTCACGGTATAGCTCCTGTTTTTGTCATTTCAATTCTGACCGAATGTCAGGGCTATTTCATCATCGTTCGTCTTCTTTGATTCAATAATTGCCTCCAAGCCATCATACTCATTCTAGATACGTCATAATGTTCACAGTTGTCAAAGTGGTATCGACACTGATAGAGAGTATGCCATTTGTCGACTCCGGTCTCTTTAACAACCACACTTACATTTTCCACATCGGTTGGTTCTTTTACTTTTCACAAAGGTTTGTTTCATATCAAAATATCATATTTCGTTTCGAACCATATTTATATTCAAAAGAATATAAATTTCATATCAACATATCATAATCATTCCAAACCGATTTATATTCTAAACTAGAATATATTCATTTCATTATGTTATAATCATATAATATCTCAAAAATCAACTTATATTCAAATAGAATATCTTCCATCTTAAAGATTTCAAATTGTTCCAAATCAATTTATGTTCGAAATCCATTCATATCCAAATAGAATATAAAAATTCCATAACTCATTTCAAATTCCTTAGGAGATAAATGTAAATTCAAGTAAAATATAATTCACTTTCCCATATTATCATTGGTTTGGAAATCGATTTTTATTCCAAGAGGATAAACTTTCCTCAACTCCACTAGAACCAATGATTTAGGTTCAAACACTTGCCATTCGGAAGAAAATGTAAAATTTAAAGGATATAAATATGAAAATAGATGTTTATAAAGAAACCTTTATATAAAACAATATATATATATAATATAATAGTTAAAATAGAATAATATGACTTTAAAACACTGTGTATACATAAATTAAAGTTTACGAAATAGTTTATGAAATAAAATATAAGGAAATTCAATTATAACAAAATAATTTATAGGTAAATGGTCTTAATAAATAAATTTTAAGGAAAGGAAAATTTTATTTGAAATCAAACAGTACATATATATAATAAAATTCTTAATACTGAAATTGTTGCTTCTTCCTAATTCCAAATACTCGAACCTATACCCTAGTCCAAATGGAGTTGCACAGTTCAAAATCTTGTTTTAACCATTCAACCCATTTTCAAACTCAAGGATTTAACCATACTCATATTAAGTTCAAACACTCCAAGTATCCTCGATTATCTTTATTCTAATATTAAATTCAATAAGAATTTATTTAAATTCGAGTCACCCCAATCCTTGAAAATCCCAAATCATATGAATTTTAAATCTATAAAACTTCAAATTCACTTTGTGAAAATATCCTTAATCATTTCAAATAACCTTCAAGATTCACATCTTTAAAGGAGGAATAAAAATTATCGAACTCGACACATTCCCTTTAAATTAATTTTTTCTCAAATAGAATTTCAAATATTTAAATCTTTTAACCAACCGATGTCCATATATAATTTGCTACCCTATGGCCAAGTGATTTAAAATTTAATTTCTCGATATTCAGGGATGGATCTATCATTTCAATCCAAATCGGGGTCACAGATATTTATCGTATCAATCTATGTTCTTAATTGATTTTAATCGACCAATCCCAGGTTTATTCGATGCCCGCAACATCTAGGGTGAAAATTTGGGATTCATCGTCAATGATGAGCACACAACAGCCATATACTGAAATAAATAACATTTCAAGCAATACTCATTTAGAAAATCACCCAAAGCATCCATCACAACCATTCATCCCATTAATCAATATTAATTTGTTTTACGGGTTTGCAAGGATCAGAAATCCCAACTAGTAATTAAATTAAATTAAATAACTAATTATCGACCTAAATTTCAGATTAATATGCTTGCATGTCATTTTTAAGCAGTCGATCACAAATCAAACACAACCATGCAACCAAACTTATTTCATATTTTAATTTAACGAATATGGGAATAATTCAGTATTTCGTAAGTGATAAATCACTCACCTTTGGGTCTTTAGTGGATCGGACATTCAACCAAAGCCCAAAAATTTTCAGTCTCCAAATGCAACTAAACCAGTCTCAGATCCTCCGCAATTCCTCCACGATCATAACGCAACAAACCGCGCATCAATCCGAGGTCGTATTAAGAAGTTATGCTTGTTTTACCATTTGAATTCAATATATATATATATATATATATATTAATAAAGTATATTCCTCACCAACCAAGTATTGACACGTCAGCCTTCTCCAACTCATTCTTCCCGCTCCACCCGTGAATACTACAGCAAAATAAACCCATCAGCCCCCATTCTTTGACCACCAATTGCCAAGAGCTCCGACCTCTTGGAGACACGAGGCCACAGGCAAACGGACCCTCATGGACTTGCGCACCTAGCTACGCCGGAGGCACCACCTTCGGTTGCCCAAAACTCCTCCACCGTCGGCCTAAAGTTCAAGGAAAACAAACCCTAATTCCCAATTTCCAGCCATCCACGACCACTATTTGTCGAACGAACAACACCGTTGCGTTCGCATGAACCTCCTCTACAATACCCAGATGCCAATTTCTCCAATTAGTGCTTAAATCGAAACCCCCCAAAATCATGCTTAGGGTTACGAATTTCAGAGCTTTGTCCATCAATTTCTGGCCAAACGAAGCACTGCATGTCGGAATAAAACATACCAACAGCTTCGTATCGTCAAGAGCTTCAGTTTGATATATAATATGTTGGGGTTTGTAGAGATTTAATTTTCAGCTTGTATTTTGATTTAAATCTAGGGTTTGAACTTTTGTTTCAGCCATTAAGAAGTTTTCTTGGAGAAGGAGAGTATACGTGTAATGAGAAATGGCTGGTTAAAGTTAGGAAGGAAGTAGTTTATATATATAAAGATCCAGTGTGAAACAATGAACAATTTTCAGCTTACACTCATTCCTTTCACGTTTTCTCCCGTACGA
Source organism: Allium sativum (assembly GCA_030737875.1). Taxonomy (NCBI): domain Eukaryota; kingdom Viridiplantae; phylum Streptophyta; class Magnoliopsida; order Asparagales; family Amaryllidaceae; genus Allium; species Allium sativum. The sequence continues at coordinate 311,785,492 of CM060922.1, read as the reverse complement.
TCAAACAGTAAGTCAGATTGTAACGCAAATTGAAATCCTACCATAATTCACCGTTCTGGTTCTGATGGCGCCAGTTTCATCGAATTTCGGGACAGTCACCAAAACGGTTAAATTTCATAGTTAATTAAATAAATAAAATATCCAATTATTCATTTAACTGTTTTAAATTCAAATTAAATATTCATTAAATTCAAATTAAATCAAATTATAACTTAAATCAATTATATAGATTTATTTCATAAATTTATGTTCCACATTTGATTATTTACAAATTCAAATTTGAATTTCAAAGTTAACTTAAACAGCTTAAATTCCATCGTTTAACAAATCAAATTTAAATTCTCCTTTAATTCAAACACAGCTTAAATAAACTTGTTTCACAAATTTTAAGTTCCCGGATCTTGATTATTTCTCAAATTAAATCTGAACTGCAAATGCAAATAAATGAATTTGCTTTTATCTCAAGTTATTCAGTATCAAATCCAAAATTCCACAAATTCCAATTTAAAATTTGAATTTCACTTTTAAATTAACCCACTCAAATTAGTTTAATTATTTAAATATTAAATTTCAAAATAGCCTTTCTAAATAAAACTATACTTGAAAATCTATTTATACTAAATTCAAACAATCACCATCATTAAAATTAACAAAAATTTGATTTTCCCTAATATATTCCAATTTATTTATTTTAAATTGAAATTTAAATATACTGAAAATTATAAGATGTTACATTCTCACCCACTTAAAATCTTTTCGTCCTCAAAACGAGAACGAGATAAGGTATTGAACAAGTCATACTTTCAAATCCATACTCATAAAATAACATTTATAAGATAGGTTATATATAGTTGTAAAATCTCATAAATTTCTAACTTCCGAAATCACGGAAAATTTCGACAGCATCTCCTTTGTACGGAGAGGTCCGGAAAATCACAACATATGAAAAATTCAAATATACATCTCATCATTCGATGAGGCATCCCAAAAATGGGGAAGACACCATATATATGTAACCACAAAACTATATAACTCACATACGTACCTTCTTAGCGTATATTTGCATTTTTATTTACCTTAACATTTAGCATTTAGCGCAAGAGAGCCCCAAAGCGTAGCGCGACTTCCCTACACCTGCTACATACTCACATATACATGAGAATCAAACATATATACAATATATAGCAAATGTATACTACTTACACAACATATACCGACCATTTCAACTACAAAACAACAATATTCACGACAGGCCAGCGAACAAATCAAGGTTTATCAACCCTTAAATGATGGAATTTGACCAAAGTACACAAGTAAAAGTTGTAGCATTCTTTTCAGGCTTTCCAAATTATCCGGATTCATTAATTTCGGATAATGCATTCAAAAGTTATGGTTATTTTAGTGAAGGCAGACACCTCAGCCTGTACATTGAAAAATGAAGGTCTGAGTTGTTCAACCCAGTTTTTACCCCTTTAAACATCAAATTTTGACTCAGCATATTGTAAAAAGTTTTAGTTTACATCCTGGCCTTTCCGAATTGTACTCGCACATTAAAATCCGACGCTCCGTTTGGAAGTTATGGCCAAAACAATATTGATGTATACCTCTGTTTTTAATTTTCTGCGCATACAACTACGACTAAAACTTGCATTTCAGCTTAGTAAACGTAGGAATTAGACATGGCTTTATAAATGTATGTTTTAGATCAGTTTCTAAGGTTTCCGAAAAGTCCGGAATTGTCGCATTCCGATCAGCCCATCAAAAGTTATGACCATTTTAGTTTCAGCTTATCGAATAGTTCAGATTTTTGCATTAACATTGGTTTATATTCGGAGTTTCAACCTTTCGGATTTTAAACTTAAGCAACACTTAACCATCTAAAAAGGGTTATCGCTCTGATAAGCTCATACTTTTATTACTTAAATATATTCGTGCTCATTTCACTTTTATTAAATGAATTTTCATTCCATTTACTTATCTTCCATTATCGTCTATCTTATTTAAGTTTACTTCCAACTCACCCACTTCGTCCATTCTCATTCGTCCATTTAATCCTTTACATTCATTATTTTATTCGAGAAATGGATTCACATTGATTCGCTTACTCTATTACCCAAAATACTTCTATTCATTTAAATTTAGTTCTAAATCGGCCAGTTTACGTTTCTCGAGTCTAGTTCCATTTATACTAATTCGTCCGATTTAATTGAATCCATTTAGTTTCCATTTCTTTCGATCTTCTAATTCAATAAATTAGACTTGGTTTTACATTTTCAACCTTATTTCATATTGTTCCAAACATTTGAAATCATTTAACCTTCTAACTTAACCCGTATTGGTTCAATTCACTGAATTCGACTAAGTTTAACTTCGTTTCATATTTCATTTGAAAATTCTATTTACATCTATTTCCCCTGCTAATGATTTTATTTTTCAAATAGACTTTAAAAATCACTTTCCAATTCAAACCTTGGAAAAATTCTGGTTAATAAAACCATTTCAAAACCAATTTATTTTAAAATATTGGATTATCATTTCAAGTCAATAACTAGTTCGTTTTGATAAAATATATTTTTATCTTTTCAAGTATGGAATTTTCATCCCAATTCTTTCCAAATCACTTATTATGATTTTACACAAATTATTAATACTTCTAAAAATTTTATTATCGATAATTTTGTCAGTTTCCAATAACGGTCACTGAACTATGGCCATAGCGACCTTTTCCAAATTTGATTTGGACATATTTCCAAATCTAACCATTGGATTTCAAATCTCTCATATTCATTGGAAAGCTCTTTTCGATACGAACCCAACGGTTCCTGTTTTAGGAGAATCCGACGTTCGGATCTCCCGCTACGTCCATTCAAAGTCAAAAGTCAAAATTCGCAAACGGTCGCTGCGCGGCGTGTTCTATTTAAACCATATATATATATATATATATATATATGTATATATATATATAAATATTTCCTCGGCAAATTTTTCGTTCCCTTATTATCGCCCTGCTTAAGCACTTCAACGACCACTGCTCTCCTCTAAATACTTAAATCCATTTCATGATTTCTAGATCTAAAATTCCAATGAATCGAGTTTCCTTAGTACATAAATCAATATTTTTAGTAGAGATGAACTCGATGTAACGACCCAGAAAATCTGAACCAATTAATTTTTTTTTAAATTGGCTAAAATAATGGATTTTAAATATTTAAAATAAATATTTTAAATAGTAGCAATGAAAAGTGAGTTTGAATCGACGTTTGAAAATGAATATAATTAATTCTAATTATAAACAAGGCCTGAAATGGCGCTGCAGTTTCAAAAATTGAATTCAAACTTTGTCGGACTGTACCGGGTACAAAAAAAAACGGATTTGAGTGAAACCAAAAATATTTAAATCTGTTAGTGAATACCTTTCTAACAAATCTGAAAAATCGAATTTTCATAGCGGAAAGCAAAAGTTATGGCCAAATGAATTTTCAGAAAGGTCGCTATGGAATTTATATAGCCCGTGAAATTGGCCATTTTGCATACGACCTCGGAATTCGACGAAACCACTTTTGTTGGATCCGGGATGTGAAGTTATTACTAGGTTTCAAATTTCATAATTTTTGAAGCTAGTATGTGAGCGTGGCAAAGGAAAACGTATTTTGGTCAATTAAAGTTAAATTGGATCGACCAGAAATGGGCCTTTTTGCAAACGGTCTCAGAATTCGACGAAACTAGTTTTGTTGGGACCGCATCGTCAAAACATAGCCAGATTTATTTTTCTGGAATTTTTCGAATCAGTTTGTGGCCCAGCAAATTGAAATGTACGTTCAAATCGAATATTGAATGTTATATATTTTAAATTGAATGGAAACTGACCGAAACAGTCGAATGGGCCTACGAAACATGTCCCATTGTGTTCGGAATGGGGGTAAAACGCTAGGGACGACAGTCGTTGGGTTTGGATTGGTGTTCGTGCGTGACAAGGGGTATTTTCGGATTTTTAAAAATATATAAATAAACAAAAAAATCTGATTGGTCAATAATATCTTCTCTCTCCCCGTAGACCCTGCGCGCACGACGGAAACAGCCACCAACCTTCTCTCTTCGATTTCTCCGCAACCACTCAACGAAATCACATGAATCTTGATCCATTTTTAAGAGCTCCGTCTCCTCTTTAAATCCATACCAGAATCGGGTTTTTCCATTGTGTATCCATCGAGAATCGAGCCCGGGAAGGTGACGCGTTTGGAGCTCCGCCGCCGCCACCAGGGTGCACCGAGCCTGACCCCACCACCACGCGTGCGAAGCTCTCTCGTAGCTCTTCGACGCTGTATCCTCCGATCGAGTTGCAACTTCGCGGATTGAAAGAAAGCCTAAAACCTAGTTTTGAAGAAAAATAGAGGCATACGGCTGTTTAATTAAAACTGTTTTTAACAGTTTAAAACCGTTGCAAACTTTGAAAAATCATATCTTTTTCGTTTCTTGTCGAAATCCAGTGAAACAAGAGACAATGGACTCGTGTGGACGTCTTCTACCTTCTAGAAGAGACCGCATATTTTTCTGAGCCTTCTACTATTTTTGGTGGAGTGGAACCCAATGTGAGATTTCTAATTTATAAACGATATGGAAAACGACGACGTATAAATTATATAGTCGATGTATGAGTTATATAAGCGTTGTACACCTCATGTATAAGCGTTGTATAAGTTGTACGTTTGATGTATAAGTTATATATGCGTTGTAAAAATTATATATGTGTTGAAATAGAAGTGAATTGCTATATATATATATATATATATATATATATATATATATATATATATATATATATATACGCCGCTCGTCCACAAACCATGGACGATATTTATTGGTTGTGATTGGTGTGAAAATTGATTGATAGCGAATGGTTGATTGGGATTGTTTGTGGTTGATATTGATTGATTGTGGTTGAAAAATACCCATTTGTGGTTGAGAAATATTTGGTTGAAACCACATAGGATTAGTTTGTGGAAATGAAATAAATATATACATGCCGCCTGCGTGCGAACTAGATGCATGATCCCCATTGTCAAAAACCGCGAGGTTTTAAGGTAGAGCGAGGAGCCGTACTAGGGACGGTCCCGGTTTTAACTACCCTCCCGTTATGCTGTCGAAATTTTGAATAATATTCATGTGTTTGAATTATTTTCATTTGTTGAAACTATATTTATTCGTTGAATAGAAAACCTTCATGTGTTGAGTCGATATTCATTCGTTGGATAGAAATTCATGTGTTGAATGGTATTCGTGTTTTAAATATAAAAATCACATTTTTACCTATATATAGAGACTATAGAAAACCTTCATGTGTTGAATCGATATTCATTCGTTGAATTGAAATTCATGTGTTGAATGGTATTCGTGTTTTAAATATAAAAATCACATTTTTATCTATATATAGAAACTATAGAAAACCTTCATGTGTTGAATCGATATTCATTCATTGAATTGAAATTCATGTGTTGAATGGTATTCGTGTTTTAAATATAAAAATCACCTTTTTATCGATTTATATAAACTATAGAAAACCTTCATGTGTTGAATCGAAATTCATTCGTTGAATTGAAATTCATGTGTTGAATGGTATTCATATTTTGAAAGAAATTGTTTTGTAATAAAAATCCCATTTTTAACATCAATATGAAATGTATAAAATAATCTTGTTTTGAAATAAATTGTTTTATAATAAAAATCCTATTTTTATCACCTATATTAACTATATAAAATAATAGTGTTTTGAAATGAATTGTTTTACAATAAAAATCACATTTTTATTATATGCACGAATCGTTAAAAATAGTGAAGTGTTGAAATAGAAGACAGTTAGATAAAAATATTTTTTTTATTAAATGTATGAAAAGAATATAGTTTTGAAATCGAAGAATCGATATATATATATATATATATATATATATATATATATATATAATTAAAATATATCGAATAACGACACTACAGTTCGTATTTTGAAACCGTGATTTCAAACGATTATTGCGGGAGATCCGACCATCGGATTTTCCTGAAATCGCAACCGTTGGGTTCGCTTTGGAAATATCTTTTCAACGGCACCAACTTTGTAAAAATCCAACGGTTGGATTGTCTGGAATGTTTAATTCAAATCTGAAGAAAAACAGTGCCAGAATCGATTATATTTATATATATAAATAAATATAATTATATTTAATCGAATAACGACGCTGCAGTTCATATTTTGAAATCGAAACTTCAAACGATTATACCGGGAGATCTGACCGTCGGATTTTCCCGAAACTGGAACCGTTGGATTCGTTTTGAAAAGATCTTTCTAATGATGTAAATTTTGTGAAGATCCAACGGATAGATTTTTAGATATGTGTAAATCAAATCTGAAGAAAAACAGCGCCACGGCCGCATTATGGCCCGAAGCGTCGTTTTGAATAAAATGGCTATTTTAAAATAAATAAAAATAGCGATAAATTGTTATAAAATATTATAAACGATATGGATGTGATTTAGAAATTAACTGAAGGTTGGCTAAGTCGAATGGTTTCCTGGGTGTTGATCTGATGTTGGTTTCGGCCTTCGGGGTTAATATTTGGGAAATCGTTCTCTTACTGATTGACGGTTAGTGACTAATGAATTGAAATGATGCGTGTGTATGTTAGTGTTGCACTTGTTTATTATATACGCGAGTTGCTCAGAAAGACCGGGTTCATCCCATTCTGAATAACTGAATCGACGATAAGGAATCGAAGATGAAGACGATGATCGAAGACTGGAGATCTTCACCTCGTTTGGATGGTAACCGAGGTCCTGATTGGGAGGCATCCCGAAATATGGATAATGAGTGGTGATCGTCCAGACGTACGTGGTGATCGATGGGTTTGCGAGGTATATAGTGCCTCCGGTTTCGTTCAGACCCAGAACGAACTTGCAAATGGACAGTGTGTCTGACATTGGAATTTATTCTGTGTGATTGATAGCCATCAATTGCACGGTGTGAATTGCCTGTGTGGCATGCTAAGATGCAGTGATCAGGGCTTCTGTTGAAAAGAAAAGTCTTGTGGTGATGATCAAAGCCCCGCCCGTGTGGCGTAGCTTTGCGCACCCCGGTATGAACCAGAAACGGGAGAAAGGAACTCAGGGAGGGCCTGCGTTTCCTCCTAGGTAGAAGTGGCTTCAGTGGTTTTACACGCCCTGACGAGTTTGACTTATGTGGTTGTTGCTGTTGCGAGGCGCCTCGGTTAGATTGGACGATCCGGGTTCGATGGAGTCATTTGTTGGCTCGCTTACGCCCCAAAGGGCGGGGAAACGTAGTGTTCAGGCATAATAATCCACCTCGGTAAGGACTATCTTTTGCCTTGGTTCATGACGGAAATCCAATTTCCAAATACGTGACTGTGCGGTTTTGATTGTATATATATATATATATATATATGGCGACATGATATATGGTACCCATGCCGCCTATGATTGATAGTTATGATTCAAATTGTTTTTGAAACATGCAAACACTAGTAATAATATCAAATGCTTTTGTTTTAGTCGTATCAATCATATTTTGGCCATTATAAGGTAAAACTCTATCCTCCGGTTTGCGTTGCATTGTGTGATGGGAACTGAGTCTTATAATGGCTTCATTTTTATAAAAAGCACTGCGATGTTTAAAAGAATGATTTGTTTTAAAACACTGGCATTCCAATGGAGTAAACCCGTTCCATGAAAGTGGCGTGGTCCTGTGATTAGCCATATTATAAATGTGTCGAGTAGATTTCTCATACCAGTCCCATGACTGACTCGTAGTTTGTTTCACTTTCAAACTCGGGTGCCCCTTTTTCTACACGGGCAGCCTTGTGTTCAGGTTTAGCTGGTTCTTTCTGGATAGCTGGAGCTGAAGATGGATTCTATCATTTATCTCTTTTTATGCTGTTCAGCTCCTATTGTACATATTTTGTTTGTTTTTCCGCTGTAGACATTTATGTATAGCTGAACTGTATTTGTACTAAGTATGATCCTGTATACTTTGTAACTCTGATGATTACGTTTATCCAATGTATTCTATTGTACATTATCTGGTGTATTTATTAAATTCTGTTCTATTATTATCTGTTTCTGCGTTATATTCCAAGGATTACCCTTGCCACCGTCAGTACGGGGTTTGGGGTCGTCTCATTTGGTATCAGAGCTTTGGTTAAGCTTAGCTCTGGAATATAACACAATAACGAACTCGTCAGAGATAGAACCAGTAGTGTTCTAGGGCGAGTAACTCAGTACAGATAGGATCAACAATATCCTAGTATGAGTACAGCAGAATCAGAAGTGCCCCAGAACGAGTCGAGAGTAATATGTTTTAAATAACGTATTTGTGATTATGTTTATAGTCTGGTTTTAGAAATATAATTTTTGAATATATAAAAGATATATATTTGAAAAGTAAAGGAATATATGAATCGATTAGTATGATTTTTAAAAGTTAAAAACAATTTGATTGCTGTTTGTGTTGTGTGATAGTAGATTTGATTAATTAAAATTATTAAAACGATACTTAATTTAATCAATAATAGAATGAATGGTAGAATTTATTCGATTATATCACCCATTGAACTGATTAGAAAATAGACAGAAATATATACTTGTGCATTATATATGTTTGAACAGGTAAATGGATTAGCTATTGAGTAAAGATTTTATTTGCGTGCCCGACAAATAGGTAAACCTTAATGAGTTAGATGTGAAATATTATTATATCAACTCCTGTGAATGCCATTGGATGCGAAGTGCTGGTTTTTCTGTGTGAAATAATAAATGTCGCCATAGGATAGTAACAATTAATTTTGAACTACATTACATGGCATACTTCTGAAGATAGGCATACTTCATCATATACCACCTAAGCATTTGGAGCTTGTGTGACGAGGTGGAAGATTTACCATACGAGCGAGAGGCTTGTATGGCGATGACTATATTTTACGGGTTGAACTGATGACTGATATGGACTATTTAAATTGTAACGATTAAATTGCCAGATTAATAAAAACCCCACACGGGTCTGGAGTTGACAATAATCACGTCTCTCTAGTTATTAGATACGGCACATGGACTATTTATTTCCCACACGGGACGAGGTGACGAGGATTTATCCTTAGGAGCATTTAAAATACACACTCCCTCAGGCTTTGACAGGGTGACGAGAATTTATTCTCTAGAGTTATTATCAATACGCGCTCCCCTGTAAACACCAGAATATATCACTATAAATATGTGTATGCTTATTAGGATTTATTGGGTACCTAATACGGCCCAATAAATTTCCAAACCTCTCCCCGTACAAAGGAGGTTATGGCGAAATTTTTCGAAAATTCCAGGTGTTAGCCAAATTTTTGAAGAATTTGAAAATTCTCAGAAACTGAAAAGTTGGAGAATGGAAGCCAGACTGAACGTAGAGTTGATTAATCAAACCACTTTCGACTTTGTTCCTTTTCGGGGACGAAAAGTTTTAAGTGGGGGAGATTGTAACGACCCAGAAAATCTGAACCAATTTAAAAATTTTAAATTGGCTAAAATAATGGATTTTAAATATTTAAAATAAATATTTTAAATAATAGCAATGAAAAGTGAGTTTGAATCAACGTTTAAAAACGAATATAATTAATTCTAATTATAAACAAGGCCTGAAATGGCGCTGTAGTTTCAAAAATTGAATTCAAACTTTGTCGGACTGTACCGGGTGCAAAACAAAACGGATTTGAGTGAAACCAAAAATATTTAAATCTGTTAGTGAATACCTTTCTAACGAATCTGAAAAATTGAATTTTCATAGCGGAAAGAAAAAGTTATGGCCAAATGAATTTCAGAAAGGTCGCTATGGAATTTATATAGCCCGTGAAATTGGCCATTTTGCATACGACCTCGGAATTTGACGAAACCACTTTTGTTGGATCCGGGATGTGAAGTTATTGCTAGGTTTCAAATTTCATAATTTTTCAAGCTAGTATGTGAGCGTGGCAAAGGATAACGTGTTTTGGTCAATTAAAGTTAAATTGGATCGACCAGAAAAGGGCCTTTTTGTAAACGATCTCAGAATTCGATGAAACTAGTTTTGTTGGGACCGCATCATCAAAACATAGCCAGATTTATTTTTCTGGAATTTTTCGAATCAGTTTGTGGCCCAGGCAAATTGAAATGTACGTTTAAATCGAATATTGAATGTTATATATTTTAAATTGAATGGAAACTGACTGAAACAGTCGAATGGGCCTACGAAACATGTCCCATTGTGTTCGGAATAGGGGTAAAACACTAGGGATGACAGTCGTTTGGTTTGGATTGGTGTTCGTGCGTGACAAGGGGTATTTTCGGATTTTTAAAAATATATAAATAAACAAAAAATCTGATTGGCCAATAATATCTTCTCTCTCCCCGTAGACCCTGCGCGCACGACGGAAACAGCCACCAACCTTCTCTCTTCAATTTCTCCGCAACCACTCAACGAAATCACATGAATCTTGATCCATTTTGAAGAGCTCCGTCTCCTCTTTAAATCCATACCAGAATCGGGTTTTTCCATTGTGTATCCATCGAGAATCAAGCCCGGGAAGGTGACGCGTTTGGAGCTCCGCCGCCGCCACAAGGGTGCACCGAGCCTGACCCCACCACCACGCGCGCGAAGCTCTCTCGTAGCTCTTCGACACTGTATCCTTCGATCGAGCTGCAACTTCGCGGATTGAAAGAAATCCTAAAACCTAGTTTTGAAGAAAAATAGAGGTATACGGCTGTTTAATTAAAACTATTTTTAACAGTTTAAAACCGTTGCAAACTTTGAAAAATCATGTCTTTTTCGTTTCTTGTCGAAATCCAGTGAAACAAGAGACAGTGGACTCGTGTGGACGTCTTCTACCTTCTAGAAGAGACCGCATATTTTTCTGAGCCTTCTGCTATTTTTGGTGGAGTGGAACCCAATGTGAGATTTCTAATTTATAAACGATATGGAAAATGACGATGTATAAATTATATAGTCGATGTATGAGTTATATAAGCGTTGTACACCTCATGTATAAGCGTTGTATAAGTTGTACGTTTGATGTATAAGTTATATATGCGTTGTAAAAATTATATATGTGTTGAAATAGAAGTGAATTGCTATATATAAATATATATATATACGCCCCTGGTCCATAAACCATGAACGATATTTATTGGTTGTGATTGGTGTGAAAATTGATTGATAGCGAATGGTTGATTTGGATTGTTTGTGGTTGATATTGATTGATTGTGGTTGAAAAATATCCATTTGTGGTTGAGAAATATTTGGTTGAAACCACATAGGATTAGTTTATGGAAATGAAATAAATATATACATGCCGCCTGCGTGCGAACTAGATGCATGATCTCATTGTCAAAAACCGCGAGGTTTTAAGGTAGAGCGAGGAGCCGTACTAGGGACGGTCCCGGTTTTAACTACCCTGCCGTTATGCTGCCAAAATTTTGAATAATATTCATGTGTTTGAATTATTTTCATTTGTTGAAACTATATTTATTCGTTAAATAGAAAACCTTCATGTGTTGAGTCGATATTCATTCGTTGGATAGAAATTCATGTGTTGAATGGTATTCGTGTTTTAAATATAAAAAACACATTTTTACCTATATATAGAAACTATATAAAACCTTCATGTGTTGAATCGATATTCATTCGTTGAATTGAAATTCATGTGTTGAATGGTATTCGTGTTTTAAATTTAAAAATCACATTTTTATCTATATATAGAAACTATAGAAAACCTTCATGTGTTGAATCGATATTCATTCGTTGAATTGAAATTCATGTGTTGAATGGTATTCGTGTTTTAAATATAAAAATCACATTTTTATCGATTTATATAAACTAAAGAAAACCTTCATGTGTTGAATCAAAATTCATCCGTTGAATTGAAATTCATGTGTTGAATGGAATTCATATGTTGAAAGAAATTGTTTTGTAATAAAAATCCAATTTTTAACATCAATATGAAATGTATAAAATAATCTTGTTTTGAAATAAATTGTTTTATAATAAAAATCCTATTTTTATCACTTATATTAACTATATAAAATAATAGTGTTTTGAAATGAATTGTTTTACAATAAAAATCACATTTTTATTATATGCACGAATCGTTAAAAATAGTGAAGTGTTGAAATAGAAGACAGTTAGATAAAAATATAATTTTTATCAAATGTATAAAAAGAATATAGTTTTGAAATCGAAGAATCGATATATATATATATATATATATATAGAATTAAAATATATCGAATAACGACGCTGTAGTTCGTATTTTGAAACCGTGATTTCAAACGATTATTGCGGGAGATCCAACCATCGGATTTTCCTGAAATCGCAACCGTTGGGTTCGCTTTGGAAATATCTTTCCAACAGCACCAACTTTGTAAAAATCCAACGGTTGGATTATCTGGAATGTTTAATTCAAATCTGAAGAAAAACAGCGCCAGAATCGATTATATTTATATATATAAATAAATATAATTATATTTAATCGAATAACGACGCTGCAGTTCATATTTTGAAATCGAAACTTCAAACGATTATACTGGGAGATCCGACCGTCGGATTTTCCCGAAACTGGAACCGTTGGATTCGTTTTGAAAAGAACTTTCTAATGATGTAAATTTTGTGAAGATCCAACGGTTAGATTGTTAGATATGTGTAAATCAAATCTGAAGAAAAACAGCGCCACGGTCGCGTTATGGCCCGAAGCGTCGTTTTGAATAAAATGGCTATTTTAAAATAAATAAAAATAGCGATAAATCGTTATAAAATATTATAAACGATATGGATGTGATTTAGAAATTAACTGAAGGTTGGCTAAGTCGAATGGTTTCCTGGGTGTTGATCTGATGTTGGTTTCGGCCTTCGGGGTTAATATTTGGGAAATCGTTCTCTTACTGATTGACGGTTAGTGACTAATGAATTGAAATGATGCGTGTGTATGTTAGTGTTGCACTTGTTTATTATATACGCGAGTTGCTCAGAAAGACCGGGTTCATCCCATTCTGAATAACTGAATCGACGATAAGGAATCGAAGATGAAGACGATGGTCGAAGACCAGAGATCTTCACCTCGTTTGGATGGTAACCGAGGTCCTGATTGGGAGGCATCCTGAAATATGGATAATGAGTGGTGATCGTCCAGACGTACGTGGTGATCGATGGGTTTGCGAGGTATATAGTGCCTCCGGTTTCGTTCAGACCCAGAACGGACTTGCAAATGGATAGTGTGTCTGACATTGGAATTTATTCTGTGTGATTGATAGCCATCAATTGCACGGTGTGAATTGCCTATGTGGCATGCTAAGATGTAGTGATCAGGGTTATTGTTGAAAAGAAAAGTCTTGTGGTGATGATCAAAGCCTCGCCCGTGTGGCGTAGCTTTGTGTATAACGTGAAATCGCGAGCCTCACACCCCGGTATGAACCAGAAACGGGAGAAAGGACCTCAGGGAGGGCCTGCGTTTCCTCCTAGCTAGAAGTGGCGTCAGTGGTTTTACACGCCCTGACGAGTTTGACTTATGTGGTTGTTGCTGTTGCGAGGTGCCTCGGTTAGATCGGATGATCCGGGTCCGATGGAGTCATTTGTTGGCTCGCTTATGCCCCAAGGGGCGGGGAAACGTAGTGTTCAGGCATAATAATCCACCTCGGTGGACCGGCCCTGACGATCCAAGGCTTGCCTGCGCGCTTGCCTGAGACTCGGGCTAGGCAGTCTCGAATTCGGTAAGGACTATCTTTTGCCTTGGTTCATGATGGAAATCCAATTTCCAAATACGTGACTGTGCGGTTTTGATTGTATATATATATGGCGACATGATATATGGTACCCATGTCGCCTATGATTGATAGTTATGATTCAAATTGTTTTTGAAACATACAAACACTAGTAATAATATCAAATGCTTTTGTTTTAGTCGTATCAATCATATTTTGGCCATTATAAGGTAAAACTCTATCCTCCGGTTTGCGTTGCATTGTGTGATGGGAACCGAGTCTTATAATGGCTTCATTTTTATAAAAAGCACTGCGATGTTTAAAAGAATGATTTGTTTTAAAACACTGGCAATCCAATGGAGTAAACCCGTTCCACGAAAGTGGCGTGGTCCTGTGATTAGCCATATTATAAATGTGTTGAGTAGATTTCTCATACCAGTCCCATGACTGACTCGTAGTTTGTTTCACTTTCAAACTCGGGTGCCACTTTTTCTACACGGGAAGCCTTATGTTCAGGTTTAGCTGGTTCTTTCTGGATAGCTGGAGCTGAAGATGGATTCTATCATTTATCTCTTTTTATGCTGTTCAGCTCCTATTGTACATATTTTGTTTGTTTTTCCGTTGTAGACATTTATGTATAGCTGAACTGTATATGTACTAAGTATGATCCTGTATACTGTGTAACTCTGATGATTACGATTATCCAGTGTATTCTATTGTACATTATCTGGTGTATTTATTAAATTCTATTCTGTTATTATCTGTTTCTGTGTTATATTCCAAGGATTACCCTTGCCACCGTCAGTACGGGGTTTAGGGTCGTCTCACTCGAATACCCTGATCCCAGGTTTATAAACTAGGATTTTAAAATAATGTATATACTTGTACTATTTTATAGAAAAATCATGTCATAAAATTTTAAATCTAAATCTTAATTAACAAAAACACAGAAATTTCAATTCTAGTTTAATCTAAATTCAACCTTTAAATAACATATACTATTACTTTTATATACGTTATACCATATGGAATTTAATCCAAAATCCTTTGTCAAACCCAATTATAATGATCATTGAGTGGTCTCTCCCCCACTTAGACTCTTCAGAATGACCGTTGATAATGCGTGCACCTCATTACCGAAGTCATTTCTTATGTCCGAGAAGGGATTACCCACTTATTTCTTTCAAAATCCCTTAAACCATTCCTTTCGAAAATACTTATAATATGATATTATTTCAAAATTTGACAAAACTATTTCAAAAGTACCCCAGTCCAAATTTCAAGTTCAATTCCATTTAGTTGTAAATCTTTTACACCCAACTGTTTTTAATAGATTTTACTCTCAAATCTCTTTAAGCCATTTAAATTTCCTTATTATTTTTATTGTCTAATCAACCATAATAGGTAATAACTTACTATTACCTCCTACTAAAACGAATACATATATACTTGAACCAATATTATATTTGATATATAAATATTTAGAATATGAACGAAAACCATATTATGTCGATCCATTCTGTTCGATTATTTAGAAATTCATATCGATACGATGGCGTCCCATATATCAACTAGAACCCAAAATATTCAACAGAACAAGCCAACACAATAAAACCATTTTTATATCAAAAATACAAATACGCTCTCTCATATATCACTCAAACTCATTCTAGGGCATTACTAACCCCATCTCTAATGAGTTAATTCCCAAACAGAGACAAGGTTATCGCTAACCATCACTCTGATACCAAATGTAATGACCCAGATTTTTTTGACCGTTCAGATCGACAATAAACCACACATGTCGACCCAAACAAATCACAAATATAGGCAGTTATTAGGAAAAGAAGGAAAAGAAGAAAGAGAGAAGGAAATAACAGGGTTCTCACAGCGGAAGGACAACATATAATAAATAACTAACAGTTTAAAACAGTTGAAATACATACATTTGTCTATACCATACAACAATTATCAGAGTCACATATATAGATCTCTACATAGCACCGCGGAAATAAAATGCAGCGGAAATACTTATATATAGTAGAAATATACCAAATCTTCGTCTTCATCCTCCAAGCTGTTGAAATCTTCGCTAACTGCAACATCTGCTGACCCGAGCGTATTACAATAAAAAGAAACACAACAAACACTCGGATCAGCACTAAATCATCCTTATATTAGTCGAATTAAATTACGAAACAACTTCAGTGTCATGGGTGCAGTAACTCAAGAGATGGCACGTGATTTTTCCATCTCTCGAGGATCCGTTAAACTAATACATAAAGAGTAAAATACGCTATTATGATAGTGTCTATCCAGTAAAGTATAAATACTAAAAATAGCGTAAGCGGGATTACATTCTTACCCTTACACCGTTTATAATACCGTAGTCTATACAGTACCGTAAACCCACCGTAAACGATGGCATCAGAGGGCACTCCATAACTACGATACAAATCAAAATCGTATGAGGCTCGATAAGGATAGTATGACAAGGCACTCGAGGCAATGCCCAGGGTAGGATTCTAACAGTTGCACTCCCGGACCCGTGGTAAATGTAACGTCCCAGATTTTTCGGCCATTTAAATTCGAATATTTAAATTTGTTTATATACTATATTTGAAATATAATGGATTTTAATCAAATTTATTGATTTAAATCGAGTTCGAATATATATATTTATATATTAATTAAAACGAGCTCGAAAACGTCGCGGTACTTCGAAATTTTCGATTTGAACTTTGATTGGATATACGGGATCCGATATAAGTCGGATTTCTGTAAAACGAGACACATTTGAACCGATTCGATTATATTTTTCTAATGAAAGAGAAAAATCGAAATTCCAGCTTATAGATTTCAAGTTACGTCCAGTTCAAATTTTCAAATAGTCGCTGTGGAATTCGTTTTTAAATTATAACGATTTAATTATTTATATTAAAGATTTTATATAAATGGAATATTATTGGAAACCAGAATTGGTAATGTTAAAGAATTATATAAGTCGGATTTATGTGTTATTATCGAAAACTCGTTGTCATAGTCCTAACGGAGGTGGTTTCATTCAAATCTATTCATACAGTTAGAAGTTATAAATGTTTTAGCGTACAATTTAAATTAAACAGATTAATTTCTTAATTAATCATTTAAGTTAAAATATTACTTTGTTAAACTACCCTGGCAAGCTAAATTTCACAGAACGACAATCCTTCTTCCTGCTTCGGTTGTTCAGTGCCTGCATCAAAGGTTTAATTCAATACGAGTATTAATTAACACAATTTTATACCCATTTCAATTAATGTTTAATTTGATTATGAATATCCTAATTACTTTTATAACTGGTCGAACCATTCGAAATATACTAAGGTCTGATTTCCTGGAAAATACATGGTTCAATCTACTTAACAGTATCAGATTCAGTTATCAGTCCAAAAGTTTTAAGTGTTGACCCTAAATCTAACTAGGGTTTTTAGTTAAACAACAATATACATTCTTGTAAAGCAGTATACAATTTATGTCAATAGTCCATTGTATACATACGTCCAGATCTGGACAACAAGGTACAATTCAAGTTCTTCATACGACTACGGCAATCTTCAAATTCTAATGGAAATCACATTATAAACCCAGACATAAACAATATGAAAGCTAAGAAGAACATATACATATGAAGCTGGAAAATTCTAAGGGAAAAAAAAAATACTTCATATAAACATTGGAACTCAGATTATTTTAGACAATCGTACCAGCTAAAATATTATATACACAGTTGGAAAATCGAATGTACAACATGTTCTGCCGGAATCAACAAAATAATATTTCAGATTTCAAAAACCAATGATAAGACAAAACAACAAACATGATTCATATATTTTTATCAGCAGCTCTTGTTCTTTCAAGAAAACCAGTGAATCAGTATTGCCTTGATCAGTTTTGACCTGAAAATGAAAGGGGAAAAGGAAAGGATATGGTTAGTATAGTATCCATTCCTATCAAACAGCTAAGAAATTCAGATCAAACAGCTAAGAAATTCAGATCAAACAGCTAAAGAAATGGTAATAGACAGCCATGGAACATGGTGTGAACAGCTCCAAACAGTACTAGATATAGTTATAGTAATAACTAAAACCTAGGCATTGCATAGAAAGAAGAACAGTAGGTATGATGTATCAAGTCAGTACGAAGTCAAACAGCTAATATACAGTAAGGAAATTACTGTTTACATGTATCTAAAATAAGGAAAAAAAATCTATGTTTTAGTTTCGAATATCTTAATTGGATAGACAATTCATCACCTAAGCTATCACCTATCCAAGTTCAATCACAATCCATCACGAACAGATCTGAAATCATATACCCTAAAATCCGAACCAAAAATCCAACTACAGATTCGAATCTGAGTGAAATAACAATTTGTAGCCAATGAATGGCAGTGTACTCATCTAAACCAAACCGCAACTATATATATACTCGTATTCACTCAATCAATTGTCAAGAACAATTCAAAACCGCAAGAAAAAGAAAATTACAGATAAGGGAAAAATATATACTATAAATTAAAATACTTATCCTCATTTTCTACTCGAATCGAAGGCGTAAAAAAAGTTGAGGGTGGTTCGTGGTTGAATGGGAAAGAGGCTCGGTGGTTGGTGTCTGAGGCAACGGTGACTGTCGAACGGGTGTTGGGGGTTTAGGCCGAGCGAGTTGAAGAAGGAGAAGGGAGTCGAAGCGTGGTGGCATATGGGTGGTTGCGACGACACCAAAAATTCAATCGGCAGCTGAAACCAAATTGGGAATTAGGGTTTTGATTAGGGAATTGTTGAGGCAGCGGTTATAATGAATGAAGGATCGATGGTGTAGAGTTTTAATTAATTAAAGCGGGTCGGGTTCGTTTGTGTTGGGCCGGCGGTTTAAAGGTGAGCCCAAATTTTCTTTTAAAAGGAAATTTATGTTTCAAATTAATTTAATTAGTATATAAAGTTCGTACCGTGATTTCTCACTTATACGATGTCAGATTTACGCACGGTCAGTCACGTTGAGACCGTGGAGACGAGTACGTCGAGATGGAGCAGGCCTAGTCCGGATCTAAAGTGACTGGAATTTTTATCCGAATTAAACGTCAGTCTAATAAAACCAGACTGTTTATCGTCAGATTGGAATCAAGGTGAGTTAAACTCACTCAGCTCTTCCCATTTATATTTTATATAAATTGGGTTTTTATTTTGCGTGTTCTGATTGCTAGTGATTGACTATTTGCTAGTGATATATATTTATTGTTGATTTAATTTCAGTAAAACACCAATCGTTATGATTTGACCCGAATAGAGTAAATTTTCCCTGATTGGTCACGTTTATAAACGTGTTTAAAATGGTTTGAAATTGTTTGAATGGTTTGTATTGGTTGTTGATTGATTGATGATCGATATAGGACTTATCAGTCAAATAAAAATGATTGGTTATTATTGACTGTTGAAATATTTTTCAACATTTATGCTGATAGATGGTATGGGTTGGTAATTGGCATCACCTGGCTTATAAATCAATCGATTCATAAAATATGATTTTATCGGCAGTGAATCGATGATATTTGAGTTATAAATATATTTTATAACGAAAATAGATTTTTGAAAGTTATTACCTGGGAAGGGTATTTAAAAGGGGAAATAAATATTTAATTATTTATTATTTAAAGTTTGTATAGAAATTATGAAATGGTTTTTTTAAAACAAATGTCTTATGTCGATAGGAATTATAAACAGAAAGCAGGAATTAACCTAGCAGTTAAGTGTTTAATCGTGAATGATTAAATAAAGTTATTTAAATTAATTATATTTTAATTAATGTAAAGGAGGAATTTAATAGGATTGGTTGAAAGATTAATCGTGTTTTGTGTTAACTGAGTCGACCATTTAAACCAAGTTAGTGAATTAACTAAATAAGTAATAGGTTTGTCCTAATAAGATTTTAAAAAGGAAATTTATTATTTATTTCAGTAAATAAAGGAGTTATTTTTTTTTAATGATTAAGGTTGAGTTGTAAATCAAATGTGATATATTAAGTAACCAAGATTGAAATGAAATGGTCAGGTGTTGGAAGGAGGCTAGGGATGAATTTTACTATTTGAGCTCGAGTTTTATAATGAAGCGAATAAGAGGGTTAAACCAATATATAACTTAAATGAAAGGTTTTACTTAATGTTTGAATTAAATAAAGTGAGGTGAAGATGAAAGGGTTTATATTAAACCTAAAATTTATAAACAAAGATTTTTAAATGGATATGAGTTTAAACGTTGTTTTAAAATTGAAATACTTAATAATAGTATTAGGTTAAATCAATGGATTTGAAAAGATATTCCCCGAAGAAAAAGAAAATTTGGGAAAAAGGGATTTGATTAGAGCTTAGTAAACAAAGTTGGAAATAGGAATTGAAATAATAATATCGGGTTTTTGAATTACAACTCGTATTTATCTGAAGATAAGAACGTTGTTGATCAAGGTCTGAGAGGTAATTAAAATACCCCAACTTGAATGACTTCGGGACTATCCAAAGATGATACTAGTTGGTAACGGCGAGAGTGTATGATGAAGTTTCCAAAGTAACGGGAATGGTATGAGATGAAATTTCCCTAGTAACGAAATAAAAAGGGAATTGGGCGATAAATTTTAAGAAGCCAAATGATGCTAAATATCAGACCAGTAAATCTATTTTTATGATTTTTTGGATGTTACTTGATAGTTAAATAACCGAATATCAAGTCTGGCCATTATGATTGTTGGTATGGAAAGACCGGGATCGAATATATATTCGAAAACCATTCCAACCAATAAATACAAATATCTAGAAAGATCAGACGACGATCGAGATGGAGCATGTGAAGACCATAGATCTTCATGAAGCGGAAGAACCACTTTCAATATCTGATTCGCGCCGGAGATATACTGGGGTTCTGTCGTGGTTGGAATCTGTGGATTGCAAGGGTTATCGCTACTGATCCATGGGTGATTCCTATATTGGATGCTGTAGGAGAGTACCTTCGGTTCATCCTGTTTCTGGATGACCTGTATGGACGAGTGTCTGACAGAGTATTTCCAATGGGCCACGTACGTTGATTTCTTCAAACGTATCATAGTTGGTTAGCACCCAACTAGGGTATTTTTTGTAGACGTCAATTAGTGATATCCAGAGGATCTGACAATGTGGCATTCAAAGTGTATGATGATCAGATGTGTTCTGACCTCAAGCCTCATCAACCAGGAGATGACAAAAATCGGGCAGGCAGCATGGCTATGCGGGTCGCTCCCATTAGGGTGTATAATCACCTATCTAGAGAAATTTCTTTTGTTTCTTATTCTATCGATTCTGCCCATTCGGGAACGGTGGTTTGATTCCAACCGTTGGTGATATACATTCGATACACTCAAGCGAAATGAGTGGTTGGTCGTGTGAGGGCCGGGTTGCAAGATGTTCTTGTTGAACCCAGTGTATTCGCCTCTAGAGATACACGAGCGGCAGGTGGTCCCATACCTTGTCAAGGTCGGAATCCAATTTCCAATAAGTGCCTACTGGTTTTGTTTGTATATATATACATGGAGCGTGAGATGCAAGCGTTCCACTAGACTGATATTTACTTGTATTTAGACACTATGATAATATCAGAAAAGATATTGATTTCGAAAACTGGTTTGGGTTATCGTAAGATAAAAACCGTCCGTGTTTATGTGTGGATTTGGTCTTACGATTATCCTTTTCTTTCGAAAGGATTTTAAATTTAAAAAACAAGTTGTGTGATACTCTAAATGTTGTGCAAGTTTTTCCCACTCTGGTCCACCAGACTGACCCGGTGTTTTGTAAATGCTCGGGTTAGCCCGGAGTGTACAGGTTTAGGTCATCAGGTACTGCGAAGTCCAAAGACGAGCTGAAGATGTTCAGACAAATGATATTCTGCTGTGTGATTATATATATGAGGACAGATTGTCGAAACTGTTCAGATGTGTGTTGTACTCTGATATTGTAAGTTTTTTCAAAAGCTCTCAATAAAGATTATTTCTGTATTATATTTTGTTCCGCTATGATGTGAGACTCTGTGTAATTTTCCTTCTTCTATTCTAATTTTCTTTCTTTCTTATCTCACCCTCTATTTTCTTTCTAATAACTATCCGGTGTTTTAGGTGCTTGGAGGATCCACATGAGTCATGGTAAGGGTATTTATGTCGATTTTCGGGGCCGAAACCCGCTGGGTCGTTACAGTGGTATCGGAGCTATTGGTTGAGTAGTAACCTTGGCTCTGTGGCGTAACTCAATAGAGATGGGGTTAGTAACACCCTAAATTGAGTTGAGTGTATATATATGAGAGCGTATTTGTAAGATTTTATATACCAATGTTTTGTATTCTGTTATTTGACTGGTTCAAGTGTTGAGAAGCCTTGAGACTAGCGAGTGGATACAATATTGTTTTATAAAAATGGGTAGATGAAATAATTTTACCCAATGTATATTTTTATATAGAAAAAAAAGAATTTATTTTCTATATTATAATAATGTTGGGTGTTTGTTTGTTTGTTCTGATTGGTTTGATTTGAAATTAAATTTGAATTATGAAATAAAGTTGAACTGATTAGAAAATAAATTCGTTGATTGGATCAGATATGGAACTAAAACTGAACCTGGTTAAGAAAATCACGTTAAAAATAAATTCAAAATTGAGTGAACTTGAATAAATTGGGATTTGAAAATTTAATGGGAATTAATCAAATATTAACCGATCGATATTAATGGGTATTAAACCAAGGCGTAAGCAAACGAGATATTGGATATTAATTGAATTTAACCAGTTGGGTTAATAAGGGATTGTATGGATAGCAAGGAGATAAATCCCAGTATAGTGGATTGAAAACAAGCTTGGGGTGAAGTGGAAACAGAATTATTTGACCCAGTTTATTGTTTGTATTATAAGTGGCATAAGTGCAGAATCTTAAAGGATGTGGAGATGAGTTGGTTATATAGACTAGGAATGCAGACGACGAGCAGATACTTGATATGTTTTAGAAATCAGAATTGGAGTTCGAATGCTCCATAAAAGGTAAACCTTAGATTATGGGTTGAGCGATTAATTTTATACCCTGAGAGGGTTGCCAATTGGATTTTGAATTTTCTTTTCGAAGAAATTGGGGCCCAGCGTGGCAGTGGTAGTCGTACTGATCAAGCTATGCAGAGGAAGCTCTGGAAAAATTTTAGAATTTTTTTAAAAGTTTGAATTTAATTCAAAAGTAATGATCTTAAAATAATTCGATTTGAAATATTCTTCTTACTTGGCAATTTCGAGGACGAAATTATTTTAAGGGGAGAAGAATGTAACATCCCAGATTTTTCGCCCATTTAAATTCGAATATTTAAATTTGTTTATATATTATATTTGAAATATAATGGATTTTAATCGAATTTATTTATTTAAATCGAGTTCGAATATATATATTTATATATTAATTAAAACGAGCTCGAAAACGTCGCGGTAGTTCGAAATTTTCGATTTGAACTTTGATTGGATATACGGGATCCGTTATAAGTCAGATTTCTGTAAAACGAGACATGTTTGAACCGATTCGATTATATTTTTCTAATGAAAGAGAAAAATCGAAATTCCCGCTTCTAGATTTCAAGTTACGTCCAGTTCAAATTTTCAAATAGTCGCTGTGGAATTCGTTTTTAAATTATAATGATATAATTATTTATATTAAAGATTTTATATAAATGGAATATTATTGGAAACCAGAATTGGTAATGTTAAAGAATTATATAAGTCGGATTTATGTGTTATTATCGAAAACTCGTTGTCATAGTCCTAACGGAGGTGGTTTCATTCAAATCTGTTCATACAGTTAGAAGTTATAAATGTTTTAGCGTACGATTTAAATTAAACAGATTAATTTCTTAATTAATCATTTAAGTTAAAATATTACTTTGTTAAACTACCCTGGCAAGCTAAATTTCACAGAACGACAATCCTTCTTCCTGCTTCGGTTGTTCAGTGCCTGCATCAAAGGTTTAATTCAATACGAGTATTAATTAACACAATTTTATACCCATTTCAATTAACGTTTAATTTGATTATGAATATCCTAATTACTTTTATAACTGGCCGAACCATTCGAAATACACTAAGTTCTGATTTCCTGGAAAATACATGGTTCAATCTACTTAACAGTATCAGATTCAGTTATCAGTCCAAAAGTTTTTAAGTGTTGACCCTTAATCTAAATAGGGTTTTTAGTTAAACAACAATATACAATCTTGTAAAGCAGTATACAATTTATGTCAATAGTCCATTGTATACATACGTCCAGATCTGGACAACAAGGTACAATTCAAGTTCTTCATACGACTACGACAATCTTCAAATTCTAATGGAAATCACATTATAAACCCAGACATAAACAATATGAAATCTAAGAAGAACATATACATATGAAGCTGGAAAATTCTAAGGGAAAAAAAATACTACATATAAGCATTGGAACTCAGATTTTTTTTAGACAATCGTACCAGCTTAAATACTATATACACAGTTGGAAAATCGAATGTACAACATGTTCTGCCGGAATCAACAAAATAATATTTCAGATTTCAAAAACCAATGATAAGACAAAACAACAAATAGGATTCATTTATTTTTATCAGCAGCTCTTGTTCTTTCAAGAAAACCAGTGAATCAGTATTGTCTCGATCAGTTTTGACCTGAAAATGAAAGGGGAGAAGGAAAGGATATGGTTAGTATAGTATCCATTCCTATCAAACAGCTAAGAAATTCAGATCAAACAGCTAAAGAAATGGTAATAGACAGCTATGGAACATGGTGTGAACAGCTCCAAACAGTACTTGGTACAGTTATAGTAACAGCTAAAACATAGGCATTGCATAGAAAATAGAACAGTAGGTATGATGTATCAAGTCAGTACGAAGTCAAACAGCTAATTTACAGTAAGGAAATTACTGTTTACATGTATTTAAAATGAGGAAATAAAATCTATGTTTTAGTTTCGAATCTCTGAATTGGATAGACAATTCTTCACCTAAGCTATCACCTATCCAAGTTCAATCACAATCCATCTCGAACAGATCTGAAATCATATACCCTAAAATCCGAACCAAAAATCCAACTACAGATTCGAATCTAAGTGAAATAACAATTCGTGGCCAATGAATGACAGTGTACTCATCTAAACAAAACCGCAACTATATATATACTCGTATTCACTCAATCAATTGTCAAGAACAATTCAAAACCTCAAGAAAAAGAAAATTACAGATAAGGGGAAAATATATACTATAAAATTAAAATACTTATCTTCATTTTCTGCTCGAATCGAAGGCGTAAAAAAAGTTGAGGGTGGTTCGTGGTTGAATGGGAAAGAGGCTCGGTGGTTGGTGTCTGAGGCAATTGTGACTGTCGAACGGGTGTTGGGGGTTTAGGCCGAGCGAGTTGAAGAAGGAGAAGGGAGTCGAAGCGTGCTGGCGTATGGGTGGTTGCGACAACACCAAAACTTCAATCGGTTGCTGAAACCAAATTGGGAATTAGGGTTTTGATTAGGGAATCGTTGAGGCGGCGGTTAAAATGAATGAAGGATCGGTGGTGTAGGGTTTTAATTAAGGAAAGCGGGTCGGGTTCGTTTGTGTTGGGCCGACGGTTTAAAGGTGAGCCCAAATTTTCTTTTAAAAGGAAATTTATGTTTTAAATTAATTTAATTAGTATATAAAGTTCGTAACGTGATTTCTCACTCATACGATGTCAGATTTTTGCACGGTCAGTCACGTTGAGACCGTGGAGACGAGTACTTCGAGATGGAGCAGGCCTAGTCCAGTTCTAAAATGACTGGAATTTTTATCTGAATTAAACGTCAGTCTAATAAAACCAGACTGTTTATCGTCAGATTTGAATCAAGGTGAGTTAAACTCACTCAGCTCTTCCCATTTATATTTTATATAAATTGGGTTTTTATTTTGCGTGTTCTGATTGCTAGTGATTGACTGTTTGCTAGTGATATATATTTATTGTTGATTTAATTTCTGAAATTAAACGATCATTTAATTTCAGTAAAACACCAATCGTTATGATTTGACCCGAGTAGAGTAAATTTCCCCTAATTGGTCACGTTTATAAACGTGTTTGAAATGGTTTGAAATTGTTTGAATGGTTTGAATTGGTTGTTGATTGATTGATGATCGATATAGGACTTATCAGTCAAATAAAAATGATTGGTTATTATTGACTATTGAAATATTTTTCAACATTTATGCTGATGGATGGTATGGGTTGGTAATTGGCATCACCTGGCTTATAAATCAATCGATTCATAAAATATGATTTTATCGGCAGTGAATCGATGATATTTGAGTTATAAATATATTTTATTACGAAAATAGATTTTTGAAAGTTATTACCTGGGAAGGGTATTTAAAAGGGGAAATAAATATTTAATTATTTATTATTTAAAGTTTGTATAGAAATTATGAAATTGTTTTTTTAAAACAAATGTCTTATGTCGATAGGAATTATAAACAGAAAGCGGGAATTAACCTAGCAGTTAAGTGTTTAATCGTGAATGATTAAATAAAGTTATTTAAATTAATTATATTTTAATTAATGTAAAGGAGGAATTTAATAGGATTGGTTGAAAGATTAATCGTGTTTTGTGTTAACTGAATCGACCATTTAAACCAAGTTAGTGAATTAACTAATTAAGTAATAGGTTTGTCCTAATAAGATTTTAAAAAGGAAATTTATTATTTATTTCAGTATATAAAGGAGTTAATTGTTTTTTTAATGATTTAGGTTGAGTTGTAAATCAAATGTGATATATTAAGTAACCAAGATTGAAATGAAATGGTCGAGTGTTGGAAGGAGGCTAGGGATGAATTTTACTATTTGAGCTCGAGTTTTATAATGAAGCGAATAAGAGGGTTAAACCAATATATAACTTAAATGAAAGGTTTTACTTAATGTATGAATTAAGTAAAGTGAGGTGAAGATGAAAAGGGTTTATATTAAACCTAAAATTTATAAACAAAGGTTTTTAAATGGATATGAGTTTAAACGTTGTTTTAAAATTGAAATACTTAATAATAGTATTAGGTTAAATCAATGGATTTGAAAAGAGATTCCCCGAAGAAAAAGAAAATTTGGGAAAAAGGGATTTGATTAGAGCTTAGTAAACAAAGTTGGAAATAGGAATTGAAATAATAATATCGGGTTTTTGAATTACAACTCGCATTTATCTGAAGATAAGAACGTTGTTGATCAAGGTCTGAGAGGTAATTAAAATACCCAACTTGAATGACTTCGGGACTATCCAAAGATGATACTAGTTGGTAACGGCGAGAGTGTATGATGAAGTTTCCAAAGTAACGGGAATGGTATGAGATGATATTTCCCTAGTAACGAAATTAAAAGGGAATTGGGCGATAAATTTTAAGAAGCCAAGTGATGCTGAATACCAGACCAGTAAATCTATTTTTGTGATTTTATGGATGTTACTTGATAGTTAAATAACCAGCTATCAAGTCTGGCCATTACGATTGTTGGTATGGAAAGACCGGGATCGAATGTATATTCGAAAACCATTCCAACCAATAAATACGAATATCTAGAAAGATCAGACGACGATCGAGATGGAGCATGTGAAGATCATAGATCTTCATGAAGTGGAAGAACCACTTTCAATCTCTTATTCGCACCGGAGATATACTGGGGTTCTTTCGTGGTTGGAATATGTGGATTGCAAGGGCTATCGCTCCTGATCCATGGGTGATTCCTATATTGGATGCAGTAGGAGAGTACCTTCGGTTCATCCTGTTCCTGGATGACTTGTATGGTCGAGTGTTTGACAGAGTATTTCCAATGGGCCACGTACGTTGATTTCTTCAAACGTATCATAGTTGGTTAGCTCCCAACTAGGGTATTTTTTTTAGACGTCAATTAGTGATATCCAGAGGATCTGACAATGTGGCATTCAAAGTGTATGATGATCAGATGTGTTCTGACCTCAAGCCTCATCAACCAGGAGATGACAAAAATCGGGCAGGCAGCATGGCTATGTGGGTCGCTCCCTTTAGGGTGTATAATCACCTATCTAGAGAAATTCCTTTTGTTTCTTAATCTATCGATTCTGCCCATTCGGGAACAGTGGTTTGAGTCCAACCGTTGGTGATATACATTCGATATACTCAAGCGAAATGAGTGGTCGGTCATGTGAGGGCCACGTTGCAAGATGTTCTTGTTGAACCCAATGTATTCGCCTCTAGAGATACACGAGCGGCAGGTGGTCCCATACCTTGTCAAGGTCGGAATCCAATTTCCAATAAGTGCCTACGGGTTTTGTTTGTATATATATATACGTGGAGCGTGAGATGCAAGCGTTCCACTAGACCGATATTTACTTGTATTTAGACACTATGATAATATCAGAAAAGATATTGATTTCGAAAACTGGTTTGGTTTATCATAAGATAAAAACCGTCCGTGTTTATGTGTGGATTTGGTCTTACGATTATCCTTTTCTTTCGAAAGGATTTTAAATTTAGAAACCAAGTTGTGTGATACTCTAAATGCTGTGCGAGTTTTTCTCACTCTGGTCCACCAGACTGACCCGGTGTTTTGTAAATGCTCGGGTTAGCCCGGAGTGTACAGGTTCAGGTCATCAGGTACTGTGAAGTCCAGAGACGAGCTGAAGACGTTCAGACAAATGATATTCCGCTGTGTGATTATATATATGAGGATAGATTGTTGAAACTGTCCAGATATGTGTTGTACTCTGATATTGTAAGTATTTTCAAAAGCTCTCAATAAAGATTATTTATGTATTATATTTTCTTCCGCTGCGATGTGAGACTCTGTGTAGTTTTCCTTCTTCTATTCTAATTTTCTTTCTTTCTTATCTCACCCTATAATTTCTTTCAAATAACTATCCGGTGTTTTAGGTGCTTGGAGGATCGGCATGAGTCATGGTAAGGGTATTTATGTCGATTTTCTGGGCCGAAACCCGCTGGGTCGTTACAGTAACGCATAGCAACCACTACCGCCCACCTCGGAACACACTCCAAAAATCATAAATTGGCCCAAATCATCATCATCATCATAGAAATAGTATCGAAGAAGTGTGTCCGATCAAAGGTGCAACCTCAATTAGTCACGGTATAGCTCCTGTTTTAGTCATTTCAATTCTGACCCGAAGGTTAGGGCTATTTCGTCATCGTTCATCTTCTTTGATTCAATAATTGCCTCCAAGCCATCATACTCATTCTAGATACATCATAACGTTCACAGTTGTCAAAGTGGTATCGACACTGACATAGAGTATGCCATTTGTCGACTCCGGTCTCTTTAACAATCATGCTTACATTTCCCACATCGGTTGGTTCTTTTACTTTTCACGAAGGTTCGTTTCATATCAAAATATCATATTTCGTTTCGAACCATATTTATATTCAAAAGAATATAAATTTCATATCAACATATCATAATCATTCAAAACCGATTTATATATTCTAAACTAGAATATATTCATTTCATTATGTTATAATCATATAATATCTCAAAAATCAACTTATATTCAAATAGAATATCTTCCATCTTAAAGATTTCTAATTGTTCCAAATCAATTTTTGTTCGAAATCCATTCATATCCAAATAGAATATAAAAAATTCCATAACTCATTTCAAATTCCTTAGGAGATAAATGTATATTCAAGTAAAATATAATTCACTCTCCCATATTATCATTGGTTTGGAAATTGATTTTTATTCCAAGAGGATAAACTTTCCTCAACTCCACTAGAACCAACGATTTAGGTTCAAACACTTTCCATTCGGAAGAAAATGTAAAATTTAAAGGATATAAATATGAAAATAGGTGTTTATAAAGAAACCTTTATATAAAACAATATAGATATATAGAATATAATAGTTAAAATAGGATAATATGACTTTAAAACACTGTGTATACATAAATTAAAGTTTACCAAATAGTTTATGAAATAAAATATAAAGAAATTCAATTATAACAAAATAATTTATAGGTAAATGGTCTTAATAAATAAATTTTAAGGAAAGGAAAATTTTATTTGAAATCAAATAGTACATATATTTAATAAAATTCTTAATACTGAAATTGTTGCTTCTTCCTAATTCCAAATACTCGAACCTATACCCCAGTCCAAATGGAGTTGCACAGTTCAAAATCTTGTTTTAACCATTCAACCCATTTTCAAACTCAAGGATTTAACTATACTCATATTAAGTTCAAACACTCCAAGTATCCTCGATTATCTTTATTCTAATATTAAATTCAATAAGAATTTATTTAAATTCGAGTCTCCCCAATCCTTGAAAATCCCAAATCATATGAATTTTAAATCTTTAAAACTTCAAATTCACTTTGTGAAAATATCCTTAATCATTTCAAATAACCTTCAAGATTCACATCTTTAAAGGAGGAATAAAAATTTATCGAACTCGACATATTCCCTTTAAATAAATTTTCCCTCAAATAGAATTTCAAATATTTAAATCTTTTAACCAACCGATGTCCATATATAATTTGCTACCCTATGGCCAAGTGATTTAAAATTTAATTTCTCGATATTCAAGGATGGATCTATCATTTCAATCCAAATCAGGGTCACAGATATTTATCATTTCAATCTGTGTTCTTAATTGATTTTAATCGATCAATCCCAGGTTTATTCGATGACGCAACATATAGGGTGAAAATTTGGGATTCTTCGTCAATGATGAGCACACAACAGCCATATACTGAAATAAATAACATTTCAAGCAATACTCATTCATAAAATCACCCAAAGCATCCATCACAACCATTCATCCCATTAATCAGTATTAATCTGTTCTACGGGTTTGCAAGGATCAGAAATCCCAACTAGTAATTAAATTAAATTAAATAATTAATTATCAACCTAAATTTCAGATTAATATGCTTTCATGTCATTGTTAAGCAGCCGATCACAAATCAAACACAACCATGCAACCAAACTTATTTCATATTTTAATTTAACGAATATGGGAATAATTCAGTGTTTCGTAAATGATAAATCACTCACATTTGGGTCTTTAGTGGATCGTACGTCCAACCAAAGCCCAAAATTTTTCAGTCTCCAAACGCTTCTAAACCAGTCTCAGATTGTTCGCAATTCCTCCACGATCCTAACGCAAGAAACCGCACGTCAATCCGAGGTCGTATGAAGAAGTTATGCTTGTTTTACCATTTGAATTCAATATATATATATATATATATATATATATATATAAATTAATAAAGTATATTCCTCACCAACCAAGCATTGACACGTCAGCCTTCTCCAACTCATTCTTCCCGCTCCACCCGTGAACACTACAGCAAAATAAACCCATCAGCCCCCATTCTTTGACCACCGATTGCCAAGAGCTCCGACCTCCTGGAGACACGAGACCACCGGCAAACGGACCCTCATGGACTTGCGCACCTACCTACGCCGGAGGAACCACCTTCGGTTGCCCAAAACTCCTCCGCCGTCGGCCTAAAGTTCAAGGAAAACGAACCCTAATTCCCAATTTCCAGCCACCCACGACCACTATTTGTCGAACGAACAACACCGTTGCGCTCGCATGGACCTCCTCTACAATACCCAGATGCCAATTTCTCTAATTAGTGCTTAAATCGAAAAACCCCAAAATCATGCTTAGGGTTACGAATTTCAGAGCTTTGACCATCAATTTCCGGCCAAACGAAGCACTGCATGTCGGAATAAAACATACCAACAGCTTCGTATCTTCAAGAGCTTCAGTTTGATATATAATATGTTGGGGTTTGGAGTGATTTAATTTTCAGCTTGTATTTTGATTTAAATCTAGGGTTTGAACTTTTGTTTCAGCCATTAAGAAGTTTTCTTGGAGAAGGAGAGTATACGTGTAATGAGAAATGGCTGGTTAAAGTTAGGAAGGAAGTAGTTTATATATATAAAGATCCAATGTGAAACAATGAACAATTTTCAACTTACACTCATTCCTTTCACGTTTTCTCCCGTACGATCAAGCAGTAAGTCAGATTGTAACGCAAATTGAAATCCTACCATAATTCACCGTTCTGGTTCTGATGGCGCCAGTTTCATCGAATTCCGGGACAGTCGCCAAAACGGTTAAATTTCACAGTTAATTAAATAAATAAAATATCCAATTAACTGTTTTAAATTCAAATTAAATATTCGTTAAATTCAAATTAAATCAAATTATAACTTAAATCAATTCTATAGATTTATTTCATAAATTTAAGTTCCACATTTGATTATTTACAAATTCAAATTTGAATTTCAAAGTTAACTTAAACAACTTAAATTCCATCGTTTAACAAATCAAATTTAAATTCTCCTTCAATTCAAACACAGCTTAAATAAACTTGTTTCACAAATTTTAAGTTCCCGGATCTTGATTATTTCTCAACTTAAATCTGAACTGCAAATTCAAATAAATGAATTTGCTTTTATCTCAAGTTATTCAATATCAAATCCAAAATTCCACAAATTCCAATTTAAAATTTGAATTTCACTTTTATATTAACCCACTCAAATTAATTTAATTATTTAAATATTAAATTTCAAAATAGCCTTTCAAAATAAAACTACACTTGAAAATCTATTTATACTAAATTCAAACAATCACCATCATTAAAATTAACAAAAATTTGATTTTCCCTAATATATTCCAATTTATTTATTTTAAATTGAAATTTAAATATACTGAAAATTATAAGATGTTACAATCTATATGATGATACACCCATTTCCATCCATAAAAAAATAAAATGCACACACATCCATATGCAGTCTGAGAGTGCTTTGAGCCGATCTAGTGCCTTGTGTGTGTGTATGCATCCACGAGCAACCACTAGCAAACACTTGCATCCATCAAATATAACATGTCTCAAACACATGTTTACATCCACTGGTTTCCTACCTAAAGGTCAAAGATTCGATCAACAGGATATACTCAAATGACAGAAGAAAGTTGTAACAACCCTGAATTTTGGGTAAATATAAAAATTTATTTTAACTAATTTTAATGAGTTTTTGATATTTAAAATAATTTATTTAAAATAATAATGATTGAAAATTGATTTAAATCGAAGTTAGAATGAATAATTTAATTTTAATTATAAAATGAATTAGAAATAACGCGGTAGTTTGAAAAGTCAAACTTAAACTTTGACTGAACGTACAGGATGCAAAATTTAACGGATTTTAGTGAAAGAAAAAATATTAGAATCTATTTAAAATTATCTTTCTAACGAATCTGAAAATTTGAAATTTCATAGCGGGAATCAAAAGTTATGCCCAAATTAAAATTTAGTAAGGTCGCTAGAAAATTTATAAAGGTCAAAAATGCTACTTTTTTCATATGCAGGAATTTGGACTCGAAACCACTTCCATTGAGTTCAAAATGACATTTCTGCATTGAAAAATAGTAAATACTTATATATTTCGAGTTTTGGAAATTTTTTGTTTAAAAATGTATTTTTAATATAAAATATATACGCCTTGAAAATAGCCATTTTTCAAACGACCTCCGTTTTTGACGAAACCACTTTTGTTGGAACTGGAATGTCAAAATATGGTTAAGTTTAATTTTTCATAATTTTTACAATTAATATATAATTATAATTTATTTTTCAGCGTAAACGGACAATTTTTGACTTTAAAAATTCATACGAGCTCAGAATTAAACAAAATTAATTTTCCTAGGTCCGCAGCGTCAAAACATAGCTAAATATATTTTTTGGGAAGTTTTGAAGTTAATTTGTGACACCGGTGAATTTTCATGTACGGTTGAATAAAAAAATTAAAGGATTTATATTAAAAATAAATAAAAAACGCTGTAAACTACAAAATTGGGCCTCGAAACATGTCCCATCGCGTTCAGAAGACGTCAAAATATTAAGATAGACAGTAAGCATGTCTAATTCTGAGTTCGGGCCAGATCGGACCTTTATTGGGTAATTAAGGATTAAATAATCATTAGTTAAACCTAATATTATATTATAAATTTGCATCGCTATAGTACTCCGTCTTCTTCCTTCCCATTTCAGCCGCCACGAAACCCATTCCCCTTCGAAACTTCAAGCTTCGATTTCTCCTTCGTTTCTCAACGAAAATCTTCATACAAATACACGTTTCGAAGAGAATTTCGAGCTCTTCGATTCCATACCCAAATCACCACCTCTCTTCAACTGTAGCCGCCGCCCCACCCCCCTAAATCCGCCGTCGTCGCCTCCCCCTGGGCCCCACCATAGGCGTGCGCACCCTCCCCCTTTCTAGGCGCTGATTCCCCTTTCGTAGCTCTCCAAGCTCCAACAAACGACACCCAAAACCGTTAACTACAGCTCATGAAATCACAAATCAAAGTTTTGAACGCTTTAGGTATGAAATTTCATTTCAGAATTTGCCACACTTTTAGATGTGGCAACTGCAGTTGTAAAAAGTCAGTTTCTAATTTATACATATGAACTTCAAATTTAAATCTTTCAGATCCGAAATCGCCGTGACTTCGAAAACGAGATCTGGCCAAGTTCGGACCTTCATTTCAGTCCCAAGCAATGTGAGAATTTATTTTTAATTAAATTTAATTAATTTAATTATTATCCTAGCGTTATGTGAAGTTTGAATGGTAAATATCATGCTTACGATACAGATCTATTTTGTTTTGTCATATTTGATGATGGTAGGTATGTGTTTGTGATGGATAGTTTAGATCCGTATGATTATCACCTCTTATGTAATCACTTGTGTTGATTTGGATTGATCTAATTTATCAATTCAAAATAGTAGAAATATGATTGTCACATTCTTATGTTATTGCTTTTGTATGATTTGAATTAATCAAACTTATCGATTCATAATAAAAGAGATATGGTTTGCCATCGTTATGTTAGTGCTTTTGTTTTACTTGAATTGATCTAGATTATCAATTCAACATAGAAAATAAAGATTTTTATTTTTATTTGAATTGATCTAGATTATCAATTCAACATAGTAAATAAAGTTTACATTTTTCTTTTTATATGATATAAAAAGTAGGATTTTACGACGTGATAAAAATTACATTTTTCTATGTAATTGAAATGTGAATTTACACCGTATGATAAAAATTACATTTTTCTATGTAATTGAAATGTGAATTTACACCGTATGATAAAAATTACATTTTTCTATGTAATTAAAATGGGAATTTGTACCGTATGATTAAAATTACATTTTTCTTTGTAATTAAGACGTGGATGTACGCCGTATGATAAAAATTACATTTTTCTATGTAATTTATCTATGAATTTACATCGCATAATAGAAATCACATTTTTATATGTAGTTAAAACATGAATTTGCATTGTAGGATAAAAATTACATTTTTACATGTAATTTAAATATGAATGAGAACGATAAAATAAAATTACATTTTTATATAAAACTTAGAATGAGAGATTTACAATGTAAATAAAAATTACATTTTTATTTGAAACTATGATATGCAGTTGGCGATGAAAATAAAAATTACATTTTTATTTGAAACTATGATATGCAGTTGGTAATGAAAATAAAAATTACATTTTTATAAGGTAAGTTAAGATATGAATTTGCATAGTAAATATAAATTTACATTTTTTATATGTGAATAAAAGTAGGAACTTGCATTTGAAATAAAATTTACATTTTTATATGAAAATAAGAAGTAGGAATTTACAGTAAAGAAAATTTACATTTTTCTTATATGTAAACAAAAATGAGAATTAGCATGTAATTAAAAACTTCATTTCTATAATGTAAATTAAAAGTAGAATTTGCATGTAAGTAACAATTACATTTTTCATATGTAATTAAAGTTAAGAACTTGCATGTAACTTAAATTACATTTTTATAATGTAAGTTAGAAGTAGAACTAGCATGTAATTAAAAATTATATTTTTATAATGTAATCAAAAAGTAGGATTTGCATTGTAATATAAATTTACATTTTCATATGTAATTAGAAGGGGAGAATTTACATTGAAAATAAAAGTCATTTTTATATGTAATTAAGAATGAAAGTTTACAATGCAAATTAAAGATTACATTTTTCTTATATGTAATTAAGAATGGAATGTACATTGTAAATTAAAATTGCACCTTTATTATGTAACTTAGGAATAGGATTTACAATGTAAATTGAGATTACATTTTTTTTTTTGTAATTAAAAGGCATGAAGTTATACCGCATAGAAAATCACATCTATATATGTGAATTAAGGAAGAGGATTTACATCGTAATGAAAATTACATTATTTTTAATGTGATTAAAATATGAATTTACACCGTAAAATAAAGTTACATTCTTTTTATGTAATTAGGATGAGATTTTACATTGTAAAATAAGTAAAAAAAAAAGTACATTTTTATATATAATTAGAAATGAGAATTTACATTGTAATTATAAATTACATTTTTAGAGAAGAGGAATTCAATGTAAGTAAAATTACATATTTTTAATGAAATAGTAATTATAATAATAATAAAAATACCGATTTGGACGGTGTAATTAAAATTACATTTTTAATGTAATTTATAAAGATGGAATTTTTCACCATTATGATTAAGTACATTTTGATGAAATTAGAAAGAGAATTTGATATGGAAATAGATTTACATTTTTATAATGTAATTAAAAAGAAAGTTTGAGCGTTGTATTCAAAAGAACATTTTTTTTGTAATAGGAATTGTTGTAAATTAAAAAGATATAAAAATTAACACAGAATGTTAATTACATTTTTATCATGTAACTAAAGAAAATTTTGCATTGTAGATTAAAAGAATAAATTGAATGATGAATTATAATTGACATTTTAATGTAAATATTAGATTAAAAGAATGAATTGGACGATGAATTATAATTTACATTTTAATGTAAAAATAAGATGAAAAGAACGAATTGCGACGTTGAAATATAATAGACAATTCCAATGAAAATATATGATCAGGAATTTACATTTCCAATGTAAATAGAATATGAAATAAAGGTTACATTTTCAATATAATAATATATTGAAATATAAGTTTACATCTTTCAACGTAAATAAAATAGGAATAGGAATTTACAATTTTCAATGTAAATAGTAAGATTAAAAATTTACATTTCTAAGGAATGAATTTTCATTAGAAAAATAATGAAACCTAATATACATTTGGTGTAAATTGAAAAATGGAAGAGTAAAATATACACTGTTATGTTTAGGATGTGTATGTAAAGTAAAAATAGCGATAAATCGTTATAAATTATTAACAACGATATGAAATAGTTTTCAAATTTATATATGCGAGAGTTATTTGGAAAGTCCGAGTTTACTCTCATTCCAAATAATGATACGACGTTTGAAGAATTGAAGACGACGATGGAAGACCGACGATCTTCACATCGAATGGGTAACTAGTGTTGAAGCCCTTGATTGATTTGCTCCCAAGACGGGGCTAAGATGGTAGTTATCCGGACGTAGTGTTGATTTGTACGGATTTGGCTTTCACTCAGACCCAGAGCATAAGCTTATAAATGGAATGTGTGTCTGACATTGTACTCCTTTATATTGTATTTATTGATTTTCTATCGAATGTACGAATGTTTGGTGGCGGAGAATTTATTCTCTTGCTTAACACCCTTTCATATATTTCGGCAAAGGATTGGTAGTGCGATATGGAGTGACGATGTGGCGTGCTAAGATGCTTATGATAAAGGCTTTGTTGAAAAGCAGGCCTTGTGGAATGATCAAAGCATAGCCTGTTTAGGCATAGCTTTGTGTATAGCGTGACTTCGCGAGCCTTACACACCGGTGGAGTCTAAAACGGGAGAAGGGAACGCAGGGAGAGAAACACGTTTCTTTCTGGCTAGAAGTGGTGTTTGGGCTTTAACACGGCCCGACATTTTACTTATGTGGATGATGGAATGAGGCGCCTCGGATGATAGGTCCTATAGGACCGGGAAACGTTTTTTCAGAAATAACTAATCCGCAACTCGTATGGTGGACCGGCCCTGCAGCTATCCAAGGGTTCACTGCGGGGGATCCTGAGGCATTAGCTAGAGTGTCTCGAATCGGTAAGGAGCTCCTCCCTAGCCTTGACTCATGATGGAAACCCAATTTCCAATACGACCTCATTCGGTTTTGATTGTATTACTAGTATGGAGGCATAATATTATGGTATCTATGCTTCCTAGGATTGATACATTTACTTTGAAATGTTTTTGAAACATATACACACTAATAATAATATCAAATTCGTTTTTATCGTATCAAGCATTTTTGACCATTATAAGGTAAAACCCTATCCTCCGGTTTGCGTTGCATTGTGTGATGGGACTTGGGTCTTATGATGGTTTCATTTTT
This sequence comes from Allium sativum, assembly GCA_030737875.1. Classification (NCBI taxonomy): domain Eukaryota; kingdom Viridiplantae; phylum Streptophyta; class Magnoliopsida; order Asparagales; family Amaryllidaceae; genus Allium; species Allium sativum. The sequence continues at coordinate 311,747,281 of CM060922.1, read as the reverse complement.
CTAAAAAGCATTGCGTTGTTTTGACGATTTACTTTAATTTATGCATGACAATCCATTGGAGTAAACTCGTTCCGCGTTAGCGGCGTGGTCCTCGGATTTGTTTTATTGTTATCAGTAAAATTAGTTAAGAATTCTCACACCAGTCCCATGACTGACCCGTTATTTGTTTCCACCTTTACAAACTCGGGTGCCCTCTTTCCACACGGGCAGTCGAGTAGTTTGTCTACAGGTTCTTACCTTGAGCAGGATTCTGGATTGATGCCTAAAGTTGTGTCCAGAGCATAGTTGTCTTCCGCTGCCTTAGTTATTTTATTTCCGCTGCAATGTATTAAAATATTGTAATTTATCTTCCGCTGTAATATATCGATGTACTCTGATATTCTGTACTCTGATGTAACATTTATTATTGATGTTATAAAAGTCTGCTGTTGTTGTTCTAATGTATTGTATTCCCAAAGTTAAAGTATTCGTGGATTTCCAACTTTTTGGTCAGACTTGTGTGGTTTATGGTCGATCCAAAGAGCGGGAATTTACGGGTCTTTACATTTTGGTATCAGAGCTTTGGTTAGCTCAAATCTTTGGGATACAACTCATTAGAACTGAACAAAAGACTCATCAGAGATTGGATTAGTAATATCCAATAAGAATACTCATTAGAGATAGGATCAGCAGTATCCTAGAATGAGAAAAATCATTAGAGATGGGGTTAGTAATGCCCTATAATGAGTTGAGAGTAACAAGCCTATAATATACGTATTTGTAATTATAATCTATTTTGAAAAATATGATTTTTGAATATACAAAAGTTATACATTTTAAAAGTTAATCAACTAATTGATTGATGGTTGTGTAGTGTAATTATTAGTTCAACTAATAGAATTATAGAAACGAATTAAAGAATGAAAGATGAGATAGGATACTTAAACAACTTTAGCTTCGTTCCTTTTCGAGGACGAAATGTTTTTAAGTGGGGGAGACTATAACAACCCTGAATTTTGGGTAAATATAAAAATTTATTTTAACTAATTTTAATGAGTTTTTGATATTTAAAATAATTAATTTAAAATAATAATGATTGAAAATTGATTTAAATCGAAGTTAGAATGAATAATTTAATTTTAATTATAAAAGGAATTAGAAATAACGCGGTAGTTTGAAAAGTCAAACTTAAACTTTGACTGAACGTACAAGATGCAAAATATAACGGATTTTAGTGAAACCAAAAATATTAGAATCTATTTAAAAATATCTTTCTAACGAATCTGAAAAATTGAAATTTCATAGCGGGAATCAAAAGTTATGCCCAAATTAAAATTTTGAAAGGTCGCTAGAAAATTTATAAAGGTCAAAAATGCTACTTTTTCATACGAAGGAATTTGGACTCGAAACCACTTCCATTGAGTTCAAAATGATGTTTCTGCATTGAAAAACAGTAAACACTTATATATTTCGAGTTTCGGAATTTTTTTGTTTAAAAATGTATTTTTATTATTAAATACGAGACGTATAGGCACGCGCTTCGCGTGTGGTGATGGCACGCGCTCCGCGCGTGGTGATGGCATGCACGGAGCCATTCAAAAAAAAATAAAAATATGTCGTTAATACATGGTCTGGTATATTTCTTGCCCATTTTATTTTTCTGCATATTTATTTGCTCAATAGTTTCTTTTTATTTTCCTATTTTCATTACTGTGCATTAATTTTCTTCTGTTTCTAATTCATGCATGTTAATTTGTGTGACCGTTATTCAAAACATTTATTTTTATTTCTAATTTTAAAAGTTCCATTCTTAATACGCGTGCACATACTCTTGAAATAAATATTTCCACACATACACGTGATTTAATTCCATTTACGATGCACATTTATTTTTGAATTCAAGCATACGCGTGATTTAATTCCATTTACGTTACCATTCTAGATTTAATTTTCTGCTTTCAAATTTTAACATTATTCCCATTTATGTCTCTATTAATGTCATTAATGACGCGCATGGCTAATTAAAGGAACACTGCTATTTAACTTTAACTACTTTCCCTTTTTTTCTTGATTTAATTCCTTTTATCATATGTGTTTGTTTTTATTAAAGGGCATTTTCGGTAGTTTGCGTGTACACCAAAAAAGTGTGACACCAAACTTATTCCGATTATTAGTAAAGATATACGCCTTGAAAATAGACATTTTTCAAACGACCTCCGTTTTCGACGAAACCACTTTTGTTGGAACCGGAATGTCAAAATATGGTTAAGTTTAATTTTTCATAATTTTTACAATTAATATATAATTATAATTTATTTTTCAGTGTAAATGGACAATTTTTGACTTTAGAAATTCATTAAAAATCCATACGAGCTCAGAATTGAACGAAATTAATTTTGCTAGGTCCGCAGCATCAAAAAATAGCTAAATATATTTTTCGGGAATTTTTGAAGTTAATTTGTGACCCCGGTGAATTTTCATGTACGGTTGAATAAAAAAATTAAAGGGCTTATATTAAAAATAAATAAAAAACGCTGTGAACTTCGAAATTGGGCCTCGAAACATGTCCCATCGCGTTCAGAAGACGTCAAAACATTAAGATAGATAGTAAGCATGTCTAATTCTGAGTTCGGGCCAAATCGGACCTTTATTGGGTAATTAAGGATTAAATAATCGTTAGTTAAACCTAATATTATATTATAAATTTGCATCGCTACAGTACTCCGTCTTCTTCCTTCTCATTTCAGCCGCCACGAAACCCATTCCCCTTCGAAACTTCAAGCTTCGATTTCTCCTTCGCTTCTCAACGAAAATCTTCATACAAATACACGTTTCGAAGAGAATTCCAAGCTCTTCGATTCCAAACCCAAATAACCACCTCTCATCAACCCGCCGTCGTCGCCCCACCCCCTAAACCCGCCGCCGTCGCACCCCCTGGGCCCCACCACAGGCGTGCGCACCCTCCCCCCTTCTAGGCGTTGATTCCCTTTTCGTAGCTCTCCAAGCTCCAACAAACGGCACCCAAAACCGTTTACAGCTCACGAAATCACAAACCAAAGTTTTGAACGCTTTAGGTATGAAATTTCATTTCAGAATTTGCCACGCTTTTAGATGTGGCAACTGCAGTTGTAAAAAGTCAGTTTCTAATTTATACATATGAACTTCAAATTTAAATCTTTCAGATCCGAAATCGCCGTGACTTCGAAAACGAGATCTGGCCGAGTTTGGACTTCATTTCAGTCCCAAGCAATGTGAGAATTTATTTTTAATTAAATTTAATTAATTTAATTATTATCCTAGCGTTATGTGAAGTTTGAATGGTAAATATCATGCTTACGATACAGATCTATTTTGTTTTGTCATATTTGATGATGGTTGGTATGTGTTTGTGATGGATAGTTTAGATCCGTATGATTATCACCTCTTATGTAATCACTTGTGTTGATTTGGATTGATCTAATTTATCAATTCAAAATAGTAGAAATATGATTGTCACATTCTTATGTTATCGCTTTTGTATGATTTGAATTAATCAAACTTATCGATTCATAATAAAAGAGACATGGTTTGCCATCGTTATGTTAGTGCTTTTGTTTTACTTGAATTGATCTAGATTATCAATTCAACATAGAAAATAAAAATTTGTCTTTTATTTGAATTGATCTTGATTATCAATTCAACATAGTAAATAAAGTTTACATTTTTCTTTTTATATGATATAAAATGTAGGATTTTACGACGTGATAAGAATTACATTTTTCTATGTAATTGAAATGTGAATTTGCACCGTATGATAAAAATTACATTTTTCTATGTAATTGAAATGTGAATTTACACCGTATGATAAAAATTACATTTTTCTATGTAATTAAAATGGGAATTTGTACCGTATGATTAAAATTACATTTTTCTTTGTAATTAAGACGTGGATTTACGCCGTATGATAAAAATTACATTTTTCTATGTAATTTATCTATGAATTTACATCGCATAATAGAAATCACATATTTATATGTAGTTAAAGCATGAATTTGCATTGTAGGATAAAAATTAAATTTTTACATGTAATTTAGATATGAATGAGAACGGTAAAATAAAATTACATTTTTATATAAAACTTAGAATGAGAGATTTACAATGTAAATAAAAATTACATTTTTATTTGAAACTATGATATGCAGTTGGCGATGAAAATAAATATTACATTTTTATTTGAAACTATGATATGCAGTTGGTAATGAAAATAAGAATTACATTTTTATAAGGTAAGTTAAGATATGAATTTGCATAGTAAATATAAATTTACATTTTTTATATGTTAATAAAAGTAGGAACTTGCATTTGAAATAAAATTTACATTTTTATATGAAAATAAGAAGTAGGAATTTACAGTAAAGAAAATTTACATTTTTCTTATATGTAAACAAAAATGAGAATTAGCATGTAATTAAAAACTTCATTTCTATAATGTAAATTAGAAGTAGAATTTGCATGTAAGTAACAATTACATTTTTCATATGTAATTAAAGTTAAGAACTTGCATGTTAATTAAATTACATTTTTATAATGTAAGTTAGAAGTAGAACTAGCATGTAATTAAAAATTATATTTTTATAATGTAATCAAAAAGTAGGATTTGCATTGTAATATAAATTTACATTTTCATATGTAATTAGAAGGGGAGAATTTACATTGAAAATAAAAGTCATTTTTATATGTAATTAAGAATGAAAGTTTACAGCGCAAATTAAAGATTACATTTTTCTTATATGTAATTAAGAATGGAATTTACATTGTAAATTAAAATTGCACCTTTATTATGTAACTTAAGAATAGGATTTACAATGTAAATTGAGATTACATTTTTTTTATGTAATTAAAAGGCATGAAGTTATACCGCATAGAAAATCACATCTTTATATGTGAATTAAGGAAGAGAATTTACATCGTAATGAAAATTACATTATTTTTGATGTGATTAAAATATGAATTTACACCGTAAAATAAAGTTACATTCTTTTTATGTAATTAGGATGAGATTTTACATTGTAAAATAAGTAAAAAAATGTACATTTTTATATATAATTAGAAATGAGAATTTACATTGTAATTAGAAATTACATTTTTAGAGAAGAGGAATTCAATGTAAGTAAAATTACATATTTTTAATGTAATAATAATAAAAAATAAACCGAGACGGTGTAATTAAAATTACATTTTTAATGTAATTTATAAAGATGGAATTTTTCACCGTTATGATTAAGTACATTTTGATGAAACTAGAAAGAGAATTTGATGTGGAAATAGATTTACATTTTTATAATGTAATTAAAAAGAAAGTTTGAGCGTTGTATTCAAAAGAACATTTTTTTTTTGTAATAGGAATTGTTGTAAATTAGAAAGATATAAAAATTAACATGGAATGTTAATTACATTTTTATCATGTAACTAAAGAAGATTTTGCATTGTAGATTAAAAGAATAAATTGAATGATGAATTGTAATTGACATTTTAATGTAAATATTAGATTAAAAGAATGAATTGGACGATGAATTATAATTTACATTTTAATGTAAATATAAGATGAAAAGAACGAATTGTGACGTTGAAATATAATAGACAATTCCAATGAAAATAGATGATTAGGAATTTACATTTCCAATGTAAATAGAATATGAAATAAAGGGTACATTTTCAATATAATAATATATTGAAATATTAGTTTACATCTTTCAATGTAAATAAAATAGGAATAGGAATTTACATTTTTCTATGTAAATAGTAAGATTAAAAATTCACATTTCTAAGGAATGAATTTTCATTAAAAAAATAATGAAACCAAATATACATTTAGTGTAAATTGAAAAATGAAAGAGTAAAATATACACTGTTATGTTAGGATGTGTATGTAAAGTAAAAATAGCGATAGATCGTTAACAACGATATGAAATGGTTTTCAAATTTATATATGCGAGAGTTATTTGGAAAGTCCGAGTTTACTCTCATTCCAAATAATGATACGATCTTTAAAGAATTGAAGACGACGATGGAAGACCGACGATCTTCACATCGAATGGGTAACTAGTGTTGAGGCCCTTGATTGATTTGCTCCCAAGACGGGGCTAAGATGGTAGTTGTCCGGACGTAGTGTTGATTTGTACGGATTTGGCTTTCGCTCAGACCCAGAGCATAAGCTTATAAATGGAATGTGTGTCTGACATTGTACTCCTTTATATTGTATTTATTGATTTTCTATCGAATGTATGAATGTTTGGTGGCGGAGTATTTATTCTCTTGCTTAACACCCTTTCATATATTTCGGCAAAGGATTGGTAGTGCGATATGGAGTGACGATGTGGCATGCTAAGATGCTTATGATCAAGGCTTTGTTGAAAAGCAGGCCTTATGGAATGATCAAAGCATAGCCTGTTTAGGCATAGCTTTGTGTATAGCGTGACTTCGCGAGCCTCACACACCGGCGGAGTCTAAAACGGGAGAAGGGAACGCAGGGAGAGCAGCACGTTTCTTTCTGGCTAGAAGTGGTGTTTGGGCTTTAACATGGCCCGACATTTTACTCGCCTCGGATGATAGGTCCTATAGGACCGGGAAACGTGTGTTCAGGAATAACTAATCCGCAACTCGTATGGTGGACCGGCCCTGCAGCTATCCAAGGGTTCATTGTGGGGGATCCTGAGGCATTAGCTAGAGTGTCTCGAATCGGTAAGGAGCTCCTCCCTAGCCTTGACTCATGATGGAAACCCAATTTCCAATACAACCTCATTTGGTTTTGATTGTATTACTAGTATGGAGGCATAGTATTATGGTATCTATGCTTCCTAGGATTTATACATTTACTTTGAAATGTTTTTGAAACATATACACACTAATAATAATATCAAATTCGTTTTTACCGTATCAAGCATTTTTGACCATTATAAGGTAAAACCCTATCCTCCGGTTTGCGTTGCATTGTGTGATGGGACTTGGGTCTTATGATGGTTTCATTTTTCTAAAAAGCATTGCGTTGTTTTGACGATTTACTTTAATTTATGCACGACAATCCATTGGAGTAAACCCGTTCCACGTTAGCGGCGTGGTCCTTGGATTTGTTTTATTGTTATCAGTAAAATTAGTTAAGAATTCTCACACCAGTCCCATGACTGACCCGTTGTTTGTTTCCACCTTAACAAACTCGGGTGCCCTCTTTCCACATGGACAGTCGAGTAGTTTGTCTACAGGTTCTTACCTCGAGCATGATTCTGGATTGAAGCCTAAAGCTGTGTCCAGAGCATAGTTGTCTTCCGCTGCCTTAGTTATTTTATTTCCGCTGCAATGTATTAAAATATTGTAATTTATCTTCCGCTGTAATATATCGATGTACTCTGATATTTTGTACTCTGATGCAACATTTATTATTGATGTTATAAAAGTCTGTTGTTGTTCTTCTAATGTGTTGTATTCCCAAAGTTAAAGTATTCGTGGATTTCCAACTTTTTGGTCAGACTTGTGTGGTTTATGGTCGATCCAAAGAGCGGGAATTTACGGGTCTTTACAAAAGTACGAATAAAAGCTTGGAAAAAGAAGTTAAGAACATACCCTTGAAAAGAAAAGGGTATGAAGCACGGATCTTGCCTTTAGTCTCTGAAGTTGCATCCTCGCTATCTTCGCCCCATTGCACTTTCATCAACTTGACCTCTCTGTTGAGTAGCTTCTTAACCTCTGATCCAAGTATACGGGTAGGAACTCATCTAACTGTCACCTCCATTTATACCTCTACTTCCTCAAGCATGCTCGGCTCTACTATCTCTGTCGTATCATGCAGACATTTTCGCAAATAAGAAACGTGGAAAACATCATGAACACCCGAAAATCTTTCTGATAGCCTCACCCTATATGCCATTTGACCTATACTTTCCACTATGGGATATGGACCTATGAACCTTTACACCAGTTTCCCCATGGATCCAAAACGAACCACATTGCTCAAAGGTGATTCTTTGATGAAACCATGTCTTCCACTTCAAACTCAATATCGGTCCTTCTCCTATCTGCGAAGGACTTCTGTCTGTCCTGAGTTGTCTTCACACGTCTGCGGATAAGATCAATCTTTTCTGAAGTTTCTCTAATCATCTTAGGTCTAAGTGGAAGCCTATCCGTGGACTCCCACCAATAAGTCAATGATCAACAAGATCGTCCGTACAATGCCTCGAAAGGTGCCATGCTTATACTAGCCTGATAACTATTGTTGTAGACGAACTCAACCAACGAGAGATACTCCTCCTAAGTCCCTCCGAAGTATAGGATGCACAGCCTCAAAAGATCCTCAAGAACTCTATAACGATCCAAGATTTTCTGAAATTTAATTTGAATTTAATATTATTTAAATAAATATTGGAAAGTTTAAATGTTTTTTGAATAAATTTTTAATGCTATATTATTATTTTAAAATGATTGAAATTTATTTTATTGTGAAATTTAGGTATAACAATGTTTGTTTTAGGATACATTTTGTTGTTAGTCGAATTATTGAAACAATTAGCAATCAAAATTTGAAATTGAATTATAATTAAATATTCGTTTCAAATTTTGGTTCAGTTCCAGTTCGCGTAGTCTTAAAGTATTTTTATAAAATTTTACTGTAAAATTTATTTTGGAAAATAAGCATATATTTTTCTAACGTACTTTAGGTAACTGTGATCCCTAGTGACACTTTGCAGAACTAATTAACCGGCCTGTTTTAATTTTGTTCTGGGGTCATGGCACATTAGTGTACACGATTCCAATGTTAATTTGCTGTTGATTGTTATCGATAAATTAAAATAAAAGAATCGAAAATTCCATCCAATTAGTCATCCATTCCACCTTGGCACATATGTTATTTCTTAGAAAATTTGCATTCTGAGGCAAATAGCAAAGGCATTAAATATAGATCAGCTTTAATCAAAAGGACATAGAGAAATTCATTCATACTTGAGTGTCCATCATAAATTATTGATTTGTAGCCGATACGTGGGGTAAGCTTAACCGGTTTGAGAAATATGTATTAAAGGTTCACGCAAGAACAATAATATATAAAAGTATAATATAAACATGGCAAAGAAATAAGGGTGTAGTGAAACAAGTGGAAATTTTCTTTATACGTGCTAAGGCCATTTCTGTCCACCGTTTTAACTTGTGAAAAGCTTCCTTTTGTTGCCTTAACCTCTTCTCCACTATACATTTTCAACCCCAACTTCTCAATGTCATCCGCCATTCAAAGAAAAAAAAAGAGAAAGATGAAAATGTTGGAGCCTGCGCATGAACTTCAAGGTGCAAACTTCCTCTCTCCATTAATTCTTCTTGCTCCTCTACTCTGTTCTGCCTCCACCAAATCTTCTACCGATCTCCACCTTTCCATTATAACATCTTTTACCTGGTACGCCTCCTTCTTCCGCCCATTTTATTCAGAGAAGGAAAAGAAAAAAAAAGATGTAAGATAAAAAGAGAAGAAGGAAAAAAGAAATGCAAGAAGTAAGAAAAGGGACGAAGAGAGAGAGTGGGAGTAGGAAGGAATAAATACGCTGAGAAAACGAGAAATACCCTTTTCTTTTGGAAAGAAAACAAGGTGAGAACCTCTAAATTAAATATTTAAATTTAATTATTATGTAAAACTTGAATTATATGGTAAATATGGTTGACTACCGTGTGATTGATAGCCAGCAGTAATTAGTTGCATACATGTTAAGTCTATGACCATAGAAATAATGCGTTGTATGAATGGATGCTCATGGTTGGTAAACGGCTTATGAACACGTGTTATTTTATAACGCGAAATTATTGTCTGCATAAATATGGATATGATAATTTGTAGATAATATGGCTATTGTATAATGGTTGCTGATATAAAATCTATATCAAGGCGCGATAGTGTTATAATGCACGTTCGTAAATTGTTTGTTGTGCGCCATTGAGAAATGAATGCAAATGATTGTTGAATGTGTGAATAAAAACATGTACGAATTTTCGTTGGAAATTTAGCGTTTCCCTATAATTAATAAAAGAGCGATTTATGGGTAAATGACAATTGAATGAGTAGGTAGTATTTTATCAACTAAAATGTTAATCTAATTATATTTATTGATTTATCAATGCTGTTAATATCCTTTGATATGAATATACTGGTTAACTAATAATATTTGGTTATTGAAATAAATTTTCTAATTAATAATTTATTTAATGATGATATTGAATTAATTGGATAAGGTTGATTCGATGATATGGTATTATTATAATGTTTTATTGATCATGAATTGTTAAGAACATGTTAAATATTGAATGAAATAGTGTTTTGATTAATACTTTGGAAAATTGTTAATTTGATGTAATAGTCTGAATAAGTTGATGTTGGAAAGTAATAAACTTGTTGTTATCAAAAGAAATTGATATTAACATTTATTTTAAAAGTACCTCGAATTAAAATTGTTGATTTTTAAACTTAATTACTGTTTTATTTGGCAAACTCGAACTATTGGATTTGTGAAATCTAAAACGACTTTATATAATAGTTTGCAAGAACATTGTAAATGTATTTGAAAGATATTTAAACTTGAATTATTCTGTCATGAAATTTGATATAAGTTTAGGTAGGTATTTATAATAATATATTATAAAATGCTCGAATAATAATTTGAAATTGAAGTTTAAATAAAGATGTAATTTAAGTTTGGGTTAATGCGTAAGTTTGTTCGGTTACTAGTTCTGGAACCATAAACGGGGTGTGTAACTAAGGAAAGGGATGCCGCAACCAGTGCGCTGAACTTACCTGGCCAACGTTTACTTGTCCAGGCCGATAAAAGAGCAATTGAAAGTGAATCTCGAATAATGTGAAGCGGTAACTACAATAAATAGTTCTCCAATTTAAATTTGTTTAAAAATTAGATTGGATGAAAATGACCTTCATATATTTAATATAAGTTCTGTAAATGTTGACTAATACTATCAGAGGAACTAAGCTGTAACGACCCGGATTTTTGGTTGATAAATTTTAAATATTTGATATCATTTTAAATATTGAGTTTATAATATAAACGAATTTTTATATTAAGTTATCGATTTAAAAATTGATTTCTATTTAATATTGAATATATTAAATTATCGTAATACGAAATATAATTGAAATCGAAGTTAAAACTGAATCAAAATAATTTAGATGACCGGTATAAATTCTGTTTGAATATAGACAATAATAGAAATAATTTATTACAAGCGAATTGTTTTATTTCTAAATTTAAATTATTTTATATCGATTTAAAATGACTATTCTATATACGTTCAAATTAAATATCAAAATATATTCAATTCAGTTCAGAATAATGTTATAATATTGGAACGACGGTCGGTACGCTAAAATAGCGGCTCACGATTTTAATTGTGAATCCCGAGATATTTATAAAGGATAAGATCGAAATCGAATTGAAAATCAAATCGATATCTATTTAAAAAAATAAAAGATCTCTTTATATCGAATCAAAATCAAATCAAATTAATTAGAAAATCTTTTTAAATAAATACAAAGATTTGTTGTGTATGTTCTTTTCCCTTCTCTTTTATAAATCACACGCACCTCCTCTTACTTCATTTCTTCTGCAAACCAGAAAAATCAAAATGCTGCTCCTCTTCAAATTAAATCCTTTATATAAATTCCAACCATTCCCATTTGCTCCGTTTGTTTTCCTTTTCACAGTAATAAAGAAATTCGAAGCCGCCTCCTTAAAAATCCATTCGAAAAACTGGCCTTCCTTTTTCGATCTAAAAACTCAGATCGATACCCCATTCGAAATTTAAATTCGAGAACCAAATTAGGGTATCGCGTTTTGCTGGAGTTTGTAAATCTCGAAGATGTCAGAACCACAACAGTAAGTGGATTGCGATCCTTGGAAAAGAGGGAAATCAAATCGAGATGGGCTTGTTCAGGTGATAGTGGAGCTTGTGAATATGGGTTCGAATTGAATTTTTGGGAAGAATCACATTTGTTTAGTAATGTCGCTACTCCACTATAAGATTCGACAACAACCAGGGTGTCGCGATGGGCTATGGGATCTGGCGGATTGGTGCTATGGTGATCGAGGTGGGGCCCAGTTCACCAGAACCGAGACAGCGAGATGGAAGGAAGGCGGTAAGTGGGAGATGGGTTGTCCTAGGGTTAGTTGCAGAGGCGATGAGCGGATGGGAATTTCCATTTTCCTTTGAAAAACTGTCGTTGTTTTGGATAGCGAGTTGTGTTGGTAGGAAGTGGAAATGATCTATGAAGCTGGAAAATGTGTTGAAGGACGATTGATCAAGGATCAGGGTTGATGACGGCGTTGGATGGAGTGTGGATTAACAGTGGGAAGAAAAGAAGGATTTTGGATAAGGGAGTGTTCAGATGTGAAAGTGTTAGCTTGGATTAAAAAGGTAAAGAGTAAAGATGGATTAAGTTATGAATTAAATTAGTTAATTTATTTTTAATAATGATAATTAAGTCTAAGGTCCGTTTATTATAAATGAAGCTTACATAATTTATCTCACCAGCCGATTAAACAAAATTGTATAAACCAATAGAATTAGTTAGTAAAGAGATAAAATTTGTAGACTAATCGGTTAAATATGGAATTAAGGTTTAAGTTGGAAGTAGATTACACGTGGGAAATTAACTAAATTAAATTAGTATAATTCGATAATTAATTTATATTGCTTTACATTGAAAAACAGAAGTATGGAGGAATCACTGTGAAATTTATATAATATGCTTCGGTGGATATTCAGCACAGTTAAATCACGGTGAGTAAATCTCACTCACTTCTTTATTTAGAACTATTTTTATTCGTTAAAAATATTTGTTTGTTGCTTGTTTGAATGCTTCCTGGTTGATTCAAATATATTAGTTATTTAGGGTTGACTATTATATATATATATATATATATATATATATATATATTGGGTTGATGGTTGGATTGATTCCCATAGTATCATTAGCGGATGCCCGCGGTACCATTAGCGGATGATTACCCTATACGCCCCACGCTATGATAGTGGATGACCTTCTATACCGCGATATCCTACCTCGAAGCAGGATGGGTACTATTTATGTTGACTAACGTCTGTGGTCGCAGGAAAACAGGTTGGAGGGATCCAACTGGATTCCTCAAAAATATATTATCTGTTTGTTTATTTGGTTGCATATATACTGTCATATATGATATGTTAGAAAACCTAAAATAAATAATTGGTTGTGTGGTGTTTAAATATCACTGGGCTTAAATGTTGATATTTTAAAAATATCAGAAAAGGAAATTTCCAGAGTTAAAAGGGGAAATTATATTTTTCTAAAATAGAATTTGAAATTTGAATAGAATAAAAAAATATTAACTTGTTTTAAAAGAATAAAAACAAATAGTTTTTTATAAATGAAGTGAAAAGAATTATCATTGGATAATTCAGAAATAAAAATACAAGTGTGAAATTGAAAAGGGAAATCTATTTTCCAAAAGTAGAAATATCGATTTCAAAAGGAACTGAAATTGAGAATTGTTTAAGAATGAATATAGAATTTCGAATGGGGTTTGAATATAGAAATTCAAATGGAATTCAAATATAGAATTTGAATATAGAAAATATAAAGGAAATTCAAATATAGAATTTGAATATAGAAAGTGAAATGGAATTTGAATAAAGAAATTTTAAATATAGAATTTGAATATAGAAATTCAAATGGAGTTTGAATATAGAGAATTTAAATAGAATTGTAATAGAATTTAAATATAGTATTCAAATAGAGTTGAAATGGGAAATGGAATATAGGAAATTCAAATAGAGTCGAAAGGGGATTTGGAATATAGAATTCAAATAAAGTAGAAATGGAAATTGAATATAGGAAATTTAAATAGAATTGAAATGGAATTTGAATACAGAAGATCGAAGTATAAATAAATTTATTTCCGAGTCAGGGAAATCGACAATTCTAGAAGAACGGAAATATTATGTTGAAATGGATTTGATATATATTAAGATATATAAGGTTGGAGTTGAATTTATTTTAAACAAAGTTTAAAGATTTATATATATAAATATAATTAAAACGAACTCGCCGCAGCACCACAGTTCGTAAATTGGCGTTTCGAACTTCAATTGAGTATACAGAAATCAATTGAAGTTGGAATTCTTGGAAACAAGAAACGCCAGGAACGATTTGATAATAGTTTTCTAATGGAGGAGAAAAATCTGGATTTCGTCAAATGAATTTTGAGTTATGTAAAAATCAAATTTTTAGAAAAAAGCGCCAAAACCATTTAAAAACATAACGGTTTATTTAATTTTATAAAAGGATTTTAAGCGAATAAAATCCGAATTTCTATTTAGAAAATTTCTGATTTGAGTTGTAAATTATATGTGAACTCAAGTGGAGTAATGAATTGATTTTTGAAACAAAAATCAGATTTTTAACTATCGAATAAAATTAACTAATTTGGAGAATAATTAGTTAATGAAAATTTTGAATCGAAATTGAACTTTGAAAGGTAAATGAGTTGTGTATATATATTTTGAAATCGAATATAGTTAGAAATGAAACTTGACGTGATTATAAGCGAAATAAATTATATTTGAACATGATATGTTCAAACTGAAGAGAGTGGAAAAAGAGCTAGTTAAAAGAATAAATTAGCGACTTGAGCTAGAAATGACTGGATTTAGTTGGGACAAATTGGAAACAGGTGAATATATGTTAGACAGGTATGGAATGAAGTGTATGGAGATTATAATTTAGTGCCCGACAAAAAGGTACACGTTTAAATTCTATATGAGGTTTTATTCACCGTATCGGCTAGCTGCTTGGCTTTTTCTTTTTCTTTTGATTTGAGAGGCCTGTGAGGCGGTTTGGGGATTTTCCCGATGCTCCCGGTACAAAGGAGGTTATGGCAAAATTTTCCGGAAATTTAAGGAGTTAGAATATTTTTAAGAAAATTTGATAATTAGAAATCAATGTACCGATATATATAGAATTCGATAAGGAAACGAATTTAAAATAGAATATTATAAACAAAAAAGGGAAATCGATAATCTGGTAATAGAAAAAGAAACATATATACGTTTAAAAATGAATAATGGGTTTGTATGGTGCTGATTTTTCGGGAAAAATGGTTTTGTCTGTTTTGAAGTTAATAATATTTTCAGTCAAGGTCTGAGAGGTAATAATACCCCAACTTGATTGATTTCATTTTGACTGATAAATAGCAAGATCCAGTCTCGAAGAGAAATGTTTGAATAAGAGTTAGTCAAAGGCGGTATTTTCGGTTATTTGTAACGATGTTTTACACAACAGTCGTTTTAACCCAGGTAAGTGAAATTTTGGAAATATATCATAAATATTTCCTAATTATAAAAATAACCGAATCATGAAAGAGATAAGTGATTGAAAATGTTTTCAATTGCAAATAGAATATATTTTCTAAGTATAGAAAATAAAAGAAGGTGATATAGGGAAATGTTTTTCCAACTAGCGTAAGAGATCAATAAGATTACTGAAAATATTTCGTTAACAAATATTTGATAGGGAAATGAAGAAGTGAATTAATTAATGAAATATCAATTAACAGGCCCAGTGATTGTTTGATGTTTTGAATGGATGTTTGTTTATTTTTCTTCGATAGTTAAATAACCGACTATCGAATTGTTTGCCAATATCGTTGTCAATATGGAGAGACCGGTTGGATTATTATCTGTGAACCACTTCGTATTGGCAGTAACGTTGCGAATCAGATTATATGAAGATAATCAAAGACGGAGTAAAGTGCAAGGGCTTTTTCTATTAATAGAAATTGTGCATTCGGTTTCGTTCAAATCCCAGAAAGAACGTATATGGAGGAATGTCTGACAAAGTATTTCCAATGATTGAATATGATTGTTCTGTACAAATATATATGGTGGCAACGAATTTATTCCCTTAGCATAATATCCAGAATATATTTGTGCAAATCAATTAATGATTAACGGATCTAACAATGTGGCATTCAAAGTAATTGTGTTATAAATGAATGGCAAGTAAGCATAGCCTCAGGCCTCAACAACCTGGAAATGACAAAAATTGGGCAGGCAGCATGGCTATGTGGGTTGCTCCCATTAGGGTGTATAATCACCTATCTAGAGATTCATTTAATTCCTTATTCTTTTCAATGCTGTCCCATTCGGGAAACGGTTGCTGATCCCATTTGTTGGTGATATACATTCGATACACTCAAGCGAAATGAGTGGTCGGTCATGTGTGGGCCGGGTTGCAAGATGTTCTTGTTGAACCCAGTGTATTCCTCTCTAAAGATACACTAGCGGAAGGTGGTTCCATACCTTGTCATAGTCGGAATCCAATCTCCAATAAACGCCCTACGGTTTTTGATTTTATATTATATATGGAGCGTGAGATGCAAGCGTTCTGCTATTTGGTTATTTATTTGATTTAGACACTATTATAATAACACTGGATTTTCATATCAAAGTGTTTTGGGTTATAGTAAGGTAAAAACCGTCCGTGTTTATGTGTGGGCTGGTCTCACTATTATCCTTTCTTTCAAAAGGATTTTTAAGTTAAACCAATGGTTGGAGTTTACTCACACCAGTCCCATGACTGACCCAGAGTTTATTTTGTTTGTTTTCCCTAAACTCTTGGGTGCCCAAATTTGTACGGGCAGTCAAGTAGTCGGGATTTTACAGATTCATTTGGAAGAGCTGGAAACAGGAGTCTTCACCAGTTAGTTATAGACTATCATATTTCCGTTGTGTACTGTGTTGTATCTGGAAACAGGTGTTTATAACTGTTCCAGGAATAACTGTTGTGCTCTGATAATGGTATGTATATACAATTACTGATTTGTATTTCAAAAGTTATGTTATTTAATATATTTTATTCGTTCCGCTGTGAGATTTGTGTTCTTCTTTTTTCTTCTATTCTAACTTTTCTTTCTTTCTATTAATGATTCGTATTTCTGTGCAATTTGGGTTGGACGTGTGGTGTTATTAGTCAACTCAGATAGTACGGATTTGCGGGCCGTTACATAAGCGGTAGATATATCGTAATTCCACTTATAGTATCAGTTTAATACAGATATATATTGGATATAAGAAATTTCTATCTTTAACAAATCGTATATCTAATATAAATCGTTTGGATTAACTTGAATGATATGTTATTAACATTGTTGCCCGAGTAAGGATTAGTTTAATTATGGAAGTGAATGCAAAACTAATCAAACGAAAGAAAAAAAAGATGTATGTCTTTGGAATTGATCGGATTAACTCAAGATTATCGAAACCAGTTATATCTTTCAAATATGAATAAAATTCGAGTCGTTGGCAAGGGAAGGAAACAATTCCAGTAAAGTATTTTGTATATTTATATGGGTTTCAACAATTTAAAACGTGATATGTCAATTTCAAAATAGTTAAATAAAATTTATTTGATTTAAAAGATATGTATATGTTTAAAAATATTCTATTCGTATACTTGTTCAAAGTTTAATATATATGTTAAGTAATCATTTTAACCATTTCTTTTTATTTAAATTTGTCTATATTTACGTATATAAAATTAGTTATAACAAATTTATTATTTTCAAATATTTTATTTAATTTAAATTGGGAATTGTTTCAGTCCTAAAACCTTTGACTCGAGTATAATGAATCTATGTTGAATGAATACAACGAGTTTGAATTGAAGAAATATTGATAATCTTGATCCTCGATTATAAATGATTATTTGGACTTATAGATCAACGATCATTACTAACTTTAGAAAGAATTTAGTTATATGTATATGATGAAAAAAACTAAATTTAAAATATGTTTCCATACGAAGCACGGGTTATTTGGAAAGACCGGGATTGGAATTAAATTCTTGAAAACCATTCCAAATAACCATACGACGAAATAAATGAAGACATAAAAATGGCGTTGGAAGACCGTGGTTCTTCACATTGAATGGACGGCCTGCCGATTGGTTTCTTTATTGAATAGCTACAGTAAAGAGATGACCCTATTACCGGAGTGGCAGAAATCCCGATTGCATATGGAGAATTTTCGGATTGGAAGGGCCTTCGCACTCAAACTTGAGTCATGAAATAAGGTGCCTTCGGCTTCGTTCGAACCCAGAACAAACTCGTATGGATGTGTGTCTGACACCGTATCTTATATTGTATTAACTGATTATTACTGAACATGTTCTGTTGGTGACATGAATTTATTCCCTTGGCTAAAAGTTATTTGGTCAGTGATTATCACTTGTAGATTATGAAATGACAGTGTGGCATGCAAAGTATTGTAGTTGAAGAAATGATCAAAGCATGGCTTTGTGTAAGAGCGTAGCTTTGTGGTACAAAACCTCTCGAACCTCACACCCTGGATTGGTGGTAAACTGTCGGTTAGGTTGTATACATAATCTCTAGTGAAAATCGAAAGCTGCAGCGGTAGATCTACCTCGAAACTTGAGGGAATAAAGTATATACGGTGTCCAATGTCTGGATGTTAACCGGGAGATACTTAGCTTCGTGTCCTCGATTGATCTTTCATGCCAGGAACCATCTTGTTGGAAATCCAATAACTGATACGAGCCTTTCTCTTTGTTTGTAAACTATGTATGTGGGCATAGTCACTATGCTTGCTAGATTTGTGAATTTATTTGCAAATGTTTTAAAGTGTTGTTAGTAGTAATAATACACACCGCTGACGTACATATCATGGATTTGTCATTATAAGGATAAAACTCGTCCATGTGTGCGCTTGCATTTGCATTTTGTTTGGTGTGTTCGGGTCGAGCCTTATAATAGTCTCATTTTTTCAAAACTCATGTATGACTTATGCACTGGTAATCATAGGAATAAACCCGTTCCATATTATACGGCATGGTCCTGTGATTTACCTTAATATAAAGTAAAATGTTTTATGTTCTCACACCAATTCCATGACTGACCTGGAGTTTATTATTCCTTCCTAAACTCTGGTTGTCTATAAATTTTCACGTGGGCAGCTAGTAGTTTAGTTTTACAGTTATCGGTCCTTGGAGCAAGATTAGAAGTGCTTTTGGGTTGGAGCGTCAAGCTAGAGTTAGAATCCTTCCGCTATATCGTATCGTTTCTTCCGTTGTGGTTATTTTTCCACTTTTATTTTGTTGTAACTCTGATAGTATAAACTCTGTTGAGTAATAAAATTTATTTGATTTTGTTCTAATGTGTACTACCCCAGCGAATCCGACTTTCAAACATCTGGAGTTGGTTTAAACATTGACTCTAGGTGATTAGAAGTTGGGTCGTCACATGTGGTATTAGAGCTTTGGTTGAACACAGCTCAAGGGGTATATTCATTAGTATCAGAATAGATGAGTAAGAAATTCACTAGCGACAGGGTAATTAATACCCTAGAATGAGCTTAAGAGTGTTTCCTTATGTGATGTAACAACCCGTATTTTAATAACATGTTATAATGTAAATCAAGGCAGAATTAAATTCTAAAATCTGAATCAAGGGAAACGGGCTGTGCCATTGCGTTCGTCTCGGAAAAATACGCGAAATAGAGTCCGAGTTTTCGAAAAACGGAGTCCGTATGACCAAGTTATGGCCCAATGAAGTTTTCAGAAAATTCCAAGCCCGAAAACAGTTCAAATTCGAATTCAGATTCGAATTACAACCAAGGCAGAATGGGCGGGAATTTTCCCCGCCCCAGGCAGGATTGACACAGGGGTCGACACCAGTGTCGACCCCCCCAATGGGTCGACACCCATGTCGACCCAGGGGTCGACACCCATGTCGACCCAGGGGTCGACCCCCCCGATCGGACCAATTTTTCTGGTGCACCATTTTGACATGTTGGGTCTTGTTCTGGAAGTTTCTGACGGGAGTTGATGGCTCAGATTCGATTTAGGGTTAATCCTATGGTCTAAACTACCCCTAATCTCTATAAAAAGACCCCTAGACCTAGCCTAAACCCTCATTAATCATTCCTACAACTAAATGCTGCCCAAATGTTCACTAATCATGGCCTCCACCTTCTTCATGAGAGCATGAGTGTCTCAAATCAATCTATGTCATAAAGGAGCCATCTTTCTTAAGTAAAAGAGCCATCTTTCTTTGTCTTTGGGGTTATTCCTTCTTGTTCTCAAGTCTTGAAGTGGAGTTTATCGTCTTTGGTTGCGGATTTGCTAGTGTGGCTTCGTCTCAATCTTATTTTATATTAATTCTAGTCTTCATAGCATTGTAAGCCCTATACTACTCTTAGATTCTAACTATGAAGTTAAATATGACATGTTGCAAGTTTGAATTTGGGCCTAAGTATGATTTGTGCTTTGATCCTATCATGTTATGCGTAGATTTACCCTATGCCAGTTTGTAAAGCTATCACCTTGATTATGTGCATAGAAAGCTATGACCTTTGATTTGGAATGATGCATTATGCAACATGAGAACTCTCATAACCTTCATGATAACTTGCATATAATGTTATATGCGAACTTCTAGTCATCATCCTATGTCATTTATGATCATGTTTCACCTATTTGCTTAAGTTGATATTATGCATGTTTTGAGGCCCATGATGTAATATGCAAGCTTATGAACATATTTATGCCTCATATGCCACCATGTTTAACTTGTGGCCAACCTTATTACCTTATGCCCTTTTGTCATGCTTTTGCCAAGTTCCCTCTTTTGATCTATGTTATGTTATGCGAAACGTACATGCGATGGGAATGCGTTGGGTTTGGGTAATATTAATGACATGAAAACATGGTTTTAAAATATGACATGAACATTGACTTGTGATTATGTTTGTAAACATAATGATGGACATGACACTTAGAAAATATGAGTGTGGCCAACTCGAGGTTGGGTTGAGTTTGTAGCATAAATCTACCCGGAACCGACCGGCTTAACTAGTGGCTACAAACAATAGGACCCAATGTGAGTAGTTGGTCACGTCGTACTTGAAACCCGAGGTTAGACTAAGTTGTGGTGTAAAGCTACCCGGACCCGCCCGGCTTAACTAGTAACCACAACAAGGTCTAATGTGAGAGGTTGGGTGCATTAAATTAATTAATTCCACATGATAGGGTTAAGTCATGGACTACTTGAATACTTAACCAATTAAACACGATGGATTGGTAGGGTTAAGTCATGGACTACTTGAATACACTTAACCAATTAAACCCGATGTATTGATAGGGTTAAGTCATGAACTGCTTGAATACACTTAACCAACTCATACATGGTTAGGATAGGGTTAACCACACTTAACCCACTTGAAATCCTAGTTACGTGGTCCTTTTCAGCAGTAACCAACTTTGAAGTATCATGGGTACCCTGGACTAGGCTAGGGTGGGGCACGATTACTGGACTGATTGTAAGAGGCCAAAAGAGACGGCTGAAGGGTGCACCGGTTGTTCAGGCGGACCATGGTCGTGCACATTAAGTTAGGAGTTGAACATGGGCACCAGTAGGTTTAGACTGTGCGTGCTTGAATTGTGTCTGTGGTTTACACCTTAGGGCTGGATACACCCTGGGGTGGACCTAGCACAGTTAACTACATTCCACGATTGAACCGTATGACACCGATACACGACGAGTTAGGCTTATAGGGAGCCGATCGACTAGACCGAGTAGTTGGACCTCGATTCAGGTCATCTCATGATGTGGGCCAGCTTTGGGCCAAGGGATCATTTCTTGATTATACTTGACATGGATTGGAATACTAGTACACACCTGGTGCAACTTAACCTTGTATATGCGATGCCACACTTGATCTATCTTGTTAACTTTTCACCATGCCAGTTATCACCCTGCACCTCATCTCTGTTTTACATGCTCAGTTAACTTTATTAGTTTTTATACTAATAGTAGATAGGACTTACCAGTCTTTTTGACTGACCCGTTTTCTTTCGCCTCTTTTCAAATGTCCCCCCCCCCCCCCCAGGTTTACAGGGTGGGAACACTGGTATCTATCTTGGATCTTTAGCTGCTTTTCTGGATAGCTCATGTATGGTTCGGACTTGAGCATGCTATGGCCTTATCCTACTTTGGGGATAGTTACTTTATGTTTTTTTTCCAGTTTTCATTTTATGTTCTAGACTTTGTTTTATGGGAAAATAATGACCAAGTACTTTGATGTAACTTGACTATGGTTTTGAAATGCTAGTTTTATCCGCTGCTTTACTACTCTGTTTTACTTATATGTTATGTCTTGTGATATCTGCATGCATGTTTACCTTGTTTAACGCCCCTCCAAAGCTAGTGTGCTTGCAAGAGTGGCACTGGCGGAGGTGCGGTGTTACATTTGGTATCAGAGCATAAGGTTTACAAGATTTGAGCAAAAGTGTTTTTAAAACTTACCTTTTGAAAAACTATTTTCAAAACCAATTAAGTATTTTCCAAGAAAAGTCTAGTTATTTTAAAAGGCTATTCCCCAAAAGCCATTAGCACTATCCTTCGTTTCCTCGTTCTGAATCTATCCTTTTCTTTTTCAGCATGGCCGATCTTAACCTTCCCGAGGGAGTGACCATTCCCGGATGGTTTCGTAGGTACTTGGAAGCTAGGGCCAACGATGTGGGCCCAGCAAACACCCCCGCCGTAACTGAGGTCCCTCCTCCTCCTCCTCAGAATCCGCAAGCGGATTTCGCTAAGGTTTGCAAAGACTTTAAGGCGATGGGTGGCAAGAATTTTATTGGGACGGAGACTTTTGTGGAGGCGAGAAATTGGTTGAAAGAAACTGAAGATCTTTTCGCTATCTTTGATGTGGAAGACCATAGAAAGGTTTTATTAGCAGCATGGCTATTGAAAGAAGAAGCTGCTTATTGGTGGGAGGTCACCAATGCTACTAGACCTATAGAGACTTGGGCCGACTTTAGGACAAGATTTGGGCTTAAGTTTCTATCATCAGCTGAGGCGAATCTGTAATTGGAGAAGTTTATATCTTTAAAGCAAGGGGACATGACCGTGAGGGAGTATGTGAATAAGTTTAACCAGCTCGCTCGATTCGGTTTGGACATGGTTAATACTCCCCAGAAGAAGGCTTTATGCTTTGCGCGAGTGTTGAATGAGCCATTACAAGGTTTAGCCCTATCTCATATACCCATGGGGGCCACTTTCGAAGGCCTAGTAGACATGGAATTGCTTCAAGGAGACGATAAGAATGGCAAGAAGGAAGTCAAGACTAATGAGACTCAAACCAAGAAGACGGACTCCAAGTGGGGAGGAAATCAGAGCAATCAGAACAACAAGAACAACAAGGGCAACAAGGCCAAAGCAAAGGACCCAAGAAAATGCAACTTCTGTGGGATTGTTGGGCACATAGCCAAGGATTGCAGAAAGAAGAAGAGGAAGCAGGGCGAATGCTTTCATTGTGGAGAGACTGGACACTTTAGCAAGGATTGCCCCAAGAAGCAAGGACAAGGGCAAGGGCAGAATCAGCGTGCAGGACCTTCGGGAGGGCAAGTGCATGCCCTCAACAATGCTCCAGTTCAGGACCGAGGTAGTATTTATGTAGAAAGCCTTGTTTATATTTCTGATTATTCTGTTCGCACCTTATTTGATTCTGGCGCAACGCACAGTTTTATTTCTTCTAACATTGTTGAAAGTTTGCACCTAAGTACTAGTCTAGTTGAGGATCCCGTCAGCGTTTCAAATCCAATTGGGGGTTTCGCCCAATTATCTATGATTTGTGCGGATTTGAAGATTTCTGTCTTGACCGTAGAATTCACGTGTAATGCTTATGTTCTCGGGTTCACGGGATACGGGTTGATTTTGGGCATGGATTGGTTGTCCAGTTATGGAGCCATCCTTGATTGTGAGCATAGGGTGGTGAGGCTCATGACTCGCCTCGGTAATACCCTAGAAATTTCTTATAACCCTAGAGGTCCCGTCATGCTATGTTATCTTGAATCTCTTGACTCGTCCATCAATGATCTGCAATCTGTAAGGGTGGTCTGAGACTATCCTGATGTCTTTGAAGAAGTTAAGGGGTTACCCCCTAAACGAGAGATAGATTTCCGCATTTATCTAGTCGATAATGCCAAGCCAGTATCATTGCCCGTTAGGCACATGGCCCCACGAGAAAGAAGAGAGCTCAGTAAGCAAATCAAGGAGCTGCTTGAGAAAATTTTTATTAGGCGAAACATTTCTGAATGGGGTGCTCCAGTGGTATTCGCTACTAAGGCGGATGGTTCGCTTCGTCTATGTGTTGATTATCGAGAGTTGAACAAGCTGACAAAGAAGAATAGGCACCCGTTACCGAGATTGATGATCTATTTGACCAGCTTGTTGGTGCTTCTGTTTTCTCTCAGCTCGATCTAGCCACCGGATTCCATCAGCTTAGAGTAGCTGGGGATAGTATTGATAAGACTGCGTTTAGGACTCCAGATGGATTCTTTGAATGGCTTGTCATGCCATTCGGTTTGACCAAGTCACCCGCCTACTTCGTAGACTTGATGAGTAGGGTGTTCAGGGAGTTCCTTAACAAGTTCGTGGTTGTCTTCGTGGATGATATTCTGATTTTCTCAAAGGATGAGGAAGAGCATGCTAGGCATCTCAATGAAGTGATGGATACGCTTAGAGCGCATCAGTTGAAAGCTAAGTTCTCCAAATGTCATTTTTGGAGAAGGGAATTTCGGTTTCTTGGACATATAGTTTCTAAGCAAGGCATAGCGGTGGATCCCGCGAAAGTGGTTGTGGTTCAAGACTGGAAGACTCCTAGGAATGCAACCGAAGTAAGAAGCTTTCTCGGTCTGGCGGGCTACTATAGGAAGTTCATCAGGGACTTCGCTAAGATTTCGGCCCCTCTTACTAGGTTGACGAAGAAGAACTTAGTTTTTGCATGGGACTTAGAGTGTGATCTTGCTTTTCAAAGGCTCAAGAGGGCCCTTACTACCGCTCCAGTTTTAGCATTACCCGATGGCGGTAAGATGTTTACCGTGTACACCGATGCATGTGGCACGGGGTTAGGTGCTGCTCTGATGCAAGAGGGAAGAGTGATATGTTATGGGGGTAGGCAACTTAAAGTTCATGAGAAGAACTATCCCACTCATGATTTGGAGTTGGCGGCGATCGTCTTTGCACTCAAATCCTGGCGCCACTATCTTCTAGGCGAAAGGTTTGAGTTGTATACCGATCACAAGTCACTTAAGTACCTCTTCTCGCAGAAAGATCTGAATTTAAGGCAGCAAAGGTGGATCGAATTCTTGGCATCTTATGACTTCGAGATAGCTTATACCCCTGGCAAGGGTAATGTTGTGGCAGATGCACTAAGCAGAAGGAGGTTGACTTTGAGTCCCTTGTTTATTGAGATGAAGAACTTAGAGTTCTTGGCAACCTTTGATTTCACGACGACTGTTGAGTCGATGATGGGTTCATTAGCATCCCTTGAGCTTAGACCCACACTTCTTGATCAAGTTGGGGCTTCCCAGAAAGGAGACCCGCAGATAATTGAGGTCATGGACAAGTTGATTCGTGGTGAGACGTCTAGTCACCTTGCTAGATATACTATTGATGACAAGGGTTGGCTAAGGCGTGATAGAAGGCTATGCGTTCCACAAGTAGGAGACTTGGCGCATAAATTTCTCGAAGAAGCACATCACTCAAAGATGACTATACATCCTGGAGGAGATAAGATATATAGAGATATGAAGCGCATTTTCTTTTGGGCTGGAATGAAGAAAGATGTGGCAGAGTATGTTTCAAAGTGCATGGTGTGCCAACAAGTGAAAGCCGAGTCAAAGAAACCAGGTGGGCTATTACATCCATTGGAGGTCCCGCAATGGAAGTAGGAGAGTATTTCTATGGATTTTGTAGATGGATTGCCTAGGTCAAGGAAAGGGAACACGAGCATATGGGTCATAGTTGACAGACTTACGAAGAGTGCTCATTTCATTCCAGTAAAGAGCAAGAGGACCGCATTATGGCTAGCATCTATTTATCTTTGAGAGATAGTGCAGTTGCATGGAGTTCCTTCTAGCATAGTTAGCGATCGTGACCCAATTTTCACTAGCCAGTTCTGGAATAGTTTGCAAGAAGCGATGGGTACACGATTGAATCTGAGTATAGCCTATCACCCCCAGACGGATGGCCAAACCGAAAGGGTGAATAGAGTGCTAGAAGATCTTTTGAGGCTTTGTGTTCTTGACTTTGGTGTTACTTGGGAAGACCACCTCCCTCTTGTAGAGTTTGCTTATAATAATAGCTATCAAGCCAGCATAGGGATGGCACCATTTGAAGCTTTGTATGGGAGGCCGTGTAGGTCACCATCTTGTTGGTGGGAGACAACAGATAGGCTTATAGTTGGGCCCGATATGATACGGGACACATCCGAGAAAGTTGAATTGGTGAGAAGACGGATGAAAGCGGCCCAAGACAGACAGAAATCCTATGCTGACAAGCGAAGGGCAGATTTGGAATTCGAAGTGGGAGACATGGTTTTCGTGAAGGTTTCTCCTTTGCGTAATGTGGCCCGTTTTGGAGCAGTTGGGAAACTGGCACCAAGGTTCATAGGACCCTTCCCTATCATAGAGAGAATTGGAAAGATGGCTTATAAGGTGGAATTGCCCGAGAAGCTAGCTGGAGTGCATAATGTCTTTCATGTCTCGCATCTCCGAAAGTGCCTACATGAGTCCGCTGAGGTGGTTGAACCAAGCATTCTTGAAGACGTGGAGGTAGAGAAAGAGGCATCCTTGAGGAGAGCTCCA
The DNA here is from genome assembly GCA_030737875.1 of Allium sativum. NCBI lineage: Eukaryota > Viridiplantae > Streptophyta > Magnoliopsida > Asparagales > Amaryllidaceae > Allium > Allium sativum. The sequence continues at coordinate 311,720,583 of CM060922.1, read as the reverse complement.
ATTCGTATCTTGGGAACAGAGATCAAGAAGTTAAGGAATCGAGAAGTCAAATTGGTGAAAGTTCAGTGGAGTGAAGCCGATGAAGATGCAACTTGGGAAACCGAGGAGAAGATGCGTGGGGTTTATCCATTCCTTTTTTAGGGTACATTCTCAATCTCCGTTCTTAATCAGCATATCTTTCTTTTTGCTATACATGTTTATCCTGTTTATCTTGTTATCTCGTTAACCTTGTCATGAGAACCTTAGGTAGAAACCCTTTGGATGAAACATGTATTTGAAACATGTTATGCTTGATGTTTGCAAGTGGTTGCAAGTGTTTGCAAGTGGATACTCGTGGATGCATGATACACATTAGGCACTAAGATCGGCTCACACACTTTCATACCGCATATGCATGAGTGTTTATGCTTATTCATGGATGAAACTTGCATGCTATCACGTGGATGCTGCATATGGAAGAATGTTATGTGCACTCATGTAGAGATTATAAATTATGTTAGGAATTTGCATACATATGGACTCATCTCACTAACATACTTTGCATTAAGGAGGTTTACTGAATCAGTAACCGCCTGATTTTTGCATTAGATAAGTACATATACACACACCTTTTGCATATGTTCATACAGCATTTAGAATCCTTTTAAGGACAATGGTTACTTGTGGATGATGTTTTGAGTAGATGGACGATGGATGGTAGGATACGTTCTTCCTAACTTGGAGATTTCGGGGACGAAATCCTTTAAGGAGGGGAGAATGTAACAACCCGTATTTTAATAACATGTTATAATGTAAATCAAGGAAGAATTAAATTCTAAAATCTGAATCAAGGGAAACGGGCTTTGCCATTGCGTTCGTCTCGGAAAAATACACGAAATAGAGTCCGAGTTTTCGAAAAACGGAGTCCGTATGACCAGGTTATGGCCCAATGAAGTTTTCAGAAAATTCCAAGCCCGAAAACAGTTCAAATTCGAATTCAGATTCGAATTACAACCAAGGCAGAATGGGCGGGAATTTTCCCCGCCCCAGGCAGGTTCGACACAGGGGTCGACACCAGTGTCGACCCCCCCCCAATGGGTCGACACCCATGTCGACCCAGGGGTCGACCCCCCCGGTCGGACCAATTTTTCTGGTGTACCATTTTGACATGTTGGGTCTTGTTCTGGAAGTTTCTGACGGGAGTTGATGGCTCAGATTCGATTTAGGGTTAATCCTATGGTCTAAACTACCCCTAATCTCTATAAAAGACCCCTAGACCTAGCCTAAACCCTCATTAATCATTCCTACAACTAAATGCTGCCCAAATGTTCACTAATCATGGCCTCCACCTTCTTCATGAGAGCATGAGTGTCTCAAATCAATCTATGTCATAAAGGAGCCATCTTTCTTAAGTAAAAGAGCCATCTTTCTTTGTCTTTGGGGTTATTCCTTCTTGTTCTCAAGTCTTGAAGTGGAGTTTATCGTCTTTGGTTGCGGATTTGCTAGTGTGGCTTCGTCTCAATCTTATTTTATATTAATTCTAGTCTTCATAGCATTGTAAGCCCTATACTACTCTTAGATTCTAGCTATGAAGTTAAATATGACATGTTGCAAGTTTGAATTTGGGCCTAAGTATGATTTGTGCTTTGATCCTATCATGTTATGCATAGATTTACCCTATGCAAGTTTGTAAAGCTATCACCTTGACTATGTGCATAGAAAGCTATGACCTTTGATTTGGAATGATGCATTATGCAACATGAGAACTCTCATAACCTTCATGATAACTTGCATATAATGTTATATGCGAACTTCTAGTCATCATCCTATGTCATTTATGATCATGTTTCACCTATTTGCTTAAGTTGATATTATGCATGTTTTGAGGCCCATGATGTAATATGCAAGCTTATGAACATATTTATGCCTCATATGCCACCATGTTTAACTTGTGGCCAACCTTATTACCTTATGCCCTTTTGCCATGCTTTTGCCAGGTTCCCTCTTTTGATTTATGTTATGTTATGTAAAACGTACATGCGATGGGAATGCGTTGGGTTTGGGTAATATTAATGACATGAAAACATGGTTTTAAAATATGACATGAACATTGACTTGTGATTATGTTTGTAAACATAATGATGGACATGACACTTAGAAAATATGAGTGTGGCCAACTCGAGGTTGGGTTGAGTTTGTAGCATAAATCTACCCGGAACCGACCGGCTTAACTAGTGGCTACAAACAATAGGACCCAATGTGAGTAGTTGGTCACGTCGTACTTGAAACCCGAGGTTAGACTAAGTTGTGGTGTAAAGCTACCCGGACCCGCCCGGCTTAACTAGTAACCACAACAAGGTCTAATATGAGAGGTTGGGTTCATTAAATTACACTACAAGAAAAATACCCTATTGCAACTAACTATTTGCAACATGCGATAAATGACAATTGCAGTAAGTAATATTTAGCAACAGACCTATTATAGCCGTTGCAATAGGTGAGATTTAGCAACTTGCCTTTTTTTTCTGTTGCGAAAAGCATATTTTTAGCAACTGCGCTTCTGTTCCTGTTGCAAAAACATACTTTTAGCAACTGTGCTTTCATAACAGTTGCAACAAACATATTATTTGCAACTGTGCTTCCAAGCCAGTTGCGAATAAATATCTTTAGCAACTAATTTCGCCTCTTGCAATAACCGTATTTTTTACAACTAGTAAAGCCAGTTGCAAAAAACATACTATTAAAAATTAGTATCAGTTTTAATGGTTAATTTTTACTAATTAATTTAAATAGCTACTATTGAATGATTAACTACTAGTAATTATATAATAATTAAGATCAATAATTATTAATTATTAATTAAAAATAAAATTCAAGTATTATAAAGTGATATTTATAACTGATAATTAAATAATAATAATAATTACTAATTAACTGATAATTAACATTTGGTAAGCATAGTTACTACAAAAGTACGAAGTAATAAGTAATATTTAGTTATAATATAATAAGTATTTAAGTAATAATAATTTATTAATATGAATTAAAACTTTATTAATTCATCACTGTGTGTTGTTAATAGCGTATAAATTATATTTAACAATTATTAACTACATCTAATAATAAATAAATCTAATTAATAACAAATTTTAAATAATTAATAAAATATTCATGATATTAAATAATTAATGAAATATTCATAATAATTACTAAATAATTAACCATTAGTAATTACATAATAATTAAGATTATAATTTAATATTATTATTAATTGATAATACAATTTAATTATTATAAATTGATATTTATATCTAATATTATTCAATAATTTTATCAAAAAGGTTTACAATTTTGGATTACACAACTTTGTGGATTATTACAATTTTGGATTACACAACTACATTTATAAAAAAGGTTTACAATTATAATAAATTGATAAATCTAAGTACGTTTTGGTTTGCAGCATATATCCGCGCCCCCTTTCCACGAAAATTTCATTTCCCGCTTTAGCTGTTGAGGACCCAATAATAAAAATCTGCCGAAGTTTCCGGATCCCCTTTCCACCTTCACGGTTCACAATTTAGTGAAATTTCCCATGGCCGTTCAGATCTCGTTTTAGATCTTGTTTTATTTTCTTCTCCATGGCCGTTCCCATCACGATTCACAATTTCCTCGACCAACTTTTTCCAAGCAACCAGCCTCCTAGCTCGTCGTTGCTCCTTCGTTGTCTTCCTTTTGAGTTCTCCTTCGCGTCTCCATTCAGTCCTCCTTCCCGGTCTTTCATCTGAGTACTTTTTGGTTTTCTGCTTGGTTGGTGAGCTGCTCTTTTCGTTGTTTGTTAATTATTTACAGTCATAATCACAGGTATGGTTTCATTTCATTGTCCATTTTGTTGAATTCGTGCTTATGCATTTATGTTTGCTCACGCTATTTACTACCTGAAGAATCAGTTGTTGTTGCAATATTCGTGCTTCTGCTCTGTTCCGAGCACTTCATTCCCTCTTTGTTTACATGGCTTGCTACACACGAGATTAACAAGAAATAAGACTAACACTAAATACTAATTTTAAAATAATAGCTTACCTGGACAATATTTGACGATTGAGATAATTTTGCAATGTTATAGTCTAGTTTGGTTGAATATATATGTTATTATTTATATGCTGAGGCTACTAGGTGATAGTATACCAATGAATAAGGGGTAGGCTAGAGCATAGAGCACAAGGTCGTATGATAAGTGCCAAAACTCTATATAAATAAATTGGCTTTAATTTGTTTTACAAGAAATATTGAAAACTAGAATAACTCTGTTTGGTTGTTGCAAAAATTAGAACATAAAGTAAATAGCCTGACATTTCGTTTGCGAGTAAAGTCCCATTTTTCTAATGAAGCTGGTATTAGGAAATAAGGCACACGGTTTGCTTGAAAAGCCTTAATAATTCTACCTTGTTTTGATATTTCATTTATAATGATATCATGTTTCTTTGCCGTGACATTAGCATTAAAAATATGGGAACCTGGTGAGGCTCATGCCTTTGAAATCGGCAGAAAAATAAAACATGTATTAATGGAAATTAATTCCAGTAGAGATGTGTTTGTTTGGTTGAAAGCAGCAGTTTAAAAATATGCTAGAAATTTTTTGTTTCAAGATAAGTTAATAATTGGTACGTATGAATTTTCATTTGGTTAACTGGATTGAATGCTTTGTTATGTTTGGAGTACTGGATTGAGTTCTTATTGATTGTTGTTGTATCCAAATTGTTTAAAAGGTAAGACATACCGTATGAAAAATATAAGGAGGTATCTAGCTCCTGAAACGACTAAATAAAATCTAGTTAAAGTATATATTTATTAACATAGGAATATATATGCAATCAGTGATGTATACTTTGCATTACTTGGATGCATGGATTAGCTTCTTGATAATTTCGGAATAGTCATCTTTTTGAATCAAATTTGCTGGAAAGAAGGCACATTTTTATAATAAAAAAATGTGGAAGTATTTGACTTCAGAGATAAAATAAACTAATGAATATATATACATGAGCCTGTTACCAAGGCCTCCAACGTAACAAAAATCTATTTACCATCCCCTTTTTCTAGAACCTACTCTTAAGCCTAGTTATTGTTATATAATCCAGTGGCAATGTACATTTATAATTCATGACTTATGCTTTCATGCAGAGGAAGTAACCATTTGGAGCAGGTGTTTAAGCTGAGGAATTTGGAGCTGTAAAGGGCAAAACAAGGAGAAAGAAGATGGGATTTTGGGACTTGGCTTAGTGGATAGAAGCCATTATTAGGTACGCAATGTCTGCATATAAGTAACTATTTGACCTCTCTTTTGAAAAAAGGATAGTTTTTAGATTCTGGATGAGCAACACATAACACAGTTAACATCATTATCCTTCCCTCATTACTGTAGTTTGTTCTTTGTGTGTAATCAACCTAGTGGAATTCTGTATGCTTAATGAGACATTATTTATTGTTAATGTTATTCCACACCACTTAAAACCAATCTAACTGATTGTATACTTGTATGTAGTTTTGCCAAGTTTGTGAGGAAGAAAAAAAAACTTTGGTCCGCACCACTTCACTGTAATCAAGTATACGATCTGAATGAATTTTCCCTTGACTGATATATTATTGCTCCCTCTTGTTTCTATTATTCTACTTGCAATCCACTAGCCTTCTTGAATTATATGAAAAGATGTGATATTGAGAAATTCGGCAATCTACATTTATATTCATTATTATTAGTTTTAGCATCGTGTACTGTATCCACTATTGTTTAATGATCTTTGTTCTCATTTACTTCACTGCTGGAATTTCTGGTGGCTTGCTTGGTAGACACTTCATTGTCTTACGACTTGTTTTGCCTTTTGCCTTTGCAGGTTATGATATTTAGATGTGATTATGTATTGCTAACATAGGGTGGTGCATGTTCATGATCGACAACAAACATGGAGCATGAACTGCAGATTTGTTCTAGTGAACCGATGATTTTTTTCTCTTGTTATAGTATATGTATGATAGAGTAGAAATATGAAAATACTCTATTCGAAAGAAATGTGTTGTGTGAGAGAAGAAATTGTTATACATGAATGGTGTATGAAAATTGTAGAAATTTTTGTTGTAATTGTTTGTACTACCAAAACTTTGTTAAAATAAAATTTTTATTTGTTTATTTCATTTTGTGATATACACTAATACTAAAAGGAATACATTTAATACGTAGTATCTATAAGCTGTATTTTTTTTTATAGATTTATAAATCTATTGCAACGGGCATGTACTGTTGCAAAAGGATCTGTTGCAACAGCAAAAGCCTGTTGCAAAAAAGTATATCGCAACATCTTATTGCAACAGGCGAAAATTGTTGCGAACTTTTAGCAACTTCGGCTATACCAACAGGCGCGGGCCTGTTGCAATTGGTCTATTGCAACAGATATTGCCTGTTGCGAAAAGTGTTTTTTGTTGTAGTGTTAATTAATGCCACGTGATAGGGTTAAGTCATGGACTACTTAAATACTTAACCAATTAAACACGATGGATTGGTAGGGTTAAGTCATGGACTACTTGAATACACTTAACCAATTAAACCCGATGAATTGATAGGGTTAAGTCATGAACTGCTTGAATACACTTAACCAACTCAATACATGGTTAGGATAGGGTTAACCACACTTAACCCACTTGAAATCCTAGTTACGTGGTCCTTTTCAGCAGTAACCAACTTCGAAGTATCATGGGTACCCTGGACTAGGCTAGGGTGGGGCACGATTACTGGACTGATTGTAAGAGGCCAAAAGAGACGGCTGAAGGGTGCACCGGTTGTTCAGGTGGACCATGGTTGTGCACATTAAGTCCGAAGTTGAACATGGGCACCAGTAGGTTTAGACTGTGCGTGCTTGAATTGTGTCTGTGGTTTACACCTTAGGGCTGGATACACCCTGGGGTGGACCTAGCACAGTTAACTACATTCCACGATTGAGCCGTATGACACCGATACACGACGAGTTAGGCTTATAGAGGGCCGATCGACTAGACCGGGTAGTTGGACCTCGATTCAGGTCATCTCATGATGTGGGCCAGCTTTGGGCCAAGGGATCATTTCTTGATTATACTTGACATGGATTGGAATACTAGTACACACCTGGTGCAACTTAACCTTGTTTATGCGATGCCACACTTGATCTATCTTGTTAACTTTTCACCATGCCAGTTATCACCCTGCACCTCATCTCTGTTTTACATGCTCAGTTAACTTTATTAGTTTTTATACTAATAGTAGATAGGACTTACCAGTCTTTTTGACTGACCCGTTTTCTTTCGCCTCTTTTCTTCCGTTCCCCCCCAGGTTTACAGGGTGGGAACACTGGTATCTAGCTTGGATCTTTAGCTGCTTTTCTGGATAGCTCATGTGCGGTTTGGACTTGAGCATGCTATGGCCTTATCCTACTTTGGGGATAGTTACTTTATGTTTTTTTTCCAGTTTTCAGTTTTTGTTCTAGACTTTGTTTTATGGGAAAATAATGACCAAGTACTTTGATGTAACTTGACTATGGTTTTGAAATGCTAGTTTCATCCGCTGCTTTACTACTCTGTTTTACTTATATGTTCTGTCTTGTGATATCTGCATGCATGTTTACCTTGTTTAACGCCCCTCCAAAGCTAGTGTGCTTGCAAGAGTGGCACTGGCGGAGGTGGGGTGTTTACATGTGAGGAGGGGTTGTAAAATTTAAAATGAACCAAAAAGGCTATATTTTAAATACAAAGAGAATACTTCGGAAATGATTGAATTGGATAACTTAATTATGAATGTTAAGAATAAGATAAATAATGGAATAGTTTGAATAGTCCAGAAAGGAATAGGTAAAGATTTAAGGATTTGATAGAAAGGATTAAATTAGGCATTGAAAATTTAGTGAGAAGGTATATAATGATGTTAAGGACGATTTTGAAACTAGTTGGGAGTATTTTGGAAATATAAAATATTTTGAAATTTAATAAACTATTTTGAGAAGTGTAATTTTTTTGAAATATAATTCATGATAAGAGTTTTGAGTATATTATTCGACATTACTATTGGATTATCAAGTATATAATGATTTTGAATATACGCCTAGCTAACGTATATGTGAAGTCCAATATATTCTAGATAGTTATAGAATCGCATTCTAGTAGCTGGAGGATAACTCTGTTGATGATCCGGACATCATCAGTGATTATCTTCGAGTTTCGAAAGTGTGATGACTATATGATTCCGATTGGACGTTGAAAATACTTAAAACCATTTACATAAGTGATTGAAATTGTTTGTATTTATTCGGATAAAATGTTTTGATATGAGTAAGAATAAATAAGGAAATTTAGATAAGTTATGTGTGTAGAATACAAACGTAATTTGCAAATGAGTTAGGATGAGTTGGAAATAGTTATGAATCTAGAAATCCGATAGACTTAAATTAAGAAAAAATTGATTTAGAGAATTGAATCAGGATATATCGACGATTTTGGACAATCAATAGGTTTTCATAATTAGTAGAGTAGAAATAATTTAAAAACGATAGGATTGGTAATCACTAAGATGAGTTAAGAAAATAGAATATGTGAGAATGAGTTGAAAAACATAATGAATCTACAAACGTGATTTTGGAATATGGTAATATGGGAGAAAGGGTATAAGTTTGAAATTTGGAAATAGAACAAAAGTCAAGAGATTTGAAATGAAATAGGGTGAAATTAAATGGCTTGGAATATTTTAAATGTAATAACCCGGAAATCCAAGGCAATTAAAATTTTTTATTTAGGCAATTTTAGCGAATTTTGATTATTTAAAATGAATCATTTTAAATAATAACGACGAGAAATTTATTTTGAATAGAATTCGAACGTATATATTTATATACGTCGTCGTTACAATATAAATATTTATTTTAAATTATAAAAGGAATTGAAAATGGCGCGGTAGTTCAATAATTCGATTTCAAATTTCAAATTTCAAATTTCAATAGTTCAATATTTATTTTAAATTATAATTCGTCCGCCAATTCTAGTGCCACAAAAATGATGGTTTCAACAATGTATCATTTTATATCAAATAGACATGACATTTTTGTTCGCCAACTCTAATGCGACCAAAAATGATATTTTAAAATGTATAATTTCAATATTCAACAAAATGACATTTTTGTTCGCCAATTCTAATGCGACCAAAAATGATATTTTAAAATGTACAATTTCAATATTCAATAAAATGACATTTTTGTTCGCCAATTCTAATGCGACCAAAAATGATATTTTAAAATGTATAATTTCAATATTCAACAAAATGACATTTTTGTTCGCCAATTCTAATGCGACCAAAAATGATATTTTAAAATGTATAATTTCAATATTCAACAAAATGACATTTTTTGTTCCCCAAATCTAATGCGACCAAAAATGATATTTTAAAATGTATAATTTCAATATTCAACAAAATGACATTTTTGTTCGCCAATTCTAATGCGACCAAAAATGATATTTTAAAATGTATAATAAATAAAAATGTAAAAGTCCCTTATTCTTTTTATTTACATATGAAATGTAAATCTCTTTTTATTCTTTCCTATTTACATTGAAAATGAAAATGTCTTTTTATTTTTACATTGAAAATGAAAATGTCTTTTTATTCATTCCTATTTACATTGAAAATGAAAATGTCTTTTTATTTATTCCTATTTACATTGAAAATGAAAATGTCTTTTTATTCATTCCTATTTACATTGAAAATGAAAATGTCTTTTTATTCATTCCTATTTACATTGAAAATGAAAATGTCTTTTTATTTATTTCTATAACTAAGAGAACTCAATTAAAAAGTAAATTCATCTTTCTATGTAATATTTGCATCGTAAAATGCAATTAAAAAGGTGGACTTTATTTCCAATGTAAACATCTTTTCTAGCGTCAATCTTCCTAAAATAAATATAATTTCTAATGTCAAGATTCGATTCATTTCAACTATATTAACATAACGATGAAATTTTGTTCATTTCAACCATATAAACATGACGATGCAATTTTGGTGTCATTTCAACTATATAAACATAACGATGCAATTTTGGTGTCATTTCAACTATATAAACATGAGGATGCAATTTTGGTGTATACTTTTGATAAATCACAATAAAGGTCTCATCTTATTTTCATTTGTAAATCAAATAAGATGTCTAATATTTATTTTATCTTTTAATTAAAGTTTAAAAGATCTAAACTTTCTTTATTTTATAAATCAAATAAAGACCTAAACTTTCTTTTATTTTGTAAAACAAAATAAAGGATTCAAACTTTTCTCTTATATTTTGTAAATAAAAGATTCAAACTTTTCCTTTATATAGTAAACCAAAGATTCAACTTCCTTTAATATTGTAAATAAAAGATTCAACTTCCTTTAATATTGTAAATAAAAGATTCAACTTTCTCTCGTATTGTAAATAAAAGATTCAGCTTTCTTTTGTATTGTAAATAAAAGATTCAACTTTCTTTTGTATTGTAAATAAAAGATTCAACTTTCTCTTGTTTTGTAAATAAAAGATTCAACTTTCTTTTGTTTTCAAAAACAAAAGATTAGAACTTTAATTTGTTTTCAAGACAAAAGATTAAAACTTTGATTTGTTTTTAAAACAAAAGATTAAAACTTTAATTTGTTTTCAAAACAAAAGATTAAAACTTTGATTTTGTTTTCAAAACAAAAGGTTAAAACTTTGATTTTATTTTGTTTTCAAACAAAAGGTTAAAACTTTGATTATATTTTGTTTTCAAACAAAAGGTTAAAACTTTGATTATATTTTGTTTTCAAACAAAAGGTTAAAACTTTGATTATATTTTGTTTTCAAACAAAAGGTTAAAACTTTGATTATATTTTGTTTATTAAACAAAAGGTTAGAACTCTGATTATATTTTGTTTATTAAACAAAAGGTTAAAACTTTGATTATATTTTGTTTATCAAACAAAAGGTTAAAACTTTGATTATATTTTGTTTTTTTAAAATAAGAATTCAACCTAAATAAAAGGATTAAAAATAAAAATAAAAAGATGAGAACTTTATTTTGATTACATCAGAATATTACAGATCCAAACTGTCAAACTATAACATGACATCACAACGAACAACATTCAACAATACAACAATCACCACATAACAGATCAGAATAATATACAATGATTCAACCGATCGAATGGAATTAAAATAAATTATTTAATTATTTAAATTCAGAATCTCACAGTCGTTGATGATTTTTGGATAAAATTCAAACTGTTCAGAATCAAGTCCAGTCAGTCTATATGCGTAGATCTCAGTCACACGATTACAACGTCGCCGAAATCATCGAATTTCGAATTGAAATGAGTTAGATATGGTTAATCGAAGTTTTAAAATAATTTAAATTAATTAAATAATAAATTAATAAAGAAAATACCCTTCTTCTCCTATCAGACACTATAGGCCGACGTTTTTGGTTCCTCCTTCAATCCTTGGGCTTTAAATCGTTTCCAAATGGGACCTCTAGTCGCCGATCCAGACCCACCACGCCGACGGCCTTCGTACGGCGCGCCTCCGACCAGAGATGAGGCGAACTCGGTGGTCCTAGGCTCCCTCGGTTCTCGTGCGAACGGTCAACGTTCACGATCCCTGTTCGAGCGAAATACACAACGTCCTGAAATCCAACCTTATGGATTTAAAGAGGGATCGGTCCTCTTTGGTTTCCCTTTCGAATTGTTTGAAAGTATGATAAGGATTAAGAAATATTAGGGAGGGAAATTCTGAAGATATCGACCATTGTTTTTAGGGGGGCGGCGGCAGAAAGAGACAGTGAATAGTGTTTAGATTTTAGGGTTTTTTCCTAATTTTATATTGATTTTTGTGTATTTTTACAAATAAATCCAAATCTTTCAAACCGTGCTGATTCCAGTCCAAACAAAGTTGACCCTAGCTAATAGCCCATATTCCGGACCCAATGGGACAGGTCCCGTCAGCCCAAACGGCTGTCTATGGCCTGTATTATTTAATTTAATATTTAATTCCTTTATTAATTTAATTCGTCTGCATAAATAAATTCACCGAGGCCACAAACGGACTCAGAAAAATCCAGAAAATATAGATTTGTCTATGTTATGACGATACGGTCCTAACAAAATTAATTTCGTCGAATTCTGGCACTGTTTGAAAAATGGCTATTTTTCAGTCGATTAAATTTGACTATAATCGACCAAACACATTTTCCTTCGCCACACTCACATATTAATTCTAAAAATTCTAAAAATTGAAACCTAGCAATAATATGACATTCCGGTTCCAATGAAAGTGGTTTCGTTGAAAACAGAGATCGTTTGAAAACTGACTGTTTTCACTGGCTTTAATATTATTTAAAAATGAAATTTTAATTTCTGCCACATTTTTCCACCAAATAATTTAAAATAAAAGTTTTAAATTGGTTCGGATTTTCCGGATCGTTACAATCTCCCCCACTTAAGAATTTTCGTCCTCGAAAAGGAAACAAAGTAAAGTAGGAACCAAGATGGAAAATGTAAATTGAGGAAAATGTACCTTAACACAAGAGTTACTCGAAGATATCCACTCTGCACTTGGGGTAAGCCTTTTTGATGCTATCCTCTGTCTCCCAAGTACAGTCTCTAGGATCCCCACTCCATTGAACCTTGACTAGGTTGATCTTCTTGTTCCTCAAGATTTTGGTTTCTTTGCCAATGATCTTAATCGGGTCCTTTCTCACTGTCAGATTTGGAGCAATATCTAGGACTGTTGGTTTAATTCATCCTCAATCAGATCTGGATCGTGCACATGCTTGCGGAGTTGAGACACATGAAATACATCATGCACCCCTGGCAACCAGTCGGGCAGCTGCACTCTATAAGCGAGAGTACCAATCCTTTCGAGAATAGGGAATGGACCAATGAATCTCGGTGCCAACTTTCCCGTCTTCCCAAAATGAATCACGCCTCTCAGAGGAGAAACCTTCAAGTATACTCGATCACCCACAGAGAATTCAAGATTCCTTCTTCGCTGGTCTGCATAGCTCTTTTGTCTGCTCTGAGCAGTCAACAAGCGCTTCTTAATCAAGTCAACCTTATCCGAAGCTTCTCGAACCATGTCGGGGCCCAAAACTAGTCGATTGCCCGACTCCACCCAACATGTTGGAGATCTGCACGGCCTGCCGTAAAGTAATTCAAATGGTGACATCCCCAAGCTTGCTTGGTAGCTATTATTATTAGAGAATTCCACCAAGTGCAAGTGGTCCTCCCATGAACCGCCATAATCAAGAATGCAAGCACGCAATAAGTCTTCCAAAACACGATTCACCCTCTCAGTCTGGCCATCTGTCTGAGGGTGATAGGCAGAGCTCAGATTTAACTTGGTCCCAAGCTCTTCTTGAAAAGTTTCCCAGAATTTACTGGTAAATAATGGATCTCGATCACTGACAATGCTTTTAGGAACCCCATGCAGTCTGACTATTTCTTTAAGATAGAGCTGTGCTAAACTTCGAGCTGTTCTATTGGACCGAACAGGGATGAAATGGGCAGATTTTGTTAAGCGGTCGACAATCACCCATATGCTATCGTTGCCCTTTCGGCTTCGAGGCAAGCCATCTATAAAATCCATAGAAATTTCCTCCCACTTCCAACCAGGAACTCCTAGCGGTTGCAACAAACCTGCCAGTTTCTGTTGATCACTTTTAACTTGCTGACAAGTGGGATATCTAGCAACATAAATAGAAATATCCCTCTTCATCGATTTCCACCAAAAGGTGCATTTGAGATCATGGTACATTTTGTTCACACCTGGATGGATGCTGATTTTAGATTTGTGGCACTCATCCATCACTTCTCTTTTTAGCTCAGCAATGTCTGGCACACAAATTCGCCCTTGTAATCTAAGGGTCCCGTTATCATCAATCTGGAAACTTGAGGCTTCGCCTTTACGAAATCTCTCACAAAGCTTCTGAATAAATTCATCATTCTTCTGAAGAGCAGAGACTTTATCAATTAAAGAAGGAGTGATAATGAGACTGGCGATAATGAGATTGTTGCATTCTGCGTTCTTTCTACTGAGTGCATCAGCTACAACGTTTGCTTTTCCCGGAGTATATAGGATATCCAGGTCATATGATGTAAGAAATTCGACCCAGCGCTGCTGCCTCATATTCAAATCTTTTTGAGTAAAAAGGTGCTTCAAGGATTTGTGATCCATGTAAATTTCAAACTTTTCACCCAAAAGATAATGCCTCCATATTTTAAGAGCAAACACAATGGCCATTAGTTCAAGGTCATGAGTGACATATTTCTTCTCATGCGGTTTCAGTTGGCGGCTAGCATATGCGACTACCCTGCCTCTTTGCATCAGCACTGCACCAATACCTTAAATAAATAAGGGATAACATGTTAAAATGAGATTTGTCATTAAAGGAAAAATGTTATCTCAGACATGTTAATTTATAAAGGAAACAACCTTGCTTAGAGGCGTCGGTCCAGACCTTCAAATCCTGATTGCCATCAATGATGGTCAACACAGGAGCATTGGTCAACCTCTTCTTTAGCTCTTGGAAAGCTGCCTCGCATTCCGGTGTCCACTTAAATTTCGTATGCTTATTGGTCAAGTTTGTCAATGGACAAGCTACCTTCGAAAAATCTTTGACAAATTTCCGATAATAGCCGGCCAATCCCAAGAAACTTCTGACCTCCGTGGGAGTTCTAGGCTGCTTCCATTCTTGGATGGCTGAGATCTTTCCTGGATCTACTGAGATGCCTTCCTTTGATACAACATGGCCGAGGAATTTCACCTCCTCTTGCCAGAATATGCATTTAGAAAATTTTGCTTTCAGCACATTTCTTCGCAAAATCTCTAAGACTTCTCTCAGATGCTGTTCGTGCTCAGCAGCGGATTTAGAAAAGATGAGGATGTCATCGATGAACACAAGCACAAATTTATTTAAAAACATATCTGAATACTCTATTCATCAGATCAACAAAATATGCTGGAGCATTACATAGACCGAAAGGCATTACTAGCCATTCATAAAAGATGTCTGGTCCTCTGAAAGCAGTTAAAGGCACACACTCCTCTGTAATGCGAAGTTGATGGAAGCCTGTAGCTAGGTCCATCCTAGAGAATACTCGTGCCCCATGCAAGCGGTCAAGCAAGTCATCAATACGAGGTAGTGGATATTTGTTCTTAAGAGTTTGCTTGTTGAGATCACGGTAGTCTACACATAGCCTGAGAGTACCGTCTGATTTTGGGACGAACACCACTGCTGCTCCCCATTCTGAGAAGCTGGGCCTGATCAGACCCTTTCACAAAAGCTGCTTGGTTTGATTTTTCATCTCCTCTCTTTCTTTTGGCGACATTCTCCGAATGGGATGTACAACAGGCCTTGCATTCCAAGCTAAATCAATTCGGAAGATGATTTCTCTATGCGGGGGTAGGCCCTCAACTTCTTTGATTATATCAGCGTAATCTTTGATGACAGGGATATCCTCAATAGAAGTAGGGGCAACTTCTAGAGAAGACCAGAATGTTTTCCTGTCGGTGGCTGAGCCATGGCACGGGATAGTAATATTTCCAAGCTTAGTTTTAACTTTAATGATCCTCTCCGCACAAATTAACTCAGCCTCATACTTTGTTAGCCAATCAATTCCCAGTATAACATCATAACCGGAGAAATTCATAACGATCAAGTCAAAGGGGAACTGGTAGCAAGAGTAAGAAACAGGTACTCTACAATACTGATCAAGAATAAGAGAACCTCCTATCGGACTATTAGCTCTAATCAAATTTTTGAGTTTTCTCAGTTTCATTTCCAACTTTTTAATTGTATCATTAGAAATAAAGCTTCGCGTAGCACCAGTATCAAATAAGACAGTAATAGGGATGTTCTTAATATTAAGCGTACCTCCTAATACATCGGGTTTATTTGGCCCCTCAGTCGAAGCTGGAGTGTTTGCTCCCTCATAAACATGTGCCACCTGAGCATTCCTTAGTAGTGGACAATTCGCCTTGATGTGCCCCTTTTGATGGCAATTGTAGCATTCCCTTTTGTTCTGCGAACTCTGGCCACGATTCTGAGGATTTTGACCATGGTTTTGGGAGCTCTGACCACGGTTCTGACTAGGGCCTGAATCATTTCTCTTGACCTTTTTGGGAGCTCTACACTCGTAATCAAAATGCCCAATCTTGCCGCAGTTATAGCAGGTCACCTTACTGCTATCCCTCTTCTTCCCTTGGGGCTTAGCTATAGAAGAATTGCTCGCCTCCTGTTTCTTGTTAGCCTGTTCCTTCTGGTTGTTGCTTTGACCTTTCCCTCTATCATGTGGTCCAGACTCGTCATTTTCCTCATAGCGGCACGCCATCTCCACTACTTCATTAAAAGGAAGCTTAATATGGGCAGTGACTCAATTCAAATATTTCTTGGACAACCTCTTGATTAATTTCTTATTCTTCTCTACTGGATCTTGAATCAAACTAGGGGCATATCGTGAAAGCTCATCAAACTTCCTCACATACTCAGAAACAGTCATATTCCCTTGCTGTAGGTTAACGAACTGCTCGCGCAGACGCTTTCTAGCTTGTGGGGGTATATACTTCTCATTGAAAAGCTCCTTGAATCTGGCCGAAGACATATTGGCCACGTCATTGCAGATTTTAATTGTATCCCACCAATGCCCTACTTCCTCCTTTAGTTGCCAAACTGCCAGGTAACGCTTTCGCTGATCTTCCAGTTCCAAGCCTTCTAGGATCTTTTCACAATCTTTAAGCCACGCTTCTGCCTGAATCGCAGACTCCCGCCCTGTAAAAGGTACACCTCCAAGGTTCTTGAATTTCTTTGACATTCTCTCCAAATCGAAAGGCTGTGGAGGTGGAGGTGGTTCGACTACGACCTCTGAATTATGCTGCTCTTGAGTGATGGGTGTCTCGTCTCTAGCTTTCCCTCCAGCTCCCACTCGGGCTCCTCCTCTAGCCCCGCCTCGAGCTCCACCTCGGGCTCTGCCTCGGGCTGTTCTTGATCTAGTATCCATTTAAATCAGTCTGTACCATCAAGGAAAGAGTCAGACCAACAAAATGAGAATTTTCCAGAAAAGATAAGATAAGGACGAGATGAAAAGATAATGATGTAATGACTGGTAAATATGTGCTATTCTGCTGTGCTCACTCTAGGAAATTACTAATCCCATCTCTAATGAGCTACTCGTCTTAGAATAATGTGGATTCTATCTAGACGAATTGTTCTAAATATGTTATATTCCGTAGCTAAGGTTAACCTGGCTCTGTTACCAACTGTGATGACCCCAAACTTCCGTAGACCGAAAGTAAGGATGATCATTTTTGGAATAAAACATATTTACAACAAAAACAGATCTCAGATAATTATCATAACACATAAACCATCGCAGCGGAAATAAATGTCATCAACATTACAGCAGAACATCAGAGTATGCAGTTTTGCAGGATCCACTTAGCATAATAGAAGTCTTAACAAAAGAGAAACATGTAACAACCCGAAAATCTGGGCCAGTTTAAAATTTTTATTTTGACAATTTTAGCGAATTTTGATTATTTAAAATGAATTATTTTAAATAATATCGACGAAAATTTATTTTGAATATATTAGAACGTATATATTATATACGTCGTTGTTAGAATATAAATATTTATATATAATTATAAATAGAATTGAAAATGGCGCGGTAGTTCGATAATTCGATTTCAAACTTCAATTGAATGTACCGGGTGCAAAACAATCCGGATTTTAGTGAAACCAAAAACATTAGGAATCTAATTGATAATATCTTTCCAACGAATCCGAAAAATCAAAATTTCATAGCGGGAATCAAAAGATATGTCCAGTTGAAAACAATTTCGAAATGAATTGAATTGAAAACGATTTCGAAATGAATTGAATTGAAAACGATTTCGAAATGAATTGAATTGAAAACGATTTCGAAATGAATTGAATTGAAAACGATTTCGAAATGAATTGAATTGAAAACGATTTCGAAATAAATTGAATTGAAAACGAATTCAAATTGAATTGAAAGTGAATTGAAATGAATTCAAATTGAATTGAAATTTGAATTGAATAGAAATGAATTTTAAAACGAATTTATAAAGAAGAATTCAATTTTGATTTGAATTGAAAAGAAAGTTGAAATTGCTTTTGAAACGATTTTAAAACTACTTATAAAATTCTTTTTAAATAGAAATCGACGAAGTATATATTATATATATTATATATATAATATAATGGCCTGAATAGAACGCGCCGCGCCGCGGCAGTTCGTGAATTTCGACCATTTATTTCAAACGGACATTACGGGAGATCCGACCGTCGGATTCTCCTAAAACCAGAACCGTTGGGTTCGTATCGAAAAGAGCTTTCTAACGAATATTAGAAATTTGAAATCTAACGGTTGGATTTGGAGTTACGTCCAAATCAAATTTGAAAAAGGTCGTTGTAAGTGCAGTTCGATGGCCGTTGATGGAAATCGACTGTACGGGCCTTGATAAAATTATTAAAAATAGTAATAATTTATGTAAAATCATAAGAAATGATTTGTGAAGAATTGGGATGAAAAACTCCATATTTGAAAAGATAAAAATAGATTTTTATCGAAATGAACTAGTTTTGAACTAGAATAAAAATTCTATTTGTTTTTAAATAAATAAATTGAATTTGAAAAGGGTTTTAAAAATAACCAGAATTTCCAATGATTGCATTGGAATGGATTTGAATCGAAATTGTCTTCGGAATATTTCGATGTTGGATTTCGAGATTATACAGATATTGTTATGGAAATTTGAAAGATATATATATCGTTATTTCCAATACGACATTTGTTAATCGTAGAATTTGATATTGAATATAAGCCGATATATTTTCTATTCAGAGCCTTGTATTGAATATCAAATGCGATTTGGGTTTGTCGTGAATGGTGTCTTCACTAACACTGTTCTTGAACCCAGTTGAGAAAATATTAAATCTTTTTATTTTAGATTTAATGAAGTGTACCAATTAAATAATATTTAATTGGGATTGAATTGATATTGATTTTTGGGTTTATCGTGGACAGTGTTTTAAATAACACTCGTTCTTTAACTCGATAATCAATGAATGTGATTTTGGGTATATCGTGAACCGTGTTTTAAATGACACTGATTCTTTAACCCAGTCACAGATTAAAACTAAGTGGAGTTTTAATGAATCTTTAATTAGATTGAAAAGATCGAGAATGGAGTATCACCAGTTTTACTTCAGGCGATAGTTAAATCTTTAATTAGATTTAAACGTGAAATGGTAATTGAATTTACCGATAACACTGTGGTGTTAGATATGAAGTATTACCAGTTTTACTTCATGGGATGAATAGGTTGGGATGGGGAAATTAAAATCAATGATTACTTCGGTAAGGTTCGATAATCCCGACTAGTTTGAATTGAGATTCAAAAATAGAATAAAGAATAAATTCAAGGAATTTATCTTGGATAAAATTAATGGGAACCTTTCCCTATGAATGTGAAAATCAGAAACTAACTGTCGGTTAGCTAAGCAGAATGGTTTTCTGGATATTGATCTGATGTTGGTTTCGGCCTTCAGGGTTAATATTTGGGGAATTATTCTCTTGATTAATTTATGGTTAGTGACTAATGAATTGGAATGAGGCGTATGTTGTGTTTGTGTAACACTTTTATAATATATACGCGAGTTATTCGTAAAGACCGGGTTTATCCCATTCTGAATAACTGATACGACGATAAGTCGAAGATGAAGACGATGGTCGAAGACCGGAAGTCTTCACGTCGTTTGGGTGATTACTGATGATCTTGATTGGGCTGTACACCCAAGAAGATGGAAACAGTTGGTGATCGTCCAGACGTACTTGGAGATCGATGGATATGCGGGGTACTAGGTGCCTCCGGTTTCGTTCAGACCCAGAACGGACTTGTAAATGGACTGTGTGTCTGACATTGGATTTTAGTCCGTGTGATTGATCTCTATTAAATATATATTTGTTTGGCGGCGGAGAATTTATTCTCTTGCTTAACGCCCTTCTCTGAGACGTACGCGCTCAGGGGTTATATATTGATGGATATCAAACGCATGGAGTGAATTGCCTGTGTGGCATACCTAAGTGGCAATTGATCGAGGCTTCTGTTGAAAAGCAAAGTCTTGTGGTTGATGATCGAAGCACGGCCTTTATGGCGTAGCTTTGTGTAACGTTTACTTCGCGAGTTTCACACCCGGTATGAACCAAAAACGGGAGACGGACCTCAGGGAGGGCATGCGTTTCCTTCTAGCTAAAAAGTGGCGTCAGTGGTTTTACACGCCCTGACGAGTTTGACTTATGTGGTTGTTGCTGTTGCGAGGCGCCTCGGATTGATCGGTCGTTCTCGAACCGATGGAGTCATTTAGTTGGCTCACCTACGCCCCATAGGGTGGGGAAACGCATGTTCAGGGTTTAAGTTTAATCCACATCGGTGGACTGGCCCTGACGATCCAAGGGTCACTCGAGCTCTGATCCTGTGGCTCGGGCTAGAGAGTCACGAATCGGTTGAGGACTATCTTTTGCCTCGGTTCATAGATGGAAATCCAATTTCCAAATACGTGACATTTGCGGTTGTATTTGTAAACCTATATATGGCGACATGATATATGGTATTCATGCCGCCTATGATTGATACTTATGATTTGAAGTTGTTTTATACACTATGCACTTATAGTAGTATCAAACGATTTGTTTTAAAACGTATCAAGCATTCTTTGGCTGTTATAAGGGAAAACCCTATCCTCGGCTGCGTTGCATTGTGTGATGGGACCTGAGTCTTATAACAGCTTCATTTTTCTTTATTTAGCATTGCGCTGTTTGTTTTATGCACTGGTATTCTTGGGGAGAAATCCGTTCCGTGTTATACGGCGTGGTCCCTTGATTTACCTAACTTCAAAATAAAGATTAACTGTTTTAGTTCTCACACCAGTCACATGACTGACCTGGAGTTTATTGTTTTAACCTAAACTCTGGGTGCCCTTATTTTGACACAGGCAGCTAGTAGTTTTGGTTTTGCAGATTTATATTCACAGGATCCTGGTTTACAGCTGGAACGATATCCGGAAAGCTTTGTATCCGTATATCTCCTTCTAGTTGTGTATTGTATTATTTTCCGCTGCTATGTATTTAAATGTAATTTAAATCTCTGATATTCCTGTGTAATATTCATTTTTACTCTGTATATTCTTGTAATCTGATGCATTGTTGTAATATACAATGAAATGTTCTTCTGTATGAGTTTTGTTGTGGCTTGTTCTCGAACTATCCGTCGCTTTCCTTTACGGGGAAGTAACGGGTTTTTACAGTTGGTATCAGAGCTTTGGTTTACAAAGCAGAGAACGAGGCACATTAGAACCATACGAAAGAATTCATCAGATATTGGATTAGTAATATCCAATGAGAATGACTCATTAGAGATGGGATCAGTAGTATCCTAGAACGAGAGTGGAGAGTATATTTTTCAAATGAAAACAATTCTGTTTTGAAATTTAGATCGTTTTACACGTATTTGAATAATTTATTTATATTGATTTTGGACAATTCAGTATATAAAGAATTTGCATATACGCCTTGCAAACGTATATTCAAAGTTTTAATATATTGGATAGATATAGCATCGCACTCTAGTCGCCCGAAGATGATATTGATGATAGCGATCGCATCATCAACATTTATGTTCGAGTTTCGAAGGTGTGATTTTCTATATATTTCCATTAGACTGGTGTGAGAACCAAAACTAATATAGCTAGAATACATTGTTGTGATTTGGCATCAAAACATGATTTTCTTTGTATATATCAAAATTATGAATTTCAAAAACTAATCAACTAATGGATTGATGATTGTGTTGTTGATTATTGGTTGATTAATTAAATTTTGAACCATTATGCCTAATTGTACCAAATATTGAATTATATTGAAAATTGGTCGCATTTGCTTGCATATACATATACTTATATTGAACAAGTGATAGCAAGGAGGCTAGAGCAGAGAATAAAATTTGTTTGCCCTACAAATAGGTACATGTTTACTACATAATTTCCTGTTTTGTTTGGGTGATAATGATTTTATGAGCCTATTGGCTAGCCGCTTGGCTTTTTCTTTTTCTTTTTGAGATCTGAAGGACCGGGGAAGCTATTTGAAATTCCCCGATGCTCCCGGTGCAGGGGAGGTTATGGCGAAATTTTTCAAAAATTTAGGGTGTTAGCCAAATTTTTGAAAATTCTCAGAAACTGAAAAGTTGGAGAATGGAAGCCAGATCGATCGTAGAGTTGAATAATCAAACCACTTTCGACTTTGTTCCTTTTCGGGGACGAAAAGTTTTAAGTGGGGGAGATTGTAACAACCCGAAAATCTGGGCCAGTTTAAAATTTTTATTTTGACAATTTTAGCGAATTTTGATTATTTAAAATGAATTATTTTAAATAATATCGACGAAAATTTATTTTGAATATATTAGAACGTATATATTATATACGTCGTTGTTAGAATATAAATATTTATATATAATTATAAATAGAATTGAAAATGGCGCGGTAGTTCGATAATTCGATTTCAAACTTCAATTGAATGTACCGGGTGCAAAACAATCCGGATTTTAGTGAAACCAAAAACATTAGGAATCTAATTGATAATATCTTTCCAACGAATCCGAAAAATCAAAATTTCATAGCGGGAATCAAAAGATATGTCCAGTTGAAAACGATTTCGAAATGAATTGAATTGAAAACGATTTCGAAATGAATTGAATTGAAAACGATTTCGAAATGAATTGAATTGAAAACGATTTCGAAATGAATTGAATTGAAAACGATTTCGAAATGAATTGAATTGAAAATGAATTCAAATTGAATTGAAAGTGAATTGAAATGAATTCAAATTGAATTGAAATTTGAATTGAATAGAAATGAATTTTAAAACGAATTTATAAAGAAGAATTCAATTTTGATTTGAATTGAAAAGAAAGTTGAAATTGCTTTTGAAACGATTTTAAAACTACTTATAAAATTCGTTTTAAATAGAAATCGACGAAGTATATATTATATATATTATATATATAATATAATGGCCTGAATAGAACGCGCCGCGCCGCGGCAGTTCGTGAATTTCGATCATTTATTTCAAACGGACATTACGGGAGATCCGACCGTCGGATTCTCCTAAAACCAGAACCGTTGGGTTCGTATCGAAAAGAGCTTTCTAACGAATATTAGAAATTTGAAATCTAACGGTTGGATTTGGAGTTACGTCCAAATCAAATTTGAAAAAGGTCGCTGTAAGTGCAGTTCGATGGCCGTTGATGGAAATCGACTGTACGGGCCTTGATAAAATTATTAAAAATAGTAATAATTTATGTAAAATCATAAGAAATGATTTGTGAAGAATTGGGATGAAAAAATCCATATTTGAAAAGATAAAAATAGATTTTTATCGAAATGAACTAGTTTTGAACTAGAATAAAAATTCTATTTGTTTTTAAATAAATAAATTGAATTTGAAAAGGGTTTTAAAAATAACCAGAATTTCCAATGATTGCATTGGAATGGATTTGAATCGAAATTGTCTTCGGAATATTTCGATGTTGGATTTCGAGATTATACAGATATTGTTATGGAAATTTGAAAGATATATATATATCGTTATTTCCAATACGACATTTGTTAATCGTAGAATTTGATATTGAATATAAGCCGATATATTTTCTATTCAGAGCCTTGTATTGAATATCAAATGCGATTTGGGTTTGTCGTGAATGGTGTCTTCACTAACACTGTTCTTGAACCCAGTTGAGAAAAGATTAAATCTTTTTATTTTAGATTTAATGAAGTGTACCAATTAAATAATATTTAATTGGGATTGAATTGATATTGATTTTTGGGTTTATCGTGGACAGTGTTTTAAATAACACTCGTTCTTTAACCCGATAATTAATGAATGTGATTTTGGGTTTATCGTGAACCGTGTTTTAAATGACACTGATTCTTTAACTCAGTCACAGATTAAAACTAAGTGGAGTTTTAATGAATCTTTAATTAGATTGAAAAGATCGAGAATGGAGTATCACCAGTTTTACTTCAGGCGATAGTTAAATCTTTAATTAGATTTAAACGTGAAATGGTAATTGAATTTACCGATAACACTGTGGTGTTAGATATGAAGTATTACCAGTTTTACTTCATGGGATGAATAGGTTGGGATGGGGAAATTAAAATAAATGATTACTTCGGTAAGGTTCGCTAATCCCGACTAGTTTGAATTGAGATTCAAAAATAGAATAAAGAATAAATTCAAGGAATTTATCTTGGATAAAATTAATGGGAACCTTTCCCTATGAATGTGAAAATCAGAAACTAATTGTCGGTTAGCTAAGCAGAATGGTTTTCTGGATATTGATCTGATGTTGGTTTCGGCCTTCGGGGTTAATATTTGGTGAATTATTCTCTTGATTAATTTACGGTTAGTGACTAATGAATTGGAATGAGGCGTATGTTGTGTTTGTGTAACACTTTTATAATATATACGCGAGTTATTCGGAAAGACCGGGTTTATTCCATTCTGAATAACTGATACGACGATAAGTCGAAGATGAAGGCGATGGTCGAAGACCGGAAGTCTTCACGTCGTTTGGGTGATTACTGATGATCTTGATTGGGCTGTACACCCAAGAAGATGGAAACAGTTGGTGATCGTCCAGACGTACTTGGAGATCGATGGATATGCGGGGTACTAGGTGCCTCCGGTTTCGTTCAGACCCAGAACGGACTTGTAAATGGACTGTGTGTCTGACATTGGATTTTAGTCCGTGTGATTGATCTCTATTAAATATATATCTGTTTGGCGGCGGAGAATTTATTCTCTTGCTTAACGCCCTTTCTCTGAGACGTACGAGCTCAGGGGTTATATATTGATGGATATCAAACGCATGGAGTGAATTGCCTGTGTGGCATACCTAAGTGGCAATTGATCGAGGCTTCTGTTGAAAAGCAAAGTCTTGTGGTTGATGATCGAAGCACGGCCTTTATGGCGTAGCTTTGTGTAACGTTTACTTCGCGAGTTTCACACCCGGTATGAACCAAAAACGGGAGACGGACCTCAGGGAGGGCATGCGTTTCCTTCTAGCTAAAAAGTGGCGTCAGTGGTTTTACACGCCCTGACGAGTTTGACTTATGTGGTTGTTGCTGTTGCGAGGCACCTCGGATTGATCGGTCGTTCTCGAACCGATGGAGTCATTTAGTTGGCTCACCTACGCCCCATAGGGTGGGGAAACGCATGTTCAGGGTTTAAGTTTAATCCACATCGGTGGACTGGCCCTGACGATCCAAGGGTCACTCGAGCTCTGATCCTATGGCTCGGGCTAGAGAGTCACGAATCGGTTGAGAACTATCTTTTGCCTCGGTTCATAGATGGAAATCCAATTTCCAAATACGTGACATTTGCGGTTTTATTTGTAAACCTATATATGGCGACATGATATATGGTATTCATGCCGCCTATGATTGATACTTATGATTTGAAGTTGTTTTATACACTATGCACTTATAGTAGTATCAAACGATTTGTTTTAAAACGTATCAAGCATTCTTTGGCTGTTATAAGGGAAAACCCTATCCTCGGCTGCGTTGCATTGTGTGTTGGGACCTGGGTCTTATAACAGCTTCATTTTTCTTTATTTAGCATTGCGCTGTTTGTTTTATGCACTGGTATTCTTGGGAGGAAACCCGTTCCGTGTTATACGGCGTGGTCCCTTGATTTACCTAACTTCAAAATAAAGATTAACTGTTTTAGTTCTCACACCAGTCACATGACTGACCTGGAGTTTATTGTTTTAACCTAAACTCTGGGTGCCCTTATTTTGACATGGGCAGCTAGTAGTTTTGGTTTTGCAGATTTATATTCACAGGATCCTGGTTTACAGCTGGAACGATATCCGGAAAGCTTTGTATCCGTATATCTCCTTCTGGTTGTGTATTGTATTATTTTCCGCTGCTATGTATTTAAATGTAATTTAAATCTCTGATATTCCTGTGTAATATTCATTTTTACTCTGTATATTCTTGTAATCTGATGCATTGTTGTAATATACAATGAAATGTTCTTCTGTATGAGTTTTGTTGTGGCTTGTTCTCGAACTATCCATCGCTTTCCTTTACGGGGAAGTAACGGGTTTTTACAAAACAAGTCTCAAATGAAAGGAAATAAGTTTCAAATCCCATTACATACATCAAAAGTAAAAGATAGAAAAATGTCTCAAAAGCATAATAAAAGATGGAGAAAAGGTCTTCTTCTTCTTCCTCCCAAAGCAAGCTCCCACCAGAAAGTATCACCTAGAAACCTGTCAATTGGCTGCCCGTGTGGAAAGAGGGCACCCGAGTTTGCAAAAGTGAAACAAACTACGAGTCAGTCATGGGACTGGTGTGAGATTTCTTAACTAAATTAACTATCAAGAAGGCGAATCTCAGGACCACGCCGCTAACGCGGAACGGGTTTACTCCATTGGATTGCCAGTGCAATATTTTATAAAGTTTATATAAAACAGCAAAATGACTTTTGAAAAAATGAAACCATCATAAGACTCAGATCCTATCACACAATGCAACGCACACAGGAGGATAGAGTTTTTCCCTTATGATGATCAAACATGCTTAATACGTGAAAAGTAATATTTTAATATTATCATTAGTGTTTAAGCAGTATTAAAATACCTCAATATAAATATATCAATCCTAGACGGCATAGTACCCCATCCTACTATGTCGACGTATATAAGTTTACAATCAAAACCGAAATGTCGTCATATGGGGAATTGGTTTTCTGTCATGAAATCGAGGCTAGGGATCGTCCTCTTCCGATTCGAGACACTCTAGAAAATGCCTTAGGATCCCCCGCAGTGAACCCTTGGATCTTCAGGGCCGGTCCCCACCTAACGGTAGTGGATTGGCAATTCCTAAACACACGCTTCCCGGTTCTTTTGAACCTATAGTATGATCACTTCCGGCCTATAAAAACCCGAGGTACCTCAATCCAAAATCCACATAAGTAAAATGTCGGGCCGTGTTAA
The DNA here is from genome assembly GCA_030737875.1 of Allium sativum. Classification (NCBI taxonomy): domain Eukaryota; kingdom Viridiplantae; phylum Streptophyta; class Magnoliopsida; order Asparagales; family Amaryllidaceae; genus Allium; species Allium sativum. Next base: position 311,693,446 of record CM060922.1, on the reverse strand, counting down.
AACCCAAACACCACTAGCTAGAAAGAAACGTGTGCACTTCCTGCAGTCCTAATCCCGTTTTTGACTCATACCGGGGTGTGAGGCTCGCGAAGTTACGTTATACACAAAGCTATGCCCAAACAGACTATGCTTTGATCATCAACCACAAGGCCTGCTTTTCAACAAAGCCTTGATCATTGCATCTTGGCGTGCCACATTGACAATTCAACGCCATGCTATCAATAACTACTACTACGTATCCGGGTGTTAAGTAGAGAATAAATTCTCTACCACCAAATAGACATATATTAACAGAAATCGATTTAATTACATAAAGTGGATTTCAACGTCAGACACACAACCATTTACAAGTCCGTTCTGGGTCTGAACGAAACCGGAGACACCAAAGAGGTTCTCGCTAATCCGCACGGTCAACACACACGTCCGGACAATTACTGCTTCAACCCAGTCCTGGGAGCAAGTCAGTCCAAGGTATCAGGAGTCATCGCCCATTTGATGTGAAGATCGCCGATCTTCAACCATCGTCTTCTTACATCTTTGATTCAATCGCCGTTCAATTATTTGAAATGAGTTAAACTCGACCTTTTCAAATAATTGTCGCATAATTATAGTTTAAAACATTTCATATATATTTATAACTATCTATTGCTATTTTTATTTATTAAAAATAGCTCGAAATAAATAAACGACGTTTCGGGTCAATGGGTGGCGCTGGCGCTGCTTTTTCCAAAATTTGATTTACACATATCTTAAAATCTAACCGTCGGATTTTGATGAAATTTATATCGTTGGAAAGCTCTTCCCATAGCAGTCCTAACGGTTCCAGTTTTGGGAAAATCCAACGGTCGGATCTTTCTATATATTCGTTTGAAGTTACGATTGTCGATACGCAAACTGCCGCGCTCGTTTCGTTTATTTTTATATTTTATATTTATATAATATATAAACCATTTGAGCGATTTCCTTTATTAAAATCCATTCCTTTTATTCTAGAAGGAAATATTTTCGTCCGCTAATTCTAGTGCGACAAAAATGGTGGTTTCAACAATGTATCATTTTATATCAAATAGACATGACATTTTTGTTCGCCAACTCTAATGCGACCAAAAATGATATTTTAAAATGTATAATTTCAATATTCAACAAAATGACATTTTTGTTCGCTAATTCTAATGCGACCAAAAATGATATTTTAAAATGTATAATTTCAATATTCAACAAAATGACATTTTTGTTCGCCAATTCTAATGCGACCAAAAATGATATTTTAAAATGTATAATTTCAATATTCAACAAAATGACATTTTTGTTCGCCAATTCTAATGCGACCAAAAATGATATTTTAAAAAGTATAATTTCAATATTCAACAAAATGACATTTTTGTTCGCCAATTCTAATGCAACCAAAAATGATATTTTAAAATGTATAATTTCAATATTCAACAAAATGACATTTTTGTTCGCCAATTCTAATGCGACCAAAAATGATATTTTAAAATGTATAATAAATAAAAATGTAAAAGTCCCTTATTCTTTTTATTTACATATGAAATGTAAATCTCTTTTTATTCTTTCCTGTTTACATTGAAAATGAAAATGTCTTTTTATTTTTACATTGAAAATGAAAATGTCTTTTTATTCATTCCTATTTACATTGAAAATGAAAATGTCTTTTTATTCACTCCTATTTACATTGAAAATGAAAATGTCTTTTTATTCATTCCTATTTACATTGAAAATGAAAATGTCTTTTTATTTATTTCTATAACTAAGAGAACTCAATTAAAAAGTAAATTCATCTTTCTATGTAATATTTGCATTGTAAAATGCAATTAAAAAGGTGGACTTTATTTCCAATGTAAACATCTTTTCAAGCGTCAATATTCCTAAAATAAATATAATTTCTAATGTCAAGATTTGATTCATTTCAACTATATTAACATAACGATGAAATTTTGTTCATTTCAACCATATAAACATGACAATGAAATTTTGGTGTCATTTCAACTATATAAACATGACGATGCAATTTTGGTGTCATTTCAACTATATAAACATGACGATGCAATTTTGGTGTATACTTTTGATAAATCACAATAAAGGTCTCATCTTATTTTCATTTGTAAATCAAATAAGATGTCTAATATTTATTTTATCTTTTAATTAAAATTTAAAAGATCTAAACTTTCTTTACTTTATAAATCAAATAAAGACCTAAACTTTCTTTTATTTTGTAAAACAAAATAAAGGATTCAAACTTTTCTCTTATATTTTGTAAATAAAAGATTCAAACTTTTCCTTTATATAGTAAACCAAAGATTCAACTTCCTTTAATATTGTAAATAAAAGATTCAACTTCCTTTAATATTGTAAATAAAAGATTCAACTTTCTCTCATATTGTAAATAAGAGATTCAACTTTCTTTTGTATTGTAAATAAAAGATTCAACTTTCTTTTGTATTGTAAATAAAAGATTCAACTTTCTCTTGTTTTGTAAATAAAAGATTCAACTTTCTTTTGTTTTCAAAATTTTTTTTTTTAACTTTAATTTGTTTTCAAGACAAAAGATTAAAACTTTGATTTGTTTTCAAAACAAAAGATTAAAACTTTAATTTGTTTTCAAAACAAAAGATTAAAACTTTGATTTTGTTTTCAAAACAAAAGGTTAAAACTTTGATTTTATTTTGTTTTCAAACAAAAGGTTTTCAAACAAAAGGTTAAAACTTTGATTATATTTTGTTTTCAAACAAAAGGTTAAAACTTTGATTATATTTTGTTTTCAAACAAAAGGTTAAAACTTTGATTATATTTTGTTTTCAAACAAAAGGTTAAAACTTTGATTATATTTTGTCTATTAAACAAAAGGTTAAAACTTTGATTATATTTTGTTTATTAAACAAAAGGTTAAAACTTTGATTATATTTTGTTTATTAAACAAAAGGTTAAAACTTTGATTATATTTTGTTTATCAAACAAAAGGTTAAAACTTTGATTATACTTTGTTTTTTTTAAAACAAGAATTCAACCTAAATAAAAGGATTAAAAATAAAAATAAAAATAAAAAGATGAGAACTTTATTTTGATTACATCAGAATATTATAGATCCAAACTGTCAAACTATAACATGACATCACAACGAACAACATTCAACAATACAACAATCACCACATAACAGATCAGAATAATATACAATGATTCAACTGATCGAATGGAATTAAAATAAATTATTTAATTATTTAAATTCAGAATCTCACAGTCGTTGACGATTTTTGGCTAAAATTCAAACTGTTCAGAATCAAGTCCAGTCAGTTTATATGCGTAGATCTCAGTCACACGATTACAACGTCGCCGAAATCATCGAATTTCGAATTGAAATGAGTTAGATATGGTTAATCGAAGTTTTAAAATAATTTAAATTAATTAAATAATAAATTAATAAAGAAAATACCATTCTTCTCCTATCAGAAACTACATGCCGACGTTTTTGGTTCCTCCTTCAATCCTAGGGCTTCAAATCGTTTCCAAATGGGACCTCTGGTCTCCGATCCAGACCCACCACGCCGACGGCCTTCGTACGGCGCGCCTCCGACCAGAGATGATGCGAACTCGGTGGTCCTGGGCTCCCTTGGTTCTCGTGCGAACGGTCAACATTCACGATCCCTGTTCGAGCGAAATACACAACGTCCTGAAATCCAACCTTATGGATTTAAAGAGGGATCGATCCTCTTTGGTTTCCCTTTCGAATTGTTTGAAAGTATGATAAGGATTAAGAGATATTAGGGAGGGAAATTCTGAAGATATCAGCATTGTTTTTAGGGGGGGGGGGAGAAAGAGACAGTGAATAGTGTTTAGATTTTAGGGTTTTTTCCTATTTTTATATTGATTTTTGTGTATTTTTTCAAATAAATCCAAATCTTTCAAACCGTGCTGATTCCAGTCCAAACAAAGTTGATCCTAGCTAATAGCCCATATTCCGGACCCAATGGGACAGGTCCCGTCAGCCCAAACGGCTGTCTGTGGCCTGTATTATTTAATTTAATATTTAATTCCTTTATTAATTTAATTCGTCTGCATAAATAAATTCACCGAGGCCACAAACGGACTCAGAAAAATCCAGAAAATATATATTTGTCTATGTTATGACGATGCGGTCCTAACAAAATTAATTTAGTCGAATTTTGACACTGTTTGAAAAATGGCTATTTTTCAGTCGATTAAATTTGACTATAATCGACCAAACACATTTTCCTTCGCCACGCTCACATATTAATTCGAAATATTCTAAAAATTGAAACCTAGCAATAATATGACATTCCGGTTCCAATGAAAGTGGTTTCGTCGAAAACAGAGATCGTTTGAAAACTGACTATTTTCACTGGCTTTAATATTATTTAAAAATGAAATTTTAATTTCTGCAACATTTTTCCACCAAATAATTTAAAATAAAAGTTTTAAATTAGTGAGGATTTTCCGGGTCGTTACAGTTCGTTAGCAGAAAAGAAAATAAAAAGAGAAAAAAAATCCCTCGACACCTCCCCCGTCGCTCCTCCGATCCGCCCACGCCGGAGCACCCCACCGCCGGCCAACCTCCTCCGCAACCCTCCCCGCCGATGTCCCTCTGCCTCGCGCTCCTCTCTCACCAGAACCCAGACCCTGAAGCCCGCAACCCCTCCCTCCGATCCAGATTTGAAACCCTCCGCCCCCTGAAAACCCCACCACCTGACCCACGCCAGTAGCCGCCTTCGACCACGCCCACCACCTCCGGCGAACCTAGGCAGATCCCTCCCCTTTCACGATTTTTCAACCGTAAGTTTTATTGATTTATTTATTTTTGTTTTGCTTTTTTTTATTAGGTATGATTAACATTATTTGTAATGTAGAAATAGAAGGGTTTTTATAATAAAATTGAATGGTTTTTAAAATAAAATTTGGGAAATAAAAATATGATTTTTATATTATAGAAAGAATAAAAATATGATTTTTATATTATAGAAAGAATAGAAATATGATTTTTATATTATAGAAAGAATAAAAATATGATTTTTATATACATAACAACAATATAAAAATGTGATTTTTATATATGTAGTGACTACGGGCAACGAAAGTGACAAAAGGCGAGAACGGTGATGATTTCCTACATTTGAAGTGTTGCGGAGTTGGGATAGCTTTGATGAGAACTCCTCACTTTTAAATTTATTTCTAGTTGAAATATATACTAGGATGCAGACGGTGTTTAGTAGCACCCGACACCCGTCGTCCACAGACCATGGACGGCTTGTATGCTTGTTTGTTTGATTTTGATGTGTAGTTGATTGTGTGATGTGATGTGAAATGAAATAAAATATTTATATAGTTAAAATATTTTATAGTTGAAAATAATTTTTTTTAACGTGTATTTGAAATGAAATAAATATAAACAAATCAGACGATTTGTTTATATACACACATTTGACTGATATTGATTGGGACGATAAATTTTACACAACACCCAACTACACAAATAAAATCTGTGTTCGATTGTTTGAAAACCCCACATGGGTATTGGGGTGATATATGACATACACTAATCCCAATAGTTAGTTGTATGTCGATCGATTGATTGACAGACTGTTATAAGCGTTAAATATTTATATTTGATGCTTATACAGTGTATAACGCACTTTGGATGATGGTTGATGATTTATCGTTGCTGTTATATATGTTTGGTTGAAAATCCATATAATTAACATTATATGGTAATTGATTGGTCCTCATTCCAGTTTTGAAATATAATATTGGAAAAGACATATTGAATTTGAAATATTTGAAATAGAATATTTGAAAATAGAATTATAAGCCGTGTTGATTAGATTTGCGCCATTTTGACGTGAACGATATTTATATCGATTTTATTCATTTTATAATGAATATCGAAAGTGATTTCAAAATCTGATATTTTGAAAAGAATTGAAATTCGAATTGAAATTGAGTAGAAATGAATTCGAATTGAAATTGAATTGAATTGAAAACGAACTGAAATTGAATTAAAAATCGATTTGAATTGAAATCAATTTGAAATGAATTTAAAACGAATTTATATTGGATAATTCAATTTTGATTTGAATTTGAGATGGAAGTTGAAATCGTTTTGAAAATGAATTTAAAACGATTTATAAAATACGTTTTAAAGGGAAATCGACGAATTTATATTGGATAATTCACGACGTTTGGATAATTACTGATGATCTTGATTGGGCCGTACACCCAAGAGGAGAGAATCAGTTGTTGATCGTCCAGACGTACTTGGAGATCGATGGATATGCGGGGTACTTGGTGCCTCCGGTTTCGTTCAGACCCAGAACGAACTTGTAAATGGACTGTGTGTCTGACATTGGATTTTATTCTGTGTGGTTGATTTCTATTAAATATATATTTGTTTGGCAGCGGAGAATTTATTCTCTTGCTTAACGCCCTTCTCTGAGACGTACGAGCTCAGGGGTTATATATTGATGGATATCAAACGCATGGAGTGAATTGCCTGTGTGGCATGCCTAAGTGACAATTGATCAGGGCTTCTGTTGAAAAGCAGAGTCTTGTGGTTGATGATCAAAGCATGGCATGTGTGGCATTGCTTTGTGTAACGTTAATTCGCGAGCCTTACACCCCGGTTTTGAACCAGAAACGGGAGAGGACTTCAGAGAGGACATGCATTTCTTTCTAGCTAGAAGTGGCGTCTGTGGTTTTACACGCCCTGACAGTTTGACTTATGTGGTTGTTGCTGTTGCGAGGCGTCTCGGATTTATCAGTGACTATGTGAAGCCTATGGAGTCATTCGTTGGCTCATTTGCGCCCCATAGGGTGGGGAAACGCACTGTTCAGGCATTTTAATCCACATCGGTGGACCGACCCTGACGATCCAAGGGCCCACCTGAGTCTGGGTCCTGAGACATGGTAGGCTAAAATATTGTCTCGAATAGGTAGAGGACGATCCCTTGCCTCGGTTCATAGATGAAAATCCAATTTCCAAATACGTGACTGTGCGGTTCTGATTGTATACCTATATATGGCGACATAGTGGTATGGGGCATTCATGTCGCCTATGATTGATACTTATGATTGAAATTGCTTTGACACTATACACTTATAGTACTATCAAAATAATCTGTTTTAAAATGTATCAAGCGTTCTTTGGCTATTATAAGGTAAAACCCTATCCTCTGGTTTGTGTTGCATTGTGTGATGGGACCTGGGCCTTATAATAGCTTCATTGTTCTTTACCTAGCATTGCGCTGTTGTTTTATGCACTGGCATTCTTGGGAGGAAACCCGTTCTGTGTTTTACGGCGTGGTCCCTTGATTTACCTAACTTTAAAATAAATGTTAATAACTGTTTTAGTTCTCACACCAGTCACATGACTGACCTGGAGTTTATTGTTTTAACCTAAACTCTGGGTGCCCCTATTTTCGACACGGGCAGCTAGTAGTTTTGGTTTTGCAGATTTATACCCACAGGATCCTGATTTACAGCTGGAATGATATCCGGGAAGCTTTGTATCCGTATATCTCCTTCAGTTGTGTTTTGTATTATTTCCCGCTGCTATGTGATTTATTGTAATCTCTGATATTTATCGAATGTATTTTATTTGTTTAATACTCTGTATATTCTTGTAATTTGATGGAATTGTTGTAATAACAATGAAATGTTCTTTCGTCTGCGTTCCTTTGTGGCTTGTTCTCGAAGTATCCGCTCTTTCCTTCACCCGGAAGTTACGGGTCCTTACATTTGGTATCAGAGCTTTTGAAACACCCCACCTCCATTAAGGTCACTCACACAGGGAATGCCTTAACTTTGGTGGAGGTTTATAAGTAAAAGCCACAGATGAACTAAAGACAGATATAAATACACATATTTTAAACAGCGGAAACCAAACAAACTTTTATTTCATCAATACGTGTATCAAACAAAGATTTCCATAATTGTCTCAAAATACTTTCAACATTACAACCTCATAACAACCTTGATTATTAAAGAAGCATGAAAACATAAATAAAGTGACAAAAATCCCCATAGTGATATCCAAAGTCATTATCCGAGCAAGAAAGATCCAAATCATACATCTACGTTTTTGGTGCTTGTAAAGAGCCTGACTGAGTTGAGCTGTTTCCTCCCTGTAGACCTGGGAGGGGGGAAAGAAAGAAAAGAAGACGAAAAGAAAATAGGGTCAGACATAAAGCCTGAGTAAATCTAGTAACTCTTCAATATGTGAATAAAAAAAGGAATGATGGATGTAAACTAAAAATAGGAAAGTGTCACAAGCTAAGGAAGTGTCGAATGCACTATCACACCCATACTATATCTCTGCACCTACTTAAATTTATTCTAACTGGCACCCCATGGTGAGTGTGGAGTGATCCCCATTCTTATTAAAGATCGGCTCCTACTCGCGTTAACATGTGTCATACGGCCCCCAAGAATTGTAGGTACCTATGCTGGTCCCACCATGGGGTGTATCAAGACGCATGGTGGGTAACACAAAACTAGAAGACATAGGTTATACTACTGGTGTCCCCAGTGCCCTGGTTGTCTGCTCCGGAGTGTGTGCACGCCCGCACCCCGTTAGACCTGCACTGTGCACCCACCGCCGTCGTTTGACCGCTTATAATCAGCCCAGTAATCGTGCCCCACCCTGCCTAGTTTCAGGGTACCGTTGATACCTAACTTTGGGTTACTGCTGAAACGGGTCCCTCGTTACCAGGATTTTCTAGTCAACCATGTTAAGTGGTTAAGTGTCAGTATTTACCTAACCCCACCCATCAATTCTTGTTAACATGTTGAATTTGGTTAAGTGTTATAGTTGACTTAACCCTACCATCTGTCTTTAGCTTCTTAGGAGCACCAGATCACTCACATTAGATAGGTATTGCTACGGTTACTGGATGTGCCGGTCGGTTCAGGGCAGGTTTACACCGTAGCTCAGTCTAACCTCGGGTCCTTATTGGGCTCAATGCTTAACCACCCACATTGGATAGGTATTGTTGTGACTACTGGACAGCGGGGCGGGTCCGGGCAGGTTTACATCACAACTCAATCCAACCTCGGGTTAAGCATATCGTGTTTTCTAAATTTACATATTTTATTACTTTTCAACTACATGTAAATGTCATACCTTTTATTTTTGGGTATTTCAATTCATACCGCTTATGTGTCATAATCATTGGCATGTGCCAAACATGCCAACGTATATTTTCATATTTTACACCCAACGTTATTACCCCCATTTGTTCACAACGTTATAACATGTGTTGGGCTTATCACAATTCAGCCCAACTTTATAAACGTGAGGAAAAGGGGAAATCAAGAACATGTAATACATAAAGGTGTGTGGCGCATGAACTTGCAATTTGGCGATTCAACTAACATATAACATGGGTCATGTGAACTTGCATTCGAATCAAAGTATGACTAAGTAGGTGACATATGAAATGGCATAGTTTAGGCAAATACAAACTTGTGTTTAAACATGTTAACTTGGCATAATATCGACCACAAAACTAGCATGTTATATATTCATCAAAATGTACAATTTTTACATCTAATCATATAGCCTATTTCAACATGAACTTGCATAGTTTATGAAACCCAAACGATGTTTGACATAGAACCAATTATATTTTGCAAATAAACATGAACTTACATAGTTTATGAAACATAGATCCAATTATACTTGCAAACATAGATCTAATTATACTTGCCAATAAACATAAGGATGATATCATAGGTTTTGGGTCATGTAGGCATAAAAGGTCTATAACATGTTTACACAAATTCTAATTTAGACTAAGGGAATATACATAGTCCATGCCATCGACATATACAAAAAGGGATAAATTTAGAGTTTTTGCCACAAGCTTGCAAGTGCCATTGTTTTTCATATACAATTGTTCAATAGGCTTGCATCAATTAATTTATGCCACAAACATCAATACACAAGTCATGATAGAACCATCACAATACACAAAGATTATAACAACACGATTCTATTTTCATTTACATCGAATCACATCACAGTTTTTATTCATATTTTGAAAGGTCACTATACTTACAACGTGTGATGAATTCTTGTTTTCTGATTTCTGTTATTCTGATTTGGAGACGCTCTCCTTTGGGTAGCAAAGTTGCGTTGAATGATTTGATTAAGCTTTGATCTTATTTTAATTTGATTCGTCTCTTAGGCTTGTTGGCTTGTCTCTAGGATTTCTAATTGACGGCCATTCCTAGTTCCTCTCCAGCAGCATGACGGCTTTTGTATTCTATTATTTGTGTGAATTTAGGGTTAGACTTGAGTTGTATTTATAGAATTTTAAATTGTTTTGAGCCGTCGATGAAGCTAGGGTGAATCCAGACCATCCATCTCAAGAGAGGCCAATAAGAAAGAGACATGTAAGCCCTAGTGACTCAGCCAAGCATCAGAATTCGACCAGACCCTGACCAGGCCAGCCAGGGCCTGACCAGCAGGTCTTTCTGACCTGGGCGCACTTGGCAGGTGCGCCAGGCCAAAATTGTACTGGCGCACTTCCCAAGTGCGCCAGTTCAACTTTGTTCTGTCGCACTTCACAAGTGCGCCAGTGCATTCTGACCCGTTTTCCGGTTTTTCTGCCCAACTTCGTTCGTCCATATCTTCTTCATACAATATCCGTTTTATGCAAACTTGAACTCTATCTCAAGCAGAATTTCGGGATGAACACAATGGCATAACCCATTTTCCTTGATTTCATCATTTATAATTAATTATTCTTTAATTCGTGAAGCTTAACGTTATAGAATTCACGGGGTGTTACATTCTCCCCCAGTTAAAAGGATTTCGTCCCCGAAATCTTCAAGTTAGGAAGAATGTATATCCTACCATCCAACAGTCCATCTACTCAACCAACAAACACAGGCATGCACTGACCTTAAAAGACTTCTAATGCTTCATGATCATATGCATAGTGTGTGTACATGTCCTTATCTAATGCAGAAATCAGGCGGTCTACTGATTCAGTTGACCTCCTTAATGCGAATCATGTAAGTGTCAAGAATCCATTATGTATGCAAATTTTTTCCTACTCATAATTCTACATGAGTGCACAACTATTCATACAAATGCGACGACCATATAACAGCATATCAAGTTTACAACCATATACAAATAAGAATACATATATGCATATGCAGTATGAAGTGATTGAGCCGATCTAAGACCTAGGTTGTGTGTGTATATGCATCCACGAGCAACCACTAGCAACTACCTGCAACCACTTGCAGCCATCAACCATAACATGTTTACATCCAAAGGGGTTTCTACCAAAGGATAAAGGATAATATCGAGGAGATATACCTAAAAAGATAGATACAAGCACAACTTAAGAAAAAGAGAGGTCAACGATGTACCCTCAAAAAGAAGAGGGTAGGCAACGCGTATTCTGTCCTTAGTTTCCCAAGTCGCGTCTTCCTCGGCGTCGCTCCACTGAACTTTAACGAGTTTGACTTCGCGGTTGCGTAGCTTTTTCACTTCAGTTCCTATGATGCAGGTTGGAATTCTCCTCACAGTTGCTTCGCGTTCCACTTCGGCTTCTTCTAGAATGCTTGGCTCCACCACTTCCGCTGATTCATGTAGACATTTCCGAAGATGAGAAACGTGAAAGACGTTGTGAATTCCAGCCAATCTTTCAGGCAGATCTACTCTATAAGCCATTTTCCCAATCTTCTTGATGATAGGGAACGGTCCTACAAATCTTGGTGCTAGCTTTCCTGTGGATCCAAAGCGAACGACGTTCCTTAAAGGGGATACCTTAAGGAAAACCCTGTCCCCAACCTCAAACTCAAGTTCGGTTCTTCTTTTGTCGGCGTAGGATTTCTGTCTGTCTTGGGCTGTCTTCATTCTCCTACGTATCAAGTCCACTTTCTCTGAAGTTTCTCGAATCATGTATGGCCCAAGTATAAGCTTATCTGTAGACTCCCACCAACAAGTTGGTGATTTGCACGGTCTTCCATACAAGGCTTCGAAGGGTGCCATGCCAATGGTTGCTTGGTAGCTGTTGTTGTAGCCAAATTCCACTAAAGGAAGGTGATCCTCCCACGTCCCTCCAAAGTCAAGAACGCAAAGTCTTAAAAGATCCTCTAAAACTCTATTCACCCTTTCCATCTGGCCATCTGTTTGGGGGTGATAGGCCGTGCTCAAACATAGCTGTGTGCCTACAGCTTCTTGCAGACTCCGCCAAAACTCACTTGTGAAAATAGGGTCTCGGTCACTAACAATGCTGGAGGGTATCCCATGGAGTCGAACTATTTCCTTGAGATAAAGAGATGCTAGAGATGAGGCAGTCCTTCTACTCTTGATAGGTATAAAGTGGACGCTTTTAGTAAGCCTATCCACTATTACCCAAATGCTAGTGTTGCCTCTCCTCGACCTAGGCAGTCCATCAATGAAGTCCATTAAAATGCTATCCCACTTCCACTGTGGGACCTCTAGAGGGTGAAGTAGTCCTCCAGGCTGCTTTTGTTCCGCCTTGACCCGTTGGCAGGTTGTGCACTTAGAAACAAAATCTGCCACGTCTTGCTTCATGCCGCTCCAAAAGAAAGTCCTTTTTATATCCTTGTACATCTTATCACTACCAGGATGTATAGTCATCTTGGAATGATGCGCTTCCTCAAGAACCTTCTTTGTCAACTCCCTTGCTTGTGGGACGCATAATCTTCCATCTCGTCTCAGCCAACCCTTATCATCGATGGCGTACCTACTGAGGTGACTAGAAGTCTCTCCCCTAATAAGTTTATCAATCACATCAACAAGCTGAGGGTCTTCACGCTGTGCCGCCCCTATTGAGCCTAAGAGAGTAGGGCGTACTTCGAGAGATGCTAACCATCCCGGTACAAAATCCGAGGAGGGCCTAAAGTTGAAACTGGCTATATACTCCAAGTTTTGCCTTTCCACAAAGAGAGGGCTTAGTGTCAGTTTCTTTCGGCTCAACGCGTCCGCTACCACGTTGCCTTTTCCGGGAGTATAGGAAATTTCAAAATCATACGAGGCAAGAAACTCCATCCATCTTTGCTGCCTCAAGTTAAAATCCTTCTAGGAGAAGAGATATTTCAACGATTTATGGCCAGTGTATAATTCAAACTTCTCACCTAGGAGATAATGGCGCCAAGACTTGAGTGCAAAGACAATGGCGGCCAACTCAAGATCGTGGGTTGCGTAGTTCTTTTCATGAACCTTCAATTGTCTTCCGTCATAAGCTACTACCCTTCCTTCTTGCATTAGGACAGCGCCTAGTCCTGTTCCACATGCATCCGTGTATACTGTGAACATTTTGCTTCCGTCAGGCAGAGTCAGAACCGGGGCTGTTGTGAGAGCCCTTTTTAATCGTTGGAAAGCAAACTCGCAGTCCAAATCCCAAGTGAACGCCAGATTCTTCTTTGTTAGCCTTGTGAGTGGGGCTGAGATTTTCGCGAAATCCCTAATAAACTTTCGATAAAAACCGGCTAGCCCAAGAAAGCTTCGAACTTCGGTTGCATTTCTTGGTGTCTTCCAATCTTGTACTTCCACCACTTTCGCGGGATCCACAGCCAACCCTTCTTTGGACACTATATGCCAAAGAAACCTTACTTCTTTTGTCCAGAAGTGACACTTGGAGAATTTGGCTTTTACTTGATGTGCACAGAGAGTATCCATGATTTCTTTCAGATGCTGAGCATGTTCTTCCTCACTCTTTGAGAAGATTAAGATATCATCTACGAAGACAACCACAAATTTGTTGAGGAATTCTCTGAACACCCTGCTCATTAGGTCTACGAAATAAGCGGGTGCGTTTGTCAAGCCGAAAGGCATGACAAGCCACTCGAAGAAACCGTATGGGGTTCTGAACGCTGTCTTATCAATGCTGTCTTCAGCTACTCTTAGCTGATGGAACCCAGTTGCCAAATCAAGTTGGGAGAAGACCGTCGCATCTACAAGCTGATCAAACAAATCGTCGATTCGGGGAAGAGGGTGCCTATTTTTCTTGGTCAATTTGTTTAACTCCATATAGTCGACGCAAAGGCAAAGCGAACCGTCTACTTTGGTTGCGAACACCACTGGAGCACCCCATTCTGAAATGCTCCGTCTAATGAACCCCTTTTCGAGAAGTTCTTTAACCTGCTTACTGAGCCCCTTTCTCTAACTTGGAGCCATGTGTCTGACAGGTAAAGCTATAGGCTTTGCGTTATCTACAAGATATATGCGGAAGTCTATTTCCCGCCTCGGAGGTAAGCCTTTCACTTCCTCAAAGACATCCAGATATTCCCGGACTACTCTAACTGATTGCAAATTCTCATCAGAGGCATCAAGCGACTCTAGATAACTAAGCATAACAGCATTCAAGGGATTACAAGAAATTTCTAGAGTGTTACCAAGCCGAGTCAAGAGCCTAACTACTCTTTTCTCACAGTCAAGAATGGCACTATTACTGGATAACCAGTCCATGTCTAAGATCAAACCATATCCCGAGAAGCCCAAAATAAAGGCATTACAACTAAGCTCAACACTGAGAATAGAGATTTTTAAACCCAAACAAACCATTGACAAGTAGGTGGAGCCCCCAATTGGATTTGAAACTACTAAGGGATCTTCTACCATACTAGTGTCTAGATGCAGAGATTCTACTAAGGAAGATGAAATAAAAGAGTGCGATGCACCAGAGTCAAAAAGTGTATGAACTGGATGATCATAAAGATAAACTACACTTTCTACAGAAATATTACTACCTCGTTCCTGCTGAGGTGCCACTAGCGCATGAACCTGACCCCCTGAAGTGGATCCGGCTTTCTGTCCCTGCCCTTTCTTCTTTGGGCAGTCCTTAGCTTGGTGTCCAGTTTCTCCACAATGGAAGCAGCCACCCATCTTCGCCTTCCTTTTCCGGCAGTCTTTTGATATATGGCCCATAATGCCACAGAAATTGCACCTTCTCTTCTCACGGGGCTTATTGTTCTTCCCTCCTTTCTTGAAGTCTGTTTTCTTTGCTTGTAGACCTTCTTTCTTCTCTACCCCCTTAGTTTCTTTCTTGCCGTGGTCTTCCTCGTGTAGCAACGCCATGTCCACCAGGCTTTCATAAGTCGCACCCGTGGATACGTGGGTCATGGCAAGGCTGTGTAGAGGCTCATTCAAACCCTTGACGAAGCGAAGTGTCTTCTTGTGTTGGGTGTTTACTAAGTCTAGCCCAAATCTGGCCAGCTGATTAAACTGATTAACATATTCCCTGATCGTCATGCTTCCCTGTTTCAGAGTTAGAAACTTTTCCATTTGCAGGCTTCTTTCGGCTTGGGAGAGGAATTTCATCTCAAACCTTGTCCTGAAGTCTTCCCATGTTTCCACCGCCCTCTGAGCATTAGTAACTTCCCACCAATAGGAAGCTTCATCCTTAAGTAACCACACCGCAAGTTGTATCTTTTGCCTGTCATCCACTCCAAAGATGACAAACAAATCCTCAGTCCCCTTTAACCAGTTTCTTGCTCCAACAAAAGATTATGTCCCATAAAAGTCTTTTCCACCCATAGCCTTGAAGTCTCTACATGTTTTTGCGAAGGCATTTCCAAGAGGAGGCGGAGGAGGAGGAACCGCGACCACTGGAGGAGGGATGTCTGCTGGGCCCGCGCCATTGGCTCTTGCTTCTAAGTACCTCCTAAACCAGCCGGGAATCGGCACTCCTTCCGGAAGGTTAAGGTCTCCAGACATGCTGAAACAGAAAGGAAAGATTCAAAACGAAGGATAGAGAAGGATAGATAGGGCACAGGGCTTTGGGGGATTTTTTCTTTTTATTAATATAACACTTTTTTTTCTAAAAAAAATGCTCCTTTAAAATTCTTTTTGAAAAAAAAAATTCAGAAACTTTTATCTTGTCTGGTAAACCTATGCTCTGATACCAAGTGAAACACCCCACCTCCATTAAGGTCACTCACAAAGGGAATGCCTTAACTTTGGTGGAGGTTTATAAGTAAAAGCCACAGATGAACTCAAGACAGATATAAATACACATATTTTAAACAGCGGAAAACAAACAAACTTTTATTTCATCAATACGTGTATCAAACAAAGATTTCCATAATTGTCTCAAAATACTTTCAATATTACAACCTCATAACTGCCTTGATTATTAAAGAAGAATGAAAACATAAATAAAGTGACAAAAATCCCCATAGTGATATCCAAAGCCATTATCCGAGCAAGAAAGATCCAAATCATACATCTACGTTCTTGGTGCTTGTAAAGAGCCTGACTGAGTTGAGCTGTTTCCTCCCTATGGACCTGGGGGGGGGGGACGAAGAAAAGAAGACGAAAAGAAAATAGGGTCAGACATAAAGCCTGAGTAAATCTAGTAACTCTTCAATATGTGAATAAAAAAAGGTATGATGGATGTAAACTAAAAATAGGAAAGTGTCACAAGCTAAGGAAGTGTCGAATGCACTATCACGCCCATACTATATCTCTGCACCTACTTGAATTTATTCTAAATGGCACCCCATGGTGAGGGCGGAGTGATCCCCATTCTTATTAAAGATCGGCTCCTACTCGCGTTAACATGTGTCATACGACCCCCAAGAATTGTAGATACCTATGCTGGTCGCACCATGGGGTGTATCAAGACCCATGGTGGCGGCCCCGACACAAAATTAGAAGACATAGGTTATACCACTGGTGTCCCCAGTGCCCTGGTTGTCTGCTCCGGAGTGTGTGCACGCCCGCACCCCGTTAGACCTGCACTGTGCACCCACCGCCGTCGTTTGACCGCTTACAATCAGCCCAGTAATCGTGCCCCACCCTGCCTAGTTTCAGGGTACCGTTGATACCTAACTTTGGGTTACTGCTGAAACGGGTCCCTCGTTACCAGGATTTTCTAGTCAACCATGTTAAGTGGTTAAGTGTTTGTATTTACCTAACCCCACCCATCAATCCTTGTTAACATGTTGAATTTGGTTAAGTGTTATAGTTGACTTAACCCTACCATCTGTCCTTAGCTTCTTAGGAGCACCAGACCACTCACATTAGACAGGTATTGCTATGGTTACTGGATGTGCCGGTCGGTTCCGGGAAGGTTTACACCGTAGCTCAGTCTAACCTCGGGTCCTTATTGGGCTCAATGCTTAACCACCCACATTGGATAGGTATTGTTGTGACTATTGGACAGCCGGGCGGGTCCGGGCAGGTTTACATCACGACTCAATCCAACCTCGGGTTAAGCATATCGTGTTTTCTAAATTTACATATTTTATTACTTTTCAACTACATGTAAATGTCATATCTTTTATTTTTGGGTATTTCAATTCATACTGCTTATGTGTCATAATCATTGGCATGTGCCAAATATGCCAACGTATATTTTCATATTTTACACCCAACGTTATTACCCCCGTTTGTTCGCAACGTTATAACATGTGTTGGGCTTGTCACAATTTAGCCCAACATTATAAACGTGAGGAAAAGGGGAAATCAAGAACATGTAATACATAAAGGTGTGTGGCGCATGAACTTGCAATTTGGCGATTCAACTAACATATAACATGGGTCATGTGAACTTGCATTCGAATCAAAGTATGACTAAGTAGGTGACATATGAAATGGCATAGTTTAGGCAAATACAAACTTGTGTTTAAACATGTTAACTTGGCATAATATCGACCACAAAACTAGCATGTTATATATTCATCAAAATGTACAATTTTTACATCTAATCATATAGCCTATTTCAACATGAACTTGCATAGTTTATGAAACCCAAACGATGTGTGACATAGAACCAATTATATTTTGCAAATAAACATGAACTTACATAGTTTATGAAACATAGATCCAATTATACTTGCAAACATAGATCTAATTATACTTGCCAATAAACATAAGGATGATATCATAGGTTTTGGGTCATGTAGGCATAAAAGGTCTATAACATGTTTACACAAATTCTAATTTAGACTAAGGGAATATACATAGTCCATGCCATCGACATATACAAAAAGGGATAAATATAGAGTTTTTGCCACAAGCTTGCAAGTGCCATTGTTTTTCATATACAATTGTTCAATAGGCTTGCATCAATTAATTTATGCCACAAACATCAATACACAAGTCATGATAGAACCATCACAATACACAAAGATTATAACAACACGATTCTATTTTCATTTACATCGAATCACATCACAGTTTTTATTCATATTTTGAAAGGTCACTATACTTACAACGTGTGATGAATTCTTGTTTTCTAATTTCTGTTATTCTGATTTCTGTTATTCTGATTTGGAGATGCTCTCCTTTGGGTAGCAAAGTTGCGTTGAATGATTTGATTAAGCTTTGATCTAATTTTAATTTGATTCGTCTCTTAGGCTTGTTGGCTTGTCTCTAGGATTTCTAATTGACGGCCATTCCTAGTTCCTCTCCAGCAACATGACGGCTTTTGTATTCTATTATTTGTGTGAATTTAGGGTTAGACTTGAGTTGTATTTATAGAATTTAAATTGTTTTGAGCCGTCGATGAAGCTAGGGTGAATCCAGACCATCCATCTCAAGAGAGGCCAATAAGAAAGAGACATGTAAGCCCTAGTGACTCAGCCAAGCATCAGAATTCGACCAGACCCCGACCAGGCCAGCCAGGGCCTGACCAGCGGGTCTTTCTGACCAGGGCGCACTTGGCAGGTGCGCCAGGCCAAAATTGTACGGGCGCACTTCCCTAATGTGCCAGTTCAACCTTATTCTGGCGCACTTCACAAGTGCGCCAGTGCATTCTGACCCATTTTTCGGTTTTTCTGCCCAACTTCGTTCGTCCATATCTTCTTCATACGATATCCGCTTTACGCAAACTTGAACTCTATCTCAAGCAGAATTTCGAGATGAACGCAATGGCGTAACCCATTTCCCTTGATTTCATCATTTATAATTAATTATACTTTAATTCGTGAATCTTAACGTTATAGAATTCACGGGGTGTTACAGCTTTGGTTTACAAAGCTAAGAGAACAAGACACATTAGAACCATACGAAAGAATTCATCAGATATTGGATTAGTAATATCCAGTATGAATGACTCGTTAGAGATAGGATCAGTTGTATCCTAGAACGAGTGTGAAGAGTATATTTTTAAAGTGAAAACAAACTTTGTTTTGAAATTTAAATCAATTATTCGTATTTGATTATTTATTTTATATTGAATTTGGACAATCCAATATATATAAATTTTGCATATACGCCTTGCAAACGTATATTCGAAGTTTAAATATATTGGATAGATATAGAATCACACTCTAGTCGCCCGAAGATGATTCTGATGACAGTTCGAACATCATCATAATTGGTATTCGAGTTTCGAAGGTGTGATATCTATATATTTCCTATTGACTGGTGTGAGAACCAAAATTAGATAGGGCTTATTGTTGTGATTTTGCATCAAAAATCTGATTTTTAGACTATATATCAAAGTCATGAATTTCAAAAGCTAACCAACTAATTGATTGATGATTGTGTTGTTTGACTATAGTTGGATTAATTAAAATGTTGAACCTTTTGCCAAATTATATCAAATAGTGAATTGTATTAAAGATTAGTCACATTTGCATGCATAATACATGTATATCTATTGAACAAGTCTTAGCAAGGAGGCTAGAGCAGATGAATAAAATTGTTTGCCCGACAAATAGGTACATGTTTACCATAATATACTGTTTTGTTTGGGTGACGATGATTTTATGAGCCGATTGGCTAGCCGCTTGGCTTTTTCTTTTTCTTTTTGAGATCAGAGGGCCTGTATGGCAATTTCGGGATTTTCCCGGTGCTCCCGGTGCAGGGGAGGTTATGGCGAATTTTTTTGAAAATTTAGGGTGTTAGCCAAATTTTTGAAAAATTTGAAAAGTTCTTAGAAACTGAAAAGTTGAAGAACTTAAGCCGTAATGAAAATAACGAAAGTTGAGTTGATTTGTTAAACAACTTTCGACTTCGTTCCTTTTCGGGGACGAAAAGTTTTAAGTGGGGGAGATTGTAATAACCCGGAAATCCGAGCCAATTTAAAATTTTTATTTTGGCAATTTTAGCGAATTTTGATTGTTTAAAATGAATTATTTTAAATAATAACGACGAAAAATTTATTTTGAATAGAATTCGAACGTATATATTTATATACGTCGTCGTTAGAATATAAATATTTATTTTAAATTATAAAAGGAATTGAAAATGGCGCGGTAGTTCGATAATTCGATTTCAAAATTCAAATGAATGAACCGGGTGCAAAATAAACCGGATTTTAGTGAAACCAAAAATATTCGAATCTATTCGAGAATATCTTTCCAAAGAATCCGAAAATTTGAAATTTCATAGCGGGGATCAAAAGATATGTCAAGTTGAAAATTCTGAATAGTCGCTATGGAATTCAGGCCCTTAAAAATGGAAATTTTGCGAACGACCTCGGATTTTGACGAAACCACTTTTGTTGGATCCGCGATGTCAAATTATTGCTAGGTTTCAAATTTCATAATTTTTTGAATCAATATGAGAGCGTTATAAAGGAAAACGCGTTTGACCAGTTTCAGTTGATTTTAATCGACTGTAAAATGGCCGTTTTTCCAACGGTCTTAGAATTTGACGAAACTAGTTTTGTTAGGACCGTATCGTCAATACGAAGCTAGAAAATATTTTTCTGGAATTTTTCGAGTTAGTATGTGGCCCCGGTAAATTGAAATGTACGTTCAAACTGAATATATACTAATTTATATTTTAAATTGAATGAAAACTAATCGTAACGATCAAATTGACCTACGAAACATAACCCATTGGTTTCGGAATGGGGGTAATTAGCTAGGGGCGACAGTCCTTGGGTTCGAAACAGAGTTTGAATGAAAAGTCAACTCTAGGAGGATTAAATTAAATAATTAATTAATTATAAATTAACACACTCACCTTTCTCTCTCTCCCTCATTATTCTCTCCCACCGTTCGTTGGCAGAACAGAAAATAAAAAGAGAAAAAAAACCTCGACACCTCGCCTGTCGCTCCTCCGATCCGCCCACGCCGGAGCACCCCATCGCCGGCCAACCTCCTCCCCAACCCTCCCCTCCGATGTCCCTCTGCCTCGCGCCCCTCTCTCACCAGAACCTAGACCCTGAAGCCCGCAACCCCTCTCTCACCAGAACCGAGACCCTGAAGCCCGCAACCCCTCCCTCCGATCCAGATTTGAAACCCTCCGCCCCCTGAAAACCCCACCACCTGACCCGCGCCAGCAGCCGCCTCCGACCACGCCCACCACCTCCGGCGAACCTAGGCAGACCCCTCCCCTTTCACGATTTTTCAACTGTAAGTTTTATTGATTTATTTGTTTTTGTTTTGCTTTTTTTTATTAGGTATGATTAGCATTATTTGTAATGTAGAAATAGAAGGGTTTTTATAATAAAATCGAATGGTTTTTAAAATAAAATTTGGGAAATAAAAATATGATTTTTATATTATAGAAAGAATAAAAATATGATTTTTATATTATAGAAAGAATAAAAATATGATTTTTATATACATAGCAACAATATAAAACTGTGATTTTTGTATATGTAGTGACTACGGGCAACGAAAGTGACAAAAGGCGAGAACAGTGATGATTTCCTACATTTGAAGTGTTGCGGAGTTGGGATAGCTTTGGTGAGAACTCCTCACTTTTAAATTTATTTCTAGTTGAAATATATACTAGGATGCAGACAGTGTTTAGTAGCACCCGACACCCGTCATCCACAGACCATGGACGGCTTGTATGCTTGTTTGTTTGATTTTGATGTGTAGTTGATTTTGTGATGTGATGTGAGATGAAATAAAATCTTTATATAGTTAAAATATTTTATAGTTGAAAATAGAATTTTTTAACGTGTATTTGAAATGAAATAAATATAAACAAATCAGACGATTTGTTTATATACACACATTTGACTGATATTGATTGGGATGATAAATTTTACACATCGCCCAACTGCACAAATAAAATCTGTGTTTGATTGTTTGAAAACCCCATACGGGTATTGGGGTGATATATGACATACACTAATCCCAATAGTTAGTTGTATGTCGATCGATTGATTGACAGATTGATATAAGCGTTAAATATTTATATTTGATACTTATACAGTGTAGAACGCACTTTGGATGATGGTTGATGATTTATCGTTGCTGTTATATACGTGTGGTAGAAAATCCATATAATTAACATTATATGGTAATTGATTGGGCCTCATTCCAGTTTTGAAATATAATATTGGAAAAGAAATATTGAAATAGAATATTTGAAAATAGAAATATATGAAGCCGTGTTGATTAGATTTACGCCATTTTGACGTGAACGATATTTATATTGATTTTATTCATTTTATAATGAATATCAAAAGTGATTTCAAAATCTGATATTTTGAAAAGAATTGAAATTCGAATTGAAATTGAATAGAAATGAATTCGAATTGAAATTGAATTGAAAACGAACTGAAATTGAATTAAAAATCAATTTGAATTGAAATCAATTTGAATTGAAATCAATTTGAAATGAATTTAAAACGAATTTATATTGGATAATTCAATTTTGATTTGAATTTGAGATGGAAGTTGAAATCGTTTTGAAAATGAATTTAAAAAGATTTATAAAATACGATTTAAAGGGAAATCGGCGAAGTATATATTATATATATAATAAAATGGCCTGAATAGAACGCTCCGCGCCGCGGCAGTTCGCGAATTTCGACCATTGATTTTGAACGGATATTACGGGAGATCCGACCGTCGGATTCTCCTAAAACCGGAACCGTTGGGTTCGTAACGAAAAGAGATTTCTAAAGAATATTAGAAATTAGAAATCTAACGGTTGGATTTGGAATTATGTCCAAATCAAATTTAGAAAAGGTCGTTGTAAGTGCAGTTCGATTGCCGTTGATGGAAATCGACTGTACGGGCCTTGATAAAATTATTAAAAATATCAATAATTTGTGTAAAATCATAAGAAATGATTTGTGAAGATTTGGGATGAAAAACTCCATATTTGGAAAGATAAAAATAGATTTTTATCGAAATGAACTAGTTTCAAACTATAATTATAATTCTATTTATTTTTAAATAAATAAATTGAATTTGAAAATGGTTTTAAAAGTAACCAGAATTTCCAATAATTGAATTGGAATGTATTTGAATCGAAATTGTCTTTGGATTATTTCGATGTTGGATTTCGTGATTATACAGATATTGTTATGGAAATTTGAAAGATATATTTATATCGTTATTTCCAATACGATATTTGTTGGTCGTAGAATTTGATATTGAATATAAGCCGATATATTTTCTATTCAGAGCCTTGAATTTAATATCAAATGTGATTTGGGTTTGTCGTGAATGGTGTCTTCATTAACACTGTTCTTAAGCCCAGTTGAGAAAAAGATTGAATCTTTTTATTTAGATTTAATGAAGTGTACCAATTAAATAATATTTAATTGGAATTGAATTCGAATTGATTCTTGGGTTTATCGTGAACGGTGTTTTAAATAACACTCGTTCTTTAACCCGATAATTAATAGAATGTGATTTTGGGTTGTCGTGAACGGCATCTTCAATAATACTGCTCTTAGACCCAAAGGAGTTAAGAAAATCAGAAACTAACTGGAGATTAGTTAAGTTGAATGGTTTCTGAGGTATTGATCTGATTCTGGTTTCGGCCTTCGGGGTTTATACTTAGGGAATTGCTCACTTGTTAATTTACGGTTATGGACTGATTGAAATGTGATGTGATTTTGGGGTTTATCGTGAACCGTGTTTTAAATGACACCGATTCTTTAACCCAGTTAAAGATTAAAACTAGGTGGAGTTTTAATGAATCTTTAATTAGATTGAAAAGATCGAGAATGGAGTATCACCAGTTTTACTCCAGGCGGTAGTTAAATCTTTAATTAGTTTTGAACGTGAAATGGTAATTGAATTTACCGATAACACATTGGTGTTAGATATGAAGTATGACCAGTTTTACTTCATGGGATGAATAGGTTGGGGTTGGGAAATTAAAACAAATGATTACTTCGGTAAGGTTCGTTAATCCCGATTGGTTTGAATTGATATTCAAAAGAAGATTAAAGAATAAATTTAAAGGAATTTATCTTTGATAAAATTTATAGGAACCTTTCCCTAAGAATGTGAAATTTAGAAACTAACTGTCAGTTAGCTAAGGAGAATGGTTTTCTGGATATTGATCTGATGTTGGTTTCGGCCTTCGGGGTTAATATTTGGGGAATTATTCTCTTGTTAATTTACGGTTAGTGACTGATGAATTGGAATGAGGCGTATGTTGTGTTTGTGTAACACATATTTATTATATATGCCAGTTATTCGGAAGGACCGGGTTTATCCCATTTTGAATAACTGATACGACGAAAAGTCGAAGATGAAGACGGTGGTCGAAGACCGGAGGTCTTCACGTCGTTTGGATAATTACTGATGATCTTGATTGGGCCGTACACCCAAGAGGAGAGAATCAGTTGGTGATCGTCCAGACGTACTTGGGGATCGATGGATATCCGGGGTACTAGGTGCCTCCGATTTCGTTCTGACCCAGAACGAACTTGTAAATGGACTGTGTGTCTGACATTGGATTTTATTCTGTGTAGTTGATTTCTATTAAATATATATCTGTTTGGCGGCGGAGAATTTATTCTCTTGCTTAACGCCCTTCTCTGAGACATACAAGCTCAAGGGTTATATATTGATGGATATCAAACGCATGGAGTGAATTGCCTGTGTGGCATGCCTAAGTGGAAATTGATCGGGGCTTCTGTTGAAAAGCAGAGTCTTGTGGTTGATGATCAAACCATGGCCTGTGTGGCATTGCTTTGTGTAACGTTAATTCGCGAGCCTCACACCCCGGTTTTGAACCAGAAACGGGAGAGGACTTCAAGGAGGACATGCGTTTCTTTCTAGCTAGAAGTGGCGTCAGTGGTTTTACAAGCCCTGACTAGTTTGACTTATGTGGTTGTTGCTGTTGCGAGGCGCCTCGGATTTATCGGTGACTATGTGAAGCCGATGGAGTCATTCGTTGGCTCATTTGCGCAACATAGGGTGGGGAAACGCAGTGTTTAGGCATTTTAATCCACATCGGCGGACCGACCCTGACGATCCAAGGGCCCACCTGAGTCTGGTTCCTGAGACATGGTAGGCTAGATTGTCTTGAATATGTAG
The DNA here is from genome assembly GCA_030737875.1 of Allium sativum. Classification (NCBI taxonomy): domain Eukaryota; kingdom Viridiplantae; phylum Streptophyta; class Magnoliopsida; order Asparagales; family Amaryllidaceae; genus Allium; species Allium sativum. Next base: position 311,668,231 of record CM060922.1, on the reverse strand, counting down.
AGGACGATCCCTTGCCTCGGTTCATAGATGGAAATCCAATTTCCAAATACATGACTGTGCGGTTCTGATTGTATACCTATATATGGCGACATAGTGGTATGGGGCATTCATGTCGCCTATGATTGATACTTATGATTGAAATTGCTTTGACACTATACACTTATAGTACTATCAAAATAATCTGTTTTAAAACGTATCAAGCATTCTTTGGCTATTATAAGGTAAAACCCTATCCTCTGGTTTGTGTTGCATTGTGTGATGGGACCTGGGTCTTATAATAGCTTCATTGTTCTTTACTTAGCATTGCGCTGTTGTTTTATGCACTGGCATTCTTGGGAGGAAACCCGTTCCGTGTTTTACGGCGTAGTCCCTTGATTTACCTAACTTTAAAATAAAGATTAATAACTGTTTTAGTTCTCACACCAGTCACATGACTGACCTGGAGTTTATTGTTTTAACCTAAACTCTGGGTGCCCCTATTTTCGACACGGGCAGCTAGTAGTTTTGGTTTTGCAGATTTATACCCACAGGATCCTGATTTACAGCTGGAATGATATCCGGGAAGCTTTGTATCTGTATATCTCCTTCAGTTGTGTTTTGTATTATTTCCCGCTGCTATGTGATTTATTGTAATCTCTGATATTTATCGAATGTATTTTATTTGTTTAATACTCTGTATATTCTTGTAATCTGATGGAATTGTTGTAATAAAAATGAAATGTTCTTTCGTCTGCGTTCCTTTGTGGCTTGTTCTCGAAGTATCCGCTCTTTCCTTCACCGGGAAATTACGGGTCCTTACATTTGGTATCAGAGCTTTGGTTTACAAAGATCAGAGAACAAGACACATTAGAACCATACGAAAAAATTCATCAGATATTGGATTAGTAATATCCAGTGAGAATGACTCGTTAGAGATAGGATCAGTTGTATCTTAGAACGAGTGTGAAGAGTATATTTTTAAAGTGAAAACAGACTTTGTTTTGAAATTTAAATCAATTATTCGTATTTGATTATTTATTTTATATTGAATTTGGACAATCCAATATATATAAATTTTGCATATACGCCTTGCAAACGTATATTCGAAGTTTTAATATATTGGATATATATAGAATCACACTCTAGTCGCCCGGAGATGATTCTGTTGATAATTCGAACATCATCAGAATTGGTATTCGAGTTTCGAAGGTGTGATATCTATATATTTCCTATTGACTGGTGTGAGTACCAAAATTAGATAGGGCTTATTGTTTTGATTTTGCATCAAAAATCTGATTTTTAGACTATATATCAAAGTCATGAATTTCAAAAGCTAACCAACTAATTGATTGATTATTGTGTTGTTTGACTATAGTTTGATTATTTAAAATGTTGAACCTTTAGCCAAATTATATCAAATAGTGAATTGTATTAAAGATTAGTCACATTTGCATGCATAGTACATGTATATCTATTGAACAGGTCATAGCAAGGAGGCTAGAGCAGATGAATAAAATTGTTTTCCCGACAAATAGGTACATGTTTACCATAATATACTGTTTTGTTTGGGTGACGATGATTTTATGAGCCGATTGGCTAGCCGCTTGGCTTTTTCTTTTTCTTTTTGAGATCAGAGGGCCTGTATGGCAATTTCGGAATTTTCCCGGTGCTCCCGGTGCAGGGGAGGTTATGGCGAATTTTTTCGAAAATTTAGGGTGTTAGCCAAATTTTTGAAAAATTTGAAAAGTTCTTAGAAACTGAAAAGTTGAAGAACTTAAGCCGTAATGAAAATAACGAAAGTTGAGTTGATTTGTTAAACAACTTTCAACTTCGTTCCTTTTCGGGGACGAAAAGTTTTAAGTGGGGGAGATTGTAATAACCCGAAAATCCGAGCCAATTTAATTTTTTTATTTTGGCAATTTTAGCGAATTTTGATTATTTAAAATGAATAATTTTAAATAATAACGACGAGAAATTTATTTTGAATAGAATTCGAACGTATATATTTATATACGTCGTCGTTAGAATATAAATATTTATTTTAAATTATAAAAGGAATTGAAAATGGCGCGGTAGTTCGATAATTCGATTTCAAAATTCAAATGAATGTACCGAGTGCAAAATAAACCGGATTTTAGTGAAACCAAAAATATTCGAATCTATTCGAGAATATCTTTCCAAAGAATCTGAAAATTTGAAATTTCATAGCGGGGATCAAGAGATATGTCCAGTTGAAAATTCTGAATAGTCGCTATGGAATTCAGGCCCTTAAAAATGGAAATTTTGCGAATGACCTCGGATTTTGACGAAACCACTTTTGTTGGATCCGCGATGTCAAATTATTGCTAGGTTTCAAATTTCATAATTTTTCGAATCAATATGAGAGCGTGGCAAAGGAAAACGCGTTTGACCAATTTCATTTGATTTTAATCGACTGGAAAATGGCCGTTTTTCCAACGGTCTTAGAATTTGATGAAACTAGTTTTGTTAGGACCGTATCGTCAATACGAAGCTAGAAAATATTTTTCTGAAATTTTTCGACTTAGTATGTGGCCCCGGTAAATTGAAATGTACGTTCAAACTGAATATATACTGATTTATATTTTAAATTGAACGGAAACTGATCGTAACGATCAAATCGGCCTAGGAAACATAACCCATTGGTTTCGGAATGGGGGTAATTAGCTAGGGGCGACAGTCGTTGGGTTCGAAACAGAGTTTGAATGAAAAGTCAACTCTAGGAGGATTAAATTAAATAAATAATTAATTATAAATTAACACCCCCGCTCACCTTTCTCTCTCTCCCTCATTATTCTCTCTCAACGTTTGTTAGCAGAAAAGAAAATAAAAGAAAAAAAAATAAAACCTCGACACCTCGCCCGTCGCTCCTCCGATCCGCCCACGCCGGAGCACCCCACCGCCGGCCAACCTCCTCCGCAACCCTCCCCTCCGATGTCCCTCTGCCTCGCGCCCCTCTCTCACGAGAACCCAGACCCTGAAGCCCGCAACCCCTCCCTCCGATCCAGATTTGAAACCCTCCGCCCCCTGAAAACCCCACCACCTGACCCGCGCTAGTAGCCGCCTCCGACCACGCCCACCACCTCCGGCGAACCTAGGCAGACCCCTCCCCTTTCACGATTTTTCAACTGTACGTTTTATTGATTTATTTATTTTTGTTTTGCTTTTTTTATTAGGTATGATTAGCATTATATGTAATGTAGAAATAGAAGGGTTTTTATAATAAAATCGAATGGTTTTTAAAATAAAATTTGGGAAATAAAAATATGATTTTTATATTATAGAAAGAATAAAAATATGATTTTTATATTATAGAAAGAATAAAAATATGATTTTTATATTATAGAAAGAATAAAAATATGATTTTTAAATACATAGCAACAATATAAAAATGTGATTTTTATATATGTAGTGACTACGGGCAACGAAAGTGACAAAAGGCGAGAACAGTGATGATTTCCTACATTTGAAGTGTTGTGGAGTTGGGATAGCTTTGGTGAGAACTCCTCACTTTTAAATTTATTTGTAGTTGAAATATATACTAGGATGCAGACGGTGTTTAGTAGCACCGACACCCGTCGTCCACAGACCATGTACGGCTTGTATGCTTGTTTGTTTGATTTTGATGTGTAGTTGATTGATGTGATGTGATGTGATGTGAAATGAAATAAAATATTTATATAGTTAAAATATTTTATAGTTGAAAATAGAATTTTTTAACGTGTATTTGAAATGAAATAAATATAAACAAATCAGACGATTTGTTTATATACACACATTTGACTGATATTGATTGGGACGATAAATTTTACACATCGCCTAACTGCACAAATAAAATCTGTGTTTGATTGTTTGAAAACCCCACACGGGTATTGGGGTGATATATGACAAACACTAATCCCAATAGTTAGTTGTATGTCGATTGATTGATTGACAGACTGTTATAAGCGTTAAATATTTATATTTGATGCTTATACAGTGTAGAACGCACTTTGGATGATGGTTGATGATTTATCGTTGCTGTTATATACGTATGGTAGAAAATCCATATAATTAACATTATATGGTAATTGATTGGGCCTCATTCCAGTTTTGAAATATAATATTGGAAAAGAAATATTGAAATAGAAATATTTGAAATAGATTATTTGAAAATAGAAATATATGAAGCTGTGTTGATTAGATTTACGCCATTTTGACGTGAACGATATTTATATCGATTTTATTCATTTTTAATGAATATCGAAAGTGATTTCAAAATATGATATTTTGAAAAGAATTGAAATTGAATAGAAATGAATTCGAATTGAAATTGAATTGAATTGAAAACGAACTGAAATTGAATTAAAAATCGATTTGAATTGAAATCAATTTGAATTGAAATCAATTTGAAATGAATTTAAAACGAATTTATATTGGATAATTCAATTTTGATTTAAATTTGAGATTGAAGTTGAAATCGTTTAGAAAATGAATTTAAAACGATTTATAAAATACGTTTTAAAGGGAAATCTACGAAGTATATATTATATATATTATATATATAATATAATGGCCTGAATAGAACGCGCCGCGGCAGTTCGCAAATTTCGCCCATTGACTTTGAACGGATATTACGGGAGATCCGACCGTCGGATTCTCCTAAAACCGGAACCGTTGGGTTCGTATCGAACAGAGGTTTCTAACGAATATTAGAAATTAGAAATCTAACGGTTGGATTTGGAATTATGTCCAAATCAAATTTAGAAAAGGTCGCTGTAAGTGCAGTTCGATTGCCGTTGATGGAAATCGACTGTACGGGCCTTGATAAAATTATTAAAAATATCAATAATTTGTGTAAAATCATAAGAAATGATTTGTGAAGATTTGGGATGAAAAACTCCATATTTGGAAAGATAAAAATAGATTTTTATCGGAATGAACTAGTTTCAAACTAGAATTATAATTCTATTTATTTTTAAATAAATAAATTGAATTTGAAAAGGGTTTTAAAAGTAACTAGAATTTCCAATAATTGAATTGGAATGGATTTGAATCGAAATTGTCTTTGGATTATTTCGATGTTTGATTTCGTGATTATACAGATATTGTTATGGAAATTTGAAAGATATGTTTATATCGTTATTTCCAATACGATATTTGTTGGTCGTAGAATTTGATATTGAATATAAGCCGATATATTTTCTATTCAGAGCCTTGTATTTAATATCAAATGTGATTTGGGTTTGTCGTGAATGGTGTCTTCATTAACACTGTTCTTAAGCCCAGTTGAGAAAAAGATTGAATCTTTTTATTTAGATTTAATGAAGTGTAACAATTAAATAATATTTAATTGGAATTGAATTCGAATTGATTCTTAGGTTTATCGTGAACGGTGTTTTAAATAACACTCGTTCTTTAACCCGATAATTAATAGAATGTGATTTTGGGTTGTCGTGAATGGTATCTTCAATAATACTGTTCTTAGACCCAAAGGAGTTAAGAAAATCAGAAACTAACTGGAGATTAGTTTAGTTGAATGGTTTCTGAGGTATTGATCTGATGTTGGTTTCGGCCTTCGAGGTTAATGCATAGGGAATTGCTCACTTGTTAATTTACGGTTAGGGACTGATTGAAATGTGATGTGATTTTGGGGTTTATCGTGAACCGTGTTTTAAATGACACTGATTCTTTAACCCAGTTAAAGATTAAAACTAAATGGAGTTTTAATGAATCTTTAATTAGATTGAAAAGATCGAGAATGGAGTATCACAAGTTTTACTCCAGGCGGTAGTTAAATCTTTAATTAGATTTGAACGTGAAATGGTAATTGAATTTACCGATAACACAGTGGTGTTAGATTGAAGTATGACCAGTTTTACTTCATGGGATGAATAGGTTGGGGTTGGGAAATTAAAACAAATGATTACTTCGGTAAGGTTCGTTAATCCCGATTGGTTTGAATTGATATTCAAAAGAAGATTAAAGAATAAATTTAAAGGAATTTATCTTTGATAAAATTTATGGGAACCTTTCCCTAAGAATGTGAAATTTAGAAACTAACTGTCGGTTAGCTAAGCAGAATGGTTTTCTGGATATTGATCTGATGTTGGTTTCGGCCTTCGGGGTTAATATTTGGGGAATTATTCTCTTGTTAATTTACGGTTAGTGACTGATGAATTGGAATGAGGCGTATGTTGTGTTTGTGTAACACATATTTATTATATACGCGAGTTATTCGGAAGGACCGGGTTTATCCCATTCTGAATAACTGACACGACGAAAAGTCGAAGATGAAGACGGTGGTCGAAGACCAGAGGTCTTCATGTCGTTTGGATAATTACTGATGATCTTGATTGGGCCGTACACCCAAGAGGAGAGAATCAGTTGGTGATTGTCCAGACGTACTTGGAGATCGATGGATATGCGGGGTACTAGGTGCCTCCGGTTTCGTTCAGACCCAAAACGAACTTGTAAATGGATTGTGTGTCTGATATTGGATTTTATTCTGTGTGGTTGATTTCTATTAAATATATATCTGTTTGGCGGCGGAAAATTTATTCTCTTGCTTAACGCCCTTCTCTAAGACGTACGAGCTCAGGGGTTATATATTGATGGATATCAAACGCATGGAGTGAATTGCCTGTGTGGCATGCCTAAGTGGCAATTGATCAGGGCTTCTGTTGAAAAGCAGAGTCTTGTGGTTGATGATCAAAGCATGGCCTGTGTGGCATTGCATTCTGTAACGTTAATTCGCGAGCCTCACACCCCGGTTTTGAACCAGAAACGGGAGAGGACTTCAAGGAGGACATGCGTTTCTTTCTAGCTAGAAGTGGCGTCAGTGGTTTTACACGCCCTGACGAGTTTGATTTATGTGGTTGTTGCTGTTGCGAGGCGCCTCGGATTTATCGGTGACTATGTGAAGCCGATGGAGTCATTCGTTGGCTCATTTGCGCCCCATAGGGTGGGGAAACGCATTGTTCAGGCATTTTAATCCACATCGGTGGATCGACCCTGACGATCCAAGGGCCCACCTGAGTCTGGGTCCTGAGACATGGTAGGCTAGATTGTCTCGAATCGGTAGAGGACGATCCCTTGCCTCGGTTCATAGATGGGAATCCAATTTCCAAATACGTGACTGTGCGGTTCTGATTGTATACCTATATATGGCGACATAGTGGTATGGGGCATTCATGCCGCCTATGATTGATACTTATGATTGAAATTGCTTTGACACTGTACACTTATAGTACTATCAAAATAATCTGTTTTAAAACGTATCAAGCATTCTTTGGCTATTATAAGGTAAAACCCTATCCTCTGGTTTGTGTTGCATTGTGTGATGGGACCTGGGTCTTATAATAGCTTCATTGTTCTTTACTTAGCATTGCGCTGTTGTTTTATGCACTAGCATTCTTCGGAGGAAACCCGTTCCGTGTTTTACGGCGTGGTCCCTTGATTTACCTAACTTTAAAATAAAGATTAATAACTGTTTTAGTTCTCACACCAGTCACATGACTGACCTGGAGTTTATTGTTTTAACCTAAACTCTGGGTGCCCCTATTTTCGACACGGGCAGCTAGTAGTTTTGGTTTTGCAGATTTATACCCACAGGATCCAGATTTACAGTTGGAATGATATCCGGGAAGCTTTGTATCCGTATATCTCCTTCAGTTGTGTTTTGTATTATTTCCCACTGCTATGTGATTTATTGTAATCTCTGATATTTATCGAATGTATTTTATTTGTTTAATACTCTGTATATTCTTGTAATCTGATGGAATTGTTGTAGTAACAATGAAATGTTCTTTCGTCTGCGTTCCTTTGTGGCTTGTTCTCGAAGTATCTGCTCTTTCTTTCACCGGGAAGTTACGGGTCCTTATATTTGGTATCAGAGCTTTGGTTTACAAAGCTCAGAGAACAAGGCACATTAGAACCATACGAAAGAATTCATCAGATATTGGATTAGTAATATTCTGTGAGAATGACTCGTTAGAGATAGGATCAGTTGTATCCTAGAACGAGTGTGAAGAGTATATTTTTAAAGTGAAAACAAACTTTGTTTTGAAATTTAAATCAATTATTCGTATTTGATTATTTATTTTATATTGAATTTGGACAATCCAATATATATAAATTTTGCATATACACCTTGCAAACATATATTCGAAGTTTTAATATATTTGATAGATATAGAATCACACTCTAGTCGCCCGGAGATGATTCTGATGATAGTTCGAACATCATCAGAATTGGTATTCGAGCTTCGAAGGTGTGATATATATATATATATCCTATTGACTGGTGTGAGAACCAAAATTAGATAGGGCTTATTGTTGTGATTTTGCATCAAAAATCTGATTTTTAGACTATATATCAAAGTCATGAATTTAAAAAGCTAACCAACTAATTGATTGATGAATGTGTTGTTTGACTATAGTTGGATTAATTAAAATGTTGAACCTTTAGCCAAATTATATCAAATTGAATTATATTAAAGATTAGCCACATTTGCATGCATAGTACATGTATATCTATTGAACATGTCATAGCAAGGAGGCTAGAGCAGATGAATAAAATTGTTTGCCCGACAAATAGGTACATGTTTACCATAATATACTATTTTGTTTGGGTGACGATGATTTTATGAGCCGATTGGCTTTTTCTTTTTCTTTTTGAGATCAGAGGGCCTGTATGGAAATTTCGGCATTTTCCCGGTGCTCCCGGTGCAGGGGAGGTTATGGCGAAATTTTTCGAAAATTTAGGGTGTTAGCCAAATTTTTGAAAAATTTGAAAAGTTCTTAGAAACTGAAAAGTTGAAGAACTTAAGCCGTAATGAAAATAACGAAAGTTGAGTTGATTTGTTAAACAACTTTCAACTTCGTTCCTTTTCGGGGAAGAAAAGTTTTAAGTGGGGGAGATTGTAATAACCCGGAAATCCGAGCCAATTTAAAATTTTTATTTTGGCTATTTTAGCGAATTTTGATTATTTAAAATGAATTATTTTAAATAATTACGACGAGAAATTTATTTTGAATAGAATTCGAACGTATATATTTATATACGTCGTCGTTAGAATATAAATATTTATTTTAAATAATAAAAGGAATTGAAAATGGCCCGGTAGTTCGATAATTCGATTTCAAAATTCAAATGAATGTACCGGGTGCAAAATAAATCGGATTTTAGTGAAACCAAAAATATTTCAATCTATTCAAGAATATCTTTCCAAAGAATCCGAAAATTTGAAATTTCATAGCGGGGATCAAAAGATATGTCCAGTTGAAAATTCTGAATAGTCGCTATGGAATTCAGGCCCTTAAAAATGGAAATTTTGCAAACGACCTCGGATTTTGACGAAACCACTTTTGTTGGATCTGCGATGTCAAATTATTGCTAGGTTTCAAATTTCATAATTTTTCGAATCAATATGAGAGCGTGGAAAAGGAAAACGCGTTTGACCAGTTTCAGTTGATTTTAATCGACTGGAAAATGGCCATTTTTCCAACGGTCTCAGAATTTGACGAAAATAGTTTTGTTAGGACCGTATCGTCAATACGAAGCTAAAAAATATTTTTCTGGAATTTTTCGAGTTAGTATGTGGCCCCGGTAAATTGAAATGTACGTTCAACCTGAATATGTACTGATTTATATTTCAAATTGAACAGAAACTGATCGTAACGATCAAATTGGCCTACGAAACATAACCCATTGGTTTCGAAATGGGGGTAATTAGCTAGGGGCGACAGTCGTTGGGTTCGAAACAAAGTTTGTATGAAAAGTCAACTCTAGGAGGATTAAATTAAATAATTAAATAATTATAAATTAACACCCCCACTCACCTTTCTCTCTCTCCCTCATTATTCTCTCCCACCGTTCGTTAGCAGAAAAGAAAATAAAAAGAAAAAAAAAACCCTCGACACCTCGCCTATCGCCCCTCCGATCCGCCCACGCCGGAGCACCCCACCGTCGGCCAACCTCCTCCGCAACCCTCCCCTCCGATGTCCCTCTGCCTCGCGCCCCTCTCTCACCAGAACCCAGACCCTGAAGCCCGCAACCCCTCCCTCCGATCCAGAATTGAAATCCTCCGCCCCTGAAAACCCCACCACCTGACCCGCGCCAGCAGCTGTCTCCGACCACGCCCACCACCTCCGGCGAACGTTGGCAGACCCCTGACCTTTCACGATTTTTCAACTGTAAGTTTTATTGATTTATTTAATTTTTTTTTTTGCATTTTTATTAGGTATGATTAGCATTATTTATAATGTAGAAATAGAATGGTTTTTATAATAAAATAGAATGGTTGTTAAAATAAAATTTAGGAAATAAAAATGTGATTTTTATATTATAGAAAGAATAAAAATATGATTTTTATATTATAGAAAGAATAAAAATATTATTTTTATATTATAGAAAGAATAAAAATATGATTTTTATATTATAGAAAGAATAAAAATATGATTTTTATATACATAGCAACAATATAAAAATGTTATTTTTATATATGTAGTGACTACGGGCAACGAAAGTGACAAAAGGCGAGAATAGTGATGATTTCCTACATTTGAAGTGTTGCGGAGTTGGGATAGCTTTGGTGAGAACTCCTCACTTTTAAATTTATTTCTAGTTGAAATATATACTAGGATGCAGACGGTGTTTAGTAGCACCCGACACCCTTCGTCCACAGACCATGGACGGCTTGTATGCTTGTTTGTTTGATTTTGATGTGTAGTTGATTGTGTGATGTGATGTGAAATGAAATAAAATATTTATATAGTTAAAATATTTTATAGTTGAAAATAGAATTTTTTTAACGTGTATTTGAAATGAAATAAATATAAACAAATCAGACGATTTGTTTATATACACACATTTGACTGATATTGATTGGGACGATAAATTTTACACATCGCCTAACTGCACAAATAAAATCTGTGTTTGATTGTTTGAAAACCCCACACGGGTATTGGGGTGATATATGACATACACTAATCCCAATAGTTAGTTGTATGTCGATCGATTGATTGACAGACTGTTATAAGCGTTAAATATTTATATTTGATGCATATACAGTGTAGAACACACTTTGGATGATGGTTGATGATTTATCGTTGCTGTTATATATGTGTGGTAGAAAATCCATATAATTAACATTATATGGTAATTGATTGGGCCTCATTCCAGTTTTGAAATATAATATTGGAAAAGAAATATTGAAATAGAAATATTTGAAATAGAATATTTGAAAATAGAAATATATGAAGCCGTGTTGATTAGATTTACGCCATTTTGACGTGAGCGATATTTATATCGATTTTATTCATTTTATAATGAATATCGAAAGTGATTTCAAAATCTGATATTTTGAAAAGAATTGAAATTCGAATTGAAATTGAATAGAAATGAATTCGAATTGAAATTGAATTGAATTGAAAACGAACTGAAATTGAATTAAAAATCGATTTGAATTGAAATCAATTTAAAATGAATTTAAAATGAATTTATATTGGATAATTGAATTTTGATTTGAATTTGAGATGGGAGTTGAAATCGTTTTGAAAATGAATTTAAAACGATTTATAAAATACGTTTTAAAGGGAAATCGACGAAGTATATATTATATATATTATATATATAATATAATGGCCTGAATAGAACGCGCCGCACCGTGGTAATTCGCGAATTTTGACCATTGACTTTGAACGGATATTACGGGAGATGACCATCGGATTCTCCTAAAACCCGAACCGTTGGGTTCGTATCGAAAAGAGCTTTCTAACGAATATTAGAAATTAGAAATCTAACGGTTGGATTTGGAATTATGTCCAAATCAAATTTAAAAAAGGTCGCTGTAAGTGCAGTTCGATTGCCGTTGATGGAAATCGACTGTACGGGCCTTGATAAAATTATTAAAAATATCAATAATTTGTGTAAAATCATAAGAAATGATTTGTGAAGATTTGGGATGAAAAACTCCATATTTGGAAAGATAAAAATAGATTTTTATCGAAATGAACTAGTTTCAAACTAGAATTATAATTCTATTTATTTTTAAATAAATAAATTGAATTTGAAAAGGGTTTTAAAAGTACCAAGAATTTCCAATAATTGAATTGGAATGGATTTGAATCGAAATTGTCTTGGGATTATTTCGATGTTGGATTTCGTGATTATACAGATATTGTTATGGAAATTTGAAAGATATATTTATATCGTTATTTCCAATACGATATTTGTTAGTCGTAGAATTTGATATTGAATATAAGCCGATATATTTTCTATTCAGAGCCTTGTATTTAATATCAAATGTGATTTGGGTTTGTCGTGAATGGCGTCTTCATTAACACTGTTCTTAAGCCCAGTTGAGAAAAAGATTGAATCTTTTTATTTAGATTTAATGAAGTGTACCAATTAAATAATATTTAATTGGAATTGAATTCGAATTGATTCTTGGGTTTATCGTGAACGGTGTTTTAAATAACACTCGTTCTTTAACCCGATAATTAATAGAATGTGATTTTGGGTTGTCGTGAACGGTATCTTCAATAATACTGTTCTTAGACCCAAAGGAGTTAAGAAAATCAGAAACTAACTGGAGATTAGTTAAGTAGAATGGTTTCTGAGGTATTGATCTGATGTTGGTTTCGGCCTTCGGGGTTAATACTTAGGGAATTGCTCACTTGTTAATTTACGGTTAGGGACTGATTGAAATGTGATGTGATTTTGGGGTTTATCGTGAACCGTGTTTTAAATGACACTGATTCTTTAACCCAGTTAAAGATTAAAACTAAGTGGAGTTTTAATGAATCTTTAATTAGATTGAAAAGATCGAGAATGGAGTATCACCAGTTTTACTCCAGGCGTTAGTTAAATCTTTAATTAGATTTGAACGTGAAATGGTAATTGAATTTGTCGATAACACAGTGGTGTTAGATATGAAGTATAACCAGTTTTTACTTCATGGGATGAATAGGTTGAGGTTGGGAAATTAAAACAAATGATTACTTCGGTAAGATTCGTTAATCTCGATTGGTTCGAATTGATATTCAAAAGAAGATTAAAGAATAAATTTAAAGGAATTTATCTTTGATAAAATTTATGGGAACCTTTCCCTAAGAATGTGAAATTTAAAAACTAACTGTCGATTAGCTAAGCAGAATGGTTTTCTGGATATTGATCTGATGTTGGTTTCGGCCTTCGGGGTTAATATTTGGGGAATTATTCTCTTGTTAATTTACGGTTAGTGACTGATGAATTGGAATGAGGCGTATGTTGTGTTTGTGTAACACATATTTATTATATACGCGAGTTATTCGGAAGGACCGGGTTTATCCCATTCTGAATAACTGATACGACGAAAAGTCAGATGAAGACGGTGGTCGAAGACCGCAGGTCTTCACGTCATTTGGATAATTACTCATGATCTTGATTGGGCCGTACACCTAAGAGGAGAGAATCAGTTGGTGATCGTCCAGACGTACTTGGAGATCGATGGATATGCGGGGTACTAGGTGCCTCCGGTTTCGTTCAGACCCATAACGATCTTGTAAATGGACTGTGTGTCTGATATTGGATTTTATTCTCTGTGGTTGATTTCTATTAAATATATATCTGTTTGGCGACGGAGAATTTATTCTCTTGCTTAACGCCCTTCTCTGAGACGTACGAGCTCAGGGGTTATATATTGATGGATATCAAACGCACGGAGTGAATTGCCTGTGTGGCATGCCTAAGTGGCAATTGATCAAGGCTTCTGTTGAAAAGCAGAGTCTTGTGGTTGATGATCAAAGCATGGCCTGTGTGGCATTGCTTTGTGTAACGTTAATTCGCGAGCCTCACACCCCGGTTTTGAACCAGAAACGGGAGAGGACTTCAGGGAGGACATGCATTTCTTTCTAGCTAGAAGTGGCGTCAGTGGTTTTACACGCCCTGACGAGTTTGACTTATGTGGTTGTTGCTGTTACGAGGCGCCTCGGATTTATCGGTTACTATGTGAAGCCAATGGAGTCATTTGTTGGCTCATTTGCGCCCCATAGGGTAGGGAAATGCAGTGTCTAGGCATTTTAATCCACATTGGTGGACCGACCCTGACGATCCAAGGGCCCACCTGAGTCTGGGTCCTGAGACATGGTAGGCTAGATTGTCTCGAATTGGTAGAGGACGATCCCTTGCCTCGGTTCATAGATGGAAATCCAATTTCCAAATACGTGACTGTGCGGTTCTGATTGTATACCTATATATGGCGACATAGTGGTATGGGGCATTCATGCCGCCTATGATTGATACTTATGATTGAAATTGCTTTAACACTTTACACTTATAGTACTATCAAAATAATTTGTTTTAAAACGTATCAAGCATTCTTTGGCTATTATAAGGTAAAACCCTATCCTCTGGTTTGTGTTGCATTGTGTGATGGGACCTGGGTCTTATAATAGCTTCATTGTTCTTTACTTAGCATTGCGCTGTTGTTTTATGCATTGGCATTCTTGGGAGGAAACCCGTTCCGTATTTTACGGCGTGGTCCCTTGATTTACCTAACTTTAAAATAAAGATTAATAACTGTTTTAGTTCTCACACCAGTCACATGACTGACCTGGAGTTTATTGTTTTAACCTAAACTCTGGGTGCCTCTATTTTCGACACGGGCAGCTAGTAGTTTTGGTTTTGCAGATTAATACCCACAGGATCCTGATTTACAGCTGGAATGATATCCGGGAAGCTTTGTATCCGTATATCTCCTTCAGTTGTGTTTTGTATTATTTCCCGCTGCTATGTGATTTATTGTAATCTCTGATATTTATCGAATGTATTTTATTTGTTTAATACTCTGTATATTCTTGTAATCTGATGGAATTGTTGTAATAACAATGAAATGTTCTTTCGTCTGCGTTCCTTTGTGGCTTGTTCTCAAAGTATCCGCTCTTTCCTTCATCGGGAAGTTACGGGTCCTTACATTAAAATTCGAATGACCTTAAACTTAAAAACCCTGAATATGGGCAGGTAAATAATAAATACTTGAATGATTGGCAAATAAGTGGTGCAATTTGATTATAAAATATTTAGGTTATATTTAAAATTCAACTATTTAAAATACAAATAGACTAGTTAGATAAATTTTGTGAATGCATGTAGGGTGAAGAACTAATTTATATGAGTCAAGAATGGATGTATGAATATTTGTGTTAATCCAAATTTTTGTATAATATTATTGTGGGTTTATTTTCTCAATAATTTAAATTGTAAGATGAAATATTATAACTTAGAATTTATACTCGGATTCAATTTGTTAAGGATTTTGGAAAATTTTATGAAGCAATAATATTAAATATGGTAACTTATGTTCTTGTCTACACTTCGTTCCACTTTCGAGGACAAAATTTCTTTAAGGGGGTAGAATTTAATGATCCAAGATTTTCTAAAATTTAATTTGAATTTAATATTTATTTCAAATAAAATATGGAAGGTTTAAATGGTTTTTGAATAAAATTTTAAGGCTATATTATTATTTTAAAATGATTGAAATTTATTTTATTATGAAATTTAGGTATAACAATGTTTGTTTTAGGATACATTTTGTTGTTAGTTGAATTATTAAAACAATTGGCAATTCAGTTGCTATAAACAATCAAAATTTGAAATTAAATTATAATTAAATATTCGTTTCTAATTTTGGTTCAGTTCCAGTTCACATAATCTTAAAATATTTTATAAAATTTTACTGTAAATTTTATTTTGGAAAATAAGCATATATTTTTCTAACGTTCTTTGGGGTAACTGTAATCCCTATTAACACTTGCAGAACTAATTAACCGGCCTGTTTTAATTTTGTTCTGGGGTTATGGCACATTATTGTACACAATTCCAATGTTAATTTGCTGTTGATTGCTATCGATAAATTAAAATAAAAGAATCAGAAATTCCATCTAAGTAGTCATCCGTTCCACTTGACACGTATGTTATTTCTTAGAAAATTTGCATTCTGAGGCCAATAGCAAAGGCATTAAATATAGATCATCTTTAATCAAAAGGACATAGAGAAATTCATTCATATTTAAGTGTCCATCATAAACTATTGAGTTGTAATCGATACGTGGGGTAAGTTTAACAGGTTTGAGAATTATGTATTATGGTTTCACGCATGAACAATAATATTTAAAAATATAATATAAATGTGGCAAAGAAATAAGGGTGCAGTGAGACAAGTGGAAATTTCCTTTATATGTGCTAAGGCCATTTTCTATCCACTGTTTTAACTTATGAAAAGCTTCCTTTTATTGCCTGAACCTCTTCTCCACTGTACATTTTCAACCCCAACTTCTCAATGTCGTCC
The DNA here is from genome assembly GCA_030737875.1 of Allium sativum. Lineage (NCBI taxonomy): Eukaryota > Viridiplantae > Streptophyta > Magnoliopsida > Asparagales > Amaryllidaceae > Allium > Allium sativum. The sequence goes on along the minus strand of CM060922.1, from coordinate 311,651,922 downwards.
GCCATTCAAAGAAAAAAAAAGAGAAAGATGAAAACGTTGGAGCCTACACATGAACTTCAAGGTGCAAACTTCCTCTCTCCAACGATTCTTCCTGCGCCACTACTCTGTTCCACCTCAACCAAATCTTCTACCGATCTCCACCATCCCATTACAACATCGTTTACCAGGTATGCCTCCTTCTTCCGCCCATTTTATTTAGAGAAGGAAAAAAAAGACGTAAGATAAAAAGAGAAAAAGGAAAAAAGAAACACAAGGGACGAAGAGAGAGAGTGGGAGCAGGAAGGAATAAATACGCTAAGAAAACAGGAAATACCCTTTTCCTTTGGAAAGCAAACAAGGTGAGAACCTCTAATTAAATATTTAAATTTAATTAGTATGGTAAAGCTTGAATTATATGGTAAATATGGTTGACTACCAGGTGATTGATAGCTGGCAGTAATTAGTTGCATACATGTTAAATCCATGACCATAGAAATAATGCATGTGAATGGATGCTCATGGTTGGTAAACGGCATATGAACACGCGTTATTTTATAACGTGAAATTATTGTTTGCATAAATATGGATATGATAATCTGTAGATAATATGGCTATTGTATAATGGTTGCCGATATAAAATCTATACCAAGGCGTGCTAGTGTGATAATGCGTGTTCATAAATTATTTGTTGTGCGCCATTGAGAAATGAATGCAAATAATTGTTGAATGTGTGAATAAACACATTTACGAATTTTCGGTGGAAATTTAGCGCTTCCCTAAAATTAATAAAAGAGCGATTTATGAGTAAATGACAATTAAATGAGTAGGTAGTATTTTATCAACTAAAATGTTGATTTAATAACATTTACTGATTTATCAATGCTGTTAATATCCTTTGATATGAATATATTGGTTAACTAATAATATTTGGTTATTGAAATAAATTTTCTAATTAATAATTTATTTAATGATGATACTGAATTAATTGGATAAGGTTGATTCAATGATATGGTATTATTACAATGTTTTATTGATCAAGATATTTTAAGAACAAGTTAAATATTGAATGAAATAGTGTTTTGGTTAATCGAAGCGACCCGAACCTCCCCGTGAAGGAAAGCCCGGATTGACTTTGAGAACAACACACATCGGTACATAAACAAAAGAACATTTCATTGCTTATTACAACAATTTCATCAGAATACCAGAATATAACAGAGTATGAATAAATTATATACATTTACTAAACATTAGAGATTTACAAGTTATAATGCAGTAGAAAATAATACAAAACACAACTAAAAAGAATATGCAAATACAGAGCTTTCTGAATATCATTCCAGTTGTAAACCAGGATCCTGTGAATATAAATCTGCGAAACCAGAACTACTAGCTGCCCATATGGAAAATAAGGGCACTGTAACACCCCGAATTTTCTGAGAATATTAAAATTAATAAATTCAAGAACACTTAATTTTTAGAAGAAGAATTAAGTGAAATGGGTTGCGCTATTACGTTCGTCTCAAAATTTCAGTCAAGATAGACATTTGGTTTGCATAAAACGCATACCTTATGAAGAATTTATTAAGCCTTGAAGTTTGTATGCATATGAGAAAAATATATATATAGATATATATAAAAATTAAATAAATAAATATACAAAAAGTTCAAAACAGCGAATCGGGGGGGGGGGGGGGGAATAACCGAATCGGCCCATTTTTGAGGTCGACCCGAGCTTCGCTGGTTCGACTAGGGGTTGATTCAGGGTGTTTGCCTGTCAACCCGTGGGCCGATTAACTCTAAGGCAGATGTGGCATCTGATTGGTTCTGATGGACTCCTTGCTGAGTCATTAGGGCTGATGTGGCTATTCTATCTTGTCTGAATGGCTTTGATATGCTTTAGGTTAATCTGACGGTTCCTATTAAATCAAACTTCTATATAAGCAACCCAAGTTTAAACCCTAAGCCACACAAAAATATTCCTAGAGCCGTCATACCGTCAATGGTGAACCAAGAATTGCCGTCATCTCTTTCAACTCAAAGGCAAGATAGAAGCTACATCAAAATCAAATCAAAACTAATCTAATTCAATTAAGAGAATTCAACGATCTACATCGAAGGCGAGCAATTCAGTTTCAGAATACAGATCCCTGAAATCAAGTTTTTCCTTTTGATTGTAAGTGTAGTTATCTTTCAGATGTGAATAAATTAAAGACATGATTTGTAAAATATAATTGTATCAAGTTGTATGTGATGCTGATTCATGTTTATTCATGTCTATTCTATCATATATGCCTATGAACTATTGTGGTCTATCGAACCTATCATGTTATGTGGAAATTGGTGAGTAAACCTATGATGTTGTATAGGAATTTGGGAATGAAATTATCATATGTAAGTTTGGTGATATTATGATACATACAAGTTTTAGGCTAAGTCATGTCGTTTATGCCTAATTGTTTAGAGCCATTATGCATACATGTTTAGATCTACGACCTTATATGTTTAGATCTACAACTTTATATGTTAGATCCATATAACTTTATGATAGATCTAATTTGCAAGTTCACCACTACATGCCAAGTTTAACTTGTATAGTTTTACGTAAATTCATATGCTTGTGGTTCATGTTGCATAGATCAAATTTGCAAGTTCATAGTTAAAAGTATATTTTTCTATGCAAAATCCGTGTGACATATGTGTAGTTAGATCCATACTTTTGTATGATGTTGGAATGTTGCAAAGTTCCTCTTTTCCCCTTTTTGTTTTATAAGTTAGGCTAAAATATCGAGCCTAGCATTCTATGTAATTTTGCGAACGTATAATGGGGGTAACATTGGGGAAAACATGAAATTACATGTAATTGGCATGTTTGACACATAAGCATGATAAGTGGCATGAAAATGCTATAATCTATATACCTAAAATTTTGAACGTGATTTAGAAGGAAAGTGGGCCATGACAATAATTGATTTATAATTTACATGTAAATATGTAGGATAAACATGAAAAATTACATGGCATAGATTGGTTCTTGAAATGGTATATTTAGTATACCATTAATTGTGCGCATAATTAAAAGGTTAATCATGGCACAATTAAATTGGGAATAATTTACATATGGAATTTGTCATAAATAAGAAATATGTAAATTTAGAAAAGACGAATATGCCTAACCCGATGTTAGACTGAGTTGTGGTGTAAAACTGCCCGGAACCGGCCGACACATCCAGTGACCACAACAATACCTGTCTAATGTGGGTGGTTAGTGCATTGAGCCCAAAAAGGACCCGAGGTTAGACTGAGTTTTGGTGTAAAACTACCCGGAACCGACCGATACATCCAGTGACCACAACAATACCTGTGTAATGTGAGTGGTTGGTGCTTTAATAAAGCTAAGTCAAGATTGGTAGGGTTAATTCAATTAAGGAAACACTTAACGAATTCAACATGTTAACTAAACTGATGGATGAGGTTAAGTAAATTTAAAACACTTAACCGTTATAACATGTTAATTAAACAAGTGGGTGAGATTAAGTAAATTTAGAACACTTAATCGTTATAACATGTTAATTAGACAAGTGGGTAAGGTTAAGTAAATTTAGAAACTCTTAACCAATATTACTTGATTTATGGAAAGGTTAAGTTAAAATAAGAGGGCAACACTTAACCAATATAACTTGATTTGTAGTAGGGTTAAGTTAACACAAGAAGGCAACACTTAACCAAAGTTACATGACACATAGGTGGTATAAGTTAACTTGAACTGATTGATGACACTTAACCAATACAACAAGATGAATACGTGGGGTTAAGTTAACTAGAAACACTTGACCAATATAACTTGATGAACGAACCGGGTTAAGTTAATAGGAAACACTTAACCGATCCAACATGATAAGTAAGGAGGGTCAAGTTAATAAGAAATGCTTAACCAACATGACATGATGAATGAGTGGGTTAAGTTAACATGAGCGGACAACATTTAACTAATATGGCATATTGTACGGGAGGGTTAAGTACATATCGGGTTGGTGGGTAATATTAATAAATATAGGCCTACAAAACTTAACCGTTAAATAAACATGCTTGAATCAGTGAAAGCGTTTAGTACATATCGAGTTGGTGGATTATATTTGAAACACCCCACCCTCCATTAAGGTCACTCACAAGGGACTGCCTTAACTTTGGTGGAGGTTTGTAAGTAAAAGTCACAGATAAAAAACAAGACATATATAAACACATATATATAAGCAGCGGAAAACAAACAGACTTTTTATTTCATAAAATACGTGTTCATACAAAACATTTCCATAACTGTCACATAATAACTCCCAAAAACATTACATCATCATTTCTGTCTTGATTATTAAATAAAGAAGCATAAAACAAAATTAAAACTGCATAAATCCCCATGATTGTGTCCAACAGCCATAGCCAAAGCAAGAGAGTCCAAACCGTACATCAACTATCTTGAAGCTTGCAAAGATTCTGACTAAGCTAAGTTGTTTCCTCCCTGTGGACCTGGGGGGGGGGGAACGGAAGAAAAGAAGACGAAAGAAAATAGGGTCAGACATAAAGCCTGGTAAGTCTAGTGACTCTTCAGTATGAGAATAAGAATAAAGGCATGATAAGTATAAACTGGAAATAAGAGAATGTCATAAACTAAGACAAAGCAGTTTGAATCGAATATACTATCACACCCCCATACTATATCTCTGCACCTACTTGTATTATCTTAACTGTCACCCCATGCTGGAGGTAAAGTGATCCCCTTATCTAAAGATCGGCTCCTACTCGCATAATCATCTGTGTCTTACGGCCCCTAAAGATTGTAGATACCTATGCCGGCCCCACCATGGGGTGTATCAAGTCCCATGGTGGCAACCCGACACAAAACCAGAGATGCATAGGTTATACTACTAGTGCCTCCAGTGCCCTGTTTGTCTGCTCCGAAGTGTGTGCACGCCCGCACTCCGTTAGAACCCACATTGTTGCACCCACCGCTGTCGCTTTGACCGCTTACAATCAGCCCAGTAATCGTGCCCCACCCTGCCTAGTTTCAGGGTACCATGTTACCTAATTGGGTTACTGCTGAAATGGGTCCCCGTTACTGAGGTTTTCTAGTCAAACATGTTAAGTGGTTAAGTTTCTGTATTTACCTAACCCCACCCATCAATTTCATTAACATGTTGAATTGGTTAAGTTTTTTTAGTTAACTTAACCCTACCATCTGTCCTTAGCCTTTTAAAGCACCGACTACTCATATTAGACAGATATTGTTACGGTTACTGGATGTGCCGGTCGATTCCGTGCAGATTTACGATGTAACTCAGTCTAACCTCGGGTCCTTATTGGGCTTCATGCTTAACCACCCACATTGGATAGGTATTGTTGTGACTACTGGACAGCCGGGCGGGTCCGGGCAGATTTACATCACAACTTAATTCAACCTCGTGTTAAGCATATTCGTATTTTATAAATTTACATATTTGTCTTTATTACTAAATATATGTAAATTTGTCAACAATTAAATGTTATGGCCCACATTCCAAGTTTAACATTTTTGATATAATAATTTATACCGTTTAAATGCCACTAATTTTGGCATGTGACAAACATGCCAATTTCATATATTTTTAAATTTTCCCAACGTTACCCCGTCTAAATATTAGGCTAACAATCTTAGCCTAATTTTACGTTCGCATGATCTTCAACATATAATATTTGGCTAAAAACTTAGCCTAATTTAGCGCACACAAATAGGCATAAGGGAATTCATAAACATAAACATGACATAGGTGTAAACTTGGCATTTTTGGCATAGTCAATATGAACATCATAGGTATGAACTTGCAAAATAGTCAACATGAATGTGAACTTGCAACATGGCCTAAATCAACATATATGTGAACTTGCATTGAAATAGGTATCTAACCAAATAGGTGTCACACAAATTAGCATATGGTTTAGATAGCCTAAACTTGTTTTTGGATCTAGGCATAACATCGAACATCACTAGCATATGACAAGGATGTGGCTTTTTCATAAATATGTATAACTTTTTGACAAGGGTGTGAACTAGATCCAATCGCATATTTAATTACAACATGAAACTTGTACTAAAGTGGATCTTGACATGGATCCAATTAGGGACTTGCAACTTTTGTATAAACATAGGGACATGTATATAAACATAGGGACATGTATAACCATTTAGGCATAAAGGTTCTAGCATAAAGTATATACATGAGGTTCTAATCACAAATAACCTATATAATCACATAAACATGACCTATACAACTTTCTTGTGATGTTGTTGTCATTCTAAAAGTACAACAGGATCAACATCAATCTTAATTATACCACAAACATCCCAATTTCATTCGCAATACAATCATTTCAATACATAGAAATGAATTAAGATTGTCGTTACATAATAGCACAATTCCACTTCCAATTTACATCAAATCAAGTCTTAGTTTTATTCTCATCGGAAAAATCACTATACTTACAACGAACGACGAACTTGGATTCTGGATTCTGAATTCTGAATTTGATATGATTTCCTTTGGGTAGACTAACGTTGTTTCGATTCGTGTTTTACTTTAGTATTGGCTTGTCTCTAAGCTTTCTAACTGACGGCCACTCCTAGTTTCTTTCCAGCAGCATGACGACTTTAGTTCTATATTATCTGTGTGAACTTAGGTTTAGACTTGAGTTGTATTTATAGAATTTTAAACTGATTAGATCCTTCGATGAAGCTAGAGTGAATCCAGACCGTCCATCTCAAGAGAAGCCAACCAGAAAGCGACATGTAAGCCCTAGTGACTCAGCCAAGCCTCAGAAATCGACCAGAACCAGACCAGGCCAGCCAGGGCCTGACCAAGCCAGTTTTCTGGCCTGGGCGCACTTGGCAGGTGCGCTAGTGAAAATTTGTACTGGCGCACTTCCCAAGTGCGCCAGTGCAATCTTGTTCTGGCGCACTTCCCAAGTGCGCCAGTGCATTCTGACCCGTTTCTGGTTTTTCTGCCCAACTTCGTTCGTCCATATCTTCTTCATACGGTATCCATTTTACGCAAACTCGGACTCTATCTCAAGCAAAATTCCGAGACGAATGCAATGGCGTAACCCATTTTCCTTAATTCCATAATTTAGAATTAATTATAATTTAATTTGTTAAGTTATAGTTAACGGAAAATTCGGGGTGTTATATTCTCCCCTCCTTAAAGTATTTCGTCCGAGAAATCTTCAAGTCTAGGAGAACGTAAGTCCTAACATCCAATCGTCCATCTACTCAACCAACAAACACAAGCGTCCATTGTCCTTAAAAGACTTCTAATGCTTTATGATTATATGCACAGTGTGTGTATATGTCATTAACTAATGCAAAATCAGGCGGTCTACTGATCCAGTTGACCTCCTTAATGCAAATCATGTAAGTGTCATGAATCCAATATGTATGCAAATTTGTCCTTACTCATAATTCTACATGAGTGCGCAACCATCAATACAAATGCGACATCCATATGACAACATACCAAGTTTCAACCACATACAAATATGAATACATATATGCGTATGCACTATGAAGTGACTGAGCCGATCTAAAACCTAGGGTGTGTGTGTGTGTGTATGCATCCACGAGCAACCACTAGCAATCACTTGCAACCACTTGCAGCCATCAACCATAACATGTTTCAAATACATGTTTATATCCAAAGGGGTTTCTACCTAAGGATAAAGGATAATATCGAGGAGGTATACCTAAAAAGATAGATACATGCACAACTTAAGGAAAAAGAGAGATCAAAGATGTACCCTCAAAAAGAAAAGGGTAGGCTGCGCGTATTTTGTCCTCAGTTTCCCAAGTAGCGTCTTCCTCGGCGTTGCTCCACTGAACTTTAACGAGCTTGACTTCGCGGTTGCGTAGCCTTTTCACTTCAGTTCCTACGATTCGAGTTGGAACTCTCCTCATAGTTGCTTCGCGTTCCACTTTGGCTTCTTCTAGAATGCTTGGCTCCACCACTTCCGTTGATTCATGTAGACATTTTCGGAGATGAGAAACGTGAAAGACGTTGTGAATTCCAGCCAATCTTTCAGGCAGGTCTACTCTATAAGCCATCTTCCCAATCTTCTCGATGATAGGGAATTGTCCTACAAATCTTGGTGCTAGCTTTCTTGCGGATCCAAAGCGAACGACGTTCCTTAAGGGAGATACCTTAAGGAAAACCCTATCCCCAACCTCAAACTCAAGGTCGGTCCTTCTTTTGTCGGCGTAGGATTTCTGTCTGTCTTGGGCCGTCTTCATTCTCCTTCGTATCAAGTCCACTTTTTCTGAAGTCTCTCTAATCATGTTTGGCCCAAGTATAATCTTGTCGGTAGACTCCCACCAACAAGTTGGTGATTGGCAAGGTCTTCCATACAAAGCTTCGTACGGCACCATACCGATGGTGGCTTGGTAACTGTTGTTATAGGCGAATTCCACTAAAGGAAGGTGATCCTCCGAAGTTCATCCGAAGTCAAGAACGCATAGTCTTAGAAGATCTTCTAGTACTCTATTCACCCTTTCTGTCTGACCATCAGTTTGGGGCTGATAGGCCGTGCTCAAGCATAACTGCGTGCCGACATCTTCTTGCAGACTCCGCCAAAATTCGCTCGTGAAGATGGGATCTCTGTCACTCACTATGCTGGAGGGTATTCCATGGAGTCGAACTATTTCCTTGAGGTAAAGAGAAGCTAGAGACGAAGCAATCCTTCTACTTTTGATAGGTATAAAGTGTGCGCTTTTAGTAAGCCTGTCCACTATTACACAAATGCTAGTATTGCCTCTTCTTGACCTAGGCAACCCGTCAATGAAGTCCATTGAAATGCTATGCCACTTCCATTGCGGGATTTCTAGAGGATGAAGCAGTCCACCAGGCTTCTTCTGTTCTGCCTTGACCTGTTGGCATGTCACGCACTTAGAAACGAAATCTGCTACGTCCTTCTTCATGCCACTCCAATAGAAAACTCCCTTTATGTCCTTGTACATTTTGTCTCCACCTGGGTGTATTGTCATCTTGGAATGATGTGCCTCCTCGAGAACCTTCTTCACTAGATCCCTAGCTTGTGGGACGCATAGCCTTCCATCCCGTCTCAGCCAACCCTTATCATCAATGGAGTGCCTATTGAGGTGACTGGAAGTTTCACCCCTAATTAGTTTATCAATCACATCTACAAGTTGCGGGTCTTCACGTTGTGCGGCCCCTATCGAGTCTAGAAGAGTGGGCCGTACTTCTAGGGATGCCAATAAACCAGGTATAAAATCTGAGGAGGGCCTAAAGTCAATACTAGCTATATACTCCAAGCTTTGCCTTTCTACAAAGAGAGGGCTTAGGGTCAGCTTCTTTCTGCTCAACGCTTCTGCTACTACGTTGCCTTTGCCAGGAGTATAGGAAATTTCAAAGTCATACGAGGCAAGGAACTCCATCCACCATTGCTGCCTCAAGTTAAGGTCTTTCTGCGAGAAAAGATACTTCAACGATTTATGGTCAGTATATAATTTGAACTTCTCACCTAGGAGATAATGGCACCAAGACTTAAGCGCAAAGACGATGGCGGCCAACTCAAGATCGTGGGTTGGGTAGTTCTTTTCATGCACTTTCAATTGTCTTCCACCATAAGCTACAACACTTCCTTCTTGCATCAGAACAACGCCTAGCCCCGTACCACATGCATCCGTATATACTGTGAACATTTTGCTTCCATCCGGTAAAGTCAGAACTGGGGCTGTTGTGAGAGCCCTTTTTAATCGTTGGAAAGCAAACTCGCAATCCAATTCCCAAGTGAACGCCAGATTCTTCTTTGTTAGCCTTGTTAGTGGAGCTAAGATTTTCACGAAATCCCTAATGAACTTTCGGTAAAAACCGGCTAGCCCAAGAAAGCTTCGGACTTCATTTGCATTTCTTTGTGTCTTCCAATCTTGCACTGCAACCACTTTCGCGGGATCCACAGCTAACCCTTCTTTGGACACTATATGTCCAAGAAATCTTACTTCTTCTCTCCAAAAGTGGCACTTGGAGAATTTGGCTTTTAGCTGATGTGCACGGAGAGTATCCATGATCTCTTTCATATGCTGAGCATGTTCTTCCTCATTCTTTGAGAAGATCAAAATATCGTCTACGAAGACCACAACAAACTTATTAAGAAATTCTCTGAACACCCTGCTCATTAGGTCCACGAAATAAGCGGGTGCGTTTGTCAAACCGAAAGGCATGACAAGCCACTCGAAGAAACCATCTGGGGTTCTAAACGTCGTTTTATCAATATATCTTTAGCTACCTTAGCTGATGGAATCCAGTAGCTAGATCAAGCTGGGAGAAGACCGACGCACTTACAAGCTGATCAAATAGATCGTCTATTCTGGGAAGCGGGTGTCTATTCTTTTTAGTCAGCTTGTTTATCTCCCTATAGTCCACACAAAGACGTAGTGAACCATCTGCTTTGGTGGCGAACACCACTGAAGCACCCCATTCCGAGATACTCCGCCTTATAAACCCCTTCTCGAGAAGCTCCTTAACTTGCTTACTGAGCTCCTTTCTCTCCTTTGGAGCCATGTGTCTAACATGCAGAACTACGGGCTTTGCATTATCAACAAGATATATGCGGAAGTCTATTTCCCGCTTCGGAGGTAAGCATTTCACTTCTTCAAAGACATCCGGATATTCCCGGACTACTCTAACCGACTGCAAATTCTCAACAGAAGCGTCAAGCGACTCTAGATAACTAAGCATAACAGCATTCAAGGGATTACAAGAAATTTCTAAAGTGTTACGGAGCCGAGTCAAGAGCCTAACCACTCTCTTCTCACAATCAAGAATGGCACCGTTACTGGATAACAAGTCCATGCCTAAGATCAGTCCATATCCCGAGAAGCCCAAAACAAAGGCACTACATCTAAATTCAACACTTAGAATAGAGATTTTCAAATCCAAGCAAACCATAAACAAATAAGCCGAGCCCCCAATTGGATTTGAAACAACCAAGGGATCTTCTACCATACTAGTGTCTAGGTGCATAGATTCTACTAAAGCAGATGAAATAAAGGAGTGTGATGCACCAGAATCAAAGAGAGTGCGAACTGGATGATCATAAAGATAAACTAAGCTTTCTACATAAATATTTCTACCTCGTTCCTGTGGAGGTGCCACTAGCGCGTGAACCTGTCCCCCTGAGGTGGATCCAGTCCTCTGTCCCTGCCCCTGCTTCTTTGGGCAACTCTTAGCCAAGTGTCCAGTCTCTCCACAACTGAAGCAACCACCATTCATCTTTTCCTTCTTCTTTCTGCAGTCTTTTGCTATATGTCCCACAATGCCACAGAAATTGCACTTTCTCTTTTCACGGGATTTGTTGTTCTTCCCGCCTTTCTTGAAGTCTGTTTTCTTAGCCTGTAAACCCTTCTTCTTTTCTTGAGACACCTCCGCCTTTGCCTCTTTCTTTCCGTTATCTTCCTCGTGTAGTAGCGCCAAGTCCACCAAGCTTTCATAGGTCGCTCCCATGGGTATATGGGTCATAGCAAGGCTGTGTAGAGGTTCATTCAGGCCTTTGACGAAGCGAAGGGCCTTCTTATGTTAGGTGTTCACTAAATCCAGCCCAAATCTGGCCAGCTGATTAAACTGATTTACATACTCCTTAATTGTCATACTTCCTTGTTTAAGGGTCAGGAACTTCTCCATTTGCAGGCTTCTTTCAGCTTGGGAGAGGAATTTCATTTCAAACCGCATCCTAAAATCTTCCCAGGTCTCTACTGGCCTTTCAGCATGGGTAACTTCCCACTAATAGGAAGCTTCATCTTTCAACAACCACACTGTTAGCTGTATCTTTTGCCTATCGTCAACTTCGAAGATGATGAACAAGTCCTCGGTCTCCTTCAGCCAGTTCCTTGCTACTACAAAGGATTCAGTTACATAAAAGTCCTTCCCACCCATGGCTTTAAAGTCTCTACATATCTTAGTGAAAGTATTTCCACGAGGAGGAGGAGGAGGTGGAGGAACCGCTGCCACTGTTGGAGGAGGAATGTCTGCTGGGCCCGCACCATTGGGCCTAGCCTCTAGGTACCTTCGGAACCAGCCAGGGATCGGTACTCCCTTTGGAAGGTAAAGATCTCCAGACATGCTGGAACAAAAAGGAAAATATTCAGGACAAAGGATAGAGAGATAGTGCATATGGCTTTTGGGGAATTATGCCTTTTAAAAACAATGCTTTTCTTGAAAACAATGCTTCTTTTTGAAAATATTTTCAAAAACTTTTATCTAGTCTGGTAAATCTGTGCTCTGATACCAAGTGAAACACCCTACCCTCCATTAAGGTCACTCACAAGGGACTGCCTTCACTTTGGTGGAGGTTTGTAAGTAAAAGTCACAGATAAAACACAAGACAGATATAAACACATATACATAAGCAGCGGAAAACAAACAGACTTTTTATTTCATAAAATACGTGTTCATACAAAACATTTCCATAACTGTCACATAATAACTCCCAAAAACATTACATCATCATTTATGTCTTGGTTATTAAATAAAGAAGCATAAAACATAAATAAAACTGCATAAATCCCCATGATTGTGTCCAACAGCCATAGCCAAAGCAAGAGAGTCCAAACCGTACATCAACTATCTTGAAGCTTGCAAAGATTCTGACTAAGCTGAGTTGTTTCCTTCCTGTGGACCTGGGGGGGGGGGGGAACAGAAGAAAAGGAGATGAAAGAAAATAGGGTCAGACATAAAGCCTGGTAAGTTTAGTGACTCTTCAGTATGAGAATAAGAATAAGGGCATGATAAGTATAAACTGGAAATAGGAGAATGTCATAAACTAAGACAAAGCAGTTTGAATCGAATATACTATCGCACCCCATACTATATCTCTGCAACTACTTGTATTATCTTAACTGTCACCCAATGCTAGAGGTAAAGTGATCCCCTTATCTAAAGATCGGCTCCTACTCGCATAATCATCTGTATCTTACGGCCCCCAAAGATTGTAGATACCTATGCTGGCCCCACCATGGGGGTGTATCAAGTCCCATGGTGGCGACCCGACATTAAACCAGAGATGCATAGGTTATACTACTGGTGCCCCAAATTCCCTATTTGTCTGCTCCGAAGTGTGTGCATGCCCGCACTCCGTTAGAACCCACATTGTTGTACCCACCGCCGTCGCTTTGACCGCTTACAATCAACCCAGTAATCGTGCCCCACCCTGCCTAGTTTCAGGGTACCATGATACCTAATTGGGTTACTGCTGAAATGGGTCCCCGTTACTAGGGTTTTCTAGTCAAACATGTTAAGTGGTTAAGTGTCTGTATTTACCTAACCCCACCCATCAATTTCATTAACATGTTGAATTGGTTAAGTGTTTTAGTTAACTTAACCCTACCATCTGTCTTAGCCTTTTAAAGCACAGGCCACTCACATTAGACAGATATTGTTACGGATACTGGATGTGCCAGTCGGTTCCGGGCAAATTTACACTGTAACTCAGTCTAACCTCGGGTCCTTATTGGGCTTCATGCTTAACCACCCACATTGGATAGGTATTGTTGTGACTACTGGACAGCCGGGCGGGTCCGGGCAGATTTACATCACAACTCAATCCAACCTCGTATTAAGCATATTCGTATTTTCTAAATTTACATATTTGTCTTTATTACTTAATATATGTAAATTTGTCAACAATTAAATGTTATGGCCCACATTCCAAGTTTAACATTTTTGGTATAAGAATTTATACTGTTTAAATGCCACCAATTTTGGCATGTGACAAACATGCCAATTTCATATATTCCTAAATTTTCCTAACGTTACCCCGTCTAAATATTAGGCTAACAATCTTAGCCTCATTTTACGTTCACATGATTTTCAACATATAATATTAGGCTAAAAACTTAGCCTAATTTAGCACACACAAATAGGCATAAGGGAATTCATAAACATAAACATGACATAGGTGTAAACTTGGCATTATTGGCATAGTCAATATGAACATCATAGGTATGAACTTGCAAAATAGTCGACATGAATGTGAACTTGCAACATGGCCTAAATCAACATATATGTGAACTTGCATTGAAATAGGTATCTAACCAAATAGGTGTCACACAAATTAGCATATAATTTAGAAAACATAAGCCTAAACTTGTTTTTGGATCTAGGCATAACATCGAACATCACTAGCATATGACAAGGATATGGCATTTTCATAAATATGTATAACTTTTTGACAAGGGTGTGAACTAGATCCAATCGCATATTTAATTACAACATGAAACATGTACTAAAGTGGATTTTGACATGGATCCAATTAGGGACTTGCAACTTTTGTATAAACATAGGGACATGTATATGAACATAACCTTTTAGGCATAAAGGTTCTAGCATAAAGTATATACATGAGGTTCTAATCACAAATAACCTATATAATCACATAAACATGAACTATACAACTTGCTTGTGATGTTGTTGTCATTCTAAAATTACAATAGGATCAACATCATTCTTAATTATACCACAAACATCCTAATTTCATTCGCAACACAATCATTTCAATACATAAATATGAATTAAGATCATCGTTACATAATAGCACAATTTCACTTCCAATTTACATCAAATCAAGTCTTAGTTTTATTCTCATCGGAAAAATCACTATACTTACAACGAATAACGAACTTGGATTCTAGATTCTGAATTCTAAATTTGATATGCTTTCCTTTGGGTAGACTAACGTTGTTTCGATTCGTGTTTTACTTTAGTATTGGCTTGTCACTAAGCTTTCTAACTGACGGCCACTCCTAGTTTCTTTCCAATAGCATGACGGCTTTAGTTCTATATTATTTGTGTGAATTTAGGTTTAGACTTGAGTTGTATTTATAGAATTTCAGACTGATTAGAGACGTCGATGAAGCTAGAGTGAATCCAGACCATCCATCTCAAGAGAAGCCAATCAAAAAGCGACATGTAAGCCCTAGTGACTCAGCCAAGCCTCAGAAATCGACCAGAACCCGACCAGGCCAGCCAGGGCCTGACCAAGCCAGTTTTATGGCCTGGGCGCACTTGGCAGGTGCGCCAGCGCAAATTTGTACTGGCGCACTTCCCAAGTGCGCCAGTGCAATCTTGTTCTGGCGCACTTCCCAAGTGCGCATTCTGACCTGTTTCTGGTTTTTCTGCCCAACTTCGTTCGTCCATATCTTCTTCATACGGTATCCGTTTTACGCAAACTCGGACTCTATCTCAAGCAGAATTCCGAGACGAACACAATGGCGTAACCCATTTTCATTAATTCCATTATTTAAAATTAATTATACTTTAATTTGTTAAGTTATAGTTAACAGAAAATTCGGGGTGTTACAATATTAGTAATTATAGACCCACTAAACTTAACTATTAAATAAACATGCTTGAATCGATGGGAGGTTTAAGTACATCTTGTGTAGGTAATAATAGTACATATAGGCCCACAAAACTTAACCGTTTATTAAAAATGCTTGAATCGATGGGAGGGTTAAGTACATATCGGGTTGGTGGGTAATATTAGTAAATATAGGCCCACAAACTTAACCAATAGGAAACCCTAGTAAAGGGGACCCATTTCAGCAGTAACCCACATGGACATATCACGGTACCCTGAACTAGGCAGGGTGGGGCACGATTACTGGGCTGATTATAAGAGGTCAAAGCAGCGCCAGGTGATACGTCAGTGTAGGTTCCGACGGTTTACGGGCGTGTACGTACTTCGGAGTGGGAAAAAGCTGGCACTGGGTACCAGTAGTTATACACTGTGCATCCTGAATCGTGTCGGGTCGCTATCATAAGGATTGATACACCTTATGGTGAGACCAACATCGGGTATCTACACGCAAGAGAGGTCCTATTGACACAGACACATGGAACATAAATACAAGTAGGGAGCCAATCGATAGGGTAGTAAGGGTACATCTAACATGTTCCTAGCAATTAGGCTGATTGAGGTGGAATCCTCACGATAGATGTACGCCTAAAGGCTACCACAATTACGGGGATTGGGATCATGTTATCATTTTATGCAGATTACTAGTTGGGACACTAGTTAGGTGGTGCAGAGATAGATATAGAAATCAGATTAACAGTGTAGTAGCGAAGCATAGAAAAAGTAGAAGCGCATTCAGTTCACCTTCCACTTATCTTGTATTTAGTTACCTTGGTTTTATGGTATTGTCCAATTTTCGGTTTATTCATGTCATGATCCTTTGTCTTGTTTGCATGCTGAAAGATCACTGGACTTACCAGACTTATGTCTGACCTAGTTTGTTTTTTTGCCTCTTTTCTTCCGTTTCCCCCCAGGTTGTCAGGGAGGGAATAACTCAGCCTAACTTGGACCTCTTCTCTTTCCAAGCTTGAAGATTAGTTGGAGTATCGCTTTGGACTCTCTCTCTTCCACTTCTATGGCTGGTTCATGCTTTTTCGAGGAATATCATTGTTTTTATGCTTCTTTTATTCTTGGAAGTTTTTATATCAACACAGAAGTTCTATGCGTTACATTTAAATATGATTGAGGAAATTGTTGTAAAAGCTTGACTGAATTAACTTGTTTATAAAATGACTTTATTTTCTGCTGCTTTATTTGTCTGTCTTGTAATTTATCTGCATCTTTTACCTATAATGCTCCACCGAAGTTAAGGCATTCCCTCTGCGAGTGACCTTAACGGAGGTGGGGTGTTTCACTTGGTATCAGAGCTGAAGGTTATTAGATCAGATAAAAGATTTGAAAAAATTATTTTCAAAATGGTTTTAAAAGAAGAATTTTCAAAAGAAAAGTTTTGTTTTAAAGGCGTATTCCCCAAAGCCATATGCACTATCTTCTGATCCTCTGTTTGAATACTTATTTCCTTCTTTCCTGAGTCTCCGGGGCTCCTGGCTTTCTGGGAGGTAACCTCATCGCGGCATGGTTCCGTAGGCTCGACGAGACTACGAAACTTGTCAAAGGGCAAACAAGTGCCCAACTTCCATCTATAGCTGTAGTAGTTTCACCTGTGGCTAATTTTCTTTCGAGCTTTGTAGGATTCTCCATGCGATGGAGGCAGCTTTCGAGAGACCTGTCGATAAGTTACACAAGGATGGAAAATATGAGAATGAGGGAGCTTAGCTAAGGAGCACAACACAAGGATGAAGAACTCATGGATATGGACTTGGTTCATAAAGGAGGGGAGGAAAGAATAGTAAAACCTAAAACAAGAGGAAGTAT
Organism: Allium sativum; assembly: GCA_030737875.1. NCBI lineage: Eukaryota > Viridiplantae > Streptophyta > Magnoliopsida > Asparagales > Amaryllidaceae > Allium > Allium sativum. The sequence goes on along the minus strand of CM060922.1, from coordinate 311,634,681 downwards.
CTTTATTTTGGTATAACGGGTAGTATAATTAAGGGCAAGGGCAAGAATAAAAGACAGGATTTTCCAGAAGGAAAGTGCATGCTCTCACCACCAGCATACCTGAGAGAGAGGTAGTAAGGTTTCTGTTGAAAAGTTTAGTTTTTCTTCTTGATCATCCTGCTAGTACTCTTTTTGATTTTTGCACTTCGCATTCGTTTATATCTGCTTCCATAGTTGAGTGTCTGCACCCTAGAGCTTATATAGTAGAGGATCCCATTATTGTCTTGTGAAAACCCGTAACTTCCCCGTAAAGGAAAGCGTCGGATAGTTCGAGAACAAGCCACAACAGAACGCATACAGAAGAACATTTCACTGTATATTACAACAATGCACCAGATTACAAGAATATACAGAGTATAAATGAATATTACACAGAAATATCAGAGATTTAAATTACATTTAAATACATAGCAACGGAAAATAATACAATACACAACTAGAAGGAGATATACGGATACAAAGCTTTCCGGATATCGTTCCAGCTGTAAACCAGGATCCTGTGAATCTAAATCTGCAAAACCAAAACTACTAGCTGCCCGTGTCAAAATAAGGGCACCCAGAGTTTAGGTTAAAACAATAAACTCCAGGTCAGTCATGTGACTGGTGTGAGAACTAAAACAGTTATTAATCTTTATTTTAAATCATTAGGTAAATCAAGGGACCACGCCGTATAACACGGAACGGGTTTCCTCCCAAGAACACCAGTGCATAAAACAAACAGCGCAATGCTAAATAAAGAAAAATAAAGCTGTTATAAGACCCAGGTCCCATCACACAATGCAACGCAGCCGAGGATAGGGTTTTCCCTTATAACAGCCAAAGAATGCTTGATACGTTTAAAACAAATCATTTGATACTACTATAAGTGCATAGTGTATAAAACAACTTCAAATCATAAGTATCAATCATAGGCGGCATGAATGACCCATACCACTATGTCGCCATATATAAGTTCACAATCAAAACCGCAATGTCGTATTGGAAGTTGGGTTATCATTTATGGTATGAACCGAGGCTAGGGGCAAGATCCTCACCGATTCGAGACTGTCTAGTCCGAGCCTCAGGGTCAGAGCGCATCGACCCTTGGATCGTCAGGGCCGGTCCACCGATGTGGATTAAAATTCCTGAACACTGCGTTTCCCCGCCCTTTGGGGCGTAAGCCTGGCCCGTCAGCCGACCAGAAGCATCGGCCGAAACAGATATCACGAGGCGCCTCGCTTTTCAGCAAGTAATAATAAGCAACATCCACATGAGTCAAACTCGTCAGCCAGTTCAAGCACTGACGCCACTCCTAACTAGAAAGAAACGCATGTCCTCCCTGATGTCCGTCTCCCGTTTTTGATTCATACCGGGTGTGATACTCGCGAATCAACGTTACACAAAGCTACGCCACAAACGCCGTGCTTCGATCATCAACCACAAGACTTTGCTTTTCAACAGAAGCCTTGATCATTTGCATCTTAGCATGCCACACAGGCAATTCACTCCATGCGATTGATATCCATCAATATATAACCCCTGAGCTCGTACGTCTCAGAGAAGGGCATTAAGCAAGAGAATAAATTCTCCGCCGCCAAACAGATATATATTTAATAGAGATCAATCACACGGACTAAAATCCAATGTCAGACACACAGTCCATTTACAAGTCCGTTCTGGGTCTGAAATAAACCGGAGGCACCTAGTACCCCGCATATCCATCGATCTCCAAGTATGTCTGGACGATCACTAACTGTTTCCATCTTCTTGGGTGTACAGCCCAATCAAGATCATCAGTAATTACCCAAACGACGTGAAGACCTCCGGTCTTCGACCATCGTCTTCATCTTCGACTTATCGTCGTATCAGTTATTCAGAATGGGATAAACCCGGTCTTTCCGAATAACTCGCGTATATTTTAAATAAGTGTTACACAAACACAACATACGCCTCATTCCAATTCATCAGTCACTAACCGTAAATTAATCAAGAGAATAATTTCCTAAATATTAACCCCGAAGGCCGAAACCAACATCAGATCAATATCCAGAAAACCATTCTGCTTGGCTAACCGACAGTTAGTTTCTAAATTTCACATTTATAGGGAAAGGTTCCCATTAATTTTATCCAAGATAAATTCCTTGAATTTATTCTTTATTCTATTTTTGAATCTCAATTCAAACTAGTCGGGATTAGCGAACCTTACCGAAGTAATCATTTATTTTAATTTCCCCATCCCAACCTATTCATCCCATGAAGTAAAACTGGTAATACTTCATATCTAACACCACAGTGTTATCGGTAAATTCAATTACCATTTTACATTCAAATCTAATTAAAGATTTAACTATCGCCTGGAGCAAAACTGGTGATACTCCATTTTCGATCATTTCAATCTAATTAAAGATTCATTAAAACTCCACTTAGTTTTAATCTTCGACTGGGTTAAAGAATCAGTGTCATTTAAAACACGGTTCACGATAAACCCAAAATCACATTCCATTAATTATCGGGTTAAAGAACAAGTGTTATTTAAAACACTGTTCACGATAAACCCAAAAATCAATACCAATTCAATTCTAATTAAATATCATTTAATTGGTACACTTCATTAAATCTAAATAAAAAGATTTAATCTTTTCTCAACTGGGTTCAAAAACAGTGTTAGTGAAGACACCATTCACGACAAACCCAAATCACATTTGATATTCAATACAAGGATCTGAATAGAAAATATACCGGCTTATATTCAATATCAAATTCTACGACTAACAAATATCGCATTGGAAATAACGATATATATATATATATCTTTCAAATTCCCATAACAATATCTGTATCATCACGAAATCCAACATCGAAATATTCCGAAGGCAATTTCGATTCAAATCCATTCCAATGCAATCATTGGAAATTCTGGTTATTTTCAAAACCATTTCAATATTCAATTTATTTATTTAAAAATAAATAGAATTGTAATTCTAGTTCAAAACTAGTTCATTTCGATAAAAATCTATTTTTATCTTTTCAAATATGGAGTTTTTCATCCCAATTCTTTCTAAATCATTTCTTATGATTTTACATAAATTATTACTTTTTTTAATAATTTTATCAAGGCCCGTACAGTCGATTTCCATCAATGGCCATCGAACTGCACTTACAACGACCTTTTTCGAATTTGATTTGGACATAATTCCAAATCCAACCGTTAGATTTCAAATTTCTAATATTCGTTAGAAAGCTCTTATCGATACGAACCCAACGGTTCCGGTTTTAGGAGAATCCGACGGTCGGATCTCCCGTTTTATCCGTTTGAAATAAATGGTCGAAATTCACGAACTGCCGCGGCGCGGCGCGTTCTATTCAGGCCATTATATTATATATATAATATATATAATATATATATCGTCGATTTCTATTTAAAACGAACTTTATAAATAGTTTTAAATTCGTTTCAAAAGCAATTTCAACTTCCATTTCAATTCAAATCAAAATTGAATTCTTCTTTATAAATTCGTTTTAAAATTCATTTCTATTCAATTCAAATTTCAATTCATTTTGAATTCGTTTTCAATTCGCTTCGAATTCGTTTTCAATTCAATTCATTTCGAAATCGTTTTCAATTCAATTCATTTCGAAATCGTTTTCAATTCAATTCATTTCGAAATCGTTTTCAATTCAATTCATTTCGAAATCGTTTTCAATTCAATTCATTTCGAAATCGTTTTCAATTCAATTCATTTCGAAATCGTTTTCAATTCAATTCATTTCGAAATCGTTTTCAATTCAATTCATTTCGAAATCGTTTTCAATACAATTTATAATTATATATAATTATTTATATTCTAACGACGACGCGTATAATGTATACGTTCGAATTATATTCAAAATAAATTTCTCGTCGATATTATTTAAAATAATTCATTTTAAATAATCAAAATTCGCTAAAATTGCCAAAATAAAAATTTTAAACTGGCCCAGATTTTCGGGTTGTTACAATCTCCCCCACTTAAAACTTTTCGTCCCCGAAAAGGAACAAAGTCGAAAGTGGTTTGATTTATCAACTCTACGTTCGATCTGGCTTCCATTCTCCAACTTTTCTGTTTCTGAGAATTTTCTAAAATTCCAAAAATTTGGCTAACACCCTAAATTTTCGAAAAATTTCGCCGTAACCTCCCCTGCACCGGGAGCATCGGGGAATTTCAAATAGTTTCCCCGGTCCTTCAGATCTCAAAAAGAAAAAGAAAAAGCCAAGCGGCTAGCCAATAGGCTCATAAAACCATCATCACCCAAACAAAACAGTAAATTATGTAGTAAACATGTACCTATTTGTCGGGCAAACAAATTTTATTCTTCGGCTCTAGCCTCCTTGCTATGACCTGTTCAATGCAAGTATATGTATACGCAAGCAAATGCAACCAATTTTCAATATAATCCAATATTTGGTTCAATTAGGCTAAATGGTTCAAAATTATCAAACAATTAAACAAACAACACAAACATCAATCAATTAGTGGATTAGAGTTTTCAAATTCATAACTTTGATACATAGTCAAAAATCAGATTTTTGATGCCAAATCACAACAATAAATCTTATATATATAAGCTTTGGTTCTCACACCAGTCTAAAGCTTTGGTTCTCACACCAGTCTAATGGAAATATATAGATATCACACCTTCGTCACTCGAAAATAAATGCTGATGATGTTTCGAACCACCATCAGAACATCTCCGGGCGACTAAAATGTGGTTCTATATCTATCCAGTATATTAAAATTTCAAATACACGTTTGCAAGGCGTATATGCAAAATCTTTATATACTGGATTGTCCAAATCAATTTAAATTAAATTATCAAATACGAATAGTTGATTTAAATTTTCAAACCAAAATTGGTTTTTATTTTTAAAAATATACTCTTCACACTCGTTCTAGGATACTACTGATCCTATCTCTAACGAGTCATTCTAATTGGATATTACTAATCCAATATCTGATGAATTCTTTCGTATGGTTCTAATGTGTCTTATTCTCTGCTTTGTAAACCACAAGCTCTGATACCAACTGTGAAAACCCGTAACTTCCCCGTAAAGGAAAGCGTCGGATAGTTCGAGAACAAGCCACAACAGAACGCATACAGAAGAACATTTCACTGTATATTACAACAATGCACCAGATTACAAGAATATACAGAGTATAAATGAATATTACACAGAAATATCAGAGATTTAAATTACATTTAAATACATAGCAGCGGAAAATAATACAATACACAACTAGAAGGAGATATACGGATACAAAGCTTTCCGGATATCGTTCCAGCTGTAAACCAGGATCCTGTGAATATAAATCTGCAAAACCAAAACTACTAGCTGCCCGTGTCAAAATAAGGGCACCCAGAGTTTAGGTTAAAACAATAAACTCCAGGTCAGTCATGTGACTGGTGTGAGAACTAAAACAGTTATTAATCTTTATTTTAAATCATTAGGTAAATCAAGGGACCACGCCGTATAACACGGAACGGGTTTCCTCCCAAGAACACCAGTGCATAAAACAAACAGCGCAATGCTAAATAAAGAAAAATGAAGCTGTTATAAGACCCAGGTCCCATCACACAATGCAACGCAGCCGAGGATAGGGTTTTCCCTTATAACAGCCAAAGAATGCTTGATACGTTTAAAACAAATCATTTGATACTACTATAAGTGCATAGTGTATAAAACAACTTCAAATCATAAGTATCAATCATAGGCGGCATGAATGACCCATACCACTATGTCGCCATATATAAGTTCACAATCAAAACCGCAATGTCGTATTCGAAGTTGGGTTATCATTTATGGTATGAACCGAGGCTAGGGGCAAGATCCTCACCGATTCGAGACTGTCTAGTCCGAGCCTCAGGGTCAGAGCGCATCGACCCTTGGATCGTCAGGGCCGGTCCACCGATGTGGATTAAAATTCCTGAACACTGCGTTTCCCCGCCCTTTGGGGCGTAAGCCTGGCCCGTCAGCCGACCAGAAGCATCGGCCGAAACCGATATCACGAGGCGCCTCGCTTTTCAGCAAGTAATAATAAGCAACATCCACATGAGTCAAACTCGTCAGCCAGTTCAAGCACTGACGCCACTCCTAACTAGAAAGAAACGCATGTCCTCCCTGATGTCCGTCTCTCGTTTTTGATTCATACCGGGTGTGATACTCGCGAATCAACGTTACACAAAGCTACGCCACAAAGGCCGTGCTTCGATCATCAACCACAAGACTTTGCTTTTCAACAGAAGCCTTGATCATTTGCATCTTAGCATGCCACACAGGCAATTCACTCCATGCGATTGATATCCATCAATATATAACCCCTGAGCTCGTACGTCTCAGAGAAGGGCGTTAAGCAAGAGAATAAATTCTCCGCCGCCAAACCGATATATATTTAATAGAGATCAATCACACGGACTAAAATCCAATGTCAGACACACAGTCCATTTACAAGTCCGTTCTGGGTCTGAACGAAACCGGAGGCACCTAGTACCCCGCATATCCATCGATCTCCAAGTACGTCTGGACGATCACTAACTGTTTCCATCTTCTTGGGTGTACAGCCCAATCAAGATCATCAGTAATTACCCAAACGACGTGAAGACCTCCGGTCTTCGACCATCGTCTTCATCTTCGACTTATCGTCGTATCAGTTATTCAGAATGGGATAAACCCGGTCTTTCCGAATAACTCGCGTATATTTTAAATAAGTGTTACACAAACACAACATACGCCTCATTCCAATTCATCAGTCACTAACCGTAAATTAATCAAGAGAATAATTTCCCAAATATTAACCCCGAAGGCCGAAACCAACATCAGATCAATATCCAGAAAACCATTCTGCTTGGCTAACCGACAGTTAGTTTCTAAATTTCACATTTATAGGGAAAGGTTCCCATTAATTTTATCCAAGATAAATTCCTTGAAATTATTCTTTATTCTATTTTTGAATCTCAATTCAAACTAGTCGGGATTAGCGAACCTTACCGAAGTAATCATTTATTTTAATTTCCCCATCCCAACCTATTCATCCCATGAAGTAAAACTGGTAATACTTCATATCTAACACCACAGTGTTATCGGTAAATTCAATTACCATTTTACGTTCAAATCTAATTAAAGATTTAACTATCGCCTGGAGCAAAACTGGTGATACTCCATTTTCGATCATTTCAATCTAATTAAAGATTCATTAAAACTCCACTTAGTTTTAATCTTCGACTGGGTTAAAGAATCAGTGTCATTTAAAACACGGTTCACGATAAACCCAAAATCACATTCCATTAATTATCGGGTTAAAGAACAAGTGTTATTTAAAACACTGTTCACGATAAACCCAAAAATCAATACCAATTCAATTCCAATTAAATATCATTTAATTGGTACACTTCATTAAATCTAAATAAAAAGATTTAATCTTTTCTCAACTGGGTTCAAGAACAGTGTTAGTGAAGACACCATTCACGACAAACCCAAATCACATTTGATATTCAATACAAGGATCTGAATAGAAAATATACCGGCTTATATTCAATATCAAATTCTACGACTAACAAATATCGCATTGGAAATAACGATATATATATATATCTTTCAAATTCCCATAACAATATCTGTATCATCACGAAATCCAACATCGAAATATTCCGAAGGCAATTTCGATTCAAATCCATTCCAATGCAATCATTGGAAATTCTGGTTATTTTCAAAACCATTTCAATATTCAATTTATTTATTTAAAAATAAATAGAATTGTAATACTAGTTCAAAACTAGTTCATTTCGATAAAAATCTATTTTTATCTTTTCAAATATGGAGTTTTTCATCCCAATTCTTTCTAAATCATTTCTTATGATTTTACATAAATTATTACTTTTTTTAATAATTTTATCAAGGCCCGTACAGTCGATTTCCATCAATGGCCATCGAACTGCACTTACAGCGACCTTTTTCGAATTTGATTTGGACATAATTCCAAATCCAACCGTTAGATTTCAAATTTCAAATATTCGTTAGAAAGCTCTTATCGATACGAACCCAACGGTTCCGGTTTTAGGAGAATCCGACGGTCGAATCTCCCGTTTTATCCGTTTGAAATAAATGGTCGAAATTCACGAACTGCCGCGGCGCGGCGCGTTCTATTCAGGCCATTATATTATATATATAATATATATAATATATATATCGTCGATTTCTATTTAAAACGAACTTTATAAATAGTTTTAAATTCGTTTCAAAAGCAATTTCAACTTCCATTTCAATTCAAATAAAAATTGAATTCTTCTTTATAAATTCGTTTTAAAATTCATTTCTATTCAATTCAAATTTCAATTCAATTTGAATTCGTTTTCAATTCAATTCGAATTCGTTTTCAATTCAATTCATTTCGAAATCGTTTTCAATTCAATTCATTTCGAAATCGTTTTCAATTCAATTCATTTCGAAATCGTTTTCAATTCAATTCATTTCGAAATCGTTTTCAATTCAATTCATTTCGAAATCGTTTTCAATTCAATTCATTTCGAAATCGTTTTCAATTCAATTCATTTCGAAATCGTTTTCAATTCAATTCATTTCGAAATCGTTTTCAATTCAATTTATAATTATATATAATTATTTATATTCTAACGACGACGCGTATAATATATACGTTCGAATTATATTCAAAATAAATTTCTCGTCGATATTATTTAAAATAATTCATTTTAAATAATCAAAATTCGCTAAAATTGCCAAAATAAAAATTTTAAACTGGCCCAGATTTTCGGGTTGTTACATGTCTCAAGTCCAATTTGTGGTTCGGCTCATTTATCTTTGGTTTGTAAGGATTTGAGATACTTATGTTTTGGTTTCATGGGCTATGGGTTGATTCTAAACATGGATTAGTTAGCTAGCAATTGTGAAAGGAGGGTAGTTAGACTTTCGACTTGCCTCGGGAATACCCTCGAAATTTCATGCGAAATTAAGGGATCAGTTTGTCTTAGCTACCTAGAATCACTTTATGTATTTAACGATGATTTTCGATCCGTTAGAGTAGTCCATGAGTACGCAGATGTTTTTTTGATTAAGGTCAGGAGTTTTCCCCCTAAAAACTCAAGATAGACTTCCACACACACACACACACACACACACACACGCACACATATATATATATATATATATATATATAGTTGACAATGCAAAGCCAGTTATGCGATCAACGATAGTTTTGGAGCAGGACTGGCGAGGATAGCCAGAGTCGGTTAAGTGCTCAATTGTTTGGTTGTTTTACTAGTATCATCTCACATAAATCGTCTAAATTCGGAGGAGGTATTCCTTGGGTGCTTGTCTGATATTGGTTTAGGCCTTTAGGGCTTGTACTTGGGGGATGCCAAGTTCGACTAGGATGGTTTGTATGAGAGATATCGACCCTCAGATTTGTTACATGAGGGATAAGCTAAGTAGAAGAGAGACCTTTAATCATCTTAGTATATACACTTGGTATCATGGTTAACTTCTGTTTAACTTGGAAAGATAGTTCGACAACATAGGATACCCTCTAGCATAGTAAATGATCGAGGTCCTATCTTTACTAGTGGGTTTTAGAAATGGAGGTCAAGAAGCTTCACAACCGTGAAGTTAAATTAGTTAAGGTACAGTGGAGTGAAGCTCAAAGAAGATGCAACTTAGAAGACTGAAGACTAGATACGCGCATCATACCCTTTTTGAGGGTATATCCTTGATTCCTCCTTTTTCTATAATATGTATTTGCATGCTAGTCTTTGTCTTTTAAGTATATCCTCTCGGTCCTATCCTCGATCCTTAGGTAGAAGCCAATGGATGAAAACATGTGTTTGAGACATGTTATGATTGATGGTCGCAAGTGGTTGCAAGTGTTTGCTAGTGGTTGCCCGTGGATGCATATACACACATTAGGCACTAGATCGGCTCAGTCACTTTAATATTGCATACGCGTATGAATGTATTTGTAGATGGATTGAAACTTGATGTGTTATCATATGGATGTTGCATATGGATGAGTGAATATGCACACATATAGTATTTACATGATTAGGGATATTTGCATGCATATTGGACGCATGACACTCTCATGATTCACATTAAGGAGGTCAACTGGATCAGTAGACCGCCTGATTTTGCACTAGATAAGAGACATATACACACACTCTGCAAATGTTCATATGGCATTAGAAGTCTTTTAAGGACAATGGATGCTTGTGGATGATGGATGAGTAGATGGATAATTGGATGTTAGGATGCATTCTTCTTAACTTGAAGATTTCGAGGAAGAAATCCCTTAAGGAGGGGAGAATGTAACACCCCGAATTTTCTGAGAATATTAAAATTAACAAATTCAAGAACACTTAATTTTTAGAAGAAGAATTAAGTGAAATGGGTTGCGCTATTACGTTCATCTCAAAATTTCGGTCAAGATAGACATTTGGTTTGCATAAAACGGATACCTTATGAAGAAGTTATTAAGCCTTGAAGTTTGTATGCATATGAGAAAAAAAAATATATATATATAATAAATTAAATAAATAAATATGCAAAAAAGTTCAAAACATCGAATCGGGAGGGGGAATAACTGAACCAGCCCATTTTTGAGGTCAACCTAAGCCTTGATGGGTCGACTAGGGATTGATTCGGGGTGTTTGGCTATCAACCCGTGGGTCGATACGCTCTAAGGCAGATGTGGCATCTGATTGGTTCTGATGGACCCTTTGCTGAGTCACTAGGGCTGATGTGGCTATTCTATCTTGTCTGAATGGCTTTGATTTGCTCTAGGTTAATCTGACGGTTCCTATTAAATCAAACTTCTATATAAGCAACCTAATTCTAAACCCTAAACCACACAAAATATTCCTAGAGTCGTCATACCGTCAATGGTGAAACTAGAATTGCCGTCATCTCTTTCAACTCAAAGGCAAGATAGAAGCTACATCAAAATCAAATCAAAACTAATCTAATTCAACTAAGAGAATTCAAAAATCTACATTAAAGGCGAGCAATTCAGTTTCAGAATACAGATCCCTGAAATCAAGTTTTTCCTTTTGATTGTAAGTGTATTTATCTTTTAGATGTGAATAAGTTAAAGACATGGTTTGTAACGAATTGTAAAATAGAATTGTATCAAGTTGTATGTGATGTTGATTCATGTCTATTCTATCATATATGCCTATGAACTATTGTGGTTTAACGAACCTATCATGTTATGTAGAAATTGGTGGGTAAACCTATGATGTTATATAGGAATTTGGGAATGAAATTATCATATGTAAGTTTGGTGATATTATGATACATACAAGTTTTAGGCTAAGTCATGTCGTCTATGCCTAATTGTTTAGAGCCATTATGCATACATGTTTAGATCTACGACCTTATATGTTTAGATCTACAACTTTATATGTTAGATCCATATGCTTTTATGATAGATCTAATTTGCAAGTTCACCACTACATGCCAAGTTTAACTTGTATAGTTTTATGTAAATTCATATGCTTGTGGTTCATGTTGCATAGATCAAATTTGCAAGTTCATAGTTAAAAGTATATTGTTCTATGCCAAATCCATGTGACATATGTGTAGTTAGATCCATACTTTTGTATGATGTCGGAATGTTGCAAAGTTCCTCTTTCCCCATTTTTGTTTTATAAGTTAGGCTAAAATATTGCGCCTAACATTCTATGTAATTTTGCGAACGTACAACGGGGGTAACATTGGGGAAAACATGAAATTACATGCAATTGGCATGTTTGACACATAAGCATGATAAGTGGCATGAAAATGGTATAATCTATATACCTAAAATTTTGAACGTGATTTAGAAGGAAAGTGGGCCATGACAATAATTGATTTATAATTTACATGTAAATATGTAGGATAAACATGAAAAATTACATGGCATAGATTGGTTCATGAAATGGTATATTTAGTATACCATTAATTGTGAGCATAATTAAAAGGATAATTATAGCATAATTAAATTGGGAATAATTTACATATAGAATTTGTCACAAATAAGAAATATGTAAATTTAGAAAAGACGAATATGCCTAACCTAAGGTTAGACTGAGTTGTGGTGTAAAACTGCCCGGAACCGACCGACACATCCAGTGACCACAACAATACCTGTCTAATGTGGGTGGTTGGTGCATTGAGCCCAAAAAGGACCCGAGGTTAGACTGAGTTGTGGTGTAAAACTGCCCGGAACCGACCGGCACATCCAGTGACCACAACAATACCTGTCTAATGTGAGTGGTTGGTGCTTTAATAAGGCTAAGTCAAGATTGATAGGGTTAAGTCAATTAAGGAAACACTTAACCAATTCAACATGTTAACTAAACTGATGGGTGAGATTAAGTAAATTTAGAACACTTAACAGTTATAACATGTTAATTAGACAAGTGGGTGAGATTAAGTAAATTTAGAACACTTAACCATTATAACATGTTAATTAGACAAGTGGGTGAGGTTAAGTAAATTTAGAACAATTAACCTTTACAACATGTTAATTAGACAAGTGGGTGAGGTTAAGTAAATTTAGAAGCACTTAACCAATATAACTTGATTTATGGAAAAGTTAAGTTAAAATAAGAGGGCAACACTTAACCAATATAACTTGATTTGTAGTAGGGTTAACACAATAAGACAACACTTAACCAAAGTAACATGACACATAGGTGAGTTAAGTTAACTTTAATTGATTGATGCCACTTAACTAATACAACAAGATGAATACGTGAGGTTAAGTTAACAAAAAACACTTGACCAATATTACTTGATGAACGAATGGGGTTAAGTTAATAGGAAACACTTAACCGATCCAACGTGATAAGTAAGGAGGGTCAAGTTAATAAGAAATGATTAACCAACATGACATGATGAATGAGTGGGTTAAGTTAACATGAGCGGACAACACTTAACTAATATGGCGTATTGTGCGGGAGGGTTAAGTACATATCGGGTTGGTGGGTAATATTAGTAAATATAGGCCATTAAAACTTAACCATTAAATAAACATGCTTGAATCAGTGGAAGAGTTAAGTACATATCGAGTTGGTGAGTAATATTAGTAAATATAGGCCCACAAAACTTAACTATTAAATAAACATGCTTGAATCGATGGGAGGGTTAAGTACATCTCGTGTAGGTGGGTAATATTAGTACATATAGGCCCACAAAACTTAACCGTTTATTAAAAATGTTTGAATCGATGGGAGGGTTAAGTACATATCGGGTTGGTGGGTAATATTAGTAAATATAGGCCCACAAACTTAACCAACAGGAAAACCTAGTAACGGGGACCCATTTCAGCAGTAACCCACATGGACGTATCACAGTACCCTGAACTAGGAAGGGTGGGGCACGATTACTGGGCTGATTATAAGCGGTCAAAGCAGCGGCAGAGGGTACGTCAGTGTAGATTCCGACGATTTACGGATGTGCACGTACTCCGGAGTGGGAAAAAGCAGGCACTAGGTACCAGTATTTATACACTGTGCATCTTGAATCGTGTCGGTTCGCTATCATAAGGATTGACATACCATATGGTGGGACCAGTACAGGGTATCTACACGCAAGAGAGGTCGATTAACACAGACACATGGAACATGAATACAGGTAGGGAGCCGATCGATAGGGTAGTAAGGGTACATCTAACATGTTCATGGGAAATTAGGCTGATTGACGTGGAATCCTCATGATAGATGTACGCCTGAAGGCTACCACAATTACGGGGATTGGGATCACGTTATCATTTCAAACAGATTACTAGTTGGGACACTAGTTAGGTGGTGTAGAGATAGATATAGAAATCAAATTAACAGAGTAGTAGCGAAGCAGAGAAAAGTAGAAGCGCATTCAGTTCACCTTGCACTTATCTTGTCTTTAGTTACCTTCTTTTTATGGTATTATCCTATTTTCGGTTTATTCATGTCATGATCCTTTATCTTGTTTGCATGCTGAAAGATCACTGGACTTACCAGACTTCTGTCTGACCTAGTTTGTTTTTTGCCTCTTTTCTTCCGTTTCCCTCCCCCCAGCTAGTCAGGGAGGGAATAGCTCAGCCTAACTTGGACCTCTTCTCTTTCCAAGCTTAAAGATTAGTTAGTGTATTGCTTTGGACTCTCTCTCTTCCACTGCTATGGCTAGTTCATGCTTTTTCGAGGAATATCATTGTTTTTATGCTGCTTTTATTCTTGGAAGTTTTTAAATCATGACAGAAGTTCAACGCATTACATTTAAGTATCATTGTTTTTATGCTGCTTTATTTGTCTATCTTGTAATTTATCTGCATCTTTTACCTATAATGCTCCACCGAAGTTAAGGCATTCCCTCTGTGAGTGACCTTAACGGAGGTGGGGAGTTTCAGGCACCCAGAGTTTAGGTTAAAACAATAAACTCCAGGTCAGTCATGCGACTGGTGTGAGAACTAAAACAGTTATTAATTTTCTTTTAAAATAGGTAAATCAAGGGACAACGCCGTATAACATGGAACGGGTTTACCCCCAAGAAAACCAGTGCATAAAACAAACAGCGCAATGCTAAATAAAGAACAATGAAGCTATTATAAGACGCAGGTCCCATCACACAATGAAACACAAGCCAAAGGATAGGGTTTTACCTTATAATAGCCAAATAATGCTTGATACGTGAAATTTCATATTTTATTATTACTATAAGTGTATAGTGTCAAAACAATTTCAATCATAAGTATCAATCATAGACGACATGGGTACCATATATCATGTCGCCAATACTAGGCACTATAATCAAAACCCCAAAATGTCGTATTGGAAGTTGGATTTCCATCTATGAACCAAGACAAGGGATCGTCCTTACCGCTTCGAGACAACGTAGCCTACTATGTTTCAGGAAAGCGCGCAGACAAGCCTTTCGATGGTCAGGGCCAGTCCACTCGATGTGGACTAAAATGCTTGAACACTGCGTTTCCCTGCTCTATGGGGGCGTAAACTGGTCATATCCGACCAAACCATCGGCCCCAGAACGACTGATATAACCGAGGCGCCTCGCAATCCATCATCCACATAAGCAAAATGTCAGGGCTAGTAAAATGCTGACACCACTCCAAGCTAGAAGAAACGCATGTCCTCCCTGAGGTCCTTTCCCATTCCTGGTCCACAGCGGGGTGTGAGGCTTGCGAATTAA
The DNA here is from genome assembly GCA_030737875.1 of Allium sativum. Lineage (NCBI taxonomy): Eukaryota > Viridiplantae > Streptophyta > Magnoliopsida > Asparagales > Amaryllidaceae > Allium > Allium sativum. The sequence continues at coordinate 311,619,455 of CM060922.1, read as the reverse complement.
CGCTACACAAAGCTATGCTATATTAAAGCCGTGCTTTGATCATCAACCACAAGACCTTGCTTTTCAACAAAAGCCTTGATCATTTGCATCTCAGAATGCCATATAGGCAATTCACGCTATGCAACTGATGTCTATCAATCACACAGAATGAAATCCATGATCTAGACTCTCAGGTTCTGTCTCGTCTTGTATCTTGTCCCGGCCCTAAACGGGTGGGCAGGTAAGTTTGCCCGAGAGAAGAGCTGGCACTAATATAAAAAAAATAATTAGCGTAAAAGGCTCCATTTCCACCACTGGAACAAAAGACACCACGAAAAACGAAACGAAACGAAAGAAGATGTCAGATACACATCCATTTACAAGTTCGTTCTGGGTCTAAACGAAACCGGAGGCACCTTTTTCCTCCCCCATATGCCCAATACAGGGGAGAGGTCCTCGCATATCCGGTCGATCTCCTAGTACGTCTGGACAATCACCACTTATTACCTTGTCTTGGGTGTACAGCCCAATCATGACATCAGTAATCATCCGAATGATGTGAAGACCTCCGGTCTTCAACCACCGTCTTCATCCTCGACACATCGTCGAATCTGTTATTCGGAATGGGATAAACCCGATCTTTCTGAATAACTCGTGTATATAATAAACATGTGCTATAAAAACGCAACATACGCCTCATTCCAGTCCAGAATATTCCTTTATTCAAATATTCTTATACTTTGGGAAATGTTCCCATTAATTTTATCAAAGATAAATTTTTTAAATTTATTCTTTAATCTTCCTTTGGACATCATTCATATCCTGTCTTTAACTGGGTTAAAGAACCAATGTCGTTTAAAACACGGTTCACGATAAACCCAAAATCACATTCCATTCCATCAGCCTTTAACGGTAAATTAGCAAGTTAACAATTCCCTAAGTATTAACCCCAAAGGCTGAAACCAACATCACATCTATACCCAGGAAACCATTCAACTTAACTAATCTCCAGTTAGTTTTTGATTTTCTTAACACCGTTGGGTCTAAGAACAGTATTATTAAAGATACCATTCACGACAAACCCAAAATCTTATTCTTGTCTTTAACTGGGTTAAAGAACCAATGTCCTTTAAAACACAGTTCACGATAAACCATAAATCTTATTCCATTCCATCAGCCTTTAACCGCAAATTAGCAAGTGAAAAATTCCGTAAGTATTAACCCCGAAGGCCGAAACCAACATCAGATCAATACCCAGGAAACCATTCAACTTAACCAATCTCCAGTTAGTTTCTGTTTTTTTTAACTCCATTGGGTCTAAGAACAGTATTATTAAAGATGTCATTTACAACAACCCAAAATCTTATTCCATTATTAATCGGGTTAAAGAACAAGTGTTATTTAAAACACCATTCACGATAAACCCAAAAACCAATTTCAATTCAGTTCCAATTAAATATTAATTAATTGGTATACTTCATTAAATCTAAATAAAAAGATTTAATCTTTTCTCATCTTGGTTCAAGAACAGTGTTAATGAAGACATCACTCACGACAAACCCAAAATCACATTTGATATTAAATACAAGGCTCCGAATAGAAAATATATCGGCTTATATTCAGTATTAAATTCTGGATTCAACAAATATCGTATCGGAATAACGATATATATCTTCCAAATTCCACCACAATATCCATATAATCATGGAATCCCATATCGAAATATTCCGAAGATAATTTCGATTCAAATCCATTCAAATTCATATATTGGAAATTCCGGTTATTTTTAAAATCATTTCAAATCCAGTTTATTTATTTAAAATATGGGATTATAATTCTAGTTCATAACTAGTTCATTTCGATAAAAATCTATTTTTATCTTTTCAAATATGGAATTTTTCATCCCAATTCTTCCCAAATCATTTCTTATGATTTTACACAAATTATTGATATTTTTAATAATTTTATCAAGACCCGTACAGTCGATTACCATAAACGGCCATCGAACTGCACTTACAGCGACCTTTTCCCAATTTGATTTGGACATAATTCCAAATCCAATCGTTAGATTTAAAATCTGTAATATTCGTTAGAAAGCTCTTTTCGATATGAACCCAACGGTTCCGATTTTAGGAGAATCCGACGTTCGGATCTCCCGAAATGTCCGTTCGAAGTCAATGGTCGAAATTCACGAACTACAGCAACGCGACGCGTTCTATTCAGGCCATTATATTATATATATATATATAATATATTTTGTCGATTTCCATTTAAAACATATTTTATAAATCGTTTTAAAATTCATTTTCAAAACGATTTCAACTTCATATTCAATTTCTAGTCAAAATTGAATATTCCATATCATCAATATATAAATGAAAATATTTTTCAAAACGTTAGATTTTGAAATTAATTCCTTTTCGATATTAATTATAAAAATGAATAAAATCGATATAAATATCGTTCACGTCAAAATGGCGTCAATCTAATCAACACGACTTTATGTTTTTAAATATATTCGTGCCCATCCCAAATCGGACATCAAAATCAGATTTTGATCTTTTACTAAATATTGTTTTAAAATATTCATTATTTTAAAATATTCATTATTTTAAAATGTTCATTGTTTTTGAACTAGAATCAGACACAGTCAATTACCATATAATGTGATTTATATGGATTTCTTACATATATGTACACAACAACAATCAAACACATTCAACCATCGTCCAGAGTGCATTCTACACTGCATAAGCATCAAATATAAATATTTAACGCTTACAACAGCCTGTCAATCAACCGATTGACATACAGCTAGTTATTGGGAGTAGTGTATGTCCTGTAGCATCCCAATACCCGTGTGGGGTTTCATTCAACAAATAATGAATTTTATTTGTGCTGTTGGGCGATGTGTAAAATTTATCGTCCCAATCAATACTAGTTGAATGTGTGTACATAAACAAATTATCCGATTTGTTTATAAATATTTGTTTTATATACACGTTAAAAATTATTTTTTTAACTACAAAATATTTTACTCCTTTCCACATTACACAATCAAATTTCACAACACAATCAAACAAACAAACAAGTCGTCCGTGGTCTGTGGACGATGGGTGTCGGCTGCTGCTAAGCACCATCTGCATCCTAATGTGTATTTTAACTAGAAATAAAATAAAAGTAAGGAGTTCTCACCTTTGGGTTCCACTCCAGTTTTATTTCTGAATTTCTGAACAGTTTGGATTTTTTTGTCCGAAATTCCATTGCAATCTGTTTCACGAAGTTTATATTAAAAATCAAATTTTTAATAACGCCAGTTCTATTTAAAAAACCTATATTTAAATCAATGCTTTCTTTTTATACTGTTCTATATATTTTAAAAACCATATTCTTATTCTGTTCTATGTGTTTATATTTTCAAAACAAAGTATTTTATATTTTTAAATCAAAGTATTTTATATTTACAACTTCACTAATTTTATTTTTCCAAACAATGATGTTTTTATATCTAAAAACAGTGATGTTTATAATTTTCAAACAATGATGTTTATATTTTTCAAAACAGTGATGTTAATATTTTTCAAATAATGATGTTTTTATTTTTCGAAATAGTGATGTTTATATTTTTCAAACAATGATGTTTTCATTTTTCAAACAATGATGTTTATATTTTTCAAATCAATGCCCTTTTTATGCTTAAACAATACTATTTTTATATTTTTAAAACAATACAAATTTTATATTTAAAACAATGCAAAATTTTATATTTAAAACATTACAAAATTTATATTTAAAACAATGAATTTTTTTATCAATGACATTTATTTAAAATTTCACATTCTAAGAAATGTTATTTACACAAGAGAAGCTCACTGTAATCTTCATCTTCCTTCTAGGCGATATACTGACCGCCGTTCTCCGATTAGGGTTCGTGATAGCCCCCTCCTCGCAGCGCCGGAGGTTCATCAGCCTTATCCCCCTGAAGCGCGCCAACCTGCGCCGCCCACACCCCCCGGTAGCATGAAACTCGAACACCCTGAGCACCCTCGAAATCCACTGCAAATGAATCGCCTCTGAAGGAGAATTCTGATCACCAGAGACCGAGAGGGAAGATCATCACCATTGATTGGGTGGCCCTCATCGATATCGTCGATATGTGATTATGAGTTATTAACATCATTGCGTGGAAGAAGAGTAAAAGGAGGAGGAAGAATCGGACGCGGTGTTCGTTCTTTTGAGAGGAGCGGGAGAAATCATCTGGGGAGGGAAGGTTTGACCACGCGTTTCGTAAATAAGGGTTTGACCAAATTTTTGACTTGAGTTATGTATATTTAAATATTTATTTAATTCTAAAAATAGGTTTTTGCTTTCGAACTCCAATTCACATTCAAAGACTGTCGTTCCTAGCTAAATACCCCCATTCCGAACGTAATGGGATATGGTTCGTAAGCCAATTCGGCTGTTTCGATCAGTTTCCATCAAAATTAAAATATAAATCAACATATATTCAATTTGAACGTACATTTCAATTTACTGGGGCCAAATACTAATTCTAAAAAATTCCAAAAAAAAATTATTTCTAGCTTCGTATTGACGATACGGTCCTAACAAAACTATTTCGTCAAATTTGAAGACCGTTTGAAAAATGGCCATTTTCTGGTCAATCCAAATTGACTAAAATTGTCAAAACACATTTTCTTTCGCCACGCTCACATATTAATCCCAAAAATTATGAATTTTGGAATCTAGCAATAATTTGACATCCCGGATCCAACAAAAGTGGTTTCATCGAAAACGGAGGTCGTTTGCTAAATGGCTATTTTTAAGGGCTATATTTCCATAGCGACTATTCTGAATTTTCAAGTGGACATATCATTTTATCCCAGCTATGAAATTTCGATTTTTCGGATTCGTTGGAAAGATATTTTCAAATAGATCCTAATATTTTTGGTTTCGCTAAAATCCGGTTTATTTTGAATCCTATACATTCATTTGAAATTTGAAATCGAATTTTCAAACTACCACGCCATTTCCAATTCCTTTTATAATTAAAAATAAATATTTATATTCTAATCTCGATTCAAATAAATATATACATTCCAATTCTGTTCAAAATAAATTTCACGTCGTCATTGTTTAAAAAAAATTCATTTTAAATATTCAAAATTCATCAAAATTGCCAAAATAAAAATTTTAAATTGTTTCAGATTTTCCAGGTTGTTACAATCTCCCCCACTTAAAATCTTTTCATCCTCGAAAAGGAACAGAGCTGAAAGTTGTTTTACAAACCAACTCATCTTTCAGTTTGGCTTTAATTCTTTAACTTTTCAGTTTTTAAGAATTTTCCAATTCTTCAAAAATTTGGCTAACACCCTAAATTTTCGAAAATTTTCGCCATAACCTCCCTTGTACGGGAGCACCGATAAAATCCCCAAACCACCACACAGGCCTCTCCAATCAAAAAGAAAAAGAAACAGCCAAGAGGCTAGCCAAGAGGCTCATAAAATCATCAAAAACCCTAAGAAATACAATAAACATGTACCTATTTGTCGGTCAAACAATTTTATTCCTTTGCTTAGCTTTCCTGCTATGACCTGTTCAATGTATATGCATGTACATGCATGCAATTTCAAACAACTTTCAATATTTGGTTCAATTTGGTTATATGTACCGTTCTTTCCCACAATGGTTTTATTAAATAACAAATAATCATACAACTCAACCAACAATCAATTTGTGAATTAACGTTTCAAATTCATAATTTTGACATATATACAGAAAATCATCTTTTGACGCCAATCCACAACAATAAGCCATATCTAGTTTTGGTTCTCACACCAGTCAATTGGAAATATATAGATATCCCACTTTCGATACTCGAACACAAATGCTGATGATGCCCGGGCATCATCAGAATTATCCCCAGGCGACTAGAATGTGATTCTATATCTGTCCAGTACGTTAAGACTTCATATACACATGGATCAAACGTATATGCAAAATCTTTATATACTTGATTGTCCAAATCAATATAAAAATAATATTCAAATACATATAACAAATTTTTAATTTTCAAAACAAAAATTGTTTTCACCTTTATTTTAAAAAAATACACTCTTCACACTCGTTTTAGGATACTACCGATCCAATCTCTGACGAGTCATTCTCATTGGATATTACTAATTCAATCTCTGATGAATTCATTCGTTCGGTTATAATGTGTCTTGTTCTCCAAGCACTGTAAACCAAAGCTCTGATACCAAATGAAGTGACCCGATCCTCCCCATGAAGGAAAGCCTGGATTGACTTTGAGAACAACATATATCGGTACACAAACAGAAGAACATTTCATTGCTTATTACAACAATTTCATCAGAATACAAGAATATAATAGAGTACGAATAAATTATATACATTTACTAAACATCAGAGATTTACAAGTTATAATACAGCAGAAAATAATACAAAACACAACTGAAAAGAATACGCGGATACAGAGCTTTCCGAGTATCATTCAAGTTGTAAACCAGGATCCTATGAATATAAATCCGCAAAACCAAAACTACTAGCTGCCCATGTGGAAAATAGGGGCACCCAGAGTTTAGGTTAAAACAATAAACTCCAAGTCAGTCATGTGACTGGTGTGAGAACTAAAACAGTTATTAATTTGCCTTTAAAGTTAGGTAAATCAAGGGACCATGCCGCATAACACGGAATGGGTTTACCCTCAAGAAAACCAGTGCATAAAACAAACACCGCAATGCTAAATTAAGAAAAATGAAGCTATTATGAGACCCAGGTCCCATCACACAATGCAACGCAAGCCGGAGGATAGGGTTTTACCTTATAATAGCCAAATAATGTTTGATACGTGAAATTTCATATTTTATTATTATTATAGTTGTATAGTATCAAAACAATTTCAATCATAAGTATCAATCATAGACGACATGAGTATCATATATCATGTCGCCAATGTTAGGCTCTACAATCAAAACCGAAAAATGTCGTATTGGAAGTTGGATTTCCATATGTGAACTATGGCAAGGGATCGTCCTTACCGCTTGGAGACAATCTAGCCTGCCATGTCTCAGGCAAGCGCGCAGACAAGCCTTTGCATCATCAGGGCCGGTCCACTCGATGTGGATTAAAATGCCTGAACACTACGTTTCCCACCCTATGGGGCGTAAACTGGCCATATCCGACCAAACCATCGGCCCCGGAATGACTAATATAACCGAGGCACCTCACAATCCATCATCTACATAAGTAAAATGTCAGGGCTTGTAAAACGCTGACAGCACTCCTAGATAGAAAGAAACGAATGTCCTCCCTGAGGTCCTCTCCCGTTTCTGGTTCACATCGGGGTGTAAGGCTCGCGAATTAACGCTACACAAAGCTATGCTATATTAAATCTGTGCTTTGATCACCAACCACAAGACCCTGCTTTTCAACAGAAGCCTTGATCATTTGCATCTCAGCATACCACACATGCAATTCACGCTATGCAACCGATGTATATCAATCACACAGAATGAAATCCGATGTCAGACACACATCCATTTACAAGTTCGTTCTAGGTCTGAACGAAACCGGAGGCACCTTATTCCTCCCTATATGTCCAATACAGGGGAGAGGTCCTCGCATATCCGATCGATCTTTAAGTACGTCTGGACGATCACCACTTATTACCTTATCTTGGGTGTATAGCCCAATCAAGACACCAGTAATCATCCAAACGATGTGAAGACCTCCGGTCTTCAACCACCGCCTTCATCCTCGATACATCATCGAATCAGTTATTCGGAACGGGATAAACCCGGTCTTTCTGAATAACTCGCGTATATAATAAACAAGTGCTATAAAAACACAACATACACCTTATTCCAATCCAGAATATTCCTTTATTCAAAAATTCTTATACTTTGGGAAAGGTTCCCATTAATTTTATCAAAAATAAATTCTTTAAATTTATTCTTTAATCTTCCTTTGGATATCATTTCAATCAAATTAAAGACGCATTAAAAATCCAATTGGTTTTAATCTTCCCAAAAATCAATATTAATGATTGTTTAACTTGGGAAATCATATCCTGTCTTTAACTGGGTTAAAGAACCAATGTCATTTAAAACACGGTTCACGATAAACCCAAAATCACATTCCATTGAATCAGCCTTTAACCGTAAATTAGCAAGTGAACAATTCCCTAAGTATTAACCCCGAAGGCTGAAACCAACATTAGATCAATACCCAGGAAACCATTCAACTTAACTAATCTCCAGTTAGTTTCTGATTTTCTTAACTCCATTGGGTCTAAGAACAGTATTATTAAAGATACCATTCATGAAAAACCTAAAATCTCATTCCTGCCTTTAACTGGGTAAAAGAACCAATGTCATTTAAAACACGCTTCACGATAAACCCAAAATCACATTCCATTCCATCAGCCTTTAACCGTAAATTAGCAAGTGAACAATTCCGTAAGTAATAACCCCGACGGCCGAAACCAACATCAGATCAATACCCAGGAAATCATTCAACTTAACTAATCTCCAGTAAGTTTCTGATTGTCTTAACTCCATCGGGTCTAAGAACAGTATTATTAAAGATACCATTCACGACAACCCAAAATCTTATTCCATTGTTAATCGGGTTAAAGAACAATGTTATTTAAAACACCGTTCACGATAAACCCAAAAACCAATTTCAATTCAGTTCCAATTAAATATCAATTAATTGGTATACTTCATTAAATCTAAATTTCAAGAACAGTGTTAATGAAGACACCACTCACAACAAACCCAAAATCACATTTGATATTAAATACAAGGCTCTGAATAGAAAATATATCGGCTTATATTCAGTATCAAATTTTGGAATCAACAAATACCGTATTGGAATAACGATATATATATTTCTTCCAAATTCCTCCACAATATCCGTATAATCATGGAATCCAATACCGAAATATTCCGAAGATAATTTTGATTCAAATCCATTCCAATTCATATATTGGAAATTCTGGTTATTCTTAAAATCATTTCAAATCCAATTAAAAATATTGGATTATAATTCTAGTTCATAACTAGTTCATTTCGATAAAAATCTATTTTTATCTTTTCAAATATGGAATTTTTTATCCCAATTCTTTCCAAATCATTTCTTATGATTTTACACTAATTATTGATATTTTTAATAATTTTATCAAGGTACGTATAGTCAATTTCCATAAATGGCTATTGAACTGCACTTACAGTGACCTTTTCTAAATTTGTTTTGGACATAATTCTAAATCCAACTGTTAGATTTCAAATCTCTAATATTCATTAGAAAGATCTTTTTGATACAAACCCAACGGTTCCGGTTTTAGGAGAATCCGATGGTCGAATCTCTCGTAATATCCGTTCGAAGTCAATGGTCGAAATTCATGAACTGCTGCAGCACAACGCATTCTATTCAGGCCATTATATTATATATATAATATATATAATATATATTTCATCGATTTCCATTTAAAACATATTTTATAAATCGTTTTGAATTCATTTTCAAAACGATTTCAACTTCATTTTCAATTTCAAGTCAAAATTGATTATTCCATATCGTCAATATATAAATGAAAATATTTTCAAAACATTAGATTTTGAAATTAATTCCTTTTCGATATTCATTATAAAAATGAATAAAATCGATATAAATATCGTTCACGTCAAAATGGCGTTAATCTAATCAACACGGCTTTATGTATTTAAATTTATTCGTGCCCATCCCAAATCAGACATCAAAATCAGATTTTGATGTTTTACTAAATATTGTTTTAAAATATTCATTATTTTAAAATATTCGTTATTTTAAAATATTCGTTATTTTAAAATGTTCATTCTTTCTGAAATGGAATCAGACACAGTCAATTACCATATAATGTGATTTATATGGATTTCATATACATATGTACACAACAACAATCAAACACATTCAACTATCATTCAGAGTGCATTCTACACTGCATAAGCATCAAATATAAGTACTTAACGCTTACAGTAGCCTGTCAATCAATCGATCGACATACAGCTAGTTATTGGGACTAATGTATGTCGAATATCATCCCAATACCCGTGTGAGGTTTCAATCAACAAATAATGAATTTTATTTGTGCAGTTGGACGATGTGTAAAATTTATCGTCCCAATCAATATCAGTCAAATGTGTGTACATAAACAAATCGTTCGATTTGTTTATAAAATTCATTTTATATACACGTTAAAAATTATATTTTTAACTACAATTTTTTTACTCCTTTCCACATCACACAATCAAATTTCACAACACAATCAAACAAACAAACAAGTCGTCCATGGTCTATGGACGACGGGTGTCGGGTGCTGTAAGCACCATCTGCATCCTAATGTGTATTTTAACTAGAAATAAAATAAAAGTGCGGTGTTCTCACCTTTGGGTTCCACTCCTCCAGTTTTATTTCTGAATTTCTGAACAGTTTGGATTTTTTTGTCCGAAATTCAATTTCTGAACAGTTTGGATTTTTTTGTCCGAAATTCCAATGCAATCTTTTTCACGAAGTTTATATTAAAAATCATACTTTTAATAATGCCATTTCTATTTAAAAAACCTATTTTTAAATCAATGCTTTCTTTCTATACTACTCTATATATTTTAAAAACCATATTCTTATTCTGTTCTATGCATTTATATTTTCAAAACAAAGTATTTTATAATTTTAAATCAAAGTATTTTATATTTACAACTTTGCTAATTTTATTTTTCCAAACAATGATGTCTTTATAATTCAAAACAGTGATGTTTATATATTTCAAACAATGATGTTTATATTTTTCAGAACAGTGATGTTTATATTTTTCAAACAATGATGTTTTTATTTTTCAAAATAGTGATGTTTATATTTTTCAAACGATGATGTGTTTATTTTTCAAACAACGATGTTTATATTTTTCAAATCAATGCCCTTTTTATACTTAAACAATACTATTTTTATATATTTAAAACAATACAAATTTTATATATAAAACAATACAAAAATTTTATATTTAAAACAATACAAAATTTATATTTAAAACAATGCAAAATTTTATTAATGACATTTATTTAAAATTTCACATTATAAACAATGTTCACAAGAGAAGCTCACCGTAATCTTCATCTTCCTTCTAGGTGATATACTGACCGCCATTCTCCGATTAGGGTTCGTCACAACCCCCTCCTCGCGGCGCCGGAGGTTCATCGGCCTCCTCCCCCTGAAGCGTGCCAACTAGCACCGCCCACAACCCCCGGTGGCACGAAACTCGAACACCACTAGCACCCTCAAAATCCACCGTGACTGAACCGCCTCCGAAGGAGAATTCTGATCACCAGAGACCGAGAGAGAAGATCATCACCGTTGATTGGGTGGCCCTCATCGATCTCGTCGATATGTGGTTATGAGTTGTTAACATCATTGCGTGGAAGAGGAGTAAAAGGATGAGGAAGAATCAAACGCGGTGTTCGTTCTTTTGAGAGGAGCGGAGGAAATTATCTGGGGAGGGAAGGTTTGACCACGCGTTTGGTAAATAAGGGTTTGACCAAATTTTTGACTTCAGTTTTGTATATTTAAATATTTATTTAATTCGTAAAAATAGGTTTTTGCTTTCGAACTCCAATTCACATTCAACGACTATCGTTCCAAGCTAAATACCCCCATTTCGAACGTAATGGGATATGTATCGTAAGCCAATTCGGTTGTTTCGATTAGTTTCCGTCAAAATTAAAATATAAATCCATATATATTCAATTCGAACGTATATTTCAATTCACCGGGGCCACATATTGGTTCTAAAAAATTCCAAAAAAATTATTTCTAGCTTCGTATTGACAATACGGTCCTAACAAAACTAATTTTGTCAAATATTTAGACAATTTGAAAAATGGCCATTTTCTGGTCGATCCAAATTGACTAAAACTGTCAAAACACGTTTTCTTTCCCCATGCTATCATATTAATCCCAAAAATTATGAATTTTGGAATCTAGCAATAATTTGACATTCCGGATCCAAAAAAAGTGGTTTCATCGAAAACGGAGGTCGTTTGCTAAAAGGCTATTTTTAAGGGCTATATTTCCATAGCGACTATTCTGAATTTTCAACTGGACATATCTTTTGGTCCCCGCTATGAAATTTTGATTTTTCGGATTCGACGGAAAGATATTTTCAAATAGATCCTAATATTTTTGGTTTGGTAAAATACAGTTTATTTTGAATCCTGTACATTCATTTGAAATTTGAAATCAAATTTTCAAACTACCGCGCCATTTCCAATTCCTTTTATAATTAAAAATAAATGTTATATTCTAATCTCGATTCAAATAAATATATACGTTCCAATTCTATTCAAAATAAATTTCTCGCCATTATTATTTAAAATAATTCATTTTAAATATTCAAAATTCATCAAAATTGCCAAAATAAAAATTTTAAATTGGTTCAGATTTTCCGGGTTGTCACATTAATACTTTGGAAAATTGTTAATTTGATGTAATAGTCTGAATAAATAGATGTTGGAAAATAATAAACATGTTGTTATCAAGGTAAATTGATATGAACATTTATTTTAAAGTACCTCGAATTAAAATTGCAAATTTTTAAACTTAATTACTGTTTTATTTGGAAAACTCGAACTATTGGATTTGTGAAATCTAATACGACTTTAGATAATAGTTTGCAAGAACATTGTAAAAGTATTTGAAATATATTTGAACTTATATTATTATGTCATGAAATTTGATATAAGTATATATAGGTATTTATAATAATATATTATAAAATGCTCGAATAATAATTTGGATTTGAAGTGTAAATAAAGAATGTAATTTAAGTATCGGGTTAACGCATAAGTTTGTTCCGTTACTAGTTCTTGAACCATAAACAGGGTGTGTAACTAGGGAAAGGGATGCAGCAACCAGTCCGCTGAACTTACCTGGCCAACATTTATTTGTCCAGGCCGATAAAAGAGCAAATTGAAAGTGTAACACCCCATGTCCATTAATGTCACTCACAAAGGGAATGCATCAATGTCAATGAAGCGTTATTATTGTATAGAACAGATAAATTACAAGAATAAATAAATAAAACAAGAAAGCTGAAGATAAAACTTATTTCATAGCATCATAACTCAAAACAAGCTTACATAAGTAGTTCCCAAAACCATTACAACAGGATCAATAGTCTTTTCCAAAAACTTCAAAGTACATAAAGAAGCAAACACTTAAATAACATAAATGCATAAATCCCCACTGAGCATAAGCAAAGCCATAAAGATGAGAGAGTCCAAAGCGATACATCTACTCTTTTCAAGCAACTGAAAGAAATCGGCACTAAGCTATAGTATTCCCTCCTTGCAAACCTGAGGTGGGGAAAGGAAAGAAAAGAGGTGGAAACAAACGGCTCAGACATAAAGTCTGGCAAGTCCAGTAATTTTAACAAATAATAGGTAAGGTAAATGATCAAGACATAAATAGGCATCATGATATGGATGTAACTTAGATAAGGTAGATAAAAAGGATGGACAAGATGATTTTGTTCCTAAGTACTAAGATAATCCTACACCTTGGCTAAGCGAACAACCCTCCAAGTACTAACCCCGAAGATCGAAGTCAGCATCAGACTAGCACCCAAAGGACTATCCAACTCAACCAACATGTATTTCGTTACACCGTACTTTTGCTAAGTTACACCACATTAGTTAATTACACTACACATCTACTAGTCTCTTTTTACTAGAGGTTGATCCCTTCCCACTAACTGTACCAACATGACAAACTTGGTAGTTACTTGTACCTAGCTGCTATCATAGGTGCCGGCTTGCTCCTACCACTGCTAAGGTACCCTTAATCTACCCATTCGATCGGCTGCCTAAACCCGGTAGGCACCCCTGCTGGCCCCACAGTGGGGTGTATCACTCCCCAAAGTGGCAACCCCGATACCAACATGAAATGCACGACCATACCTACACGATGCAACAACGTCTTACCTACCATCCCGGACCCATGCACGCACGTGAAGCCGTTGGACTTGCGTTGCCACCGCCATTCACGTTTTGACCTCTTATATTCAAGCCCAGTAAGCGTGTCCCAATCCCGGCCTAGTACCGGGCCCAATTAGATACTCAAACGGATTACTGGTTGAAACGGATCCCCATCCGACACAAGCCTCCCACCTATGCTTGGTCCCCACTAGGTTTTCCCCACTTAACCATTTTAATTAAAATGTCTATGTCTTACACATGCTATGGCTAAGTCCATACTTACATGTCATAATTTACGTGTCCTATCTTATTCCGGTTAAGTCCATATTTACATGTCATAATTTACATGTCACCCCACTTAACCCTCCAACCATACCCATGTCTTATAATGGTTAGTATTCTTAATTCATTCATTATGACGAATGGTGCATGACCTCTCACATTAGACCAAACACTTTGTGGCCGCTGGATTTGTCGGGCGGTTCTGGGCAGTATTACGCCACAAACCAGGTCTAACCTTGTTTCATTAACCATTATGCCTACAATTCATTCCTTTGACCTCTCACATTAGACGTCCAATTGTGACCGCTGGATTTGCCAGGCGGTTCAGGGCAGTCTTACTTCAGAATTGCGCCTAACCTCGTGTCAAAGGTTTATTAACATCATATTTCACCCGTACCCAATTTTCATGTCATATATATCCAATTAAACATATAATCATGTCTATAATATTGCCTATTCCAAATTGTCACCAATTACACATTAATTAGCCTCAATTACAAATTTACGATTTTAGGCGATTTCATCAATTCCATGTAACTCATACCCAAATATGCCAATTTCACATATTATCCAATTATCCAAAATATCCAATAATACCCAATTTTCCAAATTTCCCATATTCCCAATATTCCACATCGTTCCCACGTATTCGCATTGGCGCATATTTTTAATATAGGCTCGAAGGTAGCCTAGATCCATAAATAAAAGGGATAGGGGGGTAAGAAGAGAGAATCAATTCATAGAAAATTGGAATAAAACAACATCATGAAATAAAGAGGCATATAGACTGGCATAGAGGCATAATGACAGATTCAACATGAATAAACTGATAAAGGTATGAACTTTACATAGAATCATAGGCATATGATGGCATGAATCAAAAAGGTGAAGACTTGGATGAGATTTAAATTACATACATACATATGAATCCTCTTTACAACTTCATCATGTTACTTTTAATCCCATTATATTGTGAAAATCACCGTACTCACCTTTCGTGGTCAAAGAATAAAATTATGCACTGAAATTGGTGTAGAAACGTTGCGGTGTTGCTGATTTATCTTCTTTAATTGTTGTAGAAGCTCTAATCTTTAATTTGAGTTGAAGTTAAGTACTTGAGATTTGGTTTAGAGGCGGCGGCTAGGGTTTAAGAGAAAATTTGAAAGCATAACGGTGTCATAGATAATATTTATGAATTAGGGTTAGGTCTTAGGTGTATATATAGGTGTAGGAAGTTATTTAGGCCTTAGGATTAACCCTAGAACTGATCTGGACCACTTAGATGCCATATCAGCCCTTAGGGAGAATCGGGCCATGGGTTGGCAGCCAAACACCCTGGATTGACCTCTAGTCGACCCAGCGAGGATCGGGTCGACTCCAAAAATGGTGTGGTTCGACTATTCCCCCTCCCGATTCGCTGTTTTGAACTATTTTTGAATATTTATTTATTTAATTTTTATAGATATTTATATATATATATTTCTCTCATATGCATACAAACTTCATGGCTTAATAAGTTCTTCATAATTAACCATTTTCACACTAAACCACTTTTTGAACTGCGTTCACACTAAGCCACGTTTTAACCATTCCCCTAAAAAAAATATGGCGCTGGCGGGGATCGAACTGTGTACCTCTTGTATGCAAGTTACATGTTCTAACCAAATGAGCTACTAAGTCTTTTGCTTATAAACCTTAGAACAATGCTAAACATCATTCTTTTTTCTTTCCTCTTTTTCAAATAAATTATTCTTTAATTTGTTATTTTAATATTCGCAGAAAATACGGGGTGTTACATTCTCCCTTACTTAAAGGATTTCATCCTCGAAATCTCTGAGTCAAGAAGAACGTATAATACCATCCAACCATCCATCTAATCAATCATCAACCATTAGAAACCATGGTCCTCAAAAGATTCCTAATGCTTTTCATGTACATATGCATAGTGTGTGTATATGTCCGTATACTAATGCAAAATCAGGTGGTCCACTGGTTCAGTCGACCTCCTTAATGCAAATAATGATAGTGCCATGTATCCATTATGTATGCAAAGAACCCTATACATATCATTACTACATGTGTGCACAAACATTCATTTTAATGCAACATCCATATGATACACACATTCAACGTACATTCATTTTAATAAACACATCCATTTATATGCAATATGCAATATGCAATATGAAAGTGACTGAGCCGATCTAGTGCCTAAAGTGTGTGTATATGCATCCACGAGCAACCACTAGCAAACACTTGCATCCACATGCATCCACCATACATAACATGTCTCAAACACATGTTTCAACCATAGGACTACCCTATCTAAAGGTCAAAGATACTAGTGAGAGGACATGCTAAAGATAGAATAAGTACAAGCTAAGCGATAAAGGAGAAATTAGAAGACATACCCGCGAAAAGAAAAGGGTACAATGAACGCATCTTCTCTTCCATCTCCCAAGTAGCGTCGCTCTCATCATCTCCCCATTGCACCTTGACTAGCTTGACCTCTTGATTCCTCAACTTCTTAATCTCCGACCCAAGAATGCATGTAGGAGCTCGTCGAATCGTCGCATCATGCTCTATTTCCACCTCTCTAGGAAAGCTCTTCCAAAACTCGCTAGTAAAGATAGGATCGTGATCGCTCACTATGCTAGAAGGAACACCATCCAAACGAACTATCTCTTGAATGTATACGAAGGATAACCATGGAGCAGTCCTCTTACTCTTCACGAGAATGAAATGGGCGCTCTTAGTAAGTCTGTCTACCACGACCCAAATCCCCGTATTACCCTTCCTCGATCTTGGTAACCCATCAACAAAGTCCATCGAGACACTCTCCCACTTCCATTGTGGGCCTCCAATGGGTGAAGCAACCCACCGGGCTTCTTTTGCTCTGCTTTTACTTGTTGGCACACCAAGCATCTAGCGACAAACTCGGCCACACCCCTCTTCATACCGGCCCAAAAGTAAACTCGTCTCATGTCCATGTGCATCTTGTCCCCGCCGGGATGAATGGTCATCTTCGAACGATGTGCATCATCAAGAATTTTCTTCCTCAAGTTCTCATCTCATGGTACACAAACTCTACCGTCCCTATGTAACCGACCCTTATCATCTAGCGTATACCTACTGAGATGGCTCGATGACTCCACCCTTATGAGCTTCTCTACTAACTCAGCCAACTGTGGGTCATCTCGCTGTGCCTCACCAATTCGTTCCAAAAGCGTAGGTCTGACCTCTAAGGATGCTAGCAAACCGGGTACAAAGTCAACGGAAGGTCTAAAGTCAAACGTAGAGATAAACTCTAAGCTTCACCGCTCAATAAACAACGGACTCAAGCACAACCTTTTCCTACTTAAGGCATCTGCGACCACGTTACTCTGCCAGGGGTATATGCTATCTCGAAATCCTAGGATGCTTAGAATTCCATCCACCTTTGCTTCCTTAAGTTCCAGTCCTTCTAAGAGAATAAGTATTTTGGCGATTTGTGGTCTGTAAACAATTCGAATTTCTCGCCAAGAAGATAATGGCGCCAAGACTTAAGCGCGAAAACAATAGCGGCCAACACTAGGTCATGTATAGGGTAATTTTTCTCATGCACTCTTAATTGCCTTCCTCCATAGGATATTACCCTCCACTTTTGCACTAAGACTGCGCCTAGTCCTGTCCCACAAGCATCGGTATAAACGGTAAATGGCTTAATCCCATCTGGAAACACTAAAACTGGGGCTGTGGTCAAAGCTCTCTTTAAATGTTGGAGCGCATCATCACAATCTACGTCCCACGTGATAAGTAGGTTCTTCTTCGTCAAGCATGTCAATGGGGCTGATATCTTTACGAAGTCCTTGATAAACTCCCTATAGTAGCCAGCCAACCCCAAGAAACTCCTCACCTCGATAGCATTTTTAGGCACCTTCCAATCTTAGATGGCCACCACCTTCGCGGGATCCACAACTATCCCTTCTTTGGAAAACACGTGCCCTAAGAATCGCACTTCCTTCCTCCAAAAGTGACATTTAGATAATTTAGCTTTAAGGTTATACGCTCAAAGGGTCTCCAACACTTCCCTATGTTGTAGGGCATGCTATTCCTCGTTCTTAGGAAAGATCAAGATGTCATCCACCAAGACCACCACGAATTTATTAAGGTACTCCCTAAACACCCTACTCATCAAGTCAACAAATTATGCGGGGGCGTTTGTCAAACCGAAGGGCATCATCGATCCTCTAGGGTCACAAGAAATATCAAGGGTCTTTCCACTACGAGTAAACAATTTTACTAACCTTCGTTCACAATCTAGGATGGCACCATGTCTGGATAGCCAATGCACCCCTAGAATCAACCCATAGCCCATGAAACCAAGCACAAAAGCATTACATTTAAAACCAACGCCTAAGATAGACAATCTCAAATCCCTACAAACCATGGATAAATGAGCCGACCCACCAATAGGATTTGAGACTATAATAGGATCCACAACGAGACTAGCATTTAAGTGCAGTGTTTCAACTAATTATGTGGAGATAAACGAATGTGATGCGCCAGAATCAAATAAAGTATGGACAGGATGATCAAACAAGAAAATAAAACTTTCGACAAAATTTTTTCTACCTTCCTACCCCGGAGCCATGAGAGCATGAACCTGCCCTCCCGAAGTAGAACCTGCCCTCTGCCCTTGCTTCTTAGGACAATCCTTGATAGCATGACCCGCATCACCACAATGATAACAAGCGAACTTCTTCTTCTTCCTATAGTCTTTCTTCAAATGGCCGGGTTTCCCACAGTTGTGACACTTCCTTTTTTCTTTACCACCTTTCTTTAGTTGTTGGCCTTTCTTTGGATCCTCCTTCTTGTCTTGCAGCCTAAAAGTACTTCCACCCTTCTCTTCTTCATGAATGTATGCCATATCAACAAGCTTTTCATACGTAGCCCCCATTGGAATGTCGGACATAGCCAAACTGTGAAGCGGTTCATTTAGGCCCTTTGCAAACCTCAAGGCCTTCTTGTGAGGCGTATTCACCAACTCTAGCCCAAATTTCGCCAACTTATTAAATTCGGTGACATACTCCTTCACGGTCAAGTTTTTCTGCTTCAATGTCAAGAACCTCTCCATGTACAAACTCTCCTCAGCTTGAGAAAGGAATTTCAACTCAAACCTTCCCCTAAAATCAGCCCATGTCTCTACAACACGCTCTCCATTAGTAACCTCCCACCAAAACAAAGCTTCGTCCTTCATCAACCAAGCAACCAATTGGAACTTCTTACAATCGTCCAAATCGAAAATGCCAAAACAGATCCTCCACTTCTTTCAACCAATTTCTAGCTTCAACGAACATTTCAGACCCACTAAAAGGTTTTCCACCCATCAAACGAAAGTCTTTACATATCTTGGAGAAAGCATCTCCACGTGGAGGAATGACTGGAGCTGGGGGAGGAGGAGGAGGAACGTTGGTCGGACCCGCGACAGCAGCCCTAGCCTCGAGATATTGATGAAACCAACCGGGTACATGAACACCCTTTGGTATCTCAGATGCTCCATACATGCTAGAAAGAAAAAGAAAGAGTTTCAAATCAAGGGAAGCGAAAGAGAGATGTATGGCTTGCGGGGATTATGCTCTTTAAAGTAAACTTTCCTTGAAAATAGCTTCTTTAAAACAAGTTTTTGAAAATACTTTCTATGAAAATAATACTTTTGAAAACACTTTTCAAAACTTTTTATCTATTCTTGTAACCTTGGCTCTGATACCACGTGTAACACCCCATGTCCATTAATGTCACTCACAAAGGGAATGCATCAATGTCAATGAAGCGTTATTGTTGTATAGAATAGATTAATTACAAGAATAAATAAATAAAACAACACAGCAGAAGATAAAACTTATTTCATAGCATCATAACTCAAAACAAGCTTACATAAGTAGTTCCCAAAACCATTACAACAGGATCAATAGTCTTTTCCAAAAACTTCAAAGTACATAAAGAAGTAAACACTTAAATAACATAAATGCATAAATCCCCACTGAGCATAAGCAAATCCATAAAGATGAGAGAGTCCAAAGCGATACATCTACTCTTTTCAAGCAACTGAAAGAAATCGGCACTAAGCTGTAGTATTCCCTCCTTGCAAACCCGAGGGGGGGGGGGGGGAAGGAAAGAAAAGAGGTGGTAACAAACGAGTCAGACATAAAGTCTGGCGAGTCCAATAATTTTAACAAATAATAGGTAAGGTAAATGATCAAGACATAAATAGGCGTCATGATATGGATGTAACTTAGATAAGGTAGATAAAAAGGATGGACAAGATGATTTTGTTCCTAAGTACTAAGATAATCCTACACCTTGGCTAAGCAAACAACCCTCCAAGTACTAACCCCGAAGATCGAAGTCAGCATCAGACTAGCACCCAAAGGACTATCCAACTCAACCAACATGTATTTCGTTACAGCGCACTTTTGCTAAGTTACACCACATTACTTAATTACACCGCACAACTACTAGTCTCTTTTTACTAGAGGTTGATCCCTTCCCACTAACTGTACCTACATGACAAACTTGGTAGTTACTTGTACCTAGCTGCTATCATAGGTGATGGCTTGCTCCTACCACCGCTAAGGTACCCCTAATCTACCCATTCGATCGGCTGCCTAAACCCGGTAGGCACCCGTGCTGGCCCCACAGTGGGGTGTATCACTCCCCAAAGTGGCAACCTCGATACCAACATGAAATGCACGACCATACCTACACGATGCAACAACGTCTTACCTACCATCCCAGACCCATGCACGCACGTGAACCCGTTGGACTTGAGTTGCCACCACTATTCACGTTTTGACCTCTTATATTCGAGCCCAGTAAGCGTGCCCCCATCCCGGCCTAGTACCGGGCCCAATTAGATACTCAAACGGGTTACTGGTTGAAACGGGTCCCCATCCGACACAAGCCTCCCACCTATGCTTGGTCCCCATTAGGTTTTCCCCACTTAACCATTTTAACTAAAATGTCTATGTCTTACACATGTTATGGCTAAGTCTATACTTACATGTCATAATTTACGTGTACTATCTTATTCCGGTTAAGTCCATATTTACATGTCATAATTTACATGTCACCCCACTTAACACTCTAACCATACCCATGTCTTATTATGGTTAGTATTCTTAATTCATTCCTTATGACGAACGTTGTGGCCGCTGGATTTGCCGGGCGGTTCGGGGAAGTATTACGCCACAAACCAGGTCTAACCTTGTTTCATTAACCGTTACGCCTACAATTCATTCATTTGACCTCTCACATTAGACGTCCAATTGTGACTGCTAGATTTGCCAGGCGGTTCCGGGTAGTCTTACGTCAGAATTGCGCCTAACCTCGTGTCAAAGGTTCATTAACATCATATTTCACCCATACCTAATTTTCATGTCATATATATCCAATTAAACATATAATCATGTCTATAATATTGCCTATTCCAAATTGTCACCAATTACACATTAATTAGCCTCAATTACAAATTTACAAATTTAGGCAATTTCATCAATTCCATGTAATTCATACCCAAATATGCCAATTTCACATATTATCCAATTATCCAAAATATCCAATAATACCCAATTTTCCAAATTTCCCATATTCCCAATATTCCACATCGTTCCCACGTATTCGCATTGGCGCGTATTTTTAATATAGGCTCGAAGGTAGCCTAGATCCATAAATAAAAGGGATAGGGGTAAAAAGAGAGAATTAATTCATAGAAAATTGGAATAAAACAACATCATGAAATAAAGAGGCATATAGACTGGCATAGAGGCATAATGACAGATTCAACATGAATAAACTGATAAAGGTATGAACTTTACATAGAATCATAGGCATATGATGGCATGAATCAAAAAGGTGAAGACTTGGATGAGATTTAAATTACATACATACATATGAATCCTCTTTACAACTTCATCATGTTACTTTTAATCCCATTATATTGTGAAAATCACCGTACTCACCTTTCGTGGTCAAAGAATAAAATTATGCACTGAAATTGGTGTAGAAACGTTGCGGTGTTGCTGATTTATCTTCTTTAATTGTTGTAGAAGCTCTAATCTTTAATTTGAGTTAAAGTTAAATACTTGAGATTTGGTTTAGAGGCAGCGGCTAGGGTTTAAGAGAGAATTTGACAGCATAATGGTGTCATAGATAATATTTATGAATTAGGGTTAGGTATTAGGGTGTATATATTGGTGTAGGAAGTTATTTAGGCCTTAGGATTAACCCTAGAACTGATTTGGACCACTTAGATGCCATATCAGCCCATAGGGAGAATCAGGCCATGGGTTGGCAGCCAAACACCCTGGATTGACCTCTAGTCGACCCAGCGAGGCTCGGGTCGACTCCAAAATTGGTGCGGTTCGGCTATTCCCCCTCCCGATTCGCTGTTTTGAACTTTTTTTTGAATATTTATTTAATTTTTATAGATATCTATATATATTTCTCTCATATGCATACAAACTTCATGGCTTAATAACTTCTTCATAATTAACCATTTTCACACTAAACCACTTTTTGAACTGCGTTCACACTAAGCCACGTTTTAACCATTCCCTTAAAACAAAAATATGGCGCTGGCGGGGACTGAACTCTGTACCTCTTGTATGCAAGTCACATGTTCTAACCAAATGAGCTACTAAGTCTTTTGCTTATAAACCTTAGAACAATGCTAAACATCATTCTTTTCTCATTCCTCTTTTTCTAATAAATTATTCTTTAATTTGTTATTTTAATATTCTCAGAAAATACGGGGTGTTACATTCTCCCTTACTTAAAGGATTTCGTCCTCGAATTCTCTGAGTCAAGAAGAACGTATCCTACCATCCAACCATCCATCTACTCAATCATCAACCACTAGCAACCATGGTCCTTAAAAGATTTCTAATGCTTTTCATGTACATATGCATAGTGTGTGTATATGTCCGTATACTGATGCAAAATCAGGTGGTCCACTGGTTCAGTCGACCTCCTTAATGCAAATAATGATAGTGCCATGTATCCATTATGTATGCAAAGAACCCTATACATATCATTACTACATGTGTGGACAAACATTCATTTTAATGCAACATCCATATGGTACATACATTCAACGTACATTCATTTTAATAAATACATCCATTTATATGCAATATGCAATATGAAAGTGACTGAGCCGATCTAGTGCCTAAAGTGTGTGTATATGCATCCACGAGCAACCACTAGCAAACACTTGCATCCACATGTATCCACCATACATAACATGTCTCAAACACATGTTTCAACCATAGGACTACCCTATCTAAAGGTCAAAGATACTAGCGAGAGGACATGCTAAAGATAGAACAAGTACAAGCTAAGCGATAAAGGAGAAATTAAAAGACATACCCGCGAAAAGAAAAGGCTACAATGAACACATCTTCTCTTCCATCTCCCAAGTAGCTTCGCTCTCATCATCTCCACATTGCTCTTTGACTAGCTTGACCTCTTGATTCCTCAACTTCTTAATCTCCGACCCAAGAATGCATGTAGGAGCTCATCGAATCGTCGCATCATGCTCTATTTCCACCTCTCTAAGCAAGCTCTTCCAAAACTCACTAGTAAAGATAGGATCGCGATCGCTCACTATGCTAGAAGGAACACCGTGCAAACGAACTATCTCTCGAATGTATACGAAGGCTAACCATGGAGCAGTCCTCTTACTCTTCACGAGAATGAAATGGGCGCTCTTAGTAAGTCCGTCTACCCAAATCCCCGTATTACCCTTCCTCGATCTTGGTAACCCATCAACAAAGTCCATCGAGACACTCTCCCGCTTCCATTGTGGGACCTCCAATGGGTGAAGCATCCCACCGGGCTCCTTTTGCTCTGCTTTTACTTGTTGGCACACCAAGCATCTAGCGACAAACTCGGCCACACCCCTCTTCATACCGGCCCAAAAGTAAACTCGTCTCATGTCCATGTACATCTTGTCCCCGCCGGGATAAATGGTCATTTTCGAACGATGTGCATCATCAAGAATGTTCTTCCTCAAGTTCTCGTCTCGTGGTTCACAAAGTCTACCGTCCCTATGTAACCGACCCTTATCATCTAGGGTATACCTACTGAGATGGCTCGATGACTCCACCATTATGAGCTTCTCTACTAACTCAGCCAACTGTGGGTCATCTCGCTGTGCTTCACCAATCCATTCCAAAAGCGTAGGTCTGACCTCTAAGGATGCTAGCAAACCGGGTACAAAGTCAATGGAAGGTCTAAAGTCAAACGTAGAGATAAACTCTAAGCTTCACCGCTCAATAAACAACAGACTCAAGGACAATCTTTTCCTACTTAAGGCGTCTGGCACCACGTTACTCTGCCAGGAGTATATGCTATCTCGAAATCGTAGGACGCTAAGAATTCCATCCACCTTTGCTTCCTTAAGTTCCAGTCCTTCTAAGAGAATAAGTATTTTGGCGATTTGTGGTCTGTAAACAATTCGAATTTCTCGCCAAGAAGATAATGGCCCAAAGGCTTAAGCGCGAAAACTATAGCAGCCAACTCTAGGTCATGTGTAGGTTAATTTTTCTCATGCACTCTTAACTGCCTTCCTCTATAGGCTATTACCCTCCACTTTTGCATTAAGACTGCGCCTAGTCCTGTCCCACAAGCATCGGTATAAACGGTAAATGGCTTACTCCCATCTGGCAACACTAAGACTGGGGCTGTGGTCAAAGCTCTCTTTAAACGTTGGAACGCATCATCACAATCTACGTCCCACGTGATAAGTAGGTTCTTCTTCGTCAAGCGTGTCAATGGGGCTGATATCTTTGCGAAGTCCTTAATAAACTTCCTATAGTAGCCAGCCAACCCCAAGAAACTCCTTACCTCGGTAGCATTTTTAGGGACCTTCCAATCTTGGATGGCCACCACCTTCGCGGGATCCACAACTATCCCTTCTTTGGAAACACGTGCCCTAAGAATCGCACTTCCTTCCTCCAAAAGTGACATTTAGATAATTTAGCTTTAAGGTTATGCGCTCGAAGGGTCTCCAACACTTCCCTAAGTTGTAGGGCACGCTCTTCCTTGTTCTTAGAAAAGATCAAGATGTCATCCACCAAGACCACCACGAATTTATTAAGGTACTCCCTAAACACCCTACTCATCAAGTCAACAAAGTATATGGGGGCGTTTGTCAAATCGAAGGGCATCATCGATCCTCTAGGGTCACAAGAAATATCAAGGGTCTTTCCACTACGAGTAAACAATTTTACTAACCTTCGTTCACAATCTAGGATGGCACCATGTCTAACTAGCCAATCCACCCCTAGAATCAACCCATAACCCATTAAACCAAGCACAAAAGCAATACATTCAAAACCAACGCCTAAGATAGAAAATCTCAAATCCTTACAAACCATAGATAAATGAGCCGACCCACCAATAGGATTTGAGACTATAATGGGATCCACAACGAGACTAGTATTTAAGTGTAGTGTTTCAACTAATTATGTAGAGATAAACGAATGTGATGCGCCAGAATCGAATAAAGTACGGACAGGATGATCAAACAAGAAAGTCAAACTTTCGACAGAAATTTTTCTACCTTCTTCCTGCCCCGGAGCCATGTGAGCATGAACCTGCCCTCCCGAAGTAGAACCTGCCCTCTGCCCTTGCTTCTTAGGACAGTCCTTGATAGCATGACCCGCATCACCACAATGACAACAAGCGAACTTCTTCTTCTTCCTATAGTCTTTCTTCAAATGGCCGGGTTTCCCACAGTTGTGACACTTCCTTTTTTCTTTACCACCTTTCTTTTGTTGTTGGGCTTTCTTTGGATCCTCCTTCTTATCTTGCGGCCTAAAAGTACTTACAGCCTTCTCTTCTTCATGCATGTATGCCATATCAACAAGCTTTTCATACGTAGCCCCCATTGGAATGTCGGACATAGCCAAACTGTGAAGCGGTTCATTTAGGCCCTTTACAAACCTCAAGGCCTTCTTGTGAGGCGTACTCACCAACTCTAGCCCAAATCTCGCCAACTTATTAAATTCGGTCACATACTCCTTCATGGTCAAGTTTTTCTGCTTCAATGTCAAGAACCTCTCCATGTACATACTCTCCTCAACTTGAGAAAGGAATTTCAACTCAAACCTTCCCCTAAAATCTGCCCATGTCTCTACAGCACGCTCTCCATTAGTAACCTCCCACCAAAACAAAGCTTCGTCCTTCATCAACCAAGAAGCCAATTGGAACTTCTTACAATCGTCCAAATCGAAAATGCCAAACAAATCCTCCACTTCTTTCAACCAATTTCTAGCTTCAACGAACGTTTCAGACCCACTAAAAGGTTTTCCACCCATCAAATGAAAGTCTTTACA
The DNA here is from genome assembly GCA_030737875.1 of Allium sativum. NCBI lineage: Eukaryota > Viridiplantae > Streptophyta > Magnoliopsida > Asparagales > Amaryllidaceae > Allium > Allium sativum. Next base: position 311,592,784 of record CM060922.1, on the reverse strand, counting down.
TATCTTGGAGAAAGCATCTCCACGCAGAGGAATGACTGGAGCTGGGGAGGAGGAGGAGGAGGAACGTCGGTCGGACCCGCGGCAGCAGCCCTAGCCTCGAGATATTGATGAAATCAACTGGGTCAGACATAAAGTCTGGCGAGTCTAGTAATTTTAACAAATAATAGGTAAGGTAAACGATCAAGACATAAATAGGCATCATGATATGGATGTAACTTAGATAAGGTAGATAAAAAGGATGGACAAGATGATTTTGTTCCTAAGTACTAAGACAATCCTACACCTTGGCTAAGCGAACAACCCTCCAAGTACTAACTCCGAAGACCAAAGTCAACATCAGACTAGCACCCAAAGGACTATCCAACTCAACCAACATGTATTTCGTTACACTGCACTTTTGCTAAGTTACACCACATTACTTAATTACACCGCACATCTACTAGTCTCTTTTTACTAGAGGTTGATCCCTTCCCACTAACTGTACCCACATGACAAACTTGGTAGCTACTTGTACCTAGCTGCTATCGTAGGTGCCGGCTTGCTCCTACCACAGCTAAGGTACCCTTAATCTACCCATTCGATCAGCTCCCTAAACCCCTAGGCACCCGTGCTGGCCCCACAGTGGGGTGTATCACTCCCCAAAGTGGCAACCCCGATACTAACATGAAATGCATGGCCATACCTATACGATGCAACAACGTCTTACCTACCAGCCTGAACCCATGCACGCACATGAACCCGTAGGACTTGCGTTGCCACCGTTATTCACGTTTTGACCTCTTATATTCAAGCCCAGTAAGCGTGCCCCAACCCCGGCCTAGTATCGGGCCCAATTAGATACTCAAACGGGTTACTGGTAGAAACAGGTCCCCATCTGACACAAGCCTCCCACCTATGCTTGGTCCCCACTAGGTTTTCCCCACCTAACCATTTTAATTAAAATGTCCATGTCTTACACATGCTACGGCTAAGACCATACTTACATGTCCTATCTTATTCCGGTTAAGTCCATATTTACATGTTATAATTTACATGTCACCCCACTTAACCCTCTAACCATACCCATGTCTTATTATGATTAGTATTCTTTAATTCATTCCTTATGACGAACGGTGCATGACCTCTCACATTAGACCGAACACTTTATGGCCACTGGATTTGCTAGGCGGTTCTGGGCAGTCTTACGCCACAAACCAGTTCTAACCTCGTGTCAATAACCGTTACGACTACAATTCATTCCTTTGACCTCTCATATTAGACGTCCAATTTTGACCGCTGGATTTGCCGGGCGGTTCCAGGCAGTCTTACGTCACAATTGCTCCTAACCTCGTGTCAAAGGTTCATTAACATCGTCTTTCACCCATACCCAATTTTCATGTCATATATATCCAATTAAACATATAATCATGCCTATAATATTGCCTATTCCAAATTGTCACCAATTACACATTAATTAGCCTCAATTACAAATTTACAATTTTAGGCAATTTCATCAATTCCATGTAATTCATACCCAAATATGCCAATTCACATATTATCCAATTATCCAAAATATCCAATAATATCCAATTTCCCCATATTCCCAATATTCCACATCGTTCTCACGTATTCGCATTCGCGCGTATTTTTAATATAGGCTCGAAGGTAGCCTAGATCCACAAATAAAAGGAATAGGGGTAAGAAGAGAGAATCAATTCATAGAAAATTGGAATAAAACAACATCAAGAAATAAAGAGGCATATAGACTGGCATAGAGACATAATAACAAATTCAACATGAATAAACTGATAAAGGTATGAACTTTACATAGAAACATAGGCATATGATGACATGAATCAGAAAGGTGAAGACTTGGATGAGATATAAATTACATACATACATGTGAATCCTCTTTACAACTTCATCATGTTACTTTTGATCCCTTTATATTGTGAAAATCGTCGTACTCAACTTTCGTGGTTAAAGAATAGAATTATGCACTGAAGTTGGTGTAAAAACGTTGTGGTGTTGCTGATTTATCTTCTTGAATTGTTGTAGAAGCTCTAATCTTTAATTTGAGTTGAAGTTGAAAACTTGAGATTTGATTTAGAGGTGGCGGCTAGGGTTTAAGAGAGAATTTGACAACATAATGGTGTCATTGATAATATTTATGAATTACGGTTAAGTTTAGGGTGTATATATAGGTGTAGGAGGTTATTTAGGCCTTAGGATTAACCCTGGAACTGATCTAGACCACTCAGATGCCATATCAGCCCTTAGGGCGAATCGGGCCACTAGTTGGCAGCCAAGCACCCTAGATTGACCTCTAGTCGACCCAGCGAGGCTCGGGTCGACTCCAAAAATGGTGCGGTTCGGCTATTCCGCCTCCCGATTCGCTGTTTTGAACTTTTTTTGAATATTTATTTATTTAATTTTTGTATATATCTATATATATATTTCTCTCATATGCATACAAACTTCATGGCTTAATAACTTCTTCATAATTAACCATTTTCACACTAAACCACCTTTTGAACTGCGTTCACACTAAGCCACGTTTTAACCATTCTCCTAAAACAAAAATATGGCGCTGGCGGGGATCGAACTCTGTACCTCTTGTATGCAAGTCACATGTTCTAACCAAATGAGCTACTAAGTCTTTTGCTTACAAAGCTTAGAACAATGCTAAACATCATTCTTTTCTCATTCCTCTTTTTCAAATAAATTATTCTTTAATTTGTTATTTTAATATTCTCAGAAAATATAGGGTGTTACAGAAAGTGAATCTCGAATAATGTGAAGCGGTAACCATAATAAATAGTTCTCCAATATAAATTTGTTTAAAAATTAGATTGGATGAAAATGACCTTCATATATTTAATATAAGTTTTGTAAATGATAACTAATACTATCAGAGGAACTAAGCGGTAGAAATATCGTAATTCCACTTATAGTAACAGTTTAATACAGATATATATTGGATATAAGAAATTTCTATCTTTAACAAATCGTATATCTAATATAAATCGTTTGGATTAACTTGAATGATATGTTATTAACATTGTTGCCCGAGTAAGGCTTAGTTTAATTATGGAAGTGAATGCAAAACTAAGCAAACGAAAGAAAAATAAGATGTATGTCTTTGGAATTGATTGGATTATCTCAAGATTATCGAAACCAGTTATATCTTTCAAATATGAATAAAATTTGAGTCGTTGGCAAGGGAAGGAAACAATTCCAGTAAAGTATTTTGTATATTTATATGGGTTTCAACAATTTAAAACGTGATATGTCAATTTCAAAATAGTTAAATAAAATTTATTTGATTTAAAAGATATGTATATGTTTTAAAATATTCTATTCGTATACTTGTTCAAAGTTTAATATATATGTTAAGTAATCATTTTAGCCATTTCTTTTTATTTAAATTTGTCTATATTTATATATTCTATTTGTATGGATGTGTGTATGACACTGTATCTTATAGTTTATTAACTGATTATAACTGAACATGTTCTGTTGGTGACGACAATTTATTCCATTGGCTAAAAGTTATTTGGTCAGTGATTATCACTTGTAGATTATGAAATGGTAGTGTGGCATGCAAAGTGTTGCAGTTGAAGAAGTGATCAAAGCATGGCTTTGTGTAAGAGCATAGCTTTGTGGTACAAAACCTCGTGAACCTCACACCCTGGATTGATGGTAAACTGGCGGTTAGGTTGTATACATAATCTCTAGTGAAAATCGAAAGCTACGGTGGTAGATCTACCTCGAAACCTGAGGGAATAAAGTATATACGGTGTCCGATGTCTGGATGTTAACCGGGTTATATACTTTCGCGCTATGTATTCGGTGTCCATTGTCTGGATGTTAACCGGGAGATACTTAGCTTCGTGTCCTCGATTGATCTTTCGTGCCAGGAACCATCTTGTTGAAAATCCAATAACTGATACGAGCCTTTCGCTTTGTTTGTAAACTATGTACGTGGGCATAGTCACTATGCTTGCTAGATTTGTAAATTTATTTGAAAATGTTTTGAAGTGTTATTAGTAGTAATAATACACACCGCTGACGTACATACCATGGATTTGTCATTATAAGGATAAAATTCGTCAATGTGTGCGCTTGCATTTGCATTTTGTTTGGTGTGTTCGGGGCGAGCCTTATAATAGACTCATTTTTTCAAAACTCATGTACGACTTATCCACTGGTAATCATAGGAATAAACCTGTTCCATATTATATGGCGTGGTCCTTTGATTTACCTTAATATAAAGTAAAATGTTTTATGTTCTCACAACAGTCCCATGACAAACCTGGAGTTTGTTATTCCTTCCTAAACTATGGGTGCACATAAATATTCACACGGTCAGCTACTATTTTAGTTTTATAGTTATAGATCCTTGGAACAAGATTAGAAGCGCTTTTGGGTTGGAGCTTCGAGCTAGAGTTGGAATCCTTCCGCTATGTCGTATCGTTTCTTCCACTGTGGTTATTATTCCACTTTGTATTTCGTTATAATTCTAATAGTATAAACTCTGTTGTAATCAGATGTTGAGTAATAAAATTTTATTTTATTTTGTTCTAATGTGTACTACCCTAGCGAATCTGATTTTCAAACATCTGGAGTTGGTTTAAAAATTGACTCTAGGTGATTAGAAGTTAGATTGTCATGAACTCTATTCACCCTCTCAGTCTGCCCATCGCCCTGAGCGTGATATGCAGTACTCAAACATAGCTACGTACACATAATGCCTCTTGCAAGCTCCACCAGAACTCAGTAGTGAAGATGGGGTAACGATGGTTCAATATGCTAGAAGGTACTCCATGTAAACGGATATTTCACAAAGATAAACTAATGCCAACCATGCTGCCGTTCTCTTAATCTTAACAGGAATGAAATGAGCGCTCTTAATAAGCCTGTCTACTATAACCCAAATACTGTTGTTGCCTTCCCTCGACATAGGCAAACCATCAATGAAATCCATAGAGATGCTCTCCCATTTCCAATGTGGGACCTCCAAAGGTTGAAGCAAACCGCCAGGGTTTTTCTGTTCAGCTTTAACTTGCTGGCAAGCGAAACACTGAGAGACAAACTCTACTACATCTTTCTTCATCCCAGCCCAAAACAGAACCCTCTTCATATATCTATACATCTTATCACCGCCCGAAAGGATAGTCATCCTAGAATGATGGGCTTCCTCAAGGACTGTCCTCAACAGACTCCCAACTCAGGGAAAACAAAGCCTTCCATCCTGTCGCAACCACCCTCCATCATCCATGGAATATCTACTAAGGTGACTAAAAGTCTCCCCTCTACTAAACCTATCCAAGATATGCTTTCTGTGGGTCCTCTCGCTGCGAAGATCCTATCTGATCCATAAGAGCAGGTCACACCTCTAGGGATGCTAACAAACCAGGTATATGATCCATAGATGGCCTAAAATCGAAGGTCGATATGTACTCCAAACTCTGCCTCTCTACGAATAGAGTGCTCAATGCCATCCTCTGCCTACTCAATGCGTCCTCCACTACATTACCCTTTCCAGGCGTATAAGCAATCTCAAAATCATAGGACACTAGGAACTCCATCCATCTCTGCTGTCTCAAGTGAGATCCCTTTGCGAGAACAGATACTTGAGTGAATTATGATATATGTATAACTCGAACCTCTCTCCAAGCAGATAATGCCACCAAGTCTTAAGCGCGAATATTATAGCAGCCAATTCCAAATCATGGGTAGGGTAGTTCTTCTCATGAACTCTCAACTATCTACCACCATAATATACTACCCTTCCCTCTTGCATCAAGATGGCACCAAGCCCTGTATCACATGCATCAGTGTAAACTGTGAACACTTTGTTCCCATTAGGCAAAGTCAAAACTGGGGCAGTTGTCAGAACCCTTTTCAGTCACTGAAAAACATCCTCATAGTCATTGCTCCAAGAAAATTTCAGATTCTTCTTCGTCAGTCTGGTGAGTAGGGCTGATATCTTCACGAAGTCCTTGATAAACTTCCTATAATAGACCGCTAAACCGAGAAAAATCCTCACCTCCGTTGCATTCTTTGGAACCTTCCAATCTTGAACTGCAACTACTTTCGTAGGATCCACCGCTATCCTATCCTTGGAGACTCACATGCCCTAGAAATCTTACTCCCTCTCTCCAAAAGTGACATTTAGAGAATTTCGCCGTAAGCTGGTGTGCTCGAAGAGTCCTCAAAACCTCCCCTAAATGTAGGGCATGCTCTTCCTCGCTCCTCTACAAGATCAGAATGTCATCCACAAAGACTACAATGAACTTATTCAGAAACTCCCGAAACACCCTACTCATCAGATCCACAAAATACGTGGGTGCATTCATAAACCCAAAAGGCATGACTAGCCACACAAAGAAACTGTATGGAGTTCTGAAAGCGGTCTTGTCTATACTGTCCTCGGCCACCCTTAACTGATGAACCCCATGGCCAAGTTTATTTGAGAGAAAATAGATGCACCAACAAGCTAGGCAAACAAATCATCAATCCTCGGAAGTGGGTGCCTTTTCTTCTTAGTGAGCTTATTCAACTCCCTATAATCCACACATAAGCGAAGCGAGCCATCCGCCTTAGTTGCAAAAATGACTGGAGCACCCCATTTTGATATGCTTTGCCTAATAAACCTCTTCTCAAGCAGCTCCCCTACTTGTTTTCTAAGCTCCCTCCTTTCCCTAGGCGCCATGTGGCATACAGAAAATGCGACTGGCTTCGCATTATCCAACAAGTATATCCAGAAATCAATCTCGCACCTCAGAGGTAAGCCCCTAACCTCATCAAAAACATCCAGATACTCATAAACTATAGGTACAGATCGAGAATCACCGACAGATGCACCAAGTGATTCTAGGAAACTAAGCATGACGGACCACTTCGGGTCACAGGAAATCTCGAGAGTCCTCCCTCGGCAAGTCAAAAGTCGACCCTCCTCTCACAGTCCAGAATGGCACCATACATGTCTAGCCAATCCATCCCTAGAATCAGACCATAGCCCATATAACCATGCACATATGTGTCGCATTGAAACTCAACGCCCAACACAGATATCCTCAAACCCCGCCATATCATATACAGATGAGCCATGCCCCCAATAGGGTTTGAAACAATAACGGGACCAGAAACAATGCTAGTACTAAGGTGTAGAGACTCAACCACAGAATCAGATATAAAAGAGTGAGAAGTGCCAAAATCAAAAAGAGTCCTAATAGGATGATTGGAAAGAGAAATCAAACCTTCAACAGAAACTTTCCTACCTCTGCCCGGTACACTGACCTCGAGAGCATGCACCTTCCCTTAAGAAGATCCTGCCCTTTGGCCCGGTCCTTGCCTCTTCGGGAACTCCCTAGTATAATGTCCGACCTCGCCACATTTGAAGCTAGCATTCTTCCATTTTCTGCAATCCTTAACCAAATGACCCATGCTCCCACAACCATGACACTTCTTCTTGCCTTGAGCCTTGTCATTCTTTGCACCCTTCTTTTGCGGTTCTTTTTTGGGCCACGCTTTCTTGTTTTGTGTCTCATCAGTCGTAGCCTCCTTTTTCTCATCCTTACCATCTTCGTGCATCAATGCCATATCGACCAGTCTCTCAAAACTAGCCCCCATCGGAATGTGAGATAATGCCAATGCTTGAAGAGGCTGATTTAACCCTCTTGCAAACCTTAAAGCTTTCTTGTGCGGGGTATTCACTAGCTCCATACCAAACCTTGTTAACTGATTGAACTTATTGACATACTCTTTAACAGATATACTTCCTTGCTTAAGTGCTAGAAACCTCTTCATCTGCATAGTCTCTTCTATCTAAGAAAGAAACTTCGTCTCGAATAGCTATTGGAAATCATCCCAAGTATCGACTAGACGCCCTGCTTGCATCACTTCCCACCAGAAATAAGCCTCGTCTTTAAGCTACCATGCAGCCAACTATATCTTTCTATGGTCATCAACCTCAAAAAGCCCAAACAAATCCTCTGTTTCTTTTAGCCAATTCCATGCTTCCATAAAGTTGTAGTTGCCCGGAATGGCTTTTCTCTCATATCACAGAAGTCCTTGCATATCTTAGAGAAATTATCCACTCGCGGAGGAGGAGAAATAGTGGGTGCTACTGGGGGGAGGGAGTTTGCTTAGCCTCCGGAAGGCGCCATAACCTCAAGATACCTACGGAACCAAGCCGGTATTTGAACGCCCTCGAGAATACTCGGTTCCCTAAACATGTTGAAAAGAAAAGGAAAAAAGGATTCAAATAGAGAATCGAAAGATATTTTATATGGCTTTCAGGAATATGCTTTACAAAAACAAACTTTTCCTTAAAAATACTTTATTTTTGAAACTTTTTGAAATTAATTTCCAAAACCTTTTTATTTGATCTTGTAGCCTTCGCTTTGATACCAAATGTGACACCCCACGTCCGTTAATGTCACTCTTTATCAGAATGTATTAAGTTCAGTGAAGCGCTATAGGTAAACAACAGAGTATCATAAGACAGATATAAAATAACAGCGAAACTTTAAAACTTCGTTATTTTGCAAAAAAAAACGTCGTAATCTCAAAACCAGTTACAACATCTAGCATAAAATACTGAAACTGAGTACATCAAAACTAAACATCTGCCTTGCGCTAAAACCATCAAAGTACAGAAATGTAAAATATTAATCCCTAACAATAGTCATAATAAAGTAGACAAGTAGTAAAAGCGATACATCGAAGCAGATCCAAATCCAAGCAAAAACAGAAGAGAGAGTCCTAATCAAGCCTGGGCATTCCCACCCTGAGCACCTGAAGGGGAAAGGAAGAGAGAGAAAAAGGAAACAAAATGGGTCATACATAAAGTTTGGCGAATCCAGTGACTTTTAGCATATGAAGAAGTAAAAGTATCATGACAGGCATATAAACTAGATGAGAGATAACAGTAGGATATAACAAGTATAAACAGACTGAACAGAGCAGATTATGCTTCTCAAATACTTTTCTCTACACTAATACTAGTATAATAGATATGTGATGGGATTAGGTATTCCCAATTACTTAACAGAATATGATGATCCCAACAGAAACATATTGATAGTTTTAGGTGTACTCTAGTTTCATTAGGGTTTTACCCCTTAGATATAACGAGTACCTTAACAAAATATAACAAGTGTTACCTCAAAAGGAAATAACAAGCACCCCAACAAAAACAGACAGAACTAGATGTACCCTAATTACTATCCCTAAGCAATCGACTCCCTAACTTGTAAATACCCTGTGTCGGCCCCATAGTAGGGTGTATTTGTAATGACTCGTATTTTTGATGATAGAATAATTAATTTATTAAATTGTTTGAATAGGTAATTTTATCATATGAAATGTGGAATTCACGAAATTGGGGATTTCTTATAATAGTGGTGAATCTCACATCTGAGTTTATGTATAGGAGTCACAAACTTCAAAGATAGTAAGTGCATATGTTTGTAACACAACTAGTCAGACAATTAATGAAAAATAAATTTGATTTATATTTGACACTTTGATAATTCTAGAAACATGATATAGATAATATATGTAAAAAGAAATGTTCTGTTGATAGTAGAGATGGAAAGTATACAGGTGTTTGCATAGTTCCACTATGTTACTGTGCATTATGATCATTTATCTGAACATGTGTGATAACATATCCACATGCACCATATGATGTTGGGAGTAAAGTAAATGCTACTGTTATGTTAAATTAGACTAATTGAAGACACAACATAAGATAGAACTAGAAGGGTGCAGTGCCAAACTGTTGGCGATGAAGAATCGGTAATTAAATACAATGGCTGAACACGTCTATAAAGATTTTTAAGCCAAAACAAAATATCCTAACATAAATATCTAACGTTATAAATACCCCCCTAACTTTCTTCTTTACCCTAAACCCTTATTTTTCCCATCGTTCTGGTCAACGAAGCAAAACAAGCCGCCACCCATTTCAATTCCAACGAGAAAAGAAATCCTCAAAATAAAATCGAATAAAATCCTAAAAATTCTCAAACAAATATATGTGAATCTGCTCATGTTTCTCTCCATTTCCGATATCTATTTGGAGTGTGCGGTTCAGTTTCTGACGAGCTGGAATTAGGCGACGTTGATTTTCGAGTTCGGTGAAAACGTGTTTTAGGAGGGTGTTCTTTGTGATACTTGTATTTGGGTTTGTTTTGGTGACGATCTGGATGGGGAGGTGAGGCTGAGGTCGAGCTCGGAGTGGAGGGTCTAATTATGGCAGTTTTTGGAAGGACGGCAAAAAAGATGAACTCGGGTTTCATTTTGGGCATCCATGAAATGGTGAAGTGGAAATTTGGATACTGACTTGTGAACTGTAGGGGATAGGAGTTGAAGTTGCTGTTGGGTATGGTTATGAATCTTGTGATGGTTGAATGTAGATGATGGGAGTGGGCACGGTGATGCTTGGATTGGAGTAAGTATGGGTTTGTTCTGCTGAGCCGTGCTGTGTCTTTGGTGAGTAGAAGAGGCGTAGAAATAAGGGAATGCAGTACAGTTTAAATTGTTGTGCTGAGTTATACAGGAAGTTGAAGTTCGTTCTTATGTTGGGTAGGGGCTCGAGCTACAGTTAACAGGTTGAAGTGTGTTTAGTTTGTTAAGAGATGTAGGGGAGTTGTGTTGTGTTGTGTTTGTTTCTGTGAATTATGGGCTGATAGATAGGAGGTTTCCAGGAAGAAGCAGCAAGGTCTAATACTATATTTAGGGGATATTATATTTAAGAATTGAGTGGGACAGACGCGTTGAAATCGTATCCAGAAATACAACAATTACGGGCGAGATTTATTGGCTTTGGAACTGATTTGGATTGGTTGAGAGCTCGCTACAATTTATAGCAAAATAAATTGTCGGATCAGAATCGACAATCGATTTTCGTTCTTTAACGATAATTGACAATGAGAGTAAATCTCACTAACTCTGAACAGTTTATAATTTCATGTTGTATTTTAGAACTGTTAAATATTAGTTGATTGACTGTGTGTTGACTATTTGATTGAACTGCTAGTCAGTTAGTTGAATTTCTATATTGATTCTGTATAATAGAATATATCATATGGAACTGAAAGTGATGTTATCTATATTGTTAACATCTGCGATGCAGGGAAACAGGTTGGAGGAATCCAACTGGATTCCTCAACATTTATTTTAATGTGATTCATATATTGTAATATATGATGTGATATATAACCTGTTGTCGATTATATGTGTTTGAACGATATTGGTCATCGTGATTTGATGTGTTAAATACCGTAACATACCGAAATGGTGAAAAGAGAATTTTCAAAATGAATATTGAAAGTAGATTATTTATAAAATCAGAGGATTTTATAAAAGAGAATATTTATAAATAGAAATTTATTTATGAATGGATTTTTATAAATAGAAAATACTTAGAAATAAAACCCTAAAGGAATTATTTGCAAACCATTTGCAAATAGAATAGAAAGAGAAATATTTGTAAAACCTTTACAAATCAAATAAAAAGAGAAATATTTGTAAAACCTTTACAAATGAAATCGAATAGGAGATATTTGTAAAGCACTTATAAATAGAAAGATAAAGGAAATCATTTATGAAGTGAAGAACCGTTACTAAAAGTAAATCTTTATAAATGAATAAACGTTGTTAAAAGGAAATCTTTCTAAAATGGATAAACGTTATAAAAAGGGAAATGTTTATAAATTAATAAAGTGATCGAATATGGTATTCGAACGTTGGTAAATCGAATATGTTATTCGAAAAGGGATTAGTCGAGTCGAGTTAGCTGAATAGAGTAATCGAATATTTGTTATTCGATTAAGAGTTAACCAGTTAGAATTTTTCGAATAGAGTTAAAATAAAGGAGTAATCGAATATAGTTTATTTGAATAGAATCAATAGGAGTTATCGAATATTAGTTATTCGAAGAAGAGTTAAATAGAGTTATCAGATATTAGTTATTCGAATAGAGTTAAATGGAATTAAAGGAGTTATCGAATATTAGTTATTCGAAGAAGAGTTAAATAGAGTTATCGAATATAGTTTATTCGAATAGAGTTAGTTAATCGAATATATTTTATTTGAATAGAGTTAGTTAATCAAATATAGTTTATTCGAATAGAGTTAGTTAATCGAATATACTTTATTCGAATAGAGTTAGAAGAGTTAAATCAGTTAGAATTATTCGAATAGAGTTAGAGGAGTTATTGAATATAGTTTATTCGACAGGAGTTAAGTGAATAGAGTAAATCAAATAGAGTAAATCGAATAGAGTTAAGTGAAAAGAGTCAATCGAATATAGTTATTCGAAAGAAAGGTTAAGTAAGGAAGTTAGATAAAGAAATCAAAAGTGAACTTTGTCTATTTCAAGGTTAGAAACGTTGTTCAGTTAAGGTCTGAGAGGTAGTATTACCCCAACTTGATTGACTTCATTTTTAAACTAAGGAATGGTTAAGGTTCGATAGTAAAGGATGGTTAAGTGAATTTAGTAATTAAAGGAAATGGTTTGAGTTGGCATCGCGATGGTTTGTTTAAACATCTGTCTAAGTCCAATGAAGAAGCTTTGGAAATGTTTTCCAAATAAGAAACCAGAAATGTTTTCTAATAAAGAAAACAAGAAATGGAAATGTTTTCCGTTGTTAATAACGTATATTTTCCCAATTTAGAAAATAAGAAATATTGAATATAGGGAAATAGGAGATAAGTAAATAAATGAAATAAAGAGATAAATTTTGAATGATGTTTGATCGATATAAATTTCCATTTGGAAATAATATCATTGTTTGCACACTTGTTTTTATTCGATAGTTAAATAACATACTAACGAAGTTTTGACCATTTTAACGTTGTTAATATGGAGAGACCGGTTGGATTATTATCCAAAGAACCACTCTGTATTGGCATAAGCGTTGCGAATCATATATGCCAAAGGAAGTTGAAGACGGAGTTATGCAAGGGCTATCCTGTTTACAGAATAGTGCCTTCGGTTCATCCAGTTCCTGGATGACTTATATGGACGGATGTCTGACAGAGTATTTCCAGACGATCACGTATATTGATTTCTCCAACCGTACCAATAGTGGAAGCGGAGAAGGAAACTTCTTTTAGCTAACACATAATGTATGGTTGAGGACGTCAATCGGTGATTTGATGGATTTGACGATGTGGCATTCAAAGTGAATCTGATGTGATGATGAAGCGTAACCTCAAGCCTCATCACCCGGTAAATGACAGAAATCGGGCAGGCAGCATAGCTAAGTCGGTCGCACCGAAGTAGGGTGTATAATCACCTGATATAGAGTTTCATTTACTTCACAAAATCTATTGTTGATGTTGTCCCATTCGGGAAATGGTTGCTGTTCCCAACCGTTGGTGATATACATTCGATACACTCAAGCGAAATGAGTGGTCGGTCATGTGTGGCCGGGTTGCAAGATGTTCTTGTTGAACCCAGTGTATTCCTTTCTAGAGATACACTAGCGAAAGGTGGTTCCACATCTTGTCATAGTTGGAAATCCATTACCCAATACGTGCTTGCGGTTTTGATTGTATATATATATGTAGAACGTGAGATGAAAGCGTTTCTGCTAGATGATTATTATATTGTGTTGATAGACATTATTGTAATATCAAAAGGTTTTTGATATAAAGATAATATGGATTCTCATAAGGGAAAAACCCGTTCCATTATATGGCGTGGTCTTATGAGATATCATTTACTTGTTTAAACTGTTTTACTCATACCAGTCCCATGACTGACCCGGAGTTTATTTGCTTGTTTCCCTAAACTCTTGGGTGCCTAAATTTGTACGGGCAGTCAAGTAGTCGGGATTTACAGATATACTGGAAGAGCTTGGAGCGGGAGGCTTCAGGATCATAGCTATAGTTTATTTCCGCAGTATTGTAAGTGTTGTACTTTGATAATGATGTATATTCAAGTACAGATGTATATTTCAAGTTATGTTATATATATTATATGTTATTCGTTCCGCTATGAGGCCCGTGTTACTCTGATGTTGTGTTCTTCTTCTTCTTCTATTCTAAGTTTCTATCTTATCTTTCCTCACCCTCTAATTTCTTTCATAAATGACCGGTATTTTTCGGCGTTTGGTTAGTCATCATTGAGTTTATGGTGATAACCAAAGTCGACAAAATCCCGGGTCATTACAGTTGGTATCAAAGCTTAAGTTAAGAATTACCTTGGCTATGTGGCATGACTCAGTAGAGATAGGGTTAGTTATACCCTAGATTGAGTTTGAGTGTATACATATGAGTGAACGTATTTTTATTTGATATAAAGTGGTTTTATATAATGGAGATTCATTAGTTGAGTTGTTTATGGGTTCTGGTCGATCAGTTTGATCCACTGTATCGGTAGGAGTTTATAAACACTCGAATACGATGGGTCGACACGATATGTTTTGAAAGAGGGTAAATTAAAATATGTTTACCCAAGGTATATCTTGATATAGAGAAGATATATATATCAAAATTATAATATATTGGATATATTAGTTGTTATTATAATCGAGTAAGATTATAAATAAAATGGTTATGTAAATAACCAATCAGAATTCATATAAGTGAAGTACGTGAAATCAGATGAGTTGAATCTAAAATTTTAAACCAGAAATTGAATTAAAACTCTGGAGAATTGGATAAGTGTTTGTAAATGGATTTGGATTAAAAATAAGGGAAATTTAAGATCCAGGGAGATTTTAAATTGTTTTACAAGCAGTGTGAATTATATTTTGAAATGAATTTCAAAGTGGAAATGTTTAGAAATGGTTTTATAGTATTGAACTCACTTCGATCGCTGGAAAATAGATTCTGATGATGACAGCTGCATCATCAGTATTCATTTTCTAGTTGTAAGTGGCGAATTACTACTAGAGATACTGTTTTGAATTTGTTTTGGGAAAGAGAAGTTGTGTTGAATTTCAAAATAGGATTTAAAATATAGAATTTGAATTTTTAGATAGATTTGAAATATTAACTTGTTTAAAAGAAATAAAACGAGAAGTTCCATTATAAACGAAGTTTATAAATAGTTCTTTTATAAATGAAGTTTATAAATAAAGTGAAAATAATTATCATTGGATAATTCAGAAATAAAAATACAAGTGTGAAATTGAAAGGGAAATCTATTTTCCAAAGGTAGAAATATCGATTTCAAAAGGAATTGAAATCGAGACTTATTTAGAGGAATTTGAATAAAGGAAGTTCAAACATAGAATTTAAATAAGAAAATTCAAAAGGGACTTGAATATAGAAAATTCAAAGGGGTTTGAATATAGAAATTCAAATGAGATTTGAATAAAGAAGATTTAAATAATGGAAAATTGAATATAGAATTCATATAGAGTAATAATAGGATTTGAATATAGAAATTCAAAGGGAGTTTGAATATATGAAATTCAATGGAATTGAAATAGAGTTTGAATATAGAAATTCAAATGGAATTCAAATATAGAATTTGAATATAGAAAATATAAAGGAATTCAAATATAGGATTTGAATATATAGAATTTGAATATAGAATTCAAATGGAATTTAAACTATAGAATTTGAATATATCGAATTTGAATAGAATTTGAATGATAGAATTTGATATATAGATTTGAATAATAGAAGTGATATAAAATTTGAATAGAATTAACTAAGTCGAAGAGGAATTAGTTAATCGAGTTTTGAATTTTAAGTTGAACTTTGAAAGGTGAATTGGATTGTAAATGGATATTCGAAATCGAATATAGAACTTAAATTTGAAATTTGGATTCAAATTAGTTAATAAGCAAGTTAAAATATATTTGAACATGTCATGTTCAAATATAAAAGTGAAATAGACTAAAGTGTTAATTAACAAATTAATTAACGAATTAAGTTAAAACGATCAGGCATAGTTAAAGTAGATTAGGCAGGTATAAATATACATGAGATAGGTATGGATAAGGTATGAAGGTATATAAATAGAATGCTCGACGAAAAGGTATGTATTTAATTCATATATGAGATTTTATGCGCCGTATCGGCTAGCCGTTTGGCTTTTTCTTTTTCTTTTGGATTGGTGAGGGCCATGAGAGGCTATTTGAAATATCCCGATGCTCCTGGTACAAAGGAGGTTATGGCGAATTTTTCCGGGAATTTAAGGAGTTAGAATATTTTTAAGATAATTTGATAGTTAGAAATCAACGTATCGATATATATATAGAAGTCGATAAGGAAACAAACTTAGAAATAGAATAGTAAAATCAAAAGGAAGACTAAGAATAAAATCTAGTAAGAATAGAAAGAGGAAGCGTATACGTGTTTAAAAGTGAATAAGTAGTTGTATGGTATTGATTATTCGAGTATGTAGTCATATCTGTTTTGACGTTATAAATGTTATTCAGTCAAGGTCTGAGAGGTAGTTATACCCCAACTTGATTGATTTCATTATTAACAAATAAATAGTAAGATTTCAGGCTCGAAGATCAATGTTGAATAAGAGTTAGTTGAATATAGTATTTGGGTTGTCGTAACGATGTTTTACACAACATCCGTTTTAACCCAAATAAGTGTAAGCTTGGAAATATAATAAAGAATATTTCCTAAGTATAGAAATAAACGAGATCGGAAAAGAGATAAGTAATTGGAATATTTTCCAATTATAAACAGCATATATTTTCTAAAGTTTAGAAAATAAAGGAAGGCGATATTCGGAAATGTTTTCCAAATAACATAAAAGGCCAATATGGTTATTGAAAATATTTGGTTAACAAATATTGATAAAGAAATAGAGAAGTGATTTGACTAATGGAATATTAATTAAGGGCTCAGTGACATGTTCAAAAGGAAATTTTGATTTTGAAAAGAGTAAACTGTTTAAAAACTCCCAGGGAAAGACTGTTTGAATTAAAGAAAAATTTAACAGAAATTTGTGAAAGCAAATTTGAATTTAAGTAAAGCCAGTAAAGTGGTAACTGAGATTGATTTAGAATGATATCAAGACAAATTGGATTGTGAGATTCAAATTCAAAGTATAATGTGATAATCAAATTAAGAGTTGAAATCGAGAAGAAACTCGAGTTGAAATGATATTTGGCTCAGATATAAGCAAATGGTTGTGTTGTGGATAAAAGCAGATTGAAATTTGATTGGGATGACCCTTGTATCCGCTGAATTGATAACAGGTGGAAATGATATAATGATATGCCGACAAAAGGTACAAATTTCTATTTCTATTGGATATAAGATTTATGAGCCGAACTAGCAAGCCGCTTGGCTGTTTGATTTTCTTTTGGGTTGGAGATGGCCCAGAGAGGCAAGTTGGAGTTTGAGCTATTAACCAGTACAAAGGAGGTACTGGCGAAATTTTTCAAAAAGTTAAGATGTTAGAAAATTTTCAGGATTTTTGAAAATTTTCGTTGATAAGAATTAATTAATAATTTAATTGAAATTAAATTGGTTCAGTTGAAACTGAAGTTAAGAAGTGAACAAATATGTTCTAACCAGTCGATAGGGTCGTTCTCTACCTTAGCAATTTCGAGGACGAAATTATTTTAAGTGGGGAAGATTGTAATGACCCGTATTTTTGATGATAGAATAATTAATTTATTAAATTGTTTGAATAGGTAATTTTATCATATGAAATGTGGAATTCACGAAATTGGGGATTTCTTATAATAGTGGTGAATCTCACATCTGAGTTTATGTATAGGAGTCACAAACTTCAAAGATAGTAAGTGCATATGTTTGTAACACAACTAGTCAGACAATTAATGAAAAATAAATTTGATTTATATTTGACACTTTGATGATTCTAGAAACATGATATAGATAATATATATAAAAAGAAATGTTCTGTTGATAGTAGAGATGGAAAGTATACAGGTGTTTGCATAGTTCCACTATGTTAATATGCATTAAGATCATTTATCTGAACATGTGTGATAACATATCCACATGCACCATATGATGTTGGGAGTAAAGTAAATGTTACTGTTATGTTAAATTGGACTAATTGAAGACACAACATAAGATAGAACTAGAAGGGTGCAGTGCCAAACTGTTGGCGATGAAGAATCGGTAATTAAATACAATGGCTGAACACGTCTATAAATATTTTTAAGCCAAAACAAAATATCCTAACATAAATATCTAACGTTATAAATACCCCCCTAACTTTCTTCTTTACCCTAAACCCTTATTTTTCCCATCGTTCTGGTCAACGAAGCAAAACAAGCCGCCACCCATTTCAATTCCAACGAGAAAAGAAATCCTCAAAATAAAATCGAATAAAATCCTAAAAATTCTCAAACAAATATATGTGAATCTGCTCATGTTTCTCTCCATTTCCGATATCTATTTGGAGTGTGCGGTTCAGTTTCTGACGAGCTGGAATTAGGCGACGTTGATTTTCGAGTTCGGTGAAAACGTGTTTGAGGAGGGCGTTCTTTGTGATACTTGTATTTGGGCTTGTTTTGGTGACGATCTGGATTGGGAGGTGAGGCCGAGGTCGAGCTCGGAGTGGAGGGTCTAATGATGGCAGTTGTTTGAAGGACGACGAAAAAGATGAACTCGGGTTTCATTTTGGGCATTAATGAAATGGTGAAGTGGAAATTTGGATACTGAGTTGTGAACTGTAGGGGATAGGAGTTGAAGTTGCTGTTGGGTATGGTTATGAATCTTGTGATGGTTGAATGTAGATGATGGGAGTGGGCACGATGATACTTGGATTGGAGTAAGTATGGGTTTGTTCTGTTGAGTCGTGTTGTGTCTTTGGTGAGTAGAAGAGGCGCAGAAATAAGGGAATGCAGTACAGTTTAAATTGTTGTGCTGAGTTATACAGGAAGTTGAAGTTCGTTCTTATGTTGGGTAGGGACTTGAGCTACAGTTAACAGGTTGAAGTGTGTTTAGTTCGTTAAGAGATGGAGGGGAGTTGTCTTGTGTTTGTTTCTGTAAATTGTAGGCTGATTCATAGGAGGTTTCCAGGAAGAAGCAGCAAGTTCTAATACGAGATTTAGGGGATATTATATTTAAGAATTGAGTGGGACAGACGCGTTGAAATCGTATCCAGAAATACAACAATTACGGGCGAGATTTATTGGCTTTGGAACTAATTTGGATTGGTTGAGAGCTCGCTACAATTTATAGCAAAATAAATTGTCGGATCAGAATCGACAATCAATTTTCGTTCTTTAACGATAATTGACAATGTGAGTAAATCTCACTAACTCTGAACAGTTTATAATTTCATGTTGTATTTTAGAACTGTTAAATATTGGCTGATTGACTGTGTGTTGACTGTTTGATTGAACTGCTAGTCAGTTAGTTGAATTTCTATATTGATTCTGTTTAACAGAATATATCATATGGAACTGAAAGTGATGTTATCTATATTGTTAACATCTGTGATGCAGGGAAACAGGTTGGAGGAATCCAACTGGATTCCTCAACATTTATTTTACTGTGATTCATATATTGTAATATATGATGTGATATATAACCTGTTGTCGATTATATGTGTTTGAACGATATTGGTCATCGTGATTTGATGTGTTAAATACCGTAACATACCGAAATAGTGAAAAGAGAATTTTCAAAATGAATATTGAAAATAGATTATTTATAAAATCAGAGGATTTTATAAAAGAGAATATTTATAAATAGAAATTTATTTATAAATGGATTTTTATAAATAGAAAATACTTAGAAATAAAACCCTAAAGGAATTATTTGCACACCATTTGCAAATAGAATAGAAAGAGAAATATTTGTAAAACCTTTACAAATCAAATAAAAAGAGAAATATTTGTAAAACCTTTACAAATGAAATCGAATAGGAGATATTTGAAAGCACTTATAAATAGAAAGATAAAGGAAATCATTATGAAGTGAAGAACCGTTACTAAAAGTAAATCTTTATAAATGAATAAATGTTGTTAAAAGGAAATCTTTCTAAAATGGATAAACGTTATAAAAAGGGAAATCTTTATAAATCAATAAAGTGATCGAATATGGTATTCAAAAGTTGGTAAATCGAATATGTTATTCGAAAAGGGATTAGTCGAGTCGAGTTAACTGAATAGAGTAATCGAACATTTGTTATTCGAATGAGAGTTAACCAGTTAGAATTTTTCGAATAGAGTTAAAATAAAGGAGTAATCGAATATAGTTTATTCGAATAGAATTAATAGGAGTTATCGAATATTAGTTATTCGAAGAAGAGTTAAATAGAGTTATCGAATATTAGTTATTCGAATAGAGTTAAATGGAATTAAAGGAGTTATCGAATATTAGTTATTCGAAGAAGAGTTAAATAGAGTTATCGAATATAGTTTATTCGAATAGAGTTAGTTAATCAAATATAGTTTATTCGAATAGAGTTAGTTAATCGAATATAGTTTATTCGAATAGAGTTAGTTAATCGAATATACTTTATTCGAATAGATTTAGAAGAGTTAAACCAGTTAGAATTATTCGAATAGAGATAGAGGAGTTATCGAATATAGTTTATTCGACAGGAGTTAAGTGAATAGAGTAAATCAAATAGAGTAAATCGAGTAGAGTTAAGTGAAAAGAGTCAATCGAATATAGTTATTCGAAAGAAAGGTTAAGTAAGGAAGTTAGTTAAAGAAATCAAAAGTGAACTTTGTCTATTTCAAGGTTAGAAACGTTGTTCAGTTAAGGTCTGAGAGGTAGTATTACCCCAACTTGATTGACTTCATTTTTAAACTAAGGAATGGTTAAGGTACGATAGTAAAGGATGGTTAAGTAAATTTAGTAATTAAAGGAAATGGTTTGAGTTGGCATCGTGATGGTTTGTTTAAACATCTGTCTAAGTCCAATGAAGAAGCTTTGGAAATGTTTTCCAAATAAGAAACCAGAAATGTTTTCTAATAAAGAAAACAAGAAATGGAAATGTTTTCCATTGTTAATAACGTATATTTTCCCAATTTAGAAAATAAGAAATATTGAATATAAGGAAACAGGAGATAAGTAAATAAATGAAATAAAGAGATAAATTTTGAATGATGTTTGATCGATATAAATTTCCATTTGGAAATAATATCATTGTTTGCACATTTGTTTTTATTCGATAGTTAAATCACAGACTATCGAAGTTTTGACCATTTTAACGTTGTTAATATGGAGAGACCGGTTGGATTATTATCCAAAGAACCACTCTGTATTGGCATAAGCGTTGCGAATCATATATGCCAAAGGAAATTGAAGACGGAGTTATGCAAGGGCTATCCTGTTTACAGAATAGTGCCTTCGGTTCATCCTGTTCCTAGATGACTTGTATGGACGGATGTCTGACAGAGTATTTCCAGACGATCACGTATATTGATTTCTCCAACCGTACCAAGAGTGGAAGCGGAGAAGGAAACTTCTTTTAGCTAACACATAATGTATGGTTGAGGACGTCAATCGGTGATTTGATGGATTTGACGATGTGGCATTCAAAGTGAATCTGATGTGATGATGAAGCGTAACCTCAAGCCTCATCACCCGGTAAATGACAGAAATCAGGCAGGCAGCATAGCTAAGTTGGTCGCACCGAAGTAGGGTGTATAATCACCTGATATAGAGTTTCATTTACTTCTAAAAATCTATTGTTGATGCTGTCCCATTCGGGAAACGGTTGCTGATCCCAACCGTTGGTGATATACATTCGATACACTCAAGCGAAATGAGTGGTCGGTCATGTGTGGCCGGGTTGCAAGATGTTCTTGTTGAACCCAGTGTATTCCTTTCTAGAGATACACAAGCGAAAGGTGGTTCCACACCTTGTCATAGTTGGAAATCCATTACCCAATACGTGCTTGCGGTTTTGATTGTATATATAAATGTAGAACGTGAGATGAAAGCGTTTCTTCTAGATGATTATTATATTGTGTTGATAGACATTATTGTAATATCAAAAGGTTTTTGATATAAAGATAATATGGATTCTCATAAGGGAAAAACCCGTTCCGTTATACGGCGTGGTCTTATGAGATATCATTTACTTGTTTAAACTATTTTACTCATACCAGTCCCATGACTGACCTGGAGTTTATTTGCTTGTTTCCCTAAACTCTTGGGTGTCTAAATTTGTACGGGCAGTCAAGTAGTCGGGATTTACAGATATACTGGAAGAGCTTGGAGCAGGAGGCTTCAGGATCATAGCTATAGTTTATTTCCGCTGTATTGTAAGTGTTGTACTTTGATAATGATGTATATTCAAGTACAGATGTATATTTCAAGTTATGTTATATATATTATATGTTATTCGTTCCGCTGTGAGATTCGTGTTACTTTGATGTTGTGTTCTTCTTCTTCTTCTATTCTAAGTTTCTATCTTGTCTTTCCTCACCCTCTAATTTCTTTCATTAATGACCGGTATTTTTCGATGTTTGGTTAGTCATCATTGAGTTTATGGCGATAACCAAAGTCGACAAAATCTCGGGTCATTACAGTATTACTTCCTAAAGTGGCAACATACAAAAGGACATATACCATTTACTAGTGCTACAGTGGCTTATTTTCCCCCTTCAGACCGGACTCATGCACCCACATGACTCCGTTGGAACGTGCCCGTACACACCACCTTTTAGATGAACCTCTTATAATCAGTTCAATATGCATTCCCTAACCTCTACCTAGTGCGGGGCCCTCGTTTAATACCAGAATGGGATACTGACTGATATGGGTCCCACACAGCATATGACCCAAGTCAAATCCCTAAACTTTTGTCCCCTAATTAACTAGGATTTTTAACAGGTTACACTTACATATTAACAGGTTCGCCTAACCCCTACAGGTTAACAAGGTAAGTTTCATAGGTTAACAGATTTTTTTAACCCCAATGGATTAAACAGGTTTACATAACCCCAATAGATTAAACAGACTTAACCCCAATAGCTTAAACAAGTTTACATAACGCTAACAGATTAAATAGGTTTCACAAGTTCTTTACAGTTCCATTAACATGTTTCGCTTTATCTTAAATTAAGCCTACAAATTCATATGCCCCAAATTCCAGTCATAATTCACGTATAACATATGCCTCCAAAATTTTATTCATATTCCACAGTATAGGTTATGCACCCAAGTTATCATTCCCAATCATTTCCCAGATTTATCCTAATTCCGTTCGTACGCATATTTAAGCGATATTGGCCTAGGCTCGAAGGTAGCCTAGTCTATAAAAATAAAAAGGGAATGAGAGAGAGAAGAAAAGAATAGGCATATAAAATAAAATTATGCATATAATAACAGAGATAGGCATATGATAGCAGAAATAGGCATATCAGAAATAAGCATATAAGAACTGAGCAGCAGATCAGGTGCATAGAAGAATACATGTAATAGTAGAACTGTTTAGGTATGAATCAGATTCTTAATAGGCATAGGTTCAGATCCAGATTTATAAACATGTCAGGATTACTTGGTACATTTTTATATCTAAAAGTAACATGAACTCACAGAGATTGGATCTTAAGAACAGAGAAGAATATGCTAATGTTGTAGAAGAGATTCTTGTATATGTATATAGACTTATGTTGAAGAAGATAGTCTGATTCAATATAAGCTAGGGCAGCATCTCATTGTCTTCGTTGTTTTAGGTGTAGAAACAATAGAAATGCTGTCCTATATATAGCATATCTCCAACGACCTAGCAAAGAAACCAGACCATGTACAGAAGAATGCACCATGCCAGATCACGAGTGGGTCGACCCAACCCCACCTAAGACGACCCAACCCCACCTAGGTCGACCCAAGCCCACCTAGGTCGACCCATGGGTCGACCCTCCTGGCCATGGGTCGATGTATAGGTCAACCCAACCAAGGCGTGGATCGTCCCATGCCGTTCCAGATCTCACTAACTTTTCCTGCTTACTTATTTTCAAATTATTTTGAATTCTGGTTTGAATTTATTTTTACATAAGACTCTTGTATGTATAAAATTTCTAACCTTCCTATCTTCCTCATACGATGTCCATTTGTAACGACCCAGATTTTTGACCGTTTAAATCGACAATAAACCACACATGTCGACCCAAACAAATCACTAATCCGGATAGTTATTGGGAAAAGAGAAGAAAAAGAAGACAGAAAGGAAAAACAATCACAGAATCTCACAGCGGAAGGATCATCTATAATAGACAAATAAATATTCAAAAGCATTTAAACATATACATTTGAGTTACAACATTTACATCATCAGAGTTATACACTTACATACAGTACTGCAGCGGAAATATAATGTAGTGGATACATATACCGAACTCCGTCTTCGATCTTCAAGGCCAAACAATCTTCATTAACTGCAACATCTGCTGACCCGAGCGTATTGCATAAAAAGAAAACACAACAAACACTCGGATCAGCACTAAATCATCTCATATTAGTCAAATTAAAATACAGAATAATATCGGTGTCATGGTGCAGTAACTCAAGAGATGTTACGGGATTTTTCCATCTCTCAAGGATCCGTTAAACTAATACATACATAGTATAATACGCTATTACAATAGTGTTTATTCAGTAAGGTATAATATCGAAAATAGCGTAAGCAGCTTACCATGTTACCCTTACGCCGTTTATACCGTTGCCGTACAGTTTGCATATAACACACCAGTACGTCGGTGGATAGGGATGCGCCGTGATACGACAACGTTAAATCAAAATCGTAGGGGCTCGATCAGGATAATATGACAAGGCACTGAGGAATACCCCGGTAGGATTCTACCGAATTCGCGGACCCAGGCCGGTGGTAACGCATAGCCGCAACTACCGCCCACCTCGAACGACATTCCCGTGTTCAAAGGGGTGCACCCAAATCGATCACAGCAGTAATAGAGATGGTTTCGAAGGAGCGCGTTCGATCAGAGATGCGATCTCATTAACCTGGGTATGGCTCCTGTTTTAGTCATTTCAATTATGACCCGAAGGTCAAGGTTAATCCATCATCGTTCTCTTTCTTCAAATCCAGTAATCGCCTCCATACCAGCCTACTTCGGTTCTGGAACTTCCACCGCGTACACAGTTGTCAAGGTGGTATCGACACTGACAGAGAGTATGCCTTATGTCGACTCCGGTCTCCTTGCCAACCAAACGTTTACATTTTTCCCACCGGTCAGTGCTTTAACCTTTCAAAGGAGTTCGTGTTTCATATCAAAATATCATGTTTCGAAATTCATTTTCATATTCTAAATAGAATATTATTCAAATGGGATTTTCCCATTTACGCTCAACATCTTGAACTAATTCCAACTTATATAAAATTTGAATATCAAATTAATTAACAATACATTTAAATAGTTTAAAGGTATAATTAAAATAATTTGAAATAATAGTTAGTAATAAAAGTAGAGTTTGACAAAATAATTAAACATTAAAATAATTCATAAAATAAGTAATTAATAATTATAAAGTATTTTATTTAAATAATTTATAAAATAAATAGCTATAATGAAATTTAATTTATTATCAAAATAGTTTTGAAAAAATAGTTTTGACATACTATAGTTGGAATTAGCATCGTTTCGCCCAGATTTCGTTTACACTTGCAGTTGTATTTCAACTTCAAGTAAATCAATTCGAATTCACAATCCCGATCGACTTCATTTCAAATATACATTCATTTCAAATTTGGCCAATTCCAATTCAGATGGTTATTTTTAACCCGAGTGCCCATTCAACGATCTCAATTCATAACAAATAAGCCGAGTTCGATTTCGATCATTTAAATTTATTAAATTTCCACTTCCAGACTTATTTAACTAAATCAACTTAAACCCAACGACAAAGGTTAAACTTTGAGCCATATTCCCATTTCCAAGCTTCGATTTATACATACTTTGAAATTTACAAATTCATTTCGTCATTTCAAAGATTTTTAATGTATAACAAATATCGAGTTCAAATTCATCTTTATTTCAATTCATGGCTGATTTTAAGTAAATCTCAAGACATGCAAGACCATTCAATTTCAAATAAATTCGAGTAAAATCAATTTCACTTGGTATTTAACTTATAATTACAACACAAATTCATTTCCCTTTTTATTTATATTTCAACTTCAAATACCAAGGAAAATAAATTATAAAACATCGCTTATTGTCGTTAAACAATAAATTTTCAAAATTCATGGTTAAACCAAATTTTATTTAACCGACCGGTGTCCGTATATAATTTGCTATCTTATGGCCAAGTGATTTAAATTTAATTTCTCGATATTCAGGGATGGATCTATCATTTCAATCCAAATCAGGGTCACAGAGGTTTATCATTTCACTCTGTGTTCTTAATTCATTTTATCGACAAATCCTGGTTTATTCGATGCCCGTAACATCAAGGTTCAATGGGATTATCGTCAAAATCACATACAACACAACATACTGAATATGAAGCATCAACAGTGGTATATCAATTCAGTAATAAAATACAACCAAACATCCATTACACAACTTTTCAACTGGTCAACATTAACCAGTTTCCGACATTCTCGAGGATTCAAATTTCCAATTAGAAATTTAAATAAATAACTAATTGTCGATCAACTTTCCATGTAAATACACTGGCAATCAATTTCAAGCAACCAAGTTCACAACCAATCACAACCATGCAACCAAAATTATTTCATATATAAATTCGATAAATATGGGATAAATTCAGTCTTACGTGAGTGAAGAAACACTCACCTTTGCGCTACAATTTGCATCGAACGTCCAGAAAAGGCCCAAAATTTGACAGTCTCCAAATGTAGTGAAATTAGTGTCAAAACGTCCGCAACTCCGCCACGATCCCAACGCAACAAACCGTGCGTCAATCCGACCTCATACGAGAAAGTTATGAGTGTTTTTCGCATTTTGAAAACTAAATATATAAAAATTATTTAAATAATAGCCCACCCATTGGTGTTCTGCCACGTCAGCATGCTCTTCCCGCTCGTTCTCTCTACTCCACGCTACAGTAACTCACGTTGAAAACAACCCATCCATTCACAACTTTGACCGACTTTTGCTCCCTCGTCCGACCACCGTAGACTCCGGGACCGCCACCATCGTCGAGCTTGTCTCCTGGCGCACCCATCGACACCGGAGTGGCCACCTCCGGTGGCTTCCTCCTCCGTCGCCGGCGGCTTGAACGCACGCCAGTTCTGGCCTTCGACGGCGAAAATCCGGCCAACCACAACACCATCTGACCTCCGACCACCATAGATCAACTCTACACACCATCCTCAACAATACCCAGAAGCCGGATTCGTCGATTGAAGCCTAGATCGAAAAACCCCAATTCAAACCCTAGGGTTACGAATTTTCTCAGCTTTGACCGCGAATTCCGGTCGATCCGCTCAATGCATGTTGAAACGAACTGCAGATCTGTGATCTACTCGTCGAGATCTTCAGTTTGATATATAATTCGATGGGTTTTGGGAAGATTTTATTTTTGAGCTATATTTTGATTTTAAATTAAAATTAAATAATTTTCAGCCATGGATGGAAAAATAGAAATGTGGAGATAGAGAATGGGCTGATGTGGTGGAGATTGGGCTTGTATATATATAAATATAAGGTCCAGACACATTAACACACACAGTTATCGCATATCCAAATTCGAACGTACATTTTTACATTACCGGGCCCACATACTGACCCCGAAAAATACAGAAAAATTATTTTTGGTTATGTTTCGACGATACAATTCCAACGAAACTAATTTCATTGAATTTCGAGACCGTTGGAAAAATGGCCTTTTTCGGGTCGATCCAATTTAACTATCAACTGACAAAAAGCGTTTTCACTTGCCACGCTCACAGATTAATTCGAAAAATTCCGAAAATTGAAACCTAGCAATAATTCGACATTCCGGATCCAATGGCGCCAGTTTTGTCGAAAACAGAGGTCGTTTGAAAAATGGCTATTTTACAGGCCTTTATATATTCTATAGCGACTATTCTGAATTTTCATTTGACCATATCTTTTGATTTCCGTTACGGAATTTCGATTTTTCGGATTCGTTGGAAAGATATTATCAAGCAGGTTCAAATATTTCTTGTTTCGCTAAAATCCGATTTATTTTGAATCCTGTGCAGTCGATTGAACTTTGAAATCAAATTTCCAAACTGCAGGGCTATATAAATAATTATATAAATTCCATAGCGACTATTTTCCAATTTCAACTGGCCGTAACATTCAAATTATATTATGAAATTCCAGTTTTTCACATTCGTTGGGAAGATATCGTCAAACAGAGTTATATTTTCCTGGGTCGTCCCCATTCTGATTTAAAATGAATTCTATACATTCAATTGAAATTAAAAATCGAATTTTCAAACTGCCGCGCCATTTCAGGCTCGTTATATAATTAAAATAAATTTATTCGCTTTTTCTTCGATTAAAATAATTTTTCCGTCATTATTATTTAAAGTAAATCACTTTAAATATTCAAAATTCTTTAAATTAGCCAAAATGACATTTTCAAATTGGTTCGGGTTTTCAGGTCGTTACATTCTCCCCCACTTAAAGTCTTTTCGTCCTCGAAAAGAGAACGAACCGATATTAAGTACATATTTATTTCAAATTCATATTTAAAATTAATATTTCCAAAACAGGTATAGTTATAAAACTCGTAAATTTTTCTAACTCCCGAAATCACGGAAAATTTCGGCAGCATCTCCTCTGTACGGAGAGGTCCGGGAAGAATCCCAAAACATATATATACTCAATATACATCTCATCCAACTATGAGGCATCCCAAAAGTGGGGAAAACAAAATATAAAACCACAAAACCATATACCGCAAGTACGTACCTCGTTTAGCGTTATTTTGCATTTTTATTTACCTTTGCATTTAGTATTTGCACAAGAGAGCTCCAAAGCGTAGCGCACACTCCTTACACCTGTTACAACTTGCATACACATGAGATTCAAGCATATATACAATATATGGCAACTTACCCAACATACATTAATCATTTAACCCCAAAACCAATATATCTATGCCAGGCCAGCAAACCAAATGAAGTTTATCCTTTGTCGCTTAAGTATACTCCCGTTCATATCACTTGTATTAAGCAAATTTTATTTTACCTATTCATATTATGCCATCGTCTATCTTACTCAAGTTCATTTCAACTTATTCATTTCAGTTGTTATTATCTCTTTACTCGGAAAAATGGATTTGAATTAAATTTGTTTACTCAATTCCGATACATTTCTATATTTTTCCCATTCAAGTTACATGAAATGTTATTCCATTAACATGCTTATTTACTCGACCCACCCTCTCATGATTGGAATTAAGGAAATATTCACCCTCGAAATTTTTTCAAAATTAGTTCTCAAATCATTTTATTAAATTTCCGGAGTTAAACTCCATTTGACTTGATTCCTCTACTAAATTTAGGTTATACACCATTCGACAAGATGATTTACATTCCATTTCATTGTTCAAATTTAGGTTCATATTCGATGTAGCGTCCAAATGAGTTTTAACCCATCCAGAGTTTTATACTTTCATCCCAATTCTTCCCAAATCACTTATTATGATTTTACACAAATTATTAATATTTTTAAAAAAAATGTATTATCGATATTTCAGTCGGTTTCCAATAACGGTCACCGAACTGCGGCCATAGCGACCTTTTCCAAATTTGCTTTGGACATATCTCCAAATCCAACCGTTAGATTTCAAATTTCTCATATTCGTTGGAAAGCTCTTCTCGATACGAACCTAACGGTTCCGGTTTTAGGAGAATCCGACAGTCGAATCTCCCGCTACGTCCATTCAAAGTCAATGGTCGAAATTCACGAATGGTCGTCGCGCTGCGCCATCTATTTAAACCATTTACTTATATAAACCCTTGGCAAACCTTGTTCTCTTATTATCCAAGCTTAGTGTTTCCGAGTGATTTATGGTTTGTTTTCAATCTAATTCACTTAGTACGACTCAAATTAAATTTCCATTTTGGTTGACTTTACTTGAACTTATATTTCATTGTAAATTTAGGTTTTCTCTAACACTCTTTCCGATCGAACCTAGAGTTTTCCTGAATTAAATTATCGTCCAAGATTAAGAGTTAGATGACGACTTTCTTGCACTTAATACTTAAGTCTATTTCATGGTTCCAAAGTCAAAATTCCGATGAATCGAGTACTAAATCTCGATCATTATTATTAGTTAAGACAACTCAAAGTGCTTAATTCTGGGTTTATAATCCAAGTTTAAATAACATACATATACACTTTATACTATAGGAATTTAAATCCAAACCCTTTTCAAACCAGTTATACAATACAGAATGGTCTCTCCCCCACTTAGACTCTTCAGAATCAACGTCGATAATGCGTGCACTCATTATCGAAGTCATTTCTGATGTCCAAGAAGGGACCACACACTTTAATCCTCAAAATCCTTTAGAAAAGTACTTATAATACGATATTTTTCAAAATTTGACAAACCATTTCAAAAGTATCCAGGATCAAGTTTCACGTTCATTTCTATTTCAATCTTAAACCTTCTTATCCCTTATACTTAAAGGTATCATATCATTTTCATATATTTTCTTCGACCATTTTAAATTCCTTATTAAATTTATTATCGAATCGACCATAATAGGTATTAATTTAATATTATTACCTACCAACGACCGATGCTTATACACTTAAGACCAAAAATAATATACATAATATATATAAAATATAATCGAAACCATATTATGTTGATTCATTCCATTCGATTACTTAGGAATCCCTATCGATTCTATGGCGTCCCATATACCGACCAGAACCCATAAATATTCAACAGAACCAATCAACACAATAAAAATCACTTTATATCAAAATACAAGTACGCTCTCTCATATCACTCAAACTCATTCTAGGGCGTTTCTAACCCCATCTCTAATGAGTTAATTCCCAACAGAGCCAAGGTTATCGATAACCATTGCTCTGATACCAACTGTAACGACCTAGATTTTTGACCGTTTAAATCGACAATAAACCACACATGTCGACCCAAACAAATCACTAATCCGGATAGTTATTGGGAAAAGAGAAGAAAAAGAAGACAGAAAGGAAAAACAATCACAGAATCTCACAGCGGAAGGATCACCTATAATAGACAAATAAATATTCAAAAGCATTTAAACATATACATTTGAGTTACAACATTTACATCATCAGAGTTATACACTTACATACAGTAATGCAGCGGAAATATAATGTAGTGGATACATATACCGAACTCCGTCTTCGATCTTCAAGGCCAAACAATCTTCATTAACTGCAACATCTGCTGACCCGAGCGTATTGCATAAAAAGAAAACACAACAAACACTCGGATCAGCACTAAATCATCTCATATTAGTCAAATTAAAATACAGAATAATATCGGTGTCATGGTGCAGTAACTCAAGAGATGTTACGGGATTTTTCCATCTCTCAAGGATCCGTTAAACTAATACATACATAGTATAATACGCTATTACAATAGTGTTTATTCAGTAAGGTATAATATCGAAAATAGCGTAAGCAGCTTACCATGTTACCCTTACGCCGTTTATACCGTTGCCGTACAGTTTGCATATAACACACCAGTACGTCGGTGGATAGGGATGCGCCGTGATACGACAACGTTAAATCAAAATCGTAGGGGCTCGATCAGGATAATATGACAAGGCACTGAGGAATACCCCGGTAGGATTCTACCGAATTCGCGGACCCAGGCCGGTGGTAACGCATAGCCGCAACTACCGCCCACCTCGAACGGCATTCCCGTGTTCAAAGGGGTGCACCCAAATCGATCACAGCAGTAATAGAGATGGTTTCGAAGGAGCGCGTTCGATCAGAGATGCGATCTCATTAACCTGGGTATGGCTCCTGTTTTAGTCATTTCAATTATGACCCGAAGGTCAAGGTTAATCCATCATCGTTCTCTTTCTTCAAATCCAGTAATCGCCTCCATACCAGCCTACTTCGGTTCTGGAACTTCCACCGCGTACACAGTTGTCAAGGTGGTATCGACACTGACAGAGAGTATGCCTTATGTCGACTCCGGTCTCCTTGCCAACCAAACGTTTACATTTTTCCCACCGGTTAGTGCTTTTACCTTTCAAAGGAGTTCGTGTTTCATATCAAAATATCATGTTTCGAAATTCATTTTCATATTCTAAATAGAATATTATTCAAATGGGATTTTCCCATTTACGCTCAACATCTTGAACTAATTCCAACTTATATAAAATTTGAATATCAAATTAATTAACAATACATTTAAATAGTTTAAAGGTATAATTAAAATAATTTGAAATAATAGTTAGTAATAAAAGTAGAGTTTGACAAAATAATTAAACATTAAAATAATTCATAAAATAAGTAATTAATAATTATAAAGTATTTTATTTAAATAATTTATAAAATAAATAGTTATAATGAAATTTAATTTATTATCAAAATAGTTTTGAAAAAATAGTTTTGACATACTATAGTTGGAATTAGCATCGTTTCGCCCAGATTTCGTTTACACTTGCAGTTGTATTTCAACTTCAAGTAAATCAATTCGAATTCACAATCCCGATCGACTTCATTTCAAATGTACATTCATTTCAAATTTGGCCAATTCCAATTCAGATGGTTATTTTTAACCCGAGTGCCCATTCAACGATCTCAATTCATAACAAATAAGCCGAGTTCGATTTCGATCATTTAAATTTATTAAATTTCCACTTCCAGACTTATTTAACTAAATCAACTTAAACCCAACGACAAAGGTTAAACTTTGAGCCATATTCCCATTTCCAAGCTTCGATTTATACATACTTTGAAATTTACAAATTCATTTCGTCGTTTCAAAGATTTTTAATGTATAACAAATATCGAGTTCAAATTCATCTTTATTTCAATTCATGGCTGATTTTAAGTAAATCTCAAGACATGCAAGACCATTCAATTTCAAATAAATTCGAGTAAAATCAATTTCACTTGGTATTTAACTTATAATTACAACACAAATTCATTTCCCTTTTTATTTATATTTCAACTTCAAATACCAAGGAAAATAAATTATAAAACATCGCTTATTGTCGTTAAACAATAAATTTTCAAAATTCATGGTTAAACCAAATTTTATTTAACCGACCGGTGTCCGTATATAATTTGCTATCTTATGGCCAAGTGATTTAAATTTAATTTCTCGATATTCAGGGATGGATCTATCATTTCAATCCAAATCAGGGTCACAGAGGTTTATCATTTCACTCTGTGTTCTTAATTCATTTTATCGACAAATCCTGGTTTATTCGATGCCCGTAACATCAAGGTTCAATGGGATTATCGTCAAAATCACATACAACACAACATACTGAATATGAAGCATCAACAGTGGTATATCAATTCAGTAATAAAATACAACCAAACATCCATTACACAATTTTTCAACTGGTCAACATTAACCAGTTTCCGACATTCTCGAGGATTCGAATTTCCAATTAGAAATTTAAATAAATAACTAATTGTCGATCAACTTTCCATGTAAATACACTGGCAATCAATTTCAAGCAACCAAGTTCACAACCAATCACAACCATGCAACCAAAATTATTTCATATATAAATTCGATAAATATGGGATAAATTCAGTCTTACGTGAGTGAAGAAACACTCACCTTTGCGCTACAATTTGCATCGAACGTCCAGAAAAGGCCCAAAATTTGACAGTCTCCAAATGTAGTGAAATTAGTGTCAAAACGTCCGCAACTCCGCCACGATCCCAACGCAACAAACCGTGCGTCAATCCGACCTCATACGAGAAAGTTATGAGTGTTTTTCGCATTTTGAAAACTAAATATATAAAAATTATTTAAATAATAGCCCACCCATTGGTGTTCTGCCACGTCAGCATGCTCTTCCCGCTCGTTCTCTCTACTCCACGCTACAGTAACTCACGTTGAAAACAACCCATCCATTCACAACTTTGACCGACTTTTGCTCCCTCGTCCGACCACCGTAGACTCCGGGACCGCCACCATCGTCGAGCTTGTCTCCTGGCGCACCCATCGACACCGGAGTGGCCACCTCCGGTGGCTTCCTCCTCCGTCGCCGGCGGCTTGAACGCACGCCAGTTCTGGCCTTCGACGGCGAAAATCCGGCCAACCACAACACCATCTGACCTCCGACCACCATAGATCAACTCTACACACCATCCTCAACAATACCCAGAAGCCGGATTCGTCGATTGAAGCCTAGATCGAAAAACCCCAATTCAAACCCTAGGGTTACGAATTTTCTCAGCTTTGACCACGAATTCCGGTCGATCCGCTCAATGCATGTTGAAACGAACTGCAGATCTGTGATCTACTCGTCGAGATCTTCAGTTTGATATATAATTCGATGGGTTTTGGGAAGATTTTATTTTTGAGCTATATTTTGATTTTAAATTAAAATTAAATAATTTTCAGCCATGGATGGAAAAATAGAAATGTGGAGATAGAGAATGGGCTGATGTGGTGGAGATTGGGCTTGTATATATATAAATATAAGGTCCAGACACATTAACACACACAGTTATCGCATATCCAAATTCGAACGTACATTTTTACATTACCGGGCCCACATACTGACCCCGAAAAATCCAGAAAAATTATTTTTGGTTATGTTTCAACGATACAATTCCAACGAAACTAATTTCGTTGAATTTCGAGACCGCTGGAAAAATGGCCTTTTTCGGGTCGATCCAATTTAACTGTCAACTGACAAAACGCGTTTTCACTTGCCACGCTCACAGATTAATTCGAAAAATTCCGAAAATTGAAACCTAGCAATAATTCGACATTCCGGATCCAATGGCGCCATTTTCGTCGAAAACAGAGGTCGTTTGAAAAATGGCTATTTTACAGGCCTTTATATATTCTATAGCGACTATTCTGAATTTTCATTTGACAATAACTTTTGATTTCCATTACGGAATTTCGATTTTTCGGATTCGTTGGAAAGATATTATCAAGCAGGTTCAAATATTTCTTGTTTCGCTAAAATACGATTTATTTTGAATCCTGTGCAGTCGATTGAACTTTGAAATCAAATTTCCAAACTGCAGGGCTATATAAATAATTATATAAATTCCATAGCGACTATTTTCCAATTTCAACTGGCCGTAACTTTCAAATTATATTATGAAATTCCAGTTTTTCACATTCGTTGGGAAGATATCGTCAAACAGAGTTATATTTTCCTGGGTCGTCCCCATTCTGATTTAAAACGAATTCTATACATTCAATTGAAATTAAAAATCGAATTTTCAAACTGCCGCGCCATTTCAGGCTCGTTATATAATTAAAATAAATTTATTCGTTTTTTCTTCATTTAAAATAATTTTCCCGTCGTTATTATTTAAAGTAAATCACTTTAAATATTCAAAATTCTTTAAATTAGCCAAAATGACATTTTCAAATTGGTTCGGGTTTTCAGGTCGTTACACCATTTTACGCAAACTCGGAGTCTATCTTTAGCCGAATTTCGAGACGAACGCAATGGTACAGTCCGTTTTACTTAATTCCCAATATTTAATTAAGTATTATTTAGCTTATTGTCAATAGTGTATTTTAGAATTACGAGGTGTTACATGTATCAACAGGATTACAGCCAAATATAACAACAGGATTAGATGTAGCCTAATTACATAACAGGATCCGAAGGTGTTATAACATCTTATTGAACACAACAATATCTGTAGGTGTATCACTCCCTAACCCAACGACTT
This sequence comes from Allium sativum, assembly GCA_030737875.1. NCBI lineage: Eukaryota > Viridiplantae > Streptophyta > Magnoliopsida > Asparagales > Amaryllidaceae > Allium > Allium sativum. The sequence continues at coordinate 311,557,046 of CM060922.1, read as the reverse complement.
ACAGAACACAACAATATCTGTAGGTGTTATAACATCTTGTCTTCCCTATTCGGACCCATGCACGCTCATGACTCCGCCGGAACGTGCTCGTAACCACCCCTATGTGAACCTCTTACCATCCAGTTCAGTAAAGCGTGTTCCGGCCTGTACCTAGTGCGAGGCTTCTTCTAATAATATACCAATAGGGATACAGACTGATATGGGTTCCAAAGAGCAGATTGACTGTAACGACCCGTATTTTTGGCCGTTTAATATTTAATTTTAATTTATTATTTTAAATATTATATTTGGAATATTAATGGATTTTTATATTGAATTCGTTATTTAAAACGAAGTTTTAACGTTATATTTTATTTATAATACAAAACGAGCTCGAAATCGCGTTGCAGTTCGTAATTTGGAGTTTTGAATTTCAACTGAGAGTACAGGAGCCGATATAAGTCGGATTTCTGTGAAACGAGAAACGTTGGAACCATATTGACGATAGTTTTCATATGAAAGAGAAAAATCCATATTTCGTGTTGTAATTTGTTAGTTATGGCTAAATCAAATTTTGAAATAGTCGCTATGGAAAATCGTTATTTAAAATACAGGCCGTTAGAATAGCTGTTTTGCAAACGGACTCGGATTTCGACGAAACTAGTTTCATTAGAACTGTATCGTTGAATTATTATACGGTGTTGAATGGCGTGGCAAATCAATGTCGTATGTGACCACGATAGCCATAAACGCCCGTTCAATTTCTATAGCGCATAATTAATTTAATAAATGGATATTTGAGTGTAACTTGAGCAGACGATCGAGTTAGGCCACGAAACAAATCCCGTTGAGTTCGTATCATCGATTAGAGTCAGGATAGGTATATAGTTTGTTATTTTTAGAAATTGGCAAATTTGGTGTTCAGAATGGCATTGCGGTGCGCCTAAAAATAGCCTACCGGGGAAACAGTCTCAGAATGCAACGAAACTAGTGCCGTTAGGTTTGTATTGAAGAATTATTACAGGATTGCAAGGTTTCAAGTTGATTAAATTAATCTGGTGATCGTGAAAAAATTAAACGCGTGTTTATTTCTGGTTTTATGAAGGGATTTTTTTCATACGACCTCGGATTTCGACAAAACTTGTCCCATTGGGTCCGGAATACCTTTTTACACCTAGATTAGCTTTTTAATCAGAAAACGAAAATCGTTTGTGGTGGTTTCTGCGAGTTACTTCAGCACGATGTTTCAATAATAATATAATAATAATAAAAATATAATGTAGTGTTATATATATAAAGTATATGCGTTCTTTCTTTTTCCGCAAGCCTATCTGATCAAATAAATGAACCCGCACATGCCTACCTCTGATATTTCATTTCATGCCTGTCCATTCTTTCAGCTCATGCACAGGAAAATATCAGTCAAAAAAATACATTCACATGCCTAAGTAAACCTAACACCTATCCCTCTATCTCCATGTCCAAGTAACACACAGTATATGCAAACATCTCGAAGTGAAACGGCAGCCTATACTGTTGCAGCTATTGACCTAAAACATGGACGTCAAGGGACCTTTCACATATAAATAATCAACGAAAACTCTTTTTGTTTGCTTCCATCAACATACTTACTGTCGTCAGTTTCGTGGGGTAAAAACGAAAGGGAAAAAAGGGGCGGACGTGAAAACTGGAAAGAAGAGAAGAAAGGGAGGATGCTTTTTGAGTGCATGCGGTTGTATGGGGACTGTAGAAACCATTTATATGTGGAGCAGTAGAGGAGTTTCGGTAACCGTGAGAAGGGGGTGGTGCACTAATGCTTCGGGTCTTGGATGGATGTATAGTAGAGAGGAGATCTGATCATGAGGGAAGGTTGGATAAACAGTATGGTGATGAAGTCATAGTTGTGTGGCATTTTGGGATGGGTGTAGTACAGGGTGGCGGCGCAGTCGGGGATGGCAATTGCTGGTGAGGATTGATGGTAGGTGGCACAGCAAAGTCAGGCTTGGGGTTGAGCGAATGGTGAACGAAGGCCAAGAAATGGAAAAGGTAATGAAAAGTAATATAAGGCGTGGTGCCTAATCATGCTTAGAAGGGCCAAATTGAGTTTATCAATACTGCTAACTAAATCATAGGCGTGACCACAAAAATAAATGGTTTGATTGCCCGATCCAATGTAAGGGTACCCAACCCTTCTATAATTAACGATTAAGATTTTATAGCAGTGAAAGGGAAAGAGGTTTAAATGTACTTAATGATATTTAAATTGCCTAATCTATTATATACATTTGCCTGCAGCTGCGTATCCACTATGGCATGCCTGTTACATTACAACCTAATTAACAATGTATAAATGCCGGTTGTTTTACTTTAATTTACGATTTAAGTTAAACCTAATCCTAGGTCACACTTTTTAATTTAGATTTAACACTATACTTTAAATTATGTGAAAGAGACAATTCTATATGAAATCAAACATATATAGCAGTATACGTACCTGTACCCAGTAATTCAAACGTACCGGACTTATAAAAGTCTGTAATTTACATTTAGTTAAAGTTATTTAATTTAATAACTGTATTAAGTTTGTGACGTACTCATATCAAAATCTGATAGGGCCGGAAGCATTGTGACCGCATCGGTGAGTACGACATTGTAGAACTGTTCTGCGCAGAACTGAAAGCAGTTGGAAACTAACCATACAACAACAAATGAAATCGAGGTGAGTTAAACTCACTCAGTATATTTTCCCATTTATATTTATATAAATTGGGTTTTTATTTTATGTGCTTTGTTTGCTATAGTTGACTGTTCGCTAGTTATATTTATTTATTTAACTGATGAAATTAAACCGTCGTTTAATTTTAGTGAAATACCAAATCATTATTCTAACGATTGGTTCCAATAAAGGTAACTTACCTTATTGGTCACGTTTATTTATAAACGTGTTTGATTATCTAGATTGTTTGAATTGTTTGATCTGATTAAATTGTTTGGAAAATTGGTTGATGTGAAATTGTTGTTATTTACTATTATATATCAGTTAAATGGAATTAACTGATCTTTTTGGAGATAACCAGCTGAATACAGGGAAGGACAGGTTAGAGGGATCCAACCAGATTCCTCAAATATATTATTTATTTTCATATTTTCATATGAACTGTCGTGATTGGGTTATTGATTTTAGTAGTGATCATTGACTGAAAAGTCAACATGTGTTGTGTTTTAACCAATGGGCTATATTGGTTGGGTAATCGGCAGCTAATGGCCTAAGCAAATCGTTTTGTTTATATTGATTCACCGTCAGGTGAGTCGATAGAGATGAAGTTATGAAATTTATTTTATAAATAAAGATAGATTTTGAAATATATAATTTAAATAAAAACTCATTTAAAAGGAAATAAATATTTATGTTATAATCAATTGTAAATTGATTTTATAAAATCAGAACTGAGGTTAATCAAATTTGTAAAGGTGAGAATAAGAAAGTTAAATTAACAATTTAAATTGGGATAATTTTGTTGTTGAGAAACAATTTAATGAAAATATTTAAATTTATTAATTATATTATTTAATTAATTTTAAGGGAAAATGAATGGGAATCGGTTAATAAGGTAACCGTGTTTTGAGTAAATAAATTGACTCTTTAGTTGGATTGATTTCTAAATTAGTATGTTTTGAATAGAAATAGTTTAAATGAATAATTTTAGATTATAATAAGATTTTAAAAGAGATTTACTGGTTATTTTAGTGAATAAAGGAATTAACTACCTTTGTAGTTAATGGTGGAAATTAATCATTATTGTAATTAATAATAATTTAGAAAATTACTTTTTAATTGGAATTTATTTAAAAAAAAATTAATCTAAGTTAAAAGGGAATTTTCAAGCGAATATTCTAGCTTAAAATTAATTTTGCTTAATTGTTTGAATTAAGTGAAAGGAAATTCAGATGAAAGAATTTGATGATAAACCAGAATTATATAAAAGAGATTTGAGGTGTTATAGCGTTAATTCTAAATTAACGTTTTTTAAGGATGTGATTAAGCGGGGGAATTGAAATAGGATTTCTAAAGCATGAAAACATTGAATAGTTATGAAAGGAGTTTGGTTAAAGAGGTTGAGTAAAATGTGGTGTGATATAAAGAAGTTATTTAATTGAATTGAGAAATGATGATGGTTTTTTAGAAAAGGAGTTTTTTAAAAGGATAATAAGGTTTATTAAACCGTGTTTTGAATTAAATCGTTAAATGGAATCTGAATCGATTTTGAATGAAATATTGGGTTTTGGATTACAACTTATATCTGTCTGAAGATATGAATGTTACTGGTCAAGGTCTGAGAGGTAATTAGAATACCCCAACTTGATCGACTTCAGGATTATTTGAAGATAATAATAGTTGTAATGGTGAAAGAGGTTAGTATGATTTATTATTTCACTAGAGAAATAATAACGCAACATTTTTGGTTGAAATTTTGGAAAATATGTATAACGAGGATTTCAATGTAAAAAGAGAATAAAAAGGGCTGCGTGAAACCATAGCGATACTCTCGAGTTTGAAAGAGAATATAAGGTCGAGTTTTATATACGAATAAATATTTCTTATTGTTTCAAGTGATGAAATATATGGTATGTCGTAACGTCTTTTACGAGTAACAAGTTAAAGTGATTTAACAAGATTAGATTAGATAGTAAGGTGGTTAATGTTTTGAAAGAGAAAATATACAATGAGTTATGGTAGGATTTCCCAATGTATTAAAAATAAACCTGTTTAAAGAATAATCTTACGTATAATAAGAAGCGAGAAACTATATTTGAATATCGAAAGGTTTGAGAGTTTTAAATTCATATTTGTTCACAATTAAAAGGCCAAGTGATGCTGAATATGGAACCAGTGAACTCATTGAGTTGTTATGATTGAAACACTGTCTATTTTGATAGTTAAATCATCGACTATCAAATCTGTCCAATACGATTGTTGGTACGAAAAGACCGGGGTCGAATTTACATTAGAAAACTATTTCGGCCAACAAATACGTAAAGAGATCAAGAGATGATCGAGGTGGAGCGTTGAAGACCGTAGACTTTCATAAACGGAAGAGCCACTAAAATTCTCTCTGCCTTGCAAACAGAGATAAGTTGTGATTCTTTCGTGATTGGAATCTAAGGGTTGCAAGGACTTCTCGCTGCTGACCCATGGGGTGATTCTTATATTGGATGCAGTAAGAGAGTACCTTCGGTTCATCCTGTTCCTGGATGACTTGTATGGACGAGTGTCTGACAGAGTATTTCCAAACGGCCACGTATATTGATTTCTTCAACTGTAGCAAGAGTGGAAGCGGAGAAGGAAACTTCTTTTAGCTAACACATAATGTATTTTTGAGGACGTCAATCAGTGATTTGACGGATTTGACGATGTGGCATTCGAAGTGAATCTGGTGTGATGATAAAGCGTTGCCTCAAGCCTCATCAACCGGAAAATGACAAAAATCGGGCCGACAACATGGCTATGTGGGTCGCTCCCATTAGGGTGTATAATCACCTATCTAGAGAAAACCCCTTTGTTTCTTAAATCTATTTCGATGCCGACCCTTTTCGGGAAGACGGTGGGTCGCCCCCAACCGTTGGTGATATACATTCGATACACTCAAGCGAAATGTGTGGTCGTTTATGTGAGGGCTGGGTTACAAGACGTTCTTGTTGAACCCAGTGTATTCGCCTCTAGAGATACACTATCGGCAGGTGGTCCCATACCTTGTCATAGACGGAGTCCAATCTCCGATAAGCGCCCGCGGTTTTGATTGTATACTATATATGTGGAGCGTGAGATGCAAGCGTTCCACTAGATTGATATTTACTTGTAATTAGACATTATTATAATATCAGACAAGATATTAGTTTCAAAAATGTTTTGGGTTATCTTAAGGTAAAAACCGTCCGTGTTTATGTGTGGATTTGGTCTTACGATTACCCTTTGTTTTTGAAAGGATTTTAACTTTAAAATCAAGTTGTTTGATATCTTAATATTGTGCGAATTTATCTCACTCTGGTTCACCAGACTGGCCCGGTATTTTGTAAATGCTCGGGTTAGACCGAGTTGTACAGGTTCAGATTATCTCCGCTGTGAAGAGACGAGCTGGAAGAGCCCAGACATATGATATTTTATAGCTACTACTCCGCTGTGTGTTGTGCATGAGGACAGATTATTATAGCTGTCCAATTGTTGATGTACTCTGATATTGTAAGTATTTTTAAAAGCTCTCAGTAAAGTTTTATTTCTGTATTATATTTTGTTCCGCTGCGATGTGAGACTATGTGTTGTGTTGTTTCTTCTTCTTCTTCTATCCTAATATTTCTTTCTTTCTTATCTCACCCTCTAATTTCTTTCTAATGACAACCAGTGTTTTCGGTGTTTGGAAGGTCGGCATGAGTTACGGTAAAGGTATTTGTGTCGATTTTCGGGGCTGAAAATCTTCTGGTCGTTACAGTGGTATAAGAGCTATTAGTTTAGTGATAACCTTGGCTCTGTGGCGTAACTCGATAGAGATAGGGTTAGTACTACCATAAATTGAGTTTGAGTGTATTTATACGAGTGCACATATTTGTAATTTGAATATAAAATTATTTTTAAATTATTTTGAAAATGGAATAAATAAAATAATTTTTCCTAAATTATACTTTGTATAAATAAAAAGAGGTAATTATTTTAAATTGTTGACTGGTTGTTTGGAATTTGTATTCCCTTGGTTGATTGGTTTGAATGTGTTTGATTACTTGGTTGGATTGGACCAATCGAAGGACATTTAAAATTTGAAATGTGAAATGTGGAAATTTAACTCATGTTAGGTTGAATAAATCGTATGAATCAAATTTGCATTGGAATATTGAAATAAATTATAACTTTAAGTCAACACTAGTTTGAATTGAGTTGAGAAATAGAAATACCCAAATGGAATGATTTTGGATTATTTGGTTGAGATTGATTGCATAAATAGGGATTTAAAAGTTGAAGGAACTTGATTTAAAACAGTCTGAAATAGAGTTGATTTATTGAGATATATCTAGGATGCTATGGATATTTGAAATTAACTGGCATTGTTTTGAAACTAATGAAGTTTATTAGAGTTGAGAACAGGTGCAGAAGAGCTAGTTATCTTTAAACTATGCCCAAGAAGATTATGCAGTTAACTGAATCCAGTCTGGTTGGAGCTGCATCGTAATTAAGCAGGCTCGCTTGTTGTTAATCACTTATTACGTAATAACGCTCGCAAAAAGGTACGCCTACGCCAAATATGAATTTTTGGTTTTGTTTTGGGTTTTGAATTGGATTTTTCCTTTTTCCGACCCTATTGGTCGATGGATATATATTTCTTGAACCTGGGATTTTGCAGAGGTCCTCCGTACAGGGGAGACTCTGCCAAAAAATTTCCAAAATTTAAGGTGTTAGAAATTTTTTGAAGATTTTTGGAAAACTCTTTTATTTGAATTAAACTGGTTTTAAAACCAATTAGATTATTTTTGGAAATAAAATCGAGTTTTAAATTTATTGTTTTTGTAAAGAAAATGGGTTTGTAATATTCTTTCTTACCTTAGCAATTTCGAGGACGAAATTATTTTAAGGGCGACCCGTATTTTTGGCCGTCTAATATTTAACTTAATTTATTATTTTAAATATTATATTTGGAATATTAATGGATTTTTATATTGAATTCGTTATTTAAAATGAAGTTCTAACGTTATATTTTATTTATAATATAAAACGAGCTCGAAATCGCGCTGCAGTTCGTAATTTGGAGTTTTGAACTTCAACTGAGAATACAGGAGCCGATATAAGTCAGATTTCTGTGAAACGAGAAACGTTAGAACCGTATTGACGATAATTTTCATATAAAAGAGAAAAATCCAGATTTTGTGTTGTAATTTGTTAGTCATGGCTAAATCAAATTTTGAAATAGTCGCTATGGAAAATCGTTTTTTAAAATATAGGCCGTTAGAATAGCCGTTTTGCAAACGGACTTGTATTTCGACGAAACTAGTTTCATTAGAACTGTATCGTTAAATTATTATATGGTGTTGAATGGCGTGGCAAACCGATGTCGTATGTGACCACGATAGCCATTAACGCCCGTTCAATTTCTATAGCGCGTAATTAATTTAATAAATGGATATTTGAGTGTAACTTGAGCAGACGATCGAATTAGGCCACGAACCCAGTCCCGTTGAGTTCGTATCGTCGATTGGAGTCAAGATAGGTATATAGTTTGTTATTTTTAGAAATCGGCAAATTTGGTGTACAGAATGGCATTGCGGTGCGCCTAAAAATAGCCTACCGGGGAAACAGTCTCAGAATGCGACGAAACTAGTGCCGTTGGGTTCGTATTGAAGAATTATTACAGGATTGCAATGTTTCAAGTTGATTTAATTCATCTAGTGATCATGAAAAAATTAAACGCGTGTTTATTTCTGGTTTTATAAAGGGATTTTTTTCATACGACCTCGGATTTCGACGAAACTTGTCCCATTGCGTCCGGAATACCTTTTTACACCTAGATTAGCTTTTTAATCAGAAAACGAAAATCGTTTGTGGTGGTTTCTGCGAGTTACTTCAGCACGAAGTTTCAATAATAATAATATAATAATAAAAATATAATGGAGTGTTATATATATAAAGTATATGCGTTCTTTCTTTTTTCGCAAGCCTATTGTAACACCCCGAATTTCGGTTAATGCTAAAATTCACTAATTGCAGAATAAATAATCTCAAATGTAAGAATTGGGGGAAGCGGGCTGCGTCATTGCGTTCGTCTCGGAAAAATACGCGAAATAGAGTCCGAAATTTTGTAAATCGAAGTCCGTATGACCCATTTAAGGCCCAAAGAAGTTTCAGGAAAATTTGAAATTCGAAACAGATTTCAAAACAGTGGAAATGGGGCTGGGCGGGAAATTTCCCGCCCTGGCCATGTCGACAGGGCTGTCGACAGGCCTGTCGACAGGGCTGTCGACATGCCTATCGACTTTCCTGTCGACATGGGCGCGGCGTCCAGAGAACCTGGGTGCACCAGGTTGGGTTTTAGGCTGGCTTGGAGGGCTAGTTTCTGGAAGCTTCTTGGATCTGACGGACCTAATCTAACCTAGGGTTAATCCTATGGTCTAAAACACACCCTAATCCTATAAATATACCCTAATGCAAGCCTAATCCATACTAAAAATAGAAATGATGGCCTCATGCCGCCAAAATCAAACTTAGGAGGAGCCTCCACTAATTTATGAAGGAAGTTGCAAGCTAATCAACCTCTAATCATCATCTTCTTCATATTTAGCAACTAGTTCTACTTCATAAGTTTGCTAATCTTGGTTTTGGTGAGTTTCTATCACTTTAACATCAATTGCTAAAGTAAGTAGATTAGGTGTAATGAGACTTATGGTCTTGAATGCGGATTAGTGAGTTTGAATCATTTGTAATGATATGCTACTCTATGTTTTTCTATGTTTATGCATATTTAATAAGTGGGTTTATGCATGTTTAATAAGTTGCTTTATGCATGTTTAACAAGTGGGTTTATGCATGTTTAATAAGTGGGTTTATGCATATTTAACAAGTGAGTTATGCAAGTTCATATGCAAGTTATGTGTATGATGTTATGTAAGTTATGTGTAGGTTGTTATGCAAGTTCATATGCAAGTTATGTATATGCTTAAATGCAAGTTTAACATGATATGCAAGTTATGCATGCTTATGCAAGTATGAGAATGCTTATGCAAGTTATGTGTATGCTTAAATGCAAGTTTAACATGATATGCAAGTTATGCATGCTTATGCAAATATGAGAATGCTTATGCAAGTTATGTGTATGCTTAAATGCATGTTTAACATGTTATGCAAGTTATGAGAATGCTTATATGCAAGTTCAACATGTTATGCAAGTCATGTGTATGATAATATGCAAGTTTGGGTTAAATGTAGTTGGGTTAATATATGCTCATATATGCAAGTTGACATCCTCTTAACCCATGACAAAGTTATATGCTAAAATTTGGTTAAACCCATGATATTTGTGATGGATCTTCCCTTTATTATGTCATGAAAGGAGAACGATTTACGTGGGGAACGATGGGGTTAATAAATATGTTAATAAAAGTATGATTGGGTATGATTAAGCATACCATAAAAAAATAAATTAACATAAGTGGGAATTTACCTATTGAGTTAGGTCTACCCCATGGGAATTTACCTATTGAGTTAGGTCTACCCATGTTATGAAAAATGTGTAATTAATTAGGGATAATTAATTATGGGGGTGATTAATTAGGTGTAATTAATCAACTAAGACACGAGGTTGGACCCTTTTGTAGCGGAAGTCTGCCCGGAACTGACCGGCCATCCAGCGGCTACAAATGATTGGCCCAATGTGAGAGGTCTTAGTCATAAATTAAATACGTGATTAAAGTAAAGACACGAGGTTAGACCCTTTTGATGACAGAAGTCTGCCCGGAACCAACCGGCATATCCAGCAGTCATAAAAGACGGTCTAATGTGGGAGGTCTTTATGAGGTCATGATCTTAATTAATTAATTAAGAAACACTTAACCATATTAGCATGTAGTGGGACATGAGGGGTTAAGTGGGTGCCTTGGGTGGCATGTTGAAATCTAGTGGTTGCCTTGGGTGTCAATAGAAAATACGATTAGAATACTTAACCAAAGTGGAAACATGTAATTAAACATGATTAAAGGGTTAAGTGGGATGCACTAGAAAAAGGGACAAGCTTAGGTGGGTAGCTTGTGGGGGCCCATTTCAACCAGTAACCCATATGAATCTTATTGGGCTCGACCCATGTCGAGGATGGGACACGCGTACTGGGCTTGACTATAAGAGGCCAAAACGGGTTAGCGGTGGCAACGCAAGTCCAACGGGTTTCATATGCGTGTGTGGACCCGGGCTGGTAGGTAAGACGTTGTTGCATCGTGTAGATATAAGACGTGCACCGTTAATTATACCGGGTTTCCACTTTGGGGAGTGATACACCCCACTGTGGGGCCGGCACGGGTATCTACGGTAGGGAGCCGATCGCTGGGGAGTGGTGGTACACCTAGTGGAGATAGGGGCAGACGGCACCTATGTAGTCAGCTAGGGGTACACGAAACTAGTGGGTAAATTTTCTAAGTCCTTGGGAGGGATCAACCTTTAAGTAGGAATGACTGGTGTGGTGCAGTGTAGTAATTATCCTTGGATGGGTAAATGCTTCTTTACAGTTATCTTAGTTTACCAAGCTGCTTAGCGTAGCCATTCATCCCCAGACATTACCGTATGTCAAGTTTATGTCTTCTCTGGTTACTTTAATGATTGTATTGTTAAAGTTATAGGACTCGCTCAGACTTATGTCTGACCCCGTTGTTTTTATCTTTTTCCCAACCCTCAGGTTCTCAGAGTGGGCCCAGCACGAGTGGGCTTTGATCAGGCTGCTTTTATTACTCTCTTGGAGCTTGGACCCTAGATGTAGAGCTCAGCTTACCCTTTTCTTTTATGGCTATCAGTTCATGTATTGGGATTATGTATTTTTATTTAGCAGGATGGATATTTGTACTTGACTTCTATTATGGTTTTGTGATGTAACCAGACATGTTTTATTTTCCGCTGCAATTGAAATGATGTTTTAAATTTTCAAGTATTACTTATATCTGTTTTGCTGTAATTACTCTGTTCTATATTCACTCAAAATACTCCACCGATGTTATGGCATTCCCTTAGAGAGTGACCATAGCGGGCGTGGGGGGTTACACGTGGTATCAGAGCAAAGGTTACCGGAACAGATAAAATTTCTAGAAAACTATTTTTCTAAGAACATTTTTGGAAGAGATATTTTCAAAAACGTGTCTTTTAAGAGAAAAGTTTTTGAAAGAAAAGCATAATCCCCAATAGCCATATATTTATCCTTCGAATTCTCCGTTTTGAATCTTTCCCTTTTCGTTTCAGCATGGCTGAGGATCTTAACTTTCCGGAGGGTGTGACGATACCAGTATGGTATAGGAGATTGATGGAGGCTAGGGCCACCACTGCGGGTCCAGCAAATGTTCCTCCACCAACCGTAGCACCCGATCTTCCTCCTCCCCCTCCTCCTCGCACGGATACTTTTGCTAAGACTTGCAAGGAATTCAAAGCTATGGGAGGGAAACCTTTTCAAGGATCTGAAACTTTTGTGGAGGCTAGAGATTGGCTTAAGGAGGTGGAAGAGTTGATAGATATCTTTGAGATGGAAGAAGGAAAGAAAGTCAAGTTAGCTGCTTGGTTAATGAAGGGAGAGGCCTCATTCTGGTGGGAGGTCACTAATGGGGAACGCCCCGTTGACTCTTGGGCGGATTTTAGGCAAAGATTTGTGGCAAAGTTTCTCTCAAGGGCGGAGGAAAACTTGTATATGGAAAGATTCTTGACTCTAAAGCAAGGAAATCTCTCAGTGAAGGAATATGTCAACAAGTTTAATCAGTTGGCAAGGTTTGGCCTAGACATGGTGAATACACCGGAGAAGAAGGCTTTGAGGTTCGTGAAAGGCTTGAATGAACCGATGCATGGTTTGGCTATGACTCATATCCCTATGGGGGCCACCTTTGAGAAGCTAGTTGACATGTCACTCATGCATGAAGAAGAGAAGGGTCCCAATGCTAATAAGGCACCTGAGAAGAAGGGAGATCAAAAGAAACCTCAGCAACAACAGCAAAACAAAGGTGGGAAAGGCAACGGTGGCAAGGGCAAGAAGAAGTGTTTCAATTGTGGGACACCTGGCCATCTAAGCAAGGATTGTCGCAAGAAGAAGAAGACTGGCTGCTTCCACTGTGGCGAAGCGGGGCATCTAGTGAAGGATTGCCCTAAGAAGGGGCAAAGGACGGGATCTACCTCAGGAGGACAGGTACAAGCTCTTATGGCACCGAGTCAGGCTAGGGGGCAAGTACAGGCTCTCGCGGTTCCACCGATTCAGGAAAGAGGTAGAACTATCTCCGTTGAAAGTCTGGTTTTTCTATTTGACCATCCTGTCTGTACATTGTTTGATTCAGGCGCATCGCATTCGTTTATCTCATCATCATTAGTTGAGTCACTGCACTTAGACACCAGTCTGGTAGATGATCCCTTGGTTGTTTCAAACCCAATTGGGTGCTCCACTTATTTGTCCATGATATGTTTAGGTTTGAAGATTTCTATACTTAGCATTGAGTTTAGATGTGATGCTTTTGTTTTGGGCTTCACGGGCTATGGGTTGATTTTGGGCATGGACTGGTTATCCAGTAATGGTGCCGTTCTTGATTGCGAAAGGAGAGTTGTTAGGCTCATGACCCGTTTGGGTAACACTCTCGAGATTTCTTGTAATCCCATGGATTCTGTTATGCTAAGTTATCTTGAATCGCTTGACGCTTCGGTCGAGAGTTTGCAATCTGTTAGAGTGGTCCGGGAATACTCGGATGTGTTTGAGGAGGTGAAGGGCTTACCTCCGAAGCGGGAGATTGACTTCCGAATATATCTGGTGGATAATGCTAAACCTGTATCTTTACCAGTGCGCCACATGGCTCCTCGTGAGAGGAGGGAACTCCATAAGCAAGTAGGAGAGTTGCTTGAGAAGGGGTTCATAAGACGAAGTATATCGGAGTGGGGTGCTCCAGTAGTTTTTGCTACGAAGGCGGATGGGTCCCTCAGACTTTGTGTAGACTATAGAGAACTCAACAAGCTCACAAAGAAGAATAGACACCCATTGCCGAGGATTGATGATCTTTTCAATCAGTTGGTTGGCGCTTCAGTATTTTCTCAATTGGACTTAGCCACGGGGGTTTCATCAGTTGAGGGTGGCTGAGGATAGCATAGACAAGACTGCCTTTAGGACTCCGGATGGTTTCTATGAGTGGCTGGTGATGCCATTTGGGTTGACGAACGCCCCTGCATACTTTGTTGATTTGATGAGTAGGGTGTTCAGGGAGTTCCTTAATAAATTCGTGGTGGTCTTTGTGGATGATATCTTAGTATTTTCTAAGAGTGAAGAAGAGCATGCCCTACATCTTGGGGAGGTATTGAAGACTCTTCGAGCACATAGCCTTAAGGCTAAATTCTCTAAATGTCACTTCTGGAGGAAGGAGGTGCGTTTCTTGGGGCACGTGGTCTCCAAGGAAGGGATAGCTGTGGATCCCGCGAAGGTAGTATCAATTCAGGATTGGAAGGTTCCGAAGAATGCTACCGAAGTAAGAAGTTTCTTGGGGTTGGCGGGTTATTATAGGAAGTTTATCAAAGACTTCGCGAAGATATCAGCCCCATTAACCCGCTTAACGAAGAAGAATCTTGTTTTCACATGGGACGTAGATTGTGATGATGCGTTCCGACGGTTAAAGAGAGCTTTAACCACTGCTCCAGTTTTAGTGTTGCCAGATGGGAGCAAGCCATTTGTTGTCTATACTGATGCTTGTGGGACAGGACTAAGCGCAGTCTTAATGCAAGAGGGAATGGTAATAGCCTATGGTGGAAGGCAGTTGAGAGTGCATGAGAAAAATTACCCTACCCATGATTTAGAGTTGGCCGCTATTGTTTTTGCGCTTAAGATTTGGCGCCATTATCTTCTTGGTGAGAGGTTCGAATTGTTCACTGACCACAAATCATCGAAGTACTTGTTTTCTCAGAAGGATTTGAATTTGAGACAGCAAAGGTGGATGGAGTTCTTAGCATCCTATGATTTCGAGATAGCGTATACCCCTGGCAAGGGTAACGTGGTAGCGGACGCCTTGAGCAGAAAAAGGTTGTCCTTAAGTCCATTGTTCGTGGAACAACGAAGCTTGGAATTTATCTCGATGTTTGATTTCAGACCTTCCATTGATTATGTACCCGGTTTGATAGCATCCTTGGAGGTCAGACCTACTCTTTTGGGGAGGATTGGGGAAGCACAGAGGGACGACCCACAGTTGGTTGAGTTGGTGGAGAAGCTCATAAGGGGGGAGTCGTCCAGCCATTTGAGTAGGTACACCCTAGACAACAGGGGGTGCTTGCGTAGAGACGGTAGACTTTGTGTACCGCAAGACGAGGATTTGAGGAAGGTTATTCTTGATGATGCACACCGTTCTAGGATGACCATTCATCCCGGTGGGGACAAGATGTACCAAGACATGAGGCGGGTTTTCTTCTGGGCCGGTATGAAGAAAGATGTGGCTGAATATGTTGCTCGGTGCTTGGTATGCCAACAGGTGAAAGCGGAGCAAAAGAAACCTGGTGGGTTGCTTCACCCATTGGAAGTTCCGCAATGGAAGTGGGATAGCGTCTCGATGGATTTTATTGACGGGTTACCCAGATCGAGAAAGGGTAATACAGGAATTTGGGTAGTGGTAGACAGACTTACTAAGAGCGCCCATTTCATACCTGTGAAGAGCAAGAGGACTGCTCCATGGCTAGCTTCAGTATATCTTCGAGAGATAGTTCGATTGCATGGGGTACCCTCTAGCATAGTGAGTGATCGAGACCCTATCTTCACTAGCGAGTTCTGGAGAAGTTTGCAAGAAGCAGTGGGGACTCAATTGTGTCTGAGCACCGCATATCATCCTCAGACGGACGGCCAGACTGAGAGGGTGAATCGTGTCCTAGAAGACCTTTTGAGACTTTGTATCTTAGATTTTGGAGGTACATGGGAAGAGCATCTTCCATTGGTGGAGTTCGCATATAATAACAACTTTCAGTCCAGTATTGGTATGGCTCCTTTCGAAGCTCTCTATGGAAGGCCTTGTCGATCACCTACATGTTGGTGGGAATCTACGGATAAGATCTTGCTTGGGCCTGATATGATTAGGGAGACTTCTGAGAGGATTGACTTGATCCGAAGAAGGATGAAAGCAGCGCAGGATAGGCAAAAATCTTATGCGGACAAGAGAAGGACGGATCTTGAGTTTGAAGTTGGGGACATGGTCTTTGTCAAAGTGTCTCCGTTACGAAATGTGGTTCGCTTTGGATCTGTTGGGAAGTTAGCACCAAGGTTCGTAGGGCCATTTCCCATTAAGGAAAGGATTGGACGGATGGCATATAGAGTGGAGTTGCCCGACAGACTTAGTGGGGTACATGATGTATTCCATGTGTCGCATTTGAGGAAGTGCTTACACGAGACGGCAGAGGTGGTAGAGCCGAGCTTGCTTAAAGAAGTGGAAGTAGAGCGTGATGCGACTATTCGACGAACTCCTACCCGCATCCTTGGGTCAGAGACTAGGAAATTGAGGAATCGAGAGGTTCAACTAGTCAAAGTACAATGGGGAGAAGACGAGAGCAACGCAACTTGGGAAACGGAAGCGAAGATGCGTTCATTGTACCCGTTCCTTTTTGAGGGTATGTCTTTTAACTTCTCCTTTATCGTTTGTCTAGTACTTATCTTATCTTTAGTATGTCCTCTCATTTGTACCTTTGACCTTTAGATAGGGTAAACCTATGGTTGAAACATGTGTTTGAGACATGTTATGGTTGATGGATGCAAGTGGATGCAAGTGTTTGCTAGTGGTTGCTCGTGGATGCATATACACACACTCTAGGCACTAGATCGGCTCAATCACTTCATATTGCATATTGCATAAAAATGTGTGTAGGAAGCTATATTTATGGATGTATAATGATTGTGTTATCATATGGATGATGCATTTTGATAAATGATTGTGCACTCATGTAGATATTGTATGTGTCGATAGGGTTCTCTCGCATACATAATGGATGCATGGCACTATCATGGTTTGCATATGTTCATACATTAGATAGGGAACATATACACACACTTTTTGCATATGCTCATACATCGTTAGAAATTGTTCTAAGGACAATGGATGCCCGTGTTTGATGGATTGAGTAGATGGTTGTTTGGATGGTAGGATATGCATTCTCCTTAGCTTAGAGATTTCGGGGACGAAATCCTTTAAGGAGGGGAGAATGTAACACCCCGAATTTCGGTTAATGCTAAAATTCACTAATTGCAGAATAAATAATCTCAAATGTAAGAATTGGGGGAAACGGGCTGCGTCATTGCGTTCGTCTCGGAAAAATACGCGAAATAGAGTCCGAAATTTTGTAAATCGGAGTCCGTATGACCCATTTAAGGCCCAAAGAAGTTTCAGGAAAATTTGAAATTCGAAACAGATTTCAAAACAGTGGAAATGGGGCTGGGCGGGAAATTTCCCGCCCTGGCCATGTCGACAGGGCTGTCGACAGGCCTGTCGACAGGGCTGTCGACATGCCTGTCGACTTGCCTGTCGACATGGGCGCGGCATCCAGAGAACCTGGGTGCACCAGGTTGGGTTTTAGGCTGGCTTGGAGGGCTGGTTTCTGGAAGCTTCTTGGATCTGACGGACCTAATCTAACCTAGGGTTAATCCTATGGTCTAAAACACACCCTAATCCTTTAAATATACCCTAATGCAAGCCTAATCCATACTAAAAATAGAAATGATGGCCTCATGCCGCCAAAATCAAACTTAGGAGGAGCCTCCACTAATTTATGAAGGAAGTTGCAAGCTAATCAACCTCTAATCATCATCTTCTTCATATTTAGCAACTAGTTCTACTTCATAAGTTTGCTAATTTTGGTTTTGGTGAGTTTCTATCACTTTAACATCAATTGCTAAAGTAAGTAGATTAGGTGTAATGAGACTTATGGTCTTGAATGCGGATTAGTGAGTTTGAATCATTTGTAATGATATGCTACTCTATGTTTTTCTATGTTTATGCATATTTAATAAGTGGGTTTATGCATGTTTAATAAGTTGCTTTATGCATGTTTAACAAGTGGGTTTATGCATGTTTAATAAGTGGGTTTATGCATATTTAACAAGTGAGTTATGCAAGTTCATATGCAAGTTATGTGTATGATGTTATGTAAGTTATGTGTAGGTTGTTATGCAAGTTCATATGCAAGTTATGTATATGCTTAAATGCAAGTTTAACATGATATGCAAGTTATGCAAGTATGAGAATGCTTATGCAAGTTATGTGTATGCTTAAATGCAAGTTTAACATGATATGCAAGTTATACATGCTTATGCAAATATGAGAATGCTTATGCAAGTTATGTGTATGCTTAAATGCATGTTTAACATGTTATGCAAGTTATGAGAATGCTTATATGCAAGTTCAACATGTTATGCAAGTCATGTGTATGATAATATGCAAGTTTGGGTTAAATGTAGTTGGGTTAATATATGCTCATATATGCAAGTTGACATCCTCTTAACCCATGACAAAGTTATATGCTAAAATTTGGTTAAACCCATGATATTTGTGATGGATCTTCCCTTTATTATGTCATGAAAGGAGAACGATTTACGTAGGGAACGATGGGGTTAATAAATATGTTAATAAAAGTATGATTGGGTATGATTAAGCATACCATAAAAAAATAAATTAACATAAGTGGGAATTTACCTATTGAGTTAGGTCTACCCCATGGGAATTTACCTATTGAGTTAGGTCTACCCATGTTATGAAAAATGTGTAATTAATTAGGGATAATTAATTATGGGGGTGATTAATTAGGTGTAATTAATCAACTAAGACACGAGGTTGGACCCTTTTGTAGCGGAAGTCTGCCCGGAACCGACCGGCCATCCAGCGGCTACAAATGATTGGCCCAATGTGAGAGGTCTTAGTCATAAATTAAATACGTGATTAAAGTAAAGACACGAGGTTAGACCCTTTTGATGACAGAAGTCTGCCCGGAACCAACCGGCATATCCAGCAGTCATAAAAGACGGTCTAATGTGGGAGGTCTTTATGAGGTCATGATCTTAATTAATTAATTAAGAAACACTTAACTATATTAGCATGTAGTGGGACATGAGGGGTTAAGTGGGTGCCTTGGGTGGCATGTGGAAATCTAGTGGTTGCCTTGGGTGGCAATAGAAAATACGATTAGAATACTTAACCAATGTGGAAACATGTAATTAAACATGATTAAAGGGTTAAGTGGGATGCACTAGAAAAAGGGACAAGCTTAGGTGGGTAGCTTGTGGGGGCCCATTTCAACCAGTAACCCATATGTATCTTATTGGGCTCGACCCATGTCGAGGATGGGACACGCGTACTGGGCTTGACTATAAGAGGCCAAAACGGGTTAGCGGTGGCAACCCAAGTCCAACGGGTTTCATATGCGTGTGTGGACCCGGGCTGGTAGGTAAGACGTTGTTGCATCGTGTAGATATAAGCCGTGCACCGTTAATTATATCGGGTTGCCACTTTGGGGAGTGATACACCCCACTGTGGGGCCGGCACGGGTATCTACGGTAGGGAGCCGATCGCTGGGGAGTGGTGGTACACCTAGTGGAGATAGGGGCAGACGGCACCTATGTAGTCAGCTAGGGGTACACGAAACTACTGGGTAAATTTTCTAAGTCCTTGGGAGGGATCAACCTTTAAGTAGGAATGACTGGTGTGGTGCAGTGTAGTAATTATCCTTGGGTGGGTAAATGCTTCTTTACAGTTATCTTAGTTTACCAAGCTGCTTAGTGTAGCCATTCATCCCCAGACATTACCGTATGTCAAGTTTATGTCTTCTCTGGTTACTTTAATGATTGTATTGTTAAAGTTATAGGACTCGCTCAGACTTATGTCTGACCCCGTTGTTTTTATCTTTTTCCCAACCCTCAGGTTCTCAGAGTGGGCCCAGCATGAGTGGGCTTTGATCAGGCTGCTTTTATTACTCTCTTGGAGCTTGGACCCTAGATGTAGAGCTCAGCTTACCCTTTTCTTTTATGGCTATCAGTTCATGTATTGGGATTATGTATTTTTATTTAGCAGGATGGATATTTGTACTTGACTTCTATTATGGTTTTGTGATGTAACCAGACATGTTTTATTTTCCGCTGCAATTGAAATGATGTTTTAAATTTTCAAGTATTACTTATATCTGTTTTGCTGTAATTACTCTGTTCTTTATTCACTCAAAATACTCCACCGATGTTATGGCATTCCCTTAGAGAGTGACCATAGCGAGCGTGGGGGGTTACACCTATCTGATCAAATAAATGAACCCGCACATGCCTACCTCCGATATTTCATTTCATGCCTATCCATTATTTCAGCTCATGCACAGGAAAATATCAGCCGAACAAATACATTCACATGCCTAAGTAAACCTAACACCTTTCCCTCTGTCTCCATGTCCAAGTAACACACAGTATATGCATACGTCGAAGTGAAACGGCATCATATACTGTTGTAGCTACTGACCAAAAACGTGGACGCCAAGGGACCTTTCACCTATAAATAATCAACGAAAACTCTTTTTGTTTGCTTCCATCAGCATACTTACTGTCGTCAGTTTCGTGGGGTAAAAACGATAGAAAATAAAATAGGCGGACGTGAAAATTGGAAAGAAGAGAAGAATGGGAGGATGCTTTTTGAGTGCATGCGGTTTTATGGGGACTGTAGAAACCATTTATACATGGAGTAGTATAGGAGTTTTGGTAACCGTGAGAAGGGGGTGGTGCACTGACGCTTCGGGTCTTGGATGGATGTATAGTAGAGAGGAGATCTGATCATGAGGGAAGGTTGGATAAACAGTATGGTGATGAAGTCATAGTTGCGTGGCATTTTGGGATGGGTGCAGTACAGGGTGGCGGCGCAGTTGGGGATGGCAAGTGCTGGTGAGGATTGATGGTAGGAGGCACAACAAAGTCAGGCTTGGGGTTGAGCGAATGGTGAACAAAGACCAAGAAATGGAAAAGGTAATGAACAGTAATATAAGGCGTTGTGCTAATCATGCTTAAAAGGGCCAAATCGAGTTTATCAATACTACTAACTAAATCATAGGCGTGACAATTAAAATAAATTTTTTAATTGCCCGATCCAACGTAAAGGTACCTAACCCTTCTATAATTAACGATTAAGATTTTATATCAGTGTAAGGGAAAGAGGTTTAAATGTACTTAATGATATTTAAGTTGCCTAATCTATTATATGCATTTGCCTGCAGCTGCGTATCCACTATGGCCAGCCTGTTACATTACAACCTAATTAACAATGTATAAATGCCGGCTGTTTTATTTTAATTTACGATTTAAGTTAAACCTAATCCTAGGTAACAGGTTTTAATTTAGATTTAACACTATACTTTAAATTATGTGAAAGAGGCAATTCTATATGAAATCAAACACGTATAGCAGTATACGTACCCGTACCCAGTAATTCAAACGTACCGGACTTATAAAAGTCTATAATTTACATTTAGTTAAAGTTATTTAATTTAATAACCGTATTAAATTTGTAACGTACTCATATCAAAATCTTACAGGACCGGAAGCGTTGGGACCACATCGGTGAGTACAACATTGTAGAACTGTTCTGCGCAGAACTGAAAGCAGTTGGAAACTAACCATACAACAACAAATGAAATCGAGGTGAGTTAAACGCACTCAGTATATTTTCCCATTTATATTTATATAAATTGGGTTTTTATTTTATGTGCTCTATTTGCTATGGTTGACTGTTCGCTAGTTATATTTATTTATTTAACTGATGAAATTAAGCTGTCGTTTAATTTCAGTGAAATACCAAATCGTTATTCTAACAATTGGTTCCAATAAAGGTAACTTACCTTATTGGTCACGTTTATTTATAAACGTGTTTGATTATCTAGATTGTTTGAATTGTTTGATCTGATTAAATTGTTTTCAAAATTGGTTGATGTGAAATTGTTGTTATTTACTATTATATATCAGTTAAATGGAATTAACTGATCTGTTTGGAGATAACCAGTTGAATACAGGGAAGGACAGGTTGGAGGTATCCAACCAGATTCCTCAAATATATTATTTATTTTCATATTTTCATATGAACTGTCACGATTGGGTTATTGATTTTAGCAGTGATCATTGACTAAAAAGTCAACATGTGTTGTGTTTTAACCAATGGGCTATATTGGTTAGGTAATCGACAACTAATGGCCTAAGCAAATCGTTTTGTTTATACTGATTCACCGTTAGGTGAGTCAATAGAGATGAAGTTATGAAATTTATTTTATAAATAAAGATAGATTTTGAAATATATAATTTAAATAAAAACTCATTTAAAAGGAAATAAATATTTATGTTATAATCAATTGTAAATTGGTTTTATAAAATCAGAACTGAGGTTAATCAAATTTGTAAAGGCAAGAATAAGAAAATTAACGTAACAATTTAAATTGGGATAATTTTGTTATTAAGAAACAATTTAATGAAAATATTTAAATTTATTAATTATATTATTTAATTAATTTAAAGGGAAAAGTAATGGGAATCAGTTAATGAGGTAACCGTGTTTTGAGTAAATAAATTGACTCTTTAGTTGGATTGATTTCTAAATTAGTATGTTTTGAATAGCAATAGTTTAAATGAATATTTTTAGATTATAATACGATTTTAAAAGAGATTTATTGGTTATTTTAGTGAATAAAGGAATTAACTACCTATGTAGTTAATGGTGGAAATAAATCATTATTGTAATTAATAATAATTTAGAAAATTACTTTTTAATAGGAATTTATTTAAAAAATAATAATCTAAGTTAAAAGGGAATTTTCAAGCGAATATTCTAGCTTAAAATTAATGTTGCTTAATTGTTTGAATTAAGTGAAAGGAAATTCAAATGAAAGAATTTGATGATAAACCAGAATTATATGGAAGAGATTTGATGTGTTATAGCGTTAATTCTAAATTAACATTATTTACGAATGTGATTAAGCGGGGGAATTGAAATAGGATTTCCATAGCATGAAAACATTAAATAGCTGTGAAAGGAGTTTGGTTAAAGAGGTCGATTAAAATGTGGTGTGATATAAAGAAGTTATTTAATTGAATTGAGAAATGATGATGGTATTTTAGTAAAGGAGATTTTTAAAAGGATAATAAGGTTTATTAAACTGTGTTTTGAATTAAATCGTTAAATGGAATCTGTATCGATTTTGAATGAAATATTGGGTTTTGGATTACAACTTATATCTGTCTGAAGATATGAACGTTGTTGGTCAAGGTCTGAGAGGTAATTAGAATACCCCAACTTGATCGACTTCAGGATTATTTGAAGATAATATTAGTTGTAATGGTGAAAGAGGTTAGTGTGATTTATTATTTCACTAGAGAAATAATAACGCAACATTTTTAGTTGAAATTTTGGAAAATATGTATAACGAGGATTCCAATGTAAAAAGAGAATAAAAAGGGCTGCGTGAAACCATAGCGATACTCTCGAGTTAGAAAGAGAATATATGGTCGAGTTTTATATACGAATAAATATTTCTTATTGTTTCAAGTGATGAAATATATGGTATGTCGTAACGTCTTTTACGAGTAACAAGTTAAAGTGATTTATCAATATTAGATTAGATAGTAAGGTGGTTGATGTTTTGAAAGAGAAAATATACAATGAGTTATGGTAGGATTTTCCTATGTATTAAAGATAAATATGTTTAAAGAATAATCTTACGTATAATAAGAAGCGAGAAACTATATTTAAATATAGAAAGGTTTGAGAGTTTTAAATTCATATTTGTTCTCAATTAAAAGGCCAGGTGATGCTGAATATGGAACCAGTGAACTCATTGAGTTGTCATGATTGAAACACTGTCTATTTTGATAGTTAAATCACCGACTATCAAATCTGTCCAATATGATTGTTGGTACGAAAAGACCGGGATCGAATTTACATTCGAAAACCATTTCCGCCAACAAATACGTGAAGAGATCAAGAGATGATCGAGGTGGAGCGTTGAAGACCGTAGACTTTCATAAACGGAAGAGCCACTAAAATTCTCTGCCTTGCAAACAAAGATAAGTTGTGATTCTGTCGTGATTGGAATCTATGGGTTGCAAGGACTTCTTGCTACTGACCCATGGGGTAATTCCTATATTAGATGCAGTAGGAGAGTACCTTCGGTTCATCCTGTTCCCGGATGACTTGTATGGACGAGTGTCTGACAGAGTATTTCCAGACGGTCACGTATATTGATTTCTTCAACTGTACCAAGAGTGTAAGCGGAGAAGTAAACTTCTTTTAGCTAACACATAATGTATTGTTGAGGACGTCAATCAGTGATTTGATGGATTTGACGATGTGGAATTCGAAGTGAATCTGGTGTGATGCTAAAGCGTAGCCTCAAGCCTCATAAACCGGGAAATGACAAAAATTGGGCCGGCAGCATGGCTATGTGGGTCGCTCCCATTAGGGTGTATAATCACCTATCTAGAGAAAATCCCTTTGTTTATTAAATCTATTTCGATGCTGTCCCTTTTCGGGAAGACGGTGGGTCGCTCCCAACCGTTGGAGATATACATTCGTTACACCCAAGCGAAATGGGTGGTCGGTCATGTGAGGGCCGGGTTACAAGACGTTCTTATTGAACCCAGTGTATTCGCCTCTAGAGATACACTATCGGCAGGTGGTCCCATACCTTGTCATAGTCGGAATCCAATCTCCAATAAGCGCCTGCAGTTTTGAATGTATACTATATTTGTGGAGCGTGAGATGCAAGCGTTCCAGTAGATTGATATTTACTTGTAATTAGACATTATTATAATATCAAACAAGATATTGGTTTCAAAAATGTTTTGGGTTATCGTAAGGTAAAAACCGTCTGTGTTTATGTGTGGATTTGGTCTTATGATTACCCTTTGTTTTCGAAAGGATTTTAACTTTAAAATCAACTTGTGTGATATCTTAATACTGTGCGAGTTTATCTCACTCTGGTTCATCAGACTGACCCGGTATTTTGTAAATGCTCGGGTTAGACCGGGTTGTATAGGTTCAGGTTATCGCCGCTGTGAAGAGACGATCTGGAAGAGCCTAGACGTATGATATTTTATAGCTACTACTCCGCTGTGTGTTTTGCATGAGGACAGATTATTATAGCTGTCCAATTGTTGATTTACTCTAATATTGTAAGTATTTTTAAAAGCTCTCAGTAAAGTTTTATTTCTGTATTATATTTTGTTCCGCTGCGATGTGAGACTCTATGTTGTGTTGTTTCTTCTTCTTCTTCTATCCTAATATTTCTTTCTTTCTTATCTCACCCTCTAATTTCTTTCTAATAACAGCCAGTGTTTTCGTTGTTTGGAAGGTCGGCATGAGTTACGGTAAAGGTATTTGTGTCGATTTTCGAGGCCGAAAATCTTCTGGTCGTTACATTGACACAAGCCAAACACCCTAAGCTTGTGCCCCAAAGTAACTAGGATTTTAAGAGTCCCAAAGCCCGATACAACAACAAGAGTAAGGGACCTCTTAGCTTATTAATAATCAATTTTTAACCTATCAGGTTTAGGTTCATTAATAAGCGTGGTTGTAATTCATACATGTCATTAAGTATACAACCCTATCCTAAAACATCTGCCTAGATGTGTACACCTACCATAGAATTTCAAGTTATTAAACTACATCTGGTACTTACCATATTCTTACCATGTTTAATTTACTTAACGTCCATTTTAAGCCAAATTTAACTTGTCCAATTCATATGCATAATATTCATCAATCATGTTCCCAATTTATACGCAGATTTATGCATATCTCCCACAAGTTATATATATACATTACCCCTCTTAACACTTTACAGTAAGTTTAACATGTGTATATTTGGCCTTTTCCCAAAAATACAGTCAATCAGTCCCACTTAATTAATATGCCTACTTTCCTTTTTATTTCATTCATTATTAACCCAATTATATGCACACTCTAATCGAGTATAGGCTAGGCTTAAAGACCTAGGCTTGGCGTAAAATAGAACGAAAACAGAGGAAGAAGAATAAAATCACAGAGGTATATAGACAAGACTGAAAATAAACATAGAAAATGGGAAAAGGAAGATAGATACATTTAACTTGTTATTTAACCAACATCAGAGGCATGGGTATAACTCATCTATTTAACATCACAGGTATGTATATAATTTGTTTAATTAACATCATAGGCATAGTTAACATCACAAACATGCATGACATGTCTAATTATCATCATTGGAATAGTTAACACCACAAGCATGTATAACTTGTCTAGTTAACATCATAGATATGTATGATTTATCCAATTAACATCACGGGCATGATCATCACAAGCATGTATGACTTATTTAATTATTTAACTTGTAACATCATTGGTATATGTATAACTGATTCTAGAGTTAGGATTTGTTGCGGGACGTGTGTAAAGGGGTTATCGACATCTATAACTTTGGTTCACTATGGAGGGAGGGGGCATTGACTATAAACCAGTGCGGTGGGGTTAGAGGTTGTACGGATTTGGACTTCATCAGGGCCCCAAAGGAAAAGTGGTCGTAGTGATAGATGTACGGAGTTGGACTCTGTCATGGCCCCAATAGTTCTGGTGATCAAAGCGGTGGATATCGTATGCTTTACGCAGTGAGTTAGAGATATGAGGATGATTGCTATGTTTGATGTTTGTTGTCACCATGGCATGCACACTCCCATTTTTACACTTTATGTTAGTGTTACCTTAGAGTATTGTACATCTTGTTGTGCTAACTCTTTGGTTGCAGGTTCAGGTATGATTATTTATACCTGTTATTATTTAACTTTGCTGCTATCACTCATACCAGACTTTTGTCTGACCTAGAGTTTTATGTCTCTTCTTATTACTTTGGGTGCTCCTAAATGAGCAGACTAGAGACAAGTTAGGTGGATATGCACGAGTAGCTGTCCGGAGACGAGCATGAGGCTTCCACGTATTATACATATATAATCTCCCTGTGTCGTTGCTGGTCACTGCTTTGGGCATTAGTAGTGTACCTTTTCTATTTTGCTTTAGAGATAGTATTTTGAAGTTGTAATTATGGTTCAGATCATAAGCTATATTTTGGATTCCTCTTCTCTGATGGACATGGTTTAGTTTTCAGTCTATGTACTGTCTCACCTATTTTATATCAAGTCATGCTACTATTATATTTTATTCCATGCGTTGTGCGATATACTACAGGTTCTTGATGATTCATAGTTTCAAACCCTTTACTCTTGACGATTGTCCCATACTAGTCAGGCATTGGCACAACGCATTTCAAGGGAAATGTCTGATGGTGCGGGCACTTGGTATCAGAGCCTAGGTTGAGTAGTTTAACCTAGGTAAAAACATCAAGGAGAGATAGTATACGTATATGAGAGCGCGTATTTTTGATATTTTGGTTTTCAAAACTATATATGTACTATTGGTATATCTAAGGATGAAGTAGCACTACTTTGGCACCACTAAGGAGATGGTTAATCATTTTCTCTTTACAGATTGAACGATGAGCCGAAATGCGAGGAGTACAGTGAGGAACCCTGCACCGGGAGTTGAAGAGGGAGCGGGTTCAGGGGCCAATAATGGGAATGTCCATGATATGAGGACGATGTTTGCTGCCTTCATAAGAGAGATGCTTAGGGATGCTCAAGGAGCGGTTCCCAATGCTGCTAACGGTGGTGGTGCAGTAGTGCAGGCGCCTAGAGCCGATTTCGCCAAGCTTAACAAGGATTATACTAGTATTGGTAGGAAGTTGCTCCATGGAATGGAGTCGGTTACAGAGGTTTAGGATTGGCTTGATAGTTGTGAGCACATCTTCGAGGATCTAGGAATCGATGATGCAATAAAGAGAGAGCTAGCATTGCATCAAATTTAAGGACGGAAATGAATTGGTGGAATGCTATTAAAGCAGCTACTCCTAAGGATCAAGTTACTTTGGATCAGTTTAAGACTCGATTCAGTAACAAGTTCATTCCAGCTGCACAGAAATCAGAATTGTTTAGGAAGCTTTTGGAGCTTAAGAAAAATGGTAGGGCAGTCTCGGAATATATTGCTGAATTCGATACCTTGTCGAAATATGGATTATCTCTTATCGATACTGTCGAGAAGAAGAACGAGAAGTTCATAACTGGCCTGGATGAGTACTTGGGGGAAAGACTTATAAACCATATCAATGATACATTCGAATCTATTGTAGGGAAGGCATTGAGATCTGAGAGCCTTTACCCTAAGTCGAAGAACGAGGTTGCTATTGCATCTACAGAGGAGCCTAAGCTGTAGGCAAGCTGTGGAGACAAGAATAATTCCCAAAATAAAAGGAAACAGAACCAGAGCAAAGATGGTCAGAAAAAGAAGGATAAGAAAGATATGGAGTGCTATAGCTGTGGCAAGAAGGGACACTATGCCAAAGATTGTCGAGCAAAGCCAGCGGACAGGAAGTGTTTCAATTAAGGCCAAGTCGGACATCACAAGGATAAATGTCCCCAACCCCCAAAGGAGAAGCAGATAGTGAAAGCATATGCTATCAACGCTATTCCTTCTTCGTCGAATGCCCTAACCGCGGCGGAGAAAGGAAATAATATCGTTATTCAAGGTATGCTTTCTATTTATGATGTTCCTATTCGAGTATTGTTTGATACCGGGGCTTCCCATTCCTTCATATCTAGTGACCTGGTAGATAGGTTGATATTGGAACCCGAGATTGTCGATAGACCTTTAGCTGTGGTGAACCCGATTGATGGTTCGACTAGCCTTAATATGATTTGTCGTAATTTGGTCTTATCGAGTCATTGATGCATGTTTGCTTGTGATTGCTTTGTTTTGGGCTTTGCTGGGTTTGGCATTATTTTGGGAGTCGATTGGCTCTAAAGGTATGGGGTGGTGGTGGACTGTGAGGGGTCTTCGGTGACCATTAGAGTGGATGATGGGCGGAGGGTGGTATTGGGTTGCCTACCTATTGATGGATAGTTTTCTAAATTCACTCAACATCCTGCATGATGAGTTATCAGATGTGCCTATTGCTAGCGGGTATCCGGACATCTTCGAGGAAGTGACCGGACTTCCACCACAACGAGAGATCGAGTTTCAGATTGATTTAGTGAAAGACGCCAGACCTATAGTGATGCCTCTTCATCATACAGCACCAAGGGAGCAGCGGGAGCTCGAGGTGCGAGTAAGCGATGTTTTGAAGAAGGGATTTATCAGAAGAAGTGTTTTCGAGTGGGGAGCACCAGTTGTGTTTGCTACTAAGGCCGATGGTTCTCTTCGCTTATGTGTAGACTATCGCGAGTTGAACAAGGTGATGAGGAAGAATAAGTATCCACTTCCACGGATAGACGATTTGTTTGATCAATTAAATGGAGCAAGAGTGTTCTCCCAGTTATACCTCATGACAGGATTTCATCAGCTCCGGGTAACTGCTGAGAGTACACCTGAAATGGCTTTTCGGACGCTGTCTGGATTCTCTGAGTGGTTGTTTATGCTGTTCGAGTTGACCAACACACCAGTATATTTTGTGGATCTTATGAATAGGGTATTCAGGAATCAATTAAATAAATTTGTTCTTTTGTTCGTGGATGATATCTTGGTTTACTCGAGGACAGAGGAAGAACACAAGGAACATTTGAGGATTGTGATGGAGGTGTTGAGGAAATACCAATTGAAAGCGAAATTTTCTAAGTGTTACTTCTGGAGGAGGGAAGTGATATTTTTGGGCCATGTTGTTTTAGAGAATGATATTGCCGTGGAACCTATGAAGGTGGCTACAGTGCAAGATTGGTCTATGCCTAAGAATTCAACGGATGTGAGAAGCTTCTTGGGGTTAGCTGGATATTATCGTAAGTTTATCCAAGACTTCTCCAAGATAGCGGCACCGTTGACTCAGGTGACTAAGAAGAATCAAGCTTTTGTTTGGGATGAAAGGTGTGAGAATGCATTTAAGAGTCTAAAGGAAAAATTAACGTGTGCACCAGTGTTATTTATTCCTAAGGGGAATGAAGAGATGACAGTATACACGGATGCTTGCGGTACCGGACTAGGTGATGTGTTGACGTAAGGAGGTAGGGTTGTAGATTATGCTAGTTGGCAACTGAAACCACATGAGAAAAGATAACCTACCCATGATTTAGAATTGGAAGCGATTGTGTTCGCATTGAAGATGTGGAGACACTATCTCTTGAGAGAAAGATTCGAGATGTCTACCGATCATAAGTCTTTAAAGTATCTTTTCTGTAACATCCCGTAATTTTAGAACATGACATAAGAGATAATTAAAGAATAATTAATTACTAAAATAATAATTAGGTAAAACAGGTAATGCCATTGCGTTCGTCTCGGAATTTACTTGAGATAGAGTCCGAGTTTGGGTAAAATAGATGTCGTATGAAAGAGTTACGGATGATAGAAGTTGGGTAGAAAATTCAGGGAATGGACCAGAATGCACTGGCACACTTGGGAAATGCGCCCGAACAAAAATGCACTAGTGCACTTGGGAAGTGTGCCCATGCCGGCGACAGAACTGCACAGAATTCTGGAGAGTTCTGTGATGACGTATCTTGCTGGGATTGGCTGGATGACGTGTCTTTTGAGCTGTGTGATTCTGAGGATCTCTTAACTAATTTGAAAGCCTGAATTAACTTAGAACACCTATATAATCACATCTAAACCTAAACCTAATTCCATTACTATAACTCATATTCCTCCATGCTGCCACAACCTAAACTAATCTTTCTTCTACACTAAAGCAAATCAAAATAGAGTATTCATACTAGAAGATAAGAGTAGAATTCTACAACAACGATTTAGCTAATCAAATTCAGAATTCAGATCTACTTTCTCTTCTTTTCTACGACTGTGAGTCCACGTTACTTTCACATGTAATTAATTAAAAGTAATTGTGATAAGTTGTGAATTGAACTATGTGTATATGCCTAATTAGATCTATTTTATGTGACGATGCTAGTTTATGTTCATATGCCTAATTAGATCTATTTTATGTGATGATGCCAGTTTATGTTCATATGCCTAATTAGATCTATTTTATGTGATCATATTCCTAATTAGATCTATTTTATGTGATGATGCCAGTTTATGATCCATATGCGTTTTAGATCTATGTTATTATGCTATGCCAGTTCATGATCCATATGCTTATTAGATCTATGTTATTATGCTATGCCAGTTCATGATCCATAGGCTTATTAGATCTATATTATTATGCTATACCGGTTCATGATCCATATGCTTATTAGATCTATGTTATTATGCTATGCCAGTTCATGATCCATATGCTTATTAGATTTATGTTATTATGCTAAGCCAGTTCATGATCCATATGCTTATTAGGTCTATGTTATTATTCATACCCAAAGTTTATATTCCATATGTTATTGGATCTATTTTATGTGTAATGCCAGTTTTGGTGCTTTAATTCTTTCCCCTTCTTCTCATCTTTTCCTTTTTATGAGATTAGGCTAACTACGAGCCTAACATTTTATTATATGTACGAATGACGTGGCAACGTTTTGGGAAAAGTTTGGGAAAATATTGAATAATGTGTAATTGGCATAAATTGGTTTGTAATCATGTAATTGATTTGAGGCATAATTATGTATAACTTGTATACATGAATTTAGCATAAATTGGTTTGGGCCTAATTTGGCATAACTAGTACATACAAGGCTATAGGCATAATTTGGATTAAAATTATGAACATAATTTAGGTTGGAAATTATGGGTACATATTATAATCCAAGATCTAAAATTGGGACATGAAGCAAGAAAGTGGTAATAAACTCCTAAGACACGAGGTTAGTCTTGGTTTGCAATATAAGACTGCCCGGAACCGCCCGACATATCCAGTAACCGCAAATGGTAGTCTAATGTGAGAGGTCAAAGGAAGAAACTAGATGCGTAATATTGCAAAGAAATGAAGTTAGATTCAAATTGCGGTATAAAACTGCCTGGAACCTCCCGACAAATCCAGCAACCGTAAAACGATAATCTAATGTGGGAGGTCTTGCAAGATTACGGTTAAAATGAATTAAAGAACACTTAACCAAGATAAGACATGTAGTAAGACATGGGAGGGTTAAGTGAGTGATATGTGAAATATAGTTAGAAGCACTTAACCAAGGTATAACATGTAAGTAGGCATGGGAACAAGAAGGGGTTAAGTGGGAAATCCTAATGGGGACCAAGCATAAGTGGGAAGCTTGTGTCAAGTGTGGGGACCCTTTTCAACCAGTAACCCATTTAGTATCTATGTGAGCTCGAGCTAGGTCGAGCACGGGACACACTTACTGGGTTTGATTGTAAGAGGTCAAAAGAGTTAGCGGTGGTAACGCAAGTCCAACGGAGTCATGTGCGTGCGTTGGTCCGGGCTGGTAGGTAAGATGTTGTTGCATCATGCTGGTACAAGTCGTGCATTTTTAGTAGTATCGAGTTGCCACTTTATGGAGTGATACACCCTACTGTGGGATCAACACGAGTATCTACGAGTTAGGGAGCCAATCGAATGGGGAGGGTAATGGGTACAACTAGTGGAGATAGGAGCAGGTGGCACCTATGACAGCAGCTAGGGGTACATGAAACTACCATTATTTTTATTATGATTAGTAAGGGGGATCAACTTTCAGTAAGGGACTAGTACTATTGGTGCGGTGTAACTAGCATTGGTAGGACAATCCTAGTGGGGACCAATCTTGTTTACCTTGTCATACTTGCTTATGTTACAACCATTTCTTATATCCAGTTTATGTCCTTATCATGTTACTTTACTAATTATATAGTTAAAGTCACTGGACTCACCAGACTTTATGTCTGACATGTTTTGTTTCGCCTCTTTTCTTTCCTTCTCCCCCCCCCAGGTGCTTAGGGTGGGACTAGTGGAGCTTGACGTGGATTTCTTGAAATTCTTGGAAGTGTTGAAAGTAATGCTCAGCTTTATCTCTTTTTCATATGTCTATTTGGAGTGGGATTATGATTTTGTTTTTATGTACTCTGATAATAAATTGTCCAAGATGGATATTTGTGTACTTGACTTTAGTATTGGGTTTTGATGTTGTAACCAAACTATGTTCAGTTTTCGCTGCAATGAAGTTATTTTAAATTTTGAAGTACCATTTTATATATCTGTCTTGTGATGTTATGTTCTATACACTCATAATGCTCCATGAAAGTTAATGCATTCCCTTTGTGAGTGTCATTAATGGACGTGGGGTGTTACACGTGGTATCAGAGCTGAAGGTTACCAGAACAGATAAAAGATTTTGAAAAATCGCTTTCAAAAAGCATTTTTAAGGAAGTATTTTCAGAAACATGTTTTAAAGAAAGAACTTTTAAGAGAAATGTTTATTATGAATAAACATAATTTCCAAAAGCCATATATCTATCTTTCGATTCTCTGTTTTGAATCTCTTTCCTTTCAGCATGTCTGGGGAACCCATAATACCCGAGGGCGTACAAATACCAGGCTGGTTCAGAAGGTATCTGGAGGCTAGGGCTACTTCCGCTGGCCCAACAGACGTTCCTCCTCCCCGGCTGTAGCCGCTCCTCCTCCTCCTCCTCCCCGTGTAGACGCTTCTTCTAAGATATGCAAGGACTTTTGGGCGATGGGCGGAAAACCTTTTCATGGGACTGAGATGTTCGTCGATGCCAGAAACTGGCTCAAGGAAGTGGAGGACTTATTTGGTATCTTTGAGGTCGATGATGGAAGAAAGGTTCAACTAGCTGCTTGGTTAATGAAGGTCGAAGCCTCATTTTGGTGAGAGGTCACGAATGTGGAACGTGCATTTGAAACTTGGATGGTTTTCAAACAGAGGTTCGAGTTGAAATTTCTTTCACGAGTAGAGGAGAGTTTATATGTGGAGTGGTTCTTTGCTTTGAAGCAAGGGAGTTTGTCTGTGAAGGAGTACGTTAACAAGTTTAACCAGTTAGCAAGATTTGGCATGGAATCGGTTAATACACCACATAAGAAGGCTTTGAGGTTTGTCAAGGGCTTGAATGAACCGCTTCACTGATTGGCTATATCCCACATTCCTATAGGGGCTACTTTCGAGAAACATGTTGACATGGAGCTTATGCATGAAGAGGAGAAAGGTGCTAATGTTAATAAGGCACAGGATAAGAAGGTGGATCCAAAGAAAGCACATCAACAACAAAGAAAGGTGGTAAGGACAACAGGAGCAAAGGGAAGAAAAGGTGTTTTAATTGTCGAACACCAGGCCACCTAAGCAAGGACTATAGGAAGAAGAAGACTGGTTGCTTCCAATGTGGTGAGCAGGACATCTAATTAAAGATTGCCTAAGGAAGCAAGGACAAGGGCAAGGACAGAGGACAGGATCTACTTTTGGAGGGCAGGTTCATGCTCTCATGGCATCAGGACAGGAGAGAGGTAGAAACATTTCTGTTGAAAGTCTGATTTTCCTTTTTGATCATTTTGTTTGAACTTTTTTTGATTCTGGCGCTTCACATTCGTTTATATCTGCTTCGTTATTTGAAACATTGCACGTAAATACTAGTCTGGTTATGGATCCCATTGTAGTCTTAAATCCTATTGGGGGTACGACTCATCTTTCTACGTTATGTCGGGATTTGAGAATATTTGTTTATGGCGTTGAATTCGAATGCAACGCTTTTGTACTTGGTTTCACAGGCTATGGGTTGATTCTAGGAATGGATTGGCTTGCCAGGTATGGTGCCATTCTCGACTGTGAAAAGAGGGTAGTTAGACTGTTAACTAGTTTGGTTAATACTCTTAATATCTCATGCGACCCTAAGGGTTTTGTTATGCTTAGCTACCTAGAATCTCTTGACACATCTATTGATGATTTGCAATCTGTTCGAGTAGTCCGTGAGTATGCAGATGTCTTTGAGGAGGTTAGGTGCTTACCTTCAAAACGCGAGATAGATTTCCGTATATACTTGGTGGACAATGCAAAGCCAGTTGCATTGCCTGTGCGCCACATGGCTCCAAGAGAAAGGAGGGAGCTTAGTAAACAAGTCAAAGAGTTGCTTGAGAAAGGGTTCATAAGAAGAAGTATCTCGGAGTGGGGTGCTCCAGTTGTTTTTGCCATGAAGGCTGATGGTTCGCTTAGATTTTGCGTGGACTATAGGGAGCTAAATAAGCTCACAAAGAAGAATAGACACCCATTGCCGAGGATAGATGACTTGTTTGATCCGTTGGTTGGTGCTTCGGTTTTCTTGCAGTTGGACTTAGCTATAGGATTTCATCAGCTAAGGGTAGCTGAGGACATCATAGATAAGATTGCATTTAGAACTCCCGATGGTTAATTTGAATGGCTCGTCATGTCTTGTGGTTTGACGAATGTACCCGCATATTTCGTAGACTTGGTGAGTTGGGTGTTTAGGCGGTTTCTAAACAAGTTCGTCATAGTCTTTGTGGATGATATCTTGATATTCTCTAGAAGCGAGGAAGAGCATGCCCTACATCTTAGGGAAGTCTTAGAGACCCTTCAAGCACATCAACTAAATGCTAAGTTCTCCAAATGTCATTTTTGGAGGAAGGAGATGAGGTTCTTAGGACATGTGGTCTCCAAGGAAGGGATAGCTGTGGATCCCGCGAAGGTGGTAGCAATCCAAGGTTGGAAGGTTCCTAAGAATGCAACAGAAGTAAGAAGTTTCCTTGGTTTGGCGGGCTATTACAGAAGGTTCATCAAGGATTTTGCTAGGATATCAGCCCCACTTACATGGTTGACGAAAAAGAATTTGACCTTTTCTTGGGATGTTGACTGTGACGATGCTTTCCAACATTTGAAGAGGGCATTGACGACAGCTCCAGTTTTAGTTTTGCCGGATGGGAGTAAGCCATTCACAGTGTATACCGATGCTTGCGGGACAGGGCTTGGCGCAGTTTTGATGCAAGAGGGAAGGGTGATATGTTATGGTGGAATGTAGTTGAAGGTCCATGAGAAGAATTACCCTACCCACGACCTAGAGTTAGCTACTATAGTTTTTGCACTTAAGTCTTGGCACCATTATTTGCTTGGTGAGAGGTTTGAGTTGTATATAGACTATAAGTCACTAAAGTAATTGTTCTCCTAAAAAGATTTAAACTTAAGGCAACAAAGAGGATGGAGTTCTTAGCATCCTACGATTTTGGGATTGCATATACCCCTGGCAATGGTAACATTGTAGCTGATGCCTTAATTGGAAAGAAGTTGACTTTGAGTCCTTTGTTTGTCGAGCGGCAGAGTTTATAGTATAGCTCTACCTTTGACTTTAGACCCTCTATTGATTATATGCCTGGTTTGTTAGCATCATTAGAGGTACGACCTACACTTTTGGGATGGATAGGTGCGGCACAGCGAGATGACCCATAGTACAGAGATAGTAGACAGGCTCATAAGAGGGGAGTCTTCGAGCCATCTTAGTAGGTATACTATCGATGACAAAGGTTGGGTGCGTAGGGATGAGAGACTTTGCGTATCTCAAGACGAGAGTTTGAGAAAGACAATCCTTGAGGAAGAACATCGTTCTAAGCTGACCATACATCCTGGTGGTGACAAGATGTATAAGGGCATGAAGCGAGTTTAATTTTGGGCCAGAGTGAAGAAGAAGGTGGCTCAGTTTATTTCTAGATGCTTAGTGTGCCAGCAAGTCAAGGCAGAGCAAAAGAAGCCTGGTGGTTTGCTTCACCCTTTAGAGGTTCCACAATGGAAGTGGGAAAGTGTTTCTATGGATTTCGTCGATGGGTTGCCGAGGTCAAGTAGGGGTAATACGGGGATTTGGGTAGCAGAGTATAGACTTACCAAGAGCGCCCATTTCATTCCCGTCAAGAGTAAAAGAACATCGACATGGTTAGCATCTGTTTATCTTCGAGAGATAGTTCGTCTGCATGACTTACCTTCTAGTATCGTGAGCGATCGAGATACCATTTTCACTAGTGAATTTTGGAAGAGATGGCAAGAGGCGGTAGGAACACAATTGTGTTTGAGCACTGCTTATCACCCACGGACGGATGGCCAAACAGAAAGAGTGAATCGGATTCTAGAAGATCTTTTTAGATTATTCATCTTGGACTTTGGAGGGATGTAGGAGGAACATCTTCCATTAGTAGAGTTCGCCTACAACAACAACTATCAAACTAGCATTGGCATGGCACCTTTTGAAGCTCTGTATGGACGACCTTGTCGATCACCGACTTGTAGGTGGGAATCTACGGACAAGATTTTACTTGGGCCCGATATGGTGAGAGAAACTTCGGAGAAGATAGTCTTGATTCGGAGACATATGAAGATGGCACAGGACCGGCAAAAGTCTTATGCTGGTAAGAGAAGGACCGATCTTGAGTTTAATGTTGGAGACATGGTCTTTATTAAAGTATCACCGTTGAGCAATGTAGTTTGCATTGGGTCTGTAGGGAAATTTGCACCAAGGTTCGTAGGGACATTCCCCATTACAGAAAGAATTGGACAGATGGCCTACAGAGTGAAGTTGCTCGAAAAGCTTAGTGGTGTTCATGACGTATTTCATGTGTCACATTTCCGGAAATGTTTACATGATACCGCGGAGGTAGTAGAGCCGAGCATGCTTAGAGAAGTGGAAGTGGAGCGAGATGCCACGATTAGACGAGCTCCTACATGCATCCTTGGATCGGAGGTCAAGAAGTTACGCAACCGAGATTTCAAGTTGGTTAAAGTCCAATATGGAGATGATCAAGGGAATGCGACTTGGGAGACCGAAGATAAGATGCGTGCATCATACCCTTTCCTTTTTGAGGGTATGTTCTTAACTTCTCCTTTTTCTACTGCTTTGTTTATACTTGTTCGACCGTTTAGTATGTCCTCTCATTTGCATCTTCAACCTTTAGATAAAAAATCCTATGGTTGTAAACATGTGTTTGAGACATGTTATGTTTGGTGGATGCAAGTGGATGTAAGTGTTTGCTAGTGGTTGCTTGTGGATGCATTTACACACACATTAGGCACTAGATCAGCTCAATCACTTTCGTATTGCATATGAATAAGTGTGCGTATTTAAGTTAATGGATGTATCTTGAATGTGTTATCATTTCGATGCTGCATTTGAATGAATGGATGTGCACTCATATAGAAATGATATGTATCATTAGGATTCTTTTGCATACATAATGGACGCATGGCAATATCATGTCTTGCATTAAGGATGTCAACTGAATCAGTAGACCGCCTGATCTTTGCATTAGATAAGGAACATATACACACACTTTTGCATATGTTCATATAGCATTAGAAATATTTTAAGGATAATGGATGCTTGTGGATGATGGATAACTAGATGGACGTTTGGACGATAGGATGCATTCTTCTTAACTGGAAGATTTCGGGGACGAAATCCTTTAAGGAGGGGAGAATGTAACACCCCATAATTTTAGAACATGAAATAAGAGATAATTAATGAATAATTAATTATTAAAAGAAGAATTAAGTGAAATGGGTTACGCCATTGCGTTCATCTCGGAATTCTACTTGAGATAGAGTCCGAGTTTGCGTAAAACGGATGACGTATGAAAGAGTTACGGATGATAGAAGTTGGGCAGAAAATTCAGGAAATGGACCAGAATGCACTGGCTCACTTGGGAAGTGCGCCAGAACAAAAATGCATTGGTGCACTTGGGAAGTGCGCCCATGCTGAGGACAGAACTGCACAGAATTCTGGAGAGTTTTATGATGATGTGTCTTGCAGGGATTGGTTGAATGATGTGTCTTTTGAGCTGTGTGGTTCTGATGATCTCTTAGCTAATCTGAAGGCCCTAATTAATTCACTACACCTGTATAATCACATAAAAACCTAAATCTAATTTCATTACACTAACTTATACGCCTCCACGCTGCCACAACCTAAACTAATCTTTCTTCTACACTAAAGCAAATCAAAATAGAGTATTCATATTAGAAGATAAGAATAGAATTCTACAACAACGGTTTAGCTAATCAAATTCAGAATATAGAATTCAGATCTATTTTCTCTTCTTTTCTACCACTGTAAGTCCACGTTACTTTCACATGTAATTAATTAAAAGTAATTGTGATAAGTTGTGAATTGGACTATATGAATATGCGTAATTAGATCTATTTTATGTAAGGATGCTAGTTTATGTTCATATGCCTAATTAGATCTATTTTAAGTGATCATATGCCTAATTAGATCTATTTTATGTGATGATGCCAGTTTATGTTCATATGCCTAATTTGATCTATTTTATGTGATTATATGCCTAATTAGATCTATTTACTGTGATGATGCAAGTTCATGATCCATATGCTTATTAGATCTGTGTTATTATGCTATGCCAGTTCATAATCCATATGCTTATTAGACCTATGCTAGTTCATGATCCATATGCTTATTAGATCTATGTTATTATGCTATGCCAGTTCATGATCCATATGCTTATTAGATTTATGTTATAATGCTATGCCAGTTCATGATCCATATGCTTATTAGATCTATGTTATTATGCTAAGCCAGTTCAAGACCCATATGCTTATTAGGTCTGTGTTATTATTCATACCCAAAGTTTATATTCCATATGTTATTGGATTTATTTTATGTGTTATGCCAGTTTTGGAACTTTAATTCTTTCCCCTTCTTCTCATCTTTTCCTTTTTATGAGATTAGGCTAACTACGAGCCTAACATTTTATTATACGTACGAATGACATGGAATCGTTGTGGGAAAAGTTTGGGAAAATATTGAATAATGTGTAATTGTCATAAATTGGTTTGTAATCATGTAATTGATTTGAGGCATAATTATGTATAACTTGTATACATTAATTTGGCATGAATTGGTTTGGGCCTAATTTAGCATAACTAGTACATACGAGACTATAGGCATAATTTGGATTAAAATTATGAACATAATTTAGGTTGGAAATTATGGGTACATAGTATAATCCAAGATCTAAAATTGGGGACATGAAGTAAAAAAGTGGTAATAAACGCCTATGACATGAGGTTAGACTCTGTTTGCGGTATAAGACTGCCCGGAACCGCCCGGCACGTCCAGCACCCGTAAACGGTAGTCTAATGTGAGGGGTCAAAGGCAGAAATTAGATGCGTATTAATGCAAAGACATGAGGTTAGATTCGGATTGCGGTATAAGACTGCCCGGAACCGCCCAACAAATCCAGCAACAGCAAAACTGTAATATAGTTGGAAGGTCTTGCAAGATTACAGTTAAAATGAATTAAAGAAAACTTAACCAAGATAAGACATGTAGTAAGACATGAGAGGATTTAGTGGGTGACATGGGTGACATGTGAAATATAATTAGAAGCACTTAACCAAGGTAAAACATGTAAGTAGACATCGGAACAAGAAGGGGTTAAGTGGGAAA
Source organism: Allium sativum (assembly GCA_030737875.1). Taxonomy (NCBI): domain Eukaryota; kingdom Viridiplantae; phylum Streptophyta; class Magnoliopsida; order Asparagales; family Amaryllidaceae; genus Allium; species Allium sativum. The sequence goes on along the minus strand of CM060922.1, from coordinate 311,516,990 downwards.
TCCTAGTGGAGACCAAGCGTAAGTGGGAATCTTGTGTCAAGTGTGGGGACCCTTTTCAACCATAACCCATTTAGTATCTATGTGAGCTCGAGCTAGGTCGAGGATGGGACACGCTAACTGGGTTTAATTGTAAGAGGTCAATAGAGTTAGCGGTAGCAACGCAAATCCAACAGAGTCATGTGCGTGCGTGGGTCCAGGCTGGTATGTAACAACCCGGATTTTTATAACGTGTTAAGACAAGAATCAAGGCGGAATTAAATTTTAAAAACTGAATCAGGGGAAACGGGCTGTGCCTTTGCGTTCTTCTCGGAAAAATAGGCGAAATAGAGTCCGAGTTTTCGGAAATCGGAGTCCGTATGACCGAGTTATGGGCCGTCGAAGTTTTCAGAAAAATTCAAGTTCAAAAACAGTTCAAAATTCAAATCTGGAGCCAAACAGACTGGGCGGGAAAAATTCCCGCCCAAGCCCCAGGTCGACTGGGGTGCCGACTGGGGAGTCGACACGCCCAGGGGGCAGGTCGACTTCCCAGTCGACACGGGTGTCGACCTGGGTGGTCCGGCCACTTTGGCCTGGGTGCACCTGCTGCTGTCTTGGCTCGGTTTTATGGGTCTGTGACGGATTTTGAGGGCTCAGATCTATCCTAGGGTTTATCCTATGGCCTAAACTACTCCTAATCTCTATAAAAACACCCTAGGACCTAACCTAAATCACTCAAAATCAATCTAACAAAGAAGTGCTGCCCAAATCTCTCTTGATCATGGCCTCCATCTCCAACTCCAAGAGCTTATGCATTCAAATCGGATCCGAATCAAAGGTTCTAGCTTGCTACATCAAATCAAGGGAGTGGATCAACGTTGCTACGCAAATTTCATGACGATTCTACGACAAGACGATTCATGCTCATAATCCCTTAGCCACGCTATGTAAGTTCTAGCTACTTGTAGATCTAAACGATAGTTCTAATGTGACATGGAATAAAATGCGATGAACATAAGTATGCTAGCCTACATGAACCTTGTCATACCTCTTTTGCTTGAACCTATGACTTTAGGCTATGTTTAGAGACTAAATCAAGTTACTCATGTTGCATTGGACTTAGTTTGCCATGCAAGATCGAACCTTTATTTGTGGGATGTTGTCATGAACACTTGGAACCATTTTGACTTGTGAAATATGTACATGAATTTGACTTGGGGCTTATGCATGTAAAACAACCCAAAACCCCTTATGATTTCATGTTTATGTGAGGCCAAACCCCTTATGATATTATGCATGTTTGAGGCCAAACCCCTTATGATACCGTGCATGTTTGTGGCCAATCCCTTTATGACATCCTGCAAATTTTGAGGCCAATATGCAATATGCTAGTTATGTGAACACCTTTGCCTCAATTTTCACCATGTTTAACTTGTGATTCATCTTTGCCATCTTGTACCCATCATTGTCATATTATTCCAAATATGTTGATTCGCTTTCATGTGCGTTGGGGACACATTTTGGGTAGTTTAGGCAAACTTGAAAATGGGCTATGAACTTGACATGGAATTACATGGAACATGTAATGATAATAAACGTGAATAGGACACGAAAACTTGACATGGGGTTACATGAAAACATAGACTTAAAAAGGGGTGTAAACTTGACATGAACATGACATGTAGAAAACATGAAAGTGGCCAACTCGAGGTTGGGTTGAGTTTGTAGCATAAATCTACCCAGAACCGACCGGCTTAACTAGTGGCTACAAACAATAGGACCCAATGTGAGTAGTTGGTCATATCGCACTTAAAACCCGAGGTTAGACTAGGTTGTGGTGTAAAGCTACCTGGACCCGCCCGGCTTAACTAGTAACCACAACAAAGTCTAATGTGAGAGGTTGAGAGTGCATTAATTTACTTAATACCACATGATAATTAAATTTGGCTAGTGCCACTTAACCGATATGACTTGAATGGGTAGGTTAAGCAAAACCGGACTTGATTTCTTAATGACACTTAACCGTAAAATACAGTCAGGGGATGGGGTTAAGCTAATCCATACTTAACTAATCCGACTCGGTAATTAGATGGGGTTAAGTAACCTACACTTAACTAATCTAAACACGGTAATTAGACGGAGTTAAGTAACCTACACTTAACTAATCTAAACACGGTAATTAGATGGAGTTAAGTTAACCTAGACTTAACTAATCTAAACATGGTAACTTGATGGGGTTAAGTTAACCTACACTTAACCAATCTAACATAGTAATTGGATAGGGTTAAGACACGAACCGCCTGAATATACTTAACCAACTCGACTCGGTAATTTGATAAGGATAATTTATACTTAACCAACCACGATAACGCGATAAGGTTAAGTTGTGACCTTCTGGATATACTTAACCAACTTGACATATGGTTTGTAGGGCTAAGTCTTGAGCTTAAATACTTAGCCAATCTTGACATGATTCGTAGGCGGGTTAAGTCATGAACTGGAATGACAACACTTAACCCATTAGACAAAACCCTAGTTCAGGGGACTAGGTGGAAAATCGTAGTTAACAAGGATAACGGGAAAAGGAACTAAGTGATAAACCTTAGTTTAAGATAACTAAGTAATAATTCTTAGTCAAGGGATTTGGACCAGTTCACAGATAGATGAGTAACCCGATACGGTAGGTCATCGCTTAAACTCACGATGAGGAGCAAATTATCTGACTTAGATAAAGGCTCCAACGAACTAGGTGACGAAGCAGTAGCTTCGGGGGACGTGAGGGTACTCTTGGTATTCCTCTGTGAGGTTGCAGATGATCCGCCTGGGCTCACAGAGATTAAGGTCTGCGGTAGAAGAACCAAGAGTATGCCTTGGTTGTTGTGCGAGCAACCTAAAGACGGGGATGGATTAGCGTGGAGTCGACGATACTTGATTTTTGCCCTAGATAGCGCGTCATCGACTACCTACCATCTTTAGTCAATTGTGTACGTATACGGAAAGGCAGAGAACTCCCAACAGACCATATACTTGCTATCGAGTTATGGGTGAGGTTGGCCAATAGGTAAGTGGGGGCATAGGGGGCCGGAGTATAGTTCTTGTGCATGATTTTTCTTGGATTGCCTTTCAGTAGTTGAGGGAGGGGTCACGTGGGACAATAGCCACAGATACAAAAACAGACCTTGATATCTGCATTCGGCAGACGACTTAAAGCTCCCGCCCGAGTCTCGTATTTCTTGATTTTCCCTAGCACGGGACTCGGATGGCACATTGAGATACATGTGCAGTTAGACATGGAAAAACGATTCACGGTGCTTACGTGCGAAAAAGGGCGCGGTTGACAGGTAGCATAATCCCTAGTAGCCCTAGGTGGCTAAAACCCAAACCGAGATACGAAAACGTTCATTAGGTAGCATAATCCCTAGCGGTCCTAGGTGGCATAAATCCTAGGTGGACACGCGATAGTTCATGGTAAGAAAACATAACCAGATCAAAGGTAGCAGTCCAAAACAACTTCAAGGATAAAATGGCACTACGTTGAGGTGGTATAGATTTACATGGGAAAGCCCGTACGGCCTACGGCAAAGGACTGAACTTATACATGGAAAGAAACATACGAGTTAGGAAAACCTATGTACGCGATATATTAAGTTGACATGGGCCATTTCATGACTTTGGTCAAGGGACATTTTATAGTTAACTCATGACACGGGTTGGGATACTAGTACGGGAGGTGCAGAGCAAATACACATGGTAGATACCTCGGGATTTTATACTTGATAGAAACCTGACAATGTGATACCTTAGTTTATCTTGATACAGTGGTTCATCCTGTTATCTTGGTCTAGCTTATCTATCTTGTCATCATCCTTATGTTTACTTTCAGTTTATGCATGTCATGTTACCTTTACCTGTTTTTATGCTGGAAGTAGGTAGGACTTACCAGTCTTTATGACTGACCCCATTTTCTTTCGCCTCTTTGTCTTCCGTTCCCCCCCCCCCCACAGGTTTTCAGGGAAGAAATGTTGTTGTTTAGTTCGGACCTCTTATGCTTGAATTTCATCATTTATAGCTGGTCTTCTCTTGGCTATGGCTGCTTCACCGCTTTATTTTGGGGAATAATTTATGAAAAGGTTTTATGCTTCTTTACTATTGCAAGACAGGTTTTGATGTATTCTGATGTAAAAGGCTTTAGACCTTATTTTATAAGGTAACGAAATTTGTTTACTTCCGCTGTTTTATATTTGTTCTATCTTGTAATATTTCTGTGCATGTTTATCTCGATAATGCTTCACCAAACCTAGTGCATTCCCTTTGTGAGTGACCCTAGCGGAGGTGGGGTGTTACATTTGGTATCAGAGCAGAAGGTTACCAGACTGGGCAAAAGTTTTTAAAAACCTTCTGAAGCTATTTTCCAAACTGTTTACAAAGAAGCATTTTTCAAGAAAGGTTTTATTCTTTTAAAGGATATACCCAAAGGCCATTAGCACTATCCTTTGTTTCCGTGATTGAATCTCTTTTCCTTTCTTTCCTCCATTTGTAGTCACAGTAGTTTGAACTGCGACTTATCCTTCTCTAGCTACCTAAGTGTTTTCCGTGCGATGGAGGTAGTCCTTGAGAGACCTGTTGTCGTGCTATAAAGAAGGATAATAAGAGCAAGGATAGTGGACACGAGCTTAAAGATAAGCAACTTGTTGATATGGCTTAATCCACAAAGGAGGGGAAAAAGATGAACAATAAAACCCATGACGAGAGAGTATCTTTGGCATTGTAAAACGGGATGCATAGTTAAGTGTTATGGGGTGAGGACAAGATCATCGAGAGGGCCATTGTATGCCCTCATTTCTAGGGTACCTGAGAGGGATGGTACCGTTTCTATTGAAGGTTTAGCATTTCTTTTCTATCATCCCGTCTAAACTTTGTCTTGATCATCGCATCATTTAAGTCTACTTCGATAGTTGAGTCTCTGCACCTTAGTCCTAGCGTGGTAGAGGATCCCATTTTTTTCTCAAATCCTGTTGGATGATCGGTCCATTTATTCATGACTTGTTTGGAATTAAGAGTGTAAATGCCAAGTATTGAGATTAGAAGCAATGCTTCTATTGTTGAGCTATGGATGGATTCTAGGGATGAAGTGGTTATCCAGTAAGGGATGCCATTCTCGGTTTTGAAAAGAGGGTAGTTAAACTCTTAACTTGCCTTGGTAATACCCTTGAAGTCTCGTATAACCTTGTGGGTTTTGTCATGGTTAGTTACCTAGAATCTCTTGATGCATTTATCGGAAATCTCTGATCCGATCGAGTAACGTTTGCCAATAAGGCGGATGGTTCATTCCACTTAAGCATGGGTTCAGGCTTTTAAATCTCACCGAGATTGCCGAGATGAAAATCCCGAGATATTAGCCAAAATCCGAGATTTGGCGGCTAGTTTAGTTATAAGTGTTTTAAATATCGCCCGAGATATCTGAGATATTTTTCCGAGATATTGGTCAAAATCCGAGATTTAAAACCTTGCATGGGTTATAGGAATCACCCCAGTAAGTGCACGTGGTAACATAGATTGGCATCGGTAAACGAGATCCAAAATTCACTAGTGAATTTTGGAGAGCTTGCATGAGTACGCAGATATGTTTGAGCCGAGCATACTAGGGAAAGAATAAGTGAAAGTAAAACGAGAGGCGACAGTGAAATGAGTTCCAACTCATACCTTGGAAGTAGGAATCAAGGAGCTATGAAAATCATGAAGTCAAAGGTGGTCAAGGCACATTGGAATTAAGCTCAAGGAAATGCGGCTTAAACACGCGCATCATATCTCTTTTTAAGAGTATATCGTTGATCCCTGGTTCTCCTGTAGAGCTTGCTTGCATGTTATCGCTTGGTGGATATCCTCTCGATCTTGTTTCCGTTGCAAACCCCGTAAGGAGTTTATCTTGTTTATCTCCTCGATCCTATCTTGGGAACCTTAGGTAGAACCCTATAGATGTAAACATGTATTTGAAACATGTTATGATTGATATGGTTGCAAATGGTTGCAAGTGGTTGCTCGTGGATGCGCGAATGCACACTAGATACTAGATCGATTCAGTCACATTTCATATTGCATATGCACGAGTATTTGTACTTGTTTATGGATGAAATTGAAAATGTTATCATGTGGATGTTGCATGTGGATGAATGGTTGTGCACATATATAGTGTTTATATGACTAGGACTATTTGCATACATATTGGACTCATGGCACTAAACATATTTTGCATTAGAAAGATCATTCAGGCCTGATCATTAGCATTAGCTAAGTAACATATACACACACTTTCTGCATGTGTTCATAAAGCATTAGGAGTCTTTTAAGGACCATGGTTGCCTGTGAATGATGTTTTGAGTAGACGGATGATGGATGGTAGGATACGTTCTTCCTAACTTGGAGATTTCGGGGACGAAATCCTTTAAGTTGGGGAGAATGTAACAACCCGGATTTTTATAACGTGTTAAGACAAGAATCAAGGCGGAATTAAATTTTAAAAACTGAATCAGGGGAAACAGGCTGTGCCATTGCGTTCGTCTCAGAAAAATAGGCGAAATAGAGTCCGAGTTTTCGGAAATCGGAGTCCGTATGACCGAGTTATGGGCCGTCGAAGTTTTCAGAAAAATTCAAGTTCAAAAACAGTTCAAAATTCAAATCTGGAGCCAAACAGACTGGGCGGGAAAAATTCCCGCCCAAGCCCCAGGTCGATTGGGGTGTCGACTGGGGAGTTGACACGCCCAGGGGGCAGGTCGACTGCCCAGTCGACACGGGTGGTCCGGCGACTTTGGCCTGGGTGCACCTGCTGCTGTCTTGGCTCGGTTTTATGGGCCTGTGACGGATTTTGAGGGCTCAGATCTATCCTAGGGTTTATCCTATGGCCTAAACTACTCCTAATCTCTATAAAAACACCCTAGGACCTAACCTAAATCACTCAAAATCAATCTAACAAAGAAGTGCTGCCCAAATCTCTCTTGATCATGGCCTCCATCTCCAACTCCAAGAGCTTATGCATTCAAATCGGATCTGAATCGAAGGTGCTAGCTTGCTACATCAAATCAAGGGAGTGGATCAACGTTGCTACGCAAATTTCATGATGATTCTACGACAAGACGATTCATGCTCATAATCCCTTAGCCATGCTATGTAAGTTCTAGCTACTTGTAGATCTAAACGATAGTTCTAATGTGACATGGAATAAAATGCGATGAACATAAGTATGCTAGCCTACATGAACCTTGTCATGCCTCTTTTGCTTGAACCTATGACTTTAGGCTATGTTTAGTGACTAAATCAAGTTACTCATGTTGCATTGGACTTAGTTTGCCATGCAAGATCGAACCTTTATTTGTGGGATGTTGGCATGAACACTTGGAACCATTTTGACTTGTGAAATATGTACATGAATTTGACTTAGGGCTTATGCATGTAAAACAACCCAAAACCCCTTATGATTTCATGTTTATGTGAGGCCAAACCCCTTATGATATTATGCATGTTTGAGGCCAAACCCCTTATGATACCGTGCATGTTTGTGGCCAATCCCTTTATGACATCCTGCAAGTTTTGAGGCCAATATGCAATATGCTAGTTATGTGAACACCTTTGCCTCAATTTTCACCATGTTTAACTTGTGATTCATCTTTGCCATCTTGTACCCATCTTTGTCATATTATTCCAAATATGTTGATTCGCTTTCGTGTGCGTTGGGGACACGTTTTGGGTAGTTTAGGCAAACTTGAAAATGGGCTATGAACTTGACATGGAATTACATGGAACATGTAATGATAATAAACGTGAATAGGACACGAAAACTTGACATGGGGTTACATGAAAACATAGACTTAAAAAGGGGTCTAAACTTGAGATGAACATGACATGTAGAAAACATGAAATTGGCCAACTCGAGGTTGGGTTGAGTTTGTAGCATAAATCTACCCGGAACCGACCGGCTTAACTAGTGGCTACAAACAATAGGACCCAATGTGAGTAGTTGGTCATATCGCACTTAAAACCCGAGGTTAGACTAGGTTGTGGTGTAAAGCTACCCGGACCCGCCCGGCTTAACTAGTAACCACAACAAAGTCTAATGTGAGAGGTTGAGAGTGCATTAATTTACTTAATACCACATGATAAGGTTAATTAAATTTGGCTAGTGCCACTTAACCGATATGACATGAATGGGTAGGTTAAGCAAAACCAGACTTGATTTCTTAATGAAACTTAACCGTAAAATACAGTCAGGGGATGGGGTTAAGCTAATCCATACTTAACTAATCCGACTCGGTAATTGGATGGGGTTAAGTAACCTACACTTAATTAATCTAAACACGGTAATTAGATGGAGTTAAGTAACCTACACTTAACTAATCTAAACACGGTAATTAGATGGAGTTAAGTTAACCTAGACTTAACTAATCTAAACATGGTAACTTGATGGGGTTAAGTTAACCTACACTTAACTAATCTAACATAGTAATTGGATAGGGTTAAGATACGAACCGCTTGAATATACTTAACCAACTCGACTAGGTAATTTGATAAGGATAATCTATACTTAACCAACCACGATAATGCGATAAGGTTATGTCGTGAACTTCTGGATATACTTAACCAACTTGACATATGGTTTGTAGGGCTAAGTCTTGTGCTTAAATACTTAGCCAATCTTGACATGATTCGTAGACGGGTTAAGTCATGAACTGGAATGACAACACTTAACCCATTAGACAAAACCCTAGTTCAGGGGACTAGGTGGAAAATCGTAGTTAACAAGGATAACGGGAAAGGGAACTAAGTGATAAACCTTAGTTTAGGATAACTAAGTAATAATTCTTAGTCAAGGGATTTGGACCAGTTCACAGATAGATGAGTAATCCAATACGGTAGGTCATCGCTTAAACACACAAGGAGGAGCAAATTATCTGACTTAGATAAAGGCTCCAACGAACTGGGTGATGAAGCAGTAGCTTCGGGGGACGTGAGGGTACTCTTGGTATCCCTCTGTAAGGTTGCAGATGATCCGCCTGGGCTCACAGAGGTTAAGGTCTGCGGTAGAAGAACCAAGAGTATGCCTTGGTTGCTGTGCGAGCAACCTAAAGACGGGGATGGATTAGCGTGGAGTCGACGATACTTGATTTTTGCCCTGGATAGTGCGTCGTCGACTACCTACCATCTTTAGTCAATCGTGTACGTATACGGAAAGGCAGAGAACTCCCAACAGACCATATACTTGCTATCGAGTTATGGGCGAGGTTGGCTAATAGGTAAGTGGGGCATAGGGGGCCGGAGTATAGTTCTCGTGCATGATTTTTCTTGGATTGCCTTTCAGTAGTTGAGGGAGGGGTCATGTGGGACCATAGCCACGGATACAAAAACAAACCTTGATATCTGCATTCGGCAGACGACTTAAAGCTCCCGACCGAGTCTCGTATTTCTTGATTTTCCCTGGCACGGGACTCGGATGGCACATTGAGATACATGTGCAGTTAGACATGGAAAAACGATTCACGGTGCTTACGTGGGAAAAAGGGCGCGGTTGACGGGTAGCATAATCCCTAGTAGCCCTAGGTGGCTAAAACCCAAACCGAGATACGAAAACGTTCATTAGGTAGCATAATCCCTAGCGGTCCTAGGTGGCATAAATCCTAGGTGGACACGCGATAGTTCATGGTAAGAAAACATAACCAGATCAAGGGTAGTAGTCCAAAACAACTTCAAGGATAAAATGGTACTACGTTGAGGTGGTATAGATTTACATGGGAAAGCCCGTACGGCCTACGGCAAAGGACTGAACTTATACATGGAAAGAAACATACGAGTTAGGAAAACCTATGTACGCGATATATTAGGTTGACATGGACCATTTCATGACTTTGGTCAAGGGACATTTTATAGTTAACTCATGACATGGGTTGGGATACTAGTACGGGAGGTGCAGAGCAAATACACATGGTAGATACCTCGGGATTTTATACTTGATAGAAACCTGACAATGTGATACCTTAGTTTATCTTGATACAGTGGTTCATCCTGTTATCTTGATCTAGCTTATCTATCTTGTCATCATCCTTATGTTTACATTCAGTTTATGCATGTCATGTTACCTTTACCTGTTTTTATACTGGAAGTAGGTAGGACTTACCAGTCTTTATGACTGACCCCGTTTTCTTTCGCCTCTTTGTCTTCCGTTACCCCCCCCCCCCCCCAGGTTTTCAGGGAGGAAATGTTGTTGTTTAGTTCTGACCTCTTGTGCTTGAATTTCATCATGTATAGCTGGTCTTCTCTTGGCTATGGCTGCTTCACCGCTTTATTTTGGGGAATAATTTATGAAAAGGTTTTATGCTTCTTTACTATTGCAAGACAGGTTTTGATGTATTCTGATGTAAAAGGCTTTAGACCTTATTTTATAAGGTAGTGAAATTTGTTTTACTTCCGCTGTTTTATATATGTTCTGTCTTGTAATATTTCTATGCATGTTTACCTCGATAATGCTTCACCAAACCTAGTGCATTCCCTTTGTGAGTGACCCTAGCGGAGGTGGGGTGTTACATGGTAGGTAAGACGTTGTTGCATCGTTTAGGTATAAGCCGTACATTTTTAGTAGTATCGCATTTCCACTTTAGGGAGGCATACACCCTACTGTGGGACCAGCATGGGTATCTATGAGTTAGGGAGACGATCGAATGGGGAGGGTAGTGGGTACAACTAGTGGAGATAGGAGCAAGCGGCACCTATGACAGCAGCAAAGGGTACACGAAACTACCATTATTATTATGATTAGTAAGAGGGATAACTTTTATTAAGGGACTAGTAATGGTGCGGTGTAACTAGCATTGGTGGGGTGTACGAGTTATCTTATAGTAATTAGAAGTGCAATCACCGTTATATCCTGTTCATCTTGTTCAACTATTCATACTTGCTTATGTTACAGTCATTTCTTATATCCAGTTTATGTCCTTATCCTACTAATTATATAGTTAAAGTCACTGGACTCGCCAGACAATATGTCTGACCTGTTTTGTTTTGCTTCTTTTCTTTCCTCCCTCCCAGGTGCTCAGGGTGGGAATAGTGGAGCTTGACACAGATTTCTTGAAGTTCTTGGAAGTGTTGAAAGTAATGCTCAGCTTTATCTTTTTTTCATATGGCTATGTTGAGTGGGATTATGCTTTTGTTTTTATGTACTTTGACAATAAATTGTCCTAGATGGATATTTGTGTACTTGACTTTAGTATTGGGTTTTGATGTTGTAACCAAACTATGTTCAGTTTTCACTGCAATGAAGTTATTTTAAATTTCGAAGTACCATTTTATATATTTGTCTTGTGATGTTCTGTTCTATACACTCATAATGCTCCATGAAAGTTAATGCATTCCCTTTGTGAGTGTCATTAGTGGACGTGGGGTGTTACATTTTCTCTCAAAAAGATTTAAATCTCCGTCAGTAGAGATGGTTTGAGTTCTTGGCTTCATATGATTTCAATATCGCATGCACACCCGAGAAGGGAAATGCGGTAGCTGATGCATTGAGTAGGAGACATGCCAGTTTAAGGGCGATGTTTCTGGAATGGAAGCAACTGGAATATATCGCGGGATATGATTTCAGACCTAAGTGTGAATTAGATCCAGAAATGTTAGCAAGGTTGACAATCAGACCGACTTTGATTGAGCGGATCGACTCCAGTCAGAGGGACGATCCTAATCTATTGGAAGTTATCTCCAAGGTAGAGATTGGTATCGACGGTGAGGAGAAGAACAAGTATGGACTTGATAGAGAAGGATTGTGTAAGGACCCGATACTTCCCCGGTCTCCGAAGAGGAGAGGAAGAACAGATTGCCTTGAGGACAAGACGAATCAGAACATAAACAGAAGAACATTTCATTGCTTATTACAGCAATTCCATCAGAATACAAGAATATACAGAGTGAATATATAAAATACATTCGATAAATATCAGATATTAAAATACATTACATAGTAGCGGAAAATAATACAAATCACAACTGAAGGAGATATACAGATACAAAGCTTTCTGAATATCATTCCAGCTGTAAATAGGATCCTGTGAATATAAATCTGCAAAACCAAAACTACTAGCTGCCCGTGTCGAAAATAAGGGCCCCCAGAGTTTAGGTTAAAACAATAAACTCCAGGTCAGTCATGTGACTGGTGTGAGAACTAAAGCAGTTATTTAAAGCTTTACATTAAATCGGATATATCAAGGGACAACGCCGTATAACACGGAACAAGTTTTCTCCCAAGAATACCAGTGCACATAACAAAACATTGCAACGCTTTTTGGAAAAATGAAGCTATTATAAGACCCAGGTCCCATCACACAATGCAACACAAGCCGAAGGATAGGGTTTTCCCTTATAATAGCCAAACATGCTTGGTACGTTAAAAACAAATCATTTGATACTATTATAAGTGCATAGTGTATAAAACAACTTCAAATATAAATGTATCAATCCTAGATGGCATGGGTACCATATATCATGTCGCCAATACTAGGCTCTACAATTAAAACCGCAAATGTCACGTATCGGAAGTTGGATTTCCATCTATGAACCAAGGCAAGGGACCGTCCTTACCGAATTCGAGACTCTCTAGCGCGAGCCTCAGCAACAGAACGCATCGTCCCTTAGGAGCCACAGGGCCGGTCCACTCGATGTGGATTAGATAAAACCCTGAACATTACGTCTCCCCGCCTTATGGGGCGTAAATGAGCCAAATGAATCCATATCTAAGGCGCCTCACATTCCCACAAACACACAGGTAAAAAAATATATAAATGTCTAGGCTGGTAGGTCTCTGACACCACCTCTAACTAGAAAGAGACGCACGTTCTCCCTAGATTCTTCTCCCATTTCTTGTTCACACCGGGGTGTGAGGCTCGCGAATTAACTTCACACACAAAGCTATGCCACACAGGCCGTGCTTTGATCATCAACCAAAAGACTTTGCTTTTCAACAGAAGCCTTGATCATTTGCCACTTAGGCATGCCACACAGGGAATCCACTCCACGCGACTGATGTCTATCGATATACAACCTCTAATCCGGTACATCTCAGAGAAGGGTGAAGTAAGGGAATAAATTCCCCTTCCCTAGGCAGATGTATATTTAATAGAGGTCAATCAACACAGAGCAAAATCCAATGTTAGACACACAGTCCATACAAGTTCGTTTTGGGTCTGAACGAAACCGGAGGCACCTTGTACCTCGCATATCCATCGATCTCCAAGGACGTCTGGACGATCACTAACTAATTCCCTCCTCTTGGGTGTACAGACCAATCAAGATCATCAGTAATTTTCCAAACGATGTGAAGACCTCCGGTCTTTGACCACCGTCTTCATCCTCAACACATCGTCAAATCAGTTATACAGAATGGGTTAAACCTGGTCTTTCTGAATAACTCGCGTATATAATAAACAATTGTTACACAAACACATCATACGCCTCATTCTAATTCAGAATATTCTTTTATTCAAATATTCTTATACTTTGGGAATGGTTCCCATTACTTTTATCAAAGATAAATTCTTTAAATTTATTCTTTAATCTTCTTTTGAATATCAATTCAAACCAAATTATGGTTTAGCCACACTAGTCGGGATTAGCGAACCTTACCGAAGTAGTCATTTGTTTTAATTTCCCAACCCCAACCTATCCATCCCATGAAGTAAAAATGGTAATACTTCATATCTAACACCACAGTGTTATCGGTAAATTCAATTACCATTTCACATTCAAATCTAATTAAAGATTTAACTATCGCCAGGAGCAAAACTGGTGATATCTATTCTCGATCATTTCATTCTAATAAAAGATTCATTAAAACTCCACTTGGTTTTAATCTTCCCAAAAATCAATATTAATTATTGTTTAACTTGAGAAATCATATCCTGTCTTTAACAGCGTTAAATAACCAATGTCATTTAAAACACGGTTCACGATAAACCCAAAAATCAATTCCAATTAAATACCATTTATTTGGTATACTTCATTAAATCTAAATAAAAAGATTTAATCTTTTTCTCAATTGGGTTTAAGAATAGTGTTAATGAAGACACCATTCACGACAAACCCAAATCCCATTTGATATTAAATACAAGGCTCTGAATAGAAAATCTATCGGCTTATATTCAATATCAAATTCTACGACCAACAAATATCGTATTGTGAATAACAATATAAAAATATTTTTTAAATTTCCATAACAGTATCTGTATAATCATGAAATCCAACATTGAAATATTCTAAAGACAATTTCGATTCAAATCCATTCCAATTCAATTATTGGAAATTCTGGTTACTTTTAAAACCCTTTCAAATCCAATTTATTTATTTCAAAAATGAATGGATTATAATTCTAGTTCAAAACTAGTTCATTTCGATAAAAATCTATTTTTATCTTTTCAAATATGGAATTTTTCATCCCAATTCTTTCCAAATCATTTCTTATGATTTTACACAAATTATTACTATTTTTAATAATTTTGTCAAGGCCCGTACAGTCGATTTCCATCAACGGCCATCGAGCTGCACTTACAACGACCTTTTCCAAATTTGATTTGGACATAATTCCAAATCCAACCGTTATATTTCAAGTCTCTAATATTTGTTAGAAAGCTCTATTCGATACGAACCCAATGGTTCCGGTTTTAGGAGAATCCGACGGTCGGATCTCCCGTAGTGTCCATTCGAAGTCAATGGTCGAAATTCGTGAACTACCGCAGCGCGACGCGTTCTATTCAGGCCATTATATATATATATATATATATATATATATATATATATATATATATAAATATTACGTCGATTTCCTTTCAAAACGTATTTTATAAATCATTTTAAATTCGTTTTCAAAACGATTTCAACTTCATATTCAATTTCAGATCAAAATTGAATATTCCATATCATTAATATATAAATGATAATATTTTCAAAACGTTATATTTTGAAATCACTTCCTTTTCTTTATTCATTATAAAAATGAATATAATAGATGTAAATATCATTATCATCAAAATGTCGCATATCTAATAAACACGGCTTTATATATTTCAATAACTTTGTTATTCTATTCAACAAATGAATATTTTCTTCAACACATGAATATATATTTTATTCAACACATAAATATTCTTTTATTCAACACATGAATTTCCTTTTATTCAACACATGAATTTATATTTTATTCAACATATGAATTTTCTTTTATTCAACACATGAATATATTCTTTATTTTCCAAATTGGAATGAGGCCCAATCATTACCATATAATGTTAATTATATTGATTCCCTACAACACATGTATATAATAGCAACGATAAGTAATCAACCATCATCCAGAGTGCACCACACGACTGCATAAGCATTAAATATAAATAATTAACGCTTACACAGTCTGTCAACCAATCGGTCGACATACAGCTAAATAATCGGGATTAGTGTAGCCAAATATCATCCCAACATCCGTGTGGGGTTTCAATCCACAAACACTGAATATTATTTGTGCAGTTGGGTAACGTGTAAAATTTATCGTCCTAATCAATATCATTCAAATGGGTGTACATAAGCAATCATTCGATTTGTAAATGAATATTTATTTTATACACATGTTAAAAATATATTTTTAACTATAAATATTTTTAACGATAAAATATTTTATTTCATTCCATATCACACAATCAATTTTCACAACATAACCAAACAAGCAAACAAGTCATCCATGGTCTGTAGACGATGGGTGTCAGGTGCTGCTTAGCACCATCTGCATCCTAGAATATATTTCAACTAGAAAGCAAATTAAAAGTGAGAAGTTCTCACCTTTGGGTTCCACTCTATCATTCTTTAATTCTGAACGGTTCAGATTTGGATTTGTTTTACACCAGTTCCATTGCAATTCTTTTCACGCTGTTCATAGTAAAAATCATATTTTTATCGCTTCATTCCAATAAATAAAAATCATATTTTTATTTCTACTTCTTATATTTTTACAACGCTTCTTTCTATATAAAAAATATATTTTTATATCTCTACTTCTTATATAAAGATCTAATTTTTCCCTCGCCATTTCCCATATAAAAATCACATCTTTATTTTCTATATTATATAAAAATCATACTTTTATTCTTTCTATAATATAAAAATAATATTTTTATTCTTTCTATAATATAAAAATCATATTTTTATTCTTTCTATAATAAAAATATCATATTTTCATTCTAAAACCATATATATAAAATTCAAATCTTTAAACCAATAAAAATTATATTTTTATTTCAGATTTTCATAATATAAATTACCTTACTAATAACATAAATAAATTAGAAAAAAACTCACGTTGATTCTTCGGGGCGGGGGGGGGGGGGGGGTGGGGCTTTGCAGTTGAACGACGAGAGGGGGCTGCTGCGGTGGTTGGTGGACGGTCGGAGCAGCGTCATGGTGGGTGCAACAGCTCGGTGGGGTGGCGCAGTGGTCGGATTGGGTGGTTGGCGACCTGTATTCACGGTTTGGGGTCTTAGGGTTTGGTTTTGGGGCTAGTGCTGGAGAGAGAGGAGAGAGGGAAGAAGGGGGTGCGTCGGAGGGGGCGTCCACCGAAGGAGTTGCAGCGGTAGCCCGCCTGGAAGGCGGCGCAGCGGATTAGAGTTGCGCGTTTTTTTCCTTTCTTCTAAAAACTGATATCGATAGTAGGAAGTGAGGAGGGAGAGAGAAGGTAGGGGAGGGTATGGTCAACGCCTAATATAAGGAACATATATTTTATTCAATTCTTTAATTAATACCAAAAAGTAACTTTTTCTTTTGAACTCCAAATCAAACCTGCCGACTTCGTCCATAGCTAATTACCCCCATTTCAAACACAATGGGATATGCATCATAAGCTGATTCGACTGTTTCGATCATTTTCCATCAAAATCAAAATATAAATCTATATATTGAATTTGAACGCACATTTTAATTTACCGGGGCCACATACAGACTCTAAAAATTCCAAAAAAATATTTTCTAGCTTCGCATTGATGATACAGCCCTAACAAAACTAATTTCATCAAATTCTGAGATCGTTTGAAAAATGGCCATTTTCTAGTCGATTGAAATTGACTGAAACTGTCAAAACACGTTTTACTTCAACACGCTCACCTATTGATTCGAAAAATTATGAATTTTGGAATCTAGCAATCACTTGACACCCCGGATCCAACAAAAGTGGTTTCGTCGAAAACAGTGGTCATTTGCAAAATTTCAATTTTTAAGGGCCAAAATTCCATAGCGACTATTCTGAATTTTCAACTGGGCATAACTTTTTATCCCCACTATGAAATTTCGATTTTTTCGGATTCATTGAAAAGATATTCTCAATTAGATTCTAATATTTTTGGTTTCGCTAAAATCCATTTTATTTTGAATCCTGTACATTCATTTGAAATTTGAAATCGAATTTTCGAACTACTGCGCCATTTTCAATTCCTTTTATAATTAAAATACAATATTTATATTCTAATGACGATCTAAATAAATATATACGTTCCAATTCTATTCAAAATAAATTTCTCGCCTCTATTATTTAAAATAATCCATTTTAAGTATTCAAAATTCATTAAATTGCCAAAATAAAAAATTTAAATTGGCTCGGATTTCTGGGTTATTACAATCTCCCCCACTTAGAACTTTTCGTTTCCGAAAAGGAACGAAGCTGAAAGTTGTTTAACTAATCAACTCAACTTCCAGTATTTTCATTATGGCTTAAGTTCTTCAACTTTTCAGTTTCTGAAAACTTTTCAAAATTTTCAAATTTTTTGCTAACACCCTTAATTTTTGAATTTTTTTGCCATAACCTCCCCTGCACGGGAGCATCGGGAAAACCCCGAAATTGCCATATAGGCCTCTACAATCCAAAAAGAAAAAGGAACAGCTAAGCGGCTCAAAAAATCATCAAAAACCCCAAGAAATACAATAAACATGTACCTATTTGTCGGGAAAACAATTTTATTCCTCTTCTCTAGCCTCTTTGCTATGACCTGTTCAATGGATACACATGTACATATATGCATTTCCAAACAATTTTCAATTCAGTTCAACATTTGATACAATTTGGCCTAAATGGTTAATAATATCAAACCAATAATCAAACAACACAACCATCAATCAATTAGTGAATTTATGTTTCAAATTCATAATTTTGATATATATACAGAAAATCATGTTTTTGATGCCAAGTCACAACAATATATTCTAACTATATTTTGGTTCTAACACCAGTCAATTGGAAATATATAGATATCACAATTTCGAAACTCGAACACAAACACTGATGATGCCATGGTCATTATCAACATCATCTCCGGGCAACTAGAGTTTGATTCTATATCTATCCAGTATATTAAAACTTCGAATACCCATGGATCAGATGTATATGCAAAATCTTTATATATTGGATTGTCCAAATTCAATGCAAATAAATATTCAAATACATTGAATAAGGTTTAAATTTTCAAAACAATATTTGTTTTCGATTTTTATTTTAAAAACAGTACTCTTTACACTCGTTCTAGGATACTACTGATCCCATCTCTATCGAGTCATTCCAATTGGATATTTCTAATCCAATCTCTGGTTAATTCTTTCGTATGGTTCTAATGTGTCTTGTTCTCGAGCTTTGTAAACCAAAGCTCTGATACCACTGTAAGGAACCGATACTACCCTGGTCTCCGAAGAGGAGAGGAAGAACGAATTGCCTTGAGGACAAGACGAATCAGAACACAAACAGAAGAACATTTCATTGCTTATTACAACAATTCTATCAGAATACAAGAATATACAGAGTGAATAAATAAAATATATTCGATAAATATCAGAGATTACAATACATTACATAGCAGCGGAAAATAATACAAAACATAACTGAAGGAGATATACGGATAAAAAGCTTTTCGAGTATCATTCCAGCTGTAAACCAGGATCCTATGAATATAAATCTGCAAAACCAAAACCACTAGCTGCCCGTGTCGAAAATAAGGGCACCCAGAGTTTAGGTTAAAACAATAAACTCCAGGTCAGTCATGTGACTGGTGCGAGAACTAAAATAGTTATTTAAAGCTTTACTTTAAATCAGATATATCAAGGGACCACGCCATATAACACAGAACGGGTTTCCTCCCAAGAATACTAGTGCATATAACAAAACAGCGCAATGCTTTTTGAAAAAATGAAGCTATTATAAGACTCAGGTCCCATCACACAATGCAACACAAGCTGGAGGATAGGATTTTCCCTTATAATAGCCAAACATGCTTGGTACTAAAAAACGAATCATTTGGTACTATTATAAGTGCATAGTGTATAAAACAACTTCAAATACATATGTATTAATCCTAGACGGCATGGGTACCATATATCATGTCGCTAATACTAGGCTCTACAATCAAAACCGCAAATGTCACATATCGGAAGTTGGATTTCCGTCTGTGAACCAAGGCAAGGGATCGTCCTTACCAAATTCGAGACTCTCTAGCCCGAGCCTCAGGAACAGAACACATCGTCCCTTATGATCCATAGGGCCAGTCCACTCGATGTGAATTAAATAAAACCCTGAACACTACGTCTCCCCGACCTATGGGGCGTAAATGAGCCAAATGACTCCATATCTGAGGCGCCTCGCATTCCCACAACCACACAGGTGAAAAATAGATATAAATGTCAGGGCTGGTAGGTCACTGACACCACCTCTAACTAGAAAGAGACGCACGTTCTCCCTGGATCCTTCTCCCATTTCTGGTTCACACCGGGGTCTAAGGCTCGCGAATTAACACCATACATAAAGCTATGCTACACAAGTCATGCTTTGATCATCAACCACAAGACTTTTCTTTTCAATAGAAGCCTTGATCATTTGCCACTTAGGCATGCCACACAGGCAATCCACTCCATGCAACTGATGTCTATCGATATACAACCTCTGATCCCGTACGTATCAGAGAAGGGTGAAGTAAGGGAATAAATTCCCTTTCACCAGGCAGATGTATATTTAATAGAGATCAATCAACACAGAGCAAAATCCAATGTTAGACACACAGTCTATATAAGTTCGTTCTTGGTCTGAACGAAACCGGAGGCACCTTGTACCTCGCATATCCATCGATCTCCAAGTACGTCTGGATGATCACTAACTGATTCCCTCCTCTTGGGTGTAAAACCCAATCAGTATCATCAGTAATTATCCCAACGATGTGAAGACCTCCGGTCTTTGACCACCGTCTTCATCCTGGACACATCGTCGAATCAGTTATTCAGAATGGGTTAAACCCGGTGTTTCTGAATAACTCGCGTATATAATAAACAAGTGTTACACAAACACATCATACGCCTCATTCTAGTTCAGAATATTCATTTATTCAAATACTCTTATACTTTGGGAAAGGTTCCCATTAATTTTTTCAAAGATAAATTCTTTAAATTTATTCTTTAATCTTCTTTTGAATATCAATTCAAACCAAATTGTGGTTTATCCACACTAGTCGGGATTAGCGAACCTTACCGAAGTAATCATTTGTTTTAATTTCCCAACCCCAACCTATTCATCCCATGAAGTAAAACTAGTAATACTTCATATCTAACACCACGGTGTTATCCGTAAATTCAATTACCATTTCATGTTCAAATCTAATTAAAGATTTAACTATCGCTGGAGCAAAACTGGTGATACTCCATTCTCGATCATTTCATGTTAAAATACAATAATATTTTATTTTTAGAATATTTGGAAAAATGTGGAATTTGCAGTGTAAAGTGATCAGGCTATTTAAAATGGTTCGATATTGTTTTTATTTAAATTATCATGGCGATTTCATTTATAAAACGATGTTATAATGTTAAATTTATAATTTAATTATAAAACAAGCTGCAGCGACGCGACAGTTCGTAAATTGGCATTTTGAATTTAAACGGTCGTACATGGCCCAATATAAGTCGAATTTTCTCAAAACAAGAAACGTCTGAATCTGTTGGATAATATTTTTCTAATGAAAGAGAAAAATCGGGTTTTCATGTTGTAGATTTTATTTTATGTCCAAATCAAATTTTGATGAGGTCGCTGTGGAATTTCCTTTATAAATTATAACGTTATTTATATTAAATAAAGGGGTTTTTAAATTTTTATAATATCGATTTGGCTTCAAACTCAATCCGAGCTATTTTATCTTGATAATATACGATATTCCGATCGTGTATGGCCAATAATAATATTTTAATATTATTATATTGAAGTATTTTAAAATTGGTTTATTTTCTTCGAATTGGGCAGTTATAAAAGGGCCTTTATTCAAACGACCTTCGTTTTCAACGAAACAAATTTTATTGGGACCGGAACAGTAAATTATTGCTAGATTTCAAGTTGCGCATCAATCGGGGTTAATTTGTGTGCGCAGCAAAATAAAATACAAATAAAAACGACCATTTGAACGTGAACGAGGGCCATTCGAGCAAACGAACTCAGAACTCGACGAAACAAGTTTCATTAGGACCGTATCGTCAAATTATAGTATCCCATCCATTCACATCTCGAATGGGGTTCGTATGTGAGCGCAGGAGCGAATAAACAACGTTCGAAATAGCGATAGGCACGAAATAAAATATCGTTCGTCACATCGATATAAATAAATATTATTTCCATCTTTAAATACAAACCCCCTCAGCCTATATTTCAGTTCATCCCATCCAAAACAATTTTCAGCCAAGAATATTTGTAGAAAAACCCTTGTAAACAAATCAATTTATATCTCATCGTATGTGAAGAATTTGTGAGGGCGGCCTGAAGCGAAGTTGTAGATCGGGTCCTTACCTACCTGTTGAGAAAAATTGGGGACCTATCGTGGTCGGAGGTGGCAAGAATCGAGGATAAACCATAGAAAATGGGTTTTGTTCTTTTCAGAAATTGAGGAGACTGGATCGATTTGAGGTGACGGGACCTTGGGGGAGTTATAGAGCGGAGATCAGGCTTTCGTTTGGCTATGGTCTCGGGTTCTCTGGTGGTCGGTGGTGGTTGTGGGGTTGAGATGATCGAAGAGGCTATTTTTGGGGGTGTTTTGAAAAGTAACGATCGGAAATTCCTAAATTCCGGCGATGACGGGGGTTGTTGGTGACGGGGTCTGAGGGGAAAGGGTGCTGGAACGTGAGGCGGTCAGAATGGTGGTGGTGCGATCGCTGGACGTCGAAGGTGGCAGCGGCGGTTTGGGTTTGAACGGATGTTGGTTGAAGGGGATTTCTGGCACGGTGGTGTACTGTTTGGGCTCGAGATCGTCAGTGGAGGAAGCTGGTGGTGCGGGGGAACATGGTGGCATAGCAGGTGGGGGTCCAGGTCGGTCAGATCGCCGGCGTTGATCGGGTTGGGAGGGCGAGCTCGTGGTTGAAGAAAGTGTCGGGTTTGATAATTGGCTCCAGGTGAAGACATGTGAATGAGAATGGTATGCTGACGTGGATTATAACAGTAATTAAGGGGATGATTACTTAATTATTTAATTAATTTATAATTAACTTAGTTAATTATCGTATAATATATACAAACTTTAAACTAGCGTAACTTTCGCGTACTATAACGAAATCTGACGAAACTGGATCCGTTGGGATCGCAGGGACGAGACCTAGACAATGGCACTGATAGGCACTGATCTGACGCAGTTGAAAATCTAGCTAATTTTGAACGCTCGACTGAAATTAAAAGGAACAAACGCGTCCACCGTCAACCAAAATAAACTGGTGAGTTAATTCTCACACCTTCTGGAATTCTGTGATGTGGTAAATTCATATTAAAACATAATTTACCTTTAAAAATATAAATTGGTTGATTTGTTACTATTGGTTGTTTATTGTTTGATTGGTTTCTGTTATTTATATTTCATCATTTTAAATTTATAGATCTTATGAAATTTATTTCATATATTATTATCAAATGTATAACGAGCTGTGATGCAGGGAAGAACAGATTGGAGGGATCCGACCGGATTCCTCAAATATTATATTTGTTGTTTGTTTTATATTGATATTTGAACTGTTTAAACCCCATATGGTAGGAAAACCTGTTTGAGCATGATGGTTGAATAAGTATTCACCTGTGTTGCGTTTAAAGTCAACCGATAGTGTTGATTTGGTAATTGGCAGCGAATGGCCTAAAATGTGTTGTTTCAGACGTCTGTTTACCATTCGGTGGATTGACGCAGTTTCTAAAATTATAAATTATTTTATAACTAAACTGAAGTTCTTCAGTCATTTTATATAAATAATTAAAGTAGAAATTTATAAATAAATAATTTAATCGAGTTTATAAGAGAAATTATTGAAATGGTTTATGCAAGTCAAAGTTAGCAGAAACCCAAAGATTTACATACGGGTTGGAGAAAAATAGAATAATTGTTTTTTAACAATTAATTAGTGATTTTAAACTAATTAAATGAAGTGAATTCAAAAATAGAATTTTCAAGGTAAATAGTAAATGGATTAGTAAGGGATTGAAATGTATTAATGATTTTAAAACGAAATCTAAGCTAAGTTGCGGAAGGATGATAAATGGATTTTTATAAAAAAATCAACGCGAGGTTTTAAAAAAAAAAGATTTTTAAACCAAATTGATGAGAAAAGGTTAGAGAATTAAATTAAGCGAAATGAGGGGATTGAAATAAGGATTTCAAAAAAAAGGGAGATACATACCTTTGGTTCGTGATAAATATTGGCAAATGTTTTTGAAAGTAAAATCCAAGTAAAAAGGTCTTATTTGAAAGAAAGTGGAAAAGCAGGTTTTCAATCCAAGATAAAGTTTATGATAAGAATGCCCGTGTAAATGGGAATAGATTATTCGACGAGTGGTTTTTATTATAAATCAAAATGTATAAGCGAGAATAATAAAGTAAGTAAAAGGTGGTGTTGTTGTGAACATTTACTTAATTAAATGAATTAAGTGAGGGTATTATTGAACGAAGATTTCAAATATAAGAAACGGTTTATAAAACCATATTTGAAATCAAGGTGATAAATGAGATTTTAATATCATTGGTTAAGTGACAAACTAATATTATTCTGAGATAAGAACGTTGTCGATCAAGGTCTGAGAGGTAAATAAAATATCCCAACTTGAACGGCTTCATTATTGTCGAGGAATGGTATTGGTTTGAAACGAGTAAAAGGTGTTGAAATTAGTATGGTATTCCATACGAGATGTAATGAACATAAGTGCGAGATTTTTGATTATAAGTATTACTACAATAGTGGTTTCAATATAAATATGAAAGTTTGGTTTTAAACTATATAGTCGACATTTACCTTAACCAAATTAGAATTGGTAATTTGTTTCATACCATTAAGTATATATATATGTATATATCGAGATGATTGAATATAAGAAAATGGGAAAAGGGTTTTGAAGAAATACCTCGACATTTACGAAGGAAATAATCTATATATATATATGGTTATAAAACAGTTAAAATAGTTTTGTTATAATATAATGAAATTAATTGAAATGTTTCCAATGTATTGGAAGGTTAAAAGTTTATTAACTAATTCGTTAAATATATTTTAAGAGGCCAAACAATGCCAAGTACTGAATCAGCAACTCATTTTATTCACACATCTATTATTTGATAGTTAAATCATCGACTATCAAACCTAACCAATACGATTGTTGGTATGGAAAGACCGGGATCAAATTTATATTCGAAAACCATTCCGACCTACAAATATGTGAAGATATTAGAAGAAGATCGAGATGGAGCGTTGAAGACCATAGATCTTCATAAATGGAATAACCACTAAGATTCTCTACCTTGCAAGCAGAGATAAACTGTGATTCTGTCGTGGTTGGAATCTACAGATTGCAAGGACTTCTCGCTACTGATCCTTGGGGTGATTCCTATATGAGATGCAGTAGGAGTGTGCCTTCGGTTCATCCTGTTCCTGGATGACTTGTATGGAAGAGTGTCTGACAGAGTACTTCCAAAGGGGCCACGTATGTTGATTTCTTCAAATATATTTCTGTTGATGGCAGAGAAGGCCGTACACCTTCTCTTAGCTGACCGCAGTGTATTTTTGTGGACGTCAATTAGTGATATCTGGCAGATCTAACGATGCGGCATTTAAAGTGAATGGTGACCAGATATTCTAAAAATAAATTCTAGCCTCGAGCCTCATCAATTGGGAAATGACAAAAATTGGGCAGACAACATGTCTATGTGGGTCGCTCCCATTAGGGTGTATAATCACCTATCTAGAGAAATTCCATTTGCTTCTTTAATCTATATTTCGATGATGTCCCTTTTCGGGAGGCGGTTGCTGATCCCAACTGTCGGTGATATACATTCGATACACTCAAGAGAAATGAGTGGTCGGTCATGTGTGGGCCGGGTTGCAAGACGTTCTTGTTGAACCCAGTGTATTCGCCTCTAGAGATACACATTCGAAAGGTGGACCCATACCTTGTCACGGTTGGAATCCAATATCCAATAAGCGCCCGCGCTTTTTGATTGTATAATATATATGTGGAGCGTGAGATGCAAGCGTTCCGCTAGATTGATATCTATTTGTATTTAGCCACTATGATAATATCAGAATAAGTTATGATTTCAAAACGTTTTGGGTTATTGTAAGGTAAAAAACCATCCGTGTTTATGTGTGGGCTAGTCTTACTATTATCCTTTGATTTCAGAAAGGATTTTCCCAAAGTTAAACAAGTTGTGTGTTCAGTGAATTTATCACTGAAAGTATTCCAGACTGACCCAGTGTATTTTTCTTTGCTTCAAATGTGCTCGGGTCAGACCGAGTATGTTCCAGGTTAGGTTTCACCTGGAGTTCCAGGAGCTGGAAGCAGGCGGCTTCACCGCTAGTTATATAAAGTCTTTATTCCGCTGTGTCTGATATCTGTTGTACTCTATTGGTTGGTATGTATATATAGTTCTTTTATATAAAAAGATTTGTTAAATTATATTTTATTCGTTCCGCTGTGAGAGTCTGATGTGTTGATCTTCTCCTTTCTTCTATTCTAATATTCTTTCTTTCTTTTCTCATCCTCTAACTTCTTTCTATCGACAATCTGGGGTTCGATACTTGGGTTTTTGGCAAGTAATACGGGTTTATGTATTGTTGTCGAAAATTCGAGCGTCGAGTTTTTCCCGGTCCGTTATAGACAATTTCGATTCAAATCCATTCCAATTAAATTATTGGAAATTCTGGTTACTTTTAAAACCCTTTCAAATCCAATATATTTATTTCAAAAATGAATGGATTATAATTCTAGTTCAAAACTAGTTCATTTCAATAAAAATCTATTTTTATCTTTTCAAATATGGAAATTTTGATCCCAATTCTTTTCAAGTCATTTCTTATGATTTTACACAAATTATTACTACTTTTAATAATTTTGTCAAGGCCCGTATAGTCGATTTCCATCAACGGCCATCGAACTGCACTTACATCGACCTTTTCCAAATTTGATTTGGACATAATTCCAAATACAACCATTAAATTTAAAATCTCTAATATTCATTAGAAAGCTCTTTTCGATACGAACCCAACGGTTCCGGTTTAAGGAGAATCCGACGGTCGGATCTCTCGTAGTGTCCATTTGAAGTCAATGGTCGAAATTCGCGAACTGCCGCAGCGCGACGCGTTCTGTTCAGGCCATTATATATATATATATATATATATATATATATATTACTTCGATTTCCTTTCAAAATGTATTTTATAAATCGTTTTAAATTCGTTTTCAAAGCGATTTCGACTTCATATTCAATTTCAGATCAAAATTGAATATTCCATATCATTAATATATAAATGATAATATTTTCAAAACGTTATATTTTGAAATCACTTCCTTTTCTATATTCATTATAAAAATGAATATAATCGATATAAATATCGTTCGCGTCAAAATGGTGCATATCTAATCAACACGGCTTTAAATATTTCAATAACTTCGTTATTCTATTCAACAAATGAATATTTGCTTCAACACATGAATATATATTTTATTCAACACGTGAATATTCTTTTATTCAACACATGAATTTTATTTTATTCAACTCTTGAATTTATATTTTATTCAACACATGAATTTTCTTTTATTAAACACATGAATATATTCTTTATTTTCCAAATTGGAATGTGGCACAACGAATTACCATATAATGTTAATTATATGGATTCCCTATAACACATGTATATAATAGCAACGATATGCAATCAACCATTATCCAGAGTGCACCACACAACTGCATAAGCATTAAATATAAATAATTAACGCTTACACAGTCTGTCCACCAATCGATCGACATACAGCTAAATAATTGGGATTAGTGTAGCCAAATATCATCCCAACACCCGTGTGGGGTTTCAATCCACAAACACTGAATATTATTTGTGCAGTTGGGCGACGTGTAAAATTTATCGTCCCAATCAATATCATTCAAATGGGTGTACATAAACAAATCGTTCGATTTGTAAATGAATATTTATTTTATATACACATTAAAAAAAATATTTTTAACGATAAAATATTTTATTTCATTCCACACCACACAAGCAATTTTCACAACATAACCAAACAAGCAAACAAGTCATCCATGGTCTGTGGACGATGGGTGCGGGTGCTGCTAAGCACCGTCTGCATCCTAGTATATATTTCAACTAGAAAGCAAATTAAAAGTGAGAAGTTCTCACCTTTGGGTTCCACTCTATCATTCTTTAATTCTGAACGGTTCAGATTTGGATTTTTTTTCCACCAGTTCCATTGCAATTCTTTTCACGCTGTTCATAGTAAAAATCATATTTTTGTCGCTTCATTCCAATAAATAAAAATCATATTTTTATTTCTACTTCTTATATTTTTACAGCGCTTCTTTCTATATAAAAATTATATTTTTATATCTCTACTTCTTATATAAAGATCAAATTTTTCCCTCGCCGTTTCCCATATAAAAATCACATCTTTATTTTTATATTATATTAAAATCATACTTTTATTCTTTCTATAATATAAAAATCATATTTTTATTCTTTCTATAATATAAAAATTATATTTTTATTCTTTCTATAATAAATAAATCATATTTTTATTCTAAAACCATATATATAAAATTCAAATCTTAAAACCAATAAAAATTATATTTTTATTTCAGATTTTCATAATAAAAATTACCTTACCAATAACATAAATAAATAAATAAAAACACACATTGATTCTTCAGAGGGGGGAGGGCTTTTTCTATTGAACGGCGAGAGGGGGCTGCTGCGGTGTTCGGTGGACGGTCGGAGCGGCGCCGGGGTGGGTGCAGCAGCTCGATGTGGTGGCGCAATGGTCGGATTTGGTGGTTGACGGCCTGTATTCGCTGTTTGGGGTATTAGGTTTGGGTTTGGGGCTATTGCTGGAGAGAGAGGAGTGAGGGAAGAAGGGGGTGCGTCGGAGGTGGCCTCCGTCGAAGGAGTGGCAGCGGCAGCCCGCCTGGAGGGCGGCGCAGCAGATTGGAGTTGCACGTTTTTTCCTTTCTTCTAAAAACTGATATCGACGGTAGGAAGTGAGGAGGGAGAGAGAAGGTAGGGGAGGGCATGTTCAACGCCTAATATAATGAATATATATTTTATTTAATTCTTTAATTAATACCAAAAAATAACGTTTTCTTTTGAACTCCAAATCGAACCTACCGACTATCGTCTATAGCTAATTACCCCGATTCCGAACACAATGGGATATGCATCGTAAGCTGATTCGATTGTTTCGATCAATTTCCATCAAAATCAAAATATAAATCTATATATTGAATTTGAATGCAAATTTCAATTTACTGGGGCCACATACAGACTCTAAAAATTCCCGAAAAATATTTTCTAGCTTTGTATTGACGATACGGTCCTAACAAAACTAAATTCTTCAAATTCTGAGATCGTTTGAAAAATGGCCATTTTCTGGTCGATTGAAATTGACTGAAACTGTCAAAACACATTTTACTTCGCCACGCTCACCTATTGATTCGTAAAATTATGAATTTTTGAATCTAGCAATAACTTGACACCCCGGATCCAACAAAAGTGTTTTTGTCGAAAACAGAGGTCGTTTGCAAAATTTCCATTTTTAAGGGCCAAAATTCCATAGCGACTATTCTGAATTTTCAACTGGGCTTAACTTTTTATCCCCGCTATGAAATTTTGATTTATAGGATTCATTGGAAAGATATTCTCAATTAGATTATAATATTTTTGGTTTCGCTAAAATCCAGTTTATTTTGAATCCTGTACATTCATTTGAAATTTGGAATCGAATTTTCGAACTACTGCGCTTTTTCAGTTCCTTATAATTAAAATAAAATATTTATATTCTAACGACGATCTAAATAAATATATACGTTCTAATTCTATTTATAATAAATTTCTCGCCTCTATTATTTAAAATAATCCATTTAAAATATTCAAAATTCATTAAAATTGCCAAAATAAAATTTTTTAATTGGCTCGGATTTCCGGGTTATTACAGATTGCTTCGAAAGAAAGGGAGACTAGTTGTACCTAATGTTAATGGATTTAGGGATGAAATGCTTAGAGAGTATCATCACTCGAAACTGACTATACATCCCGGTGGTAATAAAATGTACCGTGCCTACTACTGGGAAGGGATGAAGAGAGACGTTGGGAAGTTTATATCCAAGTGCATGAATTGCCAATTAGTTAAAGCCAAGTAAAAGAAGCCTAGTGGTTTGTTACAACCAATGGAAATTCACAAATGGAAATGGGAACAAGTCCCAATGGATTCCATCGATGGTTTACCAAGGACTAGATCGGCTCATGATAGCATTTGGGTGATTGTGGATCGATTGCCAAAAGTGCAAGATTCATACCGGTCAAGTCGAATAGAATGGTAGCTAAGTTAGTGGAGCTGTAAATGAAGTGGGTAGTGAGATTTCATGGAGTACCTAAAGGTATTGTAAGTGACCAAGATCCATTATTTACAAGTGTGTTTAGGAAAAGCTTACAAGAGGATTCAGGGTCAGAATTACATCTCAGTACCGCGTACCATCCCCAAACCGACGGTCAAATAGAGAGGTTGAATCGTGTATTAGAGGATCTCTTGAGAGCTTGTATATTGGATTTTGGAGGATCATGGGATGACCATTTCATCTGGTTGAGTTCGCATATAAAAATTGTTACCAGTCCAGTATTGGTATGGCTCCATTTGAAGCTTTGTACAGAAGACTATGCAATTCACCATCATGTTGGTTGGAAACCGATGAAAAATTTGTGCTTGAGCCAGATGTAATAAGAAAAACTTCAGATTAAATCAAGTTTATTCAACAGCAAATGAAGGCTGCTCAAGATAGGCAGAAAAGTTTTGCTGATAAAAGACGAAGGGATTTGAAATTCTAACTTGGCGACTTGGTATTCATAAAGATCTCTCCATTGAAGAGTGTGATTTGGTTTGGTAGAAGGGGTAAATTAGCACCAAGGTTTGTTGGTCGATTCCCAGTTCTCGAACAAGTTGGGAATGTAACATATAAATTTGGATTACCTGACAAGATGGCGGGAGTGCACAATGTATTTCATGTTTCCAAGTTAAGAAAGTTCATGCACGATTCTGATATGACTATCTCACCAGATCAGATGGATGATATCGAGGTAGAACCCGAGGCAGTTGGAAGCCGCATACCGATTTGTATTGCCATACACGATACGAAGCAACTTCGAAGGAAGACGGTAAAACTGGTTAAGGTCCAGTTGGGTGATAACGAGAATGACTGCACTTGGGAAACCGAGGATAACATAAGGAAGTCATATCCAGAGCTCTTTACCCGGTAAGATTTTAATTGTGATATAGTTATTCCGCATGCCAGGATAGACTTGTTGTGTTTATTATATATGTTTGATAGTTGAAAATGGTTGATAGGCATGCGGGACCCAATGTAACAACCCGTATTTTTGAATAACATGTTATAACATAAATGGAGGCAGAATTAAACTGTAAAATCTGAATCAAGGGAAACGGGCTATGCCATTGCGTTCGTCTTGGAAAAATACGCGAAATAGAGTCCGAGTTTTCGAAAATCGGAGTCCGTATGACCAAGATATGGCCTCGCGAAGTTTCACGAAAAATTCCCAAATTAAAGTATACTTAATTAAGTGAAATGGGTTGCGCAGAGAAATATATATATATATTGATATATATATATATATAATTGAAAATTAAATAAATAAATATGCAAAAATGTTCAAAACAGCGAATTGGGAGAGGGGAATAACCGAACCGGCTGATTTTTGAGGTCGACCCGAGCTTGCTGGGTCGACTAGGGGTTAATCCAGGGTGTTTGGCTGTCAACCCGTGGGCCGATTCGCTCAAATGCAGATTTTGCATTTGAATGGTTCTCATGGTCCATCTTTAATCTAAAGGCCCTAGATGGTTCCTACACTTGACTTCTTCCCCAAGACATGCTTTGATGGCTTGGATTGAATCTAGGGTTAATCCTATGGCCTAAAACACTTGCCTAATCTATAAATAAGACCCTAACCTACCCTAAATCATCATTATTCATTCATACAACTAAACTATGGCAAAATCAATCCTCTCATGGCCTCCACTCTCTTCATAAAATTCCTAAATATATTCCTAAGTGATTTTCCATGCATACAAGTGTTTTCAAACTTGTATGAGCATCATTAGCTTGCATTCAAGTCAAGTTTATATATTTGCATCATAAAGAAAGAGTCTTGATCATTTTGGCTCAAGGGTTTTGCTTGCATTTTGGGTTTAATTGATTTCATAAGGGCTTTGTCATATTTTTGTGACTTCTTAAGCATTGTAAGCCTTATTCCTTTCATACTTAAACTCTAAAGTTAAATGTATGATATGCAAGTTTACTATGATGTGTTATGCAAGTTTACTATGATGCTATATGCAAGTTCATCAAGTTATGTTATGCAAGTTTGATATGCAAGTTGTCATATGATATGCAAGTTATGCTATGCAAGTTTGGGATGCTCATTTGGTTCATGTTATCATGTTATGCAAGCTTATCTTGGGTTTATGAACATAAAGCTTCAAGCTTTATGCCAAAGGTTGCATTTTGGCAACATGTAAGTTATCATATCTCTTATGATAACTTGCATGTGAGGCTAAATGCGAACTAATGGCCATTTCTACATGTCATTTAGCACCATGTATCATGAATATGCCAAGTTTGGTTTTATGAGGCCTAAAAATGTAATATGCAAGTGTATGAACACATGAACATTTCATATGCCACCATGTTGAACTTGTGGCTTCAACATTTTTATGTCATAATTATGCCAAGTTCCCTCTTTCTATCCTTTATGCGCTATTGCGATATGTAAGCGATGGGATTGCGTTTGGGGTTGGGTAAACTTAAAAGACATAAAAACATGAGCTTGGGAATTTACCTATTAAGTTAGGTCTACCCATTGGGAATTTACCTATTAAGTTAGGTCTACCCAATTGCTTGAAAACTTGTAAGGTGTTTTGGAAACACGATGGATATGACACTTAGAAAAGATAAGTGTGGCCAACTCGAGGTTGGGTTGAGTTTGTAGCGTAAACCTACTCGGAACCGACCGGCTTAACTAGTTGCTACAGACAATAGGACCCAATGTGAGAAGTTGGTCATGTTGTACCTTGAACCCGAGGTTAGACCAAGTTGTGGTGTAAAGCTGCCCGGACCCGCCCGGCTTAACTAGTAATCACAACAAGGTCTAATGTGAGAGGTTAAGGCGCACTAAATTAATTAATGCCTCGTGATTAGGGTTAAGTCATGGTCCACTTAATACTTAACCAATCTGAACTCGGTAAATTAACGGGGTTAAGTTAACCTACACTTAACCAATCTGAACTCGGTGATTTAACGGGGTTAAGATGAACTATACTTAACCAAATCAATTCAGTAATTTGGTAAGGCTGAGAACCAATTTGATATCTGGTCTGGATAAACCAACTTGGTTGATAAATTAAACGAACCTGTTTTGCAGATCTGTAGGACCCACACTAAGTTAGGCAAGTTTGTAAATCTGTTATCTGATCCGTTAGTCTGAAAACTAATCGTCTGAACTTAGTATGTTTAAACTCTGTCAATAAGTTAATCTGAATCTGATAGTCTGGGGACACAAGGGGGAATACTTGTGTCATTTGTTGTTTGGGACCCATATTAGTCAGCAACCCTTTCTGGTATCAAAACTTTGACCCAACTGTAGGTAGGGTCCGGGCACGCTTACTGAACTAATTATAAGTGGTTCATTCTGATAATGGCGATGGGTGTTGATGGTGCGTTCCAACCGGATCATGTGCGTGCATGGATCCCGGTCTGCCTCTGAGGATGTAAGACGCCGTGACATCTGTAAATATGCCTGTGCCAATTGGTTGCCACTTAAGGGAGTGATACACCCTATCGTGGGGCCGACACAGGATATTTATGTATTAGGGAGCCGATCGCTTGGGTAGGATTTAGGGTACACTTAGTTCTGTCTGATTCTGTTGGTACCGTCTGTTTTGTTGGGTGGCAACACCCGTCTGTTTCTGCGTGGTACCGTTCTGTTAGGGTGGTAAAGGCCCATTTTTGTTAGCATTCCGTTTCTGTACTTTATCTGTTAGGGTGGTTAAGGCCCATTATAGTTAGTATTCCGTTTCTGTACTTCATCTGTTAGGGTGGTAAAGGCCCATTATTGTTAGCATTCTGTTTCTGTACTTTATCTATTGGGGTGGTAAAAGCCCATTTTTCCCAAACTCTATTTCGGTATGGACCATTCTGTTCCGTCCTGTTTCGATGTGAACATTGGGGTAACACCTAATCCTGTTATACTAGAATTGGTACCAAGAAGTTAGATCTTGGTTTGAGTCAAACACCTGATACTGGGCCAAGTTTGGGCCAAGGGATAAATTCTGGATTATACATGACATGTTAGAATGTTAGCACACCTGTGGTGCAAAACCTTAAACCGGATTATGCGATGACACCTTTATCTGCCTTGTTAGTTAATCAACATGCTAGCATGTTGTTATCTCTATATTCATACCTGCTGCTCATGCCAGTTAACTTTATCAGTTTACATTGATTGTAGTAGGGCTTACTCAGTCTTTTTGACTGACCTGTTTTCTTTCGCCTCTTTTCTTTCGTTCCCCCCCCCCCTAGGTTTACAGGGTGGGAATACCAGTACTTAGCTTGGATCTTAGCTGCTTTTCTTGGATAGCTCACGTATGCTTTGGATTTGAGCTTGCTATGGTTTTCCACTTTGGGGATAGCTACTTTATGTTTTCCTTTTCAGCTTCCAGTTTTATGTACTAGACATGTTTATTTGGAAAATTGACATTATGTTGTACCAGACTTGTTTTGAAATGGTTTAAAATCTTCCGCTGTTTTATCTATGTTATTTACTCTGTTTACATATATACATATGTTCTTGTTCTGCCTTGATATATCATTATGCATGTTTACCTGATTCAAACGCCCCTCCAAAGTCAGAGTGCTTGCAAGAGCCACCCTGGCGGAGGTGGGGTGTTACACCCAACATTTGTTTTCTTAGTTAAGGAATCTGGGGGCGAAATATCTTAAGGAGGGGAAAGTGTAATAACCCGCATTCTACGCATCGGAGGATCGTAAAATATTATTTTATTTTCATACGAAGTCGTATGGTCGTGTAACTTTAGGAAACGACTATTGGGGTCATTTCCCATGTTCAAGATTTTTATCGAATTTTAAATTACCATTTTGCCCCTGGCGAATCCTGTTTCGCCTATAACTTTTAAACGGTATGGAGTTTTGACCTAAAACAACTTCCACTAGATTTGGATGATGGTTTAACTTTCCATAGAGTGGTCACATTAATCAAATGGACTTACCATTTGGGAGATATGGCTGAAATAAGGTTTGAAAGATGAAAAATAACATAATTGGGCTTAATGGGGTGATTAGCAACTAAGTCCATAACCCATTATGGGATTAGGGTTATGGGAGGGCTGAAAAGGTTTGGAGAAACATTCCCTTTCATTTTTCCAACCGCCAGTAACCTTCCTTGAACCCTAGAAATGGCCTCCATCTTCCAAATCTCATTCTTATCTCTTCCTAATTGCTTTTTAACCACTAATTAAGCAAAACTACATCAAAACAAGTCAAATTAGCATCAAATCAGAGATAGAGTTGCTGTCACACATAGGAATATGTGCCAAATCAGTGGAGATTTCAGATCTATAATTTATTTGTGGCCAAGGCGAGTGATTTACACATTTATTCACTAATTAGGATAATTAGTGGTGATTAGTGATAATTAGCGAAATTATGCATCATAAAAATTTGGAAAAATATGTAAAAATTCTAAAATATAATTTTATGCCAAAGAAATGAATTTAGGTTAATTTGGATTAAATTTGCTAATCCTATTGTTAAACATGGTTAAGGGGATTAAGGGGAAAATCATGCTTTTGGTGTATGTTTGATCTGAAATGACACATGTGATTGATGTTTTAATGTTTTTGATTGATTACCTATGTTATTACTATTGTTTGGAATGCTTTGAGATTGCATAGGAAAGTTAGAATGGTCGAAAACGCCGTCGTGTGGCGTAAATAGCTTGTTGTACGAAGTGCAAGAAATGGGACCGGATCGGATTGCCCCCTCCCCCCACTTGTGAAGCACGTATCACGAACCAACGTAAAGGGGCAAGCCACGAGCCGGATTGGCCTGTGCAACCACGAACCGGAGCAGTCGAGCCGCTTGCACCACGAGCCGATCCCCACAACCCGAACCTGAATACCACTCGCACCAGAAGACAAACGAGCTCGAAACGATGCCACGAACCGACCCGAATGGAGAAAAAGCCCGAACCGAACCGGTGAGTGCCACGAACCGGTGAATACCACGACTCACGGACCGGTGAGTGCCTCGAACCGGTGAATACCACCACTCACGGACCGGAGGAAGGCATCCACAAGCCGAACCGCTTCAGGAAGTTCATCGAACCGAAAGAAGTAAGGTGGAAGAACTGAACCGAAGGAGACTAAAGACCCGAGATGCAAAGGAAGTCTAAGTGAGAAGTTATTACTTAGGATCCAGATGTGGGGCTTTGCTGCGGAACATGTGCAAAGGGGTTATCGACATCTACAACTTTGGTTCACTATTAAGGGAAGGGGTATTGACTATGGACCAGTGCGGTGAGGTTAGAGGTTGTATGGAGTCGGACTCCATCAAGGCCCCCAAGGGCAAAGTGGTCGTAGTGATAGATGTATAGAGTTGGACTCCATCATGGCCCCAATAGTTCTAGTGATCAAAGCGGTGGATATCATATGCTTTATGCACTGAGTGAGAGATGTGAGGATGATTGCTATGTTTGATGTTTGCTATCACCATGGCATGCACACTTCCATTTTTACAGTTTATGTTAGTGTTACCTAAGAGAATGTACATCTTATTGTGCTAACTCTTTGGTTGTAGGTCCAGGTTCAGGTATGATTATTTATACCTGTTACAGTTTAACTTTGTTGCTATCGCTCATACCAGACTTTTGTTTGACCCAGAGTTTTATGTCTCTTCTTATTACTCTGAGTGCTCCTAAACCAGTAGACTAGAGAGAAGTTAGGTGGATATGCACGAATAGCTGTCCGGAGACGAGCAGGAGGCTTCAACGTATTATACATACATACATACATACATATATATATATATATATATATATATTATCCCTATGTTGTTGCTGGTCACTGCTTTGGGAATTAGTAGTGTACCTTTTCTATTTTGCTTTAGAGACAATATTTTGAAGTTTTAATAGTGGTTGGGATCATAAGCTATATTTTGGATTTTGCTACTCTGATGGACATGGTTTAGTTTTCAATTTATGTACTGCCTCACCTGTTTTATATCAAGTCATGCTACTATTATATTTTATTCCATGCACTATGACATATACTATAGGTTCTTGATGATTCACGGTTTCAAACCCTTTACTCTTGACGATTGTCCCGTACTAGTCAGGCATTGGCACAACGCATTTCAAGGGAAATGTCTGATGGTGCGGGGTGGCTGTCACAAATCTACTTCAATCTACGATACAATTTTCTACCCGTAAACAAACAAAATTAATTTAGAGCAAATTACCTTAATTTCTGTAAGCACTGAGAAAGAGCTAAAGAAAGCAAACTGATTTTTCGCAATCCACTTCTCTGTATCCTGAGGTTGCCCCTTCTTAACATAGCTATTGAGTAATCTCCTTCAACAAAATAAGTAGTTCTTTATCTGTGCTCATCAACATAATGGTAAGCTTCTTTTTCGTACTTCTTCGACACTTTGCAACTTAGAACGGGATATTAAATTCTGCTGCAGTAGCAAAAGTTGCTTCATTGTCAAAATCTTTGATGACCTATAATGAAGAAACTTAATAATTAGCAATCGAATATAATAAAGCAAGCAAAATATATTTTGTACACATACACTAAGGCATGTGAGCAAATATCCATCCCATTAGATGAAGGGATCCAACCTGGAAACCAGCATCTTATATATAAAATATGAACAACACTATGTCGTTAGCATACCTTCTTAAGGGAAAGGAACAAATATGATGGCTTATATATATATATATAACTGAAAATGTGGGCGGCTGCACGCCCCGAGGGGGTGGGTGGGGGTGGTTAATAGCTTTTAAGTTATGCAAAATAAATGAGCAGTAATCTGAGTTCATTATAATGTAAATATACACTCAGGAGCATTCCTCATAGGAATACAACCAATCAAAGACGGGAGACTGTACATACCAAATTAAATGAATCATGTCAGTTGCAATTTCATTAATCCAAAATTTCTTAATTTGACCTTCATTCCTTGTTAAGGGCTAAATGATTCAAATAGAGCAGTCAATTCTAAACTATGATTTTAAACTGATGTGCTAGGGACTTTCTTCATCCTTATAGCAGGTTTACTTGGATGATTGGAAACAGAAGATACACTGAATACTCGATGAGTTAGTTTTGTTTGTAATTTGAAAACTTAATGAGCTATCAAACATGTTTTGACTCTAATAAGCCTAACCAAGCACTAAGTTAAGTGAATAAATCTAGAGTTTGAGGACTGACAAAACAAACAGTATCAAAATTCTAGGTTTGATTTTTTGTAACAGCCCGACGGATTTTTGACCCCGAAAATCAACATAAATACTATGTCGACTATTCAAATATCGAAAATGTCGGGTCATTAATAGAAAGAAGTTAGAGTGTGAGAAAAGAAAGAAATATTAGAATAGAAGAAGAAGAAGAATACAACTGAATAGAATCAGAGTAAACACGAATCTCGCAGCGGAACGAATAAAATATAATATATAACATAACTTTGAAATACAAAATCTGAATTTGTATAACATACCATATTTGAGTATAACTCATATACATTACAGCGGAAGGTAACTCTAAATAACTAATGGTGAAGCCTCCTGCTTCAAGCTCTTCCAAGTGTATCTGTAAAGCCTGAAACACTTGACTGCCCGTACAAATTTGAGCACCCAAGAGTTTACGGAAAAACAAACAAACAAATAAACTCTAGGTCAGTCACGGGACTAGTGCGAGTAAACTCCAACCATATTGTTTAACTTTTAAAATATTTTTGAATAAAAGGATAATAGTAAGAACAACCCACACATAAACATGAATGGTTTTTACCTTACTATTACCCAAAAAATTTTGATATCGAAATCCAGATATTATAATAAATTCTAATCAAATAAATAACCAAGTAGCAGAACGCTTGCATCTCACGCTCCACATATATAGTATAAAATCAAAAACTGCAGGGCGCTTATTGGAGATTGGATTCCAACAGACAAGGTATGGGATTACCTTCCGATCAGTGTACTCTGGAGGGTATACACTGGGGTTCAACAAGAACTTTTTGCAACCCGGCTACACATGACCGCCCACTCATTTAGCTTGAGTGTAGAGAATATATTGTCACCACGGTTGTCGGTCGTCCAACAATAATCTGTAAGATACAGAATAGAAAGAAGAACAAATATGAATTTTCTCTAGATCGATGACAATGCACCATGCTTGGGTATGACCCAAGTAGCCATGTTGTTTGCCTGATTTTTGTCATTTCTCGGTTGTGAGGCTAGAGGTTATGTCTATCTTTTCAAAACATCCGGCCACCATTCACTTTGAATGCCACATCGTCAAACCCGACGAATCACTAGTTGATCTCCCCTAAAATATCACGGGTATAAAAGCTAAGAGAAATAAATTCCTTCGCCACTAGACGTAATATCTTCGTCTTATGTGATCTGTTAGGAATACTCTATTAGACATTTGTCCATACAAGTTGTCATGGGACTGGACAAACAAAACATCCCTAGTATTTTACTCCGTCTTCAATGAACTTTAGCATAATCTAGTTCGCAACGCCTATGCCAATACAGAGTGGTTTTTAGATAATAAATCCAACCGGTCTCTCCGTATTGACAACGATGGTCAAAAATCTTTTATAGCCAGTGATTTTTACTATCAAAGAAAAACAAACATAAATTTACAACTAAGTATCAAACAATCACCGGTCCTTTTATTAACATTAATTTTCCAGCATCCATTCTCGTTCCAGATATTTCTCAAAACCCGTTTAGCTTTTCACTTCTTGGAAAACATTTCAAATTACAAACTCTCATTCTTCCTTATTCCAAAGAAATATACGTTGTTAACGCCCGAAAACATTTCCATCTTTTCACATTTCTTATCTTTTATATTCAGGAAATATAAGTTATTAAAATTAGAAAACATTTCCAATTTCCATTTCTAAACTTCTAATTAATCAAATTTTAAATTATATAATATGTATATATATTTCAAAAAGTAGATTACTTTTAAAACATTCGACATAGTCGAATTCTTATTATAAAACATTATGGATTAATTCTATCCTACTCATATTTCGAACATCGACATAAATTTCTTCGTTCCCCTTTTAACTGATTTCCCAATTTCAGAAATCATTCTTGGATTTATATTCCCAAAATATTATTAATAATAATTTCATTTTATTTATAACACTGTTTATACACCAACTACTTGTTTTTTATAAACAAGTTATTATATCTAACCTAATCGAAATTCAATTCCCATTTAAAAATAGATTTTCCTTTTTAACATTCAAATTCTTTTCTAATATGTTTCACGGTATTTAAATACCAGTTTATTTCATCCTAGTGTAATTCCCCATCCCAAACAAACAATAATTAACAACGGATTAATTATCACATTGTATAACGTAATATATATGAAAAACAACAATATAATTGTTGAGGAATCCAGCTGTATTCCTTCAACCTGTTTCCCTGCATCCACAGATGTTTATCAACACAAATAACACCAATTTTGTACAATGGAATATTATAATCGATGGAATCAGTATCCAACCAATGATGTGTATATATATAACGATATATATTATTCAACCAATTTAATTGTAATTTACCTAAACAACCGTCATAAAGCATTCAACCATTACTTATCAGTGCTAAAATATATTTGTAAAAATTTAGAACTAAACAGAGTTAGTGAGTTTATTCACCTTGGTCGTTAGTCACTGAAAACGATTAACGTTCGGTTGATTAAAACAGACGTTTTAATTTGGTTGAGATTCAAATGAACTCCAAACGGTTCCAAACTGGCTTCATTGTGTAGCCTGCGTCCATAGGGACCCAACCTGATAGATGATTGTCAATTCTAACCATGTATGTACGAGATATTAAATTAACAAGTTCATATACGTTAATAAATTAAAATTAAACCAAATTATTATAATCAGGCCTCGCCTCTTGTAATGTCCCGTATTTTCAACGATGTAATAATTAGTTTATTTAATTATTTGAATATTGGTTTGTTAATTTAAAATGAGTTGAATATAAATATTTAGATTTATTTAATTAATATAAATAATATAATAATATATTTAATTCAGGAATAATAAAAAATAGTGGAATTCACAATATAGTGTGAATTAATTATTTAAAATATATAATTCAGTTTAGAGTTGAATTATATTAGCGAATATATTATTTAAAATGAAGTTTGAACGTATAATTATATTATAATTATAATCGAGCTCGAAATGGCGCGGTAGTTTGCTATTTGGCGATTCGAACTTTAAATGAATATACAGGGTCCGTTTTAAGTCGGATTTCTGTGAAATAAGAAACGTTCGGAGCTGGGGAAGTATATTTTTCTAATGGAAGAGAAAAATTGGGATTTCATTGTGTAGATTTTGATTTAGGTCCAATTCAAATTTTAGAAAAGTTGCTATGGAATTCCTTTAAAATTTATAATGATTTTTTATATTTTAAAAAGGATTTAAATATAAATCGAATATCGATATAACTCTGATGATGAAATATCGAGTTGTAAATCCATATATATTTATTCTGTAGCTGTATTATATTCTGTTGTGAATATATACAATAATATTTATTTATAAATATTATATTTAATTGTTTTTAAATATATTTATATATTTAAATGGGTTATTTAATGCTTTAAAAATAGCCACTTTTCCAAATGACCTCTGTTTTCGATGAAACTAATTTTGTTGGATCCGTAATATTAAACTGTTGTTAGATTCCAAGTTTCATGATTTTTGGAGTCAGTATACGGTCGTACGAGATTTTAATGAGAAAAATAGTTCATAATTTGACATTTAAAAATATGTTGTGTGAGCAAACGGAGTCGGAATTCGACTAAACCAGTTTTGTTGGGTCTGTAATGTCAAACTCTAGTGGCATGTCCGTTTTCATGATTTTTAGGTATCGTAGGTGATCATAGGAATTTTTAAGAACAAAGTTAAATAGTGTATTAATATAAAAATAATTCATGAAGCTTCCGTAACAAGCCACACCCATCCTATAAGTATACACCTCCACTGTAAACCTAATTTTTTCATTTCCTTAATGTCAACGATTTTCCGTCGTCACACAGAAAA
This sequence comes from Allium sativum, assembly GCA_030737875.1. NCBI lineage: Eukaryota > Viridiplantae > Streptophyta > Magnoliopsida > Asparagales > Amaryllidaceae > Allium > Allium sativum. Next base: position 311,475,018 of record CM060922.1, on the reverse strand, counting down.
TGAAAACACAAAAGTTCGAACTTCAAAAATCCACCATAAATCAAATAAAATCCTATAAATCTGATAATATATATACATATATTTATATTTGAGTTTGAACGGGTGTAAGCTTTAATCTCGTACAGCTTTTGCTGTGTTCGATGCCCTTTTCATTTGCTAAAAATTGTGAAGCGTGACCTAGGGTTAGACTTTTCAAGTGATTGAAGCAGCGAATGATGAAATTAATGTTGTTTTGTGGATCAGAAGGTGATTTAGAACCTTGTACGCAAGTTTAAAGTTGTTTGGGTTACATTGATGTCGATTATTTTTCTGTAGCCAACGTGAAACCCGAAGTTGCATTTCGGTTGAGGGGTTCGAGTGGAGCAATATTGGCATGGATTTGAAGAGATTGTTGAGAGGAGTTCAATGGTGATAAGAGTGTTGGATTTCGTTTTGAGATGAAGGAAGCGGTTTGGGGATAAAATCGGCAGTAGGAGGACTGGTACTGGAGCTCGCAAATTGATTTGGGGAAGAAGGGAATAAGCGTGCGGGTCTGGGTTTAAGGAGAGAAATGGGCCGACGAGGTTAAGCTCAATTTTGAAATAGAAATTTAATTTGTTTTATTTAAAAATGGTTCAAACTTGTAAAACTTATAACTTTGTCACATGTTATCTGAATTGCGCAAAACAGGATCCGACATGATAGTATGGACGAGGGCTTCACAATGGAACTGTCTGGGAGTGAATTGGAGCTCGTAACAATTTATTGTAAAATAAATTGTCTGTCAGAATCAAGCGATGGTTATCATTATTAACGATGATTGTCCAATGTAAGTAAACTCACCAGCTCTGAATAGTTATATTTTTATAACATATTTTTAGAACTGATAATTATCTGTTGATTGCTGTGTGTTAACTATTTGATTGAATTGCTGATTGATTGTTTTAAATTATAGATCTGGTCATATATTTATATATACATATATATATATAAATTGATTCTGTTTAGTAGAATATTTCATAGTGAAATGAATTTGATGTTAATTGTATTGTTTAACATCTATGGATGCAGGGAAACAGGTCGGAGGAATCCAACTAGATTCCGCAATATTTATTTTACTGTTTTTCATATATTGTAATATATGATGTGATATATAGTCTATGTTGATTAGGTGTGTTGAATGATTTCGATCATTGTTATTTGGGTATTTTAAATACCGTAAGAAATAATGGAATGTAGAAAAGGGGATTTTCAAAGTGTATTTTGAAAATAAAGTATTTATATAAAATCAATGGATTTTATATATAAGGGAAAAAGATTTTATAAAAGAAAATATTTTTATAAAATCAAAGAACAAATTGGAAAGGAAATTATTTGTGAAAACAAATATAAAAGAAAATTATTTGTGAAAGGATAATATAAAAGAAAAATATTTGTGAAAACAAATATAAAAGGAAATTATTTGTGAAAATAAATATAAAAGGAAAATATTTGTGAAACAAATATAAAAGGAAAATATTTGTGTAACAAATAGGAAAGGAAATATTTGTGAAACAAATAGAATAGAAAAGGAGATAGTTAGAAAATAAATAGAATTGAAAAGGAAATAATTGTAAAACATTTACAAACAAAATTGAAAAGGGAATATTTGTAAAACATTTACTAATAGAATTGAAAAAGAATATTTATTTGTTAAATAAATAGAATTGAAAAGGAAATATTTATTTGTTAAATAAATAAAATTATAAAAGGAATATTTATTTGGAAAATAAATAGGATTATAAAAAGGGAATTTATGAGATATAAAAGAGGTAATTTATAGGAGTTAATCGATTGGAGTTAAATCGATTAGAGTTAATCGAAAGGAGTTAATCGAATATAGTTTATTCAAAAGGAATTAATCGAATATAGTTTAATCGAAAGGAATTAATCGAATATAGTTTATTTGAAAGGAATTAATCGAATATAGTTTATTCGAAAGGAGTTATCGAATATAGTTTATTCGAAAGAGAATTTATCGAATATTGGTTATTCGAAAGAGATTAATCGAGTATTGGTTATTTGAAAGAGAGTTAATCGAATATTGGTTATTCGAGGAGAGTTAATCGAGTATTGGTTATTCAAAAGAGAGTTAGTCGAATATTAGTTATTCGAATAAGAGTTAGTCGAATATTAGTTATTCGAATAAGAGTTAATTGAATATTAGTTAATCGAATAAGAGTTAATCGAATATAGTTTATTCGAATAGAGGTAAAAGAGTCAATCGAATATAGTTTATGTGAATAGAGGTAAAGGAGTTAATAGAATATAGTTTATTCAAATAAAGTTAAAGGAGTTAATCGAATATAGTTTATTCGAATAGAGATAAAGGAGTAAATCGAATATAGTTTATTCGAATAGAGTTATAGGAGTTGATCGAATATAGTTTATTCAAAGGAGTTAAGTGATAAGAGTTATCGAGTTAAAGTTAATCGAGTTAAAGTTAATGGAGTTAGGGTTAATTGATTTGAGTTAATCGAGTTATATTTTGGAGTTAGATATTTCAGAAGTAGGGATTATAACACTAATGTTATAATCAAATGACTTCGACAAAAGAAGTGGATTCATAAATAGAATTCGAGAGTTACATAAGGAATTTGTTAAAGATTTAGATGGTAAACTTTTTCTATTTCAAAATTAAAAATGTTGTTCAGTTACGGTCTGAGAGGTAATTTTACCCTAACTTGATTGACTTCGTTTTTAACTAAGGAATGGTTAAGGTTCGACAATGAAGATTGGTTAAGTGAATTTAGTTAATGAGTGTAAGGTTTTGAGTTGGCATAGCAATGTTTTATTTAAACATCTGTTTAAATCCAATGTAAGAGTTTGTGAAATGTATTCCAAATAAGAATCAGAAATGTTTTCTAATATAGAATATAAGAAATCGAAATGTTTTCCATTGTTAATAACATATATTTTCTTAATTTATAAAATAAGAAATGTTGAATATATGGAAACAAGAATGGGGAAATGGAAAATTGAATGACAAATTAAATTAAAGTGGATCAGTGTTGATTGACGATTTTCTCGGTAAGATTTCCATTTGGAAATACGACTGTTGTTTGTACACATATTTTCCTTTGATAGTTAAATCATCAACTATCGAAGAGTTGACCATTTCCATTGTCAATATGGAGAGACCAGGATCAGATTCATTATCTGAAAACCACTCTATATGGGCGTTAGCGTTGCGATCAAATATGATATAGACAATTGAAGACGGAGTTATGCAAGGGCTGTTCTGTTTACAGAATAGTGCCTTCGGTTTGTCCAGTCCCAGGACGACCTGTATGGAAGAATTTCTAACAGAGTATATTTAATAGATTATGTAAGTTGATCTCTTCAAACGTATGTATGTTTGGTGGCGGAGTAATTCGTTTCTCTTAGCTGTATACCCGTTGTATTTTTGGGGAAATCAATTTGTGATTTGGCGTGTATGACAATGTGACATTCAAAGTGAATAATTGTGTGATCTGTTAGAGATAAGCGTGGCCTCTAGCCTCACAACCGGGAAATGACAAAATTCGGACTGGCAGCATGGCTAAGTGGTTGGCTACCAAGTAGGGTGTATTATCACCTATCTAGAGATATTCATTTCATTCTTTAATCTATTCGATGTTGTCCCATTCGGGAAACGGTTGTTGATCCCAAACGTTGGTGATATACATTTGATACACTCAAGCGAAATGAGTTGTCGGTCATGTGTGGCCGGGTTGCAAGATGTTCTTGTTGAATCTAGTGTATTCCTCTCTAGAGGTACACTGTCGGAAGGTGGTTCCATACCTTGTCATAGTTGGAAATCCATTACCCAATAAGCTCTCGTGGTTTTGATTACATACTATATATGTGAAACATGAGATGAAAGCGTTCTACAAGATGATTATCATATTGTGGTTGATAGACACAATTATAATATCAAAAGAGTTTTGATATAAAATATCATTGTTTCTTTCAAAATGATTTGAAATTAAATCAAATTGATTTGGATTCTCATACGGGAAAAACCCGTTCTGTTATACGGCGTGGTCTTATGAGATATCGTTATTTTCCCTAAACTGTTTTAAATTGTTTCCTCATACCAGTCCCATGACCGACCCGGAGTTTATTTTGTTTTGTTTTCCCTAAACTCTTAGGTGCCCAATTTTGTACGGGCAGTCAAGTAGTCGGGATTTACAGATACTTGAAGAGCTGGAGCAGGAGGCTTCAGGATTATATAGATTGTTATTTCCGCTGTGTTGTAAGTGTTATATTCTAATAATGGTATTGTATACAGACACTATTTTATTTCAAAGTTATGTTATGAAATATATTTATTCATTCCGCTATGAGATTCGTGTTACTCTGATGTTGTATGTTCTTCTTCTATTCTAAGTTTCTATCTTATCTATCCTCACCCTCTAATTTCTTTCATGGACTCTACGGTGTTTTCGATGCTTGAATAGTCGACATTGAGTTTATGTCGAGTACTCAAGGTCGCAAAAACCCCGGGTCGTTACAGTGGTATCAAAGCTGAAGGTTAAGTAATTACCTTGGCTCTATGGCGTAACTCAGTAGAGATAGGGTTAGTAATACCCTAGATTGAGTTTGAGTGTATATATACGAGTGAACTTATTTGTTATTTGATATAAAATGGTTTTATATTGTGGAGATGTATTGGTTGAGTTGTTTATTGGTTCGGGTCAATCAGTTTGATCCACTGTATCAGTAGGAGTTTCTAAGCACACGAATATGATGGGTCGACACGATATGTTCTGAAAAGAGGGTAAGTAAAAATAATTTTACCCAAAGTATATTTTGATATAGAGACAATATATATATTGGAATTATAATATATTGAATATATTGGTCGTTATTATAATTGAGTAAGATTATAAATTGAAATGGTTATGTAACTAACCAATCAGAAATCATATAAGAGAAACATATGAAATCCGATAAATTAAATCTGAATTTTGATCATAATTGGAATTAAAGCTCAGAAAATTTGTAGAAGTGTTTGTAAATGGACTTGGATTTAAAATATGAGAATTTTAAAATCCTGGGAGATTTTAACTTGTATTACAAACATCGTGAATGATATTTTGAAATGTATTTCAAAATGAAAGGGCTTAGAAATGAGTTATGAACAGTGATATAGTATTGAACTCACTTAGATCGTTAGGAAATAGCTCTGATGATGCTGGCCACATCATTAGTTTTCATTTTCGAGTTGCTAAGTGACGGATTACTACCAAAGATTTTGTTTCTGGAAATGCTTTGTGAAAACAAGTTGTTTGAATTTCAAAAAGGATTGTTTGACTTTTGAAAAGCCAAGCTGTTTGAAAACTCCCTAGAAGAGTTTTGTTTGAATTAAAACAAATTAAATTAGAATTTTCGAAAGCAAATAGAAATTGAATTAAAACCAGTTGAGTGGTGACTGAATTGAATTATAATAGAAGGATGCCGAGTAAAGTTGGATTTTTGTATATAATTGGATTCAGATAAGTAAATGGTTTGATTCCCTAAATAAATCCGATTACGATTATGTGATAAATATAACTGATTAAAGAAAGTAACTAGTTAATGAAATATGTGGATGGAACTTAACAAGGTTAAGTATACTGGGTTGGTTAAGAATTGGAATCGAGAATTGAAATCGAGTTTGAAAAGGAATTTGGTTTGGATATAAGCGAATAGCTATGTTGAACAGATATTGATTGGAAATTGGTTGAGATGACATTGGTATATGTTGGATTAATAACAGGTGAAAGTGATAAAGTTGATATGCCCGACAAAAAGGTACAAGTTTTTATTCAGTATAAGCATAAGATTTATGAGCCGATTCGACAAGCCACTTGGCTGTTTGATTTTCTTTTGGGTTGGGGAAGGCCTAGAGAGGGGAGTTGTAGTTACACCGATTGACCAGTACAAAGGAGGTGCTGGCGAAATTTTCCGAAAATTTCGAGTGTTAGAAAATTTTCAGAATTTTCGAAAATTTTCGTTAATAGAAATAAATTCATATTTTAATTGGAATTGATTGTTCAATTAAAATTGAAGTTGATAAGTAAACAAATAACTTTTAACCATATTGTTTTCGACCTTAGCAATTTCGAGGATGAAATTATTTTAAGGGGGGAAGAATGTAATGTCCCATATTTTCACCGATGTAATAATTAAGTTATTTAATTTTTTGAATATTGGTTTGGAAATTTAAAACGAGTTGAATTTAAATATTTAGATTTATTTAATTAATATAAATAATATAATAATATATTTAATTCAGAAATAATCAAAAATAGTGGAATTCACAATATACTGTGAATTGGAATATTTAAAATATATAATTCAGTTTAGAGTTGAATTATATTAGCGAACATATTATTTAAAACGAAGTTTGAACGTATAATTATATTATAATTATAATCGAGCTCGAAATGACGCTGCAGTTCGCTATTTGGCGATTCGAACTTTAAATGAATATACAGGGTCCGTTCTAACTCAGATTTCTGTGAAACAAGAAACGTTCGGAGCTGGGGAAGTATATTTTTCTAATAGAAGAGAAAAATCAGGATTTCACTGTGTAGATTTTGATTTATGTCCAAATCAAATTTTAGAAAAGTCATTATGGAATTCCTTTAAAATTTATAACGATTTATTTATATTTTAAAAAGGATTTAAATATAAATCGAATATCGATATAACTCTGATGATGAAATGTCGAGTTGTAAATCCATATATATTTATTTTGGAGCTGTATGATATTCTATTGTGAATATATACGATAACATTTATTTATAAATATCAAATTTAATTGTTTTTAAATATATTTATATATTTAAATGGGTTATTTAGAGCTTTAAAAATAGCCACTTTTGCAAACGACCTCCGTTTTCGACGAAACTAAATTTGTTGGATTCGTAATATTAAATTATTGTTAGATTCCAAGTTTCATGATTTTTGGAGTTAGTATGTGGTCGTACGGGATTTTAATGTGAAAAATAGTCGATAATTTGCCCTTTAAAAATACGTTGTGTGAGCAAACGGAGTCGGAATTCGACGAAACCAGTTTCGTTGGGTCCATAATGTCAAATTCTAGTGGCATGTTCATTTTCGTGATTTTTGTGTATCGTAGGAATTTTTAAGGACAAAGGTAAATAGCGTATTAATATAAAAATAATTCATGAAGCTTCCGTAACAAGCCACACCCATCCTATAAGTACACACCTCCACTGTAAACCTAATTTTTTTCATTTCCTCATAGTCAACGATTTTCCGCTGTCACACAAAAAATGAAAACACAAAAATCCAAACTTCAAAAATCCACCATAAATCAAATAAAATCCTGTAAATCGGATAATATATATATATATATTTGAGTTTGAATGGGTGTAAGCTTTAATATCGTACAGCTTTTGCTGTGTTCGACGCCCTTTTCGTTCGTTGAAAATTGTGAAGCGTGACCTAGGGTTAGACTTTTCGAGTGATTGAAGTAGCGAATGATAAATTGGATGTTGTTTTGTGGATCAAAAGGTGATTTAAAACCTTGTACGCAAGTTTGGAGTTGTTTGGGTGACATTGATGTCAATTTTTTTCCTGTAGCGGACGTGAAGTTTGAAGTCGCATTTCGGTTGTGGGGTTCGAGTGGAGAAATATTGGTATGGAGTTGAAGAGATTGTTGAGAGGAGTTCAATGGTGATAAGAGTGTTGGATTTCGTTTTGAGATGATGGAAGCGGTTTGGGGATGAAATCGACAGTTGGAGGACTGGTACTGGAGCTCTTGAATTGATTTGGGGAAGAAGGGAATAAGCGTGCGGGTCTAGGTTTAAGGAGAGAAATGGGCCGACGAGGTTAAGCCCAATTTTGAAATAGAAATTTAATTTGTTTTATTTAAAAATGGTTCAAACTTGTAAAACCTATAACTTTGTCACATGTTATCGGAATTGCGCGAAACAAGATCCGACAAGATCGTATAGACAAGAGCTTCACAATGGAACTGACTGGGAGTGAATTAGAGCTCGTTACAATTTATTATGAAATAAATTGTCTGTAAGAATCAAGCGATGGTTATCGTTATTAACGATGATTGTCCAATTTGAGTAAAACTCACCAACTCTGAATAGTTATATTTTTATAACATATGTTTAGAACTGATAATTATCTGTTGATTGCTGTGTGTTAACTATTTGATTGAATTGCTGATTGATTGTTTGAAATTATAGATCTGGTTATATATATATGTATATATATAAATAAATATATGTATATATATAAATAAATATATGTATATATATATCTAAATTGATTCTGTTTAGCAGAATATTTCATAGTGAAATGAAATTGATGTTAATTATATTGTATAACATCTGTGGATACGAGGAAAAAGGTTTGTGGAATCCAACTAGATTCCTTTTATTTTACTGTTTTTCATATATTGTAACATATGATGTGATGTATAACCTGTGTTGATTACGTGTGTTGAATGATATCGATCATTGTTATTTGGGTATTTTAAATACCGTAGGAAATACTGGAATGTAGAAAAGGGGATTTTCAAAGTGTATTTTGAAAATAAAGTATTTATATAAAATCAATGGATTTTATATATAAAGGGAAAATGATTTTATAAAAGAAAATATTTTTATAAAATTAAAGAACAAATAGGAAAGCAAAATATTTGTGAAAACAAATATAAAAGGAAATTATTTATGAAGGAATAATATAAAAGGAAAATATTTGTGAAAACAAATATAAAAGGAAATTAATTGTGAAAACAAATATAAAAGGAAAATATTTGTGAAACAAATATAAAAGGAAAATATTTGTGAAACAAATATAAAAGGAAAATATTTGTGAAACAAATAGGAAAGGAAATATTTGTGAAACAAATAGAATAGAAAAGGAGATGGTTAGAAAATAAATAGAATTGAAAAGGAAATATTTGTAAAACATTTACAAATAGAATTGAAAAGGGAATATTTGTAAAACATTTACAAATGGAATTGAAAAAGAATATTTATTTGTTAAATAAATAGAATTGAAAAGGAAATATTTATTTGTTAAATAAATAAAATTATAAAAGGAATATTTATTTGGAAAATAAATAGGATTATAAAAAGGGAATTTATGAGATATAAAAGAGGTAATTTATAGGAGTTAATCGATTAGAGTTAAATCGATTAGAGTTAATCGAAAGGAGTTAATCAAATATAGTTTATTCAAAAGGAATTAATCGAATATAGTTTATTCGAAAGGAATTAATGAATATAGTTTAATTGAAAGGAATTAATCAAATATAGTTTATTAGAAAGGAATTAATCGAATATAGTTTATTCGAAAGGAGTTATCGAATATAGTTTATTCAAAAGAGAGTTAATCGAATATTGGTTATTCGAAAGAGATTAATCGAGTTTTAGTTGTTCGAAAGAGAGTTAATCGGATATTGGTTATTCGAAAGAGATTTATCGAATATTAGTTATTCGAAGATAGTTAATCGGGTATTGGTAATTCAAAAGAGAGTTAGTCGAATATTAGTTATTCAAATAAGTGTTAGTCCAATATTAGTTATTCGAATAAGAGTTAGTCGAATATTAGTTAATCGAATAAGAGTTAATCGAATATAGTTTATTCGAATAGAGGTAAAGGAATTAATCGAATATAGTTTATTCGAATAGAGGGAAAGGAGTTAATCAAATATAGTTTATTCGAATAGAGTTAAACGAGTTAATCGAATATAGTTTATTCGAATAGAGTTAAAGGAGTAAATCGAATATAGTTTATTCGAATAGAGTTAAAGGAGTTAATCGAATATAGTTTATTTGAATATAGTTAAAGGAGTTAATCGAATATAGTTTATTCAAAGGAGTTAAGTGATAAGAGTTATCGAGTTAAAGTTAATCGAGCTAAAGTTGTTGTAGTCAGGGTTAATTGATTTAAGTTAATCAAGTTATATTTTGGAGTTAGATATTTCAGAAGTAGGGATTATAACACTATTGTTATAATCAAATGATTTTGATAAAAGAAGTGGATTCGTAAATTCAATTCGAGAGTCACATAAGGAAGTTGTTAAAGATTTAGATGGTGAACTTTGTCTATTTCGAAGTTAGAAATGTTGTTCAGTTTAGGTCTGAGAGGTAATTTTACCTCAACTTGATTGACTTCATTTTTAACTAAGGAATGTTTAAGGTTCGACAATGAAGATTGGTTAAGTGAATTTAGTAAATGAGTGTAAGATTTTGAGTTGGCATAGCGATGTTTTATTTAAACATCTGTTTAAATCCAATGCAGGAGTTTTGGAAATGTTTTCCAAATAAGAATCAGAAATGTTTTCTAATGTAGAATATAAGAAATCGAAATGTCTTCCATTGTTAATAACGTGTATTTTCTAAATTTAGAAAATAAGGAATGTTGAATATGTGGAAGCAAGAATAGGGAAATGGAGAATTGAATGACAAATTAAATTAAAGTGGATCAGTGTTGATTGATGATTTGCTCTGTAAGATTTCCATTTGTAAATACGACCGTTGTTTGTACACATATTTTCCTTTGATAGTTAAATCACCGACTATCAAAATTTTTGACCATTTCCGTTGTCAATACGGAGAGACCGGGATCAGATTCAATATTTGAAAACCACTCTATATGGGCGTTAGCGTTGCGATCAAATATGATGAAGATAATTGAAGACGGAGTTATGCAAGGGTTGTTCTCTTTACAGAATAGTACCTTCGGTTTGTCCAGTCCCAGGACGACCTGTATGGAAGAATGTACGACAAAGTATATTTAATAGATCGCGTAAGTTGATCTCTTCAAAAGTATGGTGGAATTCATTTCTCTTAGTTGTATACCTATTGTATTTTTAGGGAAATCAATTTGTGATTTGGCGGGTATGACAATGTGACATTGAAAGTGAATAATTGGGTGATCTGTCAGAGATAAGCGTGGCCTCTAGCCTCACAACGGGAAATGACAAAAATCGGGCAGGCAACATAGCTAAGTGGTTGGCTGCCAAGTAGGGTGTATTATCACCTATATAGAGATATTCATTCTTTAATCTATTCGTTGATGTCCCATTCGGGAAACGGTTGCTGATCCCAACCGTTGGTGATATACATTCGATACACTCAAGCGAAATGAGTTGTCGGTCATGTGTGGCCGGGTTGCAAGATGTTCTTGTTGAACCTAGTGTATTCCTCTCTAGAGGTACACTGTCGGAAGTTGGTTCCATACCTTGTCATAGTCGGAAATCCATTACCCAATAAGCTCTCGCGGTTTTGATTTTATACTATATATGTGGAACATGAGATGAAAGCATTCTGCAAGATGATTATCATATTGTGGTTGATAGACACTATTATAATATCAAAAAAGTTTTGATATAAAAGATCATTGTTTCTATCAAAATGATTTGAAAGTTAAATCAAATTGATTTGGATTCTCATAAGGGAAAACCCGTTCCGTTATACGGCGTCATCTTATGAGATATCGTTATTTTCCCCCAATCTGTTTTAAATTGTTTACTCATACCAATCCCATGACTGACCCGGAGTTTATTTTGTTTTGTTTTCCCTAAAATCTTGGGTGCCCATTTTTTTATGGACAGTCAAGTAGTCGGGATTTACAGATACTTGAAGAGCTGGAGCAGGAGGCTTCAGGATTACATAGATTGTTATTTCCGCTATGTTGTAAGTGTTATACTCTAATAACGGTATTGTATACAGATACTGTTTAATTTCAAAGTTATGATATGAAATGTATTTATACGTTCCGCTGTGAGATTCGTGTTACTCTGATGTTGTATGTTCTTCTTCTTCTTTTTCTTCTATTCTAAGTTTCCATCTTATCTATCCTCACCCTCTAATTTCTTTCATGGACACTCCGGTGTTTTCGATGCTTGAATAGTCGACATTGAGTTTATGTTGAGTACTCAAGGTCGCAAAAACCCTGGGTCGTTACACCCCTGCTTATAACCGTCCCATCATCATTTCTATACCATTGTTGTACTAAAACTTCGACCATGCTATCATGCCTAATATTTCCCATGCTGCTGTTTGTCCAAACTTCCCTATCCTGAATGCAAATAAGACATGCCCCTTTTTATTTTTATTTTTACTGTGCTTTCGATTTTATATCTGGTCCCATAAACTTCTGGCCCGCCTAAACAGTATCTTCTTACTTTACATATTATTTCCCTCCTGGCTCTAGAACAACGCTCCCTTTTATCCCATCGGTCCAAAGAAAATAATCCTATCGCATGCACTACAGTGCGCTTCTTCTTCATCAATATAAAAACAATCCCTTCTTACTCCATGCAAAACGTCCCTCTCCAGTTCATTCGAATGGCCACAACACCATTCTTCCGTGGCATTTCCTTGTATACAAGATCGCCCCTTCTCCCATTTTTATCCTTACTGAAACTCCACTTAAATACATTTCTTCTTACCTCTGATACTGCTATTTCATTTTCAAACATCATGGCCGTTGCTTTTAACCTCCCTTCCAATCATCATTCCCAATAGTTTAAACATAGCAGCTCCTTTATTCTTCACGTTCTTTTGCGCATCACCAACCTCTGCTCCACCATGTACAGAACCTCAACACCCTAGACACCCTATTCCGAACGCCAAAACTTGCTTACGTGTTTTTCCCTATAACCGTGCTTTTCAACTTAGAAACCCCATTTTCTCTCTCCTTTAAGTCCCTTCCCACATCATTCATAAACGCAACAACGTGCTCCTCTTTCCGTGTAAACACCATGCACAAATTTAAGCCGCCTTTACGTGAAATATGCCCGATCCGTTCTATAGTTCTCCGTTATCTCTTCCTCCCTCCCACTTTGCTTTTCGTCTACTTGGATTACTTCCCACGTCCACAGTGCTTCCTTCCTCTTTATGTCTGCTGTAGTTTTAAGCCACGCTATACTGCTTTCAAACTTCCACTACACGTGAACAGACTTCTCCATTAACTTCCTCGCAACTTGAACTATCGAGCTGTTTCTGTTTTTCTTAAGCTTTTGCCCAGTTTATGTTTGAAGTGAATCAAAGAAAAATGGGTTTGATAGCAGGGTATAAATAGATGGAAAGAGTAGTAGAGGAGGACAGGGTTGGTTTCTATAGGCTGCGATCTTTTCCTCCTTAAGTATGTGCAATTTCAGACATAGGGCAATGGGATTTGATAATACATAGTAGGTTAGGCTGGAGTATAGTTCATAGTATGGTCTGTATTTATTATATTTTACTTTTGCCCTTCCTTCAAGCGTATAAAAATACCTTAACTATAATTGCACATTTTTCTCACACATAAAAGGGGCCAAGCGAATTTTATTTATGCCGTTAGGTGCGTTTCCAGTGGTAAGAAGAATGGATAATACGTCATGTATATTTTATGTTTAAAAATTTAAGTGTACCGTGTTACATAAAATTACGTTCATGTCCGAGTCGCTACGAACAGAAATAAGAATACATTCATGTTGAGCGATGTGCCATGATCCCAAAAATATAATAAAATAGACTAGTTATCTTATTTTGTGTAACCCCAAAATGCTAATATAGGGTGTAAAATACTAGAAATAAAAAGTTGCTTATTTTCCAAATTAAAAATTACAGTAAAATTCTAAAAATTAAATTATAACTATACCTCAAAGACTTATCCAAATTCGAAAGCAATATTTAATTATATTAACTTATTGTTATGGTTTATAAATGATTTCATAGCGACTTTCTGAAAACTTGATTTGGACGTAACTCACAATCTATAAGCCGAAATATTGATTTTTCAATCCATTAGAAAAATATAGTTAATTAGATTCTAACGTTTCTTGTTTCGAAGAAATCCGGCTTATAACGGATCATGTGCAGTCAGTTGAAGTTCAAAACGTTAAATTATGAACTACCGCGACATTATGAACTTGTTTATAATTATATTACAATTAATACGTCCAACTGTCATTCTAAATAACTTATTCGTTATTATAATTCAATTCTAACCTGAATTAAATCCTTTAAACCATCCAATTCACACGATATTGGAAATTCCACTCATTATGGTTATCTCGGAATCAAATTTATTACCTCACTAGTTATCTTAATTAAATATTCAAAATATTTGAATCCAAACCATTTAAATTATCAAACTAATATAATAAAATAATTAAATTAATTAATTATTATATAGTAAAAATTTAGGGACATTACATTCCTTCCCCCTTAAAAGAATATCGTCCCCGAAATTACTAAGGTAGGAAAAATGTTACGAACTCAATTATAACCAAGATAAAAATCTTTGTTTTATCTCTTAACTTCAGTTTCAACTAAACCAATTTATTTCAATTAATTTTTTCTTATTAACGAATATTTTCAAAAAAATTGAAAGTTTTCTAACACCTAAAATTTCGCTAGCATCTCCTTTGTACGGCTCCATCAGTACAACTACAACTCAGCTTTCTAAGCCTTCTCCAGTCCGAAAGAAAATAAACAACCAAGCGGCTTACCAAAATAGCTCATAAAGCTCAAACTCAAATAAAATATAACTCGTACCTTTTTGTCGGGCATCCAACTCTATCACTTCCATTTTGCTATCACTTTAGCATATATCCATGCATTTCCAATTGATCTCCAATCAATTTATCCTCCCATCCAATCATTCTCTTATATCAAGCAAAATTCCATTCAAACTCCAATTCCAAATTCTTACCCAATAATCCAATGCTATTCCCAAGTTAAATTTTATTTCAATACAATTTTCACTTAATTGGTTTTAATTCAATTCCAAATTGCTTTCACAAATTTTTATTTAACTTGTTTTAATTCAAACAATCAATCCCTGGGAGTTTTAAATAGCTCAGCCTTCTCCAAAATCAAATATTCCTTTTTGAAATTTTAAAAAACTTGTTTTTATCAAACAATTCAAAATCTTTGGTAGTAATCCATCTTATAGAAACTCGAAAATGAACACCGATGATGTCTGGATCATCGTTGGAATTATTTTCCAGCTATTGAAGTGAGTTCAATACTATATCACATTCAAAAACTCATTTTTAAATACTTCTATTTGAAAATTATTTCAAATATCTTTTCAAAATGCTTGGAATACATTTCCAGAATCTCTCCCAGGATTTTAAATTTTCCATATTTTTGATCCAGGATTGATTTATAAACACTTTGCCCCATTTCCATAGTTTTCATTCCAATTTTGGTTAACCCAGTTTTAATTCATCTGAATTAATATGTTACACTTATGGGAATTCTGATTGGTTATTTACATAATCGACTCAATTATAATCTTATTCTATTATAACAACCAACACATCAAATATATATAATAATCTTAAGATATATACTTATTTTTATATCAAAATATATTTTTGGTAAAATTATTTCATTTACCCAGCTTTTAAAACAATATTGTGTCGAATAACTCTGTTCAAGAGTTTAGAAACACCTATCGATACAGTTTGCACTACCGTATCACTAGAATTCAAAAATCACTCGACAGACCAATCAACACAATATAAAACAGTTTTTTATATCAACTTACAATATGCGCTCATATATATACACTCATACTCAATCTTGGGTATTACTAACCCCATCTCTATTGAGTTACGACACAGAGCCAAGGTAATCACTTAACCTTCAGCTCTGATACCACTGTAACGGCCTGACGGATTTTTGACCCCAAAAATCAACATAAATACCATGTCGACTATTCATGCATCGAAAATACTGGGTCATTAATAGAAAGAAGTTAGAGGGTGAGAAAAGAAAGAAAAAAATACTAGAATAGAAGAAGAAGAAGAAAACAACCGAACAGAATTAGAGTAAACACGAATCACACAGCGGAACGATAAAATATAATATATAACATAACTTTGAAATACAAAATCTGAATTTGTATAACATACCATATCAGAGTATAACTCATATACATTACAGCGGAAGGTAACTCTAAATAACTAATGGTGAAGCCTCCTGCTTCAAGCTCCTCCAAGTGTATCTGTAAAGCCTGAAACACTTGACTGCCCGTATAATATGTATATATATATGTGTGTGTGTGTGTGTGTGTATACATATATAAATTTCCAAAAGTAGATTACTTTTAAAACATCGACATAGTCAAATTCTTATTATAAATCATTATGGATTAATTCAATCCTACTCATATTTCGAACATCGAAATAAATTTCATCGTTCCCCTTTTAACTGATTTCCCAATTTCAGAAATCATTCTTGGATTTATATTCCTAAATTATTATTAATAATAATTTCATTTTATTTATAACACCTTTTATATGCCAACTACTTGCTTTTATAAACAAGTTATTATATCTAACCTAACCGAAATTCAATTCCCATTTAAAAACAGATTATCCTTTTTAACATTCAAATTCTTTTCTAATATGTTTCATGGTATTTAAATGCCAGTTTATTTCATCCCAATGTAATCCCCTATCCTAAACAAATAATAATTAATGACAGATTAATTATCACATTGTATAACGTAATATATGAAAAACAACGATATAATTGTTGAGTAATCCAGTTGGATTCCTCCAACCTGTTTCCATGCATCCACAGATGTTAGTCAACACAAATAACACCAATTTTGTGCAATGGAATATTTTAATCGATGGAATCAGTATCCAACCAATGATGTGTGTGTGTATATGTAACGATATATATTATTCAACCAATTTAATTGTAATTTACCTAACAACCATCACATAGCATTCAACCATTATTTATCAGTGCTAAAATATATTTGTAAAATTTTATAACTAAAAAGAGTTAGTAAGTTTACTCACCTTGGTCGTTAATCGCTGAAAACTACTAACGTTTGGTTGATTCAAATAGACGTTTTAATTTGGTTGAGATTCAAATGAACTCCAAACGGTTCCAAAAAAAGCTTCATTACGTAGCATGCTTCCATAAAGAGCCAATGTGATAGAAGGTTTTTAATTCTGACCATGTATGTACGAGATATTAAATTAACAAATTCATATACATTAATAAATTAAAATTATACCAAATTATTATAATCAGGCCTAACCCCTGCTTATAACCGGCCCATCATCATTTCCATACCATTGCTGTACTAGAACTTCGACCATGCTATCTTACCTAATATTTCCCATGCTGCTGTTTGCCCAAACTTCCCTATTCTGTATGAA
Organism: Allium sativum; assembly: GCA_030737875.1. Classification (NCBI taxonomy): domain Eukaryota; kingdom Viridiplantae; phylum Streptophyta; class Magnoliopsida; order Asparagales; family Amaryllidaceae; genus Allium; species Allium sativum. The sequence goes on along the minus strand of CM060922.1, from coordinate 311,457,857 downwards.
AACAAGACACGCCCCTTTTTGTTTTTATTTTTACTATGCTTCACATTTTAAATCTCGGCCCATTAACTTCTAGCCCGCCTAAGAAATATCATCTTACTTTGCGTAATACTTCCTTCCTGGCCCCAGAACAACGCTCCCTTGTATCCCATTGGCCCAAAGCAAATAATCCCACTGCATACACTACAGTGCGCTGTTGAGTATAACAGTATGATTTTTGTTTGATGATAACAAACATATATATATATATATATTATTTTATAAATGTGTTTGTAAGCAGTACTATTCTACATTTTATACACAGAAATAAATATTTATTGAATAGAACACTACTATATAGAATTGAGTATCCAAATAGTGTTTTTATTCGAATAAATATTTTATCTTTACAGTTGAAATAGTTCAAATACATCACTCCACTATTTACAATTCAAATATTTTTGAATATTTCTGACATGACACATTTAACACATCACAGAAATCGTACTATTAAAAGATTCAAACAAAATGAAACAAATCGAATTGAACAGCAAAAATATATTTTTATTTCAATCAATATTGATCATAACAAATAATAGTACAATTCTATTCAGTCGTGTCTACAACACTTACACTCTCAATAACTCATACATTGACACTGTTATTGTCTTCTGTCTTCACTGCATCTTCACTGTTAGTCCAGTCTTCATCTGTATACCTGTCACATGCAGAAAAACATACATAGTAGACCGCAACAAAAATAAAATTCAATAAAACAAGTAAAAGTTTATTTTTAAATTTTATTTGCCTCAGAGTTACTGTGTGTTTCTCATCATTTTTCTAGACTTGGTCTGATATGCAAGGACAAAAAATCAGTCTGATGGCTGCATATACATGTGTATATATATATACATGTGCACTACCTCGCCAATCCAGTATGCAACTGAGGAGTAGCCACATGGACCATCTAGACTCAGTGCACAACATATCAAAATAGTCGAGCTCAATACATGACAAAAAACAAGGCAATTGGCGTTTAACACAGTCGAGTAAAAGTCAAAGTTCAAGAAAGTGGAACAACTCATAACAATAACATGGAAAGGCATTTCAAATTCCCAAATTTTAAATGAAGTCAAGGGACAAGTCAGAATGGATAGTATACACAAGTGAAACAACTAAATCCATGTTTAGAAATATTGACACAATAGAAAATACATGCAAAGATGCCAAATAAGCAAGTGTAAATTTCCACACAAAACAGTGACACAGCTCAAAGTAGTCGAGAAATAGCATGGAGCAAAAATATACACAAATGGACATATAAAAAGTTAAACAAAATATGTGATTGGCAAATGCAAGTGGCAAACAACATATGGTTAGAGATATGTATACAAGTGTACATGTTGCAAATCTTTTTTAGTCAGGCAAGTGTGTGAGCCGTGCACAAGCTCAAGTCAAGTGTCAAATATGATGGTGCAACAAACATGAAGCAGGCAGTGTCAACATGGCACATTAATGGATGATTCAAGTACATGTAAACACAAGCAGCATGTTTATGTCAGTATGGAAATACACAAAGCAAATACGGTGAAGCTTCAAGCTTGCAAGCAAGGAATAATATAGGGCAGCAGCTAAATGGACAGTATGAATATGTTCAGGGTAATATCTGTTCTTATCAAGTAATTAAATCTGCTCAGCATAATGTTAAGACATAGAAAATGGTACCAGCAAATGGATTTGATCTAGTATTCACAAAAGATACAAATGTGGATGGACAACGGTACACAAAACATGAAATTCAATCTGCATTTGTGGCAACAATTAAATGGTGCAATTGTATTTGGCAAAAGAGCAAATCAGGCAAGATTTTCAGATGGCAAAAATTTTAGAATTATTCCAGGAATGCACAGCAACATACAAAGCAATCACAAGCATGAATAGGACATCAGAACTCAAATGTAATGGTGTATAAATGGACATGGACATGGAAAGATCAACACAAGTGAACATTATAGTGATAGATGGTAAAGCACAAAATTAGTGTGCATAACAAAATGGCAAAATAGCATGGCCATGGATGCACAAACAAGAACAACTAACCAAGTATACATGTACAAGATGATTTGAGTATCAGCATGATGCACAAGTACAGCATGGTGAAAGGCGATAGTACAGTTAATTTGAGTAGCAAGGAGAAATCATGTTTTAATGATTCCAGAGAAATAAATTCAAGATGATTAATCAGAAAATCAATGTATGGCAAGTATTTGGGATTGTTAATCATGCAAAAATTATGGAAAGCAAATCGTAGGAAAATAGAAGAATCAAGTTTGACAAGCATATTTTTAATCAATCGAAGAAATATCCAGAAGCAATTCTAGAAACCACGAAGATTTCAAGCCCAAAATATACAGAATATTAGACCAGATCTAATATGAAATCAGAGCACAAATTTAGGATTTTTAATCCTATAAATACACGTATTTCATTATTAGCTATGACTATCGAAATCCAACAAAAACAATTCGAGGAATTCAAGAGAAAATCACTCACAATTTTTAGGGTTTCGATCGTCAGAGGGTAATCCCAATTCGATCAAGCAAAGCCATCAAAGCACAAAAAGAATTCAACAATTCAAGGCATCACAGAATCAATTTCATCATCGAATCGATTTGGATTTGGGAGAATTCCAAAAACCCAAGCAGATCGCCATCGCCATATTTGTTTCCAGAAGCTAGAAGAAAACCCTAGGCAGCCATTTTATTTCCATCTAAACAAAGAGATCGGGCTAAAAGTAAAGTGGTGAAGCAATTATAAAGAATCTGGCCATGATTTTAAAAGGGACATGGATTTAAAGTTTTTTTAAATAAAACCTAGGGTTTCTATATACGTTCTTGAATTTTTATTGTTTGTTTTTTATTCGTTTCAACTTGTAATCAAGAGATATGTAACACCCCACGTCCATTAATGTCACTCACAAAGGGAATGCATTAACTTCCATGGAGGTTTTAAGTGAATATAGAACAGTAAAATTACAACAAGACAGATATAAAATAGTACTTGGAAATTCAAAAACTTTATTTCATTGTAGCAGAAGTCAAAACATGTTTGATTACATCATAACACCATATTCAATGTCAAGTACAATATCTATCTTGATAAAACAAGTACATAATCCCATTACATGAATAGCCATTAAAAAGAAAGATAACAAGCTGGACTTTACTTCAGCAGTCCAAGCTTTCCAGAAGATAAGCGATCCAACTAGACTCCACTAGAACTTGGCCCAACCTGCGGACCTGAAGGGAGAAAAAGGATGGAAAAGAGGGGGTCAGACATAAAGTCTGGTGAATATGATAATTCTACAATACTATTACCAAAATAACTGGACTAAGGCATAAGCTGGAAAACAAGAAAATGTCTATGAAGAGCAGATTAAGGACATAGACAATCGCTAAAGGCAACGTTATAGGCGCTCCTAAATACTAAAGGATAAACACTATACTGCACCACACCAGTCACCCTAAAGATTCATCCCACTTAGCTTCACTTAGAAACTTTCCCAATGGCTTTACGTACCCCTAGCTGACTACATAGGTGCCGCCTGCCCCTATCTCCACTAGGTGTACCCTACTTCCCATTATTCGATCGGCTCCCTAACTCGTAGATACCCGTGCTGGCCCCACAGTGGGGTGTATCACTCCCCTAAAGTGGCAACCTGATACAACGGACATGCACGGCTTATACCTACACGATGCAACAACGTCTTACCTACCAGCCCGGGTCCACACACGCATATGAAACCCGTTGGACTTGCGTTGCCACCGCTCCCTGTTTTGGCCTCTTATAGTCAAACCCAGTATGCGTGTCCCGTCCTCGACTTGGGTCGAGCCCATAAAGATACGTTTTGGGATACTGGTTGAAATGGGCCCCCACTATTTACCACAAGCATTCCACCTAAGCTTGTCCCCATTAGTCCATCCCACTTAACCCACTTAGTCATGTTCATTTACATGTGTTTTTGGTTAAGTCTAATCGTATTTCAAATGCCTCTAAAGGCAACCACCAGATTCCTCATGCCACCCAAGGCACCTACTTAACCCCCATGTCCCACCTTACATGATTATCTGGTTAAGTATTTCTTAGTTCATTAAGGCCATAACCTCATAAAGACCTCTCACATTAGACTGGCATTTATGGCAGCTGGATTTGCCGGGCGGGTCCGGGCAGTCTTACACCATAAAAGAGTCTAACCTCGTGTCTTTACAACTGTTATGCTTTAGTTTGGGCCTAGGACCTCTCACATTGGGCCGACATTTGTGACTACTGGATTTGCCGGGCGGGTCCGGGCAGGTTTACATCACAAACGGGTCCAACCTCGTGTCCTAAGCATTGATTATTAATAATAATCCACTTTCCCCCAATTTTAATAATTCCCTACTTGAATTATTAATTACTTCCAATTTTTAACAATGTCCATAATTGACTCAATTATGGACATTCATTCATGGTATGCAACATCTTACAAAATTGCACCCAATTTATTAATTCCTAATATTACCCCTACCCCACGTTTGAACGTTTATTCGCAAAATATATGTTAGACTCGAATAGCCTAACTCATAGCATAAAAGAGATTATCATAATAACAACATGTATATGTGACCAAATGAATCATAATAAGGGGTGAAACTTGCATATGTCCAACTTGCATAGATTATACATGTCATGGATCTAAAGGTGTCAACTTGTTCAAAATTCACCTAATATGATCTCAATCAATTTTCATAAACTTACATATGAACATGTGTGAATCAACATCATCTAATTTTTTAACAACATGGTTTTATATGGGTACACCTAACTCAATAGGCAAATTCCCATAATCAAGTTTTATTTAATTATAGTTTCAAGTTTATGGGTACACCTAACCTAATAGGCAAATTCCCATAAACAAGATCCATTTAAATTAAGAAAAAAAAACATAACTTTAAGCATGATCCAACAACATGATTTTTCAACATAATATAGCATGATTTATAACATGGCATAGTATGATAGTATAACATAGCTTGACATGATTCTCAACATAGCACGACATAGCATAAGAGAATTTACAACATAGCATGACATAGCATATATAATTTACATCATACGACAACATAATAACATAATAAGAGAATCCACAATATATAGAATTTACAATTACAAATCACATCACTTTCTTGTGATCCATTCATAACTGAGTCAAATTAGTTTGTAATAGTCTTGTGAGAATCATCATACTCACCAACAAAAGAAAAGAATTAGAGAAAGAGAGATCTTTTGATTTGATTTGTGTAGATTTAGTTGTAGATGATTAGGCTTCCTCTTCTTAGTTTGTGACGGCTATGCTGAACTCCATGGCAGCAGCATGACGGTAGCTTCTCTAATTTTACAAGTGATTTAGGTCTAGGGTCTACCCACTTATTTATAGATTTTAGAATTCATTTAGGCCATTAGATTTAACCTAGAAATAACCGCAGCCGTTCAGACAAGATGGGGTTTATCTTGTTGACTCAGCAATGAGTCAGAAGTGACTCAGCAAACACTCAGCATATTAATAAACTTCTATTCATGTCATAAATATATATATATTTTCTACAATGTACATATTAGATACATCCCCCTTTACTTATTATTGTTTTTATATACATATTAGATACATCCCCTCTCTTACACACTTATTAATATTTTTATATTCATATTAGATACATCCCCTCTCTTACACACTTATTAATATTTTTATATTCATATTAGATACATCCCCTCTCTTACACACTTATTAATATTTTTATATTCATATTAGATACATCCCCTCTCTTACACACTTATTAATATTTTTATATTCATATTAGATACATCCCCTCTCTTACACACTTATTAATATTTTAGCAACTTTAGTGTTAATAGAAAATTCGGGGTGTTACATTCTCCCCTCCTTTCAGGATTTCGTCCCCGAAATCTTCAAATCTGGAAGAATGTATATCCTACCATCCAAACGTCCATCTACTCATCCATCATACACAGGCATCCATTGTCCTTACAGACTTCTAATGCTTTCATGTTTAAATGCACAGTGTGTGTATATGTCCGTATCTAATGCAAAATCAGGCGGTCCACTGATTCAGTTGACCTCCTTAATGCAAATTATGTAAGTGTCATGAATCCATTATGTATGCAAAAGATCCTAATTGCTTACATACTACTTCTATATGCGTGCACACCCATTCAACCGAATGCAGCATCCATATGATGGTACAACCATTATACATCCATTATACTAAATACATCCATATATATGCAATATGCAATATGAAGTGACTGAGCCGATCTAGTGCCTAAAGTGTGTGTATATATGCATCCACGAGCAACCACTAGCAAACACTTGCATCCATTTTGCATCCATCATACATAACATGTCTCAAACACATGTTTCAACCATAGGATTATCCTAACTAAAGGTCAAAGATACTAATGAGAGGACATACTAAAGATAAGATAAGATAAGCTAAGCGATAAAGGAGAAATTAAAAGACATACCCTCAAAAAGAAAAGGGTACAACGAACGCATCTTCTCTTCTGTCTCCCAAGTTGCGTTGCTCTCATCATCTCCCCATTGCACTTTAACCAGTCTGACCTCTTGATTCCTTAACTTTTTGATCTCCGACCCAAGAATGCATGTAGGAGCTCGTCTAATTGTTGCATCACGCTCTATTTCCACCTCTTTAAGCAAGCTCGGCTCTACCACCTCCGCGGTCTTGTGCAAACACTTCCTCAAATGTGATACATGGAATACGTCGTGTACTCCACTAAGTTTCTCAGGCAACTCCACCCTATATGCCATCTTCCCAATCCTGTTTTTTACAGGAAACGGCCCTACAAACCTTGGTGCTAATTTCCCCACGGACCCAAAGCGAACAACATTCTGTAACGGAGATACTTTGATAAAAACCATGTCCCCAATGTCAAACTCAAGATCTGTCCTCCTCTTATCAGCATACGATTTTTGCCTATCTTGTGCTGCTTTCATCCTCCTTCGAATCAACTCAATCTTCTCCGAGGTTTCCCTAACCATATCGGGCCCAAGTAGGATTTTATCGGTAGATTCCCACCAACATGTAGGCGAACGACAAGGCCTTCCATAAAGAGCTTCGAAAGGTGCCATGCCAATACTAGACTGAAAGCTATTATTATATGCGAATTCTACTAACGGAAGGTGCTCTTCCCATGTACCCCCAAAGTCTAGGATACAAAGCCTTAAAAGATCCTCTAGAATGCGATTCACCCTCTCGGTCTGGCCGTCTGTCTGAGGATGATATGCGGTGCTCAAACATAGCTGAGTCCCTACCACCTCTTGTAAACTCCTCCAAAATTCGCTAGTAAAGATGGGGTCACGGTCGCTTACTATACTAGAAGGAATACCGTGCAAACGAACTATCTCCTTAATGTATACAGAAGCCAACCACGGAGCAGTCCTCTTACTTTTCACGGGAATAAAATGGGCGCTTTTAGTAAGTCTATCTACTATAACCCAAATCCCCGTGTTACCCTTCCTTGATCTTGGTAATCCATCCACAAAATCCATTGAGATGCTGTAACGACCCGCATTTTTTGCCCGTCAAATATTTAATTTAATTTATTTAATTTAAATATTATATCGGGAATATTAATGGAATTTAATATTGAATTCGTTATTTAAAACGATGTTTGAACGTTATATAATTTATATATTATAAATCGAGCTTGGAAATGGCGTGCAGTTCGTAAATTCGAATTTTGAACTTCAACTGAGAATACAGGATTCGATATAAGTCGGATTTCTGTAAAACAAGACACGTTGGAGCCGTATTGGCAATAACTTTCATATGAAAGAGAAAAATCCAGATTTCGTGTTATAATTTGATATTTATGGCCAAATCAAATTTTGAAATAGTCGCTATGGAAAATCGTTATTTAATTATAAGCCTTTTAAAATGGCCGTTTTGCAAACGGACTCAGATTTCGACGAAATCAGTTTCATTAGAACCGTATCGCTAAATTATTGTACAGTGGTGAATTGCGTGGAAAACCGGTATCGTATGTGACCACGGTAGCTATAAACGCTCGTTCATTTTCTATAGCGTATATTTAAATAAATAAAAGGGTATTTGAATGTAACTGGAGCAGATGATCGAATTAGGCCACGAAACCAGTTCCGTTGAGTTCGTATCGTCGATTAGAGTCAGAATAGGTATATAGTTTGTTATTTTTAGAGATGGGAAAATTTGGCGTTAAAAAGGGTAGTGCGGTACGCGGTAAAAACAGCCTACCGGGGCAACAGTCTCAGAATGCGACGAAATTAGTGTCGTTGGGTTCGTATCGAAAAGTTATTATCGATGTTCGCAGTTTCAAGTTGATTCGATTTATCTGGTGACCGTGGAAAAATTAAACGCGTGTTCATTTCTGGTTTCATAAAGAAATTTTTTTCATACGTCCTCGGATTTCGACGAAACTTGTCCCATTGAGTCCGGAATACCTTTTTACACTAAGATTAATTTTATTATCAGTAAACGAAAGTCGATTTGTGGTGGTTTTAACGTGATACTTAGCGGTGAAGTCTCGTGAATAATAAAACAATATTTTAAACATAAAGCCTAACATATTTCTTCCTGGATTCTGACTATATTCACGGCGCCATGTCAACTTCTTATCAAATGAAAACACGTCTTGTATGGTAGAATCACTGCTGGTGCTCTTCACCATCCCATTGGCCAACAACATTTCATTTCAGCGAAATAAATACGAAGATAACAGAGCCTACCCCAAATACTTCCCACCGCATACAAAGATAATAGAGCCTACGCTATGTATTTTCATTTCCATCTAGGAACCGTGCCGACAAAGTAATTGTGACATCTCTACCTTCTCACGTGCTACGATAAACATAGCCGCAGACCTAAATGAATTTTTAAAAATACATACTTTTACGTGGCCACCACGTTTTGCTCCTCTATATATATGGCCACATTCTATTCATTTTGCAAACTGAAACAAAGTTGAAGCTCCTCAAGAACTGAAAACACTAGAATTAAAACGCAAGTATTTACTTAAACATAAAATTAAGGGAAACAAAAGAAACATGGTGAGTGGGTGCTGGAGTGAGCGTGCATGGGTGTTGTTTGCGGGCGCGGTGAAGTAGGTTTGGGAGCATGTTCAGGAAGCAGCGACTGTTCGGGCCATTATGTTGGCGTTCGAGATCATCTGGGAGTTCGGAACTCAGGGCATAGACCGAGGTGTGGGGAAGGAGATGCTCCGATCAACTTCCGGTTGATCCTAGGTGGCACGGCGGTGGGATTCTTGAATGGCAGGAGGGTTTTTGCGAGGAGCTGGCACGAGAAAACATGAGGAGTACTTACGTGAAACACAAACTAAGAAGGAGAGCGGACCAAAATTTTGAACTAAGAATGTAAGGGAATTTAGTTTTATTTTTAAATAAAAGTTAATTAGTAAGTTTAGGTCATTTATATTAAACAATTTAAATCATACGCAGGTATTACCGTGGTTCTGCCGACCGGAAGCAAGGAGGTTGGACGATGTTATTGCTAACCATAAATTACAAAAATATATTTGTTAATTAACGTATAATCAAGAATAATTATTTAGTTAAAGAATTTTTGTAAACTCCGTTATATTTGGAACGTAGGGACTGCGTGTTGAAGACAATTCAAACCCAAGGCAAACATGGGAAACAACGGATTTACAAAAGTATTATCAGCCGGTTAATTGACTAAACCAAGTAATTAATTTTGTAAATTGGTGGGTAAATAAAAAGAATTTATTTTTATTTTAAACGGTGAACTGATATTGTTAATAACTCGTTGACGTGCTATCAGAATTCAACGAACAAGGTGACGCTGAAAGCGGATTGACGAGCACAGTGTCATGGAACTAATCCAGACGGAAATAGAGACGAAGGGAGTTTACAGTTAAATTAAACAACTGTTTAATTTAATTGTAATCGGACTGTTCCAGGATAATCAGAAATCAAGGTGAGTTAAACTCACTCAGTTTTCCCATTTATATTTTATATAAATTGGGTGCTTTTATTTGTGTGCTCTTTTGCTATGATTGACTGTTTGCTAGTTATACATTTGTTTGTTGATTTAACGATGAAATTAAACTGTGTTTAATTTCATTGAATACCAAACCGTTATTTTTAACGATTGGTTCCAATAAAGGTGACTCACCTTGGTTGGTCTCGTTTATTTATAAACGTGTTTAAATGGTTGCATTGTTTGAATTGCTTGTGGTTAATGTTAAATGGTTGTTATTTTAGTTTATCAGTTAAACAAAACTGAACAGTCTGATTTGAGAAAACCATTTGAATACAGGGACGAACAGATTGGAGGGATCCAACCGGATTCCTCAAATGTATTATTTATTCTCATATGCTCATATATGAACTGATCTGTTTGTGTGATTGATTTGATGGTTGATTATTAATTTAATATTCAACATCTGTTTGGTTTGAACCAATAGGTGATATTGGTTAAGTGTTTGGCAGAGTATGGCCTTTAAAACCAATCGAGTTATAGATATTGATTCACCGTCAGGTGAATCGATAGAGTTGAGGTTATAAAATTTATTTTATAACCAAAGTTAGATTTGAATTATATTATTTGAATAAAAGTTATTTAAGAAAAATAAATAAATATTTTATTTGTTTAAGACTTTGATTTGTTATGAATTTATTTTGCAAAGAAAATGCTGATGTTAATCAGATTTACCAGTTGAAGAATAAGAAATGAATTAAATGGTTAAACCTTGGAAAATTGTTTTGTAAGGAAAACAAATAATTAGAATCTATTTAAATTAATTATATTTTTAATTAATTTAAAGCGAGGATTGTTGAAATCGGTTAATGAGATAATCAAGTTTTTGAGTTAATTAAATCGACCGTTTGGAATTAGAATTGTTTATCAAGTTAATGTGTTTTGACTAAAATAGTTAAATGAATATTGTTTGAATTTAAATAAGGATTTAAAAAGGGAATTAGTAGTTAATTTAGATAATAAAGGGATTAACTACTAAAGTAGTTAATGTTTGAAATAATTTATTATTTTAATTAATGATAAAGTTAGGAATATATTTTTAAATGGGAATTCATTTAAAAAGGTTACCGAATGTGAGATGCAAGCCAATTGAATGGGGAAAGGAAATAAACGTACTCAATTATTTGAATTAAGTCGAAGGAGATTTCGATAAAAGGGTTTAAGATAAACCAAAACATATAAATGAGTTTCAAAGTGTTAAGACGTTAATTTTACATTAACGTTATTTGAAACGAGATCAAGTAAAAAGGAGAATTTTAAATGAGATTTCAAAATGGGAAATTGAATATAGTATTCGAGATAGAATTAGCCAAACATAATTATTCGGCTGAGTTGCCATTTCGTACGACTGCTAGCGTAATTCGCAGGGCTGCAGATAGCCTACGGCGGTCGGATGTTTCCTGAGGGATTCAGGCGTAACCATTGTGATCGCTGCGATCTAGAGTCGAGCGAATAGAGTAAGTCGAATGTTAGTTAATTGAAATTAGAGTTATTCAAATATCATATTTTTGAATATTAAAAAAATTGGAAGTTTCAATTTAACAAAAAGGAAATTAGATTGTCAAAGGCCAAATGATGCTAAATACGGAACTAGTGAACTCATTGGAGTGTCATGATTGAAACACTGTATATTTTGATAGTTAAAACACCGACTATCAAACCTGTCCAATACGATTGTTGGTATGGAAAGACCGGGATCGAATTTATATTCGAAAACCATTCCGACCAACAAATACGTGAAGATATCAGAAGATGATCGAGATGGAGCATTGAAGACCGTGGATCTTCATAAACGGAAGGACCACTAATGTTCTCTGCCTGGCAAGTAGAGATAAGTTGTGATTCTGTCGTGGTTGGAATCTACGGGTTGCAAGGACTTCTCGCTACTGATCCATGGGGTGATTCCTATATTGGATGAAGTAGGGGAGTGCCTTCGGTTCATCCTGTTCCTGGATGACGTATATGGACGAATGTCTGACAGAGTATTTCCAAAGGATCACGTACGTTGATTTCTTCAAACGTACGATAGTTGTTGGCGGAGAATTGCCGCTCTCTTAGCTTCTAGCTAGAGTATTTTTGTGGATATCAATTAGTGATATCTGATGGATTTGACGATGTGGCATTCAAAGTGAATGATGACCTGATGTTCAAGAGTTAATTCTGGCCTCAAGCCTCATCAACCGGGAAATGACAAAAATCGGGCAGGCAGCATGGCTATGTGGGTCGCTCCCATTAGGGTGTATGACAACCTATCTAGAGGAAATCCTACTTGCTTCTTAAATCTATGTTTCGATGTTGTCCCTTGTCGGGAGACGGTTGCTGATCCCAACCGTCGGTGATATACGTTCGATACACTCAAGCGAAATGAGTGGTCGGTCATGTGAGGGCCGGGTTGCAAGAAGTTCTTGTTGAACCCAGTGTATTCGTCTCTAGAGATACACTATCGGCAGGTGGTCCCATACCTTGTCAAGTTGGAATCCAATCTCCAATAAGCGCCTGCGGGTTTTGGTTTGTATACTATATATGTGGAGCGTGAGATGCAAGCGTTCCACTAGATTTCTATTTACTTGTGTTTAGACATTATTATAATATCAGACAAGATATTGGTTTCAAAAATGTTTTGGGTTATCGTAAGGTAAAAACCGTCCGTGTTTATGTGTGGATTCGGTCTTACGATTACCCTTTTCTTTTGAAAAGATTTTGAACTTAAAAATCATGATTGGATGATTTACCTTATTACTGTGCGAGTTTATCTCACTCTGGTTCACCAGACTGACCCGGTGTTTTGTAAATGCTCGGGTTAGGCCGGGTTGTACAGGTTCAGGTTATCGACTGCTATGAAGAGACGAACTGGAAGAGTCCAGACGTATGACATTACTACTATTCCGCTGTGTGTTGTATATGGGATCAGGTTGTTATAACTGTCCCAGTGTGATGTACTCTGATTATTGTAAGTATTTCTAAAGCTCTCAATAAAGATTTATTTCAGTATTATATTTTGTTCCGCTGCGATGTGAGATTCTGTGTTGTGGTGTTTTCTCCTTCTTCTTCTATTCTAATATTTCTTTCTTATCTATTCTCACCCTCTAACTTCTTTCTATTAATGATCCGGAATGTTCGATGTCTGAATGGTCAACACGGTAGTTGATGTTGATTTTCGGAGTCGAAAATCCCGGTTCGTTACAGATGCTTTCCCATTTCCATAGTGGAACTTCTAATGGGTGAAGCAACCCACCGGGTTTCTTTTGTTCTGCTTTAACTCGTTGGCACACCAAGCATCTAGCGACGTACTCGGCCACATCCTTTTTCATACCGGCCCAAAAGAAAACCCGCTTCATATCTTTGTACATCTTATCCCCGCCGGGATGAATGGTCATTTTTGAGCGATGAGCATCATCAAGAATGGCCTTCCTTAAGTCTTCATCTTGTGGTACACAAAGTCTATTATCCCTTCGTAACCAACCCTTATCGTCTAGGGTATACCTACGAAGATGGCTTGACGACTCCCCCCCCCCTTTGAGCTTTTCTACTATCTCAACCAACTGTGGGTCGTCTCGCTGTGCCTCACCAACCCATCCTAGAAGTGTAGGTCTAACCTCCAAGGATGCTAACAGACCGGGTACTAAGTCAATGGAGGGTCTAAAGTCAAACATAGAGATGAATTCTAAGCTTTGTCGTTCAACAAACAACGGACTCAAGGACAACCTTTTCCTACTTAAGGCGTCTGCCACCACGTTACCCTTGCCCGGGGTATATGCTATTTCAAAATCGTAGGAGGCTAAGAATTCCATCCACCGTTGCTGCCTTAAATTCAAATCCTTCTGAGAGAATAAGTATTTTAATGATTTGTGGTCAGTGAACAGTTCGAATTTCTCACCAAGAAGATAGTGACGCCAAGACTTAAGCGCGAAAACAATTGCGGCTAGCTCTAAGTCATGCGTGGGGTAATTCTTTTCATGAACCCTCAACTGCCTTCCACCATAGGCTATTACTCTTCCCTCTTGCATGAGGACCGCGCCAAGTCCCGTCCCACAAGCATCAGTATAGATGGTAAACGGTTTATTCCCGTCTGGCAGCACTAAGACTGGGGCTGAAGTTAAGGCTCTCTTTAAACGTTGGAACGCATCATCGCAATCTTTGTCCCACGTAAAAACCAGGTTCTTCTTCGTTAACCGTGTTAATGGAGCTGATATTTTTGCGAAGTCTTTGATAAACTTCCTATAATAGCCAGCCAACCCAAAGAAACTTCTTACTTCGGTTGCATTTTTAGGGACCTTCCAATCTTGGATGGCCACCACCTTTGCGGGATCCACTGCTATCCCTTCTTTGGAAACCACGTGCCCTAAGAAACGTACTTCCTTCCTCCAGAAGTGACACTTAGAAAATTTTGCCTTAAGGTTATGCGCTCGAAGGGTTTCCAACACTTCCCTAAGATGTAGGGAGTGCTCTTCTTTATTCTTAGAAAAGACTAAGATGTCATCCACAAAGACTACCACGAATTTGTTAAGGTATTCCCTAAACACCCTACTCATCAAATCAACAAAATATGCAGGGGCGTTTGTCAAACCAAAGGGCATCACTAGCCATTCATAGAATCCGTCAGGAGTCCTAAAAGCAGTCTTATTTATACTATCCTCAGCCACTCTCAGTTGATGAAAGCCAGTGGCTAAGTCCAACTGCGAAAACACTGAGGCGCCAACTAACTGATCAAAGAGATCGTCAATCCTCGGCAGTGGGTGTCGATTCTTTTTAGTAAGCTTGTTTAGTTCTCTATAATCCATACAAAGTCTAAGAGACCCATCCGCCTTTGTGGCAAAAACTACTGGAGCACCCCACTCCGATATACTACGTCTTATGAAACCCTTCTCAAGCAACTCCTTTACTTGCTTATTGAGTTCCCTCCTTTCACGAGGAGCCATGTGGCGCACTGGCAAAGATACGGGTTTAGCATTATCCACAAGATAAATTCGAATGTCTATCTCCCGCTTTGGAGGTAAGCCCTTCACCTCCTCAAACACATCCGGATATTCCCGGACCACTTCTACCGATCGCAGGTTCTCTACAGACGCGTCAAGCGATTCAAGATAACTTAGCATAACGGAATTTATGGGATTACAAAAGATGTCGAGAGCATTACCAAGGCGAGTCACAAGCCTAACTACTCTCCTTTCACAATCAAGAATGGCCCTATTTCTAGACAACCAACCCATTCCTAAAATTAGCCCATAGCCCGTGAAGCCCAATACATAAGCATCACATCTAAATTCAACGCTAAGTATAGAGATTTTCAAATCCAAACATATCATGGTCAAATGAGCCGAACCCCCAATTGGATTTGAAACGACCAAGGGATCCTCTACTAAACTGGTGTTCAAGTGCAGTGATTCAACTAATGATGCAGAGATAAACGAATGAGATGCGCCAGAATCGAATAAGGTACGGACAGGATGATCAAACAGAAAAACTAAGCTTTCAACAGAAATTGTTCTACCTCTTTCTTGCAGCGGTGGGGCCGCAATAGCCTGAACTTGCCCCCTTGCCTGCCCTGGTGCCATAAGAGCCTGCACCTGTCCTCCCGAGGTAGACCCTGCCCTCTGCCCCTTCTTTGGACAGTCCTTCACTAAATGTCCCGCATCTCCACAATGAAAACAACCAGTCTTCTTTTTCTTTCTACAATCTTTGCTGAGATGGCCAGGCGTCCCACAATTGAAGCATTTCTTCTTCCCTTTGCCATTATTGTTTTTACCACCCTTCTTATTTTGCTGTTGGGGTTTCTTCTGATCCCCTTTCTTTTCAACTGCCTTATCCTCATGCATAAGTGCCATTTCTACTAGCTTTTCAAAGGTGGCTCCCATAGGGATGTGGGTCATAGCCAACCCTTGCAACGGTTCATTCAAGCCTCTAACGAACCTCAAAGCTTTCTTCTCTGGCGTGTTCACCAACTCCAAGCCAAACCTTGCTAACTGATTAAATTTATTGACATATTCCTTTACTGATGAGCTCCCTTGCTTTAGTGCCAGGAATTTTTCCATATTTAAGTTCTCCTCTGCCCTTGAAAGAAACTTTGCCTCAAACCTTCGTCTGAAATCCGCCCATGAATCAACTGGACGTTCCCCGTTAGTGACCTCCCACCAAAACGAGGCCTCTCCCTTCATTAACCAAGCAGCTAAATGGACTTTCCTCCCATCTTCCACTTCAAAGATATCCAACAATTCCTCAGTCTCCTTAAGCCAATCTCTGGCCTCCACAAACGTCTCAGTCCCTTGAAAAGTTTTTCCTCCCATAGCCTTGAATTCCTTGCACGTCTTTGCAAAAGTGTCAACACGAGGAGGAGGAGGAGGAGGAATGGGTGCAACTAGGGGTGGAGGAGTATCCGCTGGGCCTGCAGTGGTGGCCCTAGCCTCCAAGTATCTCCTAAACCACCCTGGAATCGTCACACCTTCTGGGAGATTTAGATCTTCAGCCATGCTGAAACGAAAAAGGAAAGATTCAAAATGGAGAATTCGAAAGATAAAGATAAGGATGTGGCTATTTGGGATTATGTTTTTCATAAAAACTCTCTTTAAATAACATGTTTTTTTTTTTTTTTTGAAAGCACTTCTTCCAAAAATACTTTAGAAAAAAAAATATTTTTCTAAAAAAAATTTTATCTGTTCTGGTAACCTTATGCTCTGATACCACATGTAACACCCCACGTCCATTAATGTCACTCACAAAGGGAATGCATTAACTTCCATGGAGGTTTTAAGTGAATATAGAACAGTAAAATTACAACAAGACAGATATAAAATAGTACTTGGAAATTCAAAAACTTTATTTCATTGTAGCAGAAGTCAAAACATGTTTGATTACATCATAACACCATATTCAATGTCAAGTACAATATCTATCTTGATAAAACAAGTACATAATCCCATTACATGAATAGCCATTAAAAAGAAAGATAACAAGCTGGACTTTACTTCAGCAGTCCAAGCTTTCCAGAAGATAAGCGATCCAACTAGACTCCACTAGAACTTGGCCCAACCTGCGGACCTGAAGGGAGAAAAAGGATGGAAAAGAGGGGGTCAGACATAAAGTCTGGTGAATATGATAATTCTACAATACTATTACCAAAATAACTGGACTAAGGCATAAGCTGGAAAACAAGAAAATGTCTATGAAGAGCAGATTAAGGACATAGACAATCGCTAAAGGCAACGTTATAGGCGCTCCTAAATACTAAAGGATAAACACTATACTGCACCACACCAGTCACCCTAAAGATTCATCCCACTTAGCTTCACTTAGAAACTTTCCCAATGGCTTTACGTACCCCTAGCTGACTACATAGGTGCCGCCTGCCCCTATCTCCACTAGGTGTACCCTACTTCCCATTATTCGATCGGCTCCCTAACTCGTAGATACCCGTGCTGGCCCCACAGTGGGGTGTATCACTCCCCTAAAGTGGCAACCTGATACAACGGACATGCACGGCTTATACCTACACGATGCAACAACGTCTTACCTACCAGCCCGGGTCCACACACGCATATGAAACCCGTTGGACTTGCGTTGCCACCGCTCCCTGTTTTGGCCTCTTATAGTCAAACCCAGTATGCGTGTCCCGTCCTCGACTTGGGTCGAGCCCATAAAGATACGTTTTGGGATACTGGTTGAAATGGGCCCCCACTATTTACCACAAGCATTCCACCTAAGATTGTTCCCATTAGTCCTTCCCACTTAACCCACTTAGTCATGTTCATTTACATGTGTGTTTGGTTAAGTCTAATCGTATTTCAAATGCCTCTAAAGGCAACCACCAGATTCCTCATGCCACCCAAGGCACCTACTTAACCCCCATGTCCCACCTTACATGATTATCTGGTTAAGTATTTCTTAGTTCATTAAGGCCATAACCTCATAAAGACCTCTCACATTAGACTGGCATTTATGGCAGCTGGATTTGCCGGGCGGGTCCGGGCAGTCTTACACCATAAAAGAGTCTAACCTCGTGTCTTTACAACTGTTATGCTTTAGTTTGGGCCTAGGACCTCTCACATTGGGCCGACATTTGTGACTACTGGATTTGCCGGGCGGGTCCGGGCAGGTTTACATCACAAACGGGTCCAACCTCGTGTCCTAAGCATTGATTATTAATAATAATCCACTTTCCCCCAATTTTAATAATTCCCTACTTGAATTATTAATTACTTCCAATTTTTAACAATGTCCATAATTGACTCAATTATGGACATTCATTCATGGTATGCAACATCTTACAAAATTGCACCCAATTTATTAATTCCTAATATTACCCCTACCCCACGTTTGAACGTTTATTCGCAAAATATATGTTAGACTCGAATAGCCTAACTCATAGCATAAAAGAGATTATCATAATAACAACATGTATATGTGACCAAATGAATCATAATAAGGGGTGAAACTTGCATATGTCCAACTTGCATAGATTATACATGTCATGGATCTAAAGGTGTCAACTTGTTCAAAATTCACCTAATATGATCTCAATCAATTTTCATAAACTTACATATGAACATGTGTGAATCAACATCATCTAATTTTTTAACAACATGGTTTTATATGGGTACACCTAACTCAATAGGCAAATTCCCATAATCAAGTTTTATTTAATTATAGTTTCAAGTTTATGGGTACACCTAACCTAATAGGCAAATTCCCATAAACAAGATCCATTTAAATTAAGAAAAAAAAACATAACTTTAAGCATGATCCAACAACATGATTTTTCAACATAATATAGCATGATTTATAACATGGCATAGTATGATAGTATAACATAGCTTGACATGATTCTCAACATAGCACGACATAGCATAAGAGAATTTACAACATAGCATGACATAGCATATATAATTTACATCATACGACAACATAATAACATAATAAGAGAATCCACAATATATAGAATTTACAATTACAAATCACATCACTTTCTTGTGATCCATTCATAACTGAGTCAAATTAGTTTGTAATAGTCTTGTGAGAATCATCATACTCACCAAAAAAAGAAAAGAATTAGAGAAAGAGAGATCTTTTGATTTGATTTGTGTAGATTTAGTTGTAGATGATTAGGCTTCCTCTTCTTAGTTTGTGACGGCTATGCTGAACTCCATGGCAGCAGCATGACGGTAGCTTCTCTAATTTTACAAGTGATTTAGGTCTAGGGTCTACCCACTTATTTATAGATTTTAGAATTCATTTAGGCCATTAGATTTAACCTAGAAATAACCGCAGCCGTTCAGACAAGATGGGGTTTATCTTGTTGACTCAGCAATGAGTCAGAAGTGACTCAGCAAACACTCGGCATATTAATAAACTTCTATTCATGTCATAAATATATATATATATTTTCTACAATGTACATATTAGATACATCCCCCTTTACTTATTATTGTTTTTATATACATATTAGATACATCCCCTCTCTTACACACTTATTAATATTTTTATATTCATATTAGATACATCCCCTCTCTTACACACTTATTAATATTTTTATATTCATATTAGATACATCCCCTCTCTTACACACTTATTAATATTTTTATATTCATATTAGATACATCCCCTCTCTTACACACTTATTAATATTTTGGCAACTTTAGTGTTAATAGAAAATTCGGGGTGTTACAAGATAGATTTCTAGTTTGTCTCTAAAACTAGGGAGACTAATTACGGGATTTGTAATTCGGGGAAATCTAGTTTCGGGGATAGAAACAAGTGCAGGGTTTTGAGCATAGGGTTAAGAACAGTTTGGAGCTTGTGTCACGAGTTTACAGGGGATTGTAAGCGTAGAGTTTGTTTTAACTCCTAGTAGAAACGTTGGAGAATGCAACTGTAACGACCCGTATTTCTACGGTATTATAATTAATTAATTTAATTATTTAAATTATTTAAATAGTGATATAGAGATTTAAATAGTTGTTTAAATAAATTATAGTGAATATTTAATTAAATTTAATGATAGAATAATATATTTAACTCTGAAATAATCAAAATTAGCTGAAATGGCAATATTGTGTGATTTGGGAAATTCAAAATATATATAATTCAGTTTGGAATTGAATTCGAATAACGAAGATATTATTTAAATGAAGTTCGAATGAATAATTATAATATAATTAAAATCGAGCTCGAAATGGCACGGCAGTTCGTTATTTGGCAATTCGAAGTTCAATTGATTATATAGAATCTGTTTTAAACCGGATTTCTATGAAACAAGAAACGTTAGGAGCTGGTGAAATATATTTTTCTAATAGAAGAGAAAAATTGGGTTTTCATCGTGTAGATTTTGATTTATGTCCAAAACAAATTTTAAAAAAGTTGCTATGGAATTCCTTTATAATTTATACAATTTATTTATATTTTAAATGAATTTTTCAATATGAATTGAATATCGATTCAACCGGGATTTGAATATCGAGTTATAAATCCAATTGGAGCTGCATGATAGTCTAATGTTAATATATACATGATAATATTAATTTATTAACATTAAATTGAGTTGTTTTTATATATATTTATATTTAAATAGGGGTTATTTAGAGCATTAAAAATAGCCATTTTTGCAGACGACCTCCGTTTTTGATGAAACTAATTTTGTTGGATCAGGAATGTTAAATTATTGTTAGATGTCAAGTTTCGTGATTTTTGAAGTCAATATGTGGCCGTACAGATTTTTAATGTGAAAAATAGTCAATAATCTGACTTTAAAAATAAGCTGTGTGAGAAAATGGAGTCGAAATTCGACGAAACCAGTTTCGTTGGGTCCGTAATGTCGAACTCTAGTTGTTTGTACATTTTCATGGTTTTTGGGTATCGTATGTGGTCATACTAATTTTTAGAATACAAATACAAGTAACGGTTCAATATAATTTAATATAATAATCAATATAAAATTATTTAAATCTTTATATAAATACACAACTAACATCTCTAAACCGAAAATTTCATTCTTTGGTAACCAAAATTACCACCGCTGTTTTCTTTTCTTCCTTTTCCGCAAAACGAGAATATGAAATTTCCAAACAAATTATAGAAAAATCTATTAATCTCGAATCTGTTATGTATGTAATCCTTATCAAATTCTCTTCAAGTTGGTGTATGATTTGGTGGATTCGATCAAACTTGTGTTCACTATTTTTACACAGCATGGTTTTTCCGAACTAGGGATCGAGTTCTTGAAAATTGCTGTCTTTGGTTCGCGGAATCGATATCGTTTTTGAACTCAGGGTTGAAAATGGTGCCATCATGCAAAACAGGAAGGGTATCAATAGAAAAAGGGTGTTCGGTTTAAGGCTGAGAACGGATTTCGATACCGCAATTCGGAGTTGATGTGGTTGGCATGGTTGCGGAGAGGAGGAGAAGGAGATGGTTGTGGTGATTTTTTTGGATTTAACCGTAAAGAGGAGAGAGAGCAATGGAAGGAGCAAAGCATAGAAATGGTGTGTGGATCTGTCGAAGTAAGGAGGATCGGGATTTGTACAAGAAGAAGGAGGATCGCTGCAGAACTGGGTCGTGTAGGAATTGATTTGGGCTGAGGTTGAAGGGGTGAGGCTCAGTTGATAATAAATTGAGTTTGTTTTGAATTAAAATAGTATTGAAACTTTTAAAATGTACAACTTTTGCGTACATTGTCAGAATTGGACAAAACATGATCCGTTGGGATCATATAGACGGCGGCTACGCAGTGGAACTGACTGGAAGTGAATTGGAGTTCGTTACAATTTATAGCGAAATAAATTGTCTGTCTGAATCAAAGATAGTTAATCGTTTTTAACGATGACCGTCCAATGTGCATAAAACTCACTAACTCTATCAGTTTATATTTTTATAAATATAATCTAGTAATGATAAATGTTGACTGATTGTTGTGTGATGATTGTTTGGTTGAATTGCTTATGTATTGGTTGAAATTATAGATAACGATATATATATAAATCGTTAATCAAATATCGATTCTGTTTATCAGAATATTTCATACTGAAATGAAGTTGATGTTAATTATATTGTTTAACATCTGTGATGCGGTGAAACAGGTCAAAGGAATCCAACTGGATTACTCAACATTTATTTTATTGTTTTTCATATGTTGTAATATATGATGTGATATATAATTTGTTGTTGATTATGTGTGTTTGGATGATATTGATCATAGTTATATGGTATTTTAAATATCATAAGAAATACTGGAATGTATAATGGGAATTTTCAAAGTGTATATTGAAAAGAAAATAATTATAAAAACAAAGTATTTTATAAAAGGAAATATTTATTTGTTAAATAAATAGAATTGAAAAGGATTTATATAGAATAAATAGAATTATAAAAGGAATATTGATTTAGAAAGTAAACAGATCTATAAAAAGGAAACATTTGGAAAATGAATAAAGTTTATAAAAAGAGAATTTTACATTAGGAAGGTTTAGACCCGTGCTTCACACATGGGTGTAACATGATAATGATTTAAAGTAAATATTTTGCAAATAAAATATTATAAAGGAACTTAGGGTTTGAATTGGGAATTTAAATGGAATTACTGAAATTAGAACTGACTGGAAATTAGTTGAGTTGAATGGCTTTCTGGGTATCGATCTGATGTTGGTTTCGGCCTTCGGGGTTAATACGTAGGGGTTAGTTCTCTTACTAGTTTACAGCTAGAGACTGATATATGTGAAAAGATAGTGATGGGGAATCAGAAATGGAAACGTTTTCCAAAGTTAAATAACATATACTTCTAAAATTAGAAAATAAGGATTTGATGAATATATGGAAACGAGAAATGGGGAAATGAATAAATGTTGATTGATGATTGATCGATAGAATTTCCATCTAGAAATAATATCGTTGTTTGCATACATGTTTTTCTTTGATAGTTAAATCACTGATTATCAAAGTTCTTGACCATTTTTCCATCGTCAATACGGAGAGACCGGGATCAGATTCATTATCTGAAAACCACTCTGTATGGGCGTTAGCGTTGCGATCAAATATGATAAGGATAATTGAAGATAGAGTTATGAAAGGGTAGTCCTGTTTACAGAATAGTGTCTTCGGTTTGTCCAGTCCTAGGACAACCAGTATGGACGAATGTCTGACAGAGTATGTCTGGTAGATCGCGTAAGTTGATCATTTCAAACGTATTTACGTTGGTGGCGGAGGAATTTGTTTCTCTTAGCTTATACCCGTGGTATTTTCAGGGAAATCAATTTGTGATTTGATGGTTATGACAATGTGGCATTTAAAGTGAATGAAAGAGTGATCTGTTAGAAGATACGTTATGACCTCAAGCCTCATCAACTCGGAAATGATAGAAATCGGGCAGGCAGCATGGCTAAGTGGGTCGCACCCAAGTAGGGTATATTGTCACCATCTAGAGAATATTCATATAGTTACTTCTTTCAATTCTGTATCTCCCGGTAACAGTTATATTGGTATACCAACTGTAAGATGATAATATATTCGGAACATTCAAGCGAAATGAATGGCCGGTCATGTGTGGCCGAGTTGCAAGATGTTCTTGTTGAACTCCGGTGTATCGCTTCTAGAGTAAACTGCTCGGAAGGTGGATCCATACCTTGTCATAGTTGGAATCCATTCCCCAATAAGAGCCCGCGGTTTTGATTGTATCTTATATACGTAGAACGTGAGATGAAAGCGTTTCTGCTAGATTTCTATTTACTTGATCTAGACATTATAATAATATCAGAAAAGTATCGTTTTAGAAATATATTTGGGTTATCATAAGGTAAAAATCGTCCGTGTTTATGTGTGGATCGGTTTTACGATTATCTTTTGGTTCAAAAGGATTTTTGAAAGTTAAATCAAATGATTTGAGTTTACTGACACCAGTCACATTACTGACCCAGAGTTTATTTTGTTTTGTTTTCTCTAAACTCTTGGGTGCCCAATTTTGTACGGGCATTCAAGTAGTCGGGATTTACAGATACTTGAAGAGCTGGAGCAGGAGGATTCAAGATTATATAGATTCAGGATTATGGAATATATTTATCCGTTCCGCTGTGAGATTCATGGTTACTCTGATTTTGTATGATCTTCTTCTTCTATTCTAAGTTTCTACGTTATCTATTCTCACCCTCTAATTTCTTTCATGGACTATCCGGTATTTCCGATGCTTGAATTGTAATGTCCCGTATATTTGTAGTGTAATAATTTATTTATTATTTACATAGTTATTTAGAGGATTTAATGGTGGTTTAATTAAATAACTTTTAATATTTTATTAATATAATAATTAAATAATATATATATAATTCCGAAATAATCGTAATTAGCTGAAATGACAATTGTGTGAATTGGGCAATTCAAAATATATAATTCAGTTTAGAGTTGAATTATAATAATGAATATATTATTTGAACGAAAGTTGGAACGTATAATTATATTACAATTAAAATCGAGCTCGAAATGGCGCTGCAGCTCGTAATTTGGCGATTCGAACTTCAACTGAATATACAGGGTCAGTTTTAAATTGGATTTCTGTGAAACAAGAAACGTTCGGAGCAGGTGAAGTATATTTTTCTAGTGAAAGAGAAAAATCGGGATTTTACCGTATAGATTTTTATTTATGTCCAAATCAAATTTTAGAAAAGTCGCTATGGAATTCCTTTGAAATTTATAAATATATATTTATATTATAAAAGGATTTTTTTATATAAATCGACCATCGATATAACTGGGAATTTTGAAATATCGAGTTACTAATCCAATTGGAGCTGTATGATATTCTATTGTGAATATATACGATAATATTTATTTTTAAATATTAAATTTAATTATTTTTAAATATATTATATATTTAAATGGGTTATTTAGAGCTTTAAAAATAGCTAGTTTTGCAAATGACCTCCGTTTTCGATGAAACTAATTTTGTTGGATCCGCAATAATAAATTATTGCTAGATTCCAGTTTTTGTGATTTTTGAAGTCAATATGTGAGTTTTAATGGGAAAACAGTCAGTATTTTGATGGTTAAAAATACGTGTGTGAGCAAATGGAGTCGGAATTCGACGAAACAAGTTTCGTTGGGTCCGTAATGTCGAACTATAGCTGCATATCCAATTTCAGGATTTTTGGATGTCATGTGTGATTATAGGAATTTTAGAGGACAAATAAAAATAGCGTTTGCTTAAAATTCAACATAATATTCGAATAAATAAATATTTAAATTACTCTATAAATATCCCACTTCCTTCCTAACCCTAGAATTACTTTTTTTCAGTTAATTACTGGAGCCGCCACAAAAATTTCATCTCACATCAAAACACAACAAAGAAAAAATCCAAACAAATGCAAATACAAGTCTATAAATTATAGTGCACACACATATATATATATATATATATATATATATATGAACTCGTATGAGGGAGGGCATCGATTTGGTGTGCACAGTTTTTAGTGCGACATTGTTAGGGGATGCTCAATTTTGGCACAACCGTTCTAGGGATGAGGTGGGGTGTCGACATAGGAGGAGTTGGGTTAATCAGAGATGAGCATGGTGTTCACGAAGCAAAGGCACAGCGGGTGGCGCGGAAAGGAGTAACTCCGGTCGCCGGCAGTGAAAAGCGACGAGGATTTTTATCAGTTTGAGCAGCAGGTCGGGTTTTGATAAGGGTGATCGAACTGGATAAATTGGTTATAGAAGTGAAGATCTTTTGATGAGGATTATCACAATGGTTTTTGTTTGATTTTTAATGATACGTGGAAGGAGGACGAAATTGTTGAAGATCGAAACTGGCAAGGGGATTTGAGGAGTAGGCTTTGGAGCGTTACCAGAAGAAGGAGATAAAGAAAAACGGGCCTGGTAAAAAGGAATGAGTATGGGCCGTACTGGGCCTTTGAAATGGGAAATATATATATTTATATATAAAAATATTTCAAAGAATGGTGGGAGTGGCCAGGGGTACCCGTATATACAAGCTGGAATGGAAGGTGGATTTCTGTTTGGTGTGGATCGAGTTCAAGTGGGTGCGGGCCGTTTCAGTAATAGGTGAGCCAAAGTAAATAGTTAATTAAAAGTTTAGATTTAAATTCTACAAAGTATACAAACGTGAAATTCGCATAACTTATGTATACTTCACCCAAATTCAACAAAACAGGATTCGTCGGGATCGTATTCACGTAGGCTACACTATGAAGTTGGTTTGGAACCAGTTGAAGATCATTTCAATTTTAGGCAAAATAAAACCCCTGGCCAGATCTAGAGAACGTTAATCGTTATTTAACGATAACCGACCAATGTGAGTAAAACTTACCAACTCTGAACAGTTATATTTTTATAACGTATTTTTAGAACTTATAATTATCTGTTGATTGTTGTGTGTTGACTGTTTGGTTGAACTGATAAGTAATTGGTTGAAATTATAGATCTGGTGTTATATATATATATATATATATATATATATATATATTGATTCTGTTTAGCAGAATAATTCATAGTGAAATGAAATTGATGATTATTGTATTGTTTAACATCTATGGATGCAGGGAAACAGGTCGGAGGAATCCAACAGGATTCCTCAACATTTATTTTACTGTTTTTCATATATTGTAATATATGATATGATATATAATATGTTGTTGATTATGTGTGTTTGAATGATTTCGATCATTGTTATTTGGTATTCTAAATACCGTAAGATATACTGGGATGTAGAAAAAGGAATTTTCAAAGTGTATTTAGGAAACAATTTATTTATATAAAATCAATGGATTTTATATATAAAAGGAAAAGGATTTTATAAAAGAAAATAATTATAAAATCAAAGAGCTATAAAGGAAATTATTTGTAAAACAAATATAAAGAAAATTATTTGTAAAACAAATATAAAGGAAATTATTTGTATAACAAATACAAAGGAAATTATTTGTAAAACAAATATAAAGAAAATGTTTGTAATAGAAATGTATAAGAAATATTTATTTAGAAAATAAATAAAGTTATAAAAAGGAAATATTTATTTAGTAAATAAATAGATTATAAAAGGAAATACTTGAAAACTGAAAGAAGTGTATAAAAAGAGAATTTTACACTTGGAAGGTTTAGACCCGTGCTTCGCACACGGGTATAACAGAATATGAATTTAAAGTAGATTTTAAATAGAAATCTATTTTAACAGATAAATGGAGAAGATAAATTTATAAATAATATTTTATAATTTAATAAAATGTTTATCATTGGATAAGTAGAATATATAAGTCAGGACTTATATAGAGAAGTAAGAATCGATTTCAACATCGTTATTTGAAACTGAATATGGACGAAGAGTTAGTCGATTAAGAGTTAGTCGGTTAGAGTTAATCAAATTAGAGTAATCGATTAGAGTTAATCGAATTAGAGTAATTGATTAGAGTTAATCAGTTAGAGTTAACCAGTTAGAGTTGACCGTTAGAGTTAACCAGTTAGAGTTAATCAGTTGAGTTAATTGAATATTAGTTATTCAATTAGATTCAATCGAATATTAGTTATTCGAATAAAGAGTCAACCAGATAGAGTTAATTGAACATAGTTAATCGAATTAGGATTAATTTAATATTAGTTATTCAATTAGAGTTGATCGAATATAGTTATTTGAGAGAGAGTTAGTCAAACATAGTTATTCAGGATGAGTTTCCATTTCGTACGACTGCTAGTGTAATTCGTAGGGCTGCAGACAGCATATGGTGGTCGGATGTTTCCTGAGGGAATCAGGCGTAACCATTGTGATCGCTGCGATCTAGAGTCAAGCGAATGTAGTTAAATCGAATATTAGCCATTCGAAATAAAGTTGAAACAGACATAGTTATTCGAATATAAGTTAATCAAAGATTAGTTATTCGATAGAAGCTAAATAAGTTAAGTTAGTCAAGTTGAGTCAATCAATTAAGTTAATCAAGTTGAGTTAATCGAGTTGAGTTAGTGAAGATAAGTTAATCAAACCGAGTTAATCCAAATGAGTTATTCGAAATAGTTTATTCGAATAGAATTAAAGGAGTTATTCGAAATAGTTTATTCGAATAGAATTAAAGGAGTTATTCGAAATAGTTTATTCGAATAGAATTAAAGGAGTTATTCAAAATAGTTTATTCGAATAGAATTAAGGGAGTTAATCGAATATAGTTTATTCGAAAGGAGATTAATCAAATGTAAATCATTCGAAGAGAGTTAATTGAATGTAAATCATTCGAAGACAGTTAATCGAATATAGTTATTCAGAGAGAGATTATCGAATATAGTTATTCGAAGAAAGAGTTGTTGAATATAGTTTATTCGAAAAGGAGTTATCGAATATAGATTTTTTGAAAGAGAGTTATACGCTGGAATTCGATTATATCGAATTCGGGAAAGTAAACTTTCCGTTTTTAATCAAGATTTAATGATTTCTTTATAAATTGTCTATTTAGTTATTTAGTTAAATTAAGGAATAAAAGTTATATTTTGAAGTTAGATATTTTAGAAATAGGGATTAGAACACTATTGTTATAATCAAATGATTTCTGTAAAAGAAGTGGATTTGTAAATAGAATCCGAAAGTTACGTAAGGAAGTTTGTTAAAGATTTAGAAGGTAAACTTTGTCTATTTCGAAGTTAGAAATGATGTTCAGTTAAGGTCTGAGAGGTAGTTATAACCCAACTTGATTGACTTCGTTTATAACTAAGGAATGGTTAAGGTCTGATAGTAAAGTTCAGTTAAGTGAATATAGTTAATGAAGGTAATGGTTTGAATTGGCATAGCAATGTTTTATGTAAACATCCGTTTAAATCCGTGGAATGAGTTTTGGAAACGTTTTCCAAATATAATCAGAGATATTTTCTAATCATAGAAAATGAAATGTTGGATGGTAAAGAATACTAGAATGATAGTGATACGTGGAAAAGAGATGGAAATGTTTTCCAATGATTAACAACATATATTTTCTAAATTTAGAAAATAAGGAATGTTGAATGTATGGAAACAGGAAATTAATTAATAAATGAAATAAAGAGATAAACGTTAAATGATGATTGATTGATAGGATTTCCATTTGGAAATAATATCGTTGTTTGCACACATGTTTTTCTTTGATAGTTAAATCACCGATTATCAAAGTTCTTGACCATTTTTCCGTCATCAATATAGAGAGACCAGATTCAGATTCATTATCTGAAAACCACTCTGTATGGGAGTTAGCGTTGCGAATCAAATATGATGAAGATAATTGAAGATGGAGTTATGCAAGGGTTGTCCTGTTTACAGAATAGTACCTTCGGTTTGTCCAGTCCCAGGACGACCTGTATGGAAGAATGTCTGACAGAGTATATTTAATAGATCGCGTAAGTTGATCTCTTCAAATGTATGTACGTTTGGTGGTGGAGGAATTCGTTTCTCTTAGCTGTATACCCGTTGTATTTTAAGGTAAATCAATTTGTGATTTGGCGGGTATGACGATGTGACATTCAAAGTGAATAAATGTGTGATCTGTCAGAGATAAGCGTGACCTCTAGCCTCACAACCGGGAAATGACAAAAATCGGGCAGGTAGCATGGCTAAGTGGTTGGCTGCCACGTAGGGTGTATTATCACTTATCTAGAGATATTCATTTAATTCTATAATCTATTGTCGATGCTGTCCCATTCGGGAAACGATTTCTGATCCCAACCGTTGGTGATATACATTCGTTACACTCAAGTGAAATGAGTGGTTGTTCATGTGTGGTCATGTTGCAAGATGCTCTTGTAGAACCCAGTGTATTCCTCTCTAGAGGTACACTATCGGAAGGTGGTTCCATACCTTGTCATAGTTGGAAATCCATTACCCAATAAGTGCTCGCGGTTTTGATTGTATAATATATATGTGGAACATGAGATGAAAGCATTCTGCAAGATGATTATTATATTGTCATTGATTGACACTATTGTAATACCAAAAGTGTTTTGATATAAAAGATCATTGTTTTCTTTCAAAAGGACTTGATAGTTAAATCAAATTGGTTTGGATTCTCATAAGGGAAAAACCCGTTCCGTTATACGACGTGGTCTTATGAGATATCGTTATATTCCCAAACCGTTTTAAAGTGTTTTACTCATTCCAGTCCCATGACTGACCCAGAGTTTATTTTGTTTTGTTTTCCCTAAATTCTTGGGTGCCCAATTTTGTACGGGCAGTCAAGTAGTCAGGATTTACAGATATACTTAGAAAGCTTGGAGCAGGAGGCTTCAGGATTATATAGCTATTGTTTATTCCGCTGTGTTGTAAGTGTTGTACTCTGATAATGTTACTGTATACATATACTGATTTTATTTCAAAGATATATTATCTATTATATGTTGTTCGTTCCGCTGTGAGATTCGTGTTACTCTAATGTTGTATGTTCTTCTACTTCTTCATCTATTCTAAGTTTTCTACCTTATCTATTCTCACCCTCTGTTTTCTTTCTATTAGTTTTCTGGTTTCCAGTGTAATTTGGGTTGGACTTGTGTTATTTGGTCAACTCAAATTGTACCGGTATTTCGGGACACTACATGAATAGTCGACATTGAGTTTATGCCGATAACCAGGATCGCGAAAACCCGAGTTGTTACAGTGGTATCAGAGCTTAAGGTTAATTTATTACCTTGGCTCTGTGGCGTAACTCAGTAGAGACAGGGTTAGTAATACCCTAGATTGAGTTGAGTGTATATATGAGTGAACGTATTTGTTATTTGATATAAAATGGTTTTATATTGTGGATATACATTGGTTAAGTTGTTTATGGGTTCTGGTCGATCAGTTTGATCCACTGTATCGGTAGGGGTTTATAAACACTCGAATACGATGAACCGACACTGTATGTTTTGAAAAGAGGGTAAACGAAATAATTTTAGCCACATTATATTTTAACATAAACAAAGTATAAATATTTGATATATTATAGTATATTGGATGTGTTGGTTGTTATATTAATCAAATAAGATTAAAATTGAGTTGGTTATACGTATATAACCACATAAAATTCGTATAGGTATTACGGGATGAATTAAAACTGAATTTAAACCAGAATTGAAATTTAAACTCTGCGGTTTGAATAAGTGTTGTAAATGGATTTGGATTAAATATATGTGAATTTTAAAATCTTGGGAGATTTTAAATCTTTTACAACATTGTGAATGATATTTTGAAATGAATTCCAAAATGGAAGTGTTTAGATATGGTTTTGAAAGTGATATAGTATTGAACTCACTTCGATAACAGGAAATAGATTCCGATGATGATCATGACATCATCGGTGTTCATTTTCAAGTGCTAAGTGACAGATTGTTACCAAAGAAATTGTTTTTGAATTGTTTTGAGAAAAGCAAGTTGTTTTGAAATTCCAGAAAAGGATATTTGATTTTTGGAAAAGCTAAGCAATTTGAAACTCCCAGGTAAAGATTGTTTGAAATAAAAACAAATTAAATAGAAATTGATATCAAGAATGGTACTTGAGAAGGGAATTTGGCTTGGATAAGTGAATGGTTGTATTGGAGATAAAAGTGATTTGAGTTTGATTGGATGACATTGATATATGTTGATTTGGTAGCAGATGAAAAGGATATAATGAAATGCCTGACCAAAAAGGTACAAATTTATTTATATATGGGATTGAGATTTTGATGGGCCGAATTGGCAAGCCGCTTGGCTGTTTGATTTTCTTTTGGTTAAAGAAGGCCTAGAGAGGCGAGTTGGAGTTTGAGCTATTGACTAGTACAAAGGAGGTGCTGGCGAAATTTATCGAAATTTTGGGTGTTAGAAAATTTTCAGGATTTTTGAAAATTTTCGTTGATAAGAATTAATTAATATTTTAATTGAAGTTTATTTGTTCAGTTGAAATTGAAATTTAAGAAGTAAACAAATAATTTTTAACCCAGTTAATAGGGTTAGTTTTCTACCTTAGCAATTTCGAGGACAAAAATATTTTAAGGGGGGAACAATGTAACGACCCGTATTTCTAGGGTATTATAATTAATTACTTTAATAATTTAAATAGCGATATAGAGATTTAAATAGTTATTTAATTAAATTATAGTGAATATTTAATTAAAATTAATAATAGAATAATATATTTAATTCTGAAATAATCATAATTAGCTGAAATGACAATATTGTGTGAATTGGAAAATTCAAAATATATATAATTCAGTTTGGAATTGAATTCGAATAACGAATATGTTATTTAAATGAAGTTTGAATGAATAATTATAATATAATTAAAATCGATCTCAAAATGGCGCGGCATTTCGTTATTTGGCGACTCGAACTTCAATTGATTATACAGAATCCGTTTTAAACCGAATTTCTATGAAACAAGAAACGTTAAGAGCTGGTGAAGTATATTTTTCTAATGGAATAGAAAAATCGGGATTTCATAGTGTAGATTTTGATTTATGTCCAAATCAAATTTTAGAAAAGTCGCAATGGAATTTCTGTATAATTTATAACGATTTATTTATATTTTAAATGAATTTTTCAGTATAAATTGAATATCGATTCAACCGGGATTTGAATATCGAGTTATAAATCGAATTGAAGCTGTATGATATTCTAGTGTGAATATATATATACGATAATATTAATTTATTAATATTAAATTGAATTGGTTTTAAATATATTTATATTTAAATAGGGGTTATTTAAAGCTTTAAAAATAGCCATTTTTTCAAATGACCTCCGTTTTCGACGAAGCTAATTTTGTTGGATCAGCAATGTTAAATTATTGTTAGATGACAAGTTTCGTGATTTTTGATGTTAGAATGTGGCCGTACGGATTTTTAATGTGAAAAATAGTCAATAATCTGACTTTAAAAATACGCTGTGTGAGAAAATGGAGTCGGAATTTGACGAAATTAGTTTTGTTGGGTCCGTAATGTCGAACTCTAGTTGCTTGTCCATTTTCATGGTTTTTGGGTATCGTATGTGATCATACGAATTTTTAGAATGCAAATACAAGTAACGGTTCAATATAATTTAATATAATAATCAATATAAAATTATTTAAATCTTTATATAAATACACCACTAACATCTCTAAACCTAAAATTTCATTCTCTTGTCCACAAAATGACCGTTGCTGTTTTTTGTTCTTTCTTTTCAGCAAAACGAGAATATGATATTTCCAAACAAATTATAGAAAAATCTATTAACCTCGAATCTGTTATGTATGTAATCCTCATCAAATTCTCTTCAAGTTGGTGTACGATTTGGTAGGTTCGATCAAACTTGTGTTCACTATTTTTACACAACATGGGTTTTCTTAACTATGGCTCGAGTTCCTGAAAATTGTTGTCTTTGGTTCGAGGAATCAATATCATTTTTGAACTCGGGGTTGAAAATGGTGCCGACGTGCAAAACAGGAAGGGTATCAATGGAAAAAGATGTCGATGCTTTTCCTGGTGTTGCGGTTAAAGGCTGAGAATGGATTTCGATATCGCGGTTCGGAGTTGATGTGGTTGGCATGGTTGCAGAGAGGAGGAGAAGGAGATGGTTGTGGTGATTATTTTGGATTTAACCATGAAGAGGAGAGAGAGCAATGGAAGGAGTAAATCATGGAAATGGTGCATGGATCTGTCGAAGTAAGGAGGAGCGTGATTTGTACATGAAGAAGGAGGATCATTGTAGAACTGGGTCGTGCAGGAATTGATTTTGGCTGGGGTTAAAGGGGTGTGGCCCAGTTGATAATAAACTGAGTTTCTTTTGAATTTAAATAGTATTGAAACTTTTAAAATGTATAACTTTTGCGTACATTGTTAGAATTGGACAAAACAAGATCCGTTGGGATCATATGGACGGCGCTACGCAGTGGAACTGACTGGAAGTGAATTGGAATTCGTTAAAATTTATATCGAAATAAATTGTCTGCCTGAATCAAAGAAAGTTAATCGTTTTTAACGATGACCGTCCAATGTGCGTAAAAATCATTAACTCTATCAGTTTATATTTTTATAAATATAATCTAGTAATGATAAATGCTGATTGATTGTTGTTGTTTGGTTGAATTGCTTATGTATTGGTTGAAATTATAGATAATGATATATATAAAAATCGTTAATCAAATATCGATTCTGTTTATCAGAATATTTCATACTGAAATGAAGTTGATGTTAATTATATTGTTTAACATCTGTGATGCGGTGAAACAGGTCAGAGGAATCCAACTGGATTCCTCAACATTTATTTTACTGTTTTTCATATGTTGTAATATATGATGTGATATATAATTTGTTGTTGATTATGTGTGTTTGGATGATATTGATCATAGTTATATGGTATTTTAAATATCATAAGAAATACTGGAATGTATAATGGGAATTTTCAAAGTGTATATTGAAAAGAAAATAATTATAAAAACAAAGGATTTTCTAAAAGGAAATATTTATTTGTTAAATGAACAGTATTGAAAAGGATTTATATAGAATTAATAGAATTATAAAAGGAATATTGATTTAGAAAGTAAATAGATCTATAAAAGGGAAACATATGGAAAATGAATAGAGTTTATAAAAAGAGAATTTTACATTAGGAAGGTTTAGACCCGTGCTTCGCACACGCGTGTAACATGATACTAATTTAAAGTAAATATTTTGCAAATAAAGTATTATGAAAAACAATTTGGGGTTTGAATTAGGAATTTAAATGGAATTACTGAAATTAGAACTGTCTGGAAATTAGTTGAGTTGAAGGGCTTTCTGGGTATCGATCTAATGTTGGTTTTGGCCTTCGAGGTTAATACATAAGGGGTTGTTCTCTTACTAGTTTACAGTTAGAGACTGATATATGTGAAAAGATAGTGATTCGGGAATCAGAAATGGAAACGTTTTCCAAAGTTAAATAACGTATATTTCTAAAATTAGAAAATAAAGATTTGATGAATATATGGAAACGAGAAATGGGGAAATGAATAAATGTTGATTGATGATTGATTGATTGATAGAATTTCCATCTGGAAATAATATCGTTGTTTGCACACATGTTTTTCTTTGATAGTTAAATCACCGACTATCAAAGTTCTTGACCATTTTTCTGTCGTTAATACGGAGAGACCGGAATCAGATTCATTATCTAAAAACCACTATGTATGGGCGTTAGCGTTGCGATCAAATATGATAAGGATAATTGAAGACAGAGTTATGCAAGGGCAGTCCTATTTACAGAATAGTGTCTTCGGTTTGTCCAGTCCTAGGACAACCAGTATGGACGAATGTCTGACAGAGTATGTCTGGTAGATCGCGTAAGTTGATCGTTTCAAACGTATTTACATTGGTGGCGGAGGAATTCGTTTCTCTTAGCTTATACCCGTGGTATTTTTGGGGAAATCAATTTGTGATTTGATGGGTATAATAATGTGGCATTCAAAGTGAATGAAAGAGTGATCTGTTAAAAGATACGTTATGGCCTCAAGCCTCATCAACTGGGAAATGACAGAAATCGGGCAGGCAGCATGGCTATGTGGGTCGCACCCAAGTAAGGTATATTGTCACCATCCAGAGAATATTCATATATGTTACTTCTTTCAATTCTGCATCTCCCGGGAATGGTTATGTTGGTATGCCAACCATAAGGTGATAATATATTCGGAACATTCAAGCAAAATGAATGGCCAGTCATGTGTGGCCGAGTTGCAAGATGTTCTTGTTGAACTCTAGTGTATCGCTTCTAGAGTACACTGATCGGAAGGTGGATCCATACCTTGTCATAGTTGGAATCCATTCCCCAATAAGAGCCCACGGTTTAGATGGTATCTTATATATGTAGGACGTGAGATGAAAGCGTTTTTGCTAGATTTCTATTTACTTGATCTAGACATTATAATAATATCAGACAAGTATCATTTTAGAAAAATATTTGGGTTGTCGTAAGGTAAAAACCATCCGCGTTTATGCGTGGATCGGTCTTACGATTAACTTTTGGTTCAAAAGGATTTTTGAAAGTTAAATCAAATGATTTGAGTTTACTCACACCAATCACATGACTGACCTAGAATTTATTTTGTTTTGTTTTCCCTAAACTCTTGGGTGCCCAATTTTGTATAGGCAATCAAGTAGTCGGATATTTACAGATACTTGAAGAGCTGGAGCAGGAGCAGGAGGCTTTAGGATTATATAGATTGTTATTTCCGCTGTGTTGTAAGTGTTATACTCTAATAATGGTATTGTATACAGACACTGTTTTATTTCAAAGTTATGAAATATATTTATTCGTTCCGCTGTGAGATTCGTGGTTAATCTAATGTTGTTTGATCTTCTTCTGCTATTCTAAATTTCTATCTTATCTATTCTCACCCTCTAATATCTTTCATGGACTATCCGGTATTTCCGATGCTTGAATAGTCGACATTGAGTTTATGACAATAACCAGGATCGAGAAAACCCGGGTTGTTACAGCAGCAATAGGCAGGGTTTTGCCTTAGCTAGAAATATCTGTGTGTTATTTATTTTCCGCATTTATTCTGATTATTATCCGTGTTGTTATTACTCTGTTAAAATCTACGATAAACCCTATTTACCCCCCTCCCCGGTCTAGGGTTAATTTAGATCCTACAAGTGGTATCAGAGCAGATATTTTTTATTTTAAAATAAATCTAGAGTCATGGATTTCCCTAACGGCGAGTTTTCTAGTTGTCAATCTAGCGAGAATTTTTCCAGTATAACCCCAACTATTTTTTATGGAATAGATTTTTTTAATTGGAAATTAAAAATGGAATTTTATTTAAAATGGGTTAATACTAGATGTTGGGATATTATTAAAAATGGGTCTGATATGGTAGACAAGAATGATATTATAATTAACTCTCATGCTACTCACATTTTACATTCTTATATTAACGATGATCAATATAACCATATCTCTCATTGTTTAACTGCACAGGAAATCTGGAAAACTCTCGATGCATTGTATGGAAGAAAAGAAAATAACAGCTCAAAACCCCTGATTGCCAACTCAGTTTCAGAATTATGCTTGATAGGATTTACAAAAGGTGGATCAGATGATGACAGTGATGAAGACTTAACAGACGACGACGACGGTGAATTTCTTTTTGAAAAGTTAATTTTTGTTTGTGATAAATTAACTAAAACTATTGAGAATCTCAAACTAACAAATAAAAATTTAAAATCTGAAAATATTGAGTTGAGCAATAAAAATCATGATTTGGAATTAAAACTTGAAAATGTAAAAAAGATAGAAAACTTGAATTTCAAAAAATGTTTAGATTTGGAAAATGAATTAGTTCATCTTCATGAAAAATTTCAAAAGCTTGAAAAAGGAATTGTGTTTCTAAAAATAAACGAGATTGAACTAAAAACAAAAAATGATTTTTTGCAAAAAGAGTTGGATAAGTTTATGAAGGTTAAAAATTCCAAACATGAAATTTTAGAGAAAGAGAGTTTATTGAAAACTGAATCGATTTTGAATGAGCTTGAAACTGAAACCGAGAAAATCAAAAATCTCAAGTGCAATAATTATATGACTTTTCAAAAAGAATTATTTGAAATAAAAGAAAATTACAAAGTCCTTGAAAACAAAAATGTGATTTTGAAAAATAATAAATTTGAAATTACTCGTATAAATACGATCTTGAAAAATTCAAGGATTTTAAAAAACTTGAAATTGAAAAGAGTAAACAATTTGAAAGAGAGATTTTTGAGTCCAATGCGAAAATTAAAATGCTTGAAAACAAAAATATGGTTTTGAAACAAAATGATTCTGAAAAGAGGAAGATCACTATAAATCGTTGTTCGAATTTAATAAAAGAAAATAGTGATCTTAAACGACTTGAATCAAGACTGGTTAAGTTTTCTAAAGGTGAAAAATCATTGAATATGTTGTTAAAAAACCAATTTTTTGTTAAGAGTAAGAAAGGACTTGGTTTTGAAAATTCTGATCAAATTAAACAGCGAGATTTTAATGATTTTAAAAATCCTTCAAACCGCTTTGGAAAAATTGATCTTTTTGAAAAGCTAAATTTTAATGTTTTTAAAAATCCTACAAATATCTTTGAAAAAGGTCAAATTGGAATTTTGAATTCTAATAATTTCAAAAGGTTTTCAAATCACAAACAAAATTCGTTTAAAAACAATTCAGTTAAACGTGTTTGGATCCCAAAAGATAATAAAATGAATTTGATTAAAATTAAACGAATTTGGGTTCCAAAGGGTACTTTACTAGATAGTAATGGATTGTTATATAAATGGGTTTGGGTACCAAAACGTGTAAACGAAGATATGAGTGGTAAAACAATTTTTGTTAAACCATTCGATCCTATAAACATTTTGGTACCAGTGATAGGCTAAGGAACAATTGTGATTAAAAGGTAAAAATTCAAATTGTTCCATTTTATTGAATTGTTTGAAGTTTCTTAGTCATAGATTCAGAGTTGGAGATTCATTGGATCACATCGATTACGGTAAATCAGGTATGATCTCTAAATTCGTATTTTTATTTCAATTCCTTTTTAGTTTATTTTCCTTTTTAGTTTTTATTTCTTTTATTTTCTTTATTTTTTACTAGGCTAATTTTGAAATCAATTGTTATTGATTGTTGAAATCCTTGGATTATAAAAATTTGATTTAGTGATTTCAAATAATTATCTTCAGATTTGATCATTGAACGTTTCTCGTGCTTGTCTAAAAGTTCTCTGAAAAATTCACTTGTGATTCTTGCTCTGAAAATGATCTTGTGCTGCTCTGATAAGGAAATTGATTTGATCTGTTGGATGATGGGTTTGAAAATATTGGTGACTAGATGATGAGTTGAAAAATCAGTAACTAGATTTCTTTAAAATTTTAATTTCATATGAAAGTTTTTTTTTTAAATTGTCTAAGAATAATCAGCATTAGAAATATTATAAAATTTCATATTATACTGATTGATTTTTGAAACTGATTTTCAAACATGCATTGATATTTTCAAAAACTCCTCTTGAAATTGATATTTTCAATTTTAAAATTATTTTTGATTATTTATTCTAAAATTGAAATTATTGATTGATTTGAACCGTTTTGTGACTCATCAAAATTATTAATAGATTTGTGAAATCGTGATGAGTTGTGACTATAGTATAATTCATAACTAGAGGAGATGTTATTTTAAATCTCATGATGATTGGACAGATTTGATAATATCTTTGAATTAGAGCTTATTTCACAACCATCTTCTATATCTACCATTTTTTTGTCATTCATCATGTTTTTATTTAATTTGGGGAGTTCTAGTTACTATGGGAATTAAAAATAAAATAAAAATAAATAAACAAATAATTTATCCTTGGTATTCACTCCTATTTAAAAGTCCTCGCGGTTATGCGTGGGTGAATTACCTTAATCGCTATAGGCTTCCATTCTCACTTAAAAGACCTTTGGGCTGTGCATGGATGGAACTCATTAGAGAGGATAAAGTTAAGTTACTACTAACCCCATTTAATAGACCTTAGGGCTATGCATGGTTAGCAAGTGCTTAACACATTTTTGTGCATATTTAAAATCTTTAAAATTAATATTCAAATATTCAATTTTATTGAACTCTCCTCATTCTATTAATCCATCGTAAATCCATTCATTCTGAAAGTGAAATTTGCTTCTGATTTAATGATTCTTATGATTTTTGTTCGATTAAATGGGTTTTACGATATATATTCTCTCTCTTAATCTGAATTTATATTTATGGTCTATACTCATCACTATTTCGATCTCTATTATCCGTTTGATGATAACAAAAGGGGTGAATTGTCAAGATTTTGATTGATGACTATTTAATTCAAAATTATTTTAAGATTGGAAATTAGATATCTAGAGGGAGAATGGTCAACTGGATTTCATCATTCATATTTTTCACATATATAAGGGGAGTTCAGTTGTAGGGGGAGCTAATAAATAGGGGGAGTTCAGTATTCATTATCAAACGCATTTATTGTGCACAATTTTTTTTATATGTTTGTCATCATCAAAAGGGGGAGATTGTTGAGTATAACAGTGTGATTTTTGTTCGATGATAACAAATATAAATATATATGTATATATATATATTATTTTATAAATGTGTTTGTAAGCAGTACTATTCTATATTTTACACACATAAATAAATATTTATTGAATAGAACACTACTATACAGAATTGAATATCCAAACAGTGTTTTTATTCAAATAAATATTTTATCTTTACAGTAGAAATAGTACAAATAAATCACTCCACTATTTACAATTCAAATATTTTTGAATATTTCTGACATGACACATTTAGCACATCACAAAAATCGTACTATTAAAAGATTC
Organism: Allium sativum; assembly: GCA_030737875.1. Lineage (NCBI taxonomy): Eukaryota > Viridiplantae > Streptophyta > Magnoliopsida > Asparagales > Amaryllidaceae > Allium > Allium sativum. Next base: position 311,417,460 of record CM060922.1, on the reverse strand, counting down.
AAACAAAATGAAACAAATTGAATTGAACAGCAAAAATATATTTTTGTTTCAATCAATATTGATCATCACAAATAATAGTACAATTCTATTCCGTCGTGTCTACAACACTTACACTCTCATTAACTCATACATTGACACTGTTATTGCCTTCTGACTTCTGTCTTCACTGCATCTTCACTGTCAGTCCAGTCATCATCTGCATACCTATCATATACAGAAGAACACACACAGTAGACTGCAACAAAAATAAAATTCAATACAAACAAATAAAAAATTATTTTTAAATTTTATTTGCAGAATTACGCTGTGTTTCTCATCATTTTTCTAGACTTGGTCTGATATGCAGGGACATAAAATCAGTCTGATGGCTGCATATACACACATGTATAGATATACACATGTGCACTGCCTCGCCAATCCAGTATGCAACTGAGGAGTAGCCACATGGACCATCTCGACTCAGTGCAAAACATATCAAAATAGTCGAGCTCAATACATGACAAAAAAACAAGGCAATTGGTGTTTAACACAGTCAAGCAAAAGGTCAAAGTTCAACAAAGTGGAACAGCTCATAACAATAACATGGAAAGGCATTTCAAATTCACAAATTTTAAATGAAGTCAAGGGACAAGTCAGAACGGACAGTATAAACAAGCGAAACAACTCAAGCCATGTTTGGAAATATTGACACAACAGCAAATACATGCAAAGATGCCAAATAAGCAAGTGTGAATTTCTACACAAAACCGTGACACAGCTCAAAGTAGTCTAGAAATAACATGGAGCATAAATATACACAAATGGACATATAAAAAGTTAACCAAAATATGTGATTGGCAAATGCAAGTGGCAAACAGCATATGGTTAGAGATATGTATACAAGTGTACATGCTACAAATTTTTTTTAGTCACGCAAGTGTGTGAGCCGTGCACAAGCTCAAGTCAAGTGTCAAATATGATGGTGCAACAAACATGAAGCAGACAGTGTCAACATGGCACATTAATGGATGATTCAAGTACATGTAAACACAAGCAGCATGTTTATATCAGTATGGAAATACACAAAGAAAATATGGTGAAGCTTCAAGCTTACAAGCAAGGAATATTACAAGGCAGCAGCTAAATGGACAGTATGAATATGATCAGGGTAATATCTGTTCTTATCAAGTAATTAATTCTGCTCAGCATAGTGTTAAGACATAGCAAATGGTACAAGCAAATGGATTTGACCTAGTATTCACAAAAAATACAAATATGGATGGATAAGGATACACAAATCATGAAATTCAATCTGCATTTGTGGCAACAATTAAATGGTGCAATCGTATTTAGCAAAAGAGAAAATTAGAAAAGATTTTCAGATGACAAAAATTTTAGAATCATACCATGAATGCACAGCAATATACAAAGCAATCACAAGCATGAATAGAACATCAGAACTCAAATGTAATGGTGTATAAATGGACATGGACATGGAAATATCAACACAAGTGAACATTATATGATAGATGGTAAAGCACAAGATCAGTGTGCATAACAAATTGGCAAAATAGCATGGCCATGGATGCACAAACAAGAACAACTAAGTATACATGTACAAAATCAGTATCAGCATGATGCACAAGTTCGGCATAGTGAAAGATAATAGTACAGTTAATTCGAGTAGCAAGGAGCAATCAAGTTTTAATGATTCCAGAGAAATAAATTCAAGTTAATCAGAAAATCAATGTATGCCAAGTATTTGGGATTGTTAATCATGCGAAAATTATGGAAAGCAAATCACAGTAAATCAGAAGAATCATGTTTGACAAGCATATTTTTAATCAATCGAAGAAATATCCAGAAGCAATTCTAGAAACCATGAAGATTTCAAGCCCAAAATATACGCAATATCAGACCAGATCTAATATGAAATCAGAGCACAAATTTAGGATTTTTAATCCTATAAATATACTATTTCATCATCGGCTATGACTATCGAAATCCAACAAAAAAAAATCGAAGAATTCAAGAGAAAATCACTCATAATTTTTAGGGTTTTGATCGTCATAGGGCAATCCCAATTCGATCAAGCAAAGCCATCAAAGCGCTGAAAGAATCCAACAATTCAATGCATCACAGAATCAATTTCATCATCGAATCGATTTAGATTTGGGAGAATTCCGAAAACCCTAGCAGATAGCCATCACCATATTTGTTTCCAGAAGCTAGAAGAAAACCCTAGGCTGCCATTTTATTTCCAACTAATCAAAGATATCGGGGCAAAAGTAAAGTGGTGAAGCAAGTATAAAGAGGCCGACCAAGATTTTAAAAGGGACAAGGATTTAAAGTTTTTTTTTAAAATAAAACCTAGGGTTTCTATATGTGTTCTTAAGTTTTTTATTGTTTTTTTTTTTATTCGTTTCAACTTGTAATCAAGAGATAGTTTTCTAGTTTGTCTCTAAAACTAGGGAGATGAATTACGGGATTTGTAATTCGGGGAAATATGGTTTCGGGGATAGAAACAAGTGCAGGGTTTTGAGTGTAGGGTTAAGAACAATTGGGAGCGAATGTCGCGAGTTTACAGGGGATTGTAAGCGTAGAGATTGTTTTAACTCCTAGTAGAAACCTTGGGGAATGCAACTGTAGCCTGGGTTTTGCCGAAGCTGGGTATATCTGTGTGTTATTTATTTTCTGCATTTATTCTGATTATTATCTATGCTGTTATTACTCTGTGAAAATCTGCGATAAACCCTATTCACCACCCTCTATGGTTAATTTAGATCCTATATGCGCTTTTTCTTCATCAATATAAAAGCAATCCCTTCTTACTCCATGCAAAACGTCCCTCTCTATTTTATTTGAATGGCCACAACTCCAGTCTTCCATGCCATTGTTGTGTATACAAGATCGCCCCTTCTTTCATTTTTATCCTTACCAAAACTCCACTTAAATACATTTCTTCTTACGTCGGATACTGTTGTTTCATTTTTAAACAGTAAAATTCTAAAAATTAAATTATAACTACGCTTCAAAGATCTTATCCAAATTCGAAACCAATAATTAATTATATTAAATTATCGTTATGCTTTATAAATGATTTCATAACGACTTTCTGAAAACTTGATTTGGATATAACTCACAATCTATAAGCCAAAATATCGATTTTTCACTTCCATTGGAAAAATATAGTTAATTAGATTCCAACATTTCTTGTTTCAAAGAAATCCGACTTATAACGGATCTTATACAGTCAGTTGAAGTTCAAAATGTTAATTACGAACTACCGCGACATAATGAACTCGTTTATAATTATATTATAAATAATACGTCCAACTGTCATTCTAAATAATTTATTCATTATTATAATTCAATTCTAACCTGAATTAAATCATTTAAACGATCCAATTCACATGATATTGTAAATTCCACTCATTATGATTATTTCGGAATCAAATTTATTACCTCACTCGTTATATTAATTAAATATTCAAAATATTTTAATCCAAACCATTTAAATTATCAAACCTATATAATAAAATAATTAAATTAATTAATTATTACATCACTAAAATTCCGGGACGTTACATTTTTTTGCATATTATTGATGGAAAAATGCATCATGGAGAAATACAAACCGTACATATCTTGATAAAAGAAACCAACAACAATAAGTAAACAAATGATTGCGTGAATTTAAAACAACCAGGAAACATAATATACATACCCGATCAAGAGTAAAACTGGAAAATGTGAATCCAGAGAAGCAATACTCCTTGATAAGGTTGATAGTTTGGGCAAAAGTCTGTCCTGAACAATCAAGAGCGCGACTAAGCATCAGCTTATTAAGATTATTTATACTATTTTTAGGCAATGGAAATTAATTTACAATTAAACAAAGAGAGAGAGTGTGTGTGTGTTTGTGTAAAATAAACTAGAATTTTTGCATAGTTTTGTCTGTAATTCAAAAACATAGTTTTAATGGAAAATGGTGATTGCATTTCTTGAATACCTTATAGAAGATAGCATAACTTTCTGTAAATATATTAAAATGTGACTTTTTGGGCATCCCAATTTATTACCCATTATTATAGAATTCATTACTGTTAGTGACCTCATTTTGGTAATATGATAGTTTTAGACATATGTTCATGTGAATGTAATATATTTTTTGAAATGTATGAGGTGTGCTTCCACATATATATTATGTCTAATTTTCAGGATCCCTTCTACTTTTCATAATCCCCTCATTAGGTTTTCCACAAATTAAGGGCATTTATATTTACCATTAATTATATTGTCAGCTGCTTTTCCCATTACATGGCAAAAGAATTATTAAATTTATATGCAGCTTTTCCCATTACATGTTAGCAGTTGTTTCAAGCCTTTAAGCTTTGCTGTAATTAAATAACATGTTTGAATTAAAAAAATAGTGCATATTCCGACTCAACATAAACCCCGGGTATTTCAATTCTATCATATCATGCAGCCTGTCCCTTACTACAGTGGAGTAGTGGACTAATATTATTTTTGACTCAAATTTGAACCTCAAACATTTTTAACATTCACAATATTGAAAACCTATTAGATTTACACTTTCCACTGGATATTGGTTCGAATGTGGAACATGATCCTTTTTCAAGAGTCAAAGTTTGCTTCTTGTAAATACTCTTTGTATGGTCTTATGTAACAAAACCTGGTGCATTTGACCTGCATCTAGTTAAATAAAGTGAGAACTTGCTGTTTAGAAATTCAGTTTGATAAAATTTCATGTTGATTTTAATTGATTTTCTATCTTGTTTCAGATTCAAATGACATAATCACAATTCATTATAGCTGTAATTTTAAAAGAAAGATTTTTTCATTCAAGTTCACAATTCTAAACTTAATGGAATAGGAATTACAGGAACAGAGGCATACGATTCTCTGAATGTTTCCTTTTATACATTTCATCCCTTTGTACATTCATTTAAGTTACGATAATATCCCACTCTTATATAATAAGTGATGTTTGTTTTGTAAATGACTAAATGATTAAAATACTTCATCACAAATGTCAACCAAAGATAGTTGGTAAAAAACTTTGAAATTTCTGTGTATGCTAAGTCACCTACTTTTGCATACTAGATTGAACTAAATAAAAATCAATCGCATCTAGAGTATCCAAAAGAAAGGATATTCAGAGAGCGCAATATTTCTTTCTGCTATCATGCATGAAGTAATCAACTTTGTACGATTTGAAACCCCTTCGCTTTCTGCCAACTATTTAAGTTCATGTAAATACTTAACTTTTAATTGAGACATTTGCCGTAACTACCAAAAGAGAGAAAAAAATTATTTAACTAACAAATAAACTATATTGAGATGCCTACTCTAAAAAAAGGGTAGGTTTGGCTCAGGTCCAATTTAGGTTTCAAAATACACAAAAACTCCTTGTCTTAAAACTTTATAAATTAGGTCCTTATTTTTCAAAAATCATCAAAAAAAAATCACGAAAATTCAAAATTAAATTCAACACATAATAATCATCGTTTTCATGCATTGAAACTACAAAAAATGAATCAAAAACGAAAAAAATAGCATGCTCCAGTATATTGCAGCAAATAATGCAATTATTTGCAATTGTTGCTGATATTTTAGTAATTTTTGCAAATATTTGCATCGACTGCAAAAACATTGCTGAATTATCAACAATATACTGTAATAATTTCAAATTTTGTAGCAATTTTCATTTTGCCTTCAATTAGTTCAGTTTTTCATTAACTTTTAAATACTTACCGATATACCATCAATTATACACTATTATTGCTGATATATCAGCATGTATTCATCAACTCAGCAATTATATACAATAATTGCTGATATATCAGCAATAATTCACATTGCAGCAATTTCTAACATTGTTGCTGATATATCTACAATTATAGTGAATTATTGTTAATATATCAGCAATTATTCACTATAATTACTGATTTTGAAGTTTTTTTTTAAATTATTCACCTAAATATTTGCAATTTTTTGAATTTTTTTTATACAATCGCACCAAAAATTTGGGAAAAAACATGTAACTTTAAAATAGGGACCTGCTTTGTAATAAACTTTAGGGAGGGACGCCGCTTACATCAAACTTGGAAATAAGGACCCACATCTAATTTCCACCTAAAAAAATTAGTGATAATTATTACCTGCAATTTTCAAGATAGTTTCAACAATTTTCATGATAGGTCCAAATGAGATATTATCACAAACATTTTCTCTAGGGCATGAAATATCACTAATGTAGATACTGCTAGGTGAAGATTACTTTTTCATTCAAACAGACTAATTAAAAGGAAATTCGACCTAAAGAAACAACTAATTTGTTACTCCCTTTTTTCGTACAAATTTGTTACTCCCTTTTTTCGTACAAACAACTTTCTATTAGAAGTATTATGATAAAATATCAAATAAAGTTATGAATAGAAACCACTGTAGAAGAAATCATCATCCATCATCCATATTTACATAATAGAAGAAATCAATTTTTTCTAGAAGGTAACTATATTATTTTAGGTTTTTAGATTAGATCGATGGGCAAGCCACACGTAAGAAGTCTGATCCTAACGAATGATGCTCGGTTAAATGATGGATGCCCGACATTGAAGAAGTAATTTAAAGCAGAGACCCAAATTGATCTAGAGGAACGTCTGATTAGGGATCTGGGAACGGTAATCCTTTAATAGTGATATTTGCAGCCATCTATATTTTTTTGGGAATGGTATAAGAGTAGATGGATTATGTTAACACGTGAGCCTCAAGTCTATTACTTTCAAAGGGCAAAAATGTTCTCATTAAATAAATCAAATTTTTTGGAAACACTTAACTATGAATTTAAACACTATAAAAGTGTATTAAGCCTAGCAACATTATAATAGATTATCAAATGAAGAAAACTAAATGTTTCTAATTTGACCTTTTGGTGTAGTATACGTGGATCCAAATGAAACACAAAACGATTATTCCATGGTATTTCACATCACTCTACTAGAATGATCTTTTCTTAGCGTAACTTTAATGCGGCTAGCTTTTATAGGTATAACCAGCAACAAGAGGCTAAGGAAAACTAATGTAATTTGCACAATGAAGTATAATGAAAATGTAATGATGTTATGTCGTATAAACTCATTGTCACATCTACAGTGAAAGCCTTAAGGTAGTATTTTTCAATAACATGTTTGTTAGATGGAACAACAATATGTATAGGAAAACATGACGTGCATAAAATGAAGGTAATGAACCAAGCATGTAAGAATTGTTACTTATGAATTGTGTATAGCAAAGTAAGAATAAAATAATAAAAATAAAGTAAGTGACAAGCAAGCCCATTATGTACCTTGAGTTGAAAGGAAAGTGAAAAAAATAGAGTTGGCAGCCATTTTGTGGGGAGAAAGTAAATTAATACTATAATGCATGTTACATGAAATCAAAGTAAACAACATATGCAAGCGCAGCGGGATAGTAGAGACATACACAAATAATAAGAGAAGTAAAAACAAAATCATGTATGCATTTCTCTTACCTCGACTTACTGCAAAACAATAAGAATGAAAAGATAAAATAACAAATTGATCTTATCATAGATTGTACACCCCAAAATGCAAGAAGTGACATTTTATAGTTAAAAGAGATAAGCGATCCATTGTATTTAAGAGACTAAGTATTGCCTAAAAAAAGGCAAGCATATGAATAGGGCCGGCTCCAGGGCTACGCGAGCCAGCTGACCGCCTAGGGCAACCCCTCGGAAAGGGAAAAGATCATCAAGGTATTTGCTGATTCGTGAATACAGAATTAATCTGAATATAAATAAGCTGGATCTTGTTTCACTAGTATTACTTCATAATATAGCTGGTTGCCTGTTATTGTATAGAAAACCATTGAGGTTTGCAATTCAATTCTCATTGCAACCCGTTTTAAATTATTTTGCCCTTCAAATTTTGTTGTTATTTACTTTTATATTTTCCTGCATTGCTAATGCACTGTATTGTAGGGTAAACCAAATTTTCTTCCCTTCTTGTTGTATGATACTAATCTATTGTCTCGCCTAGAGAAACCCAACAAGTAGAACCAGCCCTGCATATGAATAAATACTAGCATAAGATATTTTAAGTTTGAAAATGACCGCAATCGTTCGTTTGTCATAACTGTGCGTGTGTTTGTGTGTGTGTGTGTATATATACATATACATACATATATATATATATACATATACATACATATATATATACATATATATATATGGCAAGCGTTCAATGGCACCCCGAAAATGCAACACCCCAATAACCCCTTGAATTCCACCTTTCAATGGCACCCGAAATAGTGAAGCACCCCTTTGGTCTCCCTATTTTCCACCACAAATTTCCTCTCTTTCTCCTTCCACTCATTCTCTCACCTCCTACTAACTTTCCTTAATATAATTTAGAGGTGGAAATCAGAGGGCATTTGGGTAACACTAAAATAAATGTAAATATTTCTTATTTACATTTCATGTTGAAAACTTGTTATAAAATAAAATAAGAGCAGAAGATATTAGGGAGTGACAACATTTTTATTCATTCAGATATATTTAAAACACACATTTGCTCTCTATTTATAACTCCATGTACCCGAGTAATTACAATAATGTTCATCACATTAAACATACCCACCCTTAATATTTCAATACATTACAACATTTTTTACAACATGATAAAATACACACGCGAGTGCGCATAGCCAATCCATCATTACCAACATAGATCTAAACACACATCAAAGCATATCATATCTAAATGCAAATCCATCAAAATAAAACGAACCTATAGCATACAATAGATATCCTACTTGGTAGTTGGACAAGCATAATCATTTCCTATGAAATCAATAGGTTTCATAAGAAGAGATTGAATGTAACCCTTGGTCTCAAATGTTGGAATGCCGAAACCATCTCCGTGTTGATATATAGCAATTGCCGTTCTTGCCAAATTCACACATGCTTCCATAAATGGTCGAGGAAATGAAGAGCATAAGATGTATTCTTTGTTCAGATCTTTCCATGTTTCTGATATAACACCTGATATATGCTCGCAGGCCTTAACTTCAGAAACACCTGCATCTTGCATGTGGCACTGTATTGTTGTCGGTGCATTCCCCCTCGCTTGCTCTGCCTGTTTAAATTTGATATATTTTGACAATTATTCGAGATGTCTTCCTTTATTTTAGTAGGAAGATACTGAATTTCTTACCGTTGAGGTTGCCAAATAATTGCAAAGTCTTACAATTGTTGATGCCAAACGAATGATCTTTGGACTACTTTCTAAATAATCTAACACTTCCTTTGTAGGTACTTGTGGTAGAAGAAATAACACATGCCTTAAAAATAGAGGCACTAATATTGATACCCAACCATTGTTTATATACTCTGCAAGTGGTTGTGCATATTCACCCTTTTGCCAATTTGCTTCCACTAAGTAGGCTTCGCACAAATCTACCCACTACATTAGTATACCCATGCTATCAGCTACATATCTAATTTACACAAAAAATATGCTGTATTTAAATTGTAATTGTACTGAGTTACACTTTTTTTTTTCTTTTCCATTTTTTCATTTTATTTTTGTGATATCTTCCTATCAACATAATAATTCAAATAAAAACGATGGATTGTATATATTACCGCCTTTCTTATAAAAGGTAGGACATCTAATCCATTGGATTTTTGAATATCACACGCCGTTTCATCAACAAAGGTGCCAATGGCTTTGAAAAGCGTCTTCATGTAATTTGGAAGGTTTTCCAACTCTTCAATTTCCCATCTGCGAAATAGTTTTGTTTGTTATTTAGAATGTGACTGTAATATGTAAATTATAAGTTATACTGAAGAATAGCATATAAATAGGTACCTATTGACCATATGAGTAAAGAACTCTAGCTCATCCAAAAAGCCATAAACATCATAGACATCATCAAGTAATGTCACAAGTATCATAACTTTTGTTAGCTTTTCTGGTATATGTCCAAATTGAGGTTGAAATAAAATGAAGACCGCTGATAAAAAGTTTTCAAATACTCGATCCCTGGCAAATTTTAGTTTGTTGCCAAGGCCTTCTCTCACCCACTAGCTGATTCACGAAGTAATTGGTATTAACTCGCAAAGATATATAAATTTCAGCACAATGAGACTGGTATTTCAAATCCACAGTCAATTATATACTACAATGACTAATTTTGACCTATAATTTTGGAGGGCGTGTATGTTTTGAAGTGATCTTTTTTTATAGGTATGTATCATAAGGTAAATAAACACGTACACAGAAGAATGACATTTAAAATTGTATCCTATCGTAATCAACGTACTTGGTGCTCTTGGTCAGTTTGTATTGAAATCAAGCTTAGCAAACTGAAGCAAAATAGATTTCCTGTCTGCTTCCTTGTCATAAATATCAATATATCTTCGTGCTTCTACCCTTTGTGGTCTACAATGTAATGGAATCTCCATAGCATAAGCAATTTCTTCTGCAAATTTGGATTTGGTAAACCTTTTCAAATGCATTGCTGAAAATGATTTAGCTGCATCTAGTATGCTTTTGTAGTGGAGGAATTTTGATTCAAGACCGCTCAAATCAAAAATCCCAACGTCGCGGAAAACGAGATCGTGGTAATAGTGCAAAAACAACCAATCGAACAATCTCAATCTTATCCAAGCCAATCACAATCACCAAATAATGGAAATAATAGAGCAATAACGAGAAACTAAATCACACAGGGATTTATAGTGGTTCCACCGACGTCTTGTTAGTGTACGTCCACTTTGAGAGAGAAACCTTTATTAATATCAATAGAAGAGTACAAGAGATTGATTACAATGATCAAATTTACTAGAAAAATTTGATTTTGTGGAGAAAATAATTGAAGAAGATTAGGATTGCCAAAACCCTAATTAGAATAAATCTTGATCTAATCTCTTGATTTTTTTTTTAATCCACCTCCTTTTGTATTCGATGTAGCTTATATAGGCATAGAGAAGTATATGGAAATTCCCAAAATTTCCTCCAAAATATCCTCTAGATCCAAAATATTCTCCAGATCCAAAATATCCTCTAGATCCAAAAATTCCCTAGATCCAAAATATCCTCTAGATCCAAAATATTATCTAGATCCAAAATATCCTCCAGATCCAAAATATTCTCCAGATCCAAAATATTCTCTACAATAGTATCGCATACTTCAACACTCCACCTCGATACTATATCCATCTACATCACAACCTTCAATGCACCCAAGCATTTCCTTCTATCTTCAATCAAGAAAGCTTGAATGTTTCCCCAATGAACTCCGGCATAGCCACCGCCCATTGCACTTCACTAACGAGTTCAGGCATAGCCCCCACCCGTCAATAAAGTGTTGAAACATCCAACTCCTAAACTAGTCCCACCGAAAGACAATGTACTCGGGAGTGAAAACGAGTACTTACCATGAAGATAGAACAACTACCTCTCACCGATACTCTTCTACACCCAAGTTTCTCTCTCAACTGTGCCACCTTGTGGCACCTAGCATCTCTCCAAGCGAATTAAGTTCGAGCAATGCTCGAACTTCCCAACCGGCAATGTCTTAGTGAACATGTCTGCCGCGTTATCCTTTGTGTGCACTTTCCGAAGGCATACTTGCTTGTCTTCGTCCATGGCTACTAGAAATGACTCTCTCACTTCAGTATGCTTCGTTCGTGAGCTAAACGCCAAATTCTCCGCCAAATGTATATCACTTTGGCTATCACATCGAACATCAATACTCTCATGTTCGAAACCCAAGTCACACAATAATCGCTTCAAATAGAGTGTCTCCTTTGCCGCTTCCACAGCGGCTATCAACTCCGCCTCCGTAGTGGATAAAGCAACTACGGTCTGCAATCTCGATCTCCAACTAATGGTCGTACCACCAAGTGTGAAGACATATCCGGAAGTTGATTTCCTCCGATCCCTATCACCGGCGTAGTCCGAGTCACAATAACCAACTAACTTGCAACTCAATCCATCACTACCACAAAAAACAAGACCATGAGATGCTGTGCCTTTCAAGTATCTCAATATATCCTTCACGGCTTCCCAATGTGATTTCCCCGGATTAGCCATATACCGACTAACCACCCCGACGGCATTTGCAATATCGGGCCTTGTACACACCATGGCATACATTAAGCTACCAACCGCACTTGCATATGGCACCTTTGCCATATAAGCCTTGTCTTTCTCTCCGATAGGTGGTCCCTTATCCGAAAGCTTCATATGTAAAGGTAAAGGTGTATTTAACGCCTTTGCATTCTCCATGTTAAACCGGCAAAACACCTTCTTAATGTACTCCTTTTGAGTCAATCTCAACTCAAAACGCTTTTGGTCCCTTACAATCTCCATGCCGAAGATCTTCTTTGCTTCTCCAAGGTCTTTCATCTCGAACTCCGCCTTTAATTTCTCTTTCAACTTGTTGATTTATGCCTTGTCCTTAGAAGCAATGAGCATATCGTCCACATACAAGAGTAAATACACCCAACAATCATTTTCTAACCTCTTGAAGTAAACGCAAGCATCCTTGATGCTTCGATGGAAGTCACTTTCAAGCATGAAATGATCAAATCTCTTGTACCATTGCCTAGGTGATTGCTTCAAACCATATAGTGATTTCTTCAACTTGCAAACTAGTTCTGACTTACCTTCTATAACAAACCCTTCCGGTTGCTCCTTGTAGATGTCTTCATCCAAGTCTCCATGCAAGAAGGCGGTTTTCACATCTAGTTGCTCCAACTTCAAGTTGTAAATAGTAACTAATGCAAGTAGTATCCGGATAGAAGTATGCCTCACAACCAGTGCGAAGATCTCATCATACTCCTTTCCTTTCCTCTGTGCAAACCCCTTAGCCACTAGCCTAGCTTTGTATCTTCCATCGTCCTTCACCTTATGTATCCATTTGCACCCAATAGCATGGTTTCCTTGAGGAAGTGGAACCAACTCCCAAGTCTGGTTCTTCATCAACGATTGCATCTCTTCCTCCATGGCGCAAATCCACTTCGAGCTATCACTTGAACCCATGACGTCATCAAGGTCCATCGGCTCATTTTGGACTACATGAAGAGCATAGTCCAAATTCTCACAAAAGCTAAGATAGTTCCAATCACCATATCTTTCGGGTGGCCTTATAGCACGCCGACCAACCCGAGTAGCAATACCATCACCCGGTCTTCCTTCAGCTCCACCTTGAACTGAATCTTCTCTAGGCTCGTGCACATCACCAACACTACTAGAGGAATCCTGTGGACTATGTGATGTAACATCAACCACATTCACCTCGCAAGCACCTCCAACAACTCTACTCTCTCTAGGTCTGAAAGTGGGAATAACTTCCTTCTCCTTTGATTCACCATGAACCAAATCCGGAACATCCGATGAGCCTTCGTTCTCCTTGAACATAGCCGACTCATCAAAAGTAACATGACGAGAAACCATAGCCTTCTTCATTTCCGGATTCCAAATCCGATAGCCTTTGATGCCATCCATATATCCGAGAAAAATCCCTTTGAAAGCTCTAGGCGAGAGCTTATCATTCCCCGGATCATGCACATAAACAGGACTGCCAAATACACGAAGATAACTCAAGTCAATGCTCTTCCCTTTCCACACTTCCTCCGGAATTTTGTTATCAATAGCCGAGCATGGAATTCGATTAATAATATGCACCGCGGTTGACAAAGCTTCGGCCCAAAATCCCTTAGACAAACCCGATGTCAATCTCAAGCATCGAGCTTTCTCTAGTAGAGTTCGGTTCATTCTCTCCGCCACTCCATTAGATTGCGGATCTCCCGGTGTAGTAAAATGCCTCCGAATACCATAATGCTTGCAAAAATTCAGAAACTCTCCGGAAACATACTCGCCGCCATTATCGGACCTAAGAACCTTCAAAGATTTTCCACTCTCATTCTCAACAAGAGCCTTCCATTCTTTGAATCTTGCAAATGCCTCCGACTTGGCCTTCATTACATACACCAAAACCTTACGAGAAAAATCATCAATGAAAGAAATATAATATCTTGCTCCTCCCAAAGAAGCTACAGGCGCTGGTCCCCAAACATCCGTGTGCACATACTCAAGAATCCCTCTTGAATCATGTTTTCCTTCACCGAATGATACTCTAGTTTGCTTCCCCATGACACATTCCTCGCAAAACTCCAACTTGCTGAAACTCTCACCATCAATCATCTCTCTTCGACGAAGAACATCTAAACTCTTCTCCGAGACATGACCCAATCTCAATTGCCACAGCCGTGTAGCATCTAAGCCACGAGAACTATCAACACTGACACAAGTTTCGCCTTGCACGGTCACTCCTTGAAGCAAATAAATACCATGGGTTCTAGCACCCCTCATAACCACAAGCACACCCTTCGAAACCCTCAAGATATCACTCTCAATCGTGATCTTGCAACCTAAAGAATCCAACTGTCCCAAAGACATAAGTGACTTCTGTAGTCCCGGAACATAGCGCACATTAGTGAGAGTACGAACCACTCCGTCAAACATTCGAATTTGCACGGATCCAATGCCCTTCGACTTGCAAACTGCACCATTTCCCATAACAATTGATTTTCCTTCCCGTTCAACATAAGAAGAAAAACAATTCCTATTAGGCGTCATGTGATATGAAGCCCCCGAATCAAGCACCCAATCGCTGCCCGAAACATCTGATGCTACTGCCGACAAAACATCTACGTCTCCCTCACCAACATCTCTCTCCACCGCAACTGATGAAGATGCTACTTCCTTCTTCCCCTTCTCTGGACAATCATTCTTCCAGTGACCAGGTTACTTACATATAAAGCACTTGCCATTTCTTTCCTTTGACTTTCCTCTTCCACCGGGCTTCTTAGACTTAGAACGCCCCCGGTTTTCCTTCTTCTCTGACTTTTCTTTCTCCGCAAATAAACCTTGACCATTACCAGCACCACTACTACCATCACTCAGCTCCTTCATCTGATCTCGCAATTCCTCACTAAGAAGACCCGTCTTGACATCATTTAGAGTCAATGTATCCCGGCCATAGATCAAACTGTTTGAGAACCCAGTATAGCGCTCAGGCAACGAACATAGCAATATCATCGCCTTCTGCTCCTCCTCAATGTTCAAATCTACCGCCTTCATCTTCATTAGCAAATCATCAAACACATTTAAGTGCGCCTTTAGCGAAGTTCCTTCCTTCATCTTGTAGGTAAAGAAAGTCCGCGACAAGATGAGTCGATTTATGAGTGATTTCTTCATATACAACTCCTCCAACTTGTTCCAAATACCTTTAGCAGTCGTCTCACCACTAATTTCGGAAATAACATTCTCTCCCATGGCAAGTTGAAGTGTAGTGAATGTCCACTCTTCCATTTCTTCTCTCTCCACATCTGAGATGTCCTCTGGCAATAAATGTGTATCAAACACTACGCGATGTACCCGATTCCGCCTCAGAACCGCTTTCATCTTCCACTGCCACTTTTCGAAATCATTATCGCCATTCCACTTGTCGATAACCAATTGTGAACCAGCAGCTGCATACGACCTACGTACATAAGGAGCTACACCACTTGGACCAACTGTTGATGAATTATTTGAACCTGATTCCGGCATTTCTACAACTATCTACCAACACCAATGCTCTGATACCAAATGTAGTGGAGGAATTTTGATTCAAGACCGCTCAAATCAAAAATCCTAACGCCGCGGAAAACGAGATCGTGGTAATAGTGCAAAAACAACCAATCGAACAATCTCAATCTTATCCAAGCCAATCACAATCGCCAAATAATGGAAATAATAGAGCAATAACGAGAAACTAAATCACACAGGGATTTATAGTGGTTCCACCGACGTCTTGTCAGTGTACGTCCACTTTGAGAGAGAAACCTTTATTAATATCAATAGAAGAGTACAAGAGATTGATTACAATGATCAAATTTACTAGAAAAATTTGATTTTGTGGAGAAAAGAATTGAAGAAGATTAGGATTGCCAAAACCCTAATTAGAATAAATCTTGATCTAATCTCTTAATTTTTTTTTTGATCCACCTCCTTTTGTATTCGATGTAGCTTATATAGGCATAGAGAAATATATGGAAATTTCCAAAATTTCCTCCAAAATATCCTCTAGATCCAAAATATTCTCCAGATCCAAAATATCCTCTAGATCCAAAATATTCTCTAGATCCGAAATATTCTCTACAATAGTATCGCATACTTCAACAGCTTTCTCCTTTGAATGACGAATGAGAAGCCATATATAAGCTTATTAACCCTTCCACGTCATGAGAGAAGCTTTCCTTGAAGTTATTTCCACCATCCTTAAAGGGCTTGAAGATATCTGCTCTCAATTGCAAAGAAGAAGGTACATCAAACATCTTTCGGAGTTTTGATCAAAAGATAGGACATGTCTGAGAAAATTAAAATCATACCTGCTGAAATCACAAAGCCGTGTTGCCTGAGAAGCCTGAATAACACAGAAGTTGCTTGAAGTCCATCATTTTGCATCACATTGGAATAACCATGTGTGATCATATCATTTAACATTGCATCACATTGGTTCAGAGACGTTGAACAAGGCACGCACCTCTTCTTTCATATCCCTCGCTAGAGCCCCATAATTTTCCTCCTACATACAACAGGTATGACATGGTGTTAGTAATTTGCAAATCTACTGGAGCAATATCAAAGCGTATAATAGCTAACTTTAACATACCGTGTAATTGTTGTTTAAGAATTGAACAGAATTATAATCCCATTGGTTAGGTTCATAGCTTGCTGATCGCCTGATGATATCTTCATTGCCTACATCATCACTACCTGGGAGACCGGTGCATTAGATGCTTCCACATGCATGCACCTACAAATGGGCAAAGGCCTAATACTGCTAAACTCAATACTGTTTACTAACACAAATTTGTGTGCACACGTAGAGCGTTACGTTTCCACATTGGCGTACCGTACATTATGCCATTTTAGAAACGTGGCCAAATAAATTGGTTTTTTACATTCTTCCCATCAAAGTATTTTACATTTGGTTTCCTCATTCTTTAACGTGCATTGATTGCCATGCTTCACGGAAGCACTTGATAAAGACTTCGCTACCGCTCAAAGACACATGCATGCCTTTTCCAGGAAAATAAAAAACAGGTTAGAAATGCTATCAGCCTTGTATTTTATGTTCATGTGTTTAAATGCATTTTGTGTTCATGTGTTGTCTGTTAAATGTATTCCTTTAAAAATTCTATCAGCCTTGTATGTTGTCCGTTAATATGCTAGATAAATTACATGTAATCCTAGGCCAAAATAAATGCTCAAAATAATCTATTTTAGGATTGCATGTTGTTAGTTTAGCCTAATATCAATTGATTTAATAAACATACATAAATAGATATTGTCAAATGAATCAATCTTAGTCGACACTGAAGCTTCTTACAATCTATGGATGTCTGGTAGCTAAATAAGATGAATGAAGTAAAGAATAAAAATATTTCTACTATGTATCATTTGGTGAAATGATTGGCATGAACAGAATTTTAGCGATCTAATTGTATTATACACATTATCAAAATTTTCAATGCATTATTCTTGACATTTTACTTGTAACTCGCCAAGTGAATAAAAAGTTATGATAGTATGGTCTATCAATATATTTAAGTGAATAAAAAGTTACCACAGTACGGTCTATATCAATATATTTGTTAGTTATTCATTTCTTAAACTGTCAAAAATAAAAAAAAGATTTATATCATACGAACTGCATGTTAATAAAATTATAATGTCATAGTTCAATCAAATACAAAGTATGTGAAGTAAGCATTGTACATAATAGAAGTAAATGAGTATTAATATCGAAAAAAAGTAATTTGGGTAAACAACAGGAAGAAAATTTTTGAGTTGCAAAGCAGGCTATTTTCACTTTAACAAAGGATCCATGCACATTATTATTATTTTCAAGAAAGAATACAATAACCATAACTTTACTAATTACTTAAGCTTGTCGCTGCTAATGTTCAATCAGGAGTACAACAAAAAGAAATAGTAATAATTAATAATAGCTGAAAACCATTCACAACTCATCTCATAACAACGTAACAAAAGATCAAAATGTTGAAATAATTAAACTTAGACTATTTAGTTGAATAGTCATGTTTCGAAAATATAAAAAAATGTATGGACATGCTGATTCGGTGAATGGTTAGGAAAAAACCAAAGTGACATAAAAGCATTTATTATTCAGCTAAGGCTATATATATCTTTCATGTATGTTATTTTGTAATGCAGTAAAAAGAATAAAAGAAGCCTCTTCGATATTATTTCTTGACAGTTTTTCTCAGTTCATATTTATTTGTCCTACCAACAAAGTGATATCAGAGCTGAGTTCGGTGCAAAGATGAATACATTTCCTTTTGTTGTTCCCAAACTTTTTTTTTTTTTTGAACGAGATAAAAAAAGAGTATTGGCCCAAGGCCCAACAGCCTAACGGGTAAACAACCCGATACAACACGAGATAAAAAAACATTCGTTCTCTCTACTTCCAAACCCTAGCCGCCTCTCAAAAACACAAAATAATGGCGGACGGAAAGGGTAATCGCCCATAAGAATGGCAAAACAGATCGTCATGGTGGGTTCCAGACATCGTCTTCACACTTGTTAGTCTCCACTGAGGTACGAGGCTTCAGGTAGACGTTTCTATTCCAAGTTTCAGCTTCAATCTCCTCCTTATCGTCAGATCTGAAGTCTCTGGCGCTAATAATGCTATCGTTTTCTCTTCTGTGTCTCTTTGAGCTTCGAGCTTCCTCCACTTCTCTAGATCCACTTCTTTCTCCATTACTCCAGCAAGATAAGTGATAAGTCTGACCATTAAGCTCGCTTTTATAATGATTTCTACCTATTCTAGTTAGAAACTGATACGATTGATTTCCATCTTTCTTATTTAGAGAGGTAGAAGCTTCTGGATCACTGCTGGTCTGACTATGAATCCCCTTCTCTATAACATGTAAGTTATTTACATCAGAAACCGTTTTATAAACAAAACACGCACTGTTATTATAACTATCCTGTTTACTTCCCTTTATAATCAGATTGTTACAAAGATTGGGATAGCTGCCACCAGGAAGGACGTTAGAAAGATCTTCTGTACCTCTATAATCTGAATTAGTATCAGAAAAACCATAAGCATTAACTATGAGCCTACCATCAATCCTTTCCAGGCTACTTGGATAACTGCTGGTTGGTATATGACCCCTACCCTCTGTAATAGGTAAGTGACCCAGATTACTATTCCTATTAGAGCTAATAAAACTGTAATTTGAGTAATAATTCTGTATACTTCCCTTGCAGTTACTATTATTGTAGAGATGGGTGGATCTGCCTCCAGGAAGGATGCCAGTAGCCCCAGCTTGATATTTGCTGCCAGTATCATGGATTGTATGCCTTTTATTGCTGAACTTGCAATTAAGTATGAAATCCTCAACTTGATCATCTAAGCTAGCATCTTTTTTAGATTGATTGTGGATGCTGTCATGCCTGTGCAAACTAATTTTTTTCATAATAACCTGACAGTCAGATAAAATGAAACTCAAAAGTTGGGAACTACTAGAAATTTTGTTAGTGTGAAGTCTCTGATTCCTTTCTTTCCAAATGTAAAAGACAACAGCTGTTAACATAATACAAGCTTTCTTAAATAAAAAAGACTTGGGATTCAAAGTTTTCAAAATATAATCTATGCTACTCCTAATATCTAAGGTAGGAATAGAATTATTAAACCCTAAAGAACATTTAATATTGAACCATATGAACTGGGAGAAGTCAAAAAACAAATGGTTGGAGCTTTCTATATCATACTTGCAAAATAAGCAATGCTTGTCAGAATTAGGGTTCCATTTGCAACACCTATCTCTGGTTGGTAGTTTATTTTGTAAAGCAAAATAAGTACAATGGGCCATTTTGGGACAGTTAGATTTGCACCAGATCACCTTGTGCCAGTCCACTTCTGTTTCTTCTACCCTAAGAAACTCCCATGTTTTTTTGAATGAAAATTTACCTTTTGAGCAAAATTTCCATTCCCATGCATCCCTTGGTCCACTCTTATCAATACTAATTTTCTGAATGGCATTTTTAAAAATGGCTGCAGCTGAACTGTTTTGAAAGCTCCAATTGTTATTTAAAATAATTTTTTGAACTTTATCAGTAACACCACCTAGTAAATATAAATTATTCCAGCCAAGTAAGTCAACAAGAGAATTACCATGTATCCAGGGGTCAAACCAAATACTAGTTTGACTACCATTAGTCAGTTTTCTCTCAATAAATTTTTTACCTCTACTTCTGCAATCAAGAATATTCTTCCATACAAATGAATGATGATTTTCCATTCTGGTAATCCAGAAATTTTTATTTTGAAGATATCAAGCTTTCATCCACCTGGCCCATAAAGACTTACCTTCTAAAAATTTCCAAAAAGTTTTAACTTACAAACATCAGTCAGGTCTTTAATGCTTTTGAGTCCTAACCCACCATAGATCTTGGGTTTGCACACCTTATCCCATGCTATTTTATGATGTTTACCTCTCCAGATGAAATTAGCACAAAGTTTTTCTATTTTTTGAATAACACTGATGGGAATACTGTGAGTTTGGACCCAGTACATAATAACTGCAGTGATGACTGTGTGTGCAAGTTCCACTCTACCAGCTAATGAGAGGAGTTTACTAGACCAACCATCTAGTTTATTATGAATGATGTCAATCAGTCTAGTACAGTCCCTGTCTTTAACTTGATTAATGCTAAGTGGAAGGCCAAGATATTTAACAGGAAGTGAACCCTCTTTAAAATTCAATATTTTAAGAATGTCTTCCTTAAACTTGGCCTCTTTGCTAAAATAAATCTTACTTTTGTCAATATTAACAGAGAGGCCAGCATAATTTTCCATATTAGAAAGAATTCTCTTAATAGTGATTGCATTAATCCTGTCAGCTTTTAAAAAAAGAAGCATATCATCTGCATAAAGTAGATGTGTGATATGTGGAATTTTCCTGCTAATAGGATTAATGTTTCCCCTTATCAATTTTGTTTCCATTTGCAAAGAAAAATACTCCATAACAATTGAGAAAAGATAAGGGGACAGTGGATCCCCCTGTCTAATTCCTCTATTGCTATGAATACAACCTTTAGGGGAACCATTGATCATAATAGAGTATGTTACACTAGTGATGCATTCTTTAATTAGAGGACATAATTTTTCATTAAAACCCATTTGCATGAGCATATAAATGATGAAATCTCTATTTATTTTATCAAAAGCCTTATGTAAATCAATTTTAATACACATAAGGTTCTTCTTTTTCCTATGAAAATCCCTTATGAGCTCATGGGCAAGTAATGTATTTTCAGATATAAGTCTCCCTGGAATGAAAGCACTCTGATTTCAGAGATTAAAAATTTAAGGAAACACTTTAACCTGTTACAAAGAGTAGTGGAGATAATTTTATAAATGAAATTGCAACAGGCTATAGGCCTGTAGTCATCCAACCCAAGGGGGGATTCCACTTTGGGAATAAGAATAATATAAGTGTGGTTGGTGTTTTTCAATAAAGACCCTGAATTAAAAAATTCAACTATAGAATCATATAACAAATTATGCATCTCAGCCCAATGTGTTTTGTAAAACATAGCCCCAAACCCATTAGGCCTAGGACTTTTATCAATGTTAGCATTAAAAATAACATTTTTAACATCTTCAACTCTGATAGGAGCAAGTAAAATGTCAGAGCTGTTAGAGTTAACAGTATATTTAAGAACCATGCTGGGAAAGTTATTGTGATATTGGGAGGTGTTATATTAGGAAGTGAAATAGTTCAATGCCTCCTCCTCAATATAGGAGGCTTCATTAATAACTTTACCATTCCTGTCAATAATTTTCCCAATCTCATTCCTATTTTTCCTATTAGACATTTTAGCATAAAAAAAATTACTAGCTTCATCACCATTAGATAACCAATCAACCTTGGCCTTTTGCCTAAGATTAATTGAGTTAATATGTAGAGCTTTAACTAAATTGGCCTGAGCATTGTAAAATGATTCAGCTAAAAGATTGTCTGAGCAGTTATAGTCAAGGTCATCCTGCAACTTCTCACACTCACTTCTGATTTTTTTAATATCATTCTGTTTTCTATTGATATTCCAGGCCTTAAGTTTGCCTTTAACTATCTGCAAAGTTTTATTAAACTTGTATTGTGATGTGCCATACAAATTATTAGTAAAACTATTACAAGTTATTTCCCTATAAGTGTCATCTTGTACCCAACCATTAATAAATCTGAAGGGTCTACTATTGTTACCCCTTGAGGCTAATGGAATGGTGACAAGAATAGGAGTGTGGTCACTAGTATTTTGTGGTAGGGTACAACACTGCACATTAGGAAAAAAGATTAATGAAAAACTAGTTAAATAAAACCCTGTCTAATTTGCAGTGAATATTTATGAATTCACCTGATTTCCAAGTGTATTTTTTTCCATGAATTGGGGGTTCTATTAAACCAGTTTTTAATATAAAATTATTAATCTTTTCCAACTTATTAAAAGGTAAGGGATTACCACCTTTTTTCTGAATTATGAAACACAGTGTTGAAATCTCCCATTAAAATCCATGGGCTATCAATAGCAATATTAAATTGCTCAATGCAATTCCATAAGGTGTTTCTGTCAATCTCAAAATTAGATGCATAAATGAAGGTAATTTAAGAGATAACCCCCCCTTGTTTTTGAAAATGCAATGAATATACTGAAAGTCAATAAAATAATTAATGAGAGACCAAATAGTAGGATTATGCAATACTATTATCCTACCATTTCCTCCCATTGAATTATTATTAATAATATTCCAACTAGCAAATCTTCTATCATGAAACTCATAAAGTTTCTGATCACTTAGTTTATGCTCAAGTATACCCATAATAGATGGTTTATACTTGAGCATAAAGTCTGAAAGATCTAATTGCCTTTTTGGGGAATTTAGTCCCCTGATATTCCAGGCTATTATATCCATTAAAAAATTAAAATAGTATAAAAGGATATGTAACCAAGGATACTCTGCACTTACAGTGAGCCACTGTTTTTGTTGCAATCCACTTTAATGTCTAGTTGCTTGCCACTTTTCTTGAAGCTTTTGCTATCTGTGGCTTTAAGTTGTTTGTCCCACGTACTGTTTTTCTCTATGTATTTCTTTCGAAATTCCATATCAGTGATATCTTCAGTGTCTTCTGCTAGCGTTATATCTGAAAGACTTCTAGTTCTGGTTTTTTTCTTTTTTTTTCACTGGCATTGCAGGTTTAGGTGAAGAGATAGTATTGCTAATGGCCTTTTGAATATCTGCTTCAGTGATTGAAGAAGCTCTCCTAGGCGCGAGCCCTTCAGAAACCAGAGAGCTATCAGTGTAAATCGGATCCGCCACAAGAAGATCAGCACAGTTTCCCAATTTTAAATTTGAGTTTTTTGATTTATCTGAAATTGTAATATAACTTGAATCCTCTATGTGGGTGGGGGATTCAATGACCTGTGTTGCAAATCCCACTACTTTGATAGGATTAATGTTATCAACCGCCATTAAAGGCTCTGTCAAAATTGATGGTGTTGTAAACCATTCAGTTTTGTTCAGATCAGAAGAAGTCTGCGCTTCCATTATAGGATCTGCAAACCCAAAACTAGGGAGAATAGATGCAAAGTTACCTGCTTCAGAAATATTAAACTCTGATGCATCCAAATTCATATTATCCTCATTAATGCAACATGTGATGTCTGAATCAGGAATAGCCTTAGGAATAATTTCTGAATTAACTTCTTGGGGGTTAATAACTGGATTCGGAGCAAGATCTGTATCGGTGTTCGGAATCTCTTTGTTATGAGCACAGTCCTCTATAGAGTGCCCAAAACAGTTGTAGATCTTGCAACGATCTGGAATCGATTCATATATTATCTTCTGAGAAATAATCTCTCCATCGTGCATGTAGGTAAAAGCCTCATTAGGTAGATCTGCATTAGCCTTAATCTCCACTAGAATTCTCGCATAGCTAAGTCGTGTTTCCTTAGCCGTTTGTTCATCCATCTTGATAGGCACTCCCACTAAACTTGCTATTGCACTGAATATTTCCTTGTCCCATAATCGCAAGTTCAGTTCTGACAGTTTTATCCATATTGGCATAGTACTTAGCAAATCTTTGTCAAGAATGATTGTCTTGTTCCATCTTTTCAAAACAATCAGTTTACCATTAATAAAATACGGTCCTCCATTTAGAAGTTTTTCGCAGTCCTCCACATTCGTGAAGCGGATTATAAAAAACCCGTTTTCACGTGTGAAAATTTCGAATGAACCTGTTGGGTTCCATGTACCTGTCACAAAAGCTTTGAAATAGTGATATGATGGACGTTTTCCAAAAACATATGCTATGATGGACAACGACCATTTTCCCTCTGTTCTCGCACTAGCTTCTTCTGAGACAACTATTATTTTCTCCTGCCCCATTGTCTCCACTGGTTCAATGTAGTTTAGATCAAAGATTGATTCTTGGCCTCCTTTTTTAACCATATCCGCCCAGGATGAGGCTCTTAGATCCTTAGCCTGATTAATCTTTAAGGGTTGCTTAGATTCTTGCGATTGTCTATTCAAATTGCTAGGTTGATATCGAACCCCATTTGAAGCAGGGAATGGCCTCCGCCATGGTTTAGGAGTAGGATCCCCCATTTTTCTAGCCCTCCTGTTGTTATGAACAAATGAGTTGTGATTCAAGAACGGATTAGCCACTTTCTTGCGTTTAATCACCTTTGTAAATCCATCCTCATCATTCCTAAGGTCCGAAGTATGGGGAGCACTAGTGGGGGGAATAGATGAAGTAAGAGAAGAAGAAGATCCCTTTTTAAGGATGGGATTATCCTCGATCATCAGTTTCAAGATAGGTTTAGAAGCAGCCATGGCTGCGGGATGTTTCTTGGAGAGAGCTCAAATTGCCTTATTGTTCCCAAACTTACAAAGGAGAATTATGCGCATTGGTGTCTTCGCATGAAAGCATTGCTGGGATCCCAGGAAGCATGGGAGGTTGTAGAAAATGGTTATGAAGAACATGAAAACGTGCAAGCTTTGAATCAAAATCAGAAAAATGCCTTGGCAAGAGCTCGCAAGCAAGATCAGCATGCTCTCTCTATTATACACATGGGCTTGGACGATGCCATGTTTGAGAAAGTCGCTAATGTAACAAAAGTGAAGAAGGCATGGGATATTCTTGAGAATAATTTCAGGGGAATTGAAAAAGTAAAGAAGGTTCGTCTTCAAACTTTGCGTAGTGAATTTGAATCACTGCATATGAATGAAACTGAATCAGCCCCAGATTATTTTACTCGAGTTTCTTCTATTGTCAATCAAATGAAGCAATATGGAGAAAAGATTGATGATGTTCGTGTCAATGAGAAAATACTTAGATCATAAAACTCAAAGTTATAGCTTGTTGGAATCTCTATTAAGGAGTCTAACAATTTGGAAACTATGACGGTTAATGAGCTCATGGGATCATTGCAAGCATATGGAGAAAGAATATTAAAGAAAGAAGTAGCAGATTCTTATGCTTTTCAAACTAATGTTTCATCGGCAGAAAATGAGAAACATGAGCATTTTCAAGGAAGAGGACAAAATTGTGGAAGAGGACAAAATCGTGGAAGAGGCAGGAGTTTTGGTCGTGGTCGATCCGATGAAAGTCAGAACTTCAACAATGAAAAGACAGTCAACAATGCAAGAGGGTGTGGGAATCACGGAGCCACAAGAGATGGAAGTAGAAAGCATGACAAATCAAAAATTCAATGTTATAATTGTCCTAAATACGGTCATTATTCTAATGAACGCAGAAGTTCCAGCAACAAACCCGATCAGCGAACCAATTATGTGGAAGCAAAGGAGGATGAAGAGTTGTTATTGCTAATAGAAGCTAAGGAAGACAAAAACAGAAAAGTGTGGTATCTTGATACTGGTGCAGCAAATCACATGAGTGGAAACAAAGAATTGTTCTCCACATTTACTAAAAAGATGACAGGAAATATTACCTTCGGAGACGACACCAAAGTCCCAATCAAAGGAAAAGGTGATGTGCTTATTCATTCTAAAACTGGAAATCATATTTTAATTTCTCAAGTTTATTATGTGCCAAATTTGAAGACAAATATACTAAGTCTGGGACAACTTTTGGAGATGGGCTATGACATTCACATGAGGGATAAACATCTCACTTTGAGAGATATTTCAAATATGCTGATTGCGAAAGTACCCATGGAGAAAAATAGAATGTTTCTGCTTAATATTGAAGTTGATCATCCAAAATGCTTGAAAACTTGTGTTGAAGACACTTCTTGGCTTTGGCATTTGAGACTGAGCCATTTTAATTTTGGAAGTTTGAAGTTGGTGTCACATGAAGATATAGTACGTGGACTGCCAACGATCGATCATCCTAACCAATTATTTGAAGGATGTCTTTATGGCAAACAAGCTAGAAGAAGTTTTCCACAAAAGGAGAGTTTTAGAGCAACCAAGCCACTGGAACATGTTCATGCTGATGTGTGCGGACCAATCAGACTATCCTCATATGGTAAAGCTAATTATTTCTTGCTTTTTATTGATGATTTTTCTCGCAAAACTTGGGCTTATTTTCTTAAAGGGAAGGACGAAGCTTTTAGAGCTTTCAAAAATTTTAAAGCTCTAGTTGAGAAGGAGAATGGCTGATATATTAAAACTTTAAGAACTGATCGAGGCGGAGAATTCACTTCGAATGAATTCAATCAGTTTTGCAAAGAAAATGGGATTCGTCGCTTTCTTACTGTTCCACGGACTCCTCAGCAGAATGGGGTCGTGGAACGGAAAAACAGAACCATTCTAAACATGGTTTGCAGCATGCTTAAAAGCAAAAACATGCCAAAAGAATTCTGGGCTGAGGCAGTGGCATGCACAGTATATCTATCAAAAACCTCTGCATTAAGAAGTGTTCAGGGTGTCATGCCTCAAGAAGCATGGAGTGGTAGAAAGCCAAGTGTTTCGCACTTGCGGGTGTTTGGGAGCATTGCTTATATTCATGTTCCAGATGAAAAATGATCAAAGCTAGAAGATAAAAGTGAAAAGTTTGTTTTCATTGGCTATGACTATTGCTCAAAAGGTTACAAGTTCTATAATCCCGCTAATGGGAAAATCATTATTAGTAGAGATGCTGAATTTGATGAAAAAAGTTCTTGGGATTGGAATGTATCTCAAAATGAAAAATATACTATTTTTCCTCAGCATGAAGAGTCAGCTGGAAGAGAAGTTGCAAACACACCAGCTCTCTCACCTGAAAGTTCTAAATCATCCGATGATGATTCTCCTGCAGGACCACTTCGTACAAAAAGAATTTCTGATCTTTATGAGGAAACGAATGTTGTTAATGATCCAAATTTCTATGACGATAACAATCCAAGTTGTTTTTGTTTATTTGCAGACACCGAGCCATTAAACTTTGAAAGTGAAATATTAAATAAAGAATGGAAGCATGTAATGGACAAGGAAATTGAAGCAATCAGAAGAAATGATACATGGGAGCTTGCAACACGTCCCAAAGGACACAAAGCGATTGATGTAAAATGGGTGTATAAAGTGAAGAGAAATGCGGAAGAAAAGGTAGAGAGATACAAAGCGAGGCTTGTCGCGAAAGGATATAGCCAGAAGCATGGTGTTGACTATGACGAGGTATTTGCCCCTGTTGCTCGTTTAGAAACTATAAGATTAATTATTTCTTTGGCAACCCAGAACCGGTGGAATATTTTTCAAATGGATGTCCAATCCGCTTTCTTGAATGGCTATTTGGAAGAATAAATTTTTATACAGCAGCCTCTAGGATATGTTGAACATGAAGATAGAGTCTTGAAGTTGAAGAAGGCGTTGTATGGCTTGAAACATGCGCCTAGAGCATGGTATAGCAGAATTGATAAATATTTTCAAGATCATGACTTCACTAAATGTCCATATGAACATGCTTTATATGTAAAGAAAGACAAAGATGGAGGTTTCATGCTTGTGTGCTTTTATGTGGACGATTTGATTTTCACGGGAAATAATTCGTAGATGTTTGAAGAATTCAAGAAAGCAATGAATGCATAATTTGAAATGACTGTTCTTGGTGTCATGTCCTACTACTTAGGAATGGAAGTAAAACAAAGTGAGAGGCATATTTTTGTTTCTCAAAAAGGTTATGCAGAGAAGATCTTCAAAATGGAAAATTGCAAGCCTTCAAGTACTCCAATTACTTGTGGAACAAAATTGTCAAGATTTGACGAAGATAGCAAAATTAATCCATCACTTTACAGAAGTCTTACTGGAAGTTTGAGATATCTAACATGCACAAGACCAGATATTCTCTTTGGTGTTGGTCTTGTTAGTAGGTATATGGAAGCGCCTACTGTAACACACATGAAAATGGCGAAAAGAATCCTTCGTTACATCAAAGGTACTCTTGATTATGGTCTCACTTATTTTCCATCTAAAAGTTTTAAACTTTATGGTTATAGTGATAGCGACTAGGGAGGAGATATTGACGATCGAAAAAGCACCACTGGATTCATATTTTTCATGGGAGACACTGCTTTCACTTGGTGTTCAAAGAAATAGCCAATTGTAACTCTTTCAACTTATGAAGCTGAGTATGTTTCCGCTGCATCATTTGTTTGTCACGCAACATGGCTAAGAAGACTATTGAAGACAAATTACTTTCCTTAAGAAAAAGCGACAGTCATATATGTTGATAACAAGTCTGCTATTGCATTGGTTAAAAATCCTGTGTTTCATGATCGCAGTAACATATATATACCAGGTATCACTATATAAGAGAGTCCATTGAAAGAAAAGAAGTTGAACTGATTTATGTCAACACTACAGATCGGATTGTTGACATTTTTACCAAGGCTTTGAAGTTTGAGGATTTTGCAAGATTGCGTGCTTGGATTGGAGTGAAGAAAGAAGATCAAGTTTAAGAGGGGGTGTTGAAATAATTAAACTTGACTATTTAGTTGAATAGTCATGTTTTGAAAATATATAAAAAATGTATGGACATGCTGATTCGGTTAATGGTTAGGAGAAAACCATAGTGACATGAAAGCATTTATTATTCAGCTAAGGCTATATATATCTTTCATGTATGTTATTTTGTAATGCAGTAAAAAGAATAAAAGAAGCCTCTTCCATATTATTTCTTGACAGTTTTTCTCAGTTCATATTTATTTGTCCTACCAACAAAGTGGTATCAGAGCTGCGTGCAGTGCAAAGATGAATACATTTCCTTTTGTTGTTCCCAAACTTACAAAGGAGAATTATGCGCATTTGTGTCTTCGCATGAAAGCATTGTTGGGATCCCAGGAAGCATGGGAGGTTATAGAAAATGGTTATGAAGAACATGAAAACGTGCAAGCTTTGAATCAATATCAGAAAAATGCCTTCGCAAGAGCTCGCAAGCAAGATCAACATGCTCTCTCTATTATACACATGGGCTTTGACGATGCCATGTTTGAGAAAGTCGCTAATGTAACAAAAGCGAAGGAGGCATGGGATATTCCTGAGAATAATTTCAGGGGAATTGAAAAAGTAAAGAAGGCTCGTCTTCAAACTTTGCGTAGTGAATTTGAATCACTGCATATGAATGAAACTGAATCAGTCCCAGATTATTTTACTCGAGTTTCTTCTATTGTCAATCAAATGAAGCAATATGGAGAGAAGATTGATGATGTTCATGTCAATGAGAAAATACTTAGATCATTAAACTCAAAGTTACAGCTTGTTGGAATCTGTATTGAGGAGTCTAACAATTTGGAAACTATGACGGTTGACGAGCACATGGGATCATTGCAAGCATATGGAGAAAGAATATTAAAGAAAGAAGTAGCAGATTCTTATGCTCTTCAAACTAATGTTTCATCGGGAGAAAATGAGAAACATGAGCGTTTTCAAGGAAGAGGACAAAATCGTGGAAGAGGACAAAATCGTGGAAGAGGCAGGAGTTTTGGTCGTGGTCGATCCGATGAAAGTCAGAACTTCAACAATGAAAAGACAGTCAACAATACAAGAGGGCATCGGAATCACGGAGCCACAAGAGGTGGAAGTAGAAAGCATGACAAATCTAAAATTCAATGTTGTAATTTTCATAAATATGGTCATTATTCCAATGAATGCAGAAGTTCCAGCAACAAACCCGATGAGCGAGCCAATTATGTGGAAGCAAAGGAGGATGAAGAGTTGTTATTGCTAATAGCAACTAAGGAAGACAAAAACAGAAAAGTGTGGTATCTTGATACTAGTGCAGCAAATCACATGAGTGGAAACAAAGAATTGTTCTCCACATTTACTGAAAAGATGACAGGAAATATTACCTTCGGAGATGGCACCAAAGTCCCAATCAAAGGAAAAGGTGATGTACTTATTTATTCTAAAACTAGAAATCATATTGTGACGATCCCAAAACCCCGTGACACGGTGTTAAGGATAATCATTGGAATATAACACATTAATCATCATTAGCAGAACACAGATAATAACATAAACATAAAATAGAATAATTTACACACATATGACAGCGGAATCATATAGATATCACCACATCAGAGAGCACAGTGCAGGATACAACTTAGTGCATAATAATACATAATCAGTCACCATCGCTAGAGGCGGAATCATACATAAAGAGTACACAAAATAAATATCAGTCTACATCGCCAATGGCGGAATCATAATACATATATAATAATGGCGGAAAGAGTCAAAGTTAGCACGGTGTAGTCAAGCCTCGCCATGAGCCACAAGTGCACCAGATACCTGTAACTAGGCTGTCCATGTGAAAATGAGGGCACCCGAGTTTGCAAGGTGAAACAAACTACGAGTCAGTCATGGGACTGGTATGAGAAATCCACTTAACTTATTAACAACAATAATAAGGCAAATCAAAGGACCACGCCACTTTCGCGGAACGGGTTTACTCCAATGAGTGCTAGTGCATGAAATAAAGTAAATGATTAAATCATCACAATGCTTTTTATAAAATGAAGCCATTATAAGACTCAGGTCCCATCACACAATGCAACGCAAGCCGGAGGATAGAGTTTTACCTTATAATGGCAAAAAATGCTTCATACGAATAAAACAAAAGCGTTTGATATTATTACTAGTGCATATATGTTTCAAAAGCGATTTCAATCATAAATATCCATCATAGGCGGCATAAATGACCCATACCGCTATGTCGCCGTACTAGTAATACAATCACATCCGAAATTTCGTATTGGAAATTGGATTCCTTCATGAGTCGAGGCAAGGGGCAAGCTCCTCTCCGTTCGAGACACTCTAGCAAATGCCTCGGGACCGCACACAGCAATCCTTGGATCCTCCAAGGCCGGTCCTCTCTTACTTTTGAGGATTGGCAATTCCTGAACACATGTTTCCCGGTCCTTACAGACCTATAATCGAGGCGCCTCGCATTCCAACAACCACACAGGTGAAAAGTAGATATAAATGTCAGGGCTGGGAGGTCACTGACACCACCATAGCTAGAAAGAAACGTCGTGCACTCCTTGGGACCTTCTCCCGTTTTTGACTCATACCGGGGTGTGAGGCTCGCGAATTCACGTTATACACAAAGCTACGTCACACAGACCATGCTTTGATCATCAACCACAAGACTTTGCTTTGCAACAGAAGCCTTGATCATATGCCACTTAGGCGTGCCACACAGGCAATCCACTCCATGCGACTGATTTCTATCTATATATAACCTCTGAGCTCGTACGTCTCAGAGAAGGGCGTTAAGCAAGAGAATAAATTCTCCGCCGCCAAACAGATATATATTTAACAGAGATCAATCAGCACAGAACAAAATCCAATGTCAGACACACGATCCATTTACAAGTCCGTTCTGGGTTTGAATGAAACCGAAGGCACCAAATTCCTCGCTTATCCGCACAATCAACAATACGTCCGGACGGCTACTACTTCAGCTCCTTCAAGGTAGCTACTCCAATCATGAGCATCAGTAGCGCCCATCCATCCAATGTGAAGATCGTCGGTCTTCAACTCTTCGACTTCTCATCGCCGATCGATTATTTGAAATGAGTTTAAACTCGGCCTTTTCAAATAACTCACGTATATTTAGATTTTCAAATCAATTCATCACATGGTTAAGTCATTCAACATTCACATTTCAGTTCATTAGTATAGTTTTTATGTTAAATACATTCAACCATCACATATCAAGCAAACACAACGAAATTGGTTTATTTTCACTCTATATCGTCTATAGTATTTTATAATGATATATCGCCATTTTTATTTATTTAAAAACGGCCATATTTAATTAAACGACATTTCAGGTCGTGCCGAAGCACTGGCGCTATTTTTCACTAAATTTGTTTTACACATATCTGAAAATCTAACCGTTGGATCTTCACAAATTTTATATCATTAGAAATATTATTTCAAAACGAATCCAACGGTTTCAGTTTTGGGAAAATCTGACGGTCGGATCTTCCACACTAGTCGTTTGAAGTTACGATTTCAAATTATGAACTGCAGCGTCGTTATTCGATTTAATTTGATTATAATTATATTTATATATAAATATAATCGTTTCAGGCGCTGTTTTTCTTCAGATTTGAATTAAACATTCCAGACAATCCAACCGTCGGATCTTCACAAAGTTGGTGCCGTTGGAAAGATATTTCCAAGGCGAACCCAACGGTTGCGGTTTAGGGAAAATCCAATGGTCAGATTTCCCGCACTAGTCATTTAAAATCACGGTTTCAAAATACGAACTGCACGGCCACGATTCGTTTTAATTTAATTATATTTATATATTTAAATAAATATAGTTCATTCGACGATTTCAATATCGTTTTCCCTTCAAATATTTCACTAACGCATTTAAATTTTGGAAAATTTTGCCATAACCTCCTTTGTACGGGAGGGGCTGGGAAAATTCCCAAATAGCCACACGGGCGTCTCATGTCAAAAAGAAAAAGAAAAAGCCAAGCGGCTAGCCAATAAGCTCATAAAATCATCACCCAAACAAAACAGTAAACGTGTACCTATTTGTTGGGCACAAAATTTTATTCCTCTTCTCTAGCCTCTTTGCTATAACCTGTTCAATAAATATGCATGTACATATATGCAACTCTTATCACTTATCATTTTCCATTCAACTTCATATTTAATTCACTTTGGTTCAAAAACACCATTCATTCTAATGTGGCATGCATAGGCAAAAATCATATCATTAGCTAATTAATGGATATTTCAACTCATACATATTTATTTGAACAAGTGGTCATTTTTAACACTTCACATTTCAAAGATGATAAATTTGGCGGACTAAAATATATTTCAACACATGACTATTTTATTTAGTTCCTATACATGTTAAAAATAATATTTCTTTCACAAATATTTATTTCAACGCTCGCATATCTTTAGCATATCACATATATGATAAAAATGATATTTTTATCATTTAAAATATTTGTTTAACAAACGAATGTTTTTAACACTTTATAGTTTCAATAAAAATGTAATTTTTATTGTTCGATCATTTTATTCAACACATGAACTTTTCCAATACACACATTTCTCAACACATGAGCATCTCCACACATGGATAATTTATATATGTTGTTCATATAAGAAAGATGAATTTTTTTATTGTTGAAACTATTTATATATAAGGAGAATATTTTACATACTTCATATATATTATAAAAATGTGATTTTTATTGTTTAAACACTTCATTCATTCACACATGAATTTAATTTTCACACATCACTTCTCAATACATGAGCATTTCCACACATGGATATAGTTTCAACACATGACTTTAATTTCAACGCATGAGGATAATTTCAACATATGAAAATAATTCTAACATATGAATATTATTCAAAATTTCGGCAGCGTAACGGCAGGGTAGTTAAAACCGGCACCGTCCCTAGTACGGCTCCTCGCTCTACCTTAAAACCTCGCGGTTTTTGACAATGGGGATTCATGCATCTAATTCGCACGCAGGCGGCATGTTTTATTTTTATTTCCACAATTATTTCCAATTCATTTCAATCACCAATGGGTATTTTTCAACCACAACCAATCAATATCAACCACAAACAATTATTCAACCATTCGCATTTTTCATCCAATATTTCACACCAATACACAACAATAAATATCGTCCATGGTTTGTGGACGAGGGGAGTGTGTATATATATATATATAATTCCTATATTTCACTTGCATTTCAACACATATATCAATTATACTATGCATGTATAATTCATACTTCGCTTATATAGCTTACACAACGCATGTACATGAGGTATACAACACGTGTGTAATTTATATTTCACTTTTATAATTTATACACGACATTTTCCATTCAAATTCATTTAATTTAGATTTCTCACATTGGTTTTTGGAGTGCTAAAAATCGTAGATGACTCAGAAAAATCCGCGGTCTCTTCTATGTGGTAGAGAGCTTCCTTGCGGTCCCGATGTTTCCTGTTTCATCGAATTTCGTTAACACACCATAAAGATATGTTTTTTCAAAGTTCAAACATAAAAAGGACTCACCTTTCACGATGGTTCAAAACAAGGGTTGCAGTTTTCGCGAGAATCGAGGCACGATAGGATGATCAGAGGGTACAGCGTGGAAGAGGGAGGAAAGGGAAGTCGATCGGTGGTGGTCGGAGGTGGTCCGGTGGTCTTTGGCGATCGGGGCGGCGCTGGGAAGTCATCGGCTTTGGGTCGATGATTCTCGTCGATGCAGCGACGATAGGGGTCAGGGGTTGGTCGGATTTGAAGAGGGGAGGGAGGCACGTCGACGGAGGTAGGTTGCGGAGGTTGGAGATGGCCGAGGCATCAGCGATTTGCCTGGGAAGGATCGAAAACGTGGATCGTCGGTCGAGAGAGAGAAAACGAGGGTTTTGAGCGTTTTTTTTATTTTTAAAATAATGAAAGAAAAATTCTGATTGGCCAAGGACTTTATTAAATTTTTAAATAGTGTTTCTCCCCACGGACACCAATTCAAACCCAACGACTATCGCCCCAAGCTAAATACCCCCATCCCGGACACAATGGGATATGTTTCGTTAGCCAATTCGACTGTTATAGTCAGTTATTCTTCAAATTAAAATATAAAACATTTAATTTTAACTTTGAACATACATTTCAATTTGCCAAGGCCACAAACTGATTCGAAAAACTCCAGAAAAATAAATCTAGCTATGTTTTGAAGCTATGGTCCCTACAAAACTAGTTTCGTCGAATTCTGAGATCGTTTGAAAAATGACCATTTTCTGGTCGAT
Source organism: Allium sativum (assembly GCA_030737875.1). Lineage (NCBI taxonomy): Eukaryota > Viridiplantae > Streptophyta > Magnoliopsida > Asparagales > Amaryllidaceae > Allium > Allium sativum. The sequence goes on along the minus strand of CM060922.1, from coordinate 311,382,033 downwards.
CCAATTTAACAGAAATTGACCAAACACATTTTATTTTTCCACGCTCACATACTAGCTTCAAAAATTATGAAATTTGAAACCTAGCAATAGTTTGACATCCCGGACCCAACAAAAGTGGTTTCGTCGAATTCCGAGGTCGTTTGCAAAATATCTAATTTCCAGGGCTATATATTCTATATAGCGACCTTTCTGAAAATTCATTCGGCCATAACTTTTGATTCCCGCTATGAAACTTCGATTTTTCAGATTCGTTAGAAAGGTATTGATAAACAGATTTAAATATTTTTAGTTTCACTAAAATCCGTTATATTTTCCACCCTGCACAGTTAGTCAAAATTTGAATTCAAATTTTCAAACTGACTCACTATTTCTAATTCTCCATTTTATTGAAATATTCTATTTCAATTGTTCAAATTCCTTTGAAATAACCAATTTAAAAAATTTAAATTGGCTCGTATTTTCCGGGTTGTTACAATCTCCCCCACTTAAAACTTTTCGTCCTCGAAAAGGAAACAACAGTAAAGTAGAAAACAAAATGTAAATGCAAAGTATTGTAAAGGTACCTTGCACCGGAGTTAGTCAGAGATGTCCACTCTGCATTTGGGGTAAGCTTGCTTAATGCTTTCCTCAGTCTCCCAAGTATAGTCTCTAGGATCACTACTCCATTGCACTTTAACTAAATGAACCTTTTTGCTTCTTAGCTCTCTAGTTTCTTTGCCAACAATCTTTAATGGCTCTCTTCTGACTGCTAATTCTGGAGTTATGTCTATATCCTGTTGCACTGCTTTTTCTACAACAAGATCCGGATCATACACATGTCTTCTAAGTTGAGATACATGAAATACATCATGCACTCCAGGCAACCAATCTGGTAATTGAACTCTATAAGCAAGAGTTCCAATTCTTTCAAGTATAGGAAAGGGACCAATAAATCTCGGTGCCAACTTCCCAGTTTTGCCAAATCTGATTACTCCTCTCATCGGAGAAACTTTTAAATAAACATGGTCACCAACAGCAAATGTCAAATCTCTTCTTCTAGAATCTGCATAACATTTCTGCCGGCTTTGCGAGGTTCTCAATCGCTTTTTGATGAAGTCGACTTTATCCGATGCTTCTCGAATCATATCGGGTCCTAACACAAGTCTGTTGCCAGGTTCTACCCAACATGCTGGAGATCTGCACGGTCTGCCATATAATGCTTCAAATGGCGACATTCCCAAACTTGCTTGATAGCTATTGTTATATGAGAATTCTGCCAAATGCAAGTGATCTTCCCATGACCCACCAAAATCAATTATACAAGCTCGCAATAAATCCTCTAGAATTCTATTCACCCGCTCAGTTTGGCCATCTATTTGAGGGTGATAAGCGGTGCTCATATTCAGTTTCGTTCCCAATTCTGTCTGGAATGCCTCCCAGAATTTGCTAGCAAATATTGGGTCTCTATCACTGACTATGCTGATGGGAATTCCATGCAGCTTAACGATTTCTTTGAAATATATCTGTGCTAGGCTTTGAGCGGTTCTATTGGATCTGACAGGTATGAAATGGGCAGTCTTCGTGAAGCGATCTATGATTACCCAAATGCTGTCATTACCTTTCCTGGTTCGCGGCAAACCATCTATGAAATCCATGGAAATCTGTCCCAATTTCCAACCTGGGACTTCTAACGGTTGCAACAATCCAGCTAGCTTCTTTTGGTCGCTCTTGACTAATTGATAAGTAGGGCATTTGCTAACATACAAAGAAATATCCCTCTTCATTGCCTTCCACCAGAAAGTGCATTTGATATCGTTGTACATTTTACTCACACCAGGATGAATGCAAAGTTTGGATTTGTGGCATTCATCTAGCACTTCTCTTTTGAGCTCAAGAATGTTGGGAACACATATTCTTCTATTAAATCTCAGAACTCCCTCACTATCCACTTGGAAACTGGAGCCTTCGCCCCTTTGAATCCTTCTTATCATCGCTTTCACAAAATTGTCACTTTTCTGAAGAACAGATATTTTATCAATCAATCCTGGCGTAATCATAAGATTCGCAATGATTGCGGTTTTTCTACTAAGCGCATCCGCTACAACGTTAGCCTTTCCCGACGTATACAGGATATCAAGATCATACGCTGCAAGAAATTCTAGCCAACGCTGCTGTCTCAAATTTAGATCTTTCTGGGTGTATAAATACTTCAATGATTGATGATCTGTATACAGTACAAATTTCTCGCCCAATAAATAATGCCTCCAGATTTTCAATGCAAAAACGATAGCTAGCAACTCAAGATCATGAGTTACATAATTCTTCTCATGCGGTTTTAGTTGGCGGCTTGCATAAGCGACTACTTGGCCTCTTTGCATTAACAATGCACCAAGACCTCTAATAGAAGCATCGGTCCAAACCGTCAAATCCTGATTGCCATCAATAATGGTTAACATTGGAGCAGTTGTTAGTTTCGATTTCAATTCCTGGAAAGCTTCTTCACAGTCAAAAGTCCACTTAAATTTCTCATGCTTCTTTGTGAGCTTCGTTAACGGACCGGATATCTTCGAAAAATCCTTTATGAACTTTCGATAATAACTAGCCAACCCTATAAAACTTCTAACCTCTGTGGGTGTAGTGGGTTGTTTCCAGTCTTGACTCACTGTTATTTTGCTCGGATCTACAGAAATCCCTTTTTTTGACACGACATGGCCAAGGAACTTCACTTCTTCTTGCCAGAAGACACATTTAGAGAATTTGGCTTTGAAGACGTTCTTTCTTAGAATCTCCAATACTTGTTCTAAGTGTTTTTCATGCTTGGGTTTTGATTTGGAGTAGATTAAAATATCATCGATGAATACGAGGATAAATTTATTCAGAACTCCCCTGAACACTCTATTCATTAGATCGACAATGTATGCTGGAGCATTGCACAGGCCGAACGACATTACTAACCATTCATAAAATATGTCTAGACCTCTGAAAGCTGTCAAAGGAACACACTCCTCTGCTATTCTCAATTGGTGAAAACCTGTAGCTAGGTCCATTCGGGAAAATACTCTCGCCCCATTTAATTGGTCTAGCAGATCATCGATGCGGGGTAATGGGTATTTGTTTTTGAGCGTCTATTTGTTGAGGTCTCGGTAATCAACGCACAATCGAAGAGTACCGTCTGACTTTGGGACAAACACTACACTGCACCCCAATTAGAAAAGCTAGGTCTAATTAGACCCTTCCACAATAGTTGACGAGTTTGATCGCCTAATTCTTCTTTTTCCTTTGGAGTCATTCCGCGAATTGGATGTACCACTGGTCTGGCATTGGGAATTAGATCGATTCTGAATTCTATTTCTCTTTGCGGAGGTAACTTTTCAACTTCTTCAAACACATCCGCATAGTTTCTAACAATAGGAATCTTTTCTAAGGAAGTGGGGATAGCTTCTAACGTCGACCAAAATTCCTCTCTATTTGGATTCGAACCTTGATAGGGTATAAATATATGTCCAAGCTTCGTTCGAATTTTTACTCTCCTTTCTGCACACTTTACCTCAGCTTCGTATTTCGTTAACCAATCAAGCCCGAGAATGGTATCGAATTCGGGAAAGTCCATAACGACTAGATCAAAAGGAAACTTGTAGAAAGAATAAGAGGCTGGCACTTTACAATATGAACTGAGAATAAGAGATCCTCCTATCGGATTATGTACTTCAACCGATTCTTTAAGCTTTCTTTGTTTTAACTTTAATTTGTGAAGTGTGTTACTAGCAATAAAACTACGCGATGCACCCGTGTCAAATAATACAGAAACAGGAATATTTTTAATTGTAAGGGTACCTCCCAAAACATCGGGTTTACCTTCTCCTTTGGAAGCAGCTGGCGGGTTCGACCCATCATAGACATGAGCTACTGCGGCCTTCTTAAGCAAAGGGCAGTCTTTGACAAGATGATCCGTCTTGCGGCAATTAAAGCAGGAGCGAGGGTTCTGAGAGCCCTGGCTTGAACCTTGAGAATTGGTCCTCTGCCGTTTCCGGGCTGTGCAGACATTAGAGTAGTGCCCCACCTTGCCACAATTATAGCAGCTTCCTTTTGGCAGCCTGCCAGTCTGTGGTTTCGAGGATGCTGCTTGGCTTGACTCAGCTTGATTCATAGCAGGCTTGTGTTTGTTTCCGGCTTGGCTTTTAGCGCGATCCTGCTCCAGGTGTCGTTGGTCCAGGTCTTCGTAGTTGCACGTCATTTCCACCAATTCATTAAATCCCAGCTTGATGTGGGCCATTGCTCTATCATGGTACTGTCGCTTCAGCCCGAGGATGAACCTCTTATTCTTGGACTTTGCAGTGGCGACAAGCTCCGGATCATAGCGGGACAACTGTGTAAATTTATTCAGATAATCCCGCACCGAAAGATCCCCCTGCTGGAGGTTGGCGAAGTCATCGTGCATGCGCTCTAGGGCTTGTTCTGGGGCATATTTCTCTTTGAAGAGTTCTTTGAATCCGTCCCAGGTTCTACCAGCTTCTCTATTCCTGGCGGTGAGAGCTTCCCACCATAGCTCGGCTTCTTCCTGCATAAGCCAGGCACCCATAATAGCTTTATCTTGATCTCCAAGCCTTAGGCCTTCTAGTATTTTCTCGCATGTTTTCAGCCATGCAAGGGCCTCTATTATAGTGCCAGTTCCCGAGAAGGTCTTGCCTCCTAGGTTCTTGTATCTCTTAGCTACGCGGTCCAGCTCGAAGTGTTGAGCGGCCAGGGGTTATATCAAGGGTCCTTCTTCAACTGGGACTTCTCCTCGTCCTCTGGCACGGCCAGCACGACCTCCTCTAGCAGCGGCAGCTCGGGTAGCCATTTTTCAAATTCTGTATAAGCAAGAAAAGAGTCAACCAACAAAAATGATAATTTTATTGCATGGTTAAGCAGAAACTTAAGGAAAGATAAAGATGGACTGATCAAATTGTTTTTGCTATTCTGCTTAGCTCATTCTAGGACATTACTAGTCTTATCTCTAATGAGCTACTCGCCTTAGAATACTACTGATTCTATTTTGACGAAGTGTTTAATGTGTTAGACTCCAGAACTAAGGTTAACCAAAGATCTGATACCAGCTGTGATGATCCCAAAACCCCGTGACAAGGTGTTAAGGATAATCATTGGAATATAACACATTAATAATCATTAGCAGAACACAGATAATAGCATAAACATAAAATAGAATAATTTACACACATATGACAGCGGAATCATACAGATATCACCACATCAGAGAGCACAGTGCAGGATACAACTTAGTGCATAATAATACATAATCAGTCACCATCGCCAGAGGCGGAATCATACATAAAGAGTACACAAAATAAATATCAGTCTACATCGCCAATGGCAGAATCATAATACATATATAATAATGGCGGAAAGAGTCAAAGTCAGCACGGTGTAGTCAAGCCTCGCCATGAGCCAAAAGTGCACCAGATACTTGTAACTAGGCTGCCCGTGTGAAAATGAGGGCACCCGAGTTTGCAAGGTGAAACAAACTACGAGTCGGTCATGGGACTGGTATGAGAAATCCACTTAACTTATTAACAACAATAATAAGGCAAATCAAAGGACCACGCCACTTTCGCGGAACGGGTTTACTCCAATGAGTGCTAGTGCATGAAATAAAGTAAATGATTAAATCATCGCAATGTTTTTTATAAAATGAAGCCATTATAAGACTCAGGTCCCATCACACAATGCAACGCAAGCCGGAGGATAGTGTTTTACCTTATAATGGCCAAAAATGCTTCATACGAATAAAACAAAAGTGTTTGATATTATTACTAGTGCATATATGTTTCAAAAGAGATTTCAATCATAAATATCAATCCTAGGCGGCATAAATGACCCATACCACTATGTCGCCGTACTAGTAATACAATCACATCCGAAATTTCGTATTGGAAATTGGATTCCTTCATGAGTCGAGGCAAGGGGCAAGCTCCTCTCCGTTCGAGACACTCTAGCAAATGCCTCAGGACCACACACAGCAATCCCTGGATCCTCCAAGGCCGGTCCTCTCTTACTTTTGAGGATTGGCAATTCCTGAACACACGTTTCCCGATCCTTACAGACCTATAATCGAGGCGCCTCGTATTCCAACAACCACACAGGTGAAAAGTAGATATAAATGTCATGGTTGGGAGGTCACTGACACCACCATAGCTAGAAAGAAACGTCGTGCACTCCTTGGGTCCTTCTCCCGTTTTTGACTCATACCGGGGCGTGAGGCTCGCGAATTCACGTTATACACAAAGCTATGTCACACAGACCATGCTTTGATCATCAACCACAAGACTTTGCTTTGCAACAGAAGCCTTGATCATATGCCACTTAGGCGTGCCACACAGGCAATCCACTCCATGCGACTGATTTCTATCTATATATAACCTCTGAGCTCGTACGTCTCAGAGAAGGGCGTTAAGCAAGAGAATAAATTCTCCGCTGCCAAACAGATATATATTTAGCAGAGATCAATCAGCACAGAACAAAATCCAATGTCAGACACACGGTCCATTTACAAGTCCGTTCTGGGTTTGAACGAAACCGGAGGCACCAAATTCCTCGCTTATCCGCACAATCGACAATACGTCCGGACGGCTACTACTTCAGCTCCTTCAAGGTAGCTACTCCAATCATGAGCATCAGTAGCGCCCATCCATCCAATGTGAAGATCGTCGGTCTTCAACCGTCTTCAACTCTTCGACTTCTCATCGCTGATCGATTATTTGAAATGAGTTTAAACTCGGCCTTTTCAAATAACCCACATATATTTAGATTTTCAAATCAATTCATCACATGGTTAAATCACTCAACATTCACATTTCAGTTCATTAGTATAGTTTTTATGTTAAATACATTCAACCATCACATATCAAGCAAACACAACGAAATTGGTTTATTTCCACTTTATATAGTCTATAGTATTTTATAATGATATATCGCCATTTTTATTTATTTAAAAACGACCATATTTAATTAAACGACATTTCAGGTCGTGCCGAAGCACTGGCGCTGTTTTTCACTAAATTTGATTTACACATATCTGAAAATCTAACCGTTGGATCTTCACAAATTTTATATAATTAGAAAGATTATTTCAAAACGAATCCAACGGTTTCAGTTTTGGGAAAATCCGACGGTCGGATCTTCCACACTAGTCGTTTGAAGTTACGATTTCAAATTACGAACTGCAGCGTCGTTATTCGATTTAATTTAATTATATTTATATTTATATATAAATATAATCGTTTCTAGCGCTGTTTTTCTTCAGATTTGAATTAAACATTCCAGGCAATCCAACCGTCGGATCTTCACAATGTTAGTGCCGTTGGAAAGATATTTCCAAGCCGAACCCAACGGTTGCAGTTTGGGGAAAATCCAACGGTCGGATTTCCAGCACTAGTCATTTAAAATCACGGTTTCAAAATACAAACTGCACGGCCACGATTCGTTTTAATTTAATTATATTTATATATTTATATAAATATAGTTCATTCGACGATTTCAATATCGTTTTCACTTCAAATATTTCACTAACGCCTTTAAATTTTGGAAAATTTCGCCATAACCTCCTTTGTACGGGAGGGGCTGGGAAAATTCCCAAATAGCCACAAGGGCGTCTCATGTCAAAAAAAAAAAGAAAAAGCCAAGCGGCTAGCCAATAGGCTCATAAAATCATCACCCAAACAAAACAGTAAACGTGTACCTATTTGTCGGGCACAAAATTTTATTCCTCTTCTCTAGCCTTTTTGCTATAACCTGTTCAATAAATATGCATGTACATATATGCAATTCTTATCACTTATCATTTTCCATTCAACTTCATATTTAATTCACTTTGGTTTAAAAACACCATTCATTCTAATGTGGCATGCATAAGCAAAAATCATATCATTAGTAATTAATGGATATTTCAACTCATGCATATTTATTTGAACAAGTGGTCATTTTTAACACTTCACATTTCAAAGATGATAAATTTGGTGAACTAAAATATATTTCAACACATGACTATTTTATTTAGTTCCTATACATGTTAAAAATAATATTTCTTTCACAAATATTTATTTCAACGCTCGCATATCTTTAGCATATCACATATATGATAAAAATGATATTTTTATCATTTAAAATATTTGTTCAACAAATGAATGTTTTTAGCACTTTATAATTTCAATAAAAATGTAATTTTTATTGTTCGATCTTTTTATTCAACACATGAACTTTTCCAATACACACACTTCTCAACACATGAGCATCTCCACACATGGATAGTTTATATATGTTGTTCATATAAGAAAGATGAATTTTTTTATTGTTGAAACTATTTATATATAAGGCGAATATTTTACAATACTTCATATATATTATAAAAATGTGATTTTTATTGTTTAAACACTTCATTCATTCACACATGAATTTAATTTTCACACATCACTTCTCAACACATGAGCATTTCCACACATGGATATAGTTTCAACACATGACTTTAATATCAACGCATGAGGATAATTTCAACATACGAAAATAATTCTAACATATGAATATTATTCAAAATTTCGGCAGCATAACGGCAGGGTAGTTAAAACCGGCACCGTCCCTAGTACGGCTCCTCGCTCTACCTTAAAACCTCGCGGTTTTTGACAATGGGGATTCATGCATCTAATTCGCATGCAGGCGCCATGTTTTATTTTTATTTCCACAATTATTTCCAATTCATTTCAATCACCAATGGGTATTTTTCAACCACAACCAATCAATATCAACCACAAACAATTATTCAACCATTCGCATTTTTCATCCAATATTTCACACCAATACACAACAATAAATATCGTACATGGTTTGTGGACGAGAGGAGTATATATATATATATATATATATATAATTTCTATATTTCACTTGCATTTCAACACATATATCAATTATACTATGCATGTATAATTCATACTTCGCTTATATAGCTTACACAACGCATGTACATGAGGTATACGACACGTGTGTAATTTATATTTCGCTTATATAATTTATACACGACATTTTCCATTCAAATTCATTTAATTTAGATTTCTCACATTGGTTTTTGGAGTGCTAAAAATCGTAGATGACTCAGAAAAATCCGCGGTCTCTTCTATGTGGTAGAGAGCTTCCTTGCGGTCCCGATGTTTCCTGTTTCATCGAATTTCGTCAACACACCATAAAGATATGATTTTTCAAAGTTCAAACATCAAAAAGGACTCACCTTTCACGATGGTTCAAAACTAGGGTTGTAGTTTTTGCGAGAACCGAGGCACGATAGGATGATCAGAGAGTACAGCGTGGAAGAGGGAGGAAAGGGGAGTCAATCGGTGGTGGTCGGAGGTGGTTCGGTGGTCTCTGGCGATTGGGGCGGCGCGGGGAAGTCGTCGGCTTTGGGTCGACGATTCTCGTCAATGCAGCGACGATAGGGGTCAGGGGTTGGTCGGATTTGAAGAGAGGAGGGAGGCGCGTCGACGTAGGTAGGTGGTGGAGGTTGGAGATGGCCGAGGCGGCGGCGATTTGCCTGGGAAGGATCGAAAACGTGGATCGTCGGTCGAGAGAGAGAAAACGAGGGTTTTGAGCGTTTTTTTATTTTTAAAATAAGGAAAGAAAAATTCTGATTGGCCCAGGACTTTATTAAATTTTTAAATAGTGTCTCTCCACACGGACACCAATTCAAACCCAACGACTGTCGCCCCTAGCTAAGTACCCCCATCCCGGACACAATGGGATATGTTTCGTTGGCCAATTCGACTGTTACAGTCAGTTATTCTTCAAATTAAAATATAAAACATTTAATTTTAACTTTGAACGTACATTTCAATTTGCCAGGGCCACAAACTGATTCGAAAAATTCCAAAAAAATAAATCTAGCTATGTTTTGACACTACGGTCCCAACAAAACTAGTTTCGTCGAATTCTGAGATCGTTTGAAAAATGGCCATTTTCTGGTCGATCCAATTTAACAGAAATTGACCAGACACATTTTCTTTTGCCACGCTCACATACTAGCTTCAAAAATTATGAAATTTGAAACCTAGCAATAGTTTGACATCCCGGACCCAACAAAAGTGGTTTCGTCGAATTCCGAGGTCGTTTGCAAAATATCTATTTTCCAGGGCTATATATTCTATATAGCGACCTTTCTGAAAATTCATTCGGCCATAACTTTTGATTCCCGGTATGAAACTTCGATTTTTCAGATTCATTAGAAAGGTATTGAAAAACAGTTTTAAATATTTTTGGTTTCACTAAAATCCGTTATATTTTCCACCCTGCACAATTAGTCAAAGTTTGATTTCAAATTTTCAAACTGACTCACTATTTCTAATTCTCCATTTTATTGAAATATTCTATTTCAATTGTTCAAATTCCTTTGAAATAACCAATTTAAAAAAATTAAATTGGCTCGTATTTTCCGTGTTGTTACACATATTTTAATTTCTCAAGTTTATTATGTGCCAAATTTGAAGACAAATATACTAAGTCTGGGACAACTTTTGGAGATGGGTTATGACATTCACATGAGGGATAAACATCTCACTATGAGAGATATTTCAAATATGCTAATTGCGAAAGTACCCATGGAGAAAAATAGAATGTTTTTGCTTAATATTGAAGTTGATCATCCAAAATGCTTGAAAACTTGTGTTGAAGACACTTCTTGGCTTTGGCATTTGAGACTGAGCCATTTTAATTTTGGAAGTTTGAAGTTGTTGTCACATGAAGATATGGTACGTGGACTGCCATAGATCGATCATCCCAACCAATTATGTGAAGGATGTCTTTATGACAAACAAGCTAGAAGAAGTTTTCCACAAAAGGCGAGTTTTTAAGCAACCAAGCCCCTGGAACATGTTCATGCTGATGTGTGCGGACCAATCAGATCATCCTCATATGGTAAAGCTAATCATTTCTTGCTTTTTATTGATGAGTTTTCTCGCAAAACTTGGGTTTATTTTCTTAAAGGGAAGGATGAAGTTTTTGGAGCTTTCAAAAATTTTAAAGCTCTAGTTGAGAAGGAGAATGGATGCTATACTAAAAATTTAAGAACTGATCAAGGCGGAGAATTCACTTCGAATGAATTCAATCAGTTTTGCAAGGAAAATGGGATTCGTCGCTTTCTTACTGTTCCAGGGACCCCTCGGCAGAATGGGGTCGTGGAACGGAAAAACAGAACCATTCTAAACATGGTTCGCAGCATGCTTAAAAGCAAAAACATGCCAAAAGAATTCCGGGCTGAGGCAGTGGCATGCGCAGTATATCTATCAAATATCTCTGCATTAATAAGTGTTCAGGGTGTCATGCCTCAAGAAGCATGGAGTGGTACAAAGCCTAGTGTTTCGCACTTGCGGGTGTTTGGGAGCATTGCTTACATTCATGTTCCAGATGAAAAAGATGAAAGCCAGAAGATAAAAGTGAAAAGTTTGTTTTCATTGGCTATGACTATTGCTCAAAAGTTTACAAGTTCTATAATCCTACTAATGGGAAAATCATTATTAGTAGAGATGCTGAATTTGATCAAAAAAATTCTTGGGATTGGAATGTATCTCAAAATGAAGAATATACTATTTTTCCTCAGCATGAAGAGTCAGCTGGAAGAGAAGTTGCAAACACACCAGCTCTCTCACCTGAAAGTTCTCAGTCATTCGATGATGATTCTCCTGCAGGACCACTTCGTACAAAAAGAATTTCTGATCTTTATGAGGAAACGAATGTTGTTAATGATCCAAATTTCTATGTCGATAACAATCCAAGTTTTTTTTGTTTATTTTCAGACACCGAGTCATTAAACTTTGAAAGTGCAATATTAAATAAAGAATGGAAGCATGCAATGGACAAGGAAATTGAAGCAATCAGAAGAAATGATACATGGGAGCTTGCAACACTTCCCAAAGGACACAAAGCGATTGATGTAAAATGGGTGTATAAAGTGAAGAGAAATGCAGAAGGAAAGGTAGAGAGATACAAAGCGAGGCTTATCGCGAAAGGATATAGCCAGAAGCATGGTAGTGACTATGGCGAGGTATTTGCCCCTGTTGCTCATTTAGAAACTATAAGATTAATTATTTCTTTGGCAGCCCAGAACAGGTGGAATTTTTTTTCAAATGGATGTCAAATCCGCTTTCTTGAATGGCTATTTGGAAGAAGAAATTTATATACAGCAGCCTCTAAGATATGTTGAACATGAAGATAGAGTCTTGAAGTTGAAGAAGGCGTTGTATGGCTTGAAACAGGCGCCTAGAGCATGGTATAGCAGAATTGATAAATATTTTCAAGATCATGACTTCACCAAATGTCCACATGAGCATGCTTTATATGTAAAGAAAGAGAAAGATGGAGGTTTCATGCTTGTGTGCTTATTTGTGGACGATTTGATTTTCATGGGAAATAATTCGCAGATGTTTGAAGAATTCAAGAAAGCAATGGATGCAGAATTTGAAATGATTGATCTTGCTCTCATGTCCTACTACTTAGGAATGGAAGTAAAAAAAAGTGAGAGGCATATTTTTGTTTCTCAAAAAGGTTATGTAGAGAAGATCCTCAAAAACTTCAAAATGGAAAATTGCAAGCCTTCAAGTACTCCAATTACTTGTGGAACAAAATTGTCAAGATTTGACAAAGATAGCAAAATTAATCTGTCACTTTACAGAAGTCTTACTGGAAGTTTGAGATATCTAACATGCACAAGACCAGATATTCTCTTTGGTGTTGGTCTTGTTAGTAGGTATATGGAAGCGCCTACTGTAACACACATGAAAATGGCGAAAAGAATCCTTCGTTACATCAAAGGTACTCTTGATTATGGTCTCATTTATTTTCCGTCTAAAAGTTTTAAACTTCGTGGTTATAGTGATAGCGACTGGGGAGGAGATATTGGCAATAGAAAAAGAACAACTGGATTCATATTTTTCATGGGAGACACTTCTTTCACTTAGTGTTCAAAGAAACAACCAATTGTGACTCTTTCAACTTGTGAAGCTGAGTATGTTTCTGCTGCATCATCTGTTTGTCATGCAACATGGCTAAGAAGACTATTGAAGACAAATTACCTTCCTCAAGAAAAAGCAACAACCATATATGTTGACAACAAGTCTGCTATTGCATTGGCTAAAAATCCTGTGTTTCATGATCACAGTAAACATATAGACACCAGGTATCACTATATAAGAGAGTCCATTGAAAGAAAAGAAGTTGAACGGGTTTATGTCAACACTACAGATCAGATTGCTGACATTTTTACCAAGGCTTTGAAGTTTGAGGATTTTGCAAGATTGCGTGCTTGGATTGGAGTGAAGAAAGAAGATCAAGTTTAAGTGGGGTGTTGAAATAATTAGACTTGACTATTTAGTTGAATAGTCATGTTTTGAAAATATAAAAAAATGTATGGACATGCTGATTTGGTGGATGGTTAGGAGAAAACCAAAGTGACATGAAAGCATTTATTATTCAGCTAAGGCTATATATATCTTTCATGTATGTTATTTTGTAATGCAGTAAAACGAATAAAAGAAGCCTCTTCCATATTATTTCTTTATAGTTTTTCTCAGTTCATATTTATTTGTCCTACCAACACAAAACTGACTTCAACTCAACCAAAAACAACTCTTAAACTCTTTCAGATCACAATTCACTTGGCAACATGCTTAGCTTTTGTATTAATGATCCTTTTTTTGAGTTGAACGTCCTGGAACATGATTTTCAAGAAATACAGTCACCGGATTTTGGACTCTGCTGCTTCTTCCCACTCTTTGCAGCATTTTCTATTTTTGCATCCCCCCACCATTCTTGCCATCAGCTGTAGCTGCAAGCTTTAGCCTTCATCTCGAAAATATTAGGTTTTGTTACCGGTTCAACTAGCCTCTCTTCTTGTCTTAGAAGCAGTCGTCTAGGAACATGATCAATGCATACTAACGAAAAGGTAGATATGAACAAAAGTGAATACATTTAAATCTATCAAAATGAATTTCAACTATATACTTCTATTAAAAAAAATAAAAAAAAAATTATATGCTATATTTTTTATTTGTGGGATAAAATCATCAGTCAATTTTTTTTATAACATTATTCAATTGCCCTCCATAGAAAATAAGTTTATTAAATTAGCAAATATGAACAATCAAAAATGTTTGTATAGTAAAAGTTGAACTAGTGGCCACATAAGTAGTTCGTAGTAAATAATTGACATGGTAACCACATACTGACATACCTATTCCTTCATATGAAATATATGAACTGTATTTGGAAACAATATCGGTATTACCAAGACACTATTTGGTTATACTCATCTAGTAACCAAATATATTCTGAATCATTCAAGCACATTATAGGCAGGAAGATTCATGGCTTTTGTTTTTTTGCCTTTTTTATGTTTTGAAATCATATACATTTAAGCTATTCTTTTCGACTGTCATCCCATGATTACTTAGTTTTGGAGATTTTAAGAAACCATGCTTCTAGCCTAAAACACCTTCACACATACCGATCTAGACACAGTAAAGTTTGGATATTCCTTGTTACTTATCAAAGCACATGTCATGAGTTTTTGATGCATACTCTCTGGAAATTTGACATGGACATGGCACTGTGCATTTATCCAGGGTATTAACAAATAAAATTCTTCGTAGGTCCACCATGAAACCACCTAGTTTTGGAAATTATTCAATGGTATACTTAGTGTAAAGAGAATTCAAAACCACCATATATAGCTAGCTTAGATACCTCAAAAAAGATGGTTTTGGCTAGAAATGAAATGCAACACCGAGAATTCTAAACCAAGGCAGTGGTACAAGTGACATGGGTAAAACCAAGATATGTTTACGGTGAAATATAACATAAGAGCATAAATAGTTATAGTGTAAACCACGCAGTAACAAAGAAGAAAATAAATGTAGTACAATAACAATTTCGAACTATACATACCATCACATTCTTTTGAATTTGTAGCACTGTTCTGGCTTCCGATGCATCCAATTACAATTCTTTTCTTATTCAAACCATTAGCCGTCCTTAATTTCTTGTTCACCAGTCTTTTTTGTTCCAATAACAACCATAACACAAGTTCGTTCTATATAAGTTAACAAAATTTTATTAAAGTTGTAAGATCAAAAGCACCAAAGCTGGAAACCTGAAAGGTGACAACAAAATGATTCAATCATATAAACTGAGCCATAAAAGCCATGAACCATGTGTTCGGGGGGGGGGTGTTTTTGTATAAAGATTTCAGTATATAGAATACTGGCAGAACAAGGAACAAAGCAATTTTTCTATTTCTGATTTTTTTTGCCTTTTTTTCTCTCATCTCATGTCTAAATGCCATTACAAACATCTCCTTTTATAATAGGAGAATACAAACCATCATACATGAATAGGTACATCTTTTTTAGTTCCATGAATTTATTCTCACATATTAAATGCAACTTCTAGAATATTACTAAAACTTAAGAGTTTAGTTTATTCAACATATTCCTCCCTTAAACTAACTCTTTTCGATCTTTCATTCCCATCAGCCTTTTGTAAGTATCAAATAGAGTTCTGGGTAATGGTTTAGTGAGCACATCAGCTATCTGGTCATGACTAACAACATGACGTAAATGCACATTCTTTTCTTTTTCATGTTCCCGAATAAAACGGAATCGAACATCAATGTGTTTTCTCCTTTCATGATGTATTGGATTCTTGGCAAGCTCAATTGCACATTTGTTGTCAATTCTAATTTCAGTTGATCTTTGCTGTGGGATCCTCAATTCTCCAAGTAACCTTCTTAGCCATATAGCATGACAAACACAGTAAGAGGCTGACACATATTCTGCCTCACAAGTTGATAACGAAACTATAGGCTGTTTCTTAGAGTACCATGTTAAAGCTGTATCTCCCATAAAGAACAAGTATCCAGACGTGCTTTTACGATCATCCACGTCTCCACACCAGTCACTATCAGAATATCCCACCAAGTTGTAGTCTACTATTCTAGAATAAAACAATCCCAATGACTTTGTTCCTTGAATATATCTTAGAATCCTTTTGATTGCTTTCCAATGTGACACTTTTCGATTCTCCATATATCTGCTTACTATTCCAACACTATATGCAATGTCAGGTCTTGTGCACGTAAGATATCTCAAGCTTCTAACCAGACTTTGATATAAATTTGCATCCACCGAAGCTCCTCCCTCAAATTTTGAAAGTTTTGTTCCCAGTTCCATGGGTGTTGCTATTGGATTACAGTGCTTCATTCTGAATTTCTTCAAAATACTATTGGCATATGCTTCTTGGGATATAAAAATGCTTGACTTATCTTGCTTCACTTCAATACCAAGAAAATATTTCATTAAGCACAAGTCTGTCATCTCGAACTCTTTGTTCATCTCCTTCTTAAAATCTTTAATCATATCTTCATTGTTTCCCATAAAAATAAGATCATCAACATAAAGTGCAACAAGTAATAAATTACCTTGCCTTTCTTCGATATACAAAACTGGTTCATATGGACATTGTATGAATCTGTTCTTCTTGAAATAGGTGTCTATCCGGGTGTTCCATGCTCGAGGCGCCTGTTTCAAACCGTATAATGCCTTATACAACTTTAACACCATTCTTTCTTGTCCTGCTTTTACATATCCAGGAGGCTGACTCAAGTACACTTCCTCTTCGAGCATGCCGTTCAAAAAAGCAGATTTCATGTCCATCTGATAAATGGGCCACTCATATTGAGCTGCTTGAGAAATTAGAAGCCTTATTGTCTCCATTCTGGCCACGGGCGCGAAAACTTCATCCTAGTCAATTCCATCCTTTTGTCGGTAGCCCTTTGCAACTAACCGCGCCTTATATCTTTCTATTTCTCCTTGAGCATTCACCATTTTTTTATAAATCCATTTAACATCGATGGGCTTACAACCTTCTGGAAGTTCTACCAGTTCCCAAGTTTTGTTCTTTTCAATTGCCCTGATTTCCTCATCCATTGCAGCTTTCCACTTCTGCTCTTTTATTGCTTCTTCAAAATTAACATTTTCTGCATTTGCCACCAAACACACCAGGTGCACCTCACTTGTTGTTTGATATATGTCTTGCAAATTTCCCATTTTAGGATTTTGAGGCTAATCCTCATCTATATCTTTATCTTTTGTGCATCAGAGTTTATTGGTGAGATTTTAGAAATTGGAAAAAACACTTTTCTTTGATTCATCTTCTGGTTCTTTGCTCCAGTTCCATGTATGATTCTCCTGTACTTGTACATCTCGACTTATATCTACCTTCATAGTGACAGGGTCAAGAAGTTTGTAAGCTTTTATTTTTTCATCATATCCAATAAAATATACTTCCTGCTTTTATCCTCCAACTTTGTTCTTCTTTGATCTGGTACATGTGAGTATGCCACACTCCCAAAGACTTTCAAGTGCGATACAATAGGCTTTCTTCCACTCCATAACTCCTGAGGTATTTTTTCACCCAAATTTGAATGTGGACATCGGTTCTGAATGTAAACAGCACACTGAACTGATTCTGCCCAGAGTTCTTTTGGTAGTTCCTTGCTCTTTAACATCGATCGAACCATGTCTAAAATAGTCCGATTTTTTCTTTCAGCCACGCCATTTCTGCTGTGGTGAATATGGAGCCGTTAAGAATCTTCTAATTCCATGTTCTTCACAATATTCTACGAAAGCATTTGATGTATATTCTCCGCCTCTATCTGAACGCAATGCCTTAATATGCATTCCAGCCTTCTTTTCTACCAACACTTTGAATTTCTTAAATACTTTCAATGACTTAGATTTTTCATTTAAAAAATAGACCCATATCCTTCGAGAATAATCATCAATGAAAGTAATGAAGTACCTCTTGGAACTATATGACTTGGGTTTGAAGGGACCACATATGTCTGTATGCACCAACTCGAGAGGCTTTGTAGCATGATACATCGCTTTCTTCTGGAATGAGTTCCTTGTTTGTTTTTCCAATACACATTCTTCACAAAAGCTTCATGTATAATCCATGTTTGGCATTCCATGAACCATTCCTTTATTTGCCATCTCCTTCAAACCACCATAGTGTAGATGTCCAAATCGCTTGTGCCATAAAGTTGCTTTGTCCTCTGACTTTACTTGCAAACATGTCTCCTGTATATTTCTTAAGTTTATTTTGAACATCCGCTTTTGAGACATCTCTATGTGTGCTATTGTCCTTCCATTTTTGTCCTTCAAAATCATGACTTTGCCTTCCAAGAAAACTGAGCACCCTTTTTCAAGTAGTTGCCCCAGGCTAAGAATATTGTTCTTCATGTCCAGAACATAATAAACGTCTTCAATTCTTTCTTGTCTGCCATCCTTTCTAGAAAAACAGATTTCACCCTTGCCTTTGACTTCAATCTTTGATGCATCTCCAAAAGACACAAAACCAGAATCTACTTCCTTCAAATTAGTAAATAGATGTTTGAGCCCAGACATATGGCTGCTGGCTCCGCTATCGAGATACCAAACAATATCATCTTCTAGAATCACATCTTTGTATTCCATCAGCAGAACACCATTATCTTGTTTCTCATTCGTTTCAGCTAAATTTGTCTTTTCTTCAACATTCTTGTTAAACCAGCAATCTTTGGCAAAGTGTCCAAATTTTCCACAATTATAACAATCATTTGATCTATTACCTATGCCAGGAGTTGATCTTCCACCTCTTCCATGGCCACGTCCTTGTCCACGCCAGTTTTGTTGATTTATCTACATCTTATCTTCAGGTCTGTTGCTTACATGACCACGTCCTCTGCCTCGGCTGAAACTTTGATTTGCACGTCCACGTCCTCTTCCTCTACTGTATTGTGAGTACAACACCTTATCTTTGCCTTCAACAGAAACATTGGTTTTCATCACTTGAGACTCCGTCTCTTCCTTTTATAACAATCTTTCTGAATATGCTTGCAGTGATCCCATAAGTTGATCCACGATCATGGTCTCCGTATCATTTGATTCCTAAATGGAGATGCCAACAAGTTGTAATTTTGTATTCAGTGACCTTAATATTTTTTCATTAACATGAGAATCTTCAATTGTTTCTCCATAATTCTTCATTTGATTTACAACAGAGGAAACGCTCGTGAAATAATCTGGGACTGACTCCGTTTCTTTCATTTGTAATGATTCAAATTCTGCTCGTAAAGTTTGTAATCGTACCTTTTTTTTACTTTGTCAACGCCTTTGAAATTATTCTGGAGAATCTCCCATGCTTCCTTTGCTTTTTCTGTAGATGCAACCTTTTCAAACATGGCTTCATCTAAACTCATGTGTATAATAGACAAAGCTAGTTGATCTTGTTTCCGAGCCTTCACTAGAGCATTTTTCTGAGCCTGATTCAATGCTCCTTCATTCTCTGGTTCATCGTAACCCTTCTTTACAATTTTTCTATTTCTGATTTTTTTTTGCCTTTTTCTCTCATCTCATCTCTAAATGCCATTACAAACTTCTCCTTTTATAATGGGAGAATACAAACCATCATACATGAATAGGTACATCTTTTTTATTTCCATGAATTTATTCTCACATATTAAATGCAACTTCTGGAATATTACAAAACTCAAGAGTTTAGTTTATTCAACACCATGCAGATCTCAAATAATTTGTGAAGGCTTGTAGGCATTTCATTTATTGCACAAAATATTTCTTGGGTATGTAAGTTTGAGTGTCTTGTTTATTGGTAAATTCATTTTAATGTAATCAGCAACGCATCTATCATCAACAGAAGCATCATTGAATCCACCACGAAGTGCTACAGTCTTACAAAGAGATCATGCATACGATGCTAAATATTTCAATGATTGTGAAAATATCATAAGACCGCCCAAGCGATGTTGCACTACATGGACATTTTGACATTATTTTAGACTCTTCAGTCTTCACAACCTTCAATTGAATAAGCATGCGGGCATCCTCAGCTTATGAAATAAGGTGTTCTCAACATCCAATCTACATAATAAAGAGGTAATGGCACCAGCGTTAGCTTGGCGATACATTTCACAAAGATCTATTACAATAGGTGCAGTTGCTTTTGCACTCTAATACGTCTTTCTATCGATAATCCTAGTGAAGTAATGCAAGACATGTAATGTATTTGGATAGGAAAATCATGCAATTCCATGATGCTTTTCATGATAGAATACCACATGATAATCAGAATCCATATTATATGAATCTGATGTTGAAACCATTGTGATTAATCCGATTCAAGACTACTCGAATCCGATATCTAAACTACAATGTGCTAGCGGAAGACTAGATCGTTGTTAGACTTGCAAAAACAACCAAAGCAATAACTCTAGTCACAAAACCTATATCAACCAATCATGAACAATCCAAATCTCAATCACAAGCAAGAAACTAATGACAAAGTAGCAAAAGTAAATCACACAAGGATTTATAGTGGTTCCACTAACATCTTGTTAGTGTACATCCACTTTGGAGAGAGTATTTTATTACCACGATGAAAGGAATACAAGAGATTGATCCAATAACCACTATATTTCAATACAGAAAAGAGTTTGTGGAGAATATAATTGAAGAATTGGAATTATGCTATAAACCCTAATTCTCCCTTGAGAATAAACCCGTGATCCAAATCAAGTCTTTAAGCTCCACCCACTAACACCTCAAAAAATAGCTTATAGGGATAGGCCAATTACCCAAATTGCTTCCGTATCTTCACAAATCAACTTATAAGGTTTTCGGCCTGAAATAGCCCAATTCAATATTCAGACGTCTGTCGTAGGAGGTGACAGACGTCTGTCCCTCCCAGGGAATTATTTGGCTTTCAGCTCTCAGCTCAGATGTCTGTCCCATCCATGACAGACGTCTGTCCCCCTCTCAGACGTCTGTCGTGGGGATGACAGATGTCTGTAGAAAATTTCGGGAAAATCTCCCTATAGTGACAGACTTCTGTCGTCCCATACGACAAACGTCTGTCGCACTGTACATAGAACAACTTACACATTTCAGCTCATATCTTCCTCATGCGAACTCCGATTTGCGAACGATTTTCTCCTATGCGAAGCTATCTTCGACCACTTCAATCTACCATATAGTATCACATATTACAACACTCCACCTCGATACTATAACCATCTCAACTCCAAACTCCAATGCACCCAAGCATTTCCTTCTACCTTCGACCATGCAAACTTTAATGTTTCTCCAATGAGCTCCGACATGGCCACCGCCCATTGCACTACACCAACGAGTTCAGGCAAAGCCCCCACTCGTCAATGTACTGTTGAAAACATTCAAACCACTCACCAAAAGACAATGTACTCGGGAGTGTAACGAGTACTTACCATGAATATAGATTTCCAATCTCTCACCGCTATTCCTTTCCATCAAACACAAAATCACTCTCTCCACCTCGTGCCACCCCGTGGCACCTAGCAACTCAACAAGCGAATTAAGTTAGAGCAATGCTCGAACTTCCCATACGGTAATGCCTTTGTAAACATATCCGCCGCATTATCCTTTGTGTGCACTTTCCGAAGATATACTAGCTTACCCTCATCCATGGCTACAAGAAATGACTCCCTCACCTCAATATGCTTGGTCTGTGAGATAAATGCCAAATTCTCCGCCAAATGGATAGCACTTTGGCTATCACATCGAACATCAACACTTTCATGTTCGAAACCCAAGTCACACAACAATCGCTTCAAGTAGAGTGCCTCCTTGGCCGCTTGCACAGCGGCAATCAACTCCGCCTCCATAGTGGATAAAGCAACTACGGTTTGCAATCGCGATCTCCAACTAATGGCTGTCCCGCCAAGTGTGAAGACATACCCGGATGTTGATTTCCTCCGATCCCTATCACCGGCGTAGTCCGAGTCATAATAACCAACCAACTTGCAACTCCTATCATCACTACCACCAAAGACAAGTCCATGAGATGCTGTTCCTTTCAAGTATCTCATAATAGCCTTCACGGCTTCCCAATGCGATTTCCCCGGATTAGCCATATACCGACTAACCACCCCGACGGCATTTGCAATATCGGGCCTTGTACACACCATTGCGTACATCAAACTACCAAACGCACTTGCATATGGCACCTTTGCCATATAAGCCTTGTCTTTATCCCCAATAGGTGATCCCTTCTCTGAAAGCTTCATATGCAAAGGTAAAGGTGTATTTAACGCCTTTGCATCCTCCATGCTAAACCTGCAAAGCACTTTCTTAATGTATTCCTTTTGAGTCAATCTTAACTCAAAACGCTTTCGGTCCCTTCCTATTTCCATGCCCAAGATTTTTCTTGCTTCTCCAAGATCCTTCATCTCGAATTCCGATTTCAAAAGCATCTTCAGCTTGTTTATTTCATTTCGATTCTTGGAAGCAATGAGCATATCATCCACATACAAGAGTAAATACACCCAACAATCATTTCCCAACCTCTTGAAATATACGCAAGCATCCTTGATGCTTCGATGGAAGCCACTTTCAAGCATGAAATGATCGAATCTCTTGTACCATTGTCTAGGCGATTGCTTTAACCCATATAGTGATTTCTTCAACTTGCAAACCATATTAGACTTACCATCTACAACAAACCCTTCCAGTTGCTCCATGTAGATGTCTTCATCCAATTCTCCATGCAAGAAGGCGGTTTTCACATCAAGTTGCTCCAACTCCAAGTCATGGATAGCAACTATCGCTAGTGAAACTCGGATAGATGTATGATGAACCACTGGTGCAAAAATTTCATCATACTCCTTTCCTTTTCTTTGTGAGAACCCCTTTTCCACTAACCTTTCTTTGTACCTTCCATCATCCTTCACCTTGTAAATCCATTTGCGCCCTATAGCACGGTTTCCTTGAGGAAGTGGAACCAACACCCAAGTTCGGTTCTTCATAAGCGATTGCATCTCTTCCTCCATGGCGCAAATCCACTTCGAGCTCTCTCTCGACTCCATGACATCATCAAGGTCCAACAGCTCATATTGGACTACATTGAGAGCATAGTCCAAATGATAACTAAAGCTAAGGTAGTTCCAATCACCATATCTTTCTGGAGGCCTTATTGCACGTCGACCAACCCGAGTAGCAATACTATCATCCAAACCCCTTTCGGCTCCACTTTGAGTCGAAACTTCTCTAGTATCATGTACATCACCAACATTATAACTAGAGGAACCATGCGGATTATGTGATGTTTCATCAACCGCTTCAACCCCATGAGCTTGTTCAACTCTACTACCACTTGGACGGAATGTGGGAATGACTTCCTTCTCCTTTGATTCACCGTGAACCAAATCCGGAACGTCCGATGAGCTCTCATTCACCTTGAATAAAGCGGACTCATCAAAAGTGACATGACGAGAATTAACAACCTTCTTCGTTTCCGGATTCCAAATCTGATAGCCTTTCACGCAATCCGTGAAACCAAGCAAGACCCCTTTGAATGCTCTAGCTCCAAGCTTATCATTCCCCGGATCATGCACATAAACCGGGCTACCAAACACACGAAGATATCTCAAGTCAACACTCTTCCATTTCCACACTTTCTCCGGAATTTTGTTCCCAATGGCCGAGCATGGAATTCGATTCACAATATGCATCGCGGTTGACAAAGCTTTGGCCCAAAATCCCTTAGACAAACCCGATGTAAATCTCAAGCATCGAGCTTTCTCAAGTAGAGTTCGGTTCATTCTCTCCACTACTCCATTAGATTGCAGATCTCCCAGTGTAGTAAAATGTCCCTGGATCCCGTGATGCTTACAATACTCCAAGAATTCACGCGAGACATATTCGCAGCCATTGTCGGTCCTTAACACCTTCAAAGTCTTACCACTCTCATTCTCAATAAGAGCCTTCCACACTTTGAACTTAGAAAATGCCTCCGACTTGGCCCCGATTACATACACCCATACCTTTCGAGACAAATCATCAATGAAAGAGATATAATACCTTGCTCCTCCCAAAGAAGCAACCGGTGCCGGTCCCCAAACATCTGAATGAACATACTCAAGAACCTCCTTTGAGTCATGCTTGCCTTCATCGAATGATACCATTGTTTGCTTCCCCATGACACATTCCTCACAAAACTCTAGTTTGTTGAAGCTCTCACCCTCAATCATCTCCCGCTTCCGAAGAATATCCAAACTCCTCTCCGAGACATGACGTAATCTCAAATGCCACAACCGTGTCGCATCCAAGTCACGAGAACTATCAGCACCCACACAAGTCTCACCTCCTATGGTCACACCTTAAAGAAAATATATACCATGAGTCCTAGCACCTTTCATAACCACAAGTGCCCCCTTCGAAACCCTCAAGCGATCCTTCTCGATAGTGATCTTGCATCCTAGAGAATACAATTGCCCCAAAGATATAAGTGACTTCCTAAGTCCCGGAACATAGCGAACATTGGTGAGCGTGCGAACAACTCCATCAAACATCCATATTTGCACGGAGCCACTACCCATTGACTTGCAAATAGAACCATTTCCCATAGCAATTGCATTTCCCTCTTTGACCTCAAAGGACGAAAAACAATCTCTATATGGCGTCATATGATATGACGCACCCGAATCGAGAACCCATTCGTTACCCGAAACACTCGTTGCTACCGCCATCAACACATTCTCATCTACTTCACCAACCCCACTCTCCACCGCCACGGATGAAGACGCTACTTCCTTCTTATCTTTGTCTGGACATTCATTCTTCCAATGTCCCGGTTTCTTACAAATAAAGCACTTCCCATTTCTCTCTTTTGATTTACCTCTTCCATCGGGTTTTCTTGTAACACCTCGCCTCCGCTAGGGTCACTCGCAAAAGGAATGCACTAGCTTTAGAGGGGCATTATTGGTAAACATGCACAGAAATATCACAAGACAGAACATATAAAATAGCGGAAGTAAAATCAAACTTTCATAACATGAATAAATAAGGTCTAAAGCCTTTTACATCAGAGTACATCAAAACCTGTCTTGCAATAGTAAAGAAGCATAAAGACATTTTCATAAATTATTCCCCAAGTAAAAACAGTAAAGTAGCCCTTAGCCAAGAAAAGTCCAAGCCATCCATGATGACCTTCAAGCAGAAGAAGTCCGAACTAAAAAACAGTATTTCCTCCCTGTAACCTGGGGGGAAACGGAAGAAAAGAGGCGAAACAAAACGGGTCAGTCAAAAAGACTGAGTAAGCCCTATCTACTATTAGCATAAAAACTAGTAAAGTTAACTGACATGAGAAACTGAGATGAACATAAGCATGATAACAAGATAGATAAGCTAAATCAAAATAACAGGATGAACTACTGAACTCAGATAAACTAAGGTGTCATGATAAATTACGATGTCAAGATAAAACAAGGTATCACATCGTCAGGTTTCTATCAAGTATAATATCCCCAAGATATCTGTCACGTATAACGCCCCGTGATATCTATCCTGTATTTTAGCTCTGCACCTACCGTACTAGTATCCCCACCGTGTCATGTGTTAACCAAGAATGACCCTCACTCAAAAGTCGTGTAATGGTCCATGTCAACCTAATATATCGCATATATAGGTTACTCAACTTGTATGTTTTATTCCATGTAAATGTTCAGTCCCTTGCCGTAGAACATACGGGCTTTCCCATGAGATTCTATATTACTTTAACATAGTTCCATGATCTTTAAGATCGGTTTGGACTGTTACCCTAAACCTAGCCAGGGTCTTCCAACATGAATTATCGTTTGTACAACTAGGACTTATGCTACCTAGGGCTACTAGGGATTATGCTTACCTATTGCATGTTTTCGTATCTCGGTTTGGGTTCAACCACCTAGGGCCACTAGGGATTACGCTAACCGCCAACCGCGCCCTTTTTCCCACGCATTCATCGTGAATCGCTTTTCCATGACTGTATGCACATGTATCACATCGTGCCATCCGAGTCCTGTCACAGGGCAAATCAAGAAATACAGGACTCGTTTGGGAGCTTTCGATTTATCTGCCGATGCAGATGCTAAGGTCTGTTTTTCTTATACGTGGCTATGGTCCCACGAGACCACTCCCTCAACTAGTGAAAGACAAGACAGGATAAATCCTGTATGAGAACACAACACTGGCCAACCCACATCCAAGCCTTACCGCAACCATAATTAGATAGCAATTATGGTCTTTTGGGTGTTCTCTGCCTTTCCGTACGTACACGCTTGACCAAAGATGGTAGGTAGCCTGACGAAATGCTATCTAGGGTACGACCGTGTATCGTCGACTATCCCCTATCCATCCCCGTCTTTAGGTCGCTCGTATAGCAACCAAGGCATACTCTTGGTTCTTCTAACGCAGACCTTAACCTCTCATGAGCCTAGTATAATCACCTGGCAGCTCATAGAGGGATACCAAGAATATCCTCACGTTCCCCGAAGCCGCTGCTTCGTTACCCAGTTCGCTGGAGCCTTTATCCAAATCAGATACTTGCTCCTACTCGTATACTTAAACGATGACCTACCGTATTAGGTTACTCATCTATCTATGAACTGGTCTAAACTTCCTTGACTAAGAATCATTACTTAGTTATTCTTCAACTAAGGTTTACCACTTAGCATTGTTCCCGTTATTCTTGTTAACTACGGTTATCCACCTAATCCTCAGAACTAGGGTTTACATAATGGACTAAGTGTCACTTAAGTTCATGACTTAACCCGTCTACAAATCCTGTCAAAATTGGCTAAGTATCCAAGTTCAAGGCTTAACCCTACAAACCATGCTCAAGTTGGTTAAGTATATTAAGCAATTCACGACTTAACCTCGTCCAATTATCATTCTAGATTGGTTAAGTATATATTAACTTGACCCTATCAATTTACTTAGTCAAATCGGTCAAGTGTATTCAAGCGATTCGTGACTTAGCCTTATCATGTTTTCACGTTATATTGGTTAAGTATTGGTTAACTTAACCACAATAAATTAACGAGTTAGATTGGATAAGTATAGGTCACTTAACCACATCAATTCATCACGTTTAGATTAGTTAAGTGTTTAACTTAACCCCATTAAACTACCAAGTGGGATTAATTAAGTCTAGGCTAACTTAACCCCATCCGATTTCCATGTTTAGACTAGTTGAGTCTAATCTTAACCCCATTCGTTAACCGTATTTTTCGGTCAAGCGTCATTAAGAAAACATACTTAACCTTACCAAGTTATCGCGTTGGATTGATTAAGTGTTGGTTAACTTAACCCCATCCACTAGTCATATAAAAATGGTTAAGTGTCATTAGGCAAATCAAGTTACTTAACCTACCCAACCTTGTCATGTTTTGTTAAGTATCATTAGCCTAATCAAATTACTTAACCCATTTGTCCATGTCATATTTGGTTAAGAGTCATTAATCAAATTAACTTAACCCTATCATGTGGCATTAATTACTTAATGCACCTTCACCTCTCACATTAGACTTTGTTGTGGTTACTAGTTAAGCCGGTCGGTTCCGGGTAGCTTTACACCACAACTTGGTCTAACCTCGGGTTCAAGCACAACATGACCAACTTCTCACATTGGGTCCTATTGTTTGCAACTACTAGTTAGGCCGGTCGGTTCCAGGTAGTTTTACGTTGCAAACTCAACCCAACCTCGAGTTGGCCACACTTATATTATCTAAGTGTCATGTCCATCATGTTTCCCAAAACATGTTACAAGTTTTCAAGCATTTGGGTAGACCTAACTTAATAGGTAAATTCCCAAAGGGTAGACCTAACTTAATAGGTAAATTCCCAAGCTTATGTTTTTATGCATACTTACATGTCAACTTCCATGTTATATTTCAAGTCATGTTTTCAAGTTGTATTTTCATGTCATTAGAAATTACCCATAACATAACCCAACGCTTTTAAACTCGCATATACGTTCGCGACAACGTAATGGATTAAAAGAAGAGACTTGGCAAAGGCATGACAAAAATGGATATTAAGCCACAAGTTAATCATGGTCGCAAATGAGGCACAAATGTGTTCATTAACTTGCATGTTACATTCTTAAGCCTCAAAACATGCATAAACCCAAACTTGGCACATAAGCGAATCATGGTGACAAAAGATATGGAATGATGACTAGTAACTCGCATATATCATCATATAAGGGTTATGACTTCATATGCAAGTTGACATAAAGTTATGAGGGTTCTCATGTTGCCTAATGCAACATTTCAACATAAAGGTTGTAGCTTTTAGCTCACAAGATCAAGATAATGACTTCATAAACTTGCATGACATGATAGCATGTATCATACTCAATGATCAAACCCAAACTTGCAACATGAACATTTAACTTCATAGTTAATATCTAACAGTAGGGAAAGGGCTTACATTGCTATGAAGGCACAAAAGATATGACAAAGCCCTTATGCAATCAAATAGA
Organism: Allium sativum; assembly: GCA_030737875.1. Taxonomy (NCBI): domain Eukaryota; kingdom Viridiplantae; phylum Streptophyta; class Magnoliopsida; order Asparagales; family Amaryllidaceae; genus Allium; species Allium sativum. The sequence continues at coordinate 311,353,635 of CM060922.1, read as the reverse complement.
CCCAAAATGCAAGCTCTAACATAAAAACCCTTGAGCCAAAATGATCAAAACCCTTGCTTTATGATGCAAAGATAGAAACTTGACTTGAATGCAAGCTAATGACACTCATACAAGCTTGAAAACACTTGTATGCATGGAAAATCTCTCATAGAAACCATTTAGAAATTTTATGAAGAGAGTGGAGGCCATGAGAGGTAAAATTTTGCCATAGTTTAGTTGCATGAATGAATAATGAGGATTTAGGATAGGTTAGGGTCTTATTTATAGATTAGGCAAGTGTTTTAGGCCATAGGATTAAACCTAGATTCAATCCAAGCCATCAAAGCATGTCTTGGGGAAGAAGTCAAGTGTAGGAACCATCTAGGACCTTTAGATTAAAGATGAACCATGAGAACCATCCAAATGCAAAATCTGCATTTGAGCGAATCGGCCCACGGGTTGACAGCCAAACACCCTGGATTAACCCCTAGTCGACCCAGCGAGCTCGGGTCGACCTCAAAAATCGGCCGGTTCGGTTATTCCCCTCTCCCAATTCGCTGTTTTGAACATTTTTGCATATTTATTTATTTATTTAATTTTCAATTATATATATATATATATATATCAATATATATATATTTCTCTGCGCAACCCATTTCACTTAATTAAGTATACTTTAATTTGGGAATTTTTCGTGAAACTTCGCGAGGCCATATTTTGGTCACACGGACTCCGATTTTCGAAAACTCGGACTCTATTTCGCGTATTTTTCCGAGACGAACGCAATGGCATAGCCCGTTTCCCTTGATTCAGATTTTACAGTTTAATTCTGCCTCCATTTATGTTATAACAGGTTATTGAAAATACGGGTTGTTACATTCTCCCCACCTTTTAGGATTTCGTCCCCGAAATCTCCAAGTTAGGAAGAACATATCCTACCATCCATCATCCATCTACTCAAAACATCATCCACAAGCAACCATTGTCCTTAGATGATTTCTAATGCTGTATGAATATATGCAAAACGTGTGTGTACATGTTCCTTAGCTAATGCTAATGATCAGGCCTGAATAATCTTTCTAATGCAAAATATGTATAGTGCCATGAATCCAACATGTATGCAAATAGTCCTAGTCATATAGATACTATATGCGTGCACAATCATTCATTCATATGCAACAACCGCATGATAATACATTCGATTTCATCCATAAACAAGTATAAATACTCGTGCATATGCAATATGAAATGTGACCGAGTCGAGCTAGTATCTAATGTGTATTCGCGCATCCACGAGCAACCACTTGCAACCACTTGCAACCATATCAATCATAACATGTTTCAAATACATGTTTACATCCATAGGGTTCTACCTAGGATTCCCTGAAACAGGGTCGAGAAGGTAAACAAGACAAACTCCTTACGGGGTTTGTAACAGAAAATAGGACCAAGAAGATGTCCACAAAAGATAGCCTACAAGTAAGCTCTACAGAAAACAGGGATCAAGGATATACTCCCAAAAAGAGATATCATGCGCGTATCTAGTCTTTGACCATCAAAGTCGTCTTTTAACTTCGCGATTTTGTTGCTTCTTATTCCTGTTTCCATAACATGAGCTGGAACTCATTTCTTCGTCGCCTCTCGTTCCACTTGCACTTATCCTTTTCCTAGAATACTTGACGCAAACATGACTGCGTACTCATGATCTCATGCAAGCTTTCCAAAATTCACTAGTGAATCTTGGATCTCGTTTATATACTATAAGGTATTCCATGTAGAAGAACTTTCTCTTGAAAGTAAACAGATGTTAACCAGGTTATCAAGCGCACTTACTAGGGTGATCTCTATAACCCATGCATAAATGAAGTAAACCATTCGTCTTATCGACGCACACCACTCGATCGGACTTCAAATTTCCAATAAAGGCATCAAGGGATTCTAAGTAACTAGTCATGACAGAACCTCAAAAAGGTTACACGATACTTCGAGGGCATTACCAAGGCTAGTCAAAAGGTCTAACTACCCTCCTATCAAAACCGAGAGTGGCACCCCCTACTGGATAACCACTTCATCCCTAGAATCCATCCATAGCTTATAAACATAAGCATTATTTCCAAATTCAACACTTGGCATAAACATTCTCAAATCCAAACAGGTCATGTATAAATGGACTGATTCTCCAATAGGACTTTGAGACAAAAATGGGATCCTCTATTACGCTAGTACTTAAGGTGCAGAGACTCAACTACCGAAGCGGACTTAAATGATGCGGGGATCAAAACAAAGTCTTGGCGGGATGATAGAAAAGAATAACTAGATCTTCAACAAGGATGTTATCCCCCTACTCAGGTACTCTAGTAAGGGTATACAATTATCTTCACGATGATCTTGTCCTTGTCCCACAATACTTAACTATCCGTCCCGTTTCACCATACCAAAGATACTTTTTCGTTATGGGTTGAGCCATACCAACAAGTTGCTCATCCTTAAGCTCGTATCCCTTATCCTCTTTCTCACTATCCTTTCTTATAACGCGGCCACTGGTCTCTCGAGAACCACCTCCATCGCATGGAAAGCACTTTCGTAGATAGAAAAGACTAATCGCAGTTAAAACCACTGTGACTACAGATGGAGGAAAGAAAGGAGAAGAGATTCAATTAAGGAAACAAGGATAGTGCTAATGGCCTTTGGGGAATAGCCTTTTTCTTTTAAAAGAAAATTTTCTTAAAAAATGCTTCTTTGTAAACGGTTTTCAAATAGTTTTCAGAAGGTCTTTAAAAACTTTTGCCCAGTCTGGTAACCTTCTGCTCTGATACCAAATGTAACACCCCGCCTCCGCTAGGGTCACTCGCAAAAGGAATGCACTAGCTTTAGAGGGGCATTATTGGTAAACATGCACAGAAATATCAGAAGACAGAACATATAAAATAGCGGAAGTAAAATTAAACTTTCATAACATGAATAAATAAGGTCTAAAGCCTTTTACATCAGAGTACATCAAAACCTGTCTTGCAATAGTAAAGAAGCATAAAGACATTTTCATAAATTATTCCCCAAGTAAAAACAGTAAAGTAGCCCTTAGCCAAGAAAAGTCCAAGCCATCCATGATGACCTTCAAGCAGAAGAAGTCCGAACTAAACAACAGTATTTCCTCCCTGTAACCTGGGGGGAAACGGAAGAAAAGAGGCGAAACAAAACGGGTCAGTCAAAAAGACTGAGTAAGCCCTATCTACTATTAGCATAAAAACTAGTAAAGTTAACTGACATGAGAAACTGAGATGAACATAAGCATGATAACAAGATAGATAAGCTAAATCAAAATAACAAGATGAACTACTGAACTCAGATAAACTAAGGTGTCATGATAAATTACGATGTCAAGATAAAACAAGGTATCACATCGTCAGGTTTCTATCAAGTATAATATCCCCAAGATATCTGTCACGTATAACGCCCCATGATATCTATCCTGTATTTTAGCTCTGCACCTACCGTACTAGTATCCCCACCGTGTCATGTGTTAACCAAGAATGACCCTCACTCAAAAGTCGTGTAATGGTCCATGTCAACCTAATATATTGCATATATAGGTTACTCAACTTGTATGTTTTATTCCATGTAAATGTTCAGTCCCTTGCCGTAGACCATACGGGCTTTCCCATGAGATTCTATATTACTTTAACATAGTTCCATGATCCTTAAGATCGGTTTGGACTGTTACCCTAAACCTAGCCAGGGTCTTCCAACATGAATTATCGTTTGTACAACTAGGACTTATGCTACCTAGGGCTACTAGGGATTATGCTTACCTATTGCACGTTTTCGTATCTCGGTTTGGGTTCAACCACCTAGGGCCACTAGGGATTACGCTAACCGCCAACCGCGCCCTTTTTTCCCACGCATTCATTGTGAATCGCTTTTCCATGACTGTATGCACATGTATCACATCGTGCCATCCGAGTCCTGTCACAGGGCAAATCAAGAAATACAGGACTCGGTCGGGAGCTTTCGATTTATCTGCCGATGCAGATGCTAAGGTCTGTTTTTCTTATACGTGGCTATGGTCCCACGAGACCACTCCCTCAACTAGTGAAAGACAAGACATGATAAATCCTGTATGAGAACACAACACTGGCCAACCCACATCCAAGCCTTACCGCAACCATAATTAGATAGCAATTATGGTCTTTTGGGTGTTCTCTGCCTTTCCGTACGTACACGCTTGACCAAAGATGGTAGGTAGCCTGACGAAATGCTATCTAGGGTACGACCGTGTATCGTCGACTATCCCCTATCCATCCCCGTCTTTAGGTCGCTCGTATAGCAACCAAGGCATACTCTTGGTTCTTCTAACGCAGACCTTAACCTCTCATGAGCCTAGTATAATCACCTGGCAGCTCATAGAGGGATACCAAGAATATCCTCACGTTCCCCGAAGCCGCTGCTTCGTTACCCAGTTCGCTGGAGCCTTTATCCAAATCAGATACTTGCTCCTACTCGTATACTTAAACGATGACCTACCGTATTAGGTTACTCATCTATCTATGAACTGGTCTAAACTTCCTTGACTAAGAATCATTACTTAGTTATTCTTCAACTAAGGTTTACCACTTAGCATTGTTCCCGTTATCCTATTAACTACGGTTATCCACCTAATCCTCAGAACTAGGGTTTACATAATGGATTAAGTGTCACTTAAGTTCATGACTTTACCCGTCTACAAATCCTGTCAAAATTGGCTAAGTATCCAAGTTCAAGGCTTAACCCTACAAACCATGCTCAAGTTGGTTAAGTATATTAAGCAATTCACGACTTAACCTCGTCCAATTATCATTCTAGATTGGTTAAGTACATATTAACTTGACCCTATCAATTTACTTAGTCAAATCGGTCAAGTGTATTCAAGCGATTCGTGACTTAGCCTTATCATGTTTTCACGTTATATTGGTTAAGTATTGGTTAACTTAACCACAATAAATTAACGAGTTAGATTGGATAAGTATAGGTCACTTAACCACATCAATTCATCACGTTTAGATTAGTTAAGTGTTTAACTTAACCCCATTAAACTACCAAGTGGGATTAATTAAGTCTAGGCTAACTTAACCCCATCCGATTTCCATGTTTAGACTAGTTGAGTCTAATCTTAACCCCATTCGTTAACCGTATTTTTCGGTCAAGCGTCATTAAGAAAACTTACTTAACCTTACCAAGTTATCGCGTTGGATTGATTAAGTGTTGGTTAACTTAACCCCATCCACTAGTCATATAAAAATGGTTAAGTGTCATTAGGAAAATTAAGTTACTTAACCTACCCAACCTTGTCATGTTTTGTTAAGTATCATTAGCCTAATCAAATTACTTAACCCATGTGTCCATGTCATATTTGGTTGAGAGTCATTAATCAAATTAACTTAACCCTATCATGTGGCATTAATTACTTAATGCACCTTCACCTCTCACATTAGACTTTGTTGTGGTTACTAGTTAAGCCGGTCGGTTCCGGGTAGCTTTACACCACAACTTGGTCTAACCTCGGGTTCAAGCACAACATGACCAACTTCTCACATTGGGTCCTATTGTTTGCAACTACTAGTTAGGCCGGTCGGTTCCGGGTAGTTTTACGTTGCAAACTCAACCCAACCTCGAGTTGGCCACACTTATATTATCTAAGTGTCATGTCCATCATGTTTCCCAAAACATGTTACAAGTTTTCAAGCATTTGGGTAGACCTAACTTAATAGGTAAATTCCCAAAGGGTAGACCTAACTTAATAGGTAAATTCCCAAGCTTATGTTTTTATGCATACTTACATGTCAACTTCCATGTTATATTTCAAGTCATGTTTTCAAGTTGTATTTTCATGTCATTAGAAATTACCCATAACATAACCCAACGCTTTTAAACTCGCATATACGTTCGCGACAACGTAATGGATTAAAAGAAGAGACTTGGCAAAGGCATGACAAAAATGGATATTAAGCCACAAGTTAATCATGGTCGCAAATGAGGCACAAATGTGTTCATTAACTTGCATGTTACATTCTTAAGCCTCAAAACATGCATAAACCCAAACTTGGCACATAAGCGAATCATGGTGACAAAAGATATGGAATGATGACTAGTAACTCGCATATATCATCATATAAGGGTTATGACTTCATATGCAAGTTGACATAAAGTTATGAGGGTTCTCATGTTGCCTAATGCAACATTTCAACATAAAGGTTGTAGCTTTTAGCTCACAAGATCAAGATAATGACTTCATAAACTTGCATGACATGATAGCATGTATCATACTCAATGATCAAACCCAAACTTGCAACATGAACATTTAACTTCATAGTTAATATCTAAGAGTAGGGAAAGGGCTTACATTGCTATGAAGGCACAAAAGATATGACAAAGCCCTTATGCAATCAAATAGACCCAAAATGCAAGCTCTAACATAAAAACCCTTGAGCCAAAATGATCAAAACCCTTGCTTTATGATGCAAAGATAGAAACTTGACTTGAATGCAAGCTAATGACACTCATACAAGCTTGAAAACACTTGTATGCATGGAAAATCTCTCATAGAAACCATTTAGAAATTTTATGAAGAGAGTGGAGGCCATGAGAGGTAAAATTTTGCCATAGTTTAGTTGCATGAATGAATAATGAGGATTTAGGATAGGTTAGGGTCTTATTTATAGATTAGGCAAGTGTTTTAGGCCATAGGATTAAACCTAGATTCAATCCAAGCCATCAAAGCATGTCTTGGGGAAGAAGTCAAGTGTAGGAACCATCTAGGGCCTTTAGATTAAAGATGAACCATGAGAACCATCCAAATGCAAAATCTGCATTTGAGCGAATCGGCCCACGGGTTGACAGCCAAACACCCTGGATTAACCCCTAGTCGACCCAGCGAGCTCGGGTCGACCTCAAAAATCGGCCGGTTCGGTTATTCCCCTCTCCCAATTCGCTGTTTTGAACATTTTTGCATATTTATTTATTTAATTTTCAATTATATATATATATATCAATATATATATATTTCTCTGCGCAACCCATTTCACTTAATTAAGTATACTTTAATTTGGGAATTTTTCGTGAAACTTCGCGAGGCCATATTTTGGTCACACGGACTCCGATTTTCGAAAACTCGGACTCTATTTCGCGTATTTTTCCGAGACGAACGCAATGGCATAGCCCGTTTCCCTTGATTCAGATTTTACAGTTTAATTCTGCCTCCATTTATGTTATAACGGGTTATTGAAAATACGGGTTGTTACATTTCTTGATCACGCCCCCGGTTTCCTTTCTTCACATTCTTTTCTTGCTCCACAAATAACCCGTGACTACTACTAGCTCCACCACTACCCTCACTCATCTCCTTCATTTGATCTCTCAACTCCTAACTAAGAAGACACGTCTTGACATCATCTAGAGTCAATGTATCCCGGCCATAGATCAAACTACTTGAGAAACCCGTATAGAGGTCCGGCAATGAACACAATAATATCATCGCCTCTTGCTCTTCCTCAATCTTCAAATCAACGGCCTTCATCTTCATGAGAAAGTCATCAAAGGCATTCAAATGTGCCTTAAGCGAATTACCCTCCTTCATCTTGAAGGTGAAAAACGTTCGCAACAAGATCAAATGATTAGTGAGCGACTTCTTCATATAAAGTTCTTCCAACTTGTCCCAAATACCTTTAGCGGTAGTCTCACCACTAATTTCGGAGATCACATTCTCCCCCATAGCAAGTTGAGGAGTAGTGTAAGCCCATTCCTCCATCTCCTCTCTCTCAACATCCGAGATATCACTTGGCAATAAGTGAGCATCAAATACTACTCGGTGCACCCGATTCCGCTTAAGAACCACTTTCGTTTTCCATTGCCACTTCTCAAAGTCATTATCACCGTTCCACTTGTCAATAACCAATTGAGAACCCGACGCCGCATACGAACCCCGTACATATGGCGCCACACTATTCGTACTTTCGGTTGAAGGACTTACCGAGCTACTATCCGTCTCCGGTATTTTCACAAACACCTAACTTGCTCCAAAACAGCTCTGATACTAACTGTTGAAACCGTTGTGATTAATCCGATTCAAGACCACTCGAATTCGATATCTAAACCACAATGCGCTAGCGGAAGACTAGATCGTTGTTAGACTTGCAAAAACAACCAAGGCAACAACTTTAGTCACAAAAACAATATCAACCAATCACGAACAATCCAAATCTCAATCACAATCAAGAAACTAATGACAAAGTAGCAAAAATAAATCACACAAGGATTTATAGTGGTTCCACAAACATCTTGTTAGTGTACATCCACTTTGGAGAGAGTATTTTACTAACACGATGAAAGGAATACAAGAGATTGATCCAATAATCACTATATTTCAATATAGAAAAGAGTTTGAGGGGAATAGAATTGAAGAATTGGAATTAGGCTATAAACCCTAATTCTCCCTTGAGAATAAACCCTTGATCCAAATCAAGTCTTCAAGCTCCTCCCACTAACACCTCAGAAAATAGCTTATATAGGGATAGGCCAATTACCCAAATTGCCCCCGTATCTTCACAAATCAACTTACAAGGTTTTCAGCTTGAAATAGCCCAATTCAATATTCAGACGTCTGTCGTGGGAGGTGACAGACGTCTGTCCCTCCCAGGGAATTATTTGGGCATTAGCTCTCAGCTCAGACGTCTGTCGCATCCATGACAGACGTCTGTCCCCCTCTCAAACATCTGTCACGTCTGTCATGGGGATGACAGACGTTTGTGGAAACTTTCGGGAAAATCTCCCAGCAGTGACAGACGTCTGTCGTCCCATACGACAGACGTCTGTCGCACTGTACATAGAACATCTTACTCATTTCAGCTCATATCTTCCTCGCACGAACTCCGATTTGCGAACGATTTTCTCCTATCCGAAGCTATCTTCGACCACTTCAATCTACCATATAGTATCGCATATTACAACATCAGAGATAATCCGTGCATGTCTTTGATACATTTATCCCTATACATATTAACAATAGATTTCACAATAGATTATATCGTTGTCTTCACAAAAAGTTCCTGGTTCGAGCTAAAATGTGACTGATTAAGCGGTAGGCCTGAAATATGCATTTCTTGAATGAAAACTATGATTTCACAACATAATTTGTTATCTTGTAGCAGATATAAGATAATTGTTGCCAGTGAAGACCAATCAGACATGAGGCTAGTGCCTCATAGTTCACACATGAAGAACATAAAGCACATGGGTAGAGTAAATTTTAGGTTGATGTACTCTATATTATTTTGTGTTTTTTTTGTGACTAGGAATCTAAATTATATTGGTGGCTGTAATTATTATCACATTGCACCAGTTAGTATGAAAATTGAAACCATATTCACAAATTATTTATGTGTTAATTTATGCAGACGTTAAACTATTTAATAATAGAACGTCATGGTTTTGCTTATTAGTAAATAAATGATCAATGAAGCAAGCAAAGATAGAATCACACACAAGATTTAACATGGAAAAACCCTTTTCGGGAAAAAACCATGGGAGAAAGGCAAACTTTATTAATTAATTGATGGAGTTTTTACAAGCTTCTTACATACAAACCATAGCAATCAAAATTTATATTCTACTTTCATGCAGACAAATAGGGAGAGAAAGAGTAAATTAAGGATCTCTTTTATCCTTTAAATGAGGTTTCTGAAAATATCTCAATCATGAGAGTAAATTAAGTATCTCCTTTATCCTTTAAATGAGGTTGCTGAAAATATCTCAATCATGAGAGTAAATTAAGGATCTCCTTTATCCTTTAAATGAGGTTGCTGAAAATATCTCAATCATGAGAGTAAATTAAGGATCTCCTTTATCCTTTAAATGAGGTTGTTGAAAATATCTCAATCATGAGAGTAAATTAAGGATCTAGATGAGATCCTTTAGGTGACATCAGCTGGACCAATTCTAATGAGAATTTCAGATCACAAATTAACAATCTCCACCTTGAGACGAATTCTCATCTTGAAGTAGAAAAAAATGAACTACAAAAAAGGAACTCCTTCAACAAATAAATATCTGCCTTACTCCAATAGTCCCTAAAGACTATACTGTAACACCAACCAAGCTTGAGCAAAGCTCAAACTTAGTAATTGGAACTGGCTTTGTCATCATGTCAGCGGGTTTGTCATGAGTACTTATCTTGCAAACTTTAACACCACCTTTAGCAATAACATCTCGTATGTAGTGATACCTAACATCTATATGTTTAGTTCTCTCATGAAACATTTGATCCTTTGTAAGGCATATAACACTCTGGCTATCAGAAAATATAGTAGTGCAAGATGTATCTCCACAAAACACAAAATATAAACCTCTCGGCCAAGTAGCTTCTTTACATGCTTCAGAAATAGCCATATATTCGGCCTCAGTAGTAGATAATGCTACGGTAGTTTGCAAGATTGCTTTCCAACTCACAGCACAACCACTTATGGTGAAAACATAACCTGTTAATGATCTCCTTTTATCCAAATCACCAGCAAAGTTAGAATCCACATAACCAACAAGTTCATCTTTAGATTTACCAAACTGCAAAAAAGCATTTGCAGTGCCTTGAAGATATCTGAAAATCCATTGAATTGCTTTCCAATGCTCTCTTCCAGGATTGTCCATGAATCTACTGACAACACTCAAAGCATGTGATAGATCAGGACGCGAACAAAACATGACATACATAAGTGAACCAACTGCACTAGAATAGGGAACTCTAGACATGTACTCAATATCCTCATCTGATTGTGGACACATTGCTGATGACAATTTGAAATGTGCAGCAAGAGGAGTACTTACAGGCTTGACATCAAGCATATTAAAACGACGAAGCACTTTTCTAACATACCCACTTTGACTTAGGTATAATTTTCCAGAAGTTCTATCTCTTGTTATCTCCATGCCAAGAATCTTCTTAGCATCCCCCAAATCTTTCATTTCAAACTCTCTACTCAACTGCCTTTTCAAAATTTCAATTTCTGCCTTGTCTTTTGAAGCAATCAACATATCATCGACATAAAGTAGGAAATAAATGGCTGAATGTGTAGTAATTTTCAAATAGACACAACTATCATAATTAGACCTTTTAAAACCTTGAGATAGCATAAAGTTGTCAAATCTTTTATACCACTGCCTAGGTGACTGTTTCAATCCGTAAAGAGATTTCTTAAATTTACAGACTAGATTTTCCTTTCCAGGCATGATAAAACCCTCAGGTTGATGCATATAAATATCCTCTTCTAATTATCCATGTAAAAATGCAGTTTTTACATCTAACCGCTGAAGCTCATAATCATGCATAGCAACAATACTGAGTAAAATACGAATTGAGCTATGTTTCACAACAGGGGAATAAACATCATTATAGTCAATACCTGAAATCTGACTGTAACATTTTGCAACTAATCTTGCTTTGTACCTTTTCTCATCGTTTGGAGAAACACCTTCTTTTCTCTTGAAAACCCATTTGCAATGAATAGGTTTCTTCTCTTTAGGCAACTCGATTAAGTCCCACGTGTCATTTCTTTCAAGTGACATCATCTCATCATGCATGGCAGCCATCCACTTATCAGAATCACTAGAGATAACAGCCTCAGAATATGAAGAAGGCTCAGCAATACCTTCTATTTCTTCTGCTACAGCACATGCATAAGCAACAACATTTGCTTCCTCAATAAACCTTCTTACTGGTTTTGGATTCCTTCTAGGTCTGCTTGTTGCAATAAATTGCTGTGGTGGTTGCATAACTGCCGGAGGATCCTCAATAATGGGTGCTTCATCCTATCTCTCAATTTCTGCGTTTGATGTAGCATTTGAATCAATAATATGCTCCACCTGGACATTTGATTTTTGCTTACTCTCAACAAGATCATTAGTAGATGGAATATCATGTAACATAGCAGATTCATTAAACACAACATTTCTGCTAATAACAACCTTACTTGTTTCAGGATTCCATAATTTGTAGCCTTTAACACCAGACTTATAACCAAGAAAAATGCATTTAACAGCTCTTGGCTCTAGCTTTGCATTATCAACATGAGCATAAGCAATGCATCCAAAAACTTTCAATTCAGAATAATTTGTTGGAGAACCAGACCATACCTCAATCAGAGATTTCTTACAAATAGCAATAGAGGGAGAGTGGTTGATGAGATAACAGGCTATGGAAGCAGCTTAAGCCCAAAAATGCCTATCCAATCCTGCGTTTGAAAACATGTAGCGAGCCTTAGAAATGATAGTCCTGTTCATACGCTCGACAACCCCGTTTTGCTGAGGAGTGTGAGGTATGGTGTAGTTCCTAACAATGCCTTCAGCCTTGCAAAATGAATTAAATTCATCTGAACAAAATCCATCCCATTATCAGTCTGAAGCTTCTTTACCTTCCTTTTAGTTTGTCTTTCAACCATAATCTTCCACTCTTTGAATGATGAAAAGGCTTCAGATTTATATTTCAAAAAATAAGGCCAAACTCTTCTGGAATAATCATCAATATTGTCATCATGTAACAAGCACCGCCCATGGATGCTTTCCTAGATGGTCCCCATAAATCTGAATGCACATAATCTAGAATGCCTTCTGTTTTATGAACTGAAGTGTTGAACTTCACTCTCTTATGCTTGCCAAAAATGCAATGCTCATAGAACTTCATCTTGCCTGCGTTGTACCCATCAAGAAGTCCTCTCTTGTTCAACTCTGACAGACCTAGTGAAACGACCCAAACTTCCCGGTAAAGGGAAGGCTGGATTGCTTTGAGAACAACACACATCCGAACACAAAGTGGAGAACATTTTATTGATGATTACAACAATTACACAAGAGTACAAGAATATAACTGGATATGAACTTATAATATACATTGGAAATACAATAATATCATAGTTTTAAATTACATTTAAATAGTAGCGGAAAAATAATACAAATATACAACTGGAAGGAATACACGGATACAGAGGTTTCCGAATACCGCTTCGGCTGTAAGCTAGGATCCTGTAAATATATCTGCAATAAGCTACTCGACTGCTCGTGTGGAAAATATGGACACCCGAGTTTGCCAGTGAAACAAACTACATGTCAGTCATGGGACTGGTATGAAAAATCTTAACTTAACTTATCTAATAATAAGGCTAATCACAGGACCACGCCGCTAACGCGGAACGGGTTTACTCCATTGGATTGCCAGTGCATAAAATAAAGTAAAAACGTTAAACAACGCAATGCTTTTTAGAAAAATGAAACCATTATAAGACCCAAGTCCCATCACACAATGCAACACAAACCGGAGGATAGAGTTTTACCTTATAATGGTCAAAAATGCTTGATACGATAAAATGAAGTTAATATTAGTGTGTATATCTATGGGTATATATATTTCAAAAACAATTTCAATCATAATGTATTAATCATAGACGGCATAGTACCCCATCCTACTATGTCGCCATACTAGTTCTACAATCAAAACCGCAAGGTCGTATTGGAAATTGGATTTCCATCATGAGTCGAGGCTAGGGGCAAGCTCCTCTCCGATTTGAGACACTCTAGCAAATGCCTCAGGATCCCCTGCAGTGAACCCTTGGATGCGGTAGGGCCGGTCCCTGCCTATCGGCAGTGGATTGGTTATGCCTGAACACACGTTTCCCGGTTCCTTTGAACCTATAATATGACCACTATCGGCCTATAAAAATCCGAGGCGCCTCAAAATCCATCATCCACAAAAGTAAAATGCCAGGCCGTGTTAAAGCACTGACACTACCACTAGCTAGAAAGAAACGTGTGCACTCCCTACGGTCCATATCCTGATTTTGACTCATACCGGGGTGTGCTCACGATATACACAAAGCTATGCCGTAATAGGCTATGCTTTGATCATCCCACAAGGCCCTGCTTTTCAACAAAAGCCTTGATCATTTGCATCTTGGCGTGCCATATTGACAATTCACGCCATGCGATCAATCACTATTAATATATATCAGGGTGTTAAGTAGAGGATAAATCCTTTACCACCAAACAGACATACATTAACAGAAATCGATTTAATTCACATGGAATGAAATTCAATGTCAGACATGCATCCATTTACTAGCTTATGCTCTGGGTCTGAGCGAAAACCAATCCGAACAATCAACAATAGTCCGAACGGCCACCACTGAAGCCCCTTCAAGGTAGCTACTCCAATCAAGGGTCTCTGTAGCAACACGTCCATTCGATGTGAAGATCGTCAGTCTTCAAACACCGTCTTCATCTTCGACTCTTCATCGTCGTAGTAATTATTCGGAATGGGTTAAACCCGGTCTTTCCGAATAACTCGCGTATTTATGATTAAAAATCAAGTACTATAAAAGCACATCCAACGCCTCATTCCAATTCAGAATATTCTTTTAAATAAAATATTAAAATTATTCTATCAAAGATAAACTCTTTATATTTACTCTTAAATCTTTCTTTTAAAAATTTATTCAAAACACCATTTGGTTTTAAATATCAAAAATCATTATTAAATGATTCTTTAGATTTAAGAGATAAATCTTATTCTTAACTGGGTTAAAGAACTAATGTCATTTAAAAACATAGTTCACGGTAAACCCAAAATCGTCTTCCATAAAATATGGAATCTTCACAGAAATCAAATCTATATATAATCGTTATAAATTTCTGTATCCAACAATAATATAAATGGAATAATGGCAAGGCCTCTTAAATTCCATATGTAGTATCGGTCTTCTTCTACAGAAGCTTATCTCGGTTATAATTAATTCGAATTCTATTCAATTCCAATTTAATATATTAAATTGGAAAACTTGGCTTTTGGAAAATTCCCATTTAAATCTTAATAAAAGATTTATAAATTCCAAATCATATTTTCACTTTCAGTTGGGTTAAAGAACACATGTCACTTAAAAACATGGTTCACAATAAACTCAACTCACATTTCATCTTATTTCAATTACTAAATATAATTGAAAACTTTTATAAACTAAATTAAAAGATTATTCTTTTCAAACGGGGCTTAAGAACAGCGTTATTTAAGACACTATTCACGACAAACCTAAATCCAATTTATTCAATTTAATTACAATTAAATATTAACAAATTGGAAAACTTTATTAAATCTAAATTAAATGATTTACTCTAGTTAATAACTAGTTCAAATCAATAAATATATTTTTCTAAAATATATTCCTTTTCTAAAATATTCTTTTTCTAAGGCATTTTATTAAATATTCTTTTTCTAGAATATTCTTTATTGGAATGTGACTCAATCTACAACCATAAATTGTATGTAATCAACAATCATGATAAATAATTATTAAACATCCAAATGACGACCAGAGTGGAATTTATAACTGTGTGAGCATTAAAGTAAATAAATAACGCTCATCACAGACTGTCAATCCATCGATTGACATATAACTAAATATTGGGATTAGTGTGTGTCAAATTTCATCCCAATACCCGTGTGGGGTTTCATCCATCAAACAATTAATAAATTTTTTGTGCACTTGGGCGATGTGTGAAAATTTTCGTCCCAATCACATAAATAAGTCGGATAACTTGTAAATGGAAGTGTAATATTTCAGTATCATAAACATATATAAGGATGAATCATTACTTATATATAATAAAAGAGAACATAAGTTCGCATGTTAACATAATTTACCAAAAACAATAAATCTTTTCTACTGATTCATTTACATCCAAAAATGTGAATTCTAATGCTGACTCACTTGCAATGAGATAAAAACTTTTCATTTTACATAAAATGATTTTTTTTTACGTTGTATAAAAGGTGATCTTTATATTACATAAAAAAAATTCTTTTTCTAAGTTTCTAAGATTAACATTAAAAATGTGTTTTTAATGTGAAACATATTTCATAATGAAATATGTAAATTTTTCTACTCTTTATAATATTAACATTAAAAATGGGTTTTTAATGTGAAACATATTTCATAATGAAATATGTAAATTTTTCATTACATGATTTATTTTCCACAAGGGAATACAAATAAAAACATAACTTTTTATTTTATGCTTTATTTGCAACAAGGAGTGCAAATTAAGATTTAACTTTTTATTTTTAGTTTTATTTACATCAAGGAATGTAAATAAAAGAAAATTTTTACTTTTTAATTTCAATGTATATTTGAGTGAATGTAAAAATAAACAAACTTATTTTCAATGCAAATAAAAGAATAAACCTTATTTTCAATGAATATTTACATTAGTGAGTGCAAATAAAAGAATAAACTTTATTTTGAATGAATATTTACATTAGTGAATGCAAATAAAAGAATAAACCTTATCTTCAATGAATATTTACATTAGTGAATGCAAATAAAAGAATAAACCTTATTTTCAATGAATATTTACATTAGTGAATGCAAATAAAAGAATAAACTTTATTTTGAATGAATATTTACATTAGTGAATGCAAATAAAAGAATAAACCATATTTTGAATGAATATTTACATTAGTGAATGCAAATAAAAGAATAAACTTTATTTTGAATGAATATTTACATTAGTGAATGCAAATAAAATAATAAACTTTATTTTGAATGAATATTTACATTAGTGAATGCAAATAAAAGAATAAACCTTATTTTCAATGAATATTTACATTAGTGAATGCAAATAAAAGAATAAACCTTATTTTCAATGAATATTTACATTAGTGAATGCAAATAAAAGAATATACTTTATTTTTAATATATATTTACATCTCTAATCAAGTTTGACCAAAAATGTATATTTATTTCACTAATTCAAGTTTTGATAAAAATGTGAATTTTCTATTCATTAATCAAGTTTTGATAAGAGTGATATTTCAATTCAATAATCAAGTTTTGATAAAAGTGATTATTCATTTCATTAATCAAGTTTTGATAAAAGTGATTATTCATTTTTATTGAAGATTCTATTTCAACAAAATGAGAAAAAAATGATAATACTTTATTGTTAACAATTCTTATTTTAACCAATAAATATAGAAGTGGTAATTCATATTGTTAGCAATTCAATTTTTAGAAAATGAATACAAATGATTCATTTATTTTTGTTGACGATTCTAGTTTAAACAAAAAATGACCATTTCTACTTTGACAATTCTAATTCAATAAAATGACCCATTTATTTCAAAGGCAATAAAAGAATGCTTCATTTATAAACAAATTTCTTTTTTAACTTAACAAATGAAAATAAAAATTTATTTGTTAACAGATTCTATTTAACAAAAAATGATATTTTTGTTAAATCTATTTTATTTCAACAAAAATGATTCTTATTACAATAAAAATGCAGTCCTTATTGTCTACTCCTTTTTAATGGTTCGTACTACAATAAAAATGTGATTTCTTTATATTCTAAATGCAACATTTCTAATAAAATGTTATTTTATTCCAAATGTAAACTTTTATAAGAAAATGTTATTTTATTTCAATGTAACATTTTAAACGTGACAATTTAACATAAAAGATAATTTTTTTTCCTTTCTTTCTATTTTACATCACTAACACAACAAATTTGACATTTTTATACAAATATAACATTCGTGATAGAGGTGACAATTCTATTTCGTCAATACTAATTTCAACAAAGAATGACAAATTTTATCGTTGATTCTCAACGAAGTGATTAATTTAATCGACAATTCAACATAACCAAATTTCCTCGTAGATATCATTAACCATGAACATCCCAATATACTACCAAGCAGCAAATCAACAACTTCCCAATATCATAACATAGCAGATCTGAATAATATTCATACAATAAATTTAAGCGATAAAAATATTTAATTTATAATAAATCATTTAGATCAGAATCCTCACATCGATTGGTTCTTAGAAATCGTTCATGTTCAAATTTGCCGAATTTCCAAAGTGCTCGGTTCACGCTCTAGTCAGTTCCATGTCGAAGCTCACATTTTTCTGATTCCAACGCATCTGAAATTTCTGAATTTCGATTTCATACGAAGGAGTTATGATCGTTTAAAGATATGAATATTTAAATAGATGATTATTTTAATAATTATCAACCTTCATTATTGTCTTGACCGATCAGGGCCGTGCCCCCCTTAGGTTTCTTCTTCGTTCTATTTTCTGAAATGAGGAACCCATCATCAATCGTGACAAACCCAACGCCGCCCCCTATACAATACGTCGGACCTAGATCTAGAAGTGCCATCCTCTCGTCCTTCGCATGAGCTACCACCGCCAGGAGCAAGGTGGAGCTCGACCTCCCCGATGGTGCCAAAAACCATCTCGAACACGGCGTCTTTGAGAGGGCAATTTGGCTACTATAGGTTATAACATCTCATCATCACCGTATCATTGGAAAGATCTCGAAATTCTCTACTGAAATCGCTTTATACTTATGTGAAATTGATTTATGGATTGGAAGTGGTTGAGGAAACAAAATGGGAGCTTTCTGGCCATTGGAGGGTATGGAACGGCAGCTAGTCTGTTAGTGAAATTAGGGTTTTGAAAACAATGTATTTTTATATTATTTTATTATAAATTTTACAAATAAATCCATATGTTTCAAACTAAACCAATTTCAGCCCAACTGAAGTCTACCCTACCCAATAACCCCCGTCCCGGATCCAATGGGCTAGGTCCCGCAGGCCCAAATGATCATCTTGACCCCCGTTTCTCAGTTTTAAAATATAATTCATTTATTTAAAATTCAAACGTACATATTAAATTACCGGGGCCCCATACGGACTCTAAAAATTACAGAAAAATTATATTTGGCTTTGTAATGATGATATGGTCCTAACAAAACAAATTTCGTCGAATTCTGAGACCGTTTGAAAAATGGCTATTTTTCAAGTCGAATAAATTTGACCGAAATTGACAAAACACATTTTCATTTTTCACACTCACATATTAATTTGAAAAATTCTGGAAAATTAAACTTAACAATAATTTGACATCCTGGTTCCAACAAAAGTGGTTTCGTTGAAAACCGAAGTCGTTTGAAAAATAGCTATTTTTAAGGCCAATATATTTAATTAAAATATAATTAAATTCTACAGCGACTTTTCAAAATTTTAAACTGGGCATAACTTTCTATTTTCAAAGTGAAATTTCAGTTTTACAGATTCGTTAGAAAGATATGATTAAACAAATTCAAATATTTCTAGTTTCGCTCACTTCTGATTTAAAATGAATCCTGTACATTCAGTTAAAGTTCAAATTCAAATTTTCAAACTGCAGCGCTGTTTAAACTCCTTTTATAAATAACTGAATTTATTCGTTTTAAAATCAATTTCTAGTCGTTATTAGTTAAAATAAATTATTTTAAATATATAAAATCCATTAAAAATTTTAAATTAAATTTTTTAAATTGGCCCCAAAATTCCGGGTCGTTACACCTAGTTCACTCATATGTCCAAAACGCATATGCCAAAGATTAGCAGTATCACAATCAGAAATATTATTTGAGATAACAGGGGCAGCATTACCTGAAACAGTAGTGCCTTGAAGATAATAAAGGTCAATTGTTTGCCTAAGATTTCCCTTCATTACAATAAGAGAACCATTTGTGACTTTCAGGATACTACCTCCACCTAAATATTTGTACCCTTTGTCATCAAGAGCACTTAAAGAAATCAGATTTCTCTTCATGTTGGGAATGAACCGAACATCTGTTAAAGTTCTGATTGTGCCATCAAACATCTTGATCTGAATAGAACCAATTCCTGCTACTTTACATGCCGAATCATCACCCATCAAAACTGAGCCAGCATCATTTGTGGGTTCTAAGGTTGAAAACCAATCTCTATTAGGACACATATGGAAAGTGCAAGCAATTTAAAGTATCCATTCATCCTTGATCTTAGCACATCCAGCAAACACGGCAACAACAAGAACCTCATTGTCATAACTATCATTACGAGCACAATTGGCATTAACTTCATCTTCTTTGTTTGTATGTGCCATTTCTCTTTTCCTTGTTCTGCAGCTTATAACATTCGGATATTTCATGTCCATCCCTCTTACAATATTTGCAAGACTTGTATTTGCCTTTAGATTTAGATCGACCTTCATAGGCATTGGAACTTTTACCTCGAGATCCATTATTTGAATTTTTCTCCTTTGTCCTGCCACGAACGGACAAGCTTTCGGCTTGAGAGCTTGATCCATTTGAAGACACTAGTTGTTTCATTTTCTCCTTGGCGTGCAAGGCTTCATAAACGTCATTTAGAGTGAGAGTATCATGACTATATAATATAGTATCTCTGAAATTTGAGTAAGAACTGGGCAGAGAACATAACAGGATTAAACCCAAATCTTCATCACCATATTTGATTTCCATTGCAGCCAAGTCAGAAACAATCTCTTTAAAATAAGAAATATGGTCGAGCAAATTACCTCCCTCTTGCAATTTGTGCAGAAACAACTTTTGTTTGAGATACATCTTACTTGTGAGATCCTTGGTCATGCAAATTGACTCCAGTTTCAGCCAAAGAGAAGCAGCTGTCTTCTCATTCAAAATTTCTTGCAAAATATTATTGTATAGATGGAGCTGAATTTGAGACAAAGCCTTCCGGTACTTTCTCTTCTCATCATTGGTCCATAGTTCAAATCTCTTTTTTCCCGAATCCATCCAATGCATCATCATAATCAGCTTGTGCGAGCAACGCCCTCATCTTCACTTGCCACAATGAGAATCGAGTGTTCCGATCCAATAACGGAAGATCATACTTTAACGATGACATGTTGAACGAACCAGCACTCTGATACCACTTGTTAATAAATAAATGATCAATGAAGCAAGAAAAAATAGAATCACACACTAGATTTAACATGGAAAAACCCTTTTCGAGAAAAAACCATGGGAGAAAGGCAAACTTTATTCATTAATTGATGGAGTTTTTACAAGCTGCTTACATACAAACCACAGCAACCAAAATTTATATTCTACTTTCATGCAGCCAAATAAGGAGAGAAAGAGTAAATTAAGGATCTCCTTTATCCTTTAAATGAGGTTGCTGAAATAATCTCAATCATGAGAGTAAATTAAGTATCTCCTTTATCCTTTGAATGAGGTTGCTGAAAATATCTCAATCATGAGAGTAAATTAAGGATCTCCTTTATCCTTTAAATGAGGTTGCTGAAAATTTCCTAATCATGAGAGTAAATTAAGGATCTCCTTTATCCTTTAAATGAGGTTGCTGAAAATTTCTCAATCATGAGAGTAAATTAAGGATCTAGATGAGATCCTTTAGGTCGCATCAGCTAGACTAATTCTAATGAGAATTTTGGATAACAAATTAACATTACTAATGATCTGAAATTACATATTTCAATCAGTTTCATTAGTAAGTTTGGTAGGATGTAAAATCATGTCTAAAATTTATTAATTTGGGATTGTGGTTAGTTTTCTCATTTCCTTATCTATTTGAGCAACGAAGTAACCTGCTTGTTTATGTTAGCTCAAACTCAGTGATTTACTTTACACTAAAATGGATAGGCTATGTATTTTGAGTTGAACAATAGCATAGTATTTTTTATAAAATAAATAAATAAATCTGATTCAGATTATATATTGACGTAACTCGCCCATCATTGGACGACATGATTTGAGCAGAAATGTTTCAATCATATAAACTGAGCCACAAAAGTCATGAACCATGCACATCTCAAATAATTTGTGAAGGCTTATAGGCATTTCATTCATTGCACAAAATATTTCTTGGGTATGTAAGTTTGAGTGTCTTGTTTATTGGTAAATTCATTTTAATGTAATCAGCAATGCATCCATCATCAATAGAAGCATCATTGAATCCACCACGAAGTGCTACAGTCTTACAAAGAGATCATGCATACGATGCTAAATATTTCAATGATTGTGAAAATATCATACGACCGCCCAAGCAATGTTGCACTACATGGACATTTTGACATTATTTTAGGCTCTTCAGTCTTCACAACCTTCAATTGAATAAGCATGCAGGCATCCTGAACTTATGAAATAAGGTGTTCTCAACCGCCAATCTACATAATAAAGAGGTAATGGCACCAGCGTTAGCTTGGCGATACATTTCACAAAGATCTATTACAACAGGTGCAGTTGCTTTTGCACTCTAATACGTCTTTTAATCGATAATCCTAGTGAAGTAATGCAAGACATGTAATGTATTTGTATGGGAAAATCATGCAATTCCATGATGCTTTTCATGATAGAATACCACATGATAATCAGAAGCCATATTATATGAATTAGAGATAATCCGTGCATGTCTTTGATACATTTACCCCTATACATATTAACAACAGATTTCACAATAGATTATATCACTGTCTTCATGAAAAGTTCCTAGTTTGAGCCACTACAAGAAACACTGATTTAGCGTCATATATTTAGAAGCGGAAATTTCCATCGCTAATTTGCGACGGATTTCCATGTGATCTACAAGGGATAGTTTTTTGTTTTTTCAACTTTTTTCCTTTTATTTATTATTGTCGTCTTCTTTCATCCCTTACTAAGCCGTTGCAAATTGGGTCAAATTACCGACAGAAAATTTCTGCCGCTATTTTCCATTGCAAATCCAGGCAGAATACTAAAGAATATTTATCGAAGCTATTTTACAGCAGAATACCAACAGATTTGCAAGAGATGTTTATATTATTTTTCTAAGATATACTTTAGTGTTATTTTTTTAATAATGATTAACATGTCCAATAATGACTAATTAATTTGTTCTAATTAATGACTTATAAGTAATATAAAATAATAATTTATGTTCTATAATAATTAACTTATAATCGTTGCTTATTTAGAATTCCAAATAATCATTGCTCATAACCAATGTAATTACCAAATTCCTAATTAAGTCATCTGCATTCATCACAAATTTCAGTCAGTATGCTAACATATTTTATGCTAAATCCCAAAATTTTAAATTGTTATTTTATAATTATTCCCGTAAACAATGGAACAATCAGTTTATTATAATATTTTTTAATAATTAATAATACAGTTTAATACTTACGAAATGATATCTAGTATTCAATAATTAAATTTAAATAATTGTATTTAATAATTACAGTTGATAATTATAATTGATACTTATTCTTTGATAATTATAGTTTATACTTATATTTAATAATTAATTTCAGCAAATCGTCCTTACGGTTGAAAAAATCCATAATTTTGTCCTTGATATTATTTTCCTGTTTTGAAATATTCATAAAGTTTATAAACAAAATTTTGAAACTTTCTTTAAAATAAATAAATTAAAGTTTAGATAAATTTAAACTAAATATAGTCTTCTAACTTAAGAAAACTCATAAATATTAAAAATTTCAAAATTTGAAAAGTGTAAAAAATATATTGCAAATTATCACTTCTATATTCATCTATGGTTTTCTTTAGTAACATTTTTTTATTTTGTATGTGCTAGTATTCTTTTAGTTTATGTGACAGGAATTTGCCTCTTACCTAACTTTTTCATGTTAAATTGAAAATTTGGCTCCAATTCAAAAATTCCCTCCAAACTAAAATTTTTGCCCAACTTTTCTCAAAAATTTGGCTCAACTCTTGTAATTCCCTCCGTAAACTGTCATTTTCTATTAGCCATGGTCATCTGCGCGTTCCAGTTCCCAACTACTCCATTAAATAATAAAACGTGGATCCCCTGTCCATCCACTACTTTCGTTTCCCCAAATCCAACCAAAAACACATCGCTTCCTACATATTCCCAAACAGTAAATTTAAATCAAAACAAAAAATCTCGTGTGAGTTGCGCTGTGCTTTACTGGATCCATATGTGTCTCCTTCGCCTCCGGCTCAGGACGTCGATCTGGAAAGTGGAGCTCGTCGTCCAACTCCTGCGACTTGTGTGGGTCTGGGACTTGTGAGGGTATTCTGATGAAATGGGTACTTAGGTCTGTGTGTTGGTTTGCGACCTATGGTGATGCCGAGGTTTGGTCGGAAGTTGATGGTTTTGTGTTGATGATGGAAGTGAATTAGCCTAAGGTAAAATAATGGTTCCTTAGAAAGTTAAAAGTAAGTGTATGCCATTGTTGAATTTTATTTTAGAAATGCTTTCATCTACTTACATCATTCATTAATGGCTATAATATTTATTACAAGTAGGGAATTTTGAGTATCATTTTAAATTCATACTTTGGTGGTTTTATATGCTTGTTTTTTCTGTGTATTGCTCTATTCAAGTTGAAAGACATGATATATGAAGGGTTTTGGATTCACAAATGCAGTAAGTGGCACCGTAACAGTAAAGCACCGACCCTCATATTTTGGTATGCTTTGCAATGTTTTACAACTGCCAACTAATTTTAAAACTGGTGATATTTACTAGCTTTGGTCGTTTAACCGTTCCATATTTGCTAATTTTCAACTCTATTTTCATTTGATTTAAAACTAGTGATTTTATTTAAATAACTCTAACTCATTTGATGCATATTTTTTTGGAAAATTTTACGACCAGACTCGTATATAATGGATATCGCATGCAAGGTTTAAACTATTCAACCCAAAGTTACGATGAGTGAAGGTCTACCCAAAGTTACTATGCATAGTTCATTGATTTACCTCATACATATACCCAAAGTTAGGATGAGTGAAAGTCGAATAATCAATGAACTATTCAACCTGTAAACCAGAGTCGTACCATTAAACCCATATCAATATGAATATGCCTGCTTATCAACCGGCAGCCTTAAAGTTTGAAATGCCTAAGTGTTATAATTCCCTTTAAATATGCAGACGACTAACATTGAGTTGCTGTTGTATTGGTTTTTGTTCGCTTGTGGCAGTTTCTACCTAGGTTGATGTAGTTTTGGTTCAAACAACGTTGTCTTTGGCCCTTTGCTGAAGCTTTTCCATCATCAACCATGCCTAGATCACATGGATATCATTTATATTTTGTTGTAGTTGGTACATATGTAGTTTAAGTTTGGGGTTGATATATGTTTGACAGCGCAATCTTGGACCATGCCTAGTGAATCAAAATGGGATAAAACATATTTAGGTTTATTCGTTTATTGGCAACTGCACTTTGTACGATATAACATTGGATTTAATGTTTATAGCACTTGACAATAAAATGACGTCTCCTGCTTTGTTTTCCAGAATTTGGTCAGATCTACGTCTTGGTAAACGTATTTAGCTTTTTGGTTTATGAATTTGTCCTATATGTTTACAGCATCTGATTATTCATATCATTTTATCTAATGTTATCCTGTACAAAGCATATCAAGTCGTGTAGGCAGCACTGGATACTGGCAGTATGCGCAGGAGTGGGGAGGTCATGCTACACTGATGAAGGGAGGTGGCTTGTGTGGTTGTACTGAGTTGAGGCGATGACGACTGCTACACTAAACAGTGACGGCACAAAGTTAAGGGTAATTTTAGATAGACAATACAAACTTGGTATTGTTTTATTATAAAACTTAAGGTGGAAAAGATGGGGACTGCTTTGCAGCCTTTTGTGGTAATATCTATGTCGTTACTTATTGTATTATTTGCACAATGTTGCACTTGTGTGGAGTTCGTTTTTCTTAGCTCAAAAATATATATCTTTTTAGGTTGATCTATATGAAATAGCATTTTTGGTTCATATTCTTTGACATATAGGTTTGCTTTGCCATATATATTTGGATTTGCCACAATTGCTGCAACAAGAGAAATAAAATGCTCTCTAAGTCTACTTTTTTGGAGTTGAATTCACGGACAATCAGGTAAGCATCAAGTTTTCCAGTACTGATTTAATGCAATTGCAACTTGATCAGTGGTTGGATTATGTGATCGATTGAATTGAATCGCAGTTTCTAATCTCGTAATTCTAATAGATTTTATCGATGGCGAGGGATAGAGTGTTCCATAACATTGTGTCATCTTCTTCATCAATTGGTAAGCCCACTAATTTAGAAGGTAAGTTATATGTTTGATATTCTTTTAGGTGTATAACTTGATCATTGTCTAACTTACTGAAGTTTCTTTTTAAAATTTAGCATTGAACAGAAGTGTGCGTACTATATATATTATGAATTCAGCTATGTGAATTCATTGTGAATTTAGCTTTAGTTGACATGATATTGTCTATCTATAGGTGATATAAAGCAAATGCTTCAAGAACTTAGGATCAAAAAAGGGAGACATACAACTTTACATGATGATGGGGGTACGAAAGCACAAAATGAAAGAGTTGTTGCACTTGTTTTTTTAGAAGCAAGATCCCGAGTCAAAGAACAACTTCTTTGGATGGTAATAGAGCAGCTTGTAATGTTAAGTGTAATTTTAGGTGATAACCGATTAAACTACTTTTGCTTAAATGTATATTATCAGTGTATGCTTGGATGTATTAAAAAGTTCAAGACAATTAATAGTTATCAAAGTTGAATGTATCGAGCGAAGAAATAAATCATAACTGCAAACTTATCTCTGTTTTTTTTTATATACAATTTATTTTTGTATTCATATTTGATTGTTATTAGTTCAATAATTGTGTGTGTGTGTGTGTGTATATATATGTGTGTGTGTGTATACATATATATATATATGTAAATATATTAGTAGATCAGAAGGAGAATATATATAAAAATACATATATTGGCAGATCAGAAGAGGAATAGCGGTGGATTATCAACAAAAAAAGCAGTGTTAAGTTTATTTCAATCTAATTTCTGTCGCTAATCCCTTGACAATTAGTAAGGGTTTACCAACGCTTTTTATAAATAATAATTTATTATAAATTACTTATCCATTGGTAAATAGTTGGTAAATAAATTAAAATTAAATCAATAAATAAAATTTTATTTTTATTATATAATTAGTAAAATGACGGAAAACTATCGGAAAACCCATGCTAAATTCCATCGTAAAATCTGATACAATTACCGTCATGGTTTTTACCGACCATAGCCTTACGTAGGAAATCCGTCGCTAAGGCCAATTTAGCGACGGATTAGAAGCGGATTCTACCGCTGCTATATGCGGTTTTTCTTGTAGTGAGCTAAAATGTGACTGATTAAGCGGTAGGCCTGAAATATGCATTTCCTGAATGAAAACTATGATTTCACAACATAATTTGTTATCTTGCAGCAGAAATAAGACAATTGTTGCGAGTGAAGACCAATCAGACATGAGGCCAGTGCCTCATAGTTCACACATGAAGAACATAAAGCACATGGGTAGAGTAAATTTTAGATTGATGTACTCTATATTATTTTTTGTGACCTAGGAATCTAAATTATATTGGTGGCTGTAATTATTATCACATTGCACCAGTAAGTATGAAAATTGAAACCATATTCACAAATTATTTATGCGTTAATTTATGCAGATGTTAAACTACTTCATAATGGAAAGTCATGATTTTACTAATGATCTGGAATTACATATTTCAATCATTTTCATTAGTAAGGTTGGTAGGATGTAGAATCATGTCTAAAATTTATTAATTTGGGACAGTGGTTAGTTTTCTCGTTTCCTTATCTATTTGAACAATGAAGGAACCTGCTTGTTTATGTTAGCTCAAACTCAGTGATTTACTTTACACTAAAATGTATAGGCTATCACTACATCAAAAAACACTTTTCGCAACAGGCAAAATCTGTTGCAGTAGGCCTATTGCAACAGGCAAGCGCCCGTCTGTATAGCCGAAGTTGCAATAGGTTGGTCCCTTTTTGCAATGATTATTTCCTGTTGCGGTAGACTTTTATGCAACAGGTTTTTGCTGTTGCAACAGACTTTTGTGCAACAGTATATGCCCGTTGCAATAGATTCATAAATCTATATAAAAAATATTACAGCTTATAGATATTGCATATTAAATGTATTCGTTTTAGTAATAGTATATATCAAAGAATGAAATAAAAAAATAAATTTTTTATTTTAATGAAGTTTTAACAGTACAAACAGTTACAATAAAAACTTCTACAATTTTCATACACCATTCATGTATAACAATTTCTTCTCTCACAACACATTTTTTTCGAATAGAGTATTTTCTAATCATATTTCTACTCTATCATACATATACTATAACAAGAGAATAAATATTATCAGTTCACTAGAACAAATCTGCAATTCATGCTCCAAGTTCACTATACCAAGTGGCCCTTGAACCAGAGCAGCATGAGGTATTTTTGGATTGCCAACGGTCATCCAAACTCCAATGGATCTGGCATATGGACATATCTCAAGTTGACATGGCTGCATCACAACAACAAACATTGATAAGAAAAATATGCATCTTATATAATTTTATCATTGGTTCCACAATTTTTAAGCCCAGTTCCGATGAACTTTATTTGCGTAGTACAGTCTTAATTTAAGTTTTACTGTTCTTATGCCACTCAACTGGCCATTTTGCCAAAAAAATCATAATTAATGATCGTGACTTCGTTGACTAACATGCGATGAGAAGTATATAACAACAACTACAGGGTCGGGATTCACAAATTACATACGCTTGTACATATATGCTAAATGGCAATAGTTTTGGTGATAGAGTATTAGAAAATATTAACATGATACAAAGTGATTTTTCACTATGCTTATCTATCCATGCAGGACCAAAGTGTAAGGCAGACATGTACATGTTTAGTAAATTACCTGATTTAATTTATTTATTTATTTATTTATTTATTTATTTTTATGCAAAATAATGCATATGACTAATGGAAAGGCCCTGCTGAACGAAAATAATACATTACACCAAAACATGCTGGATTCATCACGTTAAGCATTAAACTGAAAATAAAATAATCACACAGTTGGATTCATACCTGCATGCTCTAAGAGACGATAAACTATAGATGTTCCTCCTTCAGTAGCTTCTTCCTTACTTATTCGATTCTGCCTTTCCTCAAATATTCTCTTCATTGTTTCAGAAATTGAAGCCTATCTAAATGCAGTTTCCCAAATAGATCTACCATCAATTCTTGAACGAAAAGCTTCTACAACTTCTACATTAATCTCATAAGCCGAAGCTAGAATGTTGTGCCCCATGATATTAAGACTAGTAAAGTTAATATGATAAAGATAATAGTTTCTTAAGGAAAGTCGCAATTGCTGTTTGTTCGGGTTTTGCTAACCATTCAAATAATACTCTCTTTTGGGTAGTAGCAGCAATAATCATAGCAGCCATAAATTTGTCTGTCTCATCTCTTGGTATGTCCGGTAAAGTTTTCCCAAGCTCTACGGATAAAGATACGGGTCGAGCTCCTGTAACAAGTCTTGCATTGTCATTCAAGTCATCAGATGTAAGTTCATTGATAAAATCTCTGATTTCAGTTGGGTAATCCATTTGTTTTCAAGTTCGTTTGACTGTACTGTGTGGCTAATTTTGCGTAAATGAATATGTAGGCAGAGAGGACGAATTACCTGATTTAATTGGTTCCATGCAGTGCTAAAGCAAAGACTAAGAGAGTGTTATGTCCATCATTCCTATCAGGCCGACGAAGGTATCTGCATTTGAAACAGGGATTGAACCTTAAATTCATACACACACTCCTCTGTTTAAGGGGTATCAAATACAACAATCTCTGAAGGAGTTAATTAAGCCTTGTATCAATAAAAAATAAGTTAACAGTCATGTATATATATCATATAACATGCAATGTAGCGTTGAGGTGAAAACAACTGGATAGGGATAAAATAGACCAAATGAAAAAAATAAACTTTAAGAAAACTTCATAAATAAATAACCAGAATGTACAATAAAAATGGATCAAAAGTATCTTAATTGACGCAGTTTTGTAATTTCCATTTTGCTTGCACTAGGACTACCAAGATAAGGAAATGGTCCTTTAGGAAGACCACAAGCTAAAGACCGCCATTAGTAGGTAGAGGCAGCCTTGCTATTAAGTCAAACATAAGACACAAATAAGGAAAATAAACAAAAAATAGTGTATTAGAGATTTAGTCATTAGCAGAAACTGGGAGAAGAGAAATTTAACCTCAAACAAAATGACATCTGCAACTATAGCAGCCTCATCTTAAAAATCAAAGAAACCCACGCCTTTAATTTTTGAACTGTAGCATCGTCAACTAAAGCTATAGAAAAAATTAACATTAAAGCTAGGATCGAACTTCAAAGTAGGAGCAACTGGTCGATCGCTCACCTAAAATCAAAACAAAATCAACATTAAAAGTTGTAAAATTAAAGAAAACATTTACTGTAAAGCTGAGATTTCACCTTATAACTGACTGATTGCGCTGGGAAGTAGAGTTCAAAGGATTAAGGAACACCCGCCTTTAATACTCTTGTTTATCAGTCGTTTCGTCGTCGATTTGTGCCTTCCAAAGGATGAATGGGTTGATCGAACGGAAGAGGATGTTCGTTTCGTGGTCGGTTTAGGAGAGGAAGTGAATCGGGTTTTAGGCTTTGGGAATTTTTTCAGAAATTAGTTTTTAAGAAATAAGGGATCTGGAAGAAGAATAGTCCGATTTAGATTGGGATCTTAATTGTGAAGTTGGAACCAAAAAAAGAAGCGGGATCGGTAAATGTTTGGACTCGCCTACGAAGAAAAAAATAGCGGAAATATTGCAACCGGAGCATAAATGTATAACCTACTTATCTAAGCCGCATCGTTTCAATCTAAATTGAGTGACTATGAAATTACGCAAAAAAACTAGTATGTTTGTAATAAAATGGTAAACTTCAAACAGTATTTATTAAAGGCTAAACGTTAACAGTATAACGGTAAGCTTCAAACATTATTTGTTAAAGGCTAAACATTAAAAATTATTAGTGATTAATTATTAAAAACTGATTAGTGGTTATTTACTATTAATCACTAATTATATTCAATTATCAAATTTAACTCATCAGCATATCCTAATTCTTAATCAATTTTATGAATATATGCAAATATGTTTATACCTTATTACTAAAATTATTAATTAATTATATTATATTGATAATTATTACAGTAATTATAAATTATTGAATACATTAGTTATTACTTTTGATTATTACTTATTACATATCAATTACTTCTTACTTATTAGTATTATTAATTATTAATTATTAAAATGTAGTTTTGTACTTGTAAAATATTATTTATTATTTAATGCTCAATGATTGTAATTGAATATTAAGTACTAAATGTTAGCTGTTATGCATAAATTATCAATTATTATTAATTATTATATATTCAGTTAACTATTATACTTATACTTCTTCTAGTATAACCGAATATTGCTTGGGGAAAAAATATTTTTTAAAAGTAACTTTTTCACAAGTGGCTTTACCAGTTGCAAAAGAATTACAGTTATCGCAAGTGGTAAAAAAAGTAGCTAAATGTATATTTTTTGCAACTAGTTCAGAAGTGTAGTTGCAAATAATATGTCTATTGCAACTGGAATAGTAGAGAAGTTGTTAAAAGTGTGTTTTTGCAACAGGTAGGAAAGTGTTGTTGCGAAAAATATGCTTTTCGCAACAGGAAGAAAAAGCTTGTTGTTAAATCTTATCTATTGCAACTGTTACGAAAGGTATGTTGCTAAATATCATTGAATGCAACTATCATTTGACGCCAGTTGCAAATAGCTAGTTGCGATAGGGTATTTTTCTTGTAGTGTATATGTATTTTGAGCTGAATAGTAGCATAGTATTTCTTTTAGAAAATATAAATAAATCTGGTACAGATTATATATTGACGTAACTCCCCCATCATTGTATGACACGCTTTGAGAAGAAATATATTATGCCACGACCACATGTAAAACCGTCAACTTAACTAAAATACAATGCAATTGATCAAGGTACACTGTGTCCTTCATTTTGTTGTTGTTGTAGTTTATAGGCATAAGTATGCTTGCATGAATTGGATTAAAGATAATTACAACTAATAATCGAGTTAGTAAAAAGGGTTTGCTACACTAAAAATATTTTAAAATAATATTTGTGATATTTGGGTCCATAAAAAGTAGGATGGACAAACTTTGAAATAAAGTTCATAATGTTTCATTCTTAACACATTATCGACACGGATGTACATAAATAAAACAATAGCCATGATGCAGTTGCTATAGAATAGTTCAGTTGATAATAATTTTAGATTAATAAATTTACCTTGCTTTCACAACATGAAAAATTTTCGTATGTGGTTGCCTTCTCTATATTTGAAAGCAAATACTATAGTGATAGCTTATAGGGCACAAGCATAGATTTCTGAAATCTGGAAAATTTACATAATCAATTAAAAATAAATTAGGAGATATAATAAACGAATACCAAATATCCATATACCTTAAGATCAATATGGTTATAACATTTACTCATGCAAAAGTAAAAGGTGATAGCACATATATGAAATTAAAAAAAACCTTTTGCAGTAGAATTACCTGTCAAATAATAAGTGTAACGGCGTGATTTCCGATGCCTCGAAAGTCGTGTTATTATTTAAAGAATTTAGAAGATGAGATAGAAAAGATAGATCTAATAAAATAGAAGAATAAGAAAATATCAGATTCTCACAACAGAATTTAACAAATATAATATCACATCATGTAACACCCCACGCCCGCTATGGTCACTCACTATGGGAATGCCATAGCATCGGTGGAGTATTTTAGTGAATATAGAACAGAAAAATTACAATAAGACAGATATAAATAGTACTTGAAATTTAAAATATCATCTCATAACAGCGGAAATAAACATGTCTGGTTACATCATAAAACCACGATAAAAGTCAAGTACAATATCCATCAAAATAAAGAAGTACATAATCCCACTCTCTCATAAAATAGCCAGAACAAAAGAAAAGATAACTGGATAACTGGAGCTTTACATCTACCCAAGCTCCTAAAGACTGGAACAGCAATCCGATCAAGCTCTACTACCGCTAGGATCCACCGTAGGACCTGAGGGTTGGGAAAAAAGATAAAAACAACGGGGTCAGACATAAGTCTGAGTGAGTCCTATAACTTTAACAATACAATCATTAATGTAATAACCCGGAAAATGTGAACCAGTTTAAAATTTTTTTAATTAGGTTATTAACAAGAAATTTGAATGATTAGAATAGCCTATTCCCATAAAATATAGAATATTTCAATAAATTAGAAAGTTAAGAAATAGTAAGTCAGTTTGAAAATTGATATTTTGCATATGGCCTCGGAATTCGACGAAACCACTTTTGTCG
The DNA here is from genome assembly GCA_030737875.1 of Allium sativum. Classification (NCBI taxonomy): domain Eukaryota; kingdom Viridiplantae; phylum Streptophyta; class Magnoliopsida; order Asparagales; family Amaryllidaceae; genus Allium; species Allium sativum. Next base: position 311,320,480 of record CM060922.1, on the reverse strand, counting down.
GGTCCGGGATGTCAAACTATTGCTAGGTTTCAAATTTCATAATTTTTCGAATCAATATGTGAGCGTGGCAAAAGAAAACGCGTTTGACCAGTTTCTATTGAATTTAATCGACTGGAAATTGGCCATTTTTCAAACGGTCTCAGAATTCGACGAAACTAGTTTTGTTAGGACCGTATCGTCAATACGAAACTAGAAAATATTTTTCTGGAATTTTTCTAGTTAGTATGTGACCCCGGTAATTTGAAATGTGCGTTTAAAATTCAATATAAGGATTTAAATTGTAAATTTCAACAGAAACTGATTGTAACGATCAAACCAGCTTGCGATACATATCCCATTGTGTTCGGAATGGGGGTAAAACGCTATGGACGACAGGCGGTGGACCTCGTTTCGAGATCGTATGTAAAAGTCAACCCTTGTGCATAATTTAATAATTAAATAATAAAAAAAAATAGAATCCCTCCTTTTCTTCTTCAACTGGCCCCCCCCCGATTCAGTTATTCACAAACGAAATAAAAAAAAAAAAAACCCTAACCCTAAAAGAATCGCGCCGCCCCTTAGCTCGAGCCGCCGACGAACCCACGCCAGATCGCCCCACCACCCTCGCAACTTCCTCCCTCCAGGCTACGGGACTCGAGACGAAATCGAAGCAACCCTCGAAATCACTGCCGCGAACCACCATCGAACTCCAGACATCGCCACGCCACGAGAACCGCCGACTTCCTCCTCCTCCCATTCGAAGCTCGGTGAGCGTTTAATTTAATTTTATTTTATTTTTGCTTTTTGTTTTTGTTTTACAGTGAATGTATAAACTGTTTTTTTTTATATATGAATTATGAAACTGACTTTTGTTTTAAGTTTTTAAAACAGAATTTTTAAAAGAAGAAACTTATAAAAACTGTTTTTTTTATAAAGTTTTAAAACTGTTTTTAAAAAGAAATCAAAAACTGTTTTTAAAAGAAATCAAAACAGAAATTTAAAAAGGAGATTTAAAAACTGTTTTAAAAGAAATCAAAACAGAAATTTAAAAAGGAGATTTAAAAACTGTTTTAAAAGAAATCAAAACAGAAATTTAAAAAGGAGATTTAAAAACTGTTTTAAAAGAAATCAAAACAGAAATTTAAAAAGGAGATTTAAAAACTGTTTTAAAAGAAATCAAAACAGAAATTTAAAAAGGAGATTTAAAAACTGTTTTAAAAGAAATCAAAACAGAAATTTAAAAAGGAGATTTAAAAACTGTTTTAAAAGAAATCAAAAACAGAAATTTAAAAAGGAGAAATCAAAAACTGTTTTTTTAAAAAAAAAAAAAAAAAAAAAAGAGAGAAATCAAAAACTGCATTTTTGATAAAAGGCAAAACTGCATTTTGGAAAAGAATATAAAAACTGCATTCATTTTAAAAAGGGATTTTTAAAAACTGCATTTTCTAGAAAATAAAAACTGCATTTTCTAGAAAATAAAAACTGCATTTTCTAGAAAGTAAAAACTGCATTTTTCTAGAAGATGAAAACTATTTTTCTAAAAGGAAAAAACTGCATTTTTTTTAAAAAAAGAAGAAAAAACTGCATTTTTAATAAAAGAAAAACTGCATTTATTTTAAAGATAAAAACTGCATTTATTTAAAAGAAAAAAAAAGGATTATAAAAGCAGTTTTGAAAGAATAATAAAAATATAATCTTTATATTTAATAGCGAAGTCGAAAATGCAATCTTTATATATTGAATAACATAGTGAAATTCGATTTTTACCTATGTAGAGGATACAGTCAACGAAAGCAACAACAAGGCGAAGTAGGCGAAGTTTCTATTAAAGAAAAATCGTGTGAGTGGATAGCTATTGGTGAGGATTTCTCACTCATCAATTTCGTTTTTATAAATATTATCTATGTTGAAAATGAAAGTGAATTGCTATATATAAATATCTATATATATATATATATATATATATATATATACGCCCCTCGTCCACAAACCATGGACGATATTTATTGGTTGAAATTGATTGATTGTTTGGGATTGTTTGTGATAGATATTGGTTGATTGCGGTTGAAAAATACCCAATTGTGATTGGAAAATATTTGGTTGAAACCACATAGGATTAGTTTGTGGAAATGAAAAAAAATATAAACATGCCGCCTGCGTGCGAATTAGATGCATGATTCCCATTGTCAAAAACCGCGAGGTTTTAAGGTAGAGCGAGGAGCCGTACTAGGGACGGTGCCGGTGTAACTACCCTGCCGTTATGCTGCCGAAATTTTGAATAATATTCTTGTATTTGAATAATTTTCATATGCTTTAACTATATTTATCCATTGTATAAAAAACATTCATGTGTTGAATTGCTATTCATTCGTTGTTTAGAAATTCATGTGTTGAATGGTATTCTTATTTTAAAATAAACCGTTCGATAATAAAAATCACATTTTTATCTATATATAGAAACTATAGAAAACATTCATGTGTTGAATTGCTATTCATTCGTTGTTTAGAAATTCATGTGTTGAATGATATTCATATTTTGAAATAAACCGTTCGATAATAAAAATCACATTTTTATCTATATATAGAAACTATAGAAAACATTCATGTGTTGAATTGCTATTCATTCGTTGTTTAGAAATTCATGTGTTGAATGATATTCATATTTTAAAATAAACTGTTAGATAATAAAAATCACATTTTTATCTATATATAGAAACTATAGAAAACATTCATGTGTTGAATTGCTATTCATTCGTTGTTTAGAAATTCATGTGTTGAGTGATATTCATATTTTGAAATAAACTGTTAGATAATAAAAATCACATTTTTATCTATATATAGAAACTATAGAAAACATTCATGTGTTGAATTGCTATTCATTCGTTGTTTAGAAATTCATGTGTTGAGTGATATTCATATTTTGAAATAAACTGTTAGATAATAAAAATCACCTTTTATTGACTATATGAACTGTGTAAAATAATCTCGTCTTAAAAGAAATTGCTTTATGATAAAAATCCCATTTTTATCACCAACTTGAACTATATAGAAGAATAGTGTTTTGAAATGAATTGTTTTACAATAAAAATCACATTTTTATTGTAAGCACCTAATCGTTGAAATGTGAAGTGTTAAAAATAGCCACTTGTTCAAAATAAACATATATGAGTTGAAATATTCATTAATTAGCTAATGAAATGATTTGCACCTATTTATGTAACATTAGAATGAATGGTGTTTTTAAACCAAACAGAAATCAAATATGAAGTTGAATAGAAACTGATAATTGATAAGAACTGTATATATATGTACATGCATATTCATTGAACAGGTTATAGCAAAGGGGCTAGAGAAGAGGAATAAAATTTGTGCCCGACAAATAGGTACACATTTACTGATTTGTTTGGGTGATGATTTTTGAGCCTGTTGGCTAGCCGCTTGGCTTTTTCTTTTTCTTTTTGAGATTAGAAGGACCGGGACACTATTTGCGATTTCCCGATGCCCCCGGTACAGGGGAGGTTATGGCGAAATTTTTCCAAAATTTAGGGAGTTAGAAAAATATTTGAAGTGAAAACGATATAGAAATCATCGAATGAACTATATTTATATAAATATATAAATATAAATAAAATTAAAACGAAACGAGGCCGTGCAGTTCGTATTTTGAAACCGTGATTTCAAACGACTAGTGCGGGAAATCCGACCATTGAATTTTCCCGAAACCTCAACCGTCGGGTTCGCCTTGGAATAATCTTTCCAACGGCACCAACCTTGTAAAAATCCAACGGTTGGATTGTCCGGAATGTTTAATTCAAAATTAAGGAAAAACAGCACCAGAAACGATTATATTTATATATATATATAAATATAATTAAATTTAATCGAATAACGACGCTGCAGTTCGTAAATTGAAACCGTAACTTCAAACGACTAGTGTGGAAGATCCGACCGTCGGATTCTCACGAAACTGGAACCGTTGGGTTCGCTTTGGGAACATCTTCCCACTGATGTAAAATTTGTGAAGATCCAACGGTTAGATTTTCCGATATGTGTAAAACAAATTAAGGGAAAAACAGCGCCAGTGACACGAAACGACCTGAAACGTCGTTTAATTAATTATGGCCATTTTTAAATAAATAAAAATGGCGAAAAATCGTTATAAAATATTATAAGCAACATAGGTTGCAAATAAACCAGTTGGGCTTGAATTGTTTGATATTGGATGGTTGTATGTGTATGACATGAAAATAACACTAAATAACTGAAAGATGGATGTCGAATAATATAACCATATAAAGAATCGATTTAAATTCTAATGACGTGAGTTATTTGAAAAGGCCGAGCTAACCCTCATTTCAAATAATTCATCGAGCGATTCGAATTGGAAAAATGCAAAGACGATTCAAGACCGACGATCTTCGTATCGGTTGGATGGGCGCTACTGAGGTTCCTAGCCGGAGTAGCTACCGGAAAGGGACGGAAGTAGTAGCCGTCTGAACGTGTATGTTGATTGGACGGATATACGAGGAATTTGACGCCTCCGGTTTCGTTCAGACCCAGGACGGACTTGTAAATGGACTGTGTGTCTGACATTGGATTTTGTTCTATATTGATTGATCTCTGTTAAATATATATCTGTTTGGCGGCGGAGAATTTATTCTCTTGCTTAACGCCCTTCTCTGAGACGTACGTGCTTAGAGGTTATATATCGATGGAAATCAATCGTATGGAGTGGACTGCCTATGTGGCATGTTAAGATGCTGTGATCAAGGCTTCTGTTGCAAAGCAAAGTCTTGTGGATGATGATCAAAGCAAGGCTTACGTGGCCTAGCTTTGTGTATTTCGTAGATTCGCGAACCTCACACCCCGGTATGAGTTAAAAACGGGATACGGACTGCAGGGAGAGCACGACGTTTCTTTCTAGCTATGGTGGTGTCAGTGACTTACCAGCCCTGACATATATATCTACTTTTTCACCTTTGTGGTTGTTGGAATACGAGGCGCCTCGATTATAGGTCTGTAAGGACCGGGAAACGTGTGTTCAGGAATTGCCAATCCTCTAACGTAAGTGAGGACCGGCCCTGAAGCATCCAGGGGTTACCCAGTGTGCGTAATCCTGAGGCATTTGCTAGAGTGTCTCGAAGCGGAGAGGAGCTTGCCCCTTGCCTCGACTCATGACGGAAATCCAATTTCCAATACGAGATAACGGCTTCGATTGTAACTTATATATGACGACATAGTGGCATGGGACGCTCATGTCGCCTATGATTGATATTTATGATGCTATTTGTTTTTGAAACATATATGCACTAGTAATAATATCAAATGATTTCTCTTTATACGTATCAAGCATATTTGGCTGTTATAAGATAAAACTCTATCCTCCGGCTTGCGTTGCATTGTGTGATGGGACCTGAGTCTTATAATAGCTTCATTCTTTCTAAAAGCATTGCGATTGTCTTAAAAAGAATTTACCTTGTTTTAATTGCACTAGCAATCACTGGAGTAAACCCGTTCCGCGAAAGTGGCGTGGTCCTATGATTTGCTATTACTATTGTTTAACTGTTAAATGGATTCCTCATACCAGTCCCCATGACTGACTCGTTGTTTGTTTCACTTTGCAAACGCGGGTGCCCTTATTTTCACACGGGCAGCCTAGTACACAGGTGACAGGTGGTTTTTGGTTCTGCACTGCTGCATGGCATGCACTTTTGGCTCATGGCGAGGCTGACTTCATAGTGATGACTTAGATATTTTCCGCCATTCCTGTATTTTTGTTATGATTCCGCCACTGGCGATGCAGACTGATTTACTTTCCGTATTTCTGACTATATGTATATGTATTCCGCCTTCGGCGATGTAGACTGATACTCTTATTATGTCACTGCATGTATGTATTCCGCCTCTGGCGATGATGACTGATCACTTCCCTTTCTTTTTACTAAGTGTATCCCCACGTTATGCTATTCTGATATTCCTACATGTTGTGATTCCGCTGTCATATCCATGTTAAATTATTTTATTTATTGTTTCTGCTATTATCTGTACTCTGCTATGATGATTAATGTGTTATTTCCTAATGATTATCCTTAATACCGCCCCTCGGATTTTGGGATCGTCACAGTTGGTATCAGAGCTTTGGTTAACCTTAGTTCCGGGATCTAACACATTAAACACCTCGTCAGAATAGAATCAGTAGTGTTCTAATGCGAGTAGCTCATTAGAGATAGGATTAGCAATATCCTAGAATGAGCTAAACAGATTAGCAAAACAATTTGATCAGTACATCATCATTATCTTTCCTTGTATTTCCTTGCTTTATCATTTATGAAAATTATCAAATCTGTGAGCTTGACTCTTTTCTTGCTTATACAGTACTCTTAGATGGCTACACGAGCAGCAGCAGCCAGAGGAGGCCGTGGAGGCCGTGGAGATGCAGCAGGAGGACGGGGGAATATCCCCGTAGCTGCAGAGGCCCCTATTATTCAGGCACCAGCACCCGAAGACTTTGAGTTGGATAAAGTGGCAAAGAGATACCGAAATCTGGGAGGGAAACCTTTTACAGGCACAGGCACAGTGACTGAAGCTATCGCTTGGCTGAAGACCTGCGAAAAAATCTTCGAAGGTATGGGCCTGGGAACTAACAACAAAGCCCGACTTGGCATTTGGCTTCTTCAGGAAGAGGCAGAGCTGTGGTGGGACGCCATTACTTCTGGAGATGCAGCTGGTACTATCCGAACATGGGAGCAGTTCAGGACATTATTCAATGAGAAGTTTGTGCCAGAACAAGCTCTTGAGAGGATGCGGGAGCAATTTGCTAATCTCCAACAGGGAGACCTCTCAATTCAAGACTATCTGAATAAGTTCACTCAGCTATCGCGCTATGCCCCAGAGTTGGTTTTGACCGACAAAGCGAAGAATAAAAGATTCATTTTTGGGCTGAAGCGCAAATACCATGATAGGGCTATGAGCAACATCAAACTTTCTTTTACCGAACTCGTAGAGATGGCTTGCAACTACGATGACATGGATGAGAGGCATGCTAGCCAAGACCGCGCTAAGAGCCAAGCAGGGATTAAGCGCAAGACCTCAACTGACCAACCTGAATCTAGCATCACCGCGGCCGCGACTCAAAAACCCGCAAAGATCCCGAAAGGAAGCTGCTACAATTGCGGGAAGCCCGGTCATTTCTCTAATGCATGCAAAGCCCCAAAGAAGCCAAGGGCCAGTAACTCAGTGGAATGCTACAACTGCCACCAGAAGGGGCACTATAGCAAGAATTGTCCTTTGAAGAAGAGCGCACAAGTGGCCCATGTTTATGACGGGAATACCCCGCCAGCTATCACCGACGGCTCAGGTAAACCCGATGTCTTGGGAGGTACCCTTACTATTAAAAATATTCCTGTTTCTGTACTTTTTGATACTGGTGCATCACGTAGCTTCATTTCTGGTAAAATTGTACACAAGTTAAAATTGAAACAAAGAATTCTAAAGGAACCGATTAAAGTTCAAAACCCGATAGGAGGTTCTGTTAGTCTCAGTTTATACTGCAGAGTGCCTATCTCTTATTCATGTTACAAGTTCTCCTTTGATTCGATTGTCATGGACCTTTCCGAATTTGATATGATATTGGGACTTGATTGGTTAACAAAATATAAGGCCGAAGTTAGATGTGCGGAAAGAATCGTTAAAGTTGAAACGAAGCTTGGACCTATATATATACCATGCCATGGCTCAGGAATTAATAGAACAGAATTCTGGGCTTCTTTAGAAATTACTCCCCCTTCGATAGAAAAGATACCGGTCGTGAAAAATTATGCGGATGTGTTTGAAGAAGTGGAAAACTTACCGCCGCAAAGAGAAATTGAATTTAGAATTGATCTAATTCCGAATGCTCGACCAGTAGTTCATCCAATAAGAAGAATGGCCCCAAAAGAAAAAGAAGAGCTAAGTAGCCAAACCCGAGAATTACTTTGGAAAGGTCTGATCAGACCAAGCTTTTCAGCATGGGGAGCCGCAGTAGTATTTGTCCCTAAATCAGACGGTACTCTAAGACTTTGCGTCGATTACAGGGATCTCAACAAACAAACACTGAAGAACAAATATCCTTTGCCCCGAATAGACGATCTGTTAGATCAATTAAATGGAGCAACCGTATTCTCCAGAATGGACCTAGCTACAGGTTTCCACCAATTGCGTATAGCCGAAGACTATGTTCCTTTGACAGCCTTCAGGGGTCCCGATCTATTCTACGAATGGTTAGTAATGCCGTTCGGCTTGTGCAACGCTCCGGCATACTTCGTTGATCTTATGAACAGAGTGTTCCGTGGTGTGTTGAATAAATTTGTTCTAGTCTTCATCGATGACATTCTAATCTACTCTAAGTCGGAAGAAGAACATGCAAAACATTTAGAACAAGTGTTGGAAATTCTAAGAAGAAATGTTTTGAAAGCTAAATTTTCTAAGTGTGTCTTCTGGCAGAAAGAAGTTAAATTCCTTGGCCACGTCGTATCAAAAGAAGGAATTGCTGTAGACCCAAGCAAAATTACAGCGATTCAGAACTGGAAACAACCTACTACACCCACTGAAGTTCGAAGTTTCCTTGGATTAGCTAGTTACTATCGGAAATTCGTTCAGGATTTTTCAAAGATATCAGGAGTACTGACAAAGCTTACAAAGAAGCATGAGAAATTCAAATGGACTCCCGAATGTGAAGAAGCTTTCCAGGAGCTGAAACTGAAGTTGACAACCGCTCCGGTATTGACAATAATAGAAGGTAACCAAGACTTGACAGTATGGACTGATGCTTCTATTAGAGGCCTGGGAGCAGTGTTAATGCAAAAAGGCCAAGTGATCGCATATGCCAGCCGTCAACTAAAGCCGCATGAAAGAAACTATGCTACTCATGATCTTGAGTTATTAGCTATCGTGTTTGCTTTAAGAATATGGAGGCATTATCTATTGGGCGAGAGATTCGAACTATACACCGATCATCAATCCCTGAAATACCTTTTCACCCAGAAAGATTTAAACCTGAGGCAACAGCGTTGGTTAGAATTCCTTGCAGCATACGATTTTGAAATTATATACACTCCAGGGAAAGCCAATGTAGTAGCAGATGCGCTCAGCAGGAAAAATGAAATCATTGCCAGTTTTATCATTACTTCTTCCTTACAAGATAAGATTGCTATTCTTCAGAAGGACGATGAATTCGTTAAAAGGATTAGCCAGCGGATCCAAGAAGGAAAACCCTCAGATTTTAGCCTCGATAGCCAAGGGGTCCTAAGGTTAAAAGGGAGAATTTGTGTGCCTGAAATTCCAGAGCTCAGAAGGGAAATACTTGATGAGTGCCATAAGTCCAAATTAAGTATCCACCCTGGTGTGAGCAAAATGTATAATGATATTAAACGCACATTCTGGTGGAAGGCGATGAAAAGAGATATTTCAATATATGTTAGCAGATGCTCCACTTGCCAACTAGTCAAGAGTGATCAGCAAAAATTGGCTGGATTATTACAACCATTGGAAATTCCAGGTTGGAAGTGGGAACAAATCTCGATGGACTTCATCGATGGCTTGCCTCGGACTAGAAAAGGAAACGACAGTATATGGGTAATCGTAGATCGCTTCACGAAGACTGCCCATTTTATCCCTGTCCGATCCAACAGAACGGCTCAAAGTCTGGCGCAAATTTACTTCAAAGAAATTGTTAAACTTCATGGAGTACCGCTCAGTATAGTCAGCGATAGAGATCCCCTGTTCACTAGCAAATTCTGGGAAGCATTCCAGACAGAATTGGGAACCAAATTGAATCTAAGCACCGCTTATCACCCTCAGACAGACGGCCAAACTGAGCGGGTGAATAGAATTTTAGAAGATTTGCTGCGGGCTTGCGTTATAGATTTTGGAGGCTCATGGGAAGATCATTTACACTTAGCAGAATTCTCTTACAACAATAGCTATCAAGCAAGTTTGGGAATGTCTCCATTTGAAGCACTATACGGTAGACCGTGCAGATCTCCCGCATGTTGGGTAGAACCTGGCAATAGACTAGTGTTAGGGCCCGATATGATTCAAGAAGCATCGGATAAAGTCGATTCCATTAAGAAGAGATTAAAAACCGCACAGAGCCGACAGAAAAGTTATGCTGATGCGAGAAGAAGGGATATATCGTTTGCTGTTGGCGATTATGTTTATTTAAGAGTTTCTCCAATGCGAGGAGTAATCAGATTTGGCAAGACTGGGAAGTTGGCACCGAGATTTATTGGTCCCTTTCCTATACTTGAACGGATTGGAAATCTTGCATATAGGGTTTCATTACCTGATTGGTTGCCTGGTGTACATAATGTGTTCCACGTATCTCAACTCAGAAAACATGTTCATGATCCAGATCTTGTTGTGGAAGAAGCAGCACAACAGGATGTTGACATAACTCCAGAATTAGCACTCAAAAGAGATCCATTAAAGATAGTGGGCAAAGAAACCAGAGAGCTAAGGAGGAAAAAGATTCACTTAGTCAAAGTGCAGTGGAGTAGTGATCCTAGAGACTGTACTTGGGAAACTGAGGAGAGCATTAAACAAGCCTATCCCAAATGCAGAGTGGACATCTCTGACTAACTCCGGTGCAAGGTACCTTTACAATACTTTGCATTTACATTTTATTTCCTGCTTAACTATTATTTCCTTTTCGAGGACGAAAAGTTTTAAGTGGGGGAGATTGTAATAACCCGGAAAATGTGAACCAGTTTAAAATTTTTTTAATTAGGTTATTAACAAGAAATTTGAATGATTAGAATAGCCTATTCCCATAAAATATAGAATATTTCAATAAATTAGAAAGTTAAGAAATAGTAAGTCAGTTTGAAAATTGATATTTTGCATATGGCCTCGGAATTCGACGAAACCACTTTTGTCGGGTCCGGGATGTCAAACTATTGCTAGGTTTCAAATTTCATAATTTTTCGAATCAATATGTGAGCGTGGCAAAAGAAAACGCGTTTGACCAGTTTCTATTGAATTTAATCGACTGGAAATTGGCCATTTTTCAAACGGTCTCAGAATTCGACGAAACTAGTTTTGTTAGGACCGTATCGTCAATACGAAACTAGAAAATATTTTTCTGGAATTTTTCTAGTTAGTATGTGACCCCGGTAATTTGAAATGTGCGTTTAAAATTCAATATAAGGATTTAAATTGTAAATTTCAACAGAAACTGATTGTAACGATCAAACCAGCTTGCGATACATATCCCATTGTGTTCGGAATGGGGGTAAAACGCTATGGACGACAGGCGGTGGACCTCGTTTCGAGATCGTATGTAAAAGTCAACCCTTGTGCATAATTTAATAATTAAATAATAAAAAAAAAATAGAATCCCTCCTTTTCTTCTTCAACTGGCCCCCCCCCCCCGATTCAGTTATTCACAAACGAAATAAAAAAAAAAAAAAAACCCTAACCCTAAAAGAATCGCGCCGCCCCTTAGCTCGAGCCGCCGACGAACCCACGCCAGATCGCCCCACCACCCTCGCAACTTCCTCCCTCCAGGCTACGGGACTCGAGACGAAATCGAAGCAACCCTCGAAATCACTGCCGCGAACCACCATCGAACTCCAGACATCGCCACGCCACGAGAACCGCCGACTTCCTCCTCCTCCCATTCGAAGCTCGGTGAGCGTTTAATTTAATTTTATTTTATTTTTGCTTTTTGTTTTTGTTTTACAGTGAATGTATAAACTGTTTTTTTTATATATGAATTATGAAACTGACTTTTGTTTTAAGTTTTTAAAACAGAATTTTTAAAAGAAGAAACTTATAAAAACTGTTTTTTTTATAAAGTTTTAAAACTGTTTTTAAAAAGAAATCAAAAACTGTTTTTAAAAGAAATCAAAACAGAAATTTAAAAAGGAGATTTAAAAACTGTTTTAAAAGAAATCAAAACAGAAATTTAAAAAGGAGATTTAAAAACTGTTTTAAAAGAAATCAAAACAGAAATTTAAAAAGGAGATTTAAAAACTGTTTTAAAAGAAATCAAAACAGAAATTTAAAAAGGAGATTTAAAAACTGTTTTAAAAGAAATCAAAACAGAAATTTAAAAAGGAGATTTAAAAACTGTTTTAAAAGAAATCAAAACAGAAATTTAAAAAGGAGATTTAAAAACTGTTTTAAAAGAAATCAAAACAGAAATTTAAAAAGGAGATTTAAAAACTGTTTTAAAAGAAATCAAAAACAGAAATTTAAAAAGGAGAAATCAAAAACTGTTTTTTTTTAAAAAAAAAAAAAAAAAAGAGAAATCAAAAACTGCATTTTTGATAAAAGGCAAAACTGCATTTTGGAAAAGAATATAAAAACTGCATTCATTTTAAAAAGGGATTTTTAAAAACTGCATTTTCTAGAAAATAAAAACTGCATTTTCTAGAAAATAAAAACTGCATTTTCTAGAAAGTAAAAACTGCATTTTCTAGAAAATAAAAACTGCATTTTCTAGAAAGTAAAAACTGCATTTTTCTAGAAGATGAAAACTATTTTTCTAAAAGGAAAAAACTGCATTTTTTTTAAAAAAAGAAGAAAAAACTGCATTTTTAATAAAAGAAAAACTGCATTTATTTTAAAGATAAAAACTGCATTTATTTAAAAGAAAAAAAAAGGATTATAAAAGCAGTTTTGAAAGAATAATAAAAATATAATCTTTTTATTTAATAGCGAAGTCGAAAATGCAATCTTTATATATTGAATAACACAGTGAAATTCGATTTTTACCTATGTAGAGGATACAGTCAACGAAAGCAACAACAAGGCGAAGTAGGCGAAGTTTCTATTAAAGAAAAATCGTGTGAGTGGATAGCTATTGGTGAGGATTTCTCACTCTTCAATTTCGTTTTTATAAATATTATCTATGTTGAAAATGAAAGTGAATTGCTATATATAAATATCTATCTATATATATATATATATATATACGCCCCTCGTCCACAAACCATGGACGATATTTATTGGTTGAAATTGATTGATTGTTTGGGATTGTTTGTGATAGATATTGGTTGATTGCGGTTGAAAAATACCCAATTGTGATTGGAAAATATTTGGTTGAAACCACATAGGATTAGTTTGTGGAAATGAAAAAAAATATAAACATGCCGCCTGCGTGCGAATTAGATGCATGATTCCCATTGTCAAAAACCGCGAGGTTTTAAGGTAGAGCGAGGAGCCGTACTAGGGACGGTGCCGGTGTAACTACCCTGCCGTTATGCTGCCGAAATTTTGAATAATATTCTTGTATTTGAATAATTTTCATATGCTTTAACTATATTTATCCATTGTATAAAAAACATTCATGTGTTGAATTGCTATTCATTCGTTGTTTAGAAATTCATGTGTTGAATGGTATTCTTATTTTAAAATAAACCGTTCGATAATAAAAATCACATTTTTATCTATATATAGAAACTATAGAAAACATTCATGTGTTGAATTGCTATTCATTCGTTGTTTAGAAATTCATGTGTTGAATGATATTCATATTTTGAAATAAACCGTTCGATAATAAAAATCACATTTTTATCTATATATAGAAACTATAGAAAACATTCATGTGTTGAATTGCTATTCATTCGTTGTTTAGAAATTCATGTGTTGAATGATATTCATATTTTAAAATAAACTGTTAGATAATAAAAATCACATTTTTATCTATATATAGAAACTATAGAAAACATTCATGTGTTGAATTGCTATTCATTCGTTGTTTAGAAATTCATGTGTTGAGTGATATTCATATTTTGAAATAAACTGTTAGATAATAAAAATCACATTTTTATCTATATATAGAAACTATAGAAAACATTCATGTGTTGAATTGCTATTCATTCGTTGTTTAGAAATTCATGTGTTGAGTGATATTCATATTTTGAAATAAACTGTTAGATAATAAAAATCACCTTTTATTGACTATATGAACTGTGTAAAATAATCTCGTCTTAAAAGAAATTGCTTTATGATAAAAATCCCATTTTTATCACCAACTTGAACTATATAGAAGAATAGTGTTTTGAAATGAATTGTTTTACAATAAAAATCACATTTTTATTGTAAGCACCTAATCGTTGAAATGTGAAGTGTTAAAAATAGCCACTTGTTCAAAATAAACATATATGAGTTGAAATATTCATTAATTAGCTAATGAAATGATTTGCACCTATTTATGTAACATTAGAATGAATGGTGTTTTTAAACCAAACAGAAATCAAATATGAAGTTGAATAGAAACTGATAATTGATAAGAACTGTATATATATGTACATGCATATTCATTGAACAGGTTATAGCAAAGGGGCTAGAGAAGAGGAATAAAATTTGTGCCCGACAAATAGGTACACATTTACTGATTTGTTTGGGTGATGATTTTTGAGCCTGTTGGCTAGCCGCTTGGCTTTTTCTTTTTCTTTTTGAGATTAGAAGGACCGGGACGCTATTTGCGATTTCCCGATGCCCCCGGTACAGGGGAGGTTATGGCGAAATTTTTCCAAAATTTAGGGAGTTAGAAAAATATTTGAAGTGAAAACGATATAGAAATCATCGAATGAACTATATTTATATAAATATATAAATATAAATAAAATTAAAATGAAACGAGGCCGTGCAGTTCGTATTTTGAAACCGTGATTTCAAACGACTAGTGCGGGAAATCCGACCATTGAATTTTCCCGAAACCTCAACCGTCGGGTTCGCCTTGGAATAATCTTTCCAACGGCACCAACCTTGTAAAAATCCAACGGTTGGATTGTCCGGAATGTTTAATTCAAAATTAAGGAAAAACAGCACCAGAAACGATTATATTTATATATATATATATAAATATAATTAAATTTAATCGAATAACGACGCTGCAGTTCGTAAATTGAAACCGTAACTTCAAACGACTAGTGTGGAAGATCCGACCGTCGGATTCTCACGAAACTGGAACCGTTGGGTTCGCTTTGGGAACATCTTCCCACTGATGTAAAATTTGTGAAGATCCAACGGTTAGATTTTCCGATATGTGTAAAACAAATTAAGGGAAAAACAGCGCCAGTGACACGAAACGACCTGAAACGTCGTTTAATTAATTATGGCCATTTTTAAATAAATAAAAATGGCGAAAAATCGTTATAAAATATTATAAGCAACATAGGTTGCAAATAAACCAGTTGGGCTTGAATTGTTTGATATTTGATGGTTGTATGTGTATGACATGAAAATAACACTAAATAACTGAAAGATGGATGTCGAATAATATAACCATATAAAGAATCGATTTAAATTCTAATGACGTGAGTTATTTGAAAAGGCCGAGCTAACCCTCATTTCAAATAATTCATCGAGCGATTCGAATTGGAAAAATGCAAAGACGATTCAAGACCGACGATCTTCGTATCGGTTGGATGGGCGCTACTGAGGTTCCTAGCCGGAGTAGCTACCGGAAAGGGACGGAAGTAGTAGCCGTCTGAACGTGTATGTTGATTGGACGGATATACGAGGAATTTGACGCCTCCGGTTTCGTTCAGACCCAGGACGGACTTGTAAATGGACTGTGTGTCTGACATTGGATTTTGTTCTATATTGATTGATCTCTGTTAAATATATATCTGTTTGGCGGCGGAGAATTTATTCTCTTGCTTAACGCCCTTCTCTGAGACGTACGTGCTTAGAGGTTATATATCGATGGAAATCAATCGTATGGAGTGGACTGCCTATGTGGCATGTTAAGATGCTGTGATCAAGGCTTCTGTTGCAAAGCAAAGTCTTGTGGATGATGATCAAAGCAAGGCTTACGTGGCCTAGCTTTGTGTATTTCGTAGATTCGCGAACCTCACACCCCGGTATGAGTTAAAAACGGGATACGGACTGCAGGGAGAGCACGACGTTTCTTTCTAGCTATGGTGGTGTCAGTGACTTACCAGCCCTGACATATATATCTACTTTTTCACCTTTGTGGTTGTTGGAATGCGAGGCGCCTCGATTATAGGTCTGTAAGGACCGGGAAACGTGTGTTCAGGAATTGCCAATCCTCTAACGTAAGTGAGGACCGGCCCTGAAGCATCCAGGGGTTACCCAGTGTGCGTAATCCTGAGGCATTTGCTAGAGTGTCTCGAAGCGGAGAGGAGCTTGCCCCTTGCCTCGACTCATGACGGAAATCCAATTTCCAATACGAGATAACGGCTTCGATTGTAACTTATATATGACGACATAGTGGCATGGGACGCTCATGTCGCCTATGATTGATATTTATGATGCTATTTGTTTTTGAAACATATATGCACTAGTAATAATATCAAATGATTTCTCTTTATACGTATCAAGCATATTTGGCTGTTATAAGATAAAACTCTATCCTCCGGCTTGCGTTGCATTGTGTGATGGGACCTGAGTCTTATAATAGCTTCATTCTTTCTAAAAGCATTGCGATTGTCTTAAAAAGAATTTACCTTGTTTTAATTGCACTAGCAATCACTGGAGTAAACCCGTTCCGCGAAAGTGGCGTGGTCCTATGATTTGCTATTACTATTGTTTAACTGTTAAATGGATTCCTCATACCAGTCCCCATGACTGACTCGTTGTTTGTTTCACTTTGCAAACGCGGGTGCCCTTATTTTCACACGTGCAGCCTAGTACACAGGTGACAGGTGGTTTTTGGTTCTGCACTGCTGCATGGCATGCACTTTTGGCTCATGGCGAGGCTGACTTCATAGTGATGACTTAGATATTTTCCGCCATTCCTGTATTTTTGTTATGATTCCGCCACTGGCGATGCAGACTGATTTACTTTCCGTATTTCTGACTATATGTATATGTATTCCGCCTTCGGCGATGTAGACTGATACTCTTATTATGTCACTGCATGTATGTATTCCGCCTCTGGCGATGATGACTGATCACTTCCCTTTCTTTTTACTAAGTGTATCCCCACGTTATGCTATTCTGATATTCCTACATGTTGTGATTCCGCTGTCATATCCATGTTAAATTATTTTATTTATTGTTTCTGCTATTATCTGTACTCTGCTATGATGATTAATGTGTTATTTCCTAATGATTATCCTTAATACCGCCCCTTGGATTTTGGGATCGTCACAATTAAAGTAACCAGAGAAGACATAAACTTGACCTACGGTAATATCTGGGGATGAATGGCTACACTAAGCAGCTTGGTAGACTTAGGATAAACTAAGATAACCGTAAAGACGCATCTACCCACCCAAGGATAATTACTAACTGCACCACACCAGTCATTCCTACTTAAAGGTTGATCCCTCTCAAGGACTTAGAAAATTTTTCCCCAGAAGTTTCATGTACTCCTAGCCCACTACATAGGTGCCGTCTGCCCCTATCTCCACTAGGTGTACTAAGCAATTTTACCCAGTAGTTTCGTGTACCCCTACATAGGTGCCGTCTGCCCCTATCTTTATTAGGTGTTCCCACTACTCCCCATCGATCGGCTCCCTACTGTAGATACCCGTGCTGGTCCCACAATTGGGGTGTATCATTCCCCAACGTGGCCACCTGATAATATCAACGGTGCACGGCTTTATATCTACACGATGCAACAACGACTTACCAACCAGCCCGGGTCCACACACGCATATGAAACCCGTTGGTCCCGCGTTGCCACCGTTAACCCGGTTTGGCCTCTTATAGTCAAGCGCAATATGCGTGTCCCGTCACTCGACTTGAGTCGAGCCCACAAAGATACGTTTGGGATATTGGTTGAAATGGGCCCCCACAAGCTACCACCTAAGCTTGCAATTTTATCTAGTGCATCCCACTTAACCCCTCTTTATAATCATGCCCACTTACATGTTAAGTTTTGGTTAAGTCATCTAATCATATTTCAACTGCCCCTTAAGGCACCCACTAGATTCCTACATGCCACCTAAGGCACTTACTTAACCCTTTAATCATGTTTACTTACATGTCCCACTTTGGTTAAGTATTCTAATCGTATTTTCACATGCCACCCATGGCACTTACTTAACCCTTTAATCATGTTTACTTACATGTCCCACTTTGGTTAAGTATTTTAATCGTATTTTCTATTGCCACCCGAGGCAACCCACTAGTTTCCTCATGCCACCCAAGGCACCCACTTAACCCTCATGCCCCACAACATGCTTATATGGTTAAGTGTTTCTTAATTAATTAAGACCGTGATCCTCATAAAGACCTCTCACATTAGACTATCTTTTATGACTGCTGGTTAAGCCGGTTGGGTCCGGGCAGCCTTATGTCATAACCGAGTCTAACCTCGTGTCTTTACATTAATCACGTATTTAGTTTGTGCCTAAGACCTCTCACATTGGGCTAACATTTGTAGCAACTGGTTAAGTCGGTTGGGTCCGGGCAGTTTTACACTACAAATGAGTCCAACCTCGTGTCTTAGTCGATTTATTACATCTAATTAATCACCCCCATATTAATTGTCCCTAATTAATATCAAGTTTCTCATAACATGGGTAGACCTAACTCAATAGGTAAATTCCCATGGGGTAGACCTAACTCAATAGGTAAATTCCCACTTATGTTTATTTTTATGGTATGCTTAATCATACCCAATCATACTTTTATTAACATATTTATTAACCCCATCGTTCCCCACGCAAATCGTTCTCATTTCACGACATGATAAAAGGGAAGATCCATCACAAACATCGTGGGTTTAACCAAATCTTAGCATATAACTTTGTCATGGGTTAAGAGGATGTCAACTTGCATATATGAGCATATATTAACCCAACTACATTTAACCCAAACTTGCATATTATCACACATGACTTGCATAACATATTGCATATGAACTTGCATATTATCATACACATATCTTGCATAACATGTTGAACTTGCATATAAGCATTCACATAACTTGCATAACATGTTAAATTTGCATATAAGCATTCACATAACTTGCATAAGCATACATAACTTGCATAACATATTGAACTTGCATATAAGCATTCTCACAACTTGCATAATATGTTAAACATGCATTTAAGCATACACATAACTTGCATAAGCATTCACATTCTTGCATAAGCATTCACATACTTGCATATTAACTCATAAACTTGCATAATGTGTCATCATGAACTTGCATATTAACAAACATGTAACTTGCATAGCATATCTTGCATATTAACATACATGTAACTTGCATAGCATATCTTGCATATTATCATACATGTAACTTGCATAGCATATCTTGCATATTAACATACATGTAACTTGCATAGCATATCTTCATGAACTTGCATAACATGCATATGATCACATAGCCCACAACTTGCATATTTAGCATCATGTAAACATAACATACATCATACTAAACTTGCATAAACTTACATACTCAACATACTTGTTAAACATGCATAAACCAACTTATTAATCATGCATAAATCCACTTATCAAATATGCATAAACCAACTTATTAATCATGCATAAATCCACTTATCAAGTATGCATAAACCACTTATTAATCATGCATAAACCAACTTATTCAATATGCATAAACATATGAAAACATAGAGTAACATATCATTACAAATGATTCAAACTCACTAATCCGCATTCAAGACCATAAGTCTCATTACACCTAATCTACTTGCTTTAACAATTGATGTTAAGGTGATAGAAACTCACAACTAGCAATTTGCACTCCAAATGAAGAAGATTAAGATGCTTAGAATGGATTAGAGGTTGATTAGAGAGGTTGATTAGCTTGCTTTCCTCTTCATTGATTTGTGGTGGCCATGATCAAGTTTCATTTTGCCATAGTTTAGTTACAAGATCTAATTATGAATGAATTAGGATAGGGTTAGGGTCTTATTTATAGGATTAGGTTGCATTTTAGACCCTTAGATTAACCCTAGATTGGTTTAGATCCGTCAGATCCAAGAAGCTTCCAGAACCAGCCCTCCAAGCCAGCCCAAGAACCTAAACTGGTGCACCCAGTTTTACTGGGCGTCGCCCCCCCTGTCGACAGGCAAGTCGACAGGCAAGTCGACACCCCTGTCGACAGGCCTGTCGACAGCCCTGTCGACATGGGTAGGGCGGGAATCTTCCCGCCTGGCCCCGCTTGCTCTATTTTAAAATCTGGTTTTAAATTATTAAATCTGTTTTTATCTTTGAATTTTCTGCAAACTTCATCGGGCCATAACTGAGCCATACGGACTCCGATTTTCGAAAACTCGGACTCTATTTCGCGTATTTTTCCGAGACGAACGCAATGACGCAGCTCGTTTCCCCTAATTCCCACATCTGAGATTATTTATTCTGTAATTAGTGAATTTTAGCATTAACTGAAATTCAGGGTGTTACATTCTCCCCTCCTTAAAGGATTTCGTCCCCGAAATCTCTAAGCTAAGGAGAATGCATATCCTACCATCCAAACAACCATCTACTCAATCCATCAAACACGGGCATCCATTGTCCTTAAAACAATTTCTAATGATGTATGAGCATATGCAAAAAGTGTGTGTATATGTTCCCTATCTAAGGTATGAACATATGCAAACCATGATAGTGCCATGCGTCCATTATGTATGCGAGAGAACCCTATCGACACATACAATATCTATATGAGTGCACAATCATTCACCAAAATGCATCATCCATATGATAACATAATCATTAAACATCCATAAATATAGCTTCCTACACACAATTTTATGCAATATGCAATATGAAGTGATTGAGCCGATCTAGTGCTTAGAGTGTGTATATATGCATCCACGAGCAACCACTAGCAAACACTTGCATCCACATGCATCCATCAATCATAACATGTCTCAAACACATGTTTCAACCATAGGTTTACCCTATCTAAAGGTCAAAGGTACTAACGAGAGGACATACTAAGGATAAGATAAGCACAAGATATGTGATGAAGGAGAAGCAAAAGGACATACCCTCCGGAAGAAAAAGGGTACCTTGAACGCATCTTCGCTTCCGTCTCCCAGGTAGCATCGCTCTCTTCATCTCCCTTTTTGTACTTTGACTAGTTGAACCTCTCTGTTTCTCAGCTTCCAAATCTCTGACCCAAGGATGCAAGTAGGAGCTCGTCGAATCGTCGCATCACACTCTACTTCCACTTCTTTAAGCAAACTCGGCTCTACCACCTCTGCGGTCTCATGTAGGCACTTCCTCCTATGGAATACATCATGTACACTACTAAGTCTGTCGAGTAACTCCACCAATGGAAGATGCTCCTCCCGTGTACCTCCAAAATCCAAGATACCTAGCCTCAAAAGGTCTTCAAAAATATGATTCACCCTCTCGGTCTGGCCGTCTATCTGAGGATGATATGCGGTACTCAATTACAACTGAGTCCCTACCGCCTCTTGGAAACTCTTCCAAAACTCTCTAGTGAAGATAGGATCTCGATCGCTCACCATACTGGAGGGTACACCATGCAATCTAATAATCTTTCGAATATAAACTGAAGCTAGACATGGAATAGTCCTCTTGCTCTTCACAGGTACGAAATGGGCACACTTAGTAAGTCTATCTACCACAACCCAAATTCCCGTATTACCCTCCCTCGATCTCGGTAATCCATCGACAAAACCCATCGAGACACTATCCCACTTCCATAGCGGAACTTCCAATGGGTGAAGCAACCCACTGGGTTTCTTTTGCTCCGCTTCCATTTGCTAGCTCACCAAGCATCTAGCGACATACTCGGCCGCGTCTTTCTTTATACCGGCCCAAAAGAAAACTCGCTTTACGTCTTGGTACATCTTGTCCCCACCGGGATGAATGGTCATCTTCGACCGATGTGCATCATCAAGTATAGCCTTCTTCAAACCCTCGTCTTGCGGTACACAAAGTCTACCGTCTCTACGCAACCACCCCTTACCATCTAGGGTGTACCTACTCAAATGGCTGGACGACTCCCCCCCCTCATGAGCTTCTTTACTAACTCAACCAATTGTGGGTCGTCCCGCTGTGCTCTGCCAATACGCCCCAAAAGAGTAGGTCTAACCTCCAAGGAGGCTAGAAACCGAGTACAAAGTCAACGGAAGGTCTAAAGTCAAACATAGAGATAAACTCTAAGCTCCGTCGTTCAACGAACAATGAACTCAAGGACAACCCTTTTTTTTTCTACTTAAGGCGTCCGCTACCATGTTTCCCTTGCCATGGGTATACGCCATCTCAACCTCATAGGTTGCTAAGAATCCCATCAAAAATCATCACAACTGTCCATCTCTCACGCAGACCACCCTAGTCGAACTCGACATCCCCCAAATGCAAGCCCCAAAGGCCTAAACCAATATCAGACAAACACCCAAGGGATACCTCCTTCGAATTCAGACGACCTACGTGAGATGATACTAGTAAAAACGGCTAAATAATTAAGCCCCTTGTCCAACCCCGGATGTCCTCGCCAGTCTCGCTCCAAAACCAACGTTTTCCCATAACTGGCTTTGCTCACCCGTTGAGCACATACGAAAACTTATTTCGCTCCTAGTAAAGACCAAGATGTCATTTACAAAGACCATCACGAACTTATTTAGGTACTCCCTGAACACCCTTCTCATCATATGCGGGGGCGTCCGTCAAACCAAATGGCATCTCCAGTCACTCATAAAAACCATCCGGAGTCCTAAAGGTAGTCTTCTCTATACTATCCTCAGTCACTCTCAACTGACGAAACCTCGTGGTTACGTCCAACTACGAAAATACTGAGGCGCCCACTAACTGATCAAAGAGATCATCAATCCTCGACAATGGGTGTCTATTCTTCTTTGTGAGTTTATTTAGCTCTCTTTAGCCTACACAAAGTCTGAGGGACCCATCCGCCTTTGTGGCAACAACTACCGGAGCACCCTACTCCGATATACTTCGTCTTATGAACCCCTTCTTAAGCAAACCACCTACTTTCTTATCGAGTTCCCTCCTCTCACGAGGAGCCGTGTGGCACACTGGCCAAGATACTGAGTTGGCATTATCTACCAGATATTTTCGGAAGTCAATCTCCCGCTCCGGAGGTAAGCCCTTCACCTCCTCACACACATCCGAGTATTTCCGGAGTGCTCTAACAGATCGCAAACTCTAGACCGACGTGTCAAGCGATTCTAGATAACTTAGCATAACAGATTCTATGGGATTTCAAGAGGTCTCGAGAGTGTTACCCAAGCGGGTCATAAGCCTAACAACTCTCGCTTCGAAATCAAGAACGGCACCCCTACCGGATAACCAGCCCATGCCCAACACTATCCCATAGCCCGTGAAGCCCAAAAAGCATCACCTCTAAACTCAACGCTAAGTATAGAAACTTTCAAACCCAAACACATCATGGAGCCCCAATTGGGTTTGAAACAACTAAGGGATCCTCTACCAAACTGGTGTCTCAGTGCAGTGACTCTACTAACAATGATGAGATAAATAAATTCAATGCGTCAAAATCAAATAAAGTACGGACAGGATGATCGATCAGAAAAACTAGACTTTCAATAGAAATAGTTCTACCTCTTTCCCGAATCACGAGAGCCTGTACTTGCCCCCTAGCCTGACCTGGTGCCACAAGAGTTTGCACCCGTCCTCCTGAGGTAGACCCCGTCCTTTGCCCTTTCTTAGGACAGTCTTTCACTAGATGCCCTGCTTCGCCACAGTGGAAGCAGCCAGTCTTAGTCTTCTTGCGACAATCTTTGTTTAGGTGGCCTAGTGTCCCACAATTGAAGCACCTCTTCTTTCCCTTGCCACCGTTGCCTTTCTTCTCGTGTGCTTTATTAGCATTGGGACCCTTCTCTTCCTCATGCATATTTTCTTCCGCTTTTGAGAGAAACTTTGCCTCAAACCTATGCCTGAAATCCACCCAAGAGTCAATCGGGCGTTCTCCATTAGTGACCTCCCACCAGAACGAGGCCTCTCCTTCCATTAACCAAGCGGCTAACCTGACTTTCTTTCCCTCTTCTACTTCCAAGATTTCCATCAATTCTTCCGTCTCATTAAGCCAATCCCTAGCTCCCACAAAAGGTTTTCCTCCCATAGCCTTAAACTTCCTACAAGTCATAGCAAAAGTATCCGCGCGAGGAGGAACGAGTGCAACGGGTGGAGGAGGAACATTTGCTGGACCTGCAGCGGCGGCCCTAGCCTCTAACAACCTCCTATACCATACTGGTACCGCTACATCGTCCGGAAGATAAAGATCTTCAGCCATGCTGAGACGAAAAAAAGAAAGATTCAAAATGGAGAATTCGAAAGATAAAGATATGGCTATCGGGGATTATGCTTTTCTTTCAAAAACTTTTCTCTTTAAAGACATGTTTTTGAAAATATTTCTTCCAAAAATGTTTTTAGAAAAATAGTTTTCTAAAATTTTTATTTGTTCCGGTAACCTTTGCTCTGATACCACGTGTAACACCCCACGCCCGCTATGGTCACTCACTATGGGAATGCCATAACATCGGTGGAGTATTTTAGTGAATATAGAACAGAAAAATTACAATAAGACAGATATAAATAGTACTTGAAATTTAAAATATCATCTCATAACAGCGGAAATAAACATGTCTGGTTACATCATAAAACCACGATAAAAGTCAAGTACAATATCCATCAAAATAAAGAAGTACATAATCCCACTCTCTCATAAAATAGCCAGAACAAAAGAAAAGATAACTGGATAACTGGAGCTTTACATCTACCCAAGCTCCTAAAGACTGGAACAGCAATCCGATCAAGCTCTACTACCGCTAGGATCCACCGTAGGACCTGAGGGTTGGGAAAAAAGATAAAAACAACGGGGTCAGACATAAGTCTGAGTGAGTCCTATAACTTTAACAATACAATCATTAAAGTAACCAGAGAAGACATAAACTTGACCTACGGTAATATCTGGGGATGAATGGCTACACTAAGCAGCTTGGTAGACTTAGGATAAACTAAGATAACCGTAAAGACGCATCTACCCACCCAAGGATAATTACTAACTGCACCACACCAGTCATTCCTACTTAAAGGTTGATCCCTCTCAAGGACTTAGAAAATTTTCCCCCATAAGTTTCATGTACTCCTAGCCCACTACATAGGTGCCGTCTGCCCCTATCTCCACTAGGTGTACTAAGCAATTTTACCCAGTAGTTTCGTGTACCCCTACATAGGTGCCGTCTGCCCCTATCTTTATTAGGTGTACCCACTACTCCCCATCGATCGGCTCCCTACTGTAGATACCCGTGCTGGTCCCACAATTGGGGTGTATCATTCCCCAACGTGGCCACCTGATAATATCAACGGTGCACGGCTTTATATCTACACGATGCAACAACGACTTACCAACCAGCCCGGGTCCACACACGCATATGAAACCCGTTGGTCCCGCGTTGCCACCGTTAACCCGGTTTGGCCTCTTATAGTCAAGCGCAATATGCGTGTCCCGTCACTCGACTTGAGTCGAGCCCACAAAGATACGTTTGGGATATTGGTTGAAATGGGCCCCCACAAGCTACCACCTAAGCTTGCAATTTTATCTAGTGCATCCCACTTAACCCCTCTTTATAATCATGCCCACTTACATGTTAAGTTTTGGTTAAGTCATCTAATCATATTTCAACTGCCCCTTAAGGCACCCACTAGATTCCTACATGCCACCTAAGGCACTTACTTAACCCTTTAATCATGTTTACTTACATGTCCCACTTTGGTTAAGTATTCTAATCGTATTTTCACATGCCACCCATGGCACTTACTTAACCCTTTAATCATGTTTACTTACATGTCCCACTTTGGTTAAGTATTCTAATCGTATTTTCTATTGCCACCCGAGGCAACCCACTAGTTTCCTCATGCCACCCAAGGCACCCACTTAACCCTCATGCCCCACAACATGCTTATATGGTTAAGTGTTTCTTAATTAATTAAGACCGTGATCCTCATAAAGACCTCTCACATTAGACTATCTTTTATGACTGCTGGTTAAGCCGGTTGGGTCCGGGCAGCCTTATGTCATAACCGAGTCTAACCTCGTGTCTTTACATTAATCACGTATTTAGTTTGTGCCTAAGACCTCTCACATTGGGCTAACATTTGTAGCAACTGGTTAAGCCGGTTGGGTCCGGGCAGTTTTACACTACAAATGAGTCCAACCTCGTGTCTTAGTCGATTAATTACATCTAATTAATCACCCCCATATTAATTGTCCCTAATTAATATCAAGTTTCTCATAACATGGGTAGACCTAACTCAATAGGTAAATTCCCATGGGGTAGACCTAACTCAATAGGTAAATTCCCACTTATGTTTATTTTTATGGTATGCTTAATCATACCCAATCATACTTTTATTAACATATTTATTAACCCCATCGTTCCCCACGCAAATCGTTCTCATTTCACGACATGATAAAAGGGAAGATCCATCACAAACATCGTGGGTTTAACCAAATCTTAGCATATAACTTTGTCATGGGTTAAGAGGATGTCAACTTGCATATATGAGCATATATTAACCCAACTACATTTAACCCAAACTTGCATATTATCACACATGACTTGCATAACATATTGCATATGAACTTGCATATTATCATACACATATCTTGCATAACATGTTGAACTTGCATATAAGCATTCACATAACTTGCATAACATGTTAAATTTGCATATAAGCATTCACATAACTTGCATAAGCATACATAACTTGCATAACATATTGAACTTGCATATAAGCATTCTCACAACTTGCATAATATGTTAAACATGCATTTAAGCATACACATAACTTGCATAAGCATTCACATTCTTGCATAAGCATTCACATACTTGCATATTAACTCATAAACTTGCATAATGTGTCATCATGAACTTGCATATTAACAAACATGTAACTTGCATAGCATATCTTGCATATTAACATACATGTAACTTGCATAGCATATCTTGCATATTATCATACATGTAACTTGCATAGCATATCTTGCATATTAACATACATGTAACTTGCATAGCATATCTTCATGAACTTGCATAACATGCATATGATCACATAGCCCACAACTTGCATATTTAGCATCATGTAAACATAACATACATCATACTAAACTTGCATAAACTTACATACTCAACATACTTGTTAAACATGCATAAACCAACTTATTAATCATGCATAAATCCACTTATCAAATATGCATAAACCAACTTATTAATCATGCATAAATCCACTTATCAAGTATGCATAAACCACTTATTAATCATGCATAAACCAACTTATTCAATATGCATAAACATAGGAAAACATAGAGTAACATATCATTACAAATGATTCAAACTCACTAATCCGCATTCAAGACCATAAGTCTCATTACACCTAATCTACTTGCTTTAACAATTGATGTTAAGGTGATAGAAACTCACAACTAGCAATTTGCACTCCAAATGAAGAAGATTAAGATGCTTAGAATGGATTAGAGGTTGATTAGAGAGGTTGATTAGCTTGCTTTCCTCTTCATTGATTTGTGGTGGCCATGATCAAGTTTCATTTTGCCATAGTTTAGTTACAAGATCTAATTATGAATGAATTAGGATAGGGTTAGGGTCTTATTTATAGGATTAGGTTGCATTTTAGACCCTTAGATTAACCCTAGATTGGTTTAGATCCGTCAGATCCAAGAAGCTTCCAGAACCAGCCCTCCAAGCCAGCCCAAGAACCTAAACTGGTGCACCCAGTTTTACTGGGCGTCGCCCCCCCCCCGGTCGACAGGCAAGTCGACAGGCAAGTCGACACCCCTGTCGACAGGCCTGTCGACAACCCTGTCGACATGGGTAGGGCGGGAATCTTCCCGCCTGGCCCCGCTTGCTCTATTTTAAAATCTGGTTTTAAATTATTAAATCTGTTTTTATCTTTGAATTTTCTGCAAACTTCATCGGGCCATAACTGAGCCATACGGACTCCGATTTTCGAAAACTCGGACTCTATTTCGCGTATTTTTCCGAGACGAACGCAATGACGCAGCTCGTTTCCCCTAATTCCCACATCTGAGATTATTTATTCTGTAATTAGTGAATTTTAGCATTAACTGAAATTCAGGGTGTTACACATCATATATTACATATCAGAGTTTGTTACATCATAGAATACTTCATACATATTACATGGATACTGGCCCAACACAAACATTCATCTTGATACTTAGATATAGATATAACTGATAAGTTGACTCCATGACTTCCTGGTCCAAAATACTTCACAGGATTTCCATTCATCACCTGGATCACTTGTCTACCCATAACAATTGTTATGAGTACCCAAGAGTTTAGGAAACACGGAAAATAAACTCTTGGTCAGTCAGGGGACTGGGGTGAGTAAACATAGTTAAATAGATTAAAAAACAAGGAATAAGGTTTTTCACATTGGACAGATTCATTTTACTTTAGAAAATTTTAAACCAATCCATAACTAATATATGGATAATGACCCAAGTATTTTATATCAAAACATTTGATTATGATAGTTTTTATCAAATAAATAATCATCTAGTGAAACGCTTGCATCTCACGTTCACGTATATAGTATAAAATCTAAAACCGCAGAACGCTTATTGGAGATTGGATTCCAACAGATAAGGTAAGGGAGCACCTGCCGATCAGTGTACTCTAGAGACGATACACTGGGGTTCAACAAGAACGTCTTGCAACCCGGCCTCACATGACCGTCCACTCATTTAGCTTGAGTGTAACGAATATATTACCACCTCCACGGTTGGGATCAACAACCGCTACCGAATGCTGCTGCAGTGAAAAAGAGATGAGAAAACAAAAGGAATTTCTCTAGATGGTGATAATACACCCTGCTTGGGTATGACCCAACTAGCCATGCTGCCTAGCCGGTTTTTTGTCATTTCCTGGTTGTGATGTTTGAGGTCACGTTTATCCTTCTGACAGATTATTTCTTCAATTACTTTGAATGTCACATCATCATATCCGTCAGAAACACTCATTCGATTACCCAAATATATTGCAGGCAATAAGGCTAAAAGAAATGAATTTATCCGCAATCAACGTAATATACTTACGTAAAGTCGATGTGTAGAATCTAACTGATATACGTTGTCAGACACCCGTCCATTCTGGTTTGTCCTGGGATTAAATAGACCGAAGGTACTATTTAAAATAGCCCTTGCATATCTCCGTCTTCAATATCTCTAACACACGTCGTATAATTCGGATCGAAGTGGAATATTTATTCCGGACTCTTCGAAACGATGTACGTAATGTCTTTTACAGTTGATAAATAATTATTAGCCTATCATGATTATAATACGATTTACACATTCTTTAATTGTGGATTTCAGTCAACCAGAATAGTATATGTTTGCTTCGTTCATATCTGGGTATTCTGATTATCGTTTATAGATGAACAATTTAAGTGTGTGCGTCGCACACAGTATTTTATTCAACTTTGACCATCATTTAGAAATGAACATACAAAGCGTGTGTGCCGCACACGGTATTTTCTTCGTTTATCATTGAGGTCAACACGATGTTTAACTCTTCCGTTTTCCTTGTAAATTATTTTCTCACTTCTAAATAATCATAAATAAATTAAATTTATAATTTAATTTAATTATTCTCTTTATATTTCTAATTTCAAACTCGTCAACTTCTACAGTCAAACTTCTGCACTTCGATCTTCTGCTGTTGTCTTCCTTCCACTTGCCATGATATATAAATAAAAAATCTCCTTTTATTTATTTATTTTTATTTTTATTTATTTTCTATTTTAATTAAAAATTTCGTTCAGAATCTCCTGTGGTTGCGGTTTGGCCAAAGTACCAGTTTCGCCAGTGCCACCTTTCAGAACGTCACGTTGCGCAAGCTAATTCGGCTTCAAATCACCACGCTCCACCAAAGTACAAAGTGCCCGATCACTTTGCAAAGTACCATCTCCTTGCTTCACAAAATACCAATTCTTGGCTTTGCAAAGTACCACTTTCCTTCATCGCAAAGTACCACTTTCCTTCATCGCAAAGTACCCCTTTTTTTCATCTTCCAAATACCTAATGTGCCAAAGCACCACCATTTCCCATTTACCAGCACCACCTAAGTTCATCTCCTCATCGCCAAGTACCAAGTACCCATTCCTTTGTCAAGTACCACATTCATTTTTGCCAAGTACCACATTTTGTTTGACAAATCCTGATTTCCTTCTTCCTTAATCATCTGTTGTTCTCTCTTTCCCGTGCACCAACGCGCTGTACACATGCACCATCCAAGCTCCGACGAACTC
Source organism: Allium sativum (assembly GCA_030737875.1). Classification (NCBI taxonomy): domain Eukaryota; kingdom Viridiplantae; phylum Streptophyta; class Magnoliopsida; order Asparagales; family Amaryllidaceae; genus Allium; species Allium sativum. Next base: position 311,290,252 of record CM060922.1, on the reverse strand, counting down.
GTCTCCGCTCCAATTGCCGCAAACGCCATCTTATCCCCTTGATTCATTTCCGAACCCAAAACCAGATTTCTTCGATCAAATCAAAATATGGTGTTTAAACCGCCATTTCACCGAAAACTGCTACCACACAATAGCCTCGCACCACCACTACTGACCATCGGTCCCCACCATATTCCACCAGAATGACGCCATCTCAGGCATCCTCCTCCCCAAGTGTGGTCCCACTTGGTGCTCTTCCGGTGACGCAGTTCATTGTCGAAGTTAAGACTAACAGTAGCTAAAGACAAACCCTAAAATCTAACCAACCTCTTTAATCACACATTGGAAAAATCGAACAATATTTTTCTCTTAATCCTCATTACACGACGCTTCTCCCAACACATTTCCATGGCCTCTGATCAATTTGATCATCAGAAAAGCCTTTGTTTTCGTTTTCTGATGAATAAAGAAAATCTTGACAACCCCACCACTAAAAATAGTGAATTTACTGTTAAAAATCATTATTTAATCATATGAACGGTTTCATATGCCTGAATCACATACTTATGATGTTTACAAATTTTCGAATTTCAGAACCTCTTACAGTATATATATTTTTATAGCAATGCACAATGTTTATGCTTGTTATATATATTTCTTTATGTTTCTACTGATATACATACGAAAGCTGTTGAATTCTATTTTTTCAAAAATCATTAGAATAATGATTTTTCTTTTTGCTTGATACAAGGTGGTGGTTACAGATTTAACAGAGTATTGTTTTTCAGAGGCTGTTAATCACATTCCAGTTTCATTTATCCAGGTAAATACCAATGAACTAACTCCATTCATACTTAAACATGTCAGCATATATATACTATATAACTAATTGCAATAGATTCAGATGAGCAAGTTAGGCTTACTAACATACTATAAATTTTCCAGAGTTTTGCTAAATGCCCTTTTCCCTTTCTTTTTCTTAGTAGCAGTTGAAAATCATACAACAAATAACATAAACATGAGTATATACTCTGGTAGGTGTATGATGGGATAATGGATGCAAATCCAGGTAAGGTTCTATTTTTAAGGAAAACTGCCTACTGTTGTTTTTTTTCCCTTCCAGGTTTATGCTAGTCAAAAGCAGTACCCGCAGTTTTTTTTTTTCATTCATGGGTATCCGCATGCATCACTACTGGATGCTATCGGTTATTACTTCCAGGTACAAGAATGTTTAGCTTAACCATTCATATCCTTCCCTACACGTCTTCTGTTTCTCCTATTTCTTTCATTTCTTCTTGTTTCTTTCTTATCCATAATAGCATTAGGGTTGTTACAGTTAACCTTTCAACCGTCAAACCGTATCAACCGTTTACACAGTTACCGTCCACTACGGTAACGATGACGGCAATGGTTGTGGCTTTTGATAACCGCAGTAAGTCATACCAACCGCACACGATCATTTTATAATATCTCTAGAAATTATATGTTTTTTTAATACCTTAAGCTAGATAAATAGCATATATATAAATTATTTGTGTTTTTATTTATAGAAAACAAGCACATGGATGGTTTGTTTCATATATAAACAAACTAATTCTTATGGAAAAAAATTAAACTCGAAATATTTATGGATAACAATGTAAATTTACGATAATGGCTGCGGTAACGGTTATAAAATTTGCTAACCGCCAATAACGGTTGCGGTTACGGTTGGCTGTAAAATTGACGGTTGCCGCAATTGTAACACCCCTAAATAGCATGCAGGGTAAGTTTGGCAACAGTAGTGAATCCTCCCTCTTCACACTTGGCAATGTGTGCAAGGAATGGACCTTTTGCTACTATCATTTGTATGCCTTCATAGTGTATAAATTTCAGATCTAAATATGTCTACAAAACCGATCAAAGGTTTGTTCAAACTGGCGGTTTCATAGTGGAGGCAACCTAATTATGATATCTATTCAGAATGCTAATGTAGCCGAGCATTTGTATAAACTTAATGTCATTAGAAAGAAGCCAAAATTTGCAGGAATGATATTCTATTACATTTAGGCATGCCCTATCTATGCAGTATACACGTACTTAGTATACATACAACGAGGAACGAAAATCATATACAGATTGAGCAAATTTTCATCAAAAATATATTTTATAAGAAACCTTTGCTTTATAAACTTTGGTGGATAATAAAAATGGTATCAGTAAAACTGATTGCAGTCATCCCAATTGTTTTATCCACAATCAGTGTTTACTATTTAAATTCTTTAGCTTTCAGGTTTGTTCGAATGATATTCAGCTTTGAATTTACCAACTACACATATGCGGGCTACTACAAACACATAAATATATGTATATCATAACCAAATATGTGAATAAAATGAGATAATTTACTCACATAAGTTTGTCCCCTATTTCAGTTTTGACATGTAGAACTAACAACATAAGTCTAATATATTCTAAACACATATATCTATATATATGTCAGTTTATCACATTCTAACAGTATGGTTCTACTGGGAAAAAGAAGTTTGCTCATTCAAAACAGTCTCTGGTTTGGCAGATTAATTCTCATCAAAACATGCCGGTATATATGAACCTTATGATATGAGAAACACATAACTAAATGGTCAAGTTTACTCACTATCTCAAAGTTCTCTGTTTCCAGAAGTTAATTCCAATACCTAATTCATATCTATGCTTGGTGTTTAGATACATACAGAGCATTCAAAACATCAAAATCTACATATAATCAAAGACGGTTTTAATTGAAAAAAAGTTTACTCACTTGAAAGCTTTCCAACTCCTGCTTAGAATGACTTCAAAATTTTTTGTTCTAACTTAGTGTTTGCTGTGAAGAAGATGCGGGTTCTTGAGTGGTATTCATAGCCAAACCTCATGTGTTTTAAAATCAGTTTCCTCTCCTATTCACTACATTGTTTTCTATAATAGCCTCACCTCTTGTTTTAGTTCCTACGGCATAATTCAAGGGATACTCTCATGTAAGAAAATATTAGTTTACTAGATATTTGGCCAATAAATTTGTCCTATGTTTGGGCTTCTAGAAGCACCAATATCCTACCGTACTTTCATTAAATGTTGCATATCCTTCTCATATTTTCAGCCAATATAAAATGGTTTCCTTATCCTTTAAGTGTGAGATATTTTTGCTAAGAAGAATTATATTATTCTCTACTTGTATTGTTGTGTCTCAGGTAATAGGTATAGCCTATATTTAGTGACACTATTCATAGTTACATCACATTAAGATATTGACTTTATATGGCTTACTTTATTTTGTTGCAAGGTCCTTTATTTTTAAAATGATCCATACTCCTTTTTATATGTATTTAAGTAATCATCCTTAAGTGAAAATTAAGGATTTATTTGCAAAGTTCTTACTTTTGTTTCCATGTTCAATTATACTTATATATATGTTTTCAATTGTTTTTACTTTACTTAAACAATCATCATTTATTTTAATTTTCTCATTAAAATCAAATGTCAATATTCGGAAATAGTCGGGTCATTACAATAAGTTAAAGATTAATCATAAAAAAAATGATTTTGTTTTGCATAAAAATAATCGTGGAAACTTACCAACTTTGGTTAATGCCATATGCACTATCAATAATGCTAAAAACTTGTTCTCTTTGTCAGGTTTGATATAGAAAAAAAAATTCAGGGCGTGAAGCTGGCTCTTATCAATGAAACTCCCCTATTTTGTCTTATCCATTGTCTACTATAAAACAAATTATGCATTCAATTCCTAAATAATTTACATTTTTCGTAGTTTTTGCATATCATTTCTATCATGAATTAAACAATAAAGTGATAAGGAATAACTGCTTCATTTGGACTGTATAAATCAAGTAATATACATACCAATATATTGAATCCAAATGTTATATCTAGTACAATCAATTGTCCACTTCCGTAAACATAAACATAACTCTAAAAAAATTTATTTAAAAATTTGAAAAATAAACAAATGCTTACAATAAATGAGCTGCTAATCAATTCTCCTAGAAAATTTCCCTCCTTGGAGTAGAATGCATTAGTAATCAATCTTAAAATTGATCTATCTCAACCTAGAAAGTAACGGTCTCGGCATCTGGCAGTTGGATGTTAATGTCCATGCAGTTGTTGACAGCAATGAAGACAACATTATACTTCTGTCATGTTACAACTCCTTTATCCATGACATAATTTAATAAAGAGTATAACAGCTAAGGAGGTGGTAGATGACTAGGTAATTGTACTAACCTATGGAAAACATGTTTGATTAGATATTATTGGAGCGCACTTGAATTGCCTGGTTAAAGTCACAGGTTATTTTTACAAAATTACGTCCATGTTGACAGCGAGTTTATAGGTGGTACATACATATATCAAACAATCAAAGATCAATCCTTACAGTGGCATATCCACCAATCAAGGAGATAGCTTAAAGATCAGTAATAAAATAAATATGGTTTTCACTACAAGAAAACACCGATTTAGCGTCATATATTTAGAAGAGGAAATTTCCATCACTAATTTACGACGGATTTCCATGTGATATGCAGGGGAAAGTTGTTTGTTTTTTCAACTTTTTTTTCTTTAATTTTTTACAGTCGTCTTTTGTCATCCCTCACTAAGCCGTTGCAAATTGTGTCAAATTACCGACAGAAAATTTCTCCCGCTATTTTCCGTTGCAAATCCAGGCAGAATACCGACGATTATTTATCGTGGCTATTTTGCATTAGAATTCCAACAGATTTGCATGAGATGTTTATATTATTTTTCTTAGATATACTTCAATGTTATTTTTTAATAATTATTAACATGTTCAATAATTAATAATTAATTTATTCTACTTAATTATTTATAAGTAATAATAAATAATAATTTACATTCTACAATGCGTAACTTATAATCATTGCTTATTTAGAACTTATCCCAAAATTTTAAATTGTTCTTTTATAATTATTCCCCTAGATAATGAAAATATTAGTTTATTATAATAATTGTTTAATAATTATTAATAAAATTTGATACTTATGAAATAATATCTATTATTCAATAATTAATTTTAAATAATTGTATTTAATAATTACAGTTGATAATTATAGTTGACACTTATATTTTATAATTATAATTGATAACTATATTTTAAATTTCAAAAAATTTAAAAACTTGAAATCATCTTGAATAAATTTGAAATAAATCATAAAGTTTATAAAACCAATTATTGTTTGACAGGAAATAACCAAATTTCTAAACTTTAAAATATTGAAAAAGTTTGTTTAATAGTCTAATTTAAATTGTATAATGTTTCATATTCTAATTTTAATTTTTTTTATAAATTCTGATTAAGATAAAGTACAAATTTTGTAAATGTTTGCTCCATTGGTGAAATTTGGGCTCCAACATTTTAAATTTTTGGCTCCTTGTTGTTTCATTCTCTCATTCCGTAGGTGGAATTATTTCATACGGGCCACACTCCAAAACCCTACCTCATAAAACAAACAATCCATTTTCTCAGCCGACAACCATTTCATTCAAGAAAAAAACCCTAGATCTACGAAATCTCGAAGCCTCCCCCTTCCATCTAGTAAAATCGCCATCCCCACACAGTCAATCGCCACCTCGCAGTAAGCCGCCGCCACGCTCAGGTTGATATCACTCTAATCATTGTCAACGACTGCGATTCCTTCAACTAGAACTTACACCAACATTTTTCCAATTCTAATCATTGTCTAGGTTTCATAGCTCTCGGTGCAGGTGGCCAAATGCATCACTGGGAACGAGCAGAGGAAAACTCGGGCTTTATGTTTGAAAAGGACGAGATCGGTGAAGTCGTTGATGAAGAGCAGTGATCTGTTTTGAATTTCACTTTTATTTTTGCAGATTTATGGTAAGGGAGCTTGTTACTTGGATGTTTTTGATTTAGTTATCGGATTAGGTAATAAAATTGTGAACATGATACTCGTTTGTTATCCACCATCTTGCATTTGGTTTGATAAAAAAATTTATGTGAGTTCAGTGTTTTGACTTCTATGACGCTTGAATATACATTGGGTTGAGTAGTTTGAAGAAACAATGTTAGGTGAAATCTTTGGAGGAAAAATAGAGGGATGGTTGGTTTATTAGGAGATCGGTATAGTAGCAAAGAAATGAAGACGATCCACTACTGAAGCATGTGGCTGTTGGCTTCTTTTAGATGTTGAGATATTCCTAGCATGAGTTAGTATGACTCATGCATTTTACATGGTATGCTTAGAAAATTATTTCATTAAGTTAGAAACTGAAATTATTATTTTTAGGTGTGGAATCTTTATATATATAAAAATAGTATCAATTGGCTTTGGCAAGAAGAGAATGTTGTGATATAGTTGGATTCAACTGTATATAGTAGTTAATTTAAGTTTATTTTCTATTTGGATGCATCTGTTTATGAGATTTTTGATAATATGATGCTAATCTGGCTGTTATTTTTGTAGAATGAAACAAAGAAGTAGAAGAAAGAAGTTCATCGTAATAACCCGGAAATCTGGGCCAATTTAAAATTTTTATTTTGGCAATTTTAGCGAATTTTGAATATTTAAAATGAATTACTTTAAATAACATCGATGATAAATTTATTTTGAATATAATTCGAACGTATATATTCGTTTGAATCGACGATAGAATATAAATATTTATTTATATATATAAAAGGAATTCAAAATGGCGTGGTAGTTCGATAATTCGATTTCAAACTTCAAATGAATGTACCGGGTGCAAAATAAACCGGATTTTAGTGAAACCAAAAATAATAGAATCTAGTTGAGAATATATTTCCAACGAATCCGAAAAATCAAGATTTCATAGCGAGAATCAAAAGTTATTTCCAGTTGAAAATTCTGAATTGTCGTTATGAAATTCAGGCCCTTAAAAATGGGAATTTTGCAAACGACCTCGGATTTCGATGAAACCACTTTTGTTGGATCCGTGATGTCAAATTATTGCTAGATTCTAATTTTCATAATTTCGTGAAACATTATGTGAGCGTGGCAAAGGAAAACGCGGTTGACCAGTTTTAGTTGATTTTAATCGACTAGAAAATGGCCATTTTTCAAACGGTCTCAGAATTCGACGAAATTAGTTTTGTTAGGATTGTATCGTCAATGCGAAGCTAGAAAATATTTTTTGGGAATTTTTAGAGACTGTATGTGACCCCGGTAATTTGAAATGTACGTTTAAAAGTGAATATATAGATTTATACTTTAAATTTAACGGAAACTGATCGTAACAAGCAAATTGGCTTACGATACATATCTCATTGTGTTCAGAATGGGGGTAAATAGCTATGGACGACAGTCGCTGGGTCCGATTTAGAGTTCGAACGAAAAATCAACTTTTAGGAAAAATAAATTAATTAAATAAATTATTTATATAAGGGCCAGCCCTTATTCTCCAAAACCTAATCCACTTTTCAAAAGGTCAAACCCGCCCCCGTTTACCCCTTTTCAGTCGTCGCCCCGCTACACCTCTCATCCTCTTCGATTTCCGCCTCCGCCCTCTCTCCCTGATGGCCGCCGCCATCACAGACAAACCCCCCTCGCTCGCTCACCTCCTTCCCCCTACCACCTCTGCTGCTCGATTCGCGCAACCCCTTCCCCCATAAATGTGCTGCCATCGAACCCGCGAGGACCCCCAAAGCCGCCGCCACTTCAGCGCCTCCACCACCACCAGCGTGGCTCCACCTCGAAGACGACCCCGTCGTGCCTCCTGAAACCGCCCACTGCTGCTGACTGCCACCACCACAGGCCGGCCACCACCTCGGACGACCACTGCACCACTCCCGACGACAGCAAGAAACGCCCACTTCCCCATTGGAAGGTAAATCTTACTTTTAATTTTAAAAATCTGAGTTTGTATGTGTTAAAAATATATTCTTTTAAATCAGTTTTTATATCTTGAATATATTTTTAAAATCAGTATGAGAAGAAATAAAAATTCGATTTTTATTTCGTTTGAGAAGTGATAAAGATTATGTTTTTGATGTATAAAGATTATATTTTTAGCTAGGATCTTTGTTTTAGAAAAGCTAGAATTTTTAGATATAAAAAGATTGGATTTTTATATATTGAATAGCGAAGTAAAAAATTCGATTGTTATATATTGAATAGCGAAGTAAAAATTTGATTTTTATATATTGAATAGCAATGTAAAAATTCGATTTTTATATATTGTATAGCAAAGTAAAAATTCGATTTTTATATATTGAATAGCTAAGTAAAAATTCGATTTTTATATATTGAATAGCGAAGTAAAAATGTGATTTTTTACATATGTAGAGAATAAGGGCAAAGAAAGTGACAAGAGGCGAGAACGGCGAAGATTTCCTACATAAGAAGAGTCGAGGAGTTTGGATTAGCTAGCCGGTGAGAACTTCTCACTTTTAATTTTTCTAGTTATATAAATATATACTAGGATGCAGACGGTGTTTAGTAACACCCAACACCCGTCGTCCACAGACCATGGACGGCTTGTATGCTAGTTTGTTTGAGCTGTGTAGTTGATTGTGTAATGTGATGTGAAATGAAAATAAAATATTTATATAGTTGGAAATACTTTATAGTTAAGAATAGAATTTTTTTTACGTGTATGTAAAATGAAATAAAAATAAGCAGATCGGACGATTTGTTTATATACACACATTTGACTGATATTGATAGGGACGATAAATTTTACACATCGCCCAACTGCACAAATATAATTTGTGTTTGATTATTTGAAAACCCCACACGGGTATTGAGGTGATATATGACATACACTAATCCCAATAGTTAGTTGTATGTCGATCGATTGATTGACAGACTGTTATAAGCGTTAAATATTATATTCGATGCTTATACAGTGTAGAATGCACTTTGGATGATGGTTGATTATTCATCGTTGTTATTGTATACATGTGTTGTAGATAATCCATATAATTAACATTATATGGTAATTGATTGGGCCTCATTCCAGTTTTGAAAAAAAGAAAGTTTTGAAATAGAAATATTTGAAATATAAATATTTGAAATAGAAATATTTGAAATAGAATATTGTAAAATAGAAATATATGAAGCCGTGTTGATTAGATTGACGCCATTTTGACGTGAACGATATTTATATCGATTTTATTCACTTTATAATGAATATCGAAAGTGATTTCAAAATCTGATATTTTGAAAAGAATTGAAATTCGAATTAAATTGAATAGAAATGAATTCGAATTGAAATTTAATATAAATGAATTCAAATTGAAATTGAATATAAATGAATTCGAATTGAAATTTAATATAAATGAATTCGAATTGAAATTGAATAGAAATGAATTCGAATTGAAATTTAATATAAATGAATTCAAATTGAAATTGAATATAAATGAATTCGAATTGAAATTTAATATAAATGAATTCGAATTGAAATTGAATATAAATGAATTCGAATTGAAATTGAATATAAATGAATTCGAATTGAAATTGAATTGAAATAGAATTGAATTGAAAACGAACTGAAATTGAATTCAAAATCGATTTGAATAGAAATCAATTTGAAATGAATTTAAAACGAATTTGTAAGGGAAAATTCAATTTTGATTTGATTTTGAAAAAGAAGTTGAAATCGTTTTGACAACGAATTTAAAACGATTTATTAAATACGTTTTAAAAGGGAATCGACGAAGTATATATTATATATTATATATATATAATATAATGGCCTGAATAGAACGCGCCGCGCCGCGGCAGTTCGCGAATTTCGACCATTGACTTCGAACAGATATTACAGGAGATCCGACCGTCGGATTCTCCCAAAACCAAAACCGTTGGGTTCGTATCGAAAAGAGCTTTCTAACGAATATTAGAAATTTGAAATCTAACGGTTGGATTTGGAATTAGGTCCAAATCAAATTTGGAAAAGGTCGATGTAAGTGCAGTTCGATGACCATTGATGGAAATCGACTGTACGGGCCTTGATAAAATTATTAAAAATAGTAATAATTTGTGTAAAATCATAATAAATGATTTGTGAAGATTTGGGATGAAAAACTCCATATTTGAAAAGATAAAAATAGTTTTTTATCGAAATGAACTAGTTTTGAACTAGAATTATAATTCTATTTATTTCTAAATAAATAAATTGGATTTGAAATGGTTTTGAAAATAACCAGAATTTCCAATAATTATATTGGAATGGATTTGAATCGAAATTGTCTTCGGAATATTTCGATGTTGGATTTCGTGATGATACAGATATTGTTATGGGAATTTGAAAGATATATTTATATCGTTATTTGCAATACGATATTTGTTGGTCGTAGAATTTGATATTGAATATAAGCCGATATATTTTCTATTCAGAGCCTTGTATTTAATATCAAATGTGATTTGGTTTGTCGTGAATGGTGTCTTCATTAACCCTGTTCTTGAACCCAGTTGAGAAAAAGATTAAATCTTTTATTTAGATTTAATGAAGTGTACCAATTAAATTATATTTAATTGGAATTGAATTCAAATTGATTCTTGGGTTTATCGTGAATGGTGTTTTAAATAACACTCGTTCTTTAACCCGATAATTAATAGAATGTGATTTTGGGTCGTCGTGAACGGTATCTTCAATAATATTGTTCTTAGACCCAACGGAGATAAGAAAACCAGAAACTAACTGGAGATTAGTTAAGTTGAACGGTTTCTTGGGTATTGATCTGATGTTGGTTTCGGCCTTCGGGGTTAATATTTAGGGAATTGCTCACTTGCTAATTTACGGTTAGGGACTGATTGAATTGTGATGTGATTTTGGGGTTTATCGTGAACCGTGTTTTAAATGACACTGATTCTTTAACCCAGTTAAAGATTAAAACTAAGTGGAGTTTTAATGAATCTTTAATTAGATTGAAAAGATCGAGAATGGAGTATCACCAGTTTTGCTCCAGGCGATAGTTAAATCTTTAATTAGATTTGAACGTGAAATGGTAATTGAATTTACCGATAACACCGTGGTGTTAGATATGAAGTATTACCAGTTTTACTTCATGGGATGAATAGGTTAGGATTGGGAAATTAGAACAAATGATTACTTCGGTAAGGTTCGTTAATCCCGACTAGTTTGGATAAACCGAAATTTGGTTTGAATTGATTTTCAAAGGATGATTAAAGAATAAATTTAAAGGAAATTATCTTTGATAAAATTAATGGGAATCTTTCCCTAAGAATGTGAAATTTAGAAACTAACTGAAGGTTGGCTAAGTCGAATGGTTTTCTGGATTTTGATCTGATGTTGGTTTCGGCCTTCGGGGTTAATATTTGGGAAATCGTTCTCTTACTGATTGACGGTTAGTGACTAATGAATTGGAATGAGGCGTATGTTGTGTTTGTGTAACACTTGTTTATTATATACGCGAGTTGCTCAAAAAGACCAGGTTTATCCCATTCTGAATAACTGAATCGACGATAAGAAATCGAAGATGAAGACGGTGGTCGAAGACAGGAGATCTTCACCTCGCCTGGATGATAACTGATGTCCTGATTGGGAGGCATCCCGAAATATGGATAATGAGTGGTGATCGTCCAAACTTACGTGGTGATCGATGGGTTTGCGAGGTATATAGTGCCTCCGGTTTCGTTCAGACCCAGAACGGACTTGCAAATGGATAGTGTGTCTGACATTGGAATTTATTCTGTGTGATTGATAGCCATCAGTTGCACGGTGTGAATTGCCTATGTGGCGTGCTAAGATGCAAATGAACAGGGCTTCTATTGAAAAGCAAAGTCTTGTGGTGATGATCAAAGCACCGCCTGTGTGGCGTAGCTTTGTGTATAACGTGAAATCGCGAGCCTCACACCCCGGTATGAACCTGAAACGGGAGAAAGGACCTCAGGGAGGGCCTGCGTTTCTTCCTAGCTAGAAGTGGCGTCAGTGGTTTTACACGCCCTGACGAGTTTGACTTATGTGGTTGTTGCTGTTGCGAGGCGCCTCGGTTAGATCAGACGATCCGGGTCCGATGGAGTCATTTGTTGGCTCACTTACGCCCCAAAGGGCGGGAAACGCATGGTTCGGGCATTTTAATCCACATCGGTGGACCGGCTCTGACGATCCAAAGGCTTGACAGAGTACTTGCCTGAGGCTCGGGCTAGGCAGTCTCGAATTCGGTAAGGACTATCTTTTGCCTTGGTTCATGACGGAAATCCAATTTCCAAATACGACATCGTGCGGTTTTGATTGTATATATATATGGCGACATGATATATGGTACCCATGTCGTCTATGATTGATACTTATGATTTGAAATTGTTTTGACACTATACACTTATAATAGTATCAAATGATTTGTTTTAAACGTACTAAGCATGTTTGGCTATTATAAGGGAAAACCCTATCCCCCGGCTTGCGTTGCATTGTGTGATAGGACCTGGGTCTTATAATAGCTTCATTTTTCCAAAAAGCATTGCGCTGTTTTGTTATTTGCACTGGTATTCTTGGGAGGAAACCCGTTCCGTGTTATACGGCGTGGTCCCTTGATATATCCGATTTAAAGTAAAGTTTTAAATAACTGTTTTAGTTCTCACACCAGTCCCATGACTGACCTGGAGTTTATTGTTTTAACCTAAACTCTGGGTGCCCCTATTTTGACACGGGCAGCTAGTTTTGGTTTTGCAGATTTATATTCACAGGATCCTGGTTTACAGCTGGAAGGATATCCGGAAAGCTTTGTATCCGTATATCTCCTTCAGTTGTGTATTGTATTATTTTCCGCTGCCATGTAATGTATTGTAATCTCGGATATTTATCGAATGTGTAATATTTATTTGTTTATACTCTGTATATTCTTGTATTCTGATGAATTGTTGTAATATACAATGAAATGTTCTTCCGTCTGCATTCTATTTTGTCGTGTCCTCAAAACAATCAGGCGTTTCGAACGATCTAGATTGGTTTAGCGACTGATTCGGATAGAGCGAAATTCCTTTTCGTTACAGTTGGTATCAGAGCTGAGGTTTACAAAGCTCAGAGGACAAGACACATTAGAACAATGCGGAAAAATTCATCAGATATTGGATTAGTAATATCCAATTAGAATGACTCGTTAGAGATGGGATCAGTAGTATCCTAGAACGAGTGTGAAGAGAATGTTTTAAAATGAAAACAAGTTTTATTTTGAAAATTTAAATCAATTACTCGTATTTGATTATTAATTTATATGAATGTGGACAATCCAATATATAAAGATTTTGCATATATGTCTTGCAAACGTGTATTCGAAGTTTTAATGTACTGGATAGTTATAGAATCACACTCTAGTGCCCGGGGATGATTCTGGTGAAGGGGCACCATCGCCAATATTTATTTTCGAGTTTCGAAAGTGAGATTTCAATATATTTCCAATTGACTGGTGTGAGAACCGAAACTAGATAGGGCCTATTGTTGTGATTTGGCATCAAAAATCTGATTTTTTGACTATGTATCAAAGTTATGAATTTGAAAAGCTAATCAACTAATTGATTGATGGTTGTGTTGTTGATTATTGGTTGATTAATTAAAATTTGTACCATATAGCCAAATTGAATCAAATCATGAGTTATATTGAAAATTTGTCGCATTTGCTTGCATATACATGTACTTACATTGAATAGGTCATAGCAAAGAGGCTAGAGCAGAAGAATAAAATTGTTTGTCTGACAAATAGGCACATGTTTACCATAATTTACTGTTTTGTTTGGGTGATGATGATTTTATGAGCCGATTGGCTAGCCGCTTGGCTTTTTATTTTTCTTTTTGAGATCAGAAGGCATGTATGGCAATTTCGGGACTTTCCCGTGCTTCCGGTGCAGGGGAGGTTATGGCGAAATTTTTCGAAAATTTAGGGTGTTAGCCAAATTTTTGAAAAATTTGAAAAGTTCTTAGAAACTGAAAAGTTGAAGAACTTAAGCCGTAGTGAAAACACTGGAAGTTGAGTTGATTTGTGAAACAACTTTTGGCTTCGTTCCTTTTCGGGGACGAAAAGTTTTAAGTGGGGGAGATTGTAATAACCCAGAAATCTGGGCCAATTTAAAAATTTTATTTTGGCAATTTTAGCGAATTTTGAATATTTAAAATGAATTACTTTAAATAATATCGATGATAAATTTATTTTGAATATAATTCGAACGTATATATTCGTTTGAATCGACGATAGAATATAAATATTTATTTATATATACAAAAGGAATTGAAAATGGCGTGGTAGTTCGATAATTCGATTTCAAACTTCAAATGAATGTACCGGGTGCAAAATAAACCGGATTTTTATGAAACCAAAAATAATAGAATTTAGTTGAGAATATCTTTCCAACGAATCCGAAAAATCAAGAGTTCATAGCGGGAATCAAAAGTTATGTCCCGTTGAAAATTCTGAATAGTCGCTATAAAATTCAGGCCCTTAAAAATGGGAATTTTGCAAACGACCTCGGATTTCGACGAAACCACTTTTGTTGGATCCGTGATGTCATATTATTGCTGGATTCCAATTTTTCGTAATTTCGTGAATCAGTATGTGAGCGTGGCAAAGGAAAACGCGGTTGACCAGTTTTAGTTGATTTTAATCGACTGGAAAATGGCCATTTTTCAAACGGTCTCAAAATTCGACGAAATTAGTTTCGTTAGGACCGTATCGTCAATGCGAAGCTAGAAAATATTTTTGGGAATTTTTAAAGACTGTATGTGACCCCGGTAATTTGAAATGTACGTTTAAAAGTGAATATATAGATTTATACTTTAAATTTAACGGAAACTGATCGTAACAAGCAAATTGGCTTACGATACATATCCCATTGTGTTCGTAATGGGGGTAATTAGCTATGGACGACATTCGTTGAGTCCGATTTAGAGTTCGAACGAAAAATCAACTTTTAGGAAAAATAAATAAATTAAATAAATTATTTATATAAGGGCCAGCCCTTATTCTCCAAAACCTAATTCACTTTTCAAAAGGTCAAACCCGCCCCCGTTTACCCATTTTCCGTCGTCGCCCCGTTACACCCCTCCTCCTCTTCGATTTCCACCTCCGCCCTCTCTCCCTGATGGCCTCCGCCATCACAGACAAACCCCCCCTCGCTCGCTCACCTCCTTCCCCCTACCACCTCTGCTGCTCGATTCGCGCAACCCCCTCCCCCATAAATGTGCCGCCATCGAACCCGCGAGGACCCCCAAAGCCGCCGCCACTTCAGGCGCCTCCACCACCACCAGCATGGCTCCACGTCGAAGACGACCCCGTCGTGCCTCCTGAAACCGCCCACTGCTGCTGACTGCCACCACCACAGGCCCGCCATCACCTCGGACGACCACTGCACCACTCCCGACGACAGCAAGAAACGCCCCCCTTCCCCATTGGAAGGTGAATCTTACTTTTTATTTTAAAAATCTGAGTTCGTATGTGTTAAAAATATATTCTTTTAAATCAGTTTTTATATCTTGAATATATTTTCAAAATCAGTATGAGAAGAAATAAAAATTCGATTTTTATTTCGTTTGAGAAGTGATAAAGATTATGTTTTTGATGTATAAAGATTATATTTTTAGCTAGGATCTTTGTTTTAGAAAAGCTAGAATTTTTAGTTATAAAAAGATCGGATTTTTATATATTGAATAGCGAAGTAAAAATTCAATTTTTATATATTGAATAGCAAAGTAAAAATTCGATTTTTATATATTGTATAGCAAAGTAAAAATTCGATTTTTATATATTGAATAGCTAAGTAAAAATTCGATTTTTATATATTGAATAGCGAAGTAAAAATGTGATTTTTACATATGTAGAGAATAAGGGCAAAGAAAGTGACAAGAGGCGAGAACGGCGAAGATTTCCTACATAAGAAGAGTCGAGGCGTTTGGATTAGCTAGCCGGTGAGAACTTCTCACTTTTAATTTTTCTAGTTATATAAATATATACTAGGATGCAAACGGTGTTTAGTAGCACCCGACACCCGTCGTCCACAGACCATGGACGGCTTGTTTGCTTGTTTGTTTGATTTTGCTGTGTAGTTGATTGTGTGATTTGATGTGAAATGAAAATAAAATATTTATATAGTTGGAAATACTTTATAGTTAAGAATAGAATTTTTTTTGTGTGTATGTAAAATGAAATAAAAATAAACAGATCGGACGATTTGATTATATACACACATTTGACTGATATTGATTGGGACGGTAAATTTTACACATCGCCCAACTGCACAAATAAAATCTGTGTTTGATTGTTTGAAAACCCCACACGGGTATTGGGGTGATATATGACATACACTAATCCCAATAGTTAGTTGTATGTCGATCGATTGATTGACAGACTGTTATAAGCGTTAAATATTATATTCGATGCTTATACAGTGTAGAATGCACTTTGGATGATGGTTGATTATTCATCGTTGTTATTGTATACATGTGTTGTAGAAAATCCATAAAATTAACATTATATGGTAATTGATTGGGCCTCATTCCAGTTTTGAAAAAAAGAAAGTTTTGAAATAGAAATATTTGAAAAAAAAAGAAATATTTGAAATAGCTATGTTTGAAATAGAATATTTGAAAATAGAAATATATGAAGCCGTGTTGATTAGATTGACGCCATTTTGACGTGAACGATATTTATATCGATTTTATTCATTTTATAATGAATATCGAAAGTGATTTCAAAATCTGATATTTTGAAAAGAATTGATATTCAAATTAAATTGAATAGAAATGAATTTGAATTGAAATTTAATATAAATGAATTCGAATTGAAATTGAATATAAATGAATTTGAATTGAAATTTAATATAAATGAATTCGAATTGAAATTGAATAGAAATGAATTCGAATTGAAATTTAATATAAATGAATTCGAATTGAAATTGAATATAAATGAATTCGAATTGAAATTTAATATAAATGAATTCGAATTGAAATTGAATATAAATTAATTCGAATTGAAATTGAATATAAATGAATTCGAATTGAATTGAAAATGAACTGAAACTGAATTCAAAATCGATTTGAATTGAAATCAATTTGAAATGAATTTAAAACGAATTTGTAAGGGAAAATTCAATTTTGATTTGATTTTGAAAAAGAAGTTGAAATCGTTTTGAAAACGAATTTAAAACGATTTATTAAATACGTTTTAAAAAGGGAATCGACGAAGTATATATTATATATATTATATATATAATATAATGGCCTGAATAGAACGCGCTGGGCCGCGGCAGTTCGCGAATTTCGACCATTGACTTCGAAAGGATATTACGGGAGATCCGACCGTCGGATTCTCCCAAAACTGGAACCGTTGGGTTCATATCGAAAAGAGCTTTCTAACGAATATTAGAAATTTGAAATCTAACGGTTGGATTTGGAATTATGTCCAAATCAAATTTGGAAAAGGTCGATGTAAGTGCAGTTCGATGACCATTGATGGAAATCGACTGTACGGGCCTTGATAAAATTATTAAAAATAGTAATAATTTGTGTAAAATCATAAGAAACGATTTGTGAAGATTTGGGATGAAAAACTCCATATTTGAAAAGATAAAAATAGATTTTTATCGAAATGAACTAGTTTTGAACTAGAATTATAATTCTATTTATTTCTAAATAAATAAATTGGATTTGAAATGGTTTTGAAAATAACCAGAATTTCCAATAATTATATTGGAATGGATTTGAATCGAAATTGTCTTCGGAATATTTCGATGTTGGATTTCGTGATGATACAGATATTGTTATGGGAATTTGAAAGATATATTTATATCGTTATTTGCAATACGATATTTGTTGGTCGTAGAATCTGATATTGAATATAAGCCGATTTATTTTATATTCAGAGCCTTGTATTTAATATCAAATGTGATTTGGGTTTGTCGTGAATGGTGTCTTCATTAACCCTGTTCTTGAACCCAGTTGAGAAAAAGATTAAATCTTTTATTTAGATTTAATGAAGTGTACCAATTAAATAATATTTAATTGGAATTGAATTCGAATTTATTCTTGGGCTTATCGTGAACGGTGTTTAAAATAACACTCGTTCTTTAACCCGATAATTAATAGAATGTGATTTTGGGTCGTCGTGAACGGTATCATCAATAATATTGTTCTTAGACCCAACGAAGTTAAGAAAACCAGAAATTAACTGGAGATTAGTTAAGTTGAATGGTTTCTTGGGTATTGATCTGATGTTGGTTTCGGCCTTTGGGGTTAATATTTAGGGAATTGCTCACTTGCTAATTTACGGTTAGGGACTGATTGAATTGTGATGTGATTTTGCGGTTTATCGTGAACCGTGTTTTAAATGACACTGATTCTTTAACCCAGTTAAAGATTAAAACTAAGTGGAGTTTTAATGAATCTTTAATTAGATTGAAAAGATCGAGAATGGAGTATCACCAGTTTTGCTCCAGGCGATAGTTAAATCTTTAATTAGATTTGAACGTGAAATGGTAATTGAATTTACCGACAACACCGTGGTGTTAGATATGAAGTATTACCAGTTTTACTTCATTGGATGAATAGGTTGGGATTGGGAAATTAGAAAAAATGATTACTTCGGTAAGGTTCGTTAATCCCGACTAGTTTGGATAAACCGAAATTTGGTTTGAATTGATTTTCAAAGGATGATTAAAGAATAAATTTAAAGGAAATTATCTTTGATAAAATTAATGGGAATCTTTCCCTAAGAATGTGAAATTTAGAAACTAACTGAAGGTTGACTAACTCGAATGGTTTTCTGGATTTTGATCTGATGTTGGTTTCGGCCTTCGGGGTTAATATTTGGGAAATCGTTCTCTTACTGATTGACGGTTAGTGACTAATGAATTGGAATGAGGCGTATGTTGTGTTTGTGTAACACTTGTTTATTATATACGCGAGTTGCTCAGAAAGACCGGGTTTATCCCATTCTGAATAACTGAATCGACGATAAGAAATCGAAGATGAAGACGGTGGTCGAAGACCGGAGATCTTCACCTCGCCTGGATGATAACTGATGTCCTGATTGGGAGGCATCCCGAAATATGGATAATGAGTGGTGATCGTCCAGACGTACGTGGTGATCGATGGGTTTGCGAGGTATATAGTGCCTCCAGTTTCGTTCAGACCCAGAACGGACTTGCAAATGGATAGTGTGTCTGACATTGGAATTTATTCTGTGTGATTGATAGCCATCAGTTGCACGGTGTGAATTGCCTATGTGGCGTGCTAAGATGCAAATGAACGGGGCTTCTGTTGAAAAGCAATGTCTTGTGGTGATGATCAAAGCACCGCCTGTGTGGCGTAGCTTTGTGTATAACGTGAAATCGCGAGCTTCACACCCCGGTATGAACCATAAACGGGAGAAAGGACCTCAGGGAGGGCCTGCGTTTCTTCCTAGCTAGAAGTGGCGTCAGTGGTTTTACACGCCCTGACGAGTTTGACTTATGTGGTTGTTGCTGTTGCGAGGCGCCTCGGTTAGATCGGACGATCCGGGTCCGATGGAGTCATTCGTTGGCTCACTTACGCCCCAAAGGGCGGGGAAACGCATGGTTCAGGCATTTTAATCCACATCGGTGGACCGGCCCTGACGATCCAAAGGCTTGACAGAGTACTTGCCTGAGGCTCGGGCTAGGCAGTCTCGAATTCGGTAAGGACTATCTTTTGCCTTGGTTCATGACGGAAATCCAATTTCCAAATACGACATCGTGCGGTTTTGATTGTATATATATATATGGCAACATGATATATGGTACCCATGCCGTCTATGATTGACACTTATGATTTGAAATTGTTTTGACACTATACACTTATAATAGTATCAAATGATTTGTTTTAAACGTACTAAGCATGTTTGGCTATTATAAGGGAAACCCCTATCCCCCGGCTTGCGTTGCATTGTGTGATAGGACCTGGGTCTTATAATAGCTTCATTTTTCCAAAAAGCATTGCGCTGTTTTGTTATTTGCACTGGTATTCTTGGGAGGAAACCCGTTCCGTGTTATACGGCGTGGTCCCTTGATATATCTAATTTAAAGTAAAGTTTTAAATAACTGTTTTAGTTCTCACACCAGTCCCATGACTGACCTGGAGTTTATTGTTTTAACCTAAACTCTGGGTGCCCCTATTTTGACACGGGCAGCTAGTAGTTTTGGTTTTGTAGATTTATATTCACAGGATCCTGGTTTACAGCTGGAAGGATATCCGGAAAGCTTTGTATCCGTATATCTCCTTCAGTTGTGTATTGTATTATTTTCCGCTTCCATGTAATGTATTGTAATCTCTGATATTTATCGAATGTGTAATATTTATTTGTTTATACTCTGTATATTCTTGTATTCTGATGAATTGTTGTAATATACAATGAAATGTTCTTCCGTCCGCGTTCTATTTTGTCGTGTTCTCAAAACAATCAGGCGTTTCGAAAGGTCTTGATCGGTTTAGCGACTGATTCGGATCGAGCGAAATTCCTTTTCATTACATTCATGTTCATAGAGACAGAAAGAAAAGATTAATTGTGTAAATTTTGTTCATGTTCATAGAGATAGAAAGAAAAGATCAGTTGTGGTTGAACTTGACAAGTACTACCATTTTCCATTGACAGGTTACTACCATCACTAATGTATTATGCTTCATCGCTGCTTAACAAAGTACTGGAAAATCTTGTAAAGACAGCACTTGCAGTGATTATGAAACTTTAAATTAATACATTATTAAATTTTGAAACTCTGCACTTGCAGTAATTATGAGACATGCATTTTCCGGTACTGCCATTTTTTGGTACTATCGTCGTTGATGGAAATCATTGTTGCTGCTAGCTGTAATTATCGTTGTTGCTGGTTGTGTAGCAGTAGCATCAGTGATGAATTGTTGCTGTTCGCAGTAGCAATTCATCACTGTGCAATAGCTGCTGCGAACGGCAGCAACAACGATGATTTGCTGCGCACTTAGCAGCAACAAAAAGGAAAATGATTTATAGTCCAAGGTTTGGTGTAACACCCCACCTCTGCTAGGGTCACTCACAAAGGGAATGCACTAGCTTTGGAGGAGCATTATCTAGGTAAACATACTCAGAAATATTACAAGACAGAACATATATAGAATAGCGGAAGAAAAACCAAATTTCATTTCTTTAAAATCTAGAAAGGTCTAATGCCTCTTACATCAAAATGCCATTAAATCCATTACATTGAAATCTGTCTTGCAATAGTAAAGAAGCATAAAACCATAGTCATAAATCATTCCCCAAGTAAAACAGTAAAGCAGCCATAGCCAAGAAAGGTCCAAGCCATATACGATGATCTTGAAGCAGAAAGAAGTCCAAACTTAGTAGTAGTGCTTCTGTAACGACCCGGATTTTGAGCGACTTTGGTTATCGACATAAGCACGATGCTGATAACCAAAACATCGAAAAATCCTGGTAATTAACGAAAGAAATTAGAGGGTGAGGATAGATAAGATAGAAACTTAGAATAGAAGAAGAAGAAGAACACAACATCAGAGTAACACGAACCTCACAGCGGAACGAATAAAATATAATATATAACAAAACTTTGAAATATAACGGTTACGTATGCAATAACACTTATCAGAGTATAGCACTTACAACACAGCGGAAATAAATAATAGCTATATGATCCAGAAGCCTCCTGCTCCAGCTCTTCAAGTATATCTGTAAATCCCGACTACTTGACTGCCCGTACAAATTTAGGCACCCAAGAGTTTAGGGAAAACAACAAAGTAAACTCCGGGTCAGTCATGGGACTGGTATGAGTAAAACAGTTTAAACAGGTATATGAACAAGTAAACGATATCTCATAAGACCACGCCGCAGAACGGAACTGGTTTTTCCCTTACGAGAATCCAAACATCTTTGGAAAGCAATATCATTCTGATATTATAATAATGTCTATGTACAAATAGATATCAACTAGCAGAAACGATTTCATCTCACGTTCTATATATATAGTATCCAATCAAAATCGCAAGCGCGTATTGGATAATAGATTTCCAACTATGACAAGGTATGGAACCACCTTCCGATCAGTGTACTCTATGAACGATACACCGGAGTTCAACAAGAACATCTTGTAACTCAGCCACACATGACCGACCACTCATTTCGCTTGAGTGTATCGAATGTACATCACCAACGGTTGGGATCAGCAACCGTTCCCGTATATATATATATGGGACAACATTGATAGATTTAAGAAACAAATGAATATTCTCTAGATAGGTGATTATACACCCTACTTCGGTGCGACCGACTTAGCCATGCTGCCTGCCCGATTTCTGTCATTTACCGGTTGATGAGGCTAGAAGCTACGCGTTATCATCACATCAGATTCATTTTGAATGCCATATTGTCAGATCCATCGAAAATCACTAATTGACGTCTACAACCATACATTACATGTCAGCTAAAAGAAGTTTCCTTCTCCGCTTCCACTCTTGGTACGGTTGAAGAAATCAATGTACGTGACCTTTCTGGAAATACTCTGTCAGACATTCATTCATACAAGTCATCCTCATTCACTTAGAATCTCACATCGTCATACCCGCCAAATCACAAATTGACTTATCCAAAAATAACACGGGTATACAGCTAAGAGAAACGAATTCCTCCGCCACCAAACGTGAATACGTTTGAATAGATCAACTTACGCGATTTATTAGATATACTCTGTCAGACCTTCTTCCATATACGTTGTCCTGGGACTGGACAATCCGAAGGCACTATTCAGTATATCCATCTTAGTCACTGTTATCTAAGATTTATACAACAACCCTTGCACTTTACTCCGTCTTCAATTATCTTGGCATAAATGATTCGCAACGCTTATGCCAATACAGAGTTGTTCTTTGGATAATAATCCAACCGGTCTCTCCATATTAACAACGTTAAAATGGTCAAAACTTTGATAGTATGTGATTTAACCATCAAAAGAAAAACAAGTGTGCAAACAACGATATTATTTCCGGGTGGAAATAATATCGATCAAACATCATTTAACATTTGCTATTTTGGTATCTCCTGTTTCCCTATATTCAACATTTGCTATTTTCTAGATTTAGACAATATATGTTATTAACACTGGAAAAAATTTCCATTCTTTTAATTACTAAATTCACTTAACCATCTTTTATTGCCGAACCATACCCACTTCTTAGTTAAAAACGAAGCCAATCAAGTTGGGGTAGAACTACCTCTCAGACCTTAACTGAACAACACTTCTAACCTTGAATAGGCAAAGTTCACTTTATATTTCTTTAACTACTTCCGTACTTAACCTTTCTTTTCAACAACTATATTCGATTAACTCTTTTCAATTAACTCTATTGGACTGACCCTATTGGATTAACTCTATTTGATTTAACTCTAATCGATTTATTATTTTTCACTTAACTTCTGTCGAATAAACTATATTCGATAACTCCTCTAACTCTATTTGAATAAAGTGTATTCGATTAACTCTTCTAACTCTATTCGAATAAAGTGTATTCGATTAACTCTTCTAACTCTATTCGAATAAACTGTATTCGATAACTCTTCTAACTCTATTCGAATAAACTGTATTCGATAACTCTTCTAACTCTATTCGAATAAACTGTATTCGATAACTACTTTCAAATAACTATAATTGATAACTCCTTTCGAATAACTAGATTCGATAACTTCTTCTCAAATAACCAATATTCGATTATCTTACTTCGAATAACTTATATTCGATTATCTCGCTTCGAATAACCAATATTCGATAATTCTTCTCGAATGAACTATATTCGATTCTCTTCTCGAATAACTATATTCGATTACTCTTCTCTTCGAATAACTTATAGTCGATACATCTCCTTTCAAATACTTGGTTCCACCCACTCGATTATACTAACTTGGTTTGACTTACCATAATCGATTAACTCAACTCGATTCACTTAACTTATTTACTTAACTCGATCATCTTGACTTGATAACTTAACTTGCTAACTTAACTCGATTATCTTAACTTAATCACTTAACTCAATCATATTGACTTGATAACTTAACTTGCTAACTTAACTCGATTATCTTAACTCGATTTTCTTAACTTAATCACTTAACTCAATCATCTTGACTTGATAACTTAACTTGCTAACTTAACTCGATTTTCTTAACTTAATCACTTAACCCAATCATCTTGACTTGATAACTTAACGTGATAACTCATATCGAATAACTAATATTCGATTTAACTCCATTCGCTTGACTCTAGATCGCGGCGATCACAATGGTTACGTCTGATTCCCTCAGGAAACATCCGACAGCCGTAGGCTATTTACAACCCTGCGAATTACGCTAGCAGTCGTACGAGATGGCAACTTATCCTGAATAACTCTGTTTGACTAACTCTATCTCAAATAACTATATTTGATAACTTCTACTTCGAACAAGTGGTATTCGATAACTTAACTCGATTATCAACTCGAAAATCTTAACTCGAATCGATTAACTCCAACTGATTTACTTGACTTACTTAACTCACTGGTTAACTTGACTTACTTAACTCACTGGTTAACTCTATCGAACTGGTTAACTCTACTGAACTGGTTAACTCTACTGAACTAGTTAACTCTATTCAACTAACTCGACTCGACTAACCCCTTTCGAATAGCATATTCGTTTTACTAACTTTCGAATACCATATTCGATTTACTCCCTTCGAATACCATATTCGATTTACTTTATTCACTTTATAAAGATTTCCTTTTTTAACAATGTTTTATTCATTTGAAAAGATTTACTTTTAAATAACGGTTCTACACTTTAAAAATGATTTCCTTTTTATAACGTTTCCTTTTCAATTCTATTTGTAAATGGTTTACAAATATTTCCTTTTCAAATTTATTCTTGAAATATTCTAACTCCTTAAATTCTCTGAAAAATTCGCCATAACTTCCTTTGTAACGGGAGCATCGGGAAAATCCCCAAACCCGCCACACAGGCCTTTCCATTCAAAAAGAAAATGGTTTGAAATTATTTCCTTTTTGAATATCTCTTATTTATAAATATTCCAATTTTATAAATATTCCTTATTTATAAATATTCCATTTATAAATATTTTTATTTCAATATCACTTTGAAATAATTCCTTATCAACATTCTGGTATGTTATGGTATTCAATCATATCAAATCACGATGTTCATTATCGTCCAAACACGTATAATCGTCACAGATTATATATCACATTATATATCACAATATATAAATCACAGTAAAAATAACTGTTGAGGAATCCAGTTGGATTCCTCCAACCTGTTTCCCTGCATCACAGATGTTAAACAATATAGATAACATCACTTTCAGTTCCATATGATATATTCTGTTAAACAGAATCAATATAGAAATTCAACTAACTGACTAGCAGTTCAATCAAACAGTCAACACACAGTAAATCAGACAACTTTCTAACAGTACTAAAAATACAACATGAAATTAAAAACTGTTTAGAGTTGGTGAGATTTACTCACATTGGACGATCATCGTTAAACGGTTATATTTCAGTAGATTCCAATTTCGTCCATTTCTGTTACAGAATGTTCGGCTCGTTGACACAATACTATTTCCATCAAATCCATCGAACTCTGATATCATATGAACCAGTGTTATTGATTTAGTATTTATGATTTAATTTAAATTAATTAACCCTAATTATAAATTTAATTAACCCTAAGGATAACTTAATTTATCTTAAGTATTAATAAATTATCTCTAAGCATAATTTAACCCTAATTAAACTTTAAATTACAAATTTACTAACTTAGGTATTTATTAGTCTTAAGTATATTAATTAGACTAAATCTAATCATATGTTATAAGCCTACGGTCAAATTTAGAATCATTAACTGGTAAATCATAATTTAATCTAACTAAATTATGAATAAAAGTTTGACTGGGCCTTAACATTGTTTTCCAACGGCCCAATACCCTTTGTATTTCTCAGACCCGCAGAAACAAATGGGATCCCTCTTCCTCACGAACGATTTCATCCCGTCCCCAGTCTTACATCACCATTTCCGTTCTGTAAATCTTTCATCACATTTAAGCCCCTGCATCCCCTTAACACATCAATGTCCACCAGTCACAAACTGCTCATCGTTCCTCCTTAATCACGCTCGACATTTCCACCTTTAAAATAACTCGCTACAGTACCTGAACCTACCCAGCACCGTGTCCTCCTTCGTTCCTTCTCCTTGAGACCATCACATTCACCAAAACACAGAACTGACTCATCCATCCCCATCACGTGAAGGGCCGATCCATCTTTTCTCTCCGGATCCGTAGTCACCTCCAATCCTAGCACCGCATACACAGTTCAACCCCAGGCCTCCTTGTATCCAACGGCAGCGAACCACTCAAGTCCGAACTCAAACAGAACAATACGAAGTTGGAGCGGGGTTAAATGGGTTTGGTTTCTCCATTAATGATAGACGATTTTATTTGGATTTGCTTTCTTATTTGGATTTGTGAAGTTTGGATTTTCTTTGATTTAGAAAAGTCCACGAGCATTTTTGTTTTTGTTTCTGAGGACTGGCGGCCCCTTTGCTGAAGGAAGAAATTAGGTCGGAACGTTTTAAGGTAGGATATTTATAGAGTTTGTTTTTGAGTGTATTATGTCTCCACGTTTTGCTTTGATGATCAAGAGAACTCGCGGCCGAGAATGATGAGGACGTGGTTTTCTTTTTGACCAAGGAGAAATTATTTAGTTTTTATACAAAATAGAGTCTCCTATTATGACTTGGTTCGCTCGCGTACAAACTGCTAAGGACATAAATATAAATACCATGGTGTCGAGCTCGGTGCCACTATCCCAAAAATGTAATAATGCCGGTAGATTTACTCATATTTTGAAACCTCAAAATATTGATTTCAGGGTGCAAAATACTCCAAATAAAAAGTTGCTTATTTAATTAATTAAAAATTACCATAAAATTCTAAAAATTAAATTATCACTACGTCTAGGAGGGTTTGTCCAAATTCGATACCAATATCCCATTATATTGAAAACTCTTTTATAACGTAAATAAAGCATTACAAATTCTAAAGGAATTCCATATCGACTTTTCTAAAATTTGATTTAGACATAAATCAAAATCTACACGACGAAATCCCGATATTTCTCTTCTCCTAGAAAGACATACTCCACCAGCTCCATACGTTTCTTGTTTCATAGAAATCCGGCTTAAAACGAATCCTGTACATTCAGTTGAAGTTCGAATCGCCAATTTACGAACTGCAGCGCCATTTCGAGCTCGGTTTTAATTATAATAAAATTATACGTTCAAACTGACGTCGATTGAATATATTTGTCAATATAATTCAACTCTAAGCTGAATTAAATCTAAGGGACGACCCCACTCACAAAATATTGTGATTTTCAATATTTTTGATTATTTCTGAATTAAATATATTATTTAATTATTTAATTAAATTAATTATTCCATATTTTTTTAATTAAACCTCTATTTAATTCACTACATCACGATATATATAATTAAATAAATTAATTATAATACCCCAGACAGTGCGGGTCATTACATTCTTCCCCACTTAAAATAATTTCGTCCTCGAAATTGCTAAGTTAGAGGACGACTCTATATATTGGAACTCCTAAGATTTGTTTACCCCTTATTTCTGATTTCTACAGAACCAATTAATATCGACGAAAATATTAATTCTTCCGACTAACTAAAATTTTCAAAAATTCTGAAAATTTTCTAACACTTTTAATTCTCGGAAAATTTCGCCATAACCTCCTTTGTACAGCCCAATCGGTAAAATCACAACTCGCCTCTCTGGGCCATCTTCAACCCAAAAGAAAATCAAACTATTTCCCAGCTTACGCTTATTTCGGTTAAAACGGATGTTGTGTAAAACATCATCACGACAACCCAAATAATATATTCAACTAACTCTTATCCAACGTTGATCTTCGAGCCTGAAATCTTACTATTTATTTGTTAATAATGAAACCAATCAAGTTGGGGTATAATTACCTCTCGGACCTTGACTGAATAACATTTATAACATCAAAACAGATAAGCCTACTTACTCAAATAATCAATACCATACAACTAATTATTCACCTTTAAACACGTATACTCTTTCTCTTTTTAAGTTCGTTTCCTTATCGACTTCTCTATATATACTGATATCCAGAATTCTACTTATCAGATTTTCTTAAAAATATTCTAACTCCTTAAATTCTCGGAAAATTCGCCATAACTTCCTTTGTACCAGGAGCATCGGGATATTTCACATAGCCTCCCACGGCCCTCACCAATCCCAAAAGAAGAAGAAAAGCCAAGCGGCTAGCCGATACGGCTCATAAATCTCATGCTTATATCAAATATAAACTCGTACCTTTTTGTCGGGCATTTCCTTATCTCGTTTCCATCCGCTATCAATTTAGCAGATACCAATGCCACCCCAATCAAATTCCAATCAATTTTAGTACCAACACAACCATTCGCTTATATCCAAGCCAATTATCATTTCAACTCGAGTTTGATTCTCGATTTCAAACTCTTAACTCATCAGTACAAGACCATTTCAGATTATTCTCTTATCACCCCAGTTTTTACTTAACTTAACAAGTTAAATTTAAATTCTAGAATTTAATTTCTTGGGCTTTTACTTCAAGTCAATTTGAAATCATAATACCAATTAAAAACATTTGAATTCTTAAACAACTTGTTTTCACAAAACAAATTTGAAAAAATAAAATCTTGGGTAGTAATCCGTCACTTACAACTCGAAAATCACACTGATGATGTGTACACCATCATCAGAATTATTTTCCAGCGATCAAAGTGAGTTCAATACTATATTCCTTTTCAAAACTCCAACTTAAACATTTCCATCTTGAATCAGTTCAAAATATCCTTATTAAAACAAAATTAAAAACCTCCCAGGATTTTAAAATTCACATATATCCAATCCAGATTCAATTACAGACACTTATCTGAATTTCCAGTTTTAAATTTTCAATTTTGATTTTAATTTCAGATTTAATTCATCTTATTTCACATTTTTCACTTATATGAATTCTGGTTGGTTATACATAACCATTTCACTTTATAATCTTACTCGATTATAATAACATCCAATATATCCAATATATTATAATTTTGATATATATATCTTCTCTATATCAAGATATACCTTGGGTAAACTTATTTTAATTTACCCTCTTTTCAAAACGTATCGTGACGACCCATCGTATTCGAGTGTTTAGTAACTCCTACCGATACAGTGGATCAAACTGATCGACCAGAACTCATAAACAACTCAATCAATGAATCTCCACAATATAAAACAAATTTTTATATCAAATACAAATACGTTCACTCGTATATATACACTCAACTCAATCTACGGTATTACTAACCCTATCTCTACCGAGTCACGCCACAGAGCCAAGTAATTCTTAACCTGGCTCTGATACCAACTGTAACGACCCGGATTTTGAGCGACTTTGGTTATCGACATAAGCACAATGTCGATAACCAAAACATTGAAAAATCCTGGTAATTAATGAAAGAAATTAGAGGGTGAGGATAGATAAGATAGAAACTTAGAATAGAAGAAGAAGAAGAACACAACATCAGAGTAACACGAACCTCACAGCGGAACAAATAACATATAATATATAACATAACTTTGAAATATAACAGTTATGTATACAATAACACTTATCAGAGTACAACACTTACAACACAGCGGAAATAAATAATAGCTATATGATCCAGAAGCCTCCTGCTCCAGCTCTTCAAGTATATCTATAAATCCCGACTACTTGACTGCCCGTACAAATTTAGGCACCCAAGAGTTTAGGGAAAACAACAAAGTAAACTCCGGGTCAGTCATGGGACTGGTATGAGTAAAACAGTTTAAACAGGTATATGAACAAGTTAACGATATCTCATAAGACCACGCCACAGATGGAACGGGTTTTTCCCTTATGAGAATCCAAACATCTTTGGAAAGCAATATCATTCTGATATTATAATAATGTCTATGTACAAATAGATATCAACTAGCAGAAACACTTTCATCTTACGTTCTACATATATAGTATACAATCAAAATCGCAAGCGCGTATTGGATAATGGATTTCCAACTATGACAAGGTATGGATCCACCTTCCGATCAGTGTACTCTAGGAACGATACACCGGAGTTCAACAAGAACATCTTGTAACTCAGCCACACATGACCGACCACACATTTCGCTTGAGTGTATCGAATGTACATCACCAACGGTTGGGATCAGCAACCGTTCCCGTATATATATATATATATATATATATATATATATATATATATATATATATATATATATATATATATATATATATATATATATATATATATAGGACAACATTGATAGATTTAAGAAACAAATGAATATTCTCTAGATAGGTGATTATACACCCTACTTCGGTGCGACCGACTTAGCCATGCTGCCTGCCCGATTTCTGTCATTTACCGGTTGATGAGGCTAGAAGCTGCGCGTTATCATCACATCAGATTCATTTCGAATGCCACATTGTCGGATCCATCGAAAATCACTAATTGACGTCTACAACCATACATTACGTGTCAGCTAAAAGAAGTTTCCTTCTCCGCTTCCACTCTTGGTACGGTTGAAGAAATCAATGTACGTGACCTTTCTGGAAATACTCTGTCAGACATTCATTCATACAAGTCATCCTCATTCACTTAGAATGTCACATCGTCATACCCGCCAAATCACAAATTGACTTATCCAAAAATAACACGGGTATACAACTAAGAGAAACGAATTCCTCCTCCACCAAACGTGAATACGTTTGAACAGATCAACTTACGCGATTTATTAGATATACTCTGTCAGACCTTCTTCCATATACGTTGTCCTGGGACTGGACAATCCGAAGGCACTATTCAGTATATCCATCTTAGTCACTGTTATCTAAGATTTATACAACAGCCCTTGCACTTTACTCTGTCTTCAATTATCTTGGCATAAATGATTCGCAACGCTTATGCCAATACAGAGTGGTTCTTTGGATAATAATCCAACCGGTCTCTCCATATTAACAACGTTAAAATGGTCAAAACTTTGTTAGTCTGTGATTTAACCATCAAAAGAAAAACAAGTGTGCAAACAACGATATTATTTCCGGGTGGAAATAATATCGATCAAACATCATTTAACATTTGCTATTTTGGTATCTCCTGTTTCCCGATATTCAAAATTTGCTATTTTCTAGATTTAGAAAATATATGTTATTAACACTGGAAAACATTTCCATTCTTTTAATTACTAAATTCACTTAACCATCTTTTATTGCCGAACCATACCCACTTCTTAGTTAAAAACGAAGCCAATCAAGTTGGGGTAGAACTACCTCTCAGACCTTAACTGAACAACACTTCTAACCTTGAATAGGCAAAGTTCACTTTATATTTCTTTAACTACTTCCGTACTTAACCTTTCTTTTCAACAACTATATTCGATTAACTCTTTTCAATTAACTCTATTGGACTGACCCTATTGGATTAACTCTATTTGATTTAACTCTAATCGATTTATTCTTTTTCACTTAACTTCTGTCGAATAAACTATATTCGATAACTCCTCTAACTCTATTTGAATAAAGTGTATTCGATTAACTCTTCTAACTCTATTCGAATAAAGTGTATTCGATTAACTCTTCTAACTCTATTCGAATAAACTGTATTCGATAACTCTTCTAACTCTATTCGAATAAACTGTATTCGATAACTCTTCTAACTCTATTCGAATAAACTGTATTCGATAACTACTTTCAAATAACTATATTTGATAACTCCTTTCGAATAACTAGATTCGATAACTTCTTCTCAAATAACCAATATTCGATTATCTTACTTCGATTAACTTATATTCGATTATCTCGCTTCGAATAACCAATATTCGATAATTCTTCTCGAATGAACTATATTCGATTTCTCTTCTCGAATAACTATATTCGATTACTCTTCACTTCGAATAACTTATATTCGATACATCTCCTTTCAAATACTTGGTTCCACCCACTCGATTATACTAACTTGGTTTGACTTACCATAATCGATTAACTCAACTCGATTCACTTAACTTATTTACTTAACTCGATCATCTTGACTTGATAACTTAACTTGCTAACTTAACTCGATTATCTTAACTTAATCACTTAACTCAATCATCTTGACTTGATAACTTAACTTGCTAACTTAACTTGCTAACTTAACTCGATTATCTTAACTCGATTTTCTTAACTTAATCACTTAACTCAATCATCTTGACTTGATAACTTAACTTGCTAACTTAACTCGATTATCTTAACTCGATTTTCTTAACTTAATCACTTAATCCAATCATCTTGACTTGATAACTTAACGTGATAACTCATATCGAATAACTAATATTCGATTTAACTCCATTCGCTTGACTCTATATCGCGGCGATCACAATGGTTACGCCTGATTCCCTCAGGAAACATCCGACCGCCGTAGGCTATTTACAGCCCTGCGAATTACGCTAGCAGTCGTACGAGATGGCAACTTATCCTGAATAACTCTGTTTGACTAACTCTATCTCAAATAACTATATTTGATAACTTCTACTTCGAATAAGTGGTATTCGATAACTTAACTCGATTATCAACTCGAAAATCTTAACTCGAATCGATTAACTCCAACTGATTTACTTGACTTACTTAACTCACTGGTTAACTTGACTTACTTAACTCACTGGTTAACTCTATCGAACTGGTTAACTCTACTGAACTGGTTAACTCTACTGAACTAGTTAACTCTATTCAACTAACTCGACTCGACTAACCCCTTTCGAACAGCATATTCGTTTTACTAACTTTCAAATACCATATTCGATTTACTCCCTTCGAATACCATATTCGATTTACTTTATTCACTTTATAAAGATTTCCTTTTTTAACAACGTTTTATTCATTTGAAAAGATTTACTTTTAAATAACGGTTCTACACTTTAAAAATGATTTCCTTTTTATAACGTTTCCTTTTCAATTCTATTTGTAAATGGTTTACAAATATTTCCTTTTCAAATTTATTCTTGAAATATTCTAACTCCTTAAATTCTCTGAAAAATTCGCCATAACCTCCTTTGTAACGGGAGCATCGGGAAAATCTCCAAACCCGCCACACAGGCCTTTCCATTCAAAAAGAAAATGGTTTGAAATTATTTCCTTTTTGAATATCTCTTATTTATAAATATTCCAATTTTATAAATATTCCTTATTTATAAATATTCCATTTATAAATATTTTTATTTCAATATCACTTTGAAATAATTCCTTATCAACATTCTGGTATGTTATGGTATTCAATCATATCAAATCACGATGTTCATTATCGTCCAAACACATATAATCGTCACAGATTATATATCACATTATATATCACAATATATAAATCACAGTAAAATAACTGTTGAGGAATCCAGTTGGATTCCTCTAACCTGTTTCCCTGCATCACAGATGTTAAACAATATAGATAACATCACTTTCAGTTCCATATGATATATTCTGTTAAACAGAATCAATATAGAAATTCAACTAACTGACTAGCAGTTCAATCAAACAGTCAACACACAGTAAATCAGACAACTTTCTAACAGTTCTAAAAATACAACATGAAATTATAAACTGTTTAGAGTTGGTGAGATTTAATCACATTGGACGATCATCGTTAAACGGTTATATTTCAGTAGATTCCAATTTCGTCCATTTCTGTTACAGAATGTTCGGCTCGTTGACACAATCCCATTTCCATCAAATCCGTCGAACTCTGATATCATATGAACCAGTGTTATTGATTTAGTATTTATGATTTAATTTAAATTAATTAACCCTAATTATAAATTTAGTTAACCCTAAGTATAACTTAATTTATCTTAAGTATTAATAAATTATCTCTAAGCATAATTTAACCCTAATTAAACTTTAAATTACAAATTTACTAACTTAGGTATTTATTAGTCTTAAGTATATTAATTAGACTAAATCTAATCATATGTTATAAGCCTACGGTCAAATTTAGAATCATTAACTGGTAAATCATAATTTAATCTAACTAAATTATGAATAAAAGTTTGACTGGGCCTTAACTTTGTTTTCCAGCGGCCCAATACCCTTTGTATTTCTCAGACCCGCAGAAACAAATGGGATCCCTCTTCCTCACGAACGATTTCATCCCGTCCCCAGTCTTGCATCACCATTTCCGTTCTGTAAAGCTTTCATCACATTTAAGCCCCTGCATCCCCTTAACACATCAATGTCCACCAGTCACAAACTGCTCATCATTCCTCCTTAATCACGCTCGACATTCCCACCTTTGAAATAACTCGCTACAGTACCTGACCCTACCCAGCACCGTGTCCTCCTTCGTTCCTTCTCCTTGAGACCATCACATTCACCAAAACACAGAACTGACTCAGCCATCCCCATCACGTGAAGGGCTGATCCATCTTTTCTCTCCGGATCCGTAGTCACCTCCAATCCTAGCACCGCATACACAGTTCAACCCCAGGCCCCCTTGTATCCAACGGCAGCGAACCACTCAAGTCCGAACTCAAACAGAACAATACGAAGTTGGAGCGGGGTTAAATGGGTTTGGTTTCTCTATTAATGATAGACGATTTTATTTGGATTTGCTTTCTTCTTTGGATTTGTGAAGTTCGGATTTTCTTTGATTTAGAAAAGTCCACGAGCATTTTTGTTTTTGTTTCTGAGGACTGGCGGCCCCTTTGCTGGAGGAAGAAATTAGGTCGGAATGTTTTAAGGTAGGATATTTATAGAGTTTGTTTTTGAGTGTATTATGTCTCCACGTTTTGCTTTGATGATCAAGAGAACTCGCGGCCGAGAATGATGAGGACGTGGTTTTCTTTTTGACCAAGGAGAAATTGTTTAGTTTTTATACGAAATAGAGTCTCCTATTATGACTTGGTTCGCTCGCGTACAAGCTGCTAAGGACAGAAATATAAATACCATGGTGTCGAGCTCGGTGCCACTATCCCAAAAATGTAATAATACCGGTAGATTTACTCATATTTTGAAACCTCAAAATATTGATTTCAGGGTGCAAAATACTCCAAATAAAAAGTTGCTTATTTATTTAATTAAAAATTACCATAAAATTCTAAAAATTAAATTATCACTACGTCTAGGAGGGTTTGTCCAAATTCGATACCAATATCCCATTATATTGAAAACTCTTTTATAACGTAAATAAAGCATTACAAATTCTAAAGGAATTCCATAGCGACTTTTCTAAAATTTGATTTGGACATAAATCAAAATCTACACGACGAAATCCCGATATTTCTCTTCTCCTAGAAAGACATACTCCACCAGCTCCATACGTTTCTTGTTTCACAATAATCCGGCTTAAAACGAATCCTGTACATTCAGTTGAAGTTCGAATCGCCAATTTACGAACTGCAGCGCCATTTCGAGCTCGGTTTTAATTATAATAAAATTATACGTTCAAACTGACATCGATTGAATATATTTGTCAATATAATTCAACTCTAAGCTGAATTAAATCTAAGGGACGACCCCATTCACAGAATATTGTGATTTTCAATATTTTTGATTATTTCTGAATTAAATATATTATTTAATTATTTAATTAAATTAATTATTCCATATTTTTTTAATTAAACCTCTATTTAATTCACTACATCACGATATATATAATTAAATAAATTAATTATAATACCCCAGACAGTGCGGGTCATTACATTCTTCCCCACTTAAAATAATTTCGTCCTCGAAATTGCTAAGTTAGAGGACGACCCTATATATTGGAACTCCTAAGATTTGTTTACCCCTTATTTCTGATTTCTACAGAACCAATTAATATCGACTAAAATATTAATTCTTCCGACTAATTAAAATTTTCAAAAATTCTGAAAATTTTCTGGCACTTTAAATTCTCGGAAAATTTCGCCATAACCTCCTTTGTACAGCCCTATCGGTAAAATCACTACTCGCCTCTCTGGGCCATCTTCAACCAAAAAGAAAATCAAACTATTTCCCAGCTTACGCTTATTTCGGTTAAAACGGATGTTGTGTAAAACATCATCACGACAACCCAAATACTATATTCAACTAACTCTTATCCAACATTGATCTTCGAGCCTGAAATCTTACTATTTATTTGTTAATAATGAAACCAATCAAGTTGGGGTATAATTACCTCTCAGACCTTGACTGAATAACATTTATAACGTCAAAACAGATAAGACTACTTACTCAAATAATCAATACCATACAACTAATTATTCACCTTTAAACACGTATACTCTTTCTCTTTTTAAGTTCGTTTCCTTATCGACTTCTCTATATATACTGATATCCAGAATTCTACTTATCAGATTTTCTTAAAAATATTCTAACTCCTTAAATTCCCGGAAAAATTCACCATAACTTCGTTTGTACCAGGAGCATCGGGATATTTCACATAGCCTCCCACGGCCCTCACCAATCCCAAAAGAAAAATAAAAGCCAAGCGGCTAGCCGATACGGCTCATAAATCTCATGCTTATATTAAATATAAACTCGTACCTTTTTGTCGGGCATTTCCTTATCTCGTTTCCATCTGCTATCAATTTAGCAGATACCAATGCCACCCCAATCAAATTCCAATCAATTTTAGTACCAACACAACCATTCGCTTATATCCAAGCCAATTATCATTTCAACTCGAGTTTGATTCTCGATTTCAAACTCTTAACTCATCAGTACAAGACCATTTCAGATTATTCTCTTATCACCCCAGTTTTTACTTAACTTAACAAGTCGAATTTAAATTCTAGAATTTAAATTCTTGGGCTTTTATTTCAAGTCAATTTGAAATCATAATACCAATTCAAAACATTTGAATTCTTAAACAACTTGTTTTCACAAAACAAATTTGAAAAAATAAAATCTTGGGTAGTAATCCGTCACTTACAACTCGAAAATCACACTGATGATGTGTACACCATCATCAGAATTATTTTCCAGCGATCAAAGTGAGTTCAATACTATATTCCTTTTCAAATCTCCAACTTAAACATTTCCATCTTGAATCAGTTCAAAATATCCTTATTAAAACAAAATTAAAAACCTCCCAGGATTTTAAAATTCACGTATATCCAATCCAGATTCAATTACAGACACTTATCTGAATTTCCAGTTTTAAATTTTCAATTTTGATTTTAATTTCAGATTTAATTCATCTTATTTCACATTTTTCACTTATATGAATTCTGGTTGGTTATACATAACCATTTCGCTTTATAATCTTACTCGATTATAATAACATCCAATATATCCAATATATTATAATTTTGATATAAATATCTTCTCTATATCAAGATATACCTTGGGTAAACTTATTTTAATTTACCCTCTTTTCAAAACGTATCGTGACGACCCATCGTATTCGAGTGTTTAGTAACTCCTACCGATACAGTGGATCAAACTGATCGACCAGAACTCATAAACAACTCAACCAATGAATCTCCACAATATAAAACAAATTTTTATATCAAATACAAATACGTTCACTCGTATATATACACTCAACTCAATCTAGGGTATTACTAACCCTATCTCTACCGAGTCACGCCACAGAGCCAAGTAATTCTTAACCTGGCTCTGATACCAACTGTAACGACCCGGATTTTGAGCGACTTTGGTTATCGACATAAGCACGATGTCGATAACCAAAACATCGAAAAATCCTGGTAATTAATGAAAGAAATTAGAGGGTGAGGATAGATAAGATAGAAACTTAGAATAGAAGAAGAAGAAGAAGAACACAACATCATAGTAACACGAACCTCACAGCGGAACGAATAACATATAATATAAAACATAACTTTGAAATATAACAGTTATGTATACAATAGCACTTATCAGAGTACAGCACTTACAACACAGCGGAAATAAATAATAGCTATATGATCCAGAAGCCTCCTGCTCCAGCTCTTCAAGTATATCTATAAATCCCGACTACTTGACTGCCCGTACAAATTTAGGCACCCAAGAGTTTAGGGAAAACAACAAAGTAAACTCCGGGTCAGTGATGGGACTGGTATGAGTAAAACAGTTTAAACAGGTATATGAACAAGTTAACGATATCTCATAAGACCACGCCGCAGAACGGCACGGGTTTTTCCCTTATGAGAATCCAAACATCTTTGGAAAGCAATATCATTCTGATATTATAATAATGTCTATGTACAAATAGATATCAACTAGCAGAAACGCTTTCATCTCACGTTCTACATATATAGTATACAATCAAAATCGCAAGCGCGTATTGGATAATGGATTTCCAACTATGACAAGGTATGGAACCACCTTCCTATCAGTGTACTCTAGGAACGATACACCGGAGTTCAACAAGAACATCTTGTAACTCAGCCACACATGACCGACCACACATTTCGCTTGAGTGTATCGAATGTACATCACCAACGGTTGGGATCAGCAACCGTTCCCGTATATATATATATATATGGGACAGCATTGATAGATTTAAGAAACAAATGAATATTCTCTAGATAGGTGATTATACACCCTACTTCGGTGCGACCGACTTAGCCATGCTGCCTGCCCGATTTCTGTCATTTACCGGTTGATGAGGCTAGAAGCTACGCGTTATCATCACATCAGATTCATTTCGAATGCCACATTGTCAGATCCATCGAAAATCACTAATTGACGTCTACAACCATACATTACGTGTCAGCTAAAAGAAGTTTCCTTCTCCGCTTCCACTCTTGGTACGGTTGAAGAAATCAATGTACGTGACCTTTCTGGAAATACTCTGTCAGACATTCATTCATACAAGTCATCCTCATTCACTTAGAATGTCACATCGTCATACCCGCCAAATCACAAATTGACTTATCCAAAAATAACACGGGTATACAGCTAAGAGAAACGAATTCCTCCGCCACCAAACGTGAATACGTTTGAACAGATCAACTTACGCGATTTATTAGATATACTCTGTCAGACCTTCTTCCATATACGTTGTCCTGGGACTGGACAATCCGAAGGCACTATTCAGTATATCCATCTTAGTCACTGTTATCTAAGATTTATACAACAGCCCTTGCACTTTACTCCGTCTTCAATTATCTTGGCATAAATGATTCGCAACGCTTATGCCAATACAGAGTGGTTCTTTGGATAATAATCCAACCGGTCTCTCCATATTAACAACGTTAAAATGGTCAAAACTTTGATAGTCTGTGATTTAACCATCAAAAGAAAAACAAGTGTCAAACAATGATATTATTTCCGGGTGGAAATAATATCGATCAAACATCATTTAACATTTGCTTTTTTGGTATCTCCTGTTTCCCTATATTCAACAATTGCTATTTTCTAGATTTAGAAAATATATGTTATTAACACTGGAAAACATTTCCATTATTTTAATTACTAAATTCACTTAACCATCTTTTACTGCCGAACCATACCCATTTCTTAGTTAAAAACGAAGCCAATCAAGTTGGGGTAGAAGTACCTCTCAGACCTTAACTGAACAACACTTCTAACCTTGAATAGGCAAAGTTCACTTTATATTTCTTTAACTACTTCCGTACTTAACCTTTCTTTTCAACAACTATATTCGATTAACTCTTTTTAATTAACTCTATTGGACTGATCCTATTGGATTAACTCTATTTGATTTAACTCTAATCGATTTATTCTTTTTCACTTAACTTCTATCGAATAAACTATATTCGATAACTCCTCTAACTCTATTTGAATTAAGTGTATTCGATTAACTCTTCTAACTCTATTCGAATAAAGTGTATTCGATTAACTCTTCTAACTCTATTCGAATAAACT
This sequence comes from Allium sativum, assembly GCA_030737875.1. Classification (NCBI taxonomy): domain Eukaryota; kingdom Viridiplantae; phylum Streptophyta; class Magnoliopsida; order Asparagales; family Amaryllidaceae; genus Allium; species Allium sativum. The sequence goes on along the minus strand of CM060922.1, from coordinate 311,250,349 downwards.
GTATTCGATAACTCTTCTAACTCTATTCGAATAAACTGTATTCGATAACTCTTCTAACTCTATTCGAATAAACTGTATTCGATAACTACTTTCAAATAACTATATTTGATAACTCCTTTCGAATAACTAGATTCGGTAACTTCTTCTCAAATAACCAATATTCGATTATCTTACTTCAAATAACTTATATTCTATTATCTCGTTTCTAATAACGAATATTCGATAATTCTTATCGAATGAACTATATTCGATTTCTCTTCTCGAATAACTATATTCGATTACTCTTCTCTTCGAATAACTTATATTCGATACATCTCCTTTCAAATACTTGGTTCCACCCACTCGATTATACTAACTTGGTTTGACTTACCATAATCGATTAACTCAACTCGATTCACTTAACTTATTTACTTAACTCGATCATCTTGACTTGATAACTTAACTTGCTAACTTCACTCGATTATCTTAACTTAATCACTTAACTCAATCATCTTGACTTGATAACTTAACTTGCTAACTTAACTCGATTATCTTAACTCGATTTTCTTAACTTAACCACTTAACTCAATCATCTTGACTTGATAACTTAACTTGCTAACTTAACTCGATTTTCTTAACTTAATCACTTAACCCAATCATCTTGACTTGATAACTTAACGTGATAACTCATATCGAATAACTAATATTCGATTTAACTCCATTCGCTTGACTCTAGATCGCGGCGATCACAATGGTTACGCCTGATTCTCTCAGGAAACATCCGACCGCCGTAGGCTATTTACAGCCCTGCGAATTACGCTAGCAGTCGTACGAGATGGCAACTTATCCTAAATAACTCTGTTTGACTAACTCTATCTCAAATAACTATATTTGATAACTTCTACTTCGAATAAGTGGTATTCGATAACTTAACTCGATTATCAACTCGAAAATCTTATCTCGAATCGATTAACTCCAACTGATTTACTTGACTTACTTAACTCACTGGTTAACTTGACTTACTTAACTCACTGGTTAACTCTATCGAACTGGTTAACTCTACTGAACTGGTTAACTCTACTGAACTAGTTAACTCTATTCAACTAACTCGACTCGACTAACCCCTTTCGAATAGCATATTCGTTTTACTAACTTTCGAATACCATATTCGATTTACTCCCTTCGAATACCATATTCGATTTACTTTATTCACTTTATAAAGATTTCCTTTTTTAACAACGTTTTATTCATTTGAAAAGATTTACTTTTAAATAACGGTTCTACACTTTAAAAATAATTTCCTTTTTATAACGTTTCCTTTTCAATTCTATTTGTAAATGGTTTACAAATATTTCCTTTTCAAATTTATTCTTGAAATATTCTAACTCCTTAAATTCTCTGAAAAATTCGCCATAACCTCCTTTGTAACGGGAGCATCGGGAAAATCCCCAAACCCGCCACACAGGCCTTTCCATTCAAAAAGAAAATGGTTTGAAATTATTTCCTTTTTGAATATCTCTTATTTATAAATATTCCAATTTTATAAATATTCCTTATTTATAAATATTCCTTATTTATAAATATTCCATTTATAAATATTTTTATTTCAATATCACTTTGAAATAATTCCTTATCAACATTCTGGTATGTTATGGTATTCAATCATATCAAATCACGATGTTCATTATCGTCCAAACACATATAATCGTCACAGATTATATATCACATTATATATCACAATATATAAATCACAGTAAAATAACTGTTGAGGAATCCAGTTGGATACCTCCAACCTGTTTCCCTGCATCACAGATGTTAAACAATATAGATAACATCACTTTCAGTTCCATATGATATATTCTGTTAAACAGAATCAATATAGAAATTCAACTAACTGACTAGCAGTTCAATCAAACAGTCAACACACAGTAAATCAGACAACTTTCTAACAGTTCTAAAAATACAACATGAAATTATAAACTGTTTAGAGTTGGTGAGATTTACTCACATTGGACGATCATCGTTGAACGGTTATATTTCAGTAGATTCCAATTTCGTCCATTTCTGTTACAGAATGTTCGGCTCGTTGACACAATCCCATTTCCATCAAATCCGTCGAACTCTGATATCATATTAACCAGTGTTATTGATTTAGTATTTATGATTTAATTTAAATTAATTAACCCTAATTATAAATTTAGTTAACCCTAAGTATAACTTAATTTATCTTAAGTATTAATAAATTATCTCTAAGCATAATTTAACCCTAATTAAACTTTAAATTACAAATTTACTAACTTAGGTATTTATTAGTCTTATGTATATTAATTAGACTAAATCTAATCATATGTTATAAGCCTACGGTCAAATTTAGAATCATTAACTGGTAAATCATAATTTAATCTAACTAAATTATGAATAAAAGTTTGACTGGGCCTTAACTTTGTTTTCCAACGGCCCACTACCCTTTGTATTTCTCAGACCCGCAGAAACAAATGGGATCCCTCTTCCTCACGAACGATTTCATCCCGTCCCCAGTCTTGCATCACCATTTCCGTTCTGTAAAGCTTTCATCACATTTAAGCCCCTGCATCCCCTTAACACATCAATGTCCACCAGTCACAAACTGCTCATCGTTCCTCCTTAATCACGCTCGACATTCCCACCTTTGAAATAACTCGCTACAGTACCTGACCCTACCCAGCACCGTGTCCTCCTTCGTTCCTTCTCCTTGAGACCATCACAGTCACCAAAACACAGAACTGACTCAGCCATCCCCATCACGTGAAGGGCTGATCCATCTTTTCCCTCCGGATCCGCAGTCACCTCCAATCCTAGCACCGCATACACAGTTCAACCCCAGGCCCCCTTGTATCCAACGGCAGCGAACCACTCAAGTCCGAACTCAAATAGAACAATACGAAGTTGGAGCGGGGTTAAATGGGTTTGGTTTCTCCATTAATGATAGACGGTTTTATTTGGATTTGCTTTCTTCTTTGGATTTGTGAAGTTTGAATTTTCTTTGATTTAGAAAAGTCCACGAGCATTTTTGTTTTTGTTTCTGAGGACTGGCGGCCCCTTTGCTGAAGGAAGAAACTAGGTCGGAATGTTTTAAGGTAGGATATTTATAGAGTTTGTTTTTGAGTGTATTATGTATCCACGTTTTGCTTTGATGATCAAGAGAACTCGCGGCCGAGAATGATGAGGACGTGGTTTTCTTTTTGACCAAGGAGAAATTGTTTAGTTTTTATACAAAATAGAGTCTCCTATTATGACTTGGTTCGATCGCGTACAAACTACTAAGGACAGAAATATAAATACCATGGTGTCGAGCTCGGTGCCACTATCCCAAAAATGTAATAATACCGGTAGATTTACTCATATTTTGAAACCTCAAAATATTGATTTCAGGGTGCAAAATACTCCAAATAAAAAGTTGCTTATTTAATTAATTAAAAATTACCATAAAATTCTAAATATTAAATTATCACTACGTCTAGAGGGTTTGTCCAAATTCGATACCAATATCCCATTATATTGAAAACTCTTTTATAACGTAAATAAAGCGTTACAAATTCTAAAGGAATTCCATAGCGACTTTTCTAAAATTTGATTTGGACATAAATCAAAATCTACACGACGAAATCCCGATATTTCTCTTCTCCTAGAAAGACATACTCCACCAGCTCCACACGTTTCTTGTTTCATAGAAATCCGGCTTAAAACGAATCCTGTACATTCTGTTGAAGTTCGAATCACCAATTTACGAACTGCAGCGCCATTTCGAGCTCGGTTTTAATTATAATAAAATTATACGTTCAAACTGGCGTCAATTGAATATATTTGTCAATATAATTCAACTCTAAGCTGAATTAAATCTAAGGGACGACCCCATTCACAGAATATTGTGATTTTCAATATTTTTGATTATTTCTGAATCAAATATATTATTTAATTATTTAATTAAATTAATTATTCCATATTTTTTTAAATTAAACCTCTATTTAATTCACTACATCACGATATATATAATTAAATAAATTAATTATAATACCCCAGACAGTGCGGGTCATTACAGCTTCCTCCCTGAGAACCTGGGGGGGAACGGAAGAAAAAGAGGCGAAACAAAACGGGTCAGTCATACAGACTAGTAAGTCCTAGTGACTTTCAACATGGAAACAAGTAAAAGTAACATGACATGTATAAACTGAAAGTAAACATAAGGATGATGGCAAGATAGGCAAGTTAAACTAAGATAACAAGATAAACCATGGTAACAAGATAAACTAAGGTCACAAGGAAAACTATGGTAACAGGATAAGCTACGTATAGCATCGCATGTTCAACATTCTCTGCACCAACTGTACTAGCACTCCAACCCGTATCATCCTTTCCATGTATATGTACAGTCCCTTGCCGTATATCGTACGGGTTTCATCACGCATTTCTAAACTACTACAACGTAGTGCCACCATTCTTGAAATCGTTTGGACTGCCAGCCTTGTTCTGGCTAGGTTTCCTTATCATGAACTATCGTGTGTTCAACTAGGATTTATGCCACCTAGGACCACTAGGGATTATGCTACCTATTGAACGTTTTCTAGATTCGATTAGGGTTTATGCCACCTAGGACCACTAGGGATTATGCTACCTAACGAATTCCACATAACGATCTATTAATCGATCGGCTCCCTACAAGTCCTAGCTCGTTCATGTGTCTGTGTCATACGGCCCAATCATGAAATGTAGTCACCTGTGCTAGGTCCACCATAGGGTGTATCAAGCCCTATGGTGCCAACCATCGACACGAATCAAGCACGCACAGATAAACCTACTGATGCTCAATGCCTTCTTTTTCTGCTCCGAAGTGTGTGCACGCCCGCACTCCATTAGAACCTACACTGGCGCACCCACACAGCCGTCGTTCTGGTCGCTTACAATCATCCTAGTAGTCGTGCCCCACCCTGCCTAGTTCCAGGGTACCATGATACATCTAGTGGGTTACTGCTGAAAAGGACCGCGTAACTAGGGTTTCCGTCTAGTAGGTTAAGTGTTGTCATTTAAATTCGAGACTTAACCCCATCAGTCTAGCATGTCAAGTTGGTTAAGTGTTGTCATTCAAGTTCGTGACTTAACCCGTTTACGTGTCAAATTGGCAAAGTGTTGTCTTTCAAGTTCATGACTTAGCCCTACAAATCATCTGTCAAGTTGGTTAAGTATATTCAAGCGGTTCATGACTTAACCCTATCAAATCATCGTGTTAAATTGGTTCATGACTTAACCCGATCAAATCATCGTGTCCAATTGGTTAAGTATATTCAAGCGATTCATGACTCAACCCTACCAAGTCATCGTGTCAAATTGGTTAAGTATATTCAAGCGGTTCATGACTTAACCCTATCAAATCATGTCTCAAGTTGGTTAAGTGTTGTCTTTCATGTTCATGACTTAACCCTATCATGTGGCATTAATTCATTAATGCACCTTAACCTCTCACATTAGACCTGTTGTTGTGGTCACTGGATATGCCGGGCGGTTCCGGGCAGATTTACACCACAACTCAGTCTAACCTCGGGTTTCAAGCGCGATATGACCAACTACTCACATTGGATCCTATTGTTTGCAGCCACTGGATTTGCCGGGCGGTTCCGGGCAGATTTACACTGCAAACTCAACCCAACCTCGAGTTGGCCATTTTCATGTTTATTCTAATGTCATGTCCATGTTCACGTTTCATGTCGAGTTCGTGTCAAGTTTCAAGGATGAGTTTCATGTCAAGTCGATGTCAAGTTCATGTCCATATCTAGGTTCAAGTTACAACAACGTTCATGTTTCAAGTTTTGCCTTTTATCAGGTTCATAATTCATGTTCATAACTAATTCATGTTTTGCCTATTCTACCCAAATCATATTCCCATCGCACATAAACGTGAATCGATCCATACTACAAATAAATCCAAACCTCATAATAAAGGGAATAACATCAAAACTATGATAGGCAAAAGGGACGAGCATAAAGCGATAAAAGACTAGCATTACATAACTTGAGATAATTGGTTATAACATCACTGGCATAAAGGATTTCAAATCTAGCAAGATAAGGTGATAGTCATGGTAAATGCTGACATAAAAGAATAGGCAAGCGAAAGTAAGCCAAATACAAGAATAATGGATCCAATGGTTTTGGTGTACATAATAGCAAATAAACTAAGCAAGTCACACCCTCGGTATGAGATCCAACAAACTGCAAATTCGGTATACAACATGGGTTTCAATAAACTATAATAGTCCTAGGTAATTAATCCTAATAGTCATAGTCATGGTCATAGGTAGAAATCTCATAATTAAGAACCCTAAGCGATTAATTACAATAGTCATGGTTAATTATCCAAAATAGTTCTAGGCAATAGTCATAGGCAACTAACAGTAATAGTTTCAAAGTCATGGTCATAGATAATAGCCTTATGTTCATAATCATAGGGAATAATTCTCATAGTCAAGAGTCATAGTTGATTAGCCACAATTGTCCTTGTCATAGTCATAGACAACAGTCTTATGTTTACAGTCATAGGCACGGTCTTATGCTCTGTCATAGGCATAGGTATAGTCTTATGTTCATCGTCATAGTCATAGGCATATGTATAGTCTTATGTTCATCGTCATAGTCATAGGCATATTAAGGTTATAATCCTGAAAGGATTTGATTTACAACATGAATAGGTCCCAAATAGAAATATTCCCACAAGTCACGATCCAAGAATTTATGTTACAGTCTAGCATTTGAATAATAAACTAGGTCCAACAACATGAATGGGCATGATTCGGTCGATAAGAAATAACCCAAAATCAAAGATTCAAGAGGAGACAAGAACAGATCCAAATAGATAATCAAACTTAGGTCCAATTTCATTTTATTCCATGTCCATATCAAATTTAACAAGTTTCAATCTCAAAGTAACTAGAACTTACAGAGCGCAGATCAAGAATTAAAGTGCAGAGATTCGATTCTAGAAACGGTTGTTGCAGGTGTTGAATCTCTATTTGTTTAGCCTTGTTCTATTTGAAAACCCCCAATCTGCAATTCCTAGATGTTGTCTTGAAGAAGAAGTAGCCATTCTCTCTTTGATTTAAATATTATCATTTTGATTTTCATAGAGGTAGCATAAGGACAGAATGAAATGGTGTAGAGAGAATGAGGCTAGGGAGCTGTTTATATAGGGTTAGGCAGACGAATCTGGTCACGAAACAAGTCTAAATACATCAGAATGCATCTGGTTTAGAAAAGAGGTTCGGGAGGCAGGTCGACCCCCAGGTCGACACTATGGTCGACCTGGTCCTTGGGAGGTCGACACTATAGTCGACTCCCAGGTCGACCTGGTCCATGGGCAGGAATTTTCCCGCCTAGCATGTTCTGGGGTTTGAATTCGAATTTCGAGCTGTTTTTGATTCTGAAAATTCCTGAAACTTCGGAGGGTCATATCTCCCTCATACGGGCTCCGATTTTCGAAAACTCAAACTCTATTTCATGTAAAATTTCGAGACAAACGCAATGGCATAACCCGTTTCACCTAATTCTGACTATAAAATTTAATTCTGCCTTGATTTATTGTTTTAATATGTTATAAAAATACGGGTTGTTACATTTGGTAAGTAGTTCTGTAGAAAAGAAAAAAATGAGTTCTTATTTATAGTTCCCCAAACAATGATTTTAGAGCATAACATATGATATTGGAAGCACTGCCTTTGTTTTGATTTGGTTTTGTATTTCTATGACATGCTGTTGATTTCAAGTGTGAAAGCTTTGGATTTCAAGCGAAGTGAAACCCTGCTTAGCTCTGGTAAGCTTGCGTAAGAATGCCAAATATTTACGATTTCTACAAGGGTGTTCTGTATGTTGTATTCTTTCATGCACAGAACACAAGTAGTTCTTTTATCTGTCCTTTTCAATTGTGCTTGGATTCCTTGCTCTATGCATATCTCTTCATTTTTCTTTAATCGCAGCAAGTACATTTGGATTTCCCTACTCCTGTTTTAACCGACTTTGCTGTCTGTCTGCAATTTATAACTTCATGCTATGTTTGTTGGCAAATAATATGTTGTTCCCTTCTTTCCAAATATAGCCCATACACTATTGATAAAGTAATATCTTTTAATAAATCTGTTTTACATTTCTAGCCCAATTTATGATGTATGTTTCCAACCTTTATGCCAATAATTAGAACCTCTTTGTAATGTATTAGATGCTAACCATTATAATCTATGAATTTAGGTTGTGGATCAACAAGTTGTATGTGAATATAGTACATTGGTATAGTTTTATTCATATTCGTAGCCATCTATTCCTGATAAAAAATATCATCAGGTATCATCTATATATTCAATAATTTCAAGCTTCTTAGGTGCATGCTATTTGCATTGTACAATATTCATTCATGAGTTGATTGTTTGTGTCCTTTCATGATTACAGACAAGGCTATTCTGAAGGGCTTTTCAAGACTAAGACTGCTTACATGTTGTAGTTCCAAATATATTGTAATTCTATTAGTATTGTTGTTTTTGTAGTATTTAGTTCAGTTTATTTTGTTATTTTGATGTGTTGTTTACGTCCAACTATGGAGTTAATCATTCAGTCTATGTAGGTAGGACCTTTAGATTTATTTATTTTTTGCAATGAATAGTTCAGCTTTTGTAATTTATGATGCTGTTTTTTATTTTGTGGTTTTTTGTTTTTTATATATGAGTGATCAAAGTATGGTTCAGTTTTTTATTTTGTACTGCAGTTTTTTGCTTTATTTTGAAGTAATATTAGTGTAATGGTGCAGTTTTATATTTAAATTTGCAATTTACATTTATTAATTTGAAAGAATGTTTATTGGGAGAATGGAAAGGGAATAGCGACGGATCATCTGTAGAAAATGATTGATCTAAAAAATATTTTGTCCCTAATCCCTTGCCAATCAGTAAGGATTTACCCACTCTTTTGGTAAATAATATTTTATTATAAATTAATTATCCGTCGGTAAATAGTTGGTATATAAATAAAAATTAAATTAATAAATAAAATTTTATTTTTATTATAAAATCAGTAAAATGACGGAAAACTGTCGGAAAACTCATGCTAAAGTCCATCGCAAATTCTGACACAATTACCGTCATGCTTTTTACTGACCACAGAGTTATGCAGGAAATCCATCGCTAAAGCCAATTTAGCGACGGATTAGAAGCGGATAAGGCCCCTGCTAGATGCTGTTTTTCTTGTAGTGTTTGTTGCATAAAATAGAAAGAAAAACTAACCAGCTTTCGTACTATTAGCTCTGCTATTAATAATGCTTTAATTTTTGGTTATGTTTGTCAAGCACGGTCCTAATAAACAACCTAAGCTGTGCATCAAGCCTTATCTGGATGATGAAGCCCTCATGCATTATACTGTCCAAAGCGTAATATAATTTATATTGGGTAATCGATCCCAACCTAATAAATAATTTCTCGATGGTTTATTTTGACACTACAATTAATTACAATAACTCAAATTTGACTATACAGACAGCAAACATTTCAAAGGGAATAAATTTTATTTTGTTATGTTATTACGCCCATAGTAAAGAACATAAGTGAAAAATAAGTTGAATATATTCAGTACTGTAAAGATGGATAGAGTGGAAGCGGAACAGTGTCCTCATATGAATTTCATTTTGTTACAGTTAAACTTATGGAAAATAACATGTAAATAATAGTGATTGTGCAAATTAAGTAATATGTATATCCTAGTAGCATTTTCGTGACAATCTATGTTAAACACCATGCAGAACAAATCATTTACCCAATTTTCGTAGCAGTAAATTTAATGTAGACAATCTACAAAATAAACATACTTTAATCATGGGAAATGTAAAGACTCGTATTTTGGCCGTCAAATAATTAATTTAATTTATTATTTTATATATTATGCTTGGAGTGTTAATAAGTTTTAATATTTAACTCGTTATTAAAAACGATATTTGAACGTTAAATTTATATTTAATATAAATCGAGCTCGAAACGGCGCTGTAGTTCGTAATATTGAATTTTGAACTTTAATTGAATGTACAGGATTCGATATAAGTCGGATTTCAGTGAAACGAGAAACGATGGAACCGTGTTGATGATATTTTTCATATGAAAGAGAAAAATCCAGATTTCGTGTTATAGATTTTTAGTTATGGCCAAATCAAATTTTAATATAATCGCTGTGGAAATCGTTATTAAAATATAGGCCGTTAAAATAGCCGTTTTGCAAACGGACTCAGATTTCGATGAAATCAGTTTCATTAGAACCATAACATTAAATTATTGTATGGTGTTGAATGGCGTGGCAAACCGATGTCGTATGTGACCACGACAGCTATAAACGCTTGTTCAATTTCTATAGCGCGTAATTAATTTAATAAAGGGTTATTTGGGTATTACTTGAACAGACGATCGAATTAGGCCGCGAAACCAATTCCGTTGAGTTCGCATCGTCGATTAGAGTCAGGATAGGTATATAGTTTTTTATTTTTGAAGGCCGTGTAATTTGGTGTCCGAAATGGTATTGCTATGCATGTAAAAATAACCTACCAAGGAAACAGTCTCAGAATGCGACGAAACTGGTGCCGTTGGGTTCGTATTGATTAATTATTTTAGGATATCAAGGTTTCAAGTTGATTTGATTTATCTAGTGATCGTGGAAAAATTAAACGCGTGTTTATTTCTGGTTTTATAAAGGAAATTTTTCCATACAACCTCGGATTTCGACGAAACTTGTCCCATTAGGTCCTGAATACCTTTTTACACTAAGATTAGCTTTTTTATCAGAAAACTGAGATCATTTGTAGGGGTTTTAATCAACTACTTTACGTGTAAGTTTCACTAATAAATAAACTAATATTTTATACATCCCATACTATATATATAAGCTTAAAACTGTCAAACCCTAAGTCTCGATGCTGAACAAACATTTCCGCCGCCAACATGAAATCAACGAACAGCTATGTTCGAACTCTTTTCCCACAAATCCTCTGATTTCATTCATTAATTTGAAGATGGCCAACGTCGAACTTCTTAAGCTGTGTGCGATGAACATCGCTAACGATCATGATCGGGGTCTGAGGTCTGTGATGGACGGACTTAAGCTCAAATGGAGCCGACGTTCATGGTCAATTCTTGGCAGAGGGCTTCGTCGACTAGCATGATTTTTGGAGCGCGAGTAGGCGAGGTCAAGGACCTTCGAACGGAGGTGTCAGATCATCGGCTCATTGCTTGAGTGGAGAGGGAGCCCGGATGTCTTCGAAGCAGTATATCAGAACAAAGCGGACAGGAAGAAAGCAAAGGTGGAAAACGTAAATAAGTAATGGTCGGCCTTAATGGATATATATTTTACAATATAATCAGTGTGTAAACGTTAAACAACAATAATGGTAATTAATTAGAGTGTTTGTTTCCAGATTGAAGACGTCAGTTAATTTCAAAAATAGAAGAAGGAAGTAGTAGCCGTGATTTACCCAGATTCACAATAATCGGCTATGTAGGGTTTCTGTGTTTGGCAAAGGGTACATAAGTTTGACCGGAGGAAGGGGTTCGGTGTTTGGCAAAGGGTATACGGGACCATGAAGCACTTGTGAAATGGGGTATCAAACAGGAAGCCGAAGGAATCAAAGTTGGCCTAATTTGGGTATAACGAAAGTAATTAAGTAATAATTTTAATTTAATTAAGGAATTTATAGACTAATTAAATTATGATTTGTATTTATATAGGGCTATATGATGTCTGAACAAACAAAAAGAACAGCGTGGTGATCGTTAGCAGTGCAGGATGGTCTTGAAAGAAAGACAGTTGGCCTAGATCTAATTATTAGAAGTAATAAACTCTTAAGCTATGATTAATACATATAATTAAGTGTTAATTAATTAACCCTATTAGTGATTATTAAGTTGATTTCACCATATTGAAAGTGCAGGAGATGAAGGGAACTAACAGAGTGAATTGAAGTAGTAATTCTCAAGAATAGGGAAAACAGAAATTGATCGGCCGAGTACATATTAACAAAGTAATTATATTAATTATAGAAATTAGGGAGTAATTAAAATGATTAATTATATTAATTTAAATGGTGAACTAATATTGTTAATAACTCATTAATGTTTAATCAGAATTCGACGAACAGAATGACGCTGAAATGGTATTGATAAGCACGGTGTCATGGAACTAATCCAAACAGGAATAGAGACGATGGGAGTTACAGTTAAATTAAACAACTGTTTAATTTAATTGTAATCCAACTGTTTCAGAAACGAATCAATTTAAGGTGAGTTAAACTCACTCAGTATTTTTCCCATTTATATTTTATTTAAATTGGGTTTTTATTTTGTGTGCTCTGTTTGGTATGGTTGACTATTCGTTAGTTATATATCTATTTATTGATTTAACTGATGAAATTAAACCGTCGTTTAATTTCAGTGACATACCAAATTGTTATTTTAATGAATTGGACCCAATGAAGGTAATTTACCTCGTTGGTCACATTTATAATATAAACGTGTTTTGTTTGAATTGTGTGAACTGATGGAAATGTTTTGTTGGTTGGTTGATATAAAATAGTTGCTATTTACTATTTTATATCAGTTAAATGGGATGGAATGATCTGGTTTGTGATAACCGTTTGTATACAAGGTGGAACAGGTTAGAGGAATCCAATGGGATTCCTCAAATATATTATTTATTTTCATATTATCATATATGACTGTCATGATTGGGTTATTGATTTTAGTAGTGATCATTGACTGAAAAGTCAATATGTGTTGTGTTTTAACCAATGACCTATATTGGTTGAGTAATCGGCAGTAAATAGCCTAAAAGTAAATCGTTTTGGTTATATTGATTTAACGTCAAGTGAATCGATAGAACTGAAGTTATAAAATTTATTTTATAACTGGAGATAGATTTTGAAATGTATATTTTGAATCAAAACTTTATCAAAAGGAAATAAACATTTACTTTTATAATTAATTATAAATTGATTTTACAAAGTAAATCCTGAGATTAATCAGATTTATAATTATGGGAATAGAAATTAACCTTAACGGTTAAAATTTGGAAAAGTGGTTATTGGGAATTAATTTAATGGGATGATTTAAATTAATTATATTATTAATTAATTTAAGGTGAGAATGGATTGCAATGGGTTAACGAAATAACCGTGCCTTGGGTTGACTAAGTCAACCATTGAAATTGGAATTGATTTTAAATTTGTTTAATTTGAATTACCCTAATAAAACAGTTTGGTGAACACTGTTTTAATTTTAATAAGATCTTTTAAAAAGTAAATTAAAATAAAAAGGTTTATGATAAACCAAGATTACATTAATGAGGTTTAAAGTATTAAAGCATCGTTACTTAATAGTGGGATTAAGTAAGTGGGAAAGTTGAAATAAGATACTTAATAAAAAGGTTTATGATAAACCACGAACTTATTAAGGAACTCCCTGAACACCCTACTCATCAAATCAACAAAGTATGCAGGGGCGTTCGTCAACCCAAATGGCATCACCAGCCACTCATAGAAACCATCCGGAGTCCTAAAGGCAGTCTTGTCTATGCTATCCTCAGCCACCCTCAACTGATGAAACCCCGTGGCTAAGTCCAACTGAGAAAATACTGAAGCGCCAACCAACTGATCGAAAAGATCATCAATCCTCGGCAATGGGTGTCTATTCTTCTTTGTGAGCTTGTTGAGTTCTCTATAGTCTACACAAAGTCTAAGGGACCCATCCGCCTTCGTAGCAAAAAATACTGGAGCACCTCACTCCGATATACTTCGTCTTATGAACCCCTTCTCAAGCAACTCCCCTACTTGCTTATGGAGTTCCCTCCTCTCACGAGGAGCCATGTGGCGCACTGGTAAAGATACAGGTTAGCATTATCCACCAGATATATTCGGAAGTCAATCTCCCGCTTCGGAGGTAAGCCCTTCACCTCCTCAAACACATCCGAGTATTCCCGGACCACTCTAACAGACTGCAAACTCTCGACCGAAGCGTCAAGCGATTCAAGATAACTTAGCATAACAGAATCCATGGGATTACAAGAGATCTCGAGAGTGTTACCCAAGCGGGTCATGAGCCTAACAACTCTCCTTTCGCAATCAAGAACAACACCATTACTGGATAACCAGTCCATGCCCAAAATTAACCCATAGCCCGTGAAGCCCAAAACAAAAGCATCACATCTAAACTCAATGCTAAGTATACAAATCTTCAAACCCAAACATATCATGGACAAATAAGTGGAGCCCCCAATTGGGTTTGAAACGACCAAGGGATCATCTACCAGACTGGCGTCTAAGTGCAGTGACTCAACTAATGATGATGAGATAAACGAATGTGATGCGCCTGAATCAAACAATGTACGGACAGGATGATCAAATAGAAAAACCAGACTTTCAACGGAGATAGTTCTACCTCTTTCCTGAATCGGTGGAACCGCGAGAGCCTGTACTTGCCCCCTAGCCTGACTCGGTGCCATAAGAGCTTGCACCTGTCCTCCTGAGGTAGATCCCGTCCATTGCCCCTTCTTAAGGCAATCCTTCACTAGATGCCCTGCTTCGCCACAATGGAAGCAGCCAGTCTTCTTCTTCTTGCGACAATCCTTGCTTAGATGGCCAGGTGTCCCACAATTGAAACACTTCTTCTTGCCCTTGCCACCGTTGCCTTTCCCACCTTTGTTTTGCTGTTGTTGCTGAGGTTTCTTTTGATCTCCCTTCTTCTCAGGTGCCTTATTAGCATTGGGACCCTTCTCTTCTTCATGCATGAGTGCCATGTCAACTAGCTTCTCAAAGGTGGCCCCCATAGGGATATGAGTCATAGCCAAACCATGCATCGGTTCATTCAAGCCTTTCACGAACCTCAAAGCCTTCTTCTCCGGTGTATTCACCATGTCTAGGCCAAACCTTGCCAATTGATTAAACTTGTTGACATATTCCTTCACTGAGAGATTTCCTTGCTTTAGAGTCAAGAATCTTTCCATATACAAGTTTTCCTCCGCCCTTGAGAGAAATTTTGCCACAAATCTTTGCTTAAAATCCGCCCAAGAGTCAACGGGGCGTTCTCCATTAGTGACCTCCCACCAGAATGAGGCCTCTCCCTTCATTAACCAAGCAGCTAACTTGACTTTCTTTCCTTCTTCCACCTCAAAGATATCTATCAACTCTTCCACCTCCTTAAGCCAATCTCTAGCCTCCACAAAAGTTTCAGATCCTTGAAAAGGTTTCCCTCCCATAGCTTTAAATTCCTTGCAAGTCTTAGCAAAAGTATCCGTGCGAGGAGGAGGGGGAGGAGGAAGATCGGGTGCTACGGTTGGTGGAGGAACATTTGCTGGACCCGCAGTGGTGGCCCTAGCCTCCATCAATCTCCTATACCATACTGGTATCGTCACACCCTCCGGAAAGTTAAGATCCTCAGCCATGCTGAAACGAAAAAGGAAAGATTCAAAACGGAGAATTCGAAAGATAAAGATATGGCTATTGGGGATTATGCTTTTCTTTCAAAAACTTTTCTCTTTAAAGACATGTTTTTGAAAATATCTCTTCCAAAAATGTTTTTAGAAAAATAGTTTTCTAAAAATTTTATCTGTTCCGGTAACCTTTGCTCTGATGCCACGTGTAACACCCCACGCCCGCTATGGTCACTCTCTAAGGGAATGCCATAACATCGGTGGAGTATTTTGGGTGAATATAGAACAGAGTAATTACAGCAAGACAGATATAAGTAATACTTGAAAATTTAAAACATCATTTCAACTTGCAGCGGAAAATAGAACATGTCTGGTTACATCACAAAAACATAATAGGAGTCAAGTACAAATATCCATCATGATAAATAAAAATACATAATCCCAATACATGAACTGATAGCCATAAAAGAAAAGGGTAAGCTGAGCTCTACATCTAGGGTCCAAGCTCCAAGAGAGTAATAAAAGCAGCCTGATCAAAGCCCACTCGTGCTGGGCCCACTCTGAGAACCTGAGGGTTGGGAAAAAGATAAAAACAACGGGGTCAGACATAAGTCTGAGCGAGTCCTATAACTTTAACAATGTAATCATTAAAGTAATAAGGATATGATATAACTTGGTACGGTGTGACTGGGGATAAATGACTACACTCAGTAGCTAATCAGACTTAGAGTGAGCTAAGATAACGATAAAGACGCATTTACCCCCCCAAGGATAATTACTACACTGCACCACACCAGTCATTCCTACTTAAAGGTTGATCCCTCCCAAGGACTTAGAAAATTTACCCAGTAGTTTCGTATACCCCTAGCTGACTACATAGGTGCCGTCTGCCCCTATCTCCACTAGGTGTACCCACTACTCCCAAGCGATCGGCTCCCTACCGTAGATACCCGTGCCGGCCCCACAGTGGGGTGTATCACTCCCCAAAGTGGCAACCCGATATAATTAACGGTGCACGGCTTATATCTACACGATGCCACAACGTCTTACCTACCAGCCCGGGTCCACACACGCATATGAAACCCGTTGGACTTGCGTTGCCACCGCTAACCCGTTTTGGCCTCTTATAGTTAAGCCCAGTACGCGTTTCCCGTCCTCGACATGGGTCGAGCCCAATAAGATACATATGGGTTACTGGTTGAAATGGGCCCCCACAAGCTACCCACCTAAGCTTGTCCCTTTTTCTAGTGCATCCTACTTAACCCTTTAATCATGTTTAATTACATGTTTCCACTTGGTTAAGTATTCTAATCGTATTTTCTATTGCCACCCAAGGCAACCCACTAGATTTCCACATGCCACCCAAGGCACCCACTTAACCCCTCATGTCCCTCTACATGCTAATATGGTTAAGTGTTTCTTAATTAATTTATTAAGATCATGACCTCATAAAGACCTCTCACATTAGACCATCTTTTATGACTGCTGGATATGCCGGTTGGTTCCGGGCAGACTTCTATCATAAAAAGGTCTAACCTCGTGTCCTTACTTTAATCACGTATTTAATTTATGACTAAGACCTCTCACATTGGGCCAATCATTTGTAGCTGCTGGATGGCCGGTCGGTTCCGGGCAGACTTCCGCTACAAAAGGGTCCAACCTCGTGTCTTAGTTGATTAATTACACCTAATTAATCACCCCCATAATTAATTATCCCTAATTAATTACACATTTTTAAGAATATGGGTAGACCTAACTTAATAGGTAAATTCCCAATTCCATAGTATGGGTAGACCTAACTTAATAGGTAAATTCCCAACTCCATAATGTGGGTAGACCTAACTTAATAGGTAAATTCCCAATTATGTCCATTTATTTTCATGTTATGCTTAATCATAACAACTTTATACCTTTTTATAATCATGCATATTAACCCCATCGTTTCCCACGTAATTCGTTTACATAACATGTCATACATAGGGACAACCTTGCATATGTTATGTACATCATAAAAAGAGACAACTTGCATATGAACTTGCATATAAACTTGCATAAAACTTGCATATGAGCTTGCATATGAACTTGCATAAAACTTGCATATGAACTTGCATAGAACTTGCATATGAACTTGCATGACACATCATATCATAAAAAGAGACAAGTTTACATATGAACTTATAACATATGACAACCACAACTTGCATAATCCACATTTACATCCATAGCCTCCTAATATCCTATCCTAATTAGTTTAGCAATTACTTGCTAAAGGCATAGGAACTCACCAAAACCAAGATTAGCAAACTTAGGAAGTAGAACTAGTTGCTAAATATGAAGAAGATGATGATTAGAGGTTGATTAGCTTGCAACTTCCTTCATAAATTAGTGGAGGCTCCTCCTAAGTTTGATTTTGGCGGCACGATGCCATCATTTCTATTTTTAGTATGGATTAGGCTTGCATTAGGGTGTATTTATAGGATTAGGGTGTGTTTTAGACCATAGGATTAACCCTATGTTAGATTAGGTCCGTCAGATTTAGGAAATCTCTAGAACACAGCCCAGCCCTAGCCAGAAAACCAGATCTGGTGCACCCAAGCCAACTGGCTCGACACCCTGTGTCGACAGGCAAGTCGACAGGGCAGTCGACTCCCCAGTCGACAGGCCTGTCGACAGCCCTGTCGACATGGGTAGGGCGGGAAGTTTCCCGCCTGGCCCCCTGCTGGCTCCAATTTCGAAATCTGATTTTTAATTTTTAAATCTGTTTTTAACTTTGAATTTTCTGCAAACTTCATTGGGCCATAACTGGGCCATACGGACTCCGATTCACAAAATTTCGGACTCTATTCTGCGTATTTTTCCGAGACGAACGCAGTGACGCAGCCCGTTTCCCCCAATTCTCACATTTGAGATTATTTATTCTGCAATTATTGAATTTTAGCATTAACCGAAATTCGGGGTGTTACAACTTAATAGTGGGATTAAGTAAGTGGGAAAGTTGAAATAAGATTCTTAAAGTGGGGAATGGTCGAATCGATTGGAAAGAGTTTGGTAAAGGGAATTTGGTAAAAGAAGCGGGGTATGAGATTTGTAAACAAATCTGAATTATGGAATAAAATTGTTTAAGAAAGGTAAAGGTTAAAAAGTGTCATTTTGTTAAGGAATTACTTAATTATTTAATTAAGGAATAATGTTACATTCGAGCAAGAGATTTTCAAGCGTAAGAAGGTTTTCTAAAACCATATTTTGAATAGTTCAGTAAATGAGATTTATATTGATATTAGAATGAAATTTGTGTTTGTTATTACAACTCGTATTTGTCTTTGGATATGAACATTGTTGATCAAGGTCTGAGAGGTAACTAAAATACCCCAACTTGAACGACATCAGGATTATCTGAGGATGGTATTAGTTGTAATGGTAAAATAGGTTAGTAAAATTTATTATTTCATTAGAGAAATAATAACGCAACATTTTGACAAAGGTTTGGAAAATATATATATAATGATGGTTTCAAAGTAAAAGGAGAAAAAGGGAGATTGCGTAAAATTATAACGAGACCCGCAAGGTTATAAAAGAAACGTAAAGTTGGGTTTTATTATATCAGAATAAGTATTTGTATTATTTTCAAGTAATGAATAAAAGATATTTCATAATGTGGTTTTACGAGTAATAAGTTGAATAGATTTCCCAATATTAGAAATAACGAGGTTAATGGTTTGAAAGTGAAAACAGAAAACTAAAATGTGATATAGGATTATCCTAAGTAATGAATTGGTTTAAAGAATAATCTCATGTTAAATAAAAAGCGAGAAAACTATATTTATAATATTGAAAGTTTTAAGAGTTTGAATTTACATCTGTTTTTAATTAGAAGGCCAAGTGATGCTGAATACTGAACTGGTGAACTCACTGGATTGTCATGATTTAAACACTGCTTATTTTGATAGTTAAATCATTGACTATCAAATATGTCCAATACGATTGTTGGTGCGGAAAGACCGGGATCGAATTTATATTCGAAAACCATTCCGACCAACGAATACATGGAGATATCAAGAGATGATCGAAATGGAGCGTTGAAGACCGTAGAATTTACATAAATGGAAGAACCACTAAAATTCTCTGCCTTGCAAGCAGAGATAAGCTGTGATTCTATCGTGGTTGGAATCTACGGGTTGCAAGGACTTCTCGCTACTGATCCCTGGGGTGATTCCTATATGAGATGCAGTAGGAGAATACCTTCGGTTCATCCTGTTCCCGGATGACTTGTATTGACGGATGTCTGACAGAGTATTTCCAAAAGGATCGCGTACGTTGATTTCTACAAATGTTCCATAGTTGGTTAGCTCCCAACTAGAGTGTTTTTATGGACATCAATTAGTGATATCTAGTGGATTTGACGATGTGGCATTCAAAGTGAATGGCGATCAGTTGTTTCAAAGTAAAATCTAGCCTCAAGCCTCACAACTGGTAAATGACAAAAATCGGGCAGGCAGCATGGCTATGCGGGTTGCTCCCATTAGGGTGTATAGGCACCTATTTAGAGAAAATCTATTTGCTTCTCAAATCTATTTCGATGCTGTCCCTTTTCGGGAAACGGTGGGTCGCACCCAACCGTTGGTGATAAACATTCGATACACTCAAGCGAAATGAGTGGTCGGTTATGTGAGGGCCGGGTTGCAAGACGTTCTTATTGAACCGAGTGTATTCGCCTCTAGAGATACACCATCGGTAGGTGGTCCCATACCTTGTCATAGTTGGAATCCAATCTCCAATAAGCGCCCGCGGTTTTGATTGTATACTATATATGTGGAGCGTGAGATGCAAGCGTTCCACTAGATTCTATTTACTTGTATTTAGACATTATTATAATATCAGACAAGATATTGATTTTAAAAATGTTTTGGGTTATCGTAAGGAAAAAACCGTCCGTGTTTATATGTGGATTTGGTCTTACGATTATCCTTTTTATTTGAAAGATTTTAATTTTATAATAAGGTTGTATGATACCCTTAATACTGTGTGAGTTTTTCTCACTCTGGTTCACCAGACTGACCCGGTGTTTTGTGAATGCTCGGGTTAGCCCGGGGTGCACAGGTTCAGGTTATCGAATGCTGTGAAGAGAAGAGCTGGAGATGTTCAGACGTATGATATTATATAGCTACTATTCTGCTGTGCGTTGTATATGGGAATAGTTTATTATAACTGTCCCGTTGTGTGATGTACTCTGATATTGTAAGTTTTATTTGAAGCTCTCAATAAAGTTATTTCTGTATTATATTTTGTTCTGCTGCGATGTGAGACTCTGTGTTGTGTTGGTTCTTCTTCTTCTATTCTAATATTTCTTTCTTTCTTATCTCACCCTCTAATTTCTTTCTAATAACATCCAGTGTTTTCGGTGTTTGGAAAGTCGGCATGAGTTATGGTAAAGGTATTTATGTCGATTTCCAGGGCCGAAAATCCTGGGTCGTTACAATGGTATCAGAGCTATTGGTTTTGTGATAACCTTGGCTTTGTGGTGTGACTCGATAGAGATGGGGTTAGTAATACCCTAGATTGAGTTTGTTATATATATGAGAGCGCGTATTTGTAATTTGATATAAAATTATTTTTGAAATTATTTTTTCCCAATTTATTTATAATAAAAGTGATGATTTTCTCAAATTAATATAATATGGGAAATCATTTAGATTTGTTGATTTGAATGATATGTTGGATTGTATTGTTGATTGCTTGAATATAAATCTGAAAATGATATACTTGGTTTAAAACCAATATGAAATAAATAAGTTGGATAAATCAATCCAGATTAATAAACCTGAATGGATAATTAAAGGAATAAATAAAGTAATTATAAGTAATTATAATCTCATATGGATTATATTGTGTGTAGAACTGGTTGAATCGTATGATATGGATATTTGAAACTAATTGATGTCATTTTAGGGACTAACGAAATTTATTTGAGTTGAGAACAGGCGCAGAAGTGCCAATTCAGCTTTAAAATCCATCCAAGAGAAGATTCTGGAGTTAATTGAACCCAGTTTGAATAGAGCTGCATAATAACTAAGTAAGCTCGAATACGAAATATCGTTTATCGCGTAATAACGCTCGCAAAAAGGTACGCCTATGCAGAATATGAAATTTTGGTTTTTATTTGGGTTTTTGAATTTTTCCTACCCTGTTGGTCGATGTATATATATTTCTTGAACCTGCGATATTGCAGATGTCCTCCGTACAGGGGAGACTCTACCAAAAAATTTCCAAAATTTAAGGTGTTAGAAAGTTTTTAAGATTTTTGGCAAATTCTTTTATTTGGAATAAATTGGTTATAAAACCAATTAGATTAGTTTGGAAATAAAAATCGAGTTTTAAATTTATTTTTGTAAAATTAATGGGTTTGTAACGTTCTTTCTTACCTTGGCAATTTCGAGGACGAATTATTTTAAGGGGCGAAAAATGTAACGACTCGTATTTTGGCCGTCAAATAATTAATTTAATTTATTATTTTAAATAATATATTTGGAGTGTTAATAAATTTTAATATTTAACTCATTATTAAAAACGATATTTGAACGTTAAATTTATATTTAATATAAATCGAGCTCGAAACGGCGCTGTAGTTCGTAATATTGAATTTTGAACTTTAATTGAATGTATAGGATTTGATATAAGTCGGATTTCTGTGAAACGAGAAACGATGGAACCGTGTTGATGATAATTTTCATATGAAAGAGAAAAATCTAGATTTCGTGTTATAGATTGTTAGTTATGGCCAAATCAAATTTTAAAATAATTGCTGTGGAAATCGTTATTAAAATATAGCCCGTTAAAATAGCTGTTTTGCAAACGGACTCAGATTTCGACGAAATCTGTTTCATTAGAAACATAACATTAAATTATTGTACGGTGTTGAATGGCGTGGCAAACCGATGTCGTATATGACCACGGCAGCCATAAACACTCGTTCAATTTCTATAGCGCTTAATTAATTTAATAAAGGGTTATTTGGGTATAACTTGAACAGACGATCGAACTAGGCCGCGAAACCAATTCCGTTGAGTTCGTATCGTCGATTAGAGTCAGATAGGTATATAGTTTGTTATTTTTGGAGGCCATGTAATTTGGTGTCCGAAATGGTATTGCGGTGCACGTAAAAATAACCTACCGGGGAAACAGTCTCAGAATGCAACGAAACTGGTGCCGTTGGGTTCGTATTGATTAATTATTTTAGGATATCAAGGTTTCAAGTTGATTTGATTTATCTAGTGATCGCGGAAAAATTAAACACGTGTTTTTTTTTGGTTTTATAAAGGAAATTTATCCATACGACCTCGATTTCGACGAAACTTGTCCCATTAGGTCCGGAATACCTTCTTACACTAAGATTAGCTTTTTTATCAGAAAACCGAGATCGTTTGTAGGGGTTTTAATCAACTACTTTACGCGTAAGTTTCACTAATATATAAACTAATATTTTATACATCCCATACTATATATATAAGCTTAAAACTGTCAAACCCTAAGTCTCAATACTGAACAAACATTTCCGCCGCCAACATGAAATCAACGAATAGCTGTGTTCGAACTCTTTTCCCGCAAATCCTCTAATTTCATTCGTTAATTTGAAGATGGCCAATGTCGAACTTCTCAAGCTGTGTGCGATGAACATCGCCAACGGTCATGATCGGGGTCTGAGGTTTGTGATGGACGGATTTAAGCTCAACTGGAGCCAGCGTTCGTGGTCAATTCTTGGCAGAGGGCTTCGTCGAGTGGCATGATTTTTGGAGCGCGACTAGGCGAGGTCAAGGGACTTCGAACGGAGGTGTCAGATCATCGGCTCATTGCTTGAGTGGAGAGGGAGCCCGTATTTCTTCGAAGCAGTATATCAGAACAAAGCGGACGGGAAGAAAGCAAAGATGGAAAACGTAAATAAGTAATGGTCGACCATAATGGATATATACTTTACAATATAATCAGTGTGTAAACGTTAAACAACAATAATGGTAATTAATTAGAGTGTTTGTTTCTAGATTTAAGACGTCAGTTAATTTCATAAATAGAAGAAGGAAGTAGTAGCCGTGATTTACCTAGATTCACAATAATCGGCCATGTAGGGGTTCTGTGTTTGGAAAAGGGTACAGAAGTTTGATCGGAGGAAGGGGTTCGGTGTTTGGCAAAGGGTATACGGGACCATGAAGCAGTAGTGAAATGGGTTATCAAACAGGAAGCCAAAGGAATCAAAGTTGGCCTAATTTGGGTATAACGAAAGTAATTAAACAATAATTTTAATTTAATTAAGGAATTTATAGACTAATTAAATTATGATTTGGATTTATACAGGGCTTTAAGATGTCTGAACAAACAAAAAGAACAGCGTGATGATCGTTAGCAGTGCGGGATGGCCTTGAAAGAAAGATAGTTGGCCTAGATCTAATTATTAGAAGTAATAAACTCTTAAGCTACGATTAATACATATAATTAAGTGTTAATTAATTAACCCTATTAGTGATTATTAAGTTGATTTCACCATATTGAAAGTGCAGGAGCTGAATGGAACTAATAGAGCGAATTGAAGCAGTAATTCTCAAGAACAGAGAAAACAGAAATTGATCGGCCGAGTACATATTAACAAAGCAATTATATTAATTATAGAAATTAGGGAGTGATTAAAATGATTAATTATATTAATTTAAATGGTGAACTGATGTTGTTCATAATTCATTGATGTGTTATCAGAATTCGACGAACAGAATGACGCTGAAATCGTATTGATAAGCACGGTGTCATGGAACTAATCCGAACAGGAATAGAGATGATGGGAGTTACAGTTAAATTAAACAACTGTTTAATTTAATTTTAATCGAACTGTTTCAGAAACGAATCAATTTAAGGTGGGTTAAACTCACTCAGTATTTTTCCCATTTATATTTTACATAAATTGGGTTTTTATTTTGTGTGCTCTGTTTGCTATGGTTGACTGTTCGTTAGTTATATATCTATTTATTGATTTAACTGATGAAATTAAACCGTCATTTAATTTCAATGACATACCAAATCGTTATTTTAATGAATTGGACCCAATGAAGGTAATTTACCTCGTTGGTCATATTTATGAAATAAATGTGTTTTGTTTGAATTGTGTGAACTGATGGAAATGTTTTGTTGGTTGATATAAAATAGTTGCTATTTACTATTTTATATCAGTTAAATGGGATGGAATAATCTGGTTTGTGATAACTGTTTGTATACAGGGAAGAACAAGTTGGAGGAATCCAACGAGATTCCTCAAATATATTATTTATTTTCATATTATCATATATGACTGTCATGATTGGGTTATTGATTTTAGTAGTGATCATTGACTGAAAAGTCAACATGTGTTGTGTTTTAACCAATGAGCTATATTGGTTGAGTAATCGACAGTAAATGGCCTAAAAGTAAATCGTTTTAGTTATATTGATTTAACGTCAAGTGAATCGATAGAACTGAAGTTATAAAATTTATTTTATAACTGGAGATAGATTTTGAAATGTATATTTTGAATCAAAACTTTATCAAAAGGAAATAAACATTTACTTTTATAATTAATTATAAATTGATTTTACAAAGTAAATCCTGAGATTAATCAGATTTATAATTATGGGAATAGAAATTAACCTTAACGGTTAAAATTTGGAAAAGTGGTTATTGAGAATTAATTTAATGGGATGATTTAAATTAATTGTATTATTAATTAATTTAAGGTGAGAATGGATTGGAATGGGTTAATGAAATAATCGTGCCTTGGGTAGACTAAGTCAACCATTGAAATTGGAATTGATTTTAAATTTGTTTGATTTGAATTACCCTTATAAAATAGTTTGGTGAATATTGTTTTTATTTTAATAAGATCTTTTAAAAAGGAAATTAAAATAAAAGGGTTTATGATATACCAGGATTACATTAATGAGGTTTAAAGTGTTAAAGCAACTTTACTTAATAGTGGGATTAAGTAAGGGGGAAAGTTGAAATAAGATTCTTAAAGTGGGGAATGGTCGAATCAATTGGGAAGAGTTTGGTAAAGGGAATTTGGTAAAAGTAGCGGGGTATGAGATTTGTAAACAAATCCGAATTATGGAATAAAATTATTTAAGAAAGGTAAAGGTTAAAAAGTGGCATTTTTATAAGGAATTACTTGATTATTTAATTAAGGAATAATGTTGTAACGACCCAGATTTTTCTGGTCGGTTTATTTTGAATATTTAATATTATTTTAAATATAGAGCCGATAATATAAATCGATTTTCATATTGAGTTATAGATCT
Source organism: Allium sativum (assembly GCA_030737875.1). NCBI lineage: Eukaryota > Viridiplantae > Streptophyta > Magnoliopsida > Asparagales > Amaryllidaceae > Allium > Allium sativum. The sequence goes on along the minus strand of CM060922.1, from coordinate 311,224,598 downwards.
AATTACCGTAATACGAGATATATTGAATTCGAAGTTAGAATTGAATCAAAACAGTTCAGATAATAAATATAAATTCTATGTGAATGTAATCGATAATGGTAATGATATATTATCGAGAAATTTATTTGTTTATAAATTTAAATAATTTAATATCTTTATAAAATAATTATTCTATATACGTTTAAATTAAATATAAAATATATTCGGTTAGTTCAGAATAGTGTTAAACTGTTGAAATAACAATGGTTGCGTTAAAATAGCGGTTCTGATTTTCGAATAAAGGTACCTCGAGATATTTTGATTATTAAATTAATTAATTCATTTCAGATCTTTTGAAATTTTTAATGAGCCGACCTATATCAATTAATAGCGCAGACCTACTTCCTTCCTCGAGCTGTTTAAAGTGTCTGCCTCCTTCGTTATCTAGGAAAACATGATGGAATGGCATGGTACGTATTGTCCCTTCGCACATCTATAAATTTGCCTTTCCTTCGGTTTCTCTGGCATTCCTAAAATCAAACGCGATAACCCCCTTGAACTCATTTCCTACTTCAGCAAAATAAATCCATTCTCCCCCCCTTTCAAAATTGAAAAATTAAATCATGATTTTTGTTTGATTCGATGCCGCTCATTACATTCATCAAAACCAAAATCGAACAAAATCGTTCGTTGCTAACTCATTCGAACTCGAGCGGTGCTTCTGGTACTGGGCGTTCGTTATATTTCTATCGCAAGGGGGAATCGAAGTCGCAATGGCTGATATTCGAACTCGGAAATCGATTTAGGGGTCAGTTATATGAGGACAACGGTCTTCGATCTAGTATATGTGGATCTGGATTTCGCGGAAGGGTTCGAACTGTTGAACGAGGTGGTGGGAGGTTGCAAAGTCGATCTGAATTGTGGATCTGGAGTGAGCACGATGACCTTGGATGCTCGCGGTTTACTGAGGGGAGTTGGTGTTGAGCGGAAGCTCGGTCTTGAGCAGCAGGAATTCAACAGGAAGGAAAAAAAAATGAGAAAAACAATGTAGGAGGAAGTCACAACTAAATCAAGGAATGTGGAGCTAATCAAGGGTTAGAATAAATTAAACCAAGGTAATTATTCTAAATTTATAATTAAAATTCTTACTTATAAATTTGTTTGATAGCTTTAATAATAAATGTCCCGTTAAAATGTATACCAGAATTTATAAGATGGAATCCGTCGAGAAATGCATAGCTGCGAACTGCTTAAGATGGAATTTAAAATTTGAAATCAGAATCAATCGGAAAATAAAATCACGGTGAGTAAATCTCACTCACCTTTTATTTATAATTATTTTTACTGCGTAAAAATAATTGTTGTTGCTTGTTTGGATTTTTCTGCTTGTTTTATATATATTAGTTATTTAGGCTATTATATATATATATTGGGTTGATTGATTGGTTGGATTCCCGCAGTCTCATTAGCGGATGCCCGCAGTTTCATAGCGGATAATTACCTTATACGCCCCACGCTACGATTAGTGGATGACCTTCTATACCACGATATTCTGCCACGAAGCAGAATGGGTATTGTTTATGTGCTAACATCTGTGGATGCAGGAAAACAGGTTGGAGGAATCCAACTGGATTCCTCAAAAATATATTATCTATTTGTTTGTTTGTTCTGTTTGATTTCATATATATTCATATATGATGTGTTAAAATCAAATGATTGGAAATTGATTGATTTGGTTGTTTAAATTATCACTGGGCCGAAGTGTTAATTTATATAAATATCATGAAAGGATATTGGAGATTTAAAAAGGAAAATTCTATTTTTAAAATAGAATTTGAAATTTTGGAAATGGAATAAAAATATTTACTTGTTTTAAAGAATAAAAACAAAGAGTTCATTTATAAACGGAGTTTATAAATAAAGTGAAAAGAATTATCATTGGATAATTCAGAGGGAAAATCAATATGGGAATTTACAAAGGGAAAATTTATATTTTTCCAAAGTGGAAATTTAATTTCAATTAGATTTGAAATTGAGGCTTGTTTAACTATATATATATAACAAGAAATAGAAATGGTGTGTTTCAATATAGTGAATAAATTATCAAGGGATAATTTGAATATTTAATTCAAATATATAAAAATATAATTTCGAAATAGAATTTCAAAAATGGAATTAGAATTTTTAAAGAGAAATGAAAATGGAATTTAAATAAGAAAAATTGGAAAGAGATTTGAATATAGAAATTTCAAAATAAAATTGAAATAGAATTTGAAAATAGAATTCAAGATAGGATTGAAATAAAATTTGAATAAGAGAAACCGAATAGAATTTAAATTCAAAGGAATTCAAATAGAATTTGAATTTAAAGGAGTTAAAATAGAATTTGAATCCAAGGGAATTCAAATGGATTTGAATAAATAAGATTCAAATGGGATTTAAATAATGGGATTTAAATAAAGAGGGTTTATATAAGAGCTCAAATAAAACTCAAATGGAGTTGAAGTAGAATTCAAATAGAATTTGAATAAGAGGAATTCAAAGAGAATTTAAAATGTGGTATTTGGAATCCAAATGGAATTAAAAGAAGTTTGAATATTTGAATTTCAAATAGAATTAAAATGGAGTTTGAATATTTGGAATTTAAATAGAAGTTTAAATGGAATTTGAATATATGAATTCCAAAGAAGGAATTCAAAAAGAAAATGCAAAGTGATTTGAATAAGGTATCTGAATTCAAGAGGATAAATAGGGTATTTGAATTCGAGAGATTTAACTAAAGAGATTTCAAAGGTAATTTTGAATAAAAGGAGTTGAATTGGGCTTTGAATATGGAATTCAAATATAGTTGAATTGGAATTTTAATATAGGATTCAAATAGAGTTGAACTGAAATTCAAATGGAGCTTAATTTAGTTTAAGCGAAGTTTTAAAAAGGGTTATATATAAATATAATTAAAACGAACTCGCCGCAGCGCTGCAGTTCGTAAATTGGTGACTCGAACTTCAATTGAGTATACAGGACTCAATTGAAGTCAGAATTCTTTGAAACAAGAATCTTCAGGACCGGTTGAATAATGGTTTTCTAATGGAAGAGAAAAAAATCTGGATTTCGTCGAATAGATTTTGAGTTATGTCAAAATCAAATTTTTAGAAAAACAGCGCTATAACCTTTATAAAACTATTAAGGTTTATTTAGTTAAAATATAAGGATTTTCAAGCAAATAAAAATTCCAAATGTTCATTAGAAAATCTGGACTTGAGTTATAAAATATATGCGAACTCAAGTGAAGTAAAAGAAATGGTTTTTAAAATCAATAATCATATTTTGATTATTGAATAGAATTGACTAAGACAAAGAGAAATTAGTTAATCGAATTTTGAAGATGAACTTTGAAAGGTGAAGTGAATTTGTAAATATATATTTGAAATCGAATATAGAACGTGAATTGAAAATGAAATTCAATTAGTTTATAATCAAGTTGAAATATATTTGGATAGGTTATATTCAAATATCAAAGTGATATAGGCAGAAGAGTTAATTTGCAAACTGACAAATGAATTAGTTAAAACGATTGAATCGAGCAAACTGTGAATAAGTAAATTAACTTGTGATTTCATATTCAAACCGAATATGAAACTAGAAATGGAGAAAAAGGGGATTTGATTTGTATAAGCAAGTGGAATCAAATTTGAACATGTTATGTTCAACCATTTAAATAAAATGAGCAATAGGACCAATTAACGAATTAGTTAAAGAACTGAGTTAAAAATGATCAGAGTAAGTTGTAGTGAATTGAAAATGGATAGACATATGTTAAACAGGTTTGGAATAAAGTGGAGTAAAGTATAGAAGAGATATGAATAGAGTGCTCGACAAAAAGGTATGTATTTAATTCGTATATGAGATTTTATGCGCCGTATCGGCAAGCCGCTTGGCTTTTTCTTTTTCTTTTCGATTGGAGAAGACACCGGGAAGCTATTTGAAATTTCCTGATGCTCCCGGTACAGGGGAGGTTATGGCGAAATTTTCCGGAAATTTAAGGAGTTAGAATATTTTTAAGATATTTTGATAGTTAGAAATCATTGTATCGACGTATAGAATTCGATAGGTAAGTGAATATAAAAATCGAATATTGTAAACAAAAAGGGAAATCTATAAATTAGAAATAGAAAGCAAACTTTATACATGTTTTAAAAATGAACAATTGGATTGTATAGTGTGTTTATTCGAGGTAAGTGGTTTTGCCGTTTTGAAGTTGAGGATGTTTTCAGTTAAGGTCTGAGAGGTAATTTTACCCCAACTTGATTGATTACATTTTTAATGGATAAATAGCAAGATCCAGTCTCGAAGAGAAGTGTTTGGAAAAGAGTTAGTTGAATAAAATATTTTGGGTTGTTGTAACGATGTTTTACACAACATTCGTTTTAAACCCAAGTGATGGAATTTTGGAAATATAACAAGTAAATATTTCCTGAGTATAATTAAAATAGTCGGGATAGAGATAAGTGATTGGAATTGTTTCCAATTGCAAATAGAGATATTTTCTAATATATAGAAAATAAAAGAAGTTGATATTGGGAAATGCTTTCCAAATAGCGTAAAGGGCCAATATGGTTATTGGAAATATTTGGTTAACAAATATTGATAAGGAAATGGAGAAGAGATTTAATTAATGAAATATTAATTAAAGAGCCCAGTGATTTGTTTGATATGTTTGGATGAACACTTGTTTTTATTCGATAGTTAAATCACAGACTATCGAAGTTTTTGACCATCGTTGTCAATATGGAGAGACCGGTTGGATTATTATCCGAAGAACCACTTCGTATCGGCATAAGCGTTGCGAACCAAGTATGCTGAATATATATTGAAGACGGAGTAAAGTGCAAGGACTTTTTTCTATTAAATAGAAATAGTGCCTTCGGTTTCGTTCAATCCCAGAACGAACGTAAATGGACGAATGTCTGACAAAGTATTTCCAATGATCAAATGGGTTGGTCTGTATAAATATATATGGTTGCAACGGATTTATTCCCTTAGCATAACATCCAGAATATTCGTGCAAACTTAACTAGTGATTAACGGATCTGACAATGTGGCATTCAAAGTGATTGTGCTATCAATGAATGGTAAGTATTCGTAGCCTCAGGCCTCAACAACCGGGAAAGGACAAAAATCGGGCAAGCAGCATGGCTATGTGGGTCGCACCCATTAGGATGTATAATCACCTATCTAGAGGTTCATTTAATTTCTTATTCTATTCGATGCTGTCCCAGTCGGGAGGCGGTTGCTGATCCCAACCGTTGGTGATATACATTCGATACACTCAAGCGAAATGAGTGGTCGGTCATGTGTGGGCCGGGTTACAAGATGGTCTTGTTGAACCCAGTGTATTCCTCTCTGGAGATACACTAGCGGAAGGTGGTTCCATACCTTGTCATGTTGGAAATCCAATCTCCAATAAGCGCCATGCGGTTTTTGATTTTATAATATATGTGGAGCGTGAGATGCAAGCGTTCTGCTATTTGGTTATTTACTTGATGTAGACATTATTATAATATCACTGGATTTTCGTGTCAAAGTGTTTTGGGTTATAGTAAGGTAAAAACCGTCCATGTTTATGTGTGGGCTGGTCTTATCCTTTCTTTCGAAAAGGGTTTTGAAAGTTAAACAAGTGGTTGGAGTTTACTCACACCAGTCCCATGACTGACCCAGAGTTTATTTTGTTTGTTTTCCCTAAACTCTTGGGTGCCCAAATTTGTACGGGCAGTCAAGTAGTCGGGATTTCATAGATTCAATTGGAGGAGCTGGAAGCAGGAGGCTTCACCAGTTAGCTGTAGATTATCGTATTTCCGCTGTGTACTATGTTGTATCTGGAAACAGGTGTTTATAACTGTTCCAGAAATGACTGTTGTACTCTGATGATGGTATGTATATAAAGTTACTGATTTGTATTTCAAAAGTTATGTTATATAATATATTTTATTCGTTCCGCTGTGAGTTTGTGATCTTCGTTTTTCTTTTATTATAATATTTCTTTCTTTCTATTTATCACCCTCTAACTTCTTTCTAATAATGATTCGTATTTCTGTGCAATTTGGGTTGGACGTATGGTGTTATTAGTCAACTCAGATAGTACGGATTTGCGGGTCGTTACAAATGTTATATTCGAGCAAGAGATTTTCAAGCGTAAGAAGGTTTTCTAAAACCATATTTTGAATAGTTCAGTAAATGAGATTTATATTGATATTAGAATGAAATTTGTGTTTGTTATTACAACTCATATTTGTCTTTGGATATGAACGTTGTTGATCAAGGTCTGAGAGGTAACTAAAATACCCCAACTTGAACGACATCAGGATTATCTGAGTATGGTATTAGTTGTAATGGTAAAAGAGGTTAGTAAAATTTATTATTTCATTAGAGAAATAATAACGCAACATTTTGATAAAGGTTTGGAAAATATATATATATAATGATGGTTTCAAAGTAAAAGGAGAAAAAGGGAGATCGCATAAAATTATAACGAGACCCGCAAGGTTAGAAAAGAAACGTAAAGTTGGGTTTTATTCTATCAGAATAAGTATTTGTATTGTTTTCAAGTAATGAATAAAAGATATTTCGTAATGTGGTTTTACGAGTAATAAGTTGAATAGATTTCCCAATATTAGAAATAACGAGGTTAATGGTTTGAAAGTGAAAACAGAAAACTAAAATGTAAATAGGTTTATCCTAAGTAATGAATTGGTTTAAAGAATAATCTCATGTTAAATAAAAAGCGAGAAAACTATATTTATAATATTGAAAGTTTTAAGAGTTTGAATTTACATCTGTTTTTAATTAGAAGGCCAAGTGATGCTGAATACTGAACCGGTGAACTCACTGGATTGTCAAGATTGAAACACTGTTTATTTTGATAGTTAAATCACCGACTATCAAATCTATCTAATACAATTGTTCGTACGGAAAGACCGGGATCGAATTTATATTCGAAAACTATTCTGACCAACGAATACGTGGAGATATCAAGAGATGATCGAAATGGAGCATTGAAGACCGTAGAATTTACATAAACGGAAGAACCACTAAAATTCTCTACCTTGCAAGCAGAGATAAGCTGTGATTCTGTCGTGGTTGGAATCTACGGGTTGCAAGGACTTCTCGCTACTGATCCCTGGGGTGATTCCTATATGAGATGCAGTAGGAGAGTACCTTCGGTTCATCCTATTTTTGGATGACTTGTATTGATGGATGTCTGACAGAGTATTTCCAAAAGGATCTTGTACGTTGATTTCTTCAAACGTTCCATAGTTGGTTAGCTCCCTACTAGAGTGTTTTTGTGGACGTTAATTTGCGATATCTAGTGGATTTGACGATGTGGCATTCAAAGTGAATGGCGATCAGATGTTTCAAAGTAAATTCTGGCCTCAAGCCTCACAACCGGTAAATGACAAAAATCGGGCAGGCAGCATGGCTATGTGGGTCGCTCCTATTAGGATGTATAATCACCTATCTAGAGAAAATCTATTTTCTTCTTAAATCTATTTCGATGCCGTCTCTTTTCAGGAAACGGTGGATCGCACCCAACCGTTGGTGATATACATTCGATACACTCAAGCGAAATGAGTGGTCGGTCATGTGAGGGCCGGGTTGCAAGACGTTCTTGTTGAACCCAGTGTATTCGCCTCTAGAGATACACTATCGGCAGGTGGTCCCAAACCTTGTCATAGTTGGAATCCAATCTCCAATAAGCACCCGCGGTTTTGATTGCATACTATATATGTGGAGCATGAGATGCAAGCGTTCCACTAGATTCTATTTACTTGTATTTAGACATTATTATAATATCAGACAAGATATTGATTTCAAAAATGTTTTGGGTTATCGTAAGGTAAAAACTGTCCGTGTTTATGTGTGGATTTGGTCTTACGATTAACCTTTTTCTTTGAAAGATTTTAACTTTAAAATCAGGTTGTGTGATACTCTTAATACTGTGCGAGTTTTTCTCACTCTGGTTCACCAGACTGACCCGGTGTTTTGTAAATGCTCGGGTCAGCCCGGGGTGTACAGGTTCAGGTTATCGAATGCTGTGAAGAGACGAGCTGGAGATGTTCAGATGTATGATATTATATAGCTACTATTCCGTTGTGTGTTGTATATGGGAATAGGTTATTATAACTGTCCCATTGTGTGATGTACTCTGATATTGTAAATTTTATTTAAAACTCTCAATAAAGTTATTTCTGTATTATATTTTGTTCTGCTGCGATGTGAGACTCTGTGTTGTGTTGGTTCTTCTTCTTGTTCTATTCTAATATTTCTTTCTTACTTATCTCACCCTCTAATTTCTTTCTAATAACGTCCAGTGTTTTCGGTGTTTGGAAGGTCGGCATGAGTTACGGTAAAGGTATTTATGTCGATTTCCGGGGCCGAAAATCCCTGGGTCGTTACAGGAAAATAAAAAAGTCAACTAAAATAGCAGGAAGACGACTATACTATTACGAAATCCAAAAAGGGGTACGCATTACAAATAAATACTAACATTATAACTGTGGTCCACATACAAAATGAAATACCTGAATAGATTTGGAATGAACAACGGTGCGATAGCCAGTTTTAAAGATGAATTTCTAGTGTCCCAAATCAAGCAGCAAAATTGAATAATGAACGACGACGAACGACAATTGGCTGCTGTTTATCGTTATGTGATGATTACACGTCTTTTTGGGGGAGAAATTTGAGTGACAACGAATGACAATCGGCTGTTGTTAATCATTATGTGATGATTACTGGTCTTTTTGGGGGAGAATTTTGAGTGACGACGAATGGTAATTAGCTGTTGGAAAGAACTAAAACTGGTTTGAAAATTTGAGGAAAAAATTTAAGTTAGGGTTGTCTTTTTGCGGTAGAAATTTAAGTTATGAGCGATAATTGGGTTGTGAGAGAAAAACGAAGAGCGGGAAAAAAAATAACAGAGGAAGATGGGAAGAAGTGAGCTGTTTTGGTACGGGAATGTCATGCTATTTCAGTTTGTAACTGCCGATTAAAAACGGGGGGACTGCATGGTACAGGGTCATTTGAAAATGAGATAATTTGGGACGTCATGTCATCAATGTCATTTTCCTGCTTTAAGATTTAAGTAATAGATAAATTCCTTACTAAATTTGGAAAGTTACAGTTGCAAAATTTGGTCCAGATAATAATTCCAAGCCGTTGATGAGAATAGCAGAGAGTCTGCCGATCAATCTGTTGGTTCAAGTCATAACGGCAAAAGGTCATGTAGCTTGCAAAATCTCTTATTTTTCTGGCTGCTAATCTGCTCAATTGGATTCATAATTCATATATCAAAAATGATAGATCGACTGCTTCAAAATGCGGTGAAATCACGCAGACACAATCTGGACCGTGAATTGAGCTAGCATCCAGCATACATCCATCGACCACGTGCATTGCACAAATTTTCCTCTGATATGCGGCAACCACGTGTGTTTCTTTTTTTTCGGTTGTTGTGTTTCCGGTCATTCTAGCAAGGTTGTTCATATATTTGGCAACTCAAACCAGGTGAGAAAATCACTGAAACCTGCTAAGAGCATTTCCAGCAGAAGCAGAGTGCTGGAAACAAGGAGTGGTTTGCAATGTTCAAGTGTGGATTCCTCCCACGATTCCAACAGTGGGTGCATCACTATTGGGAGATTTATTTTTATTTTTCAAATTATTAAACCTTAAACGATTTTAATTTTGAAATCCGTTTAAGGCTTAAATGATCTTTAGAAAATCGTTTAAGCAAAAAAAAAAAAGTTTAAATGTTAAACAGTTTTCAAAAACCCACATACAAATCCCCACTCATAAATGCAATTGGGGATTCTCCCCATTTGCCCTCGTTCTCCACCCCCATTTTCCCATTGCTACAGTGGGAACTCTGTTTATTCTCCCCCGTTTTGCACCAGTTTACCACTGCTGGGAGTGCCCTAATAAAAAGGAATTGTGATGATGGCGTAGGAAACAAATGAATATTTTGATTATATTTATTGTTAATATTTATGCTTTTCTCATGCATCCCTTACATGATATTTCAAAGTAATTATGTATTTTATTTTGATCTCATTTTGAAATTTTATAGTTCGGTTTTGAAAAAAATTATGTTTATAACCCGATTTTGGCTAGCTCAGCGCTGAGTTGGCCAAAATACATTGGCGTAAATTAGAATTGCACAAGTGTAAAAAATATTGCGCTGACTTCATTTCGGATTGCGCCAATGCAAATCCTAAAAAAAAAATTGTCTGATGTCTTTCAAAAACCGCCAATATAAAAAAAATACACTAACACGATTTGAAATTGCGCTAGTGTGTCATGACCAAATGAGCGCTGGGTTAGCCAAAACCGAGCTATAAACATGATTATTTTCAAAATCAAGTTAATATAATTTCAAAACGAGACCGAATGAAGAAAAAAAATTAACCTTATAGCCTAGTCAAACAACTTGCAATCCACAAGTAATGAACCTGCTCCTACCCATTAAGTAAATGCAAGAAAATCCTTTACTACATATTCTCTTGCTTTCTCTAACTCATAGCCTACATATTCCACATATTAAATATTATTACGATAAACAACGTGCTTCTTTCCTAAATAGTACTAAATGTGTGTATTATGGATCCGTTTGATTTTGAATGGGCTTAGGAAATGAGTTGCGCGCACAGGATCTGGTCCAGGAATGCGAATGGAAGGAAGCTTCGAAATTTGCTTATGCTGTTCGTAAATGGATATTGGAGCGGAAGAAACAAAAGATGAGACGAAGAAGGTAAGTACGGTATTTTTGGTTGAATGAAAAATGGAGCGGTGCGGAGTATAATTTAGCCGTGGAAGATGGAATCTGCATGGAGTAAGATGTTTAAATGACCACCGATCCATTCGTCAGCTTCACGAATGATTTGTCATGTTGGAATCGTGTGGATGTAGACTTCGCCAAGAAGCTAAGTTAGAACCGTTTGGGAATCGTTACAGTTTTATGCAAAATAAAACGCCTGATCTGGTCTACGACTGTTAATCGTTATTTAACGATTAATGATCAAATTGAGTAAACTCACTAACACTGTCCAGTTTTATAATTTTATAAACGGTATTTAATTTTGATAAAAACGATTGAATGCTGTGTGTGATGGTTGTTTAGATGATTTACAATTAAATTGGTTGATAGCTATAGATATGAAATCATTGGTTGAATACTGAATTAACAATTTCATAATGATATGAAATTGTGTTATTTATGTTAATTAACATCTGTGGATGCAGGAAAACAAGTTGGAGGGATCCAACTGGATTCCTCAACAATTATATTGTTGTTTTTCATATATTGCATTATATGATGTTACAAATAATCGGTAATTGATTGTTGTGTGTTTTGGGATGTTTGAATAACATTGACCTGAAATAATTGGTATTTAAATACATTTTATTGGAAAAGAATTCGTGTTTAAAAGGGAAAATCTATTATTTATTATTTTAAATAATAGAAATTAAATCTTGACGAGGCTAGAATATGATAACTTGTTTTAATTTTATTAAAACAAGTAATTCGATTTATAAACGATGTTTTAGAAACGGAATGAAATAATTATTATTAATTAAAAGAATGTAGATTCAAGAATTGAAATTAGAAAGGGAAACGATAATCATTTCAATGGGAAAACGATGAAATTTATTTCGATATTTGAAATGTGGATAGAATAGAAATAAATCCATAAGGATTTATAATTATTCGATTATGTCAAATGTTATTAAAATAATTTAGTTTTTAAATTATATAATTCAGGATTTGACAAGATATTTGATATTTGGTTTAAAAACCAATAATTTATAATCAAATGTGTAATCGAGATTTCATATAAGTAATTAACAAAATATTGACTTTTAAACGGAGTTTATGAAGTGAAATTTGAATATGAATTTATAAAGTAACTCGATAAAGGGATTTTAACCTATAACGATATTTATAAATATAAATCCAGTTTGATTTGATAAACCAAGTCCAGTTTTTTGTAAAGGAATAATATTCATGGTTTAAAATGAATAACGATTTTAAAGCAAACACTCGTCAGGTTTGATTGGTCATAAAGGAATCGATAAATATTTGAAGCAATAAATTCGGAAAGGAATTTAGAAATTGAGTTGACCTTAAAGGGTGAATTTATCCTGACGTTCGGAATATAAATCAAATAGGAATTATTCGAAGGAGAGTTTGCCGTTGGATTTAGGAAAGTAATGGTTACTTTCCGTTTTTAAATGAAGATTGTTTACTATTTAATTAATTAAATATTATTATTTATTTAAAGTAATGAATCAAGGTTATATCTTAAAGTAAGAATGGAATTAAGGAAATTTTAATCTAACCAGAGACGAGTAAAGTTGAACGGCTTCTTAAGTGTCGATCTGATGTTGGTTTCGGCCTTCGGGGTTGATACATAAAGGATCGTTTACTTACTAGTTTACGGTTAAGGCCTGAAAGGATAGTGATGCGTGAATATAAGAAATGGAAATGTTTTCCAATGATAACGCATATTTTCTAAATATAGAAACTAAGAGTTGTGAATATATGAAATTAACTCCCGATGTTAAAAAGAGATATTTTCTAAATATAAAAGATACATAGTTTGAGTTAGATGGAAACATTTTCCATGGATCGTGTGAGGAAAAATGAGTTTTTAGAAATATTTGGAAAGGTATGGGAAATAGGAAATTGGAGAAATGGATAAATTAATAATAAATTAAATTAAAAGGGCTTAGTGTTGATTAATGATTGGTCGGTAATATTTCCATTTGGAAATAAGATCGTTGTATGTATGTATGTTTTCCTTTGATAGTTAAATAACCGGCTATCAAAGTTTTTGACCATTTCCATTGTCAATACGGAGAGACCGAGATCAGATTTATTATCTGAAAACCACTCCGTATGGGCATTAGCGTTGCGAGTCAAGAATGTGAAGATAATTGAAGATGGAGTTTATGCAAGGGCTGTTCTGGCAATCCTAGGTAGAAATTTCCCAAGATAGATTTACAGAATAGTGCCTTTGGTTTGTCCAGACATAGGACAACTTGTATGGATGGATGTCTGACAGAGTATATCTAATGGATCGCATAAGTTGATCTCTTCAAACATATTTACGTTTGGTGGTGGAGAAATTCGTTTCTCTTTGCTTTATACCCGTGATATTTTTGGGGAAATCATTTGTGATTTGGCGAGTATGACGATGTGGCATTCAAAGTAAATGGAGGTGTGATTTGTCAAAAGATACGTTATGACCTCAAGCCTCATCAACCGGGAAATGACAAAAATCGGGCGGCAGCATGACTATGTGGGTCGCCCCCATTAGGGTGTATTGTCACCATCTAGAGAATATTCATATTGTTACTTCTTTCGCTTATGTATCTCCCGGGAACGGTTACGTTGCTAGCAACCATAGATGATAATATATTCAATACACTCTAGAGAAATGAGTGGTCAGTCATGTGCGGCCAGATTACAAGACATTCTTGTTGAACCCAGTGTATTCCTCTCTAGAGATACACTATCAGAAGGTGGTTCCATACGTTGTCATAGTCAGAATCTAATCTCCAATAAGTGTCACAGTTTTGATTGTATATTATATATGTGGAGCGTGAGATGCAAACGTTCTGCTAGATTTTATTTACTTGTGAGTAGACACTATTATAATATCAGAAAAGTTTTGATTTTGAAAATGTTTTGGGTTATAGTAAGGTAAAAACCGTCCATGTTTATGTGTGGGCTGGTCTTACTATTATCTTTTTCTTTCAAAAGGATTTTCCAAAGTTAAACCGAATGGTTGGAGTTTACTCACACCAGTCCCATGACTGACCCAGAGTTTATTTTGTTTTGTTTTCCTAAACTCTTGGGTGCCCAAATTTGTATGGGCAGTCAAGTACTTAGGATTTTACAGATACTTGGAGGAGCTTGGAGCAGAAGGCTTCAACACTAGTTTATTTCTGCTGTGATGTTATGAGTTGTACTCTGATAATGGTATGTATATATATAGTTTTGTTTTCAAAGTTATGTATGATATATTTTATTCGTTCCGCTGTGAGATCCGTAGTGACTCTGATTCTGTTGTGTTCTTCTTCTTCTTCTATTATAAATTTCTTTCTCTCTGTTTCTCACCCTCTGACTTCTCTCTATTAATAATTAGGTATTTCCGATGCTCGAATAGTCAACATGGTGTTTTGTGTTGATTTTCGAGGTCGAAAATCCCAATTCATTACAGTGTATGCTTCATTGTATCCAATATCATGAACCGATGCATACTGTCTCCTCACTGTAATTTGTTTCAAACCTAAAAATATCTTCCTATTATCTATCCATATGCTGGCCCATTATCTAGATAATACTTAGTCCTCCAAAATACATGAACGTTTTTATTGTTATTTTAATTTTAATTAATATAACCGCATAACGATGAGAACCGACCGTGAGATTGCATAAGTTAAAAAATAACTAGTTTTTCTATTAATCCTTGTTCAACATCAAGAAATAATATGATAAAAAATATTTAAAATTAGGGAGATCTAAGAAAACAAAAGTTGAGACAATTAAGTGAATTAAATTGAATACATTTAAGGAGACATGTTATAGACATGTTCCATATGTTTTTGTTTTTTGGGTTTTGGAAAAATTGATTTTGGCTAAATGACAGTAAGCAAACCTCCCTAACGGCCGGTTTGATTATAAACATTATGTATGCATTGCAAATATCTTTTTCTATGTAATACTGAGCAGATTATCGAGACTATTTGAAGATTAAAAAAAAAAGAATAATACATCACCATATAGGTTTAGAGTGAATCTCGAACTCCTGACCTCACACTCGGTAGGCACATAACTTATCAATATGCCACATTGTCTTGGCTATATGAAGAGTTAAATAATCCTATATAAAACTGCGTCATGTTGTTTTTAGTAACTCCGTATGATCAATTATTGAATTTTCTCCCTCATCAATGGGTTGCTTGGTTTGTTTTCTATCCTTTGGTAGATGACATGAGTAGAAAATTTTAGATCATTGACTCCATCTTACAACCACTTTATTTTGGATTTTTTCGCATTTCTATACAATGATTGTGCACAGTAAATTATCATTAGCAGGTGCATGTGCAAAACAATATTTGATCTTCTCAATTGGTCAGTTAACTCATGTATACTTCTTCTCGCTTTGTTCTACACTTCAAATATGTCCTTGTATTTTCCAGTTCGCATAACAATTTACGAATGTCCGAGCACTATATACCACATTAATATAGCCATTATGTTCCTTCCAAATATTATTGTATCGAAAAGATATTTTAACATTTTCATTGATTGAGGTGTACAGATTAATCGGAAATAAATCGTGATCAGTCATTGAGTGGCTCAATGCTTTAGCATTTGCATATGGGAACTTGAAAAGGACAATTTTTGTTTGAATCATCTCCTCGCCGTGTAGTGTATAATTCACCAATTTTAATTTTAGATTACCCATAAAACTCTTTTAATATTTGGTTGAATGTGTATGATATTGTTTTCTTACTGTTACTGCTAAAAGAGCTATTTTATTTTTGGGGCATAATTTATATGCATGTTGCGTTGGAATTTAGCTAAACTTAACATGTTGCACGACCATGTTTAAGCCTTAGCTTTTAAATATGTTCATATGAAATTATATTTAGTTCTTAAAGAAACACAAGCAAACTTCAAAGGCTCTGTATTAGTTGATATACCATTACGGATATATCAAACCACCAAGCATCATGTTTATTGGAGAGTGTAAAATTTACTGAGAACTATATATTGTAAATCTTATTTTTACTAATCACACCATATAGTAAGAAATAGAAGTATTGCTAAAATATTATTTTTATATGTGTTTGCCTAGCTATTTTATCGAAGAATTAGATTTTAGTATTCTCCAAAAGAGATTTTGTATATGTTAATCTCTAAAACAAATGTTTTAGAGTTTTACTTAAATATATATAGCAAAATCCAATGTTCCAGAAGAAATGTTATAGATATTCTATTTCTTTTGTTAAATGTAATTACTTTAAAAATTTCCTAAAGTAGTGACTTTAAGTTTCATATCTTACTTTTACTTAGCGCATCCAATTTTATTACTATGTTTAAAATTTGATATTATAATTTAAAGAAAGTTACAGCGATAAATCTGCAGTAAATATATTTTATACTACTTTAAAGTAGTAATTATGTCTTTTATGTAGAAAAAGATATTGAATATTGATGACATTCCAAAAATCGAGTTTAAAATGTATCTTAAGAAAAGATATGTAACACTTAAGAATCAGTGTTCACAAAAATATCCACAAAAGTGATATTATATATTTATATAATAACATTTAAGAATTATATATGGATTGTTTTTAAATATGATGTAGCACTTTAAAAAGTGATATGGCAATAAGTTACACAATTGTTAATTCAGATAAAACAAGTAATAATGGATACAAAGTATGTTTACAAAGTTCAATCATTGTCATGGACCCGTAGCCCCATTAGACAAATTTAAGAGAAATTAGTGATCTATTATTTTTAAGAACTTAAAATGAATTGAATATCATATGCATACCTATTCCTATAGAAGTATTCTTAGATATTCTCCTGAAGAGATAGTCTACATGTTATATCATACATTTCATGAAAGCTATAAATACCAGCTTGAAGAGATATGTATGTGCAATAAATATATTTGCTTATTATCATAAAATTTTAAGTGTCCAGAAACTACTTTTATATTTTTTAGTATATCTTATTTATTTATTTGTGGCACTTTCCCAAAGAGATGTATAGAAACGTCTATATGCAGGTATAAATTATTCTATGATAAGTTATTATAATTAATGTTCAAAAGTAATATTTGAGGCATAATGGATGAGTTCAATTTAATAACTTGAAGTTGTTATATATTTTATTTTAACCATAAGTTCAATACAATTCTAAACCAAATGTTTTGAACATTATCATGCAGTCTCAAAGGATTCACATTGACATTGATCATAAGTAGGGGCGTACCCACCACAGGCCCATTGGTGGCCGCCGCCCCCATTGAAGTTTCGTGACCTAGACATACCTATTTCATTTGTATAAAATAAAGCCGGATTTTGGATCGTAATAATACCCTTCGGTCAGGTTGCAATAACATCCAGAAGCTGCATCATACTCCATTCTAAAGAGCAAACAGTGAATTTTGACTACCTAACAAGTATATATTAACGCAACATTTTGATCTAGACAAGAATACTTAAATTGCAGTAAGAAATAAAATGGTAGTTAAATAATGATGGCATTGGAAAAACACTAAAGTGAGGAGACGCATAGAATTTTGAACAATGATGTCTCTCTAGGACAAGCTGGTTATTTGGAACAAGATGCATAAAATACACTCAGTAGATTTCTCATTGTGTTTTTCCTGATTACATGATTATAGCTAGTTTATTTATTTGTTTTAGGAAAAGAAAATCACTTTTAAATGTACAGGAAAGCATACCATCTTTAGCTGAAAATTTAACGCTATCTAGTTTCTTTTGTTATGCCCCTGAATCAAATGATGCAAGATCCCTCTGGTAGCTTTGTTTTGCTTTCTGCAAATAAATGCAAGATCCCTCTGGTAGCTTTCTTTAGTAAAGACAGACGCATCAATTAAAATATTCTTAATGTTGCATAGATAAAACTGAAACTAGACTTCCGTAGTACATACTTAAATTGGAAGAAAAACAAATTATTATGGATTTATTTAATTTCCGCCCCTACTGGTCTAAATCTCTGCATACGCCACTGATTATAAGTAGAATTTAATAGTTTGGATCCTTGAATAGTTTGTTCTAAAAGTTACCGACTCAAACGATAAAGAATACACAAATTTGTAATACATTTGTTATATGTGGACGCACACACACACACACACACACATATATATATATATGTATAAACATATATGTAAATTTTCATCTAACAACCTGATGTTTGATATGAGCTCATCTTATCGATTACGCATAGATATTATTTAGTAATTCAAAAAGTTGATCGACATAAATATTAAATGACCTGAAGTCATGTGTGTATTTAATTAGAAATTACCTCCAAGTTACTAGATTAATAAAATAAATAAGTAATATAATATAAATGCATTTTATCAATTAATGAAAGCATTATCCTCCTATAATTTAAGTACATATAATGTATTTGTTAGTGATAATGGATCAAAAAAATGAGAATCCAAGGAGGATTTATAATTTAATGTGACAATGTTTGTCAACATTAAGGGGGAGGATAAAGGGATACAAGTCCATATTAATCAATGGTGTTAAATATTTGTTAACATATACAATGATGCAAAATATTAACTAACCTAAATAAATTATCAATTATATCCCTAATAAACTTCCTCCAATATAGATTTGAATCCTTTAAGAATCAAATGGGTAATGTCTGAGCATACATGTTTCATGTCTCAAATATAAGTCTGAGTCTAATGTCTGCACCAATACTAGTATAACAAGTTCAACATGATTTCATGTCAGCAGGATTAATAGCAGGAATAAACAACAAGTACATGATTAGGTGTTTAACCTAATTACATGACAGATGCTTATGATTCACCACCTAGAGCAGCCATGCATGTACCATATCAACAAGATTACAACAAAATATAACAACAAGACTAGGTGTAGACAAATTACATAACAGGATTAGGTGTTACCCTAATTGCATAACAATTGGAGGCATACCCTAATTACTACCCAAGCGATCGACTCCCTACTACCTGAATATCATGTGTCAGCCCCAGCAGTAGGGTGTGTCACTCCCTAACCCAAAGACTTATAGAACACAACAATACCCATAAATGTTGTAACGCTTATCTTCCCTAGTCGGACCCACGCACGCTCATGAATTCGCTGGAACACGCCCATAACCACCCCCATGTGAACCTCTTACTATCCAGTTCAGTAAAGCATGCCCTGGCCCCTACCTAGTGCAAGGCCCCTTCTAATAAGATACCAAACAGGGATACTGACTGACATGGGTTCCAAACAGCAGATTGACACAAGCCCCTTAAAATCCGTTTTAAGTCAAACTTAACATGTCCAATTCATATGAATAATGTTCATCAATCATTTTCCCAATTTATACATAGGTTTATGCACATCTCCCCTAGGTTATATACACACATTATCCCTCTTAACAGTTTACAGTAAGTCTAACATGTGTATATTTGTCCTTTTTCCCAAAATACAGTCAGTCAGCCCCAATTAATTAACATGCCTAACCTCCTTTGTGTTTTGTTCATTATTACCGCAATTATACCACATTCTAATCAGGTATAGCCTGGGCTTAAAGATCTGAGCTCGGCGTAAAATAAAAAGGAAACAGAGGAAGAAGAATTGAATCACATAGGCATATAGACAAGACTGAAAATAAACATAGAAAATGGGAAAAGGAAGATAGATGCATGTAACTTGTTATTTAACCAACATCACAGGCATGTGTATAACTTGTCTATTTAACATCACAGGTATGTATATAACTTGTTTAAGTAACATCATAGGCATAGTTAACATCACAGGCATGTATGACTTGTCTAATTAACATCATAAGCATAGTTAATATCACAGGCATGTATGACTTGTCTAATTAACATCACAGGTATGTATAATTTGTCCAATTAACATCACAGGCATGATCCTCACAGGTATGTATGACTTGTTTAATTATTTAACTTGTAACATCATAGGCATATGTATAACTGATTATAGGCATAGGTGATTCACAGTAAAAAAGGTATAACTTTTACTACACTGTAGATCCTAACCAGTTTTATTTAATTGTCATGTTCAAGGCCTCAGAAATAAGATCTGTAAATATATGCAACTCATAGTGAATCTTGGTAAGGATAATTATACAACATATGTCGCAAGAATCCAAGTCCAAGTCTTGATTTGCTTCTGTTTAATCCTATCTCTAGCAGCATTCCCCCATTTATATGTTTATAATTTTCAGAGTAGTTTCAAAGAGGAAGAAGGCATGAAGAAGTTGTGATTCAAGAATGAGGGAAGCTGTCAATTTATAGAGTTAAAGAATCAACATCAACCCTTAGATTTTAGGTTTTGGATCCCGACCGTACAAGTCATGCTAAATCAGCAACCAATATGATGCAGAAAATAGTCCAGTTTCATAAAACGAATTCGCCTAGATCCCTGGTGGGTCGACCCTAGTGTCGACATAGCCTTGTATGGGTCGTCCCATAGGTCAACCCAGGGCTGAAGGTGGGTCACCTCCCAACGTTCCATTTTCCCGTGTTGCCTCGTTTTGATTTTCTAGAATATTTTATTATATGTATATATATATATGAACCTTATGTGTATACAAACTTCTAAGGTCCATAACTTCTTCATACGTTACCCGTTTTACGCAAACATAGGGTCCATCTGAACTAGAATTCCGAGATGAACACAACGGTAATGACCAGTTTCACTTAATTATTAATATTTAATTAAGTTATTCTCAATTTATCATCTTAAGCAGGGTTATAGTGTGTTTAAATTCTAGGGTGTTACATTCTCCCATACTTAAAGGATTTCATCCCCGAAATCTCCAAGTTAAGAAGAATGCTACTATCCTAACAACCACAACCACTTACTCATCCATCATCCACAAGCATCCATTATCCTTATGATTTTACTAATTCTTATATGAACATATGCAAAGTTGTGTGTATATGTCCTTACGCTAATGCGAAAATCAGGCGGCCGACTGATTCAGTTGACCTCCTTAATGCAATATATGTTTGTGCCATGTATCTAAAATGTATGGAAATAATTATAGTACAACATGCAGGTTCTATATGTGTGCACAATCATTCATCCAAATGCAACATCCATATGATGATACATCCATATAAAATCCTAATGCACACACATTCATATGCAATATGAGAGTGATTGAGCCCATCTAGTGCCTAGTGTGTGTCATGCATCCCCGAGCAACTACTAGTAAACACTTGTATCCACTTGCAACCATCAAACATAACATGTCTTAAACACTGTTTCCAACCATCGGTTTCTACCTAAGGATCGAAAATTTCGAACGATAGGATAAAATTGAATGATAGATGCAAAGTAAAAGCTTGGAAAAGAAGTCAAGTACGTACTCTAAAAAAGAAAAGGGTAAGAAGCGTGAATCCTATCTTCGGGTTCCCATGTAGCATCTTCGCGGTCTTTTCCCAATTGCACTTTAACCAATTTGATCTCCTTATTGCGAAGCTTCTTGATTTCTGATCCAAGGATATGAATAGGAACTCATCTTACTAATGCTTCCTTTTCAATATCTACGTCCTCAAGAGTGCTCGGCTCTACTTTCTCTGCAATATCGTTGAGAAAGTTCCTCAAATGGGAAATGTGAAATACATTGTGCATGGTCGCCAGTCTATCCGGTAGCTTAACCCTATAAGCCATCTTCTCTATCCTCTCTAAGATAGGGAATGGCCCCACAAATCTCGGTGCCAACTTCCCTACTGAACCAAAACGAACTACGTTCCTTAGTGGAGATACTTTAATGAACACCATAATTCCTACTTTAAATTCCAAGCCAGACCTCCTTTTGTCAGTATAAGACTTTTGTATGTCTTGTGCAGCCTTCATCCTTCGGCTGATAAGATCAATCTTCTCAGAGGTTTCTTGAATCATTTCCACTCTAAGTAGAAGTCTGTCCGTAGACCCCCACCAACTAGTCGGTGATCTACAAGGTCGTCCATAAAGTGCTTCGAAGGGTGCCATGCCTACGCTCGCTTGGTAACTGTTGTTGTTGGAGAATTCCACAAAAGGAAGATGCTCCTCCCACTAAAGGAAGATGCTCCTCCCAAGTCTCTCCGAAGTCTAGGATACACAGTCTTTGATGATCCTCAGGAACTCTATTCACCTTCTCAGTCTGTCTATCCGTCTGAGGGTGGTATGTTATGCTCAAAGTAGCTGTGTCCCTAATGCTTCTTGCAAGCTCTTCCAAAACTCGCTAGTAAAGATGGGGTCATGATCGCTCATTATACTGGAAGGTTCCACATGCTAACGAACTATCTCTCGGAGATAAACTCATGCCAGCCAAGACGCCGTCCTTTTGCTCTTCGTAGGAATAAAATGAGTGCTCTTTGTAAGTCTATCCACTATCACCCAAATGCTTGTATTTCCCTTCCTTGATCGAGGCAATCCATTGATGAAATCCATAGAGATGCTCTCCCACTTCCATGGCGGGATATCCAAGCTCTGTGCCACAAGCATCGGTATAAACCGTAAACATTTTTCTTCCGTCTGGGAGAGTCATCATCGGGGCTGTTGTCAGAGCCCTCTTCAACCTCTGAAAGGCATCCTCACAATCAACGTTCCACGAAAAATCAAGTTCTTTTTCGTCAGTCGGGTAAGCAGGACCGATATCCTTGCAAAATCTTTGATAAACTTTCTATAGTAGCGCACCAACCCTAGAAAACTTCTCACCTCCGTTGCATTCTTTGGAGCCCTCCAATCTTGAACTGCAACGACTTTCGTGGGATTCGCTTTTATCCCGTACTTGGAGACCAAATGCCCTAGGAACCTCACTTTCTTTCTCCAAAAGTGACACTTAGAAAATTTCTCCTTAAGTCGATGTGACCTGAGGGTGCGTAGAACCTCTCTTAAGTGTTGGGCATGCTCCTCCTTGTTCTTTGAGAAAATCAGAATGTCATTCACAAAGACCACCAGAACTTGTTCAGAAACTCCCTAAACACCGTACTCATCAAGTCCACAAAATAGGCTAGTAAACAACCATTCTAAGAAGCCATCTGGAGTTCTAAATGCAATCTTATCTATGCTGTCCTTTGCAACTCTCAACTGATGAAACCCCATGGCTAGATCCATTTGCGAGAAAACCGAGGCACGAACTAGCTGATCAAACAGGTCATCAATTCTCAGTAGCAGGTGCCTATACTTCTTAGTGATCTTATTCAGCTCACTATAATCCACACATAGACGAAGTGAGATGTCTGCCTTAGTTACGAAGACGACTGTAGCTCCCCATTTTGAAGTGCTTCGCCTAATAAAACCTTTCTCGAATAGCTCCCCTACTTGTTTTCTCATCTCCCTTAACCTCCTCAAACACATCTGGATAGCCTCTAACTATGGGCACAGATCGTAAGTTGTCAACAGAAGTGTCAAGTGATTCTAGAATACCGAGCATCACCGACCCCTGTGGGTCGCAGTAAATCTCGAGAGTCCTACGGTTACAAGAAAGAAATCTAACCACTCTCTTTTCACAATCGAGGATGGCACCATACATGGCTAGCCAATCCACGCTTAGAATCAAACTGTAGCCCATAAAGCAAAGCACATATGCGCCGCATTCAAATTCGACGCCCAAGATAAAAATTCTTAAATCCCTATACATCTTGGATAAGCGAGCCGATCCTCCTATAGGGTTTAAGACCACTACAGGTTCAGAGACTATAATAGTATTTAGGTGTAGACTATCTACTAGGGTACTGGATATAAATGAGTGTGAAGCGCCAGAATCAAACAAAGTCCAAATGGGATAATCAAAAAGCGAAATCAAACCTTCGACCAATGTCTTACTCCCTCGATCATGTCCACTTGCTTCCAAAGCATGCACCTATCCCGAAGTTCCTGCCCCTTGTCCTTGCTTTTTAGGGCATTTCTTTGAAAAGTGTTCCATCTGTCCATAATGAATGCAAGCTTCCTTGTTCTTTCTATAGTCTTTTACGAAATGACTCATAGCACCGCATGCATGACACTTTACATCCTTTTTAATTTGGGCCATGTCAGGCTTTCTACCTTTCTTTCGTTGCTTTCCTTTCTTGGGCCACCATTTTTGCTTTTCGCCCTTCGCTTGAGTCTCATTAGTCTTTATTCCTTTCTTTTCCTCCTTGCCATCTTCATGCATAAGCGCCATATCAACTAGCATTTCAAAAGTTGCCCCTATTGAAATGTGAGAAAAATCAAGTCTTTGGAGAGGTTGGTTCAATCCTCTCGTAAATCTGAGCGCCTTCTTGTGGGGCGTATTCACCAATTCTAGTCCAAACCTTGTTAGTTGATAAAACTTGTTCACATATTCTTTCACCGTCATGTCTCCTTGCTTTAAAGCCAAGAACCTTTCCATTTGCAGTCCCTCCTATGGCTAGGATAAAAATTTCATCTCGACCCTTTGCCTGAAGTCATCTTAAGTCACCACCGGTTTCCCAGCTTGCGTTACTTCCCACCAATAGGAAGCCTCATCTATAATTTGCCATGCAGCCAGTTGTATCTTCCTTCGGTCATCAACCTCAAAAAGTCCAAACAAGTTTTCCGCCTCTCGTAACCAATTATGGGATTCATCAAAGCTTTTAGTGCCACAGAATGGCTTTCCTCTCATAGTGCAGATGTTGACGTGGAAAATTGTCCGCACGCGAATACCCAATGGTGTATGTGGTATAAACAACACAAATATCCAAATAAGTAGTAAATAATGTAAATGCGGGGAGACACAGCTTTTATAGTGGTTTAGCACTAACGTCTACATCCACTTTATAATTATCATTCATCATATGATATCTGATTACAACGTTGTACAAGTCTAGGCGATACTCGAGTACAAAATATCATAATAGAGCAACAATGTTCTTCTTCTTCCTCCTTTGGATGAGTTGACTTGGTCAACTATGTCCTAGTTTATCCTTAATGTCCAAGAAGTCCAAAAGAGCCCAAATGTAGCATAATTATCCTTATGAATGCCTAAGCATTAATGGAAAACGTATATGCCACGTTTTAATTATCCTTGCCATCTCCAATGGCGAAGATGAAGAAGGTGGCTGCCATTAATGAGTGCTTGGAGCTGTAGAAGTCCAAAAATTCCAAGGGAGAACTATCCAAATGAAGGCCAAGGCTTGGGGGTATTTATAGGAGGGAGGTTAGGTGGGAGTATGTAGGAACCAGGGACCACAAACATCGGACCCCTGAATCGGCCACAAAACAGGAAATTCGTACCCCCTGGAAAGGGGTGCGAAATTCATACCACTTAGTGGATACGAAATTCGTATCCCCTGGGGAGATACAAATTTCGTATCCCTTCAGGGGGTACAAAATTTCATATCCCCTAGAGGGGTACGGAATTCGCACCCCTTCAGGGGGATATAAACTTCATACCCCTCGGAGGGGTACGAAATTCGTACCCCTCAGGGATATGAATTTTGTATCCCTTGGGGAGATATGAATTTCGTACCCTTTCAGGGGGTACGAAATTGATGGATGAGGGGGCCGAAATCATGTTGTTAAGGGAGTCGAAGTTCCTGAATGCGAAGTGAGAGAATCCGAGGTTTTTTTGGTCCGAGCTAAAGGATCCGAGCTTCTAACTCTAAGAAAATCGGTTGAATCGGGCGATGCCCGCTTGTTCCACTTAACCGGTTAGGTCGATCGTCGCTGGGATTGTGGTGCCCCGGACCCCTACCGGCGATGCACTCGGACCTGCTGATGGCTCGCCTTCGGCTCAGAGCATGGCTTGCCTTCGACTCGGCTGACAGTTTGCCTAAGAGTCATAGTGCAAGACCTTAGAACAAATGTTCTCGGGCCCAAGAGAGATCGTCTGATAAGTTTGGTCCGTCTTATGTTTGTGACGCGACTTTGACCAAATCATTTTGTGTTTCCCGATATCGTTCTTCATCCTTGAGCGCGTTGCTAACCAAATACTTGACATGCGACAACTTTGAATAAAAAGCATGTCAACAGCAGATGTCTTTGCAAATCTTAGAGAAATTATCTACTCGAGGAGGTGGATGAACAGCGGCTGCAGCTGAGGAAGGGGCATCTCCTTGACCTCCGGCAGGTGCCATGATCTGAAGGTATCTACGGAACCAAGCCGGTTTCTAAACGCCTTCGGGAAGATTAAGTTCCCCATACATGATGAAAAGAAAAAGGATTCAACAAGAGATCAAGGGAATTTGACTAGGGTTTCAGGGGATATGTTTTTCAAAAACAGATTTTTCTTCTATGATCTTGTAACCTCCAGCTCTAATACCAAGTATGACACCCCACGTCTGTTAATGTCACTCATAAGAGAATGCATTAAGTTTCGTGAAGCGCAACAGGTAACAGTACATAAATTTATAGAACAAGTATAAAATAAGCAGCGGAAAAACTTTCAACTTTATTTTAAATAAAACGTAGTTTCCAAAACTAATTACATCAATTACTTGCAAAGTACTTCAAATTTGTCTTTCAAATACAAAATAACATAATTCCATGAAACAAAACCATATCCTCGCCACAAGCCACAGGCCATGATGAAATAAAGTTAGAAAGATACATCTCAAGAAAGTTCAAGCTAAGTCGAAGCTGCTACAGAAAGTCTTAGTCACTTATGATCAAGTAATGCTTCACATTTATATCCTGAAATGGGTAATGTATGAAAATATATGTCTGAACATACATGTTTCATGTCTCAAATATAAGTCTGAGTCAAATGTCTGCACTAATACTAGTATAACAAGTTCAACATGACTTCATGTCAATAAGATTAACAGCAGGAATAAATAGCAATTACATGATTAGGAACAGATGCTTATGATACACCACCCAGAGCAGCCATGCATGTACCATATTGTGAGACCCCACGTCCGTTAATGTCACTCTTTATCAGGATGCATTAAGTTCCTTGAAGCGTTATAGGTAAACAGAGACATAGTATCACAAGACAGATATAAAATAGCAGCGGAAATTTAAAACATCATTATTTTGCAGGGAAACATCGTAGTCTCAAAACTAGTTACAACATCAGGCATAAAATACTGAAACTGAGTACATCAAAATAAAACATTTGCCTTGCGCTAAAACCATCAGAGTACAGAAATGTAAAATCATAATCCCCAATAATAGCCATAATAAAGTAGATAAGTAGTCAAAGCGATACATCAGAGTAGATCCAAATCCAAGCAGAAACAGAAGAGGGAGTCCTAATCAAGCTTGATTGTTCCCACCCTGAGAACCTAGGGGGAGGAAGAGAGAGAAAAGGAAACAAAACGGGTCAGACAAAAAGTCTGGCGAATCCAGTGAATTTTAGCATATAAAGAAGTAAAAGTATCATGATAGGCATATAAACTGGATGAGAGATAACAATAGGATATAACAGGTATAAACAGAATGAACAGTGTAAACAGAGTAGATTATGCTTCCCAAATAACTTTCTCTGCACCAATACTAGTATAACAGATATGTGACGAGATTAGGTATTCCCCAATTACTTAACATAACAGGATGATCCCAACAAAAACATATTGATTGTTCTAGTTTCATAACGGGTTTTACCCCCATACAGAAATAACAGGTACCTTGATAGAATATAATGGGTGTTACTATAAACAGAAATAATAGGAACCCCAATAGAAACAGACAGGACTAGATGTACCCTAATTACTATACCCAAGCGATCGGCTCCCTAGCTTGTAAATACCCTGTGTCGGCCCCACAATAGGGTGTATTACTTCCTAAAGTGGCAACCTACAAAAGGACACAGACCTATTTACTGGTGCTACAACGGCTTATTTTCCCCCTTCAGACCAGACATATGCACGCACATAACTCCGTTGGAACGCACCCATACACACCCCCTTTCAGATGAACCTCTTATAATCAGTTCAGTATGCGTGCCCTAGCCCCTACCTAGTGCGGGGCCCCCGTTTAATACCAGAATGGGATACTGACTGATATGGGTCCCACACAGCAGATGACATAAGTCAAACCCCTAAACTTGTGTCCCCTAATTAACAAGGATTTTTAATAGGTTACGCTTACATATAAATAGGTTCGCCTAACCCCTACAGATTAATAGGTTATGTTTCACATGTTAACATGTTTATTTAACCCCAGCGGATTAAATAGGTTTACATAACCCTAACAGATTGAACAGACTTACTTAACCCCTAATAGATCAAACAAGTTTACATAACTCTAACAAATTAAATAGGTTCCATAGGTTTTTTACAGTTCCATTAACATGTTTCACTTTATCTTTAATTAAGCCTACAGATTCATATGCCCCAAATTCCAGTCATAATTCACAGTATAACATATGCCTCCAAAATTTTAGTCATATTTCACAGTATAGTTTATGCCCCCAAGTTATCATTCCCAATGATTTCGCCAATTTATCCTAATTTCGTTCGTATGCATATTTTAGCGATATTGGCCTAGGCTCGAAGGTAGCCTAGGCTATAAAAATAAAAAGGGAATGAGAGAGAGAAGAACAGATTGGCATATAAAACAAAAATAAGCATATAATAGTAGAGATGGGCATATGATAGCAAAAATAGGCATATCAGAAATAGGCATATAAGAACTGAACAGCAGATCAGGTGTACAGAAGAATACATGTAATAGCAAAACTGTTTAGGTATAAATTAGATTCTTAACAGGCATAGGTTCAGATCTAGATTTATAAACATGTCGGGATTACTTGTTACATTTTTATATCTAAAAGTAACATGAACTCATAAAGATTGGATCTAAAG
The DNA here is from genome assembly GCA_030737875.1 of Allium sativum. Lineage (NCBI taxonomy): Eukaryota > Viridiplantae > Streptophyta > Magnoliopsida > Asparagales > Amaryllidaceae > Allium > Allium sativum. The sequence goes on along the minus strand of CM060922.1, from coordinate 311,196,048 downwards.
AACAGAGAATAATATGCTGTTGTTGTAGAAGAGATTCTTGTATTTGTATATAGATTGGTGTCGAAGAAGATAGTCTGATTCAATCTAAGCTAGGGCAACATTTCATTATCTTCGTTGTTTTAGGTGTAGAAAATAATAGAAATGTTGTCCTATATATAGCCTATCTCCAATGAACCTAGCACAGAAACCAGACCAGGTACAAAAGAATGCACCATGCCAGATCACAAGTGGGTCGACACAACCCTACTTGGGTTGACCCATAGGTCGACCCACCTGGCCATGGTCATGGGTCGACCCATGGGTTGACCCAACCCAGGTGTGGGTCATCCCATGCCTGTCCAGATCTCACCAACTTTTCCCGCTTACTTATTTTCGAATTATTTTGAATTATGGTTTGAATTTATTTATGTATAAAACTCTTATATGTATACAAACTTCTAACCTTCCTATCTTCCTCATACTATGTCCGTTTTACGCAAACTTGGAGTCTATCTTAAGCTGAATTCTGAGACGAACGTGATGGTACGGTCCATTTTACTTGATTCCCAATATTTAATTAAGTATTCTTTAGTTTATTGTCAATAGTGTCTTTTAGAATTACGGGGTGTTACATTCTCCCCTACTTAAAGGATTTCATCCCCGAAATCTCTAAGCTAAAAAGAATGTTTATCCTAACATCCATTTACAACCATTTACTCATCCTTCAATCACAGGCATCCATTATCCTTAAGAGATTTCTAATGCTTGTATGAACATAAGCAAATATGTGTATATATGTCCCTATGCTAATGCGAAAAATCAAGCGGTCTACTGATTTAGTCGACCTCCTTAATGCGATGGATGTTAGTGCCATGAATCTGACATGTATGCAAATAGTCTTAGTATATCATGTAAACTCTATATGTGTGCACAATCATTCGTCCAAATGCAACATCTATATGATGATACACCCATTTCCATCCATAAAAATTTAAAATGCACACACATCCATATGCAGTATGAGAGTGCTTTGAGCCAATCTAGTGCCTTGTGTGTATGCATCAACGAGCAACCACTAGCAAACACTTGCATCCATCAAATATAACATGTCTCAAACACATATTTACATCCACTGGTTTCCTACCTAAAGGTCAAAGATTCAATCAACAGGATATACTCAAATGACAGAAGCAAGTACGAATAAAAGCTTGGAAAAAGAAGTTAAGAGCATACCCTTGAAAAGAAAAGGGTATGAAGCGCGGATCTTGTTTTCAGTCTCCGAAGTTGCATCCTCGCTGTCTTCGCCCTATTGCATTTTCACCAACTTGACCTCTTTGTTGCGTAGCTTCTTAACCTCTGATCCAAGTCTACGGGTAGGAACTCGTCTAACTATCACCTCCCTTTTTACCTCTACTTCCTCAAGCATGCTCGGCTCTACTATCTCTGTCGTATCATGCAGACATTTCCGCAAATGAGAAACGTGGAAAACATCATGAACACCCGCCAATCTCTCTGGTAGCCTCACCCTATCCACTATGGGGTATGGACCTATGAACCTCGCCAATTTCCCTATGGATCCAAAGCGAACCACATTCCTCAAAGGTGATACTTTGATGAAAACCATATCTCCCACTTCAAACTCAATATCAGTCCTTCCCCTATGTACGTAGGACTTCTGTCTGTCCTGAGTTGTCTTCATGCATCTGCAAATAAGATCAATCTTTTTTGAAGTTTCTCTAATCATCTCAGGTCTAAGTAGAAGCCTATCCATATACTCCCACCAACAAGTCGATGATCTACAAGGTCGTCCGTACAGTGCCTCGAAGGGTGCCATGCCTATACTAGCCTGATAACTGTTGTTGCAGGCGAAATCAGCCAATGGGAGATGCTTCTCCCAAGTCCCTCTGAAGTCTGGGATGCATAGCCTCAAAAGATCCTCAAGAACTCTACTCACCCTCTCAGTCTGCCCATCCATCTGAGGGTGATATGCGGTACTCAAACACAGTTGCGTACCTAATGCCTCTTTCAAGCTCTTCCAGAATCACTAGTGAAGATGGGGTCATGATTGCTCACTACGTTAGAAGGTATCCATGTAAACGGACTATCTCACGAAGATAAATTAATGCCAACCATGCTTCTGTTCTCTTAATCTTAACAAGAATGAAATGAGCGCTCTTAGTAAGCCTGTCTACTATAACCCAAATACTGTTATTTCCTTTCCTCGATCTAGGAAAACCATCAATGAAATCCATAAAGACGCTCTCCCGTTTCCACTGTGGGACCTCTAAAGGATGAAGCAAACCGCCAGGCTTTTTCTATTTAGCTTTAACTTGCTGGCAAGCAAAACATCGAGAGACAAACTCTGCTACATTTTTCTTCATCCCAGCCCAATAGAAAACCCTCTTCATATCTCTATACATCTTATCAGTTCCCTAAAGGATAGTTATCCTAGAATGATGGGCTTCCTCAATGATTGTCCTCAACAGACTCCTAACTCGGGAAACGCAAGGCCTTCCATCCCGTCGCAACCACTCTCTATCAGCCATGGAATATCTACTAAGGTGACTAGAAGTCTCCCCTCTACTGAACCTATCCAAGATGTATGATTTCTGTAGGTCCTCTCGCTGCGAAGATCCTATCTGATCCATAAGAGCAGGTCGCACCTCTAAGGATGCCAACAAACCAGGTATATGATCCATAGATGGCATGAAATCGAAGGTCGGTATGTACTCCAAACTCCGCCTCTCTACGAATAGAGGACTCAATGTCATCCTCTGCCTACTCAACGCGTCCTCCACCACATTACCCTTTCCAGGGGTATAAGCAATCTCAAAATCATAGGACGCTAGGAACTCCATCCATCTCTGCTGTCTCAAGTTGAGATCCCTTTGCGAAAACAGATACTTGAGTGAATTATGATCCATGTATAACTCGAATCTCTCTCCAAGCAGATAATGCCACCAAGTCTTAAGCGCGAATACTATAGCAGTCAATTCCAAATCATGGGTAGGGTAGTTCTTCTCATGAACTCTCAACTGTCTACCACTGTAATATACTACCCTTCCCTCTTGCATCAGGACGACACCAAGCCCTGTATCACATGCATCAGTGTACACTGTGAACACTTTTTTCCCATGAGGCAAAGTCAAAATTGGGGCTGTTGTCAGAGCCCTCTTCAGTCGTTGAAAAGCATCCTCATAGTCAATGCTCCAAGAAAAGTTCAAATTCTTCTTCGTCAGTCTGGTGAGTGGGGCTGATATCTTCATGAAGTCCTTGATAAACTTCCTATAATAGCCCACTAAACCGAGAAAACTCCTCACCTCCGTTGCATTCTTTGGAACCTTCCAATCTTGAACTGCAACTACTTTTGCGGGAACCACAGCAATCCCATCCTTGGAGACCACATGCCCTAGAAATCTTACTTCCTCTCTCCAAAAGTGACATTTGGAGAAACTCGCCTTAAGCTAGTGTGCTCGGAGAGTCCTCAAAACCTCACCTAAATGTAGGGCATGTTCTTCCTCCTTCCTCGAGAAGATCAGAATGTCATCCACAGAGACCACAACGAACTTATTCAAAAACTCCCGGAACACCCTACTCATCAGATCCACAAAATACACGGGTGCATTCATTAACCCAAAAGGCATGACTAGCCACTCAAAGAAATCGTATGGAGTTCTGAAAGCGGTCTTGTCTATACTGTCCTCGGCCACCCTCAACTGATGAAACCCTATAGCCAAGTCTAACTGAGAGAAAACAGATGCATCAACAAGTTGGTCAAATAGATCATCAATCCTCGGAAGTGGGTGCCTATTCTTCTTAGTGAGCTTATTCAACTCCCTATAATCCACACATAAGTGAAGCAAGCCATCCGCCTTAGTTGCAAAGACGACTAGAGCACCCCATTTTTATATGCTTCACCTAATAAACCTCTTCTCAAGTAGCTCCCCTACTTGCTTGCTAATCTCCCTCCTTTCCCTAGGAGCCATGTGGCACACAGGAAATGCTACTGGCTTCGCATTATCCAACAAGTATATCCGGAAATCAATCTCGCGCCTCGGAGGTAAGCCCCTAACCTCATCAAAAACATCCGGATACTCATAAAATACAAGTACCGATCGCAAATCAACGGCAGAAGCACCAAGTGATTCTAGGAAACTAAGCATGACGAACCCCTTCGGGGCACAGGAAATCTCGAGAGTCCTCACTCTGCAAGTTAAAATTCTAACGACCCCCCTCTCACAGTCCAGAATGGCACCATACATGGCTAGCTAATCCATTCTTAGAATCAGACCATAGCCCATAAAACCACGCACATATGTGTCGCACTGAAACTCGATGCCGAACACAGATATCCTCAAACCCCGACATATCGTAAACAGATGAGTCGTGTCCCCAATAGGGTCTGAAACAATTATGGGATCAGAAACAGATATAAAAGAATGAGAAGCGCCAAAATCATAAAGAGTTCTAACAGGATGATCGGAACGAGAAATCAAACCTTCAACAGAAACTTTCCTACCTCTGTTTGGTATATTGACCTCAAGAGCATGCACCTGCCCTCAAGAAGATCCTTCCCTTTGGCCCGATCCTTGCCTCTTTGGGCACTCCCTAGTATACTGTCCAACCTCACCACATTTGAAGCAAGCATTCTTCCTTTTTCTACAATCCTTGACCAAATGACCCATGCTCCCGCAACCATGACACTTCTTCTTGCCTTGAGCCTTGTCGTTCTTTCCACCCTTCTTTTGCGGATCTTTCTTGGGCTACACTTTCTTGTTTTGTGTCTCATCAATCTTAGCCTCCTTTTTCTCATCCTTACCATCTTCGTGCATCAATGCCATATCGACCAGTCTCTCAAAAGTAGCCCCCATCGGAATGTGAGATAATGCCAATGCTTGAAGTGGATGATTTAATCCTCTTGCAAACCTTAAAGCTTTCTTGTGCGGAGTGTGAGATAATGCCAATGCTTGAAGAGCCAACTGTATCTTTCTACGGTCATCAACCTCAAAAAGCGCAAACAAATCCTCTGTCTCTTTTAACCAATTCCGTGCTTCCATAAAGTTCTAGTTGCTTGGAATAGATTTCCTCCCATAGCACAGAAGTCCTTGCATATCTTAGAGAAATTATCCACTCGTGGAGGAGGAGGAACAACGGCTACTACTAGGGGAAGGGAGTTTGCTTGGCCTCCGGAAGGTGCCATAACCTCAAGATACCTACGGAACCAAGTCAGTATCTGAACGCCCTCGAGAATACTCGGTTCCCCAAACATGCTGAAAAGAAAAGGAAAAAAGGATTCAAACAGAGAATCGAAAGATATTTTATATGGCTTTGGGGAATATGCTTTTCAAAAACAATCTTTTCCTTAAAAATACTTTATTTTTGAAACTTTTTGAAAACAATTTTCAAAACCTTTTTATCTGATCTTGTAACCTTCGCTCTGATACCAAATGTGACACCCCACGTCCGTTAATGTCACTCTTTATCAGAATGCATTAAGTTTCGTGAAGCTCTATAGGTAAACAGAAACTGAGTATCACAAGACAAATATAAAATAGCAGCGAAACTTTAAAACTTCATTATTTTGCAAAAAAAAACATCGTAGTCTCAAAACTAGTAATAACATCAGGCATAAAATGCTGAAACTGAGTACATCAAAACAAAACATTTGCCTTGCGCTAAAACCATCAAAGTATAGAAATGTAAAATCATAATATCTAATAATAGTCATAATAAAGTAGACAAGTAGTCAAAGCGGTACATCGAAGTAGATCCAAATCCAAGCAGAAACAGAAGAGAGAGTCCTAATCAAGCCTGAGCGTTCCCACCCTAAGAACCTGAGGGGGAAAGGAAGAGAGAGAAAAGGAAACAAAATGGGTCATACATAAAGTCTGGTGAATCCAGTGACTTTTAGCATATAAAGAGGTAAAAGTACCATGATAGACATATAAAGTAGATGAGAGATAACAGTAGGATATAACAAGTATAAACAAACTGAACAGAATAAACAAAGTAGATTATGCTTCTCAAATACTTTTCTCTACACTAATACTAGTATAACAGATATGTGACGGGATTAGGTATTCCCCAATTACAAACAGAATAGGATGATCCCAACAGAAAAATATTGATAGTTTTAGATGTACTCTAGTTTCATAATGGGTTTTACCCCTCAGAAATAACAAGTACCTTAATAGAATATAACGAGTGTTACCTCAAAAGGGAAGAACATGCACCCCAACAGAAACAGAAAGGACTAGATGTACCCTAATTGCTATCCCTAAGCGATCGACTCCCTAACTTGTAAATACCCTGCGTCAGCCCCATACTGGGGTGTATTACTTCCTAAAGTGGAAACCTACAGAAGGACACAAATGTAGCGGCCCGTAAATCTGTACCAATTTGAGCTGACTAATATTCTTCACATTCAACTCAAAGTGCATGAAAATACAGATCATAAATAGAAAGAAATAAGAGGATGAGAAAGATAAGATAAAACTACTAGAATAGAAGAACAAGAAGAAGAACCAACATACAGAGTCTCACATCGTAGCGGAACAAAATATAATATAGAAATAAAACTTTATAAATAACTTTACATAAATACTTACATTCATTAGAGTACAGTAGACCATCTGGACAGTTATAATAACCTGTCCTTAAATACATCACACCGCGGAAAAAATACTAGATAATAACATACATCTGAACTCCTCCAGTTCATCTCTGAACTTCATGGCATCCGATTACCTGAACCTGCACTTGGGCTGACCCGAGACATTACAAACGCCACAGATCAGTCTAGTGAACCAGCGTGAGAAAACTCACTAAGTTTAAAGCACATCCATATCGATTCAAAGTCAAAAAGTCCCTTTTGAAAGAAAAGGATAATAGTAAGACCAACCCATACATAAACACGGACGATTTTTACCTTACTATAATCCAAACTAGTTTAGATAACAAATATAGTGGTATTATAATACGAAATAAATAACCAAATAGTAGAACACTTGCATCTCATGCTCTACATAAATAGTCTATAATCAAAAACTGTAATGACCCGCATTGGCAGATGTATTATAATTACTTTATTTAATTATATAAATAGTGATATAGTGAATTAAATGGTCGTGGAATTAAATAATGATGAATATTTAATTAAAATAATAAATTAAATAATATATTTAATTCTAAAATAATTAGAATTGGCTGAAATGGCAATATGGGGTGAACTGGATCATCCGTGATATTTAATTCAGTTCAGAATTGAATTAGAATAACGAATATATTATTTGAATGACAGTTTGAACGTATAATTATATTATAATTAAAATCGAGCTTGAAATGGCGCTGTAGTTCGAAAATTGGCTATTCAAACTTCAACTAAATGTACAGGATTCGTTTTAAGCCGGATTTCTGTGAAATAAGAAACGTGTGGAGCTGGTGGAGTATATTTTTCTAGTGGAAGAGAAAAATCAGGATTTCGTCGTATAGATTTTGATTTACGTCCAAATGAAATTTTAGAAAAGTCGCTGTGGAATTCTGTTATAATTTATAAAGGAATTATTTATATTTTAAAAAGGAATTTCAATATAAATCGAATATCGGGTTGACCCAGAAGTGAATATCGAGTTAGATATTCATATAGGAATATTCTATAGCTGTATGGTATTCCACTGTGAATATATATACGATAATATAAATTTATTTTTATTTAATTTAATTATATTTAAATATATTTATATATTTAAATGGGTCATCCAAAGATTTAAAAATACGCTGTGAGCAAACAGAGTCGGAATTCGACGAAACTGGATCCGCGATGTTAAACTATTGCTAGATGTCAGTTTTCTTGATTTTTAGAGTCACTATGTGGCCGTACGGATTTTTAGAGTGAAGAACAGTCAGTATTTTGATGGTTAAAAATATGCTGTGTGAGCAAACGGAGTCGGAATTCGACGAAACTAGTTTCGTTGGGACCGTAATGTCGAACTGTAGCTGCATGTCCATTTTCGTGATTTTTGGGTATCGTATGTGATCACATGAATTTTTAGAAGTCGGATACGATGAGAAATGGACAAAATAAAATATTAACAAAAAAATATCTAGATATTTTGTTATGCTATAAATAAGCCCTCCACCATTCTAAAACCAAATTCTCCTACCACAGAAAAACCCACCGCCATGTTCTTCATTCCAACAGTAAAACCAAACATGGAAAAATCAAAACAAATGGAATAAAATTCCTAAAATCATCGGATAAGGATATTTGAACTCCTTAACTCTTCCTCTTCATTTCCCAGTCATTTTTACTGCGTGCGATGTGGGTTATTGGTATTCGTCGTTCTTCCAGTTGCATCTTATGATGCTAAGGTTCGATTTGGGGCGAGATGCAAGCAGTGATTGATGAATTCGAGGTCGTGTATGGATTGAGGATATCAAATATGAGTTGCGTGTAAAATCCAGTTTGTATCGGTGTTGGAAAGGTTCGAAACTATCACAGTATCTTGCAGTTTCAACCGAGAATGGGTTTCCGAATAGGAATGTCGAGTTGATTGCGTTGGTGGCAATGGGATGGAGAGTGACTTGATGAGTTTAATGGTGATGTCTGTTTCCGAAATAGTGGTGAAATGGAGGATCAGTGGTGCTTGAAATTTGGGGAAATGGCTTTGAAGACTTCGGTTGCCTGTATACCGATTCGGGAAGAAGATGATTAATGGGTTTGGGCCAGTACGAAGGGGTTTGGGCCAAGAGAATGGTGGTGAGGCCCAAGTATAATTATAATTTAAGTTTAATTATTTTAGTAACATATAAACTTGTCGTTATGATAAATTGACGATACAATATCAGAATTGACCGAAACAAGATCCCTTGGGATCGTATGGACGATGACTACAACATGGAGCTGACTGGGAGTGAATCCGAGCTCGTTACAACTTATTGTAAAATAAATTGTCCGATCTGAATCAACGACAATTATCGTTAATTAACGATGATAGTCCAATGTGAGTAAATCTCACTAACTCTGAACAGTTTATAATTTCATATTGTATTTTTAGAACTGTTAAATATTGGCTGATTGACTGTGTGTTGACTGTTTGATTGAACTGCTAGACAGTTAGTTGAATTTCTATATTGATTCTGTTTAACAGAATATATCATATGGAACTAAAAGTGATGTTGATTTTATTGTATAACATCTGTGGATGCAGGGAAACAGGTTGGAGGAATCCAGCTGGATTCCTCAACAGTTATTTTATTGTTTTTCATATATTGTGATATATGATGTGATATATAATCTGTTGTCGATTATATGTGTTTGAACGATACTGATCATCATGATTTGATATGTTGAATACCATGGCATAGCAAATCTTGATAAGGGAATATTTTCAAAGTGATATTTGAAAATAAAATATTTATAAATGGAATATTTATAAATAAGAAATATTTATAAATTGGAGTATTTATAAATAGGAGATATTTAGAAAAGGGAAATTTTAAAATCCAAGAATAGATTTGAAAAGGAAATGTTTGCAAACCATTTGCAAATAGAATAATAGAAAAGGAAATATTTGTAAATCATTTACAAATAGAATTAAAAAGGAAATATTTAGAAAATAAATAGAGTTATAAAAAGGAAATTTGTTTATAACCGAATAGGATGTTATAAAAAGGAAACGCTATAAAAAGGAAAACGTTACTAAAAAGGAAATCATTTGTAAAGTGAAGAACCGTTACTAAAAGTAAATCTTTATAAATGAATAGTTTATTCGAAAAGGAGTTAATCGAATTTAGTTATTCGAATAGAGTTAAATCGAATATGGTATTTGAAGGGAGTCAATCGAATAAGGTATTCGAAAGTTAGTAAATCGAATATGTTATTCGAAAAGGGGTTAGTTGAGTCGAGTTAGCTGAATAGAGTTAATCGAATATTTGTTATTCGAATAAGAGTTAACCAGTTAGAATTAATCGAATAGAGTTAAAATAAAGGAGTTAATCGAATATAGTTTATTCGAATAGAATCAATTGAGTTAATCGAATATTAGTAATTCGAATAAAGTAAAAGGAGTTATCGAATATTAGTTATTCAAAGAAGAGTTATCAAATATTAGTTATTCGAATAGAGTTAAATGGAGTTAAAGGAATAAATCGAATATAGTTTATTCGAATGGAATTAGAGGAGTTAATCGAATATAGTTTATTCGAATAGAGTTAGAGGAGTTATCGAATATAGTTTATTCGACATGAGTTAAGTGAATAGATTTAATCCAAAGGAGTTAATTGAATAGAGTTAATTGAAAAGAGTTAATCGAATATAGTTACTCGAAAGAAAGGTTAAGTAAGGAAGTTAGTTAAAGAAATACAAAGTGAACTTTGCCTATTTCAAAGTTAGAAATGTTGTTCAGTTAAGGTCTGAGAGGTAGTTCTACCCCAACTTGATTGGCTTCGTATTTAACTAAGAAATGGTTAAGGTTCGGCAGTAAAGGGTGGTTAAGTGAATTAGTAATTAAAGGAAATGGTTTGAGTTGGCATCGCGATGGTTTGTTTAAACATCTGTCTAAGTCCAATGAAGGAGTTTTGGAAATGTTTTCCAAATAAGAATCAGAAATGTTTTCTAATACAGAAAACAAGGAATGGAAATGTTTTCCAGTGTTAATAAATTTTATTTTCTAAATATAGAAAATAGTAAATGTTGGATATAAGGAAACAAGAGATATAAAATGAACTAAAGAGATTAATGTTAAATGATGTTTGTTCGATATAATTTCCATCTGGAAATAATATCGTTGTTTGCACACTTGTTTTTATTCAATAGTTAAATCACAGACTATCGAAGTTTTGACCATTTTAACGTTGTTAATATGGAGAGACCGGTTTGATTATTATCCAAAGAACCACTCTGTATTGGCATAAGCGTTGTGAATCATATATGCCAAAGATAATTGAAGACGGAGTAAAGTGCAAGGGCTATTGTACAAGTCTTAGATAACAGTGTCTAAGATGGATGTATTGAATAGTGCCTTCGGTTCATCCTGTTCCTGGATGACTTGTATGGACGGATGACTGACAGAGTATTTCCAGACGATCACGTATATTGATTTCTCCAACTGTACATAGAGTGGAAGTTGAGAAGGAAACTTCTTTTAGCTAACACATAATGTAAGGTTGAGGACGTCAATCGGTGATTTGATGGATTTGACGATGTGGCATTCAAAGTGAATCTGGTGTGATGATAAAGTGTAGCTTCTAGCCTCATATATGGTAAATGACAGAAATCGAGCAGGCAGCATGGCTAAGTCGGTCGCTCCGAAGTAGGGTGTATAATCACCTGATCTAGAGTTTCATTTATTTCTAAAAATCTATTGTTGATGTTGTCCCATTCGGGAAAACGGTTGCTGATCCCAACCGTTGGTGATATACATTCGATACACTCAAGCGAAATGAGTGGTCGGTCATGTGTGGCTAGGTTGCAAGATGTTCTTGTTGAACCCAGTGTATTCCTCTCTAGAGGTACACTAGCGAAAGGTGGTTCCATACCTTGTCATAGTTGGAAATCCATTACCCAATACGTGCTTGCGGTTTTAATGTTATACTATATATGTAGAACGTGAGATGACAGCGTTTCTGCTAGATGATTATTATATTGTGGTTGATAGACATTATTATAATATCAAAAGGTTTTGGTATAAAGATATTTTTGATTCTCATAAGGGAAAAACCCGTTCCGTTATATGGCGTGGTCTTATGAGATATCATTTACCTGCTTGAACTGCTTTAAACTTTTTTACTCACACCATTCCCATGACTGACCCGGAGTTTATTTGTTTGTTTCCCTAAACTCTTGGGTGCCTAAATTTGTACGGGCAGTCAAGTAGTCGGGATTTACAGATATACTGGAAGAGCTTGGAGCAGGAGGCTTCAGGATTATATAGCTATAGTTATTTCCGCTGTGTTGTAAGTGTTGTACTTTGATAATGATATGTATATTCCAGTACAGATTTGTATTTCAAAGTTATGTTATGAAATATATTTATTCGTTCCGCTGTGAGATTCGTGTTACTCTGATATTGTGTTCTTCTTCTTCTATTCTAAGTTTCTATCTTATATATCCTCACCCTCTGTTTTCTTTCTATTAATTTCCTGATTTTCAGTTTAATTTGGGGTTGGACTTGGGTTTTTGGTCAGCTCAAATTGGACCGGATTTCCGGGTCATTACAAAAATCGCGGGGCATTTATTGGAGATTGGATTCCAACTAGACAAGGTATGGGATCACCTTTCGATCAGTGTAATCTAGAGGGGATACACTGGGGTTCAACAAGAACGTCTTGCAACCCGGTCACACATGACCGACCACTCATTTAGCTTGAGTGTATTGAATATATTATCACCCACAGTTAGGTGCAACCCACCGTTTCCGAAAGCGTCAGCAGCGAAATATAGATTAAGAAGTAAAAAGGAATTTCTCTTGATGGTGATAATACACCCTGCTTGGGTATGACCCACCTAGTTTAGCTGCCTATCTGATTTATGTCATTTACTGGTTGATGAGGCTTGAGGTTACGTTATATTTAGAACATCCGACCATCATTCACTTTGAATGTCACATCGTTAGATCCGTCAAATCACTAATTGATGACCTCAAAAATACACTGGGCACGTTCAAAGAAATCAATGTACATAACCATGTGGAAATACTCTGTCAGACACTTATCCATACGAGTCATCCAAGAACAGGATGATCTAAAGGCACCCTCTTACTGCATCCTTGAATTACCCTATGGATCAGTAACGAGAAGTCCTTGCAATCCGCAAAATCCCAACCACGACCGGATCATAGTTTAAAAACCTCTGGTAGCTAGCCAGAGAAATTCAACAGCAATCCTTCCGCTTATGAAGAACCACGGTCTTTAATGCTCCATCTTGACCCTCTTCTGATATTTTAACGTTCACGCATTTGCTGGTCGGAATGGCTTTTGAATATAAATTCGATCTCGGTCTTTCCGTACCAACAATTGACTTGGCCAGATTTTGATAGTCGGCATTTAACTATCAAAATAGACAACCATCGTCCATAGAAAATAAAGTGGATTTCATTGGTTCAGTGTACAACATCACTTGGATTTTGTATTTAAATAGCTGTTAATTATATTTCTAAATCTCTAAACATTTAGATTATCGCCCTTCCACATTTCTTATTTCCAAATCAAATTATCCAACTTATAATTCTTTGAATTATAGCTTATATATCCTTCATGGAAAATATTATTTTAATCTCCTTAACCACCATCGTCTCTAAACTAATACCATCCTTAGATAATCATGAAGTCGTTACAAGTTGGGGTATTTTATTTACCTCTCAGACCTTGAGACGATGACATTATTATCTTTGGAATGGATAGAAGTTTATCAACGAATCTTATTACAAAAAAAATACTAACTCTTCTACTTACATATGATTTTTAAAACATTGGTTTAACTCCATCTATTTCCTTTTAAAAATCCCTTCTTCCTAATTCAGGTTACAAATTCCATTTTGAACTTGTTATGATTAGTTCATTTATAACTTACCTTTATAATTGCTAAATTTGGATTTATAGAAATCCAACCAATAGAATTCTTACTTTGAGTTCGCATTCAATATCAATTCGCTTACCATTCCAGTTAAACTTCACATAAGGCTATACGACTTCGTACTTCCAATTAAGGCACTTAACTTCACGAATTATTACTTTCATTTTATTAATCAATCCCAATTATTTTATAAACCAATTAATTAACTCTTATTATTATAGTTAATCTTCCCTTTAGTGTTATTTAAATGGTAATTTAAAATTTCACTAATTGTCCAATAATCCATTCTGGATAAGCAGTTGACTTAGTCAACTCTAAAAAAGGTTAATTCATTAACCATTTCCATTTAGTTGTTTATTTAATAAATAAAATTAATGTAAAAAATTTCAATTGATTTAATTAATAATCTAATTAATTTAAATAATTGCAATTAATTGTTTATTTGAAATAATTAATTTAAACTTTCCTTTGAATTGATTTAAAAATCAATTTAAATAATCTTATTTAATTTAATTAATGATCTATTTAAATTAAATAATCTTAATTAATTGTTATTTGAAACAATTAACTCCATCCTTAACCATTTTGGTTAATTTCTATTAATTTGCTTACACAACAGAATAAACTTCGATAATAATAAATAATAAATATTTTATTTTCTTTAATAGACTTTCACCAAAAATAATCTGTATAAAATAGATCTCAAATCTGCATTGAGTTATAAAACAAATTTATAACTTTCCTGCTATTGATTTCCCTATCTATAAATCAATCTTTATAAACTGATTCATTTATAGGCCATCCGCCGATAATTACTCAATCAATATCACCCATTGGTTAATATCACACATGTGTTGGGTATGGAGTCAACATTCAACAATCAGCAATCAATCAGATTGGTTAACAGTTCATATACGTAAACAATATGTTTGAGGAATCCGGTTGGATCCCTCCAAACTGTCCTTCCCTGTGACACAATGGGTTACCTCAATTTGAACAAGATAAACAGTTCAACTAATAACCATCAACAATAAATTTATAACGGCCATTCAAGCATCAAATGATTTCTTTAATACGTTTATTATTGTAACGTAACCAACAAGGTCAGTTACCTTTGTTTGGAAATCCAACCGTTAAAATAACGGTTTAATTTGATTAAGTTAAACAACGAATATTTAAAAATATTTAGCATACACGTAAACAGTCATTCAATTAGCAACCACTAGCGAAAATTGCACACAAAATAAAACCCGGTTTATAAAAATATAAATGGGATAAATTGAGTGAGTTAAACTCACCTTGATTTGTTGTCAAAACGGTTTGTTTTACAGGCCTCCGGTTGCGTTCAACTCTATCCGTTCCAATTCCATCGTATTACGCCTGTTGATAATGGTTCCAATGTTCTTTGTTTTGCCTCATTCTGTTATTGTTTGAAATGATTATAAAATTAGTACAGTATATTTAAATTCATATTTTTTATATTTAAATTCCTAATCATTGTTCAAGTTATATTCATAGTCAACATTTAAAAATGGTTCAGGGTCACGTTAACACCCAAGGCCCAGACAACGTTGTACTCACGTTATAATACTTAAGCAGTTTAAAAAAGATTAGACACAACAACAAAATCGGCCTACTACTATAATTTTAAAACATACCTTTATATACTTTTAACCGATAAAATTTTAATCAAACCTAACCTCGTCACACAGTACTAGGGCGACTTTAAACTAAATTGAGGTAGATTACATGGAATTTGGGATATATTAACACATGGACAAAACGCTATTTATATTTATTAAAATAAACTAAACTAAACTAACACAATTTTAATTAGGCTTAAATTAAAAAGGTTTTGGGAACAACAAAACACGGTTCATCATGATGGATGGGATTAAACACATTTTCAAAGCAACTAGGCGCCTCAAGTGAATTTACCAGGTCACGTTATATAATATTATTTAGTATATTACTAATTAAATTAACATGCGTTAATGCCTTGGTAAGCAGGATTAAGGACCAACGAATTCTTACCAGTCTAATACTGTTTCTCTTCTTCCTCGTTTTGTATATCTGCTCCATGAAAAACAAACGCACTGCTCACCATTCTTTGCTGACACCAACGTGTCACCATGTCGACTCCCCCTTGCTCTGTTCCAAGTACCAAAGCCCACTACTCCTGCTGTTCTCCACCGTATTTCACAACAGCCTATCGCGGTTCATCCCAACGCTTACGGCCTTCCTCCTATCCCCTTTTCCCAATACACCATCCACACCGCACCGTATACATGCCCAGCTCCCTCATGAAAATGCCAATTCCTCCATGCAAGCCAAGTTCAGGCCTTCTCCCCCATCACGTGTACAGGTTTCCACCTTCAATTTTACTTCTTCCTCCCTGTAAACCATTCCCCAACCTTCTTCTCCATACGGTTTTGCGTGAGCTACCCATTGCTATTCGAACGCATGCGTTCATTTGTAGTTACTTAGCCGAAGCCCATTCTGAAATGGAAACCACCCTTTAGCCTTTACACTTTCTTCTTCCCGGTATCAATGTGAGCCTCCCATCCTGCTACGTAGCCTTCACGCAGCAGGTACACCCCAAACTCTCCAGAACACACCAAGCATCTTCACGTTAGACCCATACTCCATGCAGTTCCCATTCACGCAACGCCATCTCGCTGTTGTCTTCATACTTCTTTTGCACAATATTCTTCTTCTTTTCTTCGTTTTCCTATAGCCGGAAATAGCCGAACTTACCCAACTGCTTTCACCTTCCACCCGTTCCCCTCCTGCATGCTGCTCAACGTCCATATATACTACCTTACTTCAACGGAAGTTCGCCCATGCATACTGTTGCCACTTCCATCTCATCGTTTTGCCCTGCTCATCTCCACGCCAAACCTCGTCACCCTATGGAAGCCGACCTCAGCTACCGTTCGCTTCACCAATGTGATCCCCTCCGTTCCCGTCACCGGCGTCCTCACACATAACATCGACCAGAGCAACCCCTCACTAATTGGATATGAGCTGTTTAGTAGAGGTGTAAATATGTATTCGTTGTATCAATATATACTTATTATATATTTTCCCAGAATAGGATTTGTTTGATGATAGAAAGATGTACAGAAGAAGAAAGAACGAATAGTGTATATATATAGAAGATAAAAAGGCCATGTTAAAGTATTATTTCCTTTCGTAGGTGCATGGAACTGCACGTTCTAAAGTAGGTAGAATAGTGAGAGCATTAATGAGAAGAACGGTCTGCGATTTCCTTATGGGCGAAGTACTGGAAAAATAGAATAGTCTAGGAGTAGGGGTTGAAAAATGATAGGCGTAGCTTGCTTAGAAATTAAGCACTTAAGTGTAAATATATAGCGTATGGTATTTTCTTTTCAGGATAAGTTTTGTTTTAGTTTAAGCAAGTACCGTTATTTAACCGTTAACCATAAAATTCGCACCGCTAACCACAAACTCCAAAAATTTCGAAAATGGACCTCATAGTATGGTTTGAGGTCCCAATGAAACCAATTTCGTTGAAAACGGACTTCATTTGCACAAATAGCGTGTTTTAATTCAAATTATAACCATCGTTTCAACCTTAAATTTCGTCAATTGACAAAATAACTCCATTGGGCTCCAAACTTGAAATGTAGCAATAATTAATTATACGCATTCCAATAAAACTCGTTTCGTCAAAAATGGAGGTCATTTGAAAATAAAACTATTCCTACGGCGTATATAATGGCAATAAAATAGAATTAAATCTAAAACAATTCATTTTAAATCGTTGTAAATTACTATTGTCGTATTTATCCAAACGGAATAACCAATATATATTTCTCAGTATTCAGAGATTTAGGTTAAAACGGTATTCAAATATATAGAGTACCCATTATATTCATTAATTAAATCATTATAATTTATTAACGATTCCACAGCGACTATTTGAAAATTAGAATTGGGCATATCTTACAATCAACACGATGAAATCTCCATTTTACTCTTCCGTTAGAAAGATATAATCAAATTGATCCAAACGGTTCTTGTTTCACAGAAATCTGACTCATATCGGATCCTGTATATTCCATTAAAGTTCAAAACGTAATTTACGAACTACTGCGTCGTTTTCGAGCTCGTTTTCATTATATTATAATATATATATTCGAAACCGATATATATTCGATATAAAATCCATTATACTTCCCAATATAATATATAAACAGATTTAAATATTCCAACTTAAATGATTGAAAATTTGAGACGTTACATTCTTCCCCCCTCAGAAGAATTTTGTCACCGAAATCACAAAGTAAGAAAATATTCCGAACCCAATTATTCAAATTAATTATTCTTGAATTATTATCAAAACAAATTCTAACTCTTTAAAATTTTCGAAAATTTTGCCAACATCTCCTCTGCACGGCTCGATCTGTACAACTACAAATGCCACTATGGGCCTCAACTTCTCCAAATAAAACCAAAACCAAATGGCCATCCCACTTAGGGGTATAAAATCAATCACCAACCAATCAGAATATTAAGGTTTACCTATTTGTCTGGCAACCCAATCTCCAAATTCAAATCAAATCCACCAACTACTCTTCGTCTTCCAATCTGTATAACCAAATCAACTCCACATCTTTCTGAAATCTGCAATTATCTTAATTTACAATACAAATGAGATCCAGGGTTAAAATAATTTAATTCATTCCATAACCAATTTTCTCCAAAATTGGGATTTATTTCGAATTCATTCAACTTCTTTATTGACCCGATGAATTTTATTCACCCAATCCAATATCCAGATAACAAATAACCATATTATTTGGATTATATTCAGCACTGATACTTACTGGTCTTTTAACATACATTAATATCAATCGATAAATATCCGACTGATTACCATCGTTATCCATTCGATTTTTGAATCCCAATCTATTTTATTTAATTATGTTTTTTGAATTGATTCTACTTAACCAAGTTGAGTTTCATTATCCATATACAATTCAACTCACTAATTGAATTTTCTAATCAATTCACTTCTATTTCAAAATCCCAAATTTCTGTTATTCAGTTTTGTTTCAAGATAAATTATCATCTCTATATTGAATTAACCAATTGGTTTATAACCAATTCAATTCTATTCAACTATTCTATTCAATTGGCTAATCGATTTCCCTCAATCAGTTACATTTCACTTCATAATCCGATTTGAATTCCAATCAAACCAAGCAAAGCAATCAAACAACAAATATTGCATATTATAGAAAAATACATTCTTTTTCTATAAAAATATAACTAAGGGAAAATTAATTCATTTTCCCTCTTTATAACACAATATTGTATCAATTCTCAGTTCAGTACGATTTCCCAACATTTGAACTGATCAATCAACGTAATACAAAACATTTGATATAAAATTTACAAATATGCTCTCTCATATATACACTCAAACTAAATCTAGGGTGTTACTAACCCTATCTCTATCGAGTAACACTACAGAGACAAGGTAACTACTCAACCAATAGCTCTGATATCACTATAGAGGCCCGCAAACCCATACCAATTTGAGCTGACTAATATTCTACACATTCAACTCAAAGTGCACGAAAATATAGATCATTAATAGAAATAAATATGAGGATGAGAAAGATAAGATAGAACTATTAAAATAGAAGAACAAGAAGAAGAACCAACACAGAGAGTCTCACATTATTGTGGAACAAAATATAATATAGAAATAAAACTTTATAAATAACTTTACACAAATACTTACATTCATCAGAGTACAGCAGACCATGTGGACAGTTATAATAACCAGTCCTTAAATACATCACACAGCGGAATAAATACTGGATAATAACGTACGTCTAAACTCCCCCAATTCATCTCTGAACTTCATGGCATTCGATAACCTGAACATACACTCGGACTGACCCTAGACATTACAAATGCCATGGATCAGTCTAGTGAACCAGCGTGAGAAAACTCACTAAGTTTAAAGTACATCCATATCGATTTAAAGTCCAAAATTCCCTTTTGAAAGAAAATGATAATAGTAAGACCAGCCCACACATAAACATGGACGGTTTTTACGTTACTATAACCCAAATTAGTTTTGATATCAAATACAGTGATATTATAATAGTGTTTACCAAATAAATACCCAAATAGTAAAACGCATGCATCTCACGCTCTACATAAATAGTCTATAATCAAAAACCGCGGGGCGCTTATTGGAGATTGGATTCCAACTAGACAAGGTATGGGATCACCTTCCGATTAGTGTACTCTAGAGGGAATACACTGGGGTTCAACAAGAACGTCTTACAACCCGGCCACACATGACCAACCACTCATTTAGCTTGAGTGTATCGAATATATTATCACCCACGGTTGGGTGCGACCCACCATTTCCGAAAGTTGCAGCAGCGAAATATAGATTAAGAAGTAAAAAAGGAATCTCTCTAGATGGTGATAATACACCCTGCTTGGGTATGACCCACCTAGCCTTGCTACCTTCCCGATTTCTGTCATTTACCGGTTGATGAGGCATGAGGTTACGTTATATTTAGAACATCCGACCATCATTTACTTTGAATGTCACATCGTCAGATCCGTCAAATCACTAACTGACGACCTTAAAAATACACTGGGCACGTTTGAAGAAATCAATGTTTGTGACCATCTGGAAATACTCTGTTAGACACTCATCCATACAAGTCATCCAGGAACAGGATGATGCAAAGGCATCCTCCTATGCATCTTTGAATTACCCTATGGATCAGTAGCTAGAAGTCCTTGCAATCCGCAAAATCCCAACCACAACCGAATCATAGTTTAAAAACCTCTGGTAGCTAGCTACAGAAATTCAACAGTATTCCTTCCACTTATGAAGTTCCACGGTCTTCAATGCTCCATCTTGACCGTCTTATGATATTTTAATGTTCAAGCATTTGCTGTTCGGAACGATTTTCATATATAAATTTGATCCCGGTCTTTCCGTACCAACAATCGACTTGGCCAGATTTTGATAGTCGGTGTTTTAACTTTCAAATAAACAACCATCATTCATAGAAAATAAAGTGGATTTCATTGGTTCAGTATATAACATCACTTGGTCTTTTTATTTAAATAGCTGTTAATTATATTTCTAAATCTCCAAACATTTGGATTATCTCCCTTCCACATTTTTTATTTCCAAATCAAATTATCCAACTTATAATTCTTTGAATTATAGTTTATATATCCTTCATGGAAAATATTCTTTTTATCTCCTTAACCACCATCGTCTCTAAACTAATATCATCCTTGGATAATCATGGAGTCATTACAAGTTAGGTTATTTTATTTACCTCTCAAACCTTGAGACGACAACATTACTATCTTCAGAATAGATAGAAGTTTATCAATGAATCTTATTTCAAAAAAAAATACTAACTCTTCTACGTACATATAATTTTTAAAACATTGGTTTAACTCCATCTATTTCATTTTAAAAATCCCTTCTTCCCAATTCAGATTACAAATTCCATTTTGAACTTATTCTGATTAATTCATTTATAACTTACCTTTATAATTACTGAATTTGGATTTATAGAAATCCAACCAATAAAATTCTTACTATGAGTTCACATTCAATATCAATTCAATTACCATTCCAATTAAACTTCACATAAGGCTATACGACTTCGTACTTCCAATTAAGGCACTTAGCTTCACGAATTATTACTTTCATTTTGTTAATCAGTCCCAGTTATTTTAGAAACCAATTAATTAACTATTATTATAATAGTTAATCTTCCCTTTAGTGGTATTTAAATAATAATTCAAAATTTCACTAATTGTCCAATAACCAATTATGGATAAGCAGTTGACTTAGTCAACTCTAAACAAGGTTAATTCGTTAACCATTTCCATTTAGTTATTTCTTTAATAAATAAAATTAATGTAAAAATTTCAATTGATTTAATTAACAATCTAATTAATTTAAATAAATTAAATTAATTGTTTATTTAAAAAAATTAATTTAATTCTTCCTATAAATTAATTTAAAAATCAATTTAAATAATCTTATTCAATTTAATTAATGATCTAATTAAATTAAATTATCATAATTAATTGTTATTTGAAACAATTAGCTCTATCTTTAACCATTTTGGTTAATTTCTATTAGTTTGCTTACACAACAGAATAAACTTCGATAATAATAAATAATAAATATTTTATTTTCTTTAATAGTGCAACAACACATATTTTTCTGTATATTTAAAACTTGATTTTTATTAAATAAATTGAGCGATTATGGTTAAAATTTAAATTGTAATGAGTTTACTTAAGAAATAACTTACGGTAAATATAAACAAAAATCTAAGTTGGTTATATTGATAAAGAATTGGAATTTTGAATTCAATATTAATGAATTTGAATAGAATTAAGTTATTTAATTTATAATTATAATTCAGATTTTAAAATTTGTAAATAATTGAATTTGGGAATTAAAAATAGGAAATCGATTTATAAAGTTGATGTAAATTTCAATTTGGGTATAATGGGATTAGATAAATATTTAAATTAAATTAAAACAGTTGAATGAATAATTGAATATTTTATTAGTTAATTAGCTGTGAAATTTAACTGTTTGGCAATTGTCTCGGAATCCGATGAAACCAGTCTCATCGTATCTAGAACTGTGAATTATGGTAGGATTTCAAATTTCATAACAAGTCGACTTCTCATTTGACCGTACTAGATAAAACCTGAATCGAATCAACGTAACTAGATAAGTGTTGTTCTCATATTAGGCCTCCAATATCTATATAAACAAAATTCCTTTCCTCCACTCACCAGCCAATTTCTCACTCCACGTCTTTTTCTATCTGCCGATTCTTTTATCTCCAATGGCAGAAGCAAATTTTCAAAAATCCTAGATTAAACAAAATTCAAACTTGAATTTCAAATCTCTCCAGACCATAGCAAATTATATATCAGAACAAAGCTCTCGACGATACGAAGCTACGGTTACCCTCTGTTTCGACCTGTAGCGCCTGGAGTTGCCGGAAATGGGTGGTCGAACATCGGATTTTCGAAACCCTAAGACCCAAATTAGGCGTTTTCGATTTACGGCTCAATCGAAGAATTGCAGATATGGGTTTTGAAGAGAGGGCTCATACTAGTTTTCGATGGTGTTCATGTGGCTCAAAATGGAGTGATTGGCTGGAATTTCAATGTTGAAGCTTGGAATTCGAGAACGTTGGAGGTCTCGACGGCGGTAAGAGTGAAGATCGGAGGTGATGCCGAGGACAGGGGGAGATGAGGTTTCGGATGAGCTTTGAGTGAAGGGTGGTCTCGTGCCTCCAGGTAACCAGAGCTAGGGGTATTCGACGGTCAAAGTAAGGGACGGATGTGTTTTTTCCATGATTCCTGTAGCACGAGCGGAGCGGGAGAACGGTTTTGAAGGAGCTGACGTGGCGAGTTCTAAGTGGGTGAGAATTTATTTTATTAATTCTTATATATTTAAAATTCAAATAGAAAAACGCTAATAACTTTCACTTATTAACTCGGATTTGGACGCGGTTGGGTGCGTTGGAATCGTGGCGGAATTGCGGACGATTTGAGACTGGTTTGGCTGTGTTTGGAGACTGTGAAATTTTGGGCTTTGGTTTGACGTTCGATCAACTAAAGACCCGAAGGTGAGTGACTTTATTGCTCACAACAGACTGAATTATTCCTATATTTATTAAATTAAATTATGAAATAAGTTGGTTATAAGGTTGTGATTGGTTGTGAATGGTTACTTAAAATTCACATGCAAGTGTGTTAACATGCAAATGGAAGTTGATAATTAGTTATTTAAATTTAATTAAATTTCTTGTTGAAACCTGATCCTTGTTAACCAGTGGAACAATTTATTACTTATCATTTGAGTGAAATGGTTGTGATGGATGTTTTGGCAGTATCCCATTTTGCACCCTTGATGTTACAGGCATCAAATAAACCCGGGATTAATCGAGTAAAATAAATTAAGAAATGGTTGAAATGATAGATATCCGTGACCCTGATTTGGATTGAAATGATATACATCATCCCTGAAATATCGAAAATTTGAATTTAATATGACTTGGCCTGAGGATATAAAAGTATATACGGACATCAGTTGGTTAAATGATTTTTAAATATTGAAAATTCTAATTGATGAAAATTATATTTAAAGGAATGTGCCGATATTCGATAAATTCTATTTTCCATTAAACCTGAATCTTGAATGTTAATGAATTTATTAAGGGAATTTTCCAAAAAAAAAAAAATTAGAATTTCAAAGATAGGATTTTAAGTGTGGCTTGGAGTTTTCAAATTTATGGTAAATTGTGAATTTAATAACTCTCCATGAATTAAGTTTGGAATAAAAGTCTAATGATACTCGGGTTTAGTTTGAATTTGGCATGAATATGAATTTGAATCCTTTAAATCGAACAGCCGGTTTGGATGGTGTTGAAACAAGACATTGAAACTACGTAACTCCATTGAAACGGGAATATAGATTCAAGTATTTGAAATTCAGAAGAAAGGAACAATTACGGTTTTAAAAATTTTATCTATAAAAATTATATATATCCATCGTTGATTACAAATAAACTGTCCTTTTTCTTAAAAATTATTTATTAAACTTTTTAACCTATAAACTATTTTGTTATAAATAAATTTCCCTTATATTTTATTACTTAAAACTATTTAGAAAACTTTTAATTTATGTATATACATAGCTATTTAAATTATCTTATTTTATTCTAACTATTATAATCTATGGATATATTTTATATAAAGATTTTTCTTTATAGCATCTATTTTTCATAATTATATTTTATGAATTGTAAATTTCTTCCAAATGGAAAGTGTTTGGATTTAACATTGGTTCAAATGGAGTTGAGATAAAGTTATATTCTATTTGATATGAATGGATTTCGAACATAAATCGATTTGAAATAATTATAATCTTTGATATGAAGTATATTCTACTTGAATATTAATCGATTTTTGAAATACTATATGATTATAATATAAAGAAATGAAATATATTCTAGTTTAAAATATAGTCGATTTTTGGGATGATTATGATAATTTGATATGGTATTATTTTCTATTTGAATATAAATGGGGTTCGGAACAAACATGATATTTGGATATGAAAGCAAACCTTTGTGAAAAGTAAAAGAACCGACCGATGTGAAAAATGTAAGCGTTGTCTGTTAAAGAGACCGGAGTCGGTAAGTGGCATACTCTGTGTCAGTGCTGATACCACTTTAACAACTATGCACGTGATGAAGTATCTGGTATGAAGCATGATGACTTGGAGGCGATGACTGGACTGAGAAGGCGAATGATGACGAAATGGCCTTGACCTTCGGGTCATAATTAAAATGACTAAAACAAGAGTTATACAGTGACTAATTGAGGTAGCACCTCTTATCGGACATACTTCTTTGATACTATTTCTATAACTATGATGATGATTTGGGCCCTTTTGATTTGGGAGTGTGTTCCGAGGTGGGCGGCAGTGGCTGTTATGCGTTACCACCGGTCCGGGAGTGCAAATGGTAGAATCCTACCCCGGGTATTGCCTCGAGTGCCATGTCATATTTATCCTTACCAAGCCCCTATGATTTTGATTTGTATAGTACCTATGGAGTGTATTCTGATGCCATCGGTTTACGGTGGGTTTACAGTACTGTAAAGGCTATGGTATTATAAACGGTGTAAGGGTAAAAATGCAATTCCGCTTACCTTATTTTCATTATTTATACTTTACTGAATAGAGATTACAATAATAGCGTATTACACTATGTATGTATTAGTTTAGCGGATCCTTAAGAGATGGAAAAATCCCGTAACATCTCTTGAGCTACTACACGCATGACACTTATGTTATTTCGTATTTTAATTTGACTAATATGAGAATGATTTAGTGCTGATCTGAATATTTGTTGTGTTTTCTTTTTATGGAATGCGCTTAGGTCAGCAGAAGCCTGCAGTTAGCGAAGATTAATTTTCCTTGGAGAGCGAAGACGAAGATTTGGTATATACCTATTACACATATATACGTATTTCCCGTTGCATTACTGTATATACTTGTACTAGTGTAACTCAGATGACTAAAAGAAGTGTAACTCAAATGTATATGTTTTAAATGCTTTTGAACATTTAGTGTTTATTATATGTTTTCCATCCGCTGTGAGATTCTATGATTGTTTTATCTTCTTTCTTTTTCTACTTTTTCCTAATAACTGCTTGTATTTGTGATTTGTTCGGGTCGACATGCGTGGTTTATTCTCGATTTGAACGGTCAAAAATCCAGGTCGTTACAAGTTGGTATCAGAGCTTTGGTTAGCGATAATCTTGGCTTTGTTTGGGAATTAACTCATTAGAGATAGGATTTGTGCCTGCCCGCCCCGGACTAGCCGACATTTCTCTAAAATGCGCTGTGCCGATGTTCAACTAGCACGGGATGGTCGCCAAAGAAAAAGGGTGTGAAGCTAAAACTGCCAAAGGAACCTGAAGTATATCTCACAACGCATGGAATAAAATATAATAACAACATAACTTTGACATAAAACAGGTGAGACAGTGCATAAGCAGAAAACTAAATCATCATAGCAGAGGAATCCATAATACAGCTTTTGATCCAACATCATTATTACAACTTCAAATTACTGTCTCTAAAGCAAAAGAAATAAAAGGTACACTATTAATGCCCAAGCAGTGACCAGCTACAACACAGGGAGTATATATGTATATCATACGTGGAAGACTCCTGCTCGTCTCCGGACAGCTACTCGCGCATTACCACCTAACCTGTCTCTAGTCTGGTCGTTTAGGAGCACCCAGAGCAATAAGAAGAGACATAAAACTCTGGGTCAAACAAAAGTCTGGTATGAGCGATAAGCAACAAAACAGAACAATAACAGGTATAATCCAATCATACCTGAACCTGGACCTGCAACCAAAGAGTTAGCACAGCAATATGTACAGTACTCTAAGGTAACACTAACACAAAGTGTAAAAGTAATATGGGGTGTGCATGACATGGTGATAGCAAACATCAAACATAGCAATCATCCTCACATCTCTAGCTCAGTGCGTAAAGCATACGATATCCGCTACTTTGGTCACCTAATCTTTGGGCCATGACGGAGTCCAACCCCGTACAACTATCACTATGAGCCCCTAATCCGTCTCTCAGTAGTGAACCAAAGTTATAGGTATCGATAACCGCTTTGCACACGTCCCGCATCAAAGTCCAATCATGAAGTCAGCTCATTGGTTCCCGTCTGGATCCTGAGTCACAAATTCTCATTTGGACTACCTTTGCATCACGGGTTTTTGTTCATCATTCCTGTTTGTTTCATTGCTCCAAGCTTCCATACATGTTCAAACTTTAGTTCAGATATGTGCGGTTCGAGATTTCCCAGTCCGGGTCGTGATCTGCTCGTGGACATCTTCTTCTGGGTCGGTTCGTGACGTTTCATAACCTCAGGCTCGTGGTCAGCGTCCTCGGCTCGCTCTGGCATCGGCTCGTAGTCCACCTTGCATATTCCTCAAGGTATCCCTCCTTGGATTCGCCCTCTTCCTTACGCTCGCCTTCCTAGGGTTCGCCCTATTCCTCACAGTCGCCCTCCTAGGTTCGCCCTCTTCCACACACTCGCCCTCCAAGGGTTCGCTCTATTCCTCACGGTCGCCCTCCTAGGTTCGCCCTCTTCCACACGCTCGCCCTCCTAGGGTTCGCCCTATTCCTAATGATCGCGGTCCTAGGGTTCGCCCTTTTCCACACGCTTGGGGTGAGAGGGTGCTTTACGATCCTAGGGGTCGGGTCGTGAGGGTGCTTCACGAACGGGATACCGTACTATTTTCTACAACTTTTCCTACGAGCAAATTACGCCATATGACGGCATTTTTGACCATTCCAACTTTGCTAAACAATCATGAAGCATTCCAAACTATAATAGCAACATACATAATCAACCATAAACACCAAAACAACAATCTAACATGTTAATATGGATCAAACATACCCAAAACCCATGTTTTTCCCTTAATCCCTCTAATCATGATTTAACCATACGATTAGCAAAACATGTCCAAATTAACCCAAATTTCTAACAGAGGCTTAAAATAATATTTAAGAATTTCTAAACATTTTTCTAGAATTTAATCATGTAAAATTTCGTTAATTAACACTAATCACCCTTAATTAGTCGTAATTAGTGGAAAACAATGCAAATCACTCACCTTCGCAACAAATAATCTTAGATCTGTAACTTTTATACTGTTTGGGTCGAATTCCTATGCAACACAGCAGCTCCAACTCTGATTTGATGCTACTTAAACTTGATTTGATGTTGATTAGCTTAATCCTTGATTGGAAAGTGATTAGAGGTGTTTAAATAAAGAATTTGAGAGTGGAGGCCATTACTAGGGTTAGGAGAATGAAAGTGGCGGCTGAAAAATGACAAAGGAGGGTTTCTCTATCCCCTATTAGCCCTTAAATAGCCCTAATCCGAAAATCCCTAATGGACCTAGCTGCAGATTACCCAATTAAGCCCATTTAAGCTGTTTACACCTTCCAAACCTTATTTCAGCCATATCTCCCTAACAATAAGTCCATTTGATTAATGTGACCACTCTACGGAAAGATAAACCATCATCCGGATCTAATGGATGTGGTTTCAAGTCAAAACTCCTTACCAATCAAAAGTTATAGGCGAAACAAGATTCACCAAGGGTTAAACGGTCATTTAAAAATCGGCAAAAATCATGAACATGGGAAATGACCGCAATAGTCGTTCCCCAAATTTACACGACCATACGACCTCGTATGAAAAAGAAATAAATATTCTACGATCCTTCGATACGTAGAATGCGGGTCGTTACACTCTCCCTCCCTTAAGAAATTTCGCCCCTGAAATTCCTTAACCAAAACATACAAAGGTGTTCCGCATGCCTATCAGTCAATCACAAACAATTAAACATACACAACAAGCACAACAAGCATACCCTAGCATGCGGTTTACTAACAAGGGAAGAAACTATCACTATTAAAATCTTACCAGGAAAAGAGTTCTGGATACGATTCCCTTATACTCTCCTTTGTTTCCCAAGTACAGTCATTTTCATTATCTCCCCATTGGACTTTAACCATTTTCACCCTCTTCTTTCAAAGTTGTTTCGTATCTTTTTTGATAATACAAATCGGTCTTGCGGTTCCCAACCGTCTCGGGTTCTACTTCGATATCATCCTACTGATCTGGCAAAATAGCTAAATCAAAATCATGCATGAACTTCCTTAACTGAGAAACATGAAATACGTCATGCCCTCCTACCATCTTGTCAGGTAATCTAACTCTTATACGTCAAATTCCCAACTACATTCCATATGTCCTTTCAAGTCCAACCTGAGCCTTTCCTATATTCGTACTACCCATCCAATGTATATTCATTTCCCAGAGATAAACTAGACCCATCCAATGAATATAGTTACCCTACCTATATTCGTACTGCATGTCTAACGTACATTCACCTTTCAAAGGTAAACTAGACCCATCCAATGAATCTAGGTACTCTACCTACGAGTCCAAGTCCAATTTGAAGCTCTCCTATATTCGCTGAATCTCCAAGATCAACGAACACCCGACAATATTCCAAACATACTTCAAATCTAATGTGGAGTGTCTTCACATTTGTTATATCACCATGACTAGTGAACTCACCCCATTTCCATTTTTAAATTTCCAGTGGTTGTAACAAACCACTAGGCTTCTTTCGCTCATCTTTGACTAACTGGCAGTTCATGCACATGGATATAAATTTCCCAACATCCCCTCTCGTCCCTTCCCAGTAGTAGGTCTATTTCATATCTCGACACGTTTTGTTACCACCGGGATTTATAGCTAGTTTTTGAGTGATGACATTCTCTAAGCACTTCATCTCTCAATCCGTTAACGTTGGGTATAACTAGTCTCCCATTCTTTCGAAGCCATCCTTTTCTATCAAGCCCATACTTGTTCATTTTCTCACCATCGATATTCATCCCTACCTTGGAGATGATTTCCATTAGGTTAGGATCGTCCCTCTAACTGGAACCAATCCGCTCAATCAAAGTCGGTCTAGCCATCAAACTTGCTAACATTTATGGATCTAATCCATACTTAGGTCTGAAATCATATCGCACAATATACTCCAATTACTTTCATTCAAGAAACATAGCATCTAAACTGGCATGTCTCCTACTCAATGCATCAGTACAACACCTAGTCTGGTACCACATACATCCGTGTATACTGTCATCTCTTCATTCTCTATAACCAGAATCCTACAGGTGATAGTCTACTTAAGGGAATAAAAATAGGAACAAACATAGCAACCATAGCATCCATCAAACATGTCCTATCTATCACCTGCTAAAGCCATAAATACGTCGACACCTACCTGACTAGTCCAACCAATCCCAAGGGCTAATGGAAGCCCTGGTTCCAAACAGACTACCGCATGTCCAACGTACGTTTATCCTCCAAGGATAACTAGATCACGTCCAACAGATCCAAGGTAACGGGCGTCCCCAGATACCCCTGCTTCGAGTCTGCCTAGAACACCCCAACTATCGATGATTCCTTGATACTCTCATCAGAAGAGCAACCCACAAACTCAGACCCAATCTTGAGTATCCATCATCGACAAACTCAAGTCCAACATGAGTCGTTTCCTTATTTGTTGCATCTCCAAGATCAACAACGACCATTTTCCCTCTACGAGTTCAAGCCGAACTTGAATCGTCTTAACTTTCGTTGCATTTTCCACAATCAACGAACACATCCTGTCCCTTCAAAGTTCTACCATTCTTGAACCAAAGAGAACATCAACATAGGGTCCTAAACAATTCATTCCTTTGCAGCTTTCTCGAGTCCCGTTCGAGTTGTCTCAAAGCCCTATCAAATCCAACTCGCGGCACTCCATACCATTGAACAGTCTTATCATGGCACGGTTGCATATCACTCATCGAGTAAGCCGAGATATCATTCAATGGAAATCACAAAAACTATTTATATCTCACACAAACCATCCTAGTCGAACTCGACATTCCCTAAACACGAGCCCCAAAGGCCTAAACCAATATCAGACAAGCACTCAAGGAACATCTCCTCCGAAGTCAGACAATCTACGTGAGATGATACTAGCAAAACAACTAAGAAATCACAAGCACACATACGCCCATGACTCGATAAGACCACATTACCACAAATCATGCAAAGGCTAGTCGAACCACCGATCGGGTTCGCCACAACTAAAGGTCTATCGACAATCTCAAGTTCCAATTACAACCTATCTACCAGGTCACTAGGTATGAAGGAATGGGATGTCTCGGTATCAAGCAAAACTCGAACAGGAACATCATGAATAGAAAGCATACCTTGAATAATGACACTCTTTCCCTTCTGCGCCATAGTTGGGGCATTTGATGAAGAAGGAACGACATTGATAGCATATGCTCTCACGATCTGCTTCTCTTTAGGGGGTTGTGTACATTTATCCTTATGATGTCCCGCTTGGCCGTAATTAAAGCACTTCCTTTCCCCAGACTTTCCCCGACAATCTCTGGCATAGTGGCCCTTCTTGCTACAACTAAAACACTCACCATCTTTCTTATTCTTCATTTTCTGACCATCCATGGTCTGATTTTGTTTCCTCTTATTCTGAGAATTATTCTTGCCTCCACCGCTTGCTTGCGGCTTTGGCTCCTCCGTAGATGCAATAACAACATCGGCCTTTGACTTAGGGTAAAGGATCTCTGGTCTCAATGCTTTCCCCATAATAGATTCAAAAGTCTCATCGATGTGGTTTATAAGTCTTTCCCCCAAGTACCCATCTAGGCCGGTTATGAACTTCTTGTTCTTCTTCTCGACAGTAACAATAAAAGATAATCCATACTTCGACAAAGTGTCGAACTCAACAATATATTCCAAGACTGCCCTACCATTCTGATTAAGCTCCAAGAACTTCCTAAACAACTCTGAGTTCTGAGCAGCTGGAATAAACTTATCACTGAAGAAAATACTAAACTGATTCCAAGTAACTTGATTCTCAGAGGTAGCTGCCTTAATAGCATTCCACCAATTCATAGCCCGTCCTTGCAGTTGACGCGATGCTATCTTTTTCTTCATTGTATCCTCGATCCCTAAATCCTCAAAGATGCGCTCACAACTATCGAGCCAATCTTGAACCTCTGTAGCCGACTCCATTCCGTGGAATGGCTTCCCACCAAGACTAGTATAATCCTTGTTGAGCTTGGCGAAATCGGCTCTAGGCGCCTGCACTACTGCACCACCACCGTTAGCAGCATTATGAACTGCTCCCCGAGCATCCCTAAGCATCTCTCGCATGAAGGTAGTAAACATCGCCTTTATATCATGGACATTCCTACTATTGGCCCCTGAACCTGTACTCGTCGTATATCGGATCATCGTTCAATCTGTAAAGTGAAAATGATTAACAATCTCAATGTGGTGCCCATGCAGTACGACTTCATCCTTAAATATACTAATAGTATATATAAATAACTTTTGAAAACCCAAAATAAAAAAAATATGCTCTCTCTTATACATACTATCTTTCCCTGGTGTCTTTCCCTAGGTTAACTAAGCAACCTAGAGCTCTGATACCAAATATGACGGCCCGCCCCGGACTAGCCGACATCTCTCCAAAATGTGATGTGCCGATGTCCGACTAGCACAGGACGGTCGCCAAAGAAAAAGGATGCGAAGCTAAAACTTCCAAAGGAACCTGTAGTATATCTCACAACGCATGGAATAAAATATAATAACAACATAACTTTGACATAAAACAGGCGAGACAATGCATCAGCTGAAAACTAAATCATCATAGCGGCGGAATCCATAATACAGCTTATGATCCAACATCATTATTGCAACTTCAAATTACTGTATCTAAAGCAAAAGAAAGAAAAGGTACACTACTAATGCCCAAGTAGTGACCAGATACAACACATGGAGTTTATATGTATATCATATGTGGAAGCCTCCTGCTCGTCTCCGAACAGCTACTCACGCATTACCACCTAACCTGTCTCTAGTCTGCTCGTTTAGGAGCACCCGGAGTAATAAGAAGAGACATAAAACTCTGGGTCAGACAAAAGTTTAGTATGAGCAATAAGCAACAAAACAGAACAATAAGAGGTATAATCCAATCATACCTAAACCTGGACCTGCAACCAAAGAGTTAGCACAGCAAAGTGTACAGTAATCTAAGGTAACACTAACACAAAGTGTAAAAG
Organism: Allium sativum; assembly: GCA_030737875.1. NCBI lineage: Eukaryota > Viridiplantae > Streptophyta > Magnoliopsida > Asparagales > Amaryllidaceae > Allium > Allium sativum. Next base: position 311,163,157 of record CM060922.1, on the reverse strand, counting down.
TTATATGGCGTGTGCATGACATGGTGATAGCAAACATCAAACATAGCAACCATCCTTACATCTCTCACACAGTGCGCAAAGAATACGATAACCACTACTTTGGTCACCTAATCTTTAGGCCATGACGGAGTCCAACCCCGTACAACTATCACTACGAGCCCCTAATCCGTCTCTCATTGGTGAACCAAAGTTATAGGTATCGATAACCCCTTTGCACACGTCCCGCAGCAAAGTCCAATCATGGAGTCAACTCATTGGTTATCGTCTGGATCCAGAGTCACAGCTTCTCATTTGGACTAACTTTGCATCTCGGGTTTTTGGTCATCATTCCCATTCGTTTCGTACCTCCAAGCTTACATACATGTTCAAAATTTAGTTCATATATGTGCGGTTTGTGATTTCCCAGTTCGGGTCGTGATCTGCTCGTGAACATCTTCTTCTCGGCCGGTTCATGACGTTTTATAACCTTAGGCTCGTGGTCAGCTTCCTCGGCTCGCTCTGGCATCGGCTCGTGGTCCACCTTGCATATTCCTCACGGTTGCCCTCCTAGGGTTCGCCCTTTTCCTCATGCTCCCCTCCTAGGGTTCTCCCTATTCCTCACGGTCTCCCTCCTCGGTTCGCCCTCTTCCTTACGCTCGCCCTCCTAGGGTTCGCCCTGTTCATCACGGTCGCCCTCCTAGGTTCGCCCTCTTCCACACACTCGCCCTCTTAGGGTTCGCCCTATTCCTTAAGGTCGCGCTCCTAGGGTTCGCCCTCTTCCACGCGCTCGAGGTGTGAGGGTGCTTCATGATCCTAGGGGTCGGGTCGTGAGGGTGCTTCACGAACGGGATACTATACTATTTTCTACAATTTTCCTACGAGCTATTTACTCCATACAACGACGATTTTGACCATTCCAACATTGCTAAACAATCATGAAGCATTCCAAACAGTAATGGTAGCATACATAATCAACCATAAACACCAAAACAACAATCTAACATGCTAATATGGATCAAACATACCCAAAACCCATGTTTTTCCCTTAATACCTTTAATCATGATTTAACCTTGCGATTAGCAAAACTTGTCCAAATTAACCCAAATTTCTAACAGAGGCTTAAAATAATATTTAAGAATTTCTAAACATTTTTCCAAAATTTAATCATGTATAATTTCGTTAGTTAACACTAATCACCCCTAATTAGCCGTAATTAGTGAAAAACAATGCAAATCACTCACCTTAGCCACAAATAATCTTAAATCTGAAACTTTTCTATTGTTTAGGTTCAATTACTATGCAACCCAGCAGCTCCAACTCTGATTTGATGCTATTTTAACTTGATTTAATGTTTATTAGCTTAATCCTTGATTAGAAAATGATTAGAGGTGTTTAAATGAAGAATTTGAGAGTGGGGGCCATTACTAGGGTTAGGAGAATGAAAGTGGCAGCTGAAAAATGACAATGGAGGGTTTCTCTAGCCCCTATTAGCACTTAAATACTCCTAATCCCGAAATCCCTAATGGACCTAGCTGCTAATTACCCAATTAAGCCCATTTAAGCTGTTTTTCACCTTCTAAACCTTATTTCAGCTATATCTCCCAAACGGTAAGTTCTTTTAATTAACGTGAGCACTCTACGAAAAGATAAACTATCATCCGAATCTAATGGAAGTGGTTTCAGGTGAAAACTCCTTACCAATCAAAAGTTATAGGAAAAACAATATTCGCCAGGGGTAAAACGGTCATTTAAAAATCGGTAAAAATAATGAACAAGGGAAATGACCCCAATAGTCGTTCCCCAAAGTTACACGACCATACAACCTCATATAAAAAAGATATAAATATTCTACGATCCTTCGATACGTAGAATGCAGGTCATTACAGGATTGGTAATATCCCAGAATGAGTTTGAGTGATATATGAGAAAGCGTATTTGTACTTTTGATATGAAAATGGTTTTATATTATGTTGACTTGTTCTGTTGAATATTTGTGGATTCTGGTCGAGATATGGAACACCATAGGATCGATAGGAATTTCTAAATAATCGAACAGAATGGATTAACATAGTATGGTTTCCGATTATATTTTAAATATATCAAATATATTATTGGTTTTAAGTTTATATGCATTCATTATTAGTAGGTAATAATATTAAGTTATTATCCACTATGGTTGATTCAATAATAAACCTAAATGGGAAATCTAAAAGGTTTTGGAAAAATTTGAGAATGAAATCTTTTAAGTATAATTTGTTGCATAATAAATTTGTAAGTAAAATAGAAATGAACTTGAGAACTCGATTCCAGGGGCTTTTGAAAATAGGTTTGCCAAGATTTTGAAGAAAATATAATATTATAAGTATGTTCAAAAAGAAATGGTTTTAAAAGGTTTTAAATGAAATAAGTGTGAAATCTCTACTTAGACCTTAGAAATGACTTTGGTAATGAGTGCACACATTATCGATGTTTATTTTGAAGAGTCTAAGTGGGGGAGAGACCACTCAATGATTATTATAACGTGTTGACAAAGGATTTTGGATTTAATTCCATATGGTATAAATTTTATATAAGAATATTAGTATATGTTATTTAAAGTTGATTTTAAATTATATCGGAATTGAAAATTTCTACGTTCATTGTTAATTAAGGATTTGGATTTAAAATTTTATATGGTATGGTTTTCTATAAAATTGTATAAACATATATGTTATTTCAAAACTTAGTTATAAACCCGAAATCAAAGTATTTAAGTTCGTCTTAACTAATAATATGGATTTAAGTACTAAAGTAACTCGACTTATTAGACTATTAATTATGAAACCAGGAAATTAACTTAAGTATTAAAAGAAGAGAAATGGTCGTTGAAATGCTTAAGCACGAGCGAAAATAGGTTATAACAAATTCCAAATTTGGTCATGTAATAAAACTAATAACCCATGACTTGGCTAATTTATAAGTATATTAAGTTAGTCGAGAAGGGGTTGAAATAAAACAATATGTCGAATGTAAATATGGGTATGGATAATGACATGAATGGAACGTAACATCGTGTTGAGTGAAATACAATTTAAATTGAGTAGGGGAATCGAGTTAAATAAAATTTAACTTAGAAATCAAATAATGGGTTGAGAACTAAATATAAAATTTGAGCTATATAAACCGTCTTTAACTCAATTTATGATTTGAGAACTTAATAAATAAATTAAGTTAATAGAATAAATTTAACTAAAAAAGGAATATGTATTTAAATGAATAAGTTAAGTGAAATATCTGAAGGAATTTGAATTAAAGGTGACTTAATTTAAGTTATAAACTAAGCTAAACGGATGGAAACTTATGAAAAAATTGGTTGAGTCGATTAAAATTTAATATAAAAGAATTAGATGTAATATTAATGAATTTGATTTGAATCCCCACTAACATCACGATGATTTAGTGAATGGACCAATTTGGTTGAATTTAATAGGTAAAAGTGAATACTTAAAATCTATTTCGGAAATAAAACCATTGGGAATGAAAATGGATGTAAATGGAATTGGCAAATGAAATATGAGATAAGATATAGGAAATATTAAACTGAAGTTTAGTTTATTAAATTAAAATACCTAAAGAATCCGGAACTAAGTGGATTCAATTAAGTCGAATGAATTAGAATAAATGGAAGCGAACTCGAGAAATTTAAACTGGTCGATTTAGAATCAAAAATAAATGAATGAAAATGAGGTGAGGATGAACTGAAATAATTAGAATAAATAAAACTGGAATTAATTCAGGTGAATGGCTAATCGAATATGGATAAATGAAATGATATCCAATGTAATATGGATGAAGTAAATAGGAATAAGTAATGAAATTTGGCAAATCGACCCATGTTAATGAATTATTGATTTAATATAATCAAGTTAGCTGAAGAGTTAGAATGAATTCAAGTTTTATTCAGAACTTAATGCTTGGAAATGAAATGGGAAAGGAATAGAAAATGTATCGGCATGGAGTAAGCAATTGAATACGAATCTATTTCTCGAATAATGAAGCGATAATCGATTTTAAGTGTTAAAAATCTACCAAAATGTTTGGAATCCGAAAGTTGAAACTCCAAATAAAATAAATCGACGTTTATCGAAAAAGAAATATTCCATATTAGCTAAAGCAAAATGGCCATAACTTTTGAGTGGATGATCAGAATTTAACGATTCCGAACTTTTTGGAAACCTTAGAGACTGAACTAAAACTTTTGTTAGTGCGGCCTTGTCTAATTTTCATGTTTACTAGGCTGAAATTCAAGTTTCAGTTGTAGTACTATGCACAGAAAATTAAAAACTGAAGCGTATGTCGATATTGTTTTGACCATAACTTCCTAACAGAGCGTCCGATTTTGATGTGCTTGTACAATTCGGAAAGCCCAGGATTTGAACTAAATTTTTTCCTTGATATGCTTAGTAAAATTTTGATGTTTAAAGGGTTGAAAACTGGTTTGAACAATTCAGGCCTGCAATTTTATGTGCATGGCTGAAGCGTTCTCTTTCGCTAAAACAGTCATAACTTTTGAATGAATTTTTCGTATTCGACGAATCTGGAAAATTCGGAAAGCCTAAAGCGAATACAACAACTTCTGCCTGTGCTTGGTCAAATTCCATCATTTGAATGGTGATAATTGATGATTTGTTCGCTGGCCTGTCACTAACATTGTGGTTTTGTAGTTGAATTGTTCAATTTATGTTGTGAAAGTTATATACTTTTGCTATGTATTTAATATATGTTTAATTCTTATGCATACGTGAGTATGTAGCAAGGAAGTCGCGCAACACTTTAGAGCTCGCTTGCGCTAATTATTAAAGTGCAAAGACAAATAAATTGCTAATAATGCTAAAGAAGCTATGTATTTGTGTTATATGTTTTGTGGGTATATATATATTGTTTTCCCCTGGTTCAAGGATGCCTCATTGTGTGATGGGATGAATATTTGAGTTTTATATATGGTGTGATTTTCAGGACCTCTCCGTACAAAGGAGATGCTGCCGAAATTATTTGTGATTTCGGGAGTCAGAATTTTTTTACAACTACATAACTTATTTTATAAATGCTATTTAATAAGTATGGATTTGATATATTTATAATATATATATATATATATATATATAAACATGTGCCAATATCGTATTTCGTTCTATTTTCGAGGACGAAAAGATTTTGAGTGGGGAAGAATGTAACAACCCATATTTTATTCTGCATATTTAAAACTTGAATTTAATTAAATAAATTGAGTGATTATGGTTAAATTTTAAATTGTAATGATTTTACTTAAGAAATAACTTACGGTAAATATAAACAAAAATTTAAGTTGGTTATATTGATAAAGAATTGGAATTTGGAATTCAATATTAATGAATTTGAATAGAATTTAGTTATTTAATTTATAATTAGAATTCAGATTTTAAAATTTGTAAATAATTGAATTTGGGAATTAAAACTAGGAAATCGATTTATAAAGTTGATGTAAGTTTCAATTTGGGTATAATGGGATTAGATAAATATTTAAATTAAATTAAAACAGTTAAATGAATAATTGAATATTTTATTGATTAATTAACTGTGAAATTTAAATGTTTTGGCGACTGTCTCGGAATCAGACGAAATAAGTCTCATCGGATCCGAAACGGTGAATTATGGTAGGATTTCAAATTTCATAACAAGTCGACTTGTCATTTGACCGTACTGGATAAAACCTGAATCGAATCAACGTAATAAGATAAGTGTTGTTCTCATATTGGGCCTCCAATATTTATATAAATAAAATTCATTTCCTCCATTCACCAGCCCATTTCTCATTCCACGTATTTTTCTATCTGCCGATTCTTTTATCTCCAATGGTAGAAGCAAATTTTCAAAAACCCTAGCTTAAACAAAATTCAAACTTGAATTTCAAATCGCTCCAGACCATAGAAAATTATATATCAAATTGAAGCTCTCGACGATACGAAGCTACGGTTACCCTCTGTTTCGACATGCAGTGTCTGGAGTTGCCGAAAATGGGTGGTCAAACGTCGAATTTTTGAAACCCTAGAACCCAAATTAGGCGTTTTCGGTTTACGGCTCAATCGAAGAATCAGAGATATGGGTTTTGAAGAGAGGGCTCACTTAAGTTTGTTGATGGTGTTCATGTGGTTTAAAATGGAGTGATTGGCCGGAATTTCGCTGTTGAAGCTTGGAATTCACGAATGTGGGAGGTCTCGGTGGCGGTAAGAGGGAAGATTGGAGGTGATTCCGAGGACTGAGGGAGATGAAATTTTGAACGAGCTTCGAGTAGAGGGTGGTCTCGTGCCTCCAGGTCGACGGTCAAAGTAAAGGGTAGATGGGTTTTTTTCCGTCATTCCTGTAGCATAAGCGGAGCAGGAGAACGATTTTGAAGGAGCTGAAGTGGCAAGTTCTAAGTGGGTGAGAATTTATTTTATTAATTCTTATATATTTAAAATTCAAATAGTAAAATGCTAATAACTTTTAGATATTAACTCGGATTTGGACGCAGTTGGGTGCGTTGTAATCGTGGCGGAATTGCGGATGATCTGAGACTAGTTTGGCTGTGTTTGGAGACTGTGAAATTTCTGGCTTTGGTTTGACCTTCGATCAACTAAAGACCCAAAGGTGAGTGATTTTATCGCTCACAACTGACTGAATTGTTCCCATATTTATTAAATTAAATTATGAAATACGTTGGTTGCATGGTTCTGATTGATTGTGAACGGTTACTTAAAATTGACATGCAAGTGTGTTAACATGCAAACGGAAGTCGGTAATTAGTTATTTAAATTTAATTAAATTTCTAGTTGAAACATGATCCTTGTTAACCAGTGGAACAATATAATACTTATCATTTGGGTGAAATGGTTGTGATTGATGTTTTGGCTTGAAATTGATCACTGCATTGATATTGCTAATGTTCCATTATTCATTATATGAATGTTGTATGCTTACTGTGACGATTAATCCCGTTTTTCACCCTAGATGTTACAGGCATCAAATAAACCCGGGACTAATCGAGTAAAATAAATTAAGAACATAGATTGAAATGATAGATATCTGTGACCCTGATTTGGATTGAAATGATATACATCCATCCCTGAAATATCAAAAATTTGAATTTAGTATCACTTGGCCATAGGATAGAAAAGTATATACGGACATCGGTTGGTTAAATCATTATTAAATATTGAAAATTCTAATTGATGAAAATTGTATTTAAAGGAATGTGCCGATATTCGATAAATTCTATTTTCCTTTAAACCTGAACCTTGAATGTTGATGAATTTATCAAGGGAATTTTCCAGAACAAAAAATTTAGAATTTCAAAGATGAGATTTTAAGTGTGGCTTGGAGTTTCTAAATTTATGGTAAATTATGAATTTAATTGCTCTCCATGAATTAAGTTTGGAATAAAAGTTTGATGATATTCGGGTTTAATTTGAATTTGGCATGAATATTAATTTTAGTCCTTTAAATCGAATGGTCGGTTTGGATGGTGTTGAAACAAGACATTGAAACTATGTAACTCCATTGAAACGAGAATATCGATTCACGTATTTGAAATTCGGAAGAAAAGAACAATTACAATTTAAAAATTTTATTAACAAAAATAATATATATACATCGTTGATTACAAATAAACTATCCCTTTTCTTAAAAATTATTCATTAAAACTTTTTAACCTATAAACTATTTTGTTATAAATAAATTTCCCTTATATTTTATTGCTTAAAACTTTTTAGAAAACTTTTAATTTATTTATATACATAGCTATTTAAATTATTTTATTTTATTCTAACTATTATATTCTGTAAATATATTTTATGTAAAGATTTTTCTTTATAAGCATCTATTTTTCATAATTATATTTTATGAATTGTAAATTTCTTCCGAATGGAAAGTGTTTGGATTTAACCATTGGTTCAAATGGAGTTGAGATAAACTTATATTCTATTTGAATATAATGGATTTCGAACATAAATCGTTTTTGAAATAATTATAATCTTTGATATGAATTATATTCTACTCGAATATTAATCGATTTTTGAAAAACTATTTGATTATAATATAACGAAATGAAATATATTCTAGTTTAGAATATAATCGATTTTTGGGATGATTATGATAATTTGATATGGAATTATATTTATTTGAATATAAACGGGGTTCGAAATAACATGATATTTGGATATGAAAGCGAACCTTTGTGAAAAGTAAAAGAACCAACCGATGTGAAAAATGTAAGCGTTGGTTGTTAAAGAGACCGGAGTCGGTAAGTGGCATACTCTCTATCAGTGCTGATACCACTTTAACAACTATGCATGTGATGAAGTATCCAGTACGAAGCATGATGACTTGGAGGCGATGACTGGACAGATAAGGCGAATGATGACGAAATGGCCTTGACCTTCGGGTCATAATTAAAATGACTAAAACAGGAGTTATACCGTGACTAATTGAGGTAGCACCTCTTATCGGACACACTTCTCTGATACTATTTCTATGACTATGATGATGATTTGGGCCCTTTTGATTTAGAAGTGTGTTCCGAGGTAGGCGGTAGTGGCTGCTATGCGTTACCACCGGTCCAGGAGTGCAAATGGTAGAATCCTACCCTGGGTATTCCCTCGAGTGCCTTGTCATATTTATCCATACCGAGCCCCTATGATTTTGATTTGTATCGTACCTATGGAGTGCCCTCTGATGCCATCGGTTTACGGTGGGTTTACGGTACTATAAAGGCTATGGTATTATAAACTGTGTTATGGTAAAAATGTAATTCTGCTTACGGTATTTTCATTATTTATACTTTACTTTATAGACATTACAATAATAGCGTATTATACTATGTCTATATTAGTTTAACATACCTTTAAGAGATGGAAAAATGTCGTAACATCTCTTGAGTTACTGCACCCATGACACTTAAGTTATTTCGTATTTTAATTTGACTAATATGAGAATGATTTAGTGCTGATCTGAGTGTTTGTTGTGTTTTCTTTTTATGCAATATGCTCGGGTCAGTAGAAGCCTGCAGTCAGCGAAGATTACTTTTCCTTGGAGAGCAAAGGTGAAGATTTGGTATATACCTATTACATATATACAAATTTTTCCCGCTGCATTTTATTTCCGCTGCATTACTGTGTATGCTTGTACTAGTGTAACTCTGATGACTGAAAGAAGTGTAACTCAAATGTATACGTTTTAAATGCTTTTGAACATTTAGTTGTTTATTATATGTTGCCATTCCATTGCGAGATTCTGTGATTGTTTTATCTTCTTTCTTTTTCTTCTTTTTCCCAATAACTGCTTGTATTTGTGATTTGTTTGGGTCGACATGTGTTGTTTATTGTCAATTTGAATGGTTAAAAATCCAAGCCATTACAAATAGACTTTCATCAAAAATAATCTACATAAAATAGATTTCAAATCTGCTTTTAGTTATAAAACAATTTTATAAGTTTCCTGCTATTGATTTCCCTTTCGGTAAATTAATCTTTATAAACCGATTCATTTATAGGCCATCCGCCGATAATTACTCAATCAATATCATCCAATGGTTAATATCACACATGTGTTGGGTTTGGAGTCAACATTCAACAATCAACAATCAATCAGATTGGTTAATAGTTCATATAATTACACAATATATTTGAGGAATCCGGTTGGATCCCTCCAACCTGTCTGTAACACCCCACCTCCGCCAGGGCCACTCACAAGAGAATGCACTAGCTTTGGAGGGGCGTTGTCTAGGTAAACATGCACAGAAATAACACAAGACATAACATATAAAACAGCGGAAGAAAAACCAAATTTCATTACCTCATAAAATTATAAGGTCTAAAGCCTTTTACATCAAAATGCCTTTAAAAGCCATTACATTGGAAACCTGTCTTGCAATAGTTAAAGAAGCATAAAACCACGGTCATAAAACATTCCCCAAGTAAAACGGTAAAGCAGCCATAGCCAAGAAAATCCAAGCCATACATGATGACCTTGAAGCAGAAGAAGTCCGAGCTAAATAACAGTATTTTCTCCCTGAAAACCTGGGGGGGAAACAGAAGACAAAGAGGCGAAAGAAAACGGGGTCAGTCATAAAGACTGGTAAGTCCTATCTACTTCCAGCATAAAAACAGGTAAATGTAACATGACATGCATAAACTGAAAGTGAACATAAGGATGATGACAAGATAGACAAGCTAAACCGAGGTAACAGGATGAACTACTGTATCAAGATAAACTACGGTCACTATGAATCAAGTATAACATCCCAAGGTTCTATCGAGTATAACATCCCAAGGTTCTATCGAGTATAACACCCCAAGGTTCTATCAAGTATATTTGCCCTGCACCTTCCGTACTAGTATCCCAACCCGTGTCATGTGTTAGCTACAAAATGTCCCTTGCCCAATGAAATGATCCATGTCAACCAAATGTAGGTTTTCCCAACTCGTATGTTTCTTTCCATGTATATGTTTAGTCCTTTGCCGTAAATCCTACGGGCTTCCTCACGTAGTTCTATACTACTTCAACGTAGTTCCATTATCATTGAAATCGTTTGGACTATCACCCTTGATCTGGCTGTATTTTCTTACCATGAATTCTCGAATGTTCGGCTAGGATTTATGCCACCTAGGACCACTAGGGATTACGCTACCTACTAATTGTTTTCGTAACTCGGTTTGGGTTTAAGCCACCTAGGACCGCTAGGGATTATGCTACCCGTCAACCACGCCCTTTTTCCCACGTATGTATCGTGAATCGTTTTTCCATGTCTAGATGCACATGTATCTCAATGTGCTATCCGAGTCCCGTGACAGGGCTAATCAAGAAATACAGGACTCGGTCGGGAGCTTTAGGTTATCTGCCGATGCAGATATCAAGGTCTGTTTTTCTACCGGTGGTTATGGTCCCACGTGACCCCTCCCTCAACTACTGAAAGGCAATCCAAGAAAATCATGCACGAGAACTATACTCCGGCCATCCATGCCCCACATTCCTATTGGCCAACCTCACCCATAACTAGATAGCAAGTATATGGTCTGTTGGGAGTTCTCTGCCTTTCTGCATACGTACACGATTGACTAAAGATGGTAGGTAGTCGACGACATGCTATCACAGGGCTAAACTAAGTATCGCCGACTCCACGCTAATCCACCCCAGTCTTTAGGTTGCTTGCACAACAACCAAGGCATACCCTTGGTTCTTCTACCGCAGACCTTAACCTCTGTGAGCCCAGGCGGATCATCTGCAACCTCACAGAGGGATACCAAGAGTACCCTCACGTCCCCCGAAGCTACCGCTTCGTCACCCAGTTCGCTGGAGCCTTTATCTAAGTCAGATAGACATTCGCTCCTCCTCGCGTGTTTGTTTAAACGATGACCTACCGTATCAGGTTACTCATCTATTTGTGAACTGGTCCAATTCTCTTGACTAAGAATTATTACTTAGTTATCCTTAACTAAGGTTTATCACTTAGTTTCCCTTCCCGTTATCCTTATTAACTACGATTTTCCACTTAGTCCCCTGAACTAGGGTTTTGTCTAATGGGTTAAGTGTTGTCGTTCGAGTTCATGACTTACCCCGCCTACGAATCATGTCAAAGTTGGCTAAGTATTCAAGTTAAAAACTTAGCACTACAAACCATGTATCAAGTTGGTTAAGTATATCAAGAAGTTCATGACTTCATGTCATATTGGTTAAGTATAGGTTAACTTAACCCTATCAAATTACCGTGTCAGATTGGTTAAGTATAGGCTATCTTAACCCCATCCAGCTACCACGTCAGATTGGTTAAGTATAGGTTGTCTTAACCTCATCGAATCATCGAGTAAAATTGGTTAAGTGTAGGTTAACTTAACCCCATTAAATTATCGAGTCGGATTGGTTAAGCATATTTAAGAGGTTCGTGACTTAACCCTATCAAATCATCAAGTCAGGTTGGTTAAGTGTAAGTTAACTTAACCCCATCAAATTACCGAGTCGGATTTGTTAAGTGTAGGTTAACTTAACCCCATCCACTAGTCGTATTTATAATGGTTAAGTATCATTCTTGTGGGTTTACTTAACCCTACCACGCATTGCGTTATCCCAGTCGGGTGTTATCAACCCATTTAGGTTAAACTAACCCATCCGCTAATCGTGTTATATGGTTAAGTGTCTTTAAGTAATCAAGTTCGGTCTTACTTAACCTACCGATTCATGTCATATCGGTTAAGTGCCATTAGTCAAACTAACTTAACCTTATCATGTGGCATTAAGTAAATTAATGCACCCCAACCTCTCACATTAGATTTGTTGTGGTTACTGGTTACCCGGGCGGGTCCGGGCAGCTTTACACCACAACCTAGTCTAACCTTGGGTTTTGAGCGCGATATGACCAACTTCTCACATTGGGTCCTATTGTTTGTAGCTACTGGATTTGCCGGGCGGTTCCGGGCAGATTTATGCTACAAACTCAACCCAACCTCGAGTTGGCCACTTTCATGTTTTCCTACTTGTCATGTTCATGTCAAATTTAGGCTACGACAAAGTCCACGTTTTCCACTTATGCCCATTGTCCCATTACTTAGTTCATGTTAAGTTTCATAGCCCACCTCAAGTTTGCCTAAACTACCCAAGGCGTATTCCCAACGCAAGCGAAAGCGAGTCAACATAGTAGGAACAATATGACAACATATTGGCCCCAAACATATATGATAGCAAAAAGGGATTGGCCTCAAACATGTATGATAGCATAAAGGGATTGGCCTCAAGCATGTATGATAGCATAAAGGGATTGGCCTCAAACATGTATGATAGCATAACACTAGGTTCATCATCATAGGCATGTAAATGGTCATGAGGGGTTTAGATTCTTTTACATGCATAAGCCCCAAGTCAAGTTCATATGAATGTTCCACAAGTCAAATTGTTCTAAGGGTTCATGCCAACATTCCACAAGTCAAGATTCAATCTTGCATGATAAACTAGGTAAAACACAACATGAGTGGCATGATTTAATCACTAAGAAATAGCCCAAAGTCATAGGTTCAAGAGAGAGGCAAGATTAGATTCACATAGACTAACATACTTAGGTTCCATCTCATTTTATTCCATGTCAACATTAGAACTACCGTTTAGATCTAAAAGTAGCTAGAACTTACATAGCGTGGCTAGAGATTTATGAGCAAGCATTTGTCGTAGAACGGTGTTGAGATGATGCTCTACTTCCTTGATTTGATGTAGAAAGCTTGCTCCTTTGACATGGATCTAGTTTGAATGCTCAAGCCTTTTAAGTTGGAGATGGAGGCCATGATCAAGAGAGATTTGGGCAGCACTTTGTTGCTAGGATGATTTTTTAGTGATTTAGGTTAGGTCTTAGGGTGTTTTTATAGAAGTTAGGACTAGTTTAGGCCCTTAGATTAACCCTTGTTTAGAACTGAACCGTCAAAATCGTCACAGGCCCCCAAACCAGAGCCAAAAGACCAAGCAGGTGCACCCAGGCCGACCTGGCTCGACCAGGAAAGTCGACACCCAGGTCGACTGCCCAGTCGACCTGGTCCCTGGGGGGTCGACTCCCCAGTCGACCTGGGGCTGGGCGGGAAATTTTCCCGCCCAGTCTATTTGGGGCTAAATTCGAAATTTGAAAATCTGTTTTCGTTTTCTGATTTATCGTGAAACTTCTAGAGGTCATATCTCGGTCATACGGACTCCGATTTACGAAATTTCGGACTCATTTCCAACCAAAATTCCGAGACGAACGCAACGGCGAAACCCGTTTCTCATGATTCTTATTTTAAAATTTAATTCTGCCCTGATTTCTTGTTTTAACATGTTATAAAAATTCGGGTTGTTACATTCTCCCCACCTTAAAGGATTTCGTCCCCGAAATCTCCAAATTAGGAAGAACGTATCCTACCATCCATCATCCATCTACTCCAAACATCATCCACAAGCAAACATTGTCCTTAAGAGATTTCTAATGCTGTATGAACATATGCAGAAAGTGTGTGTATATGTTCCTTATCTAATGCAAATGATCAAGCCTGATTGATCTTCTAAATGCAAAATATGTTTAGTGCCATGAATCCATATGTATGCAAATAGTCCTAGTCACATAAACATTATATGTGTGCACAACCATTCATCCATATGCAATATTCACATGATGACACATTCAAATTCATCCATAAACAAGTATAAACACGTATACATATGAAATATGAAATGTGACTGAGCCGATTTAGTACCTAGTGTGTATTCGCGCATCCACGAGCAACCACTTGCAACCATATCAATCATAACATGTTTTCAAATACATGTTTACATCCACAGGGTTCTACCTAAGGTCCTCAAGATAGGACCGAGAAGATAAGCAAGATAAACTCCTTTTGGATTACAAGAAATCCCTTTCTAAACCCAACCCATATCCTATAAAGCCCAAAAGGTTTAGTCAACCTAATGGACACCTTCAAACTCTGACATGTATTATTAACCGATGAATCATACCCCCTATGGAGTTTGCAATAGAAATAAGATCGAGAATAGGACCGAGAGGATATGCATAAAGGATAGCATGCGGGTAAGCTCCACAGGAAAACAGGGATCAAGAATATACTCTTAAAAAGAGATATGATGCGCGTATCTTGTCTTCAATCTTCTAAGTCGCATTTCCTTGAGCTTAATTCCATTGTGCTTTGACCATCTTTAACTTCATGATTTCGTGGCCTCTTAACTCCTATTTCCAAATATGAGCTGGAACTTACTTCATTATCGCCTCTCGTTCCACTGTTACTTATTCTCCCTCTAGTATACTTGGCTCAACCATATCCGTGCACTCATGGTTTCATGTAAACTCTCCAAAATTCACTAGTGAATCATGGATCTCGTTTACTCGCTCTACGGCATTCCACGCAGAAGGACTTATCTCTTGGAAACAAACAGATGCCAACCATGTTACCAAGTGTACTTACTAGAGTGATTTCCATAACTCATGCACAAGCGAAATGAACCATCCGCCTTAGTGGCGAACTCTACTCAAACGGATTACCAACAAATGCATCAAGAGCTTCTAGGTAACCAATCATGACAGAACCCTAAAGGTTACACGAGACTTCGAGGGTATTACCGAGGCAGGTCAAGAGCCTAACTACCCTCCTTTCAGAACCGAGAATGACACCCTTACTGGATAACCACTCCATTCCTAGAATTCAACCCATAGCTTAAAAGCATAAGCATTATTCCCTAAAGTCATAGGCGTCCTCAAATCCAAACAAGTCATGAATAAATGGACCGATTCCTCAACAAGATTTGGGACAAAAATGGGATCCTCTACTATGCTAGTATGAAGGTGCAGAGACTCAACTATCGAAGTAGACTTAAATGATGCGGTGATCAAAGCAAAGTCCTGACGGGATGATAGAGAAGAAAAGCTAAACCTTTCACAGAAACGTTACCATCCTTCTTAGGTACGCTAACAGTGAGAGCATACAATTGCCCTCTCGATGATCTTGTCCTCGTCTCATAATACTTGACTATCTTTCCCTTTTTACCCTACTAGGGATACTCTCTCTTGTCATGGGTTTTATCATTCACCTTTTTCCTCCTTTGTGAATTAAGCCATACCAACAAGTTGTTTGTCCTTAATCTTGTATCCTTTATCCTTGTTCTTACTATCCTTCCTTATATCGCGGTAACAGGTCTCTCGAGAACTGCCTCCATCGTACCGAAAACACTGACGTAGTTAGAAAAGGATTAGTCGCAGTTCGAACCACTGTGACTACAGGTGGAGGAAAGAAAGGAAAAGAGATTCAATCAAGGAAACAAAGGATAATGCTAATGGCCTTTGGGGAATAGCCTTTAAAAATAAAACTTTCCTTGAAAAATGCTTCTTTGTAAACGATTTTCAAATAGTTTTCAGAAGGTTTTAAAACTTTTGCCCAGTCTGGTAACCTTCTTCTCTGATACCAAATGTAACACCCCACCTCCGCCAGGGCCACTCACAAGAGAATGCACTAGCTTTGGAGGGGCGTTGTCTAGGTAAACATGCACAGAAATATCACAAGACAGAACATATAAAACAGCGGAAGAAAAACCAAATTTCATTACCTCATAAAATTATAAGGTCTAAAGCCTTTTACATCAAAATGCCTTTAAGAGCCATTACATTGGAAACCTGTCTTGCAATAGTTAAAGAAGCATAAAACCACGGTCATAAAACATTCCCCAAGTAAAACAGTAAAGCAGCCATAGCCAAGAAAATCCAAGCCATACATGATGACCTTGAAGTAGAAGAAGTCCGAGCTAAATAACAGTATTTCCTCCCTGAAAACCTGGGGGGGGGGGGGGAGGGGGAAACGGAAGACAAAGAGGCGAAAGAAAACGGGGTCAGTCATAAAGACTGGTAAGTCCTATCTACTTCCAGCATAAAAACAGGTAAAGGTAACATGACATGCATAAACTGAAAGTAAACATAAGGATGATGACAAGATAGACAAGCTAAACCGAGGTAACAGGATGAACTACTGTATCAAGATAAACTACGGTCACTATGAATCAAGTATAACATCCCAAGGTTTCTACCAAGTATATTTGCCCTGCACCTTCCGTACTAGTATCCCAACCCGTGTCATGTGTTAGCTACAAAATGTCCCTTTCCCAATGAAATGATCCATGTCAACCAAATGTAGGTTTTCCCAACTCGTATGTTTCTTTCCATGTATATTTTTAGTCCTTTGCCGTAAATCCTACGGGCTTCCTCACGTAGTTCTATACTACTTCAACGTAGTTCCATTATCATTGAAATCGTTTGGACTGTCACACTTGATCTGGCTGTATTTTCTTACCATGAAATCTCGAATGTTCGGCTAGGATTTACGCCACCTAGGACCACTAGGGATTACGCTACCTACTAAACGTTTTCGTAACTCGGTTTGGGTTTAAGCCACCTAGGACCGCTAGGGATTACGCTACCCGTCAACCATGCCCTTTTTCCCACGTATGTATCGTGAATCGTTTTTCCATGTCTAGATGCACATGTATCTCAATGTGTTATCCGAGTCTCGTGACAGGGCTAATCAAGAAATACAGGACTTGGTCGGGAGCTTTAGGTTATCTGCCGATGCAGATATCAAGGTCTGTTTTTCTACCAGTGGTTATGGTCCCACGTGACCCCTCCCTCAACTACTGAAAGGCAATCCAAGAAAATCATGCACGAGAACTATACTCCGGCCATCCATGCCCCACTTTCCTATTGGCCAACCTCACCCATAACTAGATAGCAAGTATATGGTATGTTGGGAGTTCTCTGCCTTTCTGCATACGTACACGATTGACTAAAGATGGTAGGTAGTCGACGACATGCTATCACAGGGCTAAACTAAGTATCGCCGACTCCACGCTAATCCACCCCAGTCTTTAGGTTGCTTGCACAGCAACCAAGGCATACCCTTGGTTCTTCTACCGCAGACCTTAACCTCTGTGAGCCCAGGCGGATCATCTGCAACCTCACAGAGGGATACCAAGGGTACCCTCACGTCCCCCGAAGCTACCGCTTCGTCACCCAGTTCGCTGGAGCCTTTATCTAAGTCAGATAGACATTCGCTCCTCCTCGCGTGTTTGTTTAAACGATGACATACCGTATCAGGTTACTCATCTATTTGTGAACTGGTCCAATTCTCTTGACTAAGAATTATTACTTAGTTATCCTTAACTAAGGTTTATCACTTAGTTTCCCTTCCCGTTATCCTTATTAACTACGATTTTCCACTTAGTTTCCCTTCCCGTTATCCTTATTAACTACGATTTTCCACTTAGTCCCCTGAACTAGGGTTTTGTCTAATGGGTTAAGTGTTGTCGTTCGAGTTCATGACTTACCCCACCTACGAATCATGTCAAAGTTGGCTAAGTATTCAAGTTCAAAACTTAGCCCTACAAACCATGTATCAAGTTGGTTAAGTATATCAAGAAGTTCATGACTTAAGCCCAGATTATCGTGTCATATTGGTTAAGTATAGTTTAACTTAACCCTATCAAATTACCGTGTCAGATTGGTTAAGTATAGGCTATCTTAACCCCATCCAGCTACCGCGTCAAATTGGTTAAGTATAGGTTGTCTTAACCTCATCGAATCATCGAGTAAAATTGGTTAAGTGTAGGTTAACTTAACCCCATTAAATTATCGAGTCGGATTGGTTAAGCATATTTAAGAGGTTCGTGACTTAACCCTATCAAATCATCAAGTCAGGTTGGTTAAGTGTAAGTTAACTTAACCCCATCAAATTACCGAGTCGGATTTGTTAAGTGTAGGTTAACTTAACCCCATCCACTAGTCGTATTTATAATGGTTAAGTATCATTCTTGTGGGTTTACTTAACCCTACCACGCATCGCGTTATCCCAGTCGGGTGTTATCAACCCATTTAGGTTAAACTAAACCATCCCCTAATCGTGTTATATGGTTAAGTGTCTTTAAGTAATCAAGTCCGGTCTTACTTAACCTACCCATTCATGTCATATCGGTTAAGTGCAATTAGTCAAACTAACTTAACCTTATCATATGGCATTAAGTAAATTAATGCACCCCTACCTCTCACATTAGATTTGTTGTGGTTACTGGTTACGCCCGGCGGGTCCGGGCAGCTTTACACCACAACCTAATCTAACCTCGGGTTTTGAGCGCGATATGACCAACTTCTCACATTGGGTCCTATTATCTGTAGCTACTGGATTTGCCGGGCGGTTCCGGGTAGATTTATGCTACAAACTCAACCCAACCTCGAGTTGGCCACTTTCATGTTTTCCTACTTGTCATGTTCATGTCAAATTTAGGCTACGACAAAGTCCACGTTTTCCACTTATGCCCATTGTCCCATTACTTAGTTCATGTTAAGTTTCATAGCCCATCTTAAGTTTGCCTAAACTACCCAAGGCGTATTCCCAACGCAAGCGAAAGCGAGTCAACATAGTAGGAATAATATGACAACATATTGGCCCCAAACATATATGATAGCAAAAAGGGATTGGCCTCAAACATGTATGATAGCATAAAGGGATTGGCCTCAAGCATGTATGATAGCATAAAGGGATTGGCCTCAAACATGTATGATAGCATAACACTAGGTTCATCATCATAGGCATGTAAATGGTCATGAGGGGTTTAGGTTCTTTTACATGCATAAGCCCCAAGTCAAGTTCATATGAATGTTCCACAAGTCAAATTGTTCTAAGGGTTCATGCCAATATTCCACAAGTCAAGATTCAATCTTGCATGATAAACTAGGTAAAACACAACATGAGTGGCATGATTTAATCACTAAGAAATAGCCCAAAGTCATAGGTTCAAGAGAGGGGCAAGACTAGATTCACATAGACTAACATACTTAGGTTTCATCTCATTTTATTCCATGTCAACATTAGAACTACCGTTTAGATCTAAAAGTAGCTAGAACTTACATAGCGTGGCTAGAGATTTATGAGCAAGCATTTGTCGTAGAACGGTGTTGAGATGATGCTCTACTTCCTTGATTTAATGTAGAAAGCTTGCTCCTTTGACACGGATCTAGTTTGAATGCTCAAGCCTTTTAAGTTGGAGATGGAGGCCATGATCAAGAGAGATTTGGGCAGCACTTTGTTGCTAGGATGATTTTTTAGTGATTTAGGTTAGGTCTTTGGCTGTTTTTATAGAAGTTAGGACTAGTTTAGGCCCTTAGGTTAACCCTAGTTTAGATCTGAACCGTTAAAATCGTCACAGGCCCCTAAACCAGAGCCAAAAGACCATGCAGGTGCACCCAGGCCGACCTGGCTCGACCAGGGAAGTCGACACCCAGGTCGACTGCCCAGTCGACCTGGTCCCTGGGGGGTCGACTCCCCAGTCGACCTGGGGCTGGGCGGGGAATTTTCCCGCCCAGTCTATTTGGGGCTAAATTCGAAATTTGAAAATCTGGTTTCATTTTCTGATTTTTCGTGAAACTTCTAGAGGCCATATCTCGGTCATACGGACTCCGATTTACGAAATTTCGGACTCGTTTCCAACCAGAATTCCGAGACGAACGCAACGGCGTAACCCATTTCTTATGATTCTTATTTCAAATTTAATTCTGCCCTGATTTCTTGTTTTAACATGTTATAAAAATTCGGGTTGTTACACTGTCCTTCCCTACAACACAATGGGTTACCTCAATTTCAACACGATAAATAGTTCAAATAATAACTATCAAAAATAAATTTATAACAGCCATTCAAGCATCAAATGATTTGTTTAATACGTTTATTATTGTAAACGTAACCAACAAGGTCAGTTACCTTTGTTTAGAAATCCAACAATTAAAATAACGGTTTAATTTGATTAAGTTAAATAGCGAACATTTAAAAATATTCGGCATACATGTAAACAGTCATTCAATCAGCAACCACTAGCAAACGTTGCACACAAAATAAAAACCTGGTTTATAAAAATATAAATGGGATAAACTGAGTGAGTTGAGCACACCTTGATTTGTTGTCAGAATGGTTCGTTTTATAGGCCTTCGGTAGATTCAACTGTGTCCGTTCCAATTCCATCATATTACGCCTGTTGATAATGGTTCCAACATTCTTTGATTTGCCTCGTTCTGTTATTGTTTGACATGATTATAAAATTAATACAGTATATTTGAATTCATGTTATTTGTATTTAAATTCTAATCATTATTCGGGTTATATTCATAGTTAACATTTAAAAATGGTTCAGGGTCATGTTAACACCCAAGGCCCAGACAACGTTGTACTCACGTTATAATACTTAAGTAGTTTAATAAATATTAGGCACAACAACAAAATTGGCCTACTACTGTAATTTTAAAACATACCGTTATATACTTTTAACTGATAAAATTTTAATCAAACCTTAATGCAACATCAACCTCATCACATAGTACTTGGGCCACTTTAAACTAAAATGAGGTAGATTACATGTAATTTGGGACATATTAACACATGGACCAAATGCTATTTATATTTATTAGAATAAACTAAACTAACTCAACTTTAATTAGGCTTAAATTAAAAAGGTTTTGGGAACAATAAAACACGGTTCATCATAATGGATAGGATTAGACACATTTTTAAAGCAACTAGGCACCTCCAATGAATTTACCAGGTCACGTTATATAATATTATTTAGTATATTACAAATTAAATTAACATGCGTTAATGCCTTGGTAAGCAGGATTAAGGATCGACGAATTCTTACCGGTCTAATACTATTTCTCTTCTTCCTCGTTTTGTATATCTGCTCCATGAAAAACAAACGCACAGCTCACCATTCTTTGCTGACACCAACGCGTCACCTTGCCGACTCCACCATGCTCTGTTCCAGGTACCAAAGCCCATTGCTCCTGCTGTTCTCCACCATATTTCGCAACAGCCTATCGTGGTTCATCCCAATGCTTACGGCCTTCCTCCTCTCCCCTGCTACCAATTCGCCATCCACACTGCACCGTATACATGCACAGCTCCCTCACGAAAATGCCAATTCCTCCATGCAAGCCACGTTCAGGCCTTCTCCCCCATCATGTGTATTTGTTTCCACCTTCAATTTTACTTCATCCTCCCTGTAAACAATTCCCCAACCTTCTTCTCCATATTGTTTTGCGTGAGCTACCCATTGTTGTTCGAATGCATGTGTTCATCTGCAGTTACTTGGCCGAAGCCCATTCTGAAATGGAAACCACCCTTCAGCCTTTACACTTTCTTCTTCCCAGTAGCAATGCGGGACTCCCCATCCTGCTACGTAGCCTTCACGCAGCAGGTACACCCCAAACTCTCCAGAACACACCAAGCATCTTCACGTTAGACCCATACTCCATGCAGTTCCTATTCACGCAATGCCACCTCATTGTTGTCTCCTTACTTCTTTTACACAATATTCTTTTTCTTTTCTTCGTTTTCCTATAACCGGAAATAGACAAACTCACCCTACTGCTTTCACCTTCCACCCGTTCCCCTCCTGCATGCTACTCATCGTCCATGTATACTACCTTACTTCAACGGAAGTTCGCCCATGCATACTATTGCCACTTCCATCTCATCGTTTTGCCCTCCTTATCTCCACGCCAAACCTCGTCACCCTATAGAAACCGACCTCATCTATTGTTCACTTCACCGACATGATCCCCTCTGTTCCCGTCACCGGCGTCCTCATACATAACATCGACCAGAGCAACCCCTCACCACTTGGATATGAGCTGTTTGGTGGAAGTGTAAGTATTTGTTGTATAAATATATACTTATTATATATTTTCCTAGAGCAGGATTTGTTCGATGATAGGAAGATATACCGAAGAAGAAAGAACGAACAGTGTGTATACATATATAAGATAAAAAGGCCACGTTAAAGTATTATTTCCTTTCGTAGGTGCGTGGAACTGCACGTTCTAAAGTAGGTAGAATAGTGAGAGCATTAATGAGAAGAATGGTATGCAATTTCCATATAAGCGAAGTAATGGAAAATTAGAATAGTCTAGGAGTCGGGGTTGAAAAATGATTGGCATGGCTTGCTTAGAAATTAAGCACTTACGTGTGTATATATATAGCGTAGGGTATTTTATTTTCAGGGTAAGTTTTATTTTAGTCTAAGCAGGTACCGTCATTTAAGCGTTAAATGTAAAATTTGTACCACTAACCACTAACTCCAAAAATTTCGAAAATGGACGTCATGGTATGGTTTGACGTTATGGTCCCAATGAAACCTGTTTCGTTGAAAACGGACTTCGTTTGCACAAATAGCGTGTTTAATTCAAATTATAACCATGGGTTCACCCTTAAATTTCGTCATTCAACAAAATAACTCCGTTGTGCTCTAAACTGGAAACGTAGCAATAATTAATTATATGCATTCCAATAAAACTCATTTCAACGAAAATGGTGGTCATTTGAAAATAAAACTATTCCTACGGTGTATATAATGGTGATAAAATAGAATTAAATCAAAAACAATTCATTTTAATTCGTAGTAAATTATTATTATCATATTTATCCAAACGGAATAACCAATATATATTTTAAACTCAGTATTCAGAGATTTGGGTTAAAACGGTATTCAAATATATAGAATTTCCTTTATATTCGTTAATTAAATCGTTATAATTTATTGACTATTCCATAGCAACTATTTGAAAATTTAAATTGGACATATCTTACAATCTACACGATGAAATCTCCATTTTAATCTTCCATTAGAAAAATATAATAAAATCGATCAGAACGGTTCTTATTTCACAAAAATCCAACTCATATCAGATCCCGTATATTCCATTAAAGTTCAAAACGTAATTTACGAACTACTGCGTCGTTTTCGAGCTCAATTTAATTATATTATAATATATATATATATATATATATATATATATTCGAACTCGATTTTATATTCGATATAAAATTCATTGTATTCCCAATATAATATATAAACAGATTTAAATATTCCAAATTAAATGACCAAAAATCTGGGGCGTTACAATAAACCTATTTACTAGTGCTACAGTGGCTTATTTTCCCCCTTCAGACCGGACCCATGCACCCACATGAGTCCATTGGAATGCGCCCGTACACACCACCTTTCAGGTGAACCTCTTATAATCAGTTCAATATGCGTGCCTTGGTCCTTACCTCGTGCGGGGCCCGCATTTAATACCAGAATGGGATACTGCTGATATGGGTCCCACACAGCATATGTCACAAGTCAAACCCCTAAACTTGTGTCCCCCAATTAACTTGGATTTTTAACATGTTACACATACAGATTAACATGTTCGCCTAACCCCTATAGGTTAAGTTTCATAGGTTAGCAAATTTAGTTAATCCCAACGGATTAAACAGGTTTACATAAACCCAACAGATTAAACATACTTACTTAACCCCAATAGATTTAAACAAGTTTACATAAACCTAACAAATTAAATCGGTTTCACAGGTTCTTTACAGTTCCATTAACATGTTTCACTTTATCTTAAATTAAGGCTACAGATTCATATGCTCCAAATTCCAGTCATAATTCATACTATAACATATGCCTCCAAAAATTTAGTCATATTTCATAGTATAGGTTATGCCCGCAAGATATCATTCCCAATCATTTCCCAAATTTATCCTAATTCCCCTCGTATGCATATTTCAGCGATATTGGCCTAGGCTCGAAGGAAGCCTAAGCTATAAAAATAAAAAGGGAATGAGAGAGAGAGAAGAAAAGAATAGGCATATAAATCAAAATTAAGCATATAATAACAGAGATAGGCATATGATAGCAGAAATAGGCATATCAGAAATAAGTATATAAGAACAGAACATCAGATCAGTTGCACAGAAGAATACATGTAATAGCAGAACTGCTTAGGTATGAATCAGATTCTTAATAGGCATAGGTTCATATCTAGATTTATAAACATGTCAGGATTACTTATTACATTTTATATCTAAAAGTAACATGAACTCAAAAAGATTGGATCTTAAGAACAGAGAATAATATGTTGATGTTGTAGAAGAGATTCTTGTATATGTATATAGACTTATGTTGAAGGAGATAGTCTGATTCAATCTAAGATGGGGCAGCATCTCATTGTCTTCATTGTTTTAGGTGTAGAAAACAATAGAAATGTTGTCCTATATATAGCATATCTCCAACGAACCTAGCAAAGAAACCAGACCATGTACAGAAGAATGCACCATGCCAGATAACGAGTTGGTCGACCCAACCCCACCTAGGTCGACCCATTGGTCGACCCACCTGTCCATGGGTCGATCCATAGGTCGACCCACCTGTCCATGGGTCGACCAATGGGTCGACCCAACCCAGGCATTGGTCGTCCCATGCCGGTCCAGATCTCACCAACTTTTCCCGCTTACTTATTTTCAAATTATTTTGAATTCTGGTTTGAATTTATTTATACATAAGACTCTTATATGTATAAAATTTCTAACCTTCCTATCTTCCTCGTATAATGTCCATTTTACGCATTCTCGGAGTCTATCTTTTGCAGAATTCCGAGATGAACGCAATGGTACAGTTTGTTTTATTAATTCCTAATATTTTATTAAGTATTATTTAGCTTATTGTCAACAGTATCTTTTAGAATTACGGGGTGTTACACATATCAACATGATTACAGCCAAATATAACAACAAGATTAGATGTAGCCTAATTACATAACAGGATTAGGTGTTACCCTAATTACATAACAACAGGATTAGGCATACCCTAATTACTACCCAAACAATCAGCTCCTTGCTACCCGAATATCCAGTGTGTACGCCGGCAGTAGGGTGTATCACTCCCTAACCCAGCGACTTATAGAACACAACAATATCTGTATGTGTTATAACATCTTATCCTCCGTATTCGGACCGATGCATGCTCATGACTCTGCCAGAACACGCCTGTAACAATCCCTATGTGAACCTCTTACTATCCAGTTCAGTAAAGCGTGTCCTGGCCCGTATCTAGTGCGAGGCTCCTTCTAATGAGATACCAAATAGGGATACTGACTGATATGGGTTCCAAAGAGCATATTGACACAAGCCAAACACCCTAAGCTTGTGCCCCAAAGTAACTAGGATTATAAGAGTCCCAAAACACGATACAACATCAAGAACGAGGGACCTCTTAGCTTATTTATACTCAAGTTTTAACCTATCAAGTTTAGGTTCATTAATAAGTGTGGTTATAATTTATACATGTCATTAAGTATACAACCCTTTCCCAAAACACCTGCCTATATGTGTACACTTCCCATAGAATTTCAAGTTATTAAACTACATCTGGTACTTACCCTATTCTTAACATGTTTAATTTACTTAACGTCCATTTTAAGTCAAATTTAGCATGCCCAATTCATATGCATAATATTCATTTCCCAATTTATATACAGATTTATGAATATCTCCCACAAGTTATATATTCGCATTATCCCTCTTAACAGTTTAGAGTAAGTTTAACATGTGTATATTTGTCCTTTTTCCCAAAATACAGTCAATCAGTCCCACTTAATTAATATGCCTAATTTCCTTTTTATGTCATTCATTATTACCCTAATTATACGCACACACTAATCAGGTATAGGCTAGGCTTAAAGACCTAAGCTCGGTGTAAAATAGAACGGAAACAGAGGAAGAAGAATAGAATCACATAGGCATATAGACAAGACTAAAAATAAACATAGAAAATGGGAAAAAGAAGATAGATACATTTAACTTATTATTTAACCAACATCACAGGCATGTGTATAATTCGTCTATTTAACATCACAGGTATGTATATAACTTGTTTAATAAACATCATAGTCATAGTTAACATCATAGACATGCATGAATTATCTAATTATCATCATAGGCATAGTTAACATCATAAGCATGTATGACTTGCCTAATTAACATCATAGGTATGTATGATTTGTCCAATTAACATCACGGGCATAATCATCACAAGCATGTATGACTTGTTTAATTATTTAACTTGTAACATCATTGGCATATATATAACTGATTCTAGAGTTGGGCTTTATTGTGTGACGTGTGCAAAGGGGTTATCGACATCTACAACTTTGGTTCACTATTAAGGGAGGGTGCATTGATTATGGACTAGTGCGGTAGGGTTATAGGTTGTATGGAGTCGGATGTCATTAGGCCCCCCAACGGCAAAGTGGTTGTAGTGATAGATGTACGGAGTTGGACTCTGTCACGGCCCCAATAGTTCTGGTGATCAAAACGGTGGATATCGTATGCTTTATTCACTGAGTGAGAGATGTGAGAATGATTTCTATGTTTGAATGTTGCTATCACCATGGCATGCACACTTCCATTTTTACATTTTATGTTAGTGTTACCTTAGAGTATTGTACATCTTGTTGTGCTAACTCTTTGGTTGCAGGTCCAGGTTCAGGTATGATTATTTATACCTGTTATTGTATAACTTTGCTGCTATCGCTCATACCAGACTTTTGTTTGACCCAGAGTTTTATGTCTCTTCTTATTACTCTGGGTGCTCCTAAACGAGCAGACTAGAGACAGGTTAGGTGGATATGCACGAGTAGCTGTCTGGAGACGAGCAGGAGGCTTTCATGTATTATACATATATATATTCTGCCTTTGTTGTTGCTATTCACTGCTTTGGGCATTAATAGTGTACCTTTTCTATTTTTCTTTAGAGATAGTATTTTGAAGTTGTAATAATGGTTCGGATCATAAGCTGTATTTTGGATTCTGCTACTCTGATGGAAAAGGTTTAGTTTTCAGTCTATGAATTATCTCACTTGTTTTATATCAAGTCACACTACTACTATATTTTATTCCATGCGCTATGAGATATACTACAGGTTCTTGATGATTCATAGTTTCAAACCCTTTACTCTTGACGATCGTCCCGTACTAGTCAGGCATTGGCACAACGCATTTCAAGGAAAATGACTTATGGTGCGAGGTGGCCGTCACACTTGGTATCAGAGCCTAGGTTGCCTAGTTTAATGTAGGTAAAAACTTCAGTGAGAGATAGTATATGTATATGAGAGCACGTATTTTTGTTATTTTGGTTTTCAAAAACTACATATATACTAGTAGTACATCTAAGGAAGAAGTCACACTGCACTGGCACCACTAAGGAGATGGTTAATCGTTTTCTCTTTACAGATTGAACGATGAGCCGAAATACGAGGAGCATAGTGAGGAACCCTGCACCGGGAGTTGAAGAGGGAACGGGTTTTGGGGCTAATAATGGGAATGTCCCTGCTATAAGGACGATGTTTACTGCCTTCATGAGAGAGATGCTTAGGGATGCCCAGGGAGCAGTTCCTAATGCTGCTAACGGTGGTGGTGCAATAGTGCAGGCGCCTAGAGCCGATTTCGCCAAGCTTAACAAGGATTATACTAGTCTTGGTAGGAAGCCGTTTCATGGAACGGAGTCGGCTATGGAGGTTTAGGATTGTTGATATTTGTAAGTGCATCTTCGAGGATCTAGGAATCGATGATGCAATGAAGATAAAGCTAGCAGCGTGTCAACTTCAAGGACGGGCAATGAATTGGTGGAATGCTATTAAAGCGACTACTCCCAAGGATCAAGTTACTTTGGATTATTTTAAGACTCGCTTCAGTGACAAGTTCATTCCAGTTGCACAGAAATCAGAATTGTTCAGGAAGTTTTTGGAACTTAAGAAGAATGGTAGGGCAGTCTCGAAATATATTGCTGAATTTGATACCTTGTCGAAATATGGATTATCTCTTATAGATACTGTCGAGAAGAAGAACGAGAAGTTCATAACTATCCTGGATGAGTACTTAGGGGAAAGACTTATAAACCATATTGATGAGACATTCGAATCTATTGTAAGGAAGGTATTGAGATCTGAGAGCCTTTACCCTAAGTCGAACACCGAGGTTGCTATTGCTGAGAATGTGCGTGTGTAACATTTTTCTCCGCCTTTGTCATCGACAAAAAGGAGTAGTTAAGACATACATCCCATAAAACAGATAAAATATTAGGATTGTAGCATACAATACAAATCATACATACCTAACCAAGTCATGTAACTAAGAGTTAATACATACAAACCCAAAATAAAATACAGCACTACTTATGTACAAGTGCCGATTTAGGTCTTAATAGAATGTTCATACTACCAAAAACAAGTGATAGAAAGAACAAGTGAGATGGTGAATCGGATTGAGTCATATCTCCTTCTTCTTCTTTGTCTCCTTCTTCTTCGTCGTCTTCTTCCTCAGTTTCAGTTGTTCCATGACCACGTCCAGTACTCGTTCCTGAACTTGTACCTTCCTCTGAAGTTGACCATGTAAAAGTAGGAGGCATTGGACGTTTTCCTGGGTCTTTTATATGCGTAGAGGAGGAAGATGCTCCACAAGATATCACATCCCAAAGTATACCGAAGAAACACTTGAGTTTTGAAAAGTGTTTGTCAAGTTTTGTATTTAAATGATCAATTTTATTGTCCGTACGCTTAAGCCTTGCTTCAAGAAGAAATTGATTTTGTGTGATTTGTTCAAGCGAATCTTTTGTCGAGGTGGATGTTTGAAGAAGCCTAACCTCTTCCGGTTTCAGTCTAGCGGGCGGTGAAGAAGTACCTTCTTAGTGACTTTGTTCCTGATAACGTTCGAAGGGCATAACACTTAAACACAGTTCAGTAAGCTTCATTCTCTTCTTCGTTGCTTTGTTGATACATTTTGGCTTGGAGACTTTAGATTCGGGAGATTTGAGACCACAATCAAGTAGAAGATGCATGATGTATTCATTGTAGAATAAATGTGTTCTTGTACGATCATTTACGAGCAAGATCTCGTCAAAGGTCATACTTATCCAATTGATTTCTATATCTCCATATATAGCGTACAAAGCCTTAAAATTCTCCTTATATACCGCATCGAAGTTACCAACTCTTGGTAATAGAGAATGCGTAATAGCATGATGTAGAATTCGAGCGGTAGGCCATAAGTTGATTGCTTTTGTACTAAGCTTATGATCTTCAATAAAAAGATGAATCACCTTGTCTCGAGTATGAATAGTACAAAAATCGGTAGAGAACTTTCTTCCATTGTTATTTGAACCAAGTACCATTGCCATCCTTTCCTTTGAAATAAATATGTGCTCACCACATACAACTGACCATAGACAATGAGTAGAATTCTCGGGTTTATACTTCTCTAGGTTAAGATTAGCATAGAACAATTTAATCATGATATGATTAATTTGTACGTTGTTCTTATCAAAGTCAAGGAGATTTTGAATACGAGCTTTGATTGCTAATTCTTTAACATCATAAAGAATAAAATCATAGAATTTGATGAAAGAACCTTCATGAATCGTATAATCTTTCATTTCATTCCATTGTTTAACTACTATTAGATCCATTAACCATTGTTTGATATTGGAATCAATGGGTTGTAGTTGTGTAGAAGATGATTTCTTCGATTTCATTTGTGGTGGAGCCATTGATTTTGATGGAAATGAATTTGGGAATTTTAGGGTTGTTGAGGATTTGAGAGTTTGAAGTAATAAAAGGATAAATGAATATGTGTGTATGGGAACCGTCGGTTTTGAGTTTTGAAGTTTTAAAAAACAGGTAAAGACGTGACCGGTCGACGCTACTAATTCAACGGTCGACTGGTTTGAGACAGTGACTTAACCGGTCGACTGGTGTGTATCTGGCGGTCGACTGGTTGATAAATAATTGGTTTTTAACCCAAGACTTAATCGGTCGACTGGTCATATTGCACCGGTCGACTGGTTGTAAAAAAATCATTTCAACCCGAAACTTGACCGGTCGACTGGTCATACGGTACCGGTCGACTGGTCATACTGTACCGGTCGACTGGTTGATAGAAAAAATTTCATTTCAACCCGAAACTTGACCGGTCGACTGGTCATATTATACCGGTCGACTGGTTCGTCTGAACCTTGTTTTTCCAAGATTTTCCAAAGCTCCATTATTCGATAATATAAATTTATTACAAAACTCAAACTAATCAACCAAAATACATGAAAATAAAATAATCCCTCAAGATATGAATCCATTTTCAGAAAAAATAAATCTCACGATATAAAATCAATGAGAAGTGGAGGAGTTGTTCCCGGAATCTTCTTTGATATTGGTAACTCTTGGTGTCCATGGCGACCAAGTTACCTTAGCTCCTTCATTTGGACTATAATTCTTATCCCATGAATTAGTTTCCTTGATGATGAAGGAACATTAGGCATAGGTTGATAAACTCCATGTTTTTCGGTGCCATAGAAAAATGAGGCCATGCGTTCCAAAAGAGTTAAACGATCAGACGTAAGTTTTTGTTCATAATGGAGTTAACGCTGGAGATCCATCTGATGTTTCTGGTAAAGGTGAATCTCACTTATCTTTTCTCTAGTTTCTGGGGAGCAAAATAATGCCTTCTTTGCACGTTTGGACTTTGGTGTATGTCCGGGGGTATGAGTACATTTTGGTCTTCTTTTTGGTGTCTCTGGAGAAAAATATTCCTCCGGTTCAGAACTGGTGACCGAAATGTGGGATCGCTGAGCGCATTCATCGCAAATGTGAGCCATTTAGGTAGAAATCCGTTCAAGAGTAGTATGGACTCATAGATAGGAGATGTAGAAAAGAGACATTATAAACTCATATATATATATAGGTTTTTCTAAATAAAGAACAATGGTTGAAAACATTCAGAGTTTAAATACCATAAAAAAAATGTAAACCTCATATCTTCTTACTAAAAATAGTGGTAGCTACTTGATAACTACAATATGAGAAAAAAATGAAAAACACCAATTTCAGAAATGAACTTGATAATTCAAGTATATATAACTTTAAAATTCATACATCAAGTTCAGTTCTAGAAATCAATCCAAGCTCTCTACGTAAAGAAATAAAACTTGATTCAAGTAGAGGCTTGGTAAAAATGTCCGCTAGCTGATGTTCAGTCTGGACATATTCAAGACATATTGTTCCTTTTTCAATATTATCTCTTAAGAAATGATGTCGAATATCAATGTGCTTTGTTCGAGAATGATTTATTGGATTTTTTTGATAAGTTGATCGCACTTGTGTTATCACAGTATATGATGGAGTTTGATAAATGTATATCAAAATCACGAAGTGTTTGTTGCATATATAGTACTTGAGTACAAGCAAGAGCTGCTGATATATACTTAGCTTCACATGTCGAGAGTGAAACGCAATTTTGTTTCTTAGTAAACCAAGAAACAGGTGATTTTCCAATAAAATGGCACGTACCACTTGTACTCTTTATATCCGTATGAGAGCCACCAAAATCAACATCACTATAGGACACTAATTCGAATGGACAATCTTTTGGGTAGAAAAGACTGAAATCTTTGGTATTATTAAGATAACGAATTATACGTTTTACAGCTCATAAATGTGATTCCTTAGGATTAGCTTGAAACCTTGCACATAAACAAACACTCATCATTATATCGGGACGACTTGCGGTAAGATAAAGAAGAGAACCAATAATGCTTCGATATAACTTCTGGCAAACACTCTTACGATGTTCATCTTTCTCAAGATGTGTAGTTCTACTCATAGGAGCAGGTTTACCAGATGTATTTTCTAAACCGAAGCGTTTGATAAGATTTCCACAGTATTTTTCTTGATTAATAAAAATACCGTTAGAAAGTTGTTTGATTTGAAGACCAAAAAATATGATAGTTCTTCCATATGAGACATTTCAAATTCTTTGGTCATAATATTTGCAAACTCTTTGCAGAGTTTATCGTTTATTGATCCAAAGATAATATCGTCTACATATATCTGGATAACCAATATATCTTTTCGAGAATGTTTGATGAATAAAGTCTAATCGACTTTACCAATTTGAAATCCTGAATTAGTAAGATAGCTTCGTAACCGTTCGTACCAAGCACGAGGTGCTTGTTTTAATCCGTATAAAGCTTTCTTAAGTTTATATATGTGATCAGGATGTTTTTCATGTACGAACAAGGGAGGTTGTTCGACATATACATTCTCTTCGATAAATCCATTTAGAAAAGCACTTTTGACATCCATTTGATAAAGTTTGAAATTATGATGACAAGCAAAGGATAATAATATTCTAATAGCTTCTAGTCGTGCAACTGGCGCAAAAGTTTCTTCGTGATCGATACCTTCTTCCTGATTGTATCCTTGTGCTACTAATCTTGCTTTATTTCTGGTTATATTTTCTTGTTCGTCGGCCTTATTTTTATAGACCCATTTCATACCAATAACTGACTGATCAGTTGGTCTTGGAACAAGCTCCCAGACATCATTGCGCTCGAACTGATTTAGATCTTCTTTCATGGCAATGATCCAGTAATCATTAGTAGTAGCTTCTTTTGGATTCTTAGGTTCGATATTTGAGACGGTTTATAGAATCCATCGAATGAGACATGAAGTGATTCTTCAATAGTTTTAGTTCTTTTATTAAATATACGATAGACCTTGCTTCGTTCCGAATATCCAACAAATATACCTTCATCGGATTTTGAATCGAATTTTCCAAGATGGTCTTTCATATTTAAAATATAGAACTTAGAACCAAAAACTTTGAAGTATGAAATATTTGGCTTTCTTTGATTAAATAACTTATAAGATGTATTCTTGGTGAGAGGTTGAATGGATACACGATTCAAAACATAACATGCAGTTGCTACAGCTTCTGCCCAAAAATGTTTTGGTAAAGTGGATCCATTTAATAATGTTCTTGCACATCCTTTTGAAGACCCATTTTTCCGTTCTACAACTCCGTTTTGTTGTGGAGTTCTAGGAAAGGAAAAATTATGATATATACCTTTCTTTGCACAAAAATGTTCAAATTCATTATTGTTGAACTCTCCACCATGATCACTTCTTATGTTCTTAACTTTAAGCCTTTTTGATTTTTGAATTCTCTTGACGAACGATTTGAAATGATTGAAAGTGTCACTTTTATTTTTCAAGAAAATCACCCAAGTATAACGAGAGTAATCATCAACAATTACAAACACATACCGACTATGATTTATTGACTGAACCTGTGTTGGTCCAAATAAATCCATATGTAATAGCTCAAGTGGTTGTAATGTTGATACGACTTTCTTGGATTTAAATGATGATTTAGTCAATTTTCCTAATTGACATGCATCATAAATATTATCAACCGTAAAGCTAATTTTGGGTAGTCTTTTAACTAGGTCATTTTTGGCTAGCTTGTCGATAGTTCTGAAGTTTATATGACAGAAAGGTTTGTGCCATAGCCATGGATCATTATCATTTGCTACAAAACAAATATCTGAATTATGATTGACATTCATATTCAGAATATAAATATTTCTGTCTCTATATCCTTCGAAAACTAAATTTCGATCTTTATCTAAATTACTACATCTGTTATCCGAAAAGGAAATGGTAAAACCCTTGTCGCATAATTGACTGATACTGAGTAAATTGTATTTCAAAATTTTAATTAGCATGACATTAGTAATAAGAGGTATTAGATGTACCGCAATTGCTCACATCGCCTTTGCCGATGATGTAGCCTTTTGAATTATCCTCAAAAGTGACGGAGCCACCATCTGAATAAGTGATATTTGTCAATAAGCTCTTGTCTCCAGTCATATGCTTCGAGAAACCACTTTCCAGTATCCACTTTCCTCTTTTCTTAAGTGGGACCTGCAAAAAATAAAATAAAATCCATGGTACCCACTTTTATAGGGTCCTAAGAGTCAGTTCTTAGGAGTCCAAACCCATACGGGTCCAGTATCCCCTTTATATAAATAATTGGAATTACGGTGCGCAGTATTCAAAAAATTCTGAATATATTTGTTCCTAATCAATTTTTTTTAGGAACCCATATTTTGATAGTCTTGACATTTTTCTTTTGAAATTTCACAACCGGTTTTGGTTTGGAATATAATAAACTAAGATTTTCTTAGCTTCAGTTTATTGTACTATTTTCTTTTTTCTTTTTCTTTTATTGCCAAGATATTTCTTGATATCTTGTTCTTATACCCCAAATATTGTTTATTCGAAGCAGATTGTGAATTTTCAATAATTTTTGTCAAGTTTTCTCAACCTTTGTTGATGTTAGAAACATTTTTAGTAATATCGTCTAACTTAGTTTGTAAACTAGCTTTTTCTAGGTCTAGAATCTTGACTTTTGCCTTAAGCTCATGATTTTCAGTAGGAAGAGCATCATTTTTCTCTTTTTGAGTTTCAATTTCTTGACTTAAAAGAGATAATTGAGAATCAATATTAGATGTTAATTCTTGAACTTTTTCAAGTTCCTCCTGTAATATTTTCTTCTCGTCTTTTAACATATCTCATTCAAATTCTACTCTACTTAAATCTGCTTTGGCTTGTTTGCATTGTCGTTTCATATCTTTAAATTTAAAAATTAATTCAGCATTAATATCAAGAACTTCTTCAAGAGTAGGAATTTGTACCTCATCTTCTGTTGCCATGAAACATACATTAGCTTATTCATTGTCTGAATCACTTTCACTATCAGATGAAGATGAGTCTGAATCATCCCATGTTACTGAGAATGCTCGTTTCTTTGATTTGTCTTTCTTGTATTTGATTTTGTCATTTTCTGACTTCTTCTTTTGCTCTGGACAATCCTTTTGCATATGCCCGTTTTTATGACAATTGAAGCATTCTATATTTGAAGATGGTTTATTTGAACTGAACTTCTTTCTGTTGTATCGACTAGCCTTTCATTGCTTTAAGAATTTATTGAATTCTTTTGCAATGAACGCTAGATCTTCATCTTTGGAATCTTAGTTGTCCTCATCTTTTTCAGCATGAAAAGCTACGTTTTTCTTTTCTTCATTTTGTTCTTTTCTAGCCTACAAGTTAGCTTCATAGGACATTAGATTTCCCATCAATTCATCTGGCTTCATGGTGGAAAGATCATTAGCTTCTTCAATGGCTAATAATTTTCCTTCCCATTCACTAGTCAGAGAATGTAGGAATGTCGAGACAACATCAAAATCATAATATTTTTGCCCTAAACCAATAAGTGAATGATGAATAGTTTGAAACCGTGAATATACATGATTGATAGTCTCATTTGACTTCATTTTGAAATTTTGAAACTGACTTTTTAGCACGGCTATTTTGGCTTGTTTAACCTTGTTAGTACCTTCATGAGTGGTTTTTAGCGTTTGCCAAATTTGATAGGCAGTGGTGCAGATACTAACACAATTATATTCATTTTGATCTAATGCACAAAACAACGTATTTATTACTTTTGCATTTACGGTTGCTGCCGTTTTCTCATCCGGTGTCCATTCTGAATACTCAGTAATTGGATTCACTATTTTTTTTGTGTAGTATTCCAAGCATCATAATTAGTTGACTGCATGTAAATGACATACGTGTTGGTCAATAACTATAATTAAGACCATTGAAGAATGGAGGTCTTTGTGTTGATTGACCTTCCGTGTAAGTGGTGTTTTGAGTGCTAGAACTAGGGTTATTTTCCATATTACAAGGATATATCAAATAACTGTATTACGATTATAAGATGACCGTGCTCTGATACCAATTGAAAATGTGCGTGTGTACTTGCCAAGTATAATACACACAAGGATCGTGTAATATGACGAACAATAGTCAAGTATGAAGTAATAGATAATCACTGAACTGTATAATAGTAAATGCAGTAAAAATAGAAAAATCACACCAGGGATTTTTATACTGGTTCGGAGCACCGTCCTACGTCCAGTCCCAACTTCTATCATGATTTTCACTAATCAACAACCTCGCTTCACCCGGAGGAACAGGTTCACAACACCCGGACAGCCGAACGAGATTTCATGCCTCTATCAACACGAGGACTTCATAACTTGCCTCTCACAACACGAGGACTTCACAACTTGCCCCTCACAACATGAAGGACTTCACACAAGATAAGTAGACTTGTAATTTGACAATGTGTGTTCTTAATAACACGAATTTGTCAATTCTTGTACAACCTTCCTATAATCTCATCCTCAAATAGAATTTGAATTTGTGAAGATTTGGAAGATGATATCGTGTTTGAATCAAAAGAATAATATATAGATTCTAGGATTCAACAGCGATATAAGAAGATTATGAGGGTTTGAGTGCTTTGAACGATCAAGAATGAAATCAACAATAGATAGAATAGATAGAAAGAAATTAGTTATTCGTATAGATGATTTCATGTTGTTTTTATAGAGGATAAAGGGTTGCAACCATTAGTGAAGAGAAGTATTGAAGAGAAATGATTTTTGATGAAAGGTAAAGGAAGCAACTTTTGATGAGAAGAGATGTCTGTATGAAGTGTTGCTTTCAGTTCGAAAATCGGTCGACAAGTCAAAAATAACCAGTAGACTGAATTTTGAAATATATACATATTATATATATGTGCACGTTTATTGTGCATTCGGCCCAGAAACGGTTGACCGCCTATATCTTAATAGGTCGACCGGTTTCTGGCAATATGCGCAATAAATGTGCATTCATATATGTACATATATATTCACAATATAGAAGTATATGATTATTTGAGGATAGATTTTAACATTTATAACACGGCTAAACCACTAAATAATCAACCTATAACTTATGTTATCATTGATTCTCTTCTTTTTGTCGATGTGAAACTTCTCCTTGTCATTAATCAAAATGCTATAAATTCCTTGACTCAACAATTGCATATGTAGAGGAGCCAAGGCCGCGGGCAAGCTATGGAGGCAAGAATAATTCCTAGAATAAGAGGAAATAGAACCAAAGCAAAGATGGTCAGAAAAAGAAGGATAAGAAAGATATCGAGTGTTATAACTATGGCAAGAAGGGCCACTATGCCAGAAATTGTTGAGCAAAGCCAGCGGACAGGAAGTGCTTCAATTGCGGCCAAGTGGGACATCACAAGGATAAATGTACCCAACCCCTAAAGGAGAAGAAGATAGTGAAAGCATATGCTATCAACGCTATTCCTTCTTCGTCGAATGCCCCAATCGCGGTGGAGAAAGAAAAGAATATCTTTATTCAAGTTATGCTTTCTATTTATGATGTTACTGTTCGAGTTTTGTTTGATATTGGGGCTTCCATTCCATCGTATCTAGTGACCAGGTAGATAGGTTGGGATTGGAACCCGAGATTGTCGATAGACCTTTAATTGTGGTGAACCCGATTGGTGGTTCGACTAGCCTTAGTATGATTTATCGTAATTTGGTCTTATCGAGTCATGGATGCATGTTTTCTTATGATTGCTTTGTTTTGGGCTTTACTGGGTTTGGCATTATTTTGGGAGTCGACTGGCTCCAAAGGTATGGGGTGGTGGTGGACTGTGAAGGGTCTTCGGTGACCATTAGAGCGGATGATGGGCAGAGGGTGGTATTGGGTTGCCTACCCAGTGATGGGGTGATGGCTAGTTTTCTAAATTCCCTCGACATCCCGCATGATGAGTTATCAGATGTGCCTATTGCTGGCGGGTATCCGGACATCTTCGGGGAAGTGACCGGACTTCCACCACACCGAGAGATCGAGTTTCAGATTGATTTAGTGAAAGACGCCAAACCTATAGTGATGCCTCTTCGTCGTACGGCACCAAGGGAGCAGCGAGAGCTCTAGGTGCAAGTAAGCGATCTTTTGAAGAAGGTATTTATCAAAAGAAGTGTTTCCGAGTGGGGAGCACTAGTTGTGTTTGCTACTAAGGCCGATGGTTCTCTTCGCTTATGTGTAGACTACTGCGAGTTGAACAAGGTGATGAGGAAGAATAAGTATCCTCTTCCACGGATAGACGATTTATTTGATCAATTAAATGGAGCAAGAGTGTTCTCCCAGTTAGACCTAGTGACAGGATTTCATCAGCTCCGAGTAGCAGCTTAGAGTTTACCTAAAACGACATTTTGGATGCCAGCTGGATTGCATGAGTGGTTGGTCATGCCATTCGAGTTGACCAACGCACCTGCATATTTTTTGGATCTTATGAATAGGGTATTCAGGGATCAATTAAATAAGTTTGTTCTTGTGTTCGTGGACGATATCTTGGTTTACTCGAGGACAAAGGAAGAACAAAAGGAACATTTGAGGATAGTGATGGAGGTGTTGAGGAAATACCAATTGAAAGAGACTTTTTCTAAGTGTCACTTCTGGAGGAGGGAAGTGAGATTCTTGGGCCATGTTGTTTTAGAGAATGGAGTTGTCGTGGATCCTACGAAGGTGGCTATAGTGCAAGATTGGTCTA
The DNA here is from genome assembly GCA_030737875.1 of Allium sativum. Classification (NCBI taxonomy): domain Eukaryota; kingdom Viridiplantae; phylum Streptophyta; class Magnoliopsida; order Asparagales; family Amaryllidaceae; genus Allium; species Allium sativum. The sequence goes on along the minus strand of CM060922.1, from coordinate 311,124,451 downwards.
TGCCCAAGAATGCAACGGACGTGAGAAGCTTCTTGGGGTTAGTTGGATATTATCGTAAGTTTATCCAAGACTTCTCCAAGATAGTGGCACCGTTAACTCAGTTAACCAATAAGAATAAATCTTTTGTTTAGGATGAAAGGTGTGAGAATGAATTTTAGAGTCTAAAGCAAAAGTTAACGTGTGCACCAGTGTTAGTTATTCCTAAGGGGAATGAAGAAATGACGGTATACACGGATGCTTGTGGTACCAGACTAGGTGCTGTGTTGATGCAAGGAGGTAGGGTTGTAGCTTATGCTAGTTGGCAACTGAAACCGCATGAGAAAAGATATCCTACCCATGATTTAGAATTGGAAGCGATTGTGTTCACATTAAAGATGTGGAGACACTATCTCATGGGAGAAAGATTCGAGTTGTTTACCGATCATAAGTCATTAAAATATCTTTTCTCTCAAAAGTATTTAAATCTCCGTCAGCAGAGATGGTTAGAGTTCTTGGCTTCATATGATTTCAATATTGCATACACACCCAGGAAGGGAAATGCGGTAGCTGATGCATTGAGTAGGGGACATGCTAGTTTAGGGGCTATGTTTCTGGAATGGAAGCAACTGGAATATATCACAGGATATGATTTCAGACCTAAGTGCGAATTGGATCTAGAAATGTCAGCAAGTTTGACGATCAGACAGACTTTGATTGAGCGGATCCGCTCCAGTCAGAGGGACGATCCTAATATATTGGAAGTCATCTCCAAGGTAGAGATGGGTATCGATATTGAGAAGAAGAACAAGTATGGACTTGATAGAGAAGGATTGCTTCGAAAGAATGAGACTAGTTATACCCAATGTTAATGGATTGAGAGATGAAGTGCTTAGAGAATGTCATCACTCAAAACTAACTATACATCCCGGTGGTAATAAAATGTACCGAGACATGAAGCAGATCTACTACTGGGAAGGGATGAAGAGAGATATTGGGAAGTTTATATCCAAGTGCATGAATTGCCAGTTAGTTAAAGCCGAGCAAAAGAAGCCTAGTGGTTTGTTATAACCATTGGAAATTCTTGAATGGAAATGGGAACAAGTCTCAATGGATTTCATCGATTGCTTATCAAGGATTAGATCGGGTCATGATAGCATTTGGCAGATTGTGGATCAATTGACCAAAAGTGCAAGGTTCATACCGGTCAAGTCGAGTAGAACAACAGCTAAGTTAGCGGAGCAGTAAATGAAGTGGGTAGTGAGATTTCATGGATTACCTAAAGGTATTGTGAGTGACCGAGATCCATTATTTACTAGTGGGTTTTGGAAGAGCTTACAAGAGGCTTTAGGGTCAGAATTACATCTCAGTACCGCGTACCATCCCAAAACCGACGGTCAAACAGAGAGGGTGAATCGTGTATTAGAAGATCTCTTGAGAGCTTGCATATTGTATTTTGGAGGATCATAGGATGGCCATTTGCATCTGGTTGAGTTCACATATAATAATAGTTATCAATCCAGTATTGGTATGGCTCCATTTGAAGCTTTGTACGGAAGACCATGCAATTCACCATCATGTTGGTTGGAAACTGGTGAAAATTTTGTGCTTGGGCCAGATGTAATAAAAGAAACTTCAGATAAGATCAAGGTTATTCAACAGCGAATGAAGGCTGCTCAAGATAGGCAAAAAAGTTATGCTGATAAAAGACAAAGAGATTTGAAATTCTCCGTTGGCAACTTGATATTCGTAAAGATCTCTCCGTTGAAGAGTGTGATTCGGTTTGGTAGGAGAGGTAAATTAGCACCAAGGTTTGTTGGTCCATTCCCAGTTCTCGAAAAAGTTGGGAATCTAGCATATAAAGTTAGATTACCTAACAAGATGGCGGGAGTGCACAACGTATTTCATGTTTCCAAGTTAAGGAAGTTCATGAACGATTCTGATATGACTATCTCACCAGATCAGATGGATGATATCGAGGTAGTACCCGAGGCAGTTGGAAGCCGCAGACCGATTCGAATTGTCAGACACGATACGAAGCAACTTCGTAGGAAGACGGTAAAACTGGTTAAGGTCCAACGGGGTGATAATGAGAACGACTGCACTTGGGAAACCGAGGAGAGCATAAGGAAGTCATATCCAAAGCTCTTTACCCGGTAAGATTTTATTGCGATATAGTTATTCCGCATTCTAGGATAGACTTTTTGGGTTTATTATGTATGTTTAATAGTTGCAAATGGTTGATTGGCATGTGGGACCCTTCGTTTGTTTTCTTAGTTAGGGAATTTCGAGGGCGAAATTTCTTAAGGTGGGGAGAGTGTAACGACCCACATTCTACGCATCGGAGGATCCTAAAGTATTTTTTTTATTTTCATACGAAGTCATATGGTCGTGCAACTTTGGGAAATGACTACTGGGGTCATTTCCCATGTGCACGATTTTTATCGAATTTTAAATGATCATTTTCCCCCTAGCAAATCTTGTTTCGCCTATAACTTTTGATTGGTAAGGAGTTTTGACCTGATACCACTTCCATTGGATTTGGATGATGATTTACCTTTCCATAGAGTGGTTGCAATAATCAAACGGACTTACTATTTGGGAGATATGGCTGAAATAAAGTTTGAAAGATGAAAAATAACATAATTGGGCTTAATCGGGTGATTAGCAGCTAAACCCATAACCCATTTCGGGATTAGGGTTATGGGAGGGCCGAAAGGGTTTGGAGAAGCATTCCCTTTCATTTTTTTTAGCTGCTAGTAACCTTCCTTGAATCCTAGCAATGGCCTCCATCTTCCAAATCTCATTCTTATCTCTTCCTAATTGCTTTTGAGCCACTAATTAAGCAAAACTACATCAAATCAAGTCAAATTAGCATCAAATCAGAGATAGAGTTGCTGTTACACATAGGTATCCATGCCAAATCAGTGGAGATTTCAGATCTATAATTTATTTGTGGCCAAGGTGAGTGATTTGCACATTTATTCACTAATTACGGATAATTAGGGGTGATTAGTGATAATTACCGAAATTATGCATCATAAAAATTTGGAAAAATATGTAAAAATTCTAAAATATAATTTTATGCCAAAGATATGAATTTGGGTTAATTTGGTTTAAGTTTGCTAATCCTATAGTTAAACATGGTTAAGGGGATTAAGAGGAAAATCGTGATTTTGGGGTATGTTTGATCTAAAATGACACATGTGATTGATGTTTTAATGTTTTTGATTGATTACCCATGTTATTACTATTGTTTGGTACGCTTTGAGAATGCATAGGAAAGTTAAAATGGTAGAAAACACCGTCGTGTGGCGTAAATAGCTTATTGTAAGAAGTGCATCAAATGGGACCGGATCGGATCGGATTGCACCCCCCCCCCCAACTCGTGAAGCATGTATCATGAACCGATGGGAGGGGGCGAGCCACGAGCTGGATCGAGCTGTGCACCCATGAACTGGAGCACTAGAGTCGCTTGCACTATGAGCCGATCCCTACAACCCGAACCAGAGTACCACTCGCACCAGAAGACCCACGACCCCGAAATGATGCCACGATGGAGATAAAGCCCGATCCGAACTGGTGAGTGCCACGAACTGGTAAGTGACACGAACTGGTGAATACCATGACTCACGGACCGGAGGTGTAACACCCCGAATTTTTAATTTAATTAAAAATATATGTATATGCATAGATTGGTAAATAATGGTGATGTATAACGAAAATTAATTAATATATGGAAGAGAAGGAAAATTAATTCAATAACAGTGTGCGTAATGGAAAAGACAATAAAAAAGAATACTTAATTTAAATATCAGGAATTAAGTAAAATGGACATCACCATTGCGTTCATCTCGAAATTCTGCTTGGAATAGAGTCCAAGTTTGCGTAAATCGGAGTCCGTATGTAGGAGTTATGGCCTTTAGAAGATTCAACAAAAATTCAAAACAGTTCGAAATGCGACCCAGGCAGCTGGGCGGGAAATTTACCACCAAAACCAGGCAGGTCGACCTAGGGGTCAGGTCGACCAGGAGGTCAACCTGGGGGTCAACCTACCCCTAGGGAGGTCGACCTGGGGGTCGACCTATCCCCAGATCTGGGCGATTTCAGTTCCTGTGACGTGTTTTGATGTGTTGTACGGGTCAGATGGCTTCTAATTCATAGCAAGACCTAATCCTAATTCATAACAATTCCTTAAGACGACTCCATGCCACCAAACTTAAAACAAACATGGTCGCCGCCCCAAAACTCTAAATTATATTGCAAGTTCTTCACCAACTTTGGAGTTTAATCAAATCAAGTAGCAAAGTTCTTCATCAACAATTCATTCTCTTCCCCAATAATCAAATAAGAAGATTAAATCAGCGTTCTACATCAACGACAAATCGCTTATTTCTCCAATCCAGTCAAGGTGAGTGGAATTATAATAAACTTGTTGTATAATAGTATTATTATCGTTCATCATTCTCCAGTTATAAATTCAATGTAAGATTTATGTTATAATAATTGTTCTTATATTCTCCTTCCCTTTTTATTTTTGGATCTAGGTTATCTCGAACCTAGACGAAATCTTATTATACATACGTACGATTGAAATATGGAAATATTGGGGCATAACTTATTTTACGCAATCGAGGAATATAATCTGAAATTTGAGAAAATTATGGCATAACAATTATTATTGCAAATATTAGGGCAATTGGCGGAAATTATTTTTGACTTGAAATTAAGCCTAAAAGGTGAATTAGATTATATGTATAAACGTGGGGAAATATATTAGGAAAATATTGATTTTATGAAATTTGGTATAATGGGAATTGGCATGTTTGGATATGAATAACATAGAATTGGTGAATTTGGCTATAATTGAGTAATTTGGGTAAAAAGATTATTTCACGAATGATTGTACAAGCAAAGTGGAAATGGGTTAAGTAGCACTTGACATATGAATAAACTTAACCGACCTATAAGGAATGATAGTAACCTGTTAGGAACACATGTATGGAAAAATTGGAATAATAGGTATAGCCTATTAATGGGATTATAAGCATGAACATAAATTGGGGTTTTGGGTAAAGCTTGAATTTGAGACTTGGAAATTGGATATGTCGTTAAGATCCTAGAAACTTAATTAAAAATGGATAATTAACATATGCCATTAAGATCCTAGAAACATACGATATCTAGAATAAACATGAACATGCTTGTGAATTGATAATTAACATATGGCATCTAGAATGGACATGAACTAAATATGAAACATGGCTAACTCGAGGTTAGAATGAGTTTGCGGTGTAATCCTGCCCGGAACCACCCGGCACATCCAATGATCGCAAACAACAGGGTCTAATGTGAGAACTTAGTCATAATGTGCTTGAAACCCAAGGTTAGATTGAGTTGTGGTGTAATCCTGCCTGGAACCAACTGGAACATCCAATGACCGAAACAATAGGTCTAATGTGAGAGGTTGGGCATTAATAATTAATACTAATGACACATGCTAGTATGGTAAGGTTAAGTCAACATGAAATACTAGACAACATTTAACCAATTTGACTCGATATATGAGTGGGTTAAGTCAACGTGAACTGCTGGATAACACTTAACCAATTTTACATGATATATGGGTAGGTTAAGTCAACATGAACTGATAGATAACACTTAACCAATTTGACATGACACATGGGTTGAATTGAATACGTGATTGGGGGTTAAGTCAACTTGGACACATGGGCAAACTTAACCAATATAACAGAATCAAAGCAAGGAAAAGTGGGGAATGATAAGATTAAATAATAGATAAACTTATCCTAGGGATAAGAAATGAATATGACTTAAGATGTAATACAAGACTCGAAGGGTAGGACGACTTATACCATGAAATAAGTCAATTTAAGCTGGAAATGTGGGAGAACACCCGTACGCTATCATTTGATAAAAAGAACTTAAGTCATTCTTGAATTCATAGGTAAACCTTAGTTAAAAGGAACTAAGTAACAAACCTTAGTTAAAGAGAACTACGTAACAGAAACTAAGTATCAAACCTTGGTTAAGAGAACCAAGTAATAACCCATAGTTTAGAGAACTAAGAAAATAACGAGAAAGAGAACTAAGTAGTACACCTTAGTTAAGAGAACTAAGTAAGTAAACCTTAGTCAAGAAAACCAAGTAGAACACGCGGATGAGCGAACATCCATCTTATCATGAAGAAGGCTTCAACGGTTTGGGTTACGAAGCACGCGGCTTCAAGGAGACGTGAGGGTACTCTTGGTATCCCTCTGTGAGGTTGCAGATGATCCTCCTGGGCTCATAGAGGTTAAGTTCTGTGTTAGAAGAACCAAGAGTATGTCTTGGTTGCAATATAAGGCAACCTAAAGACTAGGATGGACCAGCGTGAGGCTGTGATATCTAGATTAGCCCTGTGATAGCACGTAGTCGTCTACCTACCATCTTGAGTTAATCGAGCACGTGAAGCGGAAAGGCGTAGAACTCCAAAAGACCATATACTTGCTATCTAGTTATGGGTTAGGTTGGCCAATAGGTTTGTGGAGGCATAGGGGGCCTGCGTACAGTTCTCATTCTTGATTTTCTTGGGTGCCTTTCATTAGTTGATGGAGAGGTCAAGTGGGAACATAGCCACACACAGATTTAAAACAGACCATAGCATCTGCGTCGGCAGATAACTTAAAGCTCCTGACCGAGTTCCATGTTTCTTGATTAGCCCTGCCACGTGACTCGGGCCGCACATATAGAGGACATGTGCAACTAGACATCGATAACGATTCACGACACGTATGTGGGGAAAGTCTAGGAACATATATCGCTCTGGATAGTGTGTCCTAGACTAGGGGGCATCGTTCGTTAGGTAGCATAATCCCTAGTCGGACCTAGGTCGCGTAAACCCTGAATCCGAGAAGCGTTCAATAGGTAGCATAAACCCTTATGGCCATGGGTAGCGTAAACCCTGGTTGAATCTATGAAGCGCTCGATAGTAAACCTTAGATTAGATCTAGATGATACACGACATCTAGCAAGATCGAGAGTGGCAGTCCAAACGATTTCGAGAATGGTGTCACTACACTAAAGTAGTATAGATTTACATGATGAAGCCCGTACGACATACAGCAAGGGACTGTATATATACATGGAAAGGATTAGACGAGTTGGGGGTATCTACATATACGTTGTATTAGGTTAACCTACTAGTGGGACATGAGTATATCCTAGAGAGCTAATATCGCGAATAACCTAATAAGCAAGAAAATATAACTGAACGATATATGTAGGATTATACAGAAGTTTATTCTAAGTCCACTCACACAGAACTTATGTTCTGACCCCCTCCTCATTTCATACTTTCAGGTTAGGCTCATGACAGAGATGGTATAGCTTTGGATACTGGTTTAGTGGTATTGTTAATAAGGTAAAGCAATATTTGAATATTATACTTCCTTCCGCTGTGAGATGCTTTACAAGTTCTGACATGTTTCTTTATCTCTGTCTTTTTTTGCAGGATACCAGAGCACCCAACTCGGGTTTCGATAGATTGGATTTTTAAAGAAAAAAATCGGTCTGTCGGAATCCGGGTTGTTACATCTGGTATCAGAGCTTCGGTTTAGTGATCTTAGGGAGATAGTGAGTGAACGTATTTGTATTTTCTAAAATATAAATATATTATATATATATAAATCTAAATCCATATAGTTTCCCACCAGACATGAAAAGAGTTGGGATATCTAGTTTGTACACTCACGGAATGAACATAGGAATTTGGAAACCATTAGGTGGTTGGGAAAGTGTACAATATGACTTGAAGCTAGAGAAAGAAAAGTATCCCGTAGGATGGAAACTAAAATATTAGTATTTCAGATTACTTGGTTTAGAAATGAAACCTTAGAAACTAGAAAAGGTTGAAATATGGAAAATGGATTAGGAATACATATAGTTAAGAGAATTGAATTCGTGAAAGTGCCTAGGAAAGCCTAGTGAGTTGAAGACCCGCTTTGAGTCTAACCCAATGACAAAACTTTTAAGAACTTGAATCTGTAAAAGGATTTGTGGTATTTTCCAAGATTTAATCTTAAAAGTATTTTGATAAACGCATGTTGGGTTTTAAAGTAAAGTGGGGTATATTGTGTAAAACAATGTTTTTTGTTTTAAAAGAATTCTCTCATGAAAAGGTGCATATTATAGAGCATGTATAGCTCGCTAGTTTTCATATATGAAAGGATTGAAAAGAAGTTTTGAAATCTCTATTCTGTTAACAATAAATTTTGATTATTATTTTAAAAAAAGAAATTTTTTGTTGGGTGAACAAAATAAGTGGTAGAGTGTAAGAATAGAGTAGATGCTTGCACCTTAGCAGCCAAAGTTAACATTGTAAATAGGAACAATGTAACCTCGATAGTTGTCTTTGTCTACTCCAGTTTCGTGATTTGAAGAAAATGTATTGCATTTTATTTTGTGACATGTTTTTTTTGGTTTGGCAAAAGCAATTTTTTGAGAAAAGAATAAAAGTTTTACCACTTTTAGTTTTTGGAAGAAGAATGTAATAAAAAGAAAGAAGGACAAACCATGTTTTATAAATGGAGTAGTTAAGAATTAGTGCCTAGAATAGAACGAGAGAAAGTTAAAGCTATGAATTAAACAATTGGAACCAACTAGAGATTGGTGGAGTGGAGTGATTCTCTAAGTGTTAATATGATGTTGATTTCGGTCTCCGGGGTTGATATTTAGGGAGTTACTCTCTTGCCAATTTACCGTCAGGGATTAGCTACTAATGGAAAATTTCCCGTAGAATGCATAGGCATTGAGAAATCTAGGTTTGCTGCTGGAGAAAAAGAAAAAAAAGGGATAGGCTAGTAATACACAGCAAGGACTAGTAGTGACTACTAAGTAGTAAAGGGCAAGTAAGTGGGTAGATCCTGTTGTGTGGACTCGCAATTGTCTGAGATAACAAAGTCCTAAGATTCTTGGCCCACAGTAGTAGCTGTGTAGGATGCTGTTTGAGTTAAAAACAGGAAAAGCTTATTTGAAATAATAAACTTAAGTAATTGGATTAAGTCAAATAAGCTAAGAAAGAGAAAAGCCTACCTACCAAGAAACAATAAATTCAATAAGGCAACAAATGTGACAGGAAAAGAAAATGAAATTCTACCGAAAAAGATGAATAAATATGAAATTTTTCCAAGATAAGTCGATAAAAAGAGAAGAAATTTTCTTATGTGGTTGTGCTTGGATAGGAAAATAGGAAATATTTATAGAATAGTCATATAAAAATCCAAGTACGATTAGAAAAGAAAAAACGAAGGATGTGAATTTTTCCGTTTTATATCTTTTTGTAACATAAGGAAATCGAATTTAGAAAATTAGATTTTTCTAAATTTCGAATTTAATGATGGATGGTAGGTGTAACGACCCGGTTTTTGTCGACTTTGGTTATCGCCATAAACTCAATGATGACTAACCAAACATCGAAAAATACCGGAAAGTTAATAGAAAGAAGTTACTGGGTGAGGGAAGATAAGATAGAAACTTAGAATAGAAGAAGAAGAAGATACAACATCAGAGTAACACGAATCTCACAGCGGAACGAACAACATTTAATAGATAACATATTCTTGAAATAAAATCAGTATATGTATACAGTAACATTATCAGAGTACAACACTTACAACACAGCGGAAATAACTATAGCTATATAATCCTGAAGCCTCCTGATCCAAGCTCTCCTAGTATATCTGTAAAATTTTGACTACTTGAATGCTCGTATAAAATTGGGCACCTAAGAGTTTAGGGAAAACAAAACAAAATAAACTCCGGGTCAGCCATGGGGCTGGTATGAGTAAAACAGTTTAAAACAGTTTGAGCCATTAAACAATATCTCATAAGACCATGCCATATAACAGAACGGGTTTTTGCCTTATGAGAATCCAAAACAAACTTTTACATCAAAACTCATTGATATTATAATAGTGTCTATCAACCACAATATAATAATCATCTAGCAGAAACGTTTTCATCTCACATTCTACATATATAATATACAATCAAAATCACAAGCATGTATTGGGTAACGGATTTCCAATTATGACAAGGTATGGAACCACCTTTCGCTAGTGTACCTCAAGAGAGGAATAAACTGGGTTCAACAAGAACATCTTGCAACCTGGCCACACATGACCGACCACCCATTTCGCTTGAGTGTATCGAATGTATATCACCAACGGTTGGGATCAGCAACCGTTTCCCGAATGGGACAGCATCGACAATAGATTTTTAGAAGTAAATGAAACTCTAGATCAGGTGATTATACACCCTAATAGGTGCGACCTACATAGCCATGCTACCTGCCCGATTTCTGTCATTTCCGGATGTGAGGCAAGAGGACACGCTTATCTCTGACAGATCACACGTTTATTCACTTTGAATGTCACATCGTCATACCGCCCAAATCACAAATTGATTTCCCCAAAAATACCATGGGTATATAACTAAGAGAAACGAATTCCTCCGCCACCAAATGTAAATACGTTTGAAGAGATCAACTTACGCGATCTAATAAATATACTCTGTCAGACATTCGTCCATACAGGTCGTCCTAGGACTGGACAAACCGAAGGCACTATTCAGTACATCCATCTTAGGCAATTATTATCCAAGATTTATACAACAGCCCTTGCACTTTACTCCGTCTTCAATATATTCAGCATACTAGATTCGCAACACTTATGCCAATACGGAGTGGTTCTTCGGATAATAATCCAACCGGTCTCTCCATATTAACAATGTTAACATGATAAAAACTTTGATAGTCGGTGATTTAACTATCAAATGAAAACCTGTCTGTGTACACACAACGATCTTATTTCCAAATGGAATTATCGATCCAATCATCTAACATATATATATATATATATATATATATATCTCCTTATTTCTATGTTTAGAAAATATACGTTATTAACACTGGAAAACATTTCCATGGATTAATTACGTCACTATTCTTCCACATCTATCAAACTCTAACTATAAACTAACAAGAGAACAACTTCCTAAGTATAAACCCCGAAGGCCGAAACCAACATCAGATCGATACTCAGGAAACCATTCAACTTATTAATCTCCAGTCGGTTTCTAATTTTTGTTTAACTCCATTTTGATTAACTATGTTCGATTAACTCCTTTCGATTAATTATAATTGACTAATTCGACTCGACTAACCATGTTCGACTAACTCGTTTCGAATAACTACATTCAATTAACTCCTTCGATTTATTCCTTTGAATTATCTCCTTTGATTAATTCCTTTTCTATTTGTTTACTTAACAAATAACTATTCCCTTTTCAATTCTATTTATTTAACAAATAAATATTTCTTTTATCTTTTCTCTTTATTTAACAAATAAATATTTCTTTTATCTTTCCTATTTATTTAACAAATAAATATCTCATTTATAACATTCTATTTATTTCCTATAATAAATATTTTCATTTAATCTATTTGTAAATGTTTTACAAATATTTCCTTTTAAATTCTATTTGTAAACATTTTACATATATTTCTCTTTCTATTTGTTTTGCAAATATCTTCCTTTGTATTTGTTTTACAAATATATTTCCTTTATATTTGTTTTACAAATAATTTCCTTTATATTTGTTTTACACATATATTCCTTTTTTTTCTCTTTTGATTTTATAATTATTTCCTTATATAAAATCCTTTTTCCTTTTATATATAAAATCCATCGGTTTTATATAAATAATTTATTTTCAAAATATACTTTGAAAATCCCCTTTTTTCATTCCAGTATTTCTTATGGTATTTAAAATACCAAATAACATTGATCGATATTATTCAAACACACATAATCAACAACAGATTATATATCACATCATATGTCACAATATATGAAACAAAAAACAATTTTATATATTGAGGAACCCAGTTGGGTCCCTCCAACCTATTTCCCTGCATCACAGATGTTAAACAATATAATTAACATCGATTTCATTTCAATATGAAATATTCTGCTAAACAGAGTCAATATTAGATTAACGATTTATATATATATTGTTATCTATAATTTCAACCTATACACCAGCAATCAACCAAACAGTTAATACACAGCAATCAACAGATAATTATCAGTTCTTAGAATATGTTATAAAAATATAACTGTTCAGAGTTGGTGAGTTTAACTCACATTGGACTGCTATCGTTGAAAACGATAAACTATTTGTTTGATTCGAATCAAACAATTTATTTTGCCATAAATTCAAACGGGCTCAACTCCACTCCCAGTCAGTTCCATTGGGTAGTGTCCGTCCATACGATCCTGACGGATCCGACCGTTCGTGATTCTGATATCGTACGAGAGAGTTACGCATTTTTAAACTTTGCATAAACATTTAAAAAAAATCTAACTTTAATTTAAAAAAAAATGACTTAGGCCTCACCCTTCTCCTATACGGCCCATTACCAACAAAGCCCACCCGCCAACATGTTCTTCCCCAAACCAAGAAATCTCGCTCCGTCCTCACTCCAGGACTTCACAACATTTCGGCCTCTTCAGAGAATCCACGCTACCCTTATACTCCATTAAAAATCAAAATACAACTACCGACATTCATCTCGTCATCCACTCTTCATCTCCATCCCACCTTTAACGAACTCGAGCTTAGCAATCCAATTCCGTCGTCGACGATGTCTGAAGCCTACAGTAAAAGACGCGACCTTCACTAACACCGAACTCCACAAAAAACCCCACAAACGAATCATCTCCCTCACACAAACACCATTCCACTATCTGAATCGCTCATACATTCCTATATTTCTCGAATTAGTATGTCGTGGCTTCACGCTCAAAAAACCAGCGGATGGAAATGTAGTTCGAAACCCTTAAAACTCAAATAGAACTGAAGAAAAAAATCCTAGGATCTCAAGAGTAATTATCCCATGATTTATACAAATTTATTTCATTTGTTTATGATTTTCTTTGCTCACGAATTTGGTTGTGGAAGAAAGAAAATGTGGCGGCTTAGGAGAATGCTTTTACAAGGGGACGGGATTTCTTGTGTGGCTCAAACAATGAGGATGTGGCTTATTAAGTTTCACACATCACTTAGGATATTTAAGTTTTATTTTCATTTCGTCTTCAAAAAATCCGTGTGATCACACAAGATATTCAAAAATCGTGAAAATGGTCATGTAGCTACAGTTCGACATTACGGTCCCAAAGACACTGGTTTCGTCAAATTCCGACTCCGTTTGCTCACACAGTGTATTTTTAAAGGTCAGATTATCGATTGTTTCTCACATTAAAATCCCGTCCACATACAGATTTCAAAAATCACGGAAACTGAAATCTAATAATAATTTAACATTGCGGATCCAACAAAATTAGTTTCATCGAATTCTGAGGTCGTCTGCAAAACTGGCTATTTTTAAAGCTCTAAATAACCCTTTTAAATATATAAATATATTTAAAAACAATTAAATTAAATATTATCGTATATATTCACAACAGAATATCATACAACTTCAGAATATTCCTATATGAATTTCTAACCCGATATTTCAAATCCCGATTAAATCGATATTCGATTTATAATGAAATCCCTTTTAAAAATATAAATAATCCCTTTATAAATTATAAAGGAATTCCATAGCAACTTTTCTAAAATTTGATTTGGACATTAATTAAAATCTACATAATGAAATCCCAATTTTTCTCTTCCACTAGAAAAATATACTTCACCAGCTCCTAACTTTTCTTGTTTCATAGAAATCTGATTTAAAACGAACCCTGTACATTCAGTTGAAGTTCAAATCGCCAAATAGCGAACTGCCGCGCCATTTCGAGCTCGATTTTAATTGTAATATAATTATAAGTTCAAACTTCGTTTATATAATATATTTGTGAATATAATTCAACTCTAAACTGTTTTTAAATAATCCAATTCACACAATATTGTGAATTTCATTATGTTTGATTATTTATGAATTAAATATATTATTCTATTATTTTAATTTAATTAAATATTCACTTTATTTGATTAAACAATGACCTAATTCCCTAAATAACTATTTTAAATAATTAAATAAATTAATTATTACCCGTAAAAATGCAGGTCGTTACATTCTTCCCCACTTAAAATAATTTCGTCCTCGAAATTGCTAAGGCAGAAAACAAACCCGATCGATTGGCTAGACTATATTGTTCACTTCTCAACTTCAGTTTCCCCTGACTAATTTAATTTCAGTTAAATTATTAATTTAATTCTATTAACGAATATTTTCAAAAATCCTGAAAATTTTCTAACACCCGAAATTTTCGTAAATTTTTGCCAGTACCTCCTTTGTACTGGTCAATCGGTACAACTACAACTCGCCTCTCTGGGACATCTCCAACCAAAAAAGAAAATCAATCAGCCTAGCGACTTGCCAAATCGGCTCATAAATCTCATACCCAATAGAAATATAAACTTGTAGCTTTTGTCGGGCATATCTTTATATCCTTTTCCTCTGTTATCAATTCAGCAGATACAAGGGCCATTCCAATCAAACTCCAATCTGTGTTTTTATCCACAAATCCAACCATTCGCTCATACCTAAGTCGAATTCATTCAAACTCCAATTCCAATCTCAATTTTCAAATTCTTAACTCACCAATCCAATATCGTTTCAAATTCTATCTCACAATACAAAATCTGATTCTACTTGATATATCGTATCAAATTCAATTTCCAGTTAATTGGTTTCAATTCCGTTCCATCTCGGTTTCACAAATTTCTATTTAAATTTGTTTTTAATTCAAACAGTCTCTTCCTGGGAGTTTTAAACAGCTTTGCTTTTCTCAAAAGTCAAACTTTCCTTTTCAGGATTCAGAACAACTTGTTTTGCCAAAACAATTCGAAATCAATATCTTTGTTAGTAATCCGTCAGTTAGAACTTGGAATGAACACTAATGATGTCGTGATTCATCATCAGGGTTATTTCCCAGCCATCGAAGTGAGTTCAATACTATATCGCTTTTCAAAACCATTTCTAACATTTCCACTTTGAAATTTATTTCAAAATATCCTTCCAATGTTTGTAAAACAATATAAAATCGCCCAGGATTTTAAAATTCTCATATATTTAATCCACATCCATTTATCAACACTTATTCAAATTTCCAGAGTTTTAATTCCAATTTTGATTTTAAATTCAGATTCAATTCTGATCATAACACTTATCTGAATTCTGATTGGTTATTTACATAACCATTTAATTATTTATAATCTTACTCGATTATAATAACAACCATTATATCCAATATATTATAATCATTCCAATATAAATCCTTTATATCAAAATATAACTTGGGTAAAATTATTTCGTTTACCCTCTTTTTAGAACATATCGTGTCGACCTATCGTATTCGAGTGTTTAGAAACTCCTACCAATACAGTGGATCAAACTGATCGACCAGAACCCATAAACAACCAATAAATATCCATGGTATGAAATCGTTTTATACCAAATAACAAATATGTTCACTCGTATATATACACTCAACTCAATCTAGGGTTTTACTAACCCCATCTCTACCGAGCCACGCCACAGAGTCAAGGTAATTCACTTAACCTTAAGCTATGATACCAACTGTAACGACCCGGTTTTTGTCAACTTTGGTTATCTCCATAAACTCAATGATGACTAACCAAACATCGAAAAATGCCGGAAAGTTAATAGAAAGAAGTTAGAGGGCGAGGAAAGATAAGATAGAAACTTAGAATAGAAGAAGAAGAAGAAGATACAACATCAGAGTAACCCAAATCTCACAGCGGAACAAACAACATTTAATAGATAACATATTCTTGAAATAAAATCATTATATGTATACAGTAACATTATCAGAGTACAACACATACAACATAGCAGAAATAACTATAGCTATATAATCCTGAAGCCTCCTGCTCCAAGCTCTCCTAGTATATCTGTAAAATCCTGACTACTTGACTGCCCGTATAAAATTGGGCACCCAAGAGTTTAGGGAAAACAAAATAAACTCCGGGTCAGTCATGGGACTGGAATGAGTAAAACAGTTTGAGCCATTAAACGATATCTCAAAAGACCACGCCGTATAGCGAAACGGGTTTTTCCCTTATGAGAATCCAAAATAAACTTTTATATCAAAACTCATTGATATTATAATAGTGTCTATCAACCACAATATAATAATCATCAAGCAGAAACGCTTTCATCTCACATTCTACATATATAATATACAATCAAAATCGCAAGAACGTATTGGGTAATGGATTTCCAATTATGACGAGGTATGGAATCACCTTTCGCTAGTGTACCTCTAGAGAGGAATACACTGGGTTCAACAAGAACATCTTGGAACCCGACCACACATGACCGACCATTCATTTTGCTTGAGTGTATCGAATGTATATCACCAACGGTTGGGATCAGCAACCGTTTCCCGAATGGGACAGCATCGACAATAGATTTTTAGAAGTAAATGAAACTCTAGATCAGGTGATTATACACCCTATTAGGTGCGACCTACATAGCCATGCTGCCTGCCCGATTTCTGTCATTTTCGGATGTGAGGCTAGAGGCCACGCTTATCTCTGACAGATCACACGTTTATTCACTTTGAATGTCACATCGTCATACCCGCCAAATCACAAATTGATTTCCCCAAAAATACCACGGGTATATAGCTAAGAGAAACGAATTCCTCTACCACCAAACATAAATACGTTTGAAGAGATCAACTTACGCGATCTATTGAATATACTCTGTCAGACATTCTTCCATACAGGTCATCTTGGGACTAGACAAACCTAAGGCACTATTCAGTACATCGATCTTAGGCAATTGTTATCTAAGATTTATACAACAGCCCTTGCACTTTACTCCGTCTTCAATATATTCAGCATACTTGATTCACAACGCTTATGCCAATACGGAGTGGTTCTTCGGATAATAATCCTACCGGTCTCTCCATATTAACAACATTAAAATGGTCAAAACTTTGATAGTCGGTGATTTAACAATCAAATGCAAACATGTCTGTGTACACATAACGATCTTATTTCCAAATGGAATTATCGATCCAATCATCAAACATATATATATACATATATATATATATATATATATATATATATATATCTCCTCATTTCTATGTTTAGAAAATATACGTTATTAACACTGGAAAACATTTCCATGGCTTAATTACGTATCACTATTCTTCCACATCTATCAGACTCTAACTATAAACTAACAAGAGAACAACTTCCTAAGTATAAACCCTGAAGGCCGAAACCAACATCAGATCGATACTCAGGAAACCATTCAACTTATTAATCTCTAGTCAGTTTCCCATTTTTGTTTAACCCCGTTTTGATTGACTATGTTCGGTTAACTCCTTTCGATTAATTATAATTGATTAATTCGACTCGACAAACCATGTTCGACTAACTCGTTTCGAATAACTACAATCAATTAGCTCCTTCGATTTATTCCTTTGAATTATCTCCTTTGATTAGTTCCTTTTCTATTTGTTTACTTAACAAGTAACTGTTCCCTTTTCAATTCTATTTATTTAACAAATTACATATTTCTTTTATCTTTCCTATTTATTTAACAAATAAATATCTCATTTATAACATTCTATTTATTTCGTATAATAAATATTTTCATTTAATCTATTTGCAAATGTTTTCCTAATATTTCCTTTTAAATTCTATTGTAAATGTTTTGCAAATATTTCTCTTTCTATTTGTTTTGCAAATATCTTCTTTTTATTTGTTTTAAAAATATATTTCCTTTATATTTGTTTTACAAATAATTTCCTTTATATTTGTTTTACACATATATTCCTTTTTTCTCTCTTTTGATTTTATAATTATTTCCTTATATAAAATCCTTTTTCCTTTTATACATAAAATCCATTGATTTTATATAAATAATATATTTTCAAAATATACTTTGAAAATCCCCTTTTTACATCCCAATTTTTCTTACGGTATTTAAAATACCAAATAACATTGATCGATATCATTCAAACACACATAATCAACAACAGATTATATACCACATCATATATCACAATATATGAAACAAAACAGCATTGTATATATTGAGGAACCCAGTAGGGTCCGTCCAACCTATTTCCCTGCATCACATATGTTAAACAATATAATTAACATCGATTTCATTTCAATTGGGTAGTCTCCGTCCATTCTATTGTAAATGTTTTGCAAATATTTCCATTGGGTAGTCTCCGTCCATACGATCCTGAAGGATTCGACCGTTTGTGATTCTGATATCGTACGAGAGAGTTACGCATTTTTAAAGTTTGCATAAACATTTAAATAAAAATCTAACTTAAATTTAAAAAAAATGACTTGGGCCTCACCCTTCTCCTATACGGCCCATTACCAACAAAGCCCACCCGCCAACATGTTCTTCCCCAAACCAAGAAATCTCGCTCCGTCCTCACTCCAGGACTTCACAACATTTTGGCCTCTTCAGAGAATCTATGCTACCCTTATACTCCATTAAAAATCAAAATACAACCACCGACATTCATCTCTTCATCAACTCTTCATCTCCATCCCACCCTTAACGAACTCGAGCTCGACAGTCTAATTCCGTCATCGACGATGTCTGAAGCCTACAGTAAAAGACGCGACCTTCACTAACACCGAACTACACAAAAAACCCCACAAACGAATCTTCTCCCTCACACAAACACCATTCCACTATCTGAATCCCTCATACATTCCTATATTTCTCGAATTATTATGCCCTAGCTTCATGCTCAAAAAATCAGCGGACGGAAATGTAGTTCGAACCCCTTAAAACTCAAATAGAACTGAAGAGAAAAATCCTAGGATCTCAAGAGTAATTATCCCATGATTTATACAAATTTATTTGATTTGTTTATGATTTTCTTTGCTCACGAAATTTGGTTGTGGAAGAAAGAAAATGTGGTGGCTTAGGAGAATGCTTTTATAAGGGGACAGGATTTTTTTGTGTAGCTCAAACATGACGATGTGGCTTGTTAAGGTTCACAATCACTTAGGATATTTTAGTTTTATTTTCATTTTGCCTTCTAAAAATCCATGTGATCACACACGATATTCAAAAATCGCGAAACTGGTCTTGTAGGTACAGTTCGACATTACGGTCCCAACGAAACTGGTTTAGTCAAATTCTGACTCCGATTGCTCACACATTGTATTTTTAAAGGTCAGATTATCGACTGTTTCTCACATTAAAATCTCGTACGGCCACATACTGACTTCAAAAATCCCGGAAATTGAAATCTAATAATAATATAACATTGTGGATCCAACAAAATTAGTTTCGTCGAATTTTGAGGTCGTTTGCAAAACTGGCTATTTTTAAAGCTCTAAATAACCCTTTTAAATATATAAATATGTTTAAAAACAATTAAATTAAATATTTATAATTAAATATTATCGTATATATTCACAATAGAATATCATACAACTTCATAATATTCCTATATGAATTTCTAACTCGATATTTCAAATCCCGATTAAATCGATATTCGATTTATAATGAAATCCCTTTTAAAAATATAAATAATCCCTTTATAAATTATAAAAGAATTCCATGGCGACTTTTCTAAAATTTGATTTGGACATAAATCAAAATCTACACAATGAAATCCCGATTTTTCTCTTCCACTAGAAAAATATACTTCACCAGCTCCTAACGTTTCTTGTTTCACAGAAATCCGATTTTAAACGAACCCTGTACATTCAGTTGAAGTTCAAATCGCCAAATAGCGAACTATCGCGCCATTTCGAGCTCGATTTTAATTATACGTTCAAACTTCGTTTATACATTATATTCGTGATTATAATTCAACTCTAAACTGAATTATATATTTTAAATAATCCAATTCATACAATATTGTGAATTTCACTATTTTTGATTATTTATGAATTAAATATATTATTCTATTATTTAATTTAATTAAATATTCACTTTATTTAATTAAACAACGACCTAATTCCCTAAATCACTATTTTAAATAATCAAATTAATTAATTATTACCCGTAAAAATACGGGTCGTTACAATAGGGTTTTGGATGCGACAATTAGGTGAACTATTCTCTTATTCTATAAGAGTGTGGGAAAACTTGGATGAAAAATATTTTGATTTTTCAAGAATATTGCATTCATATAGAACTGCAAGTATATTTAGGATGTGTGCATCATGTTTTGAAAGAGTTTTTAAAATTTGCATACATACAGGTGGATCCAATTATACTACCTTTTTTGCTCTCCGATCATTGTCCAATTATACTTACTTGTGAATCGAATATAACCATTAGTAACAGTTTAAAATTTGAGAAAATGTGGCTACTTGATTCTAGTTTCACAAATCTAGTTTCGGTAAAGTGGAAGTCTTTATTTTATTTTAATAATTTATATAGAGGAAATAGTGCTAAGATTTTTGTCGCTAAGTTAGGTAAGTTGAGATTTTTTTCTTAAGTGTTGGAATAAATTTGTGTTTGGTAACGTAAGAATTAAGAAGAATAAGATCATGAGTGGATTGTTAGATTTGGATAAAATTAGTGAGTCAAGGATCCTTAATCTAGCTGAAAAAGAGAAATATTGTAATCTTAAACAAGATCTCAAATTGATTTTAGAAAAAGAAGAGGTCATGTGGAGACAAAGATCTCGAATACAGTGGATTAAGGAAGGGGATAATAACACCAAAATTTTTCACAGTGTAGCTAATAAAAGGAGACGTGATAATATGATCCATTCCATTTTTGTTAATAATGTAGAATTGATTGCACAAAAGGATTTAAATGAAGCCTTCACCAGTTACTACAAACAAATATTTGGGGCAAAGATTAAAAGGAGAATTAATGTAAGGTGGAGTGAGTTATATCCATACGTAGATAGGACCAATCTTGATAGTTTAGACGAACCTTTTACGGAGCAGGAGATTTGGAAGGCAATATGTGATATGCCTAGTGACAAGGCTCCTGGTCCAGATGGATTTTCAGTCAATTTTTATAAGCAATTCTGGGAAGTCTTAAAGTCAGATATAATAAATCTATTTAATGAATTTTATAATGGTGAATTGCGCTTAGGTAGTTTTAATATCGCAAACGTTATCCTTATTCATAAGAGAGAGGGTGCAAACTCTCTAAAAGATTTTAGGCCCATTTCTCTTATTAATGTTTCTGTTAAGATCATATCTAAACTATTAGCTAATAGGCTTAGTACTAAGATGAATGATCTTATTGATTGTTCTCAAACTGCCTTCATTAAAGGTAGGAATATTGTTGATGGAGTGGCAGCGGTACAAGAATATATTAATGTCTGTTGTAAGAATAATATTACATGTGCCATTTTAAAGATAGATTTTGAGAAAGCATTTGACTCTATAGATTGGGACTTCATATGTGAACTATGTCTTGCTAGAGGTTTTAGTGTAAGATGGACTAACTGGATCTTATTATTGTTAAGATCTGGGTGCTCTAATATAGTTGTTAATGGGATAGTGGGTAAGAAGATTCAATCTAAGAGGGGTCTTAGACAAGGTGACCCCTTATCGCCTTTTCTGTTTAATTTAGCGGTGGATGTCTTTGCTAGAATTATTAAAAGAGCGGGTAGGGTAGGGTTACTGGGTAGTGTTGGGAATGAGGAATTTAATAATGAATTATCTATTCTCCAATTTGCGGATGATACATTATTATTCTCTTCACACCTGCCTAAGCACATAATTACCCTTAAGTTTATACTTTACTGTTTTGAAATGTTATCCGGTCTCAGGATTAATTTTGATAAAAATGCGGTCATGGTTTTTAATGATGTTGATAACGTGGAGACATTGGTAGCCAATACCTTAAATTGTTCCATTATGAAATTTCCTTTTGACTACTTAGGTTTTAAGATTAGACCTTCAAAACTTAAAAAAGAAGATTGGATAGTAATCATTGATAATCAATAATAGATTACTTAGTTGGAATAACAGATTCCTGTCAAGAGCAGGTAGGTTAGTTTTAGTCAACTCGGTGTTATCAGCTATTCCTTCATATTGGATGGCTGTACATCGATTTCCGTTATGGGTTATAGAGAAGATTGATAGGATTAGACGTAACTTTCTTTGGAATGGTGATGCTTTGGGTAGAGTTCACAAATGTCTAATTAATTGGGACATCTGTTGTAAACCTAAAAAGGATGGGGGTTTGGGCATTTTAAATTTATACAATTTTAATTCTTCCATGCTTGCCAAATGGCTATGGAAATTTAGAAGTCCTGAGGTGATAGCATCGTGGAAGTCTATTGTAGTTAAATCTTATTATTCTAGTGGGGAGTTTCTTATTGGAAATAGTGGTGTATGGGAAAGTAGACTATCACACTTTTGGAAATCCATTTTAAAATGCTTTCCCTTTTTCAGAATAGGTTACAAAGTAATAGTACACTCTGGGGATCTTACTTATTTCTGGCATGATCCCTGGATCTCTAATGTGCCGCTAAAAATCGAATTCAACAAGCTTTATGATAATTGTAATTTTAAGAATGCATTTATAAAAGATGTTTTTAGGGCGGATCTAAGCCCTCCGTGGGTGTTTTCCTTTGATAACATTTTAGAAGAAGATTTGTTAAGACAATTAGCACTGCTTAAAGCTAAGTTAGATATGTACAATTTGGACGAACACGGGGATTCTCTGAGTTGGAGCTTAGATAAGAAATTAGTCTATACGGTTAACTCTATGTACAATTTTATTAACTTCTCTGGAGTTTCCACATTTCCTTTTAAATTCCTATGGAAGGCAAATGCTCCCCCCAAATCTAAGTTTCTTATGTGGTTGATCATACATAAGAAGCTTAATACGATTGAGCATTTGAAAAGGAAGAATATCTTAATTAATAGTAAATGCTGTTTTTGTTATATTGGTGAGGAACACGTGAATCATTTATTTTTTTTCCTGTCATTACACTTTTTCTATGCTTAACACGATCCTGAAATTTTTTACATTTGATGGATTTAATGCTCTAAATGATTGTGTAGATTATTGGAATTATATTAGATTTAGGTTTAATACAAAGCAGAGATACATATTGGACTCTTTAGTAGTAATCTCGTGTTGGTTTATCTGATTAGAAAGAAACCAGAGATTAATCCATTCTAAGTATGATTCTACTGTTAATTTAACTATTAGTATTGTAAGATTTAGTCTGGATTGGATGTCTAACCTTCATTATAAGCTTTTTAGTAACTTACGTTTTGGTTGTTTCTTGTATAATGTTAGATCAAATTTGGGACTATTTATTAGATTCACTAGATATTTCAGAAATAATACCTTTCATCTCTGCTGTTAATTGGTACTTGTTTGAACTTTCTTCATATACGCTATTCTATTTTCCTCTTTTTTCATGGTATATATGATTGTATGTTTATACATATATATATGTTAAATATGTACATATAAGTATAATTGATTATACAGTTATGTACATATACATTTAAATATATATGTATGGGTATATACTCATATATACAGGTTTGTTACTGATGGTCTTTTTTAGTATTTCAGATTACAGGTTATGGACTTAGCTGGGGAGCTTATGGGAACGCTGTCGGGATTGAGATTTATTGCTTGTTTAGCCATATATGTATTCAATGTTGGAGTGTGTGTTTTAGGGGAATGTTTATCCTCATTGTTTATTATTTTGATTGCCATATGTAAGGAAATAGATATACTTAATATCGGGTGGTGGCCTTGCCGGAACTCGATGTTAAAGTATGATGGGTGGTGGCCTTGCCGGAACTCATCTATCTATTATCCTCTACTGTCTTTTGGCAATCATGTTTTGGGTCGGTGTTTGGATACTGTATCTTATCCTTTTTCCCTTTATATATATACATATGTGTGCTCTCTTCCTATTGGAGGATCACACATTATTTTGTTTTCAAAAAAAAAAATATGGGTGGATCCAAATTAGGCATACATACTTTACTATGACGTATCTCACTTTGCACATGTGCACAATGTTTGCAACAATTGGATACACACTTGAATGGATGGATATTGCGAGGGGTTATCTATTTTTACTCTTATCGAATTTCGGAGACGAAATTCTTTAAGGGTGGGAGAATGTAACACCCCCGCATTTTTAATATAATTAAAAATATGTAAAAATATGTGTATATGCATAGATAGGTAAATAATGGTGATGCATAATGAAAATTATTAATATATGGAAGAGAAGGAAAAATTAATTCAATAACAATATGCATAACGAAAAAGATAATAAGGATACTTAATTGAAATATCAGGAACTAAGTAAAAACGGACATCACCATTGCGTTCGTCTCGAAATTCTGCTTGGAATAGAGTCCATGTTTGCTTAAATCGGACTCCGTATGAAGGAGTTATGGCCTTTAGATGATTCAACAAAAATTCAAAACAGTTCGAAATTCGACCCAGGCAGCTGGGCGGGAAATTTCCCGCCAAAATCAGGCAGGTCGACCTAGGGGTCGACCTACCCCTAGGGAGGTCGACCTGGGGGTCGACCTATCCCCAAATCTGGGCGATTTCAGTTCCTGTGACGTGTTTTGATGTGCTGTACGGGTTGGATGGCTTCTTGGTCAATCTAAGGGCTCTAAAACACTCTCTACACCTATAAATACATAGCAAGACCTAACCCTAATTCATAACAATTCCTTAAGATGCCTCAATGCCACCAAACTTCAACCAAACATGGTCGCCGCCCCAAAACTCTAAATTATATTGCAAGTTCTTCATCAACTTTGGAGTTTAATCAAATCAAGTAGCAAAGTTCTTCATCAACAATTCATGCTCTTCCCCAATAATCAAATAAGAAGATTAAATCAACTTTCTACATCAATGACAAATCACTTATTTCTCCAATCCGGTCAAGGTGAGTGGAATTATAATAAACTTGTTGTATAATAGTATTATTATCGTTCATCATTCCCCAGTTATAAATTCAATGCAAGATATATATTATAATAGTTGTTCTTTTATTCTCCTTCCTTTTTATTTTTGGATCTAGGTTATCTCGAACCTAGACGAAATCTTCTTATACATACGTACGATTGAAATATGGAAATATTGGGGCATAACTTATTTTACGCAATCGAGGAATATAATATGAAATTTGGGGAATTGTGGCATAACAATTATTATTGCAAATATTGGGACATTTGGCAGAAATTGTTTGTGACCTGAAATTAAGCCTAAAAGGTGAATTCGATTATATGTATAAACATGGGGAAATATATTGGGAAAATACTGATTTTATGAAATTGGGTATAATGGGAATTGGCATGTTTGGATAGAATTACATGGAATTGGTGAATTTGGCTATAATTGAGTAATTTGGGTAAAAAGATTATTTCACGAATGGTTGTATAAGCAAAGTGGAAATGGGTTAAGTAGCACTTGACATATGAATAAACTTAACCAACCTATGAGGAATGATAGCAACCTGTTAGGAACACATGTATGGAAAAATTGGAATAATAGGTATAGCCTATTAATGGGATTATAAGCATGAACATAAATTGGGGTTTTGGGTAAAGCTTGAATTTGAGACTTGGAAATTGGATATGCCGTTAAGATCCTAGAAACATAATTAAAAATGGAATATGTTGGACAAACCATGTTTTTATGTAATTATGGAACTCGACACATGAAATGAAATTGATAATTGACATACAACATCTAGAATAAACACGAACATGCTTGTGAATTGATAATTAACATATGACATCTAGAATGGACATGAACTAAACATGAAACATGGCTAACTCGAGGTTAGAATGAGTTTGTGGTGTAATATTGCCCTGAACCGCCCGGCACATCCAATGACCGCAAATAACAGGGTCTAATGTGAGAAGTTAGTCATAACATGCTTGAAACCCGAGGTTAGATTGAGTTGTGGTGTAATCCTGCCCAGAACCAACCCGCACATCCAGTGACCGCAACAATAGGTCTAATGTGAGAGGTTGGGCATTTATAATTAATTAATACTAATGACACATGCTAGTATGGTAAGGTTAAGTCAACATGAAATACTAGACAACATTTAACCAATTTGACTCGATATATGGGTGGGTTAAGTCAACGTGAACTGCTGGATAACACTTAACCAATTTGACATGATATATGGGTAGGTTAAGTCAGCATGAACTGATAGATAACACTTAACCAATTTGACATGACGCGTGGGTTGAATTGAATACGTGATTGGGGGTTAAGTCAACTTGGACACATGGGCAAACTTAACCAATATAACAGTATCAAAGCAAGGAAAAGTGGGGAATGATAAGATTAAATAATAGATAAACTTATCCTAGGGAAAATAAATGAATATGACTTATGATGTAATACAAGACTCGACGGGTAGGACGACTTATATCATGAAATAAGTTAATTTAAGCTGGAAATATGGGAGAACACCCGTACGCTATCATTTGATAAAAAGAACTTAAGTCATGCTTGAATTCATAGGTAAACCTTAGTTAAAAGGAACTAAGTAACAAACCTTAGTTAAAGAGAACTAAGTAACAGAAACTAAGTATCAAACCTTGGTTAAGAGAACCAAGTAATAAACCATAGTTTAGAGAACTAAGAAAATAACGAGAAAGAGAACTAAGTAGTAAACCTTAGTTAAGAGAACTAAGTAAGTAAACTTTAGTTAAGAAAACCAAGTAGAACACGAGGAGGAGCGAACATCCATTTGATCATGAAGAAGGCTCCAACGGTCCAGGTTACGAAGCACGCGGCTTCGAGGGGACATGAGGGTACTCTTGGTATCCCTCTGTGAGGTTGCAGATGATCCTCCTGGGCTCGCAGAGGTTAACGTCTACGTTAGAAAAACAAAGAGTATGCCTTGGTTGCAATATAAGGCAACCTAAAGACTAGGATGGACCAGCATGAGGCGACAATATCTAGATTAGCCTTGTGATAGCATGTCATCTTCTACCTACCATCTTGAGTCAATCGAGCACGTGAAGCGGAAAGGCGGAGAACTCCAAAAGACCATATACTTGCTATCTAGTTATGGGTGAGGTTGGCCAATAGGTTTGTGGGGGCATAGAGGGCCTACGTACAGTTCTCATTCTTGATTTTCTTGGGTGCCTTTCATTAGTTGAGGGAGGGGTCAAGCGGGACCATGGTCACACACAGATTAAAAACAGACCTTAGCATCTGTGTCGGCAGATAACTTAAAGCTCCTGACCGAGTTCCGTGTTTCTTGATTAGCCCTGCCACGGGACTTGGGCCACACATATAGAGGACATGTGCAACTGGACATCGATAACGATTCACGACACGTATGTGGGGAAAGTCTAGGAACATATATAGCTCTAGGTAGTGTGTCCTAGACTAGGGGGCATCGTTCGATAGGTAGCATAATCCCTAGTCGGACCTAGGTCATGTAAACCCTGAATCCGAGAAGCGTTCAATAGGTAGCATGAACCCCAGTGGCCCTGGGTAGCGTAAACCCTGGCTGAATCTAGGAAGTGCTCGATAGTAAACCTTAGATTAGATCTAGATAATACATAGCATCTAGCAAGATCGAGAGTGGCAGTCCAAACGATTTCGAGAATGGTGGTACTACACTAAAGTAGTATAGATTTACATGATGAAGCCCTTACGACATACAACAAGGGACTATATATATACATGGAAAGGATTAGACGAGTTGGGGGTATCTACATATACATTGTATTAGGTTAACCTGCTAGTGAAACATGAGTATAGCCTAGAGAGCTAATATCGCGAATAACCTAATAAGCAAGAAAATATAACTAAACGGAATATGTAGGATTATACAGAAGTTCATTCTAAGTCCACTCACACAGAACTTATGTTCTGACCCCCTCGTATTTTCATACTTCCAGGTTAGGTTCATGACAGAGATGGTATAGCTTTGGATACTGGTTTAGCGGTATTGTTAATAAGGTAAAGCAATATTTGAATATTATGCTTCCTTCCGCTGTGAGATGCTTTATGAGTTCTGACATGTTTCTTTATCTCTGTCTTTTTCTGTAGGATACCAGAGCACCCAACTCGGGTTTCGATAGATTGGATTTTTGAAAAAAAATCGGTTTGTCGGAATCCGGGTTATTACAGGAGGAAGGCATCCACGAACCGAACCGCTTCAGGAAGTTCATCGAACCAAAAGAAGTAAGATGGAAAAACCGAACCAAAGGAGACTAAAAACCCGAGATGCAAAGGAAGTCCAAGTGGGAAGTTATTACTCAGGATCCAAATGTGGACCAATTAGTTAACTTCTATAGTTGGGCTTTGTAGCGGGACGTGTGCAAAGGGGTTATCGACATCTACAACTTTGGTTCACTGTTGAGGGAGGAGGCATTGACTATGGACCAGTACGGTGGGGTTAGAGGTTGTATGGAGTCGGACTTCATCAGGGCCCCCAAGGGCAAAGTGGTCGTAGTGATAAATGTATGGAGTTGGACTTTGTCATGGTCCCAATAGTTCTGGTGATCAAAGCAGTGGATATCGTATGCTTTACGCACTGAGTGAGAGATGTGAGGGCAACTGCTATGTTTGATGTTTGCTATCACCATGGCATGCACACTTCCATTTTTACAGTTTATGTTAGTGTTACCTTAGAGTATTGTACATCTTGTTGTGCTAACTCTTTGGTTGCAGATCTAGTTTCAGGTATGATTATTTATACCTATTTTTGTTTAACTTTGTTGCTATCGCTCATACCAGACTTTTGTCTGACCCAGAGTTTTATGTATCTTCTTATTACTCTAGGTGCTCCTAAACGAGCAGAATAGAGATAGGTTAGGTGGATATGCACGAGTAGCTGTCCAGAGACAAGCAGGAGGCTTCCACGTATTATACATATATATATTCTCCCTGTGTTGTTGCCGGTCACTGCTTTGGGAATTAGTAGTGTACCTTTTCTATTTTGCTTTAGAGATAGTATTTTGAAGTTGTAATAATGGTTTGGATCATAAGTTGTATTTTGGATTATGCTACTCTGATGGACATGGTTTAGTTTTCATTTTATGTACTGTCTTACCTGTTTAATATCAAGTCATGCTACTATTATATTTTATTCCATGCACTATGAGATATACTATAGGTTCTTGATGATTCACAATTTCAAACCCTTTACTCTTGACGATCGTCCCGTACCTGTCAGGTATTGGCACAACGCATTTCAAGGGAAATATCTGATGGTGCGGGGTGGCTATCACAAATCTACTTCAATCTACGATACAATTTTCTACCCATAAACAAATAAAATTAATCTAGAGCAAATTACCTTAATTTCTATAAGCACAGAGAAAGAGCTGAAGGAAGGAAACTGATTTTTAGCAATCTTCTTCTCTGTATCCTGAGGCTGCCCCTCCTTAACATAGCTATTGTGTAATCTCCTTCAACAAAATAAGTAGTGCTTTATCTGTGCTCATCGAAAAAAATGGTAAGCTTCATTTTCATACTTGTTCGACAATTTGCACCTTAGAACGGGATAATCAAATTCTGCTGCAATAGCAAAAGCTGCTTCATTGTCAAAATCTTTGATGACCTATAATGAAGAAACTTAATAATTAGCAATCGAATATAATAAAGCAAGCAAAATATATTTTGTACACATACACTAGGGCATGTGAGCAAATATCCATCCCATTAGATGAAGGGATCCAACCAGGAAACCAGCATCTTGTATATAAAATAAGAATAACACTATGTCGTTTGTATATCTTCTTAAGGGAAAAGGAACAAATATGATGGCTTATAAATATATATATATAACTGAAAATTTGGATGGCTGCACGCGCCAAGGGGGTGGGTGGGGGTGGATAATAGGCTTTGAGTTGTGCAAACTAACTGAGCAGCAATCTGAGTTCATTACAATGTAAATATACACGCAGGAGCATTCCTCATAGGAATACAACCAATCAAAGACAGGAGACTGTACATACCAAATTAAATGAATCATGTTAGTTGTAATTTTATTAATCCAAATTCTCTTAATTTGACCCTTCATTCCTTTTTAAGGGTTGAATGATTCAAAGAGAGCATTTAATTCTCAACTTTGATTTTAAACTGATGTGCTAGGGACTTTCTTCATCCTTATAGCAGGTTTATCTGGATGATTGGAAACAAAAGAGAAACTGAATACTCGATGAGTTAGTTTTGTTTGTACTTTGAAAACTTAATGAGCTATCAAACATGTTTTGACTCTAATAAGCCTAACCAAGCACCAAGTTAAGTGAATAAATCTAGAGTTTGAGGACTGACAAAACAAACAATATCAAAATTCTAGGTTTGATTTTTTGTAACGGCACGACGGGTTTTTGACCCCGAAAATCAATATAAATACCATGTCAACTATTCAAGTATCGAAAATACCGGGTCATTAATAGAAAGAAATTAGAGGGTGAGAAAAGTAAGAAAAAAAATATTTGAATAGAAGAAGAAGAAGAACACAACTGAACAGAATCAGAGTAAACACGAATCTCACAGCAGAACGAATACAATATAATATATAACATAACTTTGAAATACAAAATCTGAATTTGTATATCATACCATATCTGAGTATAAATCATATACATTACCGCGGAAGGTAACTCTAAATAACTAATGGTGAAGCCTCCTGCTTCAAGCTCCTCCAAATGTATCTGTAAGGCCTGAAACACTTGACTGCCCGCACAAATTTAGACACCCAAATGTTTATGGAAAAACAAGCAAATAAACTTTGGGTTAGTCATGGGGCTGGTGTGAGTAAACACCAACCATATTGTTTAACGTTGAAAATCCTTTTGAAGAAACGGATAACAGTAAGACCAGCCCACACATAAACATGGGTGGTTTTTACCTTACTATAACCCAAACAATTTTGATATCAAAATCCAGTGATATTATAATAATGTCTAATCAGATAAATAACCAAGTAGCAGAACGCTTGCATCTCACGCTCCACATATATATAGTATAAAACTAGAAGCCACAGGGCGCTTATTGGAGATTGGATTCCAACAAACAAGGTATGGGATCACCTTCCGATCAGTGTACTCTAGAGGGTATACACTGGGGGTTCAACAAGAACATCTTGCAACCCGGCCATACATGACCGCCCACTCATTTAGCTTGAGTGTAGCGAATATATTGTCACCACGGTTGTTGGTCATCCAACCATAATCCATAAGATACAGAATCAAAAAGAAGAATAAATATGAATTTTCTCTAGATCGGTGATAATACATCCTGCTTGGGTATGACCCAAGTAGCCATGCTGCCTGCCCGATTTTTGTTATTACCTGGTTGTGAGGCTAAAGGCTACGTCTTTCTTTTCAGAACATCCGGCCACAATTCACTTTGAATGCCACATCGTCAAACCCGTCGAATCACTAGTTGATCTCCCCAAAAGTATCATGGGAATAAAAGCTAAGACAAATGAATTCCTCCGCCACCAGACGTAATATCTTGAAAAGATTGTCTTATGTGATCTGTTAGGAATACTCTGTCAGACATTCGTCCATACAAGTTGTCCTAGGACTGGATATACAAAACATCCTTTGTATTCTACTCCGTCTTCAATTAACTTCATCATAATCTAGTTAGCAACGCCTATGACGATACAGAGTGGTTTTCGGATAATAAATCCAACTAGTCTCTCCGTATTGACAACGATGGTCAAAAATCTTTAATAGCCGGTGATTTAACTATCAAAGAAAAACAAACATAAATTTACAACTAAGCATCAAACAATCACTGGCCCTTTTATTAGCATTAATTTTCCAGCTTCCATTCTCTTTCCAGATATTTCTAAAAACCCATTTAGCTTTTCACTTCTTGGAAAACATTTCAAATTACAAACTCTCATTCTTCGTTATTCCAGAGAAATATACGTTATTAATGTCCGAAGATATTTCCATCTTTTCACATTTCTTATCTTTTATATTTAGGAAATATAAGTTATTAAAATTGGAAAACATTTCCAATTTCCATTTCTATACTTCTAATTAATCAAATTCTAAATTATATAATATGTTTATATATATATACACATATATTTCAAAAAGTAGATTACTTTTAAAACATTCGACATCGTCGAATTCTTATTATAAATCATTATGGATTAATTCTATCCTACTCATATTTTGAACATCGACATAAATTTCATCGTTCTCGTTGTTTTAACTGATTACCCAATTTCAGAAATGGTTCTTGGATTTATATTCCTAAATTAATAATAATAATAATAATAATTTCATTTTATTTATACCACCATTTATACACCAACTACTTGTTTTTATAAACAAATTATTATATCTAACCTAACCGAAATTCAATTCCCATTTAAAAATAGATTTTCCTTTTTAACATTCAAATTCTTTTCTAATATGTTTCACGGTATTTAAATACCAGTTTATTTCATCCTAGTGTAATCCCCCATCCCAAACAAACAATAATTAACAACGGATTAATTATCACATTGCATAACATAACATATATGAAAAACAATGATATAAATGTTGAGGAATTCAGTTGGATTCCTCCAACCAGTTTCCCTGCATCCACAGATGTTAGTCAACACAAATAACACCAATTTTGTACAATGGAATATTATAATTGATGGAATCGGTATCCAACCAATGATGTGTACATATATAACGATATATATTATACAACCAAATTAATTGTAACTTTCAAAAACAACCATCACACAGCATTCAACCATTATTTATCAGTGCTAAAATATATTTGTAAAATTTTAGAACTAAACATAGTTAGTGAGTTTACTCACCTTGGTCGTTAATCGCTGAAAATGATTAACGTTCGATTGATTCAAACAGACGTTTTAATTTGGTTGAGTTTCAAATGAACACCAAACAGTTCCAAACCAGCTTCATTGCGTACCCTGCGTCCATAGGGACCCGACCTGATAGATGGTTCTCAATTCTAACCATGTATGTACGAGATATTAAATTAACAAGTTCATATACGTTAATAAATTAAAATTAAACCAAATTATTATAATCATGCCTCGCCCCTGCTTATAATCGGCCCATCATAATTTCTATACCATTGTTGTACTAAAACTTAGACCATGCTATCTTACCTAATATTTCCCATGTTGTTGTTTGCCCAAACTTCCCTATCCTGTATGCAAACAAGACACGCCCCTTTTTGTTTTCATTTTTACTGTGCTTCACAATTTAAATCTCGGCCCATAAACTTCTGGCCAGCCTAAACAATATCTTCTTACTTTGCGTATTACTTCCCTTCTGGCTCTAGAACAACGTTCCCTTGTATCCCATCGGCCCAGAGCAAATAATCCCACCGCATGCACTACAGTGCGCTTCTTCTTCATCAATATAAAAACAAACCCTTCTTACTCCATGCAAAACAACCCTCTCCGGTTCATTCGAATGGCCACAACACCATTCTTCCATGGTATTGCCGTGTATACAAGATCGCCCCTTCTCCATTTTTATCCTTACCAAAACTCCACTTAAATACATTTCTTCTTACCTCGGATAGTGTTGTTTCCTTTTCAAACACCATGGCCGTTGCTTTTAACCTCCCTTCCCATCATCATTCCTGATAGTTTAAACACAGCAGCTCCTTTATTCTTCACGTTCTTCTGCGCATCACCAATCTCTGCACCACCATGTACATAACCTCAACACCCTAGACACCCTTTTCCGAATGCCAAGACCTTCTTACGTATTTTTTCCCATAGCCGTGCTTTTCAACTTAGCAACTCCATTTTCTCTCTCCTTTAAGTCCATTCCCACTTCATTCATGAACGCAACAACGTGCTCCTCTTGCCATCATACTGCTTTCTTCCTTCCTCTTGGAATACTCCCCACGTACGCAGTGCTTCCTTCCTCTTTACGTCTGCTGTAGTTTAAGCTATGCCATACTGCTTTCAAACTTCCATTACACGTGAACAAACTTCTCCCGTAACTTCCTCGCAATTTGAACCGCCAAATTATTTCTGTTTTGCTTAAGTTTTTACCTAGTTTACGTTTGAAGTGAATCAGAGAAAAATGGGTTTGATAGCAGGGTAAAATAGAAGGAAAGAGTAGTAGATGAGGATAGGGTCGGTTTCTATAGGCTGAAATTTTTTCCTCTTTAGGTATGTGCGATTTCAAACATAGGGCAATGGGATTTGATAATACAGAGTAGGTTAGGCTAGAGTATGGTTCATAATATGGTTTGTATTTATTAGATTTTACTTTTGCCATTCCTTCAGGCATATAAAAATACCTAAACTATAATTGCTCATTTTTCTCACACATAAAAGGTGCCAAGCAAATTTTAGTCATACCGTTAGCTGCGTTTCTAGCGGTAAGAAGAATGGATAATACAACAAGCATATATTTTATGTTTAAAAATTTAAGTGTACCGCGTTACATAAAATTACGTTCATGTCTGAGTCGCTACGGACAGAAATAAGAATACATTCGTGTTGAGCGATGTGCAATGATCCCAAAAATATAATAAAATAGACTAGTTATCTTATTTTGTGAAACCCCAAAATGCTGATATAGGGTGTAAAATATTACAAATAAAACGTTGCTTAATTTCCAAATTAAAAATTACGGTAAAATTCTAAAAATTAAATTATAACTATTCCTCAAAGATCTTATCCAAATTCGAAACCAATATTTAATTATATTAAATTATCGTTATGGTTTATAAACGATTTCATAGCGACTTTCTGAAAACTTGATTTGGACGTAACTCACAATCTATAAGCCGAAATAT
This sequence comes from Allium sativum, assembly GCA_030737875.1. Taxonomy (NCBI): domain Eukaryota; kingdom Viridiplantae; phylum Streptophyta; class Magnoliopsida; order Asparagales; family Amaryllidaceae; genus Allium; species Allium sativum. The sequence continues at coordinate 311,089,668 of CM060922.1, read as the reverse complement.
TGATTTTTCACTTACATTAGAAAAATATAGTTAATTAGATTCTAACATTTCTTGTTTCAAAGAAATCCGACTTATAACGGATCATGTACAGTCAGTTGAAGTCAAAATGTTAAATTACGAACTACCACGACATTACGAACTCGTTTATAATTATATTATAATTAATACTCCAACTGTCGTTCTAAATAATTTATTAATTATTATAATTCAACTCTAACCTGAATTAAATCCTTTAAACAATCCAATTCACATGATAGTGCAAATTCCACTCATTATGATTATCTCGGAATCAAATTTATTACTTCACTAGTTATATTAATTAAATATTCAAAATATTTGAATCTAAACCATTTAAATTATCAAATCAATATAATAAAATAATTAAATTAATTAACTAATATATTGCTAATATTCCGGGACGTTACATTCCTTCCCCCTTAAAAGAATTTTGTCCCCGAAATTACTAAGGTAGGAAAAATGCTACGAACTCAATTATAACCAAGATAAAAATATTTGTTTTATCTCTTAACTTCAGTTTCAACTGAACCAATTTATTTCAATTAATTTTCCTTATTAACGAATATTTTTGAAAAATTTGAAAAAAAATTAACACCTAAAATTTTCGAAAAATTTCGCCAGTATCTCCTTTGTACGGCTCCATCGGTACAACTACAACTCGCCTTTCTAAGCCTTCTCCAGTCCAAAAGAAAATAAAACAACCAAGTGGCTTGCCAAAATAGCTCATAAACCTCAAATCAAATAAAATATAACTCGTACCTTTTTGTCGGGCATCCAACTCTATCTCTTCCATTTTGCTATTAGTTTAGCATATATCCAGGCATTTCCAATTGATCTCCAATCAATTTATCCTCCCATCCAACCATTCGCTTATATCAAGCAAAATTCCATTCAAACTCTTATTCCAAATTATTACTCAATAATCTAATGCTATACCAAAGTTAAATTTTATTCCAATACAATTTTCACTTAACTGGTTTTAATTCAATTCCAAATTGCTTTCACAAATTTTTATTTAACTTGTTTTAATTCAAATAGTCTTTCCCTGGGAGTTTGATATAGCTCAGCCTTTTCCAAAATCAAATATTCCTTTTCGAAATTTTAAAAAACTTGTTTTTCTCAAACAATTCAAAATCTTTGGTAATAATCCATCACTTAGAAACTTGAAAATGAACACCGATGATGTCCGAATCATCGTTGGAATTATTTTCCAGCTATCGAAGTGAGTTACTATATCACTTTACAATACTCATTTTTAAATACTTCCATTTGAAAATTATTTCAAATATCTTTTTCAAAATTCTTGGAATACATTTCCAAAATCTCTCTCAAGATTTTAAATTTTCCATATTTTTGATCCAAGATTAATTTACAAACACTTTGCCCAAATTCCATTGTTTTCATTCCAATTCTGGTTTAACCCAGATTTAATTCATCAGAATTTGTATATTACATTTATAGGAATTCTGACTGGTTATTTACATAATCGACTCAATTATAATCTTATTCGATTATAATAACCAACACATCCTATATATAATAATATATACTTATTTTTATATCAAAATATATTTTGGGTAAAATTATTTCATTTACCCAGCTTTTAAAAAAATATTGTGTCGAATAACTCTGTTCAAGAGTTTAGAAACACCTACCGATACAGTTTGCACTACCGTATCGACCAGAATTCATAAATCACTCGACAGACCAATCAACATAATATAAAACAGTTTTTATATCAACTTACAAATACGCGCTCATGTATATATATATACACACATACATACTCATACTCAATCTTGGGTATTACTAACCCCATCTCTATTGAGTTACGTCACAGAGCCAAGGTAATCTCTTAAACTTCGGCTCTGATACCGCTGTAACGACCCAACGTATTTTGACCCCGAAAATCAACATAAATACCATGTCGAATATTCAAGCATTGAAAATACCGGGTCATTAATAGAAAGAAGTTAGAGGGTGAGAAAAGAAAGAAAGAAATATTAGAATAGAAGAAGAACACAACTAAACAAAATCAGAGTAAACACGAATTTCACAGTGGAACGAATAAAATATAATATATATCATAACTTTGAAATACAAAATCTGAATTTGTATAACATATACCATATCAGAGTATAACTCATATACATTACAGCGGAAGGTAACTCTATATAACTAATGGTGGAGCCTCCTGCTTCAATCTCCTCCAAGTATGTCTGTAAAGCTTGAAACACTTGACTACCCGTACAAATTTGGGCACCCAAGAGTTTAGGGAAAAACAAACAAATAAACTCAGGGTCAGTCATGGGACGGGTGTGAGTAAACTCCAACCATATTGTTTAACTTTGAAAATCCTTTTGAAGAAAAGAATAATAGTAAGACCAACCCACACATAAATATGGACGGTTTTTATCTTACTATAACCCAAACAATTTTGATATCAAAATCCAGTGATATTAAAATAATGTCTAATCAAATAAATAACCAACTAGAAGAAAGCTTGCATTTCACGCTCTACATATGTATATAGTATAAAATCAAAAACCGCAGCACGCTTATTGGAGATTGGATTCCAACAGACAAGGTATGGGATCACCTTCCGATCAGTGTACTCTAGAGGGTATACACTGGGTTTCGACAAGAACATCTTGCAACCCCGCCACACATGACCGTCCACTCATTTAGCTTGAGGGTAGCGAATGTATTGTCACCACGGTTGTCGACCGTCCAACCGTAATCTGTAAGATACAGAATCGAAAAGAAGAACAAATTTGAATTTTCTCTAGATCGGTGACAATACACTCTGCTTGGGTACGACCCAACTAGCCATGTTGCCTGCCCGATTTTTGTCATTTCCCGGTTGTGAGGCTAGAGGCTACATCTATCTTTTTAGAACATCTGGCCACCATTCACTTTGAATGCCACATCGTTAAACCTGTCGAATATAGTTGATCTCCCCAAAAATATCACAGGTATAAAAGCTAAGAGAAACAAATTCCTCCGCCACTAGACGTAATATCTTTAAAGATTGTGTTATGTGATCTATTAGGGATAATCTGTCAGACATTCGTCCGTACAAGTTGTCCGGGGACTGGACAAACAAAACATCCCTTGTATTGCACTCCGTCTTCAACTAACTTTAACATAATCTAGTCCGCAAAACCTATGCCGATACGGAGTGGTTTTCGAATAATAAATCCAATCGGCCTCTCCGTATTGACAGCGATGGTCAAAAATCTTTGATAGCCGCTGATTTAACTATCAAAGAAAAACAAACAAAAATTTACAACTCAGCATCAAACAATCACTGGCCCTTTTATGACCATTAATTTTCCAGTTTCCATTCTCTTTCGAGATATTTCTCAAAACTCGTTTTGCTTTTCACTTCTTGGAAAACATTCCAAATTACAAACTCTCATTCTTCCTTACTCCAGAGAAATATACGTTATTAACGTCAGAAAACATTTCCATCTTTTCACATTTCTTATCTTTTATATTTAGGAAATATAAGTTATTAAAATTGGAAAACATTTCCAATTTCCATTTCTAAACTTCTAATTAATCAAATTCTAAATTATATAATATGTATATATATATATAAATTTCAAAAAGTAGATTACTTTTAAAACATTAGACATAGTCGAATTCTTATTATAAATCATTATGGATTATTTCTATCCTACTCATATTTCGAACATCGAAATAAATTTCATCGTTCCTCTTTTAACTGATTTCCCAGTTTCTGAAATCATTCTTGGATATATATTCCAAAATTATTATTATTAATAATTTCATTTTATTTATAACACCGTTTAGACACCAACTACTTGTTTTTATAAACAAGTTATTATATATAACCTAATCGAAATTCAATTCCCATTTAAAAATAGATTTTCCTTTTTAATATTCAAAGTCTTTTCGAATATGTTTCACGCTATTTAAATGCCTGTTTATTTCATCCCAGTGTAGTCCCCCATCCCGAACAAACAATAATTAATGACAGATTAATTGTCACATTGTTGAGTAATCTAGTTGGATTCCTCTCTCTGCATCCACAGATGTTAGTCAACACAAATAACACCAATTTTGTATAATGGAATATTATAATTGATGGAATCAATATCCAACCAATGATGTATATATATATAACGATATATATTATTCAACCAAGTTAATTGTAATTTACCTAAACAACCATCACACAGCATTCAACCATTATTTATCAGTGCTAAAATATATTTGTAAAATTTTATAACTAAACAGAGTTAGTGAGTTTACTCACCTTGGTCGTTAATTGCTGAAAACGATTAACGTTCGATTGATTCAAATAGACGTTTTAATTTGGTTGAGATTCAAACGAACTCCAAACGGTTCCAAACCAGCTTCATTACGTAGCCTTCTTCCATAGGGACCCAATGTGACAAACGGTTCTCAATTCTAACCATGTATGTACGAGATATTAAATTAACAAGTTCATCTACGTTAATAAATTAAAATTAAATCAAATTATTATAATCGGGCCTCACCCTTGCTTATAACCAGCCCATCATCATTTCTATACCATTGTTGTACTATAACATTGACCATGCTATCTTACCTAATATTTCCCATGCTGTTGTTTGCCCAAACTTCCCTATTCTGTATGCAAACAAGACACGCCACTTTTTGTTTTTATTTTTACTGTGCTTAACATTTTAAATCTCGGCCCATAAACTTCTAGCCCTCCTAAACAGTATCATCTTACTTTGCATATTATTTCCCTCCTGGCTCCAGAACAACGCTCCCTAGTATCTTATCGGACCAAAGCAAATAAACCCACCGCATGCACTACAGTGCGCTTCTTCTTCATCAATATAAAAGCAATCCATTCTTACTCCATGCAAAACATCCCTCTCCAGTTCATTCGAATGTCCACAACTCTATTCTTCCATGGCATTGCCGTGTATACAAGATCACCCCTTCTCCCATTTTTATCCTTACCAAAACTCCACTTAAATACATTTCTTCTTACCTCGGATAGTGCTGTTTCATTTTCAAACACCATGGTTGTTTATTTTAACCTCCCTTCCCATCATCATTCCTGATAGTTTAAACACAGCAGCTTCTTTATTCTTCACGTTCTTCTGCGCATCACCAACCTCTGCTTCACCATGTACAGAATCTCAACACCCTGGATACCCTATTCCAAACGCCAAGACCGGCTTATGTGTTTCTTCCCAATAACCGTGCTTTTCAACTTAGCAACCCAATTTTTCTCTCCTTTAAGTCCCTTCCAACTTCATTCATGAATGCAACAACGTGCTCCTCTTGCCGTGCAACCCCATGCACAAATTTAAACCACCTGTATATGCTATATTCCCAATTCGCTCTCCAGTTCTCCACTATCTCTTCTTCACTCCCGCTTGGCTTCTCGTCTACTTGGAATACTCCCCACATCTGCAGTGCTTCCTCCTTCCTCTTTACGTCTGTTGTAGTTGTCTATTGTAGTTTCAAGCCACGCCATACTACTTTCAAACTTCAACTACATGTGAACAGAATTCTCCACTAACTTCCTCGCAACTTGAACCGCCGATCTGTCTTTGTTTTGCTTAAGTTTTTGTCCAGTTTACGTTTGAAATGAATCAAAGAAAAATGGGTTTGACAGCAAGTTATAAATAGATGGAAAGAGTAGTAGATAAGGACAGGGTCGATTTCTATAGGCTGCGAATTTTCCTCCTTACGTATGTGCGATTCCAGACATAGGGCAATGGGATTTGATAATACAGGGTAGGTTAGGCTAGAATATGGTTCACAGTATGGTTTGTATTTATTAGATTTTACTTTTTCCATTCCTTCAGGCGTATAAAAATACGTAAAGTATACTTGTTCATTTTTCTCACATGTAGAAGGTGCCAAGCGAATTTTAGTTATACCGTTAGGTGCGCTTTTCCAGTGATAAGAAGAATGGATAATATGGCATGTATATATTTTATGTTTAATAATTTAAGTGTACCGCGTTACGTAAAATTACGTTCATGTCCGAGTATCTACGGAAAGAAATTAGAATACATTCGTGTTGAGCGATGTGCCATGATCCCAAAAATATAACAAAATAAACTAGTTAGCTTATTTTGTGAAACCCAAAAATGCTGATATAGGGTGTAAAATACTCCAAATAAAAAGTTGCTTAGTTTCCAAATTAAAAATTATAGTAAAATTCTAAAAAATAAATTTTAACTACGCCTCAAAGATCTTATCCAAATTCGAAACCAATATTTAATTATATTAAATTATCGTTATGGTTTATAAACGATTTCATAACGACTTTCTGATAACTTGAATTGGACATAACTCACAGTCTATAAGCCGAAATATCTATTTTTCACTTCCATTAGAAAAATATAGTTAATTAGATTCCAACGTTTCTTTTTCGAAGAAATCCGACTTATAACAGATCCTGTACAGTCAGTTGAAGTTCAAAACGTTAAGTTACGAACTACCGCGACATTACGAACTCGTTTATAATTATATTATAATTAATACTTCCAACTATCGTTCTAAATAATTTACTCATTATTATAATTTAATTCTAACCGGAATTAAATCCTTTAAAGGATCCAATTCACATTATATTGCAAATTCCACTCATTATGATTATTTCGGAATCAAATTTATTACCTCACTCATTATATTAATTAAATATTCAAAATATTTGAATCCAAACCATTTAAATTATCAAACCAATATAATAAAGTAATTAAATTAATTAATTATTATATCGCTAAAATTCTGGGACATTACATTTTTTTGCGTATAATTGATGGAAAAATGCATTATGGAGAAATACAAGCCATACATAACTGAAAGATGATAAAGAAACCAACAACAACAAGTAAATAAATGAATGTGTGAATTGTAAACAATCAGGAAACATAAAATACATACTCAATCAAGAGTAGAAATGGAAAATGTGAACTCAGAGAAGCGATACTCCTTGATGAGGCTGATAGTTTGGGCAAAAGTCTGTCCTGAACAATCAAGAGTGCGACTAAGCATCAGCTTATTATGATTATTTATACTATTTTTAGGCAATGGAAATTTATTTACAATTAAACAAAGAGAGAGAGTGTGTGTGTGTGTGTAAAATAACCTAGAATTTTTGCATAGTTTTGTCTGTAAATTCAAAAACATAGTTTTAATGGAAAATGGTGATTGCATTTCTTGAATACCCTATAGAAGATAGCATACTTTTCTGGAAATATATTAAAACGTGATTTTTTCGCATCCCAATTTATTACCCACTATTATAGAATTCATTACTGTTAGTGACCTCATTTTGGTAATATGTTAGTTTCAGACATATGTTCATGTGAATGTAATATATTTTTTGAAACGTATGAGGTGTCCTTTCACAGATATATTATGTCTAATTTTCAGGATGCCTTCTGCTTCCCATAATCCCCTCATTGGGTTTTCCACAAATTAAAGGCATTTATATCTACCATTAATTATATTGTCAGCGGCTTTTCCCATTACATGGCAAAAGAATTATTAAATTCATATGCAGCTTTTCCCATTACATGTCAGTTGTTGTTTCAAGCCTTTAAGCTTTGTTGTATTTAAATAACATATTTGAATTAAAAAAAATAGTGCATATTCTGACTCAACATATACCCCGGGTATTTCAATTCTATCATATACTGCAGCCTGTCCCTTACTACAGTGGATAGTGGACTAATATTATTTTTGACTCAAATTTGAACCTCAAACATTTTTTAACTTTCACAATATTGAAAAACTATTACATTTACACTTTCCACTGGACAATGGTTCGAATCATGATCCTTTTTTAAGAGTCAAAGTTTGCTTCTTGTAAATACTCTTTGTACGATCTTATGTAACAAAACCTGGTGCATTTGACATGCATCTAGTTAATCAAAGTGAGAACTTGCTGCTTAGAAATTCAGTTTGATAAAATTTCATGTTGATTTTAATTGATTTATTTTGTTTCAGATTCATATGACATAATCACAATTCATTATAGCTGTAATTTTAAAATAAAGATTTTTTTTCATTCAATTTCACAATTCCAAACTTAATAGAATAGGAATTACAGGAACAGAGGCATACGATTCTATGAATGTTTCCTTTTGTATATTTCTTCCCTTTGTACATTCATTTAAGTTACCATAATTTCCCACTCTTATATAATAAGTGATGTTTATTATGTAAACGACTAAATGATTAAAATACTTCATCACAATGTCAACCAAAGATAGTTGGTAAAAAACTTTAAAATTTATGTGTATGCTAAGTCACCTACTTTTGCATACTAGATTGAACTAAATAATAATCAATCACATCTAGAGTATCCAAAAGAAAGGATATTCAGAGAGCGTTATATTTCTTTCCGCTATCATGCATGAAGTAATAAACTTTGTACGATTTAAAAACCCTTCGCTTTCTGTCAATTGTTTAAGTTCATGTAAATACTTAACTTTTTTTTGAGACATTTGTCGTAACTACCAAAAGAGAGAAAAAAAATTATTTAACTAACAAATAAACTAGTATGAGAATATGGCTGCTCTGAAAAAAGGGTAGGTTTGGCTCAGGTCCAATTTAGGTTTCCAAATACACAAAAATTTCTTGTCTTAAAACTTTATAAATTATGTCCTTGTTTTTGAAAATCATCAAAAAAAAAATAACGAAAATTCAAAATTAAATTCAACACATAATAATCATCGTTTTCATGCATTGAAACTACAAAAAATGAATCAAAAATAGAAAAATAGCACGCTCCAGTATATTGCAGCAAATAATGCAATTATTTGCAATTGTTGCTGATATTTTAGCAATTTTTGCAAATATTTGCATTAACTGCAAAATCATTGCTGAATTATCAACAATATATTGTAATAATTGCAAATTTTGTAGCAATTTTCATTTTGCCTTCAATTAGTTCAGTTTTTCATCATGTTTTAAATACTTACTGATATATCATCAATTATACACTATTATTGCTGATACATCAGCATGTATTCATCAACTCAGCAATTATATACAATAATTGCTGATATATAAGCAGTAATTCACATTGTAGCAATTTTTAGCATTGTTGTGGATATATTTGTAATTATAGTGAATTATTGTTAATATATCAGCAATTATTTACTATAATTACTGATTTTTATGTTTTTTTCTTCAAATTACTCACCTGAATATTTGTAATTTTTTGAAATTTTTTTATACAGCCGTGTCAAAAATTTGTTAAAAAACACATAACTTTAAAAATAGGGACCTGCTTTGTAATAAACTTTAGGGAGGGATGCCGCTTACATCAAACTTGGAAATAAGGACCCTTGTCTAATTTCCACCTAAAAAAAAACATGTGACAGTTGCCTGTAATTTTCAAGATAGTTCCAACAATTTTCAAGATAGCTCCAAATAAACTATTATCACAAACATTTTCTCTAGGGCGTGAAATATCACTAATGTAGATAACGCTAGGTGAAGATTATTTTTCATTCAAACAGACTAATTGAAAGGAAATTCGACCTAAAGAAACAGCTAACTTGTTACTCTCTTTTTTCGTACAAATTTGTTACTCCCATTTTTCGTACAAACCACTTTCTAATTAGAAGTAATATGATAAAATATTAAACAAAATTATGGATAAAAACCATTGTAGAAGAAATCATCGTCCATCATCCATATTTAAATAGCAGAAGAAATCAAATTTTCCTAGAAGGTAACTATATTATTTTAGGTTTTAGATTAGATCGATGAGCAAGCCACACGTAAGAAGTCTGAGCCTAACGAATGATGCTCGGTTAAATGATGGATGCCCGACATTGAAGAAGTAATTTAAAGCAGAGACCCAAATTGATCTTGAGGAACATCTGACTAGGGATCTGGGAAAGGTAATCCTTTAGTAGTGATATTTGCAGCCATCTATAATTCTTTTGGGAATGGTATAACAGTAGATGGATTATGTTAACATGTGAGCCTCAAATCTATTACTTTCAAAGGGCAAAAATGTTTTCATAAAATAAATCAAAAAAAATTGGAAACACTTTGCTATGAATTTAAACACTATAAAAGTGCATTAATCCTAGCAACATTATAATAGATTATCAAATTAAGAAAACTAAATGTTTCTAATTTAACCTTTTGGTGTAGTGTACGTGGATCCAAATGAAACACAAAATGATTATTCCATGGTATTTCACGTGCTCTACTAGAACGATCTTTTCTTAGCGTAACTTTAATGCAGCTAGCTTTTATAGGTATAACCATCAACAAGAGGCTAAGCAAAACAAATGTAATTTGCACAATGAAGTATAATGAAAATGTAATGATGTTATGTCGTATAAACACATTGTCACATCTACACGGAAAGCCTCAAGGTAGTTATTTTCAATAACAGGTATGCTAGATGGAACAACAATATGTATAGGAAAACATGACGTGCATAGAGTGAAGGTGATGAACCAAGTATGTAAGAATTGTTACTTATGAATTGTGTACAGCAAAGTAAAAATAAAATAATAAAAATAAAGCAAGTGACAAGCAAGCCTACTTTGTACCATGAGTTGAAAGGAAAGTGAAAAAAATAGAGTTGGCAGCCATTTTGCGGAGGAGAAAGTAAATTAATACTATAATGCATGTTACATGAAATCAAAGTAAACAACATATGCAAGCGCAGCGGGATAGTAGAGACATATAAAAATAATAAGAGAAGTAAAAACAAAATCATGTATGCATTACTCTTACCTCGGCTTACTGCAAAACAATAAGAATGAAAAGATAAAATAACAAATTGATCTTATCATAGATTGTACACCCTAAAATGCAAGAAGTGACGTTTTTATAGTTAAAAGAGACAAGCGATCCATTATATTTAAGAGACCAAGTATTGCCTGGAAAAAAAAGGCAAGCATATGAATAGGACCGGCTCCAGGGCTACGCGAGCCAGTCGACCGGCCAGGGCAACCCCTCGGAAAGAGCAAAGATGATCAAGGTATTTGCTGACTTGTGAATACAGAATTAATCTAAATAAGCTGATTCTTGTTTCACTAGTATTACTTCATAGTATAGCTGGTCGCCTGTTATTGTATAGAAAACCATTGAGGTTTGTAGTTCAATTCTCATTGCAACCTGTTTTAAATTATTTTGCCCTTCAATTTTTATTGTTATTTACTTTTATATTTTCCTGAATTGCAAATGCATTGTATTGTAGGGCAACCCAAACTTTCTTCCTTCTTGTTGTATGATGCTGATCTATTGTCCCGCCTAGAGAAACCCAACAAGTAGAACCAACCCTGCATATGAATAAATACTAGCATAAGATATTTTAAGTTTGAAAATGACTGCAACCGTTCGTTTGTCATAACTGTGTGTGTATGTACGTGTGCATGTATGTGTGTGTGTGCGTGTGTGTGTGTATATATATATATATACATATATACATATATATATATATGGCAAGCATTTAATGGCACCCCGAAAATGCAACACCCCAATAACCCCCTGAATTCCACATTTCATTTATATTAGTTTAAGTTAGTGGAAGGTGAGAGAACGAGTGGACGAAGAGAGAAGGGAAATATATGGTGGAAAAGTGAGAGGCCATTGAGGTGCTCTACTATTACGGGTGTCAATAAAACTGCATATATATATATATATATATATATATATATATATATATATATATATATATATATATATATATATATATATATATATAGAGAGAGAGAGAGAGAGAGAGAGGCAAGTTCAGTGGCACCCGAAATAGCGAAGCACCCCTTTGGCTTCCCTATTTTCCACCATACATTTTCTCCCTCTCTCCTTCCACTCATTCTCTCACCTCCTACTAACTTTCTTTAGTATAAATGAGAGATGGAAATCAAAGGGCATTTGGGGTGCTCCATTTTTTGGGTGCAACCGAACGCTTGCCATATATATATATATATATATATATATATATATATATATATATATATATATATATATATATATATATATATATCACTATTAACACTGAAATAAATGTAAATATTTTATACTGGAGCAATAAAGGTAAATAAACACGTACACAGAAGAATGACATTTAAAATTGTATCCCTACCATATTGAAATCAAGCTTAGCAAACTGAAGCAAAATAGATTTCCTGTCTGCTTCCTTGTCATAAATATCAATATATCTTCGTGCTTCTACCCTTTGTGGTCTCCAATGTGATGGAATCTCCATAGTGTAAGCAATTTCTTCTGCAAATTTGGATTTGGTAAACCTTTTCAAATGCATTGCTGAAAATGATTTAGCTGCATCTAGTATGCTTTCTCCTTTGAATGACAAATGAGAAGCCATATATAAGCTTATCAACCCTTCCACGTCATGAGAGAAGCTTTCCTTGAAGTTATTTCCACCATCCGTAAAGGGCTTGAAGATATCTGCTCTCAATTACAAAGAAGAAGGTACATCCAACATCTTTCGGAGTTTTCAAAACATAGGACATGCCTGAGAAAATTAAAATCATACCTGCTGAAATCACAAAGCCGTGTTGCCTGAGAAGCCTGAATAACACAGAAGTTGCTTGAAGTCCGTCATTTTGCACCATATTGGAATAACCATGTGTGATCATATCATTTAACATTGCGTTTATTTCTTTTTCAAAATGGTAACCAAGTCCTAGGTGCTCAATTGTATCAAGGAGCTTGACTTGTGCAAATGGTTCAGAGACGTGGAACAAGGCACGCACCTCTTCTTTCATATCCCTGGCTAGAGCCCCATATTTTTCCTCCTACATACAACAGGTACGACATGGTGTTAGTAATTTGCAAATCTACTGGAGCAATATCAAAGAATATAATAGCTAACTTTAACATACCGAGTAACTGTTGTTTAAGAATTGAACAGAATTATAATCCCATTGGTTAGGTTCATAGCTTGCTGATCGCCTGATGATATCTCCATTGCCTACATCATCACTACTTCTAACATTTGTCGAAAATGAACTCATGATTTTTTTTTTTTTTTTTCTTTTTGTTTTGCCTTAGGAAACCTGGGAGACGGAGGCCAGTTATAAAGAGAGACCGGTGCATTAGATGCTTCCACATGCATGCACCTACAAATAGGCAAAGCCTAATACTGCTAAACTCAATACAGTTTACTGATACAAATTTGTGTGCACTCCTAGTTACGTTTCCACATTTGCGTATCGTACATTATGCCATTTTAGAAACGTGGCCAAATAAATTGAAATATTTTACATTCTTCCTATCAAAATATTATACACACTGTCAAAATTTTCAATGCATTATTCTTGACATTTTACTTGTAACTCGCCAAGTGAATAAAAAGTAATAATAGTATGGTCTATCAATATATTTAAGTGAATAAAAAGTTACGATAGTACGGTCTATCAAAATATTTGTTAGTTATTCGTTCCTGTAAACTGTCAAAAATAAAAAAAGATTTATACCATACGTACTGCATGTAAATAAAATTATAATGTCATAGTTCAATCAAATACAAAGTATGTGAAGTAGGCATTGTACATAATAGAGGTAAATGAGTATTAATATCGAAAAAAAAGGAATTTTGGTAAACAACAAGAAGATAATTTTTGAATTGCAAAGCAGGCTATTTTCACTTTAACAAAGGATCCATGCATATTATTATTATTTTCAAGAAAGAATACAATAACCATAACTTTACTAATTACTTAAGCTTGTCGCTGCTAATGTTCAATCAGGAGTACAACAAAAAGAAATAGTAATAATTAATAATAGCTGAAAACCATTCACAACTCATCTCATAACAAAAGATCAAAACTGACTTCAACTCAACCTAAAACAACTCTTCTACTGTTGATCACAACTCACTTGGCAACATGCTTAGCTTTTGTATTACTGATCCTTTTTTGAGTTGAACGTCCTGGAACATGATTTTCAAGAAATACAGCCACCGGATTTTGGACTCTGCTGCTTCTTCCCACTCTTTGCAGCATTTTCTATTTTTGCACCCCCCCCCCCCCCCCCCCCCCTCTATCTTGCCATCAGCTGGAGCTGCAAGCTTTTGCCTTCATCTCGAAAATAATAGCTTTTGTTACAGGTTCAGCTAGGCTCTCTTCTTGTCTTAGAAGCAGCCGTCTAGGACATGATCAATGCATACTAAAGAAAAGGTAGATATGAACAAAAGTGAATACATTTGCATCTATCAAAATGAATTTCAACTATATACTTCTATTAAAATAAAATAAAAACAAATTATATGCTATATTTTTTATTTGTGGGATAAAATCATCAGTCAAATTTTTTTTTTATAACATTATTCAATTGCCCTCCATAGAAAATAAGTTTATTAAATTGGCAAATATGAACAATCAAAAATATTTGTATAGTAAAAATTGAATTAGTGGCCACATAAGTAGTTTGTAGTAAATAATTGGCATGGTAACCGCATACTGACATACCTATTCCTTCATATGAAGTATATGAACTGTATTTGGAAACAATATCGGTATTACCAAGACACTGTTTGGTTATACTCATCTAGTAACCAAATATATTCAGAATCATTCAAGCACATTATAGGCAGTAAGATTCATGCAAGCTTTTTTTTTTTTTTTTTTTTTTTTACCTTTTTTCTTTTTTGAAATCATATACATTTATGCTATATTCTTTCCGACTGTCATCCCATGATTACTTAGTTTTAGAGATTTCAAGCAACCATGCTTCTAGCCTAAAACACCTTCACACATACCGATCTAGACACAATAAAGTTTGGATATTCCTTGTTATTTATCAAAGCACATGTCATGAGTTTTTGATGCATACTCTCTGGAAATTTGACATGGACATGGCACTGTCCATTTATCCAGGGTATTAACAAATAAAATTCTTCGGAGGTCCACCATGAAACCACATAGTTTTGGAAATTATTCAACGGTATACTTAGTGTAAAGAGAATTCAAAACCACCATATAAAAAGCTAGCTTAGATACCTCACAAAAGATGGTTTTGGCTAGAAACGAAATGCAGCACCGAGAATTCTAAACCAAGGCAGTAGTACAAGTGACATAGGTAAAACCAAGATATGTTTACGGTGAAATATAACATAAGAGCATAAATAGTTATAGTGTAAACCATGCAGTAACAAAGAAGAGAATAAATATAGGACAATAACGATTTCGAACTATACATACCATCACATTCTTTTGAATTTGTAGCACTGTTGTGGCTTCCGATGCATCCAGTTACATTCCTTTTCATATTCAAACCATTAGTCGTCCTTAATTTCTTGTTCACCAGTCTTTTTTGTTCCTGTAACAACCATAACACAAGTTCGTTCTATATATAAGTTAACAAATTTTTATTAAAGTTGTAAGATCAAAAGCACCAAAGCTGGAAACCTGAAAGGTGACAACAAAATGTTTCAATCATATAAACTGAGCCGTAAAAGCCATGAACCATGCACATCTCAAATAATTTGTGAAGGCTTGTAGGCATTTCATTTATTGCACAAAATATTTCTTGGGTGTGTAAGTTTGAGTGTCTTGTTTATTGGTAAATTCATTTTAATGTAACCAGCAACGCATCTATCATCAACAGAAGCATCATTGAATCCACCACGAAGTGCTACAGTCTTACAAAGAGAGAATGCATATGATGCTAAATATTTCAATGATTGTGAAAATATCATACGACCGCCCAAGCGATGTTGCACTACATGGATATTTTGACATTATTTTAGACTCTTCAGCCTTCACAACCTTCAACTGAATAAGCATGCGGGCATCCTCAGCTTATGAAATAAGGTGTTCTCAACCGCCAGTCTACATAATAAAGAGGTAATGGCACCAGCGTTGGCTTGGCGATACATTTCACTAAGATTTATTACAAAAGGCGCAGTTGCTTTTGAACTCTAATATGTCTTTCAATCGATAATCCTAGTGAAGTAAAGCAAGACATGTAATGTATTTGGATAGGAAAATCATGCAATTCCATGATGCTGTTCATGATAGAATACCACATGATAATCAGAAGCCATATTATATGAATTAGAGATAATCCGTGCATGTCTTTGATACATTTATCCCTATACATATTAACAACAGATTTCGCAATAGACTATATCACTGTCTTCATGAAAAGTTCCTGGTTCGAGCTAAAATGTGACTGATTAAGCGGTAGGCCTGAAATATGCATTTCCCAAATGAAAACTATGATTTCACAACATAATTTGTTATCTTGCAGCAGAAATAGGACAATTGTTGCGAGTGAAGACCAATCAGACATGAGGCCAGCACCTCATAGTTCACGCATGAAGAACATAAAGCACATGCGTAGAGTAAATTTTAGGTCGATGTGCTCTATATTATTTTGTGTGTTTTTTTTTTTTTTTGTGACCTAGGAATCTAAATTATATTGGTGGCTGTAATTATTACACATTGCACCAGTTAGTATGAAAATTGAAACCATATTCACAAATCATTTATGTGTTAATTTATGCAGATGTTAAACTACTTCATAATGGAAAGTCATGATTTTACTAATGATCTGGAATTACATATTTCAATCATTTTCATTAGTAAGGTTGGTAGGATGTAAAATCATGTCTAAAATTTATTAATTTGGGACAGTGGTTAGTTTTCTCGTTTCCTTATCTATTTGAACAATGAAGTAACCTGCTTGTTTATGTTAGCTCAAACTCAGTGATTTACTTTACACTAAAATGGATAGGCTATGAATTTTGAGTTGAACAGTAGCATAGTATTTTTTATAAAAAATAAATAAATAAATCTGGTTCAGATTATATATTGACGTAACTCCCCCATCATTGTACGACACGCTTTGAGCAGAAATGTTTCAAAGCAGAAATGTTTCAATCATATAAACTGAGCCGTAAAAGCCATGAACCATGCACATCTCAAATAATTTGTGAAGGCTTGTAGGCATTTTTCATTTACTGCACAAAATATTTCTCGGGTGTGTAAGTTTGAGTGTCTTGTTTATTGGTAATTTCATTTTAATGTAACCAGCAACGCATCTATCATCAACAGAAGCATCATTGAATCCACCACGAAGTGCTTCAGTCTTACAAAGAGATAATGCATATGATGCTAAATATTTCAATGATTGTGAAAATATCATACGACCGCCCAAGCGATGTTGCACTACATGGATATTTTGACATTATTTTAGACTCTTCACTCTTCACAACCTTCAATTGAATAAGCATGCGGGCATCCTCAACTTACGAAATAAGGTGTTCTCAACCGCCAATCTACATAATAAAGAGGTAATGGCACCAGCGTTAGCTTGGCGATACATTTCACTAAGATCTATTACAACAGGTGCAGTTGCTTTTGGACTCTAATACGTCTATTACAACAGGTGCAGGTGCACCAGCGTTAGCTTGGCGATACATTTCACTAAGATCTATTACAACAGGTGCAGTTGCTTTTGGACTCTAATACGTCTTTCAATCGATAATTCTAGTGAAGTAATGCAAGACATGTAATGTATTTGGATAGCAAAATCATGCAATTCCATGATGCTTTTCATGATAGAATACCACATGATAATCAGAAGCCATATTATATGAATTAGAGATAATCCGTGCATGTCTTTGATACATTCATCCCTACACATATTAACAACAGATTTCACAATAGATTATATCACTGTCTTCATGCAAAGTTCCTGGTTCGAGCTAAAATGTGACTGATTAAGCGGTAGGCCTGAAATATGCATTTCCTGAATGAAAACTATGATTTCACGACATAATTTGTTATCTTGCAGCAGAAATAAGACAGTTCTTGCGAGTGAAGACCAATCAGACATGAGGCCAGTGCCTCATAGTTCACAAATGAAGAACATAAAGCACATGGGTAGAGTAAATTTTAGATTGATGTACCTTATATTACTTTTTGTGTTTTTTTGTGACCTAGGAATCTAAATTATATTGGTGGCTGTAATTATTATCACATTGCACCAGTAAGTATGAAAATTGAAACCATATTCACAAATTATTTATGCGTTAATTTATGCAGATGTTAAACTACTTAATAATGGAAAGTCATGATTTTACTAATGATCTGAAATTACATATTTCAATCAGTTTCATTAGTAAGGTTGGTAGGATGTAAAATCATGTCTAAAATTTATTAATTTGGGACAGTGGTTAGTTTTCTCATTTCCTTGTCTAGTTGAACAATGAAGTAACCTGCTTGTTTATGTTAGCTCAAACTCAGTGATTTACTTTACACTAAAATGGATAGGCTATGTATTTTGAGCTGAATAGTAGCATAGTATTTTTTATAAAAAATAAATAAATTTGGTTCAGATTATATATTGACGTAACTCCCCCATCATTGTACGGCACGCTTTGAGCAGAAATATGTTGTGCCACGACCACATGTAAAACCTTCATCTTAACTAAAATACAATACAATTGATCAAGGTACACTGTGTCCTTCATTTTGTTGCTGTTTCAGTTTATAGGCATAAGTACGCTTGCATGAATTGGATTAAAGATCATTACAACTGATAATCGAGTTAGTAAAAAGGGTTTGCTACACTAAAAATATTTTAAAATAATATTTGTGATATTTAAGTCCATAAAAAGTAAGATGGACAAACTTTGAAATAAAGTTCATAATGTTTCATTCTTAACACATTATCGACACGGATGTACATAAATAAAACAATAGCCATGGTGCAGTTGCTATAAAATAGTTCAGTTGATAATAATTTTAGATTAATAAATTTACCTTGCTTTCACAACATGAAATTTTTTCGTACGTGGTTGCCTTCTCTATATTTGAAAGCAAATACTATAAGTGCTTATAGGGCACAAGCATAGCTTTCTGAAATCTGGAAAATTTACATAATCAATTAAAAATAAATTAAAATATCCATATACCTTAAGATCAATATGGTTATAACATTTACTCATGCAAAAGTAAAAGGTGATAACACATATATGAAATTTAAAAAATAATAAAAAAATAAAGGACTTTTGCAGTAGAATTACCTGTCAAGTAGATAAGTTAAACATTACACATAAAAAAAAAATGATTTTGTTTTGCATAAAAGTAATCGTGGAAACTTACCAACTTTGGTTATGCCATATGCACTATCAATAATGCTAAAAACTTGTTCTCTTTGTTAGGTTTGGTTTTTTTTTTTTTTTTTTTTTTTTTTTTTTTTTTTTTTTTAAATCAGGGCATGAAGCTGGCTTTTGTCAATGAAACTCCCCTATTTTGTCTTATCCATTGTCTACTATAAAACAAATTGTGCATTCAATTCCTAAATAATTTACATTTTTCATAGTTTTTGCATATCATTTCTATCATGAATTAATTGAACAATAAAGTGATAAGGAATAACTGCTTCATTTGGACTGTATAAATCAAGTAATATACATACCAATATGTTGAATCCAAATGTTATGTCTAGTACAATCAATTATCCACTTCCGTAAACATAAACATAACTCACAAATGGAATTTATTTAAAAATTTGAAAAATAAACAAATACTTACAATAAATGAGCTGCTAATCAATTCTCCTAGAAAATTTCCCTCCTTGGAGTAGAATGCATTAGTAATCACTCTTAAAATTGATCTATCTCAACCTGGAAAGCAACGGTCTCGGCATCTGGCAGTTGGATGCTAATGTCCATGCAGTTGTTGACAGCAATGAAGACAACATTATACTCCTGTCATGTTACAACTCCTTTATCCATGACATAAATTAATAAAGAGTATAGCAGCTAAGGAGGTGGTAGATGAGTTGGTAATTGTACTAACCTATGGAAAACATGTTTGATTAGATATTACTGGAGCACACTTGAATTGCCTGGTTAAAGTCATATGTTATTTTTACAAAATTACGTCCATGTTGATAGCAAGTTTATAGGTGATACAGACATATATCAAACAATCAAAGATCAATCCTTACAGTGGCATATCCACCTATCAAGTAGATAGCTTAAAGATCAGTAATAAAATAAATATGGTTTTGTTGAGTTTTAAAAAAACAGAAAAACTAACCAGCTTTCGTACTATTAGAGCACTCCCAGCAGTTGCTAGAGGGGGCGAAATGAGGAAGAATAGGGGAAGGACGCTCTCCAGCAGCGTCGCGACGAGCGTGGGGGAGGAATTGAAACGGGGAGAATCGCCATTTTGTAATTTTGAGCGGCGATGGAGAAGAAAACTGTATAGCGATTTTCTTTGTATAATAACATCCGTAAACGGTTTTCTGAAAACCTTTTAAGCCTTAAACGGTTTTCAGAAAACCATTTAAGGATATTATTCAAAAAAAAAAAAAAAATTACCCAGTGTCTCCCCACCGACTGCTGAATCGGTGGGGAGGATTCACCCTCCTAAATGCAAATCCACGCTCAAAATCGTGTGAGCTGCTGGGAGTGCTCTTAGCTACGCTGTTAATAATGCTTTAATTTTTGGTTCTGTTTGTCAGGCACAGTCCTAATAAACAACCTAAGCTGCGCATCAAGCCTTCTCTGGATGATGAAGCCGTCGTACCTTATACTATCCAAAGCGTAATATAATTTATATTGGGTAATCTATCACAATCTAATAAATAATTTCTCGATGGTTTATTTGACACTACAATTAATTACAATAACTCAAATTTGACTATACAGACAGCAAACATTTCAAAGGGAATAAATTTTATATTTTGTTACGTTATTGAGCCCATAGTAAAGAACATAAGTGAAAAATAAGTTGAATATGTTCAGTACTGTAATGATGGATAGAGTGGAAGCGGAACAGTGTCCTCATATGAATTTCATTTTGTTACAGTTACACTTATGGAAAATAACATGTAAATAATAATGATTGTGCAAATTAAGTAGTATGTATATCCCAGTAGCATTTTCGTGACAATCTATGTTAAACACCATGCAGAACAAATCATTTACCCAATTTTTGTAGCAGTAAATTTAATGTAGACAATCTGCAAAATGAACATACTTCAATCATGGGAAAATAAAAAAGTCAACTAAAATAGCAGGAAGACGACTATACTGTTACGAAATCCAAAAAGGGGTACGCATTACAAGTAAATACTAACATTATAACCGTGGTCGACATACAAAATGAAATACCTGAATAGATTTGGAATGAACAACTGTGCGATAGCTAGTTCTAAAGACGAATTTCCAGTGTCCCAAATCAAGTAGCAAATTTGAATGATGAGCGACGACGAACGGCAATCGGCTGCTGTTAATCGTCATGTGATGATTACTTGTCTTTTTGCGGGAGAAATTTGAGTGACGACAAATGACAATCGGCTGTTATTAATCGTTATGTGATGATTACTGGTCTTTTTGGGAGAGAATTTTGAGTGACGACGAATGGCAATCGGTCGTTGGAAAGAACTAAAATTGGTTCGAAAATTTGAGGACAAAATTTAAGTTAGGGTTGTCTTTTTGGGGGAGAAATTTAAGTTATGAGCGATAATTGGGTTGTGAGAGAAAAACGAAGAGGAAAAAAAAAACTAACAGAGGAAGATGGGAAGAAGTGAGCGGTTTTGGTACGGGAATGTCGTGCTTTTTCAGTTGGTAACTGCCGATTAAAAACAGGGGGACTGCACGGTACAGACACTCGTACCCTATTGGAGAAATTCAGGGAGTCCATATGTGATCCACCAAATTCCTGCAATAGGAGGAAAGTGTTTTGTTTACACTTTAAAAAAAAAAAAGTGTGAACAAAATCGTTTTACATGGTCATTTGAAAATGAGAGAATTTGGAAGGTCATGTCATCAATGTTATTTTCCTTCTTTAAGATTTAGTAATAGATAGATTCCTTACTAAATTTGGATAGTTGCAGTTGCAAAATTTGGTCCAGATAATAATTCCAAGCCCTTGGTGCGAATCGCGGAGAGTCCGCTGATCAATCTGCTGGTTCAAGTCATAACGGCAAAAGGTCGTGCACCTTGCAAAACCTCTTATTTTTCCGACTGCTAATCTGCTCAATTGGATTCAGAATTCATATATCAGAAATTCTAGATCGACCGCAAAACGCGGTGAAATCACGCGGACGCAATTTGGACCGTGAATTGAGCTAGCATTCAGCATACATCCATCGACCACGTGCATTGCACAAATTTTCCTCTGATATGCGGCAGTCACATGTGTTTCTTTTTTTTTTCGATTGTTGTGTTTCCCGTCTTTCTAGCAAGATTGTTCATATATTTGCCAACCCAAACTAAGTGAGAAAATCACTAAAACCTGTTAAGAGCATTTCCAGTAGAAGCAGAGTGCTGGAAACAAGGACTGGTTTGCAATGTTCAAGCGGGGATTCCTCCCACCGTTCCAACAATGGGTGCATCGCCGTTGGGAGATTTTTTTTTTTAAAAAAAATTATTAAACCTTAAACGGTTTTAATTCTGAAATCCGTTTAAGGCTTAAATGATTTTTAGAAAACCGTTTAAGCAAAAAAAGGGTTTTGGATGCTAAACAGTTTTCAAAAACCCGCGTACGAATCCCCAATCATAAACGCAAATAGGGATTCTCCCCCATTTGCCCTCGTTCTCCATCCCCATTCTCCTATTGCTACAACAGGAACTCTGCTTATTCTCCCTCGTTTTGCACCAGTCTACCACTGCTGGGAGTGCCGTAGTAAAAAGGAACTGTGATGATGGCGTAGGAAACAAATGAATATTTTGATTATATTTGTTGTTAATATTTAAGCTTTTTTCCTGCATCCCTTACATGATATTTCAAAGTAATTATGTATTTTCTTTTGGATTTTTTTTTTTGATCTCGTTTTGAAATTTTACTACGCAAATAGTCCAGTTTCAAAAATAATTATGTTTATAACCCGATTTTGGCCAGCTCAGCGCTGAGTTGGCCAAAATACATCGGCGTAAACCAAAATTGCACAAGTGTAAAAAAAATGCACTGACTTCATTTTGGATTGCGCCAATGCAAATCATAAAAAAAAGTGTCTGATGTCATTTAAGGTACCGCAGTATAAAAAAAATACACTGACGCAATTTGAAATTGCGCTAGTGTATCATGACCAACTGAGCGCTGAGTTGGCCAAAACCGAGCTATAAACGTGATTATTTTCAAAATCACGTTATTTTCGTAATAAAATTTCAAAACGAGACCAAATGAAAAAAAGAACCTTATAGCCTAGTCAAACAACTTGCAATCCAGAAGTAATGAACATGCCCTTATCCATTAAGTAAATGCAAGAGAATCCTTTACTGCCTATTCTCTTGCTTTCTCCAACTCATAGCCTACATATTCCGCATATTATATATTATTACGATAAATAACGTGTTTCTTTCCTAATTGTACTAAATGTAAATGTATATGTTATGTCAGGTAAGAGTTTATGTTGAAGCAACCTAGTCTAGCTAAGTGTATGCTTCATTGTATCCAATATCATGAACCGACGCATACTGTCTCCTCACTGTAATTTGTTTGAAACCTAAACATATCTATCCATATGCTGACCCATTATCTAGATAATACTTAGTCCTCCAAAATACATGAACATTTTTATTTTTATTTTATTTTTAATTAATATAACTGCATAACGATGAGAACCGACCGTGAGATTGCATAAATTAAAAAATAACTAGTTTTTCTATTAATCCTAGTTCAGCATCAAGAAATAATGTAATAAAAAATGTTTAAAATTAGAGAGATCTAAGAAAACAAAAGTGGAGAGATTTAAGTGAATTAAATTGAAAATATTTAAGAAGACATGTTATAGACATATTCCGTATGTTTTTTGTTTTTGGTTTTTGGGTTTTGGAAAAATTGATTTTGGCCAAATGACAGTAAGCAAACCTCCCTAACGGTCGGTTTGATTATAAACATTATGTTTGCACTTGCATTGCAAATATATTTTTCTGTGTAGTACTGACCAGACTATCGAGACTATTTGAAGATTTTTTTTATAAAAAAATGATTAATACATCACCATATAGGTTTAGAGTAAATCTCGAACTCCAGACCTCACACTTGGTAGACACATAACTTACAACTATGCCACATTGTCTTGGCTATTTAAAGAGTTAAATAAGCCTATGTAAAACTGCGTCACGTTGTTTTTGGTAACTCCGTATGATCAATTATTGAGTTTTCTCCCTCATCAATGGGTTGCTTGGTTTATTTTCTGTCCTTTGGTAGCTGATATGAGTACAAAATTTTAGATCATTAACCTCCATCTTACAACCACTTTATTTTGGATTTTTGTTGCATTTCTATACAGTGACTGTGCATAGTAAATTATCATTAGCTGGTGCATGTGCAAAACAATATTTGATCTTCTCAATTGGTCAACTAACTCATGTATACTTCTTCTCGCTTTGTTCTACTCCTCAAATATCTCCTTGTATTTTTCAGTTCGCAGAACAATTTATAAATGTTCGAGCACTAGATACCATATTAATATAGCCATTATATTCCTTCCAATTATTATTGTATCAGAAAGATATTTTAACATTTTCATTGTTTGAGGTGTGTAAATTAATCGGAAACAAACAGTGATCAGTCATTGAGTGGTTCAATGCTTTAGCATTTGCATATGGGAATTTGAAAAGGACAATTTTTGTTTGAATCATCTCCTCGCTGTGTAGTGTATAATTCACCAATTTTAATTTTAGATTAATATTTGGTTGAATGTGTATGATACTGTTTTCTTACTATTACTGCTAAAAGAGCTATTTTATTTTTGGGGCATAATTTATATGCATGTTGCGTTGGAATTTAGCTACACTTAACTGTTGGAAATGAAAGAGAAGGTTAGGGAAGAAGAGGCTATGTGGTAGTGGAGAAATACAAGTCTGTTCGCCTGAACAATGATCAGATGCAACCGTTTGAACCAGTGCGCCTGTACGGACAGTCACGACTACCCAGAAAGGCACCCATCCGCCCCTATATACGGACGGGCTGACAGAGCCACTAATCATTCAGAAAAATTGATTCGTTCTGTCTTCTTCTTCTTCCCTACTGCTCTGTTCTTAAATTAGCTTACTTGAGTTCGTCGTTGCTCTACAAAGTGTAAGCGCTACATTGCAGAGATCGATCCGTTTCATCTTGGGAAACAATTGCTCGTATACCTTCACCGCCGTAGAGGGGGCAATATTGTTTCAAGGAAACAGATTTAATATGGACTCAGACATTACTGACAGGTGCTTCTTTCTACTCTCTGTTTTGCTACGGTTTTTTACTGTTGAAAATCTGGTCACGCCTTTTGCTGTTGCTAATTTTGATTCTACTTCGAATTAGTAACACTTCTTGACGTGACAATTCGATAGTATGTACTTCTTGGAAAAATTCTGATTTCATGTGTAAAAATTACATCTTGAATGGCCTCGACAACAGTCTATACAATATGTACTGCACTGTTGCAACATCCAAACAACTCTGGTTGGCTTTGGAAAAGAAGTATAAAACTGAAGATGCAGGCATGAAGAAATTCATCGCTGGGAAATTTCTTGACTTCAAAATGGTCGATACAAAAGTTGTGATCAACCAAATTTAAGAACTGCAACTTATCATTCGTCAACTAGAAGATGAAAAGATGACCCTTAGCAATCTTTTCAAGTTGCCGCTGCTATTGAGAAGCTTCCTCCATCGTGGAAGGACTTCAAGAACTACCTAAAGCACAAGCGCAAAGAAATGACAATGGAGGAACTTGTAGTTCGATTGAGAATTGAGGAAGACAATAGAAATTCTGAAAAGAAGATTTCTCAAAATGTGGTTGCCAAAGCAAACGTTGTGGAAACGGACAAGTCCAATAAGAGAAAACGTGACAACCAACCAAAGAAGTCAAAGAAATTCAAGGGGTCATGCCATAATTGTGGAAAGAAGGGTCATAAAGCTGCAGAATGTCGCGGCCCACCCAAAAAGAAGAAATCAAAAGCAAATGTGGCAGATGTTTCAGACGGTGTTTCTGAAATGGACTTGTGTGCAGTTGTTTCAAAATGCAACCTTGTTGGCAACAACAAGGAGTGGTTTGTAGACACTGGAGCCACTGGGCATATATGCTTGAATAAGTGGATGTTCACAAACTACAGAAGTGCTACTAATGAAGAACAACTTTTTATGGGTAACTCGTCCACATCAAAGGTCGAAGGCAAGGGAAAGATTGTGCTGAAATTGACTTCTGGAAAAGAACTCACTCTAAATGATGTTCTACATGTTCCGGAAATACGCAAAAATCTAATTTCAGGATCGTTGCTCAGCAAGCATGGCTTCAAACTGATATTTGTGGCTGATAAATTTGTGTTGTGTAAGAATGGAGTGTACATAGGAAAGGGTTATGTATGTGATGGCCTATTTAAGGCTAATTTAACCACTGTTGTACCAAATGATGATATGAATAAAATTGAATCTTCTGCTTACATGGTTGACTCTCCTAATCTATGGCACTCTAGACTAGGTCATGTAAATTTTGATACTTTACAAAAACTAATCAATCTAGAATTCATACCTAAGTGTAGAATTGATTCAAATTACAAATGTCAAATTTGTGCTGAAGCCAAATTGACAAGAACCTCATTTCATCATGTTGAAAGAGAAACCGAACCTCTAGACTTAATACATACTGATGTATGTGACTTGAAAATGTGTCAAACTAGAGGAGGAAAAAGGTACTTCATCACATTTATAGATGATTGTACAAGATATTGTTATGTATATCTCCTTAGAAGTAAGGATGAGGCATTCGATATGTTTAAACAGTATAAAGCAGAAGTTGAGAATCAACTCAACAGAAAAATTAAAGCTTTAAGAAGTGATAGAGGAGGAGAATATGAGTTTCCATTTGAGGAATTCTGCGCTGAGCATGGTATAATACACCAAACTACAACTCCTTATTCTCCTCAATCCAACGGTATAGCCGAACGGAAAAATAGAACTCTTAAAGAAATGATGAATGCCTTACTAATAAGCTCTGGCTTGCCAGACAATTTTTGGGAGAAGCTATTCTTTCGGCAAATCATATTTTAAATAAAATACCACGAAAGAAAACGTTTAAGACTCCCCACGAACTTTGGAAAAACAGACCACCATCCTACAAATAATTAAAAGTGTGGGGGTGTCTTGCCAAAGTGGAAATTCCAAAACCGAAAAAGGTCAAAATAGGACCGAAGACTATAGATTGCATATTCATTGGATATGCTCATAAGAGAAGTGCGTATCGATTTTTGGTGTACAAATCTGAAATTGATTACATTCATGAAAACACCATTATCGAGTCTCGAAATGCAAGATTCTTTGAACACATTTATCCTCTAAAAACATCTATTGAAACAAGTGTTCAAAAGAGGCCAAGAGATCCAGATACTCCCGAGGATAATGCTGATCAAAGAAAAATGAATGATGAAACTGAGATAGAGGAACCGAGAAGGAGCAAGCGACAAAGAACCTCTAAATCCTTTGGACCTGAATTCTATGCATATATGATAGAAAATGATCCTCTAACTTACCAACAAGCAGTGTCATCTCCCGATGCTCCTTATTGGAAAGAAGCCGTCAAAAGTGAAATAGAATCCATTCTACAAAACCATACGTGGGAACTAGTGGATCTCCCTAAAGGATCAAAACCACTAGGATATAAATGGATATCTAAGAAGAAACTAAAGGCTGACGGCTCAATAGAAAAGTATAAAGCAAGACTTGTAATAAAAGGATTCAAACAAAAGCAAGATCTGGATTACTTTGATACATACTCTCCAGTTACCAGAATAACATCAATTAGGATGCTTATTGCAATCACATCTATATTGAATTTGGAAATACGCCAAATGGATGTGAAAACTGCGTTTTTGAATGGTGAACTGGAAGAAGAAATATATATGCAGCAACCAGAAGGGTTTCTAAGCCCAGGAAATGAAAATAAGGTGTGCAAATTAGTAAAATCTCTTTATGGCCTTAAACAAGCACCAAAACAATGGCATGAGAAACTTGATGAAACAATGTTATCAAATGGATTCAAAATAAATGAATCAGATAAATGCGTCTATATAAAATGTATAGATGTTGGATATGTCATTGTTTGTCTCTACGTTGATGATTTACTGATCCTAGGAAGTAATAAGGTCATGATAAAATCAACGAAGGACATGCTATCATCTAGATTTGATATGAAGGACCTAGGAGTGGCCGATGTAATTTTGGGTGTAAAAATTATAAAGACACCACAGGGATATGCGTTGTCTCAGTCACATTACATTGCTAAAATTCTTGAAAAAATTCAAGCAGCATAATATAACTACTGCAAAATCACCAGTAGATATGAACCAAAATTGGGTAAAGAACACTGGGGATGGCATATATCAGTTTGAATACTCTCGTATACTGGGAAGTATTATGTATGTCATGAATTTCACTAGGCCTGATATTATGTACGTTGTAAGCAAGCTTAGTAGATATACCAACAATCCTGGTAAAAATCATTGGAAAGCAATAATCAGAGTCCTAGGATATCTAAAGTATACACAAAACTATGTGTTGCAATATGATAAGTATCCTTCAGTAATAGAAGGATATAGTGATGCCAATTGGATAACAGGCTCAAATGACACAAAATCCACAAGTAGATATGTGTTTACATTAGGAAATGGAGCAATTTCGTGGAAATCATCCAAACAGACTTGCATAGCAAGATCAATAATGGAATCTGAGTTCATTGCTCTAGATAAAGCCGCGGAAGAAGCAGATTGGCTTAAGGGGATTTTAGAGGACATTCCAAATTGGGAAAAACCAGTACCTCCAATATGTATACATTGTGATAGTCAATCTACTATCGGAAGGGCGAATAGTACATTGTATAATGGTAAATCTAGACATATTCGTTGTAGGCATAAAACCATAAGACAACTTCTCTCTAACGGAGTTATCACTATAGACTATGTAAGGTCAAAGGATAACATTGCGGATCCACAACCTAAAGGCTTGCCTAGAGAGAAAGTTCAAACCTTATCGATGGGAATGGGTTTAAGACCTATAATCTAAAAGTTTTTCTAAATGGAAACCCCACCTAGTAGACTGGAGATCCCAAGATCTAGGTTCAAAGGGACAACTAAGTTTATAGATAAACTTAATGGCACTGTTAAAATACAAACCATTCCTATGATAAGTCAGTGCACAACCAGTCGGAGAATAGGATAAGCTTAGCTTTTAATGATGTCTATACTGTGGTGTTATAAAAGACCCAAGTGGAGTATTACGGGATACTCTTTATAGAATCACCTACGTGAGTGTGAAGGCGCCGCTTCAAAAAGAATTGTAAGGTCGAATTCTTCAAACACTCATGAGACCAAGCAGGTGTTCATGGCAAAAACGAACACAAACAGAGAACCAAGGGGTTAAGAAACAGTAAACGTGTGTAATATTTATAGACTTACACAAAAGGCTTACAGTTCAAAGACAATCTAGTCCACTAATTCGCCAGTAGGTTATAACGATAAACACTAGGAAAAGTTCAAGGCCATTGTGCTACTTTACCAATGCGTTAAATGTTTCACAAAATTTAAGAACAAAATAAAGTAACCTCTCATTCATGTGGGGGATTGTTGGAAATGAATGAGAAGGTTAGGGAAGAAGAGGCTATGTGGTAGTGGAGAAATACAAGTCCCACATTGTGTGTGATTTGTGAATATATCTCCATATATACCAAAGCCCAATATGCTATTTCAAAACAAAAGAAATGAGCACATGACCCTTTTAAATATATAAATATATTTAAAAACAATTAAATTAAATATTTATAATTAAATATTATCGTATATATTCACAACAGAGTATCATACAACTTCAGAATATTCCTATATGAATTTCTAACCCGATATTTCAAATCCCGATTAAATCGATATTCAATTTATAATGAAATCCCTTTTAAATATAAATAATCCCTTTATAAATTATAAAGGAATTCCATAGCGACTTTTTTAAATTTTGATTTGGACATAAATCAAAATCTACATAATGAAATCCCGATTTTTCTCCTCCACTAGAAAATTATACTTCACCAGCTCCTAACGTTTCTTGTTTCACAGAAATCCGATTTAAGACGAACCCTATACATTCAGTTGAAGTTCAAATCGCCAAATAGCGAACTGCTGCGCCATTTCGAGCTCGATTTTAATTATAATATAATTATACGTTCAAACTTCGTTTATATAATATATTTGTGAATATAATTCAACTCTAAACTGAATTATATATTTTAAATAATCCAATTCACACAATATTGTGAATTTCATTATTTTTGATTATTTATGAATAAAATATATTATTCTATTATTTTAATTTAATTAAATATTCACTTTATTTGATTAAACAATGACCTAATTCCCTAAATCACTATTTTAAATAATTAAATAAATTAATTATTACCCATAAAAATACGGGTCGTTACATTCTTCCCCACTTAAAATAATTTCGTCCACGAAATTGCTAAGGTAGAAAACAAACCCGATCGATTGGCTAGACTATATTGTTCACTTCTCAACTTCAGTTTCCCCTGACTAATTTAATTTTAGTTAAATTATTAATTTAATTCTATTAACGAATATTTTCAAAAATCCTGAAAATTTTCTAACACCCGAAATTTTCGAATTTTTTTGCCAGTACCTCCTTTGTACTGGTCAATCGGTACAACTACAACTCGCCTCTCTGGGACATCTCCAACCAAAAAAGAAAATCAATCAGCCTAGCGGCTTGCCAAATCGGCTCATAAATCTCATACCCAATAGAAATATAAACTTGTACCTTTTGTCGGGCATATCTTTATATCCTTTTCCTCTGTTATCAATTCAGCAGATACAAGGGTCATTCCAATCAAACTCCAATCTGTGTTTTTATCCACAAATCCAACCATTCGCTCATACCTAAGTCGAATTCATTCAAACTCCAATTCCAAACTCAGTTTTCAAATTCTTAACTCACCAATCCAATATCGTTTCAAATTCTATCTCACAATTCAGAATCTGATTCTACTTGATATATCGTATCCAATTCAATTTCCAGTTAATTGGTTTCAATTCCGTTCCAGCTCGGTTTCACAAATTTCTATTCAAATTTGTTTTTAATTCAAACAGTCTCTTCCTGGGAGTTTTAAACAGCTTTGCTTTTCTCAAAAGTCAAACTTTCCTTCTCAGGATTCAGAACAACTTGTTTTGCCAAAACAATTCGAAATCAATATCTTTGGTAGTAATCCGTCAGTTAGAACTTATAATGAACTCTAATGATGTCGCGATTCATCATCAGGGTTATTTCCCAGCCATCGAAGTGAGTTCAATACTATATCGCTTTTCAAAACCATTTCTAACATTTCCACTTTGAAATTTATTTCAAAATATTCTTCCAATGTTTGTAAAACAATTTAAAATCGCCCAGGATTTTAAAATTCTCATGTATTTAATCCACATCCATTTATCAACACTTACTCAAATTTCCAGAGTTTTAATTCCAATTCTGATTTTAAATTCAGATTCAATTCTGATCATAACACTTATCTGAATTCTGATTGGTTATTTACATAACCATTTCATTATTTATAATCTTACTCGATTATAATAACAACCATTATATCCAATATATTATAATCATTCCAATATAAATCCTTTATATCAAAATATAATTTGGGTAAAATAATTTCGTTTACCCTCTTTTTAGAACATATCGCGTCGACCCATCGTATTCGAGTGTTTAGAAACTCCTACCAATACAGTGGATCAAACTGATCGACCAGAACCCATAAACAACTCAACCAATAAATCTCCATGGTATGAAATCGTTTTATACCAAATAACAAATACGTTCACTCGTATATATACACTCAACTCAATCTATGGTTTTACTAACCCCATCTATACCGAGTCACGCCACAGAGCCAAGGTAATTCACTGAACCTTAAGCTCTGATACCAACTGTAACGACCCGGTTTTTGTCGACTTTGGTTATCGCCATAAACTCAATGATGACTAACCAAACATCGAAAAATACCGGAAAGTTAATAGAAAGAAGTTAGAGGGTGAGGAAAGATAAGATAGAAACTTAGAATAGAAGAAGAAGAAGATACAACATCAGAGTAACACAAATCTCACAGCGGAACGAACAACATATAATAGATAACATATTCATGAAATAAAATCAGTATATGTATACAGTAACATTATCGAAGTACAACACTTACAACACAGCGGAAATAACTATAGCTATATAATCCTGAAGCCTCCTGCTCCAAGCTCTCCCAGTATATCTGTAAAATCCTGACTACTTGACTGCCCGTATAAAATTGGGCACCCAAGAGTTTAGGGAAAACAAAACAAAATAAACTCCGGGTGAGTCATGGGACTGGAATGAGTAAAACAGTTTAAGCCATTAAACGATATCTCATAAGACAACGCCGTATAATGGAACGAGTTCTTCCCTTATGAGAATCCAAAATAAACTTTTATATCAAAACTCATTGATATTATAATAGTGTCTATTAACCACAATATAATAATCATCTAGCAGAAACGCTTTCATCTCACGTTCTACATATATAATATACAATCAAAATCGCAAGAACGTATTGGGTAATGGATTTCCAATTATGACAAGGTATGGAATCACCTTTTGCTAGTGTACCTCTAGAGAGGAATACACTGGGTTCAACAAGAACATCTTGCAACCCGACCACACATGACCGACCATTCATTTTGCTTGAGTGTATCGAATGTTTATCACCAATGGTTGGGATCAACAACCGTTTCCCGAATGGGACAGCATCGACAATAGATTTTTAGAAGTAAATGAAACTCTAGATCAGGTGATTATACACCCTAATAGGTGCGACCTACATAGCCATGTTGCCTACCCGATTTCTGTCATTTCCGGATGTGAGGCTAGAGGCCATGCTTATCTCTGACAGATCACACATTTATCCACTTTGAATGTCACATCGTCATACCCGCCAAATCACAAATTGATTTCCCCAAAAATACCACGGGTATATAGCTAAGAGAAACGAATTCCTCCACCGCCAAACATAAATACGTTTGAAGAGATCAACTTGCGCGATCTACTGAATATACTCTGTCAGACATTCTTCCATACAGTTCGTCTTGGGACTGGACAAACCTAAGGCACTATTCAGTACATCGATCTTAGGCAATTGTTATCTAATATTTATATAACAGCCCTTTCACTTTATTCCGTCTTCAATATATTCAGGATACTTGATTCACAACACTTATGCCAATACGGAGTGGTTCTTCGGATAATAATCCAACCGGTCTCTCCATATTAACAATGTTAAAATGGTCAAAACTTTGATAGTCGGTGATTTAACAATCAAATGCAAACATGGTTGTGTACACATAACGATCTTATTTCCAAATGGAATTATCGATCCAATCATCAAACATATATATACATATATATATATATGTATCTCCTCATCTCTATGTTTAGAAAATATACGTTATTAACACTGGAAAACATTTCCATGGCTTAATTACATATCACTATTCTTCCACATCTATCAGACTCTAACTATAAACTAACAAGAGAACAACTTCCTAAGTATAAACCCCGAAGGCCGAAACCAACATCAGATCGATACTCAGGAAACCATTCAACTTATTAATCTCTAGTCAGTTTCTCATTTTTGTTTAACCCCGTTTTGATTAACTATGTTCGATTAACTCCTTTCGATTAATTATAATCGACTAATTCGACTCGACTAACCATGTTCGACTAACTCGTTTCGAATAACTACATTCAATTAACTCCTTTGATTTATTCCTTTGAATTATCTCCTTTGATTAATTCCTTTTCTATTTGTTTACTTAACAAGTAACTATTCCCTTTTCAATTCTGTTTATTTAATAAATTAATATTTCTTTTATCTTTCCTATTTATTTAACAAATAAATATCTCATTTATAACATTCTATTTATTTCCTATAATAAATATTTTCATTTAATCTATTTGTAAATGTTTTACAAATATTTCCTTTTAAATTCTATTTGTAAATGTTTTGCAAATATTTCTCTTTCTATTTGTTTTGCAAATATCTTCCTTTGTATTTGTTTTACAAATATATTTCCTTTATATTTGTTTTACAAATAATTTCCTTTATATTTGTTTTTACACATATATTCCTTTTTTCTCTCTTTTGATTTTATAATTATTTCCTTATATAAAATCCTTTTTCCTTTTATATATAAAATCCATTGATTTTATATAAATAATTTATTTTCAAAATATACTTTGAAAATCCCCATTTTACATCCCAGTATTTCTTACGGTATTTAAAATACCAAATAACATTGATCGATATCATTCAAACACACATAATCAACAACAGATTATATACCACATCATATATCACAATATATGAAACAAAACAGCATTGTATATATTGAGGAACCCAGTAGGGTCCGTCCAACCTATTTCCCTGCATCACATATGTTAAACAATATAATTAACATCGATTTCATTTCAATATGAAATATTCTGCTAAATAGAATCAATATTAGATTAACGATTAATATATATATATATATATATTGTTATCTATAATTTCAACCTATACACCAGCAATTACACCAAACAGTTAACACACAGCAATCAACAGATAATTATCAGTTCTAAGATTACGTTATAAAAATATAACTGTTCAGAGTTAGTGAGTTTTACTCACATTGGACTGTTATCGTTGAAAACGATAAACTGTTAGTTTGATTTGAATCAAACAATTTATTTCGCCATAAATTCAAACGAGCTCCACTCCACTCCCAATCAGTTCCAATGGGTAGTGTCCGTCCATACGATCCTGAAGGATTCGACCGTTTGTGATTCTGATATCGTACGAGAGAGTTACGCATTTTTAAAGTTTGCATAAACATTTAAATAAAAATCTAACTTTAATTTAAAAAAATGACTTGGGCCTCACCCTTCTCCTATACGGCCCATTACCAACAAAGCCCACCCGCCAACATGTTCTTCCCCAAACCCAGAAATCTCGCCCCGTCCTCACTCCAGGACTTCACAACATCTCGGCCTCTTCAGAGAATCTATGCTACCCTTATACTCCATTAAAAATCAAAATACAACCACCGACATTCATCTCTTCATCCACTCTTCATCTCCATCCCACCTTTAATGAACTCGAGCTCAACAATCCAATTCCGTCATCGACGATGTCTGAAGCCTACAGTAAAAGACGCGACCTTCATTAACACCGAACTCCACAAAAAACCCCACAAACGAATCTTCTCCCTCACATAAACACCATTCCACTATCTGAATCCCTAATGCATTCCTATATTTCTCGAATTATTATGCCCTAGCTTCATGCTCAAAAAATCAGCGGACGGAAATGTAGTTCAAACCCCTTAAAACTCAAATAGAACTGAAGAGAAAAATCTTAGGATCTCAAGAGTAATTATCCCATGATTTATACAAATTTATTTGATTTGTTTATGATTTTCTTTGCTCACGAAATTTGGTTGTGGAAGAAAGAAAATGTGGTGGCTCAGGAGAATGCTTTTATAAGGGGACGGGATTTTTTTGTGTGGCTCAAACGATGACAATGTAGCTTGTTAAGGTTCACAATCACTTAGGATATTTTAGTTTTATTTTCATTTCGCCTTCTAAAAATCCGTGTGATCGCAAACGATATTCAAAAATCGCGAAACTGGTCTTGTAGCTACAGTTCGACATTACGGTCCCAATGAAACTAGTTTCATCGAATTCTGACTCCGTTTGCTCACACATTATATTTTTAAAGGTCAGATTATCGACTGTTTCTCACATTAAAATCTCGTACGGCCACATACTGACTTCAAAAATCCCGGAAATTGAAATCTAATAATAATTTAACATTGTGGATCCAACAAAATTAGTTTTGTCGAATTTTGAGGTCATTTGCAAAACTGACTATTTTTAAAGCTCTAAATAACCCTTTTAAATATATAAATATATTTAAAAACAATTAAATTTAATATTTATAATTAAATATTATCGTATATATTCACAACAGAATATCATACAACTTCATAATATTCCTATATGAATTTCTAACTCGATATTTCAAATCCCAATTAAATCGATATTCGATTTATAATGAAATCCCTTTTAAAAATATAAATAATCCCTTTATAAATTATAAAATAATTCCATAGCGACTTTTCTAAAATTTTATTTGGACATAAATCAAAATCTACACAATGAAATCCCGATTTTTCTCTTCCACTAGAAAAATATACTTCACCAGCTCCTAACGTTTCTTGTTTCACAGAAATCCGATTTAAAACGAACCCTGTACATTCAGTTGAAGTTCAAATCGCCAAATAGCGAACTATCGCGCCATTTCGAGCTCGATTTTAATTATACGTTCAAACTTCGTTTATACAATATATTCGTGAATATAATTCAACTCTAAACTGAATTATATATTTTATATAATCCAATTCACACAATATTGTGAATTTCACTATTTTTGATTATTTATGAATTAAATATATTATTCTATTATTTTAATTTAATTAAATATTCACTTTATTTAATTAAACAACGTCCTAATTCCCAAAATCACTATTTTAAATAATTAAATAAATTAATTATTACTCGTAAAAATACGGGTCGTTACAATAGGGTTTTGGATGCGACAATTGGGTGAACTATTCTCTTATTCTATAAGAGTGTTGGAAAACTTGGATGAAAAATATTTTGATTTTTCAAGAATATTGCATTCATATAGAACTACAAGTATATTTAGGATGTGCGCATCATGTTTTGAAAGAGTTTTTTAAATTTGCATACATACAGGTGGATCCAAATTAGGCATACATATTTTGTTATGACGCATCTCACTTTGCACATGTGCACAATGTTTGCAACAATTGGATACACACTTAAATGGATGGATATTGCGAGGGGTTATCTATTTTTACTCTTATCGAATTTCGGAGACGAAATTCTTTAAGGGTGGGAGAATGTAACACCCCCGCATTTTTAATATAATTAAAAATATGTAAAAATATGTGTATATGCATTGATAGGTAAATAATGGTGATGCATAATGAAAATTATTAATATATGGAAGAGAAGGAAAAATTAATTCAATAACAGTATGCATAACGAAAAAGATAATAAGGATACTTAATTTAAATATCAGGAACTAAGTAAAAACGGACATCACTATTGCGTTCGTCTCGAAATTCTGCTTGGAATAGAGTCCATGTTTGCTTAAATCGGACTCCGTATGAAGGAGTTATGGCCTTTAGATGATTCAACAAAAATTCAAAACAGTTCGAAATTCGACCCGGGCAGTTGGGCGGGAAATTTCCCGCCAAAACCAGGCAGGTCGACCTGGGGGTCAGGTCGATCTAGGGGTCAGGTCGACCTAGGGGTCGACCTACCCCTGGGGAGGTCGTCCTGGGGATCGACCTATCCCCAAATCTGGGCGATTTCAGTTCCTGTGACGTGTTTTGATGTGCTGTACGGGTCGGATAGCTTCTTGGTCAATCTAAGGGCTCTAAAACACTCTCTATACCTATAAATACATAGCAAGACCTAACCCTAATTCATAACAATTCCTTAAGATGCCTCCATGCCACCAAACTTCAACTAAACATGGTCGTCGCCCCCAAAACTCTAAATTATATTGCAAGTTCTTCATCAACTTTGGAGTTTAATCAAATCAAGTAGCAAAGTTCTTCATCAACAATTCATGCTCTTCCCCAATAATCAAATAAGAAGATTAAATCAACTTTCTACATCAATGACAAATCACTTATTTCTCCAATCCGGTCAAGGTGAGTGGAATTATAATTAACTTGTTATATAATAGTATTATTATCGTTCATCATTCCCCAGTTATAAATTCAATGCAAGATATATTTTATAATAGTTGTTCTTTTATTCTCCTTCCTTTTTAATTTTAGATCATGGTTATCTCGAACCTAGACAAAATCTTCTTATACATACGTAAGATTGAAATATGGAAATATTGGGGCATAACTTATTTTATGCAATCGAGGAATATAATCTGAAATTTGGGGAATTGTGGCATAACAATTATTATTGCAAATATTGGGACATTTGGCGGAAATTGTTTGTGACTTGAAATTAAGCCTAAAAGGTGAATTCGATTATATGTATAAACATGGGGAAATATATTGGGAAAATATTGATTTTATGAAATTGGGTATAATGGGAATTGGCATGTTTGGGTATGAATTACATGGAATTGGTGAATTTGGCTATAATTGAGTAATTTGGGTAAAAAGATTATTTCACGAATGGTTGTATAAGCAAAGTGGAAATGGGTTAAGTAGCACTTGACATACGAATAAACTTAACCAACCTATGAGGAATGATAGCAACCTGTTAGGAACACATGTATGGAAAAATTGGAATAATAGGTATAGCCTATTAATGGGATTATAAGCATGAACATAAATTGGGGTTTTGGGTAAAGCTTGAATTTGAGACTTGGAAATTGGATATGCCGTTAAGATCCTAGAAACATAATTAAAAATGGAATATGTTGGACAAACCATGTTTTTATGTAATTATGGAACTCGACACATGACATGAAATTGATAATTGACATACAACATCTAGAATAAACACGAACATGCTTGTGAATTGATAATTAACATATGACATCTAGAATGGACATGAACTAAACATGAAACATGGCTAACTCGAGGTTAGAATGAGTTTGTGGTGTAATCCTGCGCGGAACCACCCGACACATCCAACGACCGCAAATAATAGGGTCAAATGTGAGAAGTTAGTCATAACATGCTTGAAACCCGAGGATAGATTGAGTTGTGGTGTAATCCTGCCCAGAACCAACCCGCACATCTAGTGATCGCAACAATAGGTCTAATGTGAGAGGTTGGGCATTAATAGTTAATTAATACTAATGACACATGCTTGTATGGTAAGGTTAAGTCAACATGAAATACTAGACAACATTTAACCAATTTGACTCGATATATGGGTGGGTTAAGTCAATGTGAAGTGTTGGATAACACTTAACCAATTTGACATGATATATGGGTAGGTTAAGTCAACATGAACTGATAGATAACACTTAACCAATTTGACATGATGCGTGGGTTGAATTGAATACGTGATTCAGGGTTAAGTCAACTTGGACACATGGGCAAACTTAACCAATATAACAGTATCAAAGCAAGGAAAAGAGGGGAATGATAAGATTAAATAATTGATAAACTTATCCTAGGGATAAGAAATGAATATGACTTATGATGTAATACAAGACTCAAAGGGTGGGACGACTTATACCATGAAATAAGTTAATTTAAGCTGGATATGTGGGAGAACACCCGTACGCTATCATTTGATAAAAAGAACTTAAGTCATGCTTGAATTCATAGGTAAACCTTAGTTAAAAGGAACTAAGTAACAAACCTTAGTTAAGGAGAACTAAGTAACAGAAACTAAGTATCAAACCATGGTTAAGAGAACCAAGTAATAAACCATAGTTTAGAGAACTAAGGAAATAACGAGAAAGAGAACTAAGTAGTAAACCTTAGTTAAGAGAACTAAGTAAGTAAACCTTAGTTAAGAAAACCAAGTAGAACATGAGGTGGAGCGAACATCCATCTGATCATGAAGAAGGCTCCAACGGTCCAGGTTACGAAGCACGCGGCTTCGATGGTACGTGAGGGTACTCTTGGTATCCCTCTGTGAGGTTGCAGATGATCCTCCTGGGCTCGCAGAGGTTAAGGTCTACGTTAGAAGAACCAAGAGTATGCCTTGGTTGCAATATAAGGCAAACTAAAGACTAAGATGGACCAGCGTGTTGCGGCGATATCTAGATTAGCCCTGTGATAGCATGTCATCGTCTACCTACCATCTTGAGTCAATCGAGCACGTGAAGCGGAAAGGCGGAGAACTCCAAAAGACCATATACTTGCTATCTAGTTATGGGTGAGGTTGGCCAATAGGTTTGTGGGGGCATAGGGGGCCTGCGTACAGTTCTCATTCTTGATTTTCTTGGGTGCCTTTCAATAGTTGAGGGAGGGGTCAAGCTGGACCATGGCCACACACAGATTAAAAACAGACCTTAGCACCTGCGTCGGCAGATAACTTAAAGCTCCCGACCGAGTTCTGTGTTTCTTGATTAGCCCTGCCACGGGACTCGGGCCGCACATATAGAGGACATGTGCAACTAGACATCGATAACGATTCACGACACGTACGTGGGGAAAGTCTAGGAACATATATCGCTCTAGGTAGTGTGTCCTAGACTAGGGGGCATCGTTCGATAGGTAGCATAATCCCTAGTCGGACCTAGGTCGTGTAAACCCTGAATCCGATAAGCGTTCAATAGGTAGCATGAACCCCAGTGGCCCTGGGTAGCGTAAACCCTGGCTGAATCTAGGAAGTGCTCGATAGTAAACCTTAGATTAGATCTAGATGATACACGACATCTAGCAAGATCGAGAGTGGCAGTCCAAACGATTTCGAGAATGGTGGCACTACACTAAAGTAGTATAGATTTACATGATGAATCTCGTACGACATACGGCAAGGGACTATATATATTCATGGAAAGGACTAGATGAGTTGGGGGTATCTACATATACGTTGTATTAGGTTAACCTACTAGTGAGACATGAGTATAGCCTAGAGAGCTAATATCGCAAATAACCTAATAAGCAAGAAAATATAACTGAACGGAATATGTAGGATTATACAGAAGTTCATTCTAAGTCCCCTCACATAGAACTTATGTTCTGACCCCTCCTCTTTTCATACTTCCAGGTTAGGTTCATGACAGAGATGGTATAGCTTTGGATACTGGTTTAGCGGTATTGTTAATAAGGTAAAGCAATATTTGAATATTATGCTTCCTTCCGCTGTGAGATGCTTTATGAGTTCTGACATGTTTCTTTGTCTCTGTCTTTTTCTGTAGGATACCAAAGCACCCCAACTCGGGTTTCGATAGATTGGATTTTTGAAAAAAAAAATCGGTCTGTCGGAATTCGGGTTATTACAGGAGGAAGGCATCCACGAACCGAATCGCTTCAGGAAGTTCATCGAACCAAAAGAAGTAAGATGGAAAAACCGAACCAAAGGAGACTAAAAACCCGAGATGCAAAGGAAGTCCAAGTGGGAAGTTATTACTCAGGATCCAAATGTGGACCGGTTAGTTAACTTCTAGAGTTGGGCTTTGTTGCGGGACGTGGGCAAAGGGGTTATCGACATCTACAACTTTGGTTCACTATTGAGGGAGGAGGCATTGACTATGGACCAGTGCGGTGGGGTTAGATGTTGTATGGAGTCGGACTTCATCAGGGCCCCCAAGGGTAAAGTGGTCGTAGTGATAAATGTATGGAGTTGGACTTTGTCATGGTCCCAATAGTTCTGGTGATCAAAGCAGTGGATATCGTATGCTTTACGCACTAAGTGAGAGATGTGAGGACAACTGCTATGTTTGATGTTTGCTATCACCATGGCATGCACACTTCCATTTTTACAGTTTATGTTAGTGTTACCTTAGAGTATTGTACATCTTGTTGTGCTAACTCTTTGGTTGCAGATCTAGTTTCAGGTATGATTATTTATACCTATTTTTGTTTAACTTTGCTGCTATCGCTCATACCAGACTTTTGTCTGACCCAGAGTTTTATGTATCTTCTTATTACTCTGGGTGCTCCTAAACGAGCAGAATAGAGATAGGTTAGGTGGATATGCACGAGTAGCTGTCCAGAGACAAGCAGGAGGCTTCCACGTATTATACATACATATATATATATATATATATATATATATATATATTCTCCCTGTGTTGTTGTTGGTCGCTGCTTTGGGAATTAGTAATGTACCTTTTCTATTTTGCTTTAGAGACAGTATTTTGAAGTTGTAATAATGGTTTGGATCACAAGTTGTATTTTGGATTCTGCTACTCTGATGGACATGGTTTAGTTTTCAGTTTATGTATTGTCTTACCTGTTTAATATCAAGTCATGCTACCATTATATTTTATTCCATGCACTATGAGATATACTATAGGTTCTTGATGATTCACAGTTTCAAACCCTTTACTCTTCACGATCGTCCCGTACCAGTCAGGTATTGGCACAACGCATT
Organism: Allium sativum; assembly: GCA_030737875.1. NCBI lineage: Eukaryota > Viridiplantae > Streptophyta > Magnoliopsida > Asparagales > Amaryllidaceae > Allium > Allium sativum. The sequence continues at coordinate 311,047,534 of CM060922.1, read as the reverse complement.
TCAAGGGAAATGTCTGATGGTGCGGGGTGGCTGTCACAAATCTACTTCAATCTACGATACAATTTTCTACCCATAAACAAATAAAATTAATCTAGAGCAAATTACCTTAATTTCTGTAAGCACTGAGAAAGAGCTGAAGGAAGGAAACTGATTTTTTGCAATCTTCTTCTCTGTATCCTGAGACTACCCCTCCTTAACATAGCTATTGTGTAATCTCCTTCAACAAAATAAGTAGTGCTTTATCTGTGCTCATCGAAAAAATGGTAAGCTTTATTTTCATACTTGTTCGACAATTTGCACCTTAGAACGGGATAATCAAATTCTGCTGCAATAGCAAAAGCTGCTTCATTGTCAAAAACTTTGATGACCTATAACGAAGAAACTTAATAATTAGCAATCGAATATAATAAAGCAAGCAAAATATATTTTGTACACATACACTAAGGCATGTGAGCAAATATCCATCCCATTAGATGAAGGGATCCAACCAGGAAACCAGCATCTTGTATTTAAAATACGAATAACACTATGTCGTTTGTATATCTTCTTAAGGGAAAGGAACAAATATGATGGCTTATATATATATAACTGAAAATGTGGATGGCTGCACGCGCCAAGGGGGTGGGTGGGGGTGGATAATAGGCTTTGAGTTGTGCAATCTAACTGAGCAGCAATCTGAGTTCATTACAATGTAAATATACACGCAGGAGCATTCCTCATAGGAATACAACCAATCAAAGACGGGAGACTGTACATACCAAATTAAATGAATCATGTTAGTTGCAATTTTATTAATCCAAATTCTCTTAATTTGACCCTTCATTCCTTTTTAAGGGTTGAATGATTCAAAGAGAGTAGTTAATTCTCAGCTTTGATTTTAAACTGATGTGCTAGGGACTTTCTTCATCCTTATAGCAGGTTTATCTGGATGATTGGAAACAAAAGATAAATTGAATACTCGATGAGTTAGTTTTGTTTGTACTTTGAAATTTTAATGAGCTATCAAACATGTTTTGACTCTAATAAGCCTAACCAAGCACCAAGTTAAGTGAATAAATCTAGAGTTTGAGGACTGACAAAACAAACAATATCAAAATTCTAGGTTTGATTTTTTGTAAAGGCACGATGGGTTTTTGACCCCGAAAATCAATATAAATACCATGTCAACTATTCAAGTATCGAAAATACCGGGTCATTAATAGAAAGAAATTAGAGGGTGAGAAAAGTAAGAAAGAAATATTAGAATAGAAGAAGAAGAAGAAGAACACAACTGAACAGAATCAGAGTAAACACGAATCTCACAGCGGAACGAGTAAAATATAATATATTACATAACTTTGAAATACAAAATCTGAATTTGTATAACATACCATATCTGAGTATAAATCATATACATTACAGCGGAAGGTAACTCTAAATAACTAATGGTGAAGCCTCCTGCTTCAAGCTCCTCCAAATGTATCTGTAAGGCCTGAAACACTTGACTGCCCGCACAAATTTAGGCACCCAAATGTTTATGGAAAAACAAGCAAATAAACTCCGGGTTAGCCATGGGGCTGGTATGAGTAAACTCCAACCATATTGTTTAACTTTGAAAATCCTTTTGAAGAAAAGGATAATAGTAAGACCAGCCCACACATAAACATAGGTGGTTTTTACCTTACTATAACCCTAACAATTTTGATATCAAAATCCAGTGATATTATAATAATGTCTAATCAAATAAATAACCAAGTAGCAGAACGCTTGCATCTCACGCTCCACATATATATAGTATAAAACTAGAAACCACAGGGCGCTTATTGGAGATTGGATTCCAACAAAAAAGGTATGGGATCACCTTCCGGTCAGTGTACTCTAGAGGGTATACACTGGGGTTCAACAAGAATATCTTGTAACCTGGCCACACATGACCGCCCACTCATTTAGCTTGAGTGCAGCGAATATATTGTCACCACGGTTGTCGGTCATCCAACCATAATCCATAAGATATAGAATCGAAAAGAAGAATAAATATGAATTTTCCCTAGATCGGTGATAATACATCCTGCTTGGATATGACCCAAGTAGCCATGCTACCTGCCCGATTTTTGTTATTTCCTGGTTTTGAGGCTAAAGGCTACGTCTTTCTTTTCAGAACATCCGGCCACAATTCATTTTGAATGCCACATCGTCAAACCCGTAGAATCACTAGTTGATCTCCCCAAAAGTATCATGGGAATAATAGCTAAGATAAATGAATTCCTACGCCACTAGACGTAATATCTTGAAAAGATTGTCTTATGTGATCTGTTAGGAATACTCTGTCAGACATTCGTCCATATAAGTGGTCCTAGGACTGGATATACAAAACATCCCTTGTATTCTACTCCGTCTTCAATTAACTTCAGCATAATCTAGTTCGCAACGCCTATGCCGATACAGAGTGGGTTTCGGATAATAAATCGATCTGGTCTCTCCGTATTGACAATGATGGTCAAAAATCTTTAATAGCCGGCGATTTAACTATCAAAGAAAAACAAACAAAAATTTACAACTAAGCATCAAACAATCACTGGCCCTTTTATTAGCATTAATTTTCCAAATTCCATTCTCTTTCCAGATATTTCTCAAAACCCGTTTAGCTTTTCATTTCTTGGAAAACATTTCAAATTACAAACTCTCATTCTTCCTTATTCCAGAGAAATATACGTTATTAACGTCCGAAGATATTTCCATCTTTTCACATTTCTTATCTTTTATATTTAGGAAATATAAGTTATTAAAATTGGAAAACATTTCCAATTTCCATTTCTATACTTCTAATTAATCAAATTCTAAATTATATAATATGTTTATATATATACACACATATTTCAAAAAGTAGATTACTTTTAAAACATTCGACATCGTCAAATTCTTATTATAAATCATTATGGATTAATTCTATCCTACTCATATTTCGAACATCGACATAAATTTCATCGTTCCCGTTGTTTTAACTGATTACCCAATTTCAGAAATGGTTCTTGGGTTTATATTCCAAAATTATTAATAATAATAATTTCATTTTATTTATACCACCATTTATACACCAACAACTTGTTTTTATAAACAAATTATTATATCTAACCTAACCGAAATTCAATTCCCATTTAAAAATAGATTTTCCTTTTTAACATTCAAATTCTTTTCTAATTTGTTTCACGGTATTTAAATACCAGTTTATTTCATCCTAGTGTAATCCCCCATCCCAAACAAACAATAATTAATGACGGATTAATTATCACATTGTATAACGTAATATATATGAAAAACAACGATATAATTGTTGAGGAATCCATTTGGATTCCTCCAACCAGTTTCCCTGCATCCACAGATGTTAGTCAACACAAATAACACCAATTTTGTACAATAGAATATTATAATTGATGGAATCAGTATCCAGCCAATGATGTGTATATATATAACGATATATATTATTCAACCAATTTAATTGTAACTTACCTAAACAACCATCACACATCATTCAACCATTATTTATCAGTGCTGAAATATATTTGTAAAATTTTAGAACTAAACAGAGTTAGTGAGTTTACTCACCTTAGTCGTTAATCGCTGAAAACGATTAACGTTCGATTGATCCAAACAGACGTTTTAATTTGGTTGAGATTCAAATGAACTCCAAACAGTTCCAAACCAGCTTCATTGCGTACCCTGCGTCCATAGGGACCCGACCTGACAGATGGTTCTCAATTCTAACTATGTATGTACGAGATATTAAATTAACAAGTTCATATCCGTTAATAAATAAAAAATTAAACCAAATTCTTATAATCGTGCCTCGCCCCTGCTTGTAATCGGCCCATCATCATTTATATACCATTGTTGTACTAAAACTTAGACCATGCTATCTTACCTAATATTACCCATGTTGTTGTTTTCCCAAACTTCCCTATCCTGTATGCAAACAAGACACGCCCATTTTTGTTTTCATTTTTATTGTGCTTCACAATTTAAATCTCGGCCCATAAACTTCTGGCCAGCCTAAATAATATCTTCTTACTTTGCGTATTACTTCCCTTCTGGCTCTAGAAAAACGTTCCCTTGTATCCCATCGGCCCAGAGCAAATAATCCCACCGCATGCACTACAGTGCGCTTCTTCTTCATCAATATAAAAACAATCCCTTCTTACTCCATGCTAAACAACCCTCTCCAGTTCATTGAAATGTCCACAACACCATTCTTCCATGGTATTGCCGTGTATACAAGATCGCCCCTTCTCCCATTTTTATCCTTACCAAAACTCCACTTAAATACATTTCTTCTTACCTCGGATAGTGTTGTTACCTTTTCAAACATCATGGCCGTTGCTTTTAACCTCCCTTCCCATCATCATTCTTGATAGTTTAAACACAGCAGCTCCTTTATTCTTCACATTCTTCTGCGCATCACCAACCTCTGCACCACCATGTACAGAACCTCAACACCCTAGACACCCTTTTCCGAATGCCAAGACCTTCTTACGTATTTTTTCCCATAGCCGTGCTTTTCAACTTAGCAACTCCATTTTCTCTCTCCTAAGTCCATTCCCACTTAATTCATGAACGCAACAACGTGCTCCTCTTGCCATCATACTGCTTTCTTCCTTCCTCTTGGAATACTCCCCACGTACGCAGTGCTTCCTTCCTCTTTACGTCTGCTGTAGTTTTAAGTTACGCCATACTGCTTTCAAACTTCCATTACACGTGAACAGACTTCTCCACTAATTTCCTCGCAACTTGAACCGCCAAATTATTTCTGTTTTGCTTAAGTTTTTGCCTAGTTTACGTTTGAAGTGAATCAAAGAAAAATTGGTTTGATAGCAGGGTAAAATAGAAGGAAAGAGTAGTAGATAAGGATAGGGTCGGTTTCTATAGGCTGAATTTTTTTCCTCCTTAGGTATGTGCGATTTCAAACATAGGGCAATGGGATTTGATAATACAGAGTAGGTTAGGCTAGAGTATGGTTCATAATATGGTTTGTATTTATTAGATTTTACTTTTGCCATTCCTTTAGGCATATAAAAATACCTAAACTATAATTGCTCATTTTTCTCACACATAAAAGGTGCCAAGCAAATTTTAGTTATACCGTTAGCTGCGTTTCTAGCGATAAGAAGAATGGATAATACAACAAGCATATATTTTATGTTTAAAAATTTAAGTGTACCGCGTTACGTAAAATTACGTTCATGTCCGAGTCGCTACGGACAGAAATAAGAATACATTCGTGTTGAGCGATGTGCCATGATCCCAAAAATATAATAAAATAGACTAGTTATCTTATTTTGTGAAACCCCAAAATGCTGATATAGGGTGTAAAATACTACAAATAAAACGTTGCTTAATTTCCAAATTAAAAATTACGGTAAAATTCTAAAAATTAAATTATAACTATTCCTCAAAGATCTTATCCAAATTCGAAACCAATATTTAATTATATTAAATTATCGTTATGGTTTATAAACGATTTCATAGCGACTTTCTGAAAACTTGATTTGGACGTAACTCACAATCTATAAGCCGAAAAATTGATTTTTCACTTACATTAGAAAAAAATAGTTAATTAGATTCTAACATTTCTTGTTTCGAAGAAATCCGACTTATAACGGATCCTGTACAGTCAGTTGAAGTCAAAATGTTAAATTACGAACTACCACGACATTACGAACTCGTTTATAACTATATTATAATTAATACGTCCAACTGTCGTTCTAAATAATTTATTTGTTATTATAATTCAACTCTAACCTGAATTAAATCATTTAAACAATCCAATTCACATGATAGTGCAAATTCCACTCATTATGATTATCTCGGAATCAAATTTATTACCTCACTAGTTATATTAATTAAATATTCAAAATATTTGAATCTAAACCATTTAAATTATCAAATCAATATAATAAAATAATTTAAATAATTAAATTAATTAACTATTATATTGCTAAAATTCCGGGACGTTACATTCCTTCCCCCTTAAAAGAATTTCGTCCCCGAAATTACTAAGGTAGGAAAAATGCTATGAACTCAATTATAACCAAGATAAAAATATTTGTTTTATCTCTTAACTTCAGTTTCAACTGAACCAATTTATTTCAATTAATTTTTCTTATTAACGAATATTTTCAAAAAATTTGAAAATTTTTTAACACCTAAAAGTTTTGAAAAATTTCACCAGCATCTCCTTTGTACGGCTCCATCGGTACAACTACAACTCGCCTTTCTAAGCCTTCTCCAGTCCAAAAGAAAATAAAACAACCAAGTGGCTTGCCAAAATAGCTCATAAACCTCAAATCAAATAAAATATAACTCGTACCTTTTTGTCGGGCATCCAACTCTATCTTTTCCATTTTGCTATCACTTTAGCATATATCCAGGCATTTCCAATTGATCTTCAATCAATTTATCCTCCCATCCAACCATTCACTTATATCAAGCAAAATTCCATTCAAACTCCAATTCCAAATTCTTACTCAATAATCTAATGCTATACCAAAGTTAAATTTTATTCCAATACAATTTTCACTTAACTGGTTTTAATTCAATTCCAAATTGCTTTCACAAATTTTTATTTAACTTGTTTTAATTCAAATAGTTTTTCCCTGGGAGTTTGAAATAGCTCAGCCTTTTCCAAAATCAAATATTCCTTTTTGAAATTTTAAAAAACTTGTTTTTCTCAAATAATTCAAAATCTTTGGTAGTAATCCATCACTTAGAAACTCGAAAATGAACACCGATAATGTCCGAATCATCGTTGGAATTATTTTCCAGCTATCGAAGTGAGTTCAATACTATATCACTTTCAAATACTCATTTTTAAATAATTCCATTTGAAAATTATTCCAAATATCTTTTTCAAAATTCTTGGAATACATTTCCAAAATATCTCTTAAGATTTTAAATTTTCCGTATTTTTGATTCAAGATTCATTTACAAACACTTTGCCCAAATTCCATAGTTTTCATTCCAATTCTGGTTTAACCCAGATTTAATTCATCTGAATTTGTATATTACATTTATAGGAATTCTGACTGGTTATTTACATAATCGACTCAATTATAATCTCATTCGATTATAATAACCAACACATCCAATATATATAATAATCTCAAGATATATACTTATTTTTATATCAAAATATATTTTGGGTAAAATTATTTCATTTACTCAGCTTTTAAAAAAAATGTGTCGAATAACTCTGTTCAAGAGTTTAGAAACACCTACCGATACAGCTTGCACTACGTATCGACCAGAATTCATAAATCACTCGACAGACCAATCAACATTATATAAAATAGTTTTTATATCAACTTACAAATACGTGCTCATATATATATATATATACACACACACATACATACATACTCATACTCAATCTTGGGTATTACTAACCCCATCTCTATTGAGTTACGTCACAGAGCCAAGGTAATCTCTTAAACTTCAGCTCTGATACCACTGTAACGACCCGACGTATTTTGACCCCGAAAATCAACATAAATACCATGTCGACTATTCAAACATCGAAAATACCGGGTCATTAATAGAAAGAAGTTAGAGGGTGAGAAAAGAAAGAAAGAAATATTAGAATAGAAGAAGAAGAAGAAGAAGAACACAACTGAACAGAATCAGAGTAAACACGAATCTCACAGCGGAACGAATAAAATATAATATATATCATAACTTTGAAATACAAAATCTGAATTTGTATAACATACCATATCAGAGTATAACTCATATACATTACAGCGGAAGGTAACTCTAAATAACTAATGGTGGAGCCTCCTGCTTCAAGCTCCTCCAAGTATGTCTGTAAAGCTTGAAACACTTGACTACCCGTACAAATTTGGGCACCCAAGAGTTTAGGGAAAAACAAACAAATAAACTCTGAGTCAGTCACGGGATAGGTGTGAGTAAACTCCAACCATATTGTTTAACTTTGAAAATCCTTTTGAAGAAAAGAATAATAGTAAGACCAACCCAGACAAAAATATGGACGGTTTTTATCTTACTATAACCCAAACAATTTTGATATCAAAATCCAGTGATATTAAATTAATGTCTAATCGAATAAATGACCAACTAGCAGAATGCTTACATTTCACGCTCTATATATATATAGTATAAAATCAAAAACCGCAGGGCGCTTATTGGAGATTGGATTCCAACAGACAAGGTATGGGATCACCTTCCGATCAGTGTACTCTAGAGGGTATACACTGGGTTTCGACAAGAACGTCTTGCGACCCGGCCACACATGACCGCCCACTCATTTAGCTTGAGTGTAGCGAATGTATTGTCACCACGGTTGTCGACCATCCAACCGTAATCTGTAAGATATAGAATCGAAAAGAAGAACAAATATGAATTTTCTCTAGATCGGTGACAATACACTCTGCTTGGGTATGACCCAACTAGCCATGTTGCCTGCCCGATTTTTGTCATTTCCCAGTTGTGAGGCTAGAGGCTACATCCATCTTTTCAGAACATCTGGCCACCATTCACTTTGAATGCCACATCGTTAAACCCGTCGAATATAGTTGTTCTCCCCAAAAATATCACGGGTATAAAAGCTAAGAGAAACAAATTCCTCCGCCACTAGACGTAATATCTTTAAAGGTTGTGTTATGTGATCAATTAGGGATAATCTGTCAGACATTCGTCCGTACAAGTTGTCCAGGGACTGGACAAACAAAACTTCCCTTGTATTGCACTCCGTCTTCAACTAACTTTAGCATAATCTAGTCCGCAACGCCTATGCCGATACGGAGTGGTTTTCGGATAATAAATCCAATCGGTCTCTCCGTATTGACAGCGATGGTCAAAAATCTTTGATAGCCGCTGATTTAACTATCAAAGAAAAACAAACAAAAATTTACAACTCAGCATCAAACAATCACTGGCCCTTTTATGACCATTAATTTTCCAGCTTCCATTCTCTTTCGAGATATTTCTCAAAACTCGTTTTTCTTTTCACTTCTTGGAAAACATTCCAAATTACAAACTCTCATTCTTCCTTACTCCAGAGAAATATACGTTATTAACATCAGAATACTTTTCCATCTTTTCACATTTCTTATCTTTTATATTTAGGAAATATAAGTTATTAAAATTGGAAAACATTTCCAATTTCCATTTCTAAACTTCTAATTAATTAAATTCTAAATTATATAATATGTATATATATATATATATAATTCAAAAAGTAGATTACTTTTAAAACATTAGACATAGTCGAATTCTTATTATAAATCATTATGGATTATTTCTATCCTACTCATATTTCGAACATCGAAATAAATTTCATCGTTCCCCTATTAACTGATTTCCCAGTTTCTGAAATCATTCTTGGATATATATTCCAAAATTATTATTATTAATAATTTCATTTTATTTATAACACCGTTTATACACCAACTACTTGTTTTTATAAACAAGTTATTATATCTAACCTAATCGAAATTCAATTCCCATTTAAAAATAGATTTTCCTTTTTAATATTCAAATTCTTTTCGAATATGTTTCACGCTATTTAAATGCATGTTTATTTCATCCCAGTGTAGTCCCCCATCCCGAACAAACAATAATTAATGACAGATTAATTATCACATTGTTGAGTAATCTAGTTGGATTCCTCTCTCTGCATCCACAGATGTTAGTCAACACAAATAACACCAATTTTGTACAATGGAATATTATAATTGATGGAATCAATATCCAACCAATGATGTATATATATATAACGATATATATTATTCAACCAATTTAATTGTAATTTACCTAAACAACCATCACACAGTGAAACACCCCACCTCCGTTAGGGTCACTCTCAAAGGGAATGCCCTAATTTTGGTGGAGGTTTATAAGTACAAGTCACAGATATACAAGACAGATATAAGAACACATATTTGTAAACAGCGGAAGAACAACAAACTTTATTTCATAAAGTCAAATACATGTTACAACAACATCCTTTCCAAAAAACATAACATAACACTTTCATAATCTGTCTTGAGTACATTATTTAAAGAAGCATAAATAAAACATAGATAAACTGCAAAAGCTCCATAGTGGATTGTCCAAAGCCATAGTTCAAAACAGGAAAGTCCAAGCAATACATTTCTCTTCTTCAAGCTGGATGTTGAGGCTGATCAAGCTGCTGTGTTCCCTCCCTGAGGACCTGGGGGGGGGGGGGGGAACGGAAGAAAGAAGACGAAAGAAAAGTAGAGTCAGACATAAAGCCCGAGTAAGTCTAGTACTATTTTGTCTATGAATAAAGAACTGGGTATGATAAGTATAAACAAGAAGTGGGCAAGCACTATAAACTTGGTTAAGTTGTCTAGGGTCGAATATACTATCGTACCCCATGTTAATCTCTGAACCCATATAAACTAGTTTCCAATTTGCACCCCATAATCAGGGTGATGTGATCCATTCTATGATGATCGGCTCCTACTCGCAAAGTTACATGTGTCTTACGGCCCCCGATGTCTGTAGTTACCTATGTTGGTCCCACCATGGGGTGTATCAAGTCCCATAGTGGCAACCCGACACAACCTTAGAGTGCACAGGTATGCTACTGGTGTCCAGTGCCTTATTTTTCTGCGCCGGAGTGTGTGCACGCCCGCACTCCGTTAGAACCTACACTGCTACACCACCGCCGTCGATTTGACCTCTTACAATCAGCCCAGTAATCGTGCCCCACCCTGCCTAGTTTCAGGGTTTCCTGATACACCTTCTAGGGTTACTGTTGAAAAGGGTCCCCCGTTACTAGGTTTTCTATCTCTAGCCAACATGCTAAGTTGGTTAAGTGTTTTCTAACCTAACCCCACCAGTCCGTTTAGTTTAGCATGTTCCATTTTGATTAAGTCTTTAGTTCACTTAATCCTAACAATCCTGACTCAGCCTTAATTATCTTATTAAGGCCCTGACCTCTCACATTAGACAGGTCTTGTTGTGGCTGCCTGTTGCCGGTTGGTTCCGGGCAGTCTTACGCCACAACTCAGTCTAACCTCGGGTCCTTATTGGGCTCCATGTTTAACCTCTCACATTGGATAGGTATTGTTGTGACTACTGGACAGCCGGGCGGTTCCGGGCAGGTTTACATCACAACTCAATCCAACCTCGGGTTAAACACATCGTCTTTTCTACATTTACATATTTTGTCATTCTTCTTTATTTCTTATATGTAAATATTTGCGGCCCATTATTAAGTTAATGGTGTAAAGGATTACACCAATCATGGGCCCAACCCATACTTGAACTTGGGCCCTTCTATTTTATATTTTCATTCATTAATTAATTTTAACCCAACGTTATTTTCCCCCGTTTTACACGTCCGTTTATATATATTGGACTTAGCCTTTTAAAGCCCAATTTAGCCATGCGAAAAGGGGAGGCTTAAAGCGTGATTACATACACAAAGAGGGGAAGGTGAGCGTATGAACTTGCATATGACGTTGGAAATACATAATAGAAACTGGTGTACTTGCATAGTAGTGACGTATACTTTGGTCATAAAACATAGGTGACATGAATCAAAGCATGTGAACTTGTAATTGAGGTATCATTATTGTCACATGAACCTATACTTTTACTTAGGCATAATGTCAAACATAAGCATGGCATAAATATTTCTAGCATAAGCATAGCATAATGTCAAACATAAGCATGGCATAAATACTTCTAGCATAAACATGGCATAATGTCAAACATAAGCATGGCATAAATATTTCTAGCATGAACATAGCATAGTTCAACTTAATCATGATTTAAGTCTAATCACATAACGATGGTATAAACATACTTATGCATAAATACTCCTAAACATGGTGTTTGCTTTAAACTTGCAAAAAGGGATTTTTGAGTCTAACCTAGCCATGTCTCACATATGTCATCATATAATCCTTTTAAACAAGATAGACTTAATCATGGATTTCAATTATGCCAAATATCATTCATAGCCTAGCCATATTCATAAGTTTGCAAAAGCATGACTTAATACATGGATTATGGTGTCAAAATTCCAACATAGTTTCATATGAACTATAACAACCGAACTTGTTTCAATTACTTGCAAAATGATTTATGCACAAAAATATACATCATGATGGCATAATAACAAAGCCCCAAACTCGCATGAATTTCAATCAACTACATACATGTAGCTTCAACCTAGATTACATAATTTGCGCAATATTCCAAACGTATACTTGCATAGAACTACCGCATGTAGTTCTTTATAATGAATAACATAATTTTGCACAAATATGAACTACTTTATTATCCCAATTCAAGCATACAAATCAATACAGTTGTTTATTCATACCAAAGTAATACTCTACTTACAATGGTTGCGGCGAATTCTCTAATTAAGAGATATGATTCCTTTGTTGAATTGATTGGCTTTAGGTTGCTTGAATTGCTTTAGGCTTTAGAACTTTCTTCCTAATTCTCTCTCTAGTTGGCGGCTACCTTTAGTCGTTCCTCAGCAACATGGCGGCTATGTTCTTAATTTTGAATGAATAGATTAGGGTTTAGTCTAGGGTAGTTTATATAGAGGTTAGGAACTGATTAGGACCCTTGATGTTGCTTGGATTGATCATAGCCATTCATTAGGAAGAGAGACCAATTAAAACTTGCCACCTAGCCCTAATGACAAAGCAGACCACTGAGAATCGGCCAAACACAGACCTGGCCAGCCAGGTTGACTGGGCTCGACCAGGTCGACACCCCTGTCGACAGGGCTGTCGATAGCCCTGTCGACATGGGTAGCCCAGGTCGACAGCCCAGTCGACCTGGGTGGCCCAGGCGGATATTCATCCGCCCTGGCCCATTTGGCCCGATTATTTTATTCTGTTTGAATTTTAAATTTAATTCAAAACTTCCGAAGGCCATATCTTCTTCATACGGACTCCGTTTTTCGAAAACTCGGACTCTATTTCGCGTATTTTTCCGAGACAAACGCAATGGCGTATCCCGTTTCCCTTAGTTCTTTGATTTGAAATTAATTATACTTTAATTTGTTAATTTCATAGTTATAGAATTTTCGGGGTGTTACATTCTCCCCCACTTAAAAGGATTTCATCCCCGAAATCTTCAAGTTAGGAGGAATGTATATCCTAACATCCAATCATCCATCTACTCATCCATCAAACACGAGCATCCATCGTCCTTAAAAGACTTCTAATGCTTTATTATCATATGCAAAGTGTGTGTATACATGTACTTATCTAATGCAAAATCAGGCGGTCTACTGATTCAGTTGACCTCCTTAATGCGAATTATGTAAGTGCCATGAATCCATTATGTATGCAAATTTTCCTATTCATGATTCTACATGAGTGCACAATCATTCAATACAAATGCAACATCCACATGACAACACATTAAAATTCAACCATATACGAATGCAAACATATATGCATATGTAATTATGAAGTGACTGAGCCGATCTAAAACCTAGATTGTGTGTGTATATGCAACCACGAGCAACCACTAGCAATCACTTGCAACCACTTGCAACCATCATACATAACATGTTTCAACTACATGTTTCCATCCAAAAAGATTCTACCTAAAAGATACGGTCGAGGAAATATACCTAAAAAGATAGATAAAAGCGCAACTTAAGGAAAAGGAAAGATCAAGGATGTACCCTCGAATAGAAAAGGGTAGGCAGTACGTATTCTAGCTTCAGTTTCCCAAGTCGCGTCTCCCTCGGCGTCGCTCCACTGAACTTTGACGAGCTTGACTTCGCGGTTGCGTAGTTTCTTCACTTCCGTTCCTAATATGCGGGTTGGAACTCTTCTTATGGTTGCTTCGCGTTCCACTTCGGCCTCTTCGAGGATATTCGGCTCTACCACTTCAGCAGACTCGTGTAAACATTTTCGAAGATGTGAAACGTGAAAAACGTTGTGGACTCCAGCCAACTTCTCGGGTAGCTCTAATCTATAAGCCATTTTCCCAATCTTCTCGATGATAGGGAATGGCCCTACGAATCTTGGTGCTAGCTTTCCTGTGGTTCCAAAACGAACAACGTTTCTTAGTGGTGATACCTTGAGAAAAACTCTGTCTCCAACCTCAAATTCAAGGTCGGTCCTTCTCTTGTCGGCATAGGACTTTTGTCTGTCTTGGGCCGTCTTCATCCTTCTTCGTATTAAGTCTACTTTCTCTGAGGTCTCTCGGATCATGTCTGGTCCAAGTATGAGCTTATCCGTGGACTCCCACCAACAAGTGGGCGATCGGCACGGTCTTCCATATAAAGCTTCGAAGGGCGCCATTCAGATGGTTGCTTGATAGCTGTTGTTGTAGGCGAATTCTACCAAAGGAAGGTGGTCTTCCCATGTCCCTCCGAAGTCAAGGACGCATAGTCTTAAAAGGTCTTCCAAAACTCTGTTCACTCTCTCCGTTTGGCCGTCAGTTTGGGGATGATAGGCTGTGCTCAAGCATAACTGCGTTCCTACTGCCTCTTGCAGACTCCGCCAAAACTCACTGGTGAAGATGGGGTCTCGGTCACTAACAATGCTAGATGGTATTCCATGGAGTCGAACGATTTCCTTAAGGTAAAGTGATGCTAGGGATGAGGCAGTCCTTTTACTTTTGACAGGTAAAAAGTGGGCGCTTTTAGTAAGCCTATCCACTATTACCCAAATGCTAGTGTTGCCTCTCCTAGACCTAGGCAGCCCATCGATGAAGTCCATTGAGATGCTATCCCACTTCCACTGCGGGACCTCTAGAGGATGTAGCAGTCCGCCAGGCTTTTTCTGTTCCGCCTTAACCTGTTGGCACACCATACACTTAGAAACGAACTCTGCCACGTCCTTTTTCATGCCGTTCCAGAAGAAAGTCCTTTTTATGTCTTTGTACATTTTATCTCCGCCTGGGTGTATCGTCATCTTGGAGTGATGTGCTTCCTCGAGAACCTTCTTTATTAAATCGTTTGTCTGTGGGACGCATAGCCTTCTGTCTCGCCTAAGCAAACCCTTATCGTCGATGGAGTATCTGTTGAGGTGACTTGAAGTCTCACCCCTGATTAGCCTATCAATTATTTCCACTAGCTGAGGGTCTTCGCGTTGTGCTACCCCTATCGAATCCACCAAAGTTGGGCGCACTTCGAGAGATGCAAGCAAGCCTGGTACGAAATCGGAGGAAGGCCTAAAGTCGAAGCTAGCTATAAACTCTAGGCTTTGTCTTTCAACAAACAACGGGCTTAGGGTCAATTTCTTTCGGCTCAACGCGTCTGCCACTACGTTGCCTTTGCCCGGAGTGTAGGAGATTTCGAAATCGTACGAGGCAAGAAACTCCATCCATCTTTGTTGCCTCACGTTAAGATCCTTCTGCGAGAAAAGATATTTCAACGATTTATGGTCAGTGTAAAGTTCGAACTTCTCACCTAGGAGATAGTGTCGCCAAGACTTGAGTGCAAAGACGATGGCGGCTAACTCAAGATCGTGGGTTGGGTAGTTCTTTTCGTGCACCTTCAGCTGCCTCCCGCCATAAGCTACTACCCTTCCTTCTTGCATTAAGACGGCACCTAGCCCTGTCCCACATGCATCCGTATAAACAGTGAACATCTTGCTCCCATCTGGCAGCGTCAGAACTGGGGCTGTTGTGAGAGCCCTTTTCAGTCATTGGAAAGCAAACTCGCAATCCAAATCCCAATTGAACACTAGATTCTTCTTAGTCAATTTCGTGAGCGGAGCTGAGATTTTCGCAAAATCCCTTATGAATTTTCGATAGAAACTTGCTAGTCCTAGAAAGCTTCGGACCTCAGTTGCATTCCTTGGTGTCTTCCAATCCTGTACCGCCACTACCTTAGCAGGGTCCACCGCTAACCCTTGTTTGGATACTATGTGCCCAAGGAACCTCACCTCTTCTCTCCAAAAGTGGCATTTGGAGAATTTGGCTTTTAGTTGATGGACTCGCAATGTTTCCATGATTGCCCTTAAGTGCTGAGCATGTTCCTCTTCATTCTTTGAGAAGATAAGGATATCATCTACGAAGACCACTACGAATTTGTTGAGGAAATCTCTAAATACCCTACTCATCAGGTCCACGAAGTAAGCAGGTGCATTTGTCAAGCCGAAAGGCATGACAAGCCATTCAAAGAAGCCGTCTGGGGTTCTGAACGCCGTTTTATCGATGCTATCTTCAGCCACCCTTAGCTGATGAAAGCCGGTTGCTAAATCGAGTTGGGAGAAAACAGACGCTCCTACAAGCTGGTCAAACAAATCGTCAATTCTAGGGAGAGGGTGCCTATTCTTTTTCGTTAGCTTGTTGAGCTCCCTATAGTCAACACATAGACGGAGTGAACCATCCGCCTTTGTAGCGAACACCACTGGAGCGCCCCATTCTGAAATGCTCCTCCTAATGAACCCCTTTTCTAGAAGCTCTTTAATCTGTTTACTGAGCTCTTTCCTTTCCCGTGGAGCCATATGTCTAACGGGTAACGCAACGGGCTTTGCATTATCTACAAGATATATGCGGAAGTCTATTTCCCGCTTCGAAGGCAAGCCCTTCACCTCTTCAAAGACATCCGGATATTCCCGGACCACTCTAACTGATTGCAAATTTTCAACAGAGGCATCTAGCGATTCAAGATAACTAAGCATAACCGCATACGAGGGATTACAAGAAAATTCCAAAGTATTACCGAGCTGGGTTAGGAGCCTAACAACCCTTTTCTCACAATCAAGGATGGCCCCATTACTGGATAGCCAATCCATACCCAAAATCAAACCATACCCCGAAAAGCCCAAAACAAAGGCACTACATTGAAATTCTACACTTAGAATAGAAATTTTCAATCCCACACAGATCATAGACAAATGAGCTGGGCCCCCAATTGGGTTTGAAACAATTAAGGGGTCCTCTACCATACTAGTTTTTAGGTGCAGAGATTCTACTAAAGCAGACGAGATAAAGGAGTATGATGCGCCAGAATCAAATAAAGTGCGAACGGGGTGATCATAAAGATAAACTACACTTTCTACAGAAGTATTTATACCTCGCTGTTGCAATGGTGGCGCTTCTAGCACATGAACCTGTGCCCCTGGGGTGGATCCAGCGCCCTGCCCCTGTCCTCGTTTCTTTGGGCAGTCCTTAGCCCTATGGCCTATCTGACCGCACGAAAAGCACCCACCATTCTCCTTGGCCTTCTTTTTCCGGCAGTCCTTTACTAAGTGCCCCACTTTGCCACAGAAATTGCACTTCCTCTTCTCTTTGTTGCCTTTTCCGCCTTTCTTAAAGTCCGCCTTCTTAGGCTGCAAACCCTCTTTCTTCCCTTGAGAGCTTTCTGCCTTTGTCTCCTTCTTGCCCTTATCCTCCTCATTCAGCAATGCCATTTGCACCAATCTTTCATACGTGGCCCCCATGGGTATATGGGTCATGGCCAAACTGTGTAATGGCTCATTTAACCCTTTGACGAAACGGAGAGCCTTCTTGTGCGGGGTGTTGACTAGGTCAAGTCCAAACCTAGCCAGCTCATCGAACTGATTCACATACTCTCTGACAGTCTTGTCTCCTTGCTTAAGAAATAAGAATTTTTCCAACTGCAAACTTCTTTCCGCATCTGAGAGAAATTTGGTCTCAAACCTTGCCCTAAAGTCCTCCCATGTCTCCACTGGTCTTTCAGCATTAGTGACTTCCCACCAATAGGAAGCCTCGCCCTTCAATAGCCACACCGCCAGTTGTACTTTTTGTCTATCCTCTACCTCAAAGATAATGAATAGGTCCTCCGTTTCTTTCAGCCAATTTCTAGCTGCTACGAAGGACTCAGTTCCAGGGAAATCCTTTCCTCCCATAGCTTTAAAATCTTTACATATCTTAGCGAATGTGCTTCCCCGAGGAGGAGGTGGAGGAAAAGGTGCTGCTGCAGCTGGATGATTTGCTTCAGCTGGAGGAGGAGGAACGGTAGGACCTGGCTGAGTGGCCCTTGCTTCTAAGAACCGTCTAAACCAACCAGGTATTGGCACCCCTTCAGGCAAGTTAAGTTCTTGGGACATGCTGAAACAAAAAGGATAGATTCAAAACGAAGGATAAGAGATAATACCTATGGCTTTGGGGAGTGGACTTTGCCTTTTTATATTAAAATAACATTTTTCTTTTAAAAATGCTTCTTTAAATTTCCCTTTTGAAAATAATTTTTCAAAACTTTTTATCTTATCTGGTAAACCTATGCTCTGATACCAAGTGAAACACCCCACCTCCGTTAGGGTCACTCTCAAAGGGAATGCCCTAATTTTGGTGGAGGTTTATAAGTACAAGTCACAGATATACAAGACAGATATAAGAACACATATTTGTAAACAGCGGAAGAACAACAAACTTTATTTCATAAAGTCAAATACGTGTTACAACAACATCCTTTCCAAAAAAACATAACATAACACTTTCATAATCTGTCTTGAGTACATTATTTAAAGAAGCATAAATAAAACATAGATAAACTGCAAAAGCTCCATAGTGGATTGTCCAAAGCCATAGTTCAAAACAGGAAAGTCCAAGCAATACATTTCTCTTCTTCAAGCTGGATGTTGAGGCTGATCAAGCTGCTGTGTTCCCTCCCTGAGGACCTGGGGGGGGGGGGGAACGGAAGAAAGAAGACGAAAGAAAAGTAGAGTCAGACATAAAGCCCGAGTAAGTCTAGTACTATTTTGTCTATGAATAAAGAACTGGGTATGATAAGTATAAACAAGAAGTGGGCAAGCACTATAAACTTGGTTAAGTTGTCTAGGGTCGAATATACTATCGTACCCCATGTTAATCTCTGAACCCATATAAACTAGTTTCCAATTTGCACCCCATAATCAGGGTGATGTGATCCATTCTATGATGATCGGCTCCTACTCGCAAAGTTACATGTGTCTTACGGCCCCCGATGTCTGTAGTTACCTATGCTGGTCCCCCCATGGGGTGTATCAAGTCCCATAGTGGCAACCCGATACAACCTTAGAGTGCACAGGTATGCTACTGGTGTCCAGTGCCTTATTTTTCTGCGCCGGAGTGTGTGCACGCCCGCACTCCGTTAGAACCTACACTGCTACACCACCGCCGTCGATTTGACCTCTTACAATCAGCCCAGTAATCGTGCCCCACCCTGCCTAGTTTCAGGGTTTCCTGATACACCTTCTAGGGTTACTGCTGAAAAGGGTCCCCCGTTACTAGGTTTTCTATCTCTAGCCAACATGCTAAGTTGGTTAAGTGTTTTCTAACCTAACCCCACCAGTCCGTTTAGTTTAGCATGTTCCATTTTGATTAAGTCTTTAGTTCACTTAATCCTAACAATCCTGACTCAGCCTTAATTATCTTATTAAGGCCCTGACCTCTCACATTAGACAGGTCTTGTTGTGGCTGCCTGTTGCCGGTTGGTTCCGGGCAGTCTTACGCCACAACTCAGTCTAACCTCGGGTCCTTATTGGGCTCCATGTTTA
This sequence comes from Allium sativum, assembly GCA_030737875.1. Taxonomy (NCBI): domain Eukaryota; kingdom Viridiplantae; phylum Streptophyta; class Magnoliopsida; order Asparagales; family Amaryllidaceae; genus Allium; species Allium sativum. The sequence goes on along the minus strand of CM060922.1, from coordinate 311,028,080 downwards.
ACCTCTCACATTGGATAGGTATTGTTGTGACTACTGGACAGCCGGGCGGTTCCGGGCAGGTTTACATCACAACTCAATCCAACCTCGGGTTAAACACATCGTCTTTTCTACATTTACATATTTTGTCATTCTTCTTTATTTCTTATATGTAAATATTTGCGGCCCATTATTAAGTTAATGGTGTAAAGGATTACACCAATCATGGGCCCAACCCATACTTGAACTTGGGCCCTTCTATTTTATATTTTCATTCATTAATTAATTTTAACCCAACGTTATTTTCCCCCGTTTTACACGTCCGTTTATATATATTGGGCTTAGCCTTTTAAAGCCCAATTTAGCCATGCGAAAAGGGGAGGCTTAAAGCGTGATTACATACACAAAGAGGGGAAGGTGAGCGTATGAACTTGCATATGACGTTGGAAATACATAATAGAAACTGGTGTACTTGCATAGTAGTGACGTATACTTTGGTCATAAAACATAGGTGACATGAATCAAAGCATGTGAACTTGTAATTGAGGTATCATTATTGTCACATGAACCTATACTTTTACTTAGGCATAATGTCAAACATAAGCATGGCATAAATATTTCTAGCATAAGCATAGCATAATGTCAAACATAAGCATGGCATAAATACTTCTAGCATAAACATGGCATAATGTCAAACATAAGCATGGCATAAATATTTCTAGCATGAACATAGCATAGTTCAACTTAATCATGATTTAAGTCTAATCACATAACGATGGTATAAACATACTTATGCATAAATACTCCTAAACATGGTGTTTGCTTTAAACTTGCAAAAAGGGATTTTTGAGTCTAACCTAGCCATGTCTCACATATGTCATCATATAATCCTTTTAAACAAGATAGACTTAATCATGGATTTCAATTATGCCAAATATCATTCATAGCCTAGCCATATTCATAAGTTTGCAAAAGCATGACTTAATACATGGATTATGGTGTCAAAATTCCAACATAGTTTCATATGAACTATAACAACCGAACTTGTTTCAATTACTTGCAAAATGATTTATGCACAAAAATATACATCATGATGGCATAATAACAAAGCCCCAAACTCGCATGAATTTCAATCAACTACATACATGTAGCTTCAACCTAGATTACATAATTTGCGCAATATTCCAAACGTATACTTGCATAGAACTACCGCATGTAGTTCTTTATAATGAATAACATAATTTTGCACAAATATGAACTACTTTATTATCCCAATTCAAGCATACAAATCAATACAGTTGTTTATTCATACCAAAGTAATACTCTACTTACAATGGTTGCGGCGAATTCTCTAATTAAGAGATATGATTCCTTTGTTGAATTGATTGGCTTTAGGTTGCTTGAATTGCTTTAGGCTTTAGAACTTTTGAAACACCCCACCTCCGTTAGGGTCACTCTCAAAGGGAATGCCCTAATTTTGGTGGAGGTTTATAAGTACAAGTCACAGATATACAAGACAGATATAAGAACACATATTTGTAAAACAGCGGAAGAACAACAAACTTTATTTCATAAAGTCAAATACGTGTTACAACAACATCCTTTCCAAAAACATAACATAACACTTTCATAATCTGTCTTGAGTACATTATTTAAAGAAGCATAAATAAAACATAGATAAACTGCAAAAGCCCCATAGCGGATTGTCCAAAGCCATAGTTCAAAACAGGAAAGTCCAAGCAATACATTTCTCTTCTTCAAGCTGGATGTTGAGGCTGGTCAAGCTGCTGTGTTCCCTCCCTGAGGACCTGGGGGGGGGGGGGGGGAACGGAAGAAAGAAGATGAAAGAAAAATAGAGTCAGACATAAAGCCTGAGTAAGTCTAGTACTATTTTGTCTATGAATAAAGAACTGGGTATGATAAGTAAAACAGGAAGTGGGCAAGCACTATGAACTTGGTTAAGTTATCTAGGGTCGAATATACTATCGTACCCCATGTTAATCTCTGAACCCATATAAACTAGTTTCCAATTTTCACCCCATAATCAGGGTGATGTGATCCTTTCAATGATGATCGGCTCCTACTCGCAAAGTTACATGTGTCTTACGGCCCCCGATGTCTGTAGTTACCTATGTTGGTCCCACCATGGGGTGTATCAAGTCCCATAGTGGCAACCTGACACAACCTTAGAGTGCACAGGTATGCTACTGGTGTCCAGTGCCTTATTTTTCTGCGCCGGAGTGTGTGCACGCCCGCACTCCGTTAGAACCTACACTGCTACACCACCGCCGTCGCTTTGACCTCTTACAATCAGCCCAGTAATCGTGCCCCACCCTGCCTAGTTTCAGGGTATCCTGATACACCTTCTAGGGTTACTGCTGAAAAGGGTCCCCCGTTACTAGGTTTTCTATCTCTAGCCAACATGCTAAGTTGGTTAAGTGTTTCCTAACCTAACCCCACCAGTCCGTTAAGTTTAGCATGTTCCATTTTGATTAAGTCTTTAGTCCACTTAATCCTAACAATCCTGACTCAGCCTTAATTGTCTTATTAAGGCCCTGACCTCTCACATTAGACAGGTATTGTTGTGGCTGCCTGTTGCCGGTTGGTTCCGGGCAGTCTTACGCCACAACTCAGTCTAACCTCGGGTCCTTGCTGGGCTCCATGTTTAACCTCCCACATTGGATAGGTATTGTTGTGACTACTGGACAACCGGGCGGTTCCGGGCAGGTTTACATCACAACTCAATCCAACCTCGGGTTAAACACATCATATGTTCTACATTTACATATCTTGTCATTCTTCTTTATTTATATGTAAATATTTGCGGCCCATTATTAAGTTAATGGTGTAAAGGTTACACCAATCATGGGCCCAACCCATACTTGAATTTGGGCCCTTCTATTTTATATTTTCATTCATTAATTAATTTTAACCCAACGTTATTTTCCCCCGTTTTACACGTCCGTTCATATATATTGGGCTTAGCCTTTTAAAGCCCAATTTTAGCCATGCGAAAAGGGGAGGCTTATGGCGTATACACAAAGAGGGGAAGGTGAGCGCATGAACTTGCAATACGACGTTGGAAATACAAAATAGAAATTGGTGTACTTGCATAGTGGTAACATGGGTGACATGAATCAAAGCATGTGAACTTGCATAGGTTTAACTACAACATGAACCTAAATTCTTATTTATGCATAATGTCAAACATAAGCATGGCACAAATATTTCTAGCATAAATATGGCATAATGTCAAACACAAGCATGGCATAAATATTTCTAGCATAAACATGGCATAAACATAAACAAGTCATGTTTATAAGGTTTCTACATGTTTACAAAAGGGATACTTTGTTACTAACACAAAAGCATAGTTCAACTTAATCATGATTTAAGTCTAATCATATAACGATGGTATAAATATACTTATGCATAAATATTCCTAATCATGGTGTTTGCTTTAAACTTGCAAAAAGGGATTTTTGAGTCTAACCTAGCCATGTCTCACATATGTCATCATATAATTCTTTTAAACAAGATAGACTTAATCATGGATTTCAATTATGCCAAATATAATTCATAGCCTAGCCATATTCATAAGTTTTGCAAAAGCATGACTTAATACATGGATTATAGAGTCAAAATTCCAACATAGTTTCATATGAACTATAACAACCAAACTTGTCTCAATTACTTGCAAAATGATTTATGCACAAAAATATACATCATGATGGCATAATACCAAAGCCCAAACTTGCATAAATTTCACTCAACTACATACATGTAGCTTCAACATAGCTTACATAATTTGCGCAATATTCCAAACGTATATTTGCATAGAACTACCGCATGTAGTTCTTTATAATGAATAACATAATTTTACACAAATATGAATTACTTCCATTGCCACAATTCAAGCATACACATCAACACAGTTGTTTATTTATACCAAAGTAATACTCTACTTACAATGGTTGCGGCGAATTCTCTAATTAAGAGATATGATTCCTTTGTTGAATTGATTAGCTTTAGGTTGCTTGAATTGCTTTAGGCTTAGAACTTTCTTCCTAATTCTCTCTCTAGTTGGCGGCTACTCTTTGTCGTTCCTCAGCAACATGGCGGCTATAATCTTATTTTGCATGAATAGATTAGGGTTTAGTCTAGGGTTGTTTATATAGAGGTTAGGAATTGATTAGGACCATTGATGTTGCTAGGTTAGATCGTAGCCATTCATTAGGAAGAGAGACCAATAAAAACCCGCCACCTAGCCCTAATGACAAAGCAGACCACAGAAATTCGACCACACACCGACCTGGCCAGCCAGGTTGACTGGGCTCGACCAGGTCGACACCCCTGTCGACAGGGCTGTCGACAGCCCTGTCGACATGGGTAGCCCAGGTCGACAGCCCAGTCGACCTGGGTGGCCCAGGCGGGTGTTCTTCCACCCTGGCCCAATGGGCCCCACTTCGGAATATTTAATTATTTAATTCTGTTTGAATTTTAAATTTAATTCAAAACTTCTGAAGGCCATATCTTCTTCATACGGACTCCGTTTTTCGAAAACTCGGACTCTATTTCGCGTATTTTTCCGAGACGAACGCAATGGCGTATCCCTTGTCCCTTAGTTCTTTGATTTGAATTTGATTATACTTTAATTCATGAATTTCACAGTTATAGAATTTTCGGGGTGTTACAACTTTCTTCCTAATTCTCTCTCTAGTTGGCGGCTACCTTTAGTCGTTCCTCAGCAACATGGCAGCTATGTTCTTAATTTTGAATGAATAGATTAGGGTTTAGTCTAGGGTTGTTTATATAGAGGTTAGGAACTGATTAGGACCCTTGATGTTGCTTGGATTGATCATAGCCATTCATTAGGAAGAGAGACCAATTAAAACTTGCCACCTAGCCCTAATGACAAAGCAGACCACTGAGAATCGGCCAAACACAGACCTGGCCAGCCAGGTTGACTGGGCTCGACCAGGTCGACACCCCTGTCGACAGGGCTGTCGACAGCCCTGTCGACATGGGTAGCCCAGGTCGACAGCCCAGTCGACCTGGGTGGCCCAGGCGGGTATTCATCCGCCCTGGCCCATTTGGCCCGATTATTTTATTCTGTTTGAATTTTAAATTTAATTCAAAACTTCCGAAGGCCATATCTTCTTCATACGGACTCCGTTTTTCGAAAACTCGGACTCTATTTCGCGTATTTTTCCGAGACGAACGCAATGGCGTATCCCGTTTCCCTTAGTTCTTTGATTTGAAATTAATTATACTTTAATTTGTTAATTTCATAGTTATAGAATTTTCGGGGTGTTACACACAGCATTCAACCATTATTTATAAGTGCTAAAATATATTTGTAAAATTTTATAACTAAACAGAGTTAGTGAGTTTACTCACCTTGGTCGTTAATCACTGAAAACGATTAACGTTCGATTGATTCAAATAGACGTTTTAATTTGGTTGAGATTCAAAGGAACTCCAAACGGTTCCAAACCAGCTTCATTACGTAGCCTACTTCCATAGGGACCCAATGTGACAAACGGTTCTCAATTCTGACCATGTATGTACGAGATATTAAATTAACAAGTTCATGTACGTTAATAAATTAAAATTAAATCAAATTATTATAATCGGGCGTCACCCCTGCTTATAACCAGCCCATCATCATTTCTATACCATTGTTGTACTAGAACACTGACCATGCTATCTTACCTAATATTTCCCATGCTGTTGTTTGCCCAAACTTCCCTATTCTGTATGCAAACAAGACACACCACTTTTTGTTTTTATTTTTACTGTGCTTAACATTTTAAATCTCGGCCCATAAACTTCTAGCCCTCCTAAACAGTATCATCTTACTTTGCATATTATTTCCCTCCTGGCTCCAGAACAACGCTCCCTAGTATCTTATCGGCCCAAAGCAAATAAACCCACCGCATGCACTACAGTGCGCTTCTTCTTCATCAATATAAAAGCAATCCATTCTTACTCCATGCAAAACATCCCTCTCCAGTTCATTAGAATGACCACAACTCTATTCTTCCATGGCATTGCCGTGTATACAAGATCACCCCTTCTCCCATTTTTATCCTTACCAAAACTCCACTTAAATACATTTCTTCTTACCTCGGATAGTGTTGTTTCATTTTCAAACACCATGGTTGTTTATTTTAACCTCCCTTCCCATCATCACTCCTGATAGTTTAAACACAGCAGCTTCTTTATTCTTTACGTTCTTTTGCGCATCACCAACCTCTGCTTCACCATGTACAGAACCTCAACACCCTGGATACCCTATTCCAAACGCCAAGACCTGCTTACGTGTTTCTTCCCAATAACCGTGCTTTTCAACTTAGCAACCCCATTTTTCTCTCCTTTAAGTCCCTTCCAACTTCATTCATGAATGCAACAACGTGCTCCTCTTGTTGTGCAACCTCATGCACAAATTTAAACCGCATGTACATGCTATATGCCCAATCCGCTCTCCAGTTCTCCACTATCTCTTCTTCACTCCCACTTTGCTTCTCGTCTACTTGGAATACTCCCCACATCTGCAGTGCTTCCTCCTTCCTCTTTTCGTCTGTTGTAGTTGTCTATTGTAGTTTCAAGCCACGCCATACTACTTTCAAACTTCAACTACATGTGAACAGAATTCTCCACTAACTTCCTCGCAACTTGAACCGCCGATCTGTCTTTGTTTTGCTTAAGTTTTTTCCCGGTTTACGTTTGAAATGAATCAAAGAAAAATGGGTTTGATAGCAGGTTATAAATAGATGGAAAGAGTATTAGATAAGGACAGGGTCGATTTCTATAGGCTGCGAATTTTCCTCCTTACGTATGTGCGATTCCAGACATAGGGCAATGGGATTTGATAATACAGGGTAGGTTAGGCTAGAATATGGTTCACAGTATGGTTTGTATTTATTAGATTTTACTTTTGCCATTCCTTCAGGCGTATAAAAATACCTAAAGTATACTTGTTCATTTTTCTCACATGTAGAAGGTGCCAAGCGAATTTTAGTTATACCATTAGGTGCGCTTTTCCAGTGGTAAGAAGAATGGATAATACGGCATGTATATATTTTATGTTTAAAAATTTAAGTGTACCGCGTTACGTAAAATTACGTTCATGTCCGAGTATATACGGAAAGAAATTAGAATACATTCGTGTTGAGCGATGTGCCATGATCCCAAAAATATAACAAAATAAACTAGTTAGCTTATTTTGTGAAACCCCAAAATGCTGATATAGGGTGTAAAATACTCCAAATAAAAAGTTGCTTAGTTTCCAAATTAAAAATTATAGTAAAATTCTAAAAAATAAATTTTAAGTACGCCTCAAAGATCTTATCCAAATTCGAAACCAATATTTAATTATATTAAATTATCGTTATGGTTTATAAATGATTTCATAACGACTTTCTGATAACTTGATTTGGACATAACTCACAATCTATAAGCCGAAATATCTATTTTTCACTTCCATTAGAAAAATATAGTTAATTAGATTCCAACGTTTCTTTTTCGATGAAATCCGACTTATAACAGATCATGTACAGTCAGTTGAAGTTCAAAACGTTAAGTTACGAACTACCGCGACATTAAGAACTCGTTTATAATTATATTATAATTAATACTTCCAACTATCGTTCTAAATAATTTACTCATTACTATAATTTAATTCTTACCGGAATTAAATCCTTTAAAGGATCCAATTCACATGATATTGCAAATTCCACTCATTATGATTATTTCAGAATCAAATTTATTACCTCACTCATTATATTAATTAAATATTCAAAATATTTGAATCCAAACCATTTAAATTATCAAACCAATATAATTAAATAATTAAATTAATTAATTAATTATTATATCGCTACAATTCTGGGACGTTACATTTTTTGGCGTATAATTGATGGAAAAATGCATTGTGGAGAAATACAAGCCATACATAGCTGAAAGATGATAAAGAAACCAACAAGAACAAGTAAATAAATGAATGTGTGAATTGTAAACAATCAGGAAACATAAAATACATACTCGATCAAGAGTAAAACTGGAAAATGTGAACTCAGAGAAGCGATACTCCTTGATGAGGCTGATAGTTTGGGCAAAAGTCTGTTCTGAACAATCAAGAGTGCGACTAAGCATCAGCTTATTATGATTATTTATACTATTTTTAGGCAATGGAAATTTATTTACAATTAAACAAAGAGTGTGTGTGTGTGTGTAAAATAACCTAGAATTTTTGCATAGTTTTGTCTGTAAATTCAAAAACATAGTTTTAATGGAAAATGGCGATTGCATTTCTTGAATACCCTATAGAAGATAGCATACTTTTCTGGAAATATATTAAAACGTGATTTTTTCGCATCCCAATTTATTACCCATTATTATAGAATTCATTACTGTTAGTGACCTCATTTTGGTAATATGTTAGTTTCAGACATATGTTCATGTGAATGTAATATATTTTTTGAAACGTATGAGGTGTGCTTTCACAGATATATTATGTCTAATTTTCAGGATCCCTTCTACTTCCAATAATCCCTCACTGGGTTTTCCACAAATTAAAGGCATTTATATCTACCATTAATTATATTGTCAGCGGCTTTTCCCATTACATGGCAAAAGAATTATTAAATTCATATGCAGCTTTTCCCATTACATGTTAGTTGTTGTTTCAAGCCTTTAAGCTTTGCTGTATTTAAATAACATATTTGAATTAAAAAAAATAGTGCATATTCTGACTCAACATATACCCCGGGTATTTCAATTCTATCATATACTGCAGCCTGTCCCTTACTACAGTGGATAGTGGACTAATATTATTTTTGACTCAAATTTGAACCTCAAACATTTTTTAACTTTCACAATATTGAAAAACTATTACATTTACACTTTCCACTGGACAATGGTTTGAATCATGATCCTTTTTCAAGAGTCAAAGTTTGCTTCTTGTAAATACTCTTTGTATGATCTTATGTAACAAAACCTGGTGCATTTGACATGCATCTAGTTAATCAAAGTGAGAACTTGCTGCTTAGAAATTCAGTTTGATAAAATTTTATGTTGATTTTAATTGATTTTCTATTTTGTTTCAGATTCATATGACATAATCACAATTCATTATAGCTGTAATTTTAAAAGAAAGATTTTTTTCATTCAATTTCACAATTCCAAACTTAATTGAATAGGAATTACAGGAACAGAGTCATACGATTCTATGAGTGTTTCCTTTTATATATTTCTTCCCTTTGTACATTCATTTAAGTTACCATAATTTCCCACTCTTATATAATAAGTGATGTTTATTTTGTAAACGACTAAATGATTAAAATACTTCATCACAATGTCAACCAAAGATAGTTGGTAAAAAACTTTGAAATTTTTGTGTATGCTAAGTCACCTACTTTTGCATACTAGATTGAACTAAATAATAATCAATCACATCTATAGTATCCAAAAGAAAGGATATTCAGAGAGCGCTATATTTCTTTCTGCTATCATGCATGAAGTAATAAACTTTGTACGATTTAGAAACCCTTCGCTTTCTGTCAACTGTTTAAGTTCATGTAAATACTTAACTTTTTTTTGAGACATTTGTCGTAACTACCAAAAGAGAGAAAAAAAAATTATTTAACTAACAAATAAACTAGTATGAGAATATGGCTGCTCTGATAAAAGGGTAGGTTTGGCTCAGGTCCAATTTAGGTTTCCAAATACACAAAAACTTCTTGTCTTAAAACTTTGTAAATTATGTCCTTGTTTTTGAAAATCATCAACAAAAAAATAACGAAAATTCAAAATTAAATTCAACACATAATAATCATCGTTTTCATGCATTGAAACTATAAAAAATGAATCAAAAATAGAAAAATAGCACGCTCCAGTATATTGCAGCAAATAATGCAATTATTTGCAATTGTTGCTGATATTTTAGCAATTTTTGCAAATATTTGCATTAACTGCAAAATCATTGCTGAATTATCAACAATATATTGTAATAATTGCAAATTTTGTAGCAATTTTCATTTTGCCTTCAATTAGTTCAATTTTTCATCAAGTTTTAAATACTTACTGATATATCATCAATTATACACTATTATTGCTGATACATCAGCATGTATTCATCAACTCAACAATTATATACAATAATTGCTGATATATCAGCAGTAATTCACATTGTAGCAATTTTTAACATTGTTGTGGATATATTTGTAATTATAGTGAATTATTATTAATATATCAGCAATTATTTACTATAGTTACTGATTTTTATGTTTTTTTCTTCAAATTACTCACTTGAATATTTGTAATTTTTTGAAATTTTTTTATACAGTCGTGCCAAAAATTTGTTAAAAAACACATAACTTTAAAAATAGGGACCTGCTTTGTAATAAACTTTAGGGAGCGATGCCGCTTACATCAAACTTGGAAATAAGGACCCTTGACTAATTTCCACCTAAAAAAAACATGTGACAGTTGTCTGCAATTTTCAAGATAGTTCCAACAATTTTCAAGATAGCTCCAAATAAACTATTATCACAAACATTTTCTCTAGGGCGTGAAATATCACTAATGTAGATAACGCTGGGTGAAGATTATTTTTCATTCAAACAGACTAACTGAAAGGAAATTCGACCTAAAGAAACAACTAATTTGTTACTCCCTTTTTTCGTACAAATTTGTTACTCCCATTTTTCGTACAAACCACTTTCTAATTAGAAGTAATATGATAAAATATCAAATAAAATTATGAATAAAAACCATTATAGAAGAAATCATCGTCCATCATCCATATTTAAATAGCAGAAGAAATCAAATTTTCCTAGAAGGTAACTATATTATTTTAGGTTTTAGATTAGATCGATGAGCAAGCCACACGTAAGAAGTCTGAGCCTAACGAATGATGCTCGGTTAATGATGGATGCCCGACATTAAAGAAGTAATTTAAAGCAGAGACCCAAATTGATCTAGAGGAACATCTGACTAGGGATCTGGGAACGGTAATCCTTTAATAGTGATATTTGCAGCCATCTATAATTCTTTTGGGAATGGTATAACAGTAGATGGATTATGTTAACATGTGGTCCTCAAATCTATTACTTTCAAAGGGCAAAAATGTTTTCATAAAATAAATCAAAAAAAAAAAATGGAAACACTTAGCTATGAATTTAAACACTATAAAAGTGCATTAATCCTAGCAACATTATAAAAGATTATCAAATTAAGAAAACCAAATGTTTCTAATTTGACCTTTTGGTGTAGTGTACGTGGATCCAAATGAAACACAAAATGATTATTCCATGGTAATTCACGTGCTCTACTAGAACGATCTTTTCTTAGCGTAACTTTAATGCGGCTAGCTTTTATAGGTATAACCATCAACAAGAGGCTAAGCAAAACAAATGTAATTCGCACAATGAAGTATAATGAAAATGTAACGATGTTATGTCGTATAAACACATTGTCACATCTACAGGGAAAGCCTCAAGGTAGTATTTTTCAATAACAGGTCTGCTAGATGGAACAACAATATGTATAGGAAAACATGACGTGCATAGAGTGAAGGTAATGAACCAAGTATGTAAGAATTGTTACTTATGAATTGTGTACAGCAAAGTAAGAATAAAATAATAAAAATAAAGCAAACGACAAGCAAGCCTACTGTGTACCATGAGTTGAAAGGAAAGTGAAAAAAAATAGAGTTGGCAGCCATTTTGCGGAGGAGGAAGTAAATTAATACTATAATGCATGTTACATGAAATCAAAGTAAACAACATATGCAAGCGCAGCGGGATAGTAGAGACATATAAAAATAATAAGAGAAGTAAAAACAAAATCATGTATGCATTACTCTTCCCTCGGCTTACTGCAAAACAATAAGAATGAAAAGATAAAATAACAAATTGATCTTATCATAGATTGTACACCCTAAAATGCAAGAAGTGACGTTTTTATAGTTAAAAGAGATAAGCGATCCATTATATTTAAGAGACCAAGTATTGCCTGGAAAAAAAGGCAAGCATATGAATAGGACCGGCTCCAGGACTACGCGAGCCAGCCGACCGCCTAGGGCAATCCCTCGGAAAGGGCAAAGATCATCAAGGTATTTGCTGACTTGTGAATACAGAATTAATCTAAATATAAATAAGTTGATTCTTGTTTCACTAGTATTACTTCATAGTATAGCTGGTCGCCTGTTATTGTATAGAAAACCATTGAGGTTTGCAGTTCAATTCTCATTGCAACATGTTTTAAATTATTTTGCCCTTCAATTTTTGTTGTTATTTACTTTTATATTTTCCTGAATTGCAAATGCACTGTATTGTAGGGCAACCCAAATTTTCTTCCCTTCTTGTTGTATGATGCTGATCTATTGTCCCGCCTAGAGAAACCCAACAAGTAGAACCAATCCTGCATATGAATAAATACTAGCATAAGATATTTTAAGTTTGAAAATGACTGCAACCGTTCGTTTGTCATAACTGTGTGTGTATGTATGTGTGTGTGTGTGCGTGTGTGTGTGTGTGTGTGTGTGTGTGTGTGTGTGTATATATATATATATATATATATATATATATATATATGGCAAGCATTTAATGGCACCCCGAAAATGCAACACCCCAATAACCCCATGAATTCCACATTTCATTTATATTAGTTTAAGTTAGTGGAAGGTGAGAGAACGAGTGGAAGAAGAGAGAAGAGAAATATATGGTGGAAAAGTGAGAGGCCATTGGGGTGCTCTACTGTTACGGGTGTCATTGAAACAACATATATATATGCATATATATATATATATATATATATATATATATATATATATAGGCACAGAGAGAGGCAAGTTCAGTGGCACCCGAAATAGTGAAGCACCCCTTATGCTTCCCTATTTTCCACCATACATTTTCTCCCTCTCTCCTTCCACTCATTCTCTCACCTCCTACTAACTTTCTTTAGTATAAATGAGAAATGGAAATCAAAGGGCATTTGGGGTGCTCCATTTTTGGGGTGCAACCGAACGCTTGCCATATATATATATATATATATATATATATATATATATATATATATATATATACACATACATACATATATATCACTATTAACACCGAAATAAATGTAAATATTTTATACTTCCATTTCGTGTTGATAAGGTGTTATAAAATAAAATAAGAGCAGAAGATATAAGGGAGAGACAACATTTTTATTCATTTAGATATATCTAAAACACACATATGCTCTCTATTTATAACTCCACGTACAATAATGTTCATCATATTAAACGTACTCATCCTTAATATTTCAATACATTACAACAGTTTTTACAACATGATAAAATACACACGCGAGTGCGCATTGTCAATCCATCATTACCAACATAGATCTAAACACACATCAAAGCATATCATATCTAAATGCAAATCCATCAAAATAAAAGAACCTATTGCATACAATAGATATCCTACTTGGTAGTTGGACAAGCATAATCATTTCCTATGAAATCAATAGGTTTCATAAGAAGAGATTGAATGTAACCCTTGGTCTCAAATGTTGGAATGCCGAAACCATCTCCGTGTTGATATATACCGATTGCCGTTCTTGCCAAATTCACACATGCTTCCACAAATGGTCGAGGAAATGAAGAGCATAAGATGTATTCTTTGTTCAGATATTTCCATGTTTCTGATATAACACCTGATATATGCTCACGGGCCTTAGCTTCAGAAACACCAGCATCTTGCATGTGGCACTGTATTGCTGTCGGCGCATCTCCTCTTGCTTGCTCTGCCTGTTTAAATTTGGTATATTTTGACAATTATTCGAGATGTCTTCCTTTATTTTAGTAGAAAGATACTGAGTTTCTTACCGTTGAGGTTGCCAAATCATTGCAAAGTCTTACAATTGTTGATGTCAAACGAATGAACTTTGGATTACTTTCTAAATAATCTAACACTTCCTTCGTAGGTACTTGTGGTAGAAGAAATAGCACATGCCTTAAAAGCAGAGGCACTGATATTGATACCCAACCATTGTTTATATACTCTGCAAGTGATGGTGCATTTTCACCCTTTTGCCAATTTGCTTCCACTAAGTAGGCTTCGCACAAATCTACCCACTACATTGAGTATACCCATGCTATCAGCTACATATCTAATTTACACAAAAAATATGCTGTATTTAAATTGTAATAGTACTGAGTTACACTTTTTTTTTTTTTTTTCCCTTTTCCATTTTTTCATTTTATTTCTGTGTTATCTTCCTATCAACATAATAATTTAAATAAAAACGTTGGATTGTATATATTACCGCCTTTCTTATAAAAGGTAGGACATCTAATCCGTTGGATTTTTGAATATCACGCGCCGTTTCATCAACAAAGGTGCTAATGGCTTTGAAAAGCGTCTTCATGTAATTTGGAAGGTTTTCCAACTCTTCAATTTCCCATCTGCCAAAAAGTTTTGTTTGTTATTTAGAATGTGACTGTAACATGTAAATTATAAGTTATACTAAAAAGTAGCATATAAATAGGTACCTATTGACCATATGAGTAAAGAACTCTAGCTCATCCAAAAAGCCATAAACATCATAGACATCATCAAGTAATGTCACAAGTATCATAACTTTTGTTAGCTTTTCTCGTATATGTCCGAATTGAGGTTGAAATAAAATGAAGACCGCTGATAAAAAGTTTTCAAATACTCGATCCCTAGCAAATTTTAGTTTGTTGCCAAGGCCTTCTCTCACCCACCAGCTGATTCACAAAGTAATTGGTATATATTAACTCGCAAAAATATATAAAATTAAGCACAATGAGACTGGTATTTCAATTCCACAGTCAATTATATAATACAATGACTAATTTTGACCCATAATTTTGGAGGGGGGGGGGGGGGGGGTGTATGCTTTGAAGAGATCTTTTTTTTATAGGTACGTATCATAAGGTAAATAAACACGTACACAGAAGAATGACATTTAAAATTGTATCCTAACGTAATCAACGTACTTGGTGGTCTTGGTCAGTTCGGTTTGATGTATGTTTTGTACCATATTGAAATCAAGCTTAGCAAACTGAAGCAAAATAGATTTCCTGTCTGCTTCCTTGTCATAAATATCAATATATCTTCGTGCTTCTACCCTTTGTGGTCTCCAATGTGATGGAATCTCCATAGTGTAAGCAATTTCTTCATCAAATTTGGATTTGGTAAACCTTTTCAAATGCATTGCTGAAAATGATTTAGCTGCATCTAGTATGCTTTCTCCTTTGAATGACAAATGAGAAGCCATATATAAGCTTATCAACCCTTCCACGTCATGAGAGAAGCTTTCCTTGAAGTTATTTCCACCATCCGTAAAGGGCTTGAAGATATCTGCTCTCAATTACAAAGAAGAAGGTACATCCAACATCTTTCGGAGTTTTCAAAACATAGGACATGCCTGAGAAAATTAAAATCATACCTGCTGAAATCACAAAGCCGTGTTGCCTGAGAAGCCTGAATAACACAGAAGTTGCTTGAAGTCCGTCATTTTGCACCACATTGGAATAACCATGTGTGATCATATCATTTAACATTGCGTTTATTTCTTTTTCAAAATGGTAACCAAGTCCTAGGTGCTCAATTGTATCAAGGAGCTTGACTTGTGCAAATGGTTCAGAGACGTTGAACAAGGCACGCACCTCTTCTTTCATATCCCTGGCTAGAGCCCCATATTTTTCCTCCTACATACAACAGGTACGACATGGTGTTAGTAATTTGCAAATCTACTGGAGCAATATCAAAGAATATAATAGCTAACTTTAACATACCGAGTAACTGTTGTTTAAGAATTGAACAGAATTATAATCCCATTGGTTAGGTTCATAGCTTGCTGATCGCCTGATGATATCTCCATTGCCTACATCATCACTACTTCTAACATTTGTCGAAAATGAACTCATGATTTTTTTTTTTTCTTTTTCTTTTTGTTTTGCCTTAGGAAACCTGGGAGACGGAGGCCAGTTATAAAGAGAGACCGGTGCATTAGATGCTTCCACATGCATGCACCTACAAATAGGCAAAGCCTAATACTGCTAAACTCAATACAGTTTACTGATACAAATTTGTGTGCACTCCTAGTTACGTTTCCACATTTGCGTATCGTACATTATGCCATTTTAGAAACGTGGCCAAATAAATTGAAATATTTTACATTCTTCCTATCAAAATATTTTACCTTTGGTTTCCTCATTTTTTTAACGTGCATTGATTGCCATGCTTCACGGAAGCACTTGATAAAGACTTCGCTACTGCTATCAGCCTTGTATTTTGTGTTCATGTGTTTAAATGCATTTTGTGTTCATGTGTTGTCAGTTAAATGTATTCCTTTAAAAATTCTATCAGCCTTGTATGTTGTCCGTTAATATGCTAGATAAATTACATGTAATCCTACGCTAAAATAAATGCTCAAAATAATCTATTTTTTTTTTATTTTTTTTTGTAAGGCTAACCGGTTTTTAAAGTGATCCGTAACACTTTATTAAAAAAAGAAAAGAGAATACAACGCACACAGGCGATATACCAAACGTATATCAACTACCCAATACATGTTCCCCAAAGTGGAAACCCCATCATACATTACTACGTTACATGCTGCAACTACGTTACAAGCAACTACATTGAGGAATTACTCTGAACATTTCATAGTGCCAAACTGATAGCACTCGACACACCCACAAACAAGTTATCCATTGTCAAAGGGCGTGTTACCTATAGCTCTGGTCTTACTACGGGTAATAGGAGATTTACCCGCGCTGCAACCAGCTGAAAATACAGACGAAATAGGTGCATTTGCTACAATTAAATCCGGAGGTCTAGCTTTGTAGCCCGGAGGAGGTGGTATGTTAGCATATGGGTTCGAAGTTTGCTTCTTACCAGATTCAAGAGCGGCTTTCTTGGATTGCATTGCAGCGTGATTCTTTGACATAATGTCCATCAGTTTCTTCTTTTCACTACATATAAAGGGGTCAAAATTCCCACTTTCAATTTCAACACCCAATTTCTCAATGGTTTGAAGAACTGCTGTCTCTACATTTGGCCTCTGTGTTTTCACTTTTTCCTTGGGCTGACTTCTTTTGGAGTTGCTAGGTTCAGACGACAGGTTAAAGTTATTCAATAAAAAGTTGTCGAGGAAACCAGCATTATCCGTGGACTGACTGACATTGCTTTCAGCTGCTCATTTATCAATTCAGTGTAGCTAATTTGATGCTTATTTGGAGAACTTGCATTCTGTAAAAATCCAGTTTTAAAGCCAAATTCATTGGTTAAGTGCAGTTCATTGGCGGTTAAAGGAAGGTTGACATCAAATCCTCCAGCATTCATAGTCTCTTCAAACTCAGTAACATCATCTATAATAGTCTGCATTGCATCGACTTTACCTTCGCTTATGAGGGCACTAGTGGAGTTAGAATTGGCACTGTCAGGCAATTCAACAGCAGATGCTCGCGGTTTGGTTTGGACATCAATCCTTAGCTCATTGCTACCATCATTGCTTACATACACATTGGCTATGTACCTGCCAACATTGTTAATCTGTGTGGTGGCATTCCCATTTTCGTCAATTCCTTGCGCCGTGTCAAGTATTTCGCCATCCTCCAGATCCTTAGCGTTACTGATATCAACACCCGAGACTTCATTATTATTAAGTATATCAAACGGATTGGCAGTTGGCAACGCATGTTTGGAGCCAACAACAGTACGAGTATTCTTTCCTTCTATTCTCGTCCATTTTTCCCGATTTGCTTCATGGTTGATTCCAACTTTAGTGTGGGTTCTCATCATAGTTCCGCGGCGCTGTCGCTTAAACGCAGCATTGATGCCATCAACACCAACTGCAACATTTTTATTCACCTCAACAGTGGATTCATTCACATTTAAGACAGTCTTCCCTTTGTCAGTAACCATTTCTGTATTTTCATCTTTATCACCAAAAGGGCAGTAGTTGTTCGTATGGCCAAAGACCTCACATTTGCGGCAGACATCAGGCAGCCAGATGTAGGTGACATGAACATCGTGCTCAGTGCCATCAGGAAGGAGCATAGGAATCTTGTCAGGAAGATTACTTTCAGGAGATATCTCTACTAAACATTTCGCAAAACCAAGCCAATCCAGGCTTTCAGTTGCCTTATCCATACAGAGAAATTTTCCGACATGTGTTGCTAACCAACAAATTCCGATCTTCGACCAGGCGACCATTGGAAGATTGGTCATCTTCACCCAAACAGGTACGTTTCTTATGCCCTTACCCGACAAACCCATATTGACATCCCATTTCCTTATAATAAAAACTTTATTCCTTATCACAATAGGATCAGCTTCTAAAATTCTATTTCTATCTTCTTGGTCTGCAACAAGGAAAAAGAAAATTCTGCCATTAGACTTCACCTTAATCGAGCCACGAGGTCTCCATTGTCTAAACAGCTGGTTGATAACAGCCGTGTAAGACAAAGGAGTATCTAGGAAGAAGCCCGTCAAATAATCCTTCCATTCTACAACGCTGGCTTCAAAATAATCTATTTTAGGATTGAATGTTGTTAGTTTAGCCTAATATCAGTTGATTTAATAAACATACATAAATAGATATTGTCAAATGAATCAATCTTAGTCGACACTGAAGCTTCTTCCAATCTATGGAAGTCTGGTAGCTAAATAAGATGAATGAAGTAAAGAATAACAAAAATTCTACTATGTATCATTTGGTGAAATGATTGGCATGAACATAATTTTAGCAATCTACTTGTATTATACACACTGTCAAAATTTTCAATGCATTATTCTTGACATTTTACTTGTAACTCGCCAAGTGAATAAAAAGTAATAATAGTATGGTCTATCAATATATTTAAGTGAACAAAAAGTTAAGATAGTACGGTCTATCAAAATATTTGTTAGTTATTCGTTCCTGTAAACTGTCAAAAATAAAAAAAGATTTATACCATACGTACTGCATGTAAATAAAATTATAATGTCATAGTTCAATCAAATACAAAGTATGTGAAGTAGGCATTGTACATAATAGAGGTAAATGAGTATTTATATCGAAAAAAAAAAGGAATTTTGGTAAACAACAAGAAGATAATTTTTGAATTGCAAAGCAGGCTATTTTCACTTTAACAAAGGATCCATGCATATTATTATTATTTTCAAGAAAGAATACAATAACCATAACTTTACTAATTATTTAAGCTTGTCGCTGCTAATGTTCAATCAGGAGTACAACAAAAAAAAATAGTAATAATTAATAAGCTGAAAACCATTCACAACTCATCTCATAACAAAAGATCAAAACTGACTTCAACTCAACCTAAAACAACTCTTCTACTGTTGATCACAACTCACTTGGCAACATGATTTTCAAGAAATACAGCCACCGGATTTTGGACTCTGCTGCTTCTTCCCACTCTTTGCAGCATTTTCTATTTTTGCACCCCCCCCCCCACCCGCCCACCCCGGCCCCCCCTATCTTGCCATCAGCTGGAGCTGCAAGCTTTTGCCTTCATCTCGAAAATAATAGCTTTTGTTACAGGTTCAGCTAGGCTCTCTTCTTGTCTTAGAAGCAGCCGTCTAGGACATGATCAATGCATACTAAAGAAAAGGTAGATATGAACAAAAGTGAATACATTTGCATCTATCAAAATGAATTTCAACTATATACTTCTATTAAAATAAAATAAAAACAAATTATATGCTATATTTTTTATTTGTGGGATAAAATCATCAGTCAATTTTTTTTATAACATTATTCAATTGCCCTCCATAGAAAATAAGTTTATTAAATTGGCATATATGAACAATCAAAAATATTTGTATAGTAAAAATTGAATTAGTGGCCACATAAGTAGTTTGTAGTAAATAATTGGCATGGTAACCGCATACTGACATACCTATTCCTTCATATGAAGAATATGAACTGTATTTGGAAACAATATCGGTATTACCAAGACACTGTTTGGTTATACTCATCTAGTAACCAAATATATTCAGAATCATTCAAGCACATTATAGGCAGTAAGATTCATGCAAGCTTTTGTTTTTTTTTACCTTTTTTTCTTTTTTGAAATCATATACATTTATGCTATTCTTTCCGACTGTCATCCCATGATTACTTAGTTTTAGAGATTTCAAGCAACCATGCTTCTAGCCTAAAACACCTTCTCACACATACCGATCTAGACACAGTAAAGTTTGGATATTCCTTGTTATTTATCAAAGCACATGTCATGAGTTTTTGATGCATACTCTCTGGAAATTTGACATGGACATGGCACTGTCCATTTATCCAGGGTATTAACAAATAAAATTCTTCGTAGGTCCACCATGAAACCACATAGTTTTGGAAATTATTCAACGGTATACTTAGTGTAAAGAGAATTCAAAACCACCATATATATAGCTAGCTTAGATACCTCACAAAAGATGGTTTTGGCTAGAAACGAAATGCAGCACCGAGAATTCTAAACCAAGGCAGTAGTACAAGTGACATAGGTAAAACCAAGATATGTTTACGGTGAAATATAACATAAGAGCATAAATAGTTATAGTGTAAACCATGCAGTAACAAAGAAGAGAATAAATATAGGACAATAACGATTTCGAACTATACATACCATCACATTTTTTTGAATTTGTAGCACTGTTGTGGCTTCCGATGCATCCAGTTACATTTCTTTTCATATTCAAACCATTAGTCGTCCTTAATTTCTTGTTCACCAGTCTTTTTTGTTCCTGTAACAACCATAACACAAGTTCGTTCTATATATAAGTTAACAAATTTTTATTAAAGTTGTAAGATCAAAAGCACCAAAGCTGGAAACCTGAAAGGTGACAACAAAATGTTTCAATCATATAAACTGAGCCGTAAAAGCCATGAACCATGCACATCTCAAATAATTTGTGAAGGCTTGTAGGCATTTCATTAATTGCATAAAATATTTCTTGGGTGTGTAAGTTTGAGTGTCTTGTTTATTGGTAAATTCATTTTAATATAACCAGCAACGCGTCTATCATCAACAGAAGCATCATTGAATCCACCACGAAGTGCTACAGTCTTACAAAGAGATAATGCATATGATGCTAAATATTTCAATGATTGTGAAAATATCATACGACCGCCCAAGCGATGTTGCACTACATGGATATTTTGACATTATTTTAGACTCTTCAGCCTTCACAACCTTCAATTGAATAAGCATGCGGGCATCCTCAGCTTATGAAATAAGGTGTTCTCAACCGCCAGTCTACATAATAAAGAGGTAATGGCACCAGCGTTGGCTTGGCGATACATTTCACTAAGATCTATTACAAAAGGCTCAGTTGCTTTTGAACTCTAATACGTCTTTCAATCGATAATCCTAGTGAAGTAAAGCAAGACATGTAATGTATTTGGATAGGAAAATCATGCAATTCCATGATGCTGTTCATGATAGAATACCACATGATAATCAGAAGCCATATTATATGAATTAGAGATAATCCGTGCATGTCTTTGATACATTTATCCCTATACATATTAACAACAGATTTCACAATAGACTATATCACTGTCTTCATGAAAAGTTACTGGTTCGAGCTAAAATGTGACTGATTAAGCGGTAGGCCTGAAATATGCATTTCCCGAATGAAAACTATGATTTCACAACATAATTTGTTATCTTGCAGCAGAAATAGGACAATTGTTGCGAGTGAAGACCAATCAGACATGAGGCCAGGCCTCATAGTTCACACATGAAGAACATAAAGCACATGGGTAGAGTAAATTTTAGGTTGATGTACTCTATATTATTTTTTGTGTTTTTTTTTTTTTTTTTTTTGGACCTAGGAATCTAAATTATATTGGTGGCTGTAATTATTATCACATTGCACCAGTTAGTATGAAAATTGAAACCATATTCACAAATCATTTATGTGTTAATTTATGCAGATGTTAAACTACTTAATAATGGAAAGTCATGATTTAACTAATGATCTGGAATTACATATTTCAATCATTTTCATTAGTAAGGTTGGTAGGATGTAAAATCATGTTTAAAATTTATTAATTTGGGACAGTGGTTAGTTTTCTCGTTTCCTTATCTATTTGAACAATGAAGTAACCTGCTTGTTTATGTTAGCTCAAACTCAGTGATTTACTTTACACTAAAATGGATAGGCTATGAATTTTGAGTTGAACAGTAGCATAGTATTTTTTTATTAAAAAAATAAATAAATCTGGTTCAGATTATATATTGACGTAACTCCCCCATCATTGTACGACACGCTTTGAGCAGAAATGTTTCAATCGTATAAACTGAGCCGTAAAAGCCATGAACCATGCACATCTCAAATAATTTGTGAAGGCTTGTAGGCATTTCATTTATTGCACAAAATATTTCTCGGGTATGTAAGTTTGAGTGTCTTGTTTATTGGTAAATTTATTTTAATGTAACCAGCAACGCATATATCATCAACAGAAGCATCATTGAATCCACCACGAAGTGCTACAGTCTTACAAAGAGATAATGCATATGATGCTAAATATTTCAATGATTGTGAAAATATCATACGACCGCCCAAGCGATGTTGCACTACATGGATATTTTGACATTATTTTAGACTCTTCACGACCTTCAATTGAATAAGCATGCGGGCATCCTCAACTTATGAAATAAGGTGTTCTCAACCACCAATCTACATAATAAAGAGGTAATGGCACCAGCGTTAGCTTGGCGATACATTTCACTAAGATCTATTACAACAGGTGCAGTTGCTTTTGGACTCAAATACGTCTTTCAATCGATAATTTTACTAATGATCTGAAATTACATATTTCAATCAGTTTCATTAGTAAGGTTGGTAGGATGTAAAATCATGTCTAAAATTTATTAATTTGGGACAGTGGTTAGTTTTCTCATTTCCTTGTCTAGTTGAACAATGAAGTAACCTGCTTGTTTATGTTAGCTCAAACTCAGTGATTTACTTTACACTAAAATGGATAGGCCATGTATTTTGAGCTGAATAGTAGCATAGTATTTTTTATAAAAAATAAATTTGGTTCAGATTATATATTGACGTAACTCCCCCATCATTGTACGGCACGCTTTGAGCAGAAATATATTGTGCCAAGACCACATGTAAAACCGTCATCTTAACTAAAATACAATACAATTGATCAAGGTACACTGTGTCCTTCATTTTGTTGCTGTTTCAGTTTATAGGCATAAGTATGCTTGCATGAATTGGATTAAAGATCATTACAACTGATAATCGAGTTAGTAAAAAGGGTTTGCTACACTAAAAATATTTTAAAATAATATTTGTGATATTTAAGTCCATATAAAGTAAGATGGACAAACTTTGAAATAAAGTTCATAATGTTTCATTCTTAACACATTATCGACACGGATGTACATAAATAAAACAATAGCCATGGTGCAGTTGCTATAAAATAGTTCAGTTGATAATAATTTTAGATTAATAAATTTACCTTGCTTTCACAACATGAAAATTTTTCGTACGTGGTTGCCTTCTCTATATTTGAAAGCAAATACTATAAGTGCTTATAGGGCACAAGCATAGCTTTCTGAAATCTGGAAAATTTACATAATCAATTAAAAATAAATTAAAATATCCATATACCTTAAGATCAATATGGTTATAACATTTACTCATGCAAAAGTAAAAGGTGATAACACATATATGAAATTTAAAAAAAAAAAAAAAAGAACTTTTGCAGTAGAATTACCTGTCAAGTAGATAAGTTAAACATTGCACATAAAAAAATATGATTTTGTTTTGCATAAAAATAATCGTGGAAACTTACCAATTTTGGTTATGCCATATGCACTATCAATAATGCTAAAAACTTGTTCTCTTTGTTAGGTTTGAAATTTTTAAAAAAAAAAAAAAAATCAGGCCATGAAGCTGGCTTTTGTCAATGAAACTCCCCTATTTTGTCTTATCCATTGTCTACTATAAAACAAATTATGCATTCAATTCCTAAATAATTTACATTTTTCATAGTTTTTGCATATCATTTCTATCATGAATTAATTGAACAATAAAGTGATAAGGAATAACTGCTTCATTTGGACTGTATAAATCAAGTAATATACATACCAATATGTTGAATCCAAATGTTATGTCTAGTACAATCAATTATCCACTTCCGTAAACATAAATATAACTCAAATGGAATTTATTTAAAAATTTGAAAAATAAACAAATACTTACAATAAATGAGCTGCTAATCAATTCTCCTAGAAAATTTCCCTCCTTGGAGTAGAATGCATTAGTAATCAATCTTAAAATTGATCTATCTCAACCTGGAAAGCAACGGTCTCGGCATCTGGCAGTTGGATGCTGATGTCCATGCAGTTGTTGACAGCAATGAAGACAACATTATACTCCTGTCATGTTACAACTCCTTTATCCATGACATAAATTAATAAAGAGTATAGCAGCTAAGGAGGTGGTAGATGAGTTGGTAATTGTACTAACCAATGGAAAACATGTTTGATTAGATATTATTGGAGCACACTTGAATTGCCTGGTTAAAGTCATATGTTATTTTTACAAAATTATGTCCATGTTGGTAGCAAGTTTATAGGTGATACAGACATATATCAAACAATCAAAGATCAATCCTTACAGTGGCATATCCACCTATCAAGTAGATAGCTTAAAGGTCAGTAATAAAATAAATATGGTTTTGTTGAGTTTTAAAAAAACAGAAAAACTAACCAGCTTTCGCACTATTAGAGCAGTCCCAGCAGTTGCTAGAGGAGGCGAAATGGGGAAGAATAGGTGAAGGACGCTCTCCAGCAGCGTCGCGACGAGCGTGGGGGAGGAATTGAAACGGAGAAGAATCGCCATTTGGGAATTTTGAGCGGCGATGGGGAAGAAAACCGTATAGCGTTTTTCTTTGTATAATAACATCCGTAAACGGTTTTCTGAAAACCTTTTAAGCCTTAAACGGTTTTCAGAAAACCGTTTAGGATATTATTCAAAAAAAAAAAAAAAATTACCCAGTGTCTCCCCACCGACTGCTGGATCGGTGGGGAGGATTCACGCTCCTAAATGCAAATCCACGCTCAAAATCGTGTGAGCTGCTAGGAGTGCTCTTAGCTACGCTGTTAATAATGCTTTAATTTTTGGTTCTGTTTGTCAGGCACAGTCCTAATAAACAACCTAAGCTGCGCATCAAGCCTTCTCTGGATGATGAAGCCCTCGTACCTTATACTATCCAAAGCGTAATATAATTTATATTGGGTAATCGATCCCAACCTAATAAATAATTTCTCGATGGTTTATTTGACACTACAATTAATTACAATAACTCAAATTTGACTATACAGACAGCAAACATTTCAAAGGGAATAAATTTTATTTTGTTACGTTATTAAGCCCATAGTAAAGAACATAAGTGAAAAATAAGTTGAATATGTTCAGTACTGTAAAGATGGATAGAGTGGAAGCGGAACAGTGTCCTCATATGAATTTCATTTTGTTACAGTTACACTTATGGAAAATAACATGTAAATAATAATGATTGTGCAAATTAAGTAATATGTATATCCCAGTAGCATTTTCGTGACAATCTATGTTAAACACCATGCAGAACAAATCATTTACCCAATTTTTGTAGCAGTAAATTTAATGTAGACAATCTGCAAAATAAACATATTTCAATCATGGGAAAATAAAAAAGTCAACTAAAATAGTAGGAAGACGACTATACTGTTACGAAATCCAAAAAGGGGTACGCATTACAAGTAAATACTAACATTATAACCGTGGTCGACATACAAAATGAAATACCTGAATAGATTTGGAATGAACAACTGTGCGATAGCTAGTTCTAAAGACGAATTTCCAGTGTCCCAAATCAAGTAGCAAAATTGAATGATGAGCGACGACGAACGGCAATCGGCTGCTGTTAATCGTCATGTGATGATTACTTGTCTTTTTGCGGGAGAAATTTGAGTGACGACAAATGACAATCGGCTGTTATTAATCGTTATGTGATGACTACTGGTCTTTTTGGGAGAGAATTTTGAGTGACGACGAATGGCAATCGGTCGTTGGAAAGAACTAAATTTGGTTCGAAAATTTGAGGACAAAATTTAAGTTAGGGTTGTCTTTTTGGGGGAGAAATTTAAGTTATGAGCGATAATTGGGTTGTGAGAGAAAAACGAAGAGGAAAAAAAAAAAAAAAAAACTAACAGAGGAAGATGGGAAGAAGTGAGCGGTTTGGTACGGGAATGTCGTGCTATTTCAGTTGGTAACTGCCGATTAAAAACAGGGGGACTGCACGGTGAGTCCGAGTTTGTTGACACATTTTTCATGTGTGTCACCATGACTTCGGGCTGTGATTGATGGAAATCAGGAGAGCCCATATGGGTCTCTCTTATTTCCACCAATCACATTGGGGAGTCACCATGACACACAAGAAAAGTGTGTCAACAAACTCGTAGTGCGGTACAAGGTCATTAGGAAATGGGAGAATTTGGAACATCATGTCATCAATCTCATTTTCCTGCTTTAAGATTTAGTAATAGATAGATTCCTAACTAAATTTGGATAGTTGCAGTTGCAAAATTTGGTCCAAATAATAATTCCAAGCCGTTGATGCGAATCGCGGAGAGTCCGCCGATCAATCTACTGGTTCAAGTCATAACGGCAAAAGGTCGTGCAGCTTGCAAAACCTCTTATTTTTCCGACTGCTAATCAGCTCAATTGAATTCAGAATTCATATATCAGAAATTCTAGATCGACCGCTTCAAAACGCGTTGGAATCACGCAGACGCAATTTGGACCGTGAATTGAGCTAGCATCCAGCATACATCCATCGACCACGTGCATTGCACAAATTTTCCTTTGATATGCGGCAGTCACATGTGTTTCATTTTTTTTTTTTCGATTGTTGTGTTTCCGGTCCTTCTAGCAAGGTTGTTCATATATTTGCCAACCCAAACCAAGTGAGAAAATCACTAAAACCTGTTAAGAGCATTTCCAGTAGAAGCAGAGTGCTGGAAACAAGGAATGGTTTGCAATGTTCAAGCGTGGATTCCTCCCACCGTTCCAGCAATGGGTGTATCGCCGTTGGGAGATTTTTTTTTTAAAAAAAATTATTAAACCTTAAACGGTTTTAATTCTGAAATCCGTTTAAGGCTTAAATGATTTTTACAAAACCGTTTAAGAAAAAAAGGGTTTTGGATGCTAAACAGTTTTCAAAAACCCGCGTACGGATCCCCACTCATAAACGCAAATGGGGATTCTCCCCCATTTGCCCTCGTTCTCCACCCCCATTCTCCTATTGCTACAGCGGGAACTCTGCTTATTCTCCCCCGTTTTGCACCAGTCAACCACTGCTGGGAGTGCCGTAATAAAAAGGAACTGTGATGATGGCATAGGAAACAAATGAATATTTTGATTATATTTATTGTTAATATTTATGCTTTTCTCCTGCATCCCTTACATGATATTTCAAAGTAATTATGTATTTTCTTTTGGATTTTTTTTATCTCGTTTTGAAATTTTACTACGCAAATAGTCCAGTTTCAAAAATAATTATGTTTATAACCCGATTTTGGCCAGCTCAGCGCTGAGTTGGCCAAAATACATCGGCGTAAACTAAAATTGCACAAGTGTAAAAAAAAATTGCACTGACTTCATTTTGGATTGCGCCAATGCAAATCTTAAAAAAAATTGTCTGATGTCATTTAAGGTACCGCCAGTATAAAAAAAATACACTAACGCAATTTGAAATTGTGCTAGTGTATCATGACCAACTGAGCGCTGAGTTGGCCAAAACCGAGCTATAAACGTGATTATTTTCAAAATCAGGTTATTTGCGTAATAAAATTTCAAAACGAGACCAAATGAAAAAAAGAACCTTATAGCCTAGTCAAACAACTTGCAATCCAGAAGTAATGAACCTGCCCTTACCCATTAAGTAAATGCAAGAGAACCCTTTGCTGCCTATTCTCTTGCTTTCTCCAACTCATAGCCTACATATTCCGCATATTATATATTATTACGATAAATAACGTGCTTCTTTCCTAAATTGTACTAAATGTAAATGTATATGTTATGTCAGGTAAGAGTTTATGTTGAAGCAACCTAGTCTAGCTAAGTGTATGCTTCATTGTATCCAATATCATGAACCGACGCATACTGTCTCCTCACTGTAATTTGTTTCAAACCTAAACATATCTTCCTATTATCTATCTATATGCTGACCCATTATCTAGATATTACTTAGTCCTCCAAAATACATGAACATTTTTATTTTTATTTTATTTTTAATTAATATAACCGCATAACGATGAGAACCGACCGTAAGATTGCATAAATTAAAAAATAAGTAGTTTTTCTATTAATCCTAGTTCAACATCAAGAAATAATGTAATAAAAAATGTTCAAAATTAGAGAGATCTAAGAAAACAAAAGTGGAGAGATTTAAGTGAATTAAATTGAAAATATTTAAGGAGACATGTTATAGACATATTCCGTATGTTTTTGGTTTTTGGTTTTTGGGTTTTGGGAAAATTGATTTTGGCCAAATGACAGTAAGCAAACCTCCCTAGCGGTCGGTTTGATTATAAACATTATGTTTGCATTTGCATTGCAGATATATTTTTCTGTGTAGTACTGACCAGACTATCGAGACTATTTGAAGAGTTTTTTTATAAAAAAATTGACTAATACATCACCATATAGGTTTAGAGTGAATCTCGAACTCCAGACCTCACACTCGGTAGACACATAACTTACAACTATGCCACATTGTCTTGGCTATTTAAAGAGTTAAATAAGCCTATATAAAACTGCGTCACGTTGTTTCTGGTAACTCCGTATGATCAATTATTGAGTTTTCTCCCTCATCAATGAGTTGCTTGGTTTGTTTTCTGTCCTTTGGTAGCTGATATGAGTACAAAATTTTAGATCATTGACCTCCATCTTACAACCACTTTATTTTGGATTTTTGTTGCATTTCTATACAGTGACTGTGCATAGTAAATTATCATTAGCAGGTGCATGTGCAAAACAATATTTGATCTTCTCAATTGGTCAACTAACTTATGTATACTTCTTCTCGCTTTGTTCTACTCTTCAAATATCTCCTTGTATTTTTCAGTTCGCATAACAATTTATAAATGTCCGAGCACTAGATACCATATTAATATAGCCATTATATTCCTTCCAAATATTATTGTGTCGGAAAGATATTTTAACATTTTCATTGTTTGAGGTGTGTAAATTAATCGAAAACAAACAGTGATCAGTCATTGAGTGGTTCAATGCTTTAGCATTCACATATGGGAATTTGAAAAGGACAATTTTTGTTTGAATCATCTCCTCGCTGTGTAGTGTATAATTCACCAATTTTAATTTTAGATTAATATTTGGTTGAATGTGTATGATATCGTTTTCTTACTATTACTGCTAAAAGAGCAATTTTATTTTTGGGGCATAATTTATATGCATGTTGCGTTGGAATTTAGCTACACTTAACATGTTGCACGACCATGTTTAAGCCTTAGCTTTTAAATATGTTCATATGAAATTATATTTAGTTCTTAAAGAAACACAAGCAAACTTCAAAGGCTCTGTATTGGTTGATATACCATTACGGATAAATCAAAGCACCAAGCATCATGTTTATTGGAGAGTGTAAAATTTTAGTGAGAACTATATATTGTAAATCTTATTTTTGCTGATCACACCATATAGTAAGAACTAGAAGTATTGCTAAAATATTTCTATATGTGTTTGCCTAGCTAATTTATCGAAGAATTAGATTTTACTATTCTCCAATAGAGATTTCCCTTCTGCCATAAGCATGCTTGTATATGTTAATCTCTAAAATAAATGTTTTAGAGTTTTATTTAAATATATATTGCAAAATCCAACGTTCCAGAAGAAATGTTATGGATATTCTAATTCTTTTGTTAAACGTAATTACTGTAAAAAGAAATGCTGCATCCCTGAAGGAACATCATAAAAATTTCCTAAAGTAGTGATTTTAAGTTTCATATCTTACTTTTACTTAGCGCATCTAATTTTATTACTATGTTTAAAATTTGATATTATACTTTAAAGAAAGTTACAGCGATAAATCTCTAGTAGAGATATTTTATACTACTTTAAAGTAGTAATTATGCCTTTTATTTAGAAAAAGATATTGAATATTGATGACCCTCCAAAAATCGAGTTTAAAATGTATCTTAAGAAAAGATATGTAACACTCAAGAATCAGTGTTCACAAAAATATCCACAAAGGTGATATTATATATTTATATAATGACATTTAAGAATTATATATGGATTGTTTTCAAATATGATGTAGCACTTTAAAAAGTGATATGGCAATAAGTTACATAATTTTTAATTCAGATAAAATAAGTAATAATGGATACAAAGTATGTTTACAAAGTTCAATCACTGTCATGGACCTGTAGCTCCATTAGACATTTAAGAGTAGTGATCTATTATTTTTAAGAACTTAAAATGAATCGAATATCATATGCATACCTATTCCTGTAGGAATATTCTTACATATTCTGCTGAAGAGATACTCTATATGTTATATCATACATTTCATGAAAGCTATAAATACCAGCTTGAAGAGATATGTATGTGCAATAAATATATTTGCATATTATCATAATATTTTAAGTGTCCAGAAACTACTCTTATATTTTTTAGTATATCTTATTTATTTATTTATTTGTGGCACTCTCTAAAAGAGATGTGTAGAAACGTCTATATGCAGGTATAAATTATTCTATGTTAAGTTATTATAATTAATGTTCAAAAGTAATATTTGAGCATAATTAATGAGTTAATTTTAATAACTTGAAGTTGTTAATATATTTTATTTGAAGCAGAAGTTCAATACAATTCTAAACCAAATGTTTTGAACATTATCATGCAGTCTCAAAGGATTCAAACTGACATTGATCATAAGCAGAGGCGTACCCACCACAGGCCCAGTGGGGGCCCTCGCGCCCACTGAAGTTTTGTGACCTAGACATACCTATTTCATTTGTATAAAATAAAGCCGGATTTTAGATCGTAATAGTACCCTTCGGTTAGGTTGCAGTAACATCCAAAAGCTGCATCATGCTCCATTCTAAAGAGCAAACAGTGAATTTTGACTATCTAACAAGTATATATTAATGCAACATTTTGATCTAGACAAGAATACTTAAATTGCAGTAAGAAATAAAATGGTAGTTAAATAATGATGTCACCGGAAAAACACTAAAGTGAGGAGAAGCATAGAATTTTGAACAACGATGTCACTTGGACAAGCTGGTTATTTGGAACAAGATGCATAAAATACACTCAGTAGAGTTCTCATTGTATTTTTCCTGATTACATGATTATAGCTGGTTTATTTATTTGTTTTAGGAAAAGAAAATCACTTTTAAATGTATAGGAAAGCATACCATCTTTAGCTGAAAATTTAACTCTATCTGGTTTCTTTTGTTGTGCCCCTGAATCAAATGATGCAAGATCCCTCTGGTAGCTTTGTTTTGCTTTCTGCAAACAAATGCAAGATCCCTTTGGTAGCTTTGTTTAGTAAAGACAGACACATCAATTAAAATATTCTTAATGTTGCACAGAAAAAGATGAAACTAAACTTTCGTAGTACATACTTAAATTGGAAGAAAAATAGATTATTATGTATTTATTTAATTTGCTACCCTACTGGTCTAAATCTCTGCGTATGCCACTGATCATAAGTAGAATTTAATAGTTTGGATCCTTGAATAGTTTGTTCTAAAAGTTAACGACTTAAACGACAAAGAATATACAAATTTGTAATACATTTGTAATATGTGGATGCACATACATATATGTAATTTTTTAGCTAACAACTTGATGTTTGATATGAGCTCATCTAATAGACTACGCACAGATATTATTTAGTAATTCAAAAAGTCGATCGACATAAATATTAAATGACCTGAAATCATGTGTGTATTTAATTAGAAATTACCTCCAACTTACTAGATTAATAAAATAAATAAGTAATATAATATAATTGCATTTTATCAATTAATGTAACCATTATCCTCCTATAATTTAAGTACATATAATGTATCTACTAGTGATAATGTGATAATGGATCAAAAAATGAGAATCCAAGGAGGATTTATAATTTAATGTGACAATGTTTGTCAACATTAAGGGGGAGGATAAAGGGATACAAGTCCATATTAAACAATGGTGTTAAATATTTGTTAACATATACAACGATGCAAAGTATTAACTAACCTAAATAAATTATCAATTATATCCCTAATAGACTTCCTCCAATATAGATTTGAATCCTTTAAGAATCAAATGGTGTTAACCACAGTTAGGTATAAAAATTAGTTCAAAATATTTTTGGAGTAAGTCATAAAGATGTCAAATAAAGGAGGTGAGTGTTCTTGAAGTTTGTTTTGAAAGTGACCCATGACAAGATTTGTCAAATAACCCGAGAAGTGGTTTACGTATCTAAAACATGATAAATAAAGAGATCTCAATAAATCATACTGAGAACAGACAATAGATAATAATCGATGATAAGTTTGCAAATAATAAAATGTTTATGTTAATTAATAGATTAAAAACCTTGACTTAGGGGACAACATGACTGGCTATCATGAAATCTTTCCTAAATGAGAAATGTGGACCTGTAGTCTGCAAAATATAATTAGAAACACACACACACACACACACACACACACACACACACACACACATATATATATATATATATATATATATATATATATAACGGCAAAAGCACTCTAAAATTACTGAAGCACCATACATTATAGACAACATGTTATAGGCCATGAGCATTATACATTCAAAGATAATTGAATTGATTAAAGTAGTGAAAGTGTTTGAAACATATAGAATACCCTGAAGGTATAAACGAAGGAAGTATAAAAATCCAGAAGAATGTAATTAACTTTGGTGGTAATAAAGAATGCAAAGAATAAGAAATGTAGATAACAACATTCTTTTAAGTATTGTTGTGATGAAGATATTGATATATTTAACGATGAGTAGATTCCTTCATACTTAAGAACTGATGAAATGAAACTTTTGATATTCATTGAAGTGGTAGTTGCAATATACAAAATTTATTAAAATATGCAAGTTTCTGAAGAATATAAATAACATTTATGGTTATAAAGATTGCCAAGGACATGAACGAGAGATTAGAACATTTTTCTAAATATTGTTGTAATGAAAATCTTGATATACTTCAAGATGAGTAGATTACTTCCTACTTCTTAGTGTTGTTGTAATGAAACTTGTCGTATTCATCAAATGTGTATTGCAATATGCAAACCCGATCGAAGACCAAAATTGTAAGCACATGAAGTGTACTCATAAATAAATACTACTAGCATACAAAAGCTCAAACAGAAGGTGTTTTAAATAAAAAAACATGCATGAAGCATGATGTGACACCCCACGTCACTTAATGTCACTCATAAGAGAATGCATTAAATTTCGTGAAGCACAATGGGTAACAGTATAGAAATTTACAGAATAGGTATAAAATAAGCAGCGGAAAAACTTTCAACTTTATTTAGAATAAAACGTAGTTTCCGAAACCAGTTACATAAATCACCTACAAAGTACTACAAATCTGTCTTTCTAAAACAAAATAACATAACGCCAATAAACAAAACCATATCCTTGCCACAAGCCATTATTAAATAAAGTTAGAAAGATACATCTCAAGAAAGTCCAAGCTAAGTCCAAGCTGCTACAGAAAGTCTTAGTCACTACTGAGTGCTTCTACTCTAATGACCTGGGGGGGGGGGGACGGAAGGAGGAAAGAAGCGAGAGAAAGTGGTCAGAAATAAAGTCTAGTGAGTTCCAGTGTTTTACAAATAGGCATAAACTAGAATTGACAAGACAGGTAAATAAGACTGGATATGATAGGTACAGTATCATGAAAGGTAAACTAAACTAAACAGAATAGCACGATGGACAGAATAACGGGAATAAACTTATGATCAAGTAATGCTTCACATTTATATCCTAAAATGGGTAATGTCTGAACATACATGTTTCATGTCTCAAATATAAGTCTGAGTCTAATGTCTGCACCAATACTATTATAACAAGTTCAACATGATTTCATTTCAACAGGATTAATAACAGGAATAAACAGCAAGTACATGATTAGGTGTTTAACCTAATTACATAACAGATGCTTATGATACACTGCCCAGAGCAGCCATGCATGTATCATATCAATAGGATTACAACAAAATATAACAACAAGACTAGGTGTAGACTAATTACATAACAGGATTAGGTGTTACCCTAATTGCATAATACCATGATTAGGCGTACCCTAATTACTACCTAAGCGATCGGCTCCCTACTACCCGAATATCATGTGTCAGCCCTGGCAGTAGCGTGTATCACTCCCAACCCAGTGACTTATAGAACACAACAATATCTGTAGGTGTTATAGCATCTTATCTTCCCTAGTCGGACCCACGCATGCTCATGACTTTGCTGGAACGCTCCCGTAACCACCCCATGTGAACCTCTTACAAACCAATTCAGTAAAGTGTGCCCTGGCCCCTACCTAGTGCGAGGCCCCTTATAATAAGATACCAAACAGGGATACTGACTGATATGGGTTCCAAATAGCAGATTGACACAAGCCAAACCCCCTAAGCTTGTGTCCCAAGTAACTAGGATTTTAAGAGTCCCAAAACCCGATACAACAGCAAGAACGAGGGACCTCTTAGCTTATTAATACTCAAGTTTTAACCTAGCAGGTTTAGGTTCATTAATAAGCATGGTTGTAATTTATATATGTCATTAAGTATACAACCCTTTCCCATAACACTGCCCGAATGTGTACACTTCCTATAGCATTTCAAGTTATTAAACCACGTCTGGTACTTAACCTATTCTTAACATGTTTAATTTACTTATAAGTCTGTGTTAAGTCAAACTTAACATGTCCAATTCATATGCATAATATTCATCAATCATGTTCACAATTTATACATAGGTGTATGCACATCTTGTAATAACCCGGAAAATCAGGACCAATTTAAAATTTTTATTTTTAGAAATTTTAACAGAATTTTGGTCATAATTTAAAATTTTCATTTTTAAATAATAATAAAGCCCTTAAAAAGCCATTTTGCAAATGACCTCTATTTTTTACAAAACCACTTTTGTTGGATCAGGAATGTCAATTTATTGCTAGATTTAAAATTCCATAATTTTTGGAATTAATATGCGAGTGTGGCAAAAGAAAAAGTGTTTTGTAAAATTTAGTCAAATTGGATAGACTGGAAAATGGACATTTTTCAAATGGTCTCCAAATTCGACGAAATTAATTTTGTTAGGACCATATCGTCAAAACATAGCTAGATTTATTTTTTGGGAATTTTTGGAGTCAGTATATGGTCCCGGTAAATTAAAATGTACGATCAAATTTAATATTAAATTTTTTATATTTTAATTTAAATATAATTAGGCTTTAACGGTCAAATGGGCTTACGAAACATAGTCCATTGTGTCCGGATTTGGGGTATTTGTCTAGGAGCGACAGTCGCTGGGCTTAATTTGGAGTTAGTGTCAATTAACGGGCCTTTTCTGAATTAAACAATTAAATATTATAAATATGACCAATTAAAAAAAATTAAAAAAACCCTAATCTATTTTTTCCCGCCGCCCCCTGAACGAATGACGGAAATGGTTCGTTTCTTCCTGTTCAAATAACTTTCGATCTTCTCACCGAAATCAATAGATTCTTTTGGCAATTTTAAAGTACTCTCCACAGGCTTCAATTCCATATCAGTTTCACCATTTATCGTTGAGTGTTGAAGGAGATCCAGACCCTCGAAGTCGCGGGTTTTTAACCACCATCGTGACCGTCTAGAGCCATCGAAATGGGCCCACCCCCAGGCGCGGGTGCTTCATTCCTCCCCATTCGTCGTGGTATATTCCGATCTACACCTAGTGCTTCGGATTGGAAGTAAAATTTAGCCCTAGTTTTGAACGAACTATTGAAGGTATCGGCCTATATAATTTCAAATGTTTTCAACACTTAAAACCGTTGCGAATTCATGTTTATTTATAAAAATTGTATCTTTATCATACGATAACGATATTCGATGAAACAGGAACCATTGAACTCGTGGCTACGTCTTCTACATCTAGAAGAGACCGGGAGAATTTTACAGTCATCTACAATTTTAGGTGACGTCAAAACCAAAGTGAGCAATCTAAATTCAAAAATAACTGAATAAAATTATATTAGGTTGTAGACGGAGTTTAGTAACTCCTGACACCGTCGTCCACAGACCATGAACTACTTGCTTGTATTGTGGTGTGAAAATGGTTTTGATTTTGGATGATTGATTGTGGTTGAAACGAAATTGGTTGTGATTGTGGTAAATTCACAGTGTTGTGAGAATGAATTATATTGTGGAAATTATAAAAATGAAACCCTTGTATCGCCGCGAGACGTAGGATAGTAGAGGAGCCGTGCTAGGAACGGTGCCGGTTTTAATTACCTTGCCGTTATAATGTCGAAATTTTCTGAAATATTCATGTGTTGTAAAATATTCATGTTATGAAATGAAAATTGTTTGAACAATAAAAATCACATTTTTATTATATATATGAAATATATAAAATATTCATGTTATGAAATGAAAATTTTTTGAACAATAAAAGAAAAAAAATACATTTCTAATGTAAAGATGATTCATAAAAAAAGATTCTAGTTAGATAAAATGTTGTCACATTAAAAATTACATTTTTAATGTAAAGATAATTCATAAAAAAGGATTCTTGTTAGATAAAATGTTGTCACATTAAAAATTACATTTTTAATGTAAAGATGATTCATGAAAAACATTCTAGTTAGATAAAATGTTGTCACATTAAAAATTACATTTCTAATGTAAAGATGATTCATAAAAAAAGATTCTAGTTAGATAAAATGTTGTCACATTAAAAATTACATTTTTAATGTAAAGATGATTCGTAAAAAAAGATTCTAGTTAGATAAAATGTTGTCACATTAAAAATTACATTTTTAATGTAAAGATGAATTATTAAAAAGGATTCAAGTTTGAAAAATATGTTAACATT
This sequence comes from Allium sativum, assembly GCA_030737875.1. Classification (NCBI taxonomy): domain Eukaryota; kingdom Viridiplantae; phylum Streptophyta; class Magnoliopsida; order Asparagales; family Amaryllidaceae; genus Allium; species Allium sativum. Next base: position 310,990,923 of record CM060922.1, on the reverse strand, counting down.
AAAAATTACATTTTTAATGTAAAGGTGAATCATTAAAAAGGATTCAAGTTTGAAAAATATGTTAACATTAAAAATTACATTTTTAATGTAAAGATGAATCATTAAAAAGGATTCAAGTTTGAAAAATATGTTAACATTAAAAATTACATATTTAATGTAAAGATGAATCATTATAAAGGATTCAAGTTTGATAAAAATACGTTAACACTAAAAAAATTACATTTTTAATTTAAAGATGAATCATTAAAAAGGATTCAAGCTTGAAAAATATGTTAACACTAAAAATTACATTTTTAATGTAAAGATGGATCATTATAAAGGATTCAAGTTTGAAAAATATGTTAATATTAAAAATTACGTTTTTAATGTGAAGATGAATCATAAAAAAGGATTCAAGTTTGAAAAATATTTTAACATTAAAAAATACATTTTTAATGTAAAGATGAGTCATAAAAAGGATTCAAGTTTGATAAAAATATGTTAACATAAAAAATTATATTTTTAATGTAAAGATGAATCATGAAAAAGAACTCAAGTTTGAAAAATATGTTTACATTAAAAATTACATTTTTAATGTAAAGATGAATCATTAAAAAGGATTCAAGTTTAATAAAAATATGTTAACATTAAAAATTACATTTTTAGTGTATGAATGAATCATTAAAAATGATTCAAGTTTGATAAAATGTTTTAACATAACAAAAAAATGATTTAACAATAAAAACTACATTTTTATTGTATGTAGAATCACAAAAATATCATCTTTAACATGTGTAGGAATAGTATAAAATTTCCATACGTTCAAATATATTTTTATTCATTAAAAAAAAATATTTAACATGGAAAATGAAGTGTACAAAATTATTTAAAGAATAAATAATTTGAGATCGTCGAACAAATTATATATATATATATATATACATATATATATATATATATATAAATTAAAATAAAACGAATCGCGTGCGGTAGTTCACGATTTGGAATCGTAAATTTAAACGATTATACCGAAAGATCCGACCGTTGGATTTTCCCAAAACTGGAACCGTTGGGTTCGCTTTGGAAAGATCTTTCCAACGATATAAAATTGCTAAGATCCAACAGTTATATTTTGAGAAATGTGTAATTCAAATTTTAATAAAAATAGCGCCAAGGCCGCGTAATTACCTGAAGCATAGTTTAATTAAAAGTGGCTATTTTTATATAAATAAAAATAGCGATAAATTGTTATAAAATATTATAAACGATATGGAATGAAAAGAATTGATTTGAATTATATATATTCGCGAATTATTTGAGAAGGCCGAGTTAATTCTCATTTCAAATAATTAAATGACGACATGAAGTCGAAGATATTAAAGACGGTTATTGAAGACCGACGATCTTCACATCGCATGGATGACTACAGAAGCCTTTGATTGGAGTTGCTACCTTGAAAGGGTTACAGTGGTAGTTGTCTGGACGTACTTGTTGATTGTCCAGATATGCGAGGGTCTCTCTTCCGTATTGGACATATGGGACGAGGAATAAGGTACCTCCGGTTTCGTTCAGACCCAGAACGGACTTGTAAATGGATGTGTGTCTGACATTGGATTTTATTCTGTGTTGATAAATTTCTATTAAATATATATCTGCTTGGTGGCAGAGAATTTATTCTCTTGCTTAACACCCTTCTTTGAGACGTACGAGCTCGGAGGTTATATATCAATAAACATTAGTTGCATGGCATGAATTGTCAGTGCGGCATGCCAAGATGCAAATGATCAAGGCTTTTGTTGAAAAGCAGAGCCATGTGGTTGATGATCAAAGAACACATTTAATTAGCATATCTTTGTATATAGCGTTAATTCGCGAGCCTCACACCTCGGTATGAACCAGAAACGTGAGAAGGGTCTAGGGAGAACATGCGTTTCTTTCTAGCTAGAAGTGGTGTCATGGTAAGGAGCCCAGACATTTTTACTTATGTGGATGGTGGAAAGCGAGGTATCTCGGATTTGAGTCCCTAGTGGCCCTTGATTTACACCCCATAGGGAGGGAAACGTATTGTTCAGGAATTATATATAATCTACTAACGTAAGTTATGGATCGACCCTGTGTCTCCAAGGGACGATGCGTTCTGTTCCTGAGGCACGAGCTAGAGTGTCTCGAATTCGGTAAGGACTATCCCTTGCCTTGGTTCATGATGGAAATCCAACTTCCAATACGACATCGTGCGGTTTTGATTGTAAACCTATATATGGCGACATGATATATGGTACCCATGTCGTCTATGATTGATACATTATGATTGAAAATGTTTTTGGAACATATAGACACTAATTATAATATCAAACGACTTTGATTTATATGTATCAAGCATTTTTGGCCATTATAAGGTAAAACTCTATCCTCCGGTTTGCGTTGCATTGTGCGATGGGACTTGAGTCTTATAATGGCTTCATTTTTCTAAAAAGCATTGCTTTGTTTAATGATTTACTTTATTTCATGCACTTGCAATCCATTGGAGTAAATCCGTTCTACGTTAGCGGCGTGGTCCTGTGATTAGCCTTACTATTAAATAAGTTAAGTAGATTTCTCATACCAATCCCATGACTGACTCGTAGTTTGTTTCACTTTGCAAACTCAGGTGCCCTTATTTTGCACACGGGCAGCCTTGTATTCAGGTTTTAGTAGACTCATTCTGGATAGCTTTGGAGGTTAAGATGGATTTTATCAATTCTATTATGCTGTTCAGACTTCATTTAGTATATTATGTTTAATTCCGCTACAAACATTTTATATTAAGCTGAAACTGTATTCTATACTAAGTATGATCCTGTTAGGCTGTGTAACTCTAATGCTGATATCATTTCCAGTGTAACTTTGATGTACTTTATCTGGTGTAATCCTATGATTCTGTTTTGCCATTATTGTTTATGTGTTATATTCCAATGATTATCCTTGCTTCCGTGGCATGGGGATTTGGGGTTATCACACATCTCCCCAAGTTATATATACAAATTATCCCTCTAAGCAGTTTATAGTAAGTCTAACATGTGTATATTTGTCCTTTGTCCCAAAATTCAGTCAATCAGTCCTAATTAATTAACATGCCTAACTTCCTTTTTATTTTATTCATTATTACCCCAATTATACGCACACTCTAATCGGGTAGCCAAGGCTTAAAGATCTAAGCTTGGCGTAAAATAAAAACGAAACAGAGGAAGAAGAATTGAATCACATAGGCATATAGACAAGACCGAAAATAAACATAGAAAATGGGAAAAGGAAGATAGATACATGTAACTTTTTATTTAACCAACATCACAGGCATGTGTATAACTTGTCTATTTAACATCATAGGTATGTATATAACTTGTTTAATTAACATCACATGCATAGTTAACATCACATGCATGTATGACTTGTTTAATTATTTAACTTGTAACATCATATGCATATGTATAACTGATTATAGGCATAGGTGATTTACAGTGAGAAAAGGTATAACTTTTACTACAATGTAGATCCTAACCAGTTTTATTTAGGTATTATGTTCAAGGCTTAAGAAATAAAATCTGTAAATATCTATAAGTCATAGTGAATCTTGGTGAGGAGAATTATATAACACTATGCCGCAAGGATCCAAGTCTTGATGTTGCTTCTATTTAATCTAATCTCTAGCAGCATTCCCCCATTTATATGTTTATAATTTTCAGAGTAGTTTCAAAGAGGAAGAAGTTATGAGGAAGTTATGATTTGAGAATGAGGGAAGCCATCAATTTATAGAGTTAAAGAATCAACATTAACCCTTAGATTTTAGGTTTTAGATCCCGACCGTACAAGTCATGCTGAGTCAGCAACGAATATGGTGCAGAAAACAGTCCAGATTCATAGAACGAATCTGCCTAGTTCCCTAGTGAAACACCCCACCTCCGTTAGGGTCACTCTCAAAGGGAATGCCCTAATTTTGGTGGAGGTTTATAAGTATAAGTCACAGATATATAAGACAGATACGAGAACACATATTTGTAAACAGCGGAAAAACAACAACTTTTATTTCATAGAAGCAAATACGTGTTACAAAACATCACCATGATTGTCTTACATCTTTTTCCAAAAACATAACATAACACTTTCATAATCTGTCTTGAGTACATTATTTAAAGAAGCATAAAGAAAACATAGATAAACTGCAAAAGCCCCAAAGTGGTTGTCCAAAGCCATAGTTCAAAACAGGAAGGTCCAAGCAATACATTTCTCTTCTTCAAGCTGGATGTTAAGGTTGGTCAAGCTGCTGTGTTCCCTCCCTGTGGACCTGGGGGGGGGGGGGGGGGGGAACGGAAGAAAAGAAGAAGAAAGAAAAGTAGAGTCAGACATAAAGCCTGAGTAAGTCTAGTACTATTTTGTCTATGAATAAAGAACTGGGTATGATAAGTATAAACAAGAAGTGTGGAAGCACTATAAACTTGGTTTAGTTGTCTAGGGTCGAATATACTATCGTACCCCATGTAAATCTCTGAACCCATATAAACTAGTTTCCAACTGGCACCCCATAATCAGGGTGATGTGATCCATTTTACAATGATCGGCTCCTACTCGCATAGTTACATGTGTCTTACGGCCCCCGATGTTGTAGTTACCTATGCTGGTCCCACCATGGGGTGTATCCAGTCCCATGGCGGCGGCCCGACACAACCTTAGAATGCACAGGTATGCTACTGGTGCCCAGTGCTTTATTTTTCTGCGCCGGAGTGTGTGCACGCCCGCACCCCGTTAGAACCTACACTGCTACACCACCGCCGTCGATTTGACCTCTTACAATCAGCCCAGTAATCGTGCCCCACCCTGCCTAGTTTCAGGGTATCCTGATACACCTTCTAGGGTTACTGCTGAAAAGGGTCCCCCGTTACTAGGTTTTCTATCTCTAGCCAACATGCTAAGTTGGTTAAGTGTTTTCTAACCTAACCCCACCAGTCTGTTTAGTTTAGCATGTTCCATTTTGATTAAGTCTTTAGTTCACTTAATCCTAACAATCCTGACTCAGCCTTAATTGTCTCATTAAGGCCCTGACCTCTCACATTAGACAGGTATTGTTGTGGCTGCCTATTGCCGGTTGGTTCCGGGCAGTCTTACGCCACAACTCAGTCTAACCTCGGGTCCTTATTGGGCTCCATGTTTAACCTCCCACATTGGATAGGTATTGTTGTGACTACTGGACAGCCGGGCGGTTCCGGGCAGGTTTACATCACAACTCAATCCAACCTCGGGTTAAACACATCGTATGTTCTACATTTACATATTTTGTCATTCTTCTTTATTTCTTATATGTAAATATTTGCGGCCCATTATTAAGTTAATGGTGTAAAGGTTACACCAATCATGGGCCCAACCCATACTTGAATTTGGGCCCTTCTATTTTATATTTCCATTCATTAGTAATTTTAACCCAACGTTATTTTCCCCCGTTTAACACGTCCGTTTATTATGTATATATTGGGCTTAACCTTTTTAAGCCCAACTTAGCCATGAGAAAAAGGGGAGGCTTAAAGCGTGATTACATACACAAAGAGGGGAAGGTGAGCGCATGAACTTGCAATATGACGTTGGAAATACAAAATAGAAACTGGTGTACTTGCATAGTAGTGACATATACTTTGGTCATAAAGCATAAGTGACATGAATCAAACCATGTAAACTTGTAGTTAAGATGAGAATCTAAATTAGGTGTCACATAGTCATAATTACAACATAGTCCTATGTTCTTATTTAGGCATAATGTCAAACATAAACAAATCATGTTCATAAGGTCTCTACAAGTTTACAAAGGGGATTACTTTGTTACTAACACAAAAGCATAGTTCAACTTAATCATGATTTAAGTCTAATCACATAACGATGGTATAAATATACTTATGCATAAATATTCCTAAACATGGTGTTTGCTTTATTCAAGCAAACTTGCAAAAAGGGATTTTTGAGTCTAACCTAGCCATGTCTCACATATGTCATCATATAATTCTTGCTAACAATATAGAACTAACATGGTTTTCAATTATGTCAAATATCAATCATAGCCTAGTCATATTCATAAGTTTGCACATAGGTTTTCTAATACAAAGCATGGCTTAATACATAGACCATGATGCCCAATTATCAACATAATTTCATATGGATTATAACAACCCAAACTTATTCCAATTTCCTCACAAAAATGATGTTTGTATAAAAATACACATTATGATGGCATAGTAGCAAAACCCCAAACTTGCATGATACATGTAGCTTCAACATGAATTACATATTTTGCGAATATCCAAACGTCATACTTGCATAAAACTACCGCATGTAGTTTTTCATAATGAACAACATAATTCAAGAATATCCAAACGTATACAATATTCCAACGCACAAATATGAATTACTTTATCGCCACAAATCAAGTATACATATCTACACAATCATTTGTTCATACCAAAGTAATACTCTACTTACAATGGTGTGACGAACTCTCCAATTAAGAAATATGATTCCTTTGTTGAATTGATTTGATTTAGGTCGCTTTAAGCTTTAGAATTTTCCTCCTAATCCTCTCTCTAGTTGGCGGCTACTCTTTGTCGTTCCTCAGCAACATGGCGGCTATGATCTTATTTTTGAATGAATAGATTAGGGTTTAGTCTAGGGTTGTTTATATAGAGGTTAGGAACTGATTAAGACCATTGATGTTGCCTGGATTGATCGTAGCCATTCATCCTAAGGAGAGACCAATCAAAACTTGCCACCTAGCCCTAATGACAAAGCAGACCACAGAAAATCGACCAACATAGCATAGGCCAGCCAGGTTAGACTGGGCTCGACCTGGGTCTGGACCAGGTCGACACCCCTGTCGACACCCCTGTCGACAGGCCTGTCGACCTGGTTAGACCAGGTCGACAGCCCAGTCGACCTGGGTGCGTCAGGCGGGCCTTTCCCCGCCCTGGCCCATCGGGCCCCACTTCGGAATTTTTAATTGTTTTATTCTGTTTGAATTTTAAATTTAATTTAAAAACTTCCGAAGGCCATATCTTCTTCATACGGACTCCGTTTTTCGAAAACTTGGACTCTATTTCGCGTATTTTTCCGAGACGAACGCAATGGCGTATCCCGTTTCCCTTAGTTCTTTGATTTCAAATTAATTATACTTTGATTTGTTAATTTCACAGTTATAGAATTTTCGGGGTGTTACATTCTCCCCCACTTAAAAGGATTTCGTCCCCGAAATCTTCAAGTTAGGAGGAATGTATATCCTAACATCCAATCATCCATCTACTCATCCATCAAACACGAGCATCCATTGTCCTTAAAAGACTTCTAATGCTTCATGATCATATGCAAAGTGTGTGTGTATACATGTACTTATCTAATGCAAAATCAGGCGGTCTACTGATTCAGTTGACCTCCTTAGTGCGAATTATGTAAGTGCCATGAATCCATTATGTATGCAAATTTTCCTATTCTTGATTCTACATGAGTGCACAATCATTCAATACAAATGCAACATCCACATGACAACACATTAAAGTTCAACCATATACGAATGCAAACATATATGCATATGCAATATGAAGTGACTGAGCCGATCTAAACCCTAGATTGTGTGTGTATATGCAACCACGAGCAACCACTAGCAATCACTTGCAACCACTTGCAACCATCATCCATAACATGTTTCAACTACATGTTTCCATCCAAAGGGTTTCTACCCAAAAGATAATGTCGAGGAAATATACCTAAAAAGATAGATAAAAGCGCAACTTAAGGAAAAAGAAAGATCAAGGATGTACCCTTGAACAGAAAAGGGTAGGCAGTGCGGATTCTAGCTTCAGTTTCCCAAGTCGCGTCTCCCTCGGCGTCGCTCCACTGGACTTTGACGAGCTTGACTTCGCGGTTGCGTAGCTTCTTCACTTCCGTTCCTAAGATGCGGGTTGGAACTCTCCTTATGGTTGCTTCGCGTTCCACTTCGGCCTCTTCGAGGATATTTGGCTCTACCACTTCAGCAGACTCATGTAGACATTTTCGGAGATGTGAAACGTGAAAAACGTTGTGGACTCCAGCCAACTTCTCGGGTAGCTCTAATCTATAGGCCATTTTCCCAATTTTCTCGATAATAGGGAATGGCCCTACGAACCTTGGCGCTAGCTTTCCTGTGGTTCCAAAACGAACAACGTTCCTTAGCGGTGATACCTTGAGAAAAACTCTGTCTCCAACCTCAAATTCAAGGTCGGTTCTCCTCTTGTCGGCGTAGGACTTTTGTCTGTCTTGGGCCGTCTTCATCCTTCTTCGTATTAAGTCCACTTTCTCTGAAGTCTCTCGGATCATATCCGGTCCAAGTATGAGCTTATCAGTAGACTCCCACCAACAAGTGGGCGATCGGCACGGTCTTCCATACAAAGCTTCGAAGGGCGCCATTCCGATGGTTGCTTGATAGCTGTTGTTGTAGGCAAATTCCACCAAAGGGAGGTGGTCTTCCCATGTCCCTCCGAAGTCAAGGACGCATAGCCTTAAAAGGTCTTCCAAAACTCTGTTCACTCTCTCCGTTTGGCCGTCGGTTTGGGGATGATAGGCTGTGCTCAAGCATAACTGTGTTCCTACTGCTTCTTGCAGACTCCGCCAAAACTCACTGGTGAATATGGGGTCTCGGTCACTTACAATGCTAGATGGTATTCCATGGAGTCGAACAATTTCCTTGAGGTAAAGTGATGCTAGGGATGAGGCAGTTCTTTTACTTTTGACGGGTAAAAAGTGGGCGCTTTTAGTAAGCCTATCCACTATTACCCATATGCTAGTGTTGCCCCTCCTAGACCTAGGCAGCCCATCGATGAAGTCCATTGAGATGCTATCCCACTTCCACTGCGGGACCTCCAGAGGATGTAGCAGTCCGCCAGGCTTTTTCTGTTCCGCCTTAACCGGTTGGCACACCATACACTTAGAAACGAACTCTGCCACGTCCTTTTTCATGCCGTTCCAGAAGAAAGTCCTTTTTATGTCTTTGTACATTTTATCTCCGCCTGGGTGTATCGTCATCTTGGAGTGATGTGCTTCCTCGAGAACCTTCTTTATTAAATCTTTTGTCTGTGGGACGCATAGCCTTCCGTCTCGCCTTAGCAGACCTTTATCGTCGATGGAGTATCTGTTGAGGTGACTTGAAGTTTCACCCCTAATTAACCTATCAATTATTTCCACAAGTTGAGGGTCTTCGCGTTGTGCTGTCCCTACTGAATCCACTAAAGTTGGGCGCACTTCGAGAGATGCTAGCAAGCCTAGTACGAAATCGGAGGAAGGCCTAAAGTCGAAGCTGGCTATAAACTCTAGGCTCTGTCTTTCAACAAACAACGGGCTTAGGGTCAATTTCTTTCGGCTCAACGCGTCTGCCACTACGTTGCCTTTGCCCGGAGTGTAGGAGATTTCGAAATCGTACGAGGCAAGAAACTTCATCCATCTTTGTTGCCTCAAATTAAGATCCTTCTGCGAGAAAAGATATTTCAACGATTTATGGTCAGTGTAAAGTTCGAACTTCTCACCTAGGAGATAGTGTCGCCAAGACTTGAGTGCAAAGACGATGGCGGCTAACTCAAGATCGTGGGTTGGGTAGTTCTTTTCGTGCACTTTCAATTGCCTCCCGCCATAAGCTACTACCCTTCCTTCTTGCATTAAGACGGCGCCTAGCCCTGTCCCACATGCATCCGTATAAACAGTGAACATCTTGCACCCATCTGGCAGTGTCAAAACTGGGGCTGTTGTGAGAGCCCTTTTCAGTCGTTGGAAAGCAAACTCGCAATCCAAATCCCAATTGAACACTAGATTCTTCTTAGTCAATTTCGTGAGCGGAGCTGAGATTTTCGCAAAATCCCTTATGAATTTTCGATAGAAACCTGCCAGTCCTAGAAAGCTTCGGACCTCAGTCGCATTCCTTGGTGTCTTCCAATCCTGTACCGCCACTACCTTAGCAGGGTCCACCGCTAACCCTTGTTTGGATACTATGTGCCCAAGGAACCTCACCTCTTCTCTCCAAAAGTGGCATTTGGAGAATTTGGCTTTTAGTTGATGGACTCGCAAAGTTTCCATGATTGCCCTTAAGTGCTGAGCATGTTCCTCTTCACTCTTTGAGAAGATAAGGATATCATCTACGAAGACCACTACGAATTTGTTGAGGAAATCTCTAAATACCCTACTCATCAGGTCCACGAAGTAAGCAGGTGCATTTGTCAAGCCGAAGGGCATGACAAGCCATTCAAAGAAGCCGTCTGGGGTTCTGAACGCCGTTTTATCGATGCTATCTTCAGCCACCCTTAGCTGATGAAAACCGGTTGCTAAATCGAGTTGGGAGAAAACAGACGCTCCTACAAGCTGGTCAAATAAATCGTCAATTCTAGGGAGAGGGTGCCTATTCTTTTTCGTTAGCTTGTTGAGCTCCCTATAGTCAACACATAGACGGAGTGAACCATCCGCCTTTGTAGCGAACACCACTGGAGCGCCCCATTCTGAAATGCTTCTCCTAATGAACCCCTTTTCCAAAAGCTCTTTAATCTGTTTACTGAGCTCTTTCCTTTCTCGTGGAGCCATATGTCTAACGGGCAACGCAACGGGCTTTGCATTATCTACAAGATATATGCGGAAGTCTATTTCCTGCTTCGGAGGCAAGCCCTTCACCTCTTCGAAGACATCCGGATATTCCCGGACCACTCTAACTGATTGCAAATTTTCAACAGAGGCATCTAGCGATTCAAGATAACTAAGCATAACCGCATACGAGGGATTACAAGAAATTTCCAAAGTATTACCGAGCTGGGTTAGGAGCCTAACAACCCTTTTCTCACAATCAAGGACGGCCCCATTACTGGATAGCCAATCCATACCCAAAATCAAACCATACCCCGAAAAACCCAAAACAAAGGCACTACATTGAAATTCAACACTTAGAATAGAAATTTTTAATCCCAAACAGATCATGGACAAATGAGCTGGGCCCCCAATTGGGTTTGAAACAATTAAGGGGTCCTCTACCATACTAGTTTTTAGGTGCAGAGATTCTACTAAAGCAGACGAGATAAAGGAGTGTGATGCGCCAGAATCAAATAAAGTGCGAACGGGGTGATCATAAAGATAAACTACACTTTCTACAGAAGTATTTATACCTCGCTGTTGCAATGGTGGCGCTTCTAGCACATGAACCTGTGCCCCTGGGGTGGATCCAGCGCCCTGCCCCTGTCCTCGTTTCTTTGGGCAGTCCTTAGCCCTGTGGCCTGTCTGACCGCACGAAAAGCACCCACCATTCTCCTTGGCCTTCTTTTTCCGACAGTCCTTTACTAAGTGCCCCACTTTGCCACAGAAATTGCACTTTCTCTTCTCTTTGTTGCCTTTCCCGCCTTTCTTAAAGTCTGTCTTCTTAGGCTGCAAACCCTCTTTCTTCCCTTGAGAGCCTTCTGCCTTTGTCTCCTTCTTGCCCTTATGCTCTTCATTCAGCAATGCCATTTGCACCAATCTTTCATACGTGGCTCCCATGGGTATATGGGTCATGGCCAAACTGTGTAATGGCTCATTTAACCCTTTGACGAAACGGAGAGCCTTCTTGTGCGGGGTGTTGACTAGGTCAAGCCCAAACCTAGCCAGCTCATCGAACTGATTCACATACACTCTGACTGTCTTGTCCCCTTGCTTAAGAAATAAGAATTTTTCCAACTGCAAACTTCTTTCCGCATCTGAGAGAAATTTGGTCTCAAACCTTGCCCTAAAGTCCTCCCATGTCTCCACTGGTCTTTCAGCATTAGTGACTTCCCACCAGTAGGAAGCCTCGCCCTTCAATAGCCATACTGCCAATTGTACTTTTTGTCTATCTTCTAGGTCCTCCGTTTCTTTCAGCCAATTTCTAGCTGCCACGAAGGACTCAGTTCCATGGAAATCCCTTCCTCCCATAGCTTTAAAATCTTTACATATCTTAGCAAAAGCGTTTCCCCGAGGAGGAGGTGGAGGAAAAGGTGCCGCTGCAGCTGGATGATTTCCTTCCGCTGGGGGAGGAGGAATGGTAGGACCTGGCTGAGTGGCCCTTGCTTCTAAGAACCGCCTAAATCAACCAGGTATTGGCACCCCTTCCGGCAAGTTAAGGTCTTCAGACATGCTGAAACAAAAAGGATAGATTCAAAACGAAGGATAAGAGATAATACCTATGGCTTTGGGGAGTGGACTTTGCCTTTTAGAATAAAATAATATTTTTCTTTTAAAAAAATGCTTCTTTAAAATTTCCTTTTTGAAAATAAATTTTCAAAACTTTTTATCTTATCTAGTAAACCTATGCTCTGATACCAAGTGAAACACCCCACCTCCGTTAGGGTCACTCTCAAAGGGAATGCCCTAATTTTGGTGGAGGTTTATAAGTATAAGTCACAGATATACAAGACAGATACGAGAACACATATTTGTAAACAGCGGAAAAACAACAACTTTTATTTCATAGAAGCAAATACGTGTTACAAAACATCACCATGATTGTCTTACATCTTTTTCCAAAAACATAACATAACACTTTCATAATCTGTCTTGAGTACATTATTTAAAGAAGCATAAAGAAAACATAGATAAACTGCAAAAGCCCCAAAGTGGTTGTCCAAAGCCATAGTTCAAAACAGGAAGGTCCAAGCAATACATTTCTCTTCTTCAAGCTGGATGTTAAGGTTGGTCAAGCTGCTGTGTTCCCTCCCTGTGGACCTGGGGGGGGGGGAAACGGAAGAAAAGAAGACGAAAGAAAAGTAGAGTCAGACATAAAGCCTGAGTAAGTCTAGTACTATTTTGTCTATGAATAAAGAACTGGGTATGATAAGTATAAACAAGAAGTGTGGAAGCACTATAAACTTGGTTTAGTTGTCTAGGGTCGAATATACTATCGTACCCCATGTAAATCTCTGAACCCATATAAACTAGTTTCCAACTGGCACCCCATAATCAGGGTGATGTGATCCATTTTACAATGATCGGCTCCTACTCGCATAGTTACATGTGTCTTACGGCCCCCGATGTTGTAGTTACCTATGCTGGTCCCACCATGGGGTGTATCCAGTCCCATGGCGGCGGCCCGACACAACCTTAGAATGCACAGGTATGCTACTGGTGCCCAGTGCTTTATTTTTCTGCGCCGGAGTGTGTGCACGCCCGCACCCCGTTAGAACCTACACTGCTACACCACCGCCGTCGATTTGACCTCTTACAATCAGCCCAGTAATCGTGCCCCACCCTGCCTAGTTTCAGGGTATCCTGATACACCTTCTAGGGTTACTGCTGAAAAGGGTCCCCCGTTACTAGGTTTTCTATCTCTAGCCAACATGCTAAGTTGGTTAAGTGTTTTCTAACCTAACCCCACCAGTCTGTTTAGTTTAGCATGTTCCATTTTGATTAAGTCTTTAGTTCACTTAATCCTAACAATCCTGACTCAGCCTTAATTGTCTCATTAAGGCCCTGACCTCTCACATTAGACAGGTATTGTTGTGGCTGCCTGTTGCCGGTTGGTTCCGGGCAGTCTTACGCCACAACTCAGTCTAACCTCGGGTCCTTATTGGGCTCCATGTTTAACCTCCCACATTGGATAGGTATTGTTGTGACTACTGGACAGCCGGGCGGTTCCGGGCAGGTTTACATCACAACTCAATCCAACCTCGGGTTAAACACATCGTATGTTCTACATTTACATATTTTGTCATTCTTCTTTATTTCTTATATGTAAATATTTGCGGCCCATTATTAAGTTAATGGTGTAAAGGTTACACCAATCGTGGGCCCAACCCATACTTGAATTTGGGCCCTTCTATTTTATATTTCCATTCATTAGTAATTTTAACCCAACGTTATTTTCCCCCGTTTAACACGTCCGTTTATTATGTATATATTGGGCTTAACCTTTTTAAGCCCAACTTAGCCATGAGAAAAAGGGGAGGCTTAAAGCGTGATTACATACACAAAGAGGGGAAGGTGAGCGCATGAACTTGCAATATGACGTTGGAAATACAAAATAGAAACTGGTGTACTTGCATAGTAGTGACATATACTTTGGTCATAAAGCATAAGTGACATGAATCAAACCATGTAAACTTGTAGTTAAGATGAGAATCTAAATTAGGTGTCACATAGTCATAATTACAACATAGTCCTATGTTCTTATTTAGGCATAATGTCAAACATAAACAAATCATGTTCATAAGGTCTCTACATGTTTACAAAGGGGATTACTTTGTTACTAACACAAAAGCATAGTTCAACTTAATCATGATTTAAGTCTAATCACATAACGATGGTATAAATATACTTATGCATAAATATTCCTAAACATGGTGTTTGCTTTATTCAAGCAAACTTGCAAAAAGGGATTTTTGAGTCTAACCTAGCCATGTCTCACATATGTCATCATATAATTCTTGCTAACAATATAGAACTAACATGGTTTTCAATTATGTCAAATATCAATCATAGCCTAGTCATATTCATAAGTTTGCACATAGGTTTTCTAATACAAAGCATGGCTTAATACATAGACCATGATGCCCAATTATCAACATAATTTCATATGGATTATAACAACCCAAACTTATTCCAATTTCCTCACAAAAATGATGTTTGTATAAAAATACACATTATGATGGCATAGTAGCAAAACCCCAAACTTGCATGATACATGTAGCTTCAACATGAATTACATATTTTGCGAATATCCAAACGTCATACTTGCATAAAACTACCGCATGTAGTTTTTCATAATGAACAACATAATTCAAGAATATCCAAACGTATACAATATTCCAACGCACAAATATGAATTACTTTATCGCCACAAATCAAGTATACATATCTACACAATCATTTGTTCATACCAAAGTAATACTCTACTTACAATGGTGTGACGAACTCTCCAATTAAGAAATATGATTCCTTTGTTGAATTGATTTGATTTAGGTCGCTTTAAGCTTTAGAATTTTCCTCCTAATCCTCTCTCTAGTTGGCGGCTACTCTTTGTCGTTCCTCAGCAACATGGCGGCTATGATCTTATTTTTGAATGAATAGATTAGGGTTTAGTCTAGGGTTGTTTATATAGAGGTTAGGAACTGATTAGGACCATTGATGTTGCCTGGATTGATCGTAGCCATTCATCCTAAGGAGAGACCAATCAAAACTTGCCACCTAGCCCTAATGACAAAGCAGACCACAGAAAATCGACCAACATAGCATAGGCCAGCCAGGTTAGACTGGGCTCGACCTGGGTCTGGACCAGGTCGACACCCCCGTCGACAGCCCTGTCGACAGGCCTGTCGACCTGGTTAGACCAGGTCGACAGCCCAGTCGACCTGGGTGCGTCAGGCGGGCCTTTCCCCGCCCTGGCCCATTGGGCCCCACTTCGGAATTTTTAATTGTTTTATTCTGTTTGAATTTTAAATTTAATTTAAAAACTTCCGAAGGCCATATCTTCTTCATACGGACTCCGTTTTTCGAAAACTTGGACTCTATTTCGCGTATTTTTCCGAGACGAACGCAATGGCGTATCCCGTTTCCCTTAGTTCTTTGATTTCAAATTAATTATACTTTGATTTGTTAATTTCACAGTTATAGAATTTTCGGGGTGTTACACCTGGTGGGTCCACCCTAGTGTCGACATAGCCTTGTATGGTCGTCCCATAGTTCGACCCAGGGCTGAAGGTGGGTCGCCCCCCAACGTTCCATTTTCCCGCGTTGCCTCATTTTGATTTTCTGGAATATTTTACTATTTATATTTAAATATATGAACCTTATGTGTATACAAACTTCTAAGGTCCATAACTTCTTCATATGTTGACTGTTTTACACAAACTTGGGGTCCATCTGAACCAGAATTCTGAGACGAACGCAACGTAATGCCAATTTCACTTAATTATTAATATTTAATTAAGTTATTCTCAATTTGTCATCCTAAGCATGGTTATTGTGTGTTTAAATTTTGAGGTGTTACATTCTCCATACTTAGAGGATTTCGTCCCCGAAATCTCTAAGAAGAATGCTACTATCCTAACAACTACAACCACTTACTCATCCATTATCCACAAGCATCCATTATCCTTAAGATTTTACTAATGCTTGTATGAACATGTGCAAAGTTATGTGTGCATGTCCTTATGCTGATGCGAAAATCGGGCGGTCGACTGATTCAGTTGACCTCCTTAATGCAATATATGTTTGTGCCATGTATCTAAAATGTATGCAAATAATTCCAGTACAACGTGCAGGTTCTATATGTGTGCACAATCATTCATCCAAATGCAACATCCATATGATGATACATCCATTTCCATCTATATAAAATCCTAATGCACACACATTCATATGCAATATGAGAGTGATTGAGCCCATCTATGCCTAGTGTGTGTTATGCATCCCCGAGAAACCACAAGTAAACACTTGTATCCACTTGCAACATCAAACATAACATGTCTCGAACACATGTTTCCAACCATTGGTTTCTACCTAAGGATCGAAAAGCTCGGACGGTAGGATAAACTTGAATGATAGATGCAAAGTAAAAGCTTGGAAAAGAAGTCAAGTATGTATTCTCAAAAAGAAAAGGGTAAGAAGCGTGAATCCTATCTTCGGGTTCCATGTAGCATCTTCGCGGCCTTCTCCCAATTGCACTTTAACTAATTTGATCTCTTTATTGCGAAGCTTCTTGATTTCTGATCCAAGGATATGAGTAGGAACTCGTCTTACTAATGCTTCCTTTTCAATTTCTACATCCTCAAGAGTGCTCGGCTCTACTATCTCTGCCGTATCATGGAGACATTTCCTCAAATGGGAAATGTGAAATACAATGTGTTTGGCCGCTAATCTATCCGGTAGCTTAACCCTATAAGCCATCTTCCCAATCCTCTCTAAGATAGGGAATGGCCCCACAAATCTCGGTGCCAACTTCCCTACTGAACCAAAGCGAACTACGTTCCTTCGTGGAGATACTTTAATGAACACCATATCTCCTACTTCAAATTCCAAGTCATACCTCCTTTTGTCAGTATAAGACTTCTGTCTGTCTTGTTCATCCTTCATCCTTCGGCGGATAAGATCAATCTTCTCAGAGGTTTCTCGAATCATTTCCAGTCCAAGTAGAAGAATGTCCGTAGACCCCCACCAACTAGTCAGCGATCTACAAGGTCATCCATAAAGTTCTTAAAAGGGTGCCATGCCTATGCTCCCTTGGTAACTGTTGTTGTCGGAGAATTCCACAAAAGGAAGATGCTCCTCCCAAGTCCCTCCGAAGTCTAGGATACACAGTCTTAGAAGATCCTTGTGAACTCTATTCACCTTCTCAGTCTGTCCATCTGTTTGAGGGTGGTATGTTATGCTCAAACGTAGTTGTGTACCTAATGCTTCTTGCAAGCTCTTCTAAAAATCTCTAGTAAAGATGGGTCACGATCACTCACTATACTGGAAGGTTCCATATGCAAACGAAGTATCTCTCGGAGATGAACTGATGCCAGCCAAGATGCCGTCCTTTTGCTCTTTATAGGAATAAAATGAGCGCTCTTTGTAAGTTTATCCACTATCACCCAAATGCTTGTATTGCCCTTCCTTGATCGAGGCAATCCATCGATGAAATCCATATAGACGCTATCCCACTTCCATTGCGGGATATCCAAGCCCTATGCCGCAAGCATCAGAGTAAACCGTAAACATTTTGCTTCCATCTGGGAGAGTTATCACTAGTGCTGTTGTTAGAGCCCTCTTCAACCTCTGAAAGACATCCTCACAATCAACGTTCCACAAAAAATCAATTTCTTTTTCGTTGGTCAGGCAAGCAGGATTGAGATCCTTGCAAAATCTTTGATAAAATTTCTGTAGTAGCCCACCAACCCTAGAAAGCTTCTCACCTAAATTGCATTCTTTGGATCCCTCCAATCTTGAACTGGAACGACTTTCGTGGGATCTGCTGCTGTGCCATCCTTGGAGACCACATGCCCTAGGAACCTCACTTCCTTTCTCCAAAAGTGACACTTAGAAAATTTCGCCTTAAGTTGATGTGACCTTAGGGTGCGTAGAACATCTCTTAAGTGTTGGGCATGCTCCTCCTCATTCTTTGAGAAAATAAGGATGTCATCCGCAAAGACCACCACGAACTTGTTCAAAAACTCCCTAAACACCGTACTCATCAAGTCCACAAAATAGGCGGGTGTATTGGTAAACCTAAAAGGCATAATTAACCATTCAAAGAAGCCATCTGGAGTTCTGAACGCAGCCTTATCTATGTTGTCCTCTGCAACTCTGAACTGATGAAACCCCATGGCTAGATCCATTTGCAAGAAAACCGAGGCGCCAACTAGCTGATCAAACAGGTCATCAATTCTTAGTAGCGTGTGCCTATACTTCTTAGTGAGCTTATTCAGCTCCCTATAATCCACACATTGACGAAGTGAAACATCTGCCTTAGTTGTGAAGACGACTGTAGCTCCCCATTCTGAAGTGCTTCACCTAATAAAACCTTTCTCGAATAGCTCCCCAACTTGTTTGCTTAGCTCCCTCCTTTCTCTAGGAGCCATGTGGCACACTGGTAGAGCTACTGGCTTCGTGTTCTCTACCAAGTGTAACACCCCGCCTCCGCTAGGGTCACTCGCAAAAGGAATGCACTAGCTTTAGAGGGGCATTATTGGTAAACATGCACAGAAATATCACAAGACAGAACATATAAAATAGCGGAAGTAAAATCAAACTTTCATAACATGAATAAATAAGGTCTAAGGCTGTGACAGCCCGTCCCGCACCAGCCTACATTTCCTCCGAAAGTGCGCTGTACACATGCCCAGCTAGCACAGAACGGTCGTCAGAAGAAAAGAAAGAAGGGGATGAACTAAACGAGGAACCTGTAGAATGTCTCACAGCGCATGGGATAAAATATAATAATAACATACTTGACATAAAACAGGCGAGACAGTGCATAAGCTGACAACTAAAATCAACATCAATCATCAGAGCAGCGGAAATCCATATACAGCTTATTACAACTTTCCAAATTTACTGTCTCTAAACAAAAGAAAGCTAAAGTAGAAGATACACCAACAATGCCCAAGCAGTGATCTTCAACAACACTGGGAGAATATTATATATTACGTGGAAGCCTCCTGCTCGTCTCCGGATCATCTACCCGTGCATCACCAGCTAACCTGTCTCTAGTCTGCTTGTGTGAGCACCCAGAGTAATAAGAGGAGACATAAAACTCTGGGTCAGACATAAAGCCTGGTATGAGCGATAAGCATCTAAACAGAGTAATAACAGGTATACTAAACCATACCTGAACCTGGACCTGCAACCAAAGAGTTAGTACCACATACCGTACAATACTCCAAGGTGCCATAATAAATAGTGTAAGAATACGGGGGTGGGGTGTGCATGTCACAATGATAGCAAGCAAATCATCCATAGCAACCATCCTCACATCTATCACTCAGTGCGTAAAGCATACGACACCCACCACTTTGGAACACTAGACAAACTGAGGTAACGACGAATCCCGACTTGTAGAAACCCTGCTGTGACCAAGCCAAACACTTGGAGTCATGACCAAACATTTCAATGACCCACTTCATTGGTCGTAGCCCTTGGTTCTACCGATGCCATAATGGCCCTGAATCCGCCTTCGTACCTCCTACCATAGTGGTCCAAAGCTATAGACGTCGATAACTCCTTGGCACGCGTCCCGCAGCAAAGCCCAACCATGAAGCGAACTCGTTGATTCCCATCTGAATCTTGAGCTCTAACTCCTCTTTTGGACTTCCTTTGCATCTCGGGTTTAGTCGAATTGGAGTGGGTCTTCAGAAGAGTTGTCGCGCATTAACAGTCCTAGAATTCGGTTCGATTCGGTAGTCATCATCTTCATCAGTTCGGGTCGGTAGTCATCTCCTTCATCGGTTCGGGTCGGTAGTCCACTTCGGGTCGGGTCGGTGTCCTCCTCCGGGTCGGGTCGGTTCAGTGATTCTCCCCCTTCAGATATCGGTTAGGTTCGGGTGTCTCTGCTTGAGTTCGGTTCGGAGGTAGTTCATCCGATCCGATTCTTCCTGTTTGACTTGTTTGCCTGCTCCGATCCGTCCTGTTCTCTTCCTCCGATCCAATCTGCTCCATCGCTCTGATCCGATCTTCTGTCCAACTCCAACTCTAAGCAATGGCCTTCCTTCCTGCCAAACTTCTTCCAGTGACAAGTCCCCATCCAGTTCGGATTCCCTTGGTCAGTTCCCTAGTCCGATCCGACCCCTTTCTCCGATCCGAACCGGTTCGGAACCTGCACACTTCTGCAACTTTCCAGCGAGCTTTCTACACCATTCGACGACGTTTTCGAGCAATTTTAACTATTCTAATCAATCATGAAACATACCATAGAGTCATAGCAACATGTAATAGCAACCACAAACAGCAAACAACAATTTAAATGAATCAAAATGAATCAAAAGTGGCTAAAACCCCACATTTGCCCATAATCCCTCTTAACCATGTTTAAGCATACGATTAGCAAAACACATCGAAATTAACCCAAATTTCTAACAGAGCCTTAAAACATTATTTTAGAATTTTAAGAATTTTTCCAGAATTTATTTACGTATAAATTCGCTAATCTTCACTAATTACCCTTAATTAACTGTAATTAGTGTCAAAACGATGCTATCACTCACCTTTGCCACAACTAGAACCCCAAAACTGAAATATTCTCTGATTTGGCGTTGTTCCCAGCCTTACACAGCAGCTCTACTTCGGTTCTCGTGCTAATACTCCTTGGTTTGATGTTTGCTATGCCTAATCTCCAATTAGAAGGTGATTTTTGAGTGTTTTAGAGAGATTTAGAGAGTGGAGGCCATGGCTAGGTCAAGAGAAATGAAAGTGGCGGCTGGAAAATGTCTAAAGAAATGTTTTCTAACCCTAATCAGCCTCCATATACCCCTAAACCCGAAATTCCCCTTGGGCCTAGCTGCTAATCACCCGGTTAAGCCCAATTAAGCTGTTTTTCACCATCTGAAACTTGTTTCAGCCATATCACCCAAACGGTGAGTCCGTTTGGCTAATGTGACCACTCTACGGAAAGAGAAACCGTCATCCGGAGCCAATGGAAGTGGTTTCAGGTCAAAATTCCTTTCCAGTCAAAAGTTATGGCCAAAAGAGTGATAACTAGGGGAAAAATGGTCATTTAAAAATCGGGAAAAATCATGAACATGGGAAATGACTCCAATAGTCGTCCCCCAAAGTTACATGACCATACGACTTCGTATGTGAAAGAAATAAATATCCTACGATCCTATGATGCGTAGAATACGGGTCGTTACACTCTCCCCCCCTTAAGAAATTTCGTCCCCGAAATTCCTTAACCCAAAACATACAAGGGATCCCGCATGCCTAACAACCATATACAACATTCAAATATGCAAAACAAGCAAACAAGCCTATCCTAGCATGCGGAAAACTAAATCGAAGTCAAAATCTTACCAGGTAAAGAGTTCTGGGTGTGTCTTCCTAATGTTCTCCTCTGTCTCCCAAGTACAATCATTCCCGTCCTCGCTCCACTGTACCTTGACTAGCTTCACCGCCTTCCTTCGAAGTTGCTTCATGTCATGCGCGACAATATGGGCCGGCTTGCGGTTCCCAACCGCCTCGGGTTCTACTTCGAAGTCCTCTAACTGATCAGGTGAAATAGTCATATCTGAGTCGTGAACGAACTTCCTTAGTTGGGAAACATGAAATACGTTGTGAACTCCCACCATCTTCTCTGGTAAGTCAATTCTATATGCCAAATTCCCGACTAATTCAAGAACAGGGAATGGGCCAACAAATCTTGGTGCCAACTTGCCTCTCCTGCCAAATCGTATTACGCTCTTCAACGGAGAAATCTTGACAAACACCAAGTCACCAACGGAAAATTTTAGGTCTCTTCTCCTCTTATCAGCATAACTCTTCTGCCTATCTTGGGCAGCCTTCATTCGTTGTTGAATGATCTTAATCTTATCTGAAGTTTCCCTCACCACATCTGGTCCAAGCATAAACTTCTCGCCAGTCTCTATCCAACATGATGGTGAGTTGCACGGTCTTCCGTACAAAGCTTCAAACAGAGCCATACCGATACTGGATTGGTAGCTATTATTATAGGCAAACTCTACTAGATGCAAATGGTCATCCCATGATCCACCAAAATCCAATATACATGCTCTCAAGAGATCTTCCAAAATACGGTTCACCCTCTCCGTCTGACCGTCGGTCTGAGGATGATATGCGGTACTGAGATGTAACTCTGACCCTAGAGCCTCTTGTAAGCTCTTCCAAAACCCACTAGTAAACAACGGGTCTCGGTCGCTCACAATGCCTTTAGGTACTCCATGAAATCTCACTACCCACTTCATATACAATTCTGCTAACTTAGCTGCCGTTCTGGTCGATTTGACTGGTATAAACCTTGCACTTTTAGTCAGTCGATCTACAATTACCCAAATGCTGTCATATCCCGATCTAGTACTTGGTAAACCATCGATGAAATCCATCGAGACTTGCTCCCATTTCCATTCGGGAATTTCTAAGGGCTGTAACAACCCACTAGGCTTCTTTTGCTCGGCTTTAACTAGCTGGCAATTCATGCATTTGGATATAAACTTCCCAACGTCTCGTTTCATCCCTTCCCAGTAGTAGGTCTGCTTCATGTCTCGATACATCTTATTACCACCGGGGTGTATAGTCAGCTTTGAGTGATGACATTCCCTAAGCACTTCATCCCTCAATCCATTGACATTGGGTACAACAAGCTTTCCATTTTTTCTAAGCCATCTATCCCGATCAAGCCCATACTTGTTCATCTCCTCATCGATACCCATCTCTAACTTGGAGATGATTTCCAATAGGTTAGGATCGTCCCTCTGACTAGAGCCGATCCGCTCAATCAAAGTGGGTCTGATCGTCAAACTTGCTAACATTTCTGGATCTAATTCGCACTTTGGTCTGAAATCAAACCCCGCGATAAACTCCAGTTGCTCCCATTCAAGGAACATAGCCCCTAAGCTGGCATGTCTTCTGCTCAATGCATCAGCTACCGCATTGCCCTTTCCTGGTGTGTATGCGATGTCAAAATCATAGGAAGCTAAGAACTCTAACCATCTCTGCTGACGGAGATTTAAATCCTTCTGGGAGAACAGATACTTCAACGACTTATGATCTGTAAACAGCTCAAATCTTTCTCCCAAGAGATAGTGTCTCCACATCTTTAACGCGAACACGATCGCTGCCAATTCTAAATCATGGGTAGGGTATCTTCTCTCGTGCGGTTTCAATTGCCGACTTTCATAAGCTACAACCCTACCGCCTTGCATTAATACAGCACCTAGTCCGGTACCACAGGCATCCGTGTATACCGTCATCTCTTCATCCCCCTTAGGCATGACTAACACTGG
This sequence comes from Allium sativum, assembly GCA_030737875.1. Taxonomy (NCBI): domain Eukaryota; kingdom Viridiplantae; phylum Streptophyta; class Magnoliopsida; order Asparagales; family Amaryllidaceae; genus Allium; species Allium sativum. The sequence continues at coordinate 310,967,500 of CM060922.1, read as the reverse complement.
TGCGCTTGTCAACTTGCCCTTTAGACTCTTAAATGCATTCTCGCACCTTTCATCCCAGACAAAAGCTTGATTCTTCTTGGTCAACTGGGTCAATGGTGCTGCTATCTTGGAGAAACCTTGGATAAACTTACGATAATATCCCGCTAACCCCAAGAAACTTCTTACATCTGTTGCATTCTTGGGCGTAGGCCAATCCTGTACCGTAGCCACCTTCGCCGGGTCCACGGCAATCCCATTTTCTGATACAACATGGCCCAAGAACCTCACTTCCCTCTTCCAGAAGTGGCACTTAGAAAACTTTGCTTTCAATTGGTGTTTTCTCAACACCTCCATCGCTACCCTTAAATGTTCCTTGTGTTCTTCCTCTGTCCTCGAATAGACCAAAATATCATCAATGAACACAAGGACAAACTTATTCAACTGATCTCTGAATACCCTATTCATAAGATCTACAAAATATGCTGGGGCATTGGTCAGCCCGAATGGCATGACCAACCACTCATAAAACCCAGACGGCATCCGAAATGCCGTTTTAGCTATACTCTCAGCTTCCACTCTAAGCTGATGAAAACCTGTCGCGAGATCCAACTGAGAAAATACTCTCGCGCCACTCAACTGATCAAACAAATCATCTATCCGCGGTAGAGGATACTTGTTCTTCCTCGTCACTTTATTCAACTCGCGGTAGTCTACACACAACCGAAGGGAACCATCCGCCTTGGTAGCAAACACAACTGGTGCTCCCCATTCAGAAACACTCCTTCTGATAAATACCTTCTTCAAAAGATCGCTGACTTGCACCTCGAGCTCTCGCTGCTCCCTTGGTGCCATACGACGAAGTGGCATCACTATAGGTCTGGCATCTTTTACCAAATCAATACGGAACTCAATCTCTCGGTGTGGTGGAAGTCCGGTCACTTCTTCGAAAACATCCGGATACTGGCCAACCACGGGCAAACCTGACAACTCACTATGCGGAATGTCGAGGGAGTTTAGAAAACTAGCCAATACCCCCTTACTGGGTAGACCACCAAACACTATCCTCCGCCCATCATCCGCTCTAGCTGCCACCAACAAGCCCTCACAGTCTACCACCACCCCGTGTCTTTGGAGCCAATCTACTCCCAAAATAATGCTGAACCCAGTAAAGCCCAAAATAAAGCAATCACAAACAAACATGCATCCATGACTCGATAAGACCACATTACGACAAATCATGCTAAGGCTAGTAGAACCACCAATCGGGTTCGTCACTACTAAAGGTCTATCGACAATCTCGGGCTCCGATCCCAACCTATCTACCAGGTCACTAGATATGAAAGAACTGGAAGCTCCGGTATCAAACAAAACTCTGACAGGAACATCATAAACAGAAAGCATACCTTGAATGACGACATTCTTTCCCTTCTCCGCCGCAGTTGGGGCATTCGACGAAGAAGGAATAGCATTAAGGGCGTATGCTTTCACCATCTGCTTTTCCTTAGGGGGCTGTGGACACTTGTCCTTGTGATGTCCCATTTGGCCACAGTTGAAGCACTTCCTATCCGCTGGCTTGGCCCGACAATTACTAGCATAATGGCCCTTCTTACCACAGCTGAAGCACTCCACATCTTGCATATTCTTTTTCTTCTGGCCGTCCTTAGCCTGATTCTGCTTTCTCTTATTCTGAGAACCACCTTTGCCTCCACCACTAGCTTGTGGTTTTGGCTCATCTGCGGATGCAACCTCAGTCTTCGACTTAGGGTAGAGACTTTCCGATCTTAACGCTTTCCCCACAATCGATTCAAACGTCTCATCGATGTGGTTAATAAGTTTTTCCCCCAAGTACTGATCCAAACCAGTTATGAATTTCTCATTCTTTTTCTCGGCAGTATCAATAAGAGATAACCCATATTTTGACAAAGTGTCAAATTCAGCAATATACTCCGAGACAGCCCTGCCATTCTGCTTGAGCTCTAAGAACTTCTTAAACAACATTGACTTCTGAGCAGCTGGAATGAACTTCTCACTAAAGCGAGCCTTAAACTGCTCCCAAGTAATCTGGTCTTTGGGAGTAGCTGCCTTTATAGCATTCCACCAATTCATTGCCCGCCCTTGCAGCTGACGGGACGATAGCTTTCTCTTCATCGCATCCTCGATACCCAAATCCTCAAAGATACGCTCGCAACTATCCAACCAATCCTGAACGTCTGTAGCCGACTCCGTTCCATGGAATGACTTCCCACCAAGACTAGTATAATCCTTATTCAGCTTGGCGAAGTCGACTCTTGGCGCCTGCACTATTGGACCACCACCATTTCCACCATTGGGAGCTGCCCTCTGCACATCTCTAAGCATCTCCCTCATGAGGTCAGTAAACATCGTCCTCATGTCAGCAACATTCCCATTATTGGCTCCTCTACCAGCACCTCTAGTATACCGGCTCATCGTCAATCTGAAAAAGGAAACGATTAACGACTCCATAGTGGTGCTAGTGCAGTACGACTTCATCCTTATACTAGTAATAGTATATATATATATATAGCTTTTTAAAACCAAAGTAATCACAAATACGCTCTCTCGTATACATATATTATCTCTCCCTGATAACTTCCCTAGGTTAACTACGCAACCTCGCTCTGATACCAAGTGTGACAGCCCGTCCCGCACTAGCCTGCATTTCCTCCGAAAGTGCGCTGTACACATGCCCAGCTAGCACAGAACGGTCGTCAGAAGAAAAGAAAGAAGGGGATGAACTAAACGAGGAACCTGTAGAATGTCTCACAGCGCATGGGATAAAATATAATAATAACATACTTGACATAAAACAGGCGAGACAGTGCATAAGCTGACAACTAAAATCAACATCAATCATCAGAGCAGCGGAAATCCATATACAGCTTATTACAACTTTCCAAATTTACTGTCTCTAAACAAAAGAAAGCTAAAGTAGAAGATACACCAACAATGCCCAAGCAGTGATCTTCAACAACACAGGGAGAATATTATATATTACGTGGAAGCCTCCTGCTCGTCTCCGGATCATCTACCCGTGCATCACCAGCTAACCTGTCTCTAGTCTGCTCGTGTGAGCACCCAGAGTAATAAGAGGAGACATAAAACTCTGGGTTAGACATAAAGCCTGGTATGAGCGATAAGCATCTAAACAGAGTAATAACAGGTATACTAAACCATACCTGAACCTGGACCTGCAACCAAAGAGTTAGTACCACATACCGTACAATACTCCAAGGTGTCATAATAAATAGTGTAAGAATACGGGGGTGGGGTGTGCATGTCACAAAGATAGCAAGCAAATCATCCATAGCAACCATCCTCACATCTATCACTCAGTGCGTAAAGCGTACGACACCCACCACTTTGGAACACTAGACAAACTGAGGTAACGACGAATCCCGACTTGTAGAAACCCTGCTGTGACCAAGCCAAACACTTGGAGTCATGACCAAACATTTCAATGACCCACTTCATTGGTCGTAGCCCTTGGTTCTACCGATGCCATAATGGCCCTGAATCCGCCTTCGTACCTCCTACCATAGTGGTCCAAAGCTATAGACGTCGATAACTCCTTGGCACGCGTCCCGCAGCAAAACCCAACCATGAAGCGAACTCGTTGATTCCCATCTGAATCTTGAGCTCTAACTCCTCTTTTGGACTTCCTTTGCATCTCGGGTTTAGTCGAATTGGAGTGGGTCTTCAGAAGAGTTGTCGCGCATTAACAGTCCTAGAATTCGGTTCGATTCGGTAGTCATCATCTTCATCAGTTCGGGTCGGTAGTCATCTCCTTCATCGGTTCGGGTCGGTAGTCCACTTCGGGTCGGGTCGGTGTCCTCCTCCGGGTCGGGTCGGTTCAGTGATTCTCCCCCTTCAGATATCGGTTAGGTTCGGGTGTCTCTGCTTGAGTTCGGTTCGGAGGTAGTTCATCCGATCCGATTCTTCCTGTTTGACTTGTTTGCCTGCTCCGATCCGTCCTGTTCTCTTCCTCCGATCCAATCTGCTCCATCGCTCCGATCCGATCTTCTGTCCAACTCCAACTCTAAGCAATGGCCTTCCTTCCTGCCAAACTTCTTCCAGTGACAAGTCCCCATCCAGTTCGGATTCCCTTGGTCAGTTCCCTAGTCTGATCCGACCCCTTTCTCCGATCCGAACCGGTTCGGAACCTGCACACTTCTGCAACTTTCCAGCGAGCTTTCTACGCCATTCGACGACGTTTTCGAGCAATTTTAACTATTCTAATCAATCATGAAACATACCATAGAGTCATAGCAACATGTAATAGCAACCACAAACAGCAAACAACAATTTAAATGAATCAAAATGAATCAAAAGTGGCTAAAACCCCACATTTGCCCATAATCCCTCTTAACCATGTTTAAGCATACGATTAGCAAAACACATCGAAATTAACCCAAATTTCTAACAGAGCCTTAAAACATTATTTTAGAATTTTAAGAATTTTTCCAGAATTTATTTACGTATAAATTCGCTAATCTTCACTAATTACCCTTAATTAACTGTAATTGGTGTCAAAACGATGCTATCACTCACCTTTGCCACAACTAGAACCCCAAAACTGAAATATTCTCTGATTTGGCGCGGTTCCCAGCCTTACACAGCAGCTCTACTTCGGTTCTCGTGCTAATACTCCTTGGTTTGATGTTTGCTATGCCTAATCTCCAATTAGAAGGTGATTTTTGGGTGTTTTAGAGAGATTTAGAGAGTGGAGGCCATGGCTAGGTCAAGAGAAATGAAAGTGGCGGCTGGAAAATGTCTAAAGAAATGTTTTCTAACCCTAATCAGCCTCCATATACCCCTAAACCCGAAATTCCCCTTGGGCCTAGCTGCTAATCACCCGGTTAAGCCCAATTAAGCTGTTTTTCACCATCTGAAACTTGTTTCAGCCATATCTCCCAAACGGTGAGTCCGTTTGGCTAATGTGACCACTCTACGGAAAGAGAAACCGTCATCCGGAGCCAATGGAAGTGGTTTCAGGTCAAAATTCCTTTCCAGTCAAAAGTTATGGCCAAAAGAGTGATAACTAGGGGAAAAATGGTCATTTAAAAATCGGGAAAAATCATGAACATGGGAAATGACCCCAATAGTCGTCCCCCAAAGTTACATGACCATACGACTTCGTATGTGAAAGAAATAAATATCCTACGATCCTATGATGCGTAGAATACGGGTCGTTACAAAGGCCTTTTACATCAGAGTACATCAAAACCTGTCTTGCAATAGTAAAGAAGCATAAAGACATTTTCATAAATTATTCCCCAAGTAAAAACAGTAAAGTAGCCATTAGCCAAGAAAAGTCCAAGCCATCCATGATGACCTTCAAGCAGAAGAAGTCCGAACTAAACAACAGTATTTCCTCCCTGTAACCTGAGGGGGGGGGGGGGGGAACGGAAGAAAAGAGGCGAAACAAAACGGGTCAGTCAAAAAGACTGAGTAAGCCCTATCTACTATTAGCATAAAAACTAGTAAAGTTAACTGACATGAGAAACTGAGATGAACATAAGCATGATAACAAGATAGATAAGCTAAATCAAAATAACAGGATGAACTACTGAACTCAGATAAACTAAGGTGTCATGATAAATTACGATGTCAAGATAAAACAAGGTATCACATCGTCAGGTTTCTATCAAGTATAATATCCCCAAGATATCTGTCACGTATAACGCCCCGTGATATCTATCCTGTATTTTAGCTCTGCACCTACCGTACTAGTATCCCCACCGTGTCATGTGTTAACCAAGAATGACCCTCACTCAAAAGTCGTGTAATGGTCCATGTCAACCTAATATATCGCATATATAGGTTACTCAACTTGTATGTTTTATTCCATGTAAATGTTCAGTCCCTTGCCGTAGACCATACGGGCTTTCCCATGAGATTCTATATTACTTTAACATAGTTCCATGTCCTTAAGATCGGTTTGGACTGTTACCCTAAACCTAGCTAGGGTCTTCCAACATGAATTATTGTTTGTACAACTAGGACTTATGCTACCGAGGGCTGCTAGGGATTATGCTTACCTATTGCACGTTTTCGTATCTCGGTTTGGGTTCAACCACCTAGGGCCACTAGGGATTACGCTAACCGCCAACCGCGCCCTTTTTCCCACGCATTCATCGTGAATCGCTTTTCCATGACTGTATGCACATGTATCACATCGTGCCATCCGAGTCCTGTCACAGGGCAAATCAAGAAATACAGGACTCGGTCGGGAGCTTTCGATTTATCTGCCGATGCAGATGCTAAGGTCTGTTTTTCTTATACGTGGCTATGGTCCCACGAGACCACTCCCTCAACTAGTGAAAGACAAGACAGGATAAATCCTGTATGAGAACACAACACTGGCCAACCCACATCCAAGCCTTACCGCAACCATAATTAGATAGCAATTATGGTCTTTCGGGTGTTCTCTGCCTTTCCGTATGTACACGCTTGACCAAAGATGGTAGGTAGCCTGACGAAATGCTATCTAGGGTACGACCGTGTATCGTCGACTATCCCCTATCCATCCCCGTCTTTAGGTCGCTCGTATAGCAACCAAGGCATACTCTTGGTTCTTCTAACGCAGACCTTAACCTCTCATGAGCCTAGTATAATCACCTGGCAGCTCATAGAGGGATACCAAGAATACCCTCACGTTCCCCGAAGCCGCTGCTTCGTTACCCAGTTCGCTGGAGCCTTTATCCAAATCAGATACTTGCTCCTACTCGTATACTTAAACGATGACCTACCGTATTAGGTTACTCATCTATCTATGAACTGGTCTAAACTTCCTTGACTAAGAATCATTACTTAGTTATTCTTCAACTAAGGTTTACCACTTAGCATTGTTCCCGTTATCCTTGTTAACTACGGTTATCCACCTAATCCTCAGAACTAGGGTTTACATAATGGATTAAGTGTCACTTAAGTTCATGACTTAACCCGTCTACAAATCCTGTCAAAATTGGCTAAGTATCCAAGTTCAGGGCTTAACCCTACAAACCATGCTCAAGTTGGTTAAGTATATTAAGCAATTCACGACTTAACCTCGTCCAATTATCATTCTAGATTGGTTAAGTATATATTAACTTGACCCTATCAATTTACTTAGTCAAATCGGTCAAATGTATTCAAGCGATTCGTGACTTAGCCTTATCATGTTTTCACGTTATATTGGTTAAGTATTGGTTAACTTAACCACAATAAATTAACGAGTTAGATTGGATAAGTATAGGTCACTTAACCACATCACGTTTAGATTAGTTAAGTGTTTAACTTAACCCCATTAAACTACCAAGTGGGATTAATTAAGTCTAGGCTAACTTAACCCCATCCGATTTCCATGTTTAGACTAGTTGAGTCTAATCTTAACCCCATTCGTTAACCGTATTTTTCGGTTAAGCGTCATTAAGAAAACTTACTTAACCTTACCAAGTTATCGCGTTGGATTGATTAAGTGTTGGTTAACTTAACCCCATCCACTAGTCATATAAAAATGGTTAAGTGTCATTAGGCAAATCAAGTTACTTAACCTACCCAACCTTGTCATGTTTTGTTAAGTATCATTAGCCTAATCAAATCACTTAACCCATTTGTCCATGTCATATTTGGTTAAGAGTCATTAATCAAATTAACTTAACCCTATCATGTGGCATTAATTACTTAATGCACCTTCACCTCTCACATTAGACTTTGTTGTGGTTACTAGTTAAGCCGGTCGGTTCCGGGTAGCTTTACACCACAACTTGGTCTAACCTCGGGTTCAAGCACAACATGACCAACTTCTCACATTGGGTCCTATTGTTTGCAACTACTAGTTAGGCCGGTCGGTTCCGGGTAGTTTTACATTGCAAACTCAACCCAACCTCGAGTTGGCCACACTTATATTATCTAAGTGTCATGTCCATCATGTTTCCCAAAACATGTTACAAGTTTTCAAGCATTTGGGTAGACCTAACTTAATAGGTAAATTCCCAAAGGGTAGACCTAACTTAATAGGTAAATTCCCAAGCTTATGTTTTTATGCATACTTACATGTCAACTTCCATGTTATATTTCAAGTCATGTTTTCAAGTTGTATTTTCATGTCATTAGAAATTACCCATAACATAACCCAACGCTTTTAAACTCGCATATACGTTCGCGACAACGTAATGGATTAAAAGAAGAGACTTGGCAAAGGCATGACAAAAATGGATATTAAGCCACAAGTTAATCATGGTGGAAAATGAGGCATAAATGTGTTCATTAACTTGCATGTTACATTCTTAAGCCTCAAAACATGCATAAACCCAAACTTGGCACATAAGCGAATCATGGTGACAAAAGATATGGAATGATGACTAGTAACTCGCATATATCATCATATAAGGGTTATGACTTCATATGCAAGTTGACATAAAGGTTATGAGGGTTCTCATGTTGCCTAATGCAACATTTCAACATAAAGGTTGTAGCTTTTAGCTCACAAGATCAAGATAATGACTTCATAAACTTGCATGACATGATAGCATGTATCATACTCAATGATCAAACCCAAACTTGCAACATGAACATTTAACTTCATAGTTAATATCTAAGAGTAGGGAAAGGGCTTACATTGCTATGAAGGCACAAAAGATATGACAAAGCCCTTATGCAATCAAATAGACCCAAAATGCAAGCTCTAACATAAAAACCCTTGAGCCAAAATGATCAAAACCCTTGCTTTATGATGCAAAGATAGAAACTTGACTTGAATGCAAGCTAATCACACTTATACAAGCTTGAAAACACTTGTATGCATGGAAAATCTCTCATAGAAACCATTTAGAAATTTTATGAAGAGAGTGGAGGCCATGAGAGGTAAAATTTTGCCATAGTTTAGTTGCATGAATGAATAATGAGGATTTAGGATAGGTTAGGGTCTTATTTATAGATTAGGCAAGTGTTTTAGGCCATAGGATTAAACCTAGATTCAATCCAAGCCATCAAAGCATGTCTTGGGGAAGAAGTCAAGTGTAGGAACCATCTAGGGCCTTTAGATTAAAGATGAACCATGAGAACCATCCAAATGAAAAATCTGCATTTGAGCGAATCAGCCCACGGGTTGACAGCCAAACACCCTGGATTAACCCCTAGTCGACCCAGCGGGCTCGGGTCGACCTCAAAAATCGGCCGATTCGGTTATTCCCCTCTCCCAATTCGCTGTTTTGAACATTTTTGCATATTTATTTATTTAATTTTCAATTATATATATATATATATCAATATATATATATTTCTCTGCGCAACCCATTTCACTTAATTAAGTATACTTTAATTTGGGAATTTTTCGTGAAACTTCGCGAGGCCATATCTTGGTCATACGGACTCCGATTTTCGAAAACTCGGACTCTATTTCGCGTATTTTTCCGAGACGAACGCAATGGCATAGCCCGTTTCACTTGATTCAGAATTTAAAATTAAATTCTGCCTTGATTCTCGTCTTTAATCATGTTATCGAAATACGGGTTGTTACATTCTCCCCACCTTTTAGGATTTCGTCCCCGAAATCTCCAAGTTAGGAAGAACATATCCTACCATCCATCATCCATCTACTCAAAACATCATCCACGAGCAACCATTGTCCTTAGATGATTTCTAATGCTGTATGAATATATGCAAGACGTGTGTGTACATGTTCCTTAGCTAATGCTAATGATCAGGCCTGAATAATCTTTCTAATGCAAAATATGTATAGTGCCATGAATCCAACATGTATGCAAATAGTCCTAGTCATACTATATGCGTGCACAATCATTCATTCATATGCAACAACCGCATGATAATACATTCGATTTCATCCATAAACAAGTATAAATACTCGTGCATATGCAATATGAAATGTGACCGAGTCGAGCTAGTATCTAATGTGTATTCGCGCATCCACGAGCAACCACTTGCAACCACTTGCAACCATATCAATCATAACATGTTTCAAATACATGTTTACATCCATAGGGTTCTACCTAGAATTCCCTGAAACAGGGTCGAGAAGATAAACAGGACAAACTCCTTACAGAGTTTGTAACAGAGAATAGGACCGAGAGGATGTCCACAAAAGATAGCCTACAAGTAAGCTCTACAGAAAACAGGGATCAAGGATATACTCCCAAAAAGAGATATCATGCGCGTATCTAGTCTTTGACCATCAAAGTCGTATTTCCTTGAGCTTAATTCCATTGTGCCTTGACCGTCCTTTAACTTTGCGATTTCGTAGCTTCTTATTTCCTGTTTCCATAACATGAGCTGAAACACATTTTTTCGTCGCCTCTCGTTCCACTTGCACTTATCCTTTTCCTAAAATACTTGACGCAAACATGACTGCGTACTCATGATCTCATGCAAGCTTTCCAAAATTCACTAATGAATCTCGGACCTCGTACCACAAGGTATTCCACATAGAAGAACTTTCTCTTGAAAGTAAACAGATGCCAACCAGGTTATCAAGCGCACTTACTAAGGTGATTTCTATAACCCATGCATAAGTGAAATAAACCATCTGTCTTATCGGCGAACACCACTCGATTGGGCTTCCAATTTCCCATAAAGGCATCAAGGGATTCTAAGTAACTAACCATGACCGAACCCAAAAGGTTACACGAGACTTCGAGGGTATTACCAAGGCTAGTCAAGAGTCTAACTACCCTCCTATCAAAACCGAGAGTGGCACCCCTTACTGGATAACCACTTCATCCCTAGAATCCATCCATAGCTTAAAAACATAAGCATTATTTCCAAACTCAACACTTGGCATAGACATTCCCAAATCCAAAAAAGTCATGTATAAATGGACTGATTCTCCAATAGGACTTTGAGACAAAAATGGGATTCTCTATTACGCTAGTACTTAAGGTGCAGAGACTCAACTATCAAAGCAGACTTAAATGATACGATGATCAAAACAAAGTCCTAACGGGATGATAGAGAAGAAAAGCTAAACCTTTAACAAGATCGTCACCCTCCTTCCGAGGTACCCTAGAAATGAGAGCATACTGCTGCCCTCCCGATGATCTTGTCCTTTTCCCATAATACTTGACTATCCGTCCCGTTTTACCATGCCAAAGGTACTCTCTCGTCATGGGTTTCATTGTTCATCCTTCTCTCTCGTCCTGGGCTGAGCCATACCAACAAGTTGCTCATCCTTAAGCTCGTATCCTTTATCCTCTTCCTCACTATCCTTTCTTATAACGCGGCCACTGGTCTCTCGAGAACCACCTCCATTGTAAGGAAAACACTTTCGTAGATAGAAAAGACTAGTCGCAGTTAAAACCACTGTGACTACAGATGGAGGAAAGAAAGGAAAAGAGATTCAATTAAGGAAACAAGGATAGTGCTAATGGCCTTTGGGGAATAGCCTTTTTCTTTTAAAAGAAAATTTTCTTGAAAAATGCTTCTTTATAAACGATTTTCAAATAGTTTTCAGAAGGTCTTTAAAAACTTTTGCCCAGTCTGGTAACCTTCTGCTCTGATACCACGTGTAACACCCCGCCTCCGCTAGGGTCACTCGCAAAAGGAATGCACTAGCTTTAGAGGGGCATTATTGGTAAACATGCACAGAAATATCACAAGACAGAACATATAAAATAGCGGAAGTAAAATCAAACTTTCATAACATGAATAAATAAGGTCTAAGGCCTTTTACATCAGAGTACATCAAAACCTGTCTTGCAATAGTAAAGAAGCATAAAGACATTTTCATAAATTATTCCCTAAGTAAAAGCAGTAAAGTAGCCATTAGCCAAGAAAAGTACAAGCCATCCATGATGACCTTCAAGCAGAAGAAGTCCGAACTAAACAACAGTATTTCCTCCCTGTAACCTGAGGGGGGGGGGGAAACGGAAGAAAAGAGGCGAAACAAAACGGGTCAGTCAAAAAGACTGAGTAAGCCCTATCTACTATTAGCATAAAAACTAGTAAAGTTAACTGACATGAGAAACTGAGATGAACATAAGCATGATAACAAGATAGATAAGCTAAATCAAAATAACAGGATGAACTACTGAACTCAGATAAACTAAGGTGTCTTGATAAATTACGATGTCAAGATAAAACAAGGTATCACATCGTCAGGTTTCTATCAAGTATAATATCCCCAAGATATCTGTCACGTATAACGCCCCGTGATATCTATCCTGTATTTTAGCTCTGCACCTACCGTACTAGTATCCCCACCGTGTCATGTGTTAACCAAGAATGACCCTCACTCAAAAGTCGTGTAATGGTCCATGTCAACCTAATATATCGCATATATAGGTTACTCAACTTGTATGTTTTATTCCATGTAAATGTTCAGTCCCTTGCCGTAGACCATACGGGCTTTCCCATGAGATTCTATATTACTTTAACATAGTTCCATGTCCTTAAGATCGGTTTGGACTGTTACCCTAAACCTAGCTAGGGTCTTCCAACATGAATTATTGTTTGTACAACTTGGACTTATGCTACCTAGGGCTGCTAGGGATTATGCTTACCTATTGAACGTTTTCGTATCTCGGTTTGGGTTCAACCACCTAGGGCCACTAGGGATTACGCTAACCGCCAACCGCGCCCTTTTTCCCACGCATTCATCGTGAATCGCTTTTCCATGACTGTATGCACATGTATCACATCGTGCCATCCGAGTCCTGTCACAGGGCAAATCAAGAAATACAGGACTCGGTCGGGAGCTTTCGATTTATCTGCCGATGCAGATGCTAAGGTCTGTTTTTCTTATACGTGGCTATGGTCCCACGAGACCACTCCCTCAACTAGTGAAAGACAAGACAGGATAAATCCTGTATGAGAACACAACACTGGCCAACCCACATCCAAGCCTTACCGCAACCATAATTAGATAGCAATTATGGTCTTTCGGGTGTTCTCTGCCTTTCCGTACGTACACGCTTGACCAAAGATGGTAGGTAGCCTGACGAAATGCTATCTAGGGTACGACCGTGTATCGTCGACTATCCCCTATCCATCCCCGTCTTTAGGTCGCTCGTATAGCAACCAAGGCATACTCTTGGTTCTTCTAACGCAGACCTTAACCTCTCATGAGCCTAGTATAATCACCTGGCAGCTCATAGAGGGATACCAAGAATACCCTCACGTTCCCCGAAGCCGCTGCTTCGTTACCCAGTTCGCTGGAGCCTTTATCCAAATTAGATACTTGCTCCTACTCGTATACTTAAACGATGACCTACCGTATTAGGTTACTCATCTATCTATGAACTGGTCTAAACTTCCTTGACTAAGAATCATTACTTAGTTATTCTTCAACTAAGGTTTACCACTTAGCATTGTTCCCGTTATCCTTGTTAACTACGGTTATCCACCTAATCCTCAGAACTAGGGTTTACATAATGGATTAAGTGTCACTTAAGTTCATGACTTAACCCGTCTACAAATCCTGTCAAAACTGGCTAAGTATCCAAGTTCAAGGCTTAAACCTACAAACCATGCTCAAGTTGGTTAAGTATATTAAGCAATTCACGACTTAACCTCGTCCAATTATCATTCTAGATTGGTTAAGTATATATTAATTTGACCCTATCAATTTACTTAGTCAAATCAGTCAAGTGTTTTCAAGCGATTCGTGACTTAGCCTTATCATGTTTTCACGTTATATTGGTTAAGTATTGGTTAACTTAACCACAATAAATTAACGAGTTAGATTGGATAAGTATAGGTCACTTGACCACATCACGTTTAGATTAGTTAAGTGTTTAACTTAACCCCATTAAACTACCAAGTGGGATTAATTAAGTCTAGGCTAACTTAACCCCATCCGATTTCCATGTTTAGACTAGTTGAGTCTAATCTTAACCCATTCGTTAACCGTATTTTTCGGTTAAGCGTCATTAAGAAAACTTACTTAACCTTACCAAGTTATCGCGTTGGATTGATTAAGTGTTGGTTAACTTAACCCCATCCACTAGTCATATAAAAATGGTTAAGTGTCATTAGGCAAATCAAGTTACTTAACCTACCCAACCTTGTCATGTTTTGTTAAGTATCATTAGCCTAATCAAATTACTTAACCCATTTGTCCATGTCATATTTGGTTAAGAGTCATTAATCAAATTAACTTAACCCTATCATGTGGCATTAATTACTTAATGCACCTTCACCTCTCACATTAGACTTTGTTGTGGTTACTAGTTAAGCCGGTCGGTTCCGGGTAGCTTTACACCACAACTTGGTCTAACCTCGGGTTCAAGCACAACATGACCAACTTCTCACATTGGGTCCTATTGTTTGCAACTACTAGTTAGGCCGGTCGGTTCCGGGTAGTTTTACGTTGCAAACTCAACCCAACCTCGAGTTGGTCACACTTATATTATCTAAGTGTCATGTCCATCATGTTTCCCAAAACATGTTACAAGTTTTCAAGCATTTGGGTAGACCTAACTTAATAGGTAAATTCCCAAATGGTAGACCTAACTTAATAGGTAAATTCCCAAGCTTATGTTTTTATGCATACTTACATGTCAACTTCCATGTTATATTTCAAGTCATGTTTTCAAGTTGTATTTTCATGTCATTAGAAATTACCCATAACATAACCCAACGCTTTTAAACTCGCATATACGTTCGCGACAACGTAATGGATTAAAAGAAGAGACTTGGCAAAGGCATGACAAAAATGGATATTAAGCCACAAGTTAATCATGGTGGCAAATGAGGCACAAATGTGTTCATTAACTTGCATGTTACATTCTTAAGCCTCAAAACATGCATAAACCCAAACTTGGCACATAAGCGAATCATGGTGACAAAAGATATGGAATGATGACTAGTAACTCGCATATATCATCATATAAGGGTTATGACTTCATATGCAAGTTGACATAAAGGTTATGAGGGTTCTCATGTTGCCTAATGCAACATTTCAACATAAAGGTTGTAGCTTTTAGCTCACAAGATCAAGATAATGACTTCATAAACTTGCATGACATGATAGCATGTATCATACTCAATGATCAAACCCAAACTTGCAACATGAACATTTAACTTCATAGTTAATATCTAAGAGTAGGGAAAGGGCTTACATTGCTATGAAGGCACAAAAGATATGACAAAGCCCTTATGCAATCAAATAGACCCAAAATGCAAGCTCTAACATAAAAACCCTTGAGCCAAAATGATCAAAACCCTTGCTTTATGATGCAAAGATAGAAACTTGACTTGAATGCAAGCTAATCACATTCATACAAGCTTGAAAACACTTGTATGCATGGAAAGTCTCTCATAGAAACCATTTAGGAATTTTATGAAGAGAGTGGAGGCCATGAGAGGTAAAATTTTGCCATAGTTTAGTTGCATGAATGAATAATGAGGATTTAGGATAGGTTAGGGTCTTATTTATAGATTAGGCAAGTGTTTTAGGCCATAGGATTAAACCTAGATTCAATCCAAGCCATCAAAGCATGTCTTGGGGAAGAAGTCAAGTGTAGGAACCATCTAGGGCCTTTAGATTAAAGATGAACCATGAGAACCATCCAAATGCAAAATCTGCATTTGAGCGAATCAGCCCACGGGTTGACAGCCAAACACCCTGGATTAACCCCTAGTCGACCCAGCGGGCTCGGGTCGACCTCAAAAATCGGCCGGTTCGGTTATTCCCCTCTCCCAATTCGCTGTTTTGAACATTTTTGCATATTTATTTATTTAATTTTCAATTATATATATATATATATATATCAATATATATATATTTCTCTGCGCAACCCATTTCACTTAATTAAGTATACTTTAATTTGGGAATTTTTCGTGAAACTTCGCGAGGCCATATCTTGGTCATACGGACTCCGATTTTCGAAAACCCAGACTCTATTTCGCGTATTTTTCCGAGACGAACGCAATGGCATAGCCCGTTTCACTTGATTCAGAATTTAAAATTAAATTCTGCCTTGATTCTCGCCTTTAATCATGTTATCGAAATACGGGTTGTTACACCAAGTAAATCTGGAAGTCTGTCTCATGCTTTAGAGGTAGTCCCTTAACCTCCTCAAACACATCCGGATAGCCTCTAACTATGGGCACAGATCGCAAGTTGGCAACAGAAGTCTCAAGTGATTCTAGAAAACCGAGCATCACCAACCCCTATGGATCGCAGGAAATCTCGAGAGTTCTACGATTACAAGAAAGAAATATAACCACTCACTTTTCACAATCGAGGATGGCACCATACATGGCTAGCCAATCCATGATTAGAATCAAACTGTAGCCCATAAAGCCAAGCACATATGCGTCGCATTCAAATTCGATGCCCAAGATAAAAATTCTTAAACCCCTACACATCATGGATAAGCGAGCCGAACCTCCTATGGGGGTTTGAGACCACTACAAGTTCAGAGACTATAATAGTATTTAGGTGCAGACTATCTACTAGGGTATTTGTAACACCCCACGTCCATTAATGTCACTCACAAAGGGAATGCATTAACTTCCATGGAGGTCATAAGTGAATATAGAACAGAGAAATTACAACAAGACAGATAATAAATAGCACTTGGAAATCTAAAACTTCATTTTATTGCAGCGGAAATTAAATATGTCTGTTACATCATAAAACCATAGATCATAACCAAGTACAACATCCGTCTCCTCAAAAACAAAATACATAATCCCATTACAATAAATAGCCATTAAAAAGAATGATAACAAGCTGGACTTTACTTCTGCAGTCCAAGCTTTCCAAGAGATAAGCGATCCAATTAGACTCCACTAGAACTTGGCCCAACCCGAGGACCTGAAGGGAGAAAAAGATGGAAAAGAAGGGGTCAGACATAAAGTCTGGCGAGTATGATAATTCTACAATACTATTATCAAAATAACTGGACTAAGGCATAAGCTGGAAGACAAGGAAATGTCTATGAATGAGCAGATTAAGGACATAGACAATCGCTAAAGGCAACGTTATAGGCGCTCCTAAATACTAAAGGATAAACACTATACTGCACCACACCAGTCACCCTAAAGATTGATCCCACTTAGCTTCACTTAGAAACTTTCTTAATGGCTTTACGTACTCCTAGCTGACTACATAGGTGCCGCCTGCCCCTATCTCTACTAGGTGTACCCCACTTTCCATTTTTCGATCGGCTCCCTACTCGTAGATACTCGTGCTGGCCCCACAGTGGGGTGTATCATTCCCCTAAAGTGGCAACCCGATATAACGGAGATGCACGGCTTATACCTACACAATGCAACAACGTCATACCTACCAGCCCGGGTCCACACACGCATATGAAACCCGTTGGACTTGCGTTGCCACCGCTCCCTGTTTTGGCCTCTTATAGTCAGACCCAGTATGCGTGTCCCGTCCTCGACTTGGGTCGAGCCCACAAAGATACGTTTTGGGATACTGGTTGAAATGGGCCCCCATTATTTCCCACAAGCATTCCACCTAAGCTTGTCCCATTAGTCCATCCACTTAACCCACTTAGTCATGTTCATTTAAATGTGTATTTGGTTAAGTCTAATCGTATTTCAAATGCCTCTAAAGGCAACCACTAGATTCCTCATGCCACCCAAGGCACCTACTTAACCCCCATGTCCCACCTTACATGATTATCTGGCTAAGTATTTCTTAATTCATTAAGGCCATAACCTCATAAAGACCTCTCACATTAGACTGGCATTTATGGCAGCTGGATTTGCTGGGCGGGTCCGGGCAGTCTTACACCATAAAAGATTCTAACCTCGTGTCTTTACAACTGTTATGCTTTAGTTTGGGCCTAGGACCTCTCACATTGGGCCGACATTTGTGACTACTGGATTTGTCGGGCGGGTCCGGGCAGGTTTACGTCACAAACGGGTCCAACCTCGTGTCCTAAGCATTGATTATTATTAATAATCCACTTTCCCCAATTTTAATAATTCCCTACCTGAATTATTAATTAATTCCAAATTCAACAATGTCCATAATTGACTCAATTATGGACATCCATTCAAGGCATGCAAAATCATACAAAATTGCACCCAATTTATTAATTCCTAATATCACCCCTACCCCACGTTTGAACGTTTATTCGCAAAATATATATATTAGACTCGAATAGTCTAACTCATAGCATAAAAGAGATTATCACAATAACAACATGTATATATGACTAAATGAATCATAATAAGGGGTGAAACTTGCATATGTACAACTTGCATAGGATTATACATGTCATGGATCTAAAGATGTCAACTTGTTCATAATTCACATAATATGATCTCAATCAAATTTCATAAACTTGCATAGAAACATGTGTGAATCAACATCATCTAATCTAACAATATGGGTTTTTATGGGTACACCTAACTCAATAGGCAAATTCCCATAATAAAAGTTCATTTAGTCATAGATTCATGCATATGGGTACACCTAACTTAATAGGCAAATTCCCATATTCAAGATCCAATTTAAATTGTGGATTCATGTATATGGGTACACCTAACCTAATAGGCAAATTCCCATAATCATGATCCATTTAATTTTAAAAAAACATAAACTTTAAACATGATCCAATTCACATAAATAACAACATCATGATTTTACAACTTGTACGATTCAACACAACTTAACATGATATCATTATCATATAACATATGGATTTCAACATATGTGTTAACATGAGATCTACAACATATATAAGATTTATGACATAACATAGCATGATTTACACATAGCATAGCATGATAGCATAACATAGCATAGCTTGATTTTCATCATAGCATAGCATAGCATAGGATAATTTACAACATATGACAACATAACAACATAACAAGAGATCCACAATATAGAATTTACAATTACAATTCACATCACTTTCTTGTGATCCATTCATAACTTAATCGAATTATTTTATAATAACATTGTGAGAATCATCATACTCACTATTTAAAGAAGAGAAATAGAAAGAGTCTTTGATCTAATTTGTTTGTTGCGTAGATTTAGTTGTAGGCTAGGCTTTCTCCTTCTTCTTTAATTTGTGACGGCTACGCTGAACTCCATGGCAACGGCATGTCGGTAGCTCTCCAATTTTTCAAGTGATTTAGGGTTAGAGTCTACCCACTTATTTATAGATGTTAGGATGCATTTAGGCCATTAGATTTACCCTAGAATAGATTAGAGCCATTAGATTTCGTCCAGCCTTCAAAACACAGCCTGAAAACCCAACCGGATGCACCCAGGTCACCTGGGCTCGACCAGGGAGGTCGACACCCAGGTCGACTCTAGTGTCGACCTGGCCCCCCCAGGTCGACTCCCAAGTCGACCCCCAGGTCGACCTGGTCTGGGCGGGAGTTTTCTCGCCTGCCTCCATTTCTATGTTTTTGAAATCTGTTTTAAAATTTGATTTTTTCGTGAAACTTCTCGAGGCCATATCTCGGTCATACGAACTCCGATTTACAAAATTTCGGACTCTATTTCGCGTATTTTTCCGAGACGAACACAATGGCGCAGCCCGTTTCCTAATATTCTTATATTTGAAATTAATTATTCTTTCATTTGTGAATATTAGTATTAACTGGTTTACGGGGTGTTACATTCTCCCCTCCTTAAAGGGTTTCGACCCCGAAATCTTGAAGTCAAGAAGAATGTTTAACCTAACATCCAATCAACCATCTACTCAATCATCAAACACTGGCATCCACTGTCCTTATAGACTTCTAATGCTTTTATGTTTAAATGCATAGTGTGTGTATATGTCTGTATCTAATGCAAAATCAGGCGGTCCACTGATTCAGTTGACCTCCTTGATGCAATTCATGATAGTGCCATGCATCCATTATGTATGCAAAAGATCCTAATTGCTTACATACTACTTCTATATGCGTGCACATCCATTCAACCGAATGCAGCATCTATATGATGGTACAACCATTATACATCCATTATACTAAATACATTCATTTATGCAATATGCAATATGTAGTGACTGAGCCGATCTAGTGCCTAAAGTGTGTGTATATATGCATCCACGAGCAACCACTAGCAAACACTTGCATCCATTTTGCATCCATCATACATAACATGTCTCAAACACATGTTTCAACCATAGGATTATCCTAACTAAAGGTCAAAGATACTAATGAGAGGACATACTAAAGATAAGATAAGCTAAGCGATAAAGGAGAAATTAAAAGACATACCCTCAAAAAGAAAAGGGTACAACGAACGCATCTTCTCTTCTGTCTCCCAAGTAGCGTTGCTCTCATCATCTCCCCATTGCACTTTAACTAGTCTGACCTCTCGGTTCCTCAACTTTTTGATCTCCGACCCAAGAATGCATGTAGGAGCTCGTCTAATTGTTGCATCACGCTCTATTTCCACCTCTTTAAGCAAGCTCGGCTCTACCACCTCCGCGGTCTTGTGCAAACACTTTCTCAAATGTGATACATGGAATACGTCGTGTACTCCACTAAGTTTCTCAGGCAACTCCACCCTATACGCCATCTTCCCAATCCTGTCTTTTATAGGAAACGACCCTACAAACCTTGGCGCTAATTTCCCAACGGACCCAAAGCGAACAACATTCCGTAACGGAGATACTTTGATAAAAACCATGTCCCCAATGTCAAACTCAAGATCTATCCTCCTCTTATCAGCATACGATTTCTGCCTATCTTGTGCTGCTTTCATCCTCCTTCGAATCAAATTGATCTTCTCCGAGGTTTCCCTAACCATATCGGGCCCAAGTAGGATTTTATCGGTAGATTCCCACCAACATGTAGGCGAACGGCAAGGCCTTCCATAAAGAGCTTCGAAAGGTGCCATGCCAATACTAGACTGAAAGCTATTATTATATGCGAATTCTACCAACGGAAGGTGCTCTTCCCATGTACCCCCAAAGTCTAGGATACAAAGCCTTAAAAGATCCTCTAGAATACGATTCACCCTCTCGGTCTGGCCGTCCGTCTGAGGATGATATGCGGTACTCAAACATAGCTGAGTCCCTACCGCCTCTTGTAAACTCTTCCAAAATTCGCTAGTGAAGATGGGATCACGGTCGCTTACTATACTAGAAGGAATACCGTGCAAATGAACTATCTCTTTAATGTATACAGAAGCCAACCACGGAGCAGTCCTCCTACTTTTCACGGGAATAAAATGGGCGCTCTTAGTAAGTCTATCTACTATAACCCAAATCCCCGTATTACCCTTCCTTGATCTTGGTAATCCATCCACAAAATCCATTGAGACGCTTTCCCATTTCCATAGTGGAACTTCCAATGGGTGAAGCAACCCACCGGGTTTCTTTTGTTTCGCTTTTACTCGTTGGCACACCAAGCATCTAGCGACGTACTCGGCCACATCCTTTTTCATACCGGCCCAAAAGAAAACCCGCTTCATAACTTTGTACATCTTGTCTCCGCCGGGATGAATGGTCATCTTTGAGCGATGAGCATCATCAAGAATGGCCTTCCTTAAGTCTTCGTCTTGTGGTACACAAAGTCTATTATCCCTTCGTAACCAACCCTTATCGTCTAGGGTATACCTACGAAGATGGCTAGACGACTCCCCTCCTTTGAGCTTTTCTGCTATCTCAACCAACTGTGGGTCGTCTTGCTGTGCCTCACCAACTCGTCCTAGAAGTGTAGGTCTAACCTCCAAGGATGCTAACAAACCAGGTACTAGGTCAACGGAGGGTCTAAAGTCAAACATGGAGATGAATTCTAAGCTTCGTCGTTCAACAAACAACGGACTCAATGACAACCTTTTCCTACTTAAGGCGTCTGCTACCACGTTACCCTTGCCCGGGGTATATGCTATTTCAAAATCGTAAGAGGCTAAGAATTCCATCCACCGTTGCTGCCTTAAATTCAAATCCTTCTGAGAGAATAAGTATTTTAATGATTTGTGGTCAGTGAACAGTTCGAATTTCTCACCAAGAAGATAGTGACGCCAAGACTTAAGCGTGAAAACAATTGCGGCTAACTCAAGGTCATGCGTAGGGTAATTCTTTTCATGAACCCTCAACTGCCTTCCACCATAGGCTATTACTCTTCCCTCTTGCATGAGGACCGCGCCAAGTCCCGTCCCACAAGCATCAGTATAGACGGTAAACGACTTATTCCCGTCTGGCAGCACTAAGACTGGGGCTGAAGTTAAGGCTCTCTTTAAACGTTGGAACGCATCATCGCAATCTTCGTCCCACGTAAAAACCAGGTTCTTCTTCGTTAACCGTGTTAATGGAGCTGATATTTTTGCGAAGTCTTTGATAAACTTCCTATAATAGCCAGCCAACCCCAAGAAACTTCTTACTTCGGTTACATTTTTAGGGACCTTCCAATCTTGGATGGCCACCACCTTTGCGGGATCCACTGCTATCCCTTCCTTGGAAACCACGTGCCCTAAGAACCGTACTTCTTTCCTCCAGAAGTGACACTTAGAAAATTTTGCCTTAAGGTTATGCGCTCGAAGGGTTTCCAATACTTCCCTAAGATGTAGGGCATGCTCTTATTTGTTCTTAGAAAAGACTAAGATGTCATCCACAAAGACTACCACGAATTTGTTAAGGTACTCCCTAAACACCCTACTCATCAAATCAACAAAATATGCGGGGGCATTTGTCAAACCAAAGGGCATCACTAGCCATTCATAAAATCCGTCAGGAGTCCTAAAAGCAGTCTTATCTATACTATCCTCAGCCACTCTCAGTTGATGAAAGCCAGTGGCTAAGTCCAACTGCGAAAACACTGAGGCGCCAACTAACTGATCAAAGAGATCGTCAATCCTCGGCAGTGGGTGTCGGTTCTTTTTAGTAAGCTTGTTTAGTTCTCTATAGTCCACACAAAGTCTAAGGGACCCATCCGCCTTTGTAGCAAATACTACTGGAGCACCCCACTCCGATATACTACGTCTTATGAACCCCTTCTCAAGCAACTCCTTCACTTGCTTATTGAGTTCCCTCCTTTCACGAGGAGCCATGTGGCGCACTGGCAAAGATACGGGTTTAGCATTATCCACAAGATAAATTCGAAAGTCTATCTCCCGCTTTGGAGGTAAGCCCTTCACCTCCTCAAACACATCCGGATATTCCCGGACCACCTCTACCGATCGCAGATTCTCTACAGACGCGTCAAGCGATTCAAGATAACTTAGCATAACGGAATTTATGGGATTACAAAAGATGTCGAGAGCATTACCAAGGCGAGTCACAAGCCTAACTACTCTCCTTTCACAATCAAGAATGGCCCCATTTCTAGATAACCAATCCATTCCTAAAATTAGCCCATAGCCCGTGAAGCCCAATACATAAGCATCACATCTAAATTCAACGCTAAGTATAGAGATTTTCAAATCCAAACATATCATGGTCAAATGAGCCGAACCCCCAATTGGATTTGAAACAACCAAGGGATCCTCTACTAAACTGGTGTTCAAGTGCAGTAATTCAACTAATGATGCAGAGATAAACGAATGAGATGCGCCAGAATCGAATAAGGTACGGACAGGATGATCAAACAGAAAAACTAAGCTTTCAACAGAAATTGTTCTACCTCTTTCTTGCAGCGGTGGGGCCACAATAGCCTGAACTTGCCCCCTTGCCTGCCCTGGTGCCATAAGAGCCTGCACATGTCCTCCCGAGGTAGACCCTGCCCTCTGCCCCTTCTTTGGGCAGTCCTTCACCAAATGTCCCGCATCTCCACAATGAAAACAACCAGTCTTCTTTTTCTTTTCACAATCTTTGCTGAGATGGCCAGGCGTCCCACAATTGAAGCATCTCTTCTTCCCTTTGCCATTATTGTTTTTACCACCCTTCTTATTTTGCTGTTGGGGTTTCTTCTGATCCCCTTTCTTTTCAACTGCCTTATCCTCATGCATAAGTGCCATTTCTACTAGCCTTTCAAAGATGGCTCCCATAGGGATGTGGGTCATAGCCAACCCTTGCAACGGTTCATTCAAGCCTCTAACGAACCTCAAAGCTTTCTTCTCTGGCGTGTTCACCAACTCCAAGCCAAACCTTGCCAACTGATTAAATTTATTGATATATTCCTTCACTGATAAGCTCCCTTGCTTTAATGTCAGGAATTTTTCCATATTTAAATTCTCCTCTGCCCTTGAAAGAAACTTTGCCTCAAACCTTCGTCTGAAATCCGCCCATGAATCAACTGGACGTTCCCCGTTAGTGACCTCCCACCAAAACGAGGCCTCTCCCTTCATTAACCAAGCAGCTAAACGGACTTTCCTCCCATCTTCCACTTCAAAGATATCCAACAATTCCTCAGTCTCCTTAAGCCAATCTCTGGCCTCCACAAATGTCTCAGTCTCTTGAAAAGTTTTTCCTCCCATAACCTTAAATTCCTTGCACGTCTTTGCAAAAGTGTCAACACGAGGAGGAGGAGGAGGAATGGGTGCAACTGGGGGTGGAGGAGCATCTGCTGGGCCTGCAGTGGTGGCCCTAGCCTCCAAATATCTCCTAAACCACCCTAGAACCGTCACACCTTCTGGGAGATTAAGATCTTCAGCCATGCTGAAACGAAAAAGGAAAGATTCAAAATGGAGAATTCGAAAGATAAAGATAAGGATATGGCTATTTGGGACTATGTTTTTCATAAAAAACTTTCTTTAAATAACATGTTTTTGAAAGCACTTCTTCCAAAAGTACTTTAGAAAAATATTTTTCTAAAAATTTTATCTGTTCTGGTAACCTTATGCTCTGATACCACGTGTAACACCCCACGTCCATTAATGTCACTCACAAAGGGAATGCATTAACTTCCATGGAGGTCATAAGTGAATATAGAACAGAGAAATTACAACAAGACAGATAATAAATAGCACTTGGAAATCTAAAACTTCATTTTATTGCAGCGGAAATTAAATATGTCTGTTACATCATAAAACCATAGATCATAACCAAGTACAACATCCGTCTCCTCAAAAACAAAATACATAATCCCATTACAATAAATAGCCATTAAAAAGAAAGATAACAAGCTGGACTTTACTTCTACAGTCCAAGCTTTCCAAGAGATAAGCGATCCAATTAGACTCCACTAGAACTTGGCCCAACCTGAGGACCTGAAGGGAGAAAAAGATGGAAAAGAAGGGGTCAGACATAAAGTCTGGCGAGTATGATAATTCTACAATACTATTATCAAATAACTGGACTAAGGCATAAGCTGGAAGACAAGGAAATGTCTATGAATGAGCAGATTAAGGAAATAGACAATCGCTAAAGATAACGTTATAGGCGCTCCTAAATACTAAAGGATAAACACTATACTGCACCACACCAGTCACCCTAAAGATTGATCCCACTTAGCTTCACTTAGAAACTTTCTTAATGGCTTTACGTACTCCTAGCTGACTACATAGGTGCCGCCTGCCCCTATCTCCACTAGGTGTACCCCACTTTCCATTTTTCGATCGGCTCCCTACTCGTAGATACCCGTGCTGGCCCCACAGTGGGGTGTATCATTCCCCTAAAGTGGCAACCCGATATAACGGAGATGCACGGCTTATACCTACACGATGCAACAACGTCGTACCTACCAGCCCGGGTCCACACACGCATATGAAACCCGTTGAACTTGCGTTGCCACCGCTCCATGTTTTGGCCTCTTATAGTCAGACCCAGTATGCGTGTCCCGTCCTCGACTTGGGTCGAGCCCACAAAGATACGTTTTGGGATACTGGTTGAAATGGGCCCCCATTATTTCCCACAAGCATTCCACCTAAGCTTGTCCCATTAGTCCATCCACTTAACCCACTTAGTCATGTTCATTTACATGTGTATTTGGTTAAGTCTAATCGTATTTCAAATGCCTCTAAAGGCAACCACTAGATTCCTCATGCCACCCAAGGCACCTACTTAACCCCCATGTCCCACCTTACATGATTATCTGGCTAAGTATTTCTTAATTCATTAAGGCCATAACCTCATAAAGACCTCTCACATTAGACTGGCATTTATGGCAGCTAGATTTGCCGGGCGGGTCCGGGCAGTCTTACACCATAAAAGAGTCTAACCTCGTATCTTTACAACTGTTATGCTTTAGTTTGGGCCTAGGACCTCTCACATTGGGCCGACATTTGTGACTACTGGATTTGCCGGGCGGGTCCGGGCAGGTTTACGTCACAAAGGGGTCCAACCTCGTGTCCTAAGCATTGATTATTATTAATAATCCACTTTCCCCAATTTTAATAATTCCCTACCAGAATTATTAATTAATTCCAAATTCAACAATGTCCATAATTGACTCAATTATGGACATCCATTCAAGGCATGCAAAATCATACAAAATTGCACCCAATTTATCAATTCCTAATATCACCCCTACCCCACGTTTGAACGTTTATTCGCAAAATATATATATTAGACTCGAATAGTCTAACTCATAGCATAAAAGAGATTATCACAATAACAACATGTATATATGACTAAATGAATCATAATAAGGGGTGAAACTTGCATATGTACAACTTGCATAGGATTATACATGTCATGGATCTAAAGATGTCAACTTGTTCATAATTCACATAATATGATCTCAATCAAATTTCATAAACTTGCATAGAAACATGTGTGAATCAACATCATCTAATCTAACAATATGGGTTTTTATGGGTATACCTAACTCAATAGGCAAATTCCCATAATAAAAGTTCATTTAGTCATAGATTCATGCATATGGGTACACCTAACTTAATAGGCAAATTCCCATATTCAAGATCCAATTTAAATTGTGGATTCATGTATATGGGTACACCTAACCTAATAGGCAAATTCCCATAATCATGATCCATTTAATTTTAAAAAAACATAAACTTTAAACATGATCCAATTCACATAAATAACAACATCATGATTTTACAACTTGTACGATTCAACACAACTTAACATGATATCATTATCATATAACATATGGATTTCAACATATGTGTTAACATGAGATCTACAACATATATAAGATTTATGGCATAACATAGCATGATTTACACATAGCATAGCATGATAGCATAGCATGATTTTCATCATAGCATAGCATAGCATAGGAGAATTTACAACATATAATTTACAACATATGACAACATAATAACATAACAAGAGATCCACAATATAGAATTTACAATTCACATCACTTTCTTGTGATCCATTCATAACTTAATCGAATTATTTTATAATGACATTGTGAGAATCATCATACTCACTATTTAAAGAAGAGAAATAGAAAGAGTCTTTGATCTAATTTGTTTGTTGAGTAGATTTAGTTGTAGGCTAGGCTTTCTCCTTCTTCTTTAATTTGTGACGGCTACGCTGAACTCCATGGCAACGGCATGTCGGTAGCTCTCCAATTTTTCAAGTGATTTAGGGTTAGAGTCTACCCACTTATTTATAGATGTTAGGATGCATTTAGCCCATTAGATTTACCCTAGAATAGATTAGAGCCATTAGATTTCGCCCAGCCTTCAAAACACAGCCCGAAAACCCAACCAGATGCACCCAGGTCACCTGGGCTCGACCAGGGAGGTCGACACCCAGGTCAACTCTAGTGTCGACCTGCCCCCCCCCCCCAGGTCGACTCCCAAGTAGGCCCCCAGGTCGACCTGGTCTGGGCGGGAGTTTTCCCGCCTGCCTCCATTTCTGTGTTTTTGAAATCTGTTTTAAAATTTGAATTTTTCGTGAAACTTCTCGAGGCCATATCTCGGTCATACGAACTCCGATTTACAAAATTTCGGACTCTATTTCGCGTATTTTTCCAAGATGAACACAATGGCGCAGCCCGTTTCCCAATATTCTTTTATTTGAAATTAATTATTCTTTCATTTGTGAATATTAGTATTAACTAATTTACGGGGTGTTACAGTATTAGATATGAATGAGTGTGAAGCGCTAAAATCAAACAAGGTTCGAATGGGATAATCAAAAAGGGAAATCAAACCTTAGACCATGATCTTCCTACCTCGATCATCTCCACTTGCTTCCAAAGCATGCACCTGTCCCAAAGTTCCTGCCCCTTGTCCTTGCTTGTTATGGCATTTCTTTGAAAAATGTCCTATATGTCCACAATGAAAGCAAGCTTCCTTGGTCTTTCTATAGTCTTTTATGAAATGACCCATAGCACCGCATCCATGACACTTTACATCATTTTTAATTCGGGCCTTGTCAGGCTTTCCACCTTTCTTTTGTTGCTTTCCTTTCTTGGGCCACCATTTTTGCTTTTCGCCCTTCGCTTCAGTCTCCTCAATCATATTTCCTTTCTTTTCCTCCTTGCCATCTTCATGCATGAGCGCCATATCAACTAGCATTTCAAAAATTTCCCTTATTGGAATGTGAGACAAAGCAAGTCCTTGGAGAGGTTGGTTCAATCCTCTTGTAAATCTAAGCGCCTTCTTGTGGGGCGTATTCACCAATTCTAGTCCAAACCTTGCTAGTTGATAAAACTTATTCACATATTCTTTAACCGTCATGTCTCTTTACTTTAAAGCCAAAAACCTTTCCATTTGCAGTCCCTCCTCTACCTGGGATAAGAATTTCATCTCGACCCTTTGCCTGAAGTCATCCGAAGTCACCACCTGTTGCCCAGCTTGCATTACTTCACACCAATAGGAAGCCTCATCTTTAAGTTGCCATATAGCCAGTTGTATCTTCCTTCAGTCGTCAACCTCGAAAAGTCCAAACAAGTTTTCCGTCTCTCGTAACCAATTCCGGGCTTCATCAAAGCTTTTAGTTGCCAAAGAATGGCTTTCCTCCCATAGCGCATATGTTGACGGGGAAAATTGTCCGCACGCCAACACCCAATGGTGTATGTGGTATGAACAACGCAAACATCCAAATAAGCGGTAAATAATGTAAATGCGAGGAGACACAGCTTTTATAGTGCTTTGGCACTAACGCCTACATCCACTTTTTAATTATCATTCATCATATGATATCCGATTACAATGTTGTATAAGTCTAGGCGATACTCGAGTACAAGCTATTATAATAGAGCAACAATGTTCTTCTTCTTCCTCCTTTAGATGAGTTGACTTAGTCAACTATGTCCTAGTTTATCCTTAATGTCCAAGAAGTCCAAAAGAGCCCAAATGTAGCATAATTATCCTTGTAAATGTCTAAACATTAATGGAAAACGTATATGCCACATTTGAGTTATCCTTGCCATCTCCAATGGACAAGATGAAGAATGTAATAACCCGGAAATCTGAGGCAATTTAAATTTTTTATTTTGGCAATTTTAGCGTATTTTGATTATTTAAAATGAATTATTTTAAATAATAATGACGATAAATTTATTTTGAATTGAATTAGAAAGTATATATATTTATATAGATCGTCGTTTGAATATAAATATTTATTTATAATTATAAAAGGAATCGAAAATGGCGCGGTAGTTCGATAATTCAATTTCAAATTTCAATTGAATGTACAGGATTCAAAGTAAACCGGATTTTGGCGAAACCAAAAATATTAGAATCTAATTGAGAATATCTTTCCAAAGAATCCGAAAAATCAAAATTTCATAGCGGGAATCAAAAGATATGCCAGTTGAAAATTCAGAATAGTCACTATGGAATTCTGGCCCTAAAAAATTGGAAATTTTGCAAACGTCCTCGGTCTCCGACGAACCACTTTTTTGGATCCGTGATGTCAAATTATTGCTAGGTTTCAAAATTCATAATTTTCCGAATCAATATGTGAGCGTGGCGAAGTTAAACGTGTTTTGACAGTTTCAGTCAATTTCGATCGACCAGAAAATGACCATTTTTCAAACGGTTTTCAAATTTGACGAAATTAGTTTTGTTAGGACCATATCGTCAATACGAAGCTAGAAAATATTTTTCGGGAATTTTTAGAGTGAGTATGTGGCCTCGGTAAGTTAGAATGTGTGTTCAAATTGAATATATACTGATTTATACTTTAATTTGAACGAAAACTAATCGTAACAGCCGAATTGACTTGCGAAACATATCCTATTGTGTTCGAAATGGGGGTGATTAGCTAAGGGCGACAGTCGTTGGGTTTGATTTGGAGTCCGAACGGAAATGTCACTTTATGGAAATTTAAATTAATTAAATAAATATTATAAACTATATAATCTTCCTTCTCTCCCTTCTTTGAAGTCAACGGTCAAAAAAAAAAGGAAAAAAAAACCGGTCGCTCAAACCCCCCCCACTGTTCTAGTCGACGCGCCACCATTCCGGGAACTGCTCCACCGTGCGCCGCCATCCAGGAGGACCGCCTTCCTCCTCTGATCCCCTTTCTCTTCCTCTTCTCTCGATTCACGTTCTACCTCCTCCTCTAAAAAAAAATCGACGCTGCTGCACCTGGAAGCCGCCACCGCCTGTTGACCCACCGCCGATCCTCCACCTACCTCTCCTTTTCTCCCCTCTTCAACGTAAAGAAACCGCCCCCTCGATTTCCACTGTAAGTTTTTAATTAATTTATTTTTATTTCTTTATTTTATTAATATAAAATAATTAGTTCTATAAAAACAAAAAAATTCAGTTTTACCTATGATGTTGTTGAGCATGGATTTGATTTTTATAGTGAGACAGGCAAGATTTTTGAATAAACAAAGGTTAGATTTTTATCGTACATGAAAAATATGATTTTTATATTATAGAAAGAATAAAAATATGATTTTTATATTATAGAAAGAATAAAAATATGATTTTTATATTATAGAAAGAATAAAAATATGATTTCTATATAGTAGGGATTATAAAAATATGATTTTTATAAGACAGAGAATATAAAAATACGATTTTTATATATCTTGTAGCGAAATAAATATTTGATTTTTATATGAGTAGTGGATTGAAAATAGAATTTTTATATAATAGAGAATATAAAGATATAATTTTTATATATGTAGGGAAATAAAAATCTGATTTTTTATTACATATATGTTGAAACAAAAATGCGAATTTTATGGCGACGATATAAAAATTCGATCTTTATATATGAAGTAGAAATATAAAAATATAATTTTTATATAGGAAGGAGCACTGTAAAAATATACGAAGTAAAAATAAAAATGTGATTTTTATTTATTGGAATGAAGCAATAAAAATATAATTTTTATTATGAACGACATGGTAAGGACTGCATTGGAATTTCAAACTAATCCAAACGGTTCAGCAGTTCAGAAGTAAAACTGGCGAAGTGGAACCCAAAGGTGAGAACTCCTCACTTTTAATTTATTTTCTTGTTGAAATATATGTAGGATGCACACGGTGCTTAGCAGCAGCCCGACACCCGTTGTCCACAAAACATGGACGACTTGTGTGATTGATTGTGTTGTGAAATTTGACTGTTGATTGTGATGTGTAAAATATATATACTATTGAAATAAAATATATATTCATGTGTTGAAATAAAATATATATTCATGTGTTAAAGTAAAATATATATTCATGTGTTGAAGTAAAATATATATTCATGTGTTGAAATAAAATATATATTCATGTGTTGAAATAGAATATATATTCATGTGTTGAAATAAAATATATATTCATGTGTTGAAATAAAATATATATTCATATGTTGAAATAAAATATATATTCATGTGTTGTAATAAAATATATATTCATGTGTTGATATAAAAGAAATATTCATTTACAAATCGAACGATTTGTTTATGTACACCGATTTGACTGATATTGATTGGGACGATAAATTTTACACATTGCCCAACTGCACAAATAAAATATGTATTTGATTGATTGAAACCCCACACGGGTGTTGGGATGATATTGATGTACACTAATCCCAATTGTTTAGTAGTATGTCGACCGATGGGTTGACAGACTGTGTAAGCGTTACTTATCTATATTTAATGCTTATGCAGTGGTGTGGTGCACTCTGGATGATGGTTGATGATTTATCGTTGTTATTATATACATGTGTTGTAGAGAATCCATATAATTAACATTATATGGTAATCGATTGGGCCTCATTCTAATTTGGAGAATAAAGAATAGAATGAAAATTCATGTGTTGAATAAAATAAATTCATGTGTTGAATATAAAATAAATTCATGTGTTGAATAGAAATAAATTCATGTGTTGAATATAAAATAAATTCATGTGTTGAATATAAAATAAATTCATGTGTTGAATAGAAGAAAATTCATGTGTTGAATAAGATAAATTCATGTGTTGAATATAGTATATATTCATGTGTCGAATAGAAAATAAATTCATGTGTTGAATAGAAAATAAATTCATGTATTGAATAGTATATATTCATGTGTTGAATAGAAAATAAATTCATGTGTTGAATAGAATAAATATTCATGTGTTGAATAGAATAAATATTCATGTGTTGAATACAATAAACATTCATGTGTTGAATAAAAGCCGTGTTGATTAGATTGACGCCATTTTGACGTGAACGATATTTATATCGATTTTATTCATTTTTATAATGAATATAAGAAAGAAAGTGATTTCAAAATATAACGTTTTGAAAATATTATCATTTGTATATCGATGATGTGGAATGTTCAATTTTGATTCGAAATTGGATATGAAGTTAAAATCGTTTTAAAAACGAATTTTAAACGATTTATAAAATACGTTTTGAAAGGAAATCGACGAAGTATATTGTGACGGCCCGCCCCGCACCAACTGACATTTACTCCAAAAGTGTGCTGTACACATGTCCAGTTAGCACGGAACGGTCGTCAGAAGGAAAGGAAGAAGAAAAAAAATCAACAAGGAACCTGTAGAATGTCTCACAGCGCATAGAACAAAATATAATAACAACATACTTGACATAAAACAGGTGAGACAGTGCATAAGCTGAAAACAAACTATCATAGCAGCGGAAAATCCAAAGTACAACTTATGATCCAAAGCCAACATTATTACAACTTTTAAAAACTGCCTCAAAAAGCTAAACAAGAAAGGTACACTACTAATCCCAAAAGTAGTGACCGCAACGACACAGGGAGAATATCTATATATATCATACGTGGAAGCCTCCTGCTCGCCTCCGAATCCGCTACTCGCGCATCACCAGCTAGCCTGTCTCTAGTCTGCTCGTGTGAGCACCTAGAGTAATAAGAAGAGACATAAAACTCGGGGTCAGACAAAAAGTCTGGTATGAGCGATAAGCAGCTAAACGGAACAATAACAGGTATACTAAACCATACCTGAACCTGGACCTGCAACCAAAGAGTTATCACTACATACTGTACAACACTCTAAGGTGCCATAACAAGTGGTGTAAAGAATACGGGGTGGGGGTGTGCATGTCATAATGATGACAAATAATCAAGCATAGCAACCATCCTCACATCTCTCACTCAATGCGTAAAGTATACAATATCCACCACTTGATCACCCAATACTTTGCTATGATCATTCTGCCCCATGAAGTCATAACGGCTTCACTGCACTGATCCATAGCCACTAATCCTTCGCTATTTCCACTTTTCCCCATGGAGTCGTACACACCCCACTGCACTGGCTCATAGCCTTACTAATCCTTTACTATGTCCACTCTGCCCCATGGAGTCACAATGGCTCCACTGCACTGGCTCATAGTCTTACTACGATCACTTTGCCCCTCGAGTCATGATGACTCTACTGCACTGATACGTAGTCCTGCTACGATCACTTTGCCCCTCGAGTCGTAATGACTCTACTGCACTGATACGTAGCCCATCATTCCTTTTCAATGGTGAATCGAAGTTACGAATGTCGACAACTCCTTAGCACATGTCCCGCAGCAAAGCCCAACCATGAAGTGAACTCATTGGTTCCCAACTGGATCCTGAGCTCTAACTTCCATTTGGACTACCTTTGCATCTCGGGTTTTTGGTCATCACTGGATCGGTTCGGGTCTCACTCTTCCAGTCCAAGCTTCCTGGTTCGGATCGTGGTCTTCACCTGGTGGAGGATCAGATCGGGTCCATATCAAGTCATCTCCTTCGGTTTGGTTCGATCGTAGTCACCCCTGGCGGATCGGGTCATCATCACAATTGGCTGATCGAGTCGGGTCTTCAAACCCATCGCCCTCCGTCGGTTCGGTTCGGAGGTGGCTATACGGGTCGGGTCGAAGCACTTTCTCCCAACGTCGGATCAGTCTCCATCTCCGCAAACAGATCGGGTCGTGATCTTCTCCAGGTTTCAAGTTAGCTCGTGGCATGCAGGCTCTGTTCGGATGGGGGGGATCGTGGATAGGCCACACGACGGTTCGGTTCGGACCTCCCCATCCGATCCGATCCGGTCCCTGTCCATTTCCTGCATTTTTCCAACGAGTTGTTTACGCCACTCGACAGCGTTTTCGACCATTCCAACTATTCTAATCAATCAAAAAGCATACCATACAGTCATAGCAACAAGTAGAAGTGACCTCAAACACCAAAACATAAATATGATAGGTTAAAATGGATCATAGCCAAAACCCCATATTTTCCCTTAAACATGTTCAAGCGTAATTAATGATAGGATTAGCAAAACTTAACCAAATTAACCCAAGTTCATATCAGAGGTCTAAAACATCATTTAAGAATTTATAAGTATTTTTCCAGATTTTTATCATGCTTAAATTCGCTAATTAACACTAATTACCCTTAATTAACCGTAATTAGTGAGGAACTATGCAGATCACTCACTTTAGCCACAAACAAACCTTAGATCTGAAATAAATCTCTGATATGGCACGAATACCAATGCTAAACAGCAGATCTAATCTTGATTTGGTGAAGATCTCCCTTAATTTGATGTTGCTAAGCTTAATCCTTGATTAGAAAGTAATTTGGAGGTGATTTAGCGGTTGGAGGCCATTTTTAGGGTTTCTAAGAGGCAAGTGGAGGCTAGAAAACTGAAATGGAATGAAACTCTAACTCTTTTCAGCCTCCCCATAACCCTAATCCCGAAATGGGTCATGGGTCCATTCACTAATCACCCTATTTGGCCCGGTTAAGCAGTTTTTTACCTTCCAAACCTTATTTCTGCCATATCTTCTAAACGGTGAGTCCGTTTGGCTATTATGACCACTCTACGGAAAAGAAAACCATCAAACAAATCTAATGGAAGTTGTTTCAGGTCAAAACTCCTTTTTAGTCAAAAGTTATGGCCAAAACAGTATCAGCTAGGGGCAAAACGGTCATTTAAAAATCGGCAAAAATCATGAACATGGTAAATAACCCCAATAGTCGTTTCCCAAAGTTACATGACCATACGACTTCATATGAAAAAGAAATAAATATTCTACGATCCTCCGATGCGTAGAATGCGGGTTGTTACATTCTTCCCCCCTTAAGGAATTTCGCCCCCGAAATTCCCTAATCAAAACACACAAGGGGTCCCGCATGCCTATCAGCCATAAAACAACAATCAAACATGCAAAACAAGCAAAACAAATCTATCCTAGCATGCGGAATAACTAAATGACGAAGTAAATCTTACAAAGCAAAGAGTTCTGGATACGTCTTCCTAATGCTCTCCTCTATCTCCCAAGTACAGTCATTCTCGTTCTCGCCCCACTGAACTTTGACTAGCTTCACCGCCTTCCTTCGAAGTTGCTTTGTACCGTGCTCGACAATACGAATCGGCTTGCGGTTCCCAACTGCCTCGGGTTCCACTTCGAAGTCCTCTAACTGATCAGGTGAAATAGTCATGTCTGGGTCGTGCACAAACTTCCTTAGCTGGGAAACATGAAATACGTTGTGAACTCCCGCCATCTTCTCGGGTAAGTCAACTCTATACGCCAAATTCCCAATTTGTTCGAGAACTGGGAATGGTCCAACAAATCTTGGTGCCAACTCGCCTCTCCTGCCAAACCGTATCACGCTCTTCAACGGAGAAATCTTGACAAACACCAAGTCACCAACGGAGAATTTTAAGTCTCTTCTCCTTTTATCAGCATAACTCTTCTGCCTATCCTGGGCAGCCTTCATTCGTTGCTGAATGATCTTAATCTTAGCTGAAGTTTCTCTTATCACATCGGGTCCAAGTACAAACTTCTCACCAGTTTCTTCCCAACATGACGGTGAGTTGCACGGCCTTCCGTACAAAGCTTCATATGGAGCCATACCGATACTGGATTTGTAGCTATTATTATATGCAAACTCTACTAGATGCAAATGGTCATCCCATGATCCACCAAAATCCAATATACAAGCCCTCAAGAGATCTTCCAATATATGATTCACCCTCTTTGTCTGACCATCAGTTTGAGGATGATACGCGGTACTGAGATATAATTCCAACCCTAGAGCCTCTTGTAAGCTCTTCCAAAACCCACTAGTAAACAACGGGTCTCGGTCACTCACAATGCTTTTAGGCACTCCATGAAATCTCACTACCCACTTCATATACAGCTCTGCTAACTTAGCTGCTGTTCTGATCGATTTGACTGGTATAAATCTTGCACTCTTGGTCAATCGATCCACAATTACCCAAATGCTATCATATCCCGATTTAGTCCTTGGTAAGCCGTCAATGAAATCCATCGAGACTTGCTCCCATTTCCATTCGGGAATTTCTAATGGATGCAACAAACCACTAGGTTTCTTTTGTTTGGCTTTAACTAGTTGACAATTCATGCACTTAGATATAAACTTCCCAACGTCTCTTTTCATCCCTTCCCAGTAGTAAGTCTGCTTCATGTCCCGATACATCTTATCACCGCTGGGGTGTATAGTTAGTTTTGAGTGATGACATTCCCTAAGAACTTCATCTCTCAAACCATTCACGTTGGGTACAACTAGTCTTCCATTCTTTCTAAGACATCCATCTTGATCAAGCCCGTACAAATTCATCTCCTCACCGTCAATATTCATTTCTAACTTGGAGATGATTTCCAATAGGTTATGATCGTCCTTATGACTGGAACCAATCCGCTCAATCAAAGTGGGTCTGATCGTCAAACTAGCTAACATCTCTGGATCCAATTCGCACTTTGGTCTGAAATCAAACCCTGCGATATACTCCAGTTGCTTCCATTCAAGAAACATAGCCCCTAAACTGGCATGTCTCCTACTCAAGGCATCGGCTACCGCATTGCCTTTCCCAGGTGTATATGCGATATCAAAATCATACAAAGCCAAGAACTCTAACCATCTCTGTTGACGGAGATTCAGATCCTTCTGAGAGAAGAGATACTTTAATGATTTATGATCGGTAAACAACTCAAATCTCTCTCCCAAGAGATAGTGTCTCCACATCTTCAACACGATCGCGCCAGTTCCAAATCATGGGTAGGATACTTCTTCTCATGCGGCTTTAGTTGCCGACTAGCATAAGCTATAACCCTACCTCCTTGCATCAATACAGCACCTAGTCCGGTACCACAAGCATCTGTGTATACCGTCATCTCTTCATTCCCTTTAGGAATGACTAACACTGGCGCACGCGTCAACTTTTCTTTTAGACTCTTGAATGCATTCTCACACACTCCGTCCCAGACGAAGGCTTGATTCTTCTTAGTCAACCGAGTCAACGGTGTCGCTGTCTTGGAGAAGTCCTGGATAAACTTACGATAATACTCAGCTAACTCCAAGAAACTTCTTACGTCTGTTGCATTCTTGGGTGTAGACCAATCCTGCACTGTAGCCACCTTCGCAGGGTCCACGAAAATACCATTCTCTGAAACAACATGGCCCAAGAATCTCACTTCCCTCCCCAGAAGTGACACTTAGAAAACTTCGCTTTCAATTGGTATTTTCTCAACACCTCCATCACTATCCTCAGATGTCCCTTGTGTTCTTCCTCTGTCCTTGAGTAAAAAAGGATGTCGTCTACGAACACAAGAACAAACTTATTCAACTGATCTCTGAATAGTCGATTCATAAGATCCACAAAGTATGCTGGTGCATTGGTCAACCCAAATGGCATTACCAACCACTCATAGAATCCAGACGGCGTCCTAAATGCCATTTTCGGAACACTCTCAGCCGCTACTCGAAGCTGATGAAATCCTGTCGCGAGGTCCAACTGGGAGAACACTTTTGCTCCTTCCAGTTGATCAAACAAATCATCTATCCGCGCTAGAGGATACTTATTCTTCCTCGTCACCTTATTCAACTCGCGATAGTCCACACACAAACGAAGGGAACCATCTGCCTTAGTGGCAAACACAATTGGTGCTCCCCACTCGGAGACACTTCTTCTAATAAACCCCTTCTTCAAAAGATCGCTTACTTGCACCCCCGAGCTCTCGCTGCTCCCTTGGTGCCATACGACGAAGTGGCATCACTATAGGTCTGGCATCTTTTACTAAATCAATACGGAACTCAATCTCTCGGTGTGGTGGAAGCTCGGTCACTTCCTCGAAGACGTCCGGATACTGGCCAACCACGGGCACATCTGACAACTCATCATGCGGGATGTCGAGGGAATTTATTAAACTAGCCATTACCCCATCACTAGTTAGACTACCAAACACTACCCTCCGCCCATCATCTGCCCTAACTGTCACCAAAAAGCCCTCACAGTCTACCACCACCCCGTATCTTTGGAGCCAATCGACCCCCAATATAATGCCATACCCAGTAAAGCCCAAAACAAAGCAATCACAAACAAACATGCATCCATGACTCGATAAGACCAAATTTCAGCAAATCATACTAAGGTTAGTCGAACCACCAATCGGGTTCGTCACAACCAACGGTCTATCGACTATCTCGGGTTCCAGTCCCTACCTATCTACCAGGTCACCAGATATGAAGGAACGAGAAGCCCCAGTATCAAACAAAACTCGAACAGGTACATCAAGAATAGAAAGCATACCTCGAATAACGACATTCTTTCCTTTATCCGCCGCAGTTGGGGCATTCGACGAAGAAGGAACAGCATTAATAGCATATGCTTTCACAATCTGCTTCTCTTTAAGAGGTTGTGGACATTTATCCTTATGATGTCCCACTTGGCCACAGTTGTAGCACTTCCTATCCGCTGGCTTGGCCCGACATTCTTTGGCATAATGGCCCTTCTTACCACAGCTGAAGCACTCAACATCTTTCTTGCTCTTTTTTTGGCCATCCTTAGACTGGTTCTGCTTCCTCTTGTTTTGAGAGTTATTCTTGCCTTCACCGCCTGCTTACGGCTTCAGCCCTTCTGCAGATGCAACCTCAGTCTTCGGTTTAGGGTAAAGACTCTCTGATCTCAAAGCTTTCCCCACAATTGATTCAAAAGTCTCATCGATGTGGTTAATAAGCCTTTCCCCCAAGTATCCATCTAGACCAGTAATGAACTTCTCATTATTCTTCTCAGGAGTATCGATAAGGGATAATCCATACTTCGACAGAGTGTCGAACTCAGCAATATAGTCTGAGACTGCCCTACCATTCTGCTTAAGCACCAAGAACTTCCTTGTAATGACCCGAATATTTCGTCGGTAAATTTAGAATATTTAATGAGGTTTAAATATTGAAATAAAAATATAAAAGAAATTTTATATTTGATTATCGATTTAAAAGCCAAAATATGATTTACTTTGAATTTATATAATTTTCGAAATACGAAGTTAATTGAATTCAAGAGTTCAGACTATACTGAAATTGATTCAGATAATCAATAGAAATTCAAAACTGAATAATAACGATAACATTAATTTATTGTCGAGGGAATTAATTGTTCTGGAATTTAATTTATATAGGATTTAAGTTAATACCTTCTCCATGTGATCGAATTGGACTTCGTGACCTATCTCAGTGTGTTCAGAGCAGTGGTATTACCCTAGAATTGATAGTCGTTGGGTTCAAATAGGAGTTAAAATCAATGTGATAATTTTAATTAAAGGGGACTGGTTTAATTCTAAATAAAATATAAACCCTTTTATTTGTGTGGACCGGGACAAAACACACTGTGCTCTCGTTATAACCACAATCAGAAACAAACCCGTGCCTTCCTTAATTACCACAAATCAAAACCCACCCGTGCCCTCTTTTAAACCCACGACTTTACTTTATAAGGAAACCGTTCTTTCCCTCATTTCTTTCAGATCGAAATCAATTCGAGAAGGGGTAAATGAGTGCGCTTCTGGTTCTGGGAGGGAAACCGTGGTTCCATGATGCTCGAGTTGAAGGATGGCTGTCAGGAGGGGATCGCGATTGTGATGGGGGGGTTAGCGATGCTCCGGTCGTCGAAATTGGGGTGTCTGGAAGTCGATCTTCATCTCGCGAGCGATGTGAGGGTGCTAAAGTTTCACACGATTCAAATATATGGGGGGGGGGATCTCGATCTCGATTTAGGCACTGGAAGAGGGTCGCGACTCAGGGAGGATACAGTTGCGATGACCGGAATTGTTTAAAGCGACGGTGGTGCACGGAGGCGTTGACTGGCTCGCACTCGACCTACAGGGTGGACAGCGACAAGTAGAGGATTCCAGTTTGAAAGGGTAATCATTTTTAATTAGTAAATTTTAAATTTAAGATTCAAGTTATATGAAATTTAAAATGGGATAACTTATTCGTTATAGGTAAGGGGTTGGTTCGGGTTTTCAAAATCCGAGAGCTAACAAGGAGTCATGCATTCTTATAATGAATGGATTAGGAGATTTAGGCGAAACGAATTAGTTGAATTCATATTTCCGTCAACTACGCATTGGAATAGAAATCAGAATCGGAATGACTCGCAATAAAAATACCTGTGAGTAAATCTCACCTGTTATTTAGAATTTATTTTTATTTAGTAAAAATAATTTCTGTTGCTTGTTTGGATTTTTCTGGTTCATATATAAAATATATATTAGTTATTTAGGATATATATATATATTGGGTTGATGATTGGTTGGATTCCCACAGTCTCATTAGCGGATGCCCGCAGTTTCAGTAGCGGATGATTACCCTATGCGCCCCACGCTATGATTAGTGGATGACCTTCATACCGCGATATCCTGCCTCGAAGCAGGATGGGTATTACTATGTTGACTAACATCTGTGGATGCAGGAAAACAGGTTGGAGGAATCCAACTGGATTCCTCAAAAATATATTATCTGTTTGTTGTTTGTTTGATTTCATATATATTCATATATGATGTGTAGAAAATCAAATGATTGAAAATTGGTTGGTTTGATTGTTTAAAATATCCCTAGAGCTTGAATATTGATTCATAAAAATATCGGAAAGGGTATTTGATATTTAAAAAGGAATTTCTATTTTTATAAATAGAATTTAATTTTAAATAAACTATAGAAAATGTTAACTTGTTTTGAAGGTATATAAAACAAGTAATTAAAATTTATAAACTTTGTTTATAAATGAAAATATGGGATTTGAATCGAATTTATAAACTTTGTTTATAAATGAAAAGATGGGATTTGAATCGAATTTACAAACTTTGTTTATAAATGAAAATATGGGATTTGAATTGAAGTTATAAACGTTGTTTATAAATAATGCCGAGAATTCAAATGGACTTTGAATATAAGGAATTGAAATAGAGATTTGAATAATCGAATTCAAATGGAGTTTAACTATAGATTTGAATATAGAAATTCAAATGGACTTTAAACTATAGATTTGAATATAGAAATTCAAATGGACTTTAAACTATAGATTTGAATATAGAAATTCAAATAGACTTTAAACTATAGATTTGAATATAGAAATTCAAAGGGACTTTAAGCGATTTGAATATAGGATTTAAACGGAATTTAAACAATAGAATTTGAATAGATTTGAATATAGAATTCAAATGGAGTTTAACTATAGAATTTGAATATAGAATTCAAATGGAGTTTAACTATAGAATTTGAATATAGAATTCAAATGAAGTTTAAATATAGGGATGCAAATAGAATTCAAATAGAATTGAATTGGAATTTGAATAGAGAAGTCAATAAGGAAACGAGAGTATGAGTATAATTAAAATTTGTTAATATGCAGTTTAAATATATTTGAAACATGTCATGTTCAAATATGAAGGTGAAATAGGCTGAAAAGTTAAGTAACAGATTTAATTAACAAATTGAGTTAAAACGATTGGTATAGTTAAAATAGATTGGACAGGCATAAATATATAGGAGACAGGTATGGAATAAAGTATAGAAGTGAAATAAATAGAATGCCCGACAAAAAGGTACGTATTTAATATCCATATGAGATTTTATGCGCCGTATCGGCTAGCCGCTTGGATTTTTCTTTTTCTTTTTGAGATGAGAAGGACCGGGAAAGCTATTTGAAATTTCCCGATGCTCCCGGTACAAAGGAGGTTATGGCGAATTTTTCCGGGAATTTAAGGAGATAGAATATTTTTAAGATAATTTGATAGTTAGAAATCAACATATCAAATTATATAGAAGTCGATAAGGAAACGAACTTAGAAATAGAATAGTATAAATTAAAAAGGGAAGTATAAGAAAAAAATCTCGTAGGAATAGAAAGAGAAAATGTATACGTGTTTAAAAGTAAATCAGTAGTTGTATGGAATTGATTTGTTCGAGTAAGTAGTCTTGTCTGTTTTGACGTTAAATGTTATTCAGTCAAGGTCTGAGAGGTAATTATACCCCAACTTGGTTGATTTCATGATATACCGATAAGCAGCAAGATTCAGGCTCGAAGATCAATGTGGAATAAGAATTCGTTAAATACTGTATTTGGGTTGTCGTAACGATGTTTTACACAACATCTGTTTTAACCCAAATATGTGCAAAGCTTGGAAATAGAAAAATGAATATTTTCTAAAGTTTAGAAAATAAAAGAAGGCGATATATGGAAATGTTTTCCAAATAACGTATAAGGCTAATATGGTTATTGAAAATATTTGGTTAACAAATATTGATAAGAAATAGAGAAGAGATTTAATTAATGGAATATTAATTTAAGGCTCAGTAAGTGTTGGATGTTTGGATGGACACTTGTTTTATTCGATAGTTAAATCATCGACTATCGAAACACTTGTTTTTATTCGATAGTTAAATCACAGACTATCGAAGTTTTGACCATCGTTGTCAATATGGAGAGACCGGTTGGATTTTTATTCGAAGAACCACTCCATATCGGTAGTAGCGTGCGAATCAGATTATATAAAGATAATCGAAGACGGAGTAGAGTGCATGGACTTTTTCTATTAATAGAAATAGTGCCTTCGGTTCATCCTGTTCCTGGATGACTTGTATGGATGAATGTCTGACAGAGTA
Source organism: Allium sativum (assembly GCA_030737875.1). Classification (NCBI taxonomy): domain Eukaryota; kingdom Viridiplantae; phylum Streptophyta; class Magnoliopsida; order Asparagales; family Amaryllidaceae; genus Allium; species Allium sativum. The sequence continues at coordinate 310,924,452 of CM060922.1, read as the reverse complement.
TTTCCAGAAAGGTCACGTACATTGATTTCTTCAACCGTACCAAGAGTGGAAGCGGAGAAGGGCACTTCTTTAGCTAACACGTAATGTACTGTTGTAGACGTCAATTAGTGATTTTCGATGGATCTGACAATGTGGCATTCGAAGTGAATCTGATGTGATGATACAGCGTAACCTCTGGCCTCAACAACCCGGAAATGACAAAAATCGGGCAGGCAGCATGGCTAAGTCGGTCGCTCCGAAGTAGGGTGTATAATCACCTATCTAGAGAATATTCATTTGCTTCTTTAATCTATCAATGCTGTCCCATATATATATACGGGAACGGTTGCTGATCCCAACCGTTGGTGATATACATTCGATACACTCAAGCGAAATGAGTGGTCGGTCATGTGTGGCTGAGTTGCAAGATGTTCTTGTTGAACTCCAGTGTGTCGTTCCTAGAGTACACTGATCGGAAGGTGGATCCATACCTTGTCATAGTTGGAAATCCATTACCCAATACGTGCTTGCGGTTTTGATTGTATATATATATGTGGAACGTGAGATGCAAACGTTCCACTAGATTGTTATTTACTTGATTTAGACATTATTATAATATCAAAAGAGTTTTGATATAAAGATAAGTCAAGTGTTTGGATTCTCATAAGGGAAAAACCCGTTCCGTGTTTTACGGCGTGGTCTTATGAGATATCATTTAGTTTTCTGAAACTGTTTTAAACTGTTTACTCATACCAGTCCCATGAATGACCCAGAGTTTACTATGTTGTTTTCCCTAAACTCTTGGGTGCCTAAATTTGTACGGGCAGTCAAGTAGTCAGGATTTTACAGATATACTGGAAGAGCTTGGAGCAGGAGGCTTCAGGATCATATAGCTATAGTTATTTCTGCTGTGTTGTAAGTGATGTACTTTGATATTGATGTATATTCAAGTACAGATGTATATTTCAAGTTATGTTATATATATTATATGTTATTCGTTCCGCTGTGAGATTCGTGTTACTCTGATATTGTGTTCTTCTTCTTCTTCTATTCTAAGTTTCTATCTTATCTATCCTCACCCTCTAACTTCTTTCTATTAATGGTTCGAATTTCCGTGATATTTGGGGTTGGACTTGTGTTTTTGGTCAGCTCAAATTCTACCGGATTTTCGGGTCACTACAGTTGGTATCAGAGCTTAGGTTGAGCGAATACCTAGGCTGTGTGGAAATGTGCTCATTAGAGATAGGATCAGTAGTATCCTAGAATGAGTTGAGTGTATATATATATATATATATATATATATATATACGAGAGAGAGTACTTGTTATTTGATATAAAAACTGTTTTATATTGTGTTGACTAGTCTGTTGAGTGGATTATAAATTTTGGTCGAATCGTGGGACGCCACGAAGTCGATAGGAATTTATAAACACTTGAACAGGAGATTGGACACGATATTGTTTTTAAATAGTTAAGTTGATTGTTAGGAATATAATCGAATTAGATTATAAAACAGAAATAGATATATAACCAATGGAATTTGTATATAAAATCAAATATACAAATGTGATAAGTTGAAATTGAATTCCAACCAGAATTCAAAATTTAAAATCCTGGGAGTTTGGAAAGTATTTTTCTAAATGGATTTTGAAAGAAATATAGCACTGAACTCATTCAGTAGCTGGGAAATAATTCTGATGATGGTCGCAACATCACCAGTGTTCATTTCCGAGTTTCTAAGTGATGAATTGCTGTCTTAGAAAAGTTTTGATGGAAATTTGTTTGAAAGAAACAAGCTGTTTGAAAATTCAAATGTTTGGAATTTGAGATAGATATAAATATATGTATATATTTATATAACTTCAAAAGGAATTTTGAAATGGGAATTGAAATATAGATTTCAAATAGAAGTAAAATAAAGGAATTCGAATATATATATATGTAATTCAAATAGAAGTGAAATAGAATTTGAATTCAAAGGAATTCAAATGAGTTTGAATAAAGGAATTCAAATGGAATTTGAATATTGCAAATATTAAGGGAATTCAAATATAGAATTTGAACATAGAAATTTAAATAGGATTTGAATAGAAGAAAATTCAAATAGAAATTATATAAGAAAAATTGAAATGGAATTTGAATTCAATGGAATGCAAATGGATTTGAATAAAGAAAAATCAAATAGAGATTTGAATATTAGAATTCAAATGGAATTTGGTTAAATAGAATTTCAAAGAGAATATACAGTGGAGGTTGAATATTAGAATTCAAGAAAATATAAAGTTCGAAATAGAATTTGAATTCAAAAGAGTTAAAATAAAATTTAAATTCAAAGGATTTCAAATTTGAAATTGAACAAAGGAATTTAAATAGAAATTGAATTCAAAGGATTTCAAATGGAATTTGAATAAGGGATTTGAAATGGGTTTTGAATAATGGATTTCAAATAGAAATTCACGATAAAGGATTTCAAATAGAATTTGAAGATAAGGAATTCAAATGAAATTGAATAGAAGAAAATTCAAATAGAAATTGAATAGAAGGAAATTCAAATATAGAGTTTGAATAAAGAAATTCAAATGGAATTTGAATATTGTAAATATATAGAATTTCAAATAGTAGTGAAATAGATCGGGAATATTATGTGAAATGGATTGGATATGTATTAAAAATATATCAGAATGGAGTTGAATTTATTATAAACAAAGTTAAAACGTTTATATTTATAAATATAATTAAAACGAGCTCGTCGTAGCGCGGCAGTTCGTAAGTTGGCAATTCGAACTTCAATTTAGTATACAGAACTCAATTGAAGTCGGAATTCTGTGAAACAAGAATCGTCGGGACCGGTTGAATAATAGTTTTCTAATGAAGGAGAAAAATCTGGATTTCGTCGTATAGATTTTGAGTTATGTCAAAATCAAATTTTTAGAAAAGCAGCGCCAGAACCATTAGAAAACCATAACGGTTTAATTTAATAAATAAAAGGATTTTTAGGAAATAAAATCCGAATTTGGCATTAGAAAAATCCAGACTGGAGATATAAAATAAATATGAACTCCAGTGAAGTAAGTGAAATGATTTTTAAGACAAAAATCGTATTTTTAATGGTTAAATAGGATTAACTAAATTGGAAAATAATTAGTTAAAAGAAAATTGAATCGAAATTGGGTTTTTGGATAAGTGAAAGAAAATGAGAATTTATATTCGAAATCGAATATATAACTCGAGTTGAAAATATAATTAGATTAGTTTATAATTGAGTTGACATATATTTGAACAAGTTATATTCAAATAAAAGGGTGAAGTAGGCAAAACGGTTAATTAGCAACTAGTTAATGGGAATTTGAATGATTGAAATTAAATTTAACTTAAGTAAGTTAAATGGATCGAAATGGATAAATTGAGTAAAATCAATGTGAATGAAATACGAATTTGGTGTGGATAGAGGAGAAACCAAAAGAGTTAAAAAGGAAATATATTTGTAACACAAATACAAAGGAAGTTATGTGCAAACAAATAGAAGGAGAAATATTTGTAAAAACATTTACAAATAGAATTTAAAAGGGAATATTTGTAAAACATTTACAAATAGATTCAATGGAAATATTTATTTATAGAAAATAAATAGAATGTTATAAATGAGATATTTATTTGTTAAATAAATAGAATTAAGCAAAGGAATATTCAGAAGATGAATAGAAAATGGAAATCTGTTTTAACAGATAAATAGAAAAGATTAATTTATAAATAACAGTTTATAAATTAAATTAAATATTTACCATTCGATAAATGAAATATATAAGTCTGAACTTATATAGAGAAGAGATATTGGTTTTTAACACCGATAGTTTTAAATAGAAGGGGTACACAACACTTGTATAAGTGAAGTAACGTTATTAAAGAGAACATTTATAAAGTGAAGAACCGTTACAAAAAGTAAATTTTTGTAAATGAATAAACGTTATCCAATAGGAGTTATTCGAATAGGAGAAGTCGATTAGAGATAGAAATAATCGATTAGAGTTAGAATAAATCGATTAGAGTAAGTATTAACCAGATAGAGTTAATCAGTTAGGGTTAATCCGTAGATTTAATTGAATATTAGTTATTCAATTAGAATTTATCGAATATTTGTTATTCAAATAAAGAGTTAACCAGATAAAGTTAATTGAACATAGTAAATCGAATTAGGATTTAATGGAATGTTAGTTATTCAATTAAAGTTGATTGAATATAGTTATTGAGATAGAGTTAGTCAACCATAGTTACTCAGGATAAGTTGCCATTTCGTACGACTGCTAACGAATTCGCAGGGCTGCAGATAGCCTAGGGCGGTCGGATGTTTCCTGGGGGAATCAGGCGTAACCATTGTGATCGCTGCGATCTAGGGTCAAGCGAGTGGAGTTAAATCGAATATTAGTTTATTCGGATAGAATTAAAGGAGTTATCAAATATTGTTTATTCGAAAGGAGTTATCGATTATTAGTTAATCGAAGGAGTTATCGATTATTAGTAAATCGAAGGAGTTATCGATTATTAGTTAATCGAAGGAGTTATGGATTATTAGTTAATCGAAGGAGTTATCGATTATTAGTAAATCGAAGGAGTATCGATTATTTGTTAATCGAAATGAGTTATCGATTATAGTTTAATCGAAAAGAGTTATCGATTAGTTTAATCGAAGTGAGTTATAGAATATTGGTTATTCGAAGGAGTTATCGAATTTAGTTATTCGATGGAGTTAAATCCAAAAGAGTTAAATCCAATAGAGTTAATTGATAAGAGTAAATTGAATAGAGTAAATCGAATATAGTTATTCGAAGAAAGGTTTTCGAATCTAGTTATTCGAAAGAGAGTAAATCGAATATAGTTATTCGAAGGGAGGAGTTATCGAATAAGGATTTATTCGAAAGAGAGTTACGTACGGAAGTTTGAAATGTTGAGTATCAACATAAATATAATGTTGAAAAGATAAATGGGTTGGTAGCACTTTTTCTACCTTAGCAATTTCGAGGACGAAATTATTTTAAGTGGGGAAGAATGTAATGACCCGAATATTTCGTCGGTAAATTTAGAATATTTAATGAGGTTTAAATATTGAAATAAAAATATAAAAGAAATTTTATATTTGATTATCGATTTAAAAGCCAAAATATGATTTACTTTGAATTTATATAATTTTCGAAATACGAAGTTAATTGAATTCAAGAATTCAGACTATACTGAAATTGATTCAGATAATCAATAGAAATTCAAAACTGAATAATAACGATAACATTAATTTATTGTCGAGGGAATTAATTGTTCTGGAATTTAATTTATATAGGATTTAAGTTAATACCTTCTCCATATGATCGAATTGGACTTCGTGACCTATCTCAGTGTGTTCAGAGCAGTGGTATTACCCTAGAATTGATAGTCGTTGGGTTCAAATAGGAGTTAAAATCAATGTGATAATTTTAATTAAAGGGGACTGGTTTAATTCTAAATAAAATATAAACCCTTTTATTTGTGTGGACCGGGACAAAACACACTGTGCTCTCGTTATAACCACAATCAGAAACAAACCCGTGCCTTCCTTAATTACCACAAATCAAAACCCACCCGTGCCCTCTTTTAAACCCACGACTTTACTTTATAAGGAAACCGTTCTTTCCCTCATTTCTTTCAGATCGAAATCAATTCGAGAAGGGGTAAATGAGTGCGCTTCTGGTTCTGGGAGGGAAACCGTGGTTCCATGATGCTCGAGTTGAAGGATGGCTGTCAGGAGGGGATCGCGATTGTGATGGGGGGGTTAGCGATGCTCCGGTCGTCGAAATTGGGGTGTCTGGAAGTCGATCTTCATCTCGCGAGCGATGTGAGGGTGCTAAAGTTTCACACGATTCAAATATATGGGGGGGGATCTCGATCTCGATTTAGGCACTGGAAGAGGGTCGCGACTCAGGGAGGATACAGTTGCGATGACCGGAATTGTTTAAAGCGACGGTGGTGCACGGAGGCGTTGACTGGCTCGCACTCGACCTACAGGGTGGACAGCGACAAGTAGAGGATTCCAGTTTGAAAGGGTAATCATTTTTAATTAGTAAATTTTAAATTTAAGATTCAAGTTATATGAAATTTAAAATGGGATAACTTATTCGTTATAGGTAAGGGGTTGGTTCGGGTTTTCAAAATCCGAGAGCTAACAAGGAGTCATGCATTCTTATAATGAATGGATTAGGAGATTTAGGCGAAACGAATTAGTTGAATTCATATTTCTGTCAACTACGCATTGGAATAGAAATCAGAATCGGAATGACTCGCAATAAAAATACCTGTGAGTAAATCTCACCTGTTATTTAGAATTTATTTTTATTAAGTAAAAATAATTTCTGTTGCTTGTTTGGATTTTTCTGGTTCATATATAAAATATATATTAGTTATTTAGGATATATATATATATATTGGGTTGATGATTGGTTGGATTCCCACAGTCTCATTAGCGGATGCCCGCAGTTTCATTAGCGGATGATTACCCTATGCGCCCCACGCTATGATTAGTGGATGACCTTCATACCGCGATATCCTGCCTCGAAGCAGGATGGGTATTACTATGTTGACTAACATCTGTGGATGCAGGAAAACAGGTTGGAGGAATCCAACTGGATTCCTCAAAAATATATTATCTGTTTGTTGTTTGTTTGATTTCATATATATTCATATATGATGTGTAGAAAATCAAATGATTGAAAATTGGTTGGTTTGATTGTTTAAAATATCCCTAGAGCTTGAATATTGATTCATAAAAATATCGGAAAGGGTATTTGATATTTAAAAAGGAAATTCTATTTTTATAAATAGAATTTGAATTTTAAATAAACTATAGAAAATGTTAACTTGTTTTGAAGGTATATAAAACAAGTAATTAAAATTTATAAACTTTGTTTATAAATGAAAATATGGGATTTGAATCGAATTTATAAACTTTGTTTATAAATGAAAAGATGGGATTTGAATCGAATTTACAAACTTTGTTTATAAATGAAAATATGGGATTTGAATTGAAGTTATAAACGTTGTTTATAAATAATGCCGAGAATTCAAATGGACTTTGAATATAAGGAATTGAAATAGAGATTTGAATAATCGAATTCAAATGGAGTTTAACTATAGATTTGAATATAGAAATTCAAATGGACTTTAAACTATAGATTTGAATATAGAAATTCAAATGGACTTTAAACTATAGATTTGAATATAGAAATTCAAATAGACTTTAAACTATAGATTTGAATATAGAAATTCAAATGGACTTTTAACTATAGATTTGAATATAGAAATTCAAATAGACTTTAAACTATAGATTTGAATATAGAAATTCAAAGGGACTTTAAACGATTTGAATATAGGATTTAAATGGAATTTAAACAATAGAATTTGAATAGATTTGAATATAGAATTCAAATGGAGTTTAACTATAGAATTTGAATATAGAATTCAAATGGAGTTTAACTATAGAATTTGAATATAGAATTCAAATGAAGTTTAAATATAGGGATGCAAATAGAATTCAAATAGAATTGAATTGGAATTTGAATAGAGAAGTCAATAAGGAAACGAGAGTATGAGTATAATTAGAATTTGTTAATATGCAGTTTAAATATATTTGAAACATGTCATGTTCAAATATGAAGGTGAAATAGACTGAAAAGTTAAGTAACAGATTTAATTAACAAATTGAGTTAAAACGATTGGTATAGTTAAAATAGATTGGACAGGCATAAATATATAGGAGACAGGTATGGAATAAAGTATAGAAGTGAAATAAATAGAATGCCCGATAAAAAGGTACGTATTTAATTTCCATATGAGATTTTATGCGCCGTATCAGCTAGCCGCTTGGCTTTTTCTTTTTCTTTTTGGGATGAGAAGGACCGGGAAAGCTATTTGAAATTTCCCGATGCTCCCGGTACAAAGGAGGTTATGGCGAATTTTTCCGGGAATTTAAGGAGATAGAATATTTTTAAGATAATTTGATAGTTAGAAATCAACATATCAAATTATATAGAAGTCGATAAGGAAACGAACTTAGAAATAGAATAGTATAAATTAAAAAGGGAAGTATAAGAAAAAAATCTCGTAGGAATAGAAAGAGAAAATGTATACGTGTTTAAAAGTAAATCAGTAGTTGTATGGAATTGATTTGTTCGAGTAAGTAGTCTTGTCTGTTTTGACGTTAAATGTTATTCAGTCAAGGTCTGAGAGGTAATTATACCCCAACTTGGTTGATTTCATGATATACCGATAAGCAGCAAGATTCAGGCTCGAAGATCAATGTGGAATAAGAATTCGTTAAATACTGTATTTGGGTTGTCGTAATGATGTTTTACACAACATCTGTTTTAACCCAAATATGTGCAAAGCTTGGAAATAGAAAAATGAATATTTTCTAAAGTTTAGAAAATAAAAGAAGGCGATATATGGAAATGTTTTCCAAATAACGTATAAGGCTAATATGGTTATTGAAAATATTTGGTTAACAAATATTGATAAGAAATAGAGAAGAGATTTAATTAATGGAATATTAATTTAAGGCTCAGTAAGTGTTGGATGTTTGGATGGACACTTGTTTTATTCGATAGTTAAATCATCGACAATCGAAACACTTGTTTTTATTCGATAGTTAAATCACAGACTATCGAAGTTTTGACCATCGTTGTCAATATGGAGAGACCGGTTGGATTATTATCCGAAGAACCACTCCATATCGGTAGTAGCGTGCGAATCAGATTATATAAAGATAATCGAAGACGGAGTAGAGTGCATGGACTTTTTCTATTAATAGAAATAGTGCCTTCGGTTCATCCTGTTCCTGGATGACTTGTATGGATGAATGTCTGACAGAGTATTTCCAGAAAGGTCACGTACATTGATTTCTTCAACCGTACCAAGAGTGGAAGCGGAGAAGGGCACTTCTTTAGCTAACACGTAATATACTGTTGTAGACGTCAATTAGTGATTTTCGATGGATCTGACAATGTGGCATTCGAAGTGAATCTGATGTGATGATACAGCGTAACCTCTGGCCTCAACAACCCGGAAATGACAAAAATCGGGCAGGCAGCATGGCTAAGTCGGTCGCTCCGAAGTAGGGTGTATAATCACCTATCTAGAGAATATTCATTTGCTTCTTTAATCTATCAATGCTGTCCCATATATATATACGGGAACGGTTGCTGATCCCAACCGTTGGTGATATACATTCGATACACTCAAGCGAAATGAGTGGTCGGTCATGTGTGGCTGAGTTGCAAGATGTTCTTGTTGAACTCCAGTGTGTCGTTCCTAGAGTACACTGATCGGAAGGTGGATCCATACCTTGTCATAGTTGGAAATCCATTACCCAATACGTGCTTGCGGTTTTGATTGTATATATATATGTGGAACGTGAGATGCAAACATTCCACTAGATTGTTATTTACTTGATTTAGGCATTATTATAATATCAAAAGAGTTTTGATATAAAGATAAGTCAAGTGTTTGGATTCTCATAAGGGAAAAACCCGTTCCGTGTTTTACGGCGTGGTCTTATGAGATATCATTTAGTTTTCTGAAACTGTTTTAAACTGTTTACTCATACCAGTCCCATGACTGACCCGGAGTTTACTTTGTTGTTTTCCCTAAACTCTTGGGTGCCTAAATTTGTACGGGCAGTCAAGTAGTCAGGATTTTACAGATATACTGGAAGAGCTTGGAGCAGGAGGCTTCAGGATCATATAGCTATAGTTATTTCTGCTGTGTTGTAAGTGATGTACTTTGATATTGATGTATATTCAAGTACAGATGTATATTTCAAGTTATGTTATATATATTATATGTTATTCGTTCCGCTGTGAGATTCGTGTTACTCTGATATTGTGTTCTTCTTCTTCTTCTATTCTAAGTTTCTATCTTATCTATCCTCACCCTCTAACTTCTTTCTATTAATGGTTCGAATTTCCGTGATATTTGGGGTTGGACTTGTGTTTTTGGTCAGCTCAAATTCTACCGGATTTTCGGGTCACTACATTCCTAAACAATTCTGAATTCTGAGCAGCCGGGATAAACTTGTCGCTAAAGCGAGCCATGAACTGATCCCAAGTCACCTGATCCTCTGGAGTGGCTGTCTTAATAGCATTCCACCAATTCATCGCTCGCCCTTGTAGCTGACGAGACGCTAGCCTTCTCTTCATCGCATCCTCGATACCCAAGTCGTCGAAGATACAATCACAGCTATCCAACCAATCCTGAACATCCGTGGCCGACTCCGTTCCGTGGAACGGCTTCCCACCAAGGTTAGTGTAATACTTGGACAGCTTGGCGAAATCGACCCTAGGCGCCTGCACAACTGGACCACCACCATTACCGGGGTTGGGAACTGCTCCCTGAACTTCCCTAAGCATCTCTCTCATGAAGTCAGTGAACATCGTCCTCATGTCAACAGCATTCCCATTATTGGTCCCTCTACCAGCACCCCTCGTATCTCGACTCATCGTTCAATCTGTAAAGAGAAAACGATTAACCATCTCTATAGTGGTGCTAGTGCAGTGCGACTTCATCCTTAACTGTACTAATAGTATATATATAGCTTTTGAATACCAAAGTAATCACAAATACGCACTCTTATATACGTACTATCTCTCCCTAGTGTCTTTCCCTAGGTTAACTACGCAACCTAGAGCTCTGACACCAAATGTGACGGCCCGCCCCGCACCAACCGATATTTACTCCAAAAGTGCACTGTACACATGTCCAAATATCACGGAACGGTCGTCAGAAGGAAAGGAAGAAGAAAAAAAAATCAACAAGGAACCTGTAGAATGTCTCATAGCGCATAGAACAAAATATAATAACAACATACTTGACATAAAACAGGTGAGACGGTGCATAAGTTGAAAACAAACTATCGTAGTAGCGGAAAATCCAAAGTACAACTTATGATCCAAAGCCAACATTATTACAACTTTTAAAAACTGTCTCAAAAAGCTAAACCAGAAAGGTACACTACTAATGCCCAAAGTAGTGACCAGCAACGACACAGGGAGAATATCTATATATATCATACGTGGAAGCCTCCTGCTCGCCTCCGAATCCGCTACTCGCGCATCACCAGCTAACCTGTCTCTAGTCTACTCGTGTGAGCACCTGGAGTAATAAGAAGAGACATAAAACTCTGGGTCAGACAAAAAGTCTGGTATGAGTGATAAGCAGCTAAACAGAACAATAACAGATATACTAAACCATACCTGAACCTGGACCTGCAACCAAAGAGTTAACACTACATACTGTACAACACTCTAAGGTGCCATAACATGTAGTGTAAAGAATACGTGGTGGGGGTGTGCATGTCATAATGATGGCAAAAAGTCAAGCATAACAACCATCCTCACATCTCTCACTCAGTGCGTAAAGTATGCGATATCCACCACTTCGATCACCCAATACTTTGTTATGATCACTCTGCCCCATGAAGTCATAACGGCTTCACTGCACTGATCCATAGCCACTAATCCTTCGCTATGTCCACTTTGCCCCATGGAGTCGTACACACCTCACTGCACTGGCTCATAGCCTTACTAATCCTTTACTATGTCCACTCTGCCCCATGGAGTCACAATGGCTCCACTGCACTGGCTCATAGTCTTACTACGATCACTTTGCCCCTCGAGTCATGATGACTCTACTGCATTGATATGTAGTCCTGCTACGATCACTTTTCCCCTCGAGTCGTAATGACTCTACTGCACTGATACGTAGCCCATCATTCCTTTTCAATGGTGAATCGAAGTTATGAATGTCGATGACTCCTTAGCACACGTCCCGCAGCAAAGCCCAACCATGAAGTGAACTCATTGGTTCTCAACTAGATCCTGAGCTCTAACTTCCGTTTGGACTACCTTTGCATCTCGGATTTTTGGTCATCACTGGATCGGTTCGGGTCTTACTCTTCCAGTCCAAGCTTCCTGGTTCGGATCGTGGTCTTCACCTGGTGGCGGATCGGATCGCGTCTATACCAAGTCATCTCCTTCGGTTCGGTTTGATCGTAGTCACCCCTGGTGGATCAGGTCGTCATCACAATTGGCTGATCGGGTCGGGTCGTCAAACCCATCGCCCTCCGTCGGTTCGGTTCGGAGGTGGCTATACGGGTCGGGTCAGAGCACTTTCTCCCAACGTCGGATCGGTCTCCATCTCCGCAAACGGATCGGGTCGTGATCTCCTCCAAGTTTCAAGTCAGCTCGTGGCACGCAGGCTCTGTTCGAATGCAAGGGGGGCGGATCGTGGATGAGCCATACGAACGGTTCGGTTCGGACCTCCCCATCCGATCCGATCCGGTCCCTGTCCATTTCCTGCATTTTGCCAGCGAGTTGTTTACGCCCCTCGACGGCGTTTTCGACCATTCCAACTATTCTAATCAATCACAAAGCATACCATACAGTCATAGCAACAAGTAGAAGTGACCTCAAACAACAAAACATAAATTTGATAGGTTAAAATGGATCAAATATAGCCAAAACCCCATATTTTCCCTTAAACATGTTCAAGCGTAATTAATGATAGGATTAGCAAAACTTAACCAAATTAACCCAAGTTCATATCAGAGGTCTAAAACATCATTTAAGAATTTATAAGTATTTTTTCCATATTTTTATCATGCTTAAATTCGCTAATTAACACTAATTACCCTTAATAAACCATAATTAGTGAGGAACTATGCAGATCACTCACCTTAGCCACAAATAAACCTTAGATCTGAAATAAATCTCTGATATGGCACGAATACCAATGCTAAACAGCAGCTCTAATCTTGATTTGGTGAAGATCTCCCTTGATTTGATGTTGCTAAGCTTAATCCTTGATTAGAAAGTGATTTGGAGGTGATTTAGAGGTTGGAGGCCATTTTTAGGGTATCTAAGAGGTAAGTGGAAGCTAGAAAACTGAAATGGAATGAAACTCTAACTCTTTTCAGCCTCCCCATAACCCTAATCCCGAAATGGGTCATGGGCCCATTCACTAATCACCCTATTTGGCCCGGTTAAGCAGTTTTTATCACAATAACAACATGTATATATGACTAAATGAATCATAATAAGGGGTGAAACTTGCATATGTACAACTTGCATAGGATTATACATGTCATGGATCTAAAGATGTCAACTTGTTCATAATTCACATAATATGATCTCAATCAAATTTCATAAACTTGCATAGAAACATGTGTGAATCAACATAATCTAATCTATCAATATGGGTTTTTATAGGTACACCTAACTCAATAGGCAAATTCCCATAATAAAAGTTCATTTAGTCATAGATTCATGCATATGGGTACACCTAACTTAATAGGCAAATTCCCATATTCAAGATCCAATTTAAATTGTGGATTCATGTATATGGGTACACCTAACCTAATAGGCAAATTCCCATAATCATGATCCATTTAATTTTAAAAAAAAATAAACTTTAAACATGATCCAATTCACATAAATAACAACATCATGATTTTACAACTTGTACGATTCAACACAACTTAACATGATATCATTATCATATAACATATGGATTTCAACATATGTGTTAACATGAGATCTACAACATATATAAGATTTATGACATAACATAGCATGATTTACACATAGCATAGCATGATAGCATAGCATGATTTTCATCATAGCATAGCATAGCATAGCAAAGGAGAATTTACAACATATAATTTACAACATATGACAACATAATAACATAACAAGAGATCCACAATATAGAATTTACAATTACAATTCACATCACTTTCTTGTGATCCATTCATAACTTAATCGAATTATTTTATAATGACATTGTGAGAATCATCATACTCACTATTTAAAGAAGAGAAATAGAAAGAGTCTTTGATCTAATTTGTTTGTTGAGTAGATCTAGTTGTAGGCTAGGCTTTCTCCTTCTTCTTTAATTTGTGACGGCTACGCTGAACTCCATGGCAACGGCATGTCGGTAGCTCTCCAATTTTTCAAGTGATTTAGGGTTAGAGTCTACCCACTTATTTATAGATGTTAGGATGCATTTAGGCCATTAGATTTACCCTAGAAAAGATTAGAGCCATTAGATTTCGTCCAGCCTTCAAAACACAGCCCGAAAACCCAACCAGATGCACCCAGGTCACCTGGGCTCGACCAGGGAGGTCGACACCCAGGTCGACTCTAGTGTCGACCTGCCCCCCCCCCCGGTCGACTCCCAAGTCGACCCCCAGGTAGACCTGGTCTGGGCGGGAGTTTTCCCGCCTGCCTCCATTTCTGTGTTTTTGAAATCTGTTTTAAAATTTGAATTTTTCGTGAAACTTCTCGAGGCCATATCTCGGTCATACGAACTCCGACTTACAAAATTTCGGACTCTATTTCGCGTATTTTTCCGAGATGAACACAATGGCGTATCCCGTTTCCCAATATTCTTATATTTGAAATTAATTATTCTTTCATTTGTGAATATTAGTATTAACTGATTTACGGGGTGTTACAGTATTAGATATGAATGAGTGTGAAGCGCTAAAATCAAACAAGGTTCGAATGGGATAATCAAAAGGGGAAATCAAACCTTAGACCGTGATCTTCCTACCTCGATCATCTCCACTTGCTTCCAAAGCATGCACCTATCCCAAAGTTCCTGCCCCTTGTCCTTGCTTGTTATGGCATTTCTTTGAAAAATGTCCTATATGTCCACAATGAAAGCAAGCTTCCTTGGTCTTTCTATAGTCTTTTATGAAATGACCCATAGCACCGCATCCATGACACTTTACATCCTTTTTAATTCGGGCCTTGTCAGGCTTTCCACCTTTCTTTTGTTGCTTTCCTTTCTTGGGCCACCATTTTTGCTTTTCGCCCTTCGCTTCAGTCTCCTCAATCATATTTCCTTTCTTTTCCTCCTTGCCATCTTCATGCATGAGCGCCATATCAACTAGCATTTCAAAAATTTCCCTTATTGGAATGTGAGACAAAGCAAGTCCTTGGAGAGGTTGGTTCAATCCTCTTGTAAATCTAAGCGCCTTCTTGTGGGGCGTATTCACCAATTCTAGTCCAAACCTTGCTAGTTGATAAAACTTATTCACATATTCTTTAACCATCATGTCTCTTTACTTTAAAGCCAAAAACCTTTCCATTTGCAGTCCCTCCTCTACCTGGGATAAGAATTTCATCTCGACCCTTTGCCTGAAGTCATCCGAAGTCACCACCTGTTGCCCAGCTTGCATTACTTCACACCAATAGGAAGCCTCATCTTTAAGTTGCCATATAGCCAGTTGTATCTTCCTTCGGTCGTCAACCTCGAAAAGTCCAAACAAGTTTTCCGTCTCTCGTAACCAATTCCGGGCTTCATCAAAGCTTTTAGTTGCCAAAGAATGGCTTTCCTCCCATAGCGCATATGTTGACGAGGAAAATTGTCCGCACGCCAACACCCAATGGTGTGTGTGGTATGAACAACGCAAATATCCAAATAAGCGGTAAATAATGTAAATGCGAGGAGACACAGCTTTTATAGTGCTTTGGCACTAATGCCTACATCCACTTTTTAATTATCATTCATCATATGATATCCGATTACAATGTTGTATAAGTCTAGGCGATACTCGAGTACAAGCTATTATAATAGAGCAACAATGTTCTTCTTCTTCCTCCTTGAGATGAGTTGACTTAGTCAACTATGTCCTAGTTTATCCTTAATGTCCAAGAAGTCCAAAAGAGCCCAAATGTAGCATAATTATCCTTGTAAATGTCTAAACATTAATGAAAAACGTATATGCCACATTTGAGTTATCCTTGCCATCTCCAATGGACAAGATGAAGAATGTAATAACCCGGAAATCTGAGCCAATTTAAATTTTTTATTTTGGCAATTTTAGCGTATTTTGATTATTTAAAATGAATTATTTTAAATAATAATGATGATAAATTTATTTTGAATTGAATTAGAAAGTATATATATTTATATAGATCGTCGTTTGAATATAAATATTTATTTATAATTATAAAAGGAATCGAAAATGGCGCGGTAGTTCGATAATTCAATTTCAATTTTCAATTGAATGTACAGGATTCAAAGTAAACCGGATTTTAGCGAAACCAAAAATATTAGAATCTAATTGAGAATATCTTTCCAAAGAATCCGAAAAATCAAAATTTCATAGCGGGAATCAAAAGATATGCCCAGTTGAAAATTCAGAATAGTCACTATGGAATTCTGGCCCTAAAAAATTGGAAATTTTGCAAACGTCCTCGGTTTCCGACGAAACCACTTTTTTGGATCCGTGATGTCAAATTATTGCTAGGTTTCAAAATTCATAATTTTCCGAATCAATATGTGAGCGTGGCGAAGTTAAACGTGTTTTGATAGTTTCAGTCAATTTCGATCGACCAGAAAATTGCCATTTTTCAAACGGTCTTCAAATTTGACGAAATTAGTTTTGTTAGGACCATATCGTCAATACGAAGCTAGAAAATATTTTTCGGGAATTTTTAGAGTGAGTATGTGGCCTCAGTAAGTTAGAATGTGTGTTCAAATTGAATATATACTGATTTATACTTTAATTTGAACGAAAACTAATCGTAACAGCCGAATTGACTTGCGAAACATATCCTATTGTGTTCGAAATGGGGGTGATTAGCTAAGGGCGACAGTCGTTGGGTTTGATTTGGAGTCCGAACGGAAAAGTCACTTTATGGAAATTTAAATTAATTAAATAAATATTATAAACTATATAATCTTCCTTCTCTCCCTTCTTTGAAGTCAACGGTCAAAAAATAAGGGGAAAAAACCGGTCGCTCAAACCCCCCCACCCCCCCCCCCCCACCGTTCTAGTCGACGCGCCACCATTCCGGGAACTGCTCCACCGTGCGCCGCCATCCAGGAGGACCGCCTTCCTCCTCTGATCCCCTTTCTCTTCCTCTTCTCTCGATTCTCGTTCTACCTCCTCCTCTAAAAAAAAACCGACGCTGCTGCACCTGGAAGCCGCCACCGCCTGTTGACCCACCGTCGATCCTCCGCCTACCTCTCCTTTTCTCCCCTCTTCAACGTAAAGAAACCGCCCCCTCGATTTCCACTGTAAGTTTTTAATTAATTTATTTTTATTTCTTTATTTTATTAATATAAAATAATTAGTTCTATAAAAACAAAAAAAATCAGTTTTACCTATGATGTTGTTGAGCATGGATTTGATTTTTATAGTGAGACAGACAAGATTTTTGAATAAACAAAGGTTAGATTTTTATCATACATGAAAAATATGATTTTTACATTATAGAAAGAATAAAAATATGATTTTTATATTATAGAAAGAATAAAAAATATGATTTTTATATTATAGAAAGAATAAAAATATGATTTTTATATTATAGAAAGAATAAAAATATGATTTCTATATAGTAGGGATTATAAAAATATGATTTTTATAAGACAGAGAATATAAAAATACGATTTTTATATATCTTGTAGCAAAATAAATATTCGATTTTTATATGAGTAGTGGATTGAAAATAGAATTTTTATATAATAGAGAATATAAAGATATAATTTTTATATATGTAGGGAAATAAAAATCTGATTTTTTATTACATATATGTTGAAACAAAAATGCGAATTTTATGGCGACGATATAAAAATTCGATCTTTATATATGAAGTAGAAATATAAAAATATAATTTTTATATAGGAAGGAGCATTGTAAAAATATACGAAGTAGAAATCAAAATGTGATTTTTATTTATTGGAATGAAGCAATAAAAATATAATTTTTATTATGAACGGCATGGTAAGGACTGCATTGGAATTTCAAACTAATCCAAACGGTTCAGCAGTTCAGAAGTAAAACTGGCGGAGTGGAACCCAAAGGTGAGAACTCCTCACTTTTAATTTATTTTCTTATTGAAATATATGTAGGATGCAGACGGTGCTTAGCAGCAGCCCGACACCCGTTGTCCACAAAACATGGACGACTTGTGTGATTGATTATGTTGTGAAATTTGACTGTTGATTGTGATGTGTAAAATATATATTCAGGTATTGAAATAAAATATATATTCATGTGTTGAAATAAAATATATATTCATGTGTTAAAGTAAAATATATATTCATGTGTTGAAGTAAAATATATATTCATGTGTTGAAATAAAATATATATTCATGTGTTGAAATAGAATATATATTCATGTGTTGAAATAAAATATATATTCATGTGTTGAAATAAAATATATATTCATATGTTGACATAAAATATATATTCATGTGTTGAAATAAAAAATATATTCATGTGTTGATATAAAAGAAATATTCATTTACAAATCGAACGATTTGTTTATGTACACCGATTTGACTGATATTGATTGGGACGATAAATTTTACACATCGCCCAACTGCACAAATAAAATATGTATTTGATTGATTGAAACCCCACACGGGTGTTGGGATGATATTGATGTACACTAATCCCAATTGTTTAGTAGTATGTCGACCGATGGGTTGACAGACTGTGTAAGCGTTACTTATCTATATTTAATGCTTATGCAGTGGTGTGGTGCACTCTGGATGATGGTTGATGATTTATCGTTGTTATTATATACATGTGTTGTAGAGAATCCATATAATTAACATTATATGGTAATCGATTGGGCCTCATTCTAATTTGGAGAATAAAGAATAGAATGAAAATTCATGTGTTGAATAAAATAAATTCATGTGTTGAATATAAAATAAATTCATGTGTTGAATAGAAATAAATTCATGTGTTGAATATAAAATAAATTCATGTGTTGAATATAAAATAAATTCATGTGTTGAATAGAAGAAAATTCATGTGTTGAATAAGATAAATTCATGTGTTGAATATAGTATATATTCATGTGTCGAATAGAAAATAAATTCATGTGTTGAATAGAAAATAAATTCATGTATTGAATAGTATATATTCATGTGTTGAATAGAAAATAAATTCATGTGTTGAATATAATAAATATTCATGTGTTGAATAGAATAAATATTCATGTGTTGAATACAATAAACATTCATGTGTTGAATAAAAGCCGTGTTGATTAGATTGACGCCATTTTGACGTAAACGATATTTATATCGATTTTATTCATTTTTATAATGAATATAAGAAAGAAAGTGATTTCAAAATATAACGTTTTGAAAATATTATCATTTGTATATCGATGATGTGGAATATTCAATTTTTATTCGAAATTGGATATGAAGTTAAAATCGTTTTAAAAACGAATTTTAAACGATTTATAAAATACGTTTTGAAAGGAAATCGACGAAGTATATTGTGACGGCCCGCCCCGCACCAACCAACATTTACTCCAAAAGTGTGCTGTACACATGTCCAGTTAGCACGGAACGGTCGTCAGAAGGAAAGGAAGAAGAAGAAAAAATCAACAAGGAACCTGTAGAATGTCTCACAGCGCATAGAACAAAATATAATAACTGCATACTTGACATAAAACAGGTGAGACAGTGCATAAGCTGAAAACAAACTATCATAGCAGCGGAAAATCCAAAGTACAACTTATGATCCAAAGCCAACATTATTACAACTTTTAAAAACTGCCTCAAAAAGCTAAACAAGAAAGGTACACTACTAATGCCCAAAGTTGTGACCAGCAACGACACAGGGAGAATATCTATATATATCATACGTGGAAGCCTCCTGCTCGCCTCCGAATCCGCTACTCGCGCATCACCAGCTAACCTGTCTCTAGTCTGCTCGTGTGAGCACCCAGAGTAATAAGAAGAGATATAAAACTCTGGGTCAGACAAAAAGTCTGTTATGAGCGATAAGCAGCTAAACGGAACAATAACAGGTATACTAAACCATACCTGAACCTGGACCTGCAACCAAAGAGTTATCACTACATACTGTACAACACTCTAAGGTGCCATAACAAGTGGTGTAAAGAATGCGGGGTGGGGGTGTGCATGTCATAATGATGGCAAACAATCAAGCATAGCAACCATCCTCACATCTCTCACTCAATGCGTAAAGTATACGATATCCACCACTTGATCACCCAATACTTTGCTATGATCATTCTGCCCCATAAAGTCATAATGGCTTCACTGCACTGATCCATAGCCACTAATCCTTCGCTATTTCCACTTTTCCCCATGGAGTCGTACACACCCCACTGCACTGGCTCATAGCCTTACTAATCCTTTACTATGTCCACTCTGCCCCATGGAGTCACAATGGCTCCACTGCACTGGCTCATAGTCTTACTACGATCACTTTGCCCCTCGAGTCATGATGACTCTACTGCACTGATACGTAGTCCTGCTACGATCACTTTGCCCCTCGAGTCGTAATGACTCTACTGCACTGATACGTAGCCCATCATTCCTTTTCAATGGTGAATCGAAGTTACGAATGTCGACAACTCCTTAGCACATGTCCCGCAGCAAAGCCCAACCATGAAGTGAACTCATTGGTTCCCAACTGGATCCTGAGCTCTAACTTCCATTTGGACTACCTTTGCATCTCGGGTTTTTGGTCATCACTGGATCGGTTCGGGTCTCACTCTTCCAGTCCAAGCTTCCTGGTTCGGATCGTGGTCTTCACCTGGTGGAGGATCAGATCGGGTCTATATCAAGTCATCTCCTTCGGTTCGGTTCGATCGTAGTCACCCCTGGCGGATCGGGTCGTCATCACAATTGGCTGATCGAGTCGGGTCTTCAAACCCATCGCCCTCTGTCGGTTCGGTTCGGAGGTGGCTATACGGGTCGGGTCGAAGCACTTTCTCCCAACGTCGGATCAGTCTCCATCTCCGCAAACAGATCAGGTCGTGATCTTCTCCAGGTTTCAAGTCAGCTCGTGGAATGCAGGCTCTGTTCGGATGGGGGGGATCGTGGATAGGCCACACGAACGGTTCGGTTCGGACCTCCCCATCCGATCTGATCTGGTCCCTGTCCATTTCCTGCATTTTTCCAGCAAGTTGTTTACGCCACTCGACAGCTTTTTCGACCATTCCAACTATTCTAATCAATCACAAAGCATACCATACAGTCATAGCAACAAGTAGAAGTGACCTCAAACACCAAAACATAAATATGATAGGATAAAATGGATCATAGCCAAAACCCCATATTTTCCCTTAAACATGTTCAAGCGTAATTAATGATAGGATTAGCAAAACTTAACCAAATTAACCCAAGTTCATATCAGAGGTCTAAAACATCATTTAAGAATTTATAAGTATTTTTCCAGATTTTTATCATGCTTAAATTCGCTAATTAACACTAATTACCCTTAATTAACCGCAATTAGTGAGGAACTATGCAGATCACTCACTTTGGCCACAAATAAACCTTAGATCTGAAATAAATCTCTGATATGGCACGAATACCAATGCTAAACAGCAGATCTAATCTTGATTTGGTGAAGATCTCCCTTGATTTGATGTTGCTAAGCTTAATCCTTGATTAGAAAGTGATTTGGAGGTGATTTAGAGGTTGAAGGCCATTTTTAGGGTTTCTAAGAGGTAAGTGGAGGCTAGAAAACTGAAATGGAATGAAACTCTAACTCTTTTCAGCCTCCCCATAACCCTAATCCCGAAATGGGTCATGGGTCCATTCACTAATCACCCTATTTGGCCCGGTTAAGCAGTTTTTTAACTTCCAAACCTTATTTCTGCCATATCTTCTAAACGGTGAGTCCGTTTGGCTATTATGACCACTCTGCGGAAAGGTAAACCATCAAACAAATCTAATGGAAGTTGTTTCAGGTCAAAACTCCTTTTCAGTCAAAAGTTATGGCCAAAACAGTATCAGCTAGGGGCAAAACGGTCATTTAAAAATCGGCAAAAATCATGAACATGGGAAATGACCCCAATAGTCGTTTCCCAAAGTTACATGACCATACGACTTCATATGGAAAAGAAATAAATATTCCACGATCCTCCGATGCGTAGAATGCGGGTTGTTACATTCTTCCCCCCTTAAGGAATTTCGCCCCCGAAATTCCCTAATCAAAACACACAAGGGGTCCCGCATGCCTATCAGCCATAAAACAACAATCAAACATGCAAAACAAGCAAAACAAGTCTATCCTAGCATGCGGAATAACTAAATGACGAAGTAAATCTTACCAAGCAAAGAGTTCTGGATACGTCTTCCTAATGCTCTCCTCTGTCTCCCAAGTACAGTCATTCTCGTTCTCGCCCCACTGAACCTTGACTAGCTTCACCGCCTTCCTTCGAAGTTGCTTTGTACCGCGCTCAACAATACGAATCGGCTTGCTGTTCCCAACTGCCTCGGGTTCCACTTCGAAGTCCTCTAACTGATCAGGTGAAATAGTCATGTCTGGGTCGTGCACAGACTTCCGTAGCTGGGAAACATGAAATACGTTGTGAACTCCCGCCATCTTCTCGGGTAAGTCAACTCTATACGCCAAATTCCCAATTTGTTCGAGAACTGGGAATGGTCCAACAAATCTTGGTGCCAACTTGCCTCTCCTGCCAAACCGTATCACGCTCTTCAACGGAGAAATCTTGACAAACACCAAGTCACCAACGGAGAATTTTAAGTCTCTTCTCCTTTTATCAGCATAACTCTTCTGCCTATCCTAGGCAGCCTTCATTCGTTGCTGAATGATCTTAATCTTAGCTGAAGTTTCTCTTATCACATCGGGTCCAAGTACAAACTTCTCACCAGTTTCTTCCCAACATGACGGTGAGTTGCACGGCCTTCCGTACAAAGCTTCATATGGAGCCATACTGATACTGGATTGGTAGCTATTATTATATGCAAACTCTACTAGATGCAAATGGTCATCCCATGATCCACCAAAATCCAATATACAAGCCCTCAAGAGATCTTCCAATATATGATTCACCCTCTCTGTCTGACCATCAGTTTGAGGATGATACGCGGTACTGAGATATAATTCCAACCCTAGAGCCTCTTGTAAGCTCTTCCAAAACCCACTAGTAAACAACGGGTCTTGGTCACTCACTATGCTTTTAGGCACTCCATGAAATCTCACTACCTACTTCATATACAGCTCTGCTAACTTAGCTGCTATTCTGATCGATTTGACTGGTATAAATCTTGCACTCTTGGTCAATCGATCCACAATTACCCAAATGCTATCATATCCCGATTTAGTCCTTGGTAAGCCGTCAATGAAATCCATCGAGACTTGCTCCCATTTCCATTCGGGAATTTCTAATGGATGCAACAAACCACTAGGTTTCTTTTGTTCGGCTTTAACTAGTTGACAATTCATGCACTTGGATATAAACTTCCCAACGTCTCTTTTCATCCCTTCCCAGTAGTAAGTCTGCTTCATGTCCCGATACATCTTATCACCCCTGGGGTGTATAGTTAGTTTTGAGTGATGACATTCCCTAAGAACTTCATCTCTCAAACCATTCACGTTGGGTACAACTAGTCTTCCATTCTTTCTAAGACATCCATCTTGATCAAGCCCGTACAAATTCATCTCCTCACCGTCAATATTTATTCCTAACTTAGAGATGATTTCAAATAGGTTATGATCGTCCCTCTGACTGGAACCAATCCGCTCAATCAAAGTGGGTCTGATCGTCAAACTAGCTAACATCTCTAGATCCAATTCGCACTTTGGTCTGAAATCAAACCCTGCGATATACTCCAGTTGCTTCCATTCAAGAAACATAGCCCCTAAACTGGCATGTCTCCTACTCAAGGCATCGGCTACCGCATTGCCTTTCCCAGGTGTATATGCGATATCAAAATCATACAAAGCCAAGAACTCTAACCATCTCTGTTGATGGAGATTCAGATCCTTCTGAGAGAAGAGATACTTTAACGATTTATGATCGGTAAACAACTCAAATCTCTCTCCCAAGAGATAGTGTCTCCACATCTTCAACACGATCGCGCCAGTTCCAAATCATGGGTAGGATACTTCTTCTTATGCGGCTTTAGTTGCCGACCAGCATAAGCTATAACCCTACCTCCTTGCATCAATACAGCACCTAGTCCAGTACCACAAGCATACGTGTATACCGTCATCTCTTCATTCCCTTTAGGAATGACTAACACTGGCGCACGCGTCAACTTTTCTTTTAGACTCTTGAATGCATTCTCACACACTCCGTCCCAGACGAAGGCTTGATTCTTCTTAGTCAACCGAGTCAACGGTGTCGCTGTCTTGGAGAAGTCCTGGATAAACTTACGATAATACTCAGCTAACTCCAAGAAACTTCTTACGTCTGTTGCATTCTTGAGTGTAGACCAATCCTGCACTGTAGCCACCTTCGCAGGGTCCACGAAAATACCATTCTCTGAAACAACATGGCCCAAGAATCTCACTTCCCTCCTCCAGTAGTGACACTTAGAAAACTTCGCTTTCAATTGGTATTTTCTCAACACCTCCATCACTATCCTCAGATGTCCCTTGTGTTCTTCCTCTGTCCTTGAGTAAAAAAGGATGTCGTCTACGAACACAAGAACAAACTTATTCAACTGATCTCTGAATACTCGATTCATAAGATCCACAAAGTATGCTGGTGCATTGGTCAACCCAAATGGTATGACCAACCACTCATAGAATCCAAACGGCGTCCTAAATGCCATTTTCGGAACACTCTCAGCTGCTACTCGAAGCTGATGAAATCCTGTCGCGAGGTCCAACTGGGAGAACACTCTTGCTCCTTCCAGTTGATCAAACAAATCATCTATCCGCGCTAGAGGATACTTATTCTTCCTCGTCACCTTATTCAACTCGCGATAGTCCACACACAAACGAAGGGAACCATCTGCCTTAGTGGCAAACACAATTGGTGCTCCCCACTCGGAGACACTTCTTCTAATAAACCCCTTCTTCAAAAGATCGCTTACTTGCACCCCCGAGCTCTCGCTGCTCCCTTGGTGCCATACGACGAAGTGGCATCACTATAGGTCTGGCATCTTTTACTAAATCAATACGGAACTCAATCTCTCGGTGTGGTGGAAGCCCGGTCACTTCCTCGAAGACGTCCGGATACTGGCCAACCACGGGCACATCTGACAACTCATCATGCGGGATGTCGAGGGAAATTATAAAACTAGCCATTACCCCATCACTAGGTAGACTACCAAACACTACCCTCCGCCCATCATCTGCCCTAACTGTCACCAAAAAGCCCTCACAGTCTACCACCACCCTGTATCTTTGGAGCCAATCGACCCCCAATATAATGCCATACCCAGTAAAGCCCAAAACAAAGCAATCACAAACAAACATGCATCCATGACTCGATAAGACCAAATTTCGGAAAATCATACTAAGGTTAGTCGAACCACCAATCGGGTTCGTCACAACCAACGGTCTGTCGACTATCTCGGGTTCCAGTCCCTACCTATCTACCAGGTCACCAGATATGAAGGAACGGGAAGCCCCAGATCAAACAAAACTCGAACAAGTACATCAAGAATAGAAAGCATACCTTGAATAACGACATTCTTTCCTTTATCCGCCGCAGTTGGGGCATTCGACGAAGAAGGAACAACATTAATAGCATATTCTTTCACAATCTGCTTCTCTTTAAGAGGTTGTGGACATTTATCCTTATGAAGTCCCACTTGGCCACAGTTGTAGCACTTCCTATCCGCTGGCTTGGCCTGACATTCTTTGGCATAATGGCCCTTCTTACTACAGCTGAAGCACTCAACATCTTTCTTGCTCTTTTTCTGGCCATCCTTAGACTGGTTCTACTTCCTCTTGTTTTGAGAGTTATTCTTGCCTTCACCGCCTGCTTACGGCTTCAGCCCTTCTGCAGATGCAACCTCAGTCTTCGGTTTAGGGTAAAGACTCTCTGATCTCAAAGCTTTCCCCACAATCGATTCAAAAGTCTCATCGATGTGATTAATAAGCCTTTCCCCCAAGTATCCATCTAGACCAGTAATGAACTTCTCATTCTTCTTCTCAGGAGTATCGATAAGGGATAATCCATACTTCGACAAAGTGTCAAACTCAGCAATATAGTCTGAGACTGCCCTACCATTCTGCTTAAGCTCCAAGAACTTCCTAAACAATTCTGAATTCTGAGCAGCCGGGATAAACTTGTCGCTAAAGCGAGCCATGAACTGATCCCAAGTAACCTGATCCTCTGGAGTGGCTGTCTTAATAGCATTCCACCAATTCATCGCTCGCCCTTGCAGCTGACGAGACGCTAGCCTTCTCTTCATCGCATCCTCGATACCCAAGTCGTCGAAGATATGATCACAGCTATCCAACCAATCCTGAACATCCGTGGCCGACTCCGTTCCGTGGAACGGCTTCCCACCAAGGTTAGTGTAATACTTGGACAGCTTGGCGAAATCGACCCTAGGCGCCTGCACTACTGGACCACCACCATTACCGGGGTTGGGAACTGCTCCCTGAACTTCCCTAAGCATCTCTCTCATGAAGTCAGTGAACATCGTCCTCATGTCAGCAGCATTCCCATTATTGGTCCCTCTACCAGCACCCCTCGTATCTCGACTCATCGTTCAATCTGTAAAGAGAAAACGATTAACCATCTCTATAGTGGTGCTAGTTCAGTGCGACTTCATCCTTAACTGTACTAATAGTATATATATAGCATTTGAATACCAAAGTAATCACAAATACGCACTCTTATATACGTACTATCTCTCCCTAGTGTCTTTCCCTAGGTTAACTACGCAACCTAGAGCTCTGACACCAAATGTGACGGCCCGCCCCGCACCAACCGATATTTACTCCAAAAGTGCACTGTACACATGTCCAAATATCACGGAACGGTCGTCAAAAGGAAAGGAGGAAGAAAAAAAATCACCAAGGAACCTGTAGAATGTCTCATAGCGCATAGAACAAAATATAATAACAACATACTTGACATAAAACAGGTGAGACGGTGCATAAGTTGAAAACAAACTATCGTAGCAGCGGAAAATCCAAAGTACAGCTTATGATCCAAAGCCAACATTATTACAACTTTTAAAAACTGTCTCAAAAAGATAAACCAGAAAGGTACACTACTAATGCCCAAAGTAGTGACTAGCAACGACACAGGGAGAATATCTATATATATCATACGTGGAAGCCTCCTGCTCGCCTCCGAATCCGCTACTCGCGCATCACCAGCTAACCTGTCTCTAGTCTGCTCGTGTGAGCACCCGGAATAATAAGAAGAGACATAAAACTCTGGGTCAGACAAAAAGTCTGGTATGAGTGATAAGCAGCTAAACAGAACAATAACAGGTATACTAAACCATACCTGAACCTGGACCTACAACCAAAGAGTTAGCACTACATACTGTACAACACTCTAATCTGCCATAACATGTAGTGTAAAGAATATGTGGTGGGGGTGTGCATGTCATAATGATGGCAAACAATCAAGCATACCAACCATCCTCACATCTCTCACTCAGTGCGTAAAGTATGCGATATCCACCACTTCGATCACCCAATACTTTGTTATGATCACTCTGCCCCATGAAGTCATAACGGCTTCACTGCACTGATCCATAGCCACTAATCCTTCGCTATGTCCACTTTATCCCATGGAGTCGTACACACCCCACTGCACTGGCTCATAGCCTTACTAATTCTTTACTATGTCCACTCTGCCCCATGGAGTCACAATGGCTCCACTGCACTGGCTCATAGTCTTACTACGATCACTTTGCCCCTCGAGTCATGATGACTCTACTGCATTGATATGTAGTCCTGCTACGATCACTTTGCCCCTCGAGTCGTAATGACTCTACTGCACTGATACGTAGCCCATCATTCCTTTTCAATGGTGAATCGAAGTTATGAATGTCGACGACTCCTTAGCACATGTCCCGCAGCAAAGCCCAACCATGAAGTGAACTCATTGGTTCCCAACTAGATCCTGAGCTCTAACTTCCGTTTGGACTACCTTTGCATCTCGGGTTTTTGGTCATCACTGGATCGGTTCGGGTCTTACTCTTCCAGTCCAAGCTTCCTGGTTCGGATCGTGGTCTTCACCTGGTGGCGGATCGGATCGCGTCTATACCAAGTCATCTCCTTCGGTTCGGTTTGATCGTAGTCACCCCTGGTGGATCGGGTCGTCATCACAATTGGCTGATCGGGTCGGGTCTTCAAACCCATCGCCCTCCGTCGGTTCGGTTCGGAGGTGGCTATACGGGTCGGGTAGGAGCACTTTCTCCCAACGTCGGATCGGTCTCCATCTCCGCAAACGGATCGGGTCGTGATCTCCTCCAAGTTTCAAGTCAGCTCGTGGCACGCAGGCTCTGTTCGAATGCAAGGGGGGGGATCGTGGATGAGCCATACGAACGGTTCGGTTCGGACCTCCCCATCCGATCCGGTCCCTGTCCATTTCCTGCATTTTTCCAACGAGTTGTTTACGCCCCTCGACGGCGTTTTCGACCATTCCAACTATTCTAATCAATCACAAAGCATACCATACAGTCATAGCAACAAGAAGAAGTGACCTCAAACAACAAAACATAAATTTGATAGGTTAAAATGGATCAAACATAGCCAAAACCCCATATTTTCCCTTAAACATGTTCAAGCGTAATTAATGATATGATTAGCAAAACTTAACCAAATTAACCCAAGTTCATATCAGAGGTCTAAAACAACATTTAAGAATTTATAAGTATTTTTCCATATTTTTATCATGCTTAAATTCGCTAATTAACACTAATTACCCTTAATAAACCATAATTAGTGAGGAACTATGCAGATCACTCACCTTAGCCACAAATAAACCTTAGATCTGAAATAAATCTCTGATATGGCACGAATACCAATGCTAAACAGCAGCTCCAATCTTGATTTGGTGAAGATCTCCCTTGATTTGATGTTGCTAAGCTTAATCCTTGATTAGAAAGTGATTTGGAGGTGATTTAGAGGTTGGAGGTCATTTTTAGGGTTTCTAAGAGGTAAGTGGAAGCTAGAAAACTGAAATGGAATGAAACTCTAACTCTTTTCAGCCTCCCCATAACCCTAATCCCGAAATGGGTCATGGGCCCATTCACTAATCACCCTATTTGGCACGGTTAAGCTGTTTTTTACCTTCCAAACCTTGTTTCAGCTATATCCCCTAAACGGTGAGTCCGTTTGGCTATTATGACCACTCTATGGAAAGGTAAACCATCAAACAAATCTAATGGAAGTGGTTTCAGGTCAAAACTCCTTTCCAGTCAAAAGTTATGGCCAAAACAGTATCAGCTAGGGGCAAAACGGTCATTTAAAAATCGGCAAAAATCATGAACATGGGAAATGACCCCAATAGTCGTTTCCCAAAGTTACATGACCATACGACTTCATATGAGAAAGAAATAAATATTCTACGATCCTTCGATGCGTAGAATGCGGGTTGTTACATATATATTATGTATATATAATATAAAGGCCTGAATAGAACGCGTCGCGCTGCGGCAGTTTGCGAATTTCGACCATTGACTTCGAATGGATATTACGGGAGATCCGAAGGTCGGATTCTCCTAAAACCGGAACCGTTGGGTTCGTATCGAAAAGAGCTTTCTAACGAATATTAGAGATTTGAAATCTAACGGTTGGATTTGGAATTATGTCCAAATCAAATTTGGAAATGGTCGCTGTAGGTGCAGTTCGATGGCCGTTGATGGAATTCGACTATACGGGTCTTGATAAAATTATTAAAAATAGTAATAATTTGTGTAAAATCATAAGAAAAGATTTGTGAAGAATTGAGATGAAAAATTCCAAATTTGAAAAGATAAAAATAGATTTTTATCGAAATGATCTAGTTTTGAACTAGAATAATAATTTATTTATTTTTAAATAAATAAATTGGATTTGAAAGGGTTTTTAAAGTAACCAGAAGTTTCAATAATTGAATTGGAATGGAATGTGATTTTGGGTTTATAGTGAACTATGTTTTAAATGACATTGGTTCTTTAACCCAGTTAAAGACAGTATATGATTTCCCAAGTTAAACAATCATTGAAATTGATTTTTTAGAAGATTAAAACCAAGTGGAGTTTTAATGAATCTTTAATTAGAATGAAATAATCGAGGATGGAGTATCACCAGTTTTGCTCCAGGCGATAGTTAAATCTTTAATTAGATTTGAACGTGAAATGGTAATTGAATTTACCGATAACACCGTGGTGTTAGATATGAAGTATTACCGATTTTACTTCATGGGATGAATAAGTTGGGATTGGGAAATTAAAACAAATGATTACTTCGGTGTGGTTCGCTAATCCCGACTAGTTTGAATTGATATTCAAAGAAGATTAAAGAATAAATTTAAAGAATTTATCTTTGATAAAATTAATGGGAACCTTTCCAAAAGTATAAGAATATTTGAATAAAAGAATATTCTGAATTGGAATGAGGCGTATGTTGTGTTTGTGTAACACTTGTTTATTATATACGCGAGTTATTTATGAAGACTAGGTTTATCCCATTCTGAATAACTAATTCGACGTGGTGTCGAAGATGAAGACGGTGGTCGAAGACCGGAGGTCTTCACATCGTTTGGGTGATTACTGATGATCTGGATTGGGCTGTACAACCAAGAGGAGGGAATCAGTTGGTGATCGTCCAGACGTACTTGGAGATCAATGGATATGCGAGGTACAAGGTGCCTCCGGTTTCGTTCAGACCCAGAACGAACTTGTAAATGGACTATGTGTCTGACATTGGATTTTATTCTGTGTGGTTGATTTCTATTAAATATATATCTGTTTGGCGGCGGAGAATTTATTCTCTTGCTTAACGCCCTTCTCTGAGACGTACGAGCTCAGGGGTTATATATTGATGGATATCAATCGCACGGAGTGAATTGCCTGTGTGGCATGCCTAAGTGACAATTGATCAAGGCTTCTATTGAAAAGCAAAGTCTTGTGGTTGATGATCAAAGCACCGCCGTGTGGCATAGGTTTGTGTAACGTGAATTTGCGAGCCTCACACCCCGATTGTGAACCAGAAACGAGAGGACATCAGGGAGGGCATGCGTTTCCTTCTAGCTAGGGTGGTGTCGGTGACCTACCAGCCCTGACATTTATATTATTTTCACCTGTGTGGTTGTTGCTGTTGCGAGGCGCCTCAGATATATCGGTGGCTGTGTGGAGCCGATGGAGTCATTTGGCTTATTTACGCCCCAAAGGGCGGTGAAACGCAGTGTTCAGGCATTTTAATCCACATCGGTGGACCGACCCTGATGATCCAAAGGCTTGACTGAGTACTTGCCTGAGACATGGGCTAGATTGTCTCGAATTCGGTAAAGGACTATCTTTTGCCTCAGTTCACAGATGGAAACCCAACTTCCAATACGTGACTTTGCAGTTTTGATTGTAGAACCTATGTATGGCGACATAGTGGTATGGGGCACTTATGCCGTCTATGATTGATACTTATGATTGAAATTGTTTTCTTCACTTATAGTAATAGATGAAATTTAGCGTATCAAGCATTCTTTGGCTATTATAAGGTAAAAACCCTATCCTCCGGCTTGTGTTGCATTGTGTGATGGGACCTGAGTCTTATAATAGCTTCATTGTTCTTTATTTAGCATTGCGCTGTTGTTTTATGCACTGGTGTTCTTGGGAGGGAACCCGTTCCGTGTTATGCGGCGTGGTCCCTTGATTTACCTAACTTTAAAATAAAGATTAATAACTGGTATAGTTCTCACACCAGTCACATGGCTGACCTGGAGTTTATTGTTTTAACCTAAACTCTGTGTGCCCTTATTTTCCGCACGGGCAGCTAGTAGTTTTGGTTTTGCAGATTTATATTCACATGAACCTGGTTTACAGCTGGAACGTTATACGGAAAGCTCTGTATCCGTATATCTCTTTCAGTTGTGTTTTGTATTATTTTCCGCTGCTATGTAATTTATTGTAATCTCTGATATTTATCGAATGTATTTTTTTCATTCATACTCTGTATATTCTGGTATTCTGATGTAATTGTTGTAATAAACAATGAAATGTTCTTCTGTTTGTATTCTGATTTGTCGTGTTCTCAAAACAATCAGGGGTTTCGAACAGTCTTTGTCGATTTAGCGATCGATTCGGATCGAGCGAAATTCCTTTTCGTCACAAAGAAGGTGGCTGCCATTATTGAGTGCTTAGAGCTCTAGAAGTCCAAAAATTCCAAGGGAGAACCATCCAAATGAAGGCCAAGGCTTGGGGTATTTATAGTGTAACGACCCGGGTTTTCCAGTATTTGAATATTTAAATTGGTTTAAATATTATATTAGAAATATTAGTGGATTCTAATCTATAAAATTCATTATTAAACGACGATTAAACATTTATATTTATATTTATTTATAAACGAACTCGAAATGACGCGGCAGTTTGTAATATTGAGTATTGAACTTAAATTGAATACACCGAATCCGTTTTAAGCCAGAACTCTATAAAAAAAGGAACATTTGAAACGATTTGGTTATATCTTTCTAATGGAAGAGAAAAATCGGAATTCCTTATAAATTGTAAGTTATGTCCAAATAAAAAATAAAATATATATAACTGTTCAAACTTTACTTCCGAGTTGATTACCAGCGTTGTTCTTCGTCATTTAAACACGGGACGTTCTACATTAGCCACTTTCTTTAAGACCTTTTCCCATTCCTTCTCCATTTAAGGAGACCACCAAATTAGTAGAAACCTTGATTCATGTAGTAGCACCTCAACATTTGCAGCCTAGCAATATAGCTTCCCTTGCAACCTCTGCAACTAGTTATTAATCTACTTTATTCAGATTCGAAATCGTCAACGACTCATCTAACATTTAATTTCCAAGTAATCCATCTATCACGTACTTAGGTACTAAAAATCATGTACACTTGTCATTACAGTAGAAAATAAATAAATAAAAATCAACCTACTACCTTGAACGCAGCTGAACAACGTATGCACATGGACTATACACACAAAATTCGATCAGCTGCTTATGATAGGGAAAGATCAACAGAGCCTACCCGCTAAGAAGCTTCAGCTCCCTACTCTTTCTTTTCTTTCTATTCACGTGATAAAAAAATTTCCCCTACCCTAGTTATGTACATCTAATTCTACTCATTCTCCCAGCTATCCAACTCTTTCTTTTCTTTCTATTCCCTATATTTTCTTCTCATACATGTTTCCTTTCCTAGGAAAAACTAGCACTGCAAACCTAAAATCTATGCCTATCCACCCAAACGTACACATGCATACCCCAATTGTCTGCCGCCCTTACACCTTATTTCTTTCTCGAGCGTACTCTTAAATCCACAACAATCTATTGAAATGTATGCACATGCTACATTACAGTACCATCCCATGATTCCCATCCAGTGAAACAATTTCTTAAGTCTGAGCTTAAATTTAAATATATCTATATTGGGACTTCACCTCCAAGTTAGGTACACAACACATGTGAGCTTTCTGCAAACGTACCCTCACATGGCCTACCCTAACAACTCATGCTTTCTTCTAAAGCCTACCTACACCCAGAGCCTAAAGAAGTGATATATCAAAGCATGTGGCTAAGAAGATTATCACATGCCTAATGGAAGTGAAGACACCCTGAACATTTGATATGAACTATCACTGCATAAATCCAATCCCATAGCTAACCTACTTTGTAAATGGCGTGCTTTCCAAATCGAACTGTGATAGCCAAGCCATATATTACATAATTGCCAAGGCAATTTCGTATTTGCCAAGGAGTTTTATCTATAAATTGGTAGCAGTTGTTCTTCCCGCTTGCAAAAATACCAAACAGTGAAGAGAAAATATTACTCCAAACCAAAATCGTAACTCATAAATCCGAACCCATTGTTTATAAAACAAGAACAAAACAAACTTGTCCAAATATGAGTATACACTCAACCACTCTGTGTTAACCACCGTCCTGAAGATGGAGGTGCAACCTCGAAGGGAAGCATGCATAACGTTTTGGGGTGGCGGAAGCCTGGCGTTGGGGAAGTTCAGCGCGGATCTCGTATGAAGAAAGAGAAAGTGAAAATGGAGAGGTGCAGGTCAAAACGTGTGGTGGCGGGAAGCTCCGTAGAATATGGGGAGGTGATTCATATATGGTCATGGGAGGAGCTCGCGTGAAAACAGTGAAGTCATGAACAAGAGAGGGAAGTCGAAGTACAAACAGATGGTACGTGCACACGTTGTACACGAGGAGGTTGGGTTTTTCTTGCTTACGTGATGAATACTAGAAGGGGAGTTCTGAGCATTTACGAGTTGGGTACGGGGAGTAGGTTCGGGGATGGTTGGCACTAATATGGTGCGGTGGAGTGTCGACAGTCAGTGTCTCTAGTTTCGGGGAAGGAGTGATAGTTGAAGTTAGGCAAAAGAACTTGACTGTAGTAGGCGGTATTAGGCTGGTTGCATAGGATGAGGACTGTTGTGATTACATCGGTCTGACATGGGGACGCCAGAGGAGATCTATTGAACGATGCCGGAGGGGATTGTTTCGATGCATGGGAAGAGTGAACGCGAAAAAAGAAAATGCGTGAGCAGGGGTTTGCTATGCATTCTTTTTGTTGAGTACTAGATGGGATTGGAGAATTGGTGTTGGAGTACTGAAATGCCGCGTGAGCTTTTGGAAAGGATTACGGACCAAAGAACGTGAGTTCATGCATGAGACCGGGGAAGATAAATGTTTAGAAGGATAGAAAAGAGGATGGGATGGTTTGTATTGCGCAAGAAGAATTTGGGCCGGGCTATTATAAAAAAAACAAAGAAGGAAAGGATCGAAAGGTGTAACAGGCTGTTGAAAGTTTAAAAATGAAACCATGCAGAAGGGAGTTGAGCTGAAGGAAGCGGGCAAAGGATGGATAACCAAATTATCGGGCTTTTACTAAAAGTGCTAAACAGGATCAAAGTCTTGCGCATACAGAACAAACAAGGTAATGTCTATATTTTACTATACAACATGATATATACACGTTATAGGACTGATAAAGAGAAAACATCAATATTGTTAACCTATAGAATGTATTACTGAATAGATTTTTAAATATCATGTTAATATATACATACACGATTAGTTCATCCGATGCAGTGTTGCGTTAACAAAAGTAGTTAGATAGATTTAAATATTATTTAATGCTAATTACATTAATTTAAAATCAGATGAAATTATATTGTTAATAACCTCTTTAATTCGTTAATAGAACTTAACAAACTAGAGAACATTGGAACCATATCGGAAAGGGGTACATTCTGAAGCTGGTTTGGCCAGCACGGAAAGCTACCAGAATTTTTAATAAGATTAAATGTCCAGTTAATTTTATTAAAAATGACCTGTTCAATCGATAAAGTTAACTAAGGTGAGTTAAACTCACTCAGTTCACCCACGTATAATTATTATAAGTAGGGTTTATTATTTGTATGCCATGTTTGCTTATTGTTGGTTGATTTAATGATTGTTTGGATGTTGTTAAATATTGTTATTCAAATTAAACGTTGTTTAATTTGAATGAAATGGCATCGTTATTTTTAACGATTAATTCCAATAAAGGTAAATTACCTTGTTGGTTACATTTATAATGATATAAACGTATTTAAACTAAATTGGGAATTTTGAATTATTATTATTGGTTGACCACTATCAGTTGGATTGATTATTTATCTGCATTTGATCATTATATGAACGGTTGAACCCATACGATTGGATTATTGAATTGGTTATTGATTGTTAAACCCAAATCCAACATTTCTTTGGTTATTAACCAATGTGTGGTATTTGTTAAGGAATGTATAGCAGATGGCCAAATATACAAACTGTTTTATAGAGATTGATTTACCTTCAGGTGAATCGATAGAATCAACTTATTAAATTTATTTATAGCTGAATATAGTTTTGAAATATGCTATTTTAATTGGGTTTATTAAACGAAAATAAACCAACCTTATATACATTAATTACTTTAACCACCAATTACCATTTTTGATACCAAAATCTATCCGTGTGCGAAGCACATGCCTCATATAAATTATTAAATGATCTTATAAAAATGATCCTTATATTTACAAGACCGATTAGCAAGTGAGCGGATATTAATGTGATGATTAATAACTGAGGTTAATTATTTTTAAGAAGCCATTTAAAATGAGATTATATTTATTTGATTACTATTTATTTAATAATAATCAAATGGCATTATTTAAATTAAAATAATTTGAAATTAATTTAAATAGAAAGACAAATTAGGATTTAATTGATGAGTTAATCATGTGTAGAGTTGACTAAGTCAACTGTGTTACTCGAAATTTAATTATGTAATTAGTTATTAATTTAATGAAAATAGTTAATGGATAGTTAAACCATTTTTACATTGATATTTGTTAAATAATGATCAAAGTGGTATCTTGGGATTTAAAATGTATAAATGAAGGGTTATGAAGTTTTAAACCATTGTTTATATTAAGTGATGTTTTTAAGCAAGTTTATATAATAATATAAACTAAGTATAATTCGAAATTTAAATTAAATCCTTATTGAGGTTTATTTTATAAAATCCAAGTTGGATGGAGTTATAAAACCCAAGATTTGTTGAATGTATTACTGGAACGAGATATTAGAAATGGTTTACAAAGGGGATAAAAATCCAGGATATGAAATTAAGCATATAGAACTTATCTGGAGATTAGTTGAGATAAATGATTTTTCTGACTATTGATCTGATGTTGGTTTCGGCCTTTGGGGTTGATATTTAGGGAATTATTTTCTTATTGATTTACGGTTAGGAACTAATGGAAGTTTAAAATGGAAATCGTATTGGAAATTCAAATTTGAAATAAAGCAATGAGGCGAGTTAAGTTATAAAGACATGACCTGGATTTGTTATATTAAATAAGGGATGATGCTTCACCAAGGGACAACTAAAATGGGATTTTGTTTTGATATTGGAAATGAATATTGGTTTTGGTATTACAACTGATATCTACCTTAAGATAAGAACGATGTTGATCAAGGTCTGAGAGGTAATTAAAATATCCTAACTTGAACAACTTCAGGATTATCGAAAGACGATGTTAGTTGAAATGCTGGAGATATAAGAAGTAATTTATTTTGTGGAATAATGATGTAACATTATTTGAGGAACGTGGGATTTTATAGTGGGATTCTGAAATAAAGGAATTAAAAGGGGCTTGAGAATAGGAAGTGATACTTTAAAATAAAAGAAATAAAAGGAGTTTTAGAAAGTATAATGATATGTTCAAAGTAAAGAGATGAGACGTAAATGAGTTTATTCTAAAGGGATAAGTGTCGATTATTTTGTTAAATAACGAGACAAAAGGAGATTCCATAAGGATTGTTTTACGTTGATGAGTTGAAACAACTATGCAATTATAGATAATAAGCAATGTTGTAGAAACGTTTTGAAATGATAACTAATGGGAAATTTGGAAATGAAACTAGATATGATTTTAAGATATTGTTTTAAGTATATAAATAAATGATTTGAAAGTATTAATATATTAAAGTTGATACATTATTTTAGTATTACAACTGCTATACTATTTTTAATGGCCAAGTGATGCTATATAATGAACCAATTGATCTATTTTATTTTATGATTGTTTATTTTGATAGTTAAATAACTGACTATTAAAATTTGACCTAATGCGTCGTGGTATGGAAAGATCGGGATCAGATTCATATTCGAAAACCATTCCGACCAACAAATACGTAAACGAAGAAGATATCTGATGCTCATCTAGATGGAACAATTGAAGACTGTAAATCTTCATGAGTGGAGGAACTATTGTTGAATTTCTCTAGCTGATTTGTTATGGCCCGAAAATCCGTACCAATTTGAGCTGACCAATATCCTACACATTCAACTCAAAGTGCACGAAAATTTAGATCATTAATAGAAAGAATTAAGAGGATGGGATAGAAAAGATAGAACTAATAGAATAGAAGAAGAAGAATACAACTGAAACAAAATCAGAGTAAACACGGAACTCACAGCGGAACGAAATAAAACATATTATAACATAACTTTGAAATACAAAATCTGAATTTGTACTTACATCTCATATCAGAGTATAACTCATATACATTACAACGGAAATAATATCTAAATGAAAATGGTGAAGCTTCCTGCTTTTGAGCTCCTCCAAGTGAATCTGTAAAATCCTGAAACACTTGACTTCCCATACAAATTTGGGCACCCAAAAGTTTAGGGAAAACAACCAAATAAACTCTGGGTCAGTCATGGGACTGGTGTGAGTAAATTCCAACCATACTTCTTAACTTTGTAAACCTTTTCAAACAAAGGATAATAGTAAGACCAACCAACACATAAAACATGGACGGTTTTTACCTTACTATAACCCAAAGTATTTTTATATCAAAACCCAGTGATATTATAATAATGTCTAATCAAATAAATATCCAAGTAGCAGAACGCTTGCATCTCACGCTCCACATATATATAGTATAAAATCATAAACCACAGGGCGCTTATTGGAGATTAGATTCCAACAGACAAGGTATGGGAGCACCTACCGATCAATGTACTCTAGAGGGGATACACCTGGGTTCAACAAGAACGTCTTGCAACCCGGCCACACATGACCGCTCACTCATTTTGCTTGAGTGTCGCGAATATATTGCCACCCATGGTTGTTGGCCATCCAACCGTCATCCGAAGATGCAGAATCGAAAATGAAGAACAAATATGAATTTTCTCTAGATCGGTGACAATACACCCTGCTTGGAGATGAACCAACTAGCCATGCTGCCCAGCCCAACTTTTGTTACTTCCTGGTTGTGAGGCTAGGGGATACGTCTATCTTTAGAATATCTGATCACCATTCACTTTGAATGCCACATCATCAAATCCGTAATCACATATTGATTACACAAATGCACACTGGGTGTAGAATAAAGAGAAGTTACCTTCTCCCCACCAACTTGGTGTATTTGTAAAAATCAACGGCGTGACCATTGGAAATACTCTGTCAGACACTCGTCCATACAAGTTGTCCTGGAACTGGACAAACAAAAAGCACCATTCTGGAACTGGACGACCCTTGCATTTCACTCCGTCTTCAATTATCTTCAACATATCTAATTCGCAGCGATTATGCCTATACGGAGTGGTTTTCGAATAATATATCCAACCGGTCTCTCCGTATTGACAACAACGGTCAAAACACTTCGATAGTCGGTTATTTAAGTATCGAAGTAAAAACAACCATCCATTCAAATGTACAACCAAACATCACACAAACACTGGCCCTTTTATTTAATACTAACTTTCTAATTTCCCATATTTTATAAACTCTTCTTTATTCCCCTTTATAACTAATGCAATACGCTGTTGTTTTCCCCTTTATAACTACTGCAATACGCTGCCATATTTTCTTTTATAACTAATGCAATACGCTGCTATATTTCCCTTTATAACTAATGTAATATGCTGCTATATTTCCCTTTATAACTAATGCAATACGCTGCTATATTTCCCATTATAAATAATGCAATACGCTGCTATATTTCCCTTTACAATTAATGTAATACGCTGTTATATTTCCCCTTACAACTAATGTAATAAGTTGTTATATTTCCCTTTACAACTAATGTAATATGCTGTTATATTTCCCTTTATAACTAATGCAATACGCTGCTATATTTCCCTTTACAATTAATGTAATACGCTGTTATATTTCCCTTTCCAACTAATGTAATACACTGTTATATTTCCCTTTACAACTAATGCAATACGCTGTTATATTTCCCTTTATAACTAATGCAATACGCTGCTATATTTCCCTTTACAACTAATGTAATACACTGTTATATTTCCCTTTCAAAGTCGATTCATATATTTCCAAACTATTTAATAATAATTATTCAACCTTATTTCTAAACATTGTTTACAAATTAAACAGCTTGTTTTAATATAACTAAAACGAGTTAATAATATGATTCCTATTTAAATTCAACTTTTATTTAAACAATAGATTTTTCCTTTTTAAACTCGAATCAATTTCCATCCATTTTTACGATATTAAAATACCGGTTATTTCAAGGCCAGTGAAATTCCATATTCAAACAAACAATAATGAACCATACATTTTTTTTGTCATATAACGTATTATATGAAAGACCACAATATAATTGTTAAGGAATCCAGTTGGATTCCTCCAACTGGTTTCCTTGCATTCAGAGATGTTAGCCACCACAAATAACACCAATTTTATACTATGGAATATTATAATTGATGTAATCAGTATCCGACCAATGGTGTGCATATATACAACGCTATATATATATATATTAACCAATTTAATTGTAATTTACCTATGCAGCCATCACATCACCACTGTTTGCGCATGCATGACTTCCAGTTAAAATGAATCCCATCACCACTGCTCCTTCACCCTTCTGCCGCACCATCTCTTCACTATCAAACCTCTCAGCTTGCTCACGTTTCAAAATATACCCCTATGCAAATCGAGGTCACCTGTGCCTATTACAGCTTTAGCAATATCTCCTTCTTACTTCAAACATGTCTCCTCTGAAAATCATCACTTCCACGTAACACAAATGAGCCCGACAGCCCCCCTTTTTTATTCAACAAAACATCCATAGTATTACTGCATTTACACATACCCAGCCACTAACCCATTCACCAATCCAGATCGCGCCCATGTATCAACCCCCCCTCGACCGAGCTCGTCTTTTCCAGTCTCGCACCTTCTCAGACTCCCACACCATCATCGCCAGTATATGCTTCAAACTCTCCAACCTTCTGCTTTAGAAACCTTGCATGCTTCTCTTCGTTTCCTGTTATTCAAACAATTCGCCACTTCATCACAGATCGTGACCTTCTCCATGCGTATGCCACGCAAACTCCTCCGTCCGTGGTAGCACTGTCTTAGACAGTTTCCCTCACCTGCTATCCATCCCGCGCATGTGCTGTTTTCAGCACCGTCCTGCTTTTGCCGAACCCATTCCCATGTATTCCAATACTGCGCAACCCCACACGAGCCACTCCAGCGTCCACTGAGTTGCGGTGAACCATAACAGTGAGAAGGGAAGTCTTGAGATTCAAGATATACTGGTTTTAAGTGGAGAGTCGGAGTTTACTTTTATTTTGAAAGCCATGAAAAACTTTCCAGGATCTTGAAGAAACAATAGAAACGAGATATATTGATCCGCAGTGCATTTATATATATAGATTTTTGAGACTTAGATGTTAAGTAATAGCTTATAAGGTAGGCAACTGTTTATGAGTAGGTGACAGGTTTTTAATATTCATGTACTTCCTATAACGTATTAATAACATAGTTCTTAAGTTTTAGGATAGTTGTATAGGTAGCTTTAGGATAGGATGGTCTCCCTGTTATCACTTCCTAGGTACTTACGTGATGGTATGGGTTTCATTTAATTTGGTGAAGAAAACTAGGAAAGAGTATGGGTTCCCTGATTGTTTCTTCCTTAGGCGTATGGTTGTTTCACTGAATTTGATGAATTTTCTTAGGGTAGGACTGAGTTTTCGTGTATAGGTTTGCAAATTTATTTTCTTCTTTTATGTTTGCTTAACCAAGACGTAGGTTCGTAGCTGGTAGGTGGGTTTCATGCATTTCACTTCAACCATGCTGCTATGTTAGTGTCTACATGAGTGAGTGTATGTTTATAAGCGTTGCGTTTAATACGAACTGCTATGGACAGAAATAAAAATACGGTCATGTCCAGCGAGGTGTCCCGATCCTAAAAATATAATAATATCGGTAGTTTAACTTATATTGTGAAACCCCGAAATAGTGATTCAGGGTGCAAAATACTCCAAATAAAAAGTTGCGTATTTAATTAATTAAAAATTAAGTAAAATTCTAAAAATTAAATTATCGCTATGTCTCAATAGAACCCTATCCAAAATTGAATCCGATATCTAGTTATTTCAAATAAACCGTTACGGTTGATATACGATTTCATAGCGACTTTTTGAATAATTGATTTGGACATATCTTGCAATCTATAGGACGAAATCTTGGTTTTTCACTTCTATTAGAAAAATACAGTTCAATAGAGTCCAACGTTTCTTGTTTCGAAGAAATTCGACTAATAACGAGTCTTGTATACTCAGTTGAAGTTCAAAACGTTAAATTACGAACTGCAGCGTCGTTATCAGCTCGATTATAATTAATATATATATTTTTATACGTTCAACTTCGTTCTAATTAATATATAAATACACTTGTATTATGAATTCAATATTTAAACTGTTTTAAATATTCAAATACGAACCGACAAAATGCAGGTCGTTACATGATCCCTAGAGATATATATTTGACGATGATTCTATCGTGATTAAAATCTACAGATTGCAAGGACTGCTCGCTACTGATCTATAGGGTGATTTCTTGGATGTTGTAGGAGGTTGCCTTAGTTCATCCTGTTCCTGGATGACGTGTATGGATGATGTATATGGTGGCTGATGTTCTAAAAGTCGACTATAACCTCAAGCCTCATCAATCGGGAAATAACAAAAATCGGGCAGGCAACATGACTATATGGGTTGCACCCACTGGGTTGTATAATCATCAATCTATAGAAATTCCTTTTGCTTCTTTAATCTATCGATGTTGTCCCTTTCCAGGAAATGGTTGATCGCACGCAACTGTTGGTGATATACATTCGATACACTCAAGCGAAATGAGTGGTCAGTCATGTGTGGGCCGGTTTGGAAGATGTTCTTGTTGAATCCAGTGTATTCGCCTCTAGAGATACACCATCGAAAGGTGGTTCCATACCTTGTCATAGTCAGAATCCAGTTTGCAATAAGCGCCCGCATTTTTGTTTGTATACAATATATGTGGAGCGTGAGATGCAAGCGTTCTGCTAGATTCTATTTATTTGTATTTGGACACTATTATAATATCAGAAGATATATGTGATTTCAAAATGTTTTGGGTTATCGTAAGGTAAAAACCGTCTGTATTTATGTGTGGATTTGGTCTTACGATTATCCTTTCTTTCAAAAGGATTTTGAACTTAAAATCAAGTTGGATGATATTATAAACTTAGCGAGTCTTTCTCACTCTGGTTCACCAGACTTACCCGGTATTTGTAATGCTCGGGTTAGACCGGATTGTACAGGTTCAGGTTATCGGATGTAATGAAGTTTCAAAGACGAGTTGAAGAAGTCTAGACATATGATACATAGTTATTACGCTGTGTGTTTTATATAAGGACAGATCATTATAACTGTCCAGTTGTATTGATGTACTCTGATGACTGTAATTATTATTTTAAGCTCTCAATAAAGTTTATTTCCATATTATATTTTGTTCTGCTGCAGTGTGAGACTCTGATGGTGTTGTGTTATTTTTCTTCTTCTTCTACTATTCTAATATTTCTTTCTTTCTTATCTCACCCTCTAACTTCTTTCTATTAACGTTTCCAGTACTTTCGATGCTTCAAAGTTCGACATGGTGTTTTTTGTCGATTTTCGGAATTGAAAATCCTTGTTCGTTACATATAGGAGGGAGGTTTGGGGGGAGTATGTATGAACCAGGGACCATAAACAAGATTTTCAGACCCCTGAATCGGCCATAAAACAAGAAATTCATACCCCTTGGAGAGGGGTACGAAATTCGTATCCCCTGGAGAGGGGTACGAAGTTCGTACCCCTCAGAGGATACGAAATTCACATCCCCTAGGGAGATACGAATTTCGTATCCCTTCAGGGGTTACGAAATTTCATACCCCTCTAGAGGGGTACAAAATTCATACCCCTCTAGAGGGTATAAACTCCGTACCCCCTGGAGGGGTACGGAATTTGTAACC
Organism: Allium sativum; assembly: GCA_030737875.1. NCBI lineage: Eukaryota > Viridiplantae > Streptophyta > Magnoliopsida > Asparagales > Amaryllidaceae > Allium > Allium sativum. Next base: position 310,880,690 of record CM060922.1, on the reverse strand, counting down.
CTTGGTGGATATGAATTTTGTATCCCTTGGGGAGATATGAATTTCGTAACCTTTCAGGGGGTTCAAAACTGGTGGAGGAGGGGGCCGAAATCGTGTTGTTAAGGGAGTCGAAGTTCTTGAACGCGAAGTGAGAGAATCCGAGGTTTTGTTGGTCTGAGCTAAAAGGATCTGAGCTTCCAGCTCTAAGAAAATCGGATGAATCGGGCGGTTCCCACTTGTTCCACATAACCATTAGGTCGATCGCCGCTGGGACTGTGGGGCCCCGGACCCCCACCGACACTGCGCCCGAACCTGCTGACGGCTCGCCTTCGGCTTAGAGCATGGCTCGCTTTCAGCTCGGCTGACGGTTTGCCTAAGAGTCATAGTGCAAGACCTTAGAACGGATGTTCTCGGGCCCAAGAGAGATCATCTAATAAGTTTCGGGCCTTCTTATGTTTGCGACGCGACTTTGACCAAATCGTTTTGTGTTTCCCAACACCGTTCTTCATCCTTGAGCGCGTTGCTAACCAAATACTTAACCTGTGACAGCTTTGAATAAAAAGCGTGTTAACAGTAGAAGTCTTTGCAAATCTTAGAGAAATCATCTACTCGAGGAGGTGGAGGAACAACGGTTGCAGCTGAGGAAGGGGCATCTCCTTGACCTCCGGCAGGTGCCGTAGTCTGAAGGTATCTACAGAACCAAGCCGATCTCAGAACGCCCTCGGGAAGACTAGTTTCCCTAAACATGATGAAAAGAAAAAGGATTCAACAAGAGATCGAGGAAATTTGACTCTGGTTTGAGGGGATATGTTTTTCAGAAACAAATTTTTCTTTGAAAATACTTTGCTTTTTAAAAACAGTTTTAAATTTTTTTTCTCTGATCTTGTAACCTTCACCTCTGATACCAAGTATGACACCCCACGTCCGTTAATGTCACTCATAAGAGAATGCATTAAGTTCCGTGAAGCGCAATAGGTAACAGTATAGAAATTTATAGAACAGGTATAAAATAAGCAACGGAAAAACTTTCAACTTTATTTAAAATAATATGTAGTTTCCAAAACCAGTTACATGAAGTACTTACAAAATACTTCAAATTTTTCTTTCAAAAACAAAATAACATAATTCCATGAAACAAAACCATATCCTCGCCACAAGCCACAAGCCATGATGAAATAAAATTAGAAAGATACATCTCAAGAAAGTCCAAGCTAAGTCCAAGCTACAATAGAAAGTCTTAATCACTGCTGAGTGCTTCCACTCTAATGACCTAGGGTGGGAAGGAAGAAAGAAGCGAGATAAAAGGGTCAGACATAAAGTTTGGTGAGTTCCAGAGATTTACAAATATGCATAAATTAGAATTGACAAGACATGTAAATAAGACTAGATAAGATAGGTTCAGTGTCATGAAAGGTAAACTAAACAAAACAAAATAGCATGATGGACTGAATAACGGGAATAAACTTATGATCAAGTAATGCTTCAAATTTATATCCTAAAATGGTAATGTCTGAACATATATGTCTGAACATACATGTTTCATGTCTCAAATATAAGTCTGAGTCTAATGTCTGCACCAATACTAGTATAACAAGTTCAACATGATTTCATGTCAATAAGATTAATAGCAGGAATAAATAGCAAGTACATGATTAGGTGTTTAACCTAATTACATAACAGATGCTTATGATACACCACCCGGAGTAGCCATGCATGTACCATATTGTGACACCCCACGTCCGTTGATTTCACTCTTTATCAGAATGCATTAAATTCCATGAAGCGTTATAGGTAAACAGAAACATAGTATCACAAGACAGATATAAAATAGCAGCAGAAACTTAAAACTTCATTATTTTGCAGAGAAACATCGTAGTCTCAAAACTAGTTACAACATCAGGCATAAAATACTGAAACTGAGTACTCAAAATAAAACATTTGCCTTGCGCTAAAACCATTAGAGTACATAAATGTAAAATCATAATCCCCAAAGAGTAGACATAATAAAGTAGACAAGTAGTCAAAGCGACACATCGGAGTAGATCCAAATCTAAACAGAAGAGAGAGTCCTAATCAAGCTTGATCGTTCCAACCCTGAGAACCTAGGAGGGGGAGGAAGAAAGAGAAAAGGAAACAAAACAGGTCAGACATAAAGTTTGGTGAATCCAGTGAAATTTAACATATAAAGAAGTAAAAGTATCATGATATGCATATAAACTGGATGAGAGATAACAGTAGGATATAACTGGTATAAACAGACTGAACAGAATAAACAGAGTAGATTATACTTCTCAAATAATTTTTTCTGCACCAATACTAGTATAACATATATGTTATGAGATTAGGTATTCCCCAATTACTTAACAGAATAGGATGATCCTAACAGAAACACATTAATAGTTCTAGTTTCATAACGGGTTTTACCCCATACAGAAATAATGGGTACCTTAACAAAATATAATGGGTGTTACCACAAAAAGAAATAACAGTCACCCCAACAGAAACAGACAGGACTAGATGTACCCTAATTACTATACCTAAGCGATTGGCCCCCTAGCTTGTAAATACCTTGTGTCGGCCCAATAGTAGGGTGTATTACTTCCTAAAGTGGCAACCTACAGAAGGATACAGACCTATTTACTGGTGCTACAACGGCTTATTTCCCCCCATCAGACCAGACTCATGCACACACATAACTCCGTTGGAACGTGCTCGTACACCCCCCCTTTCAGATGAACCTCTTATAATTAGTTCATTATGCGTGCCCTAACCCCTACCTAGTGTGGGGCCCCTACCTAGTTCTAGGTTCGCCTAACCCCTACAGATTAACAGGTTAAGTTTCACATGTTAACAAGTTTATTTAACCATAAGGGATTAAATAGGCTTATATAACTCCAACAGATTAAACAGACTTACTTAACCCCCAATAGATTAAACAAGTTTTCATAACCCTAACAGATTAAACATATTTCACAGGTTCTTTACAGTTCCATTAACATGTTTCACTTTATCTTGAATTAATCCTATAGATTCATATGCCCCAAATTCCAGTCATAATTCACAGTATAACATATGCCTCCAAAATTTTAGTCATATTTCACAGTATAGGTTATGCTCCCAAATTATCATTCCTAATCATTTCCCCAATTTATCCTAATTCTGTTCGTACGCATATTTCAGCGATATTGGCCTAGGCTTGAAGGTAGCTTAGGCTATAAAAATCAAAAGGGAACGAGAGAGAGAAGAATAGATAGGCATACAAAACAAAAATAAGCATATAATAATAGAGACGGGCATATGATAGCAAAAATAGGCATATCAAAAATAGGCATCTAAGAACTGAACAGCAGATCAGGTGTACATAAGAATACATGTAATAGTAGAACTGTTTAGGTATAAATTTGATTCTTAACAGGCGTAGGTTCAGTTCCAGATTTATAATCATGTCGGTATTACCTGTTACATTTTTATATCTAAAAGTAACATGAATTCATAAAGATTGGATCTAAAGAACAGAGAATAATATGTTGTTGTCTTAGAAGAGATTCTTGTATTTGTATATAGATTGGTGTTGAAGAAGATAGTCTGATTCAATCTAAGCTGGGGCAGCATTTCATTGTCTTCGTTGTTTTAGGTGTAGAAAACAATAGAAATGCTGTCCTATATATAGCCTATCTACAATGAACCTAGCACAGAAACCAGACCAGGTACAGAAGAATGCACCACGCCAGATCACGAGTGGTTCGACACAACCATACCTGGGTTGACCTATGGGTTGCCCACCTGGCCATGGGTCATGGGTCGACCCATGGGTTGACCTAACCCAGGTGTGGGTCGTCCTATGCCGGTCCAGATCTCACCAACTTTTCCCTCTTACTTATTTTTGAATTATCTTGAATTCTGGTTTGAATTTATTTATACATAAGAATATTATATGTATACAAACTTCTAACCTTCCTATCTTCCTCATACTATGTCTGTTTTATGCAAACTCGAGGTCTATCTTAAGCAGAATTCTAAGACGAACGTAATGGTGCGGTCTGTTTACTTAATTCCCAATATTTAATTAAATATTCTTTAGTTTATTGTCAATAGTGTCTTTTGGAATCACGGGGTGTTACATTATTCTCACAAATATAGGCAGTTATTAGGAAAAGAAGGAAAAGAAGAAAGAGAGAAGGCAATAACATGGTTCTCACAGCGGAAGGACAACATATAATAAATAACTAACAGTTTAAAACAGTTGAAATACATACATTTGTCTATACCATACAACAATTATCAGAGTCACATATATAGATCTCTACATAGCACAGCGGAAATAAAATGCAGCGGAAATACTTATATATAGTAGATATATACCAAATCTTCGTCTTCATCCTCCAAGCTATTGAAATCTTCGCTAACTGCAACATCTGCTGACCTGAGCGTATTGCAATAAAAAGAAACACAACAAACACTCGGATCAGCACTAAATCATCCTCATATTAGTCAAATTAAATTACGAAACAACTTCAGTGTCATGGGTGCAGTAACTCAAGAGATGCCATGGGGTTTTTCCATCTCTCGAGGATCCGTTAAACTAATACATACAGAGTAAAATACGCTACCGGCCACCGTAAATGATAGCATCAAAGGGCACTCCATAGGTACGATACAAATCAAAATCGTATGAGGCTCGATAAGGATAGTATGACATGGCACTCGAGGCAATGCCCAGGGTAGGATTCTACCAGTTGCACTCCCGGACCGGTGGTAACGCATAGCAGCCACTACCGCCCACCTCGGAACACACTCCAAAAATCATAAATGGGCCCAAATCAACATCATCATAGAAATTGTATCGAAGAAGTGTGTCCGATCAAAGGTGCTACCTCAATTAGTCACGGTATAGCTCCTGTTTTTGTCATTTCAATTCTGACCGAATGTCAGGGCTATTTCATCATCGTTCGTCTTCTTTGATTCAATAATTGCCTCCAAGCCATCATACTCATTCTAGATACGTCATAATGTTCACAGTTGTCAAAGTGGTATCAACACTGATAGAAAGTATGCCATTTGTCGACTCCGGTCTCTTTAACAACCACACTTACATTTTCCACATCGGTTGGTTCTTTTACTTTTCACAAAGGTTTGTTTCATATCAAAATATCATATTTCGTTTCAAACCATATTTATATTCAAAAGAATATAAATTTCATATCAACATATCATAATCATTCCAAACCGATTTATATTCTAAACTAGAATATATTCATTTCATTATGTTATAATCATATAATATCCCAAAAATCAACTTATATTCAAATAGAATATCTTCCATCTTAAAGATTTCAAATTGTTCCAAATCAATTTATGTTCGAAATCCATTCATATCCAAATAGAATATAAAAAATTCCATAACTCATTTCAAATTCCTTAGGAGATAAATGTAAATTCAAGTAAAATATAATTCACTCTCCCATATTATCATTGGTTTGGAAATCGATTTTTATTCCAAGAGGATAAACTTTCCTCAACTCCACTAGAACCAACGATTTAGGTTCAAACACTTGCCATTCGGAAGAAAATGTAAAATTTAAAGGATATAAATATGAAAATAGATGTTTATAAAGAAACCTTTATATAAAACAATATATATATAATATAATAGTTAAAATAGAATAATATGACTTTAAAACACTGTGTATACATAAATTAAAGTTTACGAAATAGTTTATGAAATAAAATATAAGGAAATTCAATTATAACAAAATAATTTATAGGTAAATGGTCTTAATAAATAAATTTTAAGGAAAGGAAAATTTTATTTGAAATCAAACAGTACATATATATAATAAAATTCTTAATACTGAAATTGTTGCTTCTTCCTAATTCCAAATACTCGAACCTATACCCTAGTCCAAATGGAGTTGCACAGTTCAAAATCTTGTTTTAACCATTCAACCCATTTTCAAACTCAAGGATTTAACCATACTCATATTAAGTTCAAACACTTCAAGTATCCTCGATTATCTTTATTCTAATATTAAATTCAATAAGAATTTATTTAAATTCGAGTCACCCCAATCCTTGAAAATCCCAAATCATATGAATTTTAAATCTATAAAACTTCAAATTCACTTTGTGAAAATATCCTTAATCATTTCAAATAACCTTCAAGATTCACATCTTTAAAGGAGGAATAAAAATTATCGAACTCGACACTTTCCCTTTAAATTAATTTTTTCTCAAATAGAATTTCAAATATTTAAATCTTTTAACCAACCGATGTCCATATATAATTTGCTACCCTATGGCCAAGTGATTTAAAATTTAATTTCTCGATATTCAGGGATGGATCTATCATTTCAATCCAAATCGGGGTCACAGATATTTATCGTTTCAATCTATGTTCTTAATTGATTTTAATCGACCAATCCCAGGTTTATTCGATGCCCGCAACATCTAGGGTGAAAATTTGGGATTCATCGTCAATGATGAGCACACAACAGCCATATACTGAAATAAATAACATTTCAAGCAATACTCATTTAGAAAATCATCCAAAGCATCCATCACAACCATTCATCCCATTAATCAGTATTAATTTGTTTTACGGGTTTGCAAGGATCAGAAATCCCAACTAGTAATTAAATTAAATTAAATAACTAATTATCGACCTAAATTTCAGATTAATATGCTTGCATGTCATTTTTAAGCAGTCGATCACAAATCAAACACAACCATGCAACCAAACTTATTTCATATTTTAATTTAACGAATATGGGAATAATTCAGTATTTCGTAAGTGATAAATCACTCACCTTTGGGTCTTTAGTGGATCGGACATTCAACCAAAGCCCAAAAATTTTCAGTCTCCAAACGCAACTAAAACAGTCTCAGATCCTCCGCAATTCCTCCACGATCATAACGCAACAAACCGTGCATCAATCCGAGGTCGTATTAAGAAGTTATGCTTGTTTTACCATTTGAATTCAATATATATATATATATATATATATATATATATATATTAATAAAGTATATTCCTCACCAACCAAGTATTGACACGTCAGCCTTCTCCAACTCATTCTTCCCGCTCCACCTGTGAATACTACAGCAAAATAAACCCATCAGCCCCCATTCTTTGACCACCAATTGCCAAGAGCTCCGACCTCTTGGAGACACGAGGCCACAGGCAAACGGACCCTCATGGACTTGCGCACCTACCTACGCCGGAGGCACCACCTTCGGTTGCCCAAAACTCCTCCGCCGTCGGCCTAAAGTTCAAGGAAAACAAACCCTAATTCCCAATTTCCAGCCATCCACGACCACTATTTGTCGAACGAACAACACCGTTGCGTTCGCATGAACCTCCTCTACAATACCCAGATGCCAATTTCTCCAATTAGTGCTTAAATCGAAACCCCCCAAAATCATGCTTAGGGTTACGAATTTCAGAGCTTTGTCCATCAATTTCTGGCCAAACGAAGCACTGCATGTCGGAATAAAACATACCAACAGCTTCGTATCGTCAAGAGCTTCAGTTTGATATATAATATGTTGGGGTTTGTAGAGATTTAATTTTCAGCTTGTATTTTGATTTAAATCTAGGGTTTGAACTTTTGTTTCAGCCATTAAGAAGTTTTCTTGGAGAAGGAGAGTATACGTGTAATGAGAAATGGCTGGTTAAAGTTAGGAAGGAAGTAGTTTATATATATAAAGATCCAGTGTGAAACAATGAACAATTTTCAGCTTACACTCATTCCTTTCACGTTTTCTCCCGTACGATCAAACAGTAAGTCAGATTGTAACGCAAATTGAAATCCTACCATAATTCACCGTTCTAGTTCTGATGGCGCCAGTTTCATCGAATTTCGGGACAGTCACCAAAACGGTTAAATTTCACAGTTAATTAAATAAATAAAATATCCAATTATTCGTTTAACTGTTTTAAATTCAAATTAAATATTCATTAAATTCAAATTAAATCAAATTATAACTTAAATCAATTATATAGATTTATTTCATAAATTTATGTTCCACATTTGATTATTTACAAATTCAAATTTGAATTTCAAAGTTAACTTAAACAGCTTAAATTCCATCGTTTAACAAATCAAATTTAAATTCTCCTTTAATTCAAACACAGCTTAAATAAACTTGTTTCACAAATTTTAAGTTCCCGGATCTTGATTATTTCTCAAATTAAATCTGAACTGCAAATGCAAATAAATGAATTTGCTTTTATCTCAAGTTATTCAATATCAAATCCAAAATTCCACAAATTCCAATTTAAAATTTGAATTTCACTTTTAAATTAACCCACTCAAATTAGTTTAATTATTTAAATATTAAATTTCAAAATAGCCTTTCTAAATAAAACTATACTTGAAAATCTATTTATACTAAATTCAAACAATCACCATCATTAAAATTAACAAAAATTTGATTTTCCCTAATATATTCCAATTTATTTATTTTAAATTGAAATTTAAATATACTGAAAATTATAAGATGTTACATTCTCCCCCACTTAAAATCTTTTCGTCCTCAAAAAGAGAACGAGATAAGGTATTGAACAAGTCATACTTTCAAATCCATACTCATAAAATAACATTTATAAGATAGGTTATATATAGTTGTAAAATCTCATAAATTTCTAACTTCCGAAATCACGGAAAATTTCGACAGCATCTCCTTTGTACGGAGAGGTCCGGAAAATCACAACATATGAAAAATTCAAATATACATCTCATCATTCGATGAGGCATCCCAAAAATGGGGAAGACACCATATATATGTAACCACAAAACTATATAACTCACATACGTACCTTCTTAGCGTATATTTGCATTTTTATTTACCTTAACATTTAGCATTTAGCGCAAGAGAGCCCCAAAGCGTAGCGCGACTTCCCTACACCTGCTACATACTCACATATACATGAGAATCAAACATATATACAATATATAGCAAATGTATACTACTTACACAACATATACCGACCATTTCAACTACAAAACAACAATATTCACGACAGGCCAGCGAACAAATCAAGGTTTATCAACCCTTAAATGATGGAATTTGACCAAAGTACACAAGTAAAAGTTGTAGCATTCTTTTCAGGCTTTCCAAATTATCCGGATTCATTAATTTCGGATAATGCATTCAAAAGTTATGGTTATTTTAGTGAAGGCGGACACCTCAGCCTGTACATTGAAAAATGAAGGTCTGAGTTGTTCAACCCAGTTTTTACCCCTTTAAACATCAAATTTTGACTCAGCATATTGTAAAAAGTTTTAGTTTACATCCTGGCCTTTCCGAATTGTACTCGCACATTAAAATCCGACGCTCCGTTTGGAAGTTATGGCCAAAACAATATTGATGTATACCTCTGTTTTTAATTTTCTGCGCATACAACTACGACTAAAACTTGCATTTCAGCTTAGTAAACGTAGGAATTAGACATGGCTTTATAAATGTATGTTTTAGATCAGTTTCTAAGGTTTCCGAAAAGTCCGGAATTGTCGCATTCCGATCAGCCCATCAAAAGTTATGACCATTTTAGTTTCAGCTTATCGAATAGTTCAGATTTTTGCATTAACATTGGTTTATATTCGGAGTTTCAACCTTTCGGATTTTAAACTTAAGCAACACTTAACCATCTAAAAAGGGTTATCGCTCTGATAAGCTCATACTTTTATTACTTAAATATATTCGTGCTCATTTCACTTTTATTAAATGAATTTTCATTCCATTTACTTATCTTCCATTATCGTCTATCTTATTTAAGTTTACTTCCAACTCACCCACTTCGTCCATTCTCATTCGTCCATTTAATCCTTTACATTCATTATTTTATTCGAGAAATGGATTCACATTGATTCGCTTACTCTATTACCCAAAATACTTCTATTCATTTAAATTTAGTTCTAAATCGGCCAGTTTACGTTTCTCGAGTCTAGTTCCATTTATACTAATTCGTCCGATTTAATTGAATCCATTTAGTTTCCATTTCTTTCGATCTTCTAATTCAATAAATTAGACTTGGTTTTACATTTTCAACCTTATTTCATATTGTTCCAAGCATTTGAAATCATTTAACCTTCTAACTTAACCCGTATTGGTTCAATTCACTGAATTCGACTAAGTTTAACTTCGTTTCATATTTCATTTGAAAATTCTATTTACATCTATTCCCCCTGCTAATGATTTTATTTTTCAAATAGACTTTAAAAATCACTTTCCAATTCAAACCTTGGAAAAATTCTGGTTAATAAAACCATTTCAAAACCAATTTATTTTAAAATATTGGATTATCATTTCAAGTCAATAACTAGTTCGTTTTGATAAAATATATTTTTATCTTTTCAAGTATGGAATTTTCATCCCAATTCTTTCCAAATCACTTATTATGATTTTACACAAATTATTAATACTTCTAAAAATTTTATTATCGATAATTTTGTCAGTTTCCAATAACGGTCACTGAACTATGGCCATAGCGACCTTTTCCAAATTTGATTTGGACATATTTCCAAATCTAACCATTGGATTTCAAATCTCTCATATTCATTGGAAAGCTCTTTTCGATACGAACCCAACGGTTCCTGTTTTAGGAGAATCCGACGTTCGGATCTCCCGCTACGTCCATTCAAAGTCAAAAGTCAAAATTCGCAAACGGTCGCTGCGCGGCGTGTTCTATTTAAACCATATATATATATGTATATATATATATATATATAAATATTTCCTCGGCAAATTTTTCGTTCCCTTATTATCGCCCTGCTTAAGCACTTCAACGACCACTGCTCTCCTCTAAATACTTAAATCCATTTCATGATTTCTAGATCTAAAATTCCAATGAATCGAGTTTCCTTAGTACATAAATCAATATTTTTAGTAGAGATGAACTCGATGTAACGACCCAGAAAATCTGAACCAATTAATTTTTTTTAAATTGGCTAAAATAATGGATTTTAAATATTTAAAATAAATATTTTAAATAGTAGCAATGAAAAGTGAGTTTGAATCGACGTTTGAAAACGAATATAATTAATTCTAATTATAAACAAGGCCTGAAATGGCGCTGCAGTTTCAAAAATTGAATTCAAACTTTGTCGGACTGTACCGGGTACAAAACAAAACGGATTTGAGTGAAACCAAAAATATTTAAATCTGTTAGTGAATACCTTTCTAACAAATCTGAAAAATCGAATTTTCATAGTGGAAAGCAAAAGTTATGGCCAAATGAATTTTCAGAAAGGTCGCTATGGAATTTATATAGCCCGTGAAATTGGCCATTTTGCATACGACCTCGGAATTCGACGAAACCACTTTTGTTGGATCCGGGATGTGAAGTTATTACTAGGTTTCAAATTTCATAATTTTTGAAGCTAGTATGTGAGCGTGGCAAAGGAAAACGTATTTTGGTCAATTAAAGTTAAATTGGATCGACCAGAAATGGGCCTTTTTGCAAACGGTCTCAGAATTCGACGAAACTAGTTTTGTTGGGACCGCATCGTCAAAACATAGCCAGATTTATTTTTCTGGAATTTTTCGAATCAGTTTGTGGCCCAGCAAATTGAAATGTACATTCAAATCGAATATTGAATGTTATATATTTTAAATTGAATGGAAACTGACCGAAACAGTCGAATGGGCCTACGAAACATGTCCCATTGTGTTCGGAATGGGGGTAAAACGCTAGGGACGACAGTCGTTGGGTTTGGATTGGTGTTCGTGCGTGACAAGGGGTATTTTCGGATTTTTAAAAATATATAAATAAACAAAAAAATCTGATTGGCCAATAATATCTTCTCTCTCCCCGTAGACCCTGCGCGCACGACGGAAACAGCCACCAACCTTCTCTCTTCGATTTCTCCGCAACCACTCAACGAAATCACATGAATCTTGATCCATTTTTAAGAGCTCCGTCTCCTCTTTAAATCCATACCAGAATCGGGTTTTTCCATTGTGTATCCATCGAGAATCGAGCCCGGGAAGGTGACGCGTTTGGAGCTCCGCCGCCGCCACCAGGGTGCACCGAGCCTGACCGCACCACCACGCGTGCGAAGCTCTCTCGTAGCTCTTCGACGCTGTATCCTCCGATCGAGCTGCAACTTCGCGGATTGAAAGAAAGCCTAAAACCTAGTTTTGAAGAAAAATAGAGGCATACGGCTGTTTAATTAAAACTGTTTTTAACAGTTTAAAACCGTTGCAAACTTTGAAAAATCATATCTTTTTCGTTTCTTGTCGAAATCCAGTGAAACAAGAGACAATGGACTCGTGTGGACGTCTTCTACCTTCTAGAAGAGACCGCATATTTTTCTGAGCCTTCTACTATTTTTGGTGGAGTGGAACCCAATGTGAGATTTCTAATTTATAAACGATATGGAAAACGACGACGTATAAATTATATAGTCGATGTATGAGTTATATAAGCGTTGTACACCTCATGTATAAGCGTTGTATAAGTTGTACGTTTGATGTATAAGTTATATATGCGTTGTAAAAATTATATATGTGTTGAAATAGAAGTGAATTGCTATATATATATATATATATATATATATATATATATATACGCCGCTCGTCCACAAACCATGGACGATATTTATTGGTTGTGATTGGTGTGAAAATTGATTGATAGCGAATGGTTGATTGGGATTGTTTGTGGTTGATATTGATTGATTGTGGTTGAAAAATACCCATTTGTGGTTGAGAAATATTTGGTTGAAACCACATAGGATTAGTTTGTGGAAATGAAATAAATATATACATGCCGCCTGCGTGCGAACTAGATGCATGATCCACATTGTCAAAAACCGCGAGGTTTTAAGGTAGAGCGAGGAGCCGTACTAGGGACGGTCCCGGTTTTAACTACCCTCCCGTTATGCTGTCGAAATTTTGAATAATATTCATGTGTTTGAATTATTTTCATTTGTTGAAACTATATTTATTCGTTGAATAGAAAACCTTCATGTGTTGAGTCGATATTCATTCGTTGGATAGAAATTCATGTGTTGAATGGTATTTGTGTTTTAAATATAAAAATCACATTTTTACCTATATATAGAGACTATAGAAAACCTTCATGTGTTGAATCGATATTCATTCGTTGAATTGAAATTCATGTGTTGAATGGTATTCGTGTTTTAAATATAAAAATCACATTTTTATCTATATATAGAAACTATAGAAAACCTTCATGTGTTGAATCGATATTCATTCATTGAATTGAAATTCATGTGTTGAATGGTATTCGTGTTTTAAATATAAAAATCACCTTTTTATCGATTTATATAAACTATAGAAAACCTTCATGTGTTGAATCGAAATTCATTCGTTGAATTGAAATTCATGTGTTGAATGGTATTCATATTTTGAAAGAAATTGTTTTGTAATAAAAATCCCATTTTTAACATCAATATGAAATGTATAAAATAATCTTGTTTTGAAATAAATTGTTTTATAATAAAAATCCTATTTTTATCACCTATATTAACTATATAAAATAATAGTGTTTTGAAATGAATTGTTTTACAATAAAAATCACATTTTTATTATATGCACGAATCGTTAAAAATAGTGAAGTGTTGAAATAGAAGACAGTTAGATAAAAATATTTTTTTTATTAAATGTATGAAAAGAATATAGTTTTGAAATCGAAGAATCGATATATATATATATATATATAATTAAAATATATCGAATAACGACACTACAGTTCGTATTTTGAAACCGTGATTTCAAACGATTATTGCGGGAGATCCGACCATCGGATTTTCCTGAAATCGCAACCGTTGGGTTCGCTTTGGAAATATCTTTTCAACGGCACCAACTTTGTAAAAATCCAACGGTTGGATTGTCTGGAATGTTTAATTCAAATCTGAAGAAAAACAGTGCCAGAATCGATTATATTTATATATATAAATAAATATAATTATATTTAATCGAATAACGACGCTGCAGTTCATATTTTGAAATCGAAACTTCAAACGATTATACCGGGAGATCTGACCGTCGGATTTTCCCGAAACTGGAACCGTTGGATTCGTTTTGAAAAGATCTTTCTAATGATGTAAATTTTGTGAAGATCCAACGGATAGATTTTTAGATATGTGTAAATCAAATCTGAAGAAAAACAGCGCCACGGCCGCGTTATGGCCCGAAGCGTCGTTTTGAATAAAATGGCTATTTTAAAATAAATAAAAATAGTGATAAATTGTTATAAAATATTATAAACGATATGGATGTGATTTAGAAATTAACTGAAGGTTGGCTAAGTCGAATGGTTTCCTGGGTGTTGATCTGATGTTGGTTTCGGCCTTCGGGGTTAATATTTGGGAAATCGTTCTCTTACTGATTGACGGTTAGTGACTAATGAATTGAAATGATGCGTGTGTATGTTAGTGTTGCACTTGTTTATTATATACGCGAGTTGCTCAGAAAGACCGGGTTCATCCCATTCTGAATAACTGAATCGACGATAAGGAATCGAAGATGAAGACGATGATCGAAGACCGGAGATCTTCACCTCGTTTGGATGGTAACCGAGGTCCTGATTGGGAGGCATCCCGAAATATGGATAATGAGTGGTGATCGTCCAGACGTACGTGGTGATCGATGGGTTTGCGAGGTATATAGTGCCTCCGATTTCGTTCAGACCCAGAACGGACTTGCAAATGGACAGTGTGTCTGACATTGGAATTTATTCTGTGTGATTGATAGCCATCAATTGCACGGTGTGAATTGCCTGTGTGGCATGCTAAGATGCAGTGATCAGGGCTTCTGTTGAAAAGAAAAGTCTTGTGGTGATGATCAAAGCCCCGCCCGTGTGGCGTAGCTTTGCGCACCCCGGTATGAACCAGAAACGGGAGAAAGGAACTCAGGGAGGGCCTGCGTTTCCTCCTAGGTAGAAGTGGCGTCAGTGGTTTTACACGCCCTGACGAGTTTGACTTATGTGGTTGTTGCTGTTGCGAGGCGCCTCGGTTAGATTGGACGATCCGGGTTCGATGGAGTCATTTGTTGGCTCGCTTACGCCCCAAAGGGCGGGGAAACGTAGTGTTCAGGCATAATAATCCACCTCGGTAAGGACTATCTTTTGCCTTGGTTCATGACGGAAATCCAATTTCCAAATACGTGACTGTGCGGTTTTGATTTTATATATATATATATATATATATATATATATATATATATGGCGACATGATATATGGTACCCATGCCGCCTATGATTGATAGTTATGATTCAAATTGTTTTTGAAACATACAAACACTAGTAATAATATCAAATGCTTTTGTTTTAGTCGTATCAATCATATTTTGGCCATTATAAGGTAAAACTCTATCCTCCGGTTTGCGTTGCATTGTGTGATGGGAACTGAGTCTTATAATGGCTTCATTTTTATAAAAAGCACTGCGATGTTTAAAAGAATGATTTGTTTTAAAACACTGGCAATCCAATGGAGTAAACCCGTTCCATGAAAGTGGCGTGGTCCTGTGATTAGCCATATTATAAATGTGTCGAGTAGATTTCTCATACCAGTTCCATGACTGACTCGTAGTTTGTTTCACTTTCAAACTCGGGTGCCCCTTTTTCTACACGGGCAGCCTTGTGTTCAGGTTTAGCTGGTTCTTTCTGGATAGCTGGAGCTGAAGATGGATTCTATCATTTATCTCTTTTTATGCTGTTCAGCTCCTATTGTACATATTTTGTTTGTTTTTCCGCTGTAGACATTTATGTATAGCTGAACTGTATTTGTACTAAGTATGATCCTGTATACTTTGTAACTCTGATGATTACGTTTATCCAATGTATTCTATTGTACATTATCTGGTGTATTTATTAAATTCTGTTCTATTATTATCTGTTTCTGCGTTATATTCCAAGGATTACCCTTGCCACCGTCAGTACGGGGTTTGGGGTCGTCTCATTTGGTATCAGAGCTTTGGTTAAGCTTAGCTCTGGAATATAACACAATAACGAACTCGTCAGAGATAGAACCAGTAGTGTTCTAGGGCGAGTAACTCAGTACAGATAGGATCAACAATATCCTAGTATGAGTACAGCAGAATCAGAAGTGCCCCAGAACGAGTCGAGAGTAATATGTTTTAAATAACGTATTTGTGATTATGTTTATAGTCTGGTTTTAGAAATATAATTTTTGAATATATAAAAGATATATATTTGAAAAGTAAAGGAATATATGAATCGATTAGTATGATTTTTAAAAGTTAAAAACAATTTGATTGCTGTTTGTGTTGTGTGATAGTAGATTTGATTAATTAAAATTATTAAAACGATACTTAATTTAATCAATAATAGAATGAATGGTAGAA
The DNA here is from genome assembly GCA_030737875.1 of Allium sativum. Lineage (NCBI taxonomy): Eukaryota > Viridiplantae > Streptophyta > Magnoliopsida > Asparagales > Amaryllidaceae > Allium > Allium sativum. The sequence continues at coordinate 310,864,382 of CM060922.1, read as the reverse complement.
TTTATTCGATTATATCACCCATTGAACTGATTAGAAAATAGACAGAAATATATACTTGTGCATTATATATGTTTGAACAGGTAAATGGATTAGCTATTGAGTAAAGATTTTATTTGCGTGCCCGACAAATAGGTAAACCTTAATGAGTTAGATGTGAAATATTATTATATCAACTCCTGTGAATGCCATTGGATGCGAAGTGCTGGTTTTTCTGTGTGAAATAATAAATGTCGCCATAGGATAGTAACAATTAATTTTGAACTACATTACATGGCATACTTCTGAAGATAGGCATACTTCATCATATACCACCTAAGCATTTGGAGCTTGTGTGACGAGGTGGAAGATTTACCATACGAGCGAGAGGCTTGTATGGCGATGACTATATTTTACGGGTTGAACTGATGACTGATATGGACTATTTAAATTGTAACGATTAAATTGCCAGATTAATAAAAACCCCACACGGGTCTGGAGTTGACAATAATCACGTCTCTCTAGTTATTAGATACGGCACATGGACTATTTATTTCCCACACGGGACGAGGTGACGAGGATTTATCCTTAGGAGCATTTAAAATACACACTCCCTCAGGCTTTGACAGGGTGACGAGAATTTATTCTCTAGAGTTATTATCAATACGCGCTCCCCTGTAAACACCAGAATATATCACTATAAATATGTGTATGCTTATTAGGATTTATTGGGTACCTAATACGGCCCAATAAATTTCCAAACCTCTCCCCGTACAAAGGAGGTTATGGCGAAATTTTTCGAAAATTCCAGGTGTTAGCCAAATTTTTGAAGAATTTGAAAATTCTCAGAAACTGAAAAGTTGGAGAATGGAAGCCAGACTGAACGTAGAGTTGATTAATCAAACCACTTTCGACTTTGTTCCTTTTCGGGGACGAAAAGTTTTAAGTGGGGGAGATTGTAACGACCCAGAAAATCTGAACCAATTTAAAAATTTTAAATTGGCTAAAATAATGGATTTTAAATATTTAAAATAAATATTTTAAATAATAGCAATGAAAAGTGAGTTTGAATCAACGTTTAAAAACGAATATAATTAATTCTAATTATAAACAAGGCCTGAAATGGCGCTGTAGTTTCAAAAATTGAATTCAAACTTTGTCGGACTGTACCGGGTGCAAAACAAAACGGATTTGAGTGAAACCAAAAATATTTAAATTTGTTAGTGAATACCTTTCTAACGAATCTGAAAAATTGAATTTTCATAGCGGAAAGAAAAAGTTATGGCCAAATGAATTTTCAGAAAGGTCGCTATGGAATTTATATAGCCCGTGAAATTGGCCATTTTGCATACGACCTCGGAATTTGACGAAACCACTTTTGTTGGATCCGGGATGTGAAGTTATTGCTAGGTTTCAAATTTCATAATTTTTCAAGCTAGTATGTGAGCGTGGCAAAGGATAACGTGTTTTTGGTCAATTAAAGTTAAATTGGATCGACCAGAAAATGGCCGTTTTGCAAATGGTCTCAGAATTCGATGAAACTAGTTTTGTTGGGACCGCATCATCAAAACATAGCCAGATTTATTTTTCTGGAATTTTTCGAATCAGTTTGTGGCCCAGGCAAATTGAAATGTACGTTTAAATCGAATATTGAATGTTATATATTTTAAATTGAATGGAAACTGACTGAAACAGTCGAATGGGCCTACGAAACATGTCCCATTGTGTTCGGAATGGGGGTAAAACACTAGGGACGACAGTCGTTTGGTTTGGATTGGTGTTCGTGCGTGACAAGGGGTATTTTCGGATTTTTAAAAATATATAAATAAACAAAAAAATCTGATTGGCCAATAATATCTTCTCTCTCCCCGTAGACCCTGCGCGCACGACGGAAACAGCCACCAACCTTCTCTCTTCAATTTCTCCGCAACCACTCAACGAAATCACATGAATCTTGATCCATTTTGAAGAGCTCCGTCTCCTCTTTAAATCCATACCAGAATCGGGTTTTTCCATTGTGTATCCATCGAAAATCAAGCCCGGGAAGGTGACGCGTTTGGAGCTCCGCCGCCGCCACAAGGGTGCACCGAGCCTGACCCCACCACCACGCGCGCGAAGCTCTCTCGTAGCTCTTTGACACTGTATCCTTCGATCGAGCTGCAACTTCGCGGATTGAAAGAAATCCTAAAACCTAGTTTTGAAGAAAAATAGAGGTATACGGCTGTTTAATTAAAACTATTTTTAACAGTTTAAAACCGTTGCAAACTTTGAAAAATCATGTCTTTTTCGTTTCTTGTCGAAATCCAGTGAAACAAGAGACAGTGGACTCGTGTGGACGTCTTCTACCTTCTAGAAGAGACCGCATATTTTTCGGAGCCTTCTGCTATTTTTGGTGGAGTGGAACCCAATGTGAGATTTCTAATTTATAAACGATATGGAAAATGACGATGTATAAATTATATAGTCGATGTATGAGTTATATAAGCGTTGTATACCTCATGTATAAGCGTTGTATAAGTTGTACGTTTGATGTATAAGTTATATATGCGTTGTAAAAATTATATATGTGTTGAAATAGAAGTGAATTGCTATATATAAATATATATATATATATACGCCCCTGGTCCACAAACCATGAACGATATTTATTGGTTGTGATTGGTGTGAAAATTGATTGATAGCGAATGGTTGATTGGGATTGTTTGTGGTTGATATTGATTGATTGTGGTTGAAAAATATCCATTTGTGGTTGAGAAATATTTGGTTGAAACCACATAGGATTAGTTTATGGAAATGAAATAAATATATACATGCCGCCTGCGTGCGAACTAGATGCATGATCTCATTGTCAAAAACCGCGAGGTTTTAAGGTAGAGCGAGGAGCCGTACTAGGGACGGTCCCGGTTTTAACTACCCTGCCGTTATGCTGCCAAAATTTTGAATAATATTCATGTGTTTGAATTATTTTCATTTGTTGAAACTATATTTATTCGTTGAATAGAAAACCTTCATGTGTTGAGTCGATATTCATTCGTTGGATAGAAATTCATGTGTTGAATGGTATTCGTGTTTTAAATATAAAAAACACATTTTTACCTATATATAGAAACTATATAAAACCTTCATGTGTTGAATCGATATTCATTCGTTGAATTGAAATTCGTGTGTTGAATGGTATTCGTGTTTTAAATTTGAAAATCACATTTTTATCTATATATAGAAACTATAGAAAACCTTCATGTGTTGAATCAATATTCATTCGTTGAATTGAAATTCATGTGTTGAATGGTATTCGTGTTTTAAATATAAAAATCACCTTTTTATCGATTTATATAAACTATAGAAAACCTTCATGTGTTGAATCAAAATTCATTCGTTGAATTGAAATTCATGTGTTGAATGGAATTCATATGTTGAAAGAAATTGTTTTGTAATAAAAATCCAATTTTTAACATCAATATGAAATGTATAAAATAATCTTGTTTTGAAATAAATTGTTTTATAATAAAAATCCTATTTTTATCACTTATATTAACTATATAAAATAATAGTGTTTTGAAATGAATTGTTTTACAATAAAAATCACATTTTTATTATATGCACGAATCGTTAAAAATAGTGAAGTGTTGAAATAGAAGACAGTTAGATAAAAATATAATTTTTATCAAATGTATGAAAAGAATATAGTTTTGAAATCGAAGAATCGATATATATATATATATATATATATATATATATATAGAATTAAAATATATCGAATAACGACGCTGTAGTTCGTATTTTGAAACCGTGATTTCAAACGATTATTGCGGGAGATCCAACCATCGGATTTTCCTGAAATCGCAACCGTTGGGTTCGCTTTGGAAATATCTTTCCAACGGCACCAACTTTGTAAAAATCCAACGGTTGGATTATCTGGAATGTTTAATTCAAATCTGAAGAAAAACAGCGCCAGAATCGATTATATTTATATATATAAATAAATATAATTATATTTAATCGAATAACGACGCTGCAGTTCATATTTTGAAATCGAAACTTCAAACGATTATACTGAGAGATCCGACCGTCGGATTTTCCCGAAACTGGAACCGTTGGATTCGTTTTGAAAAGAACTTTCTAATGATGTAAATTTTGTGAAGATCCAACGGTTAGATTGTTAGATATGTGTAAATCAAATCTGAAGAAAAACAGCGCCACGGTCGCGTTATGGCCCGAAGCGTCGTTTTGAATAAAATGGCTATTTTAAAATAAATAAAAATAGCGATAAATCGTTATAAAATATTATAAACGATATGGATGTGATTTAGAAATTAACTGAAGGTTGGCTAAGTCGAATGGTTTCCTGGGTGTTGATCTGATGTTGGTTTCGGCCTTCGGGGTTAATATTTGGGAAATCGTTCTCTTACTGATTGACGGTTAGTGACTAATGAATTGAAATGATGCGTGTGTATGTTAGTGTTGCACTTGTTTATTATATACGCGAGTTGCTCAGAAAGACCGGGTTCATCCCATTCTGAATAACTGAATCGACGATAAGGAATCGAAGATGAAGACGATGGTCGAAGACCGGAGATCTTCACCTCGTTTGGATGGTAACCGAGGTCCTGATTGGGAGGCATCCTGAAATATGGATAATGAGTGGTGATCGTCCAGACGTACGTGGTGATCGATGGGTTTGCGAGGTATATAGTGCCTCCGGTTTCGTTCAGACCCAGAACGGACTTGCAAATGGATAGTGTGTCTGACATTGGAATTTATTCTGTGTGATTGATAGCCATCAATTGCACGGTGTGAATTGCCTATGTGGCATGCTAAGATGTAGTGATCAGGGTTATTGTTGAAAAGAAAAGTCTTGTGGTGATGATCAAAGCCTCGCCCGTGTGGCGTAGCTTTGTGTATAACGTGAAATCGCGAGCCTCACACCCCGGTATGAACCAGAAATGGGAGAAAGGACCTCAGGGAGGGCCTGCGTTTCCTCCTAGCTAGAAGTGGCGTCAGTGGTTTTACACGCCCTGACGAGTTTGACTTATGTGGTTGTTGCTGTTGCGAGGTGCCTCGGTTAGATCGGATGATCCGGGTCCGATGGAGTCATTTGTTGGCTCGCTTATGCCCCAAGGGGCGGGGAAACGTAGTGTTCAGGCATAATAATCCACCTCGGTGGACCGGCCCTGACGATCCAAGGCTTGCCTGCACGCTTGCCTGAGACTCGGGCTAGGCAGTCTCGAATTCGGTAAGGACTATCTTTTGCCTTGGTTCATGATGGAAATCCAATTTCCAAATACGTGACTGTGCGGTTTTGATTGTATATATATATGGCGACATGATATATGGTACCCATGTCGCCTATGATTGATAGTTATGATTCAAATTGTTTTTGAAACATACAAACACTAGTAATAATATCAAATGCTTTTGTTTTAGTCGTATCAATCATATTTTGGCCATTATAAGGTAAAACTCTATCCTCCGGTTTGCGTTGCATTGTGTGATGGGAACTGAGTCTTATAATGGCTTCATTTTTATAAAAAGCACTGCGATGTTTAAAAGAATGATTTGTTTTAAAACACTGGCAATCCAATGGAGTAAACCCGTTCCACGAAAGTGGCGTGGTCCTGTGATTAGCCATATTATAAATGTGTTGAGTAGATTTCTCATACCAGTCCCATGACTGACTCGTAGTTTGTTTCACTTTCAAACGCGGGTGCCACTTTTTCTACACGGGCAGCCTTATGTTCAGGTTTAGCTGGTTCTTTCTGGATAGCTGGAGCTGAAGATGGATTCTATCATTTATCTCTTTTTATGCTGTTCAGCTCCTATTGTACATATTTTGTTTGTTTTTCCGTTGTAGACATTTATGTATAGCTGAACTGTATATGTACTAAGTATGATCCTGTATACTGTGTAACTCTGATGATTACGATTATCCAGTGTATTCTATTGTACATTATCTGGTGTATTTATTAAATTCTATTCTGTTATTATCTGTTTCTGTGTTATATTCCAAGGATTACCCTTGCCACCGTCAGTACGGGGTTTAGGGTCGTCTCACTCGAATACCCTGATCCCAGGTTTATAAACTAGGATTTTAAAATAATGTATATACTTGTACTATTTTATAGAAAAATCATGTCATAAAATTTTAAATCTAAATCTTAATTAACAAAAACACAAAAATTTCAATTCTAGTTTAATCTAAATTCAACCTTTAAATAACATATACTATTACTTTTATATACGTTATACCATATGGAATTTAATCCAAAATCCTTTGTCAAACCCAATTATAATGATCGTTGAGTGGTCTCTCCCCCACTTAGACTCTTCAGAATGACCGTTGATAATGCGTGCACCTCATTACCGAAGTCATTTCTTATGTCCGAGAAGGGATTACCCACTTATTTCTTTCAAAATCCCTTAAACCATTCCTTTCGAAAATACTTATAATATGATATTATTTCAAAATTTGACAAAACTATTTCAAAAGTACCCCAGTCCAAATTTCAAGTTCAATTCCATTTAGTTGTAAATCTTTTACACCCAACTGTTTTTAATAGATTTTACTCTCAAATCTCTTTAAGCCATTTAAATTTCCTTATTATTTTTATTGTCTAATCAACCATAATAGGTAATAACTTACTATTACCTCCTACTAAAACGAATACATATATACTTGAACCAATATTATATTTGATATATAAATATTTAGAATATGAACGAAAACCATATTATGTCGATCCATTCTGTTCGATTATTTAGAAATTCATATCGATACGATGGTGTCCCATATATCAACTAGAACCCAAAATATTCAACAGAACAAGCCAACACAATAAAACCATTTTTATATCAAAAATACAAATACGCTCTCTCATATATCACTCAAACTCATTCTAGGGCATTACTAACCCCATCTCTAATGAGTTAATTCCCAAACAGAGACAAGGTTATCGCTAACCATCACTCTGATACCAAATGTAATGACCCAGATTTTTTTGACCGTTCAGATCGACAATAAACCACACATGTCGACCCAAACAAATCACAAATATAGGCAGTTATTAGGAAAAGAAGGAAAAGAAGAAAGAGAGAAGGCAATAACAGGGTTCTCACAGCGGAAGGACAACATATAATAAATAACTAACAGTTTAAAACAGTTGAAATACATACATTTGTCTATACCATACAACAATTATCAGAGTCACATATATAGATCTCTACATAGCACAGCGGAAATAAAATGCAGCGGAAATACTTATATATAGTAGAAATATACCAAATCTTCGTCTTCATCCTCCAAGCTGTTGAAATCTTCGCTAACTGCAACATCTGCTGACCCGAGCGTATTGCAATAAAAAGAAACACAACAAACACTCGGATCAGCACTAAATCATCCTTATATTAGTCGAATTAAATTACGAAACAACTTCAGTGTCATGGGTGCAGTAACTCAAGAGATGGCACGGGATTTTTCCATCTCTCGAGGATCCGTTAAACTAATACATAAAGAGTAAAATACGCTATTATGATAGTGTCTATCCAGTAAAGTATAAATACTAAAAATAGCGTAAGCGGGATTACATTCTTACCCTTACACCGTTTATAATACCGTAGTCTATACAGTACCGTAAACCCACCGTAAACGATGGCATCAGAGGGCACTCCATAACTACGATACAAATCAAAATCGTATGAGGCTCGATAAGGATAGTATGACAAGGCACTCGAGCCAATGCCCAGGGTAGGATTCTAACAGTTGCACTCCCGGACCCGTGGTAAATGTAACGTCCCAGATTTTTCGGCCATTTAAATTCGAATATTTAAATTTGTTTATATATTATATTTGAAATATAATGGATTTTAATCAAATTTATTGATTTAAATCGAGTTCGAATATATATATTTATATATTAATTAAAACGAGCTCGAAAACGTCGCGGTACTTCGAAATTTTCGATTTGAACTTTGATTGGATATACGGGATCCGATATAAGTCGGATTTCTGTAAAACGAGACACATTTGAACTGATTCGATTATATTTTTCTAATGAAAGAGAAAAATCGAAATTCCAGCTTATAGATTTCAAGTTACGTCCAGTTCAAATTTTCAAATAGTCGCTGTGGAATTCGTTTTTAAATTATAACGATTTAATTATTTATATTAAAGATTTTATATAAATGGAATATTATTGGAAACCAGAATTGGTAATGTTAAAGAATTATATAAGTCAGATTTATGTGTTATTATCGAAAACTCGTTGTCATAGTCCTAACGGAGGTGGTTTCATTCAAATCTATTCATACAGTTAGAAGTTATAAATGTTTTAGCGTACAATTTAAATTAAACAGATTAATTTCTTAATTAATCATTTAAGTTAAAATATTACTTTGTTAAACTACCCTGGCAAGCTAAATTTCACAGAACGACAATCCTTCTTCCTGCTTCGGTTGTTCAGTGCCTGCATCAAAGGTTTAATTCAATACAAGTATTAATTAACACAATTTTATACCCATTTCAATTAATGTTTAATTTGATTATGAATATCCTAATTACTTTTATAACTGGTCGAACCATTCGAAATATACTAAGGTCTGATTTCCTGGAAAATACATGGTTCAATCTACTTAACAGTATCAGATTCAGTTATCAGTCCAAAAGTTTTAAGTGTTGACCCTAAATCTAACTAGGGTTTTTAGTTAAACAACAATATACATTCTTGTAAAGCAGTATACAATTTATGTCAATAGTCCATTGTATACATACGTCCAGATCTGGACAACAAGGTACAATTCAAGTTCTTCATACGACTACGGCAATCTTCAAATTCTAATGGAAATCACATTATAAACCCAGACATAAACAATATGAAAGCTAAGAAGAACATATACATATGAAGCTGGAAAATTCTAAGGGAAAAAAAATACTTCATATAAGCATTGGAACTCAGATTATTTTAGACAATCGTACCAGCTAAAATATTATATACACAGTTGGAAAATCGAATGTACAACATGTTCTGCCGGAATCAACAAAATAATATTTCAGATTTCAAAAACCAATGATAAGACAAAACAACAAACATGATTCATATATTTTTATCAGCAGCTCTTGTTCTTTCAAGAAAACCAGTGAATCAGTATTGCCTTGATCAGTTTTGACCTGAAAATGAAAGGGGAAAAGGAAAGGATATGGTTAGTATAGTATCCATTCCTATCAAACAGCTAAGAAATTCAGATCAAACAGCTAAGAAATTCAGATCAAACAGCTAAAGAAATGGTAATAGACAGCTATGGAACATGGTGTGAACAGCTCCAAACAGTACTAGGTATAGTTATAGTAACAACTAAAACCTAGGCATTGCATAGAAAGAAGAACAGTAGGTATGATGTATCAAGTCAGTACGAAGTCAAACAGCTAATATACAGTAAGGAAATTACTGTTTACATGTATCTAAAATAAGGAAAAAAAATCTATGTTTCAGTTTCGAATATCTTAATTGGATAGACAATTCATCACCTAAGCTATCACCTATCCAAGTTCAATCACAATCCATCACGAACAGATCTGAAATCATATACCCTAAAATCCGAACCAAAAATCCAACTACAGATTCGAATCTGAGTGAAATAACAATTTGTAGCCAATGAATGGCAGTGTACTCATCTAAACCAAACCGCAACTATATATATACTCGTATTCACTCAATCAATTGTCAAGAACAATTCAAAACCGCAAGAAAAAGAAAATTACAGATAAGGGAAAAATATATACTATAAATTAAAATACTTATCCTCATTTTCTACTCGAATCGAAGGCGTAAAAAAAGTTGAGGGTGGTTCGTGGTTGAATGGGAAAGAGGCTCGGTGGTTGGTGTCTGAGGCAACGGTGACTGTCGAACGGGTGTTGGGGGTTTAGGCCGAGCGAGTTGAAGAAGGAGAAGGGAGTCGAAGCGTGGTGGCTTATGGGTGGTTGCGACGACACCAAAAATTCAATCGGCAGCTGAAACCAAATTGGGAATTAGGGTTTTGATTAGGGAATTGTTGAGGCAGCGGTTATAATGAATGAAGGATCGATGGTGTAGAGTTTTAATTAATTAAAGCGGGTCGGGTTCGTTTGTGTTGGGCCGGCGGTTTAAAGGTGAGCCCAAATTTTCTTTTAAAAGGAAATTTATGTTTCAAATTAATTTAATTAGTATATAAAGTTCGTACCGTGATTTCTCACTTATACGATGTCAGATTTACGCACGGTCAGTCACGTTGAGACCGTGGAGACGAGTACGTCGAGATGGAGCAGGCCTAGTCCGGATCTAAAGTGACTGGAATTTTTATCCGAATTAAACGTCAGTCTAATAAAACCAGACTGTTTATCGTCAGATTGGAATCAAGGTGAGTTAAACTCACTCAGCTCTTCCCATTTATATTTTATATAAATTGGGTTTTTATTTTGCGTGTTCTGATTGCTAGTGATTGACTATTTGCTAGTGATATATATTTATTGTTGATTTAATTTCTGAAATTAAACGATCATTTAATTTCAGTAAAACACCAATCGTTATGATTTGACCCGAATAGAGTAAATTTCCCCTGATTGGTCACGTTTATAAACGTGTTTAAAATGGTTTGAAATTGTTTGAATGGTTTGTATTGGTTGTTGATTGATTGATGATCGATATAGGACTTATCAGTCAAATAAAAATGATTGGTTATTATTGACTGTTTAAATATTTTTCAACATTTATGCTGATAGATGGTATGGGTCGGTAATTGGCATCACCTGGCTTATAAATCAATCGATTCATAAAATATGATTTTATCGGCAGTGAATCGATGATATTTGAGTTATAAATATATTTTATAACGAAAATAGATTTTTGAAAGTTATTACCTGGGAAGGGTATTTAAAAGGGGAAATAAATATTTAATTATTTATTATTTAAAGTTTGTATAGAAATTATGAAATGGTTTTTTTAAAACAAATGTCTTATGTCGATAGGAATTATAAACAGAAAGCAGGAATTAACCTAGCAGTTAAGTGTTTAATCGTGAATGATTAAATAAAGTTATTTAAATTAATTATATTTTAATTAATGTAAAGGAGGAATTTAATAGGATTGGTTGAAAGATTAATCGTGTTTTGTGTTAACTGAGTCGACCATTTAAACCAAGTTAGTGAATTAACTAAATAAGTAATAGGTTTGTCCTAATAAGATTTTAAAAAGGAAATTTATTATTTATTTCAGTAAATAAAGGAGTTATTTTTTTTTAATGATTTAGGTTGAGTTGTAAATCAAATGTGATATATTAAGTAGCCAAGATTGAAATGAAATGGTCAGGTGTTGGAAGGAGGCTAGGGATGAATTTTACTATTTGAGCTCGAGTTTTATAATGAAGCGAATAAGAGGGTTAAACCAATATATAACTTAAATGAAAGGTTTTACTTAATGTTTGAATTAAATAAAGTGAGGTGAAGATGAAAGGGTTTATATTAAACCTAAAATTTATAAACAAAGATTTTTAAATGGATATGAGTTTAAACGTTGTTTTAAAATTGAAATACTTAATAATAGTATTAGGTTAAATCAATGGATTTGAAAAGATATTCCCCGAAGAAAAAGAAAATTTGGGAAAAAGGGATTTGATTAGAGCTTAGTAAACAAAGTTGGAAATAGGAATTGAAATAATAATATCGGGTTTTTGAATTACAACTCGTATTTATCTGAAGATAAGAACGTTGTTGATCAAGGTCTGAGAGGTAATTAAAATACCCCAACTTGAATGACTTCGGGACTATCCAAAGATGATACTAGTTGGTAACGGCGAGAGTGTATGATGAAGTTTCCAAAGTAACGGGAATGGTATGAGATGAAATTTCCCTAGTAACGAAATAAAAAGGGAATTGGGCGATAAATTTTAAGAAGCCAAATGATGCTAAATATCAGACCAGTAAATCTATTTTTATGATTTTTTGGATGTTACTTGATAGTTAAATAACCGAATATCAAGTCTGGCCATTATGATTGTTGGTATGGAAAGACCGAGATCGAATATATATTCGAAAACCATTCCAACCAATAAATACAAATATCTAGAAAGATCAGACGACGATCGAGATGGAGCATGTGAAGACCATAGATCTTCATGAAGCGGAAGAACCACTTTCAATATCTGATTCGCGCCGGAGATATACTGGGGTTCTGTCGTGGTTGGAATCTGTGGATTGCAAGGGTTATCGCTACTGATCCATGGGTGATTCCTATATTGGATGCTGTAGGAGAGTACCTTCGGTTCATCCTGTTTCTGGATGACCTGTATGGACGAGTGTCTGACAGAGTATTTCCAATGGGCCACGTACGTTGATTTCTTCAAACGTATCATAGTTGGTTAGCACCCAACTAGGGTATTTTTTGTAGACGTCAATTAGTGATATCCAGAGGATCTGACAATGTGGCATTCAAAGTGTATGATGATCAGATGTGTTCTGACCTCAAGCCTCATCAACCAGGAGATGACAAAAATCGGGCAGGCAGCATGGCTATGCGGGTCGCTCCCATTAGGGTGTATAATCACCTATCTAGAGAAATTTCTTTTGTTTCTTATTCTATCGATTCTGCCCATTCGGGAACGGTGGTTTGATTCCAACCGTTGGTGATATACATTCGATACACTCAAGCGAAATGAGTGGTTGGTCGTGTGAGGGCCGGGTTGCAAGATGTTCTTGTTGAACCCAGTGTATTCGCCTCTAGAGATACACGAGCGGCAGGTGGTCCCATACCTTGTCAAGGTCGGAATCCAATTTCCAATAAGTGCCTACTGGTTTTGTTTGTATATATATACATGGAGCGTGAGATGCAAGCGTTCCACTAGACTGATATTTACTTGTATTTAGACACTATGATAATATCAGAAAAGATATTGATTTCGAAAACTGGTTTGGGTTATCGTAAGATAAAAACCGTCCGTGTTTATGTGTGGATTTGGTCTTACGATTATCCTTTTCTTTCGAAAGGATTTTAAATTTAAAAAACAAGTTGTGTGATACTCTAAATGTTGTGCAAGTTTTTCCCACTCTGGTCCACCAGACTGACCCGGTGTTTTGTAAATGCTCGGGTTAGCCCGGAGTGTACAGGTTTAGGTCATCAGGTACTGCGAAGTCCAGAGACGAGCTGAAGATGTTCAGACAAATGATATTCTGCTGTGTGATTATATATATGAGGACAGATTGTCGAAACTGTCCAGATGTGTGTTGTACTCTGATATTGTAAGTTTTTTCAAAAGCTCTCAATAAAGATTATTTCTGTATTATATTTTGTTCCGCTATGATGTGAGACTCTGTGTAATTTTCCTTCTTCTATTCTAATTTTCTTTCTTTCTTATCTCACCCTCTATTTTCTTTCTAATAACTATCCGGTGTTTTAGGTGCTTGGAGGATCCGCATGAGTCATGGTAAGGGTATTTATGTCGATTTTCGGGGCCGAAACCCGCTGGGTCGTTACAGTGGTATCGGAGCTATTGGTTGAGTAGTAACCTTGGCTCTGTGGCGTAACTCAATAGAGATGGGGTTAGTAACACCCTAGATTGAGTTGAGTGTATATATATATGAGAGCGTATTTGTAAGATTTTATATACCAATGTTTTGTATTCTGTTATTTGACTGGTTCAAGTGTTGAGAAGCCTTGAGACTAGCGAGTGGATACAATATTGTTTTATAAAAATGGGTAGATGAAATAATTTTACCCAATGTATATTTTTATATAGAAAAAAAAGAATTTATTTTCTATATTATAATAATGTTGGGTGTTTGTTTGTTTGTTCTGATTGGTTTGATTTGAAATTAAATTTGAATTATGAAATAAAGTTGAACTGATTAGAAAATAAATTCGTTGATTGGATCAGATATGGAACTAAAACTGAACCTGGTTAAGAAAATCACGTTAAAAATAAATTCAAAATTGAGTGAACTTGAATAAATTGGGATTTGAAAATTTAATGGGAATTAATCAAATATTAACCGATCGATATTAATGGATATTAAACCAAGGCGTAAGCAAACGAGATATTGGATATTAATTGAATTTAACCAGTTGGGTTAATAAGGGATTGTATGGATAGCAAGGAGATAAATCCCAGTATAGTGGATTGAAAACAAGCTTGGGGTGAAGTGGAAACAGAATTATTTGACCCAGTTTATTGTTTGTATTATAGGTGGCATAAGTGCAGAATCTTAAAGGATGTGGAGATGAGTTGGTTATACAGACTAGGAATGCAGACGACGAGCAGATACTTGATATGTTTTAGAAATCAGAATTGGAGTTCGAATGCTCCATAAAAGGTAAACCTTAGATTATGGGTTGAGCGATTAATTTTATACCCTGAGAGGGTTGCCAATTGGATTTTGAATTTTCTTTTCGAAGAAATTGGAGCCCAGCGTGGCAGTGGTAGTCGTACTGATCAAGCTATGCAGAGGAAGCTCTGGAAAAATTTTAGAATTTTTTTAAAAGTTTGAATTTAATTCAAAAGTAATGATCTTAAAATAATTCGATTTGAAATATTCTTCTTACTTGGCAATTTCGAGGACGAAATTATTTTAAGGGGAGAAGAATGTAACATCCCAGATTTTTCGCCCATTTAAATTCGAATATTTAAATTTGTTTATATATTATATTTGAAATATAATGGATTTTAATCGAATTTATTTATTTAAATCGAGTTCGAATATATATATTTATATATTAATTAAAACGAGCTCGAAAACGTCGCGGTAGTTCGAAATTTTCGATTTGAACTTTGATTGGATATACGGGATCCGTTATAAGTCAGATTTCTGTAAAACGAGACATGTTTGAACCGATTCGATTATATTTTTCTAATGAAAGAGAAAAATCGAAATTCCCGCTTATAGATTTCAAGTTACGTCCAGTTCAAATTTTCAAATAGTCGCTGTGGAATTCGTTTTTAAATTATAATGATATAATTATTTATATTAAAGATTTTATATAAATGGAATATTATTGGAAACCAGAATTGGTAATGTTAAAGAATTATATAAGTCGGATTTATGTGTTATTATCGAAAACACGTTGTCATAGTCCTAACGGAGGTGGTTTCATTCAAATCTGTTCATACAGTTAGAAGTTATAAATGTTTTAGCGTACGATTTAAATTAAACAGATTAATTTCTTAATTAATCATTTAAGTTAAAATATTACTTTGTTAAACTACCCTGGCAAGCTAAATTTCACAGAACGACAATCCTTCTTCCTGCTTCGGTTGTTCAGTGCCTGCATCAAAGGTTTAATTCAATACGAGTATTAATTAACACAATTTTATACCCATTTCAATTAACGTTTAATTTGATTATGAATATCCTAATTACTTTTATAACTGGCCGAACCATTCGAAATACACTAAGTTCTGATTTCCTGGAAAATACATGGTTCAATCTACTTAACAGTATCAGATTCAGTTATCAGTCCAAAAGTTTTAAGTGTTGACCCTTAATCTAAATAGGGTTTTTAGTTAAACAACAATATACATTCTTGTAAAGCAGTATACAATTTATGTCAATAGTCCATTGTATACATACGTCCAGATCTGGACAACAAGGTACAATTCAAGTTCTTCATACGACTACGACAATCTTCATATTCTAATGGAAATCACATTATAAACCCAGACATAAACAATATGAAATCTAAGAAGAACATATACATATGAAGCTGGAAAATTCTAAGGGAAAAAAAATACTACATATAAGCATTGGAACTCAGATTTTTTTTAGACAATCGTACCAGCTTAAATACTATATACACAGTTGGAAAATCGAATGTACAACATGTTCTGCCGGAATCAACAAAATAATATTTCAGATTTCAAAAACCAATGATAAGACAAACAACAAACAGGATTCATTTATTTTTATCAGCAGCTCTTGTTCTTTCAAGAAAACCAGTGAATCAGTATTGTCTCGATCAGTTTTGACCTGAAAATGAAAGGGGAGAAGGAAAGGATATGGTTAGTATAGTATCCATTCCTATCAAACAGCTAAGAAATTCAGATCAAACAGCTAAAGAAATGGTAATAGACAGCTATGGAACATGGTGTGAACAGCTCCAAACAGTACTTGGTACAGTTATAGTAACAGCTAAAACATAGGCATTGCATAGAAAATAGAACAGTAGGTATGATGTATCAAGTCAGTACGAAGTCAAACAGCTAATTTACAGTAAGGAAATTACTGTTTACATGTATTTAAAATGAGGAAATAAAATCTATGTTTTAGTTTCGAATCTCTGAATTGGATAGACAATTCTTCACCTAAGCTATCACCTATCCAAGTTCAATCACAATCCATCTCGAACAGATCTGAAATCATATACCCTAAAATCCGAACCAAAAATCCAACTACAGATTCGAATCTAAGTGAAATAACAATTCGTGGCCAATGAATGACAGTGTACTCATCTAAACAAAACCGCAACTATATATATACTCGTATTCACTCAATCAATTGTCAAGAACAATTCAAAACCTCAAGAAAAAGAAAATTACAGATAAGGGGAAAATATATACTATAAAATTAAAATACTTATCTTCATTTTCTGCTCGAATCGAAGGCGTAAAAAAAGTTGAGGGTGGTTCGTGGTTGAATGGGAAAGAGGCTCGGTGGTTGGTGTCTGAGGCAATTGTGACTGTCGAACGGGTGTTGGGGGTTTAGGCCGAGCGAGTTGAAGAAGGAGAAGGGAGTCGAAGCGTGGTGGCGTATGGGTGGTTGCGACGACACCAAAACTTCAATCGGTTGCTGAAACCAAATTGGGAATTAGGGTTTTGATTAGGGAATTGTTGAGGCGGCGGTTAAAATGAATGAAGGATCGGTGGTGTAGGGTTTTAATTAAGGAAAGCGGGTCGGGTTCGTTTGTGTTGGGCCGACGGTTTAAAGGTGAGCCCAAATTTTCTTTTAAAAGGAAATTTATGTTTTAAATTAATTTAATTAGTATATAAAGTTCGTAACGTGATTTCTCACTCATACGATGTCAGATTTTTGCACGGTCAGTCACGTTGAGACCGTGGAGACGAGTACTTCGAGATGGAGCAGGCCTAGTCCAGTTCTAAAATGACTGGAATTTTTATCTGAATTAAACGTCAGTCTAATAAAACCAGAATGTTTATCGTCAGATTTGAATCAAGGTGAGTTAAACTCACTCAGCTCTTCCCATTTATATTTTATATAAATTGGGTTTTTATTTTGCGTGTTCTGATTGCTAGTGATTGACTGTTTGCTAGTGATATATATTTATTGTTGATTTAATTTCTGAAATTAAACGATCATTTAATTTCAGTAAAACACCAATCGTTATGATTTGACCCGAGTAGAGTAAATTTCCCCTAATTGGTCACGTTTATAAACGTGTTTGAAATGGTTTGAAATTGTTTGAATGGTTTGAATTGGTTGTTGATTGATTGATGATCGATATAGGACTTATCAGTCAAATAAAAATGATTGGTTATTATTGACTATTGAAATATTTTTCAACATTTATGCTGATGGATGGTATGGGTTGGTAATTGGCATCACCTGGCTTATAAATCAATCGATTCATAAAATATGATTTTATCGGCAGTGAATCGATGATATTTGAGTTATAAATATATTTTATTACGAAAATAGATTTTTGAAAGTTATTACCTGGGAAGGGTATTTAAAAGGGGAAATAAATATTTAATTATTTATTATTTAAAGTTTGTATAGAAATTATGAAATGGTTTTTTTAAAACAAATGTCTTATGTCGATAGGAATTATAAACAGAAAGCGGGAATTAACCTAGCAGTTAAGTGTTTAATCGTGAATGATTAAATAAAGTTATTTAAATTAATTATATTTTAATTAATGTAAAGGAGGAATTTAATAGGATTGGTTGAAAGATTAATCGTGTTTTGTGTTAACTGAATCGACCATTTAAACCAAGTTAGTGAATTAACTAATTAAGTAATAGGTTTGTCCTAATAAGATTTTAAAAAGGAAATTTATTATTTATTTCAGTATATAAAGGAGTTAACTGTTTTTTTTAATGATTTAGGTTGAGTTGTAAATCAAATGTGATATATTACGTAACCAAGATTGAAATGAAATGGTCGAGTGTTGGAAGGAGGCTAGGGATGAATTTTACTATTTGAGCTCGAGTTTTATAATGAAGCGAATAAGAGGGTTAAACCAATATATAACTTAAATGAAAGGTTTTACTTAATGTATGAATTAAGTAAAGTGAGGTGAAGATGAAAAGGGTTTATATTAAACCTAAAATTTATAAACAAAGGTTTTTAAATGGATATGAGTTTAAACGTTGTTTTAAAATTGAAATACTTAATAATAGTATTAGGTTAAATCAATGGATTTGAAAAGAGATTCCCCGAAGAAAAAGAAAATTTGGGAAAAAGGGATTTGATTAGAGCTTAGTAAACAAAGTTGGAAATAGGAATTGAAATAATAATATCGGGTTTTTGAATTACAACTCGCATTTATCTGAAGATAAGAACGTTGTTGATCAAGGTCTGAGAGGTAATTAAAATACCCAACTTGAATGACTTCGGGACTATCCAAAGATGATACTAGTTGGTAACGGCGAGAGTGTATGATGAAGTTTCCAAAGTAACGGGAATGGTATGAGATGATATTTCCCTAGTAACGAAATTAAAAGGGAATTGGGCGATAAATTTTAAGAAGCCAAGTGATGCTGAATACCAGACCAGTAAATCTATTTTTGTGATTTTATGGATGTTACTTGATAGTTAAATAACCAGCTATCAAGTCTGGCCATTACGATTGTTGGTATGGAAAGATCGGGATCGAATATATATTCGAAAACCATTCCAACCAATAAATACGAATATCTAGAAAGATCAGACAACGATCGAGATGGAGCATGTGAAGATCATAGATCTTCATGAAGTGGAAGAACCACTTTCAATCTCTTATTCGCACCGGAGATATACTGGGGTTCTTTCGTGGTTGGAATATGTGGATTGCAAGGGCTATCGCTCCTGATCCATGGGTGATTCCTATATTGGATGAAGTAGGAGAGTACCTTCGGTTCATCCTGTTCCTGGATGACTTGTATGGTCGAGTGTTTGACAGAGTATTTCCAATGGGCCACGTACGTTGATTTCTTCAAACGTATCATAGTTGGTTAGCTCCCAACTAGGGTATTTTTTTTAGACGTCAATTAGTGATATCCAGAGGATCTGACAATGTGGCATTCAAAGTGTATGATGATCAGATGTGTTCTGACCTCAAGCCTCATCAACCAGGAGATGACAAAAATCGGGCAGGCAGCATGGCTATGTGGGTCGCTCCCTTTAGGGTGTATAATCACCTATCTAGAGAAATTCCTTTTGTTTCTTAATCTATCGATTCTGCCCATTCGGGAACAGTGGTTTGAGTCCAACCGTTGGTGATATACATTCGATACACTCAAGCGAAATGAGTGGTCGGTCATGTGAGGGCCACGTTGCAAGATGTTCTTGTTGAACCCAATGTATTCGCCTCTAGAGATACACGAGCGACAGGTGGTCCCATACCTTGTCAAGGTCGGAATCCAATTTCCAATAAGTTCCTACGGGTTTTGTTTGTATATATATACGTGGAGCGTGAGATGCAAGCGTTCCACTAGACTGATATTTACTTGTATTTAGACACTATGATAATATCAGAAAAGATATTGATTTCGAAAACTGGTTTGGTTTATCATAAGATAAAAACCGTCCGTGTTTATGTGTGGATTTGGTCTTACGATTATCCTTTTCTTTCGAAAGGATTTTAAATTTAGAAACCAAGTTGTGTGATACTCTAAATGTTGTGCGAGTTTTTCTCACTCTGGTCCACCAGACTGACCCGGTGTTTTGTAAATGCTCGGGTTAGCCCGGAGTGTACAGGTTCAGGTCATCAGGTACTGTGAAGTCCAGAGACGAGCTGAAGACGTTCAGACAAATGATATTCCGCTGTGTGATTATATATATGAGGATAGATTGTTGAAACTGTCCAGATATGTGTTGTACTCTGATATTGTAAGTATTTTCAAAAGCTCTCAATAAAGATTATTTATGTATTATATTTTCTTCCGCTGCGATGTGAGACTCTGTGTAGTTTTCCTTCTTCTATTCTAATTTTCTTTCTTTCTTATCTCACCCTATAATTTCTTTCAAATAACTATCCGGTGTTTTAGGTGCTTGGAGGATCGGCATGAGTCATGGTAAGGGTATTTATGTCGATTTTCTGGGCCGAAACCCGCTGGGTCGTTACAGTAACGCATAGCAACCACTACCGCCCACCTCGGAACACACTCCAAAAATCATAAATTGGCCCAAATCATCATCATCATCATAGAAATAGTATCGAAGAAGTGTGTCCGATCAAAGGTGCAACCTCAATTAGTCACGGTATAGCTCCTGTTTTAGTCATTTCAATTCTGACCCGAAGCTTAGGGCTATTTCGTCATCGTTCATCTTCTTTGATTCAATAATTGCCTCCAAGCCATCATACTCATTCTAGATACATCATAACGTTCACAGTTGTCAAAGTGGTATCGACACTGACATAGAGTATGCCATTTGTCGACTCCGGTCTCTTTAACAACCATGCTTACATTTCCCACATCGGTTGGTTCTTTTACTTTTCACGAAGGTTCGTTTCATATCAAAATATCATATTTCGTTTCGAACCATATTTATATTCAAAAGAATATAAATTTCATATCAACATATCATAATCATTCCAAACCGATTTATATATTCTAAACTAGAATATATTCATTTCATTATGTTATAATCATATAATATCTCAAAAATCAACTTATATTCAAATAGAATATCTTCCATCTTAAAGATTTCTAATTGTTCCAAATCAATTTTTGTTCGAAATCCATTCATATCCAAATAGAATATAAAAAATTCCATAACTCATTTCAAATTCCTTAGGAGATAAATGTATATTCAAGTAAAATATAATTCACTCTCCCATATTATCATTGGTTTGGAAATTGATTTTTATTCCAAGAGGATAAACTTTCCTCAACTCCACTAGAACCAACGATTTAGGTTCAAACACTTTCCATTCGGAAGAAAATGTAAAATTTAAAGGATATAAATATGAAAATAGGTGTTTATAAAGAAACCTTTATATAAAACAATATAGATATATAGAATATAATAGTTAAAATAGGATAATATGACTTTAAAACACTGTGTATACATAAATTAAAGTTTACCAAATAGTTTATGAAATAAAATATAAAGAAATTCAATTATAACAAAATAATTTATAGGTAAATGGTCTTAATAAATAAATTTTAAGGAAAGGAAAATTTTATTTGAAATCAAATAGTACATATATTTAATAAAATTCTTAATACTGAAATTGTTGCTTCTTCCTAATTCCAAATACTCGAACCTATACCCCAGTCCAAATGGAGTTGCACAGTTCAAAATCTTGTTTTAACCATTCAACCCATTTTCAAACTCAAGGATTTAACTATACTCATATTAAGTTCAAACACTCCAAGTATCCTCGATTATCTTTATTCTAATATTAAATTCAATAAGAATTTATTTAAATTCGAGTCTCCCCAATCCTTGAAAATCCCAAATCATATGAATTTTAAATCTTTAAAACTTCAAATTCACTTTGTGAAAATATCCTTAATCATTTCAAATAACCTTCAAGATTCACATCTTTAAAGGAGGAATAAAAATTTATCGAACTCGACATATTCCCTTTAAATAAATTTTCCCTCAAATAGAATTTCAAATATTTAAATCTTTTAACCAACCGATGTCCATATATAATTTGCTACCCTATGGCCAAGTGATTTAAAATTTAATTTCTCGATATTCAAGGATGGATCTATCATTTCAATCCAAATCCGGGTCACATATATTTATCATTTCAATCTGTGTTCTTAATTGATTTTAATCGATCAATCCCAGGTTTATTCGATGACGCAACATATAGGGTGAAAATTTGGGATTCTTCGTCAATGATGAGCACACAACAGCCATATACTGAAATAAATAACATTTCAAGCAATACTCATTCATAAAATCCCCCAAAGCATCCATCACAACCATTCATCCCATTAATCAGTATTAATCTGTTCTACGGGTTTGCAAGGATCAGAAATCCCAACTAGTAATTAAATTAAATTAAATAATTAATTATCAACCTAAATTTCAGATTAATATGCTTTCATGTCATTGTTAAGCAGCCGATCACAAATCAAACACAACCATGCAACCAAACTTATTTCATATTTTAATTTAACGAATATGGGAATAATTCAGTGTTTCGTAAATGATAAATCACTCACATTTGGGTCTTTAGTGGATCGGACGTCCAATCAAAGCCCAAAATTTTTCAGTCTCCAAACGCATCTAAACCAGTCTTAGATTGTTCGCAATTCCTCCACGATCCTAACGCAAGAAACCGCACGTCAATCCGAGGTCGTATGAAGAAGTTATGCTTGTTTTACCATTTGAATTCAATATATATATATATATATATATATATATATATAAATTAATAAAGTATATTCCTCACCAACCAAGCATTGACACGTCAGCCTTCTCCAACTCATTCTTCCCGCTCCACCCGTGAACACTACAGCAAAATAAACCCATCAGCCCCCATTCTTTGACCACCGATTGCCAAGAGCTCCGACCTCCTGGAGACACGAGACCACCGGCAAACGGACCCTCATGGACTTGCGCACCTACCTACGCCGGAGGAACCACCTTCGGTTGCCCAAAACTCCTCCGCCGTCGGCCTAAAGTTCAAGGAAAACGAACCCTAATTCCCAATTTCCAGCCACCCACGACCACTATTTGTCGAACGAACAACACCGTTGCGCTCGCATGGACCTCCTCTACAATACCCAGATGCCAATTTCTCTAATTAGTGCTTAAATCGAAAAACCCCAAAATCATGCTTAGGGTTACGAATTTCAGAGCTTTGACCATCAATTTCCGGCCAAACGAAGCACTGCATGTCGGAATAAAACATACCAACAGCTTCGTATCGTCAAGAGCTTCAGTTTGATATATAATATGTTGGGGTTTGGAGTGATTTAATTTTCAGCTTGTATTTTGATTTAAATCTAGGGTTTGAACTTTTGTTTCAGCCATTAAGAAGTTTTCTTGGAGAAGGAGAGTATACGTGTAATGAGAAATGGCTGGTTAAAGTTAGGAAGGAAGTAGTTTATATATATAAAGATCCAATGTGAAACAATGAACAATTTTCAACTTACACTCATTCCTTTCACGTTTTCTCCCGTACGATCAAGCAGTAAGTCAGATTGTAACGCAAATTGAAATCCTACCATAATTCACCGTTCTGGTTCTGATGGCGCCAGTTTCATCGAATTCCGGGACAGTCGCCAAAACGGTTAAATTTCACAGTTAATTAAATAAATAAAATATCCAATTAACTGTTTTAAATTCAAATTAAATATTCGTTAAATTCAAATTAAATCAAATTATAACTTAAATCAATTCTATAGATTTATTTCATAAATTTAAGTTCCACATTTGATTATTTACAAATTCAAATTTGAATTTCAAAGTTAACTTAAACAACTTAAATTCCATCGTTTAACAAATCAAATTTAAATTCTCCTTCAATTCAAACACAGCTTAAATAAACTTGTTTCACAAATTTTAAGTTCCCGGATCTTGATTATTTCTCAACTTAAATCTGAACTGCAAATTCAAATAAATGAATTTGCTTTTATCTCAAGTTATTCAATATCAAATCCAAAATTCCACAAATTCCAATTTAAAATTTGAATTTCACTTTTATATTAACCCACTCAAATTAATTTAATTATTTAAATATTAAATTTCAAAGTAGCCTTTCAAAATAAAACTACACTTGAAAATCTATTTATACTAAATTCAAACAATCACCATCATTAAAATTAACAAAAATTTGATTTTCCCTAATATATTCCAATTTATTTATTTTAAATTGAAATTTAAATATACTGAAAATTATAAGATGTTACAATCTATATGATGATACACCCATTTCCATCCATAAAAAAATAAAATGCACACACATCCATATGCAGTCTGAGAGTGCTTTGAGCCGATCTAGTGCCTTGTGTGTGTGTATGCATCCACGAGCAACCACTAGCAAACACTTGCATCCATCAAATATAACATGTCTCAAACACATGTTTACATCCACTGGTTTCCTACCTAAAGGTCAAAGATTCGATCAACAGGATATACTCAAATGACAGAAGAAAGTTGTAACAACCCTGAATTTTGGGTAAATATAAAAATTTATTTTAACTAATTTTAATGAGTTTTTGATATTTAAAATAATTTATTTAAAATAATAATGATTGAAAATTGATTTAAATCGAAGTTAGAATGAATAATTTAATTTTAATTATAAAATGAATTAGAAATAACGCGGTAGTTTGAAAAGTCAAACTTAAACTTTGACTGAACGTACAGGATGCAAAATTTAACGGATTTTAGTGAAAGAAAAAATATTAGAATCTATTTAAAATTATCTTTCTAACGAATCTGAAAATTTGAAATTTCATAGCGGGAATCAAAAGTTATGCCCAAATTAAAATTTAGTAAGGTCGCTAGAAAATTTATAAAGGTCAAAAATGCTACTTTTTTCATATGCAGGAATTTGGACTCGAAACCACTTCCATTGAGTTCAAAATGACATTTCTGCATTGAAAAACAGTAAATACTTGTATATTTCGAGTTTTGGAAATTTTTTGTTTAAAAATGTATTTTTAATATAAAATATATACGCCTTGAAAATAGCCATTTTTCAAACGACCTCCGTTTTCGACGAAACCACTTTTGTTGGAACTGGAATGTCAAAATATGGTTAAGTTTAATTTTTCATAATTTTTACAATTAATATATAATTATAATTTATTTTTCAGTGTAAACGGACAATTTTTGACTTTAAAAATTCATACGAGCTCAGAATTAAACAAAATTAATTTTCCTAGGTCCGCAGCGTCAAAACATAGCTAAATATATTTTTTGGGAAGTTTTGAAGTTAATTTGTGACACCGGTGAATTTTCATGTACGGTTGAATAAAAAAATTAAAGGATTTATATTAAAAATAAATAAAAAACGCTGTAAACTACAAAATTGGGCCTCGAAACATGTCCCATCGCGTTCAGAAGACGTCAAAATATTAAGATAGACAGTAAGCATGTCTAATTCTGAGTTCGGGCCAGATCGGACCTTTATTGGGTAATTAAGGATTAAATAATCATTAGTTAAACCTAATATTATATTATAAATTTGCATCGCTATAGTACTCCGTCTTCTTCCTTCCCATTTCAGCCGCCACGAAACCCATTCCCCTTCGAAACTTCAAGCTTCGATTTCTCCTTCGTTTCTCAACGAAAATCTTCATACAAATACACGTTTCGAAGAGAATTCCGAGCTCTTCGATTCCATACCCAAATCACCACCTCTCTTCAACTGTAGCCGCCGCCCCACCCCCCTAAATCCGCCGTCGTCGCCTCCCCCTGGGCCCCACCATAGGCGTGCGCACCCTCCCCCTTTCTAGGCGTTGATTCCCCTTTCGTAGCTCTCCAAGCTCCAACAAACGACACCCAAAACCGTTAACTACAGCTCATGAAATCACAAATCAAAGTTTTGAACGCTTTAGGTATGAAATTTCATTTCAGAATTTGCCACACTTTTAGATGTGGCAACTGCAGTTGTAAAAAGTCAGTTTCTAATTTATACATATGAACTTCAAATTTAAATCTTTCAGATCCGAAATCGCCGTGACTTCGAAAACGAGATCTGGCCAAGTTCGGACCTTCATTTCAGTCCCAAGCAATGTGAGAATTTATTTTTAATTAAATTTAATTAACTTAATTATTATCCTAGCGTTATGTGAAGTTTGAATGGTAAATATCATGCTTACGATACAGATCTATTTTGTTTTGTCATATTTGATGATGGTAGGTATGTGTTTGTGATGGATAGTTTAGATCCGTATGATTATCACCTCTTATGTAATCACTTGTGTTGATTTGGATTGATCTAATTTATCAATTCAAAATAGTAGAAATATGATTGTCACATTCTTATGTTATTGCTTTTGTATGATTTGAATTAATCAAACTTATCGATTCATAATAAAAGAGATATGGTTTGCCATCGTTATGTTAGTGCTTTTGTTTTACTTGAATTGATCTAGATTATCAATTCAACATAGAAAATAAAGATTTTTATTTTTATTTGAATTGATCTAGATTATCAATTCAACATAGTAAATAAAGTTTACATTTTTCTTTTTATATGATATAAAAAGTAGGATTTTACGACGTGATAAAAATTACATTTTTCTATGTAATTGAAATGTGAATTTACACCGTATGATAAAAATTACATTTTTCTATGTAATTGAAATGTGAATTTACACCGTATGATAAAAATTACATTTTTCTATGTAATTAAAATGGGAATTTGTACCGTATGATTAAAATTACATTTTTCTTTGTAATTAAGACGTGGATGTACGCCGTATGATAAAAATTACATTTTTCTATGTAATTTATCTATGAATTTACATCGCATTATAGAAATCACATTTTTATATGTAGTTAAAACATGAATTTGCATTGTAGGATAAAAATTACATTTTTACATGTAATTTAAATATGAATGAGAACGATAAAATAAAATTACATTTTTATATAAAACTTAGAATGAGAGATTTACAATGTAAATAAAAATTACATTTTTATTTGAAACTATGATATGCAGTTGGCGATGAAAATAAAAATTACATTTTTATTTGAAACTATGATATGCAGTTGGTAATGAAAATAAAAATTACATTTTTATAAGGTAAGTTAAGATATGAATTTGCATAGTAAATATAAATTTACATTTTTTATATGTGAATAAAAGTAGGAACTTGCATTTGAAATAAAATTTACATTTTTATATGAAAATAAGAAGTAGGAATTTACAGTAAAGAAAATTTACATTTTTCTTATATGTAAACAAAAATGAGAATTAGCATGTAATTAAAAACTTCATTTCTATAATGTAAATTAAAAGTAGAATTTGCATGTAAGTAACAATTACATTTTTCATATGTAATTAAAGTTAAGAACTTGCATGTAACTTAAATTACATTTTTATAATGTAAGTTAGAAGTAGAACTAGCATGTAATTAAAAATTATATTTTTATAATGTAATCAAAAAGTAGGATTTGCATTGTAATATAAATTTACATTTTCATATGTAATTAGAAGGGGAGAATTTACATTGAAAATAAAAGTCATTTTTATATGTAATTAAGAATGAAAGTTTACAATGCAAATTAAAGATTACATTTTTCTTATATGTAATTAAGAATGGAATGTACATTGTAAATTAAAATTGCACCTTTATTATGTAACTTAGGAATAGGATTTACAATGTAAATTGAGATTACATTTTTTTTTGTAATTAAAAGGCATGAAGTTATACCGCATAGAAAATCACATCTATATATGTGAATTAAGGAAGAGGATTTACATCGTAATGAAAATTACATTATTTTTAATGTGATTAAAATATGAATTTACACCGTAAAATAAAGTTACATTCTTTTTATGTAATTAGGATGAGATTTTACATTGTAAAATAAGTAAAAAAAAAAGTACATTTTTATATATAATTAGAAATGAGAATTTACATTGTAATTATAAATTACATTTTTAGAGAAGAGGAATTCAATGTAAGTAAAATTACATATTTTTAATGAAATAGTAATTATAATAATAATAAAAATACCGATTTGGACGGTGTAATTAAAATTACATTTTTAATGTAATTTATAAAGATGGAATTTTTCACCATTATGATTAAGTACATTTTGATGAAATTAGAAAGAGAATTTGATATGGAAATAGATTTACATTTTTATAATGTAATTAAAAAGAAAGTTTGAGCGTTGTATTCAAAAGAACATTTTTTTTGTAATAGGAATTGTTGTAAATTAAAAAGATATAAAAATTAACACATAATGTTAATTACATTTTTATCATGTAACTAAAGAAAATTTTGCATTGTAGATTAAAAGAATAAATTGAATGATGAATTATAATTGACATTTTAATGTAAATATTAGATTAAAAGAATGAATTGGACGATGAATTATAATTTACATTTTAATGTAAAAATAAGATGAAAAGAACGAATTGCGACGTTGAAATATAATAGACAATTCCAATGAAAATATATGATCAGGAATTTACATTTCCAATGTAAATAGAATATGAAATAAAGGTTACATTTTCAATATAATAATATATTGAAATATAAGTTTACATCTTTCAACGTAAATAAAATAGGAATAGGAATTTACAATTTTCAATGTAAATAGTAAGATTAAAAATTTACATTTCTAAGGAATGAATTTTCATTAGAAAAACAATGAAACCTAATATACATTTGGTGTAAATTGAAAAATGGAAGAGTAAAATATACACTGTTATGTTTAGGATGTGTATGTAAAGTAAAAATAGCGATAAATCGTTATAAATTATTAACAACGATATGAAATAGTTTTCAAATTTATATATGCGAGAGTTATTTGGAAAGTCCGAGTTTACTCTCATTCCAAATAATGATACAACGTTTGAAGAATTGAAGACGACGATGGAAGACCGACGATCTTCACATCGAATGGGTAACTAGTGTTGAAGCCCTTGATTGATTTGCTCCCAAGACGGGGCTAAGATGGTAGTTGTCCGGACGTAGTGTTGATTTGTACGGATTTGGCTTTCGCTCAGACCCAGAGCATAAGCTTATAAATGGAATGTGTGTCTGACATTGTACTCCTTTATATTGTATTTATTGATTTTCTATCGAATGTACGAATGTTTGGTGGCGGAGAATTTATTCTCTTGCTTAACACCCTTTCATATATTTCGGCAAAGGATTGGTAGTGCGATATGGAGTGACAATGTGGCGTGCTAAGATGCTTATGATAAAGGCTTTGTTGAAAAGCAGGCCTTGTGGAATGATCAAAGCATAGCCTGTTTAGGCATAGCTTTGTGTATAGCGTGACTTCGCGAGCCTTACACACCGGTGGAGTCTAAAACGGGAGAAGGGAACGCAGGGAGAGCAACACGTTTCTTTCTGGCTAGAAGTGGTGTTTGGGCTTTAACACGGCCCGACATTTTACTTATGTGGATGATGGAATGAGGCGCCTCGGATGATAGGTCCTATAGGACCGGGAAACGTTTTTTCAGAAATAACTAATCCGCAACTCGTATGGTGGACCGGCCCTGCAGCTATCCAAGGGTTCACTGCGGGGGATCCTGAGGCATTAGCTAGAGTGTCTCGAATCGGTAAGGAGCTCCTCCCTAGCCTTGACTCATGATGGAAACCCAATTTCCAATACGACCTCATTCGGTTTTGATTGTATTACTAGTATGGAGGCATAATATTATGGTATCTATGCTTCCTAGGATTGATACATTTACTTTGAAATGTTTTTGAAACATATACACACTAATAATAATATCAAATTCGTTTTTATCGTATCAAGCATTTTTGACCATTATAAGGTAAAACCCTATCCTCCGGTTTGCGTTGCATTGTGTGATGGGACTTGGGTCTTATGATGGTTTCATTTTTCTAAAAAGCATTGCGTTGTTTTGACGATTTACTTTAATTTATGCATGACAATCCATTGGAGTAAACTCGTTCCGCGTTAGCGGCGTGGTCCTCGGATTTGTTTTATTGTTATTAGTAAAATTAGTTAAGAATTCTCACACCAGTCCCATGACTGACCCGTTGTTTGTTTCCACCTTTACAAACTCGGGTGCCCTCTTTCCACACGGGCAGTCGAGTAGTTTGTCTACAGGTTCTTACCTTGAGCAGGATTCTGGATTGATGCCTAAAGTTGTGTCCAGAGCATAGTTGTCTTCCGCTGCCTTAGTTATTTTATTTCCGCTGCAATGTATTAAAATATTGTAATTTATCTTCCGTTGTAATATATCGATGTACTCTGATATTCTGTACTCTGATGTAACATTTATTATTGATGTTATAAAAGTCTGCTGTTGTTGTTCTAATGTATTGTATTCCCAAAGTTAAAGTATTCGTGGATTTCCAACTTTTTGGTCAGACTTGTGTGGTTTATGGTCGATCCAAAGAGCGGGAATTTACGGGTCTTTACATTTTGGTATCAGAGCTTTGGTTAGCTCAAATCTTTGGGATACAACTCATTAGAACTGAACAAAAGACTCATCAGAGATTGGATTAGTAATATCCAATAAGAATACTCATTAGAGATAGGATCAGCAGTATCCTAGAATGAGAAAAATCATTAGAGATGGGGTTAGTAATGCCCTAGAATGAGTTGAGAGTAACAAGCCTATAATATACGTATTTGTAATTATAATCTATTTTGAAAAATATGATTTTTGAATATACAAAAGTTATACATTTTAAAAGTTAATCAACTAATTGATTGATGGTTGTGTAGTGTAATTATTAGTTCAACTAATAGAATTATAGAAACGAATTAAAGAATGAAAGATGAGATAGGATACTTAAACAACTTTAGCTTCGTTCCTTTTCGAGGACGAAAAGTTTTTAAGTGGGGGAGACTATAACAACCCTGAATTTTGGGTAAATATAAAAATTTATTTTAACTAATTTTAATGAGTTTTTGATATTTAAAATAATTAATTTAAAATAATAATGATTGAAAATTGATTTAAATCGAAGTTAGAATGAATAATTTAATTTTAATTATAAAAGGAATTAGAAATAACGCGGTAGTTTGAAAAGTCAAACTTAAACTTTGACTGAACGTACAAGATGCAAAATATAACGGATTTTAGTGAAACCAAAAATATTAGAATCTATTTAAAAATATCTTTCTAACGAATCTGAAAAATTGAAATTTCATAGCGGGAATCAAAAGTTATGCCCAAATTAAAATTTTGAAAGGTCGCTAGAAAATTTATAAAGGTCAAAAATGCTACTTTTTCATACGAAGGAATTTGGACTCGAAACCACTTCCATTGAGTTCAAAATGACGTTTCTGCATTGAAAAACAGTAAACACTTATATATTTCGAGTTTCGGAATTTTTTTGTTTAAAAATGTATTTTTATTATTAAATACGAGACGTATAGGCACGCGCTTCGCGTGTGGTGATGGCACGCGCTCCGCGCGTGGTGATGGCACGCACGGAGCCATTCAAAAAAAATAAAAATATGTCGTTAATACATGGTCTGGTATATTTCTTGCCCATTTTATTTTTCTGCATATTTATTTGCTCAATAGTTTCTTTTTATTTTCCTATTTTCATTACTGTGCATTAATTTTCTTCTGTTTCTAATTCATGCATGTTAATTTGTGTGACCGTTATTCAAAACATTTATTTTTATTTCTAATTTTAAAAGTTCCATTCTTAATACGCGTGCACATACTCTTGAAATAAATATTTCCACACATACACGTGATTTAATTCCATTTACGATGCACATTTATTTTTGAATTCAAGCATACGCGTGATTTAATTCCATTTACGTTACCATTCTAGATTTAATTTTCTGCTTTCAAATTTTAACATTATTCCCATTTATGTCTCTATTAATGTCATTAATGACGCGCATGGCTAATTAAAGGAACACTGCTATTTAACTTTAACTACTTTCCCTTTTTTTCTTGATTTAATTCCTTTTATCATATGTGTTTGTTTTTATTAAAGGGCATTTTCGGTAGTTTGCGTGTACACCAAAAAAGTGTGACACCAAACTTATTCCGATTATTAGTAAAGATATACGCCTTGAAAATAGACATTTTTCAAACGACCTCCGTTTTCGACGAAACCACTTTTGTTGGAACCGGAATGTCAAAATATGGTTAAGTTTAATTTTTCATAATTTTTACAATTAATGTATAATTATAATTTATTTTTCAGTGTAAATGGACAATTTTTGACTTTAGAAATTCATTAAAAATCCATACGAGCTCAGAATTGAACGAAATTAATTTTGCTAGGTCCGCAGCATCAAAAAATAGCTAAATATATTTTTCGGGAATTTTTGAAGTTAATTTGTGACCCCGGTGAATTTTCATGTACGGTTGAATAAAAAAATTAAAGGGCTTATATTAAAAATAAATAAAAAACGCTGTGAACTTCGAAATTGGGCCTCGAAACATGTCCCATCGCGTTCAGAAGACGTCAAAACATTAAGATAGATAGTAAGCATGTCTAATTCGGAGTTCGGGCCAAATCGGACCTTTATTGGGTAATTAAGGATTAAATAATCGTTAGTTAAACCTAATATTATATTATAAAATTGCATCGCTACAGTACTCCGTCTTCTTCCTTCTCATTTCAGCCGCCACGAAACCCATTCCCCTTCGAAACTTCAAGCTTCGATTTCTCCTTCGCTTCTCAACGAAAATCTTCATACAAATACACGTTTCGAAGAGAATTCCAAGCTCTTCGATTCCAAACCCAAATAACCACCTCTCATCAACCCGCCGTCGTCGCCCCACCCCCTAAACCCGCCGCCGTCGCACCCCCGGGCCCCACTACAGGCGTGCGCACCCTCCCCCCTTCTAGGCGTTGATTCCCTTTTCGTAGCTCTCCAAGCTCCAACAAACGGCACCCAAAACCGTTTACAGCTCACGAAATCACAAACCAAAGTTTTGAACGCTTTAGGTATGAAATTTCATTTCAGAATTTGCCATGCTTTTAAATGTGGCAACTGCAGTTGTAAAAAGTCAGTTTCTAATTTATACATATGAACTTCAAATTTAAATCTTTCAGATCCGAAATCGCCGTGACTTCGAAAACGAGATCTGGCCGAGTTTGGACTTCATTTCAGTCCCAAGCAAAGTGAGAATTTATTTTTAATTAAATTTAATTAATTTAATTATTATCCTAGCGTTATGTGAAGTTTGAATGGTAAATATCATGCTTACGATACAGATCTATTTTGTTTTGTCATATTTGATGATGGTTGGTATGTGTTTGTGATGGATAGTTTAGATCCGTATGATTATCACCTCTTATGTAATCACTTGTGTTGATTTGGATTGATCTAATTTTTCAATTCAAAATAGTAGAAATATGATTGTCACATTCTTATGTTATCGATTTTGTATGATTTGAATTAATCAAACTTATCGATTCATAATAAAAGAGACATGGTTTGCCATCGTTATGTTAGTGCTTTTGTTTTACTTGAATTGATCTAGATTATCAATTCAACATAGAAAATAAAAATTTG
This sequence comes from Allium sativum, assembly GCA_030737875.1. Lineage (NCBI taxonomy): Eukaryota > Viridiplantae > Streptophyta > Magnoliopsida > Asparagales > Amaryllidaceae > Allium > Allium sativum. The sequence continues at coordinate 310,831,099 of CM060922.1, read as the reverse complement.
TCTTTTATTTGAATTGATCTTGATTATCAATTCAACATAGTAAATAAAGTTTACATTTTTCTTTTTATATGATATAAAATGTAGGATTTTACGACGTGATAAGAATTACATTTTTCTATGTAATTGAAATGTGAATTTGCACCGTATGATAAAAATTACATTTTTCTATGTAATTGAAATGTGAATTTACACCGTATGATAAAAATTACATTTTTCTATGTAATTAAAATGGGAATTTGTACCGTATGATTAAAATTACATTTTTCTTTGTAATTAAGACGTGGATTTACGCCGTATGATAAAAATTACATTTTTCTATGTAATTTATCTATGAATTTACATCGCATAATAGAAATCACATATTTATATGTAGTTAAAGCATGAATTTGCATTGTAGGATAAAAATTAAATTTTTACATGTAATTTAGATATGAATGAGAACGGTAAAATAAAATTACATTTTTATATAAAACTTAGAATGAGAGATTTACAATGTAAATAAAAATTACATTTTTATTTGAAACTATGATATGCAGTTGGCGATGAAAATAAATATTACATTTTTATTTGAAACTATGATATGCAGTTGGTAATGAAAATAAGAATTACATTTTTATAAGGTAAGTTAAGATATGAATTTTCATAGTAAATATAAATTTACATTTTTTATATGTTAATAAAAGTAGGAACTTGCATTTGAAATAAAATTTACATTTTTATATGAAAATAAGAAGTAGGAATTTACAGTAAAGAAAATTTACATTTTTCTTATATGTAAACAAAAATGAGAATTAGCATGTAATTAAAAACTTCATTTCTATAATGTAAATTAGAAGTAGAATTTGCATGTAAGTAACAATTACATTTTTCATATGTAATTAAAGTTAAGAACTTGCATGTTAATTAAATTACATTTTTATAATGTAAGTTAGAAGTAGAACTAGCATGTAATTAAAAATTATATTTTTATAATGTAATCAAAAAGTAGGATTTGCATTGTAATATAAATTTACATTTTCATATGTAATTAGAAGGGGAGAATTTACATTGAAAATAAAAGTCATTTTTATATGTAATTAAGAATGAAAGTTTACAGCGCAAATTAAAGATTACATTTTTCTTATATGTAATTAAGAATGGAATTTACATTGTAAATTAAAATTGCACCTTTATTATGTAACTTAAGAATAGGATTTACAATGTAAATTGAGATTACATTTTTTTTATGTAATTAAAAGGCATGAAGTTATACCGCATAGAAAATCACATCTTTATATGTGAATTAAGGAAGAGAATTTACATCTTAATGAAAATTACATTATTTTTGATGTGATTAAAATATGAATTTACACCGTAAAATAAAGTTACATTCTTTTTATGTAATTAGGATGAGATTTTACATTGTAAAATAAGTAAAAAAATGTACATTTTTATATATAATTAGAAATGAGAATTTACATTGTAATTAGAAATTACATTTTTAGAGAAGAGGAATTCAATGTAAGTAAAATTACATATTTTTAATGTAATAATAATAAAAAATAAACCGAGACGGTGTAATTAAAATTACATTTTTAATGTAATTTATAAAGATGGAATTTTTCACCGTTATGATTAAGTACATTTTGATGAAACTAGAAAGAGAATTTGATGTGGAAATAGATTTACATTTTTATAATGTAATTAAAAAGAAAGTTTGAGCATTGTATTCAAAAGAACATTTTTTTTTGTAATAGGAATTGTTGTAAATTAGAAAGATATAAAAATTAACATGGAATGTTAATTACATTTTTATCATGTAACTAAAGAAGATTTTGCATTGTAGATTAAAAGAATAAATTGAATGATGAATTGTAATTGACATTTTAATGTAAATATTAGATTAAAAGAATGAATTGGACGATGAATTATAATTTACATTTTAATGTAAATATAAGATGAAAAGAACGAATTGTGACGTTGAAATATAATAGACAATTCCAATGAAAATAGATGATTAGGAATTTACATTTCCAATGTAAATAGAATATGAAATAAAGGTTACATTTTCAATATAATAATATATTGAAATATTAGTTTACATCTTTCAATGTAAATAAAATAGGAATAGGAATTTACATTTTTCTATGTAAATAGTAAGATTAAAAATTCACATTTCTAAGGAATGAATTTTCATTAAAAAAATAATGAAACCAAATATACATTTAGTGTAAATTGAAAAATGAAAGAGTAAAATATACACTGTTATGTTAGGATGTGTATGTAAAGTAAAAATAGCGATAGATCGTTAACAACGATATGAAATGGTTTTCAAATTTATATATGCGAGAGTTATTTGGAAAGTCCGAGTTTACTCTCATTCCAAATAATGATACGATGTTTAAAGAATTGAAGACGACGATGGAAGACCGACGATCTTCACATCGAATGGGTAACTAGTGTTGAGGCCCTTGATTGATTTGCTCCCAAGACGGGGCTAAGATGGTAGTTGTCCGGACGTAGTGTTGATTTGTACGGATTTGGCTTTCGCTCAGACCCAGAGCATAAGCTTATAAATGGAATGTGTGTCTGACATTGTACTCCTTTATATTGTATTTATTGATTTTCTATCGAATGTATGAATGTTTGGTGGCGGAGTATTTATTCTCTTGCTTAACACCCTTTCATATATTTCGGCAAAGGATTGGTAGTGCGATATGGAGTGACGATGTGGCATGCTAAGATGCTTATGATCAAGGCTTTGTTGAAAAGCAGGCCTTATGGAATGATCAAAGCATAGCCTGTTTAGGCATAGCTTTGTGTATAGCGTGACTTCGCGAGCCTCACACACCAGCGGAGTCTAAAACGGGAGAAGGGAACGCAGGGAGAGCAGCACGTTTCTTTCTGGCTAGAAGTGGTGTTTGGGCTTTAACATGGCCCGACATTTTACTCGCCTCGGATGATAGGTCCTATAGGACCGGGAAACGTGTGTTCAGGAATAACTAATCCGCAACTCGTATGGTGGACCGGCCCTGCAGCTATCCAAGGGTTCATTGTGGGGGATCCTGAGGCATTAGCTAGAGTGTCTCGAATCGGTAAGGAGCTCCTCCCTAGCCTTGACTCATGATGGAAACCCAATTTCCAATACAACCTCATTTGGTTTTGATTGTATTACTAGTATGGAGGCATAGTATTATGGTATCTATGCTTCCTAGGATTTATACATTTACTTTGAAATGTTTTTGAAACATATACACACTAATAATAATATCAAATTCGTTTTTACCGTATCAAGCATTTTTGACCATTATAAGGTAAAACCCTATCCTCCGGTTTGCGTTGCATTGTGTGATGGGACTTGGGTCTTATAATGGTTTCATTTTTCTAAAAAGCATTGCGTTGTTTTGACGATTTACTTTAATTTATGCACGACAATCCATTGGAGTAAACCCGTTCCACGTTAGCGGCGTGGTCCTTGGATTTGTTTTATTGTTATCAGTAAAATTAGTTAAGAATTCTCACACCAGTCCCATGACTGACCCGTTGTTTGTTTCCACCTTTACAAACTCGGGTGCCCTCTTTCCACATGGACAGTCGAGTAGTTTGTCTACAGGTTCTTACCTCGAGCATGATTCTGGATTGAAGCCTAAAGCTGTGTCCAGAGCATAGTTGTCTTCCGCTGCCTTAGTTATTTTATTTCCGCTGCAATGTATTAAAATATTGTAATTTATCTTCCGCTGTAATATATCGATGTACTCTGATATTTTGTACTCTGATGCAACATTTATTATTGATGTTATAAAAGTCTGTTGTTGTTCTTCTAATGTGTTGTATTCCCAAAGTTAAAGTATTCGTGGATTTCCAACTTTTTGGTCAGACTTGTGTGGTTTATGGTCGATCCAAAGAGCGGGAATTTACGGGTCTTTACAAAAGTACGAATAAAAGCTTGGAAAAAGAAGTTAAGAACATACCCTTGAAAAGAAAAGGGTATGAAGCACGGATCTTGCCTTTAGTCTTTGAAGTTGCATCCTCGCTATCTTCGCCCCATTGCACTTTCATCAACTTGACCTCTCTGTTGAGTAGCTTCTTAACCTCTGATCCAAGTATACGGGTAGGAACTCGTCTAACTGTCACCTCCATTTATACCTCTACTTCCTCAAGCATGCTCGGCTCTACTATCTCTGTCGTATCATGCAGACATTTTCGCAAATAAGAAACGTGGAAAACATCATGAACACCCGAAAATCTTTCTGATAGCCTCACCCTATATGCCATTTGACCTATACTTTCCACTATGGGATATGGACCTATGAACCTTTACACCAGTTTCCCCATGGATCCAAAACGAACCACATTGCTCAAAGGTGATTCTTTGATGAAACCATGTCTTCCACTTCAAACTCAATATTGGTCCTTCTCCTATCTGCGAAGGACTTCTGTCTGTCCTGAGTTGTCTTCACACGTCTGCGGATAAGATCAATCTTTTCTGAAGTTTCTCTAATCATCTTAGGTCTAAGTGGAAGCCTATCCGTGGACTCCCACCAATAAGTCAATGATCAACAAGATCGTCCGTACAATGCCTCGAAAGGTGCCATGCTTATACTAGCCTGATAACTATTGTTGTAGACGAACTCAACCAACGAGAGATACTCCTCCTAAGTCCCTCCGAAGTATAGGATGCACAGCCTCAAAAGATCCTCAAGAACTCTATAACGATCCAAGATTTTCTGAAATTTAATTTGAATTTAATATTATTTAAATAAATATTGGAAAGTTTAAATGTTTTTTGAATAAATTTTTAATGCTATATTATTATTTTAAAATGATTGAAATTTATTTTATTGTGAAATTTAGGTATAACAATGTTTGTTTTAGGATACATTTTGTTGTTAGTCGAATTATTGAAACAATTAGCAATCAAAATTTGAAATTGAATTATAATTAAATATTCGTTTCAAATTTTGGTTCAGTTCCAGTTCGCGTAGTCTTAAAGTATTTTTATAAAATTTTACTGTAAAATTTATTTTGGAAAATAAGCATATATTTTTCTAACGTACTTTAGGTAACTGTGATCCCTAGTGACACTTTGCAGAACTAATTAACCGGCCTGTTTTAATTTTGTTCTGGGGTCATGGCACATTAGTGTACACGATTCCAATGTTAATTTGCTGTTGATTGTTATCGATAAATTAAAATAAAAGAATCGAAAATTCCATCCAATTAGTCATCCATTCCACCTTGGCACATATGTTATTTCTTAGAAAATTTGCATTCTGAGGCAAATAGCAAAGGCATTAAATATAGATCAGCTTTAATCAAAAGGACATAGAGAAATTCATTCATACTTGAGTGTCCATCATAAATTATTGATTTGTAGCCGATACGTAGGGTAAGCTTAACCGGTTTGAGAAATATGTATTAAAGGTTCACGCAAGAACAATAATATATAAAAGTATAATATAAACATGGCAAAGAAATAAGGGTGTAGTGAAACAAGTGGAAATTTTCTTTATACGTGCTAAGGCCATTTTCTGTCCACCGTTTTAACTTGTGAAAAGCTTCCTTTTGTTGCCTTAACCTCTTCTCCACTATACATTTTCAACCCCAACTTCTCAATGTCATCCGCCATTCAAAGAAAAAAAAAGAGAAAGATGAAAATGTTGGAGCCTGCGCATGAACTTCAAGGTGCAAACTTCCTCTCTCCATTAATTCTTCTTGCTCCTCTACTCTGTTCTGCCTCCACCAAATCTTCTACCGATCTCCACCTTTCCATTATAACATCTTTTACCTGGTACGCCTCCTTCTTCCGCCCATTTTATTCAGAGAAGGAAAAGAAAAAAAAAGATGTAAGATAAAAAGAGAAGAAGGAAAAAAGAAATGCAAGAAGTAAGAAAAGGGACGAAGAGAGAGAGTGGGAGTAGGAAGGAATAAATACGCTGAGAAAACGAGAAATACCCTTTTCTTTTGGAAAGAAAACAAGGTGAGAACCTCTAAATTAAATATTTAAATTTAATTATTATGTAAAACTTGAATTATATGGTAAATATGGTTGACTACCGTGTGATTGATAGCCAACAGTAATTAGTTGCATACATGTTAAGTCTATGACCATAGAAATAATGCGTTGTATGAATGGATGCTCATAGTTGGTAAACGGCTTATGAACACGTGTTATTTTATAACGCGAAATTATTGTCTGCATAAATATGGATATGATAATTTGTAGATAATATGGCTATTGTATAATGGTTGCTGATATAAAATCTATATCAAGGCGCGATAGTGTTATAATGCACGTTCGTAAATTGTTTATTGTGCGCCATTGAGAAATGAATGCAAATGATTGTTGAATGTGTGAATAAAAACATGTACGAATTTTCGTTGGAAATTTAGCGTTTCCCTATAATTAATAAAAGAGCGATTTATGGGTAAATGACAATTGAATGAGTAGGTAGTATTTTATCAACTAAAATGTTAATCTAATTATATTTATTGATTTATCAATGCTGTTAATATCCTTTGATATGAATATATTGGTTAACTAATAATATTTGGTTATTGAAATAAATTTTCTAATTAATAATTTATTTAATGATGATATTGAATTAATTGGATAAGGTTGATTCGATGATATGGTATTATTATAATGTTTTATTGATCATGAATTGTTAAGAACATGTTAAATATTGAATGAAATAGTGTTTTGATTAATACTTTGGAAAATTGTTAATTTGATGTAATAGTCTGAATAAGTTGATGTTGGAAAGTAATAAACTTGTTGTTATCAAAAGAAATTGATATTAACATTTATTTTAAAAGTACCTCGAATTAAAATTGTTGATTTTTAAACTTAATTACTGTTTTATTTGGCAAACTCGAACTATTGGATTTGTGAAATCTAAAACGACTTTATATAATAGTTTGCAAGAACATTGTAAATGTATTTAAAAGATATTTAAACTTGAATTATTCTGTCATGAAATTTGATATAAGTTTAGGTAGGTATTTATAATAATATATTATAAAATGCTCGAATAATAATTTGAAATTGAAGTTTAAATAAAGATGTAATTTAAGTTTGGGTTAATGCGTAAGTTTGTTCGGTTACTAGTTCTGGAACCGTAAACGGGGTGTGTAACTAAGGAAAGGGATGCCGCAACCAGTGCGCTGAACTTACCTGGCCAACGTTTACTTGTCCATGCCGATAAAAGAGCAATTGAAAGTGAATCTCGAATAATGTGAAGCGGTAACTACAATAAATAGTTCTCCAATTTAAATTTGTTTAAAAATTAGATTGGATGAAAATGACCTTCATATATTTAATATAAGTTCTGTAAATGTTGACTAATACTATCAGAGGAACTAAGCTGTAACGACCCGGATTTTTGGTTGATTAATTTTAAATATTTGATATCATTTTAAATATTGAGTTTATAATATAAACGAATTTTTATATTAAGTTATCGATTTAAAAATTGATTTCTATTTAATATTGAATATATTAAATTATCGTAATACGAAATATAATTGAAATCGAAGTTAAAACTGAATCAAAATAATTTAGATGACCGGTATAAATTCTGTTTGAATATAGACAATAATAGAAATAATTTATTACAAGCGAATTGTTTTATTTCTAAATTTAAATTATTTTATATCGATTTAAAATGACTATTCTATATACGTTCAAATTAAATATCAAAATATATTCAATTCAGTTCAGAATAATGTTATAATATTGGAACGACGGTCGGTACGCTAAAATAGCGGCTCACGATTTTAATTGTGAATCCCGAGATATTTATAAAGGATAAGATCGAAATCGAATTGAAAATCAAATCGATATCTATTTAAAAAAATAAAAGATCTCTTTATATCGAATCAAAATCAAATCAAATTAATTAGAAAATCTTTTTAAATAAATACAAAGATTTGTTGTGTATGTTCTTTTCCCTTCTCTTTTATAAATCACACGCACCTCCTCTTACTTCATTTCTTCTGCAAACCAGAAAAATCAAAATGCTGCTCCTCTTCAAATTAAATCCTTTATATAAATTCCAACCATTCCCATTTGTTCCGTTTGTTTTCCTTTTCACAGTAATAAAGAAATTCGAAGCCGCCTCCTTAAAAATCCATTCGAAAAACTGGCCTTCCCTTTTCGATCTAAAAACTCAGATCGATACCCCATTCGAAATTTAAATTCGAGAACCAAATTAGGGTATCGCGTTTTGCTGGAGTTTGTAAATCTCGAAGATGTCAGAACCACAACAGTAAGTGGATTGCGATCCTTGGAAAAGAGGGAAATCAAATCGAGATGGGCTTGTTCAGGTGATAGTGGAGCTTGTGAATATGGGTTCGAATTGAATTTTTGGGAAGAATCACATTTGTTTAGTAATGTCGCTACTCCACTATAAGATTCGACAACAACCAGGGTGTCGCGATGGGCTATGGGATCTGGCGGATTGGTGCTATGGTGATCGAGGTGGGGCCCAGTTCACCAGAACCGAGACAGCGAGATGGAAGGAAGGCGGTAAGTGGGAGATGGGTTGTCCTAGGGTTAGTTGCAGAGGCGATGAGCGGATGGGAATTTCCATTTTCCTTTGAAAAACTGTCGTTGTTTTGGATAGCGAGTTGTGTTGGTAGGAAGTGGAAATGATCTATGAAGCTGGAAAATGTGTTGAAGGTCGATTGATCAAGGATCAGGGTTGATGACAGCGTTGGATGGAGTGTGGATTAACAGTGGGAAGAAAAGAAGGATTTTGGATAAGGGAGTGTTCAGATGTGAAAGTGTTAGCTTGGATTAAAAAGGTAAAGAGTAAAGATGGATTAAGTTATGAATTAAATTAGTTAATTTATTTTTAATAATGATAATTAAGTCTAAGGTCTGTTTATTATAAATGAAGCTTACATAATTTATCTCACCAGCCGATTAAACAAAATTGTATAAACCAATAGAATTAGTTAGTAAAGAGATAAAATTTGTAGACTAATCGGTTAAATATGGAATTAAGGTTTAAGTTGGAAGTAGATTACACGTGGGAAATTAACTAAATTAAATTAGTATAATTCGATAATTAATTTATATTGCTTTACATTGAAAAACAGAAGTATGGAGGAATCACTGTGAAATTTATATAATATGCTTCGGTGGATATTCAGCACAGTTAAATCACGGTGAGTAAATCTCACTCACTTCTTTATTTAGAACTATTTTTATTCGTTAAAAATATTTGTTTGTTGCTTGTTTGAATGCTTCCTGGTTGATTCAAATATATTAGTTATTTAGGGTTGACTATTATATATATATATATATATATATATATATATATATATATATTGGGTTGATGGTTGGATTGATTCCCATAGTATCATTAGCGGATGCCCGCGGTACCATTAGCGGATGATTACCCTATACGCCCCACGCTATGATAGTGGATGACCTTCTATACCGCGATATCCTACCTCGAAGCAGGATGGGTACTATTTATGTTGACTAACGTCTGTGGTCGCAGGAAAACAGGTTGGAGGGATCCAACTGGATTCCTCAAAAATATATTATCTGTTTTTTTATTTGTTTGCATATATACTGTCATATATGATATGTTAGAAAACCTAAAATAAATAATTGGTTGTGTGGTGTTTAAATATCACTGGGCTTAAATGTTGATATTTTAAAAATATCAGAAAAGGAAATTTCCAGAGTTAAAAGGGGAAATTATATTTTTCTAAAATAGAATTTGAAATTTGAATAGAATAAAAAAATATTAACTTGTTTTAAAAGAATAAAAACAAATAGTTTTTTATAAATGAAGTGAAAAGAATTATCATTGGATAATTCAGAAATAAAAATACAAGTGTGAAATTGAAAAGGGAAATCTATTTTCCAAAAGTAGAAATATCGATTTCAAAAGGAACTGAAATTGAGAATTGTTTAAGAATGAATATAGAATTTCGAATGGGGTTTGAATATAGAAATTCAAATGGAATTCAAATATAGAATTTGAATATAGAAAATATAAAGGAAATTCAAATATAGAATTTGAATATAGAAAGTGAAATGGAATTTGAATAAAGAAATTTTAAATATAGAATTTGAATATAGAAATTCAAATGGAGTTTGAATATAGAGAATTTAAATAGAATTGTAATAGAATTTAAATATAGTATTCCAATAGAGTTGAAATGGGAAATGGAATATAGGAAATTCAAATAGAGTCGAAAGGGGATTTGGAATATAGAATTCAAATAAAGTAGAAATGGAAATTGAATATAGGAAATTTAAATAGAATTGAAATGGAATTTGAATACAGAAGATCGAAGTATAAATAAATTTATTTCCGAGTCAGGGAAATCGACAATTCTAGAAGAATGGAAATATTATGTTGAAATGGATTTGATATATATTAAGATATATAAGGTTGGAGTTGAATTTATTTTAAACAAAGTTTAAAGATTTATATATATAAATATAATTAAAACGAACTCGCCGCAGCACCACAGTTCGTAAATTGGCGTTTCGAACTTCAATTGAGTATACAGAAATCAATTGAAGTTGGAATTCTTTGAAACAAGAAACGCCAGGAACGATTTGATAATAGTTTTCTAATGGAGGAGAAAAATCTGGATTTCGTCAAATGAATTTTGAGTTATGTAAAAATCAAATTTTTAGAAAAAAGCGCCAAAACCATTTAAAAACATAACGGTTTATTTAATTTTATAAAAGGATTTTAAGCGAATAAAATCCAAATTTCTATTTAGAAAATTTCTGATTTGAGTTGTAAATTATATGTGAACTCAAGTGGAGTAATGAATTGATTTTTGAAACAAAAATCAGATTTTTAACTATCGAATAAAATTAACTAATTTGGAGAATAATTAGTTAATGAAAATTTTGAATCGAAATTGAACTTTGAAAGGTAAATGAGTTGTGTATATATATTTTGAAATCGAATATAGTTAGAAATGAAACTTGACGTGATTATAAGCGAAATAAATTATATTTGAACATGATATGTTCAAACTGAAGAGAGTGGCAAAAGAGCTAGTTAAAAGAATAAATTAGCGACTTGAGTTAGAAATGACTGGATTTAGTTGGGACAGATTGGAAACAGGTGAATATATGTTAGACAGGTATGGAATGAAGTGTATGGAGATTATAATTTAGTGCCCGACAAAAAGGTACACGTTTAAATTCTATATGAGGTTTTATTCACCGTATCGGCTAGCTGCTTGGCTTTTTCTTTTTCTTTTGATTTGAGAGGCCTGTGAGGCGGTTTGGGGATTTTCCCGATGCTCCCGGTACAAAGGAGGTTATGGCAAAATTTTCCGGAAATTTAAGGAGTTAGAATATTTTTAAGAAAATTTGATAATTAGAAATCAATGTACCGATATATATAGAATTCGATAAGGAAACGAATTTAAAATAGAATATTATAAACAAAAAAAGGGAAATCGATAATCTGGTAATAGAAAAAGAAACATATATACGTTTAAAAATGAATAATGGGTTTGTATGGTGCTGATTTTTCGGGAAAAATGGTTTTGTCTGTTTTGAAGTTAATAATATTTTCAGTCAAGGTCTGAGAGGTAATAATACCCCAACTTGATTGATTTCATTTTGACTGATAAATAGCAAGATCCAGTCTCGAAGAGAAATGTTTGAATAAGAGTTAGTCAAAGGCGGTATTTTCGGTTATTTGTAACGATGTTTTACACAACAGTCGTTTTAACCCAGGTAAGTGAAATTTTGGAAATATATCATAAATATTTCCTAATTATAAAAATAACCGAATCATGAAAGAGATAAGTGATTGAAAATGTTTTCAATTGCAAATAGAATATATTTTCTAAGTATAGAAAATAAAAGAAGGTGATATAGGGAAATGTTTTTCCAACTAGCGTAAGAGATCAATAAGATTACTGAAAATATTTGGTTAACAAATATTTGATAGGGAAATGAAGAAGTGAATTAATTAATGAAATATCAATTAACAGGCCCAGTGATTGTTTGATGTTTTGAATGGATGTTTGTTTATTTTTCTTCGATAGTTAAATAACCGACTATCGAATTGTTTGCCAATATCGTTGTCAATATGGAGAGACCAGTTGGATTATTATCTGTGAACCACTTCGTATTGGCAGTAACGTTGCGAATCAGATTATATGAAGATAATCAAAGACGGAGTAAAGTGCAAGGGCTTTTTCTATTAATAGAAATTGTGCATTCGGTTTCGTTCAAATCCCAGAAAGAACGTATATGGAGGAATGTCTGACAAAGTATTTCCAATGATTGAATATGATTGTTCTGTACAAATATATATGGTGGCAACGAATTTATTCCCTTAGCATAATATCCAGAATATATTTGTGCAAATCAATTAATGATTAACGGATCTAACAATGTGGCATTCAAAGTAATTGTGTTATAAATGAATGGCAAGTAAGCATAGCCTCAGGCCTCAACAACCTGGAAATGACAAAAATTGGGCAGGCAGCATGGCTATGTGGGTTGCTCCCATTAGGGTGTATAATCACCTATCTAGAGATTCATTTAATTCCTTATTCTTTTCAATGCTGTCCCATTCGGGAAACGGTTGCTGATCCCATTTGTTGGTGATATACATTCGATACACTCAAGCGAAATGAGTGGTCGGTCATGTGTGGGCCGGGTTGCAAGATGTTCTTGTTGAACCCAGTGTATTCCTCTCTAAAGATACACTAGCTGAAGGTGGTTCCATACCTTGTCATAGTCGGAATCCAATCTCCAATAAACGCCCTACGGTTTTTGATTTTATATTATATATGGAGCGTGAGATGCAAGCGTTCTGCTATTTGGTTATTTATTTGATTTAGACACTATTATAATAACACTGGATTTTCATATCAAAGTGTTTTGGGTTATAGTAAGGTAAAAACCGTCCGTGTTTATGTGTGGGCTGGTCTCACTATTATCCTTTCTTTCAAAAGGATTTTTAAGTTAAACCAATGGTTGGAGTTTACTCACACCAGTCCCATGACTGACCCAGAGTTTATTTTGTTTGTTTTCCCTAAACTCTTGGGTGCCCAAATTTGTACGGGCAGTCAAGTAGTCGGGATTTTACAGATTCATTTGGAAGAGCTGGAAACAGGAGTCTTCAACAGTTAGTTATAGACTATCATATTTCCGTTGTGTACTGTGTTGTATCTGGAAACAGGTGTTTATAACTGTTCCAGGAATAACTGTTGTGCTCTGATAATGGTATGTATATACAATTACTGATTTGTATTTCAAAAGTTATGTTATTTAATATATTTTATTCGTTCCGCTGTGAGATTTGTGTTCTTCTTTTTTCTTCTATTCTAACTTTTCTTTCTTTCTATTAATGATTCGTATTTCTGTGCAATTTGGGTTGGACGTGTGGTGTTATTAGTCAACTCAGATAGTACGGATTTGCGGGCCGTTACATAAGCGGTAGATATATCGTAATTCCACTTATAGTATCAGTTTAATACAGATATATATTGGATATAAGAAATTTCTATCTTTAACAAATCGTATATCTAATATAAATCATTTGGATTAACTTGAATGATATGTTATTAACATTGTTGCCCGAGTAAGGATTAGTTTAATTATGGAAGTGAATGCAAAACTAATCAAACGAAAGAAAAAAAAGATGTATGTCTTTGGAATTGATCGGATTATCTCAAGATTATCGAAACCAGTTATATCTTTCAAATATGAATAAAATTCGAGTCGTTGGCAAGGGAAGGAAACAATTCCAGTAAAGTATTTTGTATATTTATATGGGTTTCAACAATTTAAAACGTGATATGTCAATTTCAAAATAGTTAAATAAAATTTATTTGATTTAAAAGATATGTATATGTTTAAAAATATTCTATTCGTATACTTGTTCAAAGTTTAATATATATGTTAAGTAATCATTTTAACCATTTCTTTTTATTTAAATTTGTCTATATTTACGTATATAAAATTAGTTATAACAAATTTATTATTTTCAAATATTTTATTTAATTTAAATTGGGAATTGTTTCAGTCCTAAAACCTTTGACTCGAGTATAATGAATCTATGTTGAATGAATACAACGAGTTTGAATTGAAGAAATATTGATAATCTTGATCCTCGATTATAAATGATTATTTGGACTTATAGATCAACGATCATTACTAACTTTAGAAAGAATTTAGTTATATGTATATGATGAAAAAAACTAAATTTAAAATATGTTTCCATACGAAGCACGGGTTATTTGGAAAGACCGGGATTGGAATTAAATTCTTGAAAACCATTCCAAATAACCATACGACGAAATAAATGAAGACATAAAAATGGCGTTGGAAGACCGTGGTTCTTCACATTGAATGGACGGCCTGCTGATTGGTTTCTTTATTGAATAGCTACAGTAAAGAGATGACCCTGTTACCGGAGTGGCAGAAATCCCGATTGCATATGGAGAATTTTCGGATTGGAAGGGCCTTCGCACTCAAACTTGAGTCGTGAAATAAGGTGCCTTCGGCTTCGTTCGAACCCAGAACAAACTCGTATGGATGTGTGTCTGACACCGTATCTTATATTGTATTAACTGATTATTACTGAACATGTTCTGTTGGTGACATGAATTTATTCCCTTGGCTAAAAGTTATTTGGTCAGTGATTATCACTTGTAGATTATGAAATGACAGTGTGGCATGCAAAGTATTGTAGTTGAAGAAATGATCAAAGCATGGCTTTGTGTAAGAGCGTAGCTTTGTGGTACAAAACCTCTCGAACCTCACACCCTGGATTGGTGGTAAACTGTCGGTTAGGTTGTATACATAATCTCTAGTGAAAATCGAAAGCTGCAGCGGTAGATCTACCTCGAAACTTGAGGGAATAAAGTATATACGGTGTCCAATGTCTGGATGTTAACCGGGAGATACTTAGCTTCGTGTCCTCGATTGATCTTTCATGCCAGGAACCATCTTGTTGGAAATCCAATAACTGATACGAACCTTTCTCTTTGTTTGTAAACTATGTATGTGGGCATAGTCACTATGCTTGCTAGATTTGTGAATTTATTTGCAAATGTTTTAAAGTGTTGTTAGTAGTAATAATACACACCGCTGACGTACATATCATGGATTTGTCATTATAAGGATAAAACTCGTCCATGTGTGCGCTTGCATTTGCATTTTGTTTGGTGTGTTCGGGTCGAGCCTTATAATAGTCTCATTTTTTCAAAACTCATGTATGACTTATGCACTGGTAATCATAGGAATAAACCCGTTCCATATTATACGGCATGGTCCTGTGATTTACCTTAATATAAAGTAAAATGTTTTATGTTCTCACACCAATTCCATGACTGACCTGGAGTTTATTATTCCTTCCTAAACTCTGGTTGTCTATAAATTTTCACGTGGGCAGCTAGTAGTTTAGTTTTACAGTTATCGGTCCTTGGAGCAAGATTAGAAGTGCTTTTGGGTTGGAGCGTCAAGCTAGAGTTAGAATCCTTCCGCTATATCGTATCGTTTCTTCCGTTGTGGTTATTTTTCCACTTTGTATTTTGTTGTAACTCTGATAGTATAAACTCTGTTGAGTAATAAAATTTATTTGATTTTGTTCTAATGTGTACTACCCCAGCGAATCCGACTTTCAAACATCTGGAGTTGGTTTAAACATTGACTCTAGGTGATTAGAAGTTGGGTCGTCACATGTGGTATTAGAGCTTTGGTTGAACACAGCTCAAGGGGTATATTCATTAGTATCAGAATAGATGAGTAAGAAATTCACTAGCGACAGGGTAATTAATACCCTAGAATGAGCTTAAGAGTGTTTCCTTATGTGATGTAACAACCCGTATTTTAATAACATGTTATAATGTAAATCAAGGCAGAATTAAATTCTAAAATCTGAATCAAGGGAAACGGGCTATGCCATTGCGTTCGTCTCGGAAAAATACGCGAAATAGAGTCCGAGTTTTCGAAAAACGGAGTCCGTATGACCAAGTTATGGCCCAATGAAGTTTTCAGAAAATTCCAAGCCCGAAAACAGTTCAAATTCGAATTCAGATTCGAATTACAACCAAGGCAGAATGGGCGGGAATTTTCCCCTCCCCAGGCAGGATTGACACAGGGGTCGACACCAGTGTCGACCCCCCCCAATGGGTCGACACCCATGTCGACCCAGGGGTCGACACCCATGTCGACCCAGGGGTCGACCCCCCCGATTGGACCAATTTTTCTGGTGCACCATTTTGACATGTTGGGTCTTGTTCTGGAAGTTTCTGACGGGAGTTGATGGCTCAGATTCGATTTAGGGTTAATCCTATGGTCTAAACTACCCCTAATCTCTATAAAAAGACCCCTAGACCTAGCCTAAACCCTCATTAATCATTCCTACAACTAAATGCTGCCCAAATGTTCACTAATCATGGCCTCCACCTTCTTCATGAGAGCATGAGTGTCTCAAATCAATCTATGTCATAAAGGAGCCATCTTTCTTAAGTAAAAGAGCCATCTTTCTTTGTCTTTGGGGTTATTCCTTCTTGTTCTCAAGTGTTGAAGTGGAGTTTATCGTCTTTGGTTGCGGATTTGCTAGTGTGGCTTCGTCTCAATCTTATTTTATATTAATTCTAGTCTTCATAGCATTGTAAGCCCTATACTACTCTTAGATTCTAACTATGAAGTTAAATATGACATGTTGCAAGTTTGAATTTGGGCCTAAGTATGATTTGTGCTTTGATCCTATCATGTTATGCATAGATTTACCCTATGCCAGTTTGTAAAGCTATCACCTTGACTATGTGCATAGAAAGCTATGACCTTTGATTTGGAATGATGCATTATGCAACATGAGAACTCTCATAACCTTCATGATAACTTGCATATAATGTTATATGCGAACTTCTAGTCATCATCCTATGTCATTTATGATCATGTTTCACCTATTTGCTTAAGTTGATATTATGCATGTTTTGAGGCCCATGATGTAATATGCAAGCTTATGAACATATTTATGCCTCATATGCCACCATGTTTAACTTGTGGCCAACCTTATTACCTTATGCCCTTTTGTCATGCTTTTGCCAAGTTCCCTCTTTTGATCTATGTTATGTTATGCGAAACGTACATGCGATGGGAATGCGTTGGGTTTGGGTAATATTAATGACATGAAAACATGGTTTTAAAATATGACATGAACATTGACTTGTGATTATGTTTGTAAACATAATGATGGACATGACACTTAGAAAATATGAGTGTGGCCAACTCGAGGTTGGGTTGAGTTTGTAGCATAAATCTACCCGGAACCGACCGGCATAACTAGTGGCTACAAACAATAGGACCCAATGTGAGTAGTTGGTCACGTCGTACTTGAAACCCGAGGTTAGACTAAGTTGTGGTGTAAAGCTACCCGGACCCGCCCGGCTTAACTAGTAACCACAACAAGGTCTAATGTGAGAGGTTGGGTGCATTAAATTAATTAATGCCACATGATAGGGTTAAGTCATGGACTACTTGAATACTTAACCAATTAAACACGATGGATTGGTAGGGTTAAGTCATGGACTACTTGAATACACTTAACCAATTAAACCCGATGTATTGATAGGGTTAAGTCATGAACTGCTTGAATACACTTAACCAACTCATACATGGTTAGGATAGGGTTAACCACACTTAACCCACTTGAAATCCTAGTTACGTGGTCCTTTTCAGCAGTAACCAACTTTGAAGTATCATGGGTACCCTGGACTAGGCTAGGGTGGGGCACGATTACTGGACTGATTGTAAGAGGCCAAAAGAGACGGCTGAAGGGTGCACCGGTTGTTCAGGCGGACCATGGTCGTGCACATTAAGTTCGGAGTTGAACATGGGCACCAGTAGGTTTAGACTGTGCGTGCTTGAATTGTGTCTGTGGTTTACACCTTAGGGCTGGATACACCCTGGGGTGGACCTAGCACAGTTAACTACATTCCACGATTGAGCCGTATGACACCGATACACGACGAGTTAGGCTTATAGGGAGCCGATCGACTAGACCGAGTAGTTGGACCTCGATTCAGGTCATCTCATGATGTGGGCCAGCTTTGGGCCAAGGGATCATTTCTTGATTATACTTGACATGGATTGGAATACTAGTACACACCTGGTGCAACTTAACCTTGTATATGCGATGCCACACTTGATCTATCTTGTTAACTTTTCACCATGCCAGTTATCACCCTGCACCTCATCTCTGTTTTACATGCTCAGTTAACTTTATTAGTTTTTATACTAATAGTAGATAGGACTTACCAGTCTTTTTGACTGACCCGTTTTCTTTCGCCTCTTTTCTTCCGTTCCCCCCCCCAAGGTTTACAGGGTGGGAACACTGGTATCTATCTTGGATCTTTAGCTGCTTTTCTGGATAGCTCATGTATGGTTCGGACTTGAGCATGCTATGGCCTTATCCTACTTTGGGGATAGTTACTTTATGTTTTTTTCCAGTTTTCATTTTATGTTCTAGACTTTGTTTTATGGGAAAATAATGACCAAGTACTTTGATGTAACTTGACTATGGTTTTGAAATGCTAGTTTTATCCGCTGCTTTACTACTCTGTTTTACTTATATGTTATGTCTTGTGATATCTGCATGCATGTTTACCTTGTTTAACGCCCCTCCAAAGCTAGTGTGCTTGCAAGAGTGGCACTGGCGGAGGTGGGGTGTTACATTTGGTATCAGAGCATAAGGTTTACAAGATTTGAGCAAAAGTGTTTTTAAAACTTACCTTTTGAAAAACTATTTTCAAAACCAATTAAGTATTTTCCAAGAAAAGTCTAGTTATTTTAAAAGGCTATTCCCCAAAAGCCATTAGCACTATCCTTCGTTTCCTCGTTATGAATCTATCCTTTTCTTTTTCAGTAT
The DNA here is from genome assembly GCA_030737875.1 of Allium sativum. Taxonomy (NCBI): domain Eukaryota; kingdom Viridiplantae; phylum Streptophyta; class Magnoliopsida; order Asparagales; family Amaryllidaceae; genus Allium; species Allium sativum. The sequence continues at coordinate 310,812,227 of CM060922.1, read as the reverse complement.
GGCCGATCTTAACCTTCCCGAGGGAGTGACCATTCCCGGATGGTTTCGTAGGTACTTGGAAGCTAGGGCCAACGATGTGGGCCCAGCAAACACCCCCGCCGTAACTGAGGTCCCTCCTCCTCCTCCTCAGAATCCACAAGCGGATTTCGCTAAGGTTTGCAAAGACTTTAAGGCGATGGGTGGCAAGAATTTTATTGGGACGGAGACTTTTGTGGAGGCGAGAAATTGGTTGAAAGAAACTGAAGATCTTTTCGCTATCTTTGATGTGGAAGACCATAGAAAGGTTTTATTAGCAGCATGGCTATTGAAAGAAGAAGCTACTTATTGGTGGGAGGTCACCAATGCTACTAGACCTATAGAGACTTGGGCCGACTTTAGGACAAGATTTGGGCTTAAGTTTCTATCATCAGCTGAGGCGAATCTGTAATTGGAGAAGTTTATATCTTTAAAGCAAGGGGACATGACCGTGAGGGAGTATGTGAATAAGTTTAACCAGCTCGCTCGATTCGGTTTGGACATGGTTAATACTCCCCAGAAGAAGGCTTTATGCTTTGCGCGAGTGTTGAATGAGCCATTACAAGGTTTAGCCCTATCTCATATACCCATGGGGGCCACTTTCGAAGGCCTAGTAGACATGGCATTGCTTCAAGGAGACGATAAGAATGGCAAGAAGGAAGTCAAGACTAATGAGACTCAAACCAAGAAGACGGACTCCAAGTGGGGAGGAAATCAGAGCAATCAGAACAACAAGAACAACAAGGGCAACAAGGCCAAAGCAAAGGACCCAAGAAAATGCAACTTCTGTGGGATTGTTGGGCACATAGCCAAGGATTGCAGAAAGAAGAAGAGGAAGCGGGGCGAATGCTTTCATTGTGGAGAGACTGGACACTTTAGCAAGGATTGCCCCAAGAAGCAAGGACAAGGGCAAGGGCAGAATCAGCGTGCAGGACCTTCGGGAGGGCAAGTGCATGCCCTCAACAATGCTCCAGTTCAGGACCGAGGTAGTATTTATGTAGAAAGCCTTGTTTATATTTCTGATTATCCTGTTCGCACCTTATTTGATTCTGGCGCAACGCACAGTTTTATTTCTTCTAACATTGTTGAAAGTTTGCACCTAAGTACTAGTCTAGTTGAGGATCCCGTCAGCGTTTCAAATCCAATTGGGGGTTTCGCCCAATTATCTATGATTTGTGCGGATTTGAAGATTTCTGTCTTGACCGTAGAATTCACGTGTAATGCTTATGTTCTCGGGTTCACGGGATACGGGTTGATTTTGGGCATGGATTGGTTGTCCAGTTATGGAGCCATCCTTGATTGTGAGCATAGGGTGGTGAGGCTCATGACTCGCCTCGGTAATACCCTAGAAATTTCTTATAACCCTAGAGGTCCCGTCATGCTATGTTATCTTGAATCTCTTGACTCGTCCATCAATGATCTGCAATCTGTAAGGGTGGTCCGAGACTATCCTGATGTCTTTGAAGAAGTTAAGGGGTTACCCCCTAAACGAGAGATAGATTTCCGCATTTATCTAGTCGATAATGCCAAGCCAGTATCATTGCCCGTTAGGCACATGGCCCCACGAGAAAGAACAGAGCTCAGTAAGCAAATCAAGGAGCTGCTTGAGAAAATTTTTATTAGGCGAAACATTTCTGAATGGGGTGCTCCAGTGGTATTCGCTACTAAGGCGGATGGTTCGCTTCGTCTATGTGTTGATTATCGAGAGTTGAACAAGCTGACAAAGAAGAATAGGCACCCGTTACCGAGGATTGATGATCTATTTGACCAGCTTGTTGGTGCTTCTGTTTTCTCTCAGCTCGATCTAGCCACCGGATTCCATCAGCTTAGAGTAGCTGGGGATAGTATTGATAAAACTGCGTTTAGGACTCCAGATGGATTCTTTGAATGGCTTGTCATGCCATTCGGTTTGACCAATGCACCCGCCTACTTCGTAGACTTGATGAGTAGGGTGTTCAGGGAGTTCCTTAACAAGTTCGTGGTTGTCTTCGTGGATGATATTCTGATTTTCTCAAAGGATGAGGAAGAGCATGCTAGGCATCTCAATGAAGTGATGGATACGCTTAGAGCGCATCAGTTGAAAGCTAAGTTCTCCAAATGTCATTTTTGGAGAAGGGAATTTCGGTTTCTTGGACATATAGTTTCTAAGCAAGGCATAGCGGTGGATCCCGCGAAAGTGGTTGTGGTTCAAGACTGGAAGACTCCTAGGAATGCAACCGAAGTAAGAAGCTTTCTCGGTCTGGCGGGCTACTATAGGAAGTTCATCAGGGACTTCGCTAAGATTTCGGCCCCTCTTACTAGGTTGACGAAGAAGAACTTAGTTTTTGCATGGGACTTAGAGTGTGATCTTGCTTTTCAAAGGCTCAAGAGGGCCCTTACTACCGCTCCAGTTTTAGCATTACCCGATGGCGGTAAGATGTTTACCGTGTACACCGATGCATGTGGCACGGGGTTAGGTGCTGCTCTGATGCAAGAGGGAAGAGTGATATTTTCTGGGGGTAGGCAACTTAAAGTTCATGAGAAGAACTATCCCACTCATGATTTGGAGTTGGCGGCGATCGTCTTTGCACTCAAATCCTGGCGCCACTATCTTCTAGGCGAAAGGTTTGAGTTGTATACCGATCACAAGTCACTTAAGTACCTCTTCTCGCAGAAAGATCTGAATTTAAGGCAGCAAAGGTGGATCGAATTCTTGGCATCTTATGACTTCGAGATAGCTTATACCCCTGGCAAGGGTAATGTTGTGGCAGATGCACTAAGCAGAAGGAGGTTGACTTTGAGTCCCTTGTTTATTGAGATGAAGAACTTAGAGTTCTTGGCAACCTTTGATTTCACGACGACTGTTGAGTCGATGACGGGTTCATTAGCATCCCTTGAGCTTAGACCCACACTTCTTGATCAAGTTGGGGCATCCCAGAAAGGAGACCCGCAGATAATCGAGGTCATGGACAAGTTGATTCGTGGTGAGACGTCTAGTCACCTTGCTTGATATACTGTTGATGACAAGGGTTGGCTAAGGCGTGATAGAAGGCTATGCGTTCCACAAGTAGGAGACTTGGCGCATAAATTTCTCGAAGAAGCACATCACTCAAAGATGACTATACATCCTGGAGGAGATAAGATATATAGAGATATGAAGCGCATTTTCTTTTGGGCTGGAATGAAGAAAGATGTGGCAGAGTATGTTTCAAAGTGCATGGTGTGCCAACAAGTGAAAGCCGAGTCAAAGAAACCAGGTGGGCTATTACATCCATTGGAGGTCCCGCAATGGAAGTAGGAGAGTATTTCTATGGATTTTGTAGATGGATTGCCTAGGTCAAGGAAAGGGAACACGAGCATATGGGTCATAGTTGACAGACTTACGAAGAGTGCTCATTTCATTCCAGTAAAGAGCAAGAGGACCGCATTATGGCTAGCATCTATTTATCTTTGAGAGATAGTGCGGTTGCATGGAGTTCCTTCTAGCATAGTTAGCGATCGTGACCCAATTTTCACTAGCCAGTTCTGGAATAGTTTGCAAGAAGCGATGGGTACACGATTGAATCTGAGTATAGCCTATCACCCCCAGACGGATGGCCAAACCGAAAGGGTGAATAGAGTGCTAGAAGATCTTTTGAGGCTTTGTGTTCTTGACTTTGGTGTTACTTGGGAAGACCACCTCCCTCTTGTAGAGTTTGCTTATAATAATAGCTATCAAGCCAGCATAGGGATGGCACCATTTGAAGCTTTGTATGGGAGGCCGTGTAGGTCACCATCTTGTTGGTGGGAGACAACAGATAGGCTTATAGTTGGGCCCAATATGATACGGGACACATCCGAGAAAGTTGAATTGGTGAGAAGACGGATGAAAGCGGCCCAAGACAGACAGAAATCCTATGCTGACAAGCGAAGGGCAGATTTGGAATTCGAAGTGGGAGACATGGTTTTCGTGAAGGTTTCTCCTTTGCGTAATGTGGTCCGTTTTGGAGCAGTTGGGAAACTGGCACCAAGGTTCATAGGACCCTTCCCTATCATAGAGAGAATTGGAAAGATGGCTTATAAGGTGGAATTGCCCGAGAAGCTAGCTGGAGTGCATAATGTCTTTCATGTCTCGCATCTCCGAAAGTGCCTACATGAGTCCGCTGAGGTGGTTGAACCAAGCATTCTTGAAGACGTGGAGGTAGAGAAAGAGGCATCCTTGAGGAGAGCTCCAATTCGTATCTTGGGAACAGAGATCAAGAAGTTAAGGAATCGAGAAGTCAAATTGGTGAAAGTTCAGTGGAGTGAAGCCGATGAAGATGCAACTTGGGAAACCGAGGAGAAGATGCGTGGGCTTTATCCATTCCTTTTTTAGGGTACATTCTCAATCTCCGTTCTTAATCAGCATATCTTTCTTTTTGCTATACATGTTTATCCTGTTTATCTTGTTATCTCGTTAACCTTGTCATGAGAACCTTAGGTAGAAACCCTTTGGATGAAACATGTATTTGAAACATGTTATGCTTGATGTTTGCAAGTGGTTGCAAGTGTTTGCAAGTGGATACTCGTGGATGCATGATACACATTAGGCACTAAGATCGGCTCACACACTTTCATACCGCATATGCATGAGTGTTTATGCTTATTCATGGATGAAACTTGCATGCTATCACGTGGATGCTGCATATGGATGAATGTTATGTGCACTCATGTAGAGATTATAAATTATGTTAGGAATTTGCATACATATGGACTCATCTCACTAACATACTTTGCATTAAGGAGGTTTACTGAATCAGTAACCGCCTGATTTTTGCATTAGATAAGTACATATACACACACCTTTTGCATATGTTCATACAGCATTTAGAATCCTTTTAAGGACAATGGTTACTTGTGGATGATGTTTTGAGTAGATGGATGATGGATGGTAGGATACGTTCTTCCTAACTTGGAGATTTCGGGGACGAAATCCTTTAAGGAAGGGAGAATGTAACAACCCGTATTTTAATAACATGTTATAATGTAAATCAAGGAAGAATTAAATTCTAAAATCTGAATCAAGGGAAACGGGCTGTGCCATTGCGTTCGTCTCGGAAAAATACGCGAAATAGAGTCCGAGTTTTCGAAAAACGGAGTCCGTATGACCAGGTTATGGCCCAATGAAGTTTTCAGAAAATTCCAAGCCCGAAAACAGTTCAAATTCGAATTTAGATTCGAATTACAACCAAGGCAGAATGGGCGGGAATTTTCCCCGCCCCAGGCAGGTTCGACACAGGGGTCGACACCAGTGTCGACCCCCCCCCCCCAATGGGTCGACACCCATGTCGACCCAGGGGTCGACCCCCCCGGTCGGACCAATTTTTCTGGTGCACCATTTTGACATGTTGGGTCTTGTTCTGGAAGTTTCTGACGGGAGTTGATGGCTCAGATTCGATTTAGGGTTAATCCTATGGTCTAAACTACCCCTAATCTCTATAAAAGACCCCTAGACCTAGCCTAAACCCTCATTAATCATTCCTACAACTAAATGCTGCCCAAATGTTCACTAATCATGGCCTCCACCTTCTTCATGAGAGCATGAGTGTCTCAAATCAATCTATGTCATAAAGGAGCCATCTTTCTTAAGTAAAAGAGCCATCTTTCTTTGTCTTTGGGGTTATTCCTTCTTGTTCTCAAGTCTTGAAGTGGAGTTTATCGTCTTTGGTTGCGGATTTGCTAGTGTGGCTTCGTCTCAATCTTATTTTATATTAATTCTAGTCTTCATAGCATTGTAAGCCCTATACTACTCTTAGATTCTAACTATGAAGTTAAATATGACATGTTGCAAGTTTGAATTTGGGCCTAAGTATGATTTGTGCTTTGATCCTATCATGTTATGCATAGATTTACCCTATGCAAGTTTGTAAAGCTATCACCTTGACTATGTGCATAGAAAGCTATGACCTTTGATTTGGAATGATGCATTATGCAACATGAGAACTCTCATAACCTTCATGATAACTTGCATATAATGTTATATGCGAACTTCTAGTCATCATCCTATGTCATTTATGATCATGTTTCACCTATTTGCTTAAGTTGATATTATGCATGTTTTGAGGCCCATGATGTAATATGCAAGCTTATGAACATATTTATGCCTCATATGCCACCATGTTTAACTTGTGGCCAACCTTATTACCTTATGCCCTTTTGCCATGCTTTTGCCAAGTTCCCTCTTTTGATTTATGTTATGTTATGCGAAACGTACATGCGATGGGAATGCATTGGGTTTGGGTAATATTAATGACATGAAAACATGGTTTTAAAATATGACATGAACATTGACTTGTGATTATGTTTGTAAACATAATGATGGACATGACACTTAGAAAATATGAGTGTGGCCAACTCGAGGTTGGGTTGAGTTTGTAGCATAAATCTACCCGGAACCGACCGGCTTAACTAGTGGCTACAAACAATAGGACCCAATGTGAGTAGTTGGTCACGTCGTACTTGAAACCCGAGGTTAGACTAAGTTGTGGTGTAAAGCTACCCGGACCCGCCCGGCTTAACTAGTAACCACAACATGGTCTAATATGAGAGGTTGGGTTCATTAAATTACACTACAAGAAAAATACCCTATTGCAACTAACTATTTGCAACATGCGATAAATGACAGTTGCAGTAAGTAATATTTAGCAACAGACCTATTATAGCCGTTGCAATAGGTGAGATTTAGCAACTTGCCTTTTTTTCTGTTGCGAAAAGCATATTTTTAGCAACTGCGCTTCTGTTCCTGTTGCAAAAACATACTTTTAGCAACTGTGCTTTCATAACAGTTGCAACAAACATATTATTTGCAACTGTGCTTCCAAGCCAGTTGCGAATAAATATCTTTAGCAACTAATTTCGCCTCTTGCAATAACTGTATTTTTTACAACTAGTAAAGCCAGTTGCAAAAAACATACTATTAAAAATTAGTATCAGTTTTAATGGTTAATTTTTACTAATTAATTTAAATAGCTACTATTGAATGATTAACTACTAGTAATTATATAATAATTAAGATCAATAATTATTAATTATTAATTAAAAATAAAATTCAAGTATTATAAAGTGATATTTATAACTGATAATTAAATAATAATAATAATTACTAATTAACTGATAATTAACATTTGGTAAGCATAGTTACTACAAAAGTACGAAGTAATAAGTAATATTTAGTTATAATATAATAAGTATTTAAGTAATAATAATTTATTAATATGAATTAAAACTTTATTAATTCATCACTGTGTGTTGTTAATAGCGTATAAATTATATTTAACAATTATTAACTACATCTAATAATAAATAAATCTAATTAATAACAAATTTTAAATAATTAATAAAATATTCATGATATTAAATAATTAATGAAATATTCATAATAATTACTAAATAATTAACCATTAGTAATTACATAATAATTAAGATTATAATTTAATATTATTATTAATTGATAATACAATTTAATTATTATAAATTGATATTTATATCTAATATTATTCAATAATTTTATCAAAAAGGTTTACAATTTTGGATTACACAACTTTGTGGATTATTACAATTTTGGATTACACAACTACATTTATAAAAAAGGTTTACAATTATAATAAATTGATAAATCTAAGTACGTTTTGGTTTGCAGCATATATCCGCGCCCCCTTTCCACGAAAATTTCATTTCCCGCTTTAGCTGTTGAGGACCCAATAATAAAAATCTGCCGAAGTTTCCAGATCCCCTTTCCACCTTCACGGTTCACAATTTAGTGAAATTTCCCATGGCCGTTCAGATCTCGTTTTAGATCTTGTTTTATTTTCTTCTCCATGGCCGTTCCCATCACGATTCACAATTTCCTCGACCAACTTTTTCCAAGCAACCAGCCTCCTAGCTCGTCGTTGCTCCTTCGTTGTCTTCCTTTTGAGTTCTCCTTCGCGTCTCCATTCAGTCCTCCTTCCCGGTCTTTCATCTGAGTACTTTTTTGTTTTCTGCTTGGTTGGTGAGCTGCTCTTTTCGTTGTTTGTTAATTATTTACAGTCATAATCACAGGTATGGTTTCATTTCATTGTCCATTTTGTTGAATTCGTGCTTATGCATTTATGTTTGCTCACGCTATTTACTACCTGAAGAATCAGTTGTTGTTGCAATATTCGTGCTTCTGCTCTGTTCCGAGCACTTCATTCCCTCTTTGTTTACATGGCTTGCTACACACGAGATTAACAAGAAATAAGACTAACACTAAATACTAATTTTAAAATAATAGCTTACCTGGACAATATTTGACGATTGAGATAATTTTGCAATGTTATAATCTAGTTTGGTTGAATATATATGTTATTATTTATATGCTGAGGCTACTAGGTGATAGTATACCAATGAATAAGGGGTAGGCTAGAGCATAGAGCACAAGGTCGTATGATAAGTGCCAAAACTCTATATAAATAAATTGGCTTTAATTTGTTTTACAAGAAATATTGAAAACTAGAATAACTCTGTTTGGTTGTTGCAAAAATTAGAACATAAAGTAAATAGCCTGACATTTCGTTTGCGAGTAAAGTCCCATTTTTCTAATGAAGCTGGTATTAGGAAATAAGGCACACGGTTTGCTTGAAAAGCCTTAATAATTCTACCTTGTTTTGATATTTCATTTATAATGATATCATGTTTCTTTGCCGTGACATTAGCATTAAAAATATGGGAACCTGGTGAGGCTCATGCCTTTGAAATCAGCAGAAAAATAAAACATGTATTAATGGAAATTAATTCCAGTAGAGATGTGTTTGTTTGGTTGAAAGCAGCAGTTTAAAAATATGCTAGAAATTTTTTGTTTCAAGATAAGTTAATAATTGGTACGTATGAATTTTCATTTGGTTAACTGGATTGAATGCTTTGTTATGTTTGGAGTACTGGATTGAGTTCTTATTGATTGTTGCTGTATCCAAATTGTTTAAAAGGTAAGACATACCGTATGAAAAATATAAGGAGGTATCTAGCTCCTGAAACGACTAAATAAAATCTAGTTAAAGTATATATTTATTAACATAGGAATATATATGCAATCAGTGATGTATACTTTGCATTACTTGGATGCATGGATTAGCTTCTTGATAATTTCGGAATAGTCATCTTTTTGAATCAAATTTGCTAGAAAGAAGGCACATTTTTATAATAAAAAAATGTGGAAGTATTTGACTTCAGAGATAAAATAAACTAATGAATATATATACATGAGCCTGTTACCAAGGCCTCCAACGTAACAAAAATCTATTTACCATCCCCTTTTTCTAGAACCTACTCTTAAGCCTAGTTATTGTTATATAATCCAGTGGCAATGTACATTTATAATTCATGACTTATGCTTTCATGCAGAGGAAGTAACCATTTGGAGCAGGTGTTTAAGCTGAGGAATTAGGAGCTGTAAAGGGCAAAACAAGGAGAAAGAAGATGGGATTTTGGGACTTGGCTTAGTGGATAGAAGCCATTATTAGGTACGCAATGTCTGCATATAAGTAACTATTTGACCTCTCTTTTGAAAAAAGGATAGTTTTTAGATTCTGGATGAGCAACACATAACACAGTTAACATCATTATCCTTCCCTCATTACTGTAGTTTGTTCTTTATGTGTAATCAACCTAGTGGAATTCTGTATGCTTAATGAGACATTATTTATTGTTAATGTTATTCCACACCACTTAAAACCAATCTAACTGATTGTATACTTGTATGTAGTTTTGCCAAGTTTGTGAGGAAGAAAAAAAAACTTTGGTCCGCACCACTTCACTGTAATCAAGTATACGATCTGAATGAATTTTCCCTTGACTGATATATTATTGCTCCCTCTTGTTTCTATTATTCTACTTGCAATCCACTAGCCTTCTTGAATTATATGAAAAGATGTGATATTGAGAAATTCGGCAATCTACATTTATATTCATTATTATTAGTTTTAGCATCGTGTACTGTATCCACTATTGTTTAATGATCTTTGTTCTCATTTACTTCACTGCTGGAATTTCTGGTGGCTTGCTTGGTAGACACTTCATTGTCTTACGACTTGTTTTGCCTTTTGCCTTTGCAGGTTATGATATTTAGATGTGATTATGTATTGCTAACATAGGGTGGTGCATGTTCATGATCGACAACAAACATGGAGCATGAACTGCAGATTTGTTCTAGTGAACCGATGATTTTTTTCTCTTGTTATAGTATATGTATGATAGAGTAGAAATATGAAAATACTCTATTCGAAAGAAATGTGTTGTGTGAGAGAAGAAATTGTTATACATGAATGGTGTATGAAAATTGTAGAAATTTTTGTTGTAATTGTTTGTACTACCAAAACTTTGTTAAAATAAAATTTTTATTTGTTTATTTCATTTTGTGATATACACTAATACTAAAACGAATACATTTAATATGTAGTATCTATAAGCTGTATTTTTTTTTATAGATTTATAAATCTATTGCAACGGGCATGTACTGTTGCAAAAGGATCTGTTGCAACAGCAAAAGCCTGTTGCAAAAAAGTATATCGCAACATCTTATTGAAACAGGCGAAAATTGTTGCGAACTTTTAGCAACTTCGGCTATACCAACAGGCGCGGGCCTGTTGCAATTGGTCTATTGCAACAGATATTGCCTGTTGCGAAAAGTGTTTTTTGTTGTAGTGTTAATTAATGCCACGTGATAGGGTTAAGTCATGGACTACTTAAATACTTAACCAATTAAACACGATGGATTGGTAGGGTTAAGTCATGGACTACTTGAATACACTTAACCAATTAAACCCGATGTATTGATAGGGTTAAGTCATGAACTGCTTGAATACACTTAACCAACTCAATACATGGTTAGGATAGGGTTAACCACACTTAACCCACTTGAAATCCTAGTTACGTGGTCCTTTTCAGCAGTAACCAACTTCGAAGTATCATGGGTACCCTGGACTAGGCTAGGGTGGGGCACGATTACTGGACTGATTGTAAGAGGCCAAAAGAGACGGCTGAAGGGTGCACCGGTTGTTCAGGTGGACCATGGTTGTGCACATTAAGTCCGGAGTTGAACATGGGCACCAGTAGGTTTAGACTGTGCATGCTTGAATTGTGTCTGTGGTTTACACCTTAGGGCTGGATACACCCTGGGGTGGACCTAGCACAGTTAACTACATTCCACGATTGAGCCGTATGACACCGATACACGACGAGTTAGGCTTATAGGGGGCCGATCGACTAGACCGGGTAGTTGGACCTCGATTCAGGTCATCTCATGATGTGGGCCAGCTTTGGGCCAAGGGATCATTTCTTGATTATACTTGACATGGATTGGAATACTAGTACACACCTGGTGCAACTTAACCTTGTTTATGCGATGCCACACTTGATCTATCTTGTTAACTTTTCACCATGCCAGTTATCACCCTGCACCTCATCTCTGTTTTACATGCTCAGTTAACTTTATTAGTTTTTATACTAATAGTAGATAGGACTTACCAGTCTTTTTGACTGACCCGTTTTCTTTCGCCTCTTTTCTTCCGTTCCCCCCCAGGTTTACAGGGTGGGAACACTGGTATCTAGCTTGGATCTTTAGCTGCTTTTCTGGATAGCTCATGTGCGGTTTGGACTTGAGCATGCTATGGCCTTATCCTACTTTGGGGATAGTTACTTTATGTTTTTTTTCCAGTTTTCAGTTTTTGTTCTAGACTTTGTTTTATGGGAAAATAATGACCAAGTACTTTGATGTAACTTGACTATGGTTTTGAAATGCTAGTTTCATCCGCTGCTTTACTACTCTGTTTTACTTATATGTTCTGTCTTGTGATATCTGCATGCATGTTTACCTTGTTTAACGCCCCTCCAAAGCTAGTGTGCTTGCAAGAGTGGCACTGGCGGAGGTGGGGTGTTACATGTGAGGAGGGGTTGTAAAATTTAAAATGAACCAAAAAGGCTATATTTTAAATACAAAGAGAATACTTCGGAAATGATTGAATTGGATAACTTAATTATGAATGTTAAGAATAAGATAAATAATCTATGGAATAGTTTGAATAGTCCAGAAAGGAATAGGTAAAGATTTAAGGATTTGATAGAAAGGATTAAATTAGGCATTGAAAATTTAGTGAGAAGGTATATAATGATGTTAAGGACGATTTTGAAACTAGTTGGGAGTATTTTGGAAATATAAAATATTTTGAAATTTAATAAACTATTTTGAGAAGTGTAATTTTTTTGAAATATAATTCATGATAAGAGTTTTGAGTATATTATTCGACATTACTATTGGATTATCAAGTATATAATGATTTTGAATATACGCCTAGCTAACGTATATGTGAAGTCCAATATATTCTAGATAGTTATAGAATCGCATTCTAGTAGCTGGAGGATAACTCTGTTGATGATCCGGACATCATCAGTGATTATCTTCGAGTTTCGAAAGTGTGATGACTATATGATTCCGATTGGACGTTGAAAATACTTAAAACCATTTACGTAAGTGATTGAAATTGTTTGTATTTATTCGGATAAAATGTTTTGATATGAGTTAGAATAAATAAGGAAATTTAGATAAGTTATGTGTGTAGAATACAAACGTAATTTGCAAATGAGTTAGGATGAGTTGGAAATAGTTATGAATCTAGAAATCCGATAGACTTAAATTAAGAAAAAATTGATTTAGAGAATTGAATCAGGATATATCGACGATTTTGGACAATCAATAGGTTTTCATAATTAGTAGAGTAGAAATAATTTAAAAACGATAGGATTGGTAATCACTAAGATGAGTTAAGAAAATAGAATATGTGAGAATGAGTTGAAAAACATAATGAATCTACAAACGTGATTTTGGAATATGGTAATATGGGAGAAAGGGTATAAGTTTGAAATTTGGAAATAGAACAAAAGTCAAGAGATTTGAAATGAAATAGGGTGAAATTAAATGGCTTGGAATATTTTAAATGTAATAACCCGGAAATCCAAGGCAATTAAAATTTTTTATTTAGGCAATTTTAGCGAATTTTGATTATTTAAAATGAATCATTTTAAATAATAACGACGAGAAATTTATTTTGAATAGAATTCGAACGTATATATTTATATACGTCGTCGTTACAATATAAATATTTATTTTAAATTATAAAAGGAATTGAAAATGGCGCGGTAGTTCAATAATTCGATTTCAAATTTCAAATTTCAAATTTCAATAGTTCAATATTTATTTTAAATTATAATTCGTCCGCCAATTCTAGTGCAACAAAAATGATGGTTTCAACAATGTATCATTTTATATCAAATAGACATGACATTTTTGTTCGCCAACTCTAATGCGACCAAAAATGATATTTTAAAATGTATAATTTCAATATTCAACAAAATGACATTTTTGTTCGCCAATTCTAATGCGACCAAAAATGATATTTTAAAATGTACAATTTCAATATTCAACAAAATGACATTTTTGTTCGCCAATTCTAATGCGACCAAAAATGATATTTTAAAATGTATAATTTCATTATTCAACAAAATGACATTTTTGTTCGCCAATTCTAATGCGACCAAAAATGATATTTTAAAATGTATAATTTCAATATTCAATAAAATGACATTTTTGTTCGCCAATTCTAATGCGACCAAAAATGATATTTTAAAATGTATAATTTCAATATTCAACAAAATGACATTTTTGTTCGCCAATTCTAATGCGACCAAAAATGATATTTTAAAATGTATAATTTCAATATTCAACAAAATGACATTTTTTGTTCCCCAAATCTAATGCGACCAAAAATGATATTTTAAAATGTATAATTTCAATATTCAACAAAATGACATTTTTGTTCGCCAATTCTAATGCGACCAAAAATGATATTTTAAAATGTATAATAAATAAAAATGTAAAAGTCCCTTATTCTTTTTATTTACATATGAAATGTAAATCTCTTTTTATTCTTTCCTATTTACATTGAAAATGAAAATGTCTTTTTATTTTTACATTGAAAATGAAAATGTCTTTTTATTCATTCCTATTTACATTGAAAATGAAAATGTCTTTTTATTTATTCCTATTTACGTTGAAAATGAAAATGTCTTTTTATTCATTCCTATTTACATTGAAAATGAAAATGTCTTTTTATTCATTCCTATTTACATTGAAAATGAAAATGTCTTTTTATTTATTTCTATAACTAAGAGAACTCAATTAAAAAGTAAATTCATCTTTCTATGTAATATTTGCATTGTAAAATGCAATTAAAAAGGTGGACTTTATTTCCAATGTAAACATCTTTTCTAGCGTCAATCTTCCTAAAATAAATATAATTTCTAATGTCAAGATTCGATTCATTTCAACTATATTAACATAACGATGAAATTTTGTTCATTTCAACCATATAAACATGACGATGCAATTTTGGTGTCATTTCAACTATATAAACATAACGATGCAATTTTGGTGTCATTTCAACTATATAAACATGAGGATGCAATTTTGGTGTATACTTTTGATAAATCACAATAAAGGTCTCATCTTATTTTCATTTGTAAATCAAATAAGATGTCTAATATTTATTTTATCTTTTAATTAAAGTTTAAAAGATCTAAACTTTCTTTATTTTATAAATCAAATAAAGACCTAAACTTTCTTTTATTTTGTAAAACAAAATAAAGGATTCAAACTTTTCTCTTATATTTTGTAAATAAAAGATTCAAACTTTTCCTTTATATAGTAAACCAAAGATTCAACTTCCTTTAATATTGTAAATAAAAGATTCAACTTCCTTTAATATTGTAAATAAAAGATTCAACTTTCTCTCATATTGTAAATAAAAGATTCAGCTTTCTTTTGTATTGTAAATAAAAGATTCAACTTTCTTTTGTATTGTAAATAAAAGATTCAACTTTCTCTTGTTTTGTAAATAAAAGATTCAACTTTCTTTTGTTTTCAAAAACAAAAGATTAGAACTTTAATTTGTTTTCAAGACAAAAGATTAAAACTTTGATTTGTTTTTAAAACAAAAGATTAAAACTTTAATTTGTTTTCAAAACAAAAGATTAAAACTTTGATTTTGTTTTCAAAACAAAAGGTTAAAACTTTGATTTTATTTTGTTTTCAAACAAAAGGTTAAAACTTTGATTATATTTTGTTTTCAAACAAAAGGTTAAAACTTTGATTATATTTTGTTTTCAAACAAAAGGTTAAAACTTTGATTATATTTTGTTTTCAAACAAAAGGTTAAACTTTGATTATATTTTGTTTATTAAACAAAAGGTTAGAACTCTGATTATATTTTGTTTATTAAACAAAAGGTTAAAACTTTGATTATATTTTGTTTATCAAACAAAAGGTTAAAACTTTGATTATATTTTGTTTTTTTAAAATAAGAATTCAACCTAAATAAAAGGATTAAAAATAAAAATAAAAAGATGAGAACTTTATTTTGATTACATCAGAATATTACAGATCCAAACTGTCAAACTATAACATGACATCACAACGAACAACATTCAACAATACAACAATCACCACATAACAGATCAGAATAATATACAATGATTCAACCGATCGAATGGAATTAAAATAAATTATTTAATTATTTAAATTCAGAATCTCACAGTCGTTGATGATTTTTGGCTAAAATTCAAACTGTTCAGAATCAAGTCCAGTCAGTCTATATGCGTAGATCTCAGTCACACGATTACAACGTCGCCGAAATCATCGAATTTCGAATTGAAATGAGTTAGATATGGTTAATCGAAGTTTTAAAATAATTTAAATTAATTAAATAATAAATTAATAAAGAAAATACCCTTCTTCTCCTATCAGACACTATAGGCCGACGTTTTTGGTTCCTCCTTCAATCCTTGGGCTTCAAATCGTTTCCAAATGGGACCTCTAGTCGCCGATCCAGACCCACCACGCCGACGGCCTTCGTACGGCGCGCCTCCGACCAGAGATGAGGCGAACTCGGTGGTCCTAGGCTCCCTCGGTTCTCGTGCGAACGGTCAACGTTCACGATCCCTGTTCGAGCGAAATACACAACGTCCTGAAATCCAACCTTATGGATTTAAAGAGGGATCGATCCTCTTTGGTTTCCCTTTCGAATTGTTTGAAAGTATGATAAGGATTAAGAAATATTAGGGAGGGAAATTCTGAAGATATCGACCATTGTTTTTAGGGGGGCGGCGGCAGAAAGAGACAGTGAATAGTGTTTAGATTTTAGGGTTTTTTCCTAATTTTATATTGATTTTTGTGTATTTTTACAAATAAATCCAAATCTTTCAAACCGTGCTGATTCCAGTCCAAACAAAGTTGACCCTAGCTAATAGCCCATATTCCGGACCCAATGGGACAGGTCCCGTCAGCCCAAACGGCTGTCTATGGCCTGTATTATTTAATTTAATATTTAATTCCTTTATTAATTTAATTCGTCTGCATAAATAAATTCACCGAGGCCACAAACGGACTCAGAAAAATCCAGAAAATATATATTTGTCTATGTTATGACGATACGGTCCTAACAAAATTAATTTCGTCGAATTCTGGCACTGTTTGAAAAATGGCTATTTTTCAGTCGATTAAATTTGACTATAATCGACCAAACACATTTTCCTTCGCCACGCTCACATATTAATTCTAAAAATTCTAAAAATTGAAACCTAGCAATAATATGACATTCCGGTTCCAATGAAAGTGGTTTCGTTGAAAACAGAGATCGTTTGAAAACTGACTGTTTTCACTGGCTTTAATATTATTTAAAAATGAAATTTTAATTTCTGCCACATTTTTCCACCAAATAATTTAAAATAAAAGTTTTAAATTGGTTCGGATTTTCCGGATCGTTACAATCTCCCTCACTTAAGAATTTTCGTCCTCGAAAAGGAAACAAAGTAAAGTAGGAACCAAGATGGAAAATGTAAATTGAGGAAAATGTACCTTAACACAAGAGTTACTCGAAGATATCCACTCTGCACTTGGGGTAAGCCTTTTTGATGCTATCCTCTGTCTCCCAAGTACAGTCTCTAGGATCCCCACTCCATTGAACCTTGACTAGGTTGATCTTCTTGTTCCTCAAGATTTTGGTTTCTTTGCCAATGATCTTAATCGGGTCCTTTCTCACTGTCAGATTTGGAGCAATATCTAGGACTGTTGGTTTAATTCATCCTCAATCAGATCTGGATCGTGCACATGCTTGCGGAGTTGAGACACATGAAATACATCATGCACCCCTGGCAACCAGTCGGGCAGCTGCACTCTATAAGCGAGAGTACCAATCCTTTCGAGAATAGGGAATGGACCAATGAATCTCGGTGCCAACTTTCCCGTCTTCCCAAAATGAATCACGCCTCTCAGAGGAGAAACCTTCAAGTATACTCGATCACCCACAGAGAATTCAAGATTCCTTCTTCGCTGGTCTGCATAGCTCTTTTGTCTGCTCTGAGCAGTCAACAAGCGCTTCTTAATCAAGTCAACCTTATCCGAAGCTTCTCGAACCATGTCGGGGCCCAAAACTAGTCGATTGCCCGACTCCACCCAACATGTTGGAGATCTGCACGGCCTGCCGTAAAGTAATTCATATGGTGACATCCCCAAGCTTGCTTGGTAGCTATTATTATTAGAGAATTCCACCAAGTGCAAGTGGTCCTCCCATGAACCGCCATAATCAAGAATGCAAGCACGCAATAAGTCTTCCAAAACACGATTCACCCTCTCAGTCTGGCCATCTGTCTGAGGGTGATAGGCAGAGCTCAGATTTAACTTGGTCCCAAGCTCTTCTTGAAAAGTTTCCCAGAATTTACTGGTAAATAATGGATCTCGATCACTGACAATGCTTTTAGGAACCCCATGCAGTCTGACTATTTCTTTATGATAGAGCTGTGCTAAACTTCAAGCTGTTCTATTGGACCGAACAGGGATGAAATGGGCAGATTTTGTTAAGCGGTCGACAATCACCCATATGCTATCGTTGCCCTTTCGGCTTCGAGGCAAGCCATCTATAAAATCCATAGAAATTTCCTCCCACTTCCAACCAGGAACTCCTAGCGGTTGCAACAAACCTGCCAGTTTCTGTTGATCACTTTTAACTTGCTGACAAGTGGGATATCTAGCAACATAAATAGAAATATCCCTCTTCATCGATTTCCACCAAAAGGTGCATTTGAGATCATGGTACATTTTGTTCACACTTGGATGGATGCTGATTTTAGATTTGTGGCACTCATCCATCACTTCTCTTTTTAGCTCAGCAATGTCTGGCACACAAATTCTCCCTTGTAATCTAAGGGTCCCGTTATCATCAATCTGGAAACTTGAGGCTTCGCCTTTACGAAATCGCTCACAAAGCTTCTGAATAAATTCATCATTCTTCTGAAGAGCAGAGACTTTATCAATTAAAGAAGGAGTGATAATGAGACTGGCGATAATGAGATTGTTGCATTCTGCGTTCTTTCTACTGAGTGCATCAGCTACAACGTTTGCTTTTCCCGGAGTATATAGGATATCCAGGTCATATGATGTAAGAAATTCGACCCAGCGCTGCTGCCTCATATTCAAATCTTTTTGAGTAAAAAGGTGCTTCAAGGATTTGTGATCCATGTAAATTTCAAACTTTTCACCCAAAAGATAATGCCTCCATATTTTAAGAGCAAACACAATGGCCATTAGTTCAAGGTCATGAGTGACATATTTCTTCTCATGCGGTTTCAGTTGGCGGCTAGCATATGCGACTACCCTGCCTCTTTGCATCAGCACTGCACCAATACCTTAAATAAATAAGGGATAACATGTTAAAATGAGATTTGTCATTAAAGGAAAAATGTTATCTCAGACATGTTAATTTATAAAGGAAACAACCTTGCTTAGAGGCGTCGGTCCAGACCTTCAAATCCTGATTGCCATCAATGATGGTCAACACAGGAGCATTGGTCAACCTCTTCTTTAGCTCTTGGAAAGCTGCCTCGCATTCCGGTGTCCACTAAAATTTCGTATGCTTCTTGGTCAAGTTTGTCAATGGACAAGCTACCTTCGAAAAATCTTTGACAAATTTCCGATAATAGCCGGCCAATCCCAAGAAACTTCTGACCTCCGTGGGAGTTCTAGGCTGCTTCCATTCTTGGATGGCTGAGATCTTTCCTGGATCTACTGAGATGCCTTCCTTTGATACAACATGGCCGAGGAATTTCACCTCCTCTTGCCAGAATATGCATTTAGAAAATTTTGCTTTCAGCACATTTCTTCGCAAAATCTCTAAGACTTCTCTCAGATGCTGTTCGTGCTCAGCAGCGGATTTAGAAAAGATGAGGATGTCATCGATGAACACAAGCACAAATTTATTTAAAAACATATCTGAATACTCTATTCATCAGATCAACAAAATATGCTGGAGCATTACATAGACCGAAAGGCATTACTAGCCATTCATAAAAGATGTCTGGTCCTCTGAAAGCAGTTAAAGGCACACACTCCTCTGTAATGCGAAGTTGATGGAAGCCTGTAGCTAGGTCCATCCTAGAGAATACTCGTGCCCCATGCAAGCGGTCAAGCAAGTCATCAATACGAGGTAGTGGATATTTGTTCTTAAGAGTTTGCTTGTTGAGATCACGGTAGTCTACACATAGCCTGAGAGTACCGTCTGATTTTGGGACGAACACCACTGCTGCTCCCCATTCTGAGAAGCTGGGCCTGATCAGACCCTTTCACAAAAGCTGCTTGGTTTGATTTTTCATCTCCTCTCTTTCTTTTGGCGACATTCTCCGAATGGGATGTACAACAGGCCTTGCATTCCAAGCTAAATCAATTCGGAAGATGATTTCTCTATGCGGGGGTAGGCCCTCAACTTCTTTGAATATATCAGCGTAATCTTTGATGACAGGGATATCCTCAATAGAAGTAGGGGCAACTTCTAGAGAAGACCAGAATGTTTTCCTGTCGGTGGCTGAGCCATGGCACGGGATAGTAATATTTCCAAGCTTAGTTTTAACTTTAATGATCCTCTCCGCACAAATTAACTCAGCCTCATACTTTGTTAGCCAATCAATTCCCAGTATAACATCATAACCGGAGAAATTCATAACGATCAAGTCAAAGGGGAACTGGTAGCAAGAGTAAGAAACAGGTACTCTACAATACTGATCAAGAATAAGAGAACCTCCTATCGGACTATTAGCTCTAATCAAATTTTTGAGTTTTCTCAGTTTCATTTCCAACTTTTTAATTGTATCATTAGAAATAAAGCTTCGCGTAGCACCAGTATCAAATAAGACAGTAATAGGGATGTTCTTAATATTAAGCGTACCTCCTAATACATCGGGTTTATTTGGCCCCTCAGTCGAAGCTGGAGTGTTTGCTCCCTCATAAACATGTGCCACCTGAGCATTCCTTAGTAGTGGACAATTCGCCTTGATGTGCCCCTTTTGATGGCAATTGTAGCATTCCCTTTTGTTCTGCGAACTCTGGCCACGATTCTGAGGATTTTGACCATGGTTTTGGGAGCTCTGACCACGGTTCTGACTAGGGCCTGAATCATTTCTCTTGACCTTTTTGGGAGCTCTACACTCGTAATCAAAATGCCCAATCTTGCCGCAGTTATAGCAGGTCACCTTACTGCTATCCCTCTTCTTCCCTTGGGGCTTAGCTATAGAAGAATTCCTCGCCTCCTGTTTCTTGTTAGCCTGTTCCTTCTGGTTGTTGCTTTGACCTTTCCCTCTATCCTGTGGTCCAGACTCGTCATTTTCCTCATAGCGGCACGCCATCTCCACTACTTCATTAAAAGGAAGCTTAATATGGGCAGTGACTCAATTCAAATATTTCTTGGACAACCTATTGATTAATTTCTTATTCTTCTCTACTGGATCTTGAATCAAACTAGGGGCATATCGTGAAAGCTCATCAAACTTCCTCACATACTCAGAAACAGTCATATTCCCTTGCTGTAGGTTAACGAACTGCTCGCGCAGACGCTTTCTAGCTTGTGGGGGTATATACTTCTCATTGAAAAGCTCCTTGAATCTAGCCGAAGACATATTGGCCACGTCATTGCAGATTTTAATTGTATCCCACCAATGCCCTACTTCCTCCTTTAGTTGCCAAACTGCCAGGTAACGCTTTCGCTGATCTTCCAGTTCCAAGCCTTCTAGGATCTTTTCACAATCTTTAAGCCACGCTTCTGCCTGAATCGCAGACTCCCGCCCTGTAAAAGGTACACCTCCAAGGTTCTTGAATTTCTTTGACATTCTCTCCAAATCGAAAGGCTGTGGAGGTGGAGGTGGTTCGACTACGACCTCTGAATTATGCTGCTCTTGAGTGATGGGTGTCTCGTCTCTAGCTTTCCCTCCAGCTCCCACTCGGGCTCCTCCTCTAGCCCCGCCTCGAGCTCCACCTTGGGCTCTGCCTCGGGCTGTTCTTGATCTAGTATCCATTTAAATCAGTCTGTACCATCAAGGAAAGAGTCAGACCAACAAAATGAGAATTTTCCAGAAAAGATAAGATAAGGACGAGATGAAAAGATAATGATGTAATGACTGGTAAATATGTGCTATTCTGCTGTGCTCACTCTAGGAAATTACTAATCCCATCTCTAATGAGCTACTCGTCTTAGAATAATGTGGATTCTATCTAGACGAATTGTTCTAAATATGTTATATTCCGTAGCTAAGGTTAACTTGGCTCTGTTACCAACTGTGATGACCCCAAACTTCCGTAGACCGAAAGTAAGGATGATTATTTTTGGAATAAAACATATTTACAACAAAAACAGATCTCAGATAATTATCATAACACATAAACCATCGCAGCGGAAATAAATGTCATCAACATTACAGCAGAACATCAGAGTATGCAGTTTTGCAGGATCCACTTAGCATAATAGAAGTCTTAACAAAAGAGAAACATGTAACAACCCGAAAATCTGGGCCAGTTTAAAATTTTTATTTTGACAATTTTAGCGAATTTTGATTATTTAAAATGAATTATTTTAAATAATATCGACGAAAATTTATTTTGAATATATTAGAACGTATATATTATATACGTCGTTGTTAGAATATAAATATTTATATATAATTATAAATAGAATTGAAAATGGCGCGGTAGTTCGATAATTCGATTTCAAACTTCAATTGAATGTACCGGGTGCAAAACAATCCGGATTTTAGTGAAACCAAAAACATTAGGAATCTAATTGATAATATCTTTCCAACGAATCCGAAAAATCAAAATTTCATAGCGGGAATCAAAAGATATGTCCAGTTGAAAACGATTTCGAAATGAATTGGATTGAAAACGATTTCGAAATGAATTGAATTGAAAACGATTTCGAAATGAATTGAATTGAAAACGATTTCGAAATGAATTGAATTGAAAACGATTTCGAAATGAATTGAATTGAAAACGATTTCGAAATGAATTGAATTGAAAACGATTTCGAAATGAATTGAATTGAAAACGAATTCAAATTGAATTGAAAGTGAATTGAAATGAATTCAAATTGAATTGAAATGAATTCAAATTGAATTGAAATTTGAATTGAATAGAAATGAATTTTAAAACGAATTTATAAAGAAGAATTCAATTTTGATTTGAATTGAAAAGAAAGTTGAAATTGCTTTTGAAACGATTTTAAAACTACTTATAAAATTCGTTTTAAATAGAAATCGACGAAGTATATATTATATATATTATATATATAATATAATGGCCTGAATAGAACGCGCCGCGCCGCGGCAGTTCGTGAATTTCGACCATTTATTTCAAACGGACATTACGGGAGATCCGACCGTCGGATTCTCCTAAAACCAGAACCGTTGGGTTCGTATCGAAAAGAGCTTTCTAACGAATATTAGAAATTTGAAATCTAACGGTTGGATTTGGAGTTACGTCCAAATCAAATTTGAAAAAGGTCGCTGTAAGTGCAGTTCGATGGCCGTTGATGGAAATCGACTGTACGGGCCTTGATAAAATTATTAAAAATAGTAATAATTTATGTAAAATCATAAGAAATGATTTGTGAAGAATTGGGATGAAAAACTCCATATTTGAAAAGATAAAAATAGATTTTTATCGAAATGAACTAGTTTTGAACTAGAATAAAAATTCTATTTGTTTTTAAATAAATAAATTGAATTTGAAAAGGGTTTTAAAAATAACCAGAATTTCCAATGATTGCATTGGAATGGATTTGAATCGAAATTGTCTTCGGAATATTTCGATGTTGGATTTCGAGATTATACAGATATTGTTATGGAAATTTGAAAGATATATATATCGTTATTTCCAATACGACATTTGTTATTCGTAGAATTTGATATTGAATATAAGCCGATATATTTTCTATTCAGAGCCTTGTATTGAATATCAAATGCGATTTGGGTTTGTCGTGAATGGTGTCTTCACTAACACTGTTCTTGAACCCAGTTGAGAAAAGATTAAATCTTTTTATTTTAGATTTAATGAAGTGTACCAATTAAATAATATTTAATTGGGATTGAATTGATATTGATTTTTGGGTTTATCGTGGACAGTGTTTTAAATAACACTCGTTCTTTAACTCGATAATTAATGAATGTGATTTTGGGTATATCGTGAACCGTGTTTTAAATGACACTGATTCTTTAACCCAGTCACAGATTAAAACTAAGTGGAGTTTTAATGAATCTTTAATTAGATTGAAAAGATCGAGAATGGAGTATCACCAGTTTTACTTCAGGCGATAGTTAAATCTTTAATTAGATTTAAACGTGAAATGGTAATTGAATTTACCGATAACACTGTGGTGTTAGATATGAAGTATTACCAGTTTTACTTCATGGGATGAATAGGTTGGGATGGGGAAATTAAAATAAATGATTACTTCGGTAAGGTTCGATAATCCCGACTAGTTTGAATTGAGATTCAAAAATAGAATAAAGAATAAATTCAAGGAATTTATCTTGGATAAAATTAATGGGAACCTTTCCCTATGAATGTGAAAATCAGAAACTAACTGTCGGTTAGCTAAGCAGAATGGTTTTCTGGATATTGATCTGATGTTGGTTTCGGCCTTCAGGGTTAATATTTGGGGAATTATTCTCTTGATTAATTTATGGTTAGTGACTAATGAATTGGAATGAGGCGTATGTTGTGTTTGTGTAACACTTTTATAATATATACGCGAGTTATTCGTAAAGACCGGGTTTATCCCATTCTGAATAACTGATACGACGATAAGTCGAAGATGAAGACGATGGTCGAAGACCGGAAGTCTTCACGTCGTTTGGGTGATTACTGATGATCTTGATTGGGCTGTACACCCAAGAAGATGGAAACAGTTGGTGATCGTCCAGACGTACTTGGAGATCGATGGATATGCGGGGTACTAGGTGCCTCCGGTTTCGTTCAGAACCAGAACGGACTTGTAAATGGACTGTGTGTCTGACATTGGATTTTAGTCCGTGTGATTGATCTCTATTAAATATATATTTGTTTGGCGGCGGAGAATTTATTCTCTTGCTTAACGCCCTTCTCTGAGACGTACGCGCTCAGGGGTTATATATTGATGGATATCAAACGCATGGAGTGAATTGCCTGTGTGGCATACCTAAGTGGCAATTGATCGAGGCTTCTGTTGAAAAGCAAAGTCTTGTGGTTGATGATCGAAGCACGGCCTTTATGGCGTAGCTTTGTGTAACGTTTACTTCGCGAGTTTCACACCTGGTATGAACCAAAAACGGGAGACGGACCTCAGGGAGGGCATGCGTTTCCTTCTAGCTAAAAAGTGGCGTCAGTGGTTTTACACGCCCTGACGAGTTTGACTTATGTGGTTGTTGCTGTTGCGAGGCGCCTCGGATTGATCGGTCGTTCTCGAACCGATGGAGTCATTTAGTTGGCTCACCTACGCCCCATAGGGTGGGGAAACGCATGTTCAGGGTTTAAGTTTAATCCACATCGGTGGACTGGCCCTGACGATCCAAGGGTCACTCGAGCTCTGATCCTGTGGCTCGGGCTAGAGAGTCACGAATCGGTTGAGGACTATCTTTTGCCTCGGTTCATAGATGGAAATCCAATTTCCAAATACGTGACATTTGCGGTTGTATTTGTAAACCTATATATGGCGACATGATATATGGTATTCATGCCGCCTATGATTGATACTTATGATTTGAAGTTGTTTTATACACTATGCACTTATAGTAGTATCAAACGATTTGTTTTAAAACGTATCAAGCATTCTTTGGCTGTTATAAGGGAAAACCCTATCCTCGGCTGCGTTGCATTGTGTGATGGGACCTGAGTCTTATAACAGCTTCATTTTTCTTTATTTAGCATTGCGCTGTTTGTTTTATGCACTGGTATTCTTGGGGAGAAATCCGTTCCGTGTTATACGGCGTGGTCCCTTGATTTACCTAACTTCAAAATAAAGATTAACTGTTTTAGTTCTCACACCAGTCACATGACTGACCTGGAGTTTATTGTTTTAACCTAAACTCTGGGTGCCCTTATTTTGACACGGGCAGCTAGTAGTTTTGGTTTTGCAGATTTATATTCACAGGATCCTGGTTTACAGCTGGAACGATATCCGGAAAGCTTTGTATCCGTGTATCTCCTTCTAGTTGTGTATTGTATTATTTTCCGCTGCTATGTATTTAAATGTAATTTAAATCTCTGATATTCCTGTGTAATATTCATTTTTACTCTGTATATTCTTGTAATCTGATGCATTGTTGTAATATACAATGAAATGTTCTTCTGTATGAGTTTTGTTGTGGCTTGTTCTCGAACTATCCGTCGCTTTCCTTTACGGGGAAGTAACGGGTTTTTACAGTTGGTATCAGAGCTTTGGTTTACAAAGCAGAGAACGAGGCACATTAGAACCATACGAAAGAATTCATCAGATATTGGATTAGTAATATCCAATGAGAATGACTCGTTAGAGATGGGATCAGTAGTATCCTAGAACGAGAGTGGAGAGTATATTTTTCAAATGAAAACAATTCTGTTTTGAAATTTAGATCGTTTTACACGTATTTGAATAATTTATTTATATTGATTTTGGACAATTCAGTATATAAAGAATTTGCATATACGCCTTGCAAACGTATATTCAAAGTTTTAATATATTGGATAGATATAGCATCGCACTCTAGTTGCCCGATGATGATATTGATGATAGCGATCGCATCATCAACATTTATGTTCGAGTTTCGAAGGTGTGATTTTCTATATATTTCCATTAGACTGGTGTGAGAACCAAAACTAATATAGCTAGAATACATTGTTGTGATTTGGCATCAAAACATGATTTTCTTTGTATATATCAAAATTATGAATTTCAAAAACTAATCAACTAATGGATTGATGATTGTGTTGTTGATTATTGGTTGATTAATTAAATTTTGAACCATTATGCCTAATTGTACCAAATATTGAATTATATTGAAAATTGGTCGCATTTGCTTGCATATACATATACTTATATTGAACAGGTCATAGCAAGGAGGCTAGAGCAGAGAATAAAATTTGTTTGCCCTACAAATAGGTACATGTTTACTACATAATTTCCTGTTTTGTTTGGGTGATGATGATTTTATGAGCCTATTGGCTAGCCGCTTGGCTTTTTCTTTTTCTTTTTGAGATCTGAAGGACCGGGGAAGCTATTTGAAATTCCCCGATGCTCCCGGTGCAGGGGAGGTTATGGCGAAATTTTTCAAAAATTTAGGGTGTTAGCCAAATTTTTGAAATTTTTGAAAATTCTCAGAAACTGAAAAGTTGGAGAATGGAAGCCAGATCGATCGTAGAGTTGAATAATCAAACCACTTTCGACTTTGTTCCTTTTCGGGGACGAAAAGTTTTAAGTGGGGGAGATTGTAACAACCCGAAAATCTGGGCCAGTTTAAAATTTTTATTTTGACAATTTTAGCGAATTTTGATTATTTAAAATGAATTATTTTAAATAATATCGACGAAAATTTATTTTGAATATATTAGAACGTATATATTATATACGTCGTTGTTAGAATATAAATATTTATATATAATTATAAATAGAATTGAAAATGGCGCGGTAGTTCGATAATTCGATTTCAAACTTCAATTGAATGTACCGGGTGCAAAACAATCCGGATTTTAGTGAAACCAAAAACATTAGGAATCTAATTGATAATATCTTTCCAACGAATCCGAAAAATCAAAATTTCATAGCGGGAATCAAAAGATATGTCCAGTTGAAAACGATTTCGAAATGAATTGAATTGAAAACGATTTCAAAATGAATTGAATTGAAAACGATTTCGAAATGAATTGAATTGAAAACGATTTCGAAATGAATTGAATTGAAAACGATTTCGAAATGAATTGAATTGAAAACGAATTCAAATTGAATTGAAAGTGAATTGAAATGAATTCAAATTGAATTGAAATTTGAATTGAATAGAAATGAATTTTAAAACGAATTTATAAAGAAGAATTCAATTTTGATTTGAATTGAAAAGAAAGTTGAAATTGCTTTTGAAACGATTTTAAAACTACTTATAAAATTCGTTTTAAATAGAAATTGACGAAGTATATATTATATATATTATATATATATAATATAATGGCCTGAATAGAACGCGCCGCGCCGCGGCAGTTCGTGAATTTCGACCATTTATTTCAAACGGACATTACGGGAGATCCGACCGTCGGATTCTCCTAAAACCAGAACCGTTGGGTTCGTATCGAAAAGAGCTTTCTAACGAATATTAGAAATTTGAAATCTAACGGTTGGATTTGGAGTTACGTCCAAATCAAATTTGAAAAAGGTCGCTGTAAGTGCAGTTCGATGGCCGTTGATGGAAATCGACTGTACGGGCCTTGATAAAATTATTAAAAATAGTAATAATTTATGTAAAATCATAAGAAATGATTTGTGAAGAATTGGGATGAAAAACTCCATATTTGAAAAGATAAAAATAGATTTTTATCGAAATGAACTAGTTTTGAACTAGAATAAAAATTCTATTTGTTTTTAAATAAATAAATTGAATTTGAAAAGGGTTTTAAAAATAACCAGAATTTCCAATGATTGCATTGGAATGGATTTGAATCGAAATTGTCTTCGGAATATTTCGATGTTGGATTTCGAGATTATACAGATATTGTTATGGAAATTTGAAAGATATATATATATCGTTATTTCCAATACGACATTTGTTAATCGTAGAATTTGATATTGAATATAAGCCGATATATTTTCTATTCAGAGCCTTGTATTGAATATCAAATGCGATTTGGGTTTGTCGTGAATGGTGTCTTCACTAACACTGTTCTTGAACCCAGTTGAGAAAAGATTAAATCTTTTTATTTTAGATTTAATGAAGTGTACCAATTAAATAATATTTAATTGGGATTGAATTGATATTGATTTTTGGGTTTATCGTGGACAGTGTTTTAAATAACACTCGTTCTTTAACCCGATAATTAATGAATGTGATTTTGGGTTTATCGTGAACCGTGTTTTAAATGACACTGATTCTTTAACTCAGTCACAAATTAAAACTAAGTGGAGTTTTAATGAATCTTTAATTAGATTGAAAAGATCGAGAATGGAGTATCACCAGTTTTACTTCAGGCGATAGTTAAATCTTTAATTAGATTTAAACGTGAAATGGTACTTGAATTTACCGATAACACTGTGGTGTTAGATATGAAGTATTACCAGTTTTACTTCATGGGATGAATAGGTTGGGATGGGGAAATTAAAATAAATGATTACTTCGGTAAGGTTCGCTAATCACGACTAGTTTGAATTGAGATTCAAAAATAGAATAAAGAATAAATTCAAGGAATTTATCTTGGATAAAATTAATGGGAACCTTTCCCTATGAATGTGAAAATCAGAAACTAATTGTCGGTTAGCTAAGCAGAATGGTTTTCTGGATATTGATCTGATGTTGGTTTCGGCCTTCGGGGTTAATATTTGGGGAATTATTCTCTTGATTAATTTACGGTTAGTGACTAATGAATTGGAATGAGGCGTATGTTGTGTTTGTGTAACACTTTTATAATATATACGCGAGTTATTCGGAAAGACCGGGTTTATCCCATTCTGAATAACTGATACGATGATAAGTCGAAGATGAAGACGATGGTCGAAGACCGGAAGTCTTCACGTCGTTTGGGTGATTACTGATGATCTTGATTGGGCTGTACACCCAAGAAGATGGAAACAGTTGGTGATCGTCCAGACGTACTTGGAGATCGATGGATATGTGGGGTACTAGGTGCCTCCGGTTTCGTTCAGACCCAGAACGGACTTGTAAATGGACTGTGTGTCTGACATTGGATTTTAGTCCGTGTGATTGATCTCTATTAAATATATATCTGTTTGGCGGCGGAGAATTTATTCTCTTGCTTAACGCCCTTCTCTGAGACGTACGAGCTCAGGGGTTATATATTGATGGATATCAAACGCATGGAGTGAATTGCCTGTGTGGCATACCTAAGTGGCAATTGATCGAGACTTCTGTTGAAAAGCAAAGTCTTGTGGTTGATGATCGAAGCACGGCCTTTATGGCGTAGCATTGTGTAACGTTTACTTCGCGAGTTTCACACCCGGTATGAACCAAAAACGGGAGACGGACCTCAGGGAGGGCATGCGTTTCCTTCTAGCTAAAAAATGGCGTCGGTGGTTTTACACGCCCTGACGAGTTTGACTTATGTGGTTGTTGCTGTTGCGAGGCACCTCGGATTGATCGGTCGTTCTCGAACCGATGGAGTCATTTAGTTGGCTCACCTACGCCCCATAGGGCGGGGAAACGCATGTTCAGGGTTTAAGTTTAATCCACATCGGTGGACTGGCCCTGACGATCCAAGGGTCACTCGAGCTCTGATCCTGTGGCTCGGGCTAGAGAGTCACGAATCGGTTGAGGACTATCTTTTGCCTCGGTTCATAGATGGAAATCCAATTTCCAAATACGTGACATTTGCGGTTTTATTTGTAAACCTATATATGGTGACATGATATATGGTATTCATGCCGCCTATGACTGATACTTATGATTTGAAGTTGTTTTATACACTATGCACTTATAGTAGTATCAAACGATTTGTTTTAAAACGTATCAAGCATTCTTTGGCTGTTATAAGGGAAAACCCTATCCTCGGCTGCGTTGCATTGTGTGATGGGACCTGGGTCTTATAACAGCTTCATTTTTCTTTATTTAGCATTGCGCTGTTTGTTTTATGCACTGGTATTCTTGGGAGGAAACCCGTTCCGTGTTATACGGCGTGGTCCCTTGATTTACCTAACTTCAAAATAAAGATTAACTGTTTTAGTTCTCACACCAGTCACATGACTGACCTGGAGTTTATTGTTTTAACCTAAACTCTGGGTGCCCTTATTTTGACACGGGAAGCTAGTAGTTTTGGTTTTGCAGATTTATATTTACAGGATCCTGGTTTACAGCTGGAACGATATCCGGAAAGCTTTGTATCCGTATATCTCCTTCTAGTTGTGTATTGTATTATTTTCCGCTGCTATGTATTTAAATGTAATTTAAATCTCTGATATTCCTGTGTAATATTCATTTTTACTCTGTATATTCTTGTAATCTGATGCATTGTTGTAATATACAATGAAATGTTCTTCTGTATGAGTTTTGTTGTGGCTTGTTCTCGAACTATCCATCGCTTTCCTTTACGGGGAAGTAACGGGTTTTTACAAAACAAGTCTCAAATGAAAGGAAATAAGTTTCAAATCCCATTACATACATCAAAAGTAAAAGATAGAAAAATGTCTCAAAAGCATAATAAAAGATGGAGAAAAGGTCTTCTTCTTCTTCCTCCCAAAGCAAGCTCCCACCAGAAAGTATCACCTAGAAACCTGTCAATTGGCTGCCCGTGTGGAAAGAGGGCACCCGAGTTTGCAAAAGTGAAACAAACTACGAGTCAGTCATGGGACTGGTGTGAGATTTCTTAACTAAATTAACTATCAAGAAGGCGAATCTCAGGACCACGCCGCTAACGCGGAACGGGTTTACTCCATTGGATTGCCAGTGCAATATTTTATAAAGTTTATATAAAACAGCAAAATGACTTTTGAAAAAATGAAACCATCATAAGACTCAGATCCTATCACACAATGCAACGCACACAGGAGGATAGAGTTTTTCCCTTATGATGATCAAACATGCTTAATACGTGAAAAGTAATATTTTAATATTATCATTAGTGTTTAAGCAGTATTAAAATACCTCAATATAAATATATCAATCCTAGACGGCATAGTACCCCATCCTACTATGTCGACGTATATAAGTTTACAATCAAAACTGAAATGTCGTCATATGGGGAATTGGTTTTCTGTCATGAAATCGAGGCTAGGGATCGTCCTCTTTCGATTCGAGACACTCTAGAAAATGCCTTAGGATCCCCCGCAGTGAACCCTTGGATCTTCAGGGCCGGTCCCCACCTAACGGTAGTGGATTGGCAATTCCTAAACACACGCTTCCCGGTTCTTTTGAACCTATAGTATGATCACTTCCGGCCTATAAAAACCCGAGGTACCTCAATCCAAAATCCACATAAGTAAAATGTCGGGCCGTGTTAAAACCCAAACACCACTAGCTAGAAAGAAACGTGTGCACTTCCTGCAGTCCTAATCCCGTTTTTGACTCATACCGGGGTGTGAGGCTCGCGAAGTTACGTTGTACACAAAGCTATGCCCAAACAGACTATGCTTTGATCATCAGCCACAAGGCCTGCTTTTCAACAAAGCCTTGATCATTGCATCTTGGCGTGCCACATTGACAATTCAACGCCATGCTATCAATAACTACTACTACGTATCCGGGTGTTAAGTAGAGAATAAATTCTCTACCACCAAACAGACATATATTAACAGAAATCGATTTAATTACATAAAGTGGATTTCAACGTCAGACACACAACCATTTACAAGTCCGTTCTGGGTCTGAACGAAACCGGAGACACCAAAGAGGTTCTCGCTAATCCGCACGATCAACACACACGTCCGGACAATTACTGCTTCAACCCAGTCCTGGGAGCAAGTCAGTCCAAGGTATCAGGAGTCATCGCCCATTTGATGTGAAGATCGCCGATCTTCAACCATCGTCTTCTTACATCTTTGATTCAATCGCCGTTCAATTATTTGAAATGAGTTAAACTCGACCTTTTCAAATAATTGTCTCATAATTATAGTTTAAAACATTTCATATATATTTATAACTATCTATTGCTATTTTTATTTATTAAAAATAGCTCGAAATAAATAAACGACGTTTCGGGTCAATGGGTGGCGCTGGCGCTGCTTTTTCCAAAATTTGATTTACACATATCTTAAAATCTAACCGTCAGATTTTGATGAAATTTATATCGTTGGAAAGCTCTTCCCATAGCAGTCCTAACGGTTCCAGTTTTGGGAAAATCCAACGGTCGGATCTTTCTATATATTCGTTTGAAGTTACGATTGTCGATACGCAAACTGCCGCGCTCGTTTCGTTTATTTTTATATTTTATATTTATATAATATATAAACCATTTGAGCGATTTCCTTTATTAAAATCCATTCCTTTTATTCTAGAAGGAAATATTTTCGTCCGCTAATTCTAGTGCGACAAAAATGGTGGTTTCAACAATGTATCATTTTATATCAAATAGACATGACATTTTTGTTCGCCAACTCTAATGCGACCAAAAATGATATTTTAAAATGTATAATTTCAATATTCAACAAAATGACATTTTTGTTCGCTAATTCTAATGCGACCAAAAATGATATTTTAAAATGTATAATTTCAATATTCAACAAAATGACATTTTTGTTCGCCAATTCTAATGCGACCAAAAATGATATTTTAAAATGTATAATTTCAATATTCAACAAAATGACATTTTTGTTCGCCAATTCTAATGCGACCAAAAATGATATTTTAAAAAGTATAATTTCAATATTCAACAAAATGACATTTTTGTTCGCCAATTCTAATGCAACCAAAAATGATATTTTAAAATGTATAATTTCAATATTCAACAAAATGACATTTTTGTTCGCCAATTCTAATGCGACCAAAAATGATATTTTAAAATGTATAATAAATAAAAATGTAAAAGTCCCTTATTCTTTTTATTTACATATGAAATGTAAATCTCTTTTTATTCTTTCCTGTTTACATTGAAAATGAAAATGTCTTTTTATTTTTACATTGAAAATGAAAATGTCTTTTTATTCATTCCTATTTACATTGAAAATGAAAATGTCTTTTTATTCACTCCTATTTACATTGAAAATGAAAATGTCTTTTTATTCATTCCTATTTACATTGAAAATGAAAATGTCTTTTTATTTATTTCTATAACTAAGAGAACTCAATTAAAAAGTAAATTCATCTTTCTATGTAATATTTGCATTGTAAAATGCAATTAAAAAGGTGGACTTTATTTCCAATGTAAACATCTTTTCAAGCGTCAATATTCCTAAAATAAATATAATTTCTAATGTCAAGATTTGATTCATTTCAACTATATTAACATAACGATGAAATTTTGTTCATTTCAACCATATAAACATGACAATGAAATTTTGGTGTCATTTCAACTATATAAACATGACGATGCAATTTTGGTGTCATTTCAACTATATAAACATGACGATGCAATTTTGGTGTATACTTTTGATAAATCACAATAAAGGTCTCATCTTATTTTCATTTGTAAATCAAATAAGATGTCTAATATTTATTTTATATTTTAATTAAAATTTAAAAGATCTAAACTTTCTTTACTTTATAAATCAAATAAAGACCTAAACTTTCTTTTATTTTGTAAAACAAAATAAAGGATTCAAACTTTTCTCTTATATTTTGTAAATAAAAGATTCAAACTTTTCCTTTATATAGTAAACCAAAGATTCAACTTCCTTTAATATTGTAAATAAAAGATTCAACTTCCTTTAATATTGTAAATAAAAGATTCAACTTTCTCTCATATTGTAAATAAGAGATTCAACTTTCTTTTGTATTGTAAATAAAAGATTCAACTTTCTTTTGTATTGTAAATAAAAGATTCAACTTTCTCTTGTTTTGTAAATAAAAGATTCAACTTTCTTTTGTTTTCAAAAAAATTTTTTTTAACTTTAATTTGTTTTCAAGACAAAAGATTAAAACTTTGATTTGTTTTCAAAACAAAAGATTAAAACTTTAATTTGTTTTCAAAACAAAAGATTAAAACTTTGATTTTGTTTTCAAAACAAAAGGTTAAAACTTTGATTTTATTTTGTTTTCAAACAAAAGGTTTTCAAACAAAAGGTTAAAACTTTGATTATATTTTGTTTTCAAACAAAAGGTTAAAACTTTGATTATATTTTGTTTTCAAACAAAAGGTTAAAACTTTGATTATATTTTGTTTTCAAACAAAAGGTTAAAACTTTGATTATATTTTGTCTATTAAACAAAAGGTTAAAACTTTGATTATATTTTGTTTATTAAACAAAAGGTTAAAACTTTGATTATATTTTGTTTATTAAACAAAAGGTTAAAACTTTGATTATATTTTGTTTATCAAACAAAAGGTTAAAACTTTGATTATACTTTGTTTTTTTTAAAACAAGAATTCAACCTAAATAAAAGGATTAAAAATAAAAATAAAAATAAAAAGATGAGAACTTTATTTTGATTACATCAGAATATTATAGATCCAAACTGTCAAACTATAACATGACATCACAACGAACAACATTCAACAATACAACAATCACCACATAACAGATCAGAATAATATACAATGATTCAACTGATCGAATGGAATTAAAATAAATTATTTAATTATTTAAATTCAGAATCTCACAGTCGTTGACGATTTTTGGCTAAAATTCAAACTGTTCAGAATCAAGTCCAGTCAGTCTATATGCGTAGATCTCAGTCACACGATTACAACGTCGCCGAAATCATCGAATTTCGAATTGAAATGAGTTAGATATGGTTAATCGAAGTTTTAAAATAATTTAAATTAATTAAATAATAAATTAATAAAGAAAATACCATTCTTCTCCTATCAGAAACTACATGCCGACGTTTTTGGTTCCTCCTTCAATCCTAGGGCTTCAAATCGTTTCCAAATGGGACCTCTGGTCTCCGATCCAGACCCACCACGCCGACGGCCTTCGTACGGCGCGCCTCCGACCAGAGATGATGCGAACTCGGTGGTCCTGGGCTCCCTTGGTTCTCGTGCGAACGGTCAACATTCACGATCCCTGTTCGAGCGAAATACACAACGTCCTGAAATCCAACCTTATGGATTTAAAGAGGGATCGATCCTCTTTGGTTTCCCTTTCGAATTGTTTGAAAGTATGATAAGGATTAAGAGATATTAGGGAGGGAAATTCTGAAGATATCAGCATTGTTTTTAGGGGGGGGGGGGGGAGAAAGAGACAGTGAATAGTGTTTAGATTTTAGGGTTTTTTCCTATTTTTATATTGATTTTTGTGTATTTTTTCAAATAAATCCAAATCTTTCAAACCGTGCTGATTCCAGTCCAAACAAAGTTGATCCTAGCTAATAGCCCATATTCCGGACCCAATGAGACAGGTCCCGTCAGCCCAAACGGCTGTCTGTGGCCTGTATTATTTAATTTAATATTTAATTCCTTTATTAATTTAATTCGTCTGCATAAATAAATTCACCGAGGCCACAAACGGACTCAGAAAAATCCAGAAAATATATATTTGTCTATGTTATGACGATGCGGTCCTAACAAAATTAATTTAGTCGAATTTTGACACTGTTTGAAAAATGGCTATTTTTCAGTCGATTAAATTTGACTATAATCGACCAAACACATTTTCCTTCGCCACGCTCACATATTAATTCGAAATATTCTAAAAATTGAAACCTAGCAATAATATGACATTCCGGTTCCAATGAAAGTGGTTTCGTAGAAAACAGAGATCGTTTGAAAACTGACTATTTTCACTGGCTTTAATATTATTTAAAAATGAAATTTTAATTTCTGCAACATTTTTCCACCAAATAATTTAAAATAAAAGTTTTAAATTAGTGAGGATTTTCCGGGTCGTTACAGTTCGTTAGCAGAAAAGAAAATAAAAAGAGAAAAAAAATCCCTCGACACCTCCCCCGTCGCTCCTCCGATCCGCCCACGCCGGAGCACCCCACCGCCGGCCAACCTCCTCCGCAACCCTCCCCGCCGATGTCCCTCTGCCTCGCGCTCCTCTCTCACCAGAACCCAGACCCTGAAGCCCGCAACCCCTCCCTCCGATCCAGATTTGAAACCCTCCGCCCCCTGAAAACCCCACCACCTGACCCACGCCAGTAGCCGCCTCCGACCACGCCCACCACCTCCGGCGAACCTAGGCAGACCCCTCCCCTTTCACGATTTTTCAACCGTAAGTTTTATTGATTTATTTATTTTTGTTTTGCTTTTTTTATTAGGTATGATTAACATTATTTGTAATGTAGAAATAGAAGGGTTTTTATAATAAAATTGAATGGTTTTTAAAATAAAATTTGGGAAATAAAAATATGATTTTTATATTATAGAAAGAATAAAAATATGATTTTTATATTATAGAAAGAATATAAATATGATTTTTATATTATAGAAAGAATAAAAATATGATTTTTATATACATAACAACAATATAAAAATGTGATTTTTATATATGTAGTGACTACGGGCAACGAAAGTGACAAAAGGCGAGAACGGTGATGATTTCCTACATTTGAAGTGTTGCGGAGTTGGGATAGCTTTGATGAGAACTCCTCACTTTTAAATTTATTTCTAGTTGAAATATATACTAGGATGCAGACGGTGTTTAGTAGCACCCGACACCCGTCGTCCACAGACCATGGACGGCTTGTATGCTTGTTTGTTTGATTTTGATGTGTAGTTGATTGTGTGATGTGATGTGAAATGAAATAAAATATTTATATAGTTAAAATATTTTATAGTTGAAAATAATTTTTTTTAACGTGTATTTGAAATGAAATATAAACAAATCAGACGATTTGTTTATATACACACATTTGACTGATATTATTGGGATGATAAATTTTACACAACACCCAACTGCACAAATAAAATCTGTGTTCGATTGTTTGAAAACCCCACATGGGTATTGGGGTGATATATGACATACACTAATCCCAATAGTTAGTTGTATGTCGATCGATTGATTGACAGACTGTTATAAGCGTTAAATATTTATATTTGATGCTTATACGGTGTATAACGCACTTTGGATGATGGTTGATGATTTATCGTTGCTGTTATATATGTTTGGTTGAAAATCCATATAATTAACATTATATGGTAATTGATTGGTCCTCATTCCAGTTTTGAAATATAATATTGGAAAAGACATATTGAAATTGAAATATTTGAAATAGAATATTTGAAAATAGAATTATAAGCCGTGTTGATTAGATTTGCGCCATTTTGACGTGAACGATATTTATATCGATTTTATTCATTTTATAATGAATATCGAAAGTGATTTCAAAATCTGATATTTTGAAAAGAATTGAAATTCGAATTGAAATTGAGTAGAAATGAATTCGAATTGAAATTGAATTGAATTGAAAACGAACTGAAATTGAATTAAAAATCGATTTGAATTGAAATCAATTTGAAATGAATTTAAAACGAATTTATATTGGATAATTCAATTTTGATTTGAATTTGAGATGGAAGTTGAAATCGTTTTGAAAATGAATTTAAAACGATTTATAAAATACGTTTTAAAGGGAAATCGACGAATTTATATTGGATAATTCACGACGTTTGGATAATTACTGATGATCTTGATTGGGCCGTACACCCAAAAGGAGAGAATCAGTTGTTGATCGTCCAGACGTACTTGGAGATCGATGGATATGCGGGGTACTTGGTGCCTCCGGTTTCGTTCAGACCCAGAACGAACTTGTAAATGGACTGTGTGTCTGACATTGGATTTTATTCTGTGTGGTTGATTTCTATTAAATATATATTTGTTTGGCAGCGGAGAATTTATTCTCTTGCTTAACGCCCTTCTCTGAGACGTACGAGCTCAGGGGTTATATATTGATGGATATCAAACGCATGGAGTGAATTGCCTGTGTGGCATGCCTAAGTGACAATTGATCAGGGCTTCTGTTGAAAAGCAGAGTCTTGTGGTTGATGATCAAAGCATGGCATGTGTGGCATTGCTTTGTGTAACGTTAATTCGCGAGCCTCACACCCCGGTTTTGAACCAGAAACGGGAGAGGACTTCAGAGAGGACATGCATTTCTTTCTAGCTAGAAGTGGCGTCTGTGGTTTTACACGCCCTGACGAGTTTGACTTATGTGGTTGTTGCTGTTGCGAGGCGCCTCGGATTTATCAGTGACTATGTGAAGCCTATGGAGTCATTCGTTGGCTCATTTGCGCCCCATAGGGTGGGGAAACGCACTGTTCAGGCATTTTAATCCACATCGGTGGACCGACCCTGACGATCCAAGGGCCCACCTGAGTCTGGGTCCTGAGACATGGTAGGCTAAAATATTGTCTCGAATCGGTAGAGGACGATCCCTTGCCTCGGTTCATAGATGAAAATCCAATTTCCAAATACGTGACTGTGCGGTTCTGATTGTATACCTATATATGGCGACATAGTGGTATGGGGCATTCATGTCGCCTATGATTGATACTTATGATTGAAATTGCTTTGACACTATACACTTATAGTACTATCAAAATAATCTGTTTTAAAATGTATCAAGCGTTCTTTGGCTATTATAAGGTAAAACCCTATCCTCTGGTTTGTGTTGCATTGTGTGATGGGACCTGGGCCTTATAATAGCTTCATTGTTCTTTACCTAGCATTGCGCTGTTGTTTTATGCACTGGCATTCTTGGGAGGTAACCCGTTCTGTGTTTTACGGCGTGGTCCCTTGATTTACCTAACTTTAAAATAAATGTTAATAACTGTTTTAGTTCTCACACCAGTCACATGACTGACCTGGAGTTTATTGTTTTAACCTAAACTCTGGATGCCCCTATTTTCGACACGGGCAGCTAGTAGTTTTGGTTTTGCAGATTTATACCCACAGGATCCTGATTTACAGCTGGAATGATATCCGGGAAGCTTTGTATCCGTATATCTCCTTCAGTTGTGTTTTGTATTATTTCCCGCTGCTATGTGATTTATTGTAATCTCTGATATTTATCGAATGTATTTTATTTGTTTAATACTCTGTATATTCTTGTAATTTGATGGAATTGTTGTAATAACAATGAAATGTTCTTTCGTCTGCGTTCCTTTGTGGCTTGTTCTCGAAGTATCCGCTCTTTCCTTCACCCGGAAGTTACGGGTCCTTACATTTGGTATCGGAGCTTTTGAAACACCCCACCTCCATTAAGGTCACTCACACAGGGAATGCCTTAACTTTGGTGGAGGTTTATAAGTAAAAGCCACAGATGAACTCAAGACAGATATAAATACACATATTTTAAATAGCGGAAACCAAACAAACTTTTATTTCATCAATACGTGTATCAAACAAAGATTTCCATAATTGTCTCAAAATACTTTCAACATTACAACCTCATAACAACCTTGATTATTAAAGAAGCATGAAAACATAAATAAAGTGACAAAAATCCCCATAGTGATATCCAAAGTCATTATCCGAGCAAGAAAGATCCAAATCATACATCTACGTTTTTGGTGCTTGTAAAGAGCCTGACTGAGTTGAGCTGTTTCCTCCCTGTAGACCTGGGAGGGGGGAAAGAAAGAAAAGAAGACGAAAAGAAAATAGGGTCAGACATAAAGCCTGAGTAAATCTAGTAACTCTTCAATATGTGAATAAAAAAAGGAATGATGGATGTAAACTAAAAATAGGAAAGTGTCACAAGCTAAGGAAGTGTCGAATGCACTATCACACCCATACTATATCTCTGCACCTACTTAAATTTATTCTAACTGGCACCCCATGGTGAGTGTGGAGTGATCCCCATTCTTATTAAAGATCGGCTCCTACTCGCGTTAACATGTGTCATACGGCCCCCAAGAATTGTAGGTACCTATGCTGGTCCCACCATGGGGTGTATCAAGACGCATGGTGGGTAACACAAAACTAGAAGACATAGGTTATACTACTGGTGTCCCCAGTGCCCTGGTTGTCTGCTCCGGAGTGTGTGCACGCCCGCACCCCGTTAGACCTGCACTGTGCACCCACCGCCGTCGTTTGACCGCTTATAATCAGCCCAGTAATCGTGCCCCACCCTGCCTAGTTTCAGGGTACCGTTGATACCTAACTTTGGGTTACTGCTGAAACGGGTCCCTCGTTACCAGGATTTTCTAGTCAACCATGTTAAGTGGTTAAGTGTCAGTATTTACCTAACCCCACCCATCAATTCTTGTTAACATGTTGAATTTGGTTAAGTGTTATAGTTGACTTAACCCTACCATCTGTCTTTAGCTTCTTAGGAGCACCAGATCACTCACATTAGACAGGTATTGCTACGGTTACTGGATGTGCCGGTCGGTTCAGGGCAGGTTTACACCGTAGCTCAGTCTAACCTCGGGTCCTTATTGGGCTCAATGCTTAACCACCCACATTGGATAGGTATTGTTGTGACTACTGGATAGCCGGGCGGGTCCGGGCAGGTTTACATCACAACTCAATCCAACCTCGGGTTAAGCATATCGTGTTTTCTAAATTTACATATTTTATTACTTTTCAACTACATGTAAATGTCATACCTTTTATTTTTGGGTATTTCAATTCATACCGCTTATGTGTCATAATCATTGGCATGTGCCAAACATGCCAACGTATATTTTCATATTTTACACCCAACGTTATTACCCCCATTTGTTCACAATGTTATAACATGTGTTGGGCTTGTCACAATTCAGCCCAACTTTATAAACGTGAGGAAAAGGGGAAATCAAGAACATGTAATACATAAAGGTGTGTGGCGCATGAACTTGCAATTTGGCGATTCAACTAACATATAACATGGGTCATGTGAACTTGCATTCGAATCAAAGTATGACTAAGTAGGTGACATATGAAATGGCATAGTTTAGGCAAATACAAACTTGTGTTTAAACATGTTAACTTGGCATAATATCGACCACAAAACTAGCATGTTATATATTCATCAAAATGTACAATTTTTACATCTAATCATATAGCCTATTTCAACATGAACTTGCATAGTTTATGAAACCCAAACGATGTTTGACATAGAACCAATTATATTTTGCAAATAAACATGAACTTACATAGTTTATGAAACATAGATCCAATTATACTTGCAAACATAGATCTAATTATACTTGCCAATAAACATAAGGATGATATCATAGGTTTTGGGTCATGTAGGCATAAAAGGTCTATAACATGTTTACACAAATTCTAATTTAGACTAAGGGAATATACATAGTCCATGCCATCGACATATACAAAAAGGGATAAATTTAGAGTTTTTGCCACAAGCTTGCAAGTGCCATTGTTTTTCATATACAATTGTTCAATAGGCTTGCATCAATTAATTTATGCCACAAACATCAATACACAAGTCATGATAGAACCATCACAATACACAAAGATTATAACAACACGATTCTATTTTCATTTACATCGAATCACAACACAGTTTTTATTCATATTTTGAAAGGTCACTATACTTACAACGTGTGATGAATTCTTGTTTTCTGATTTCTGTTATTCTGATTTGGAGATGCTCTCCTTTGGGTAGCAAAGTTGCGTTGAATGATTTGATTAAGCTTTGATCTTATTTTAATTTGATTCGTCTCTTAGGCTTGTTGGCTTGTCTCTAGGATTTCTAATTGACGGCCATTCCTAGTTCCTCTCCAGCAGCATGACGGCTTTTGTATTCTATTATTTGTGTGAATTTAGGGTTAGACTTGAGTTGTATTTATAGAATTTTAAATTGTTTTGAGCCGTCGATGAAGCTAGGGTGAATCCAGACCATCCATCTCAAGAGAGGCCAATAAGAAAGAGACATGTAAGCCCTAGTGACTCAGCCAAGCATCAGAATTCGACCAGACCCTGACCAGGCCAGCCAGGGCCTGACCAGCAGGTCTTTCTGACCTGGGCGCACTTGGCAGGTGCGCCAGGCCAAAATTGTACTGGCGCACTTCCCAAGTGCGCCAGTTCAACTTTGTTCTGTCGCACTTCACAAGTGCGCCAGTGCATTCTGACCCGTTTTCCGGTTTTTCTGCCCAACTTCGTTCGTCCATATCTTCTTCATACGATATCCGTTTTATGCAAACTTGAACTCTATCTCAAGCAGAATTTCGGGATGAACACAATGGCATAACCCATTTTCCTTGATTTCATCATTTATAATTAATTATACTTTAATTCGTGAAGCTTAACGTTATAGAATTCACGGGGTGTTACATTCTCCCCCAGTTAAAAGGATTTCGTCCCCGAAATCTTCAAGTTAGGAAGAATGTATATCCTACCATCCAACAGTCCATCTACTCAACCAACAAACACAGGCATGCACTGACCTTAAAAGACTTCTAATGCTTCATGATCATATGCATAGTGTGTGTACATGTCCTTATCTAATGCAGAAATCAGGCGGTCTACTGATTCTGTTGACCTCCTTAATGCGAATCATGTAAGTGTCAAGAATCCATTATGTATGCAAATTTTTTCCTACTCATAATTCTACATGAGTGCACAACTATTCATACAAATGCGACGACCATATGACAGCATATCAAGTTTACAACCATATACAAATAAGAATACATATATGCATATGCAGTATGAAGTGATTGAGCCGATCTAAGACCTAGGTTGTGTGTGTATATGCATCCACGAGCAACCACTAGCAACTACCTGCAACCACTTGCAGCCATCAACCATAACATGTTTACATCCAAAGGGGTTTCTACCAAAGGATAAAGGATAATATCGAGGAGATATACCTAAAAAGATAGATTCAAGCACAACTTAAGAAAAAGAGAGGTCAACGATGTACCCTCAAAAAGAAGAGGGTAGGCAACGCGTATTCTGTCCTTAGTTTCCCAAGTCGCGTCTTCCTCGGCGTCGCTCCACTGAACTTTAACGAGTTTGACTTCGCGGTTGCGTAGCTTTTTCACTTCAGTTCCTATGATGCAGGTTGGAATTCTCCTCACAGTTGCTTCGCGTTCCACTTCGGCTTCTTCTAGAATGCTTGGCTCCACCACTTCCGCTGATTCATGTAGACATTTCCGAAGATGAGAAACGTGAAAGACGTTGTGAATTCCAGCCA
Organism: Allium sativum; assembly: GCA_030737875.1. NCBI lineage: Eukaryota > Viridiplantae > Streptophyta > Magnoliopsida > Asparagales > Amaryllidaceae > Allium > Allium sativum. The sequence goes on along the minus strand of CM060922.1, from coordinate 310,768,988 downwards.
ATCTTTCAGGCAGATCTACTCTATAAGCCATTTTCCCAATCTTCTCGATGATAGGGAACGGTCCTACAAATCTTGGTGCTAGCTTTCCTGTGGATCCAAAGCGAACGACGTTCCTTAAAGGGGATACCTTAAGGAAAACCCTGTCCCCAACCTCAAACTCAAGTTCGGTTCTTCTTTTGTCGGCGTAGGATTTCTGTCTGTCTTGGGCTGTCTTCATTCTCCTACGTATCAAGTCCACTTTCTCTGAAGTTTCTCGAATCATGTATGGCCCAAGTATAAGCTTATCTGTAGACTCCCACCAACAAGTTGGTGATTTGCACGGTCTTCCATACAAGGCTTCGAAGGGTGCCATGCCAATGGTTGCTTGGTAGCTGTTGTTGTAGGCAAATTCGACTAAAGGAAGGTGATCCTCCCACGTCCCTCCAAAGTCAAGAACGCAAAGTCTTAAAAGATCCTCTAAAACTCTATTCACCCTTTCCGTCTGGCCATCTGTTTGGGGGTGATAGGCCGTGCTCAAACATAGTTGTGTGCCTACAGCTTCTTGCAGACTCCGCCAAAACTCACTTGTGAAAATAGGGTCTCGGTCACTAACAATGCTGGAGGGTATCCCATGGAGTCGAACTATTTCCTTGAGATAAAGAGATGCTAGAGATGAGGCAGTCCTTCTACTCTTGATAGGTATAAAGTGGACGCTTTTAGTAAGCCTATCCACTATTACCCAAATGCTAGTGTTGCCTCTCCTCGACCTAGGCAGTCCATCAATGAAGTCCATTAAAATGCTATCCCACTTCCACTGTGGGACCTCTAGAGGGTGAAGTAGTCCTCCAGGCTTCTTTTGTTCCGCCTTGACCCGTTGGCAGGTTGTGCACTTAGAAACAAAATCTGCCACGTCTTGCTTCATGCCGCTCCAAAAGAAAGTCCTTTTTATATCCTTGTACATCTTATCACTACCAGGATGTATAGTCATCTTGAAATGATGCGCTTCCTCAAGAACCTTCTTTGTCAACTCCCTTGCTTGTGGGACGCATAATCTTCCATCTCGTCTCAGCCAACCCTTATCATCGATGGCGTACCTAATGAGGTGACTAGAAGTCTCTCCCCTAATAAGTTTATCAATCACATCAACAAGCTGAGGGTCTTCACGCTGTGCCGCCCCTATTGAGCCTAAGAGAGTAGGGCGTACTTCGAGAGATGCTAACCATCCCGGTACAAAATCCGAGGAGGGCCTAAAGTTGAAACTGGCTATATACTCCAAGTTTTGCCTTTCCACAAAGAGAGGGCTTAGTGTCAGTTTCTTTCGACTCAACGCGTCCGCTACCACGTTGCCTTTTCCGGGAGTATAGGAAATTTCAAAATCATACGAGGCAAGAAACTCCATCCATCTTTGCTGCCTCAAGTTAAAATCCTTCTAGGAGAAGAGATATTTCAACGATTTATGGCCAGTGTATAATTCAAACTTCTCACCTAGGAGATAATGGCGCCAAGACTTGAGTGCAAAGACAATGGCGGCCAACTCAAGATCGTGGGTTGCGTAGTTCTTTTCATGAACCTTCAATTGTCTTCCGCCATAAGCTACTACCCTTCCTTCTTGCATTAGGACAGCGCCTAGTCCTGTTCCACATGCATCCGTGTATACTGTGAACATTTTGCTTCCGTCAGGCAGAGTCAGAACCGGGGCTGTTGTGAGAGCCCTTTTTAATCGTTGGAAAGCAAACTCGCAGTCCAAATCCCAAGTGAACGCCAGATTCTTCTTTGTTAGCCTTGTGAGTGGGGCTGAGATTTTCGCGAAATCCCTAATAAACTTTCGATAAAAACCGGCTAGCCCAAGAAAGCTTCGAACTTCGGTTGCATTTCTTGGTGTCTTCCAATCTTGTACTTCCACCACTTTCGCGGGATCCACAGCCAACCCTTCTTTGGACACTATATGCCAAAGAAACCTTACTTCTTTTGTCCAGAAGTGACACTTGGAGAATTTGGCTTTTACTTGATGTGCACGGAGAGTATCCATGATTTCTTTCAGATGCTGAGCATGTTCTTCCTCACTCTTTGAGAAGATTAAGATATCATCTACGAAGACAACCACAAATTTGTTGAGGAATTCTCTGAACACCCTGCTCATTAGGTCTACGAAATAAGCGGGTGCGTTTGTCAAGCCGAAAGGCATGACAAGCCACTCGAAGAAACCGTATGGGGTTCTGAACGCTGTCTTATCAATGCTGTCTTCAGCTACTCTTAGCTGATGGAACCCAGTTGCCAAATCAAGTTGGGAGAAGACCGTCGCACCTACAAGCTGATCAAACAAATCGTCGATTCGGGGAAGAGGGTGCCTATTTTTCTTGGTCAATTTGTTTAACTCCATATAGTCGACGCAAAGGCGAAGCGAACCGTCTACTTTGGTTGCGAACACCACTGGAGCACCCCATTCTGAAATGCTCCGTCTAATGAACCCCTTTTCGAGAAGTTCTTTAACCTGCTTACTGAGCCCCTTTCTCTCACTTGGAGCCATGTGTCTGACAGGTAAAGCTATAGGCTTTGCGTTATCCACAAGATATATGCGGAAGTCTATTTCCCGCCTTGGAGGTAAGCCTTTCACTTCCTCAAAGACATCCAGATATTCCCGGACTACTCTAACTGATTGCAAATTCTCATCAGAGGCATCAAGCGACTCTAGATAACTAAGCATAACAGCATTCAAGGGATTACAAGAAATTTCTAGAGTGTTACCAAGCCGAGTCAAGAGCCTAACTACTCTTTTCTCACAGTCAAGAATGGCACTATTACTGGATAACCAGTCCATGTCTAAGATCAAACCATATCCCGAGAAGCCCAAAATAAAGGCATTACAACTAAGCTCAACACTGAGAATAGAGATTTTTAAACCCAAACAAACCATTGACAAGTAGGTGGAGCCCCCAATTGGATTTGAAACTACTAAGGGATCTTCTACCATACTAGTGTCTAGATGCAGAGATTCTACTAAGGAAGATGAAATAAAAGAGTGCGATGCACCAGAGTCAAAAAGTGTATGAACTGGATGATCATAAAGATAAACTACACTTTCTACAGAAATATTACTACCTCGTTCCTGCTGAGGTGCCACTAGCGCATGAACCTGACCCCCTGAAGTGGATCCGGCTTTCTGTCCCTGCCCTTTCTTCTTTGGGCAGTCCTTAGCTTGGTGTCCAGTTTCTCCACAATGGAAGCAGCCACCCATCTTCGCCTTCCTTTTCCGGCAGTCTTTTGATATATGGCCCATAATGCCACAGAAATTGCACCTTCTCTTCTCACGGGGCTTATTGTTCTTCCCTCCTTTCTTGAAGTCTGTTTTCTTTGCTTGTAGACCTTCTTTCTTCTCTACCCCCTTAGTTTCTTTCTTGCCGTGGTCTTCCTCGTGTAGCAACGCCATGTCCACCAGGCTTTCATAAGTCGCACCCGTGGATACGTGGGTCATGGCAAGGCTGTGTAGAGGCTCATTCAAACCCTTGACGAAGCGAAGTGCCTTCTTGTGTTGGGTGTTTACTAAGTCTAGCCTAAATCTGGCCAGCTGATTAAACTGATTAACATATTCCCTGATCGTCATGCTTCCCTGTTTCAGAGTTAGAAACTTTTCCATTTGCAGGCTTCTTTCGGCTTGGGAGAGGAATTTCATCTCAAACCTTGTCCTGAAGTCTTCCCATGTTTCCACCGCCCTCTGAGCATTAGTAACTTCCCACCAATAGGAAGCTTCATCCTTAAGTAACCACACCGCAAGTTGTATCTTTTGCCTGTCATCCACTCCAAAGATGACAAACAAATCCTCAGTCCCCTTTAACCAGTTTCTTGCTCCAACAAAAGATTATGTCCCATAAAAGTCTTTTCCACCCATAGCCTTGAAGTCTCTACATGTTTTTGCGAAGGCATTTCCAAGTGGAGGCGGAGGAGGAGGAACCGCGACCACTGGAGGAGGGATGTCTGTTGGGCCCGCGCCATTGGCTCTTGCTTCTAAGTACCTCCTAAACCAGCCAGGAATCGGCACTCCTTCCGGAAGGTTAAGGTCTCCAGACATGCTGAAACAGAAAGGAAAGATTCAAAACGAAGGATAGAGAAGGATAGATAGGGCACAGGGCTTTGGGGGATTTTTTCTTTTTATTAATATAACACTTTTTTTTCTAAAAAAAATGCTCCTTTAAAATTCTTTTTGAAAAAAAAAATTCAGAAACTTTTATCTTGTCTGGTAAACCTATGCTCTGATACCAAGTGAAACACCCCACCTCCATTAAGGTCACTCACAAAGGGAATGCCTTAACTTTGGTGGAGGTTTATAAGTAAAAGCCACAGATGAACTCAAGACAGATATAAATACACATATTTTAAACAGCGGAAAACAAACAAACTTTTATTTCATCAATACGTGTATCAAACAAAGATTTCCATAATTGTCTCAAAATACTTTCAACATTACAACCTCATAACTGCCTTGATTATTAAAGAAGAATGAAAACATAAATAAAGTGACAAAAATCCCCATAGTGATATCCAAAGCCATTATCCGAGCAAGAAAGATCCAAATCATACATCTACGTTCTTGGTGCTTGTAAAGAGCCTGACTGAGTTGAGCTGTTTCCTCCCTGTGGACCTGGGGGGGGGGGGGGGACGAAGAAAAGAAGACGAAAAGAAAATAGGGTCAGACATAAAGCCTGAGTAAATCTAGTAACTCTTCAATATGTGAATAAAAAAAGGTATGATGGATGTAAACTAAAAATAGGAAAGTGTCACAAGCTAAGGAAGTGTCGAATGCACTATCACGCCCATACTATATCTCTGCACCTACTTGAATTTATTCTAAATGGCACCCCATGGTGAGGGTGGAGTGATCCCCATTCTTATTAAAGATCGGCTCCTACTCGCGTTAACATGTGTCATACGACCCCCAAGAATATTAGATACCTATGCTGGTCGCACCATGGGGTGTATCAAGAACCATGGTGGCGGCCCCGACACAAAACTAGAAGACATAGGTTATACCACTGGTGTCCCCAGTGCCCTGGTTGTCTGCTCCGGAGTGTGTGCACGCCCGCACCCCGTTAGACCTGCACTGTGCACCCACCGCCGTCGTTTGACCGCTTACAATCAGCCCAGTAATCGTGCCCCACCCTGCCTAGTTTCAGGGTACCGTTGATACCTAACTTTGGGTTACTGCTGAAACGGGTCCCTCGTTACCAGGATTTTCTAGTCAACCATGTTAAGTGGTTAAGTTTTTGTATTTACCTAACCCCACCCATCAATCCTTGTTAACATGTTGAATTTGGTTAAGTGTTATAGTTGACTTAACCCTACCATCTGTCCTTAGCTTCTTAGGAGCACCAGACCACTCACATTAGACAGGTATTGCTATGGTTACTGGATGTGCCGGTCGGTTCCAGGAAGGTTTACACCGTAGCTCAGTCTAACCTCGGGTCCTTATTGGGCTCAATGCTTAACCACCCACATTGGATAGGTATTGTTGTGACTATTGGACAGCCGGGCGGGTCCGGGCAAGTTTACATCACGACTCAATCCAACCTTGGGTTAAGCATATCGTGTTTTCTAAATTTACATATTTTATTACTTTTCAACTACATGTAAATGTCATATCTTTTATTTTTGGGTATTTCAATTCATACTGCTTATGTGTCATAATCATTGGCATGTGCCAAACATGCCAACGTATATTTTCATATTTTACACCCAACGTTATTACCCCCGTTTGTTCGCAACGTTATAACATGTGTTGGGCTTGTCACAATTTAGCCCAACATTATAAACGTGAGGAAAAGGGGAAATCAAGAACATGTAATACATAAAGGTGTGTGGCGCATGAACTTGCAATTTGGCGATTCAACTAACATATAACATGGGTCATGTGAACTTGCATTCGAATCAAAGTATGACTAAGTAGGTGACATATGAAATGGCATAGTTTAGGCAAATACAAACTTGTGTTTAAACATGTTAACTTGGCATAATATCAACCACAAAACTAGCATGTTATATATTCATCAAAATGTACAATTTTTACATCTAATCATATAGCCTATTTCAACATGAACTTGCATAGTTTATGAAACCCAAACGACGTTTGACATAGAACCAATTATATTTTGCAAATAAACATGAACTTACATAGTTTATGAAACATAGATCCAATTATACTTGCAAACATAGATCTAATTATACTTGCCAATAAACATAAGGATGATATCATAGGTTTTGGGTCATGTAGGCATAAAAGGTCTATAACATGTTTACACAAATTCTAATTTAGACTAAGGGAATATACATAGTCCATGCCATCGACATATACAAAAAGGGATAAATTTAGAGTTTTTGCCACAAGCTTGCAAGTGCCATTGTTTTTCATATACAATTGTTCAATAGGCTTGCATCAATTAATTTATGCCACAAACATCAATACACAAGTCATGATAGAACCATCACAATACACAAAGATTATAACAACACGATTCTATTTTCATTTACATCGAATCACATCACAGTTTTTATTCATATTTTGAAAGGTCACTATACTTACAACGTGTGATGAATTCTTGTTTTCTAATTTCTGTTATTCTGATTTCTGTTATTCTGATTTGGAGATGCTCTCCTTTGGGTAGCAAAGTTGCGTTGAATGATTTGATTAAGCTTTGATCTAATTTTAATTTGATTCGTCTCTTAGGCTTGTTGGCTTGTCTCTAGGATTTCTAATTGACGGCCATTCCTAGTTCCTCTCCAGCAACATGACGGCTTTTGTATTCTATTATTTGTGTGAATTTAGGGTTAGACTTGAGTTGTATTTATAGAATTTAAATTGTTTTGAGCCGTCGATGAAGCTAGGGTTAATCCAGACCATCCATCTCAAGAGAGGCCAATAAGAAAGAGACATGTAAGCCCTAGTGACTCAGCCAAGCATCAGAATTCGACCAGACCCCGACCAGGCCAGCCAGGGCCTGACCAGCGGGTCTTTCTGACCAGGGCGCACTTGGCAGGTGCGCCAGGCCAAAATTGTACGGGCGCACTTCCCTAATGTGCCAGTTCAACCTTATTCTGGCGCACTTCACAAGTGCGCCAGTGCATTCTGACCCATTTTTCGGTTTTTCTGCCCAACTTCGTTCGTCCATATCTTCTTCATACGATATCCGCTTTACGCAAACTTGAACTCTATCTCAAGCAGAATTTCGAGATGAACGCAATGGAGTAACCCATTTCCCTTGATTTCATCATTTATAATTAATTATACTTTAATTCGTGAATCTTAACGTTATAGAATTCACGGGGTGTTACAGCTTTAGTTTACAAAGCTAAGAGAACAAGACACATTAGAACCATACGAAAGAATTCATCAGATATTGGATTAGTAATATCCAGTATGAATGACTCGTTAGAGATAGGATCAGTTGTATCCTAGAACGAGTGTGAAGAGTATATTTTTAAAGTGAAAACAAACTTTGTTTTGAAATTTAAATCAATTATTCGTATTTGATTATTTATTTTATATTGAATTTGGACAATCCAATATATATAAATTTTGCATATACGCCTTGCAAACGTATATTCGAAGTTTAAATATATTGGATAGATATAGAATCACACTCTAGTCGCCCGAAGATGATTCTGATGACAGTTCGAACATCATCATAATTGGTATTCGAGTTTCGAAGGTGTGATATCTATATATTTCCTATTGACTGGTGTGAGAACCAAAATTAGATAGGGCTTATTGTTGTGATTTTGCATCAAAAATCTGATTTTTAGACTATATATCAAAGTCATGAATTTCAAAAGCTAACCAACTAATTGATTGATGATTGTGTTGTTTGACTATAGTTGGATTAATTAAAATGTTGAACCTTTTGCCAAATTATATCAAATAGTGAATTGTATTAAAGATTAGTCACATTTGCATGCATAATACATGTATATCTATTGAACAGGTCATAGCAAGGAGGCTAGAGCAGATGAATAAAATTGTTTGCCCGACAAATAGGTACATGTTTACCATAATATACTGTTTTGTTTGGGTGACGATGATTTTATGAGCCGATTGGCTAGCCTCTTGGCTTTTTCTTTTTCTTTTTGAGATCAGAGGGCCTGTATGGCAATTTCGGAATTTTCCCGGTGCTCCCGGTGCAGGGGAGGTTATGGCGAATTTTTTCGAAAATTTAGGGTGTTAGCCAAATTTTTGAAAAATTTGAAAAGTTCTTAGAAACTGAAAAGTTGAAGAACTTAAGCCGTAATGAAAATAACGAAAGTTGAGTTGATTTGTTAAACAAATTTCAACTTCGTTCCTTTTCGGGGACGAAAAGTTTTAAGTGGGGGAGATTGTAATAACCCGAAAATCCGAGCCAATTTAATTTTTTTATTTTGGCAATTTTAGCGAATTTTGATTATTTAAAATGAATAATTTTAAATAATAACGACGAGAAATTTATTTTGAATAGAATTCGAACGTATATATTTATATACGTCGTCGTTAGAATATAAATATTTATTTTAAATTATAAAAGGAATTGAAAATGGCGCGGTAGTTCGATAATTCGATTTCAAAATTCAAATGAATGTACCGAGTGCAAAATAAACCGGATTTTAGTGAAACCAAAAATATTCGAATCTATTCGAGAATATCTTTCCAAAGAATCTGAAAATTTGAAATTTCATAGCGGGGATCAAGAGATATATCCAGTTGAAAATTCTAAATAGTCGCTATGGAATTCAGGCCCTTAAAAATGGAAATTTTGCGAATGACCTCGGATTTTGACGAAACCACTTTTGTTGGATCCGCGATGTCAAATTATTGCTAGGTTTCAAATTTCATAATTTTTCGAATCAATATGAGAGCGTGGCAAAGGAAAACGCGTTTGACCAATTTCATTTGATTTTAATCGACTGGAAAATGACCGTTTTTCCAACGGTCTTAGAATTTGACGAAACTAGTTTTGTTAGGACCGTATCGTCAATACGAAGCTAGAAAATATTTTTCTGAAATTTTTCGACTTAGTATGTGGCCCCGGTAAATTGAAATGTACGTTCAAACTGAATATATACTGATTTATATTTTAAATTGAACGGAAACTGATCGTAACGATCAAATCGGCCTAGGAAACATAACCCATTGGTTTCGGAATGGGGGTAATTAGCTAGGGGCGACAGTCGTTGGGTTCGAAACAGAGTTTGAATGAAAAGTCAACTCTAGGAGGATTAAATTAAATAAATAATTAATTATAAATTAACACCCCCGCTCACCTTTCTCTCTCTCCCTCATTATTCTCTCTCAACGTTTGTTAGCAGAAAAGAAAATAAAAGAAAAAAAATAAAACCTCGACACCTCGCCCGTCGCTCCTCCGATCCGCCCACGCCGGAGCACCCCACCGCCGGCCAACCTCCTCCGCAACCCTCCCCTCCGATGTCCCTCTGCCTCGCGCCCCTCTCTCACGAGAACCCAGACCCTGAAGCCCGCAACCCCTCCCTCCGATCCAGATTTGAAACCCTCCGCCCCCTGAAAACCCCACCACCTGACCCGCGCTAGTAGCCGCCTCCGACCACGCCCACCACCTCCGGCGAACCTAGGCAGACCCCTCCCCTTTCACGATTTTTCAACTGTACGTTTTATTGATTTATTTATTTTTGTTTTGCTTTTTTTATTAGGTATGATTAGCATTATATGTAATGTAGAAATAGAAGGGTTTTTATAATAAAATCGAATGGTTTTTAAAATAAAATTTGGGAAAAAAAAATATGATTTTTATATTATAGAAAGAATAAAAATATGATTTTTATATTATAGAAAGAATAAAAATATGATTTTTATATTATAGAAAGAATAAAAATATGATTTTTATATACATAGCAACAATATAAAAATGTGATTTTTATATATGTAGTGACTACGGGCAACGAAAGTGACAAAAGGCGAGAACAGTGATGATTTCCTACATTTGAAGTGTTGTGGAGTTGGGATAGCTTTGGTGAGAACTCCTCACTTTTAAATTTATTTGTAGTTGAAATATATACTAGGATGCAGACGGTGTTTAGTAGCACCGACACCCGTCGTCCACAGACCATGTACGGCTTGTATGCTTGTTTGTTTGATTTTGATGTGTAGTTGATTGTGTGATGTGATGTGATGTGAAATGAAATAAAATATTTATATAGTTAAAATATTTTATAGTTGAAAATAGAATTTTTTAACGTGTATTTGAAATGAAATAAATATAAACAAATCAGACGATTTGTTTATATACACACATTTGACTGATATTGATTGGGACGATAAATTTTACACGTCGCCCAACTGCACAAATAAAATCTGTGTTTGATTGTTTGAAAACCCCACACGGGTATTGGGGTGATATATGACAAACACTAATCCCAATAGTTAGTTGTATGTCGATTGATTGATTGACAGACTGTTATAAGCGTTAAATATTTATATTTGATGCTTATACAGTGTAGAACGCACTTTGGATGATGGTTGATGATTTATCGTTGCTGTTATATACGTATGGTAGAAAATCCATATAATTAACATTATATGGTAATTGATTGGGCCTCATTCCAGTTTTGAAATATAATATTGGAAAAGAAATATTGAAATAGAAATATTTGAAATAGAATATTTGAAAATAGAAATATATGAAGCTGTGTTGATTAGATTTACGCCATTTTGACGTGAACGATATTTATATCGATTTTATTCATTTTTAATGAATATCGAAAGTGATTTCAAAATATGATATTTTGAAAAGAATTGAAATTGAGTAGAAATGAATTCGAATTGAAATTGAATTGAATTGAAAACGAACTGAAATTGAATTAAAAATCGATTTGAATTGAAATCAATTTGAATTGAAATCAATTTGAAATGAATTTAAAACGAATTTATATTGGATAATTCAATTTTGATTTAAATTTGAGATTGAAGTTGAAATCGTTTAGAAAATGAATTTAAAACGATTTATAAAATACGTTTTAAAGGGAAATCTACGAAGTATATATTATATATATTATATATATAATATAATGGCCTGAATAGAACGCGCCGCGCCGCGGCAGTTCGCAAATTTCGACCATTGACTTTGAACGGATATTACGGGAGATCCGACCGTCGGATTCTAAAACCGGAACCGTTGGGTTCGTATCGAAAAGAGGTTTCTAACGAATATTAGAAATTAGAAATCTAACGGTTGGATTTGGAATTATGTCCAAATCAAATTTAGAAAAGGTCGCTGTAAGTGCAGTTCGATTGCCGTTGATGGAAATCGACTGTACGGGCCTTGATAAAATTATTAAAAATATCAATAATTTGTGTAAAATCATAAGAAATGATTTGTGAAGATTTAGGATGAAAAACTCCATATTTGGAAAGATAAAAATAGATTTTTATCGGAATGAACTAGTTTCAAACTAGAATTATAATTCTATTTATTTTTAAATAAATAAATTGAATTTGAAAAGGGTTTTAAAAGTAACTAGAATTTCCAATAATTGAATTGGAATGGATTTGAATCGAAATTGTCTTTGGATTATTTCGATGTTGGATTTCGTGATTATACAGATATTGTTATGGAAATTTGAAAGATATGTTTATATCGTTATTTCCAATACGATATTTGTTGGTCGTAGAATTTGATATTGAATATAAGCCGATATATTTTCTATTCAGAGCCTTGTATTTAATATCAAATGTGATTTGGGTTTGTCGTGAATGGTGTCTTCATTAACACTGTTCTTAAGCCCAGTTGAGAAAAAGATTGAATCTTTTTATTTAGATTTAATGAAGTGTAACAATTAAATAATATTTAATTGGAATTGAATTCGAATTGATTCGTAGGTTTATCGTGAACGGTGTTTTAAATAACACTCGTTCTTTAACCCGATAATTAATAGAATGTGATTTTGGGTTGTCGTGAATGGTATCTTCAATAATACTGTTCTTAGACCCAAAGGAGTTAAGAAAATCAGAAACTAACTGGAGATTAGTTAAGTTGAATGGTTTCTGAGGTATTGATCTGATGTTGGTTTCGGCCTTCGAGGTTAATACATAGGGAATTGCTCACTTGTTAATTTACGGTTAGGGACTGATTGAAATGTGATGTGATTTTGGGGTTTATCGTGAACCGTGTTTTAAATGACACTGATTCTTTAACCCAGTTAAAGATTAAAACTAAATGGAGTTTTAATGAATCTTTAATTAGATTGAAAAGATCGAGAATGGAGTATCACAAGTTTTACTCCAGGCGGTAGTTAAATCTTTAATTAGATTTGAACGTGAAATGGTAATTGAATTTACCGATAACACAGTGGTGTTAGATTGAAGTATGACCAGTTTTACTTCATGGGATGAATAGGTTGGGGTTGGGAAATTAAAACAAATGATTACTTCGGTAAGGTTCGTTAATCCCGATTGGTTTGAATTGATATTCAAAAGAAGATTAAAGAATAAATTTAAAGGAATTTATCTTTGATAAAATTTATGGGAACCTTTCCCTAAGAATGTGAAATTTAGAAACTAACTGTCGGTTAGCTAAGCAGAATGGTTTTCTGGATATTGATCTGATGTTGGTTTCGGCCTTCGGGGTTAATATTTGGGGAATTATTCTCTTGTTAATTTACGGTTAGTGACTGATGAATTGGAATGAGGCGTATGTTGTGTTTGTGTAACACATATTTATTATATACGCGAGTTATTCGGAAGGACCGGGTTTATCCCATTCTGAATAACTGACACGACGAAAAGTCGAAGATGAAGACGGTGGTCGAAGACCAGAGGTCTTCATGTCGTTTGGATAATTACTGATGATCTTGATTGGGCCGTACACCCAAGAGGAGAGAATCAGTTGGTGATTGTCCAGACGTACTTGGAGATCGATGGATATGCGGGGTACTAGGTGCCTCCGGTTTCGTTCAGACCCAAAACGAACTTGTAAATGGATTGTGTGTCTGATATTGGATTTTATTCTGTGTGGTTGATTTCTATTAAATATATATCTGTTTGGCGGCGGAAAATTTATTCTCTTGCTTAACGCCCTTCTCTAAGACGTACGAGCTCAGGGGTTATATATTGATGGATATCAAACGCATGGAGTGAATTGCCTGTGTGGCATGCCTAAGTGGCAATTGATCAGGACTTCTATTGAAAAGCAGAGTCTTGTGGTTGATGATCAAAGCATGGCCTGTGTGGCATTGCTTTCTGTAACGTTAATTCGCGAGCCTCACACCCCGGTTTTGAACCAGAAACGGGAGAGGACTTCAAGGAGGACATGCGTTTCTTTCTAGCTAGAAGTGGCGTCAGTGGTTTTACACGCCCTGACGAGTTTGATTTATGTGGTTGTTGCTGTTGCGAGGCGCCTCGGATTTATCGGTGACTATGTGAAGCCGATGGAGTCATTCGTTGGCTCATTTGCGCCCCATAGGGTGGGGAAACGCAGTGTTCAGGCATTTTAATCCACATCGGTGGATCGACTCTGACGATCCAAGGGCCCACCTGAGTCTGGGTCCTGAGACATGGTAGGCTAGATTGTCTCGAATCGGTAGAGGACGATCCCTTGCCTCGGTTCATAGATGGGAATCCAATTTCCAAATACGTGACTGTGCGGTTCTGATTGTATACCTATATATGGCGACATAGTGGTATGGGGCATTCATGCCGCCTATGATTGATACTTATGATTGAAATTGCTTTGACACTGTACACTTATAGTACTATCAAAATAATCTGTTTTAAAACGTATCAAGCATTCTTTGGCTATTATAAGGTAAAACCCTATCCTCTGGTTTGTGTTGCATTGTGTGATGGGACCTGGGTCTTATAATAGCTTCATTGTTCTTTACTTAGCATTGCGCTGTTGTTTTATGCACTAGCATTCTTAGGAGGAAACCCGTTCCGTGTTTTACGGCGTGGTCCCTTGATTTACCTAACTTTAAAATAAAGATTAATAACTGTTTTAGTTCTCACACCAGTCACATGACTGACCTGGAGTTTATTGTTTTAACCTAAACTCTGGGTGCCCCTATTTTCGACACGGGCAGCTAGTAGTTTTGGTTTTGCAGATTTATACCCACAGGATCCAGATTTACAGTTGGAATGATATCCGGGAAGCTTTGTATCCGTATATCTCCTTCAGTTGTGTTTTGTATTATTTCCCACTGCTATGTGATTTATTGTAATCTCTGATATTTATCGAATGTATTTTATTTGTTTAATACTCTGTATATTCTTGTAATCTGATGGAATTGTTGTAGTAACAATGAAATGTTCTTTCGTCTGCGTTCCTTTGTGGCTTGTTCTCGAAGTATCTGCTCTTTCTTTCACCGGGAAGTTACGGGTCCTTATATTTGGTATCAGAGCTTTGGTTTACAAAGCTCAGAGAACAAGGCACATTAGAACCATACGAAAGAATTCATCAGATATTGGATTAGTAATATTCTGTGAGAATGACTCGTTAGAGATAGGATCAGTTGTATCCTAGAACGAGTGTGAAGAGTATATTTTTAAAGTGAAAACAAACTTTGTTTTGAAATTTAAATCAATTATTCGTATTTGATTATTTATTTTATATTGAATTTGGACAATCCAATATATATAAATTTTGCATATACGCCTTGCAAACGTATATTCGAAGTTTTAATATATTTGATAGATATAGAATCACACTCTAGTCGCCCGGAGATGATTCTGATGATAGTTCGAACATCATCAGAATTGGTATTCGAGCTTCGAAGGTGTGATATATATATTTCCTATTGACTGGTGTGAGAACCAAAATTAGATAGGGCTTATTGTTGTGATTTTGCATCAAAAATCTGATTTTTAGACTATATATCAAAGTCATGAATTTAAAAAGCTAACCAACTAATTGATTGATGAATGTGTTGTTTGACTATAGTTGGATTAATTAAAATGTTGAACCTTTAGCCAAATTATATCAAATTGAATTATATTAAAGATTAGCCACATTTGCATGCATAGTACATGTATATCTATTGAACATGTCATAGCAAGGAGGCTAGAGCAGATGAATAAAATTGTTTACCCGACAAATAGGTACATGTTTACCATAATATACTATTTTGTTTGGGTGACGATGATTTTATGAGCCGATTGGCTTTTTCTTTTTCTTTTTGAGTTCAGAGGGCCTGTATGGAAATTTCGGCATTTTCCCGGTGCTCCCGGTGCAGGGGAGGTTATGGCGAAATTTTTCGAAAATTTAGGGTGTTAGCCAAATTTTTGAAAAATTTGAAAAGTTCTTAGAAACTGAAAAGTTGAAGAACTTAAGCCGTAATGAAAATAACGAAAGTTGAGTTGATTTGTTAAACAACTTTCAACTTCGTTCCTTTTCGGGGAAGAAAAGTTTTAAGTGGGGGAGATTGTAATAACCCGGAAATCCGAGCCAATTTAAAATTTTTATTTTGGCAATTTTAGCGAATTTTGATTATTTAAAATGAATTATTTTAAATAATTACGACGAGAAATTTATTTTGAATAGAATTCGAACGTATATATTTATATACGTCGTCGTTAGAATATAAATATTTATTTTAAATAATAAAAGGAATTGAAAATGGCCCGGTAGTTCGATAATTCGATTTCAAAATTCAAATGAATGTACCGGGTGCAAAATAAATCGGATTTTAGTGAAACCAAAAATATTTCAATCTATTCAAGAATATCTTTCCAAAGAATCCGAAAATTTGAAATTTCATAGCGGGGATCAAAAGATATGTCCAGTTGAAAATTCTGAATAGTCGCTATGGAATTCAGGCCCTTAAAAATGGAAATTTTGCAAACGACCTCGGATTTTGACGAAACCACTTTTGTTGGATCTGCGATGTCAAATTATTTCTAGGTTTCAAATTTCATAATTTTTCGAATCAATATGAGAGCGTGGAAAAGGAAAACGCGTTTGACCAGTTTTAGTTGATTTTAATCGACTGGAAAATGGCCATTTTTCCAACGGTCTCAGAATTTGACGAAAATAGTTTTGTTAGGACCGTATCGTCAATACGAAGCTAAAAAATATTTTTCTGGAATTTTTCGAGTTAGTATGTGGCCCCGGTAAATTGAAATGTACGTTCAACCTGAATATGTACTGATTTATATTTCAAATTGAACAGAAACTGATCGTAACGATCAAATTGGCCTACGAAACATAACCCATTGGTTTCGAAATGGGGGTAATTAGCTAGGGGCGACAGTCGTTGGGTTCGAAACAAAGTTTGTATGAAAAGTCAACTCTAGGAGGATTAAATTAAATAATTAAATAATTATAAATTAACACCCCCACTCACCTTTCTCTCTCTCCCTCATTATTCTCTCCCACCGTTCGTTAGCAGAAAAGAAAATAAAAAGAAAAAAAAACCCTCGACACCTCGCCTATCGCTCCTCCGATCCGCCCACGCCGGAGCACCCCACCGTCGGCCAACCTCCTCCGCAACCCTCCCCTCCGATGTCCCTCTGCCTCGCGCCCCTCTCTCACCAGAACCCAGACCCTGAAGCCCGCAACCCCTCCCTCCGATCCAGAATTGAAATCCTCCGCCCCTGAAAACCCCACCACCTGACCCGCGCCAGCAGCTGCCTCCGACCACGCCCACCACCTCCGGCGAACGTTGGCAGACCCCTGACCTTTCACGATTTTTCAACTGTAAGTTTTATTGATTTATTTAATTTTTTTTTGCATTTTTATTAGGTATGATTAGCATTATTTATAATGTAGAAATAGAATGGTTTTTATAATAAAATAGAATGGTTGTTAAAATAAAATTTAGGAAATAAAAATGTGATTTTTATATTATAGAAAGAATAAAAATATGATTTTTATATTATAGAAAGAATAAAAATATGATTTTTATATTATATAAAGAATAAAAATATTATTTTTATATTATAGAAAGAATAAAAATATGATTTTTATATTATAGAAAGAATAAAAATATGATTTTTATATACATAGCAACAATATAAAAATGTTATTTTTATATATGTAGTGACTACGGGCAACGAAAGTGACAAAAGGCGAGAATAGTGATGATTTCCTACATTTGAAGTGTTGCAGAGTTGGGATAGCTTTGGTGAGAACTCCTCACTTTTAAATTTATTTCTAGTTGAAATATATACTAGGATGTAGACGGTGTTTAGTAGCACCCGACACCCTTCGTCCACAGACCATGGACGGCTTGTATGCTTGTTTGTTTGATTTTGATGTGTAGTTGATTGTGTGATGTGATGTGAAATGAAATAAAATATTTATATAGTTAAAATATTTTATAGTTGAAAATAGAATTTTTTTAACGTGTATTTGAAATGAAATAAATATAAACAAATTAGACGATTTGTTTATATACACACATTTGACTGATATTGATTGGGACGATAAATTTTACACATCGCCTAACTGCACAAATAAAATCTGTGTTTGATTGTTTGAAAACCCCACACGGGTATTGGGGTGATATATGACATACACTAATCCCAATAGTTAGTTGTATGTCGATCGATTGATTGACAGACTGTTATAAGCGTTAAATATTTATATTTGATGCATATACAGTGTAGAACACACTTTGGATGATGGTTGATGATTTATCGTTGCTGTTATATATGTGTGGTAGAAAATCCATATAATTAACATTATATGGTAATTGATTGGGCCTCATTCCAGTTTTGAAATATAATATTGGAAAAGAAATATTGAAATAGAAATATTTGAAATAGAATATTTGAAAATAGAAATATATGAAGCCGTGTTGATTAGATTTACGCCATTTTGACGTGAGCGATATTTATATCGATTTTATTCATTTTATAATGAATATCGAAAGTGATTTCAAAATCTGATATTTTGAAAAGAATTGAAATTCGAATTGAAATTGAATAGAAATGAATTCGAATTGAAATTGAATTGAATTGAAAACGAACTGAAATTGAATTAAAAATCGATTTGAATTGAAATCAATTTAAAATGAATTTAAAATGAATTTATATTGGATAATTGAATTTTGATTTGAATTTGAGATGGGAGTTGAAATCGTTTTGAAAATGAATTTAAAACGATTTATAAAATACGTTTTAAAGGGAAATCGACGAAGTATATATTATATATATAATATAATGGCCTGAATAGAACGCGCCGCACCGCGGTAATTCGCGAATTTTGACCATTGACTTTGAACGGATATTACGGGAGATGACCATCGGATTCTCCTAAAACCCGAACCGTTGGGTTCGTATCGAAAAGAGCTTTCTAACGAATATTAGAAATTAGAAATCTAACGGTTGGATTTGGAATTATGTCCAAATCAAATTTAAAAAAGGTCGCTGTAAGTGCAGTTCGATTGCCGTTGATGGAAATCGACTGTACGGGCCTTGATAAAATTATTAAAAATATCAATAATTTGTGTAAAATCATAAGAAATGATTTGTGAAGATTTGGGATGAAAAACTCCATATTTGGAAAGATAAAAATAGATTTTTATCGAAATGAACTAGTTTCAAACTAGAATTATAATTCTATTTATTTTTAAATAAATAAATTGAATTTGAAAAGGGTTTTAAAAGTACCAAGAATTTCCAATAATTGAATTGGAATGGATTTGAATCGAAATTGTCTTGGGATTATTTCGATGTTGGATTTCGTGATTATACAGATATTGTTATGGAAATTTGAAAGATATATTTATATCGTTATTTCCAATACGATATTTGTTAGTCGTAGAATTTGATATTGAATATAAGCCGATATATTTTCTATTCAGAGCCTTGTATTTAATATCAAATGTGATTTGGGTTTGTCGTGAATGGCGTCTTCATTAACACTGTTCTTAAGCCCAGTTGAGAAAAAGATTGAATCTTTTTATTTAGATTTAATGAAGTGTACCAATTAAATAATATTTAATTGGAATTGAATTCGAATTGATTCTTGGGTTTATCGTGAACGGTGTTTTAAATAACACTCGTTCTTTAACCCGATAATTAATAGAATGTGATTTTGGGTTGTCGTGAACGGTATCTTCAATAATACTGTTGTTAGACCCAAAGGAGTTAAGAAAATCAGAAACTAACTGGAGATTAGTTAAGTAGAATGGTTTCTGAGGTATTGATCTGATGTTGGTTTCGGCCTTCGGGGTTAATACTTAGGGAATTGCTCACTTGTTAATTTACGGTTAGGGACTGATTGAAATGTGATGTGATTTTGGGGTTTATCGTGAACCGTGTTTTAAATGACACTGATTCTTTAACCCAGTTAAAGATTAAAACTAAGTGGAGTTTTAATGAATCTTTAATTAGATTGAAAAGATCGAGAATGGAGTATCACCAGTTTTACTCCAGGCGTTAGTTAAATCTTTAATTAGATTTGAACGTGAAATGGTAATTGAATTTACCGATAACACAGTGGTGTTAGATATGAAGTATAACCAGTTTTTACTTCATGGGATGAATAGGTTGAGGTTGGGAAATTAAAACAAATGATTACTTCGGTAAGATTCGTTAATCCCGATTGGTTCGAATTGATATTCAAAAGAAGATTAAAGAATAAATTTAAAGGAATTTATCTTTGATAAAATTTATGGGAACCTTTCCCTAAGAATGTGAAATTTAAAAACTAACTGTCGATTAGCTAAGCAAAATGGTTTTCTGGATATTGATCTGATGTTGGTTTCGGCCTTCGGGGTTAATATTTGGGGAATTATTCTCTTGTTAATTTACGGTTAGTGACTGATGAATTGGAATGAGGCGTATGTTGTGTTTGTGTAACACATATTTATTATATACGCGAGTTATTCGGAAGGACCGGGTTTATCCCATTCTGAATAACTGATACGACAAAAAGTCAAAGATGAAGACGGTGGTCGAAGACCGCAGGTCTTCACGTCATTTGGATAATTACTGATGATCTTGATTGGGCCGTACACCTAAGAGGAGAGAATCAGTTGGTGATCGTCCAGACGTACTTGGAGATCGATGGATATGCGGGGTACTAGGTGCCTCCGGTTTCGTTCAGACCCATAACGATCTTGTAAATGGACTGTGTGTCTGATATTGGATTTTATTCTCTGTGGTTGATTTCTATTAAATATATATCTGTTTGGCGACGGAGAATTTATTCTCTTGCTTAACGCCCTTCTCTGAGACGTACGAGCTCAGGGGTTATATATTGATGGATATCAAACGCACGGAGTGAATTGCCTGTGTGGCATGCCTAAGTGGCAATTGATCAGGGCTTCTGTTGAAAAGCAGAGTCTTGTGGTTGATGATCAAAGCATGGCCTGTGTGGCATTGCTTTGTGTAACGTTAATTCGCGAGCCTCACACCCCGGTTTTGAACCAGAAACGGGAGAGGACTTCAGGGAGGACATGCATTTCTTTCTAGCTAGAAGTGGCGTCAGTAATTTTACACGCCCTGACGAGTTTGACTTATGTGGTTGTTGCTGTTACGAGGCGCCTCGGATTTATCGGTTACTATGTGAAGCCAATGGAGTCATTTGTTGGCTCATTTGCGCCCCATAGGATAGGGAAATGCAGTGTCCAGACATTTTAATCCACATTGGTGGACCGACCCTGACGATCCAAGGGCCCACCTGAGTCTGGGTCCTGAGACATGGTAGGCTAGATTGTCTCGAATCGGTAGAGGACGATCCCTTGCCTCGGTTCATAGATGGAAATCCAATTTCCAAATACGTGACTGTGCGGTTCTGATTATATACCTATATATGGCGACATAGTGGTATGGGGCATTCATGCCGCCTATGATTGATACTTATGATTGAAATTGCTTTAACACTTTACACTTATAGTACTATCAAAATAATTTGTTTTAAAACGTATCAAGCATTCTTTGGCTATTATAAGGTAAAACCCTATCCTCTGGTTTGTGTTGCATTGTGTGATGGGACCTGGGTCTTATAATAGCTTCATTGTTCTTTACTTAGCATTGCGCTGTTGTTTTATGCATTGGCATTCTTGGGAGGAAACCCGTTCCGTATTTTACGGCGTGGTCCCTTGATTTACCTAACTTTAAAATAAAGATTAATAACTGTTTTAGTTCTCACACCAGTCACATGACTGACCTGGAGTTTATTGTTTTAACCTAAACTCTGGGTGCCTCTATTTTTGACACGGGCAACTAGTAGTTTTGGTTTTGCAGATTAATACCCACAGGATCCTGATTTACAGCTGGAATGATATCCGGGAAGCTTTGTATCCGTATATCTCCTTCAGTTGTGTTTTGTATTATTTCCCGCTGCTATGTGATTTATTGTAATCTCTGATATTTATCGAATGTATTTTATTTGTTTAATACTCTGTATATTCTTGTAATCTGATGGAATTGTTGTAATAACAATGAAATGTTCTTTCGTCTGCGTTCCTTTGTGGCTTGTTCTCAAAGTATCCGCTCTTTCCTTCATCGGGAAGTTACGGGTCCTTACATTAAAATTCGAATGACCTTAAACTTAAAAACCCTGAATATGGGCAGGTAAATAATAAATACTTGAATGATTGGCAAATAAGTGGTGCAATTTGATTATAAAATATTTAGGTTATATTTAAAATTCAACTATTTAAAATACAAATAGACTAGTTAGATAAATTTTGTGAATGCATGTAGGGTGAAGAACTAATTTATATGAGTCAAGAATGGATGTATGAATATTTGTGTTAATCCAAATTTTTGTATAATATTATTGTGGGTTTATTTTCTCAATAATTTAAATTGTAAGATGAAATATTATAACTTAGAATTTAAACTCGGATTCAATTTGTTAAGGATTTTGGAAAATTTTATGAAGCAATAATATTAAATATGGTAACTTATGTTCTTGTCTACACTTCGTTCCACTTTCGAGGACAAAATTTCTTTAAGGGGGTAGAATTTAATGATCCAAGATTTTCTAAAATTTAATTTGAATTTAATATTTATTTCAAATAAAATATGGAAGGTTTAAATGGTTTTTGAATAAAATTTTAAGGCTATATTATTATTTTAAAATGATTGAAATTTATTTTATTATGAAATTTAGGTATAACAATGTTTGTTTTAGGATACATTTTGTTGTTAGTTGAATTATTAAAACAATTGGCAATTCAGTTGCTATAAACAATCAAAATTTGAAATTAAATTATAATTAAATATTCGTTTCTAATTTTGGTTCAGTTCCAGTTCACATAATCTTAAAATATTTTATAAAATTTTACTGTAAATTTTATTTTGGAAAATAAGCATATATTTTTCTAACGTTCTTTGGGGTAACTATAATCCCTATTAACACTTGCAGAACTAATTAACCGGCCTGTTTTAATTTTGTTCTGGGGTTATGGCACATTATTGTACACAATTCCAATGTTAATTTGCTGTTGATTGCTATCGATAAATTAAAATAAAAGAATCAGAAATTCCATCTAAGTAGTCATCCGTTCCACTTGACACGTATGTTATTTCTTAGAAAATTTGCATTCTGAGGCCAATAGCA
Source organism: Allium sativum (assembly GCA_030737875.1). Lineage (NCBI taxonomy): Eukaryota > Viridiplantae > Streptophyta > Magnoliopsida > Asparagales > Amaryllidaceae > Allium > Allium sativum. The sequence continues at coordinate 310,746,510 of CM060922.1, read as the reverse complement.
AAGGCATTAAATATAGATCATCTTTAATCAAAAGGACATAGAGAAATTCATTCATATTTAAGTGTCCATCATAAACTATTGAGTTATAACCGATACGTGGGGTAAGTTTAACAGGTTTGAGAATTATGTATTATGGTTTCACGCATGAACAATAATATTTAAAAATATAATATAAATGTGGCAAAGAAATAAGGGTGCAGTGAGACAAGTGGAAATTTCCTTTATATGTGCTAAGGCCATTTTCTATCCACTGTTTTAACTTATGAAAAGCTTCCTTTTATTGCCTGAACCTCTTCTCCACTGTACATTTTCAACCCCAACTTCTCAATGTCGTCCGCCATTCAAAGAAAAAAAAAGAGAAAGATGAAAACGTTGGAGCCTACACATGAACTTCAAGGTGCAAACTTCCTCTCTCCAACGATTCTTCCTGCGCCACTACTCTGTTCCACCTCAACCAAATCTTCTACCGATCTCCACCATCCCATTACAACATCGTTTACCAGGTATGCCTCCTTCTTCCGCCCATTTTATTTAGAGAAGGAAAAAAAAGACGTAAGATAAAAAGAGAAAAAGGAAAAAAGAAACACAAGGGACGAAGAGAGAGAGTGGGAGCAGGAAGGAATAAATACGCTAAGAAAACGGGAAATACCCTTTTCCTTTGGAAAGCAAACAAGGTGAGAACCTCTAAATTAAATATTTAAATTTAATTAGTATGGTAAAGCTTGAATTATATGGTAAATATGGTTGACTACCAGGTGATTGATAGCTGGCAGTAATTAGTTGTATACATGTTAAATCTATGACCATAGAAATAATGCATGTGAATGGATGCTCATGGTTGGTAAACGGCATATGAACACGCGTTATTTTATAACGTGAAATTATTGTTTGCATAAATATGGATATGATAATCTGTAGATAATAGGCTATTGTATAATGGTTGCCGATATAAAATCTATACCAAGGCGTGCTAGTGTGATAATGCGTGTTCATAAATTATTTGTTGTGCGCCATTGAGAAATGAATGCAAATAATTGTTGAATGTGTGAATAAACACATTTACGAATTTTCGGTGGAAATTTAGCGCTTCCCTAAAATTAATAAAAGAGCGATTTATGAGTAAATGACAATTAAATGAGTAGGTAGTATTTTATCAACTAAAATGTTGATTTAATAACATTTACTGATTTATCAATGCTGTTAATATCCTTTGATATGAATATATTGGTTAACTAATAATATTTGGTTATTGAAATAAATTTTCTAATTAATAATTTATTTAATGATGATACTGAATTAATTGGATAAGGTTGATTCAATGATATGGTATTATTACAATGTTTTATTGATCAAGATATTTTAAGAACAAGTTAAATATTGAATGAAATAGTGTTTTGGTTAATCGAAGCGACCCGAACCTCCCCGTGAAGGAAAGCCCGGATTGACTTTGAGAACAACACACATCGGTACATAAACAAAAGAACATTTCATTGCTTATTACAACAATTTCATTAGAATACCAGAATATAACAGAGTATGAATAAATTATATACATTTACTAAACATTAGAGATTTACAAGTTATAATGCAGTACAAAATAATACAAAACACAACTAAAAAGAATATGCAAATACAGAGCTTTCTGAATATCATTCCAGTTGTAAACCAGGATCCTGTGAATATAAATCTGCGAAACCAGAACTACTAGCTGCCCATATGGAAAATAAGGGCACTGTAACACCCCGAATTTTCTGAGAATATTAAAATTAATAAATTCAAGAACACTTAATTTTTAGTAGAAGAATTAAGTGAAATGGGTTGCGCTATTACGTTCGTCTCAAAATTTCAGTCAAGATAGACATTTGGTTTGCATAAAACGCATACCTTATGAAGAAGTTATTAAGCCTTGAAGTTTGTATGCATATGAGAAAAATATATATATAGATATATATAAAAATTAAATAAATAAATATACAAAAAAGTTCAAAACAGCGAATCGGGGGGGGGGGGGGGGGGAATAACCGAATCGGCCCATTTTTGAGGTTGACCCGAGCTTCGCTGGTTCGACTAGGGGTTGATTCAGGGTGTTTGCCTGTCAACCCGTGGGCCGATTAACTCCAAGGCAGATGTGGCATCTGATTGGTTCTGATGGACTCCTTGTTGAGTCATTAGGGCTGATGTGGCTATTCTATCTTGTCTGAATGGCTTTGATATGCTTTAGGTTAATCTGACGGTTCCTATTAAATCAAACTTCTATATAAGCAACCCAAGTTTAAACCCTAAGCCACACAAAAATATTCCTAGAGCCGTCATACCGTCAATGGTGAACCTAGAATTGCCGTCATCTCTTTCAACTCAAAGGCAAGATAGAAGCTACATCAAAATCAAATCAAAACTAATCTAATTCAATTAAGAGAATTCAACGATCTACATCGAAGGCGAGCAATTCAGTTTCAGAATACAGATCCCTGAAATCAAGTTTTTCCTTTTGATTGTAAGTGTAGTTATCTTTCAGATGTGAATAAATTAAAGACATGATTTGTAAAATATAATTGTATCAAGTTGTATGTGATGCTGATTCATGTTTATTCATGTCTATTCTATCATATATGCCTATGAACTATTGTGGTCTATCGAACCTATCATGTTATGTGGAAATTGGTGAGTAAACCTATGATGTTGTATAGGAATTTGGGAATGAAATTATCATATGTAAGTTTGGTGATATTATGATACATACAAGTTTTAGGCTAAGTCATGTCGTTTATGCCTAATTGTTTAGAGCCATTATGCATACATGTTTAGATCTATGACCTTATATGTTTAGATCTACAACTTTATATGTTAGATCCATATAACTTTATGATAGATCTAATTTGCAAGTTCACCACTACATGCCAAGTTTAACTTGTATAGTTTTACGTAAATTCATATGCTTGTGGTTCATGTTGCATAGATCAATTTTGCAAGTTCATAGTTAAAAGTATATTTTTCTATGCAAAATCCGTGTGACATATGTGTAGTTAGATCCATACTTTTGTATGATGTTGGAATGTTGCAAAGTTCCTCTTTTCCCCTTTTTGTTTTATAAGTTAGGCTAAAATATCGAGCCTAGCATTCTATGTAATTTTGCGAACGTATAATGGGGGTAACATTGGGGAAAACATGAAATTACATGTAATTGGCATGTTTGACACATAAGCATGATAAGTGGCATGAAAATGCTATAATTTATATACCTAAAATTTTGAACGTGATTTAGAAGGAAAGTGGGCCATGACAATAATTGATTTATAATTTACATGTAAATATGTAGGATAAACATGAAAAATTACATGGCATAGATTGGTTCTTGAAATGGTATATTTAGTATACCATTAATTGTGCGCATAATTAAAAGGATAATCATGGCATAATTAAATTGGGAATAATTTACATATGGAATTTGTCATAAATAAGAAATATGTAAATTTAGAAAAGACGAATATGCCTAACCCGATGTTAGACTGAGTTGTGGTGTAAAACTGCCCGGAACCGGCCGACACATCCAGTGACCACAACAATACCTGTCTAATGTGGGTGGTTAGTGCATTGAGCCCAAAAAGGACCCGAGGTTAGACTGAGTTGTGGTGTAAAACTGCCCGGAACCGACCGACACATCCAGTGACCACAACAATACCTGTGTAATGTGAGTGGTTGGTGCTTTAATAAAGCTAAGTCAAGATTGGTAGGGTTAATTCAATTAAGGAAACACTTAACGAATTCAACATGTTAACTAAACTGATGGATGAGGTTAAGTAAATTTAAAACACTTAACCGTTATAACATGTTAATTAAACAAGTGGGTGAGGTTAAGTAAATTTAGAACACTTAATCGTTATAACATGTTAATTAGACAAGTTGGTAAGGTTAAGTAAATTTAGAAACTCTTAACCAATATTACTTGATTTATGGAAAGGTTAAGTTAAAATAAGAGGGCAACACTTAACCAATATAACTTGATTTGTAGTAGGGTTAAGTTAACACAAGAAGGCAACACTTAACCAAAGTAACATGACACATAGGTGGTATAAGTTAACTTGAACTGATTGATGACACTTAACCAATACAACAAGATGAATACGTGGGGTTAAGTTAACTAGAAACACTTGACCAATATAACTTGATGAACGAACCGGGTTAAGTTAATAGGAAACAATTAACCGATCCAACATGATAAGTAAGGAGGGTCAAGTTAATAAGAAATGCTTAACCAACATGACATGATGAATGAGTGGGTTAAGTTAACATGAGCGGACAACATTTAACTAATATGGCATATTGTACGGGAGGGTTAAGTACATATCGGGTTGGTGGGTAATATTAATAAATATAGGCCTACAAAACTTAACCGTTAAATAAACATGCTTGAATCAGTGAAAGCGTTTAGTACATATCGAGTTGGTGGATTATATTTGAAACACCCCACCCTCCATTAAGGTCACTCACAAGGGACTGCCTTAACTTTGGTGGAGGTTTGTAAGTAAAAGTCACAGATAAAAAACAAGACATATATAAACACATATATATAAGCAGCGGAAAACAAACAGACTTTTTATTTCATAAAATACGTGTTCATACAAAACATTTCCATAACTGTCACATAATAACTCCCAAAAACATTACATCATCATTTCTGTCTTGATTATTAAATAAAGAAGTATAAAACAAAATTAAAACTGCATAAATCCCCATGATTGTGTCCAACAGCCATAGCCAAAGCAAGAGAGTCCAAACCGTACATCAACTATCTTGAAGCTTGCAAAGATTCTGACTAAGCTAAGTTGTTTCCTCCCTGTGGACCTGGGGAGGGGGGGGGGGAACAGAAGAAAAGAAGACGAAAGAAAATAGGGTCAGACATAAAGCCTGGTAAGTCTAGTGACTCTTCAGTATGAGAATAAGAATAAAGGCATGATAAGTATAAACTGGAAATAAGAGAATGTCATAAACTAAGACAAAGCAGTTTGAATCGAATATACTATCACACCCCCATACTATATCTCTGCACCTACTTGTATTATCTTAACTGTCACCCCATGCTGGAGGTAAAGTGATCCCCTTATCTAAAGATCGGCTCCTACTCGCATAATCATCTGTGTCTTACGGCCCCCAAAGATTGTAGATACCTATGCCGGCCCCACCATGGGGTGTATCAAGTCCCATGGTGGCAACCCGACACAAAACCAGAGATGCATAGGTTATACTACTAGTGCCTCCAGTGCCCTGTTTGTCTGCTCCGAAGTGTGTGCACGCCCGCACTCCGTTAGAACCCACATTGTTGCACCCACCGCCGTCGCTTTGACCGCTTACAATCAGCCCAGTAATCGTGCCCCACCCTGCCTAGTTTCAGGGTACCATGTTACCTAATTGGGTTACTGCTGAAATGGGTCCCCGTTACTGAGGTTTTCTAGTCAAACATGTTAAGTGGTTAAGTTTCTGTATTTACCTAACCCCACCCATCAATTTCATTAACATGTTGAATTGGTTAAGTTTTTTTAGTTAACTTAACCCTACCATCTGTCCTTAGCCTTTTAAAGCACCGACTACTCATATTAGACAGATATTGTTACGGTTACTGGATGTGCCGGTCGATTCCGTGCAGATTTACGCTGTAACTCAGTCTAACCTCGGGTCCTTATTAGGCTTCATGCTTAACCACCCACATTGGATAGGTATTGTTGTGACTACTGGACAGCCGGGCGGGTCCGGGCAGATTTACATCACAACTCAATCCAACCTCGTATTAAGCATATTCGTATTTTCTAAATTTACATATTTGTCTTTATTACTTAATATATGTAAATTTGTCAACAATTAAATGTTATGGCCCACATTCCAAGTTTAACATTTTTGGTATAAGAATCTATACTGTTTAAATGCCACCAATTTTGGCATGTGACAAACATGCCAATTTCATATATTTTTAAATTTTCCCAACGTTACCCCGTCTAAATATTAGGCTAACAATCTTAGCCTAATTTTACGTTCGCATGATCTTCAACATATAATATTTGGCTAAAAACTTAGCCTAATTTAGCGCACACAAATAGGCATAAGGGAATTCATAAACATAAACATGACATAGGTGTAAACTTGGCATTTTTGGCATAGTCAATATGAACATCATAGGTATGAACTTGCAAAATAGTCAACATGAATGTGAACTTGCAACATGGCCTAAATCAACATATATGTGAACTTGCATTGAAATAGGTATCTAACCAAATAGGTGTCACACAAATTAGCATATGGTTTAGATAGCCTAAACTTGTTTTTGGATCTAGGCATAACATCGAACATCACTAGCATATGACAAGGATGTGGCTTTTTCATAAATATGTATAACTTTTTGACAAGGGTGTGAACTAGATCCAATCGCATATTTAATTACAACATGAAACTTGTACTAAAGTGGATCTTGACATGGATCCAATTAGGGACTTGCAACTTTTGTATAAACATAGGGACATGTATATAAACATAGGGACATGTATAGGGACATGTATAACCATTTAGGCATAAAGGTTCTAGCATAAAGTATATACATGAGGTTCTAATCACAAATAACCTATATAATCACATAAACATGACCTATACAACTTTCTTGTGATGTTGTTGTCATTCTAAAAGTACAACAGGATCAACATCAATCTTAATTATACCACAAACATCCCAATTTCATTCGCAATACAATCATTTCAATACATAGAAATGAATTAAGATTGTCGTTACATAATAGCACAATTCCACTTCCAATTTACATCAAATCAAGTCTTAGTTTTATTCTCATCGGAAAAATCACTATACTTACAACGAACGACGAACTTGGATTCTGGATTCTGAATTCTGAATTCTGAATTTGATATGATTTCCTTTGGGTAGACTAACGTTGTTTCGATTCGTGTTTTACTTTAGTATTGGCTTGTCTCTAAGCTTTCTAACTGACGGCCACTCCTAGTTTCTTTCCAGCAGCATGACGGCTTTAGTTCTATATTATCTGTGTGAACTTAGGTTTAGACTTGAGTTGTATTTATAGAATTTTAAACTGATTAGATCCTTCGATGAAGCTAGAGTGAATCCAGACCATCCATCTCAAGAGAAGCCAACCAGAAAGCGACATGTAAGCCCTAGTGACTCAGCCAAGCCTCAGAAATCGACCAGAACCAGACTAGGCCAGCCAGGGCCTGACCAAGCCAGTTTTCTGGCCTGGGCGCACTTGGCAGGCGCGCTAGTGAAAATTTGTACTGGCGCACTTCCCAAGTGCGCCAGTGCAATCTTGTTCTGGCGCACTTCCCAAGTGCGCCAGTGCATTCTGACCCGTTTCTGGTTTTTCTGCCCAACTTCGTTCGTCCATATCTTCTTCATACGGTATCCATTTTACGCAAACTCGGACTCTATCTCAAGCAAAATTCCGAGACGAATGCAATGGCGTAACCCATTTTCCTTAATTCCATAATTTAGAATTAATTATAATTTAATTTTTTAAGTTATAGTTAACGGAAAATTCGGGGTGTTATATTCTCCCCTCCTTAAAGTATTTCGTCCTTGAAATCTTCAAGTCTAGAAGAACGTAAGTCCTAACATCCAATCGTCCATCTACTCAACCAACAAACACAAGCGTCCATTGTCCTTAAAAGACTTCTAATGCTTTATGATTATATGCACAGTGTGTGTATATGTCATTAACTAATGCAAAATCAGGCGGTCTACTGATCCAGTTGACCTCCTTAATGCAAATCATGTAAGTGTCATGAATCCAATATGTATGCAAATTTGTCCTTACTCATAATTCTACATGAGTGCGCAACCATCAATACAAATGCGACATCCATATGACAACATACCAAGTTTCAACCACATACAAATATGAATACATATATGCGTATGCACTATGAAGTGACTGAGTCGATCTAAAACCTAGGGTGTGTGTGTGTGTGTATGCATCCACGAGCAACCACTAGCAATCACTTGCAACCACTTGCAGCCATCAACCATAACATGTTTCAAATACATGTTTATATCCAAAGGGGTTTCTACCTAAGGATAAAGGATAATATCGAGGAGGTATACCTAAAAAGATAGATACGTGCACAACTTAAGGAAAAAGAGAGATCAAAGATGTACCCTCAAAAAGAAAAGGGTAGGCTGCGCGTATTTTGTCCTCAGTTTCCCAAGTAGCGTCTTCCTCGGCGTTGCTCCACTGAACTTTAACGAGCTTGACTTCGCGGTTGCGTAGCCTTTTCACTTCAGTTCCTACGATTCGAGTTGGAACTCTCCTCATAGTTGCTTCACGTTCCACTTTGGCTTCTTCTAGAATGCTTGGCTCCACCACTTCCGTTGATTCATGTAGACATTTTCGGAGATGAGAAACGTGAAAGACGTTGTGAATTCCAGCCAATCTTTCAGGCAGGTCTACTCTATAAGCCATCTTCCCAATCTTCTCGATGATAGGGAATTGTCCTACAAATCTTGGTGCTAGCTTTCTTGCGGATCCAAAGCGAACGACGTTCCTTAAGGGAGATACCTTAAGGAAAACCCTATCCCCAACCTCAAACTCAAGGTCGGTCCTTCTTTTGTCGGCGTAGGATTTCTGTCTGTCTTGGGCCGTCTTCATTCTCCTTCGTATCAAGTCCACTTTTTCTGAAGTCTCTCTAATCATGTTTGGCCCAAGTATAATCTTGTCGGTAGACTCCCACCAACAAGTTGGTGATTGGCATGGTCTTCCATACAAAGCTTCGTACGGCACCATACCGATGGTGGCTTGGTAACTGTTGTTATAGGCGAATTCCACTAAAGGAAGGTGATCCTCCGAAGTTCATCCGAAGTCAAGAACGCATAGTCTTAGAAGATCTTCTAGTACTCTATTCACCCTTTCTGTCTGACCATCAGTTTGGGGCTGATAGGCCGTGCTCAAGCATAACTGCGTGCCGACATCTTCTTGCAGACTCCGCCAAAATTCGCTCGTGAAGATGGGATCTCTGTCACTCACTATGCTGGAGGGTATTCCATGGAGTCGAACTATTTCCTTGAGGTAAAGAGAAGCTAGAGACGAAGCAATCCTTCTACTTTTGATAGGTATAAAGTGTGCGCTTTTAGTAAGCCTGTCCACTATTACACAAATGCTAGTATTGCCTCTTCTTGACCTAGGCAACCCGTCAATGAAGTCCATTGAAATGCTATGCCACTTCCATTGCGGGATTTCTAGAGGATGAAGCAGTCCACCAGGCTTCTTCTGTTCTGCCTTGACCTGTTGGCATGTCACGCACTTAGAAACGAAATCTGCTACGTCCTTCTTCATGCCACTCCAATAGAAAACTCCCTTTATGTCCTTGTACATTTTGTCTCCACCTGGGTGTATTGTCATCTTGGAATGATGTGCCTCCTCGAGAACCTTCTTCACTAGATCCCTAGCTTGTGGGACGCATAGCCTTCCATCCCGTCTCAGCCAACCCTTATCATCAATGGAGTGCCTATTGAGGTGACTGGAAGTTTCACCCCTAATTAGTTTATCAATCACATCTACAAGTTGCGGGTCTTCACGTTGTGCGGCCCCTATCGAGTCTAGAAGAGTGGGCCGTACTTCTAGGGATGCCAATAAACCAGGTATAAAATCTGAGGAGGGCCTAAAGTCAATACTAGCTATATACTCCAAGCTTTGCCTTTCTACAAAGAGAGGGCTTAGGGTCAGCTTCTTTCTGCTCAACGCGTCTGCTACTACGTTGCCTTTGCCAGGAGTATAGGAAATTTCAAAGTCATACGAGGCAAGGAACTCCATCCACCATTGCTGCCTCAAGTTAAGGTCTTTCTGCGAGAAAAGATACTTCAACGATTTATGGTCAGTATATAATTTGAACTTCTCACCTAGGAGATAATGGCACCAAGACTTAAGCGCAAAGACGATGGCGGCCAACTCAAGATCGTGGGTTGGGTAGTTCTTTTCATGCACTTTCAATTGTCTTCCACCATAAGCTACAACACTTCCTTCTTGCATCAGAACAACGCCTAGCCCCGTACCACATGCATCCGTATATACTGTGAACATTTTGCTTCCATCCGGTAAAGTCAGAACTGGGGCTGTTGTGAGAGCCCTTTTTAATCGTTGGAAAGCAAACTCGCAATCCAATTCCCAAGTGAACGCCAGATTCTTCTTTGTTAGCCTTGTTAGTTGAGCTAAGATTTTCACGAAATCCCTAATGAACTTTCGGTAAAAACCGGCTAGCCCAAGAAAGCTTCGGACTTCATTTGCATTTCTTTGTGTCTTCCAATCTTGAACTGCAACCACTTTCGCGGGATCCACAGCTAACCCTTCTTTGGACACTATATGTCCAAGAAATCTTACTTCTTCTCTCCAAAAGTGGCACTTGGAGAATTTGGCTTTTAGCTGATGTGCACGGAGAGTATCCATGATCTCTTTCATATGCTGAGCATGTTCTTCCTCATTCTTTGAGAAGATCAAAATATCGACTACGAAGACCACCACAAACTTATTAAGGAATTCTCTGAACACCCTGCTCATTAGGTCCACGAAATAAGCGGGTGCGTTTGTCAAACCGAAAGGCATGACAAGCCACTCGAAGAAACCATCTGGGGTTCTAAACGTCGTTTTATCAATATATCTTTAGCTACCTTAGCTGATGGAATCCAGTAGCTAGATCAAGCTGGGAGAAGACCGACGCACTTACAAGCTGATCAAACAGATCGTCTATTCTGGGAAGCGGGTGTCTATTCTTTTTAGTCAGCTTGTTTATCTCCCTATAGTCCACACAAAGACGTAGTGAACCATCTGCTTTGGTGGCGAACACCGCTGAAGCACCCCATTCCGAGATACTCCGCCTTATAAACCCCTTCTCGAGAAGCTCCTTAACTTGCTTACTGAGCTCCTTTCTCTCCTTTGGAGCCATGTGTCTAACATGCAGAACTACGGGCTTTGCATTATCAACAAGATATATGCGTAAGTCTATTTCCCGCTTCGGAGGTAAGCATTTCACTTCTTCAAAGACATCCGGATATTCCCGGACTACTCTAACCGACTGCAAATTCTCAACAGAAGCGTCAAACGACTCTAGATAACTAAGCATAACAGCATTCAAGGGATTACAAGAAATTTCTAAAGTGTTACGGAGCCGAGTCAAGAGCCTAACCACTCTCTTCTCACAATCAAGAATGGCACCGTTACTGGATAACAAGTCCATGCCTAAGATCAGTCCATATCCCGAGAAGCCCAAAACAAAGGCACTACATCTAAATTCAACACTTAGAATAGAGATTTTCAAATCCAAGCAAACCATAAACAAATAAGCCGAGCCCCCAATTGGATTTGAAACAACCAAGGGATCTTCTACCATACTAGTGTCTAGGTGCATAGATTCTACTAAAGCAGATGAAATAAAGGAGTGTGATGCACCAGAATCAAAGAGAGTGCGAACTGGATGATCATAAAGATAAACTAAGCTTTCTACATAAATATTTCTACCTCGTTCCTGTGGAGGTGCCACTAGCGCGTGAACCTGTCCCCCTGAGGTGGATCCAGTCCTCTGTCCCTGCCCCTGCTTCTTTGGGCAACTCTTAGCCAAGTGTCCAGTCTCTCCACAACTGAAGCAACCACCATTCATCTTTTCCTTCTTCTTTCTGCAGTCTTTTGCTATATGTCCCACAATGCCACAGAAATTGCACTTTCTCTTTTCACGGGATTTGTTGTTCTTCCCGCCTTTCTTGAAGTCTGTTTTCTTAGCCTGTAAACCCTTCTTCTTTTCTTGAGACACCTCCGCCTTTGCCTCTTTCTTTCCGTTATCTTCCTCGTGTAGTAGCGCCAAGTCCACCAAGCTTTCATAGGTCGCTCCCATGGGTATATGGGTCATAGCAAGGCTGTGTAGAGGTTCATTCAGGCCTTTGACGAAGCGAAGGGCCTTCTTATGTTGGGTGTTCACTAAATCCAGCCCAAATCTGGCCAGCTGATTAAACTGATTTACATACTCCTTAATTGTCATACTTCCTTGTTTAAGGGTCAGGAACTTCTCCATTTGCAGGCTTCTTTCAGCTTGGGAGAGGAATTTCATCTCAAACCGCATCCTAAAATCTTCCCAGGTCTCTACTGGCCTTTCAGCATGGGTAACTTCCCACTAATAGGAAGCTTCATCTTTCAACAACCACACTGTTAGCTGTATCTTTTTCCTATCGTCAACTTCGAAGATGATGAACAAGTCCTCGGTCTCCTTCAGCCAGTTCCTTGCTACTACAAAGGATTCAGTTACATAAAAGTCCTTCCCACCCATGGCTTTAAAGTCTCTACATATCTTAGTGAAAGTATTTCCACGAGGAGGAGGAGGAGGTGGAGGAACCGCTGCCACTGTTGGAGGAGGAATGTCTGCTGGGCCCGCACCATTGGGCCTAGCCTCTAGGTACCTTCGGAACCAGCCAGGGATCGGTACTCCCTTTGGAAGGTTAAGATCTCCAGACATGCTGGAACAAAAAGGAAAATATTCAGGACAAAGGATAGAGAGATAGTGCATATGGCTTTTGGGGAATTATGCCTTTTAAAAACAATGCTTTTCTTGAAAACAATGCTTCTTTTTGAAAATATTTTCAAAAACTTTTATCTAGTCTGGTAAATCTGTGCTCTGATACCAAGTGAAACACCCTACCCTCCATTAAGGTCACTCACAGGGGACTGCCTTCACTTTGGTGGAGGTTTGTAAGTAAAAGTCACAGATAAAACACAAGACAGATATAAACACATATACATAAGCAGCGGAAAACAAACAGACTTTTTATTTCATAAAATACGTGTTCATACAAAACATTTCCATAACTGTCACATAATAACTCCCAAAAACATTACATCATCATTTATGTCTTGGTTATTAAATAAAGAAGCATAAAACATAAATAAAACTGCATAAATCCCCATGATTGTGTCCAACAGCCATAGCCAAAGCAAGAGAGTCCAAACCGTACATCAACTATCTTGAAGCTTGCAAAGATTCTGACTAAGCTGAGTGGTTTCCTTCCTGTGGACCTGGGGGGGGGGGGGGAACAGAAGAAAAGGAGATGAAAGAAAATAGGGTCAGACATAAAGCCTGGTAAGTTTAGTGACTCTTCAGTATGAGAATAAGAATAAGGGCATGATAAGTATAAACTGGAAATAGGAGAATGTCATAAACTAAGACAAAGCAGTTTGAATCGAATATACTATCGCACCCCATACTATATCTCTGCAACTACTTGTATTATCTTAACTGTCACCCAATGCTAGAGGTAAAGTGATCCCCTTATCTAAAGATCGGCTCCTACTCGCATAATCATCTGTATCTTATGGCCCCCAAAGATTGTAGATACCTATGCTGGCCCCACCATGGGGGTGTATCAAGTCCCATGGTGGCGACCCGACATTAAACCAGAGATGCATAGGTTATACTACTGGTGCCCCAAATTCCCTATTTGTCTGCTCCGAAGTGTGTGCATGCCCGCACTCCGTTAGAACCCACATTGTTGTACCCACCGCCGTCGCTTTGACCTCTTACAATCAACCCAGTAATCGTGCCCCACCCTGCCTAGTTTCAGGGTACCATGATACCTAATTGGGTTACTGCTGAAATGGGTCCCCGTTACTAGGGTTTTCTAGTCAAACATGTTAAGTGGTTAAGTGTCTGTATTTACCTAACCCCACCCATCAATTTCATTAACATGTTGAATTGGTTAAGTGTTTTAGTTAACTTAACCCTACCATCTGTCTTAGCCTTTTAAAGCACAGGCCACTCACATTAGACAGATATTGTTACGGATACTGGATGTGCCAGTCGGTTCCGGGCAAATTTACACTGTAACTCAGTCTAACCTCGGGTCCTTATTGGGCTTCATGCTTAACCACCCACATTGGATAGGTATTGTTGTGAATACTGGACAGCCGGGCGGGTCCGGGCAGATTTACATCACAACTCAATCCAACCTCATATTAAGCATATTTGTATTTTCTAAATTTACATATTTGTCTTTATTACTTAATATATGTAAATTTGTCAACAATTAAATGTTATGGCCCACATTCCAAGTTTAACATTTTTGGTATAAGAATCTATACTGTTTAAATGCCACCAATTTTGGCATGTGACAAACATGCCAATTTCATATATTCCTAAATTTTCCTAACGTTACCCCGTCTAAATATTAGGCTAACAATCTTAGCCTCATTTTACGTTCACATGATTTTCAACATATAATATTAGGCTAAAAACTTAGCCTAATTTAGCACACACAAATAGGCATAAGGGAATTCATAAACATAAACATGACATAGGTGTAAACTTGGCATTATTGGCATAGTCAATATGAACATCATAGGTATGAACTTGCAAAATAGTCGACATGAATGTGAACTTGCAACATGGCCTAAATCAACATATATGTGAACTTGCATTGAAATAGGTATCTAACCAAATAGGTGTCACACAAATTAGCATATAATTTAGATAACATAAGCCTAAACTTGTTTTTGGATCTAGGCATAACATCGAACATCACTAGCATATGACAAGGATATGGCATTTTCATAAATATGTATAACTTTTTGACAAGGGTGTGAACTAGATCCAATCGCATATTTAATTACAACATGAAACATGTACTAAAGTGGATTTTGACATGGATCCAATTAGGGACTTGCAACTTTTGTATAAACATAGGGACATGTATATGAACATAACCTTTTAGGCATAAAGGTTCTAGCATAAAGTATATACATGAGGTTCTAATCACAAATAACCTATATAATCACATAAACATGAACTATACAACTTGCTTGTGATGTTGTTGTCATTCTAAAATTACAATAGGATCAACATCATTCTTAATTATACCACAAACATCCTAATTTCATTCGCAACACAATCATTTCAATACATAAATATGAATTAAGATCATCGTTACATAATAGCACAATTTCACTTCCAATTTACATCAAATCAAGTCTTAGTTTTATTCTCATCGGAAAAATCACTATACTTACAACGAATAACGAACTTGGATTCTAGATTCTGAATTCTAAATTTGATATGCTTTCCTTTGGGTAGACTAACGTTGTTTCGATTCGTGTTTTACTTTAGTATTGGCTTGTCACTAAGCTTTCTAACTGACGGCCACTCCTAGTTTCTTTCCAATAGCATGACGACTTTAGTTCTATATTATTTGTGTGAATTTAGGTTTAGACTTGAGTTGTATTTATAGAATTTTAGACTGATTAGAGCCGTCGATGAAGCTAGAGTGAATCCAGACCATCCATCTCAAGAGAAGCCAATCAAAAAGCGACATGTAAGCCCTAGTGACTCAGCCAACCCTCAGAAATCGACCAGAACCCGACCAGGCCAGCCAGGGCCTGACCAAGCCAGTTTTATGGCCTGGGCGCACTTGGCAGGTGCGCCAGCGCAAATTTGTACTGGCGCACTTCCCAAGTGCGCCAGTGCAATCTTGTTCTGGCGCACTTCCCAAGTGCGCATTCTGAC
This sequence comes from Allium sativum, assembly GCA_030737875.1. Taxonomy (NCBI): domain Eukaryota; kingdom Viridiplantae; phylum Streptophyta; class Magnoliopsida; order Asparagales; family Amaryllidaceae; genus Allium; species Allium sativum. Next base: position 310,730,977 of record CM060922.1, on the reverse strand, counting down.
CTGTTTCTGGTTTTTCTGCCCAACTTCGTTCGTCCATATCTTCTTCATACGGTATCCGTTTTACGCAAACTCGGACTCTATCTCAAGCAGAATTCCGAGACGAACACAATGGCGTAACCCATTTTCATTAATTCCATTATTTAAAATTAATTATACTTTAATTTGTTAAGTTATAGTTAACAGAAAATTCGGGGTGTTACAATATTAGTAAATATAGACCCACTAAACTTAACTATTAAATAAACATGCTTGAATCGATGGGAGGTTTAAGTACATCTTGTGTAGGTAATAATAGTACATATAGGCCCACAAAACTTAACCGTTTATTAAAAATGCTTGAATCGGTGGGAGGGTTAAGTACATATCGGGTTGGTGGGTAATATTAGTAAATATAGGCCCACAAACTTAACCAATAGGAAACCCTAGTAAAGGGGACCCATTTCAGCAGTAACCCACATGGACATATCACAGTACCCTGAACTAGGCAGGGTGGGGCACGATTACTGGGCTGATTATAAGAGGTCAAAGCAGCGCCAGGTGATACGTCAGTGTAGATTCCGACGGTTTACGGGCGTGCACGTACTTCGGAGTGGGAAAAAGCTGGCACTGGGTACCAGTAGTTATACACTGTGCATCCTGAATCGTGTCGGGTCGCTATCATAAGGATTGATACACCTTATGGTGAGACCAACATCGGGTATCTACACGCAAGAGAGGTCCTATTGACACAGACACATGGAACATAAATACAAGTAGGGAGCCAATCGATAGGGTAGTAAGGGTACATCTAACATGTTCCTAGCAATTAGGCTGATTGAGGTGGAATCCTCACGATAGATGTACGCCTAAAGGCTACCACAATTACGGGGATTGGGATCATGTTATCATTTTATGCAGATTACTAGTTGGGACACTAGTTAGGTGGTGCAGAGATAGATATAGAAATCAGATTAACAGTGTAGTAGCGAAGCATAGAAAAAGTAGAAGCGCATTCAGTTCACCTTCCACTTATCTTGTATTTAGTTACCTTGTTTTTATGGTATTGTCCAATTTTCGGTTTATTCATGTCATGATCCTTTATCTTGTTTGCATGCTGAAAGATCACTGGACTTACCAGACTTATGTCTGACCTAGTTTGTTTTTTTGCCTCTTTTCTTCCGTTTCCCCCCAGGTTGTCAGGGAGGGAATAACTCAGCCTAACTTGGACCTCTTCTCTTTCCAAGCTTGAAGATTAGTTGGAGTATCGCTTTGGACTCTCTCTCTTCCACTTCTATGGCTGGTTCATGCTTTTTCGAGGAATATTATTGTTTTTATGCTTCTTTTATTCTTGGAAGTTTTTATATCAACACAGAAGTTCTATGCGTTACATTTAAATATGATTGAGGAAATTGTTGTAAAAGCTTGACTGAATTAACTTGTTTATAAAATGACTTTATTTTCTGCTGCTTTATTTGTCTGTCTTGTAATTTATCTGCATCTTTTACCTATAATGCTCCACCGAAGTTAAGGCATTCCCTCTGCGAGTGACCTTAACGGAGGTGGGGTGTTTCACTTGGTATCAGAGCTGAAGGTTACTAGATCAGATAAAAGATTTGAAAAAATTATTTTCAAAATGGTTTTAAAAGAAGAATTTTCAAAAGAAAAGTTTTGTTTTAAAGGCGTATTCCCCAAAGCCATATGCACTATCTTCTGATCCTCTATTTGAATACTTATTTCCTTCTTTCCTGAGTCTCCGGGGCTCCTGGCTTTCTGGGAGGTAACCTCATCGCGGCATGGTTCCGTAGGCTCGACGAGACTACGAAACTTGTCAAAGGGCAAACAAGTGCCCAACTTCCATCTATAGCTGTAGTAGTTTCACCTGTGGCTAATTTTCTTTCGAGCTTTGTAGGATTCTCCATGCGATGGAGGCAGCTTTCGAGAGACCTGTCAATAAGTTACACAAGGATGGAAAATATGAGAATGAGGGAGCTTAGCTAAGGAGCACAACACAAGGATGAAGAACTCATGGATATGGACTTGGTTCATAAAGGAGGGGAGGAAAGAATAGTAAAACCTAAAACAAGAGGAAGTATCTTTATTTTGGTATAACGGGTAGAATAATTAAGGGCAAGGGCAAGAATAAAAGACAGGATTTTCCAGAAGGAAAGTGCATGCTCTCACCACCAGCATACCTGAGAGAGAGGTAGTAAGGTTTCTGTTGAAAAGTTTAGTTTTTCTTCTTGATCATCCTGCTAGTACTGTTTTTGATTTTTGCACTTCGCATTCGTTTATATCTGCTTCCATAGTTGAGTGTCTGCACCCTAGAGCTTATATAGTAGAGGATCCCATTATTGTCTTGTGAAAACCCGTAACTTCCCCGTAAAGGAAAGCGTCGGATAGTTCGAGAACAAGCCACAACAGAACGCATACAGAAGAACATTTCACTGTATATTACAACAATGCACCAGATTACAAGAATATACAGAGTATAAATGAATATTACACAGAAATATCAGAGATTTAAATTACATTTAAATACATAGCAGCGGAAAATAATACAATACACAACTAGAAGGAGATATACGGATACAAAGCTTTCCGGATATCGTTCCAGCTGTAAACCAGGATCCTGTGAATCTAAATCTGCAAAACCAACACTACTAGCTGCCCGTGTCAAAATAAGGGCACCCAGAGTTTAGGTTAAAACAATAAACTCCAGGTCAGTCATGTGACTGGTGTGAGAACTAAAACAGTTATTAATCTTTATTTTAAATCATTAGGTAAATCAAGGGACCACGCCGTATAACACGGAACGGGTTTCCTCCCAAGAACACCAGTGCATAAAACAAACAGCGCAATGCTAAATAAAGAAAAATGAAGCTGTTATAAGACCCAGGTCCCATCACACAATGCAACGCAGCCGAGGATAGGGTTTTCCCTTATAACAGCCAAAGAATGCTTGATACATTTAAAACAAATCATTTGATACTACTATAAGTGCATAGTGTATAAAACAACTTCAAATCATAAGTATCAATCATAGGCGGCATGAATGACCCATACCACTATGTCGCCATATATAAGTTCACAATCAAAACCGCAATGTCGTATTGGAAGTTGGGTTATCATTTATGGTATGAACCGAGGCTAGGGGCAAGATCCTCACCGATTCGAGACTGTCTAGTCCGAGCCTCAGGGTCAGAGCGCATCGACCCTTGGATCGTCAGGGCCGGTCCACCGATGTGGATTAAAATTCCTGAACACTGCGTTTCCCCGCCCTTTGGGGCGTAAGCCTGGCCCGTCAGCCGACCAGAAGCATCGGCCGAAACAGATATCACGAGGCGCCTCGCTTTTCAGCAAGTAATAATAAGCAACATCCACATGAGTCAAACTCGTCAGCCAGTTCAAGCACTGACGCCACTCCTAACTAGAAAGAAACGCATGTCCTCCCTGATGTCCGTCTCCCGTTTTTGATTCATACCAGGTGTGATACTCGCGAATCAACGTTACACAAAGCTACGCCACAAACGCCGTGCTTCGATCATCAACCACAAGACTTTGCTTTTCAACAGAAGCCTTGATCATTTGCATCTTAGCATGCCACACAGGCAATTCACTCCATGCGATTGATATCCATCAATATATAACCCCTGAGCTCGTACGTCTCAGAGAAGGGCGTTAAGCAAGAGAATAAATTCTCCGCCGCCAAACAGATATATATTTAATAGAGATCAATCACACGGACTAAAATCCAATGTCAGACACACAGTCCATTTACAAGTCCGTTCTGGGTCTGAAATAAACCGGAGGCACCTAGTACCCCGCATATCCATCGATCTCCAAGTACGTCTGGACGATCACTAACTGTTTCCATCTTCTTGGGTGTACAGCCCAATCAAGATCATCAGTAATTGCCCAAACGACGTGAAGACCTCCGGTCTTCGACCATCGTCTTCATCTTCGACTTATCGTCGTATCAGTTATTCAGAATGGGATAAACCCGGTCTTTCCGAATAACTCGCGTATATTTTAAATAAGTGTTACACAAACACAACATACGCCTCATTCCAATTCATCAGTCACTAACCGTAAATTAATCAAGAGAATAATTTCCCAAATATTAACCCCGAAGGCCGAAACCAACATCAGATCAATATCCAGAAAACCATTCTGCTTGGCTAACCGACGGTTAGTTTCTAAATTTCACATTTATAGGGAAAGGTTCCCATTAATTTTATCCAAGATAAATTCCTTGAATTTATTCTTTATTCTATTTTTGAATCTCAATTCAAACTAGTCGGGATTAGCGAACCTTACCGAAGTAATCATTTATTTTAATTTCCCCATCCCAACCTATTCATCCCATGAAGTAAAACTGGTAATACTTCATATCTAACACCACAGTGTTATCGGTAAATTCAATTACCATTTTACGTTCAAATCTAATTAAAGATTTAACTATCGCCTGGAGCAAAACTGGTGATACTCCATTTTCGATCATTTCAATCTAATTAAAGATTCATTAAAACTCCACTTAGTTTTAATCTTCGACTGGGTTAAAGAATCAGTGTCATTTAAAACACGGTTCACGATAAACCCAAAATCACATTCCATTAATTATCGGGTTAAAGAACAAGTGTTATTTAAAACACTGTTCACGATAAACCCAAAAATCAATACCAATTCAATTCCAATTAAATATCATTTAATTGGTACACTTCATTAAATCTAAATAAAAAGATTTAATCTTTTCTCAACTGGGTTCAAGAACAGTGTTAGTGAAGACACCATTCACGACAAACCCAAATCACATTTGATATTCAATACAAGGATCTGAATAGAAAATATACCGGCTTATATTCAATATCAAATTCTACGACTAACAAATATCGCATTGGAAATAACGATATATATATATATATATCTTTCAAATTCCCATAACAATATCTGTATCATCACGAAATCCAACATCGAAATATTCCGAAGGCAATTTCGATTCAAATCCATTCCAATGCAATCATTGGAAATTCTGGTTATTTTCAAAACCATTTCAATATTCAATTTATTTATTTAAAAATAAATAGAATTGTAATTCTAGTTCAAAACTAGTTCATTTCGATAAAAATCTATTTTTATCTTTTCAAATATGGAGTTTTTCATCCCAATTCTTTCTAAATCATTTCTTATGATTTTACATAAATTATTACTTTTTTTAATAATTTTATCAAGGCCCGTACAGTCGATTTCCATCAATGGCCATCGAACTGCACTTACAACGACCTTTTTCGAATTTGATTTGGACATAATTCCAAATCCAACCGTTAGATTTCAAATTTCTAATATTCGTTAGAAAGCTCTTATCGATACGAACCCAACTGTAACAACCCGTATTTTCAATAACCTGTAATAACATAAATCGAGGCAGAATTTAATTCTAAAATGGGAATCAAGGGAAACGGGCTATGCCATTGTGTTCGTCTCGGAAAAATACGCGAAATAGAGTCCGAGTTTTCGAAAATCGGAGTCCGTATGACCAAGATATGGCCTCGCGAAGTTTCACGAAAATTCCCAAATTAAAGTATACTTAATTAAGTGAAATGGGTTGTGTAGATATATATATATATATATATATATATATATATATATATATATATTGATATATATATATATATATATATATTGATATATATATATATATATATATAATTGAAAATTTAATAAATAAATATGCAAAAATGCTCAAAACAGCGAATTGGGAGAGGGGAATAACCGAACCGGCCGATTTTTGAAGTCGACCCGAGCTCGCTGGGTCGACTAGGGGTTAATCCAGGGTGTTTGGCTGTCAACCCGTGGGCCGATTCGCTCAAGTGCAGATTTTGCATTTGAATGGTTCTCATGGTCCATCTTTAATCTAAAGGCCCTAGATGGTTCCTACACTTGACTTCTTCCCCAAGACATGCTTTGATGGCTTGGATTGAATCTAGGGTTAATCCTATGGCCTAAAACACTTGCCTAATCTATAAATAAGACCCTAACCTACCCTAATTCATTCATAATTAAACCTAGTGACTAAACTATGGCAAAATGCTAGCTCTCATGGCCTCCACTAATTTTATGAAGAGGGTTGCATACTAATCACTCTCTAATCAACTTCTAATCCCTTCTTAGCATCTTAATCTTCTTCATTTGGTGTTCAAAGTTGCTAGTTGTGAGTTTCTATCACTTTGATGATCTTTTGGTAAACTAATTAGATGAGATGTGATGAGATTTATGGTTTTGTATGTGGGTTAATGAGCTTTGAATCATATGATATGATGTTAGCATTAATCTTATGTTTATGCATGTTGAGTATGTAAGCTTATGCAAGTTTAATATGATGTATGTTATGTTTGCATGATGCTAAATATGCAAGTTGTGGGCTATGTAATCATATGCATGTTATGCAAGTTCATGGTAATATGCTATGCAAGTTACATGTTTGTTAATATGCAAGTTACATGTTTGTTAATATGCAAGTTACATGTATGTAAATATGCAAGTTACATGTTTGTTAATATGCAAGTTACATGTTTGTTAATATGCAAGTTACATGTATGTAAATATGCAAGTTACATGTTTCTTTATATGCAAGTTACATGTTTGTTAATATGCGAGTTACATGTATGTAAATATGCAAGTTACATGTTTATTAATATGCAAGTTCATGATGACACATTATGCAAGTCTATAAGCTAATATGCAAGTTTGTTATGCAAAATGAATATGTAAGTTATGTGACATATTATATGCAAGTTATGTGACATGTTATGCAAGTTCATATGCAAGTTATGTGTTTGTTAATATGCAAGATGGCACCTTTGAAACATGTTCATTCATATGCAAGTTGACACCTTTTATATGTGTTATATCATGAACGAAATTACGTGGGAACGATGGGGTAATTAAATGCATAAGTTAATAAGATTGTGTGAAATTAATATAATTATGCATAACACAAAATAAATAAACATAGTATGGGAATTTGCCTATTTGGTTAGGTGTACCCATACTATGTGTTGGGAATTTACCTATTGAGTTAGGTCTACCCCATGGGAATTTACCTATTAAGTTAGGTCTACCCATGTTAAGAAAACTTGATTAATTAGGGATAATTAATATAAAATTATGAGGGTGATTAATTAGGTGTAATTAATTGACTAAGACACGAGGTTGGACTCAGTTGTAGCGTAAAACTGCCCGGACCCAACCGGCTTAACCAGTTGCTACAAATGTTAGCCCAATGTGAGAGGTCTTAGGCACAAACTAAATACGTAATTAATGTAAAGACACGAGGTTAGACTCTGTTATGACATAAGGCTGCCCGGACCCAACCGGCTTAACCAGCGGTCATAAAAGACAGTCTAATGTGAGAGGTCTTTACAAAGGTTACGTTCTTAATTAATTAATTAAGAAACACTTAACCACATTAGCATGTAGAGGGACATGAGGGGTTAAGTGGGTGCCTCGGGTGGCATGAGAAAATCTAGTGGTTGCCTTGGGTGGCAATAGAAAATACGATTAGAATACTTAACCAAAATAGAACATGTAATTAAAACATGATTAAAGGGTTAAGTGGGATATACTAGAAAAAGGGACAAGCTTAGGTGGGTAGCTTGTGGAGGCCCATTTCAACCAGTAACCCATACGTATCTTTGTGGGCTCGACCCATGTCGAGGACGGGACACGCATACTGGGCTTGACTGTAAGAGGCAAACGGGTTAGCGGTGGCAACGCAAGTCCAACGGGCTTCATATGCGTGAGTGGGCCCGGGCTGGTAGGTAAGCCGTTGTTGCATCGAGTAGATATAAGCCGTGCACCTTTAGTTTCATCAGGTTGCCACATTGGGGAATGATACATCCCACGGTGGGGCCAGCACGGGTATCTACGTTAGGGAGCCGATCGAATGGGAAGTAGTGTGTACACCTAGTGGATTGTAGGGCCCCGTGGCGCCTACTTGGTCACCTAGGGGTACGCAGGTACTAATTAGTAAATTTTATAAGTCCTTGGGTGGGATCAACCTTTAAGTTAGGAACGACTGGTGTGGTGCAGTTTAGTAATTTACCTTAGGGAGGGTAGATGCGTCTTTATCCTTTATCTTCGTTTAGTTGACTGCTTAGGGTAGCCATTCATCCCTATATGTTACCGTATATCAGTTTATGTCTTCTCTGGTTACTTTAACGATTGTATTGTTAAAGTTATAGGACTCGCTCAGACTTATGTCTGACCCTGTTGTTTTTATCTTTTTCCCAACCCTCAGGTCCTACGGTGGATCCTAGCAGTAGTGGAGCTTGATCGGATTGCTGTTCCAGTCTTTAGGAGCTTGGATAGATGTAAAGCTCCAGTTATCCAGTTATCTTTTCTTTTGTTTGGCTATTGTATGAGAGTGGGATTATGTACTTCTTTATTTTGATGGATATTGTACTTGACCTTTATTGTGGTTTTATGATGTAACCAGACATGTTTTACTTCCGCTGTTATGAGATGATGTTTTAAAATTTCAAGTACTATTTATATCTGTCTTGTTGTAATTTTTCTGTTCTATATTCACTAAAATACTCCACCGATGCTATGGCATTCCCTTAGTGAGTGATCATAGCGGGAGTGGGGTGTTACACGTGGTATCAGAGCTTAAGGTTACCAGAACAGATAAAATTTTTGAGAAAAACTACTTTCTAAGAGTATTTTCGAAGAAAGTATTTTTAAAAGCATGTCTTCTAAGAGAAAAAGTTTTTGAAAAAGAAAAGCATAATCCCCAATAGCCATATCTTTATCTTTCGGAATCTCCTTTTTGAATCTTTCCTCTTTCGTTTCAGCATGGCTGAAGATCTTAACATCCCGGAGGGTTTAGTTATACCACTATGGTATAGGAGGTTGCAAGAGGCTAGGGCCGCGGCTGCGGGTCCGGCCAATGCTACTACACCAGAGACAACCGCTCCTCCTCCTCAGCCTAGAGTGGATAATTTTGCTAAGGTTTGCAAGGAGTTCAAGGCTATAGGAGGAAAACCTTTTCTTGGTTTAGAGACTTTCGTAGAGGCTAGAGATTGGCTTAAGGAAGTGGAAGAGTTGCTAGATATCTTTGAAGTGGAAGAGGGAAAGAAAGTCAAGTTGGCGGCTTGGTTAATGAAGGGAGAGGCCTCATTCTGGTGGGAGGTCACTAATGGAGAACGCCCTGTTGACTCTTGGGCAGATTTTAAGCAAAGGTTTGGGGCTAAGTTTCTCTCAAGGGCGGAAGAGAATCTGTTTATGGAGAAGTTCTTGAATTTGAAGCAAGGGAATCTCACGGTGAAAGAATATGTCAACAAATTCAATCAATTAGCAAGGTTTGGCATAGAGTTGGTGAATACACCGGAGAAGAAGGCTTTGAGGTTCGTTAGAGGCTTGAACGAACCATTGCAAGGAATAGCTATGACTCACATTCCTATGGGGGCCACTTTTGAGAAGCTTGTCTACATGGCACTTATGCATGAGGATGATAAGAATTCTAAGGCACCAGAGAAAAAGGGGGATCAGAAGAAACCGCAACAGCAACAACAAGGCAAGGGCGGAAAAGGCAATGGTGACAAAAAGAAGACGAAGAAGAAGTGCTTCAATTGTGGAACACCAGGACACCTCAGTAAGGATTGTCGCAAAAAGAAGAAGACCGGTTGCTTTCATTGTGGTGAAGCAGGGCATCTTGTGAAAAACTGCCCAAAGAAGGGGCAGAAGACGGGGTCTACCTCAGGAGGCCAGGTGCAAGCTCTTATAGCACCACCTCAGTCAGGGGGGCAAGTTCAGGTTCTCTCAGTTCCACCGATTCAGCAGAGAGGTAGAACTATTTCCGTTGAAAGTCTGGTTTTTCTGTTTGATCATCCAGTTCGTACTTTGTTTGACTCTGGCGCATCGCATTCTTTTATCTCATCATCGTTAGTTGAGTCACTGCACTTAGACACCAGTCTAGTTGATGATCCCTTGGTTGTCTCAAACCCAATTGGGGGCTCCATATATCTGTCTATGATATGTTTGGGTTTGAAGATTTCTATACTTAGCGTTGAGTTTAGATGTGATGCTTTTGTATTGGGCTTCACGGGCTATGGGTTGATCTTGGGCATGGACTGGTTATCCAGTAATGGTGCCGTTCTTGATTGCGAAAGGAGAGTTGTCAGGCTCATGACCCGCTTGGGTAACACTCTCGAGATCTCTTGCAATCCCATGGAATCTGTTTTGCTAAGTTATCTTGAATCGCTCGATGCTTCGGTCGAAAGTTTGTGTTCTGTCAGAGTAGTCCGGGAATATCCGGATGTGTTTGAAGAAGTAAAGGGTTTGCCTCCGAAGCGGGAGATAGATTTCCGAATTTATTTGGTGGATAATGCCAAACCAGTGTCTTTGCCAGTACGCCACATGGCTCCTCGTGAGAGAAGAGAACTTCATAAGCAAGTAGGGGAGTTGCTTGAGAAGGGGTTCATAAGGCGAAGTATATCGGAGTGGGGAGCTCCAGTAGTGTTTGCCACGAAGGCGGATGGGTCCCTCAGACTTTGTGTGGATTATAGGGAACTTAATAAGCTCACGAAGAAGAATAGACACCCATTACCGAGGATAGATGATCTCTTTGATCAGTTGGTTGGCGCGTCAGTATTTTCGCAGATGGACTTAGCTACAGGGTTTCATCAGTTAAGAGTGGCGGAGGACAGTATAGAGAAGACTGCTTTCCGGACTCCGGATGGTTTTTATGAGTGGCTAGTGATGCCATTTGGGTTGACAAACGCCCCCGCATACTTTGTTGATCTCATGAGTAGAGTGTTCAGAGAGTATCTGAATAAGTTTGTAGTAGTTTTTGTGGATGACATCTTGGTCTTTTCCAAGAATGAAGAAGAGCATGCCTTACATCTCAAGGAAGTGTTGGAGACTCTTCGAGCGCATAGTCTTAAAGCTAAATTCTCTAAATGCCATTTTTGGAGAAGAGAAGTGCGATTCTTAGGGCATGTGGTCTCTAAGGAAGGGATAGCTGTGGATCCCGCAAAGATAGTATCTATCCAGGATTGGAAAGTTCCTAGAAATGCTACCGAGGTAAGAAGTTTCTTGGGGTTGGCAGGATATTATAGGAAGTTCATCAAAGACTTCGCGAAGATATCAGCCCCATTAACCCGCTTGACGAAGAAGAATCTGGTTTTCTCATGGGATGTAGATTGTGATGATGCTTTCCGACGGTTAAAGAGAGCTTTGACCACCGCTCCAGTTTTAGTGCTTCCAGATGGGAGTAAGCCGTTTGTTGTTTATACCGATGCTTGTGGAACAGGATTAGGCGCAGTCTTGATGCAGGAGGGAAGGGTAATAGCCTATGGAGGGAGACAATTGAGAGTGCATGAGAAGAATTACCCTACCCATGATCTAGAGTTGGCCGCGATTGTTTTCGCACTTAAGTCTTGGCGCCATTATCTTCTTGGTGAGAGATTCGAGTTGTTCACCGACCATAAATCATTGAAGTACTTATTCTCTCAGAAGGATTTAAACTTAAGACAGCAAAGGTGGATGGAGTTCTTAGCATCCTATGATTTCGAGATAGCGTATACCCCTGGTAAGGGTAACGTGGTGGCAGACGCCTTAAGTAGAAAAAGGCTATCTTTGAGTCCATTGTTCGTGGAACGACGAAGCTTGGAGTTTCTTTCTTTGTTTGACTTCAGACCTTCTGTTGATTTTGTACCTGGTTTGTTGGCATCCTTGGAGGTTAGACCTACTCTTTTGAGACGGATTGGCGAGGCTCAGCGAGACGACCCACAGTTGGTTGTGTTGGTAGAGAAGCTTATAAGAGGGGAGTCGTCCAGCCATTTGGGTAGATACACCATAGATGATAAGGGATGGTTGCATAGAGACGGTAGACTTTGTGTACCGCAAGATGAGGGTTTGAAGAAGGCTATTTTGGATGATGCACATCGTTCAAGAATGACTATTCATCCCGGTGGAGACAAAATGTACCAAGACATGAAGAGAGTTTTCTTCTGGGCCGGTATGAAGAAAGATGTGGCCGAGTATGTGGCTAGATGCTTAGTGTGCCAACAAGTTAAAGTGGAGCAAAGGAAACCCGGTGGGTTGCTACACCCATTGGAAGTTCCACAGTGGAAGTGGGATAGTGTCTCGATGGATTTCATCGACGGGTTACCGAGATCGAGGAAGGGCAATACGGGAATTTGGGTTGTGGTAGACAGACTTACCAAGAGTGCCCATTTTATACCCGTAAAGAGTAAGAGGACCGCTCCATGGCTTGCTTCAGTCTATGTTAGAGAGATTGTTAGATTGCATGGCGTACCATCCAGCATTGTGAGTGATCGAGATCCTATTTTCACTAGTGAGTTTTGGAGAAGTTTGCAAGAGGCGGTAGGGACTCAGTTGTGTTTGAGCACCGCATATCATCCTCAGACGGACGGTCAGACCGAGAGGGTGAACCGTATCTTAGAAGATCTTTTGAGGCTTTGTATCTTGGATTTTGGAGGTACATGGGAAGAACATCTTCCTTTGGTGGAGTTCGCATATAATAACAGCTTTCAGTCCAGTATTGGTATGGCTCCTTTCGAAGCTCTTTATGGAAGGCCTTGTCGATCTCCTACATGTTGGTGGGAATCTACGGATAAGATCTTGCTTGGGCCGGATATGGTTAGAGAGACTTCAGAGAAGATTGATTTAATTCGAAAAAGGATGAAAGCAGCGCAAGATAGACAGAAATCTTATGCGGATCGGAGAAGGACGGATCTTGAGTTTGAGGTTGGGGACATGGTTTTTGTCAAAGTATCTCCATTGAGAAATGTTGTTCGCTTTGGGTCCGTAGGGAAGTTAGCACCGAGATTTGTTGGGCCGTTTCCTATTAAGGAAAGGATTGGACGGATGGCATATAGGGTGGAGTTGCCCGACAGACTTAGTGGTGTTCATGATGTATTCCATGTATCACATTTGAGGAAGTGCTTACATGAGACCGCGGAGGTGGTAGAGCCGAGCTTGCTTAGAGATGTAGAGGTAGAGCGTGATGCGACGATTCGACGAGCTCCTACTCGCATCCTTGGGTCAGAAACTAGGAAGTTGAGGAACAGAGAAGTTCAGCTAGTTAAAGTGCAATGGGGAGATGACGAAAGCAATGCTACTTGGGAGACGGAAGCAAAGATGCGTTCTTTGTATCCATTTCTTTTTGAGAGTATGTCTTTTAACTTCTCCTTTATTGCTTGTCTAGTACTTATCTTATCTTTAGTATATCCTCTCGCTAATACCTATGACCTTTAGATAGGGTAAAACCTATGGTTGAAACATGTGTTTGAAACATGTTATGGTTGATGGATGCATATGGATGCAATTGTTTGCTAGTGGTTGCTCGTGGATGCATATACACACACATTAGGCACTAGATCGGCTCAGTCACTTCATGTTGCATATTGCATAAATGGATGTGGTAGTTAGATTGATGGATGTATCATGGCTGTGTTATCATATGGATGATGCATTTTTGTGTATGGTTGTGCACGCATGTAGAAATTTGTATGTGTCAATAGGGTTTCGCATACATATTGGATGCATGGCACTATCATGGTTTGCATTAAGGAGGTTTACTGTATCAGTAACCGCCTGATTTTCGCATTAGGTAAGTACATATACACACACTTTTGCATATATCCATCCAGCATTTAGAATCTTGTAAGGACAATGATTGCTCGTGGATGATGCTTTGAGTAGATGGATGATTGGATGGTAGGATACGTTCTTCCTAACTTGAAGATTTCGGGGACGAAATCCTTTAAGGAGGGGAGAATGTAACAACCCGTATTTTCAATAACCTGTAATAACATAAATCGAGGCAGAATTTAATTCTAAAATGGGAATCAAGGGAAACGGGCTATGCCATTGTGTTCGTCTCGGAAAAATACGCGAAATAGAGTCCGAGTTTTCGAAAATCGGAGTCCGTATGACCAAGATATGGCCTCGCGAAGTTTCACGAAAATTCCCAAATTAAAGTATACTTAATTAAGTGAAATGGGTTGTGTAGATATATATATATATATATATATATATTGATATATATATATATAATTGAAAATTTAATAAATAAATATGCAAAAATGCTCAAAACAGCGAATTGGGAGAGGGGAATAACCGAACCGGCCGATTTTTGAAGTCGACCCGAGCCCGCTGGGTCGACTAGGGGTTAATCCAGGGTGTTTGGCTGTCAACCCGTGGGCCGATTCGCTCAAGTGCAGATTTTGCATTTGAATGGTTCTCATGGTCCATCTTTAATCTAAAGGCCCTAGATGGTTCCTACACTTGACTTCTTCCCCAAGACATGCTTTGATGGCTTGGATTGAATCTAGGGTTAATCCTATGGCCTAAAACACTTGCCTAATCTATAAATAAGACCCTAACCTACCCTAATTCATTCATAATTAAACCTAGTGACTAAACTATGGCAAAATGCTAGCTCTCATGGCCTCCACTAATTTTATGAAGAGGGTTGCATACTAATCACTCTCTAATCAACTTCTAATCCCTTCTTAGCATCTTAATCTTCTTCATTTGGTGTTCAAAGTTGCTAGTTGTGAGTTTCTATCACTTTGATGATCTTTTGGTAAACTAATTAGATGAGATGTGATGAGATTTATGGTTTTGTATGTGGGTTAATGAGCTTTGAATCATATGATATGATGTTAGCATTAATCTTATGTTTATGCATGTTGAGTATGTAAGCTTATGCAAGTTTAATATGATGTATGTTATGTTTGCATGATGCTAAATATGCAAGTTGTGGGCTATGTAATCATATGCATGTTATGCAAGTTCATGGTAATATGCTATGCAAGTTACATGTTTGTTAATATGCAAGTTACATGTTTGTTAATATGCAAGTTACATGTATGTAAATATGCAAGTTACATGTTTGTTAATATGCAAGTTACATGTTTGTTAATATGCAAGTTACATGTATGTAAATATGCAAGTTACATGTTTCTTTATATGCAAGTTACATGTTTGTTAATATGCGAGTTACATGTATGTAAATATGCAAGTTACATGTTTATTAATATGCAAGTTCATGATGACACATTATGCAAGTCTATAAGCTAATATGCAAGTTTGTTATGCAAAATGAATATGTAAGTTATGTGACATATTATATGCAAGTTATGTGACATGTTATGCAAGTTCATATGCAAGTTATGTGTTTGTTAATATGCAAGATGGCACCTTTGAAACATGTTCATTCATATGCAAGTTGACACCTTTTATATGTGTTATATCATGAACGAAATTACGTGGGAACGATGGGGTAATTAAATGCATAAGTTAATAAGATTGTGTGAAATTAATATAATTATGCATAACACAAAATAAATAAACATAGTATGGGAATTTGCCTATTTGGTTAGGTGTACCCATACTATGTGTTGGGAATTTACCTATTGAGTTAGGTCTACCCCATGGGAATTTACCTATTAAGTTAGGTCTACCCATGTTAAGAAAACTTGATTAATTAGGGATAATTAATATAAAATTATGAGGGTGATTAATTAGGTGTAATTAATTGACTAAGACACGAGGTTGGACTCAGTTGTAGCGTAAAACTGCCCGGACCCAACCGGCTTAACCAGTTGCTACAAATGTTAGCCCAATGTGAGAGGTCTTAGGCACAAACTAAATACGTAATTAATGTAAAGACACGAGGTTAGACTCTGTTATGACATAAGGCTGCCCGGACCCAACCGGCTTAACCAGCGGTCATAAAAGACAGTCTAATGTGAGAGGTCTTTACAAAGGTTACGTTCTTAATTAATTAATTAAGAAACACTTAAACACATTAGCATGTAGAGGGACATGAGGGGTTAAGTGGGTGCCTCGGGTGGCATGAGAAAATCTAGTGGTTGCCTTGGGTGGCAATAGAAAATACGATTAGAATACTTAACCAAAATAGAACATGTAATTAAAACATGATTAAAGGGTTAAGTGGGATATACTAGAAAAAGGGACAAGCTTAGGTGGGTAGCTTGTGGAGGCCCATTTCAACCAGTAACCCATACGTATCTTTGTGGGCTCGACCCATGTCGAGGACGGGACACGCATACTGGGCTTGACTGTAAGAGGCAAACGGGTTAGCGGTGGCAACGCAAGTCCAACGGGCTTCATATGCGTGAGTGGGCCCGGGCTGGTAGGTAAGCCGTTGTTGCATCGAGTAGATATAAGCCGTGCACCTTTAGTTTCATCAGGTTGCCACATTGGGGAATGATACATCCCACGGTGGGGCCAGCACGGGTATCTACGTTAGGGAGCCGATCGAATGGGAAGTAGTGTGTACACCTAGTGGATTGTAGGGCCCCGTGGCGCCTACTTGGTCACCTAGGGGTACGCAGGTACTAATTAGTAAATTTTATAAGTCCTTGGGTGGGATCAACCTTTAAGTTAGGAACGACTGGTGTGGTGCAGTTTAGTAATTTACCTTAGGGAGGGTAGATGCGTCTTTATCCTTTATCTTCGTTTAGTTGACTGCTTAGGGTAGCCATTCATCCCTATATGTTACCGTATATCAGTTTATGTCTTCTCTGGTTACTTTAACGATTGTATTGTTAAAGTTATAGGACTCGCTCAGACTTATGTCTGACCCTGTTGTTTTTATCTTTTTCCCAACCCTCAGGTCCTACGGTGGATCCTAGCAGTAGTGGAGCTTGATCGGATTGCTGTTCCAGTCTTTAGGAGCTTGGATAGATGTAAAGCTCCAGTTATCCAGTTATCTTTTCTTTTGTTTGGCTATTGTATGAGAGTGGGATTATGTACTTCTTTATTTTGATGGATATTGTACTTGACCTTTATTGTGGTTTTATGATGTAACCAGACATGTTTTACTTCCGCTGTTATGAGATGATGTTTTAAAATTTCAAGTACTATTTATATCTGTCTTGTTGTAATTTTTCTGTTCTATATTCACTAAAATACTCCACCGATGCTATGGCATTCCCTTAGTGAGTGATCATAGCGGGAGTGGGGTGTTACACCAACGGTTCCGGTTTTAGGAGAATCCGACGGTCGGATCTCCCGTTTTATCCGTTTGAAATAAATGGTCGAAATTCACGAACTGCCGCGGCGCGGCGCGTTCTATTCAGGCCATTATATTATATATATAATATATATAATATATATATCGTCGATTTCTATTTAAAACGAACTTTATAAATAGTTTTAAATTCGTTTCAAAAGCAATTTCAACTTTCATTTCAATTCAAATCAAAATTGAATTCTTCTTTATAAATTCGTTTTAAAATTCATTTCTATTCAATTCAAATTTCAATTCAATTTGAATTCGTTTTCAATTCGCTTTCAATTCAATTCGAATTCGTTTTCAATTCAATTCATTTCGAAATCGTTTTCAATTCAATTCATTTCGAAATCGTTTTCAATTCAATTCATTTCGAAATCGTTTTCAATTCAATTCATTTCGAAATCGTTTTCAATTCAATTCATTTCGAAATCGTTTTCAATTCAATTCATTTCGAAATCGTTTTCAATTCAATTCATTTCGAAATCGTTTTCAATACAATTTATAATTATATATAATTATTTATATTCTAACGACGACGCGTATAATATATACGTTCGAATTATATTCAAAATAAATTTCTCGTCGATATTATTTAAAATAATTCATTTTAAATAATCAAAATTCGCTAAAATTGCCAAAATAAAAATTTTAAACTGGCCCAGATTTTCGGGTTGTTACAATCTCCCCCACTTAAAACTTTTCGTCCCCGAAAAGGAACAAAGTCGAAAGTGGTTTGATTTATCAACTCTACGTTCGATCTGGCTTCCATTCTCCAACTTTTCTGTTTCTGAGAATTTTCTAAAATTCCAAAAATTTGGCTAACACCCTAAATTTTCGAAAAATTTCGCCATAACCTCCCCTGCACCGGGAGCATCGGGGAATTTCAAATAGTTTCCCCGATCCTTCAAATCTCAAAAAGAAAAAGCCAAGCGGCTAGCCAATAGGCTCATAAAATCATCATCACCCAAACAAAACAGTAAATTATGTAGTAAACATGTACTTATTTGTCGGGCAAACAAATTTTATTCTTCGGCTCTAGCCTCCTTGCTATGACCTGTTCAATGCAAGTATATGTATACGCAAGCAAATGCAACCAATTTTCAATATAATCCAATATTTGGTTCAATTAGGCTAAATGGTTCAAAATTATCAAACAATTAAACAAACAACACAAACATCAATCAATTAGTGGATTAGAGTTTTCAAGTTCATAACTTTGATACATAGTCAAAAATCAGATTTTTGATGCCAAATCACAACAATAAATCTTATATATATAAGCTTTGGTTCTCACACCGGTCTAAAGCTTTGGTTCTCACACCAGTCTAATGGAAATATATAGATATGACACCTTCGTCACTCGAAAATAAATGCTGATGATGTTTCGAACCACCATCAGAACATCTCCGGGCGACTAAAATGTGGTTCTATATCTATCCAGTATATTAAAATTTCAAATACACGTTTGCAAGGCGTATATGCAAAATCTTTATATACTGGATTGTCCAAATCAATTTAAATTAAATAATCAAATACGAATAGTTGATTTAAATTTTCAAACCAAAATTGGTTTTTATTTTTAAAAATATACTCTTCACACTCGTTCTAGGATACTACTGATCCTATCTCTAACGAGTCATTCTAATTGGATATTACTAATCCAATATCTGATGAATTCTTTCGTATGGTTCTAATGTGTCTTATTCTCTGCTTTGTAAACCACAAGCTCTGATACCAACTGTGAAAACCCGTAACTTCCCCGTAAAGGAAAGCGTCGGATAGTTCGAGAACAAGCCACAACAGAACGCATACAGAAGAACATTTCACTGTATATTACAACAATGCACCAGATTACAAGAATATACAGAGAATAAATGAATATTACACAGAAATATCGGAGATTTAAATTACATTTAAATACATAGCAGCGGAAAATAATACAATACACAACTAGAAGGAGATATACGGATACAAAGCTTTCCGGATATCGTTCCAGCTGTAAACCAGGATCCTGTGAATATAAATCTGCAAAACCAAAACTACTAGCTGCCCGTGTCAAAATAAGGGCACCCAGAGTTTAGGTTAAAACAATAAACTCCAGGTCAGTCATGTGACTGGTGTGAGAACTAAAACAGTTATTAATCTTTATTTTAAATCATTAGGTAAATCAAGGGACCACGCCGTATAACACGGAACAGGTTTCCTCCCAAGAACACCAGTGCATAAAACAAACAGCGCAATGCTAAATAAACAAAAATGAAGCTGTTATAAGACCCAGGTCCCATCACACAATGCAACGCAGCCGAGGATAGGGTTTTCCCTTATAACAGCCAAAGAATGCTTGATACGTTTAAAACAAATCATTTGATACTACTATAAGTGCATAGTGTATAAAACAACTTCAAATCATAAGTATCAATCATAGGCGGCATGAATGACCCATACCACTATGTCGCCATATATAAGTTCACAATCAAAACCGCAATGTCGTATTCGAAGTTGGGTTATCATTTATGGTATGAACCGAGGCTAGGGGCAAGATCCTCACCGATTCGAGACTGTCTAGTCCGAGCCTCAGGGTCAGAGCGCATCGACCCTTGGATCGTCAGGGCCGGTCCACCGATGTGGATTAAAATTCCTGAACACTGCGTTTCCCCGCCCTTTGGGGCGTAAGCCTGGCCCGTCAGCCGACCAGAAGCATCGGCCGAAACCGATATCACGAGGCGCCTCGCTTTTCAGCAAGTAATAATAAGCAACATCCACATGAGTCAAACTCGTCAGCCAGTTCAAGCACTGACGCCACTCCTAACAAGAAAGAAACGCATGTCCTCCCTGATGTCCGTCTCCCGTTTTTGATTCATACCGGGTGTGATACTCGCGAATCAACGTTACACAAAGCTACGCCACAAAGGCCGTGCTTCGATCATCAACCACAAGACTTTGCTTTTCAACAGAAGCCTTGATCATTTGCATCTTAGCATGCCACACAGGCAATTCACTCCATGCGATTGATATCCATCAATATATAACCCCTGAGCTCGTACTTCTCAGAGAAGGGCGTTAAGCAAGAGAATAAATTCTCCGCCGCCAAACCGATATATATTTAATAGAGATCAATCACACGGACTAAAATCCAATGTCAGACACACAGTCCATTTACAAGTCCGTTCTGGGTCTGAACGAAACCGGAGGCACCTAGTACCCCGCATATCCATCGATCTCCAAGTGCGTCTGGACGATCACTAACTGTTTCCATCTTCTTGGGTGTACAGCCCAATCAAGATCATCAGTAATTACCCAAACGACATGAAGACCTCCGGTCTTCGACCATCGTCTTCATCTTCGACTTATCGTCGTATCAGTTATTCAGAATGGGATAAACCCGGTCTTTCCGAATAACTCGCGTATATTTTAAATAAGTGTTACACAAACACAACATACGCCTCATTCCAATTCATCAGTCACTAACCGTAAATTAATCAAGAGAATAATTTCCCAAATATTAACCCCGAAGGCCGAAACCAACATCAGATCAATATCCAGAAAACCATTCTGCTTGGCTAACCGACAGTTAGTTTCTAAATTTCACATTTATAGGGAAAGGTTCCCATTAATTTTATCCAAGATAAATTCCTTGAATTTATTCTTTATTCTATTTTTGAATCTCAATTCAAACTAGTCGGGATTAGCGAACCTTACCGAAGTAATCATTTATTTTAATTTCCCCATCCCAACCTATTCATCCCATGAAGTAAAACTGGTAATACTTCATATCTAACACCACAGTGTTATCGGTAAATTCAATTACCATTTTACGTTCAAATCTAATTAAAGATTTAACTATCGCCTGGAGCAAAACTGGTGATACTCCATTTTCGATCATTTCAATCTAATTAAAGATTCATTAAAACTCCACTTAGTTTTAATCTTCGACTGGGTTAAAGAATCAGTGTCATTTAAAACACGGTTCACGATAAACCCAAAATCACATTCCATTAATTATCGGGTTAAAGAACAAGTGTTATTTAAAACACTGTTCACGATAAACCCAAAAATCAATACCAATTCAATTCCAATTAAATATCATTTAATTGGTACACTTCATTAAATCTAAATAAAAAGATTTAATCTTTTCTCAACTGGGTTCAAGAACAGTGTTAGTGAAGACACCATTCACGACAAACCCAAATCACATTTGATATTCAATACAAGGATCTGAATAGAAAATATACCGGCTTATATTCAATATCAAATTCTACGACTAACAAATATCGCATTGGAAATAACGATATATATATATATATATATATATATATATATATATATCTTTCAAATTCCCATAACAATATCTGTATCATCACGAAATCCAACATCGAAATATTCCGAAGGCAATTTCGATTCAAATCCATTCCAATGCAATCATTGGAAATTCTGGTTATTTTCAAAACCATTTCAATATTCAATTTATTTATTTAAAAATAAATAGAATTGTAATACTAGTTCAAAACTAGTTCATTTCGATAAAAATCTATTTTTATCTTTTCAAATATGGAGTTTTTCATCCCAATTCTTTCTAAATCATTTCTTATGATTTTACATAAATTATTACTTTTTTTAATAATTTTATCAAGGCCCGTACAGTCGATTTCCATCAATGGCCATCGAACTGCACTTACAGCGACCTTTTTCGAATTTGATTTGGACATAATTCCAAATCCAACCGTTAGATTTCAAATTTCTAATATTCGTTAGAAAGCTCTTATCGATACGAACCCAACGGTTCCGGTTTTAGGAGAATCCGACGGTCGGATCTCCCGTTTTATCCGTTTGAAATAAATGGTCGAAATTCACGAACTGCCGCGGCGCGGCGCGTTCTATTCAGGACATTATATTATATATATAATATATATAATATATATATCGTCGATTTCTATTTAAAACGAACTTTATAAATAGTTTTAAATTCGTTTCAAAAGCAATTTCAACTTCCATTTCAATTCAAATCAAAATTGAATTCTTCTTTATAAATTCGTTTTAAAATTCATTTCTATTCAATTCAAATTTCAATTCAATTTGAATTCGTTTTCAATTCAATTCGAATTCGTTTTCAATTCAATTCATTTCGAAATCGTTTTCAATTCAATTCATTTCGAAATCGTTTTCAATTCAATTCATTTCGAAATCGTTTTCAATTCAATTCATTTCGAAATCGTTTTCAATTCAATTCATTTCGAAATCGTTTTCAATTCAATTCATTTCGAAATCGTTTTCAATTCAATTCATTTCGAAATCGTTTTCAATTCAATTTATAATTATATATAATTATTTATATTCTAACGACGACGCGTATAATATATACGTTCGAATTATATTCAAAATAAATTTCTCGTCGATATTATTTAAAATAATTCATTTTAAATAATCAAAATTCGCTAAAATTGCCAAAATAAAAATTTTAAACTGGCCCAGATTTTCGGGTTGTTACATGTCTCAAGTCCAATTTGTGGTTCGGCTCATTTATCTTTGGTTTGTAAGGATTTGAGATACTTATGTTTTGGTTTCATGGGCTATGGGTTGATTCTAGGCATGGATTAGTTAGCTAGCAATTGTGAAAGGAGGGTAGTTAGACTTTCGACTTGCCTCGGGAATACCCTCGAAATTTCATGCGATATTAAGGGATCAGTTTGTCTTAGCTACCTAGAATCACTTTATGTATTTAACGATGATTTTCGATCCGTTAGAGTAGTCCATGAGTACGCAGATGTTTTTTTGATTAAGGTCAGGAGTTTTCCCCCTAAAAACTCAAGATAGACTTCCACACACACACACACACACACACACACACACACACACACACACACACGTATATATATATATATATATATATATATATAGTTGACAATGCAAAGCCAGTTATGCGATCAACGATAGTTTTGGAGCAGGACTGGCGAGGATAGCCAGAGTCGGTTAAGTGCTCAATTGTTTGGTTGTTTTACTAGTATCATCTCACATAAATCGTCTAAATTCGGAGGAGGTATTCCTTGGGTGCTTGTCTGATATTGGCTTAGGCCTTTAGGGCTTGTACTTGGGGGATGCCAAGTTCGACTAGGATGGTTTGTATGAGAGATATCGACCCTCAGATTTGTTACATGAGGGATAAGCTGAGTAGAAGAGAGACCTTTAATCATCTTAGTATATACACTTGGTATCATGGTTAACTTCTGTTTAACTTGGAAAGATAGTTCGACAACATAGGATACCCTCTAGCATAGTAAATGATCGAGGTCCTATCTTTACTAGTGGGTTTTAGAAATGGAGGTCAAGAAGCTTCACAACCGTGAAGTTAAATTAGTTAAGGTACAGTGGAGTGAAGCTCAAAGAAGATGCAACTTAGAAGACTGAAGACTAGATACGCGCATCATACCCTTTTTGAGGGTATATCCTTGATTCCTCCTTTTTCTATAATATGTATTTGCATGCTAGTCTTTATCTTTTAAGTATATCCTCTCGGTCCTATCCTCGATCCTTAGGTAGAAGCCAATGGATGAAAACATGTGTTTGAGACATGTTATGATTGATGGTCGCAAGTGGTTGCAAGTGTTTGCTAGTGGTTGCCCGTGGATGCATATACACACATTAGGCACTAGATCGACTCAGTCACTTTAATATTGCATACGCGTATGAATGTATTTGTATATGGATTGAAACTTGATGTGTTATCATATGGATGTTGCATATGGATGAGTGAATATGCACACATATAGTATTTACATGATTAGGGATATTTGCATGCATATTGGACGCATGACACTCTCATGATTCACATTAAGGAGGTCAACTGGATCAGTAGACCGCCTGATTTTGCACTAGATAAGAGACATATACACACACTCTGCAAATGTTCATATGGCATTAGAAGTCTTTTAAGGACAATGGATGCTTGTGGATGATGGATGAGTAGATGGATAATTGGATGTTAGGATGCATTCTTCTTAACTTGAAGATTTCGAGGAAGAAATCCTTTAAGGAGGGGAGAATGTAACACCCCGAATTTTCTGAGAATATTAAAATTAACAAATTCAAGAACACTTAATTTTTAGAAGAAGAATTAAGTGAAATGGGTTGCGCTATTACGTTCATCTCAAAATTTCGGTCAAGATAGACATTTGGTTTGCATAAAACGGATACCTTATGAAGAAGTTATTAAGCCTTGAAGTTTGTATGCATATGAGAAAAAAATATATATATATATATATAATAAATTAAATAAATAAATATGCAAAAAAGTTCAAAACATCGAATCGGGAGGGGGAATAACTGAACCAGCCCATTTTTGAGGTCAACCTAAGCCTTGATGGGTCGACTAGGGATTGATTCGGGGTGTTTGGCTATCAACCCGTGGGTCGATACGCTCTAAGGCAGATGTGGCATCTGATTGGTTCTGATGGACCCTTTGCTGAGTCACTAGGGCTGATGTGGCTATTCTATCTTGTCTGAATGGCTTTGATTTGCTCTAGGTTAATCTGACGGTTCCTATTAAATCAAACTTCTATATAAGCAACCTAATTCTAAACCCTAAACCACACAAAATATTCCTAGAGGCGTCATACCGTCAATGGTGAAACTAGAATTGCCGTCATCTCTTTCAACTCAAAGGCAAGATAGAAGCTACATCAAAATCAAATCAAAACTAATCTAATTCAACTAAGAGAATTCAACAATCTACATTAAAGGCGAGCAATTCAGTTTCAGAATACAGATCCCTGAAATCAAGTTTTTCCTTTTGATTGTAAGTGTATTTATCTTTTAGATGTGAATAAGTTAAAGACATGGTTTGTAATGAATTGTAAAATAGAATTGTATCAAGTTGTATGTGATGTTGATTCATGTCTATTCTATCATATATGCCTATGAACTATTGTGGTTTAACGAACCTATCATGTTATGTAGAAATTGGTGGGTAAACCTATGATGTTATATAGGAATTTGGGAATGAAATTATCATATGTAAGTTTGGTGATATTATGATACATACAAGTTTTAGGCTAAGTCATGTCGTTTATGCCTAATTGTTTAGAGCCATTATGCATACATGTTTAGATCTACGACCTTATATGTTTAGATCTACAACTTTATATGTTAGATCCATATGCTTTTATGATAGATCTAATTTGCAAGTTCACCACTACATGCCAAGTTTAACTTGTATAGTTTTATGTAAATTCATATGCTTGTGGTTCATGTTGCATAGATCAAATTTGCAAGTTCATAGTTAAAAGTATATTGTTCTATGCCAAATCCA
Source organism: Allium sativum (assembly GCA_030737875.1). Lineage (NCBI taxonomy): Eukaryota > Viridiplantae > Streptophyta > Magnoliopsida > Asparagales > Amaryllidaceae > Allium > Allium sativum. The sequence continues at coordinate 310,705,622 of CM060922.1, read as the reverse complement.
TGTGACATATGTGTAGTTAGATCCATACTTTTGTATGATGTCGGAATGTTGCAAAGTTCCTCTTTCCCCATTTTTGTTTTATAAGTTAGGCTAAAATATTGCGCCTAACATTCTATGTAATTTTGCGAACGTACAACGGGGGTAACATTGGGGAAAACATGAAATTACATGCAATTGGCATGTTTGGCACATAAGCATGATAAGTGGCATGAAAATGGTATAATCTATATACCTAAAATTTTGAACGTGATTTAGAAGGAAAGTGGGCCATGACAATAATTGATTTATAATTTACATGTAAATATGTAGGATAAACATGAAAAATTACATGGCATAGATTGGTTCATGAAATGGTATATTTAGTATACCATTAATTGTGAGCATAATTAAAAGGATAATTATAGCGTAATTAAATTGGGAATAATTTACATATAGAATTTGTCACAAATAAGAAATATGTAAATTTAGAAAAGACGAATATGCCTAACCTAAGGTTAGACTGAGTTGTGGTGTAAAACTGCCCGGAACCGACCGGCACATCCAGTGACCACAACAATACCTGTCTAATGTGGGTGGTTGGTGCATTGAGCCCAAAAAGGACCCGAGGTTAGACTGAGTTGTGGTGTAAAACTGCCCGGAACCGACCGGCACATCCAGTGACCACAACAATACCTGTCTAATGTGAGAGGTTGGTGCTTTAATAAGGCTAAGTCAAGATTGATAGGGTTAAGTCAATTAAGGAAACACTTAACCAATTCAACATGTTAACTAAACTGATGGGTGAGATTAAGTAAATTTAGAACACTTAACAGTTATAACATGTTAATTAGACAAGTGGGTGAGATTAAGTAAATTTAGAACACTTAACCATTATAACATGTTAATTAGACAAGTGGGTGAGGTTAAGTAAATTTAGAACAATTAACCTTTACAACATGTTAATTAGACAAGTGGGTGAGGTTAAGTAAATTTAGAAGCACTTAACCAATATAACTTGATTTATGGAAAAGTTAAGTTAAAATAAGAGGGCAACACTTAACCAATATAACTTGATTTGTAGTAGGGTTAAGTTAACACAATAAGACAACACTTAACCAAAGTAACATGACACATAGGTGAGTTAAGTTAACTTTAATTGATTGATGCCACTTAACTAATACAACAAGATGAATACGTGAGGTTAAGTTAACAAAAAACACTTGACCAATATTACTTGATGAACGAATGGGGTTAAGTTAATAGGAAACACTTAACCGATCCAACGTGATAAGTAAGGAGGGTCAAGTTAATAAGAAATGATTAACCAACATGACATGATGAATGAGTGGGTTAAGTTAACATGAGCGGACAACACTTAACTAATATGGCGTATTGTGCGGGAGGGTTAAGTACATATCGGGTTGGTGGGTAATATTAGTAAATATAGGCCATTAAAACTTAACCATTAAATAAACATGCTTGAATCAGTGGAAGAGTTAAGTACATATCGAGTTGGTGAGTAATATTAGTAAATATAGGCCCACAAAACTTAACTATTAAATAAACATGCTTGAATCGATGGGAGGGTTAAGTACATCTCGTGTAGGTGGGTAATATTAGTACATATAGGCCCACAAAACTTAACCGTTTATTAAAAATGTTTGAATCGATGGGAGGGTTAAGTACATATCGGGTTGGTGGGTAATATTAGTAAATATAGGCCCACAAACTTAACCAACAGGAAAACCTAGTAATGGGGACCCATTTCAGCAGTAACCCACATGGACGTATCACAATACCCTGAACTAGGAAGGGTGGGGCACGATTACTGGGCTGATTATAAGCGGTCAAAGCAGCGGCAGAGGGTACGTCAGTGTAGATTCTGACGATTTACGGATGTGCACGTACTCCGGAGTGGGAAAAAGCAGGCACTAGGTACCAGTAGTTATACACTGTGCATCTTGAATCGTGTCGGTTCGCTATCATAAGGATTGACACACCATATGGTGGGACCAGTACAGGGTATCTACACGCAAGAGAGGTCGATTAACACAGACACATGGAACATGAATACAGGTAGGGAGCCGATCGATAGGGTAGTAAGGGTACATCTAACATGTTCATGGGAAATTAGGCTGATTGACGTGGAATCCTCATGATAGATGTACGCCTGAAGGCTACCACAATTACGGGGATTGGGATCACGTTATCATTTCAAACAGATTACTAGTTGGGACACTAGTTAGGTGGTGTAGAGATAGATATAGAAATCAAATTAACAGAGTAGTAGCGAAGCAGAGAAAAGTAGAAGCGCATTCAGTTCACCTTGCACTTATCTTGTCTTTAGTTACCTTCTTTTTATGGTATTATCCTATTTTCGGTTTATTCATGTCATGATCCTTTATCTTGTTTGCATGCTGAAAGATCACTGGACTTACCAGACTTCTGTCTGACCTAGTTTTTTTTTTTTGCCTCTTTTCTTCCGTTTCCCTCCCCCCAGGTAGTCAGGGAGGGAATAGCTCAGCCTAACTTGGACCTCTTCTCTTTCCAAGCTTAAAGATTAGTTAGTGTATCGCTTTGGACTCTCTCTCTTCCACTGCTATGGCTGGTTCATGCTTTTTCGAGGAATATCATTGTTTTTATGCTGCTTTTATTCTTGGAAGTTTTTAAATCATGACAGAAGTTCTACGCATTACATTTAAGTATCATTGTTTTTATGCTGCTTTATTTGTCTATCTTGTAATTTATCTGCATCTTTTACCTATAATGCTCCACCGAAGTTAAGGCATTCCCTCTGTGAGTGACCTTAACGGAGGTGGGGAGTTTCAGGCACCCAGAGTTTAGGTTAAAACAATAAACTCCAGGTCAGTCATGCGACTGGTGTGAGAACTAAAACAGTTATTAATTTTCTTTTAAAGATAGGTAAATCAAGCGACAACGCCGTATAACATGGAACGGGTTTACCCCCAAGAAAACCAGTGCATAAAACAAACAGCGCAATGCTAAATAAAGAACAATGAAGCTATTATAAGACGCAGGTCCCATCACACAATGAAACACAAGCCAAAGGATAGGGTTTTACCTTATAATAGCCAAATAATGCTTGATACGTGAAATTTCATATTTTATTATTACTATAAGTGTATAGTGTCAAAACAATTTCAATCATAAGTATCAATCATAGACGACATGGGTACCATATATCATGTCGCCAATACTAGGCACTATAATCAAAACCCCAAAATGTCGTATTGGAAGTTGGATTTCCATCTATGAACCAAGGCAAGGGATCGTCCTTACCGCTTCGAGACAACCTAGCCTACTATGTTTCAGGAAAGCGCGCAGACAAGCCTTTCGATGGTCAGGGCCAGTCCACTCGATGTGGACTAAAATGCTTGAACACTGTGTTTCCCTGCTCTATGGGGGCGTAAACTGGTCATATCCGACCAAACCATCGGCCCCAGAATGACTGATATAACCGAGGCGCCTCGCAATCCATCATCCACATAAGCAAAATGTCAGGGCTAGTAAAATGCTGACACCACTCCAAGCTAGAAGAAACGCATGTCCTCCCTGAGGTCCTTTCCCATTCCTGGTCCACAGCGGGGTGTGAGGCTTGCGAATTAACGCTACACAAAGCTATGCTATATTAAAGCCGTGCTTTGATCATCAACCACAAGACCCTGCTTTTCAACAAAAGCCTTGATCATTTGCATCTCAGAATGCCATATAGGCAATTCACGCTATGCAACTGATGTCTATCAATCACACAGAATGAAATCCATGATCTAGACTCTCAGGTTCTGTCTCGTCTTGTATCTTGTCCCGGCCCTAAACGGGTGGGCAGGTAAGTTTGCCCGAGAGAAGAGCTGGCACTAATATAAAAAAAATAATTAGCGTAAAAGGCTCCATTTCCACCACTGGAACAAAAGACACCACGAAAAACGAAACGAAACGAAAGAAGATGTCAGATACACATCCATTTACAAGTTCGTTCTGGGTCTAAACGAAACCGGAGGCACCTTTTTCCTCCCCCATATGCCCAATACAGGGGAGAGGTCCTCGCATATCCGGTCGATCTCCTAGTACGTCTGGACAATCACCACTTATTACCTTGTCTTGGGTGTACAGCCCAATCATGACATCAGTAATCATCCGAATGATGTGAAGACCTCCGGTCTTCAACCACCGTCTTCATCCTCGACACATCGTCGAATCTGTTATTCGGAATGGGATAAACCCGATCTTTCTGAATAACTCGTGTATATAATAAACATGTGCTATAAAAACACAACATACGCCTCATTCCAGTCCAGAATATTCCTTTATTCAAATATTCTTATACTTTGGGAAATGTTCCCATTAATTTTATCAAAGATAAAATTTTTAAATTTATTCTTTAATCTTCCTTTGGACATCATTCATATCCTGTCTTTAACTGGGTTAAAGAACCAATGTCATTTAAAACACGGTTCACGATAAACCCAAAATCACATTCCATTCCATCAGCCTTTAACGGTAAATTAGCAAGTTAACAATTCCCTAAGTATTAACCCCAAAGGCTGAAACCAACATCACATCTATACCCAGGAAACCATTCAACTTAACTAATCTCCAGTTAGTTTTTGATTTTCTTAACACCGTTGGGTCTAAGAACAGTATTATTAAAGATACCATTCACGACAAACCCAAAATCTTATTCCTGTCTTTAACTGGGTTAAAGAACCAATGTCCTTTAAAACACAGTTCACGATAAACCATAAATCTTATTCCATTCCATCAGCCTTTAACCGCAAATTAGCAAGTGAAAAATTACGTAAGTATTAACCCCGAAGGCCGAAACCAACATCAGATCAATACCCAGGAAACCATTCAACTTAACCAATCTCCAGTTAGTTTCTTTTTTTTAACTCCATTGGGTCTAATAACAGTATTATTAAAGATGTCATTTACAACAACCCAAAATCTTATTCCCTTATTAATCGGGTTAAAGAACAAGTGTTATTTAAAACACCATTCACGATAAACCCAAAAACCAATTTCAATTCAGTTCCAATTAAATATTAATTAATTGGTATACTTCATTAAATCTAAATAAAAAGATTTAATCTTTTCTCATCTTGGTTCAAGAACAGTGTTAATGAAGACATCACTCACGACAAACCCAAAATCACATTTGATATTAAATACAAGGCTCCGAATAGAAAATATATCGGCTTATATTCAGTATTAAATTCTGGATTCAACAAATATCGTATCGGAATAACGATATATATCTTCCAAATTCCACCACAATATCCATATAATCATGGAATCCCATATCGAAATATTCCGAAGATAATTTCGATTCAAATCCATTCAAATTCATATATTGGAAATTCCGGTTATTTTTAAAATCATTTCAAATCCAGTTTATTTATTTAAAATATGGGATTATAATTCTAGTTCATAACTAGTTCATTTCGATAAAAATCTATTTTTATCTTTTCAAATATGGAATTTTTCATCCCAATTCTTCCCAAATCATTTCTTATGATTTTACACAAATTATTGATATTTTTAATAATTTTATCAAGACCCGTACAGTCGATTACCATAAACGGCCATCGAACTGCACTTACAGCGACCTTTTCCCAATTTGATTTGGACATAATTCCAAATCCAATCGTTAGATTTCAAATCTGTAATATTCGTTAGAAAGCTCTTTTCGATATGAACCCAACGGTTCCGATTTTAGGAGAATCCGACGTTCGGATCTCCCGAAATGTCCGTTCGAAGTCAATGGTCGAAATTCACGAACTACAGCAACGCGACGCGTTCTATTCAGGCCATTATATTATATATATATATATAATATATTTTGTCGATTTCCATTTAAAACATATTTTATAAATCGTTTTAAAATTCATTTTCAAAACGATTTCAACTTCATATTCAATTTCTAGTCAAAATTGAATATTCCATATCATCAATATATAAATGAAAATATTTTTCAAAACGTTAGATTTTGAAATTAATTCCTTTTCGATATTAATTATAAAAATGAATAAAATCGATATAAATATCGTTCACGTCAAAATGGCGTCAATCTAATCAACACGACTTTATGTTTTTAAATATATTCGTGCCCATCCCAAATCGGACATCAAAATCAGATTTTGATCTTTTACTAAATATTGTTTTAAAATATTCATTATTTTAAAATATTCATTATTTTAAAATGTTCATTGTTTTTGAACTAGAATCAGACACAGTCAATTACCATATAATGTGATTTATATGGATTTCTTACATATATGTACACAACAACAATCAAACACATTCAACCATCGTCCAGAGTGCATTCTACACTGCATAAGCATCAAATATAAATATTTAACGCTTACAACAGCCTGTCAATCAACCGATTGACATACAGCTAGTTATTGGGAGTAGTGTATGTCCTGTAGCATCCCAATACCCGTGTGGGGTTTCATTCAACAAATAATGAATTTTATTTGTGCTGTTGGGCGATGTGTAAAATTTATCGTCCCAATAAATATTAGTTGAATGTGTGTACATAAACAAATTGTCCGATTTGTTTATAAATATTTGTTTTATATACACGTTAAAAATTATTTTTTTAACTACAAAATATTTTACTCCTTTCCACATTACACAATCAAATTTCACAACACAATCAAACAAACAAACAAGTCGTCCGTGGTCTGTGGACGATGGGTGTCGGCTGCTGCTAAGCACCATCTGCATCCTAATGTGTATTTTAACTAGAAATAAAATAAAAGTAAGGAGTTCTCACCTTTGGGTTCCACTCCAGATTTATTTCTGAATTTCTGAACAGTTTGGATTTTTTTGTCCGAAATTCCATTGCAATTTGTTTCACGAAGTTTATATTAAAAATCAAATTTTTAATAACGCCAGTTCTATTTAAAAAACCTATATTTAAATCAATGCTTTCTTTTTATACTGTTCTATATATTTTAAAAACCATATTCTTATTCTGTTCTATGTGTTTATATTTTCAAAACAAAGTATTTTATATTTTTAAATCAAAGTATTTTATATTTACAACTTCACTAATTTTATTTTTCCAAACAATGATGTTTTTATATCTAAAAACAGTGATGTTTATAATTTTCAAACAATGATGTTTATATTTTTCAAAACAGTGATGTTAATATTTTCCAAATAATGATGTTTTTATTTTTCGAAATAGTGATGTTTATATTTTTCAAACAATGATGTTTTCATTTTTCAAACAATGATGTTTATATTTTTCAAATCAATGCCCTTTTTATGCTTAAACAATACTATTTTTATATTTTTAAAACAATACAAATTTTATATTTAAAACAATGCAAAATTTTATATTTAAAACATTACAAAATTTATATTTAAAACAATGAATTTTTTTATCAATGACATTTATTTAAAATTTCACATTCTAAGAAATGTTATTTACACAAGAGAAGCTCACTGTAATCTTCATCTTCCTTCTAGGCGATATACTGACCGCCGTTCTCCGATTAGGGTTCGTGATAGCCCCGCCGGAGGTTCATCAGCCATATCCCCCTGAAGCGCGCCAACCTGCGCCGCCCACACCCCCCGGTAGCATGAAACTCGAACACCCTGAGCACCCTCGAAATCCACTGCAAATGAATCGCCTCTGAAGGAGAATTCTGATCACCAGAGACCGAGAGGGAAGATCATCACCATTGATTGGGTGGCCCTCATCGATATCGTCGATATGTGGTTATGAGTTATTAACATCATTGCGTGGAAGAAGAGTAAAAGGAGGAGGAAGAATCGGACGCGGTGTTCATTCTTTTGAGAGGAGCGGGAGAAATCATCTGGGGAGGGAAGGTTTGACCACGCGTTTCGTAAATAAGGGTTTGACCAAATTTTTGACTTGAGTTATGTATATTTAAATATTTATTTAATTCTAAAAATAGGTTTTTGCTTTCGAACTCCAATTCACATTCAAAGACTGTCGTTCCTAGCTAAATACCCCCATTCCGAACGTAATGGGATATGGTTCGTAAGCCAATTCGGCTGTTTCGATCAGTTTCCATCAAAATTAAAATATAAATCAACATATATTCAATTTGAACGTACATTTCAATTTACTGGGGCCAAATACTAATTCTAAAAAATTCCAAAAAAAATTATTTCTAGCTTCGTATTGACGATACGGTCCTAACAAAACTATTTCGTCAAATTTGAAGACCGTTTGAAAAATGGCCATTTTCTGGTCGATCCAAATTGACTAAAATTGTCAAAACACATTTTCTTTCGCCATGCTCACATATTAATCCCAAAAATTATGAATTTTGGAATCTAGCAATAATTTGACATCCCGGATCCAACAAAAGTGGTTTCATCGAAAACGGAGGTCGTTTGCTAAATGGCTATTTTTAAGGGCTATATTTCCATAGCGACTATTCTGAATTTTCAAGTGGACATATCATTTTATCCCAGCTATGAAATTTCGATTTTTCGGATTCGTTGGAAAGATATTTTCAAATAGATCCTAATATTTTTGGTTTCGCTAAAATCCGGTTTATTTTGAATCCTATACATTCATTTGAAATTTGAAATCGAATTTTCAAACTACCACGCCATTTCCAATTCCTTTTATAATTAAAAATAAATATTTATATTCTAATCTCGATTCAAATAAATATATACATTCCAATTCCGTTCAAAATAAATTTCACGTCGTTATTGTTTAAAAAAATTCATTTTAAATATTCAAAATTCATCAAAATTGCCAAAATAAAAATTTTAAATTGTTTCAGATTTTCCAGGTTGTTACAATCTCCCCCACTTAAAATCTTTTCATCCTCGAAAAGGAACAAAGCTGAAAGTTGTTTTACAAACCAACTCATCTTTCAGTTTGGCTTTAATTCTTTAACTTTTCAGTTTTTAAGAATTTTCCAATTCTTCAAAAATTTGGCTAACACCCTAAATTTTCGAAAATTTTCGCCATAACCTCCCTTGTACGGGAGCACCGATAAAATCCCCAAACCACCACACAGGCCTCTCCAATCAAAAAGAAAAAGAAACAGCCAAGCGGCTAGCCAAGAGGCTCATAAAATCATCAAAAACCCTAAGAAATACAATAAACATGTACCTATTTGTCGGTCAAACAATTTTATTCCTTTGCTTAGCTTTCCTGCTATGACCTGTTCAATGTATATGCATGAAATTTCAAACAACTTTCAATATTTGGTTCAATTTGGTTATATGTACCGTTCTTTCCCACAATGGTTTTATTAAATAACAAATAATCATACAACTCAACCAACAATCAATTTGTGAATTAACGTTTCAAATTCATAATTTTGACATATATACAGAAAATCATCTTTTGACGCCAATCCACAACAATAAGCCATATCTAGTTTTGGTTCTCACACCAGTCAATTGGAAATATATAGATATCCCACTTTCGATACTCGAACACAAATGCTGATGATGCCCAGGCATCATCAGAATTATCCCCAGGCGACTAGAATGTGATTCTATATCTGTCCAGTACGTTAAGACTTCATATACACATGGATCAAACGTATATGCAAAATCTTTATATACTTGATTGTCCAAATCAATATAAAAATAATATTCAAATACATATAACAAATTTTTAATTTTCAAAACAAAAATTGTTTTCACCTTTATTTTAAAAAAATACACTCTTCACACTCGTTTTAGGATACTACCGATCCAATCTCTGACGAGTCATTCTCATTGGATATTACTAATTCAATCTCTGATGAATTCATTCGTTCGGTTATAATGTGTCTTGTTCTCCAAGCACTGTAAACCAAAGCTCTGATACCAAATGAAATGACCCGATCCTCCCCATGAAGGAAAGCCTGGATTGACTTTGAGAACAACATATATCGGTACACAAACAGAAGAAAATTTCATTGCTTATTACAACAATTTCATCAGAATACAAGAATATAATAGAGTACGAATAAATTATATACATTTACTAAACATCAGAGATTTACAAGTTATAATACAGCAGAAAATAATACAAAACACAACTGAAAAGAATACGCGGATACAGAGCTTTCCGAGTATCATTCAAGTTGTAAACCAGGATCCTATGAATATAAATCCGCAAAACCAAAACTACTAGCTGCCCATGTGGAAAATAGGGGCACCCAGAGTTTAGGTTAAAACAATAAACTTCAGGTCAGTCATGTGACTGGTGTGAGAACTAAAACAGTTATTAATTTGCCTTTAAAGTTAGGTAAATCAAGGGACCATGCCGCATAACACGGAATGGGTTTACCCCCAAGAAAACCAGTGCATAAAACAAACACCGCAATGCTAAATTAAGAAAAATGAAGCTATTATGAGACCCAGGTCCCATCACACAATGCAACGCAAGCCGGAGGATAGGGTTTTACCTTATAATAGCCAAATAATGTTTGATACGTGAAATTTCATATTTTATTATTATTATAGTTGTATAGTATCAAAACAATTTCAATCATAAGTATCAATCATAGACGACATGAGTATCATATATCATGTCGCCAATGTTAGGCTCTACAATCAAAACCGAAAAATGTCGTATTGGAAGTTGGATTTCCATATGTGAACTATGGCAAGGGATCGTCCTTACCGCTTGGAGACAATCTAGCCTGCCATGTCTCAGGCAAGCGCGCAGACAAGCCTTTGCATCATCAGGGCCGGTCCACTCGATGTGGATTAAAATGCCTGAACACTACGTTTCCCGCCCTATGGGGCGTAAACTGGCCATATCCGACCAAACCATCGGCCCCGGAATGACTAATATAACCGAGGCACCTCACAATCCATCATCTACATAAATGTCAGGGCTTGTAAAACGCTGACAGCACTCCTAGATAGAAAGAAACGAATGTCCTCCCTGAGGTCCTCTCCCGTTTTTGGTTCACATCGGGGTGTAAGGCTCGCGAATTAACGCTACACAAAGCTATGCTATATTAAATCTGTGCTTTGATCACCAACCACAAGACCCTGCTTTTCAACAGAAGCCTTGATCATTTGCATCTCAGCATACCACACATGCAATTCACGCTATGCAACCGATGTATATCAATCACACAGAATGAAATCCGATGTCAGACACACATCCATTTACAAGTTCGTTCTAGGTCTGAACAAAACCGGAGGCACCTTATTCCTCCCTATATGTCCAATACAGGGGAGAGGTCCTCGCATATCCGATCGATCTTTAAGTACGTCTGGACGATCACCACTTATTACCTTATCTTGGGTGTATAGCCCAATCAAGACACCAGTAATCATCCAAACGATGTGAAGACCTCCGGTCTTCAACCACCGCCTTCATCCTCGATACATCATCGAATCAGTTATTCGGAACGGGATAAACCCGGTCTTTCTGAATAACTCGCGTATATAATAAACAAGTGCTATAAAAACACAACATACACCTTATTCCAATCCAGAATATTCCTTTATTCAAAAATTCTTATACTTTGGGAAAGGTTCCCATTAATTTTATCAAAAATAAATTCTTTAAATTTATTCTTTAATCTTCCTTTGGATATCATTTCAATCAAATTAAAGACGCATTAAAAATCCAATTGGTTTTAATCTTCCCAAAAATCAATATTAATGATTGTTTAACTTGGGAAATCATATCCTGTCTTTAACTGGGTTAAAGAACCAATGTCATTTAAAACACGGTTCACGATAAACCCAAAATCACATTCCATTCCATCAGCCTTTAACCGTAAATTAGCAAGTGAACAATTCCCTAAGTATTAACCCCGAAGGATGAAACCAACATTAGATCAATACCCAGGAAACCATTCAACTTAACTAATCTCCAGTTAGTTTCTGATTTTCTTAACTCCATTGGGTCTAAGAACAGTATTATTAAAGATACCATTCATGAAAAACCTAAAATCTCATTCCTGCCTTTAACTGGGTAAAAGAACCAATGTCATTTAAAACACGCTTCACGATAAACCCAAAATCACATTCCATTCCATCAGCCTTTAACCGTAAATTAGCAAGTGAACAATTCCGTAAGTAATAACCCCGACGGCCGAAACCAACATCAGATCAATACCCAGGAAATCATTCAACTTAACTAATCTCCAGTAAGTTTCTGATTGTCTTAACTCCATTGGGTCTAAGAACAGTATTATTAAAGATACCATTCACGACAACCCAAAATCTTATTCCATTGTTAATCGGGTTAAAGAACAATGTTATTTAAAACACCGTTCACGATAAACCCAAAAACCAATTTCAATTCAGTTCCAATTAAATATCAATTAATTGGTATACTTCATTAAATCTAAATTTCAAGAACAGTGTTAATGAAGACACCACTCACAACAAACCCAAAATCACATTTGATATTAAATACAAGGCTCTGAATAGAAAATATATCGGCTTATATTCAGTATCAAATTTTGGAATCAACAAATACCGTATTGGAATAACGATATATATATTTCTTCCAAATTCCTCCACAATATCCGTATAATCATGGAATCCAATACCGAAATATTCCGAAGATAATTTTGATTCAAATCCATTCCAATTCATATATTGGAAATTCTGGTTATTCTTAAAATCATTTCAAATCCAATTAAAAATATTGGATTATAATTCTAGTTCATAACTAGTTCATTTCGATAAAAAACTATTTTTATCTTTTCAAATATGGAATTTTTTATCCCAATTCTTTCCAAATCATTTCTTATGATTTTACACTAATTATTGATATTTTTAATAATTTTATCAAGGTACGTATAGTCAATTTCCATAAATGGCTATTGAACTGCACTTACAGTGACCTTTTCTAAATTTGTTTTGGACATAATTCTAAATCCAACCGTTAGATTTCAAATCTCTAATATTCATTAGAAAGATCTTTTTGATACAAACCCAACGGTTCCGGTTTTAGGAGAATCCGATGGTCGAATCTCTCGTAATATCCGTTCGAAGTCAATGGTCGAAATTCATGAACTGCTGCAGCACAACGCATTCTATTCAGGCCATTATATTATATATATAATATATATAATATATATTTCATCGATTTCCATTTAAAACATATTTTATAAATCGTTTTGAATTCATTTTCAAAACGATTTCAACTTCATTTTCAATTTCAAGTCAAAATTGATTATTCCATATCGTCAATATATAAATGAAAATATTTTCAAAACATTAGATTTTGAAATTAATTCCTTTTCGATATTCATTATAAAAATGAATAAAATCGATATAAATATCGTTCACGTCAAAATGGCGTTAATCTAATCAACACGACTTTATGTATTTAAATTTATTCGTGCCCATCCCAAATCAGACATCAAAATCAGATTTTGATGTTTTACTAAATATTGTTTTAAAATATTCATTATTTTAAAATATTCGTTATTTTAAAATATTCGTTATTTTAAAATGTTCATTCTTTCTGAAATGGAATCAGACACAGTCAATTACCATATAATGTGATTTATATGGATTTCATATACATATGTACACAACAACAATCAAACACATTCAACTATCATTCAGAGTGCATTCTACACTGCATAAGCATCAAATATAAGTACTTAACGCTTACAGTAGCCTGTCAATCAATCGATCGACATACAGCTAGTTATTGGGACTAATGTATGTCGAATATCATCCCAATACCCGTGTGAGGTTTCAATCAACAAATAATGAATTTTATTTGTGCAGTTGGACGATGTGTAAAATTTATCGTCCCAATCAATATCAGTCAAATGTGTGTACATAAACAAATCGTTCGATTTGTTTATAAAATTCATTTTATATACACGTTAAAAATTATATTTTTAACTACAATTTTTTTTACTCCTTTCCACATCACACAATCAAATTTCACAACACAATCAAACAAACAAACAAGTCGTCCATGGTCTATGGACGACGGGTGTCGGGTGCTGTAAGCACCATCTGCATCCTAATGTGTATTTTAACTAGAAATAAAATAAAAGTGCGGTGTTCTCACCTTTGGGTTCCACTCCTCCAGTTTTATTTCTGAATTTCTGAACAGTTTGGATTTTTTTGTCCGAAATTCAATTTCTGAACAGTTTGGATTTTTTTGTCCGAAATTCCAATGCAATCTTTTTCACGAAGTTTATATTAAAAATCATGCTTTTAATAATTCCATTTCTATTTAAAAAACCTATTTTTAAATCAATGCTTTCTTTCTATACTACTCTATATATTTTAAAAACCATATTCTTATTCTGTTCTATGCATTTATATTTTCAAAACAAAGTATTTTATCTTTTTAAATCAAAGTATTTTATATTTACAACTTTGCTAATTTTATTTTTCCAAACAATGATGTCTTTATAATTCAAAACAGTGATGTTTATATATTTCAAACAATGATGTTTATATTTTTCAGAACAGTGATGTTTATATTTTTCAAACAATGATGTTTTTATTTTTCAAAATAGTGATGTTTATATTTTTCAAACGATGATGTGTTTATTTTTCAAACAACGATGTTTATATTTTTCAAATCAATGCCCTTTTTATACTTAAACAATACTATTTTTATATATTTAAAACAATACAAATTTTATATTTAAAACAATACAAAAATTTTATATTTAAAACAATACAAAATTTATATTTAAAACAATGCAAAATTTTATTAATGACATTTATTTAAAATTTCACATTATAAACAATGTTCACAAGAGAAGCTCACTGTAATCTTCATCTTCCTTCTAGGTGATATACTGACCGCCATTCTCCGATTAGGGTTCGTCACAACCCCCTCCTCGCGGCGCCGGAGGTTCATCGGCCTCCTCCCCCTGAAGCGTGCCAACTAGCACCGCCCACAACACCCGGTGGCACGAAACTCGAACACCACTAGCACCCTCAAAATCCACCGTGACTGAACCGCCTCCGAAGGAGAATTCTGATCACCAGAGACCGAGAGAGAAGATCATCACCGTTGATTGGGTGGCCCTCATCGATCTCGTCGATATGTGGTTATGAGTTGTTAACATCATTGCGTGGAAGAGGAGTAAAAGGATGAGGAAGAATCAAACGCGGTGTTCGTTCTTTTGAGAGGAGCGGAGGAAATTATCTGGGGAGGGAAGGTTTGACCACGCGTTTGGTAAATAAGGGTTTGACCAAATTTTTGACTTCAGTTTTGTATATTTAAATATTTATTTAATTCGTAAAAATAGGTTTTTGCTTTCGAACTCCAATTCACATTCAACGACTATCGTTCCAAGCTAAATACCCCCATTTCGAACGTAATGGGATATGTATCGTAAGCCAATTCGGTTGTTTCGATTAGTTTCCGTCAAAATTAAAATATAAATCCATATATATTCAATTCGAACGTATATTTCAATTCACCGGGGCCACATACTGGTTCTAAAAAATTCCAAAAAAATTATTTCTAGCTTCGTATTGACAATACGGTCCTAACAAAACTAATTTTGTCAAATATTTAGACAATTTGAAAAATGGCCATTTTCTGGTCGATCCAAATTGACTAAAACTGTCAAAACACATTTTCTTTCCCCATGCTATCATATTAATCCCAAAAATTATGAATTTTGGAATCTAGCAATAATTTGACATTCCGGATCCAACAAAAGTGGTTTCATCGAAAACGGAGGTCGTTTGCTAAAAGGCTATTTTTAAGGGCTATATTTCCATAGCGACTATTCTGAATTTTCAACTGGACATATCTTTTGGTCCCCGCTATGAAATTTTGATTTTTCGGATTCGACGGAAAGATATTTTCAAATAGATCCTAATATTTTTGGTTTGGTAAAATACAGTTTATTTTGAATCCTGTACATTCATTTGAAATTTGAAATCAAATTTTCAAACTACCGCGCCATTTCCAATTCCTTTTATAATTAAAAATAAATGTTTATATTCTAATCTCGATTCAAATAAATATATACGTTCCAATTCTATTCAAAATAAATTTCTCGCCATTATTATTTAAAATAATTCATTTTAAATATTCAAAATTCATCAAAATTTCCAGAATAAAAATTTTAAATTGGTTCAGATTTTCCGGGTTGTCACATTAATACTTTGGAAAATTGTTAATTTGATGTAATAGTCTGAATAAATAGATGTTGGAAAATAATAAACATGTTGTTATCAAGGTAAATTGATATGAACATTTATTTTAAAGTACCTCGAATTAAAATTGCAAATTTTTAAACTTAATTACTGTTTTATTTGGAAAACTCGAACTATTGGATTTGTGAAATCTAATACGACTTTAGATAATAGTTTGCAAGAACATTGTAAAAGTATTTGAAATATATTTGAACTTATATTATTATGTCATGAAATTTGATATAAGTATATATAGGTATTTATAATAATATATTATAAAATGCTCGAATAATAATTTGGATTTGAAGTGTAAATAAAGAATGTAATTTAAGTATCGGGTTAACGCATAAGTTTGTTCCGTTACTAGTTCTTGAACCATAAACAGGGTGTGTAACTAGGGAAAGGGATGCAGCAACCAGTCCGCTGAACTTACCTGGCCAACATTTATTTGTCCAGGCCGATAAAAGAGCAAATTGAAAGTGTAACACCCCATGTCCATTAATGTCACTCACAAAGGGAATGCATCAATGTCAATGAAGCGTTATTGTTGTATAGAACAGATAAATTACAAGAATAAATAAATAAAACAAGAAAGCTGAAGATAAAACTTATTTCATAGCATCATAACTCAAAACAAGCTTACATAAGTAGTTCCCAAAACCATTACAACAGGATCAATAGTCTTTTCCAAAAACTTCAAAGTACATAAAGAAGCAAACACTTAAATAACATAAATGCATAAATCCCCACTGAGCATAAGCAAAGCCATAAAGATGAGAGAGTCCAAAGCGATACATCTACTCTTTTCAAGCAACTGAAAGAAATCGGCACTAAGCTATAGTATTCCCTCCTTGCAAACCTGAGGTGGGGAAAGGAAAGAAAAGAGGTGGAAACAAACGGCTCAGACATAAAGTCTGGCAAGTCCAGTAATTTTAACAAATAATAGGTAAGGTAAATGATCAAGACATAAATAGGCATCATGATATGGATGTAACTTAGATAAGGTAGATAAAAAGGATGGACAAGATGATTTTGTTCCTAAGTACTAAGATAATCCTACACCTTGGCTAAGCGAACAACCCTCCAAGTACTAACCCCGAAGATCGAAGTCAGCATCAGACTAGCACCCAAAGGACTATCCAACTCAACCAACATGTATTTCGTTACACCGTACTTTTGCTAAGTTACACCACATTAGTTAATTACACTACACATCTACTAGTCTCTTTTTACTAGAGGTTGATCCCTTCCCACTAACTGTACCAACATGACAAACTTGGTAGTTACTTGTACCTAGCTGCTATCATAGGTGCCGGCTTGCTCCTACCACTGCTAAGGTACCCTTAATCTACCCATTCGATCGGCTGCCTAAACCCGGTAGGCACCCCTGCTGGCCCCACAGTGGGGTGTATCACTCCCCAAAGTGGCAACCCCGATACCAACATGAAATGCACGACCATACCTACACGATGCAACAACGTCTTACCTACCAGCCCGGACCCATGCACGCACGTGAAGCCGTTGGACTTGCGTTGCCACCGCCATTCACGTTTTGACCTCTTATATTCAAGCCCAGTAAGCGTGTCCCAATCCCGGCCTAGTACCGGGCCCAATTAGATACTCAAACGGATTACTGGTTGAAACGGATCCCTATCCGACACAAGCCTCCCACCTATGCTTGGTCCCCACTAGGTTTTCCCCACTTAACCATTTTAATTAAAATGTCTATGTCTTACACATGCTATGGCTAAGTCCATACTTACATGTCATAATTTACGTGTCCTATCTTATTCCGGTTAAGTCCATATTTACATGTCATAATTTACATGTCACCCCACTTAACCCTCCAACCATACCCATGTCTTATAATGGTTAGTATTCTTAATTCATTCATTATGACGAATGGTGCATGACCTCTCACATTAGACCAAACACTTTGTGGCCGCTGGATTTGTCGGGCGGTTCCGGGCAGTATTACGCCACAAACCAGGTCTAACCTTGTTTCATTAACCGTTATGCCTACAATTCATTCCTTTGACCTCTCACATTAGACGTCCAATTGTGACCGCTGGATTTGCCAGGCGGTTCAGGGCAGTCTTACTTTAGAATTGCGCCTAACCTCGTGTCAAAGGTTTATTAACATCATATTTCACCCGTACCCAATTTTCATGTCATATATATCCAATTAAACATATAATCATGTCTATAATATTGCCTATTCCAAATTGTCACCAATTACACATTAATTAGCCTCAATTACAAATTTACGATTTTAGGCGATTTCATCAATTCCATGTAACTCATACCCAAATATGCCAATTTCACATATTATCCAATTATCCAAAATATCCAATAATACCCAATTTTCCAAATTTCCCATATTCCCAATATTCCACATCGTTCCCACGTATTCGCATTGGCGCATATTTTTAATATAGGCTCGAAGGTAGCCTAGATCCATAAGTAAAAGGGATAGGGGGGTAAGAAGAGAGAATCAATTCATAGAAAATTGGAATAAAACAACATCATGAAATAAAGAGGCATATAGACTGGCATAGAGGCATAATGACAGATTCAACATGAATAAACTGATAAAGGTATGAACTTTACATAGAATCATAGGCATATGATGGCATGAATAAAAAAGGTGATGACTTGGATGAGATTTAAATTACATACTTACATATGAATCCTCTTTACAACTTCATCATGTTACTTTTTATCCCATTATATTGTGAAAATCACCGTACTCACCTTTCGTGGTCAAAGAATAGAATTATGCACTGAAATTGGTGTAGAAACGTTGCGGTGTTGCTGATTTATCTTCTTGAATTGTTGTAGAAGCTCTAATCTTTAATTTGAGTTGAAGTTAAGTACTTGAGATTTGGTTTAGAGGCGGCAGCTAGGGTTTAAGAGAAAATTTGAAAGCATAACGGTGTCATAGATAATATTTATGAATTAGGGTTAGGTCTTAGGTGTATATATAGGTGTAGGAAGTTATTTAGGCCTTAGGATTAACCCTAGAACTGATCTGGACCACTTAGATGCCATATCAGCCCTTAGGGAGAATCGGGCCATGGGTTGGCAGCCAAACACCCTGGATTGACCTCTAGTCGACCCAGCGAGGATCGGGTCGACTCCAAAAATGGTGTGGTTCGACTATTCCCCCTCCCGATTCGCTGTTTTGAACTATTTTTGAATATTTATTTATTTAATTTTTATAGATATTTATATATATATATATATATTTCTCTCATATGCATACAAACTTCATGGCTTAATAAGTTCTTCATAATTAACCATTTTCACACTAAACCACTTTTTGAACTGCGTTCACACTAAGCCACGTTTTAACCATTCCCCTAAAAAAAATATGGCGCTGGCGGGGATCGAACTGTGTACCTCTTGTATGCAAGTCACATGTTCTAACCAAATGAGCTACTAAGTCTTTTGCTTATAAACCTTAGAACAATGCTAAACATCATTCTTTTTTCTTTCCTCTTTTTCAAATAAATTATTCTTTAATTTGTTATTTTAATATTCGCAGAAAATACGGGGTGTTACATTCTCCCTTACTTAAAGGATTTCATCCTCGAAATCTCTGAGTCAAGAAGAACGTATAATACCATCCAACCATCCATCTAATCAATCATCAACCATTAGAAACCATGGTCCTCAAAAGATTCCTAATGCTTTTCATGTACATATGCATAGTGTGTGTATATGTCCGTATACTAATGCAAAATCAGGTGGTCCACTGGTTCAGTCGACCTCCTTAATGCAAATAATGATAGTGCCATGTATCCATTATGTATGCAAAGAACCCTATACATATCATTACTACATGTGTGCACAAACATTCATTTTAATGCAACATCCATATGATACACACATTCAACGTACATTCATTTTAATAAACACATCCATTTATATGCAATATGCAATATGCAATATGAAAGTGGCTGAGCCGATCTAGTGCCTAAAGTGTGTGTATATGCATCCACGAGCAACCACTAGCAAACACTTGCATCCACATGCATCCACCATACATAACATGTCTCAAACACATGTTTCAACCATAGGACTACCCTATCTAAAGGTCAAAGATACTAGTGAGAGGACATGCTAAAGATAGAATAAGTACAAGCTAAGCGATAAAGGAGAAATTAAAAGACATACCCGCGAAAAGAAAAGGGTACAATGAACGCATCTTCTCTTCCATCTCCCAAGTAGCGTCGCTCTCATCATCTCCCCATTGCACCTTGACTAGCTTGACCTCTTGATTCCTCAACTTCTTAATCTCCGACCCAAGATTGCATGTAGGAGCTCGTCGAATCGTCGCATCATGCTCTATTTCCACCTCTCTAGGAAAGCTCTTCCAAAACTCGCTAGTAAAGATAGGATCGTGATCGCTCACTATGCTAGAAGGAACACCATCCAAACGAACTATCTCTTGAATGTATACGAAGGATAACCATGGAGTAGTCCTCTTACTCTTCACGAGAATGAAATGGGCGCTCTTAGTAAGTCTGTCTACCACGACCCAAATCCCCGTATTACCCTTCCTCGATCTTGGTAACCCATCAACAAAGTCCATCGAGACACTCTCCCACTTCCATTGTGGGCCTCCAATGGGTGAAGCAACCCACCGGGCTTCTTTTGCTCTGCTTTTACTTGTTGGCACACCAAGCATCTAGCGACAAACTCGGCCACACCCCTCTTCATACCGGCCCAAAAGTAAACTCGTCTCATGTCCATGTGCATCTTGTCCCCGCCGGGATGAATGGTCATCTTCGAACGATGTGCATCATCAAGAATTTTCTTCCTCAAGTTCTCATCTCATGGTACACAAACTCTACCGTCCCTATGTAACCGACCCTTATCATCTAGCGTATACCTACTGAGATGGCTCGATGACTCCACCCTTATGAGCTTCTCTACTAACTCAGCCAACTGTGGGTCATCTCGCTGTGCCTCACCAATTCGTTCCAAAAGCGTAGGTCTGACCTCTAAGGATGCTAGCAAACCGGGTACAAAGTCAATGGAAGGTCTAAAGTCAAACGTAGAGATAAACTCTAAGCTTCACCGCTGAATAAACAACGGACTCAAGCACAACCTTTTCCTACTTAAGGCGTCTGCGACCACGTTACTCTGCCAGGGGTATATGCTATCTCGAAATCCTAGGATGCTTAGAATTCCATCCACCTTTGCTTCCTTAAGTTCCAGTCCTTCTAAGAGAATAAGTATTTTGGCGATTTGTGGTCTGTAAACAATTCGAATTTCTCTCCAAGAAGATAATGGCGCCAAGACTTAAGCGCGAAAACAATAGCGGCCAACACTAGGTCATGTATAGGGTAATTTTTCTCATGCACTCTTAACTGCCTTCCTCCATAGGATATTACCCTCCACTTTTGCACTAAGACTGCGCCTAGTCCTGTCCCACAAGCATCGGTATAAACGGTAAATGGCTTAATCCCATCTGGAAACACTAAAACTGGGGCTGTGGTCAAAGCTCTCTTTAAACGTTGGAACGCATCATCACAATCTACGTCCCACGTGATAAGTAGGTTCTTCTTCGTCAAGCGTGTCAATGGGGCTGATATCTTTGCGAAGTCCTTGATAAACTCCCTATAGTAGCCAGCCAACCCCAAGAAACTCCTCACCTCGATAGCATTTTTAGGGACCTTCCAATCTTAGATGGCCACCACCTTCGCGGGATCCACAGCTATCCCTTCTTTGGAAAACACGTGCCCTAAGAATCGCACTTCCTTCCTCCAAAAGTGACATTTAGATAATTTAGCTTTAAGGTTATACGCTCGAAGGGTCTCCAACACTTCCCTAAGTTGTAGGGCATGCTATTCCTCGTTCTTAGGAAAGATCAAGATGTCATCCACCAAGACCACCACGAATTTATTAAGGTACTCCCTAAACACCCTACTCATCAAGTCAACAAATTATGCGGGGGCGTTTGTCAAACCGAAGGGCATCATCGATCCTCTAGGGTCACAAGAAATATCAAGGGTCTTTCCACTACAAGTAAACAATTTTACTAACCTTCGTTCACAATCTAGGATGGCACCATGTCTGGATAGCCAATGCACCCCTAGAATCAACCCATAGCCCATGAAACCAAGCACAAAAGCATTACATTTAAAACCAACGCCTAAGATAGACAATCTCAAATCCCTACAAACCATGGATAAATGAGCCGACCCACCAATAGGATTTGAGACTATAATAGGATCCACAACGAGACTAGCATTTAAGTGCAGTGTTTCAACTAATTATGTGGAGATAAACGAATGTGATGCGCCAGAATCAAATAAAGTATGGACAGGAAGATCAAACAAGAAAATAAAACTTTCGACAAAAATTTTTCTACCTTCTTCCTACCCCGGAGCCATGAGAGCATGAACCTGCCCTCCCAAAGTAGAACCTGCCCTCTGCCCTTGCTTCTTAGGACAGTCCTTGATAGCATGACCCGCATCACCACAATGATAACAAGCGAACTTCTTCTTCTTCCTATAGTCTTTCTTCAAATGGCCGGGTTTCCCACAGTTGTGACACTTCCTTTTTTCTTTACCACCTTTCTTTAGTTGTTGGCCTTTCTTTGGATCCTCCTTCTGGTCTTGCAGCCTAAAAGTACTTCCACCCTTCTCTTCTTCATGAATGCATGCCATATCAACAAGCTTTTCATACGTAGCCCCCATTGGAATGTCGGACATAGCCAAACTGTGAAGCGGTTCATTTAGGCCCTTTGCAAACCTCAAGGCCTTCTTGTGAGGCGTATTCACCAACTCTAGCCCAAATTTCGCCAACTTATTAAATTCGGTGACATACTCCTTCACGGTCAAGTTTTTCTGCTTCAATGTCAAGAACCTCTCCATGTACAAACTCTCCTCAGCTTGAGAAAGGAATTTCAACTCAAACCTTCCCCTAAAATCAGCCCATGTCTCTACAACACGCTCTCCATTAGTAACCTCCCACCAAAACAAAGCTTCGTCCTTCATCAACCAAGCAACCAATTGGAACTTCTTACAATCGTCCAAATCGAAAATGCCAAAACAGATCCTCCACTTCTTTCAACCAATTTCTAGCTTCAACGAACATTTCAGACCCACTAAAAGGTTTTCCACCCATCAAACGAAAGTCTTTACATATCTTGGAGAAAGCATCTCCACGTGGAGGAATGACTGGAGCTGGGGGAGGAGGAGGAGGAACGTTGGTCGGACCTGCGACAACAGCCCTAGCCTCGAGATATTGATGAAACCAACCGGGTACATGAACACCCTTTGGTATCTCAGATGCTCCATACATGCTAGAAAGAAAAAGAAAGAGTTTCAAATCAAGGGAAGCGAAAGAGAGATGTATGGCTTGCGGGGATTATGCTCTTTAAAGTAAACTTTCCTTGAAAATAGCTTCTTTAAAACAAGTTTTTGAAAATACTTTCTATGAAAATAATACTTTTGAAAACACTTTTCAAAACTTTTTATCTATTCTTGTAACCTTGGCTCTGATACCACGTGTAACACCCCATGTCCATTAATGTCACTCACAAAGGGAATGCATCAATGTCAATGAAGCGTTATTGTTGTATAGAATAGATTAATTACAAGAATAAATAAATAAAACAACACAGCAGAAGATAAAACTTATTTCATAGCATCATAACTCAAAACAAGCTTACATAAGTAGTTCCCAAAACCATTACAACAGGATCAATAGTCTTTTCCAAAAACTTCAAAGTACATAAAGAAGTAAACACTTAAATAACATAAATGCATAAATCCCCACTGAGCATAAGCAAAGCCATAAAGATGAGAGAGTCCAAAGCGATACATCTACTCTTTTCAAGCAACTGAAAGAAATCGGCACTAAGCTGTAGTATTCCCTCCTTGCAAACCTGAGGGGGGCGGGGAAGGAAAGAAAAGAGGTGGTAACAAACGAGTCAGACATAAAGTCTGGCGAGTCCAGTAATTTTAACAAATAATAGGTAAGGTAAATGATCAAGACATAAATAGGCGTCATGATATGGATGTAACTTAGATAAGGTAGATAAAAAGGATGGACAAGATGATTTTGTTCCTAAGTACTAAGATAATCCTACACCTTGGCTAAGCAAACAACCCTCCAAGTACTAGCCCCGAAGATCGAAGTCAGCATCAGACTAGCACCCAAAGGACTATCCAACTCAACCAACATGTATTTCGTTACAGCGCACTTTTGCTAAGTTACACCACATTACTTAATTACACCGCACAACTACTAGTCTCTTTTTACTAGAGGTTGATCCCTTCCCACTAACTGTACCTACATGACAAACTTGGTAGTTACTTGTACCTAGCTGCTATCATAGGTGATGGCTTGCTCCTACCACCGCTAAGGTACCCCTAATCTACCCATTCGATCGGCTGCCTAAACCCGGTAGGCACCCGTGCTGGCCCCACAGTGGGGTGTATCACTCCCCAAAGTGGCAACCTCGATACCAACATGAAATGCACGACCATACCTACACGATGCAACAACGTCTTACCTACCATCCCAGACCCATGCACGCACGTGAACCCGTTGGACTTGAGTTGCCACCACTATTCACGTTTTGACCTCTTATATTCGAGCCCAGTAAGCATGCCCCCATCCTGGCCTAGTACCGGGCCCAATTAGATACTCAAACGGGTTACTGGTTGAAACGGGTCCCCATCCGACACAAGCCTCCCACCTATGCTTGGTCCCCATTAGGTTTTCCCCACTTAACCATTTTAACTAAAATGTCTATGTCTTACACATGTTATGGCTAAGTCTATACTTACATGTCATAATTTACGTGTACTATCTTATTCCGGTTAAGTCCATATTTACATGTCATAATTTACATGTCACCCCACTTAACACTCTAACCATACCCATGTCTTATTATGGTTAGTATTCTTAATTCATTCCTTATGACGAACGTTGTGGCCGCTGGATTTGCCGGGCGGTTCGGGGAAGTATTACGCCACAAACCAGGTCTAACCTTGTTTCATTAACCGTTACGCCTACAATTCATTCATTTGACCTCTCACATTAGACGTCCAATTGTGACTGCTAGATTTGCCAGGCGGTTCCGGGTAGTCTTATGTCAGAATTGCGCCTAACCTCGTGTCAAAGGTTCATTAACATCATATTTCACCCATACCCAATTTTCATGTCATATATATCCAATTAAACATATAATCATGTCTATAATATTGCCTATTCCAAATTGTCACCAATTACACATTAATTAGCCTCAATTACAAATTTACGATTTTAGGCGATTTCATCAATTCCATGTAATTCATACCCAAATATGCCAATTTCACATATTATCCAATTATCCAAAATATCCAATAATACCCAATTTTCCAAATTTCCCATATTCCCAATATTCCACATCGTTCCCACGTATTCGCATTGGCGCGTATTTTTAATATAGGCTCGAAGGTAGCCTAGATCCATAAATAAAAGGGATAGGGGTAAAAAGAGAGAATTAATTCATAGAAAATTGGAATAAAACAACATCATGAAATAAAGAGGCATATAGACTGGCATAGAGGCATAATGACAGATTCAACATGAATAAACTGATAAAGGTATGAACTTTACATAGAATCATAGGCATATGATGGCATGAATCAAAAAGGTGAAGACTTGGATGAGATTTAAATTACATACATACATATGAATCCTCTTTACAACTTCATCATGTTACTTTTAATCCCATTATATTGTGAAAATCACCGTACTCACCTTTCGCGGTCAAAGAATAAAATTATGCACTGAAATTGGTGTAGAAACGTTGCGGTGTTGCTGATTTATCTTCTTTAATTGTTGTAGAAGCTCTAATCTTTAATTTGAGTTAAAGTTAAATACTTGAGATTTGGTTTAGAGGCAGCGGCTAGGGTTTAAGAGAGAATTTGACAGCATAATGGTGTCATAGATAATATTTATGAATTAGGGTTAGGTATTAGGGTGTATATATTGGTGTAGGAAGTTATTTAGGCCTTAGGATTAACCCTAGAACTGATTTGGACCACTTAGATGCCATATCAGCCCATAGGGAGAATCAGGCAATGGGTTGGCAGCCAAACACCCTGGATTGACCTCTAGTCGACCCAGCGAGGCTCGGGTCGACTCCAAAATTGGTGCGGTTCGGCTATTCCCCCTCCCGATTCGCTGTTTTGAACTTTTTTTGAATATTTATTTAATTTTTATAGATATCTATATATATTTCTCTCATATGCATACAAACTTCATGGCTTAATAACTTCTTCATAATTAACCATTTTCACACTAAACCACTTTTTGAACTGCGTTCACACTAAGCCACGTTTTAACCATTCCCTTAAAACAAAAATATGGCGCTGGCGGGGACTGAACTCTGTACCTCTTGTATGCAAGTCACATGTTCTAACCAAATGAGCTACTAAGTCTTTTGCTTATAAACCTTAGAACAATGCTAAACATCATTCTTTTCTCATTCCTCTTTTTCTAATAAATTATTCTTTAATTTGTTATTTTAATATTCTCAGAAAATACGGGGTGTTACATTCTCCCTTACTTAAAGGATTTCGTCCTCGAATTCTCTGAGTCAAGAAGAACGTATCCTACCATCCAACCATCCATCTACTCAATCATCAACCACTAGCAACCATGGTCCTTAAAAGATTTCTAATGCTTTTCATGTACATATGCATAGTGTGTGTATATGTCCGTATACTGATGCAAAATCAGGTGGTCCACTGGTTCAGTCGACCTCCTTAATGCAAATAATGATAGTGCCATGTATCCATTATGTATGCAAAGAACCCTATACATATCATTACTACATGTGTGCACAAACATTCATTTTAATGCAACATCCATATGGTACATACATTCAACGTACATTCATTTTAATAAATACATCCATTTATATGCAATATGCAATATGAAAGTGACTGAGCCGATCTAGTGCCTAAAGTGTGTGTATATGCATCCACGAGCAACCACTAGCAAACACTTGCATCCACATGTATCCACCATACATAACATGTCTCAAACACATGTTTCAACCATAGGACTACCCTATCTAAAGGTCAAAGATACTAGCGAGAGGACATGCTAAAGATAGAACAAGTACAAGCTAAGCGATAAAGGAGAAATTAAAAGACATACCCGCGAAAAGAAAAGGCTACAATGAACACATCTTCTCTTCCATCTCCCAAGTAGCTTCGCTCTCATCATCTCCACATTGCTCTTTGACTAGCTTGACCTCTTGATTCCTCAACTTCTTAATCTCCGACCCAAGAATGCATGTAGGAGCTCATCGAATCGTCACATCATGCTCTATTTCCACCTCTCTAAGCAAGCTCTTCCAAAACTCACTAGTAAAGATAGGATCGCGATCGCTCACTATGCTAGAAGGAACACCGTGCAAACGAACTATCTCTCGAATGTATACGAAGGCTAACCATGGAGCAGTCCTCTTTCTCTTCACGAGAATGAAATGGGCGCTCTTAGTAAGTCCGTCTACCCAAATCCCCGTATTACCCTTCCTCGATCTTGGTAACCCATCAACAAAGTCCATCGAGACACTCTCCCACTTCCATTGTGGGACCTCCAATGGGTGAAGCATCCCACCGGGCTCCTTTTGCTCTGCTTTTACTTGTTGGCACACCAAGCATCTAGCGACAAACTCGGCCACACCCCTCTTCATACCGGCCCAAAAGTAAACTCGTCTCATGTCCATGTACATCTTGTCCCCGCCGGGATAAATGGTCATTTTCGAACGATGTGCATCATCAAGAATGTTCTTCCTCAAGTTCTCGTCTCGTGGTTCACAAAGTCTACCGTCCCTATGTAACCGACCCTTATCATCTAGGGTATACCTACTGAGATGGCTCGATGACTCCACCCTTATGAGCTTCTCTACTAACTCAGCCAACTGTGGGTCATCTCGCTGTGCTTCACCAATCCATTCCAAAAGCGTAGGTCTGACCTCTAAGGATGCTAGCAAACCGGGTACAAAGTCAATGGAAGGTCTAAAGTCAAACGTAGAGATAAACTCTAAGCTTCACCGCTCAATAAACAACAGACTCAAGGACAATCTTTTCCTACTTAAGGCGTCTGCCACCACGTTACTCTGCCAGGAGTATATGCTATCTCGAAATCGTAGGACGCTAAGAATTCCATCCACCTTTGCTTCCTTAAGTTCCAGTCCTTCTAAGAGAATAAGTATTTTGGCGATTTGTGGTCTGTAAACAATTCGAATTTCTCGCCAAGAAGATAATGGCCCCAAGGCTTAAGCGCGAAAACTATAGCAGCCAACTCTAGGTCATGTGTAGGTTAATTTTTCTCATGCACTCTTAACTGCCTTCCTCTATAGGCTATTACCCTCCACTTTTGCATTAAGTCCGCGCCTAGTCCTGTCCCACAAGCATCGGTATAAACGGTAAATGGTTTACTCCCATCTGGCAACACTAAGACTGGGGCTGTGGTCAAAGCTCTCTTTAAACGTTGGAACGCATCATCACAATCTACGTCCCACGTGATAAGTAGGTTCTTCTTCGTCAAGCGTGTCAATGGGGCTGATATCTTTGCGAAGTCCTTAATAAACTTCCTATAGTAGCCAGCCAACCCCAAGAAACTCCTTACCTCGGTAGCATTTTTAGGGACCTTCCAATCTTGGATGGCCACCACCTTCGCGGGATCCACAACTATCCCTTCTTTGGAAAAACGTGCCCTAAGAATCGCACTTCCTTCCTCCAAAAGTGACATTTAGATAATTTAGCTTTAAGGTTATGCGCTCGAAGGGTCTCCAACACTTCCCTAAGTTGTAGGGCACGCTCTTCCTTGTTCTTAGAAAAGATCAAGATGTCATCCACCAAGACCACCACGAATTTATTAAGGTACTCCCTAAACACCCTACTCATCAAGTCAACAAAGTATATGGGGGCGTTTGTCAAATCGAAGGGCATCATCGATCCTCTAGGGTCACAAGAAATATCAAGGGTCTTTCCACTACGAGTAAACAATTTTACTAACCTTCGTTCACAATCTAGGATGGCACCATGTCTAACTAGCCAATCCACCCCTAGAATCAACCCATAGCCCATTAAACCAAGCACAAAAGCAATACATTCAAAACCAACGCCTAAGATAGAAAATCTCAAATCCTTACAAACCATGGATAAATGAGCCGACCCACCAATAGGATTTGAGACTATAATGGGATCCACAATGAGACTAGTATTTAAGTGTAGTGTTTCAACTAATTATGTAGAGATAAACGAATGTGATGCGCCAGAATCGAATAAAGTACGGACAGGATGATCAAACAAGAAAGTCAAACTTTCGACAGAAATTTTTCTACCTTCTTCCTGCCCCGGAGCCATGTGAGCATGAACCTGCCCTCCCGAAGTAGAACCTGCCCTCTGCCCTTGCTTCTTAGGACAGTCCTTGACAGCATGACCCGCATCACCACAATGACAACAAGCGAACTTCTTCTTCTTCCTATAGTCTTTCTTCAAATGGCCGGGTTTCCCACAGTTGTGACACTTCCTTTTTTCTTTACCACCTTTCTTTTGTTGTTGGGCTTTCTTTGGATCCTCCTTCTTATCTTGCGGCCTAAAAGTACTTACAGCCTTCTCTTCTTCATGCATGTATGCCATATCAACAAGCTTTTCATACGTAGCCCCCATTGGAATGTCGGACATAGCCAAACTGTGAAGCGGTTCATTTAGGCCCTTTACAAACCTCAAGGCCTTCTTGTGAGGCGTACTCACCAACTCTAGCCCAAATCTCGCCAACTTATTAAATTCGGTCACATACTCCTTCATGGTCAAGTTTTTCTGCTTCAATGTCAAGAACCTCTCCATGTACATACTCTCCTCAACTTGAGAAAGGAATTTCAACTCAAACCTTCCCCTAAAATCTGCCCATGTCTCTACAGCACGCTCTCCATTAGTAACCTCCCACCAAACCAAAGCTTCGTCCTTCATCAACCAAGAAGCCAATTGGAACTTCTTACAATCGTCCAAATCGAAAATGCCAAAACAGATCCTCCACTTCTTTCAACCAATTTCTAGCTTCAACGAACGTTTCAGACCCACTAAAAGGTTTTCCACCCATCAAATGAAAGTCTTTACATATCTTGGAGAAAGCATCTCCACGCAGAGGAATGACTGGAGCTGGGGAGGAGGAGGAGGAGGAACGTCGGTCGGACCCGCGGCAGCAGCCCTAGCCTCGAGATATTGATGAAATCAACTGGGTCAGACATAAAGTCTGGCGAGTCTAGTAATTTTAACAAATAATAGGTAAGGTAAACGATCAAGACATAAATAGGCATCATGATATGGATGTAACTTAGATAAGGTAGATAAAAAGGATGGACAAGATGATTTTGTTCCTAAGTACTAAGACAATCCTACACCTTGGCTAAGCGAACAACCCTCCAAGTACTAACTCCGAAGACCAAAGTCAACATCAGACTAGAACCCAAAGGACTATCCAACTCAACCAACATGTATTTCGTTACACTGCACTTTTGCTAAGTTACACCACATTACTTAATTACACCGCACATCTACTAGTCTCTTTTTACTAGAGGTTGATCCCTTCCGACTAACTGTACCCACATGACAAACTTGGTAGCTACTTGTACCTAGCTACTATCGTAGGTGCCGGCTTGCTCCTACCACAACTAAGGTACCCTTAATCTACCCGTTCGATCAGCTCCCTAAACCCCTAGGCACCCGTGCTGGCCCCACAGTGGGGTGTATCACTCCCCAAAGTGGCAACCCCGATACTAACATGAAATGCATGGCCATACCTATACGATGCAACAACGTCTTACCTACCAGCCTGAACCCATGCACGCACATGAACCCGTAGGACTTGCGTTGCCACCGTTATTCACGTTTTGACCTCTTATATTCAAGCCCAGTAAGCGTGCCCCAACCCCGGCCTAGTATCGGGCCCAATTAGATACTCAAACGGGTTACTGGTAGAAACAGGTCCCCATCTGACACAAGCCTCCCACCTATGCTTGGTCCCCACTAGGTTTTCCCCACCTAACCATTTTAATTAAAATGTCCATGTCTTACACATGCTACGGCTAAGACCATACTTACATGTCCTATCTTATTCCGGTTAAGTCCATATTTACATGTTATAATTTACATGTCACCCCACTTAACCCTCTAACCATACCCATGTCTTATTATGATTAGTATTCTTTAATTCATTCCTTATGACGAACGGTGCATGACCTCTCACATTAGACCGAACACTTTATGGCCACTGGATTTGCTAGGCGGTTCTGGGCAGTCTTACGCCACAAACCAGTTCTAACCTCGTGTCAATAACCGTTACGACTACAATTCATTCCTTTGACCTCTCATATTAGACGTCCAATTGTGACCGCTGGATTTGCCGGGCGGTTCCAGGAAGTCTTACGTCACAATTGCTCCTAACCTCGTGTCAAAGGTTCATTAACATCGTCTTTCACCCATACCCAATTTTCATGTCATATATATCCAATTAAACATATAATCATGTCTATAATATTGCCTATTCCAAATTGTCACCAATTACACATTAATTAGCCTCAATTACAAATTTACAATTTTAGGCAATTTCATCAATTCCATGTAATTCATACCCAAATATGCCATTTCACATATTATCCAATTATCCAAAATATCCAATAATATCCAATTTCCCCATATTCCCAATATTCCACATCGTTCTCACGTATTCGCATTCGCGCGTATTTTTAATATAGGCTCGAAGGTAGCCTAGA
Source organism: Allium sativum (assembly GCA_030737875.1). Taxonomy (NCBI): domain Eukaryota; kingdom Viridiplantae; phylum Streptophyta; class Magnoliopsida; order Asparagales; family Amaryllidaceae; genus Allium; species Allium sativum. The sequence continues at coordinate 310,673,713 of CM060922.1, read as the reverse complement.
TCCACAAATAAAAGGAATAGGGGTAAGAAGAGAGAATCAATTCATAGAAAATTGGAATAAAACAACATCAAGAAATAAAGAGGCATATAGACTGGCATAGAGACATAATAACAAATTCAACATGAATAAACTGATAAAGGTATGAACTTTACATAGAAACATAGGCATATGATGACATGAATCAGAAAGGTGAAGACTTGGATGAGATATAAATTACATACATACATGTGAATCCTCTTTACAACTTCATCATGTTACTTTTGATCCCTTTATATTGTGAAAATCGTCGTACTCAACTTTCGTGGTTAAAGAATAGAATTATGCACTGAAGTTGGTGTAAAAACGTTGTGGTGTTGCTGATTTATCTTCTTGAATTGTTGTAGAAGCTCTAATCTTTAATTTGAGTTGAAGTTGAAAACTTGAGATTTGATTTAGAGGTGGCGGCTAGGGTTTAAGAGAGAATTTGACAACATAATGGTGTCATTGATAATATTTATGAATTACGGTTAAGTTTAGGGTGTATATATAGGTGTACGAGGTTATTTAGGCCTTAGGATTAACCCTGGAACTGATCTAGACCACTCAGATGCCATATCAGCCCTTAGGGCGAATCGGGCCACTAGTTGGCAGCCAAACACCCTAGATTGACCTCTAGTCGACCCAGCGAGGCTCGGGTCGACTCCAAAAATGGTGCGGTTCGGCTATTCCGCCTCCCGATTCGCTGTTTTGAACTTTTTTTGAATATTTATTTATTTAATTTTTGTATATATCTATATATATATTTCTCTCATATGCATACAAACTTCATGGCTTAATAACTTCTTCATAATTAACCATTTTCACACTAAACCACCTTTTGAACTGCGTTCACACTAAGCCACGTTTTAACCATTCTCCTAAAACAAAAATATGGCGCTGGAGGGGATCGAACTCTGTACCTCTTGTATGCAAGTCACATGTTCTAACCAAATGAGCTACTAAGTCTTTTGCTTACAAAGCTTAGAACAATGCTAAACATCATTCTTTTCTCATTCCTCTTTTTCAAATAAATTATTCTTTAATTTGTTATTTTAATATTCTCAGAAAATATAGGGTGTTACAGAAAGTGAATCTCGAATAATGTGAAGCGGTAACCATAATAAATAGTTCTCCAATATAAATTTGTTTAAAAATTAGATTGGATGAAAATGACCTTCATATATTTAATATAAGTTTTGTAAATGATAACTAATACTATCAGAGGAACTAAGCGGTAGAAATATCGTAATTCCACTTATAGTAACAGTTTAATACAGATATATATTGGATATAAGAAATTTCTATCTTTAACAAATCGTATATCTAATATAAATCGTTTGGATTAACTTGAATGATATGTTATTAACATTGTTGCCCGAGTAAGGCTTAGTTTAATTATGGAAGTGAATGCAAAACTAAGCAAACGAAAGAAAAATAAGATGTATATCTTTGGAATTGATCGGATTATCTCAAGATTATCGAAACCAGTTATATCTTTCAAATATGAATAAAATTCGAGTCGTTGGCAAGGGAAGGAAACAATTCCAGTAAAGTATTTTGTATATTTATATGGGTTTCAACAATTTAAAACGTGATATGTCAATTTCAAAATAGTTAAATAAAATTTATTTGATTTAAAAGATATGTATATGTTTAAAAATATTCTATTCGTATACTTGTTCAAAGTTTAATATATATGTTAAGTAATCATTTTAGCCATTTCTTTTTATTTAAATTTGTCTATATTTATATATTCTATTCGTATGGATGTGTGTATGACACTGTATCTTATAGTTTATTAACTGATTATAACTGAACATGTTCTGTTGGTGACGACAATTTATTCCATTGGCTAAAAGTTATTTGGTCAGTGATTATCAGTTGTAGATTATGAAATGGTAGTGTGGCATGCAAAGTGTTGCAGTTGAAGAAGTGATCAAAGCATGGCTTTGTGTAAGAGCGTAGCTTTGTGGTACAAAACCTCGTGAACCTCACACCCTGGATTGATGGTAAACTGGCGGTTAGGTTGTATACATAATCTCTAGTGAAAATCGAAAGCTACGGTGGTAGATCTACCTCGAAACCTGAGGGAATAAAGTATATACGGTGTCCGATGTCTGGATGTTAACCGGGTTATATACTTTCGCGCTATGTATTCGGTGTCCATTGTCTGGATGTTAACCGGGAGATACTTAGCTTCGTGTCCTCGATTGATCTTTCGTGCCAGGAACCATCTTGTTGAAAATCCAATAACTGATACGAGCCTTTCGCTTTGTTTGTAAACTATGTATGTGGGCATAGTCACTATGCTTGCTAGATTTGTAAATTTATTTGAAAATGTTTTGAAGTGTTATTAGTAGTAATAATACACACCGCTGACGTACATACCATGGATTTGTCATTATAAGGATAAAATTCGTCAATGTGTGCGCTTGCATTTGCATTTTGTTTGGTGTGTTCGAGGCGAGCCTTATAATAGACTCATTTTTTCAAAACTCATGTACGACTTATCCACTGGTAATCATAGGAATAAACCTGTTCCATATTATATGGCGTGGTCCTTTGATTTACCTTAATATAAAGTAAAATGTTTTATGTTCTCACAACAGTCCCATGACAAACCTGGAGTTTGTTATTCCTTCCTAAACTATGGGTGCACATAAATATTCACACGGTCAGCTACTATTTTAGTTTTATAGTTATAGATCCTTGGAACAAGATTAGAAGCGCTTTTGGGTTGGAGCTTCGAGCTAGAGTTGGAATCCTTCCGCTATGTCGTATCGTTTCTTCCACTGTGGTTATTATTCCACTTTGTATTTCGTTATAATTCTAATAGTATAAACTCTGTTGTAATCAGATGTTGAGTAATAAAATTTTATTTTATTTTGTTCTAATGTGTACTACCCTAGCGAATCCGATTTTCAAACATCTGGAGTTGGTTTAAAAATTGACTCTAGGTGATTAGAAGTTAGATTGTCATGAACTCTATTCACCCTCTCAGTCTGCCCATCGCCCTGAGCGTGATATGCAGTACTCAAACATAGCTGCGTACACATAATGCCTCTTGCAAGCTCCACCAGAACTCAGTAGTGAAGATGGGGTAACGATGGTTCAATATGCTAGAAGGTACTCCATGTAAACGGATATTTCACAAAGATAAACTAATGCCAACCATGCTACCGTTCTCTTAATCTTAACAGGAATGAAATGAGCGCTCTTAATAAGCCTGTCTACTATAACCCAAATACTGTTGTTGCCTTCCCTCGACATAGGCAAACCATCAATGAAATCCATAGAGATGCTCTCCCATTTCCAATGTGGGACCTCCAAAGGTTGAAGCAAACCGCCAGGGTTTTTCTGTTCAGCTTTAACTTGCTGGCAAGCGAAACACTGAGAGACAAACTCTACTACATCTTTCTTCATCCCAGCCCAAAACAGAACCCTCTTCATATATCTATACATCTTATCACCGCCCGAAAGGATAGTCATCCTAGAATGATGGGCTTCCTCAAGGACTGTCCTCAACAGACTCCCAACTCAGGGAAAACAAAGCCTTCCATCCTGTCGCAACCACCCTCCATCATCCATGGAATATCTACTAAGGTGACTAAAAGTCTCCCCTCTACTAAACCTATCCAAGATATGCTTTCTGTGGGTCCTCTCGCTGCGAAGATCCTATCTGATCCATAAGAGCAGGTCACACCTCTAGTGATGCTAACAAACCAGGTATATGATCCATAGATGGCCTAAAATCGAAGGTCAATATGTACTCCAAACTCTGCCTCTCTACGAATAGAGTGCTCAATGCCATCCTCTGCCTACTCAATGCGTCCTCCACTACATTACCCTTTCCAGGCGTATAAGCAATCTCAAAATCATAGGACACTAGGAACTCCATCCATCTCTGCTGTCTCAAGTGAGATCCCTTTGCGAGAACAGATACTTGAGTGAATTATGATATATGTATAACTCGAACCTCTCTCCAAGCAGATAATGCCACCAAGTCTTAAGCGCGAATATTATAGCAGCCAATTCCAAATCATGGGTAGGGTAGTTCTTCTCATGAACTCTCAACTATCTACCACCATAATATACTACCCTTCCCTCTTGCATCAAGATGGCACCAAGCCCTGTATCACATGCATCAGTGTAAACTGTGAACACTTTGTTCCCATTAGGCAAAGTCAAAACTGGGGCAGTTGTCAGAACCCTTTTCAGTCACTGAAAAACATCCTCACAGTCAATGCTCCAAGAAAATTTCAGATTCTTCTTCGTCAGTCTGGTGAGTAGGGCTGATATCTTCACGAAGTCCTTGATAAACTTCCTATAATAGACCGCTAAACCGAGAAAAATCCTCACCTCCGTTGCATTATTTGGAACCTTCCAATCTTGAACTGCAACTACTTTCGTAGGATCCACCGCTATCCTATCCTTGGAGACTCACATGCCCTAGAAATCTTACTCCCTCTCTCCAAAAGTGAAATTTAGAGAATTTCGCCGTAAGCTGGTGTGCTCGAAGAGTCCTCAAAACCTCCCCTAAATGTAGGGCATGCTCTTCCTCGCTCCTCAACAAGATCAGAATGTCATCCACAAAGACTACAATGAACTTATTCAGAAACTCCCGAAACACCCTACTCATCAGATCCACAAAATACGTGGGTGCATTCATAAACCCAAAAGGCATGACTAGCCACACAAAGAAACTGTATGGAGTTCTGAAAGCGGTCTTGTCTATACTGTCCTCGGCCACCCTTAACTGATGAACCCCATGGCCAAGTTTATTTGAGAGAAAATAGATGCACCAACAAGCTAGGCAAACAAATCATCAATCCTCGGAAGTGGGTGCCTTTTCTTCTTAGTGAGCTTATTCAACTCCCTATAATCCACACATAAGCGAAGCGAGCCATCCGCCTTAGTTGCAAAAATGACTGGAGCACCCCATTTTGATATGCTTTGCCTAATAAACCTCTTCTCAAGTAGCTCCCCTACTTGTTTTCTAAGCTCCCTCCTTTCCCTAGGCGCTATGTGGCATACAGAAAATGCGACTGGCTTCGCATTATCCAACAAGTATATCCAGAAATCAATCTCGCACCTCAGAGGTAAGCCCCTAACCTCATCAAAAACATCCAGATACTCATAAACTATAGGTACAGATCGAGAATCACCGACAGATGCACCAAGTGATTCTAGGAAACTAAGCATGACGGACCACTTCGGGTCACAGGAAATCTCGAGAGTCCTCCCTCGGCAAGTCAAAAGTAGACCCTCCTCTCACAGTCCAGAATGGCACCATACATGTCTAGCCAATCCATCCCTAGAATCAGACCATAGCCCATATAACCATGCACATATGTGTCGCATTGAAACTCAACGCCCAACACAGATATCCTCAAACCCCGCCATATCATATACAGATGAGCCATGCCCCCAATAGGGTTTGAAACAATAACGGGACCAGAAACAATGCTAGTACTAAGGTGTAGAGACTCAACCACAGAATCAGATATAAAAGAGTGAGAAGTGCCAAAATCAAAAAGAGTCCTAATAGGATGATTGGAAAGAGAAATCAAACCTTCAACAGAAACTTTCCTACCTCTGCCCGGTACACTGACCTCGAGAGCATGCACCTTCCCTTAAGAAGATCCTGCCCTTTGGCCCGGTCCTTGCCTCTTCGGGAACTCCCTAGTATAATGTCCGACCTCGCCACATTTGAAGCTAGCATTCTTCCTTTTTCTGCAATCCTTAACCAAATGACCCATGCTCCCACAACCATGACACTTCTTCTTGCCTTGAGCCTTGTCATTCTTTGCACCCTTCTTTTGCGGTTCTTTTTTGGGCCACGCTTTCTTGTTTTGTGTCTCATCAGTCGTAGCCTCCTTTTTCTCATCCTTACCATCTTCGTGCATCAATGCCATATCGACCAGTCTCTCAAAACTAGCCCCAATCGGAATGTGAGATAATGCCAATGCTTGAAGAGGCTGATTTAACCCTCTTGCAAACCTTAAAGCTTTCTTGTGCGGGGTATTCACTAGCTCCATACCAAACCTTGTTAACTGATTGAACTTATTGACATACTCTTTAACAGATATACTTCCTTGCTTAAGTGCTAGAAACCTCTTCATCTGCATAGTCTCTTCTGTCTAAGAAAGAAACTTCGTCTCGAATAGCTATTGGAAATCATCCCAAGTATCGACTGGACGCCCTGCTTGCATCACTTCCCACCAGAAATAAGCCTCGTCTTTAAGCTACCATGCAGCCAACTATATCTTTCTATGGTCATCAACCTCAAAAAGCCCAAACAAATCCTCTGTTTCTTTTAGCCAATTCCATGCTTCCATAAAGTTGTAGTTGCCCGGAATGGCTTTTCTCTCATAGCACAGAAGTCCTTGCATATCTTAGAGAAATTATCCACTCGCGGAGGAGGAGAAATAGTGGGTGCTACTGGGGGGGAGGGAGTTTGCTTAGCCTCCGGAAGGCGCCATAACCTCAAGATACCTACGGAACCAAGCCGGTATTTGAACGCCCTCGAGAATACTCGGTTCCCTAAACATGTTGAAAAGAAAAGGAAAAAAGGATTCAAATAGAGAATCGAAAGATATTTTATATGGCTTTCAGGAATATGCTTTACAAAAACAAACTTTTCCTTAAAAATACTTTATTTTTGAAACTTTTTGAAATTAATTTCCAAAACCTTTTTATTTGATCTTGTAGCCTTCGCTTTGATACCAAATGTGACACCCCACGTCCGTTAATGTCACTCTTTATCAGAATGTATTAAGTTCAGTGAAGCGCTATAGGTAAACAACAGAGTATCATAAGACAGATATAAAATAACAGCGAAACTATAAAACTTCGTTATTTTGCAAAAAAAAAACGTCGTAATCTCAAAACCAGTTACAACATCTAGCATAAAATACTGAAACTGAGTACATCAAAACTAAACATCTGCCTTGCGCTAAAACCATCAAAGTACAGAAATGTAAAATATTAATCTCTAACAATAGTCATAATAAAGTAGACAAGTAGTAAAAGCGATACATCGAAGTAGATCCAAATCCAAGCAAAAACAGAAGAGAGAGTCCTAATCAAGCCTGGGCATTCCCACCCTGAGCACCTGAAGGGGAAAGGAAGAGAGAGAAAAAGGAAACAAAATGGGTCATACATAAAGTTTGGCGAATCCAGTGACTTTTAGCATATGAAGAAGTAAAAGTATCATGACAGGCATATAAACTAGATGAGAGATAACAGTAGGATATAACAAGTATAAACAGACTGAACAGAGCAGATTATGCTTCTCAAATACTTTTCTCTACACTAATACTAGTATAATAGATATGTGATGGGATTAGGTATTCCCAATTACTTAACAGAATATGATGATCCCAACAGAAACATATTGATAGTTTTAGGTGTACTCTGGTTTCATTAGGGTTTTACCCCTTAGATATAACGAGTACCTTAACAAAATATAACAAGTGTTACCTCAAAAGGAAATAACAAGCACCCCAACAAAAACAGACAGGACTAGATGTACCCTAATTACTATCCCTAAGCAATCGACTCCCTAACTTGTAAATACCCTGTGTCGGCCCCATAGTAGGGTGTATTTGTAATGACTCGTATTTTTGATGATAGAATAATTAATTTATTAAATTGTTTGAATAGGTAATTTTATCATATGAAATGTGGAATTCACGAAATTGGGGATTTCTTATAATAGTGGTGAATCTCACATCTGAGTTTATGTATAGGAGTCACAAACTTCAAAGATAGTAAGTGCATATGTTTGTAACACAACTAGTCAGACAATTAATGAAAAATAAATTTGATTTATATTTGACACTTTGATAATTCTAGAAACATGATATAGATAATATATGTAAAAAGAAATGTTCTGTTGATAGTAGAGATGGAAAGTATACAGGTGTTTGCATAGTTCCACTATGTTACTGTGCATTAAGATCATTTATCTGAACATGTGTGATAACATATCCACATGCACCATATGATGTTGGGAGTAAAGTAAATGCTACCGTTATGTTAAATTAGACTAATTAAAGACACAACATAAGATAGAACTAGAAGGGTGCAGTGCCAAACTGTTGGCGATGAAGAATCGGTAATTAAATACAATGGCTGAACACGTCTATAAAGATTTTTAAGCCAAAACAAAATATCCTAACATAAATATCTAACGTTATAAATACCCCCCTAACTTTCTTCTTTACCCTAAACCCTTATTTTTCCCATCGTTCTGGTCAACGAAGCAAAACAAGCCGCCACCCATTTCAATTCCAACGAGAAAAGAAATCCTCAAAATAAAATCGAATAAAATCCTAAAAATTCTCAAACAAATATATGTGAATCTGCTCATGTTTCTCTCCATTTCCGATATCTATTTGGAGTGTGCGGTTCAGTTTCTGACGAGCTGGAATTAGGCGACGTTGATTTTCGAGTTCGGTGAAAACGTGTTTTAGGAGGGTGTTCTTTGTGATACTTGTATTTGGGTTTGTTTTGGTGACGATCTGGATGGGGAGGTGAGGCTGAGGTCGAGCTCGGAGTGGAGGGTCTAATTATGGCAGTTTTTGGAAGGACGGCAAAAAAGATGAACTCGGGTTTCATTTTGGGCATCCATGAAATGGTGAAGTGGAAATTTGGATACTGACTTGTGAACTGTAGGGGATAGGAGTTGAAGTTGCTGTTGGGTATGGTTATGAATCTTGTGATGGTTGAATGTAGATGATGGGAGTGGGCACGGTGATGCTTGGATTGGAGTAAGTATGGGTTTGTTCTGCTGAGCCGTGCTGTGTCTTTGGTGAGTAGAAGAGGCGTAGAAATAAGGGAATGCAGTACAGTTTAAATTGTTGTGCTGAGTTATACAGGAAGTTGAAGTTCGTTCTTATGTTGGGTAGGGGCTCGAGCTACAGTTAACAGGTTGAAGTGTGTTTAGTTTGTTAAGAGATGTATGGGAGTTGTGTTGTGTTGTGTTTGTTTCTGTGAATTATGGGCTGATAGATAGGAGGTTTCCAGGAAGAAGCAGCAAGGTCTAATACTATATTTAGGGGATATTATATTTAAGAATTGAGTAGGACAGACGCGTTGAAATCGTATCCAGAAATACAACAATCACGGGCGAGATTTATTGGCTTTGGAACTGATTTGGATTGGTTGAGAGCTCGCTACAATTTATAGCAAAATAAATTGTCGGATCAGAATCGACAATCGATTTTCGTTCTTTAACGATAATTGACAATGAGAGTAAATCTCACTAACTCTGAACAGTTTATAATTTCATGTTGTATTTTAGAACTGTTAAATATTAGTTGATTGACTGTGTGTTGATTATTTGATTGAACTGCTAGTCAGTTAGTTGAATTTCTATATTGATTCTGTATAACAGAATATATCATATGGAACTGAAAGTGATGTTATCTATATTGTTAACATCTGCGATGCAGGGAAACAGGTTGGAGGAATCCAACTGGATTCCTCAACATTTATTTTAATGTGATTCATATATTGTAATATATGATGTGATATATAACCTGTTGTCGATTATATGTGTTTGAACGATATTGGTCATCGTGATTTGATGTGTTAAATACCGTAACATACCGAAATGGTGAAAAGAGAATTTTCAAAATGAATATTGAAAGTAGATTATTTATAAAATCAGAGGATTTTATAAAAGAGAATATTTATAAATAGAAATTTATTTATGAATGGATTTTTATAAATAGAAAATACTTAGAAATAAAACCCTAAAGGAATTATTTGCAAACCATTTGCAAATAGAATAGAAAGAGAAATATTTGTAAAACCTTTACAAATCAAATAAAAAGAGAAATATTTGTAAAACCTTTACAAATGAAATCGAATAGGAGATATTTGTAAAGCACTTATAAATAGAAAGATAAAGGAAATCATTTATGAAGTGAAGAACCGTTACTAAAAGTAAATCTTTATAAATGAATAAACGTTGTTAAAAGGAAATCTTTCTAAAATGGATAAACGTTATAAAAAGGGAAATCTTTATAAATTAATAAAGTGATCGAATATGGTATTCGAACGTTGGTAAATCGAATATGTTATTCGAAAAGGGATTAGTCGAGTCGAGTTAGCTGAATAGAGTAATCGAATATTTGTTATTCGATTAAGAGTTAACCAGTTAGAATTTTTCGAATAGAGTTAAAATAAAGGAGTAATCGAATATAGTTTATTTGAATAGAATCAATAGGAGTTATCGAATATTAGTTATTCGAAGAAGAGTTAAATAGAGTTATCGGATATTAGTTATTCGAATAGAGTTAAATGGAATTAAAGGAGTTATCGAATATTAGTTATTCGAAGAAGAGTTAAATAGAGTTATCGAATATAGTTTATTCGAATAGAGTTAGTTAATCGAATATAGTTTATTTGAATAGAGTTAGTTAATCAAATATAGTTTATTCGAATAGAGTTAGTTAATCGAATATACTTTATTCGAATAGAGTTAGAAGAGTTAAATCAGTTAGAATTATTCGAATAGAGTTAGAGGAGTTACTGAATATAGTTTATTCGACAGGAGTTAAGTGAATAGAGTAAATCAAATAGAGTAAATCGAATAGAGTTAAGTGAAAAGAGTCAATCGAATATAGTTATTCGAAAGAAAGGTTAAGTAAGGAAGTTAGATAAAGAAATCAAAAGTGAACTTTGTCTATTTCAAGGTTAGAAACGTTGTTCAGTTAAGGTCTGAGAGGTAGTATTACCCCAACTTGATTGACTTCATTTTTAAACTAAGGAATGGTTAAGGTTCGATAGTAAAGGATGGTTAAGTGAATTTAGTAATTAAAGGAAATGGTTTGAGTTGGCATCGCGATGGTTTGTTTAAACATCTGTCTAAGTCCAATGAAGAAGCTTTGGAAATGTTTTCCAAATAAGAAACCAGAAATGTTTTCTAATAAAGAAAACAAGAAATGGAAATGTTTTCCATTGTTAATAACGTATATTTTCCCAATTTAGAAAATAAGAAATATTGAATATAGGGAAATAGGAGATAAGTAAATAAATGAAATAAAGAGATAAATTTTGAATGATGTTTGATCGATATAAATTTCCATTTGGAAATAATATCATTGTTTGCACACTTGTTTTTATTCGATAGTTAAATCACAGACTAACGAAGTTTTGACCATTTTAACGTTGTTAATATGGAGAGACCGGTTGGATTATTATCCAAAGAACCACTCTGTATTGGCATAAGCGTTGCGAATCATATATGCCAAAGGAAGTTGAAGACGGAGTTATGCAAGGGCTATCCTGTTTACAGAATAGTGCCTTCGGTTCATCCTGTTCCTGGATGACTTATATGGACGGATGTCTGACAGAGTATTTCCAGACGATCACGTATATTGATTTCTCCAACCGTACCAATAGTGGAAGCGGAGAAGGAAACTTCTTTTAGCTAACACATAATGTATGGTTGAGGACGTCAATCGGTGATTTGATGGATTTGACGATGTGGCATTCAAAGTGAATCTGATGTGATGATGAAGCGTAACCTCAAGCCTCATCACCCGGTAAATGACAGAAATCGGGCAGGCAGCATAGCTAAGTCGGTCGCACCGAAGTAGGGTGTATAATCACCTGATATAGAGTTTCATTTACTTCACAAAATCTATTGTTGATGCTGTCCCATTCGGGAAATGGTTGCTGTTCCCAACCGTTGGTGATATACATTCGATACACTCAAGCGAAATGAGTGGTCGGTCATGTGTGGCCGGGTTGCAAGATGTTCTTGTTGAACCCAGTGTATTCCTTTCTAGAGATACAGTAGCGAAAGGTGGTTCCACATCTTGTCATAGTTGGAAATCCATTACCCAATACGTGCTTGCGGTTTTGATTGTATATATATATGTAGAACGTGAGATGAAAGCGTTTCTGCTAGATGATTATTATATTGTGTTGATAGACATTATTGTAATATCAAAAGGTTTTTGATATAAAGATAATATGGATTCTCATAAGGGAAAAACCCGTTCCATTATATGGCGTGGTCTTATGAGATATCATTTACTTGTTTAAACTGTTTTACTCATACCAGTCCCATGACTGACCCGGAGTTTATTTGCTTGTTTCCCTAAACTCTTGGGTGCCTAAATTTGTACGGGCAGTCAAGTAGTCGGGATTTACAGATATACTGGAAGAGCTTGGAGCGGGAGGCTTCAGGATCATAGCTATAGTTTATTTCCGCAGTATTGTAAGTGTTGTACTTTGATAATGATGTATATTCAAGTACAGATGTATATTTCAAGTTATGTTATATATATTATATGTTATTCGTTCCGCTATGAGGCCCGTGTTACTCTGATGTTGTGTTCTTCTTCTTCTTCTATTCTAAGTTTCTATCTTATCTTTCCTCACCCTCTAATTTCTTTCATAAATGACCGGTATTTTTCGGCGTTTGGTTAGTCATCATTGAGTTTATGGTGATAACCAAAGTCGACAAAATCCCGGGTCATTACAGTTGGTATCAAAGCTTAAGTTAAGAATTACCTTGGCTCTGTGGCATGACTCAGTAGAGATAGGGTTAGTTATACCCTAGATTGAGTTTGAGTGTATACATACGAGTGAACGTATTTTTATTTGATATAAAGTGGTTTTATATAATGGAGATTCATTAGTTGAGTTGTTTATGGGTTCTGGTCGATCAGTTTGATCCACTGTATCGGTAGGAGTTTATAAACACTCGAATACGATGGGTCGACACGATATGTTTTGAAAGAGGGTAAATTAAAATATGTTTACCCAAGGTATATCTTGATATAGAGAAGATATATATATATCAAAATTATAATATATTGGATATATTAGTTGTTATTATAATCGAGTAAGATTATAAATAAAATGGTTATGTAAATAACCAATCAGAATTCATATAAGTGAAGTACGTGAAATCAGATGAGTTGAATCTAAAATTTTAAACCAGAAATTGAATTAAAACTTTGGAGAATTGGATAAGTGTTTGTAAATGGATTTGGATTAAAAATAAGGGAAATTTAAGATCCGAGGAGATTTTAAATTGTTTTACAAGCAGTGTGAATTATATTTTGAAATGAATTTCAAAGTGGAAATGTTTAGAAATGGTTTTATAGTATTGAACTCACTTCGATCGCTGGAAAATAGATTCTGATGATGACAGCTGCATCATCAGTATTCATTTTCTAGTTGTAAGTGGCGAATTACTACTAGAGATACTGTTTTGAATTTGTTTTGGGAAAGAGAAGTTGTGTTGAATTTCAAAATAGGATTAAAATATAGAATTTGAATTTTTAGATAGATTTGAAATATTAACTTGTTTAAAAGAAATAAAACGAGAAGTTCCATTATAAACGAAGTTTATAAATAGTTCTTTTATAAATGAAGTTTATAAATAAAGTGAAAATAATTATCATTGGATAATTCAGAAATAAAAATACAAGTGTGAAATTGAAAGGGAAATCTATTTTCCAAAGGTAGAAATATCGATTTCAAAAGGAATTGAAATCGAGACTTATTTAGAGGAATTTGAATAAAGGAAGTTCAAACATAGAATTTAAATAAGAAAATTCAAAGGGGACTTGAATATAGAAAATTCAAAGGGGTTTGAATATAGAAATTCAAATGATATTTGAATAAAGAAGATTTAAATAATGGAAAATTGAATATAGAATTCATATAGAGTAATAATAGGATTTGAATATAGAAATTCAAAGGGAGTTTGAATATATGAAATTCAATGGAATTGAAATAGAGTTTGAATATAGAAATTCAAATGGAATTCAAATATAGAATTTGAATATAGAAAATATAAAGGAATTCAAATATAGGATTTGAATATATAGAATTTGAATATAGAATTCAAATGGAATTTAAACTATAGAATTTGAATATATCGAATTTGAATAGAATTTGAATAATAGAATTTGATATATAGATTTGAATAATAGAAGTGATATAAAATTTGAATAGAAATTGAATAGAATTAACTAAGTCGAAGAGGAATTAGTTAATCGAGTTTTGAATTTTAAGTTGAACTTTGAAAGGTGAATTGGATTGTAAATGGATATTCGAAATCGAATATAGAACTTAAATTTGAAATTTGGATTCAAATTAGTTAATAAGCAAGTTAAAATATATTTGAACATGTCATGTTCAAATATAAAAGTGAAATAGACTAAAGTGTTAATTAACAAATTAATTAACGAATTGAGTTAAAACGATCAGGCATAGTTAAAGTAGATTAGGCAGGTATAAATATACATGAGATAGGTATGGATAAGGTATGAAGGTATATAAATAGAATGCTCGACGAAAAGGTATGTATTTAATTCATATATGAGATTTTATGCGCCGTATCGGCTAGCCGTTTGGCTTTTTCTTTTTCTTTTGGATTGGTGAGGGCCATGAGAGGCTATTTGAAATATCCCGATGCTCCTGGTACAAAGGAGGTTATGGCGAATTTTTCCGGGAATTTAAGGAGTTAGAATATTTTTAAGATAATTTGATAGTTAGAAATCAACGTATCGATATATATATAGAAGTCGATAAGGAAACAAACTTAGAAATAGAGTAGTAAAATCAAAAGGAAGACTAAGAATAAAATCTAGTAAGAATAGAAAGAGGAAGCGTATACGTGTTTAAAAGTGAATAAGTAGTTGTATGGTATTGATTATTCGAGTATGTAGTCATATCTGTTTTGACGTTATAAATGTTATTCAGTCAAGGTCTGAGAGGTAGTTATACCCCAACTTGATTGATTTCATTATTAACAAATAAATAGTAAGATTTCAGGCTCGAAGATCAATGTTGAATAAGAGTTAGTTGAATATAGTATTTGGGTTGTCGTAACGATGTTTTACACAACATCCGTTTTAACCCAAATAAGTGTAAGCTTGGAAATATAATAAAGAATATTTCCTAAGTATAGAAATAAACGAGATCGGAAAAGAGATAAGTAATTGGAATATTTTCCAATTATAAACAGCATATATTTTCTAAAGTTTAGAAAATAAAGGAAGGCGATATTCGGAAATGTTTTCCAAATAACATAAAAGGCCAATATGGTTATTGAAAATATTTGGTTAACAAATATTGATAAAGAAATAGAGAAGTGATTTGACTAATGGAATATTAATTAAGGGCTCAGTGACATGTTCAAAAGGAAATTTTGATTTTGAAAAGAGTAAACTGTTTAAAAACTCCCAGGGAAAGACTGTTTGAATTAAAGAAAAATTTAACAGAAATTTGTGAAAGCAAATTTGAATTTAAGTAAAGCCAGTAAAGTGGTAACTGAGATTGATTTAGAATGATATCAAGACAAATTGGATTGTGAGATTCAAATTCGAAGTATAATGTGATAATCAAATTAAGAGTTGAAATCGAGAAGAAACTCGAGTTGAAATGATATTTGGCTCAGATATAAGCAAATGGTTGTGTTGTGGATAAAAGCAGATTGAAATTTGATTGGGATGACCCTCGTATCCGCTGAATTGATAACAGGTGGAAATGATATAATGATATGCCGACAAAAGGTACAAATTTATATTTCTATTGGATATAAGATTTATGAGCCGAACTAGCAAGCCGCTTGGCTGTTTGATTTTCTTTTGGGTTGGAGATGGCCCAGAGAGGCAAGTTGGAGTTTGAGCTATTAACCAGTACAAAGGAGGTACTGGCGAAATTTTTCAAAAAGTTAAGATGTTAGAAAATTTTCAGGATTTTTGAAAATTTTCGTTGATAAGAATTAATTAATAATTTAATTGAAATTAAATTGGTTCAGTTGAAACTGAAGTTAAGAAGTGAACAAATATGTTCTAACCAGTCGATAGGGTCGTTCTCTACCTTAGCAATTTCGAGGACGAAATTATTTTAAGTGGGGAAGATTGTAATGACCCGTATTTTTGATGATAGAATAATTAATTTATTAAATTGTTTGAATAGGTAATTTTATCATATGAAATGTGGAATTCACGAAATTGGGGATTTCTTATAATAGTGGTGAATCTCACATCTGAGTTTATGTATAGGAGTCACAAACTTCAAAGATAGTAAGTGCATATGTTTGTAACACAACTAGTCAGACAATTAATGAAAAATAAATTTGATTTATATTTGACACTTTGATGATTCTAGAAACATGATATAGATAATATATATAAAAAGAAATGTTCTGTTGATAGTAGAGATGGAAAGTATACAGGTGTTTGCATAGTTCCACTATGTTAATATGCATTAAGATCATTTATCTGAACATGTGTGATAACATATCCACATGCACCATATGATGTTGGGAGTAAAGTAAATGTTACTGTTATGTTAAATTGGACTAATTGAAGACACAACATAAGATAGAACTAGAAGGGTGCAGTGCCAAACTGTTGGCGATGAAGAATCGGTAATTAAATACAATGGCTGAACACGTCTATAAATATTTTTAAGCCAAAACAAAATATCCTAACATAAATATCTAACGTTATAAATACCCCCTAACTTTCTTCTTTACCCTAAACCCTTATTTTTCCCATCGTTCTGGTCAACGAAGCAAAACAAGCCGCCACCCATTTCAATTCCAACGAGAAAAGAAATCCTCAAAATAAAATCGAATAAAATCCTAAAAATTCTCAAACAAATATATGTGAATCTGCTCATGTTTCTCTCCATTTCCGATATCTATTTGGAGTGTGCGGTTCAGTTTCTGACGAGCTGGAATTAGGCGACGTTGATTTTCGAGTTCGGTGAAAACGTGTTTGAGGAGGGCGTTCTTTGTGATACTTGTATTTGGGCTTGTTTTGGTGACGATCTGGATTGGGAGGTGAGGCTGAGGTCGAGCTCGGAGTGGAGGGTCTAATGATGGCAGTTGTTTGAAGGACGACGAAAAAGATGAACTCGGGTTTCATTTTGGGCATTAATGAAATGGTGAAGTGGAAATTTGGATACTGAGTTGTGAACTGTAGGGGATAGGAGTTGAAGTTGCTGTTGGGTATGGTTATGAATCTTGTGATGGTTGAATGTAGATGATGGGAGTGGGCACGATGATGCTTGGATTGGAGTAAGTATGGGTTTGTTCTGCTGAGTCGTGTTGTGTCTTTGGTGAGTAGAAGAGGCGCAGAAATAAGGGAATGCAGTACAGTTTAAATTGTTGTGCTGAGTTATACAGGAAGTTGAAGTTCGTTCTTATGTTGGGTAGGGACTTGAGCTACAGTTAACAGGTTGAAGTGTGTTTAGTTTGTTAAGAGATGGAGGGGAGTTGTCTTGTGTTTGTTTCTGTGAATTGTGGGCTGATTCATAGGAGGTTTCCAGGAAGAAGCAGCAACTTCTAATACGAGATTTAGGGGATATTATATTTAAGAATTGAGTGGGACAGACGCGTTGAAATCGTATCCAGAAATACAACAATTACGGGCGAGATTTATTGGCTTTGGAACTAATTTGGATTGGTTGAGAGCTCGCTACAATTTATAGCAAAATAAATTGTCGGATCAGAATCGACAATCGATTTTCGTTCTTTAACGATAATTGACAATGTGAGTAAATCTCACTAACTCTGAACAGTTTATAATTTCATGTTGTATTTTAGAACTGTTAAATATTGGCTGATTGACTGTGTGTTGACTGTTTGATTGAACTGCTAGTCAGTTAGTTGAATTTCTATATTGATTCTGTTTAACAGAATATATCATATGGAACTGAAAGTGATGTTATCTATATTGTTAACATCTGTGATGCAGGGAAACAGGTTGGAGGAATCCAACTGGATTCCTCAACATTTATTTTACTGTGATTCATATATTGTAATATATGATGTGATATATAACCTGTTGTCGATTATATGTGTTTGAACGATATTGGTCATCGTGATTTGATGTGTTAAATACCGTAACATACCGAAATAGTGAAAAGAGAATTTTCAAAATGAATATTGAAAATAGATTATTTATAAAATCAGAGGATTTTATAAAAGAGAATATTTATAAATAGAAATTTATTTATAAATGGATTTTTATAAATAGAAAATACTTAGAAATAAAACCCTAAAGGAATTATTTGCAAACCATTTGCAAATAGAATAGAAAGAGAAATATTTGTAAAACCTTTACAAATCAAATAAAAAGAGAAATATTTGTAAAACCTTTACAAATGAAATCGAATAGGAGATATTTGTAAAGCACTTATAAATAGAAAGATAAAGGAAATCATTTATGAAGTGAAGAACCGTTACTAAAAGTAAATCTTTATAAATGAATAAATGTTGTTAAAAGGAAATCTTTCTAAAATGGATAAACGTTATAAAAAGGGAAATCTTTATAAATCAATAAAGTGATCGAATATGGTATTCAAAAGTTGGTAAATCGAATATGTTATTCGAAAAGGGATTAGTTGAGTCGAGTTAACTGAATAGAGTAATCGAACATTTGTTATTCGAATGAGAGTTAACCAGTTAGAATTTTTCGAATAGAGTTAAAATAAAGGAGTAATCGAATATAGTTTATTCGAATAGAATTAATAGGAGTTATCGAATATTAGTTATTCGAAGAAGAGTTAAATAGAGTTATCGAATATTAGTTATTCGAATAGAGTTAAATGGAATTAAAGGAGTTATGGAATATTAGTTATTCGAAGAAGAGTTAAATAGAGTTATCGAATATAGTTTATTCGAATAGAGTTAGTTAATCAAATATAGTTTATTCGAATAGAGTTAGTTAATCGAATATAGTTTATTCGAATAGAGTTAGTTAATCGAATATACTTTATTCGAATAGATTTAGAAGAGTTAAACCAGTTAGAATTATTCGAATAGAGATAGAGGAGTTATCGAATATAGTTTATTCGACAGGAGTTAAGTGAATAGAGTAAATCAAATAGAGTAAATCGAGTAGAGTTAAGTGAAAAGTGTCAATCGAATATAGTTATTCGAAAGAAAGGTTAAGTAAGGAAGTTAGTTAAAGAAATCAAAAGTGAACTTTGTCTATTTCAAGGTTAGAAACGTTGTTCAGTAAAGGTCTGAGAGGTAGTATTACCCCAACTTGATTGACTTCATTTTTAAACTAAGGAATGGTTAAGGTACGATAGTAAAGGATGGTTAAGTAAATTTAGTAATTAAAGGAAATGGTTTGAGTTGGCATCGTGATGGTTTGTTTAAACATCTGTCTAAGTCCAATGAAGAAGCTTTGGAAATGTTTTCCAAATAAGAAACCAGAAATGTTTTCTAATAAAGAAATGGAAATGTTTTCCATTGTTAATAACGTATATTTTCCCAATTTAGAAAATAAGAAATATTGAATATAAGGAAACAGGAGATAAGTAAATAAATGAAATAAAGAGATAAATTTTGAATGATGTTTGATCGATATAAATTTCCATTTGGAAATAATATCATTGTTTGCACATTTGTTTTTATTCGATAGTTAAATCACAGACTATCGAAGTTTTGACCATTTTAACGTTGTTAATATGGAGAGACCGGTTGGATTATTATCCAAAGAACCACTCTGTATTGGCATAAGCGTTGCGAATCATATATGCCAAAGGAAATTGAAGACGGAGTTATGCAAGGGCTATCCTGTTTACAGAATAGTGCCTTCGGTTCATCCTGTTCCTAGATGACTTATATGGACGGATGTCTGACAGAGTATTTCTAGACGATCACGTATATTGATTTCTCCAACCGTACCAAGAGTGGAAGCGGAGAAGGAAACTTCTTTTAGCTAACACATAATGTATGGTTGAGGACGTCAATCGGTGATTTGATGGATTTGACGATGTGGCATTCAAAGTGAATCTGATGTGATGATGAAGCGTAACCTCAAGCCTCATCACCCGGTAAATGACAGAAATCAGGCAGGCATCATAGCTAAGTTGGTCGCACCGAAGTAGGGTGTATAATCACCTGATATAGAGTTTCATTTACTTCTAAAAATCTATTGTTGATGCTGTCCCATTCGGGAAACGGTTGCTGATCCCAACCGTTGGTGATATACATTCGATACACTCAAGCGAAATGAGTGGTCGGTCATGTGTGGCCGGGTTGCAAGATGTTCTTGTTGAACCCAGTGTATTCCTTTCTAGAGATACACAAGCGAAAGGTGGTTCTACACCTTGTCATAGTTGGAAATCCATTACCCAATACGTGCTTGCGGTTTTGATTGTATATATAAATGTAGAACGTGAGATGAAAGCGTTTCTGCTAGATGATTATTATATTGTGTTGATAGACATTATTGTAATATCAAAAGGTTTTTGATATAAAGATAATATGGATTCTCATAAGGGAAAAACCCGTTCCGTTATACGGCGTGGTCTTATGAGATATCATTTACTTGTTTAAACTGTTTTACTCATACCAGTCCCATGACTGACCCGGAGTTTATTTGCTTGTTTCCCTAAACTCTTGGGTGTCTAAATTTGTACGGGCAGTCAAGTAGTCGGGATTTACAGATATACTGGAAGAGCTTGGAGCAGGAGGCTTCAGGATCATAGCTATAGTTTATTTCCGCTGTATTGTAAGTGTTGTACTTTGATAATGATGTATATTCAAGTACAGATGTATATTTCAAGTTATGTTATATATATTATATGTTATTCGTTCCGCTATGAGATTCGTGTTACTTTGATGTTGTGTTCTTCTTCTTCTTCTATTCTAAGTTTCTATCTTGTCTTTCCTCACCCTCTAATTTCTTTCATTAATGACCGGTATTTTTCGATGTTTGGTTAGTCATCATTGAGTTTATGGCGATAACCAAAGTCGACAAAATCTCGGGTCATTACAGTATTACTTCCTAAAGTGGCAACATACAAAAGGACATAAACCATTTACTAGTGCTACAGTGGCTTATTTTCCCCCTTCAGACCGGACTCATGCACCCACATGACTCCGTTGGAACGTGCCCGTACACACCACCTTTCAGATGAACCTCTTATAATCAGTTCAATATGCATTCCCTAACCTCTACCTAGTGCGGGGCCCTCGTTTAATACCAGAATGGGATACTGACTGATATGGGTCCCACACAGCATATGACCCAAGTCAAATCCCTAAACTTTTGTCCCCTAATTAACTAGGATTTTTAACAGGTTACACTTACATATTAACAGGTTCGCCTAACCCCTACAGGTTAACAAGGTAAGTTTCATAGGTTAACAGATTTTTTTAACCCCAATGGATTAAACAGGTTTACATAACCCCAATAGATTAAACAGACTTACTTAACCCCAATAGCTTAAACAAGTTTACATAACGCTAACAGATTAAATAGGTTTCACAGGTTCTTTACAGTTCCATTAACATGTTTCGCTTTATCTTAAATTAAGCCTACAAATTCATATGCCCCAAATTCCAGTCATAATTCACGTATAACATATGCCTCCAAAATTTTATTCATATTCCACAGTATAGGTTATGCACCCAAGTTATCATTCCCAATCATTTCCCAGATTTATCCTAATTCCGTTCGTACGCATATTTAAGCGATATTGGCCTAGGCTCGAAGGTAGCCTAGTCTATAAAAATAAAAAGGGAATGAGAGAGAGAAGAAAAGAATAGGCATATAAAATAAAATTATGCATATAATAACAGAGATAGGCATATGATAGCAGAAATAGGCATTTCAGAAATAAGCATATAAGAACTGAGCAGCAGATCAGGTGCATAGAAGAATACATGTAATAGCAGAACTGTTTAGGTATGAATCAGATTCTTAATAGGCATAGGTTCAGATCCAGATTTATAAACATGTCAGGATTACTTGGTACATTTTTATATCTAAAAGTAACATGAACTCACAGAGATTGGATCTTAAGAACAGAGAAGAATATGCTAATGTTGTAGAAGAGATTCTTGTATATGTATATAGACTTATGATGAAGAAGATAGTCTGATTCAATATAAGCTAGGGCAGCATCTCATTGTCTTCGTTGTTTTAGGTGTAGAAACAATAAAAATGATGTCCTATATATAGCATATCTCCAACGACCTAGCAAAGAAACCAGACCATGTACAGAAGAATGCACCATGCCAGATCACGAGTGGGTCGACCCAACCCCACCTAAGACGACCCAACCCCACCTAGGTCGACCCAAGCCCACCTAGGTCGACCCATGGGTCGACCCTCCTGGCCATGGGTCGATGTATAGGTCAACCCAACCAAGGCGTGGGTCGTCCCATGCCGTTCCAGATCTCACTAACTTTTCCTGCTTACTTATTTTCAAATTATTTTGAATTCTGGTTTGAATTTATTTTTACATAAGACTCTTGTATGTATAAAATTTCTAACCTTCCTATCTTCCTCATACGATGTCCATTTGTAACGACCCAGATTTTTGACCGTTTAAATCGACAATAAACCACACATGTCGACCCAAACAAATCACTAATCCGGATAGTTATTGGGAAAAGAGAAGAAAAAGAAGACAGAAAGGAAAAACAATCACAGAATCTCACAGCGGAAGGATCACCTATAATAGACAAATAAATATTCAAAAGCATTTAAACATATACATTTGAGTTACAACATTTACATCATCAGAGTTATACACTTACATACAGTAATGCAGCGGAAATATAATGTAGTGGATACATATACCGAACTCCGTCTTCGATCTTCAAGGCCAAACAATCTTCATTAACTGCAACATCTGCTGACCCGAGCGTATTGCATAAAAAGAAAACACAACAAACACTCGGATCAGCACTAAATCATCTCATATTAGTCAAATTAAAATACAGAATAATATCGGTGTCATGGTGCAGTAACTCAAGAGATGTTACGGGATTTTTCCATCTCTCAAGGATCCGTTAAACTAATACATACATAGTATAATACGCTATTACAATAGTGTTTATTCAGTAAGGTATAATATCGAAAATAGCGTAAGCAGCTTACCATGTTACCCTTACGCCGTTTATACCGTTGCCGTACAGTTTGCATATAACACACCAGTACGTCGGTGGATAGGGATGCGCCGTGATACGACAACGTTAAATCAAAATCGTAGGGGCTCGATCAGGATAATATGACAAGGCACTGAGGAATACCCCGGTAGGATTCTACCGAATTCGCGGACCCAGGCCGGTGGTAACGCATAGCCGCAACTACCGCCCACCTCGAACGACATTCCCATGTTCAAAGGGGTGCACCCAAATCGATCACAGCAGTAATAGAGATGGTTTCGAAGGAGCACGTTCGATCAGAGATGCGATCTCATTAACCTGGTGTAACGACCCAGAAAATCTGAACCAATTTAAAAATTTTAAATTGGCTAAAATAATGGATTTTAAATATTTAAAATAAATATTTTAAATAATGGCGATGAAAACTGAGTTGAAATCGACATTTGAAAACCAATATAATTAATTATAATTATATATAGAATTGAAATTGGCGCGGTAGTTCGATAATTCGATTTCAAACTTCAATTGAATATACCGGGTGCAAAACAATCTGGATTTTAGTGAAACCAAAAACATTAGTATCTAATTGATGATATCTTTCTAACGAATCCGACCAATCGAAATTTGATAGCGGGAATCAAAAGGTATGTCCAGTTGAAAATTCTGAATAGTCGCTATGGAATTCAGGCCCTTAAAAATGGACATTTTGCAAATGACCTCGGATTGAGACGAAACCACTTTTGTTAGATCCGCAGAGTCAAGTTATTGATAGGTTTCAAATTTCATAATTTTTCGAATGAATATGTGAGCGTGGCAAAAGAAAACGCGTTTGACCAGTTTCTGTTGATTTTAATCGACTGGAAATTGGCCATTTTTCAAACGGTCTCAGAATTTGACGAAACTAGTTTTGTTAGGACCGTATCGTCAATACGAAGCTAGAAAATATTTTTCTGGAATTTTTCTAGTTAGTATGTGACCCCGGTAATTTGAAATGTGCGTTTAAAATTCAATATAATGATTTAAAAGAAAATTCAAAAGGAAACTGGCTGTAACGATCAAATGAGTTTGCGATACAAATCCCATTGTGTTCGGAATGGGGGTAAAACGCTATGGACGACAGGCGGTGGGCCTCGTTTCGAGGTCATATGTAAAAGTCAACTCTTTGCTAAATTAAATAATTAAATAATAAATAAATAAAAAAAAAAAAATCATTTCCCTCCCCCCCCCTTTATCTTTGTTCTGGCCCCCCCTTTCTCATTTCGATTTATACAGAGGAAAAAAAAAAAAAAAAGGAAAACCTAAATCGCCAGCCCCCCCCTCGCACGAACTCCGACGAAGCCCCCCCCCCCCCCCCTCGCACGAACTCCGACGAAGCCCCCCCCTCGCACGAACTCCGACGAAGCCCCCCATCGCACGATCACCGACGGAGCAGACCCCCCTCGAGACATCACCGACGAAGCAGCCCCCCCGTCGAAGCCTGGAGCCCTGCCGCAACACCTCCACGAACGCCACCTGAGTCGCCGACGTTGTCTCCTTCCCCCTCCGTCTCTGTAAGTTTTATTTTACTTATTTATTTTAATTCTGATTTTTGTTTAAAAGGGTTAAACGTTTTTTTTTTAGTATGAAACTATTTTAAAAAAAAAAATATAATAAAAACTGAAACTGAATTTTAAAAAGTATTTTAAAACTGAATTTTTAAAGGTATTTTAAAATTGAATTTTAAAAGTATAAAACCTGATTTTTTATAAAGGTATAAAAACTGAAATTTTAAAGAATATAAAAACTGTTTTTTTTAAAAACTAAAACTGCATTTTTTTTATATAAAGATAAAAACTGCATTTGAAAAAGGGATTTAAAAACTGCATTTGAAAAAGATAAAAACTGATTTAGGTTTTAAAAATTTAAAACTGATTTTATTTAGATAAGTAAAACTGATTTAGGTTTTAAAAATTAAGAACTGATTTGGTTTTTAAAAATTAAAACTGGTTTCTTTAAAGAAAGTAAAAATAGAAAAATCATATTTTTAAAAAAAATATTGAAAGTCAAAGAAAAATCATATTTTTAAGTATTGAAAGCAAAAGTAAAAATCATATTTTTATATATCGAAAGTCGAAGTAGTAATCAGATTTTTATATATTGAATAACATAGTAAAAATTCGATTTTTACATATGCAGAGAATACGGGTGAAAGCGACAAATAGGCGAAGATTTCTATTAGGAAGAGTCGTGCAGTTGGATAGCTATTGGTGAGATTTCTGATTTAAAAATTATATATATATGTGTTGAAATTGAATGTGAATAGCTATATATAAATTGCTATATATATATATATATATATATATATATATACGCCCCCTCGTCCACAAACCATGGACGATATTTATTGGTTGAAATTGTGGTGAAAATTGAATGATTGTTTGGGATTGTTTGTGATTGATATTGGATTGATTGTGGTTGAAAAATACCCATTTGTGGTTGAGAAATATTTGGTTGAAACCACATAGGATTAGTTTGTGGAAATGAAAAAAATATATACATGCCGCCTGCGTGCGAACTAGATGCATGATTCCCATTGTCAAAAACCGCGAGGTTTTAAGGTAGAGCGAGGAGCCGTACTAGGGACGGTGCCGGTGTAACTACCCTGCCGTTATGCTGCCGAAATTTTGAATAATATTTTTGTGTTTGAATTATTTTCATATGCTTAAACTATATTTATTCATTGTATAGAAAACATTCATGTGTTGAATTGATATTCATTCGTTGTTTAGAAATTCATGTGTTGAATGGTATTCATATTTTGAAATAAATTGTTCGATAATAAAAATCACATTTTTATCTATATATAGAAACTATAGAAAACATTCATGTGTTGAATTGATATTCATTCGTTGTTTAGAAATTCATGTGTTGAATGGTATTCATATTTTGAAATAAATTATTCGATAACAAAAATCACATTTTTATCTATATATAAAAACTATTGAAAACATTCATGTGTTGAATTGATATTCATTCGTTGTTTAGAAATTCATGTGTTGAATGGTATTCATATTTTGAAATAAATTGTTTGATAATAAAAATCACCTTTTATCGACTATATGAACTATATAGAAAAATAGTGTTTTGAAATGAATTGTTTTACAATAAAAATCACATTTTTATTGTATGCATAAATTGTTAAAATGTGAAGTGTTAAAAATAGCCACTTGTTCAAAATAAACATATATGAGTTGAAATATTCATTAATTAGCTAATGAAATGATTTGCACCTATTTATGTAACATTAGAATGAATGGTGTTTTTAAACCAAATAGAAATCAAATATGAAGTTGAATAGAAAATGAAAAATGATATGGACTGTATATATATGTACATGCAATATTCATTGAACAGGTTATAGCAAAGGGGCTAAAGAAGAGGAATAAAATTTTGTGCCCGACAAATAGGTACACATTTACTGATTTGTTTGGGTGATGATTTTGAGCCTATTGGCTAGCCGCTTGGCTTCTTCTTTTTCTTTTTGAGATTAGAAGGACCGGGAACGCTATTTGCGATTTCCCGATGCTCCCGGTACAGGGGAGGTTATGGCGAAATTTTTCCAAAATTTAAGGTGTTAGAAAAATATTTGAAGTGAAAACGATATAGAAAACATTGAATGAACTATATTTATATAAATATATAAATATAAATAAAATTAAAACGAAACGAGGCCGTGCAGTTCGTATTTTGAAACCGTGATTTCAAACGACTAGTGCGGGAAATCCGACCATTGGATTTTCCCGAAACCTCAACCGTCGGGTTCGCCTTGGAATAATCTTTCCAACGGCACCAACCTTGTAAAAATCCAACGGTTGGATTGTCTGGAATGTTTAATTCAATTCTGAAGAAAAACAGCGCCAGAAGCGATTATATTTATATATATATATAAATATAATTATATATTAATCGAATAACGACGCTGCAGTTCGTATTTTGAAATCGAAAATTCAAACGATTGTACCGGGAGATCCGACCGTCGGATTTTCCCGAAACTGGAACCGTTGGATTCGTTTTGAAAAGACCTTTCTAATGATGTAAATTTTGGGAAGATCCAACGGTTAGATTTTCAGATATGTGTAAATCAAATCTGAAAAAAAAACAGCGCCACGGCCGCCTTATGGCCCGAAGCGTCGTTTTGAATAAAATGGCTATTTTAAAATAAATAAAAATAGCGATAAATAGTTATAAAATATCGTAAGCGATATGGAATGGAAATAAACTGAATTTGCTTGATTTATGTGATGTTTGATGGTTGAATGTGTTTGGTGTGAAAATTACATTAAAGAACAAACGTGATGTTGTCAAATAATTTAACCATTGAAATAAATCGATTTGAAATTCTAAATATACGTGAATTATTTGAAAAGGCCGAGTTAATTCTCATTTCGAATAATTGACCGACGATTGAAAGTCGAAGATGAAGACGACGGTCGAAGACCGGAGATCTTCACCTCGTTTGAATGGTAACCGAGGTCCTGATTGGGAGGCATCCCGAAATATGGATAATGAGTGGTGATCGTCCAGACGTACGTGGTGATCGAAGGGTTTGCGAGGTATTTAGTGCCTCCGGTTTCGTTCAGACCCAGAACGGACTTGTAAATGGACTGTGTGTCTGACATAGGATTTATTCTGTGTGGCATGCTAAGATGCAGAGATCAGGACTTCTGTTGAAAAGCAAAGTCTTGTGGTGATGATCAAAGCACCGCCTGTGTGGAGTAGCTTTGTGTATAACGTAAATTCGCGAGCCTCACACCCCGGTATGAACCTAAAACGGGAGAGGACATCAGGGAGGGCCTGCGTTTCTTCCTAGCTAGGGTGGTGTCAGTGACCTACCAGCCCTGACATTTATATACTTTTCACCTATGTGGTTGTTGCAGTTGCGAGGCGCCTCGGTTTGATCGGACGATCCGGGTCCGGTGGAGTCATTCGTTGGCTCATTTACGCCCCAAAGGGCGGGGAAACGCAGTGTTCAGGCATTTTAATCCACATCGGTGGACCGGCCCTGACGATCCAAGGGTCGATGCGCTCTGACCCTGAGGCTCGGGCTAGGCAGTCTCGAATTCGGTAAGGACTATCTTTTGCCTTGGTTCATGACGGAAATCCAATTTCCAAATACGACATCGTGCGAATCTGATTGTATATATATATGGCGACATGATATATGGTACCCATGCCGTCTATGATTGATAGTTATGATTTGAAATTGTTTTCAAAACATATAAACACTAGCAATAATATCAAATGCCTTTGTTTTATTCGTATCAATCATATTTTGGCCATTATAAGGTAAAAACTCTATCCTCCGGTTTGCGTTGCATTGTGTGATGGGAACTGAGTCTTATAATGGCTTCATTTTTATAAAAAGCATAGCGATGTTTAAAAGAAAGATTTGTTTTAAAAGCACTGGCAATCCAATGGAGTAAACCCGTTCCACGAAAGTGGCGAGGTCCTGTGATTAGCCATATTATATATGTGTTGAGTAGATTTCTCATACCAGTCCCATGACTGACTCGTAGTTTGTTTCACTCTCAAACTCGGGTGCCCCTTTTTCTACACGGGCAGCCTTGTATTCAGGTTTGGCTGGTTCTTTCTGGATAGCTGGAGCTGAAGATGGATTCTATCATTTATTTCTTTTTATGCTGTTCAGCTCCTATTGTACATATTTTGTTTATTTCCGCTGTAGACATTTATGTATAGCTGAACTGTATTTGTACTAAGTAAGATCCTGTATACTGTGTAACTCTGATGATTACTTTTATCCAGTATATTTTGTTGTTCATTCTGGTGTATTTATTTAATTTTGTTCTGTTATTATATGTTTCTGTGTTATATTCCAAAAGATAACCTTGTTTCCGTGAGAACGGGAAATCGGGTCGTCTCAACGTGGTATCAGAGCTTTGGTTAAGCTTAGTTCTGGAATATAACATTTGAACGAACTCGTCAGAAATAGAACCAGTAGTGTTCTAGGACGGGTAACTCAATACAGATAGGATCAGCAATATCCTAGTATGAGTAAAGCAGAATGAATACACTTCGATAGACACATTTACACTTCAAGTATTTGTCTCTATATTTTAAAATACCTTTTCTGTGACCTGACACTTGATCTGCTATTTGCAGAAGAATTAGAAAATGAGTGCCAGAAACAGAAGAAGTAATACTAACCCGGATATTGAAGCTCTATTCATGAAGTATAGAAATCTGGGTGGAAAGCCGTTCTCGGGCGAAGAATCTATTATGAGAACACAAGCTTGGATTCGTTCGGCTGAGAAAATCTTCGAAGCCTTAAAACTTAGGGATGACCAGAAAAGATTACTGGCCTCCTGGGCTCTCAAAGAAGAAGCTTTATTCTGGTGGGATTCAGTTATAGAGAATAATCCAGAAGGTGATATCACCTGGGACAGATTCAAAGTGATTTTCTTAGAAAGATTTACCCCTCCCGAAGCGACCGAACGGCTATGCGATGAATTTTCTTATCTGATACAAGGAGACATGACCATTCCGGAATATCATAAGAAATTCAATGAACTTTCTCACTTTGCCCCTCACCTAATTCAAAATCCGAAGAGTAAAAATATGAGATTTATTCACGGACTTCAAAGGAAATACCAGAATAAAGTATTGGGGCATGTGAAGCTTCCTTTTTCTGAAATGATTTATATGGCTTATCAATATGAAGACCTAGATAAGAAAGGAATGTTATGCGACGAAGAAGAAGTCTATTCTAGTGACAAAACAGAGTCAGAAACTGAAATTCCTGAAGCCAGTAAAAAGCCCAGTGCCAAGAGAAAAAGGGCTAGATCTGAAAAAGAACCTGGCACGACTGCCTTATGCAAGAACTGCAATCAGAGGGGGCATTTGTCCAGGAAATGTAAATCTTTAAAGAAACCAATAAAGGATGGATATAGAGCCAATCGAAAGCAAAAGAAGAAAAGGCTGGGAAAAGATGGGGAGTTTCAAGAGAATAGGCATTGTAAACAGTGTCGCGAGGCCGGTCATCTTGCAAAGGATTGCCCGCTCTTAAACAAGGCCGAAACCGTATATATAAATGAAGTAGCAGAAACTTCCGAGCCCTCAGCAAGTCAAGAAAGGGCCGATGTTTTAGAAGGCACGCTTACTGTCAAAAACATTCCAGTCAAAGTACTGTTTGACACAGGCGCGTCACGAAGTTTCATTGCCAAAGGTGCAGTCAAGAAGTTGGATTTGAATTTGAAGAAACTCAAAGAGCCAATGACTGTCCGAAATCCAGTTGGAGGTTCCATCAATCTTAGTTGGGTTTGTGCAGTACCAGTCTCTTTTTCTTGCTATAAATTCCCTATTATCTCTGTCGTCATGAATTTTGATGAATTCGATCTTATTTTGGGATTGGATTGGCTAACCAAATATGAAGCAGAGGTTAGATGCGCCGAGAGGGTTGTTAGAGCTAAGATTAAATCAGGGGGTTATATAACCATACCGTGTGAAGGTCAGAATGCTAATAGAAAAGACTTCTGGGCAGCTCTAAATGTTTCTCCGGACCAAATAGAAAATGTTCCTGAAGTCACAGAGAATATTCCTGACCTCATTAAAGATATTCCTGTCGTCAAGAATTATGCGGATGTGTTCGAGGAAGTTGTTCGCTTACCTCCGCAGAGAGAAATAGATTTCAAAATTGCTTTAATTCCCAATGCAAGGCCAGTAGTTCACGCCATTCGAAGAATGTCCTTGAAAGAGAAGGAGGAATTAGACAATCAAACAAGACAGCTAGTATGGAAAGGTCTGATCAGGCCTAGTTTCTCTGATTGGGGTGCAGCAGTGGTGTTTGTCCCGAAATCTGACGGTACTCTACGTCTATGTGTGGATTATCGAGATCTGAACAAACAAACAATAAAGAACAAATATCCATTGCCGCGAATAGATGATTTGTTGGATCGATTAAATGGAGCACAAGTATTCTCACGAATGGACCTAGCTACAGGATTCCATCAACTTCGAATTGCCGAAGAGTGTGTTCCAATGACAGCATTCAGAGGCCCCGACTTATTCTACGAGTGGTTAGTAATGCCGTTCGGCTTATGTAACGCTCCTGCCTACTTCGTCGACCTGATGAACAGAGTATTCAGGGGAGTTTTGAATAAATTTGTTCTGGTTTTTATTGATGATATTCTAATCTTCTCTAAATCAAAGGCCGAACATGAAAAGCATCTGGAACAGGTTTTAGAAATTCTCAGACGGAATGTACTGAAAGCCAAATTTTCCAAGTGTATATTCTGGCAAGATGAAGTGAAATTTCTGGGTCATGTAGTATCGAAAGATGGAATCGCTGTGGATCCAAGCAAAATCATAGCTATTCAGAATTGGAAACAGCCCAGTACTCCCACTGAAGTCCGCAGTTTTCTCGGATTGGCTAGCTATTACCGAAAGTTCGTTAAAGACTTTTCTAAGATATCTGGCCACTTAACGAAGCTTACAAAGAAGCATTCTAAATTCAAGTGGACACAAGAAAGTGAGGAGGCTTTCGAAGAGCTGAAGTTGAGATTGACTACTGCTCCAGTGTTAACCATCATTGATGGCAACCAGGATTTAAAAGTATGGACTGATGCGTCTAGAGAAGGCCTTGGCGCGGTGTTAATGCAAAGGGGCCAAGTAATTGCTTATGCTAGCCGTCAACTGAAGCCACATGAAAAGAACTACGTAACTCATGATCTTGAGTTATTGGCTATCATATTCTCTTTGAAAATCTGGAGACACTATCTTCTGGGCGAGAGATTTGAACTGTTTACAGATCACCAGTCGTTAAAGTATCTGTTCACTCAGAAGGACCTAAATCTGAGACAGCAACGTTGGCTGGAGTTTCTTGCAGCATATGACTTCGAAATTATATATACTCCGGGAAAAGCCAATGTCGTGGCCGATGCGTTAAGCCGAAAGAATGTAA
Organism: Allium sativum; assembly: GCA_030737875.1. NCBI lineage: Eukaryota > Viridiplantae > Streptophyta > Magnoliopsida > Asparagales > Amaryllidaceae > Allium > Allium sativum. The sequence continues at coordinate 310,641,833 of CM060922.1, read as the reverse complement.
TGATCGCCAGTTTTATTATCACGACTTCATTGCTAGATAAGATATCTGCTCTTCAGGAGGATGATCACTTCATTCAGAAGATCAGAGGGATAATTCAACAAGGCGAACCCTCGAGTTTTCAAGTTGATAATGATGGGATTTTAAGGCTCAAAGGTCGAATCTGTGTCCCTAACATTCCTGAACTTCGAAAGGAAGTACTGGATGAATGCCACAAGTCAAAACTCAGTATCCATCCGGGAGTAAGCAAAATGTATAATGACATCAAGCGCACTTTCTGGTGGAGGTCGATGAAAAGGGACATTTCTTTATATGTTAGCCGATGCCCTACTTGCCAGCTAGTTAAAAGCGACCAACAGAAGTTGGCTGGATTATTACAACCGCTAGAAGTGCCTGGTTGGAAGTGGGAGCATATTTCTATGGATTTCATTGATGGTTTGCCCAGAACCAGAAAAGGAAATGACAGTATTTGGGTGATCGTAGATCGTTTCACGAAGACCGCCCATTTCATACCTGTCAAATCAAACAGAACTGCTTAGAGTCTGGCGCAGATATACTTCAAGGAAATAGTTAGACTACATGGAGTGCCACTCAGTATAGTCAGTGATAGGGATACAATATTCACTAGCAAATTCTGGGAAGCATTTCAAGTCGAGCTGGGAACGAAGTTAAACCTAAGCACCGCTTATCATCCTCAGACAGACGGTCAGACTGAGAGGGTGAATCGCATTTTAGAAGATCTACTGCGGGCTTGTGTTATAGATTTCGGTGGATCATGGGAAGACCATCTGCATTTGGCTGAATTCTCTTATAACAACAGCTACCAGGCGAGTCTGACAATGTCGCCATTCGAAGCATTGTATGGTAGACCGTGCCGATCTCCTGCTTGTTGGGTCGAACCAGGTAATAGACTTGTGTTAGGTCCTGATATGATTCGAGAAGCGGCCGACAAAGTCGATTTTATTAAGAAACGATTGCTCGCCGCTCAAAGCCGACAAAAGAGCTATGCCGATAAAAGAAGAAGAGATATATCCTTTGAGGTTGGCGACTATGTATATTTGAAAGTATCGCCGATGAGAGGAGTTATCAGGTTCGGTAAAACTGGAAAGTTAGCACCCAAATTCATTGGTCCGTTTCCTATTCTGGAACGGATTGGAACTCTCGCTTATAGGGTCAAATTGCCTGACTGGTTGCCTGGTGTGCATGATGTATTTCACATATCTCAACTTCGAAAGCACGTTCATGATCCAGACTTGATCGTGGAAGAAGCAGCTCAGCAGGACATTGAAATTACTCCAGAATTAGCTGTGAGGCGAGAGCCGCTAAAGATTATCGGCAAAGAAACCAAAGAGCTGAGGAACAAGAAGGTTCACTTAGTCAAAGTGCAATGGAGTGGAGATCCGCGAGATTGTACTTGGGAAACTGAGGAGAGCATTCAGAAAGCTTATCCTAGATGCCGAGTAGATATCTCTGATTGACTCTGGTGCAAGGTACATTTACCCTACTTTGCATTTACCGTTTAATTCTCTATTCTGTTGCTATTTTCTTCCCATGGATGTGCATTGTTTATTCTATACTCTGAATATTAGAAACAAATTGGTTGTTGTATTGTGGGATTGTAGATTTATCAAACCACTTTCGACTTTATTCCTTTTCGGGGACGAAAAGTTTTAAGTGGGGGAGATTGTAACGACCCAGAAAATCTGAACCAATTTAAAAATTTTAAATTGGCTAAAATAATGGATTTTAAATATTTAAAATAAATATTTTAAATAATGGCAATGAAAACTGAGTTGAAATCGACATTTGAAAACCAATATAATTAATTATAATTATATATAGAATTGAAATTGGCGCGGTAGTTCGATAATTCGATTTCAAACTTCAATTGAATATACCGGGTGCAAAACAATCTGGATTTTAGTGAAACCAAAAACATTAGTATCTAATTGATGATATCTTTCTAACGAATCCGACCAATCGAAATTTGATAGCGGGAATCAAAAGGTATGTCCAGTTGAAAATTCTGAATAGTCGCTATGGAATTCAGGCCCTTAAAAATGGACATTTTGCAAATGACCTCGGATTGAGACGAAACCACTTTTGTTAGATCCGCAGAGTCAAGTTATTGATAGGTTTCAAATTTCATAATTTTTCGAATGAATATGTGAGCGTGGCAAAAGAAAACGCGTTTGACCAGTTTCTGTTGATTTTAATCGACTGGAAATTGGCCATTTTTCAAACGGTCTCAGAATTTGACGAAACTAGTTTTGTTAGGACCGTATCGTCAATACGAAGCTAGAAAATATTTTTCTGGAATTTTTCTAGTTAGTATGTGACCCCGGTAATTTGAAATGTGCGTTTAAAATTCAATATAATGATTTAAAAGAAAATTCAAAAGGAAACTGGCTGTAACGATCAAATGAGTTTGCGATACAAATACCATTGTGTTCGGAATGGGGGTAAAACGCTATGGACGACAGGCGGTGGGCCTCGTTTCGAGGTCATATGTAAAAGTCAACTCTTTGCTAAATTAAATAATTAAATAATAAATAAATAAAAAATCATTTCCCTCCCCCCCCCTTTATCTTTGTTCTGGCCCCCCCCTTTCTCATTTCGATTTATACAGAGGAAAAAAAAAAGAAGAAAAGGAAAACCTAAATCGCCAGCCCCCCCTCGCACGAACTCCGACGAAGCCCCCCCTCGCACGAACTCCGACGAAGCCCCCCCCCCCTCGCACGAACTCCGACGAAGCCCCCCATCGCACGATCACCGACGGAGCAGACCCCCCTCGAGACATCACCGACGAAGCAGCCCCCCCGTCGAAGCCTGGAGCCCTGCCGCAACACCTCCACGAACGCCACCTGAGCCGCCGACGTCGTCTCCTTCCCCCTCCATCTCTGTAAGTTTTATTTTACTTATTTATTTTAATTCTGATTTTTGTTTAAAAGGGTTAAACGTTTTTTTTTTTTTAGTATGAAACTGTTTTAAAAAAAAAAATATAATAAAAACTGAAACTGAATTTTAAAAAGTATTTTAAAACTGAATTTTTAAAGGTATTTTAAAATTGAATTTTAAAAGTATAAAACCTGATTTTTTATAAAGGTATAAAAACTGAAATTTTAAAGAATATAAAAACTGTTTTTTTAAAAAACTAAAACTGCATTTTTTTATATAAAGATAAAAACTGCATTTGAAAAAGGGATTTAAAAACTGCATTTGAAAAAGATAAAAACTGATTTAGGTTTTAAAAATTTAAAACTGATTTTATTTAGATAAGTAAAACTGATTTAGGTTTTAAAAATTAAGAACTGATTTGGTTTTTAAAAATTAAAACTGGTTTCTTTAAAGAAAGTAAAAATAGAAAAATCATATTTTTAAAAAAAATATTGAAAGTCAAAGAAAAATCATATTTTTAAGTATTGAAAGCAAAAGTAAAAATCATATTTTTATATATCGAAAGTCGAAGTAGTAATCAGATTTTTATATATTGAATAACATAGTAAAAATTCGATTTTTACATATGCAGAGAATACGGGTGAAAGCGACAAATAGGCGAAGATTTCTATTAGGAAGAGTCGTGCAGTTGGATAGCTATTGGTGAGATTTCTGATTTAAAAATTATATATATATGTGTTGAAATTGAATGTGAATAGCTATATATAAATTGCTATATATATATATATATACGCCCCCTCGTCCACAAACCATGGACGATATTTATTGGTTGAAATTGTGGTGAAAATTGAATGATTGTTTGGGATTGTTTGTGATTGATATTGGATTAATTGTGGTTGAAAAATACCCATTTGTGATTGAGAAATATTTGGTTGAAACCACATAGGATTAGTTTGTGGAAATGAAAAAAATATATACATGCCGCCTGCGTGCGAACTAGATGCATGATTCCCATTGTCAAAAACCGCGAGGTTTTAAGGTAGAGCGAGGAGCCGTACTAGGGACGGTGCCGGTGTAACTACCCTGCCGTTATGCTGCCGAAATTTTGAATAATATTTTTGTGTTTGAATTATTTTCATATGCTTAAACTATATTTATTCATTGTATAGAAAACATTCATGTGTTGAATTGATATTCATTCGTTGTTTAGAAATTCATGTGTTGAATGGTATTCATATTTTGAAATAAATTGTTCGATAATAAAAATCACATTTTTATCTATATATAGAAACTATAGAAAACATTCATGTGTTGAATTGATATTCATTCGTTGTTTAGAAATTCATGTGTTGAATGGTATTCATATTTTGAAATAAATTGTTCGATAACAAAAATCACATTTTTATCTATATATAAAAACTATTGAAAACATTCATGTGTTGAATTGATATTCATTCGTTGTTTAGAAATTCATGTGTTGAATGGTATTCATATTTTGAAATAAATTGTTTGATAATAAAAATCACCTTTTATAGACTATATGAACTATATAGAAAAATAGTGTTTTGAAATGAATTGTTTTACAATAAAAATCACATTTTTATTGTATGCATAAATCGTTAAAATGTGAAGTGTTAAAAATAGCCACTTGTTCAAAATAAACATATATGAGTTGAAATATTCATTAATTAGCTAATGAAATGATTTGCACCTATTTATGTAACATTAGAATGAATGGTGTTTTTAAACCAAATAGAATATGAAGTTGAATAGAAAATGAAAAATGATATGGACTGTATATATATGTACATGCAATATTCATTGAACAGGTTATAGCAAAGGGGCTAAAGAAGAGGAATAAAATTTTGTGCCCGACAAATAGGTACACATTTACTGATTTGTTTGGGTGATGATTTTGAGCCTATTGGCTAGCCGCTTGGCTTCTTCTTTTTCTTTTTGAGATTAGAAGGACCGGGAACGCTATTTGCGATTTCCCGATGCTCCCGGTACAGGGGAGGTTATGGCGAAATTTTTCCAAAATTTAAGGTGTTAGAAAAATATTTGAAGTGAAAACGATATAGAAAACATTGAATGAACTATATTTATATAAATATATAAATATAAATAAAATTAAAACGAAACGAGGCCGTGCAGTTCGTATTTTGAAACCGTGATTTCAAACGACTAGTGCGGGAAATCCGACCATTGGATTTTCCCGAAACCTCAACCGTCGGGTTCGCCTTGGAATAATCTTTCCAACGGCACCAACCTTGTAAAAATCCAACGGTTGGATTGTCTGGAATGTTTAATTCAATTCTGAAGAAAAACAGCGCCAGAAGCGATTATATTTATATATATATATAAATATAATTATATATTTAATCGAATAACGACGCTGCAGTTCGTATTTTGAAATCGAAAATTCAAACGATTGTACCGGGAGATCCGACCGTCGGATTTTCCCGAAACTGGAACCATTGGATTCGTTTTGAAAAGACCTTTCTAATGATGTAAATTTTGGGAAGATCCAACGGTTAGATTTTCAGATATGTGTAAATCAAATCTGAAAAAAAAAACAGCGCCACGGCCGCCTTATGGCCCGAAGCGTCGTTTTGAATAAAATGGCTATTTTAAAATAAATAAAAATAGCGATAAATAGTTATAAAATATCGTAAGCGATATGGAATGGAAATAAACTGAATTTGCTTGATTTATGTGATGTTTGATGGTTGAATGTGTTTGGTGTGAAAATTACATTAAAGAACAAACGTGATGTTGTCAAATAATTTAACCATTGAAATAAATCGATTTGAAATTCTAAATATACGTGAATTATTTGAAAAGGCCGAGTTAATTCTCATTTCGAATAATTGACCGACGATTGAAAGTCGAAGATGAAGACGACGGTCGAAGACCGGAGATCTTCACCTCGTTTGGATGGTAACCGAGGTCCTGATTGGGAGGCATCCCGAAATATGGATAATGAGTGGTGATCGTCCAGACGTACGTGGTGATCGAAGGGTTTGCGAGGTATTTAGTGCCTCCGGTTTCGTTCAGACCCAGAACGGACTTGTAAATGGACTGTGTGTCTGACATAGGATTTATTCTGTGTGGCATGCTAAGATGCAGAGATCAGGACTTCTGTTGAAAAGCAAAGTCTTGTGGTGATGATCAAAGCACCGCCTGTGTGGCGTAGCTTTGTGTATAACGTAAATTCGCGAGCCTCACACCCCGGTATGAACCTAAAACGGGAGAGGACATCAGGGAGGGCCTGCGTTTCTTCCTAGCTAGGGTGGTGTCAGTGACCTACCAGCCCTGACATTTATATACTTTTCACCTATGTGGTTGTTGCAGTTGCGAGGCGCCTCGGTTTGATCGGACGATCCGGGTCCGGTGGAGTCATTCGTTGGCTCATTTACGCCCCAAAGGGCGGGGAAACGCAGTGTTCAGGCATTTTAATCCACATCGGTGGACCGGCCCTGACGATCCAAGGGTCGATGCGCTCTGACCCTGAGGCTCGGGCTAGGCAGTCTCGAATTCGGTAAGGACTATCTTTTGCCTTGGTTCATGACGGAAATCCAATTTCCAAATACGACATCGTGCGAATCTGATTGTATATATATATGGCGACATGATATATGGTACCCATGCCGTCTATGATTGATAGTTATGATTTGAAATTGTTTTCAAAACATATAAACACTAGCAATAATATCACATGCCTTTGTTTTATTCGTATCAATCATATTTTGGCCATTATAAGGTAAAAACTCTATCCTCCGGTTTGCGTTGCATTGTGTGATGGGAACTGAGTCTTATAATGGCTTCATTTTTATAAAAAGCATAGCGATGTTTAAAAGAAAGATTTGTTTTAAAAGCACTGGCAATCCAATGGAGTAAACCCGTTCCACGAAAGTGGCGAGGTCCTGTGATTAGCCATATTATATATGTGTTGAGTAGATTTCTCATACCAGTCCCATGACTGACTCGTAGTTTGTTTCACTCTCAAACTCGGGTGCCCCTTTTTCTACACGGGCAGCCTTGTATTCAGGTTTGGCTGGTTCTTTCTGGATAGCTGGAGCTGAAGATGGATTCTATCATTTATTTCTTTTTATGCTGTTCAGCTCCTATTGTACATATTTTGTTTATTTCCGCTGTAGACATTTATGTATAGCTGAACTGTATTTGTACTAAGTAAGATCCTGTATACTGTGTAACTCTGATGATTACTTTTATCCAGTATATTTTGTTGTTCATTCTGGTGTATTTATTTAATTTTGTTCTGTTATTATATGTTTCTGTGTTATATTCCAAAAGATAACCTTGTTTCCGTGAGAACGGGAAATCGGGTCGTCTCACCTGGGTATGGCTCCTGTTTTAGTCATTTCAATTATGACCCGAAGGTCAAGGTTAATCCATCATCGTTCTCTTTCTTCAAATCCAGTAATCGCCTCCATACCAGCCTACTTCGGTTCTGGAACTTCCACCGCGTACACAGTTGTCAAGGTGGTATCGACACTGACAGAGAGTATGCCTTATGTCGACTCCGGTCTCCTTGCCAACCAAACGTTTACATTTTTTCCACCGGTCAGTGCTTTTACCTTTCAAAGGAGTTCGTGTTTCATATCAAAATATCATGTTTCGAAATTCATTTTCATATTCTAAATAGAATATTATTCAAATGGGATTTTCCCATTTACGCTCAACATCTTGAACTAATTCCAACTTATATAAAATTTGAATATCAAATTAATTAACAATACATTTAAATAGTTTAAAGGTATAATTAAAATAATTTGAAATAATAGTTAGTAATAAAAGTAGAGTTTGACAAAATAATTAAACATTAAAATAATTCATAAAATAAGTAATTAATAATTATAAAGTATTTTATTTAAATAATTTATAAAATAAATAGTTATAATGAAATTTAATTTATTATCAAAATAGTTTTGAAAAAATAGTTTTGACATACTATAGTTGGAATTAGCATCGTTTCGCCCAGATTTCGTTTACACTTGCAGTTGTATTTCAACTTCAAGTAAATCAATTCGAATTCACAATCCCGATCGACTTCATTTCAAATATACATTCATTTCAAATTTGGCCAATTCCAATTCAGATGGTTATTTTTAACCCGAGTGCCCATTCAACGATCTCAATTCATAACAAATAAGCCGAGTTCGATTTCGATCATTTAAATTTATTAAATTTCCACTTCCAGACTTATTTAACTAAATCAACTTAAACCCAACGACAAAGGTTAAACTTTGAGCCATATTCCCATTTCCAAGCTTCGATTTATACATACTTTGAAATTTACAAATTCATTTCGTCATTTCAAAGATTTTTAATGTATAACAAATATCGAGTTCAAATTCATCTTTATTTCAATTCATGGCTGATTTTAAGTAAATCTCAAGACATGCAAGACCATTCAATTTCAAATAAATTCGAGTAAAATCAATTTCACTTGGTATTTAACTTATAATTACAACACAAATTCATTTCCCTTTTTATTTATATTTCAACTTCAAATACCAAGGAAAATAAATTATAAAACATCGCTTATTGTCGTTAAACAATAAATTTTCAAAATTCATGGTTAAACCAAATTTTATTTAACCGACCGGTGTCCGTATATAATTTGCTATCTTATGGCCAAGTGATTTAAATTTAATTTCTCGATATTCAGGGATGGATCTATCATTTCAATCCAAATCAGGGTCACAGAGGTTTATCATTTCACTCTGTGTTCTTAATTCATTTTATCGACAAATCCTGGTTTATTCGATGCCCGTAACATCAAGGTTCAATGGGATTATCGTCAAAATCACATACAACACAACATACTGAATATGAAGCATCAACAGTGGTATATCAATTCAGTAATAAAATACAACCAAACATCCATTACACAACTTTTCAACTGGTCAACATTAACCAGTTTCCGACATTCTCGAGGATTCGAATTTCCAATTAGAAATTTAAATTTAAATAAATAACTAATTGTCGATCAACTTTCCATGTAAATACACTGGCAATCAATTTCAAGCAACCAAGTTCACAACCAATCACAACCATGCAACCAAAATTATTTCATATATAAAATCGATAAATATGGGATAAATTCAATCTTACGTAAGTGAAGAAACACTCACCTTTGCGCTACAATTTGCATCGAACGTCCAGAAAAGGCCCAAAATTTGACAGTCTCCAAATGTAGTGAAATTAGTGTCAAAACGTCCGCAACTCCGCCACGATCCCAACGCAACAAACCGTGCGTCAATCCGACCTCATACGAGAAAGTTATGAGTGTTTTTCGCATTTTGAAAACTAAATATATAAAAATTATTTAAATAATAACCCACCCATTGGTGTTCTGCCACGTCAGCATGCTCTTCCCGCTCGTTCTCTCTACTCCACGCTACAGTAACTCACGTTGAAAACAACCCATCCATTCACAACTTTGACCGACTTTTGCTCCCTCGTCCGACCACCGTAGACTCCGGGACCGCCACCATCGTCGAGCTTGTCTCCTGGCGCACCCATCGACACCGGAGTGGCCACCTCCGGTGGCTTCCTCCTCCGTCGCCGGCGGCTTGAACGCACGCCAGTTCTGGCCTTCGACGGCGAAAATCCGGCCAACCACAACACCATCTGACCTCCGACCACCATAGATCAACTCTACACACCATCCTCAACAATACCTCGAAGCCGGATTCGTCGATTGAAGCCTAGATCGAAAAACCCCAATTCAAACCCTAGGGTTACGAATTTTCTCAGCTTTGACTGCGAATTCCGGTCGATCCGCTCAATGCATGTTGAAACGAACTGCAGATCTGTGATCTACTCGTCGAGATCTTCAGTTTGATATATAATTCGATGGGTTTTGGGAAGATTTTATTTTTGAGCTATATTTTGATTTTAAATTAAAATTAAATAATTTTCAGCCATGGATGGAAAAATAGAAATGTGGAGATAGAGAATGGGCTGATGTGGTGGAGATTGGGCTTGTATATATATAAATATAAGGTCCAGACACATTAACACACACAGTTATCGCATATCCAAATTCGAACGTACATTTTTACATTACCGGGCCCACATACTGACCCCGAAAAATCCAGAAAAATTATTTTTGGTTATGTTTCGACGATACAATTCCAACGAAACTAATTTCATTGAATTTCGAGACCGTTGGAAAAATGGCCTTTTTCGGGTCGATCCAATTTAACTATCAACTGACAAAACGCGTTTTCACTTGCCACGCTCACAGATTAATTCGAAAAATTCCGAAAATTGAAACCTAGCAATAATTCGACATTCCGGATCCAATGGCGCCAGTTTCGTCGAAAACAGAGGTCGTTTGAAAAATGGCTATTTTACAGGCCTTTATATATTCTATAGCGACTATTCTGATTTTTCATTTGACCATAACTTTTGATTTCCGTTACGGAATTTCGATTTTTCGGATTCGTTGGAAAGATATTATCAAGCAGGTTCAAATATTTCTTGTTTCGCTAAAATGCGATTTATTTTGAATCCTGTGCAGTCGATTGAACTTTGAAATCAAATTTCCAAACTGCAGGGCTATATAAATAATTATATAAATTCCATAGCGACTATTTTCCAATTTCAACTGGCCGTAACTTTCAAATTATATTATGAAATTCCAGTTTTTCACATTCGTTGGGAAGATATCGTCAAACAGAGTTATATTTTCCTGGGTCGTCCCCATTCTGATTTAAAATGAATTCTATACATTCAATTGAAATTAAAAATCGAATTTTCAAACTGCCGCGCCATTTCAGGCTCGTTATATAATTAAAATAAATTTATTCGCTTTTTCTTCGATTAAAATAATTTTTCCGTCGTTATTATTTAAAGTAAATCACTTTAAATATTCAAAATTCTTTAAATTAGCCAAAATGACATTTTCAAATTGGTTCGGGTTTTCAGGTCGTTACATTCTCCCCCACTTAAAGTCTTTTCGTCCTCGAAAAGAGAATGAACCGATATTTAGTGCATATTTATTTCAAATTCATATTTAAAATTAATATTTCCAAAACAGGTATAGTTATAAAACTCGTAAATTTTTCTAACTCCCGAAATCACGGAAAATTTCGGCAGCATCTCCTCTGTACGGAGAGGTCCGGGAAGAATCCCAAAACATATATATACTCAATATACATCTCATCCAACTATGAGGCATCCCAAAAGTGGGGAAAACAAAATATAAAACCACAAAACCATATACCGCAAGTACGTACCTCGTTTAGCGTTATTTTGCATTTTTATTTACCTTTGCATTTAGTATTTGCGCAAGCGAGCTCCAAAGCGTAGCGCACACTCCTTACACCTGTTACAACTTGCATACACATGAGATTCAAGCATATATACAATATATGGCAACTTACCCAACATACATTAATCATTTAACCCCAAAACCAATATATCTATGCCAGGCCAGCGAACCAAATGAAGTTTATCCTTTGTCGCTTAAGTATACTCCCGTTCATATCACTTGTATTAAGCAAATTTTATTTTACCTATTCATATTATGCCATCGTCTATCTTACTCAAGTTCATTTCAACTTATTCATTTCAGTTGTTATTATCTCTTTACTCGGAAAAATGGATTTGAATTAAATTTGTTTACTCAATTCCGATACATTTCTATATTTTTCCCATTCAAGTTACATGAAATGTTATTCCATTAACATGCTTATTTACTCGACCCACCCTCTCATGATTGGAATTAAGGAAATGTTCACCCTCGAAATTTTTTCAAAATTAGTTCTCAAATCATTTTATTAAATTTCCGGAGTTAAACTCCATTTGACTCGATTCCTCTACTAAATTTAGATTATACACCATTCGACAAGATGATTTACATTCCATTTCATTGTTCAAATTTAGGTTCATATTCGATGTAGCGTCCAAATGAGTTTTAACCCATCCAGAGTTTTATACTTTCATCCCAATTCTTCCCAAATCACTTATTATGATTTTACACAAATTATTAATATTTTTAAAAAAAAATGTATTATCGATATTTCAGTCGGTTTCCAATAACGGTCACCGAACTACGGCCATAGCGACCTTTTCCAAATTTGCTTTGGACATATCTCCAAATCCAACCGTTAGATTTCAAATTTCTCATATTCGTTGGAAAGCTCTTCTCGATACGAACCTAACGGTTCCGGTTTTAGGAGAATCCGACGGTCGAATCTCCCGCTACGTCCATTCAAAGTCAATGGTCGAAATTCACGAATGGTCGTCGCGCTGCGCCATCTATTTAAACCATTTACTTATATAAACCCTTGGCAAACCTTGTTCTCTTATTATCCAAGCTTAGTGTTTCCGAGTGATTTATGGTTTGTTTTCAATCTAATTCACTTAGTACGACTCAAATTAAATTTCCATTTTGGTTGACTTTACTTGAACTTATATTTCATTGTAAATTTAGGTTTTCTCTAACACTCTTTCCGATCGAACCTAGAGTTTTCCTGAATTAAATTATCGTCCAAGATTAAGAGTTAGATGACGACTTTCTTGCACTTAATACTTAAGTCTATTTCATGGTTCCAAAGTCAAAATTCCGATGAATCGAGTACTAAATCTCGATCATTATTATTAGTTAAGACAACTCAAAGTGCTTAATTCTGGGTTTATAATCCAAGTTTAAATAACATACATATACACTTTATACTATAGGAATTTAAATCCAAACCCTTTTCAAACCAGTTATACAATACAGAATGGTCTCTCCCCCACTTAGACTCTTCAGAATCAACGTCGATAATGCGTGCACTCATTATCGAAGTCATTTCTGATGTCCAAGAAGGGACCACACACTTTAATCCTCAAAATCCTTTAGAAAAGTACTTATAATACGATATTTTTCAAAATTTGACAAACCATTTCAAAAGTATCCAGGATCAAGTTTCACGTTCATTTCTATTTCAATCTTAAACCTTCTTATCCCTTATACTTAAAGGTATAATATCATTTTCATATATTTTCTTCGACCATTTTAAATTCCTTATTAAATTTATTATCGAATCGACCATAATAGGTATTAATTTAATATTATTACCTACCAACGACCGATGCTTATACACTTAAGACCAAAAATAATATACATAATATATATAAAATATAATCGAAACCATATTATGTCGATTCATTCCATTCGATTACTTAGGAATCCCTATCGATTCTATGGCGTCCCATATACCGACCAGAACCCATAAATATTCAACAGAACCAATCAACACAATAAAAATCACTTTATATCAAAATACAAGTACGCTCTCTCATATCACTCAAACTCATTCTAGGGCGTTTCTAACCCCATCTCTAATGAGTTAATTCCCAACAGAGCCAAGGTTATCGATAACCATTGCTCTGATACCAACTGTAACGACCCAGATTTTTGACCGTTTAAATCGACAATAAACCACACATGTCGACCCAAACAAATCACTAATCCGGATAGTTATTGGGAAAAGAGAAGAAAAAGAAGACAGAAAGGAAAAACAATCACAGAATCTCACAGCGGAAGGATCACCTATAATAGACAAATAAATATTCAAAAGCATTTAAACATATACATTTGAGTTACAACATTTACATCATCAGAGTTATACACTTACATACAGTAATGCAGCGGAAATATAATGTAGTGGATACATATACCGAACTCCATCTTCGATCTTCAAGGCCAAACAATCTTCATTAACTGCAACATCTGCTGACCCGAGCGTATTGCATAAAAAGAAAACACAACAAACACTCGGATCAGCACTAAATCATCTCATATTAGTCAAATTAAAATACAGAATAATATCGGTGTCATGGTGCAGTAACTCAAGAGATGTTACGGGATTTTTCCATCTCTCAAGGATCCGTTAAACTAATACATACATAGTATAATACGCTATAACAATAGTGTTTATTCAGTAAGGTATAATATCGAAAATAGCGTAAGCAGCTTACCATGTTACCCTTACGCCGTTTATACCGTTGCCGTACAGTTTGCATATAACACACCAGTACGTCGGTGGATAGGGATGCGCCGTGATACGACAACGTTAAATCAAAATCGTAGGGGCTCGATCAGGATAATATGACAAGGCACTGAGGAATACCCCGGTAGGATTCTACCGAATTCGCGGACCCAGGCTGGTGGTAACGCATAGCCGCAACTACCGCCCACCTCGAACGACATTCCCGTGTTCAAAGGGGTGCACCCAAATCGATCACAGCAGTAATAGAGATGGTTTCGAAGGAGCGCGTTCGATCAGAGATGCGATCTCATTAACCTGGGTATGGCTCCTGTTTTAGTCATTTCAATTATGACCCGAAGGTCAAGGTTAATCCATCATCGTTCTCTTTCTTCAAATCCAGTAATCGCCTCCATACCAGCCTACTTCGGTTCTGGAACTTCCACCGCGTACACAGTTGTCAAGGTGGTATCGACACTGACAGAGAGTATGCCTTATGTCGACTCCGGTCTCCTTGCCAACCAAACGTTTACATTTTTCCCACTGGTCAGTGCTTTTACCTTTCAAAGGAGTTCGTGTTTCATATCAAAATATCATGTTTCGAAATTCATTTTCATATTCTAAATAGAATATTATTCAAATGGGATTTTCCCATTTACGCTCAACATCTTGAACTAATTCCAACTTATATAAAATTTGAATATCAAATTAATTAACAATACATTTAAATAGTTTAAAGGTATAATTAAAATAATTTGAAATAATAGTTAGTAATAAAAGTAGAGTTTGACAAAATAATTAAACATTAAAATAATTCATAAAATAAGTAATTAATAATTATAAAGTATTTTATTTAAATAATTTATAAAATAAATAGTTATAATGAAATTTAATTTATTATCAAAATAGTTTTGAAAAAATAGTTTTGACATACTATAGTTGGAATTAGCATCGTTTCGCCCAGATTTCGTTTACACTTGCAGTTGTATTTCAACTTCAAGTAAATCAATTCGAATTCACAATCCCGATCGACTTCATTTCAAATATACATTCATTTCAAATTTGGCCAATTCCAATTCAGATGGTTATTTTTAACCCGAGTGCCCATTCAACGATCTCAATTCATAACAAATAAGCCGAGTTCGATTTCGATCATTTAAATTTATTAAATTTCCACTTCCAGACTTATTTAACTAAATCAACTTAAACCCAACGACAAAGGTTAAACTTTGAGCCATATTCCCATTTCCAAGCTTCGATTTATACATACTTTGAAATTTACAAATTCATTTCGTCGTTTCAAAGATTTTTAATGTATAACAAATATCGAGTTCAAATTCATCTTTATTTCAATTCATGGCTGATTTTAAGTAAATCTCAAGACATGCAAGACCATTCAATTTCAAATAAATTCGAGTAAAATCAATTTCACTTGGTATTTAACTTATAATTACAACACAAATTCATTTCCCTTTTTATTTATATTTCAACTTCAAATACCAAGGAAAATAAATTATAAAACATCGCTTATTGTCGTTAAACAATAAATTTTCAAAATTCATGGTTAAACCAAATTTTATTTAACCGACCGGTGTCCGTATATAATTTGCTATCTTATGGCCAAGTGATTTAAATTTAATTTCTCGATATTCAGGGATGGATCTATCATTTCAATCCAAATCAGGGTCACAGAGGTTTATCATTTCACTCTGTGTTCTTAATTCATTTTATCGACAAATCCTGGTTTATTCGATGCCCGTAACATCAAGGTTCAATGGGATTATCGTCAAAATCACATACAACACAACATACTGAATATGAAGCATCAACAGTGGTATATCAATTCAGTAATAAAATACAACCAAACATCCATTACACAACTTTTCAACTGGTCAACATTAACCAGTTTCCGACATTCTCGAGGATTCGAATTTCCAATTATAAATTTAAATTTAAATAAATAACTAATTGTCGATCAACTTTCCATGTAAATACACTGGCAATCAATTTCAAGCAACCAAGTTCACAACCAATCACAACCATGCAACCAAAATTATTTCATATATAAATTCGATAAATATGGGATAAATTCAGTCTTACGTGAGTGAAGAAACACTCACCTTTGCGCTACAATTTGCATCGAACGTCCAGAAAAGGCCCAAAATTTGACAGTCTCCAAATGTAGTGAAATTAGTGTCAAAACGTCCGCAACTCCGCCACGATCCCAACGCAACAAACCGTGCGTCAATCCGACCTCATACGAGAAAGTTATGAGTGTTTTTCGCATTTTGAAAACTAAATATATAAAAATTATTTAAATAATAACCCACCCATTGGTGTTCTGCCACGTCAGCATGCTCTTCCCGCTCGTTCTCTCTACTCCACGCTACAGTAACTCACGTTGAAAACAACCCATCCATTCACAACTTTGACCGACTTTTGCTCCCTCGTCCGACCACCGTAGACTCCGGGACCGCCACCATCGTCGAGCTTGTCTCCTGGCGCACCCATCGACACCGGAGTGGCCACTTCCGGTGGCTTCCTCCTCCGTCGCCGGCGGCTTGAACGCATGCCAGTTCTGGCCTTCGACGGCGAAAATTCGGCCAACCACAACACCATCTGACCTCCGACCACCATAGATCAACTCTACACACCATCCTCAACAATACCCAGAAGCCGGATTCGTCGATTGAAGCCTAGATCGAAAAACCCCAATTCAAACCCTAGGGTTACGAATTTTCTCAGCTTTGACCGCGAATTCCGGTCGATCCGCTCAATGCATGTTGAAACGAACTGCAGATCTGTGATCTACTCGTCGAGATCTTCAGTTTGATATATAATTCGATGGGTTTTGGGAAGATTTTATTTTTGAGCTATATTTTGATTTTAAATTAAAATTAAATAATTTTCAGCCATGGATGGAAAAATAGAAATGTGGAGATAGAGAATGGGCTGATGTGGTGGAGATTGGGCTTGTATATATATAAATATAAGGTCCAGACACATTAACACACACAGTTATCGCATATCCAAATTCGAACGTACATTTTTACATTACCGGGCCCACATACTGACCCCGAAAAATCCAGAAAAATTATTTTTGGTTATGTTTCGACGATACAATTCCAACGAAACTAATTTCGTTGAATTTCGAGACCGTTGGAAAAATGGCCTTTTTCGGGTCGATCCAATTTAACTGTCAACTGACAAAACGCGTTTTCACTTGCCACGCTCACAGATTAATTCGAAAAATTCCGAAAATTGAAACCAAGCAATAATTCGACATTCTGGATCCAATGGCGCCAGTTTCGTCGAAAACAGAGGTCATTTGAAAAATGGCTATTTTACAGGCCTTTATATATTCTATAGCGACTATTCTGAATTTTCATTTGACAATAACTTTTGATTTCCATTACGGAATTTCGATTTTTCGGATTCGTTGGAAAGATATTATCAAGCAGGTTCAAATATTTCTTGTTTCGCTAAAATACGATTTATTTTGAATCCTGTGCAGTCGATTGAACTTTGAAATCAAATTTCCAAACTGCAGGGCTATATAAATAATTATATAAATTCCATAGCGACTATTTTCCAATTTCAACTGGCCGTAACTTTCAAATTATATTATGAAATTCCAGTTTTTCACATTCGTTGGGAAGATATCGTCAAACAGAGTTATATTTTCCTGGGTCGTCCCCATTCTGATTTAAAACGAATTCTATACATTCAATTGAAATTAAAAATCGAATTTTCAAACTGCCGCGCCATTTCAGGCTCGTTATATAATTAAAATAAATTTATTCGTTTTTTCTTCGATTAAAATAATTTTCCCGTCGTTATTATTTAAAGTAAATCACTTTAAATATTCAAAATTCTTTAAATTAGCCAAAATGACATTTTCAAATTGGTTCGGGTTTTCAGGTCGTTACACCATTTTACGCAAACTCGGAGTCTATCTTTAGCCGAATTTCGAGACGAACGCAATGGTACAGTCCATTTTACTTAATTCCCAATATTTAATTAAGTATTATTTAGCTTATTGTCAATAGTGTATTTTAGAATTACGAGGTGTTACATGTATCAACAGGATTACAGCCAAATATAACAACAGGATTAGATGTAGCCTAATTACATAACAGGATCCGAAGGTGTTATAACATCTTATTGAACACAACAATATCTGTAGGTGTATCACTCCCTAACCCAACGACTTACAGAACACAACAATATCTGTAGGTGTTATAACATCTTGTCTTCCCTATTCGGACCCATGCACGCTCATGACTCCGCCGGAACGTGCTCGTAACCACCCCTATGTGAACCTCTTACCATCCAGTTCAGTAAAGCGTGTTCCGGCCTGTACCTAGTGCGAGGCTTCTTCTAATAATATACCAATAGGGATACAGACTGATATGGGTTCCAAAGAGCAGATTGACTGTAACGACCCGTATTTTTGGCCGTTTAATATTTAATTTTAATTTATTATTTTAAATATTATATTTGGAATATTAATGGATTTTTATATTGAATTCGTTATTTAAAACGAAGTTTTAACGTTATATTTTATTTATAATACAAAACGAGCTCGAAATCGCGTTGCAGTTCGTAATTTGGAGTTTTGAATTTCAACTGAGAGTACAGGAGCCGATATAAGTCGGATTTCTGTGAAACGAGAAACGTTGGAACCATATTGACGATAGTTTTCATATGAAAGAGAAAAATCCATATTTCGTGTTGTAATTTGTTAGTTATGGCTAAATCAAATTTTGAAATAGTCGCTATGGAAAATCGTTATTTAAAATACAGGCCGTTAGAATAGCTGTTTTGCAAACGGACTCGGATTTCGACGAAACTAGTTTCATTAGAATTGTATCGTTAAATTATTATACGGTGTTGAATGGCGTGGCAAATCAATGTCGTATGTGACCACGATAGCCATAAACGCCCGTTCAATTTCTATAGCGCATAATTAATTTAATAAATGGATATTTGAGTGTAACTTGAGCAGACGATCGAGTTAGGCCACGAAACAAATCCCGTTGAGTTCGTATCATCGATTAGAGTCAGGATAGGTATATAGTTTGTTATTTTTAGAAATTGGCAAATTTGGTGTTCAGAATGGCATTGCGGTGCGCCTAAAAATAGCCTACTGGGGAAACAGTCTCAGAATGCAACGAAACTAGTGCCGTTGGGTTTGTATTGAAGAATTATTACAGGATTGCAAGGTTTCAAGTTGATTAAATTAATCTGGTGATCGTGAAAAAATTAAACGCGTGTTTATTTCTGGTTTTAATGAAGGGATTTTTTTCATACGACCTCGGATTTCGACAAAACTTGTCCCATTGGGTCCGGAATACCTTTTTACACCTAGATTAGCTTTTTAATCAGAAAACAAAAATCGTTTGTGGTGGTTTCTGCGAGTTACTTCAGCACGATGTTTCAATAATAATATAATAATAATAAAAATATAATGTAGTGTTATATATATAAAGTATATGCGTTCTTTCTTTTTCCGCAAGCCTATCTGATCAAATAAATGAACCCGCACATGCCTACCTCTGATATTTCATTTCATGCCTGTCCATTCTTTCAGCTCATGCACAGGAAAATATCAGTCAAAAAAATACATTCACATGCCTAAGTAAACCTAACACCTATCCCTCTATCTCCATGCCCAAGTAACACACAGTATATGCACACATCTCGAAGTGAAACGGCAGCCTATACTGTTGCAGCTATTGACCTAAAACATGGACGTCAAGGGACCTTTCACATATAAATAATCAACGAAAACTCTTTTTGTTTGCTTCCATCAACATACTTACTGTCGTCAGTTTCGTGGGGTAAAAACGAAAGGGAAAAAAGGGGCGGACGTGAAAACTGGAAAGAAGAGAAGAAAGGGAGGATGCTTTTTGAGTGCATGCGGTTGTATGGGGACTGTAGAAACCATTTATATGTGGAGCAGTAGAGGAGTTTCGGTAACCGTGAGAAGGGGGTGGTGCACTAATGCTTCGGGTCTTGGATGGATGTATAGTAGAGAGGAGATCTGATCATGAGGGAAGGTTGGATAAACAGTATGGTGATGAAGTCATAGTTGTGTGGCATTTTGGGATGGGTGTAGTACAGGGTGGCGGCGCAGTCGGGGATGGCAATTGCTGGTGAGGATTGATGGTAGGTGGCACAGCAAAGTCAGGCTTGGGGTTGAGCGAATGGTGAACGAAGGCCAAGAAATGGAAAAGGTAATGAAAAGTAATATAAGGCGTGGTGCCTAATCATGCTTAGAAGGGCCAAATTGAGTTTATCAATACTGCTAACTAAATCATAGGCGTGACCACAAAAATAAATGGTTTAATTGCCCGATCCAATGTAAAGGTACCCAACCCTTCTATAATTAACGATTAAGATTTTATAGCAGTGAAAGGGAAAGAGGTTTAAATGTACTTAATGATATTTAAATTGCCTAATCTATTATATACATTTGCCTGCAGCTGCGTATCCACTATGGCATGCCTGTTACATTACAACCTAATTAACAATGTATAAATGCTGGTTGTTTTACTTTAATTTACGATTTAAGTTAAACCTAATCCTAGGTCACACTTTTTAATTTAGATTTAACACTATACTTTAAATTATGTGAAAGAGACAATTCTATATGAAATCAAACATATATAGCAGTATACGTACCTGTACCCAGTAATTCAAACGTACCGGACTTATAAAAGTCTGTAATTTACATTTAGTTAAAGTTATTTAATTTAATAACTGTATTAAGTTTGTGACGTACTCATATCAAAATCCGATAGGGCCGGAAGCGTTGTGACCGCATCGGTGAGTACGACATTGTAGAACTGTTCTGCGCAGAACTGAAAGCAGTTGGAAACTAACCATACAACAACAAATGAAATCGAGGTGAGTTAAACTCACTCAGTATATTTTCCCATTTATATTTATATAAATTGGGTTTTTATTTTATGTGCTTTGTTTGCTATAGTTGACTGTTCGCTAGTTATATTTATTTATTTAACTGATGAAATTAAACCGTCGTTTAATTTTAGTGAAATACCAAATCATTATTCTAACGATTGGTTCCAATAAAGGTAACTTACCTTATTGGTCACGTTTATTTATAAACGTGTTTGATTATCTAGATTGTTTGAATTGTTTGATCTGATTAAATTGTTTGGAAAATTGGTTGATGTGAAATTGTTGTTATTTACTATTATATATCAGTTAAATGGAATTAACTGATCTTTTTGGAGATAACCAGCTGAATACAGGGAAGGACAGGTTGGAGGGATCCAACCAGATTCCTCAAATATATTATTTATTTTCATATTTTCATATGAACTGTCGTGATTGGGTTATTGATTTTAGTAGTGATCATTGACTGAAAAGTCAACATGTGTTGTGTTTTAACCAATGGGCTATATTGGTTGGGTAATCGGCAGCTAATGGCCTAAGCAAATCGTTTTGTTTATATTGATTCACCGTCAGGTGAGTCGATAGAGATGAAGTTATGAAATTTATTTTATAAATAAAGATAGATTTTGAAATATATAATTTAAATAAAAACTCATTTAAAAGGAAATAAATATTTATGTTATAATCAATTGTAAATTGATTTTATAAAATCAGAACTGAGGTTAATCAAATTTGTAAAGGTGAGAATAAGAAAGTTAAATTAACAATTTAAATTGGGATAATTTTGTTGTTGAGAAACAATTTAATGAAAATATTTAAATTTATTAATTATATTATTTAATTAATTTTAAGGGAAAATGAATGGGAATCGGTTAATAAGGTAACCGTGTTTTGAGTAAATAAATTGACTCTTTAGTTGGATTGATTTCTAAATTAGTATGTTTTGAATAGAAATAGTTTAAATGAATAATTTTAGATTATAATAAGATTTTAAAAGAGATTTACTGGTTATTTTAGTGAATAAAGGAATTAACTACCTTTGTAGTTAATGGTGGAAATTAATCATTATTGTAATTAATAATAATTTAGAAAATTACTTTTTAATGGGAATTTATTTAAAAAAAAATTAATCTAAGTTAAAAGGGAATTTTCAAGCGAATATTCTAGCTTAAAATTAATTTTGCTTAATTGTTTGAATTAAGTGAAAGGAAATTCAGATGAAAGAATTTGATGATAAACCAGAATTATATAAAAGAGATTTGAGGTGTTATAGCGTTAATTCTAAATTAACGTTATTTAAGGATGTGATTAAGCGGGGGAATTGAAATAGGATTTCCAAAGCATGAAAACATTGAATAGTTATGAAAGGAGTTTGGTTAAAGAGGTTGAGTAAAATGTGGTGTGATATAAAGAAGTTATTTAATCGAATTGAGAAATGATGATGGTATTTTAGAAAAGGAGTTTTTTAAAAGGATAATAAGGTTTATTAAACAGTGTTTTGAATTAAATCGTTAAATGGAATCTGAATCGATTTTGAATGAAATATTGGGTTTTGGATTACAACTTATATCTGTCTGAAGATATGAATGTTACTGGTCAAGGTCTGAGAGGTAATTAGAATACCCCAACTTGATCGACTTCAGGATTATTTGAAGATAATAATAGTTGTAATGGTGAAAGAGGTTAGTATGATTTATTATTTCACTAGAGAAATAATAACGCAACATTTTTGGTTGAAATTTTGGAAAATATGTATAACGAGGATTTCAATGTAAAAAGAGAATAAAAAGGGCTGCGTGAAACCATAGCGATACTCTCGAGTTAGAAAGAGAATATAAGGTCGAGTTTTATATACGAATAAATATTTCTTATTGTTTCAAGTGATGAAATATATGGTATGTCATAACGTCTTTTACGAGTAACAAGTTAAAGTGATTTAACAAGATTAGATTAGATAGTAAGGTGGTTAATGTTTTGAAAGAGAAAATATACAATGAGTTATGGTAGGATTTCCCAATGTATTAAAAATAAACCTGTTTAAAGAATAATCTTACGTATAATAAGAAGCGAGAAACTATATTTGAATATCGAAAGGTTTGAGAGTTTTAAATTCATATTTGTTCACAATTAAAAGGCCAAGCGATGCTGAATATGGAACCAATGAACTCATTGAGTTGTTATGATTGAAACACTGTCTATTTTGATAGTTAAATCATCGACTATCAAATCTGTCCAATACGATTGTTGGTACGAAAAGACCGGGGTCGAATTTACATTAGAAAACTATTTCGGCCAACAAATACGTAAAGAGATCAAGAGATGATCGAGGTGGAGCGTTGAAGACCGTAGACTTTCATAAACGGAAGAGCCACTAAAATTCTCTCTGCCTTGCAAACAGAGATAAGTTGTGATTCTTTCGTGATTGGAATCTAAGGGTTGCAAGGACTTCTCGCTGCTGACCCATGGGGTGATTCTTATATTGGATGCAGTAAGAGAGTACCTTCGGTTCATCCTGTTCCTGGATGACTTGTATGGACGAGTGTCTGACAGAGTATTTCCAAACGGCCACGTATATTGATTTCTTCAACTGTAGCAAGAGTGGAAGCGGAGAAGGAAACTTCTTTTAGCTAACACATAATGTATTGTTGAGGACGTCAATCAGTGATTTGACGGATTTGACGATGTGGCATTCGAAGTGAATCTGGTGTGATGATAAAGCGTTGCCTCAAGCCTCATCAACCGGAAAATGACAAAAATCGGGCCGACAGCATGGCTATGTGGGTCGCTCCCATTAGGGTGTATAATCACCTATCTAGAGAAAACCCCTTTGTTTCTTAAATCTATTTCGATGCCGACCCTTTTCGGGAAGACGGTGGGTCGCCCCCAACCGTTGGTGATATACATTCGATACACTCAAGCGAAATGTGTGGTCGTTTATGTGAGGGCTGGGTTACAAGACGTTCTTGTTGAACCCAGTGTATTCGCCTCTAGAGATACACTATCGGCAGGTGGTCCCATACCTTGTCATAGACGGAGTCCAATCTCCGATAAGCGCCCACGGTTTTGATTGTATACTATATATGTGGAGCGTGAGATGCAAGCGTTCCACTAGATTGATATTTACTTGTAATTAGACATTATTATAATATCAGACAAGATATTAGTTTCAAAAATGTTTTGGGTTATCTTAAGGTAAAAACCGTCCGTGTTTATGTGTGGATTTGGTCTTACGATTACCCTTTGTTTTTGAAAGGATTTTAACTTTAAAATCAAGTTGTTTGATATCTTAATACTGTGCGAATTTATCTCACTCTGGTTCACCAGACTGGCCCGGTATTTTGTAAATGCTCGGGTTAGACCGGGTTGTACAGGTTCAGATTATCTCCGCTGTGAAGAGACGAGCTGGAAGAGCCCAGACATATGATATTTTATAGCTACTACTCCGCTGTGTGTTGTGCATGAGGACAGATTATTATAGCTGTCCAATTGTTGATGTACTCTGATATTGTAAGTATTTTTAAAAGCTCTCAGTAAAGTTTTATTTCTGTATTATATTTTGTTCCGCTGCGATGTGAGACTATGTGTTGTGTTGTTTCTTCTTCTTCTTCTATCCTAATATTTCTTTCTTTCTTATCTCACCCTCTAATTTCTTTCTAATAACAACCAGTGTTTTCGGTGTTTGGAAGGTCGGCATGAGTTACGGTAAAGGTATTTGTGTCGATTTTCGGGGCTGAAAATCTTCTGGTCGTTACAGTGGTATAAGAGCTATTAGTTTAGTGATAACCTTGGCTCTGTGGCGTAACTCGATAGAGATAGGGTTAGTACTACCATAAATTGAGTTTGAGTGTATTTATACGAGTGCACGTATTTGTAATTTGAATATAAAATTATTTTTAAATTATTTTGAAAATGGAATAAATAAAATAATTTTTCCTAAATTATACTTTGTATAAATAAAAAGAGGTAATTATTTTAAATTCTTGACTGGTTGTTTGGAATTTGTATTCCCTTGGTTGATTGGTTTGAATGTGTTTGATTACTTGGTTGGATTGGACCAATCGAAGGACATTTAAAATTTGAAATGTGAAATGTGGAAATTTAACTCATGTTAGGTTGAATAAATCGTATGAATCAAATTTGCATTGGAATATTGAAATAAATTATAACTTTAAGTCAACACTAGTTTGAATTGAGTTGAGAAATAGAAATACCCAAATGGAATGATTTTGGATTATTTGGTTGAGATTGATTGCATAAATAGGGATTTAAAAGTTGAAGGAACTTGATTTAAAACAGTCTGAAATAGAGTTGATTTATTGAGATATATCTAGGATGCTATGGATATTTGAATTTAACTGGCATTGTTTTGAAACTAATGAAGTTTATTAGAGTTGAGAATAGGTGCAGAAGAGCTAGTTATCTTTAAACTATGCCCAAGAAGATTATGCAGTTAACTGAATCCAGTCTGGTTGGAGCTGCATCGTAATTAAGCAGGCTCGCTTGTTGTTAATCACTTATTACGTAATAACGCTCGCAAAAAGGTACGCCTACGCCAAATATGAATTTTTGGTTTTGTTTTGGGTTTTGAATTGGATTTTTCCATTTTCCGACCCTATTGGTCGATGGATATATATTTCTTGAACCTGCGATTTTGCAGATGTCCTCCGTACAGGGGAGACTCTGCCAAAAAATTTCCAAAATTTAAGGTGTTAGAAATTTTTTGAAGATTTTTGGAAAACTCTTTTATTTGAATTAAACTGGTTTTAAAACCAATTAGATTATTTTTGGAAATAAAATCGAGTTTTAAATTTATTGTTTTTGTAAAGATAATGGGTTTGTAATATTCTTTCTTACCTTAGCAATTTCGAGGACGAAATTATTTTAAGGGCGACCCGTATTTTTGGCCGTCTAATATTTAACTTAATTTATTATTTTAAATATTATATTTGGAATATTAATGGATTTTTATATTGAATTCGTTATTTAAAATGAAGTTCTAACGTTATATTTTATTTATAATATAAAACGAGCTCGAAATCGCGCTGCAGTTCGTAATTTGGAGTTTTGAACTTCAACTGAGAATACAGGAGCCGATATAAGTCAGATTTCTGTGAAACGAGAAACGTTAGAACCGTATTGACGATAATTTTCATATAAAAGAGAAAAATCCAGATTTTGTGTTGTAATTTGTTAGTCATGGCTAAATCAAATTTTGAAATAGTCGCTATGGAAAATCGTTTTTTTAAATATAGGCCGTTAGAATAGCCGTTTTGCAAACGGACTTGTATTTCGATGAAACTAGTTTCATTAGAACTGTATCGTTAAATTATTATATGGTGTTGAATGGCGTGGCAAACCGATGTCGTATGTGACCACGATAGCCATTAACGCCCGTTCAATTTCTATAGCGCGTAATTAATTTAATAAATGGATATTTGAGTGTAACTTGAGCAGACGATCGAATTAGGCCACGAACCCAGTCCCGTTGAGTTCGTATCGTCGATTGGAGTCAAGATAGGTATATAGTTTGTTATTTTTAGAAATCGGAAAATTTGGTGTTCAGAATGGCATTGCGGTGCGCCTAAAAATAGCCTACCGGGGAAACAGTCTCAGAATGCGACGAAACTAGTGCCGTTGGGTTCGTATTGAAGAATTATTACAGGATTGCAATGTTTCAAGTTGATTTAATTCATCTAGTGATCATGAAAAAATTAAACGCGTGTTTATTTCTGGTTTTATAAAGGGATTTTTTCATACGACCTCGGATTTCGACGAAACTTGTCCCATTGGGTCCGGAATACCTTTTTACACCTAGATTAGCTTTTTAATCAGAAAACGAAAATCGTTTGTGGTGGTTTCTGCGAGTTACTTCAGCACGAAGTTTCAATAATAATAATATAATAATAAAAATATAATGGAGTGTTATATATATAAAGTATATGCGTTCTTTCTTTTTTCGCAAGCCTATTGTAACACCCCGAATTTCGGTTAATGCTAAAATTCACTAATTGCAGAATAAATAATCTCAAATGTAAGAATTGGGGGAAACGGGCTGCGTCATTGCGTTCGTCTCGGAAAAATACGCGAAATAGAGTCCGAAATTTTGTAAATCGGAGTCCGTATGACCCATTTAAGGCCCAAAGAAGTTTCAGGAAAATTTGAAATTCGAAACAGATTTCAAAACAGTGGAAATGGGGCTGGGCGGGAAATTTCCCGCCCTGGCCATGTCGACAGGGCTGTCGACAGGGCTGTCGACATGCCTATCGACTTGCCTGTCGACATGGGCGCGGCGTCCAGAGAACCTGGGTGCACCAGGTTGGGTTTTAGGCTGGCTTGGAGGGCTGGTTTCTGGAAGCTTCTTGGATCTGACGGACCTAATCTAACCTAGGGTTAATCCTATGGTCTAAAACACACCCTAATCCTATAAATATACCCTAATGCAAGCCTAATCCATACTAAAAATAGAAATGATGGCCTCATGCCGCCAAAATCAAACTTAGGAGGAGCCTCCACTAATTTATGAAGGAAGTTGCAAGCTAATCAACCTCTAATCATCATCTTCTTCATATTTAGCAACTAGTTCTACTTCATAAGTTTGCTAATCTTGGTTTTGGTGAGTTTCTATCACTTTAACATCAATTGCTAAAGTAAGTAGATTAGGTGTAATGAGACTTATGGTCTTGAATGCGGATTAGTGAGTTTGAATCATTTGTAATGATATGCTACTCTATGTTTTTCTATGTTTATGCATATTTAATAAGTGGGTTTATGCATGTTTAATAAGTTGCTTTATGCATGTTTAACAAGTGGGTTTATGCATGTTTAATAAGTGGGTTTATGCATATTTAACAAGTGAGTTATGCAAGTTCATATGCAAGTTATGTGTATGATGTTATGTAAGTTATGTGTAGGTTGTTATGCAAGTTCATATGCAAGTTATGTATATGCTTAAATGCAAGTTTAACATGATATGCAAGTTATGCAAGTATGAGAATGCTTATGCAAGTTATGTGTATGCTTAAATGCAAGTTTAACATGATATGCAAGTTATGCATGCTTATGCAAATATGAGAATGCTTATGCAAGTTATGTGTATGCTTAAATGCATGTTTAACATGTTATGCAAGTTATGAGAATGCTTATATGCAAGTTCAACATGTTATGCAAGTCATGTGTATGATAATATGCAAGTTTGGGTTAAATGTAGTTGGGTTAATATATGCTCATATATGCAAGTTGACATCCTTTTAACCCATGACAAAGTTATATGCTAAAATTTGGTTAAACCCATGATATTTGTGATGGATCTTCCCTTTATTATGTCATGAAAGGAGAACGATTTACGTGGGGAACGATGGGGTTAATAAATATGTTAATAAAAGTATGATTGGGTATGATTAAGCATACCATAAAAAAATAAATTAACATAAGTGGGAATTTACCTATTGAGTTAGGTCTACCCCATGGGAATTTACCTATTGAGTTAGGTCTACCCATGTTATGAAAAATGTGTAATTAATTAGGGATAATTAATTATGGTGGTGATTAATTAGGTGTAATTAATCAACTAAGACACGAGGTTGGACCCTTTTGTAGCGGAAGTCTGCCCGGAACTGACCGGCCATCCAGCGGCTACAAATGATTGGCCCAATGTGAGAGGTCTTAGTCATAAATTAAATACGTGATTAAAGTAAAGACACGAGGTTAGACCCTTTTGATGACAGAAGTCTGCCCGGAACCAACCGGCATATCCAGCAGTCATAAAAGACGGTCTAATGTGGGAGGTCTTTATGAGGTCATGATCTTAATTAATTAATTAAGAAACACTTAACCATATTAGCATGTAGTGGGACATGAGGGGTTAAGTGGGTGCCTTGGGTGGCATGTGGAAATCTAGTGGTTGCCTTGGGTGTCAATAAAAAATACGATTAGAATACTTAACCAAAGTGGAAACATGTAATTAAACATGATTAAAGGGTTAAGTGGGATGCACTAGAAAAAGGGACAAGCTTAGGTGGGTAGCTTGTGGGGGCCCATTTCAACCAGTAACCCATATGAATCTTATTGGGCTCGACCCATGTCGAGGACGGGACACGCGTACTGGGCTTGACTATAAGAGGCCAAAACGGGTTAGCGGTGGCAACGCAAGTCCAACGGGTTTCATATGCGTGTGTGGACCCGTGCTGGTAGGTAAGACGTTGTTGCATCGTGTAGATATAAGACGTGCACCGTTAATTATACCGGGTTGCCACTTTGGGGAGTGATACACCCCACTGTGGGGCCGGCACGGGTATCTACGGTAGGGAGCCGATCGCTGGGGAGTGGTGGTACACCTAGTGGAGATAGGGGCAGACGGCACCTATGTAGTCAGCTAGGGGTACACGAAACTACTGGGTAAATTTTCTAAGTCCTTGGGAGGGATCAACCTTTAAGTAGGAATGACTGGTGTGGTGCAGTGTAGTAATTATCCTTGGGTGGGTAAATGCTTCTTTACAGTTATCTTAGTTTACCAAGCTGCTTAGTGTAGCCATTCATCCCCAGACATTACCGTATGTCAAGTTTATGTCTTCTCTGGTTACTTTAATGATTGTATTGTTAAAGTTATAGGACTCGCTCAGACTTATGTCTGACCCCGTTGTTTTTATCTTTTTCCCAACCCTCAGGTTCTCAGAGTGGGCCCAGCACAAGTGGGCTTTGATCAGGCTACTTTTATTACTCTCTTGGAGCTTGGACCCTAGATGTAGAGCTCAGCTTACCCTTTTCTTTTATGGCTATCAGTTCATGTATTGGGATTATGTATTTTTATTTAGCAGGATGGATATTTGTACTTGACTTCTATTATGGTTTTGTGATGTAACCAGACATGTTTTATTTTCCGCTGCAATTGAAATGATGTTTTAAATTTTCAAGTATTACTTATATCTGTTTTGCTGTAATTACTCTGTTCTATATTCACTCAAAATACTCCACCGATGTTATGGCATTCCCTTAGAGAGTGACCATAGCGGGCGTGGGGGGTTACACGTGGTATCAGAGCAAAGGTTACCGGAACAGATAAAATTTCTAGAAAACTATTTTTCTAAGAACATTTTTGGAAGAGATATTTTCAAAAACATGTCTTTTAAGAGAAAAGTTTTTGAAAGAAAAGCATAATCCCCAATAGCCATATATTTATCCTTCGAATTCTCCGTTTTGAATCTTTCCCTTTTCGTTTCAGCATGGCTGAGGATCTTAACTTTCCGGAGGGTGTGACGATACCAGTATGGTATAGGAGATTGATGGAGGCTAGGGCCACCACTGCGGGTCCAGCAAATGTTCCTCCACCAACCGTAGCACCCGATCTTCCTCCTCCCCCTCCTCCTCGCACGGATACTTTTGCTAAGACTTGCAAGGAATTCAAAGCTATGGGAGGGAAACCTTTTCAAGGATCTGAAACTTTTGTGGAGGCTAGAGATTGGCTTAAGGAGGTGGAAGAGTTGATAGATATCTTTGAGATGGAAGAAGGAAAGAAAGTCAAGTTAGCTGCTTGGTTAATGAAGGGAGAGGCCTCATTCTGGTGGGAGGTCACTAATGGGGAAAGCCCCGTTGACTCTTGGGCGGATTTTAGGCAAAGATTTGTGGCAAAGTTTCTCTCAAGGGCGGAGGAAAACTTGTATATGGAAAGATTCTTGACTCTAAAGCAAGGAAATCTCTCAGTGAAGGAATATGTCAACAAGTTTAATCAGTTGACAAGGTTTGGCCTAGACATGGTGAATACACCGGAGAAGAAGGCTTTGAGGTTCGTGAAAGGCTTGAATGAACCGATGCATGGTTTGGCTATGACTCATATCCCTATGGGGGCCACCTTTGAGAAGCTAGTTGACATGTCACTCATGCATGAAGAAGAGAAGGGTCCTAATGCTAATAAGGCACCTGAGAAGAAGGGAGATCAAAAGAAGCCTCAGCAACAACAGCAAAACAAAGGTGGGAAAGGCAACGGTGGCAAGGGCAAGAAGAAGTGTTTCAATTGTGGGACACCTGGCCATCTAAGCAAGGATTGTCGCAAGAAGAAGAAGACTGGCTGCTTCCACTGTGGCGAAGCGGGGCATCTAGTGAAGGATTGCCCTAAGAAGGGGCAAAGGACGGGATCTACCTCAGGAGGACAGGTGCAAGCTCTTATGGCACCGAGTCAGGCTAGGGGGCAAGTACAGGCTCTCGCGGTTCCACCGATTCAGGAAAGAGGTAGAACTATCTCCGTTGAAAGTCTGGTTTTTCTATTTGATCATCCTGTCCGTACATTGTTTGATTCAGGCGCATCGCATTCGTTTATCTCATCATCATTAGTTGAGTCACTGCACTTAGATACCAGTCTGGTAGATGATCCCTTGGTTGTTTCAAACCCAATTGGGGGCTCCACTTATTTGTCCATGATATGTTTGGGTTTGAAGATTTCTATACTTAGCATTGAGTTTAGATGTGATGCTTTTGTTTTGGGCTTCACGGGCTATGGGTTGATTTTGGGCATAGACTGGTTATCCAGTAATGGTGCCGTTCTTGATTGCGAAAGGAGAGTTGTTAGGCTCATGACCCGTTTGGGTAACACTCTCGAGATTTCTTGTAATCCCATGGATTCTATTATGCTAAGTTATCTTGAATCGCTTGACGCTTCGGTCGAGAGTTTGCAATCTGTTAGAGTGGTCCGGGAATACTCGGATGTGTTTGAGGAGGTGAAGGGCTTACCTCCGAAGCGGGAGATTGACTTCCGAATATATCAGGTGGATAATGCTAAACCTGTATCTTTACCAGTGCGCCACATGGCTCCTCGTGAGAGGAGGGAACTCCATAAGCAAGTAGGAGAGTTGCTTGAGAAGGGGTTCATAAGACGAAGTATATCGGAGTGGGGTGCTCCAGTAGTTTTTGCTACGAAGGCGGATGGGTCCCTCAGACTTTGTGTAGACTATAGAGAACTCAACAAGCTCACAAAGAAGAATAGACACCCATTGCCGAGGATTGATGATCTTTTCAATCAGTTGGTTGGCGCTTCAGTATTTTCTCAATTGGACTTAGCCACGGGGTTTCATCAGTTGAGGGTGGCTGAGGATAGCATAGACAAGACTGCCTTTAGGACTCCGGATGGTTTTTATGAGTGGCTGGTGATGCCATTTGGGTTGACGAACGCCCCTGCATACTTTGTTGATTTGATGAGTAGGGTGTTCAGGGAGTTCCTTAATAAATTCGTGGTGGTCTTTGTGGATGATATCTTAGTATTTTCTAAGAGTGAAGAAGAGCATGCCCTACATCTTGGGGAGGTATTGAAGACTCTTCGAGCACATAGCCTTAAGGCTAAATTCTCTAAATGTCACTTCTGGAGGAAGGAGGTGCGTTTCTTGGGGCACGTGGTCTCCAAGGAAGGGATAGCTGTGGATCCCGCGAAGGTAGTATCAATTCAGGATTGGAAGGTTCCGAAGAATGCTACCGAAGTAAGAAGTTTCTTGGGGTTGGCGGGTTATTATAGGAAGTTTATCAAAGACTTCGCGAAGATATCAGCCCCATTAACCCGCTTAACGAAGAAGAATCTTGTTTTCACATGGGACGTAGATTGTGATGATGCGTTCCGATGGTTAAAGAGAGCTTTAACCACTGCTCCAGTTTTAGTGTTGCCAGATGGGAGCAAGCCATTTGTTGTCTATACTGATGCTTGTGGGACAGGACTAAGCGCAGTCTTAATGCAAGAGGGAATGGTAATAGCCTATGGTGGAAGGCAGTTGAGAGTGCATGAGAAAAATTACCCTACCCATGATTTAGAGTTGGCCGCTATTGTTTTTGCGCTTAAGATTTGGCGCCATTATCTTCTTGGTGAGAGGTTCGAATTGTTCACTGATCACAAATCATTGAAGTACTTGTTTTCTCAGAAGGATTTGAATTTGAGACAGCAAAGGTGGATGGAGTTCTTAGCATCCTATGATTTCGAGATAGCGTATACCCCTGGCAAGGGTAACGTGGTAGCGGACGCCTTGAGCAGAAAAAGGTTGTCCTTAAGTCCATTGTTCGTGGAACAACGAAGCTTGGAATTTATCTCGATGTTTGATTTCAGACCTTCCATTGATTATGTACCCGGTTTGATAGCATCCTTGGAGGTCAGACCTACTCTTTTGGGGAGGATTGGGGAAGCACAGAGGGACGACCCACAGTTGGTTGAGTTGGTGGAGAAGCTCATAAGGGGGGAGTCGTCCAGCCATTTGAGTAGGTACACCCTAGACAACAGGGGGTGCTTGCGTAGAGACGGTAGACTTTGTGTACCGCAAGATGAGGATTTGAGGAAGGTTATTCTTGATGATGCACACCGTTCTAGGATGACCATTCATCCCGGTGGGGACAAGATGTACCAAGACATGAGGCGGGTTTTCTTCTGGGCCGGTATGAAGAAAGATGTGGTTGAATATGTTGCTCGGTGCTTGGTATGCCAACAGGTGAAAGCGGAGCAAAAGAAACCTGGTGGGTTGCTTCACCCATTGGAAGTTCCGCAATGGAAGTGGGATAGCGTCTCGATGGATTTTATTGACGGGTTACCCAGATCGAGAAAGGGTAATACAGGAATTTGGGTAGTGGTAGACAGACTTACTAAGAGCGCCCATTTCATACCTGTGAAGAGCAAGAGGACTGCTCCATGGCTAGCTTCAGTATATCTTCGAGAGATAGTTCGATTGCATGGGGTACCCTCTAGCATAGTGAGTGATCGAGACCCTATCTTCACTAGCGAGTTCTGGAGAAGTTTGCAAGAAGCAGTGGGGACTCAATTGTGTCTGAGCACCGCATATCATCCTCAGACGGACGGCCAGACTGAGAGGGTGAATCGTGTCCTAGAAGACCTTTTGAGACTTTGTATCTTAGATTTTGGAGGTACATGGGAAGAGCATCTTCCATTGGTGGAGTTCGCATATAATAACAACTTTCAGTCCAGTATTGGTATGGCTCCTTTCGAAGCTCTCTATGGAAGGCCTTGTCGATCACCTACATGTTGGTGGGAATCTACGGATAAGATCTTGCTTGGGCCTGATATGATTAGGGAGACTTCTGAGAGGATTGACTTGATCCGAAGAAGGATGAAAGCAGCGCGGGATAGGCAAAAATCTTATGCGGACAAGAGAAGGACGGATCTTGAGTTTGAAGTTGGGGACATGGTCTTTGTCAAAGTGTCTCCGTTACGAAATGTGGTTCGCTTTGGATCTGTTGGGAAGTTAGCACCAAGGTTCGTAGGGCCATTTCCCATTAAGGAAAGGATTGGACGGATGGCATATAGAGTGGAGTTGCCCGACAGACTTAGTGGGGTACATGATGTATTCCATGTGTCGCATTTGAGGAAGTGCTTACACGAGACGGCAGAGGTGGTAGAGCCGAGCTTGCTTAAAGAAGTGGAAGTAGAGCGTGATGCGACTATTCGACGAACTCCTACCCGCATCCTTGGGTCAGAGACTAGGAAATTGAGGAATCGAGAGGTTCAACTAGTCAAAGTACAATGGGGAGAAGACGAGAGCAACGCAACTTGGGAAACGGAAGCGAAGATGCGTTCATTGTACCCGTTCCTTTTTGAGGGTATGTCTTTTAACTTCTCCTTTATCGTTTGTCTAGTACTTATCTTATCTTTAGTATGTCCTCTCATTTGTACCTTTGACCTTTAGATAGGGTAAACCTATGGTTGAAACATGTGTTTGAGACATGTTATGGTTGATGGATGCAAGTGGATGCAAGTGTTTGCTAGTGGTTGCTCGTGGATGCATATACACACACTCTAGGCACTAGATCGGCTCAATCACTTCATATTGCATATTGCATAAAAATGTGTGTAGGAAGCTATATTTATGGATGTATAATGATTGTGTTATCATATGGATGATGCATTTTGATAAATGATTGTGCACTCATGTAGATATTGTATGTGTCGATAGGGTTCTCTCGCATACATAATGGATGCATGGCACTATCATGGTTTGCATATGTTCATACATTAGATAGGGAACATATACACACACTTTTTGCATATGCTCATACATCGTTAGAAATTGTTCTAAGGACAATGGATGCCCGTGTTTGATGGATTGAGTAGATGGTTGTTTGGATGGTAGGATATGCATTCTCCTTAGCTTAGAGATTTCGGGGACGAAATCCTTTAAGGAGGGGAGAATGTAACACCCCGAATTTCGGTTAATGCTAAAATTCACTAATTGCAGAATAAATAATCTCAAATGTAAGAATTGGGGGAAACGGGCTGCGTCATTGCATTCGTCTCGGAAAAATACGCGAAATAGAGTCCGAAATTTTGTAAATCGGAGTCCGTATGACCCATTTAAGGCCCAAAGAAGTTTCAGGAAAATTTGAAATTCGAAACAGATTTCAAAACATTGGAAATGGGGCTGGGCGGGAAATTTCCCGCCCTGGCCATGTCGACAGGGCTGTCGACAGGCCTGTCGACAGGGCTGTCGACATGCCTGTCGACTTGCCTGTCGACATGGGCGCGGCATCCAGAGAACCTGGGTGCACCAGGTTGGGTTTTAGGCTGGCTTGGAGGGCTGGTTTCTGGAAGCTTCTTGGATCTGACGGACCTAATCTAACCTAGGGTTAATCCTATGGTCTAAAACACACCCTAATCCTATAAATATACCCTAATGCAAGCCTAATCCATACTAAAAATAGAAATGATGGCCTCATGCCGCCAAAATCAAACTTAGGAGGAGCCTCCACTAATTTATGAAGGAAGTTGCAAGCTAATCAACCTCTAATCATCATCTTCTTCATATTTAGCAACTAGTTCTACTTCATAAGTTTGCTAATCTTGGTTTTGGTGAGTTTCTATCACTTTAACATCAATTGCTAAAGTAAGTAGATTAGGTGTAATGAGACTTATGGTCTTGAATGCGGATTAGTGAGTTTGAATCATTTGTAATGATATGCTACTCTATGTTTTTCTATGTTTATGCATATTTAATAAGTGGGTTTATGCATGTTTAATAAGTTGCTTTATGCATGTTTAACAAGTGGGTTTATGCATGTTTAATAAGTGGGTTTATGCATATTTAACAAGTGAGTTATGCAAGTTCATATGCAAGTTATGTGTATGATGTTATGTAAGTTATGTGTAGGTTGTTATGCAAGTTCATATGCAAGTTATGTATATGCTTAAATGCAAGTTTAACATGATATGCAAGTTATGCAAGTATGAGAATGCTTATGCAAGTTATGTGTATGCTTAAATGCAAGTTTAACATGATATGCAAGTTATGCATGCTTATGCAAATATGAGAATGCTTATGCAAGTTATGTGTATGCTTAAATGCATGTTTAACATGTTATGCAAGTTATGAGAATGCTTATATGCAAGTTCAACATGTTATGCAAGTCATGTGTATGATAATATGCAAGTTTGGGTTAAATGTAGTTGGGTTAATATATGCTCATATATGCAAGTTGACATCCTCTTAACCCATGACAAAGTTATATGCTAAAATTTGGTTAAACCCATGATATTTGTGATGGATCTTCCCTTTATTATGTCATGAAAGGAGAACGATTTACGTAGGGAACGATGGGGTTAATAAATATGTTAATAAAAGTATGATTGTGTATGATTAAGCATACCATAAAAAAATAAATTAACATAAGTGGGAATTTACCTATTGAGTTAGGTCTACCCCATGGGAATTTACCTATTGAGTTAGGTCTACCCATGTTATGAAAAATGTGTAATTAATTAGGGATAATTAATTATGGGGGTGATTAATTAGGTG
Organism: Allium sativum; assembly: GCA_030737875.1. Classification (NCBI taxonomy): domain Eukaryota; kingdom Viridiplantae; phylum Streptophyta; class Magnoliopsida; order Asparagales; family Amaryllidaceae; genus Allium; species Allium sativum. The sequence continues at coordinate 310,605,241 of CM060922.1, read as the reverse complement.
TAATTAATCAACTAAGACACGAGGTTGGACCCTTTTGTAGCGGAAGTCTGCCCGGAACCGACTGGCCATCCAGCGGCTACAAATGATTGGCCCAATGTGAGAGGTCTTAGTCATAAATTAAATACGTGATTAAAGTAAAGACACGAGGTTAGACCCTTTTGATGACAGAAGTCTGCCCGGAACCAACCGGCATATCCAGCAGTCATAAAAGACGGTCTAATGTGGGAGGTCTTTATGAGGTCATGATCTTAATTAATTAATTAAGAAACACTTAACCATATTAGCATGTAGTGGGACATGAGGGGTTAAGTGGGTGCCTTGGGTGGCATGTGGAAATCTAGTGGTTGCCTTGGGTGGCAATAGAAAATACGATTAGAATACTTAACCAAAGTGGAAACATGTAATTAAACATGATTAAAGGGTTAAGTGGGATGCACTAGAAAAAGGGACAAGCTTAGGTGGGTAGCTTGTGGGGGCCCATTTCAACCAGTAACCCATATGTATCTTATTGGGCTCGACCCATGTCGAGGATGGGACACGCGTACTGGGCTTGACTATAAGAGGCCAAAACGGGTTAGCGGTGGCAACGCAAGTCCAACGGGTTTCATATGCGTGTGTGGACCCGGGCTGGTAGGTAAGACGTTGTTGCATCGTGTAGATATAAGCCGTGCACCGTTAATTATATTGGGTTGCCACTTTGGGGAGTGATACACCCCACTGTGGGGCCGGCACGGGTATCTACGGTAGGGAGCCGATCGCTGGGGAGTGGTGGTACACCTAGTGGAGATAGGGGCAGACGGCACCTATGTAGTCAGCTAGGGGTACACGAAACTACTGGGTAAATTTTCTAAGTCCTTGGGAGGGATCAACCTTTAAGTAGGAATGACTGGTGTGGTGCAGTGTAGTAATTATCCTTGGGTGGGTAAATGCTTCTTTACAGTTATCTTAGTTTACCAAGCTGCTTAGTGTAGCCATTCATCCCCAGACATTACCGTATGTCAAGTTTATGACTTCTCTGGTTACTTTAATGATTGTATTGTTAAAGTTATAGGACTCGCTCAGACTTATGTCTGACCCCGTTGTTTTTATCTTTTTCCCAACCCTCAGGTTCTCAGAGTGGGCCCAACACGAGTGGGCTTTGATCAGGCTGCTTTTATTACTCTCTTGGAGCTTGGACCCTAGATGTAGAGCTCAGCTTACCCTTTTCTTTTATGGCTATCAGTTCATGTATTGGGATTATGTATTTTTATTTAGCAGGATGGATATTTGTACTTGACTTCTATTATGGTTTTGTGATGTAACCAGACATGTTTTATTTTCCGCTGCAATTGAAATGATGTTTTAAATTTTCAAGTATTACTTATATCTGTTTTGCTGTAATTACTCTGTTCTATATTCACTCAAAATACTCAACCGATGTTATGGCATTCCCTTAGAGAGTGACCATAGCGGGCGTGGGGGGTTACACCTATCTGATCAAATAAATGAACCCGCACATGCCTACCTCCGATATTTCATTTCATGCCTGTCCATTATTTCAGCTCATGCACAGGAAAATATCAGTCGAACAAATACATTCACATGCCTAAGTAAACCTAACACCTTTCCCTCTGTCTCCATGTCCAAGTAACACACAGTATATGCATACGTCGAAGTGAAACGGCATCATATACTGTTGTAGCTACTGACCAAAAACGTGGACGCCAAGGGACCTTTCACCTATAAATAATCAACGAAAACTCTTTTTGTTTGCTTCCATCAGCATACTTACTGTCGTCAGTTTCGTGGGGTAAAAACGAAAGAAAATAAAATAGGCGGACGTGAAAACTGGAAAGAAGAGAAGAATGGGAGGATGCTTTTTGAGTGCATGCGGTTTTATGGGGACTGTAGAAACCATTTATACATGGAGTAGTATAGGAGTTTTGGTAACCGCGAGAAGGGGGTGGTGCACTGACGCTTCGGGTCTTGGATGGATGTATAGTAGAGAGGAGATCTGATCATGAGGGAAGGTTGGATAAACAGTATGGTGATGAAGTCATAGTTGCGTGGCATTTTGGGATGGGTGCAGTACAGGGTGGCGGCGCAGTTGGGGATGGCAAGTGCTGGTGAGGATTGATGGTAGGAGGCACAACAAAGTCAGGCTTGGGGTTGAGCGAATGGTGAACAAAGACCAAGAAATGGAAAAGGTAATGAACAGTAATATAAGGCGTTGTGCTAATCATGCTTAAAAGGGCCAAATCGAGTTTATCAATACTGCTAACTAAATCATAGGCGTGACAATTAAAATAAATTTTTTAATTGCCCGATCCAACGTAAAGGTACCCAACCCTTCTATAATTAACGATTAAGATTTTATATCAGTGAAAGGGAAAGAGGTTTAAATGTACTTAATGATATTTAAGTTGCCTAATCTATTATATGCATTTGCCTGCAGCTGCGTATCCACTATGGCCTGCCTGTTACATTACAACCTAATTAACAATGTATAAATGCCGGCTGTTTTATTTTAATTTACGATTTAAGTTAAACCTAATCCTAGGTAACAGGTTTTAATTTAGATTTAACACTATACTTTAAATTATGTGAAAGAGGCAATTCTATATGAAATCAAACACGTATAGCAGTATACGTACCCGTACCCAGTAATTCAAACGTACCGGACTTATAAAAGTCTATAATTTACATTTAGTTAAAGTTATTTAATTTAATAACCGTATTAAATTTGTAACGTACTCATATCAAAATCTTACAGGACCGAAAGCGTTGGGACCACGTCGGTGAGTATGACATTGTAGAACTGTTCTGCGCAGAACTGAAAGCAGTTGGAAACTAACCATACAACAATAAATGAAATCGAGGTGAGTTAAACGCACTCAGTATATTTTCCCATTTATATTTATATAAATTGGGTTTTTATTTTATGTGCTCTATTTGCTATGGTTGACTGTTCGCTAGTTATATTTATTTATTTAACTGATGAAATTAAGCTGTCGTTTAATTTCAGTGAAATACCAAATCGTTATTCTAACAATTGGTTCCAATAAAGGTAACTTACCTTATTGGTCACGTTTATTTATAAATTGATTATCTAGATTGTTTGAATTGTTTGATCTGATTAAATTGTTTTCAAAATTGGTTGATGTGAAATTGTTGTTATTTACTATTATATATCAGTTAAATGGAATTAACTGATCTGTTTGGAGATAACCAGTTGAATACAGGGAAGGACAGGTTGGAGGTGTCCAACCAGATTCCTCAAATATATTATTTATTTTCATATTTTCATATGAACTGTCGCGATTGGGTTATTGATTTTAGTAGTGATCATTGACTAAAAAGTCAACATGTGTTGTGTTTTAACCAATGGGCTATATTGGTTAGGTAATCGACAACTAATGGCCTAAGCAAATCGTTTTGTTTATACTGATTCACCGTTAGGTGAGTCAATAGAGATGAAGTTATGAAATTTATTTTATAAATAAAGATAGATTTTGAAATATATAATTTAAATAAAAACTCATTTAAAAGGAAATAAATATTTATGTTATAATCAATTGTAAATTGGTTTTATAAAATCAGAACTGAGGTTAATCAAATTTGTAAAGGCAAGAATAAGAAAATTAACGTAACAATTTAAATTGGGATAATTTTGTTATTAAGAAACAATTTAATGAAAATATTTAAATTTATTAATTATATTATTTAATTAATTTAAAGGGAAAAGTAATGGGAATCAGTTAATGAGGTAACCGTGTTTTGAGTAAATAAATTGACTCTTTAGTTGGATTGATTTCTAAATTAGTATGTTTTGAATAGCAATAGTTTAAATGAATATTTTTAGATTATAATACGATTTTAAAAGAGATTTATTGGTTATTTTAGTGAATAAAGGAATTAACTACCTATGTAGTTAATGGTGGAAATAAATCATTATTGTAATTAATAATAATTTAGAAAATTACTTTTTAATAGGAATTTATTTAAAAAATAATAATCTAAGTTAAAAGGGAATTTTCAAGCGAATATTCTAGCTTAAAATTAATGTTGCTTAATTGTTTGAATTAAGTGAAAGGAAATTCAAATGAAAGAATTTGATGATAAACCAGAATTATATGGAAGAGATTTGATGTGTTATAGCGTTAATTCTAAATTAACATTATTTACGAATGTGATTAAGCGGGGGAATTGAAATAGGATTTCCATAGCATGAAAACATTAAATAGCTGTGAAAGGAGTTTGGTTAAAGAGGTCGATTAAAATGTGGTGTGATATAAAGAAGTTATTTAATTGAATTGAGAAATGATGATGGTATTTTAGTAAAGGAGATTTTTAAAAGGATAATAAGGTTTATTAAACTGTGTTTTGAATTAAATCGTTAAATGGAATCTGAATCGATTTTGAATGAAATATTGGGTTTTGGATTACAACTTATATCTGTCTGAAGATATGAACGTTGTTGGTCAAGGTCTGAGAGGTAATTAGAATACCCCAACTTGATCGACTTCAGGATTATTTGAAGATAATATTAGTTGTAATGGTGAAAGAGGTTAGTGTGATTTATTATTTCACTAGAGAAATAATAACGCAACATTTTTAGTTGAAATTTTGGAAAATATGTATAACGAGGATTCCAATGTAAAAAGAGAATAAAAAGGGCTGCGTGAAACCATAGCGATACTCTCGAGTTAGAAAGAGAATATATGGTCGAGTTTTATATACGAATAAATATTTCTTATTGTTTCAAGTGATGAAATATATGGTATGTCGTAACGTCTTTTACGAGTAACAAGTTAAAGTGATTTATCAATATTAGATTAGATAGTAAGGTGGTTGATGTTTTGAAAGAGAAAATATACAATGAGTTATGGTAGGATTTTCCTATGTATTAAAGATAAATATGTTTAAAGAATAATCTTACGTATAATAAGAAGCGAGAAACTATATTTAAATATAGAAAGGTTTGAGAGTTTTAAATTCATATTTGTTCTCAATTAAAAGGCCAGGTGATGCTGAATATGGAACCAGTGAACTCATTGAGTTGTCATGATTGAAACACTGTCTATTTTGATAGTTAAATCGCCGACTATCAAATCTGTCCAATATGATTGTTGGTACGAAAAGACCGGGATCGAATTTACATTCGAAAACCATTTCCGCCAACAAATACGTGAAGAGATCAAGAGATGATCGAGGTGGAGCGTTGAAGACCGTAGACTTTCATAAACGGAAGAGCCACTAAAATTCTCTGCCTTGCAAACAAAGATAAGTTGTGATTCTGTCGTGATTGGAATCTATGGGTTGCAAGGACTTCTTGCTACTGACCCATGGGGTAATTCCTATATTAGATGCAGTAGGAGAGTACCTTCGGTTCATCCTGTTCCCGGATGACTTGTATGGACGAGTGTCTGACAGAGTATTTCCAGACGGTCACGTATATTGATTTCTTCAACTGTACCAAGAGTGTAAGCGGAGAAGGAAACTTCTTTTAGCTAACACATAATGTATTGTTGAGGACGTCAATCAGTGATTTGATGGATTTGACGATGTGGCATTCGAAGTGAATTTGGTGTGATGCTAAAGCGTAGCCTCAAGCCTCATAAACCGGGAAATGACAAAAATTGGGCCGGCAGCATGGCTACGTGGGTCGCTCCCATTAGGGTGTATAATCACCTATCTAGAGAAAATCCCTTTGTTTATTAAATCTATTTCGATGCTGTCCCTTTTCGGGAAGACGGTGGGTCGCTCCCAACCGTTGGAGATATACATTCGTTACACCCAAGCGAAATGGGTGGTCGGTCATGTGAGGGCCGGGTTACAAGACGTTCTTATTGAACCCAGTGTATTCGCCTCTAGAGATACACTATCGGCAGGTGGTCCCATACCTTGTCATAGTCGGAATCCAATCTCCAATAAGCGCCTGCAGTTTTGAATGTATACTATATTTGTGGAGCGTGAGATGCAAGCGTTCCAGTAGATTGATATTTACTTGTAATTAGACATTATTATAATATCAAACAAGATATTGGTTTCAAAAATGTTTTGGGTTATCGTAAGGTAAAAACCGTCCGTGTTTATGTGTGGATTTGGTCTTATGATTACCCTTTGTTTTCGAAAGGATTTTAACTTTAAAATCAACTTGTGTGATATCTTAATACTGTGCGAGTTTATCTCACTCTGGTTCATCAGACTGACCCGGTATTTTGTAAATGCTCGGGTTAGACCGGGTTGTATAGGTTCAGGTTATCGCCGCTGTGAAGAGACGATCTGGAAGAGCCTAGACGTATGATATTTTATAGCTACTACTCCGCTGTGTGTTTTGCATGAGGACAGATTATTATAGCTGTCCAATTGTTGATTTACTCTAATATTGTAAGTATTTTTAAAAGCTCTCAGTAAAGTTTTATTTCTGTATTATATTTTGTTCCGCTGCGATGTGAGACTCTATGTTGTGTTGTTTCTTCTTCTTCTTCTATCCTAATATTTCTTTCTTTCTTATCTCACCCTCTAATTTCTTTCTAATAACAGCCAGTGTTTTCGTTGTTTGGAAGGTCGGCATGAGTTACGGTAAAGGTATTTGTGTCGATTTTCGAGGCCGAAAATCTTCTGGTCGTTACATTGACACAAGCCAAACACCCTAAGCTTGTGCCCCAAAATAACTAGGATTTTAAGAGTCCCAAAGCCCGATACAACAACAAGAGTAAGGGACCTCTTAGCTTATTAATAATCAAGTTTTAACCTATCAGGTTTAGGTTCATTAATAAGCGTGGTTGTAATTCATACATGTCATTAAGTATACAACCCTATCCCAAAACATCTGCCTAGATGTGTACACTTACCATAGAATTTCAAGTTATTAAACTACATCTGGTACTTACCATATTCTTACCATGTTTAATTTACTTAACGTCCATTTTAAGCCAAATTTAACTTGTCCAATTCATATGCATAATATTCATCAATCATGTTCCCAATTTATACGCAGATTTATGCATATCTCCCACAAGTTATATATATATACATTACCCCTCTTAACACTTTACAGTAAGTTTAACATGTGTATATTTGGCCTTTTCCCAAAAATACAGTCAATCAGTCCCACTTAATTAATATGCCTACTTTCCTTTTTATTTCATTCATTATTAACCCAATTATATGCACACTCTAATCGAGTATAGGCTAGGCTTAAAGACCTAGGCTTGGCGTAAAATAGAACGAAAACAGAGGAAGAAGAATAAAATCACAGAGGTATATAGACAAGACTGAAAATAAACATAGAAAATGGGAAAAGGAAGATAGATACATTTAACTTGTTATTTAACCAACATCAGAGGCATGGGTATAACTCATCTATTTAACATCACAGGTATGTATATAATTTGTTTAATTAACATCATAGGCATAGTTAACATCACAAACATGCATGACATGTCTAATTATCATCATTGGAATAGTTAACACCACAAGCATGTATAACTTGTCTAGTTAACATCATAGATATGTATGATTTATCCAATTAACATCACGGGCATGATCATCACAAGCATGTATGACTTATTTAATTATTTAACTTGTAACATCATTGGTATATGTATAACTGATTCTAGAGTTAGGATTTGCTGCGGGACGTGTGTAAAGGGGTTATCGACATCTATAACTTTGGTTCACTATGGAGGGAGGGGGCATTGACTATAGACCAGTGCGGTGGGGTTAGAGGTTGTACGGATTTGGACTTCATCAGGGCCCCAAAGGAAAAGTGGTCGTAGTGATAGATGTACGGAGTTGGACTCTGTCATGGCCCCAATAGTTCTGGTGATCAAAGCGGTGGATATCGTATGCTTTACGCAGTGAGTTAGAGATATGAGGATGATTGCTATGTTTGATGTTTGTTGTCACCATGGCATGCACACTCCCATTTTTACACTTTATGTTAGTGTTACCTTAGAGTATTGTACATCTTGTTGTGCTAACTCTTTGGTTGCAGGTTCAGGTATGATTATTTATACCTGTTATTATTTAACTTTGCTGCTATCACTCATACCAGACTTTTGTCTGACCTAGAGTTTTATGTCTCTTCTTATTACTTTGGGTGCTCCTAAATGAGCAGACTAGAGACAAGTTAGGTGGATATGCACGAGTAGCTGTCCGGAGACGAGCATGAGGCTTCCACGTATTATACATATATAATCTCCCTGTGTCGTTGCTGGTCACTGCTTTGGGCATTAGTAGTGTACCTTTTCTATTTTGCTTTAGAGATAGTATTTTGAAGTTGTAATTATGGTTCAGATCATAAGCTATATTTTGGATTCCTCTTCTCTGATGGACATGGTTTAGTTTTCAGTCTATGTACTGTCTCACCTGTTTTATATCAAGTCATGCTACTATTATATTTTATTCCATGCGTTGTGCGATATACTACAGGTTCTTGATGATTCATAGTTTCAAACCCTTTACTCTTGACGATTGTCCCATACTAGTCAGGCATTGGCACAACGCATTTCAAGGGAAATGTCTGATGGTGCGGGCACTTGGTATCAGAGCCTAGGTTGAGTAGTTTAACCTAGGTAAAAACATCAAGGAGAGATAGTATACGTATATGAGAGCGCGTATTTTTGATATTTTGGTTTTCAAAACTATATATGTACTATTAGTATATCTAAGGATGAAGTAGCACTACTTTGGCACCACTAAGGAGATGGTTAATCATTTTCTCTTTACAGATTGAACGATGAGCCGAAATGCGAGGAGTACAGTGAGGAACCCTGCACCGGGAGTTGAAGAGGGAGCGGGTTCAGGGGCCAATAATGGGAATGTCCATGATATGAGGACGATGTTTGCTGCCTTCATAAGAGAGATGCTTAGGGATGCTCAAGGAGCGGTTCCCAATGCTGCTAACGGTGGTGGTGCAGTAGTGCAGGCGCCTAGAGCCGATTTCGCCAAGCTTAACAAGGATTATACTAGTATTGGTAGGAAGTTGCTCCATGGAATGGAGTCGGTTACAGAGGTTTAGGATTGGCTTGATAGTTGTGAGCACATCTTCGAGGATCTAGGAATCGATGATGCAATAAAGAGAGAGCTAGCATTGCATCAAATTCAAGGACGGAAATGAATTGGTGGAATGCTATTAAAGCAGCTACTCCTAAGGATCAAGTTACTTTGGATCAGTTTAAGACTCGATTCAGTAACAAGTTCATTCCAGCTGCACAGAAATCAGAATTGTTTAGGAAGCTTTTGGAGCTTAAGAAAAATGGTAGGGCAGTCTCGGAATATATTGCTGAATTCGATACCTTGTCGAAATATGGATTATCTCTTATCGATACTGTCGAGAAGAAGAACGAGAAGTTCATAACTGGCCTGGATGAGTACTTGGGGGAAAGACTTATAAACCATATCAATGATACATTCGAATCTATTGTAGGGAAGGCATTGAGATCTGAGAGCCTTTACCCTAAGTCGAAGAACGAGGTTGCTATTGCATCTACAGAGGAGCCTAAGCTGTAGGCAAGCTGTGGAGGCAAGAATAATTCCCAAAATAAAAGGAAACAGAACCAGAGCAAAGATGGTCAGAAAAAGAAGGATAAGAAAGATATGGAGTGCTATAGCTGTGGCAAGAAGGGACACTATGCCAAAGATTGTCGAGCAAAGCCAGCGGACAGGAAGTGTTTCAATTAAGGCCAAGTCGGACATCACAAGGATAAATGTCCCCAACCCCCAAAGGAGAAGCAGATAGTGAAAGCATATGCTATCAACGCTATTCCTTCTTCGTCGAATGCCCTAACCGCGGCGGAGAAAGGAAATAATATCGTTATTCAAGGTATGCTTTCTATTTATGATGTTCCTATTCGAGTATTGTTTGATACCGGGGCTTCCCATTCCTTCATATCTAGTGACCTGGTAGATAGGTTGATATTGGAACCCGAGATTGTCGATAGACCTTTAGCTGTGGTGAACCCGATTGATGGTTCGACTAGCCTTAATATGATTTGTCGTAATTTGGTCTTATCGAGTCATTGATGCATGTTTGCTTGTGATTGCTTTGTTTTGGGCTTTGCTGGGTTTGGCATTATTTTGGGAGTCGATTGGCTCTAAAGGTATGGGGTGGTGGTGGACTGTGAGGGGTCTTCGGTGACCATTAGAGTGGATGATGGGCGGAGGGTGGTATTGGGTTGCCTACCTATTGATGGATAGTTTTCTAAATTCACTCAACATCCTGCATGATGATTTATCAGATGTGCCTATTGCTAGCGGGTATCCGGACATCTTCGAGGAAGTGACCGGACTTCCACCACAACGAGAGATCGAGTTTCAGATTGATTTAGTGAAAGACGCCAGACCTATAGTGATGCCTCTTCATCATACAGCACCAAGGGAGCAGCGAGAGCTCGAGGTGCGAGTAAGCGATGTTTTGAAGAAGGGATTTATCAGAAGAAGTGTTTTCGAGTGGGGAGCACCAGTTGTGTTTGCTACTAAGGCCGATGGTTCTCTTCGCTTATGTGTAGACTATCGCGAGTTGAACAAGGTGATGAGGAAGAATAAGTATCCACTTCCACAGATAGACGATTTGTTTGATCAATTAAATGGAGCAAGAGTGTTCTCCCAGTTATACCTTGTGACAGGATTTCATCAGCTCCGGGTAACAGCTGAGAGTACACCTGAAATGGCTTTTCGGACGCTGTCTGGATTCTCTGAGTGGTTGTTTATGCTGTTCGAGTTGACCAACACACCAGTATATTTTGTGGATCTTATGAATAGGGTATTCAGGAATCAATTAAATAAATTTGTTCTTTTGTTTGTGGATGATATCTTGGTTTACTCGAGGACAGAGGAAGAACACAAGGAACATTTGAGGATTGTGATGGAGGTGTTGAGGAAATACCAATTGAAAGCGAAATTTTCTAAGTGTTACTTCTGGAGGAGGGAAGTGATATTTTTGGGCCATGTTGTTTTAGAGAATGATATTGCCGTGGATCCTATGAAGGTGGCTACAGTGCAAGATTGGTCTATGCCTAAGAATTCAACGGATGTGAGAAGCTTCTTGGGGTTAGCTGGATATTATCGTAAGTTTATCCAAGACTTCTCCAAGATAGCGGCACCGTTGACTCAGGTGACTAAGAAGAATCAAGCTTTTGTTTGGGATGAAAGGTGTGAGAATGCATTTAAGAGTCTAAAGGAAAAATTAACGTGTCACCAGTGTTATTTATTCCTAAGGGGAATGAAGAGATGACAGTATACACGGATGCTTGTGGTACCGGACTAGGTGATGTGTTGACGTAAGGAGGTAGGGTTGTAGATTATGCTAGTTGGCAACTGAAACCACATGAGAAAAGATAACCTACCCATGATTTAGAATTGGAAGCGATTGTGTTCGCATTGAAGATGTGGAGACACTATCTCTTGAGAGAAAGATTCGAGATGTTTACCGATCATAAGTCTTTAAAGTATCTTTTCTGTAACACCCCGTAATTTTAGAACATGACATAAGAGATAATTAAAGAATAATTAATTACTAAAATAATAATTAGGTAAAACAGGTTATGCCATTGCGTTCGTCTCGGAATTTACTTGAGATAGAGTCCGAGTTTGGGTAAAATAGATGTCGTATGAAAGAGTTACGGATGATAGAAGTTGGGTAGAAAATTCAGGGAATGGACCAGAATGCACTGGCACACTTGGGAAATGCGCCCGAACAAAAATGCACTAGCGCACTTGGGAAGTGTGCCCATGCCGGCGACAGAACTGCACAGAATTCTGGAGAGTTCTGTGATGACGTATCTTGCTGGGATTGGCTGGATGACGTGTCTTTTGAGCTGTGTGATTCTGAGGATCTCTTAACTAATTTGAAAGCCTGAATTAACTTAGAACACCTATATAATCACATCTAAACCTAAACCTAATTCCATTACTATAACTCATATTCCTCCATGCTGCCACAACCTAAACTAATCTTTCTTCTACACTAAAGCAAATCAAAATAGAGTATTCATACTGGAAGATAAGAGTAGAATTCTACAACAACGATTTAGCTAATCAAATTCAGAATTCAGATCTACTTTCTCTTCTTTTCTACGACTGTGAGTCCACGTTACTTTCACATGTAATTAATTAAAAGTAATTGTGATAAGTTGTGAATTGAACTATGTGTATATGCCTAATTAGATCTATTTTATGTGACGATGCTAGTTTATGTTCATATGCCTAATTAGATCTATTTTATGTGATGATGCCAGTTTATGTTCATATGCCTAATTAGATCTATTTTATGTGATCATATTCCTAATTAGATCTATTTTATGTGATGATGCCAGTTTATGATCCATATGCGTTTTAGATCTATGTTATTATGCTATGCCAGTTCATGATCCATATGCTTATTAGATCTATGTTATTATGCTATGCCAGTTCATGATCCATAGGCTTATTAGATCTATATTATTATGCTATACCGGTTCATGATCCATATGCTTATTAGATCTATGTTATTATGCTATGCCAGTTCATGATCTATATGCTTATTAGATTTATGTTATTATGCTAAGCCAGTTCATGATCCATATGCTTATTAGGTCTATGTTATTATTCATACCCAAAGTTTATATTCCATATGTTATTGGATCTATTTTATGTGTAATTCCAGTTTTGGTGCTTTAATTCTTTCCCCTTCTTCTCATCTTTTCCTTTTTATGAGATTAGGCTAACTACGAGCCTAACATTTTATTATATGTACGAATGACGTGGCAACGTTTTGGGAAAAGTTTGGGAAAATATTGAATAATGTGTAATTGGCATAAATTGGTTTGTAATCATGTAATTGATTTGAGGCATAATTATGTATAACTTGTATACATGAATTTAGCGTAAATTGGTTTGGGCCTAATTTGGCATAACTAGTACATACAAGGCTATAGGCATAATTTGGATTAAAATTATGAACATAATTTAGGTTGGAAATTATGGGTACATATTATAATCCAAGATCTAAAATTGGGACATGAAGCAAGAAAGTGGTAATAAACTCCTAAGACACGAGGTTAGTCTTGGTTTGCAATATAAGACTGCCCGGAACCGCCCGACATATCCAGCAACCGCAAACGGTAGTCTAATGTGAGAGGTCAAAGGAAGAAACTAGATGCGTAATATTGCAAAGAAATGAAGTTAGATTCAAATTGCGGTATAAAACTGCCTGGAACCTCCCGGCAAATACAGCAACCGTAAAACGATAATCTAATGTGGGAGGTCTTGCAAGATTACGGTTAAAATGAATTAAAGAACACTTAACCAAGATAAGACATGTAGTAAGACATGGGAGGGTTAAGTGAGTGATATGTGAAATATAGTTAGAAGCACTTAACCAAGGTATAACATGTAAGTAGGCATGGGAACAAGAAGGGGTTAAGTGGGAAATCCTAATGGGGACCAAGCATAAGTGGGAAGCTTGTGTCAAGTGTTGGGACCCTTTTCAACCAGTAACCCATTTAGTATCTATGTGAGCTCGAGCTAGGTCGAGCACGGGACACACTTACTGGGTTTGATTGTAAGAGGTCAAAAGAGTTAGCGGTGGTAACGCAAGTCCAACGGAGTCATGTGCGTGCGTTGGTCCGGGCTGTTAGGTAAGATGTTGTTGCATCATGTTGGTACAAGTCGTGCATTTTTAGTAGTATCGAGTTGCCACTTTATGGAGTGATACACCCTACTGTGGGATCAACACGAGTATCTACGAGTTAGGGAGCCAATCGAATGGGGAGGGTAATGGGTACAACTAGTGGAGATAGGAGCAGGTGGCACCTATGACAGCAGCTAGGGGTACATGAAACTACCATTATTTTTATTATGATTAGTAAGGGGGATCAACTTTCAGTAAGGGACTAGTACTATTGGTGCGGTGTAACTAGCATTGGTAGGACAATCCTAGTGGGGACCAATCTTGTTTACCTTGTCATACTTGCTTATGTTACAACCATTTCTTATATCCAGTTTATGTCCTTATCATGTTACTTTACTAATTATATAGTTAAAGTCACTGGACTCACCAGACTTTATGTCTGACATGTTTTGTTTCGCCTCTTTTCTTTCCTTCTCCCCCCCAGGTGCTTAGGGTGGGACTAGTGGAGCTTGACGTGGATTTCTTGAAATTCTTGGAAGTGTTGAAAGTAATGCTCAGCTTTATCTCTTTTTCATATGTCTATTTGGAGTGGGATTATGATTTTGTTTTTATGTACTCTGATAATAAATTGTCCAAGATGGATATTTGTGTACTTGACTTTAGTATTGGGTTTTGATGTTGTAACCAAACTATGTTCAGATTTCGCTGCAATGAAGTTATTTTAAATTTTGAAGTACCATTTTATATATCTATCTTGTGATGTTATGTTCTATACACTCATAATGCTCCATGAAAGTTAATGCATTCCCTTTGTGAGTGTCATTAATGGACGTGGGGTGTTACACGTGGTATCAGAGCTGAAGGTTACCAGAACAGATAAAAGATTTTGAAAAATCGCTTTCAAAAAGCATTTTTAAGGAAGTATTTTCAGAAACATGTTTTAAAGAAAGCACTTTTAAGAGAAATGTTTATTATGAATAAACATAATTTCCAAAAGCCATATATCTATCTTTCGATTCTCTGTTTTGAATCTCTTTCCTTTCAGCATGTCTGGGGAACCCATAATACCCGAGGGCGTACAAATACCAGGCTGGTTCAGAAGGTATCTGGAGGCTAGGGCTACTTCCGCTGGCCCAACAGACGTTCCTCCTCCCCGGCTGTAGCCGCTCCTCCTCCTCCTCCTCCCCGTGTAGACGCTTCTTCTAAGATATGCAAGGACTTTTGGGCGATGGGCGGAAAACCTTTTCATGGGACTGAGATGTTCGTCGATGCCAGAAACTGGCTCAAGGAAGTGGAGGACTTATTTGGTATCTTTGAGGTCGATGATGGAAGAAAGGTTCAACTAGCTGCTTGGTTAATGAAGGACGAAGCCTCATTTTGGTGAGAGGTCACGAATGGGGAACGTGCATTTGAAACTTGGATGGATTTCAAACAGAGGTTCAAGTTGAAATTTCTTTCACGAGTAGAGGAGAGTTTATATGTGGAGTGGTTCTTTGCTTTGAAGCAAGGGAGTTTGTCTGTGAAGGAGTACGTTAACAAGTTTAACCAGTTAGCAGATTTGGCATGGAATCGGTTAATACACCACATAAGAAGGCTTTGAGGTTTGTCAAGGGCTTGAATGAACCGCTTCACTGATTGGCTATATCCCACATTCCTATAGGGGCTACTTTCGAGAAACATGTTGACATGGAGCTTATGCATGAAGAGGAGAAAGGTGCTAATGTTAATAAGGCACAGGATAAGAAGGTGGATCCAAAGAAAGCACATCAACAACAAAGAAAGGTGGTAAGGACAACAGGAGCAAAGGGAAGAAAAGGTGTTTTAATTGTCGAACACTAGGCCACCTAAGCAAGGACTATAGGAAGAAGAAGACTGGTTGCTTCCAATGTGGTGAGCAGGACATCTAATTAAAGATTGCCTAAGGAAGCAAGGACAAGGGCAAGGAAAGAGGACAGGATCTACTTTTGGAGGGCAGGTTCATGCTCTCATGGCATCAGGACAGGAGAGAGGTAGAAACATTTCTGTTGAAAGTCTGATTTTCCTTTTTGATCATTTTGTTTGAACTTTTTTTGATTCTGGCGCTTCACATTCGTTTATATCTGCTTCGTTATTTGAAACATTGCACGTAAATACTAGTCTGGTTATGGATCCCATTGTAGTCTTAAATCCTATTGGGGGTACGACTCATCTTTCTACGTTATGTCGGGATTTGAGAATATTTGTTTATGGCGTTGAATTCGAATGCAACGCTTTTGTACTTGGTTTCACAGGCTATGGGTTGATTCTAGGAATGGATTGGCTTGCCAGGTATGGTGCCATTCTCGACTGTGAAAAGAGGGTAGTTAGACTGTTAACTAGTTTGGGTAATACTCTTAATATCTCATGCGACCCTAAGGGTTTTGTTATGCTTAGCTACCGAGAATCTCTTGACACATCTATTGATGATTTGCAATCTGTTCGAGTTGTCCGTGAGTATGCAGATGTCTTTGAGGAGGTTAGGTGCTTACCTCCAAAACGCGAGATAGATTTTCGTATATACTTGGTGGACAATGCAAAGCCAGTTGCATTGCCTGTGCGCCACATGGCTCCAAGAGAAAGGAGGGAGCTTAGTAAACAAGTCAAAGAGTTGCTTGAGAAAGGGTTCATAAGAAGAAGTATCTCGGAGTGGGGTGCTCCAGTTGTTTTTGCCATGAAGGCTGATGGTTCGCTTAGATTTTGCGTGGACTATAGGGAGCTAAATAAGCTCACAAAGAAGAATAGACACCCATTGCCGAGGATAGATGACTTGTTTGATCAGTTGGTTGGTGCTTCGGTTTTCTTGCAGTTGGACTTAGCTATAGGATTTCATCAGCTAAGGGTAGCTGAGGACATCATAGATAAGATTGCATTTAGAACTCCCGATGGTTAATTTGAATGGCTCGTCATGTCTTGTGGTTTGACGAATGTACCCGCATATTTCGTAGACTTGGTGAGTTGGGTGTTTAGGCGGTTTCTAAACAAGTTCGTCATAGTCTTTGTGGATGATATCTTGATATTCTCTAGAAGCGAGGAAGAGCATGCCCTACATCTTAGGGAAGTCTTAGAGACCCTTCAAGCACATCAACTAAATGCTAAGTTCTCCAAATGTCATTTTTGGAGGAAGGAGATGAGGTTCTTAGGACATGTGGTCTCCAAGGAAGGGATTGCTGTAGATCCCGCGAAGGTGGTAGCAATCCAAGGTTGGAAGGTTCCTAAGAATGCAACAGAAGTAAGAAGTTTCCTTGGTTTGGCGGGCTATTACAGAAGGTTCATCAAGGATTTTGCTAGGATATCAGCCCCACTTACATGGTTGACGAAAAAGAATTTGACCTTTTCTTGGGATGTTGACTGTGACGATGCTTTCCAACATTTGAAGAGGGCATTGACGACAGCTCTAGTTTTAGTTTTGCCGGATGGGAGTAAGCCATTCACAGTGTATACCGATGCTTGCGGGACAGGGCTTGGCGCAGTTTTGATGCAAGAGGGAAGGGTGATATGTTATGGTGGAATGTAGTTGAAGGTCCATGAGAAGAATTACCCTACCCACGACCTAGAGTTAGCTACTATAGTTTTTGCACTTAAGTCTTGGCACCATTATTTGCTTGGTGAGAGGTTTGAGTTGTATACAGACTATAAGTCACTAAAGTAATTGTTCTCCTAAAAAGATTTAAACTTAAGGCAACAAAGAGGATGGAGTTCTTAGCATCCTACGATTTTGGGATTGCATATACCCCTGGCAATGGTAACATTGTAGCTGATGCCTTAATTGGAAAGAAGTTGACTTTGAGTCCTTTGTTTGTCGAGCGGCAGAGTTTATAGTATAGCTCTACCTTTGACTTTAGACCCTCTATTGATTATATGCCTGGTTTGTTAGCATCATTAGAGGTACGACCTACACTTTTGGGATGGATAGGTGCGGCACAGCGAGATGACCCATAGTACAGAGATAGTAGACAGGCTCATAAGAGGGGAGTCTTCGAGCCATCTTAGTAGGTATACTATCGATGACAAAGGTTGGGTGCGTAGGGATGAGAGACTTTGCGTATCTCAAGACGAGAGTTTGAGAAAGACAATCCTTGAGGAAGAACATCGTTCTAAGCTGACCATACATCCTGGTGGTGACAAGATGTATAAGGGCATGAAGCGAGTTTAATTTTGGGCCAGAGTGAAGAAGAAGGTGGCTCAGTTTATTTCTAGATGCTTAGTGTGCCAGCAAGTCAAGGCAGAGCAAAAGAAGCCTGGTGGTTTGCTTCACCCTTTAGAGGTTCCACAATGGAAGTGGGAAAGTGTTTCTATGGATTTCGTCGATGGGTTGCCGAGGTCAAGTAGGGGTAATACGGGGATTTGGGTAGCAGAGTATAGACTTACCAAGAGCGCCCATTTCATTCCCGTCAAGAGTAAAAGAACATCGACATGGTTAGCATCTGTTTATCTTCGAGAGATAGTTCGTCTGCATGACTTACCTTCTAGTATCGTGAGCGATCGAGATACCATTTTCACTAGTGAATTTTGGAAGAGATGGCAAGAGGCGGTAGGAACACAATTGTGTTTGAGCACCGCTTATCACCCACGGACGGATGGCCAAACAGAAAGAGTGAATCGGATTCTAGAAGATCTTTTTAGATTATTCATCTTGGACTTTGGAGGGATGTAGGAGGAACATCTTCCATTAGTAGAGTTCGCCTACAACAACAACTATCAAACTAGCATTGGCATGGCACCTTTTGAAGCTCTGTATGGACGACCTTGCCGATCACCGACTTGTTGGTGGGAATCTACGGACAAGATTTTACTTGGGCCCGATATGGTGAGAGAAACTTCGGAGAAGATAGTCTTGATTCGGAGACATATGAAGATGGCACAGGACCGGCAAAAGTCTTATGCTGGTAAGAGAAGGACCGATCTTGAGTTTAATGTTGGAGACATGGTCTTTATTAAAGTATCACCGTTGAGCAATGTAGTTTGCATTGGGTCTGTAGGGAAATTTGCACCAAGGTTCGTAGGGACATTCCCCATTACAGAAAGAATTGGACAGATGGCCTACAGAGTGAAGTTTCTCGAAAAGCTTAGTGGTGTTCATGACGTATTTCATGTGTCACATTTCCGGAAATGTTTACATGATACCGCGGAGGTAGTAGAGCCGAGCATGCTTAGAGAAGTGGAAGTGGAGCGAGATGCCACGATTAGACGAGTTCCTACATGCATCCTTGGATCGGAGGTCAAGAAGTTACGCAACCGAGATTTCAAGTTGGTTAAAGTCCAATATGGAGATGATCAAGGGAATGCGACTTGGGAGACCGAAGATAAGATGCGTGCATCATACCCTTTCCTTTTTGAGGGTATGTTCTTAACTTCTCCTTTTTCTACTGCTTTGTTTATACTTGTTCGACCGTTTAGTATGTCCTCTCATTTGCATCTTCAACCTTTAGATAGAAAATCCTATGGTTGTAAACATGTGTTTGAGACATGTTATGTTTGGTGGATGCAAGTGGATGTAAGTGTTTGCTAGTGGTTGCTTGTGGATGCATTTACACACACATTAGGCACTAGATCAGCTCAATCACTTTCGTATTGCATATGAATAAGTGTGCGTATTTAAGTTAATGGATGTATCTTGAATGTGTTATCATTTCGATGCTGCATTTGAATGAATGGATGTGCACTCATATAGAAATGATATGTATCATTAGGATTCTTTTGCATACATAATGGACGCATGGCAATATCATGTCTTGCATTAAGGATGTCAACTGAATCAGTAGACCGCCTGATCTTTGCATTAGATAAGGAACATATACACACACTTTTGCATATGTTCATATAGCATTAGAAATATTTTAAGGATAATGGATGCTTGTGGATGATGGATAACTAGATGGACGTTTGGACGATAGGATGCATTCTTCTTAACTGGAAGATTTCGGGGACGAAATCCTTTAAGGAGGGGAGAATGTAACACCCCATAATTTTAGAACATGAAATAAGAGATAATTAATGAATAATTAATTATTAAAAGAAGAATTAAGTGAAATGGGTTACGCCATTGCGTTCATCTCGGAATTCTACTTGAGATAGAGTCCGAGTTTGCGTAAAACGGATGACGTATGAAAGAGTTACGGATGATAGAAGTTGGGCAGAAAATTCAGGAAATGGACCAGAATGCACTGGCTCACTTGGGAAGTGCGCCAGAACAAAAATGCATTGGTGCACTTGGGAAGTGCGCCCATGCTGAGGACAGAACTGCACAGAATTCTGGAGAGTTTTATGATGACGTGTCTTGCAGGGATTGGTTGAATGACGTGTCTTTTGAGCTGTGTGGTTCTGATGATCTCTTAGCTAATCTGAAGGCCCTAATTAATTCACTACACCTGTATAATCACATAAAAAACCTAAATCTAATTTCATTACACTAACTTATACGCCTCCATGCTGCCACAACCTAAACTAATCTTTCTTCTACACTAAAGCAAATCAAAATAGAGTATTCATATTAGAAGATAAGAATAGAATTCTACAACAACGGTTTAGCTAATCAAATTCAGAATATAGAATTCAGATCTATTTTCTCTTCTTTTCTACCACTGTAAGTCCACGTTACTTTCACATGTAATTAATTAAAAGTAATTGTGATAAGTTGTGAATTGGACTATATGAATATGCGTAATTAGATCTATTTTATGTAAGGATGCTAGTTTATGTTCATATGCCTAATTAGATCTATTTTAAGTGATCATATGCCTAATTAGATCTATTTTATGTGATGATGCCAGTTTATGTTCATATGCCTAATTTGATCTATTTTATGTGATTATATGCCTAATTAGATCTATTTACTGTGATGATGCAAGTTCATGATCCATATGCTTATTAGATCTGTGTTATTATGCTATGCCAGTTCATAATCCATATGCTTATTAGACCTATGCTAGTTCATGATCCATATGCTTATTAGATCTATGTTATTATGCTATGCCAGTTCATGATCCATATGCTTATTAGATTTATGTTATAATGCTATGCCAGTTCATGATCCATATGCTTATTAGATCTATGTTATTATGCTAAGCCAGTTCAAGACCCATATGCTTATTAGGTCTGTGTTATTATTCATACCCAAAGTTTATATTCCATATGTTATTGGATTTATTTTATGTGTTATGCCAGTTTTGGAACTTTAATTCTTTCCCCTTCTTCTCATCTTTTCCTTTTTATGAGATTAGGCTAACTACGAGCCTAACATTTTATTATACGTACGAATGACATGGAATCGTTGTGGGAAAAGTTTGGGAAAATATTGAATAATGTGTAATTGTCATAAATTGGTTTGTAATCATGTAATTGATTTGAGGCATAATTATGTATAACTTGTATACATTAATTTGGCATGAATTGGTTTGGGCCTAATTTAGCATAACTAGTACATACGAGACTATAGGCATAATTTGGATTAAAATTATAAACATAATTTAGGTTGGAAATTATGGGTACATAGTATAATCCAAGATCTAAAATTGGGGACATGAAGTAAAAAAGTGGTAATAAACGCCTAAGACATGAGGTTAGACTCTGTTTGCGGTATAAGACTGCCCGGAACCGCCCGGCACGTCCAGCACCCGTAAACGGTAGTCTAATGTGAGGGGTCAAAGGCAGAAATTAGATGCGTAATAATGCAAAGACATGAGGTTAGATTCGGATTGCGGTATAAGACTGCCCGGAACCGCCCAACAAATCCAGCAACAGCAAAACTGTAATATAGTTGGAAGGTCTTGCAAGATTACAGTTAAAATGAATTAAAGAAAACTTAACCAAGATAAGACATGTAGTAAGACATGAGAGGATTTAGTGGGTGACATGGGTGACATGTGAAATATAATTAGAAGCACTTAACCAAGGTAAAACATGTAAGTAGACATCGGAACAAGAAGGGGTTAAGTGGGAAATCCTAGTGGGGACCAAGCGTAAGTGGGAATCTTGTGTCAAGTGTGGGGACCCTTTTCAACCATAACCCATTTAGTATCTATGTGAGCTCGAGCTAGGTCGAGGATGGGACACGCTAACTGGGTTTGATTGTAAGAGGTCAATAGAGTTAGCGGTAGCAACGCAAATCCAACAGAGTCATGTGCGTGCGTGGGTCCAGGCTGGTATGTAACAACCCGGATTTTTATAACGTGTTAAGACAAGAATCAAGGTGGAATTAAATTTTAAAAACTGAATCAGGGGAAACGGGCTGTGCCTTTGCGTTCTTCTCGGAAAAATAGGCGAAATAGAGTCCGAGTTTTCGGAAATCGGAGTCCGTATGACCGAGTTATGGGCCGGCGAAGTTTTCAAAAAAATTCAAGTTCAAAAACAGTTCAAAATTCAAATCTGGAGCCAAACAGACTGGGCGGGAAAAATTCCCGCCCAAGCCCCAGGTCGACTGGGGTGTCGACTGGGGAGTCGACACGCCCAGGGGGCAGGTCGACTTCCCAGTCGACACGGGTGTCGACCTGGGTGGTCCGGCCACTTTGGCCTGGGTGCACCTGCTGCTGTCTTGGCTCGGTTTTATGGGCCTGTGACGGATTTTGAGGGCTCAGATCTATCCTAGGGTTTATCCTATGGCCTAAACTACTCCTAATCTCTATAAAAACACCCTAGGACCTAACCTAAATCACTCAAAATCAATCTAACAAAGAAGTGCTGCCCAAATCTCTCTTGATCATGGCCTCCATCTCCAACTCCAAGAGCTTATGCATTCAAATCGGATCCGAATCAAAGGTTCTAGCTTGCTACATCAAATCAAGGGAGTGGATCAACGTTGCTACGCAAATTTCATGACGATTCTACGACAAGACGATTCATGCTCATAATCCCTTAGCCACGCTATGTAAGTTCTAGCTACTTGTAGATCTAAACGATAGTTCTAATGTGACATGGAATAAAATGCGATGAACATAAGTATGCTAGCCTACATGAACCTTGTCATACCTCTTTTGCTTGAACCTATGACTTTAGGCTATGTTTAGAGACTAAATCAAGTTACTCATGTTGCATTGGACTTAGTTTGCCATGCAAGATCGAACCTTTATTTGTGGGATGTTGTCATGAACACTTGGAACCATTTTGACTTGTGAAATATGTACATGAATTTGACTTGGGGCTTATGCATGTAAAACAACCCAAAACCCCTTATGATTTCATGTTTATGTGAGGCCAAACCCCTTATGATATTATGCATGTTTGAGGCCAAACCCCTTATGATACCGTGCATGTTTGTGGCCAATCCCTTTATGACATCCTGCAAGTTTTGAGGCCAATATGCAATATGCTAGTTATGTGAACACCTTTGCCTCAATTTTCACCATGTTTAACTTGTGATTCATCTTTGCCATCTTGTACCCATCTTTGTCATATTATTCCAAATATGTTGATTCGCTTTCATGTGCGTTGGGGACACATTTTGGGTAGTTTAGGCAAACTTGAAAATGGGCTATGAACTTGACATGGAATTACATGGAACATGTAATGATAATAAACGTGAATAGGACACGAAAACTTGACATGGGGTTACATGAAAACATAGACTTAAAAAGGGGTGTAAACTTGACATGAACATGACATGTAGAAAACATGAAAGTGGCCAACTCGAGGTTGGGTTGAGTTTGTAGCATAAATCTACCCAGAACCGACCGGCTTAACTAGTGGCTACAAACAATAGGACCCAATGTGAGTAGTTGGTCATATCGCACTTAAAACCCGAGGTTAGACTAGGTTGTGGTGTAAAGCTACCTGGACCCGCCCGGCTTAACTAGTAACCACAACAAAGTCTAATGTGAGAGGTTGAGAGTGCATTAATTTACTTAATACCACATGATAATTAAATTTGGCTAGTGCCACTTAACCGATATGACATGAATGGGTAGGTTAAGCAAAACCGGACTTGATTTCTTAATGACACTTAACCGTAAAATACAGTCAGGGGATGGGGTTAAGCTAATCCATACTTAACTAATCCGACTCGGTAATTAGATGGGGTTAAGTAACCTACACTTAACTAATCTAAACACGGTAATTAGATGGAGTTAAGTAACCTACACTTAACTAATCTAAACACGGTAATTAGATGGAGTTAAGTTAACCTAGACTTAACTAATATAAACATGGTAACTTGATGGGGTTAAGTTAACCTACACTTAACCAATCTAACATAGTAATTGGATAGGGTTAAGACACGAACCGCTTGAATATACTTAACCAACTCGACTCGGTAATTTGATAAGGATAATTTATACTTAACCAACCACGATAACGCGATAAGGTTAAGTTGTGACCTTCTGGATATACTTAACCAACTTGACATATGGTTTGTAGGGCTAAGTCTTGAGCTTAAATACTTAGCCAATCTTGACATGATTCGTAGGCGGGTTAAGTCATGAACTGGAATGACAACACTTAACCCATTAGACAAAACCCTAGTTCAGGGGACTAGGTGGAAAATCGTAGTTAACAAGGATAACGGGAAAAGGAACTAAGTGATAAACCTTAGTTTAAGATAACTAAGTAATAATTCTTAGTCAAGGGATTTGGACCAGTTCACAGATAGATGAGTAACCCGATACGGTAGGTCATCGCTTAAACTCACGATGAGGAGCAAATTATCTGACTTAGATAAAGGCTCCAACGAACTGGGTGACGAAGCAGTAGCTTCGGGGGACGTGAGGGTACTCTTGGTATTCCTCTGTGAGGTTGCAGATGATCCGCCTGGGCTCACAGAGATTAAGGTCTGCGGTAGAAGAACCAAGAGTATGCCTTGGTTGTTGTGCGAGCAACCTAAAGACGGGGATGGATTAGCGTGGAGTCGACGATACTTGATTTTTGCCCTGGATAGCGCGTCATCGACTACCTACCATCTTTAGTCAATTGTGTACGTATACGGAAAGGCAGAGAACTCCCAACAGACCATATACTTGCCATCGAGTTATGGGTGAGGTTGGCCAATAGGTAAGTGGGGGCATAGGGGGCCGGAGTATAGTTCTTGTGCATGATTTTTCTTGGATTGCCTTTCAGTAGTTGAGGGAGGGGTCACGTGGGACAATAGCCACAGATACAAAAACAGACCTTGATATCTGCATTCGGCAGACGACTTAAAGCTCCCGCCCGAGTCTCGTATTTCTTGATTTGCCCTAGCACGGGACTCGGATGGCACATTGAGATACATGTGCAGTTAGACATGGAAAAACGATTCACGGTGCTTACGTGCGAAAAAGGGCGCGGTTGACAGGTAGCATAATCCCTAGTAGCCCTAGGTGGCTAAAACCCAAACCGAGATACGAAAACGTTCATTAGGTAGCATAATCCCTAGCGGTCCTAGGTGGCATAAATCCTAGGTGGACACGCGATAGTTCATGGTAAGAAAACATAACCAGATCAAAGGTAGCAGTCCAAAACAACTTCAAGGATAAAATGGCACTACGTTGAGGTGGTATAGATTTACATGGGAAAGCCCGTACGGCCTACGGCAAAGGACTGAACTTATACATGGAAAGAAACATACGAGTTAGGAAAACCTATGTACGCGATATATTAAGTTGACATGGGCCATTTCATGACTTTGGTCAAGGGACATTTTATAGTTAACTCATGACACGGGTTGGGATACTAGTACGGGAGGTGCAGAGCAAATACACATGGTAGATACCTCGGGATTTTATACTTGATAGAAACCTGACAATGTGATACCTTAGTTTATCTTGATATAGTGGTTCATCCTGTTATCTTGGTCTAGCTTATCTATCTTGTCATCATCCTTATGTTTACTTTCAGTTTATGCATGTCATGTTACCTTTACCTGTTTTTATGCTGGAAGTAGGTAGGACTTACCAGTCTTTATGACTGACCCCATTTTCTTTCGCCTCTTTGTCTTCCGTTCCCCCCCCCCCAGGTTTTCAGGGAAGAAATGTTGTTGTTTAGTTCGGACCTCTTATGCTTGAATTTCATCATTTATAGCTGGTCTTCTCTTGGCTATGGCTGCTTCACCGCTTTATTTTGGGGAATAATTTATGAAAAGGTTTTATGCTTCTTTACTATTGCAAGACAGGTTTTGATGTATTCTGATGTAAAAGGCTTTAGACCTTATTTTATAAGGTAACGAAATTTGTTTACTTCCGCTGTTTTATATTTGTTCTATCTTGTAATATTTCTGTGCATGTTTATCTCGATAATGCTTCACCAAACCTAGTGCATTCCCTTTGTGAGTGACCCTAGCGGAGGTGGGGTGTTACATTTGGTATCAGAGCAGAAGGTTACCAGACTGGGCAAAAGTTTTTAAAAACCTTCTGAAGCTATTTTCCAAACTGTTTACAAAGAAGCATTTTTCAAGAAAGGTTTTATTCTTTTAAAGGATATACCCAAAGGCCATTAGCACTATCCTTTGTTTCCGTGATTGAATCTCTTTTCCTTTCTTTCCTCCATTTGTAGTCACAGTAGTTTGAACTGCGACTTATCCTTCTCTAGCTACCTAAGTGTTTTCCGTGCGATGGAGGTAGTCCTTGAGAGACCTGTTGTCGTGCTATAAAGAAGGATAATAAGAGCAAGGACAGTGGACACGAGCTTAAAGATAAGCAACTTGTTGATATGGCTTAATCCACAAAGGAGGGGAAAAAGATGAACAATAAAACCCATGACGAGAGAGTATCTTTGGCATTGTAAAACGGGATGCATAGTTAAGTGTTATGGGGTGAGGACAAGATCATCGAGAGGGCCATTGTATGCCCTCATTTCTAGGGTACCTGAGAGGGATGGTACCGTTTCTATTGAAGGTTTAGCATTTCTTTTCTATCATCCCGTCTAAACTTTGTCTTGATCATCGCATCATTTAAGTCTACTTCGATAGTTGAGTCTCTGCACCTTAGTCCTAGCGTGGTAGAGGATCCCATTTTTTTCTCAAATCCTGTTGGATGATCGGTCCATTTATTCATGACTTGTTTGGAATTGAGAGTGTAAATGCCAAGTATTGAGATTAGAAGCAATGCTTCTATTGTTGAGCTATGGATGGATTCTAGGGATGAAGTGGTTATCCAGTAAGGGATGCCATTCTCGGTTTTGAAAGGAGGGTAGTTAAACTCTTAACTTGCCTTGGTAATACCCTTGAAGTCTCGTATAACCTTTTGGGTTTTGTCATGGTTAGTTACCTAGAATCTCTTGATGCATTTATCGGAAATCTCTGATCCGATCGAGTAACGTTTGCCAATAAGGCGGATGGTTCATTCCACTTAAGCATGGGTTCAGGCTTTTAAATCTCACCGAGATTGCCGAGATGAAAATCCCGAGATATTAGCCAAAATCCGAGATTTGGCGGCTAGTTTAGTTATAAGTGTTTTAAATATCGCCCGAGATATCTAAGATATTTTTCCGAGATATTGGTCAAAATCCGAGATTTAAAACCTTGCATGGGTTATAGGAATCACCCTAGTAAGTGCACGTGGTAACATAGATTGGCATCGGTAAACGAGATCCAAAATTCACTAGTGAATTTTGGAGAGCTTGCATGAGTACGCAGATATGTTTGAGCCGAGCATACTAGGGAAAGAATAAGTGAAAGTAAAACGAGAGGCGACAGTGAAATGAGTTCCAACTCATACCTTGGAAATAGGAATCAAGGAGCTACGAAAATCATGAAGTCAAAGGTGGTCAAGGCACATTGGAATTAAGCTCAAGGAAATGCGGCTTAAACACGCGCATCATATCTCTTTTTAAGAGTATATCGTTGATCCCTGGTTCTCCTGTAGAGCTTGCTTGCATGTTATCGCTTGGTGGATATCCTCTCGATCTTGTTTCCGTTGCAAACCCCGTAAGGAGTTTATCTTGTTTATCTCCTCGATCCTATCTTGGGAACCTTAGGTAGAACCCTATAGATGTAAACATGTATTTGAAACATGTTATGATTGATATGGTTGCAAATGGTTGCAAGTGGTTGCTCGTGGATGCGCGAATGCACACTAGATACTAGATCGATTCAGTCACATTTCATATTGCATATGCACGAGTATTTGTACTTGTTTATGGATGAAATTGAAAATGTTATCATGTGGATGAATGGTTGTGCACATATATAGTGTTTATATGACTAGGACTATTTGCATACATATTGGACTCATGGCACTAAACATATTTTGCATTAGAAAGATCATTCAGGCCTGATCATTAGCATTAGCTAAGTAACATATACACACACTTTCTGCATGTGTTCATAAAGCATTAGGAGTCTTTTAAGGACCATGGTTGCCTGTGAATGATGTTTTGAGTAGACGGATGATGGATGGTAGGATACGTTCTTCCTAACTTGGAGATTTCGGGGACGAAATCCTTTAAGTTGGGGAGAATGTAACAACCCGGATTTTTATAACGTGTTAAGACAAGAATCAAGGCGGAATTAAATTTTAAAAACTGAATCAGGGGAAACAGGCTGTGCCATTGCGTTCGTCTAAGAAAAATAGGCGAAATAGAGTCCGAGTTTTCGGAAATCGGAGTCCGTATGACCGAGTTATGGGCCGTCGAAGTTTTCAGAAAAATTCAAGTTCAAAAACAGTTCAAAATTCAAATCTGGAGCCAAACAGACTGGGCGGGAAAAATTCCCGCCCAAGCCCCAGGTCGATTGGGGTGTCGACTGGGGAGTCGACACGCCCAGGGGGCAGGTCGACTGCCCAGTCGACACGGGTGTCGACCTGGGTGGTCCG
Organism: Allium sativum; assembly: GCA_030737875.1. Lineage (NCBI taxonomy): Eukaryota > Viridiplantae > Streptophyta > Magnoliopsida > Asparagales > Amaryllidaceae > Allium > Allium sativum. The sequence continues at coordinate 310,576,915 of CM060922.1, read as the reverse complement.
GCCACTTTGGCCTGGGTGCACCTGCTGCTGTCTTGGCTCGGTTTTATGGGCCTGTGACGGATTTTGAGGGCTCAGATCTATCCTAGGGTTTATCCTATGGCCTAAACTACTCCTAATCTCTATAAAAACACCCTAGGACCTAACCTAAATCACTCAAAATCAATCTAACAAAGAAGTGCTGCCCAAATCTCTCTTGATCATGGCCTCCATCTCCAACTCCAAGAGCTTATGCATTCAAATCGGATCTGAATCGAAGGTGCTAGCTTGCTACATCAAATCAAGGGAGTGGATCAACGTTGCTACACAAATTTCATGATGATTCTACGACAAGACGATTCATGCTCATAATCCCTTAGCCACGCTATGTAAGTTCTAGCTACTTGTAGATCTAAACGATAGTTCTAATGTGACATGGAATAAAATGCGATGAACATAAGTATGCTAGCCTACATGAACCTTGTCATGCCTCTTTTGCTTGAACCTATGACTTTAGGCTATGTTTAGTGACTAAATCAAGTTACTCATGTTGCATTGGACTTAGTTTGCCATGCAAGATCGAACCTTTATTTGTGGGATGTTGGCATGAACACTTGGAACCATTTTGACTTGTGAAATATGTACATGAATTTGACTTAGGGCTTATGCATGTAAAACAACCCAAAACCCCTTATGATTTCATGTTTATGTGAGGCCAAACCCCTTATGATATTATGCATGTTTGAGGCCAAACCCCTTATGATACCGTGCATGTTTGTGGCCAATCCCTTTATGACATCCTGCAAGTTTTGAGGCCAATATGCAATATGCTAGTTATGTGAACACCTTTGCCTCAATTTTCACCATGTTTAACTTGTGATTCATCTTTGCCATCTTGTACCCATCTTTGTCATATTATTCCAAATATGTTGATTCGCTTTCGTGTGCGTTGGGGACACGTTTTGGGTAGTTTAGGCAAACTTGAAAATGGGCTATGAACTTGACATGGAATTACATGGAACATGTAATGATAATAAACGTGAATAGGACACGAAAACTTGACATGGGGTTACATGAAAACATAGACTTAAAAAGGGGTCTAAACTTGAGATGAACATGACATGTAGAAAACATGAAATTGGCCAACTCGAGGTTGGGTTGAGTTTGTAGCATAAATCTACCCGGAACCGACCGGCTTAACTAGTGGCTACAAACAATAGGACCCAATGTGAGTAGTTGGTCATATCGCACTTAAAACCCGAGGTTAGACTAGGTTGTGGTGTAAAGCTACCCGGACCCGCCCGGCTTAACTAGTAACCACAACAAAGTCTAATGTGAGAGGTTGAGAGTGCATTAATTTACTTAATACCACATGATAAGGTTAATTAAATTTGGCTAGTGCCACTTAACCGATATGACATGAATGGGTAGGTTAAGCAAAACCAGACTTGATTTCTTAATGAAACTTAACCGTAAAATACAGTCAGGGGATGGGGTTAAGCTAATCCATACTTAACTAATCTGACTCGGTAATTGGATGGGGTTAAGTAACCTACACTTAATTAATCTAAACACGGTAATTAGATGGAGTTAAGTAACCTACACTTAACTAATCTAAACACGGTAATTAGATGGAGTTAAGTTAACCTAGACTTAACTAATCTAAACATGGTAACTTGATGGGGTTAAGTTAACCTACACTTAACCAATCTAACATAGTAATTGGATAGGGTTAAGATACGAACCGCTTGAATATACTTAACCAACTCGACTCGGTAATTTGATAAGGATAATCTATACTTAACCAACCACGATAATGCGATAAGGTTATGTCGTGAACTTCTGGATATACTTAACCAACTTGACATATGGTTTGTAGGGCTAAGTCTTGAGCTTAAATACTTAGCCAATCTTGACATGATTCGTAGACGGGTTAAGTCATGAACTGGAATGACAACACTTAACCCATTAGACAAAACCCTAGTTCAGGGGACTAGGTGGAAAATCGTAGTTAACAAGGATAACGGGAAAGGGAACTAAGTGATAAACCTTAGTTTAGGATAACTAAGTAATAATTCTTAGTCAAGGGATTTGGACCAGTTCACAGATAGATGAGTAATCCAATACGGTAGGTCATCGCTTAAACACACGAGGAGGAGCAAATTATCTGACTTAGATAAAGGCTCCAACGAACTGGGTGATGAAGCAGTAGCTTCGGGGGACGTGAGGGTACTCTTGGTATCCCTCTGTAAGGTTGCAGATGATCCGCTTGGGCTCACAGAGGTTAAGGTCTGCGGTAGAAGAACCAAGAGTATGCCGTGGTTGCTGTGCGAGCAACCTAAAGACGGGGATGGATTAGCGTGGAGTCGACGATACTTGATTTTTGCCCTGGATAGTGCGTCGTCGACTACCTACCATCTTTAGTCAATCGTGTACGTATACGGAAAGGCAGAGAACTCCCAACAGACCATATACTTGCTATCGAGTTATGGGCGAGGTTGGCTAATAGGTAAGTGGGGCATAGGGGGCCGGAGTATAGTTCTCGTGCATGATTTTTCTTGGATTGCCTTTCAGTAGTTGAGGGAGGGGTCACGTGGGACCATAGCCACGGATACAAAAACAGACCTTGATATCTGCATTCGGCAGACGACTTAAAGCTCCCGACCGAGTCTCGTATTTCTTGATTTTCCCTGGCACGGGACTCGGATGGCACATTGAGATACATGTGCAGTTAGACATGGAAAAACGATTCACGGTGCTTACGTGGGAAAAAGGGCGCGGTTGACGGGTAGCATAATCCCTAGTAGCCCTAGGTGGCTAAAACCCAAACCGAGATACGAAAACGTTCATTAGGTAGCATAATCCCTAGCGGTCCTAGGTGGCATAAATCCTAGGTGGACACGCGATAGTTCATGGTAAGAAAACATAACCAGATCAAGGGTAGTAGTCCAAAACAACTTCAAGGATAAAATGGTACTACGTTGAGGTGGTATAGATTTACATGGGAAAGCCCGTACGGCCTACGGCAAAGGACTGAACTTATACATGGAAAGAAACATACGAGTTAGGAAAACCTATGTACGCGATATATTAGGTTGACATGGACCATTTCATGACTTTGGTCAAGGGACATTTTATAGTTAACTCATGACATGGGTTGGGATACTAGTACGGGAGGTGCAGAGCAAATACACATGGTAGATACCTCGGGATTTTATACTTGATAAAAACCTGACAATGTGATACCTTAGTTTATCTTGATACAGTGGTTCATCCTGTTATCTTGATCTAGCTTATCTATCTTGTCATCATCCTTATGTTTACATTCAGTTTATGCATGTCATGTTACCTTTACCTGTTTTTATACTGGAAGTAGGTAGGACTTACCAGTCTTTATGACTGACCCCGTTTTCTTTCGCCTCTTTGTCTTCCGTTACCCCCCCCCCCCCAGGTTTTCAGGGAGGAAATGTTGTTGTTTAGTTCTGACCTCTTGTGCTTGAATTTCATCATGTATAGCTGGTCTTCTCTTGGCTATGGCTGCTTCACCGCTTTATTTTGGGGAATAATTTATGAAAAGGTTTTATGCTTCTTTACTATTGCAAGACAGGTTTTGATGTATTCTGATGTAAAAGGCTTTAGACCTTATTTTATAAGGTAGTGAAATTTGTTTTACTTCCGCTGTTTTATATATGTTCTGTCTTGTAATATTTCTATGCATGTTTACCTCGATAATGCTTCACCAAACCTAGTGCATTCCCTTTGTGAGTGACCCTAGCGGAGGTGGGGTGTTACATGGTAGGTAAGACGTTGTTGCATCGTTTAGGTATAAGCCGTGCATTTTTAGTAGTATCGCATTTCCACTTTAGGGAGGCATACACCCTACTGTGGGACCAGCATGGGTATCTACGAGTTAGGGAGACGATCGAATGGGGAGGGTAGTGGGTACAACTAGTGGAGATAGGAGCAAACGGCACCTATGACAGCAGCAAAGGGTACACGAAACTACCATTATTATTATGATTAGTAAGAGGGATAACTTTTATTAAGGGACTAGTAATGGTGCAGTGTAACTAGCATTGGTGGGGTGTACGAGTTATCTTATAGTAATTAGAAGTGCAATCACCGTTATATCCTGTTCATCTTGTTCAACTATTCATACTTGCTTATGTTACAGTCATTTCTTATATCCAGTTTATGTCCTTATCCTACTAATTATATAGTTAAAGTCACTGGACTCGCCAAACAATATGTCTGACCTGTTTTGTTTTGCTTCTTTTCTTTCCTCCCTCCCAGGTGCTCAGGGTGGGAATAGTGGAGCTTGACTCAGATTTCTTGAAGTTCTTGGAAGTGTTGAAAGTAATGCTCAGCTTTATCTTTTTTTCATATGGCTATGTTGAGTGGGATTATGCTTTTGTTTTTATGTACTTTGACAATAAATTGTCCTAGATGGATATTTGTGTACTTGACTTTAGTATTGGGTTTTGATGTTGTAACCAAACTATGTTCAGTTTTCACTGCAATGAAGTTATTTTAAATTTCGAAGTACCATTTTATATATTTGTCTTGTGATGTTCTGTTCTATACACTCATAATGCTCCATGAAAGTTAATGCATTCCCTTTGTGAGTGTCATTAGTGGACGTGGGGTGTTACATTTTCTCTCAAAAAGATTTAAATCTTCGTCAGTATAGATGGTTTGAGTTCTTGGCTTCATATGATTTCAATATCGCATGCACACCCGAGAAGGGAAATGCGGTAGCTGATGCATTGAGTAGGAGACATGCCAGTTTAAGGGCGATGTTTCTGGAATGGAAGCAACTGGAATATATCGCGGGATATGATTTCAGACCTAAGTGCGAATTAGATCCAGAAATGTTAGCAAGGTTGACAATCAGACCGACTTTGATTGAGCGGATCGACTCCAATCAGAGGGACGATCCTAATCTATTGGAAGTTATCTCCAAGGTAGAGATTGGTATCGACGGTGAGGAGAAGAACAAGTATGGACTTGATAGAGAAGGATTGTGTAAGGACCCGATACTTCCCCGGTCTCCGAAGAGGAGAGGAAGAACAGATTGCCTTGAGGACAAGACGAATCAGAACATAAACAGAAGAACATTTCATTGCTTATTTCAGCAATTCCATCAGAATACAAGAATATACAGAGTGAATATATAAAATACATTCGATAAATATCAGATATTAAAATACATTACATAGCAGCGGAAAATAATACAAATCACAACTGAAGGAGATATACAGATACAAAGCTTTCCGAATATCATTCCAGCTGTAAATAGGATCCTGTGAATATAAATCTGCAAAACCAAAACTACTAGCTGCCCGTGTCGAAAATAAGGGCCCCCAGAGTTTAGGTTAAAACAATAAACTCCAGGTCAGTCATGTGACTGGTGTGAGAACTAAAGCAGTTATTTAAAGCTTTACATTAAATCGGATATATCAAGGGACAACGCCGTATAACACGGAACAAGTTTTCTCCCAAGAATACCAGTGCACATAACAAAACAGTGCAACGCTTTTTGGAAAAATGAAGCTATTATAAGACCCAGGTCCCATCACACAATGCAACACAAGCCGAAGGATAGGGTTTTCCCTTATAATAGCCAAACATGCTTGGTACGTTAAAAACAAATCATTTGATACTATTTTAAGTGCATAGTGTATAAAACAACTTCAAATATAAATGTATCAATCCTAGATGGCATGGGTACCATATATCATGTCGCCAATACTAGGCTCTACAATTAAAACCGCAAATGTCACGTATCGGAAGTTGGATTTCCATCTGTGAACCAAGGCAAGGGACCGTCCTTACCGAATTCGAGACTCTCTAGCGCGAGCCTCAGCAACAGAACGCATCGTCCCTTAGGAGCCACAGGGCCGGTCCACTCGATGTGGATTAGATAAAACCCTGAACATTACGTCTCCCCGCCTTATGGGGCGTAAATGAGCCAAATGAATCCATATCTAAGGCGCCTCACATTCCCACAAACACACAGGTAAAAAAATATATAAATGTCTAGGCTGGTAGGTCTCTGACACCACCTCTAACTAGAAAGAGACGCACGTTCTCCCTAGATTCTTCTCCCATTTCTTGTTCACACCGGGGTGTGAGGCTCGCGAATTAACGTCACACACAAAGCTATGCCACACAGGCCGTGCTTTGATCATTAACCAAAAGACTTTGCTTTTCAACAGAAGCCTTGATCATTTGCCACTTAGGCATGCCACACAGGGAATCCACTCCACGCGACTGATGTCTATCGATATACAACCTCTAATCCGGTACATCTCAGAGAAGGGTGAAGTAAGGGAATAAGTTCCCCTTCCCTAGGAAGATGTATATTTAATAGAGGTCAATCAACACAGAGCAAAATCCAATGTTAGACACACAGTCCATACAAGTTCGTTTTGGGTCTGAACGAAACCGGAGGCACCTTGTACCTCGCATATCCATCGATCTCCAAGTACGTCTGGACGATCACTAACTAATTCCCTCCTCTTGGGTGTACAGACCAATCAAGATCATCAGTAATTTTCCAAACGATGTGAAGACCTCCGGTCTTTGACCACCGTCTTCATCCTCAACACATCGTCAAATCAGTTATACAGAATGGGTTAAACCTGGTCTTTCTGAATAACTCGCGTATATAATAAACAATTGTTACACAAACACATCATACGCCTCATTCTAATTCAGAATATTCTTTTATTCAAATATTCTTATACTTTGGGAATGGTTCCCATTACTTTTATCAAAGATAAATTCTTTAAATTTATTCTTTAATCTTCTTTTGAATATCAATTCAAACCAAATTATGGTTTAGCCATACTAGTCGGGATTAGCGAACCTTACCGAAGTAGTCATTTGTTTTAATTTCCCAACCCCAACCTATCCATCCCATGAAGTAAAAATGGTAATACTTCATATCTAACACCACAGTGTTATCGGTAAATTCAATTACCATTTCACATTCAAATCTAATTAAAGATTTAACTATCGCCAGGAGCAAAACTGGTGATATCCATTCTCGATCATTTCAATCTAATAAAAGATTCATTAAAACTCCACTTGGTTTTAATCTTCCCAAAAATCAATATTAATTATTGTTTAACTTGAGAAATCATATCCTGTCTTTAACAGCGTTAAATAACCAATGTCATTTAAAACACGGTTCACGATAAACCCAAAAATCAATTCCAATTAAATACCATTTATTTGGTATACTTCATTAAATCTAAATAAAAAGATTTAATCTTTTTCTCAATTGGGTTTAAGAATAGTGTTAATGAAGACACCATTCACGACAAACCCAAATCCCATTTGATATTAAATATAAGGCTCTGAATAGAAAATCTATCGGCTTATATTCAATATCAAATTCTACGACCAACAAATATCGTATTGTGAATAACAATATAAAAATATTTTTTAAATTTCCATAACAGTATCTGTATAATCATGAAATCCAACATTGAAATATTCTAAAGACAATTTCGATTCAAATCCATTCCAATTCAATTATTGGAAATTCTGGTTACTTTTAAAACCCTTTCAAATCCAATTTATTTATTTCAAAAATGAATGGATTATAATTCTAGTTCAAAACTAGTTCATTTCGATAAAAATCTATTTTTATCTTTTCAAATATGGAATTTTTCATCCCAATTCTTTCCAAATCATTTCTTATGATTTTACACAAATTATTACTATTTTTAATAATTTTGTCAAGGCACGTACAGTCGATTTCCATCAACGGCCATCGAGCTGCACTTACAACGACCTTTTCCAAATTTGATTTGGACATAATTCCAAATCCAACCGTTATATTTCAAGTCTCTAATATTTGTTAGAAAGCTCTATTCGATACGAACCCAATGGTTCCGGTTTTAGGAGAATCCGACGGTCGGATCTCCCGTAGTGTCCATTCGAAGTCAATGGTCGAAATTCGTGAACTACCGCAGCGCGACGCGTTCTATTCAGGACATTATATATATAATATATATATATATATATATATATATATATATATATATATATTACGTCGATTTCCTTTCAAAACGTATTTTATAAATCATTTTAAATTCGTTTTCAAAACGATTTCAACTTCATATTCAATTTCAGATCAAAATTGAATATTCCATATCATTAATATATAAATGATAATATTTTCAAAACGTTATATTTTGAAATCACTTCCTTTTCTTTATTCATTATAAAAATGAATATAATAGATGTAAATATCATTCTCATCAAAATGTCGCATATCTAATAAACACGGCTTTATATATTTCAATAACTTTGTTATTCTATTCAACAAATGAATATTTTCTTCAACACATGAATATATATTTTATTCAACACATAAATATTCTTTTATTCAACACATGAATTTCCTTTTATTCAACACATGAATTTATATTTTATTCAACACATGAATTTTCTTTTATTCAACACATGAATATATTCTTTATTTTCCAAATTGGAATGAGGCCCAATCATTACCATATAATGTTAATTATATTGATTCCCTACAACACATGTATATAATAGCAACGATAAGTAATCAACCATCATCCAGAGTGCACCACACGACTGCATAAGCATTAAATATAAATAATTAACGCTTACACAGTCTGTCAACCAATCGGTCGACATACAGCTAAATAATCGGGATTAGTGTAGCCAAATATCATCCCAACATCCGTGTGGGGTTTCAATCCACAAACACTGAATATTATTTGTGCAGTTGGGTAACGTGTAAAATTTATCGTCCTAATCAATATCATTCAAATGGGTGTACATAAGCAATCATTCGATTTGTAAATGAATATTTATTTTATACACATGTTAAAAATATATTTTTAACTATAAATATTTTTAACGATAAAATATTTTATTTCATTCCATATCACACAATCAATTTTCACAACATAACCAAACAAGCAAACAAGTCATCCATGGTCTGTAGACGATGTGTGTCAGGTGCTGCTTAGCACCATCTGCATCCTAGAGTATATTTCAACTAGAAAGCAAATTAAAAGTGAGAAGTTCTCACCTTTGGGTTCCACACTATCATTCTTTAATTCTGAACGGTTCAGATTTGGATTTGTTTTACACCAGTTCCATTGCAATTCTTTTCACGCTGTTCATAGTAAAAATCATATTTTTATCGCTTCATTCCAATAAATAAAAATCATATTTTTATTTCTACTTCTTATATTTTTACAACGCTTCTTTCTATATAAAAAATATATTTTTATATCTCTACTTCTTATATAAAGATCTAATTTTTCCCTCGCCATTTCCCATATAAAAATCACATCTTTATTTTCTATATTATATAAAAATCATACTTTTATTCTTTCTATAATATAAAAATAATATTTTTATTCTTTCTATAATATAAAAATCATATTTTTATTCTTTCTATAATAAAAATATCATATTTTCATTCTAAAACCATATATATATAATTCAAATCTTTAAACCAATAAAAATTATATTTTTATTTCAGATTTTCATAATATAAATTACCTTACTAATAACATAAATAAATTAGAAAAAAACTCACGTTGATTCTTCGGGGCGGGGGGGGGGGGGGGGGTGGGGCTTTGCAGTTGAACGACGAGAGGGGGCTGCTGCGGTGGTTGGTGGACGGTCGGAGCAGCGTCATGGTGGGTGCAACAGCTCGGTGGGGTGGCGCAGTGGTCGGATTGGGTGGTTGGCGACCTGTATTCACGGTTTGGGGTCTTAGGGTTTGGTTTTGGGGCTAGTGCTGGAGAGAGAGGAGAGAGGGAAGAAGGGGGTGCGTCGGAGGGGGCCTCCACCGAAGGAGTTGCGGCGGTAGCCCGCCTGGAAGGCGGCGCAGCGGATTAGAGTTGCGCGTTTTTTTCCTTTCTTCTAAAAACTGATATCGATAGTAGGAAGTGAGGAGGGAGAGAGAAGGTAGGGGAGGGTATGGTCAACGCCTAATATAAGGAACATATATTTTATTCAATTCTTTAATTAATACCAAAAAGTAACTTTTTCTTTTGAACTCCAAATCAAACCTGCCGACTTCGTCCATAGCTAATTACCCCCATTTCAAACACAATGGGATATGCATCATAAGCTGATTCGACTGTTTCGATCATTTTCCATCAAAATCAAAATATAAATCTATATATTGAATTTGAACGCACATTTTAATTTACCGGGGCCACATACAGACTCTAAAAATTCCAAAAAAATATTTTCTAGCTTCGCATTGATGATACAGCCCTAACAAAACTAATTTCATCAAATTCTGAGATCGTTTGAAAAATGGTCATTTTCTAGTCGATTGAAATTGACTGAAACTGTCAAAACACGTTTTACTTCAACACGCTCACCTATTGATTCGAAAAATTATGAATTTTGGAATCTAGCAATCACTTGACACCCCGGATCCAACAAAAGTGGTTTCGTCGAAAACAGTGGTCATTTGCAAAATTTCAATTTTTAAGGGCCAAAATTCCATAGCGACTATTCTGAATTTTCAACTGGGCATAACTTTTTATCCCCACTATGAAATTTCGATTTTTTCGGATTCATTGAAAAGATATTCTCAATTAGATTCTAATATTTTTGGTTTCGCTAAAATCCATTTTATTTTGAATCCTGTACATTCATTTGAAATTTGAAATCGAATTTTCGAACTACTGCGCCATTTTCAATTCCTTTTATAATTAAAATACAATATTTATATTCTAATGACGATCTAAATAAATATATACGTTCCAATTCTATTCAAAATAAATTTCTCGCCTCTATTATTTAAAATAATCCATTTTAAGTATTCAAAATTCATTAAATTGCCAAAATAAAAAAATTTAATTAGCTCGGATTTCTGGGTTATTACAATCTCCCCCACTTAGAACTTTTCGTCCCCGAAAAGGAACGAAGCTGAAAGTTGTTTAACTAATCAACTCAACTTCCAGTATTTTCATTATGGCTTAAGTTCTTCAACTTTTCAGTTTCTGAAAACTTTTCAAAATTTTTGCTAACACCCTTAATTTTTGAAATTTTTTGCCATAACCTCCCCTGCACGGGAGCATCGGGAAAACCCCGAAATTGCCATATAGGCCTCTACAATCCAAAAAGAAAAAGGAACAGCTAAGCGGCTCAAAAAATCATCAAAAACCCCCAAGAAATACAATAAACATGTACCTATTTGTCGGGAAAACAATTTTATTCCTCTTCTCTAGCCTCTTTGCTATGACCTGTTCAATGGATACACATGTACATATATGCATTTCCAAACAATTTTCAATTCAGTTCAACATTTGATACAATTTGGCCTAAATGGTTAATAATATCAAACCAATAATCAAACAACACAACCATCAATCAATTAGTGAATTTATGTTTCAAATTCATAATTTTGATATATATACAGAAAATCATGTTTTTGATGCCAAGTCACAACAATATATTCTAACTATATTTTGGTTCTAACACCAGTCAATTGGAAATATATATATATCACAATTTCGAAACTCGAACACAAACACTGATGATGCCATGGTCATTATCAACATCATCTCCGGGCAACTAGAGTTTGATTCTATATCTATCCAGTATATTAAAACTTCGAATACACATGGATCAGATGTATATGCAAAATCTTTATATATTGGATTGTCCAAATTCAATGCAAATAAATATTCAAATACATTGAATAAGGTTTAAATTTTCAAAACAATATTTGTTTTCGATTTTTATTTTAAAAACAGTACTCTTTACACTCGTTCTAGGATACTACTGATCCCATCTCTATCGAGTCATTCCAATTGGATATTTCTAATCCAATCTCTGGTTAATTCTTTCGTATGGTTCTAATGTGTCTTGTTCTCGAGCTTTGTAAACCAAAGCTCTGATACCACTGTAAGGAACCGATACTACCCTGGTCTCCGAAGAGGAGAGGAAGAACGAATTGCCTTGAGGACAAGACGAATCAGAACACAAACAGAAGAACATTTCATTGCTTATTACAACAATTCTATCAGAATACAAGAATATACAGAGTGAATAAATAAAATACATTCGATAAATATCAGAGATTACAATACATTACATAGCAGCGGAAAATAATACAAAACATAACTGAAGGAGATATACGGATAAAAAGCTTTTCGAGTATCATTCCAGCTGTAAACCAGGATCCTATGAATATAAATCTGCAAAACCAAAACCACTAGCTGCCCGTGTCGAAAATAAGGGCACCCAGAGTTTAGGTTAAAACAATAAACTCCAGGTCAGTCATGTGACTGGTGCGAGAACTAAAATAGTTATTTAAAGCTTTACTTTAAATCAGATATATCAAGGGACCACGCCATATAACACAGAACAGGTTTCCTCCCAAGAATACTAGTGCATATAACAAAACAGCGCAATGCTTTTTGGAAAAATGAAGCTATTATAAGACTCAGGTCCCATCACACAATGCAACACAAGCTGGAGGATAGGATTTTCCCTTATAATAGCCAAACATGCTTGGTACTAAAAAACGAATCATTTGGTACTATTATAAGTGCATAGTGTATAAAACAACTTCAAATACATATGTATTAATCCTAGACGGCATGGGTACCATATATCATGTCGCTAATACTAGGCTCTACAATCAAAACCGCAAATGTCACATATCGGAAGTTGGATTTCCGTCTGTGAACCAAGGCAAGGGATCGTCCTTACCAAATTCGAGACTCTCTAGCCCGAGCCTCAGGAACAGAACACATCGTCCCTTATGATCCATAGGGCCTGTCCACTCGATGTGAATTAAATAAAACCCTGAACACTACGTCTCCCCGACCTATGGGGCGTAAATGAGCCAAATGACTCCATATCTGAGGCGCCTCGCATTCCCACAACCACACAGGTGAACAATAGATATAAATGTCAGGGCTGGTAGGTCACTGACACCACCTCTAACTAGAAAGAGACGCACGTTCTCCTGGATCCTTCTCCCATTTCTGGTTCACACCGGGGTCTAAGGCTCGCGAATTAACACCATACATAAAGCTATGCTACACAAGTCATGCTTTGATCATCAACCACAAGACTTTTCTTTTCAATAGAAGCCTTGATCATTTGCCACTTAGGCATGCCACACAGGCAATCCACTCCATGCAACTGATGTCTATCGATATACAACCTCTGATCCCGTACGTATCAGAGAAGGGTGAAGTAAGGGAATAAATTCCCTTTCACCAGGCAGATGTATATTTAATAGAGATCAATCAACACAGAGCAAAATCCAATGTTAGACACACAGTCTATATAAGTTCGTTCTTGGTCTGAACGAAACCGGAGGCACCTTGTACCTCGTATATCCATCGATCTCCAAGTACGTCTGGACGATCACTAACTGATTCCCTCCTCTTGGGTGTAAAACCCAATCAATATCATCAGTAATTATCCCAACGATGTGAAGACCTCCGGTCTTTGACCACCGTCTTCATCCTGGACACATCGTTGAATCAGTTATTCAGAATGGGTTAAACCCGGTGTTTCTGAATAACTCGCGTATATAATAAACAAGTGTTACACAAACACATCATACGCCTCATTCTAGTTCAGAATATTCATTTATTCAAATACTCTTATACTTTGGGAAAGGTTCCCATTAATTTTTTCAAAGATAAATTCTTTAAATTTATTCTTTAATCTTCTTTTGAATATCAATTCAAACCAAATTGTGGTTTATCCACACTAGTCGGGATTAGCGAACCTTACCGAAGTAATCATTTGTTTTAATTTCCCAACCCCAACCTATTCATCCCATGAAGTAAAACTAGTAATACTTCATATCTAACACCACGGTGTTATCCGTAAATTCAATTACCATTTCATGTTCAAATCTAATTAAAGATTTAACTATCGCTGGAGCAAAACTGGTGATACTCCATTCTCGATCATTTCATGTTAAAATACAATAATATTTTATTTTTAGAATATTTGAAAAAATGTGGAATTTGCAGTGTAAAGTGATCAGGCTATTTAAAATGGTTCGATATTGTTTTTATTTAAATTATCATGGCGATTTCATTTATAAAACGACGTTATAATGTTAAATTTATAATTTAATTATAAAACAAGCTGCAGCGACGCGACAGTTCGTAAATTGGCATTTTGAATTTAAACGGTCGTACATGGCCCAATATAAGTCGAATTTTCTCAAAACAAGAAACGTCTGAATCTGTTGGATAATATTTTTCTAATGAAAGAGAAAAATTTGGTTTTCATGTTGTAGATTTTATTTTATGTCCAAATCAAATTTTGATGAGGTCGCTGTGGAATTTCCTTTATAAATTATAACGTTATTTATAATAAATAAAGGGGTTTTTAAATTTTTATAATATCGATTTGGCTTCAAACTCAATCCGAGCTATTTTATCTTGATAATATACGATATTCCGATCGTGTATGGCCAATAATAATATTTTAATATTATTATATTGAAGTATTTTAAAATTGGTTTATTTTCTTCGAATTGGGCAGTTATAAAAGGGCCTTTATTCAAACGACCTTCGTTTTCAACGAAACAAATTTTATTGGGACCGGAACAGTAAATTATTGCTAGATTTCAAGTTGCGCATCAATCGGGGTTAATTTGTGTGCGCAGCAAAATAAAATACAAATAAAAACGACCATTTGAACGTGAACGAGGGCCATTCGAGCAAACGAACTCAGAACTCGACGAAACAAGTTTCATTAGGACCGTATCGTCAAATTATAGTATCCCATCCATTCACATCTCGAATGGGGTTCGTATGTGAGCGCAGGAGCGAATAAACAACGTTCGAAATAGCGATAGGCACGAAATAAAATATCGTTCGTCACATCGATATAAATAAATATTATTTCCATCTTTAAATACAAACCCCCTCAGCCTATATTTCAGTTCATCCCATCCAAAACAATTTTCAGCCAAGAATATTTGTAGAAAAACCCTTGTAAACAAATCAATTTATATCTCATCGTATGTGAAGAATTTGTGAGGGCGGCCTGAAGCGAAGTTGTAGATCGGGTCCTTACCTACCTGTTGAGAAAAATTGGGGACCTATCGTGGTCGGAGGTGGCCAGAATCGAGGATAAACCATAGAAAATGGGTTTTGTTCTTTTCAGAAATTGAGGAGACTGGATCGATTTGAGGTGACGGGACCTTGGGGGAGTTATAGAGCGGAGATCAGGCTTTCGTTTGGCTATGGTCTCGGGTTCTCTGGTGGTCGGTGGTGGTTGTGGGGTTGAGATGATCGAAGAGGCTATTTTTGGGGGTGTTTTGAAAAGTAACGATCGGAAATTCCTAAATTCCGGCGATGACGGGGGTTGTTGGTGACGGGGTCTGAGGGGAAAGGGTGCTGGAACGTGAGGCGGTCAGAATGGTGGTGGTGCGATCGCTGGACGTCGAAGGTGGCAGCGGCGGTTTGGGTTTGAACGGATGTTGGTTGAAGGGGATTTCTGGCACGGTGGTGTACTGTTTGGGCTCGAGATCGTCAGTGGAGGAAGCTGGTGGTGCGGGGGAACATGGTGGCATAGCAGGTGGGGGTCCAGGTCGGTCAGATCGCCGGCGTTGATCGGGTTGGGAGGGCGAGCTCGTGGTTGAAGAAAGTGTCGGGTTTGATAATTGGCTCCAGGTGAAGACATGTGAATGAGAATGGTATGCTGACGTGGATTATAACAGTAATTAAGGGGATGATTACTTAATTATTTAATTAATTTATAATTAACTTAGTTAATTATCGTATAATATATACAAACTTTAAACTAGCGTAACTTTCGCGTACTATAACGAAATCTGACGAAACTGGATCCGTTGGGATCGCAGGGACGAGACCTAGACAATGGCACTGATAGGCACTGATCTGACGCAGTTGAAAATCTAGCTAATTTTGAACGCTCGACTGAAATTAAAAGGAACAAACGCGTCCACCGTCAACCAAAATAAACTGGTGAGTTAATTCTCACACCTTCTGGAATTCTGTGATGTGGTAAATTCATATTAAAACATAATTTACCTTTAAAAATATAAATTGGTTGATTTGTTACTATTGGTTGTTTATTGTTTGATTGGTTTCTGTTATTTATATTTCATCATTTTAAATTTATAGATCTTATGAAATTTATTTCATATATTATTATCAAATGTATAACGAGCTGTGATGCAGGGAAGAACAGATTGGAGGGATCCGACCGGATTCCTCAAATATTATATTTGTTGTTTGTTTTATATTGATATTTGAACTGTTTAAACCCCATATGGTAGGAAAACCTGTTTGAGCATGATGGTTGAATAAGTATTCACCTGTGTTGCGTTTAAAGTCAACCGATAGTGTTGATTTGGTAATTGGCAGCGAATGGCCTAAAATGTGTTGTTTCAGACGTCTGTTTACCGTTCGGTGGATTGACGCAGTTTCTAAAATTATAAATTATTTTATAACTAAACTGAAGTTCTTCAGTCATTTTATATAAATAATTAAAGTAGAAATTTATAAATAAATAATTTAATCGAGTTTATAAGAGAAATTATTGAAATGGTTTATGCAAGTCAAAGTTAGCAGAAACCCAAAGATTTACATACGGGTTGGAGAAAAATAGAATAATTGTTTTTTAACAATTAATTAGTGATTTTAAACTAATTAAATGAAGTGAATTCAAAAATAGAATTTTCAAGGTAAATAGTAAATGGATTAGTAAGGGATTGAAATGTATTAATGATTTTAAAACGAAATCTAAGCTAAGTTGCGGAAGGATGATAAATGGATTTTTATAAAAAAATCAACGCGAGGTTTTAAAAAAAAAAGATTTTTAAACCAAATTGATGAGAAAAGGTTAGAGAATTAAATTAAGCGAAATGAGGGGATTGAAATAAGGATTTCAAAAACAAGGGAGATACATACCTTTGGTTCGTGATAAATATTGGCAAATGTTTTTGAAAGTAAAATCCAAGTAAAAAGGTCTTATTTGAAAGAAAGTGGAAAAGCGGGTTTTCAATCCAAGATAAAGTTTATGATAAGAATGCCCGTGTAAATGGGAATAGATTATTCGACGAGTGGTTTTTATTATAAATCAAAATGTATAAGCGAGAATAATAAAGTAAGTAAAAGGTGGTGTTGTTGTGAACATTTACTTAATTAAATGAATTAAGTGAGGGTATTATTGAACGAAGATTTCAAATATAAGAAACGGTTTATAAAACCATATTTGAAATCAAGGTGATAAATGAGATTTTAATATCATTGGTTAAGTGACAAACTAATATTATTCTGAGATAAGAACGTTGTCGATCAAGGTCTGAGAGGTAAATAAAATATCCCAA
This sequence comes from Allium sativum, assembly GCA_030737875.1. Classification (NCBI taxonomy): domain Eukaryota; kingdom Viridiplantae; phylum Streptophyta; class Magnoliopsida; order Asparagales; family Amaryllidaceae; genus Allium; species Allium sativum. The sequence goes on along the minus strand of CM060922.1, from coordinate 310,559,577 downwards.
CTTGAACGGCTTCATTATTGTCGAGGAATGGTATTGGTTTGAAACGAGTAAAAGGTGTTGAAATTAGTATGGTATTCCATGCGAGATGTAATGAACATAAGTGCGAGATTTTTGATTATAAGTATTACTACAATAGTGGTTTCAATATAAATATGAAAGTTTGGTTTTAAACTATATAGTCGACATTTACCTTAACCAAATTAGAATTGGTAATTTGTTTCATACCATTAAGTATATATATATATGTATATATCGAGATGATTGAATATAAGAAAATGGGAAAAGGGTTTTGAAGAAATACCTCGACATTTACGAAGGAAATAATCTATATATATATATATATATATATATATATATATGGTTATAAAACAGTTAAAATAGTTTTGTTATAATATAATGAAATTAATTGAAATGTTTCCAATGTATTGGAAGGTTAAAAGTTTATTAACTAATTCGTTAAATATATTTTAAGAGGCCAAACAATGCCAAGTACTGAATCAGCAACTCATTTTATTCACACATCTGTTATTTGATAGTTAAATCATCGACTATCAAACCTAACCAATACGATTGTTGGTATGGAAAGACCGGGATCAAATTTATATTCGAAAACCATTCCGACCTACAAATATGTGAAGATATTAGAAGAAGATCGAGATGGAGCTTTGAAGACCATAGATCTTCATAAATGGAATAACCACTAAGATTCTCTACCTTGCAAGCAGAGATAAACTGTGATTCTGTCGTGGTTGGAATCTACAGATTGCAAGGACTTCTCGCTACTGATCCTTGGGGTGATTCCTATATGAGATGCAGTAGGAGTGTGCCTTCGGTTCATCCTGTTCCTGGATGACTTGTATGGAAGAGTGTCTGACAGAGTACTTCCAAAGGGGCCACGTATGTTGATTTCTTCAAATATATTTCTGTTGATGGCAGAGAAGGCCGTACAGCTTCTCTTAGCTGACCGCAGTGTATTTTTGTGGACGTCAATTAGTGATATCTGGCAGATCTAACGATGCGGCATTTAAAGTGAATGGTGACCAGATATTCTAAAAATAAATTCTAGCCTCGAGCCTCATCAATTGGGAAATGACAAAAATTGGGCAGACAACATGTCTATGTGGGTCGCTCCCATTAGGGTGTATAATCACCTATCTAGAGAAATTCCATTTGCTTCTTTAATCTATATTTCGATGATGTCCCTTTTCGGGAGGCGGTTGCTGATCCCAACTGTCGGTGATATACATTCGATACACTCAAGAGAAATGAGTGGTCGGTCATGTGTGGGCCGGGTTGCAAGACGTTCTTGTTGAACCCAGTGTATTCGCCTCTAGAGATACACATTCGGAAGGTGGACCCATACCTTGTCACGGTTGGAATCCAATATCCAATAAGCGCCCGCGCTTTTTGATTGTATAATATATATGTGGAGCGTGAGATGCAAGCGTTCCGCTAGATTGATATCTATTTGTATTTAGCCACTATGATAATATCAGAATAAGTTATGATTTCAAAACGTTTTGGGTTATTGTAAGGTAAAAAACCATCCGTGTTTATGTGTGGGCTAGTCTTACTATTATCCTTTGATTTCAGAAAGGATTTTCCCAAAGTTAAACAAGTTGTGTGTTCAGTGAATTTATCACTGAAAGTATTCCAGACTGACCCAGTGTATTTTTCTTTGCTTCAAATGTGCTCGGGTCAGACCGAGTATGTTCCAGGTTAGGTTTCACCTGGAGTTCCAGGAGCTGGAAGCAGGCGGCTTCACCGCTAGTTATATAAAGTCTTTATTCCGCTGTGTCTGATATCTGTTGTACTCTATTGGTTGGTATGTATATATAGTTCTTTTATATAAAAAGATTTGTTAAATTATATTTTATTCGTTCCGCTGTGAGAGTCTGATGTGTTGATCTTCTCCTTTCTTCTATTCTAATATTCTTTCTTTCTTTTCTCATCCTCTAACTTCTTTCTATCGACAATCTGGGGTTCGATACTTGGGTTTTTGGCAAGTAATACGGGTTTATGTATTGTTGTCGAAAATTCGAGCGTCGAGTTTTTCCCGGTCCGTTACAGACAATTTCGATTCAAATCCATTCCAATTAAATTATTGGAAATTCTGGTTACTTTTAAAACCCTTTCAAATCCAATATATTTATTTCAAAAATGAATGGATTATAATTCTAGTTCAAAACTAGTTCATTTCAATAAAAATCTATTTTTATCTTTTCAAATATGGAAATTTTGATCCCAATTCTTTCCAAGTCATTTCTTATGATTTTACACAAATTATTACTACTTTTAATAATTTTGTCAAGGCCCGTATAGTCGATTTCCATCAACGGCCATCGAACTGCACTTACATCGACCTTTTCCAAATTTGATTTGGACATAATTCCAAATCCAACCATTAAATTTAAAATCTCTAATATTCATTAGAAAGCTCTTTTCGATACGAACCCAACGGTTCCGGTTTAAGGAGAATCCGACGGTCGGATCTCTCGTAGTGTCCATTTGAAGTCAATGGTCGAAATTCGCGAACTGCCGCAGCGCGACGCGTTCTGTTCAGGCCATTATATATATATATATATATATATATATATATATATATTACTTCGATTTCCTTTCTAAATGTATTTTATAAATCGTTTTAAATTCGTTTTCAAAGCGATTTCGACTTCATATTCAATTTCAGATCAAAATTGAATATTCCATATCATTAATATATAAATGATAATATTTTCAAAACGTTATATTTTGAAATCACTTCCTTTTCTATATTCATTATAAAAATGAATATAATCGATATAAATATCGTTCGCGTCAAAATGGTGCATATCTAATCAACACGGCTTTAAATATTTCAATAACTTCGTTATTCTATTCAACAAATGAATATTTGCTTCAACACATGAATATATATTTTATTCAACACGTGAATATTCTTTTATTCAACACATGAATTTTATTTTATTCAACTCTTGAATTTATATTTTATTCAACACATGAATTTTCTTTTATTAAACACATGAATATATTCTTTATTTTCCAAATTGGAATGTGGCACAACGAATTACCATATAATGTTAATTATATGGATTCCCTATAACACATGTATATAATAGCAACGATATGCAATCAACCATTATCCAGAGTGCACCACACAACTGCATAAGCATTAAATATAAATAATTAACGCTTACACAGTCTGTCCACCAATCGATCGACATACAGCTAAATAATTGGGATTAGTGTAGCCAAATATCATCCCAACACCCGTGTGGGGTTTCAATCCACAAACACTGAATATTATTTGTGCAGTTGGGCGACGTGTAAAATTTATCGTCCCAATCAATATCATTCAAATGGGTGTACATAAACAAATCGTTCGATTTGTAAATGAATATTTATTTTATATACACGTTAAAAAAAAATATTTTTAACGATAAAATATTTTATTTCATTCCACACCACACAAGCAATTTTCACAACATAACCAAACAAGCAAACAAGTCATCCATGGTCTGTGGACGATGGGTGCGGGTGCTGCTAAGCACCGTCTGCATCCTAGTATATATTTCAACTAGAAAGCAAATTAAAAGTGAGAAGTTCTCACCTTTGGGTTCCACTCTATCATTCTTTAATTCTGAACGGTTCAGATTTGGATTTGTTTTCCACCAGTTCCATCGCAATTCTTTTCACGCTGTTCATAGTAAAAATCATATTTTTATCGCTTCATTCCAATAAATAAAAATCATATTTTTATTTCTACTTCTTATATTTTTACAGCGCTTCTTTCTATATAAAAATTATATTTTTATATCTCTACTTCTTATATAAAGATCAAATTTTTCCCTCGCCGTTTCCCATATAAAAATCACATCTTTATTTTTATATTATATTAAAATCATACTTTTATTCTTTCTATAATATAAAAATCATATTTTTATTCTTTCTATAATATAAAAATTATATTTTTATTCTTTCTATAATAAATAAATCATATTTTTATTCTAAAACCATATATATAAAATTCAAATCTTAAAACCAATAAAAATTATATTTTTATTTCAGATTTTCATAATAAAAATTACCTTACCAATAACATAAATAAATAAATAAAAACACACATTGATTCTTCAGAGGGGGGAGGGCTTTTTCTATTGAACGGCGAGAGGGGGCTGCTGCGGTGTTCGGTGGACGGTCGGAGCGGCGCCGGGGTGGGTGCAGCAGCTCGATGTGGTGGCGCAATGGTCGGATTTGGTGGTTGACGGCCTGTATTCGCTGTTTGGGGTCTTAGGTTTGGGTTTGGGGCTATTGCTGGAGAGAGAGGAGTGAGGGAAGAAGGGGGTGCGTCGGAGGTGGCCTCCGTCGAAGGAGTGGCAGCGGCAGCCCGCCTGGAGGGCGGCGCAGCAGATTGGAGTTGCGCGTTTTTTCCTTTCTTCTAAAAACTGATATCGACGGTAGGAAGTGAGGAGGGAGAGAGAAGGTAGGGGAGGGCATGGTCAACGCCTAATATAATGAATATATATTTTATTTAATTCTTTAATTAATACCAAAAAATAACGTTTTCTTTTGAACTCCAAATCGAACCTACCGACTATCGTCTATAGCTAATTACCCCGATTCCGAACACAATGGGATATGCATCGTAAGCTGATTCGATTGTTTCGATCAATTTCCATCAAAATCAAAATATAAATCTATATATTGAATTTGAATGCAAATTTCAATTTACTGGGGCCACATACAGACTCTAAAAATTCCCGAAAAATATTTTCTAGCTTTGTATTGACGATACGGTCCTAACAAAACTAAATTCTTCAAATTCTGAGATCGTTTGAAAAATGGCCATTTTCTGGGCGATTGAAATTGACTGAAACTGTCAAAACACATTTTACTTCGCCACGCTCACCTATTGATTCGTAAAATTATGAATTTTTGAATCTAGCAATAACTTGACACCCCGGATCCAACAAAAGTGTTTTTGTCGAAAACAGAGGTCGTTTGCAAAATTTCCATTTTTAAGGGCCAAAATTCCATAGCGACTATTCTGAATTTTCAACTGGGCTTAACTTTTTATCCCCGCTATGAAATTTTGATTTTTAGGATTCATTGGAAAGATATTCTCAATTAGATTATAATATTTTTGGTTTCGCTAAAATCCAGTTTATTTTCAATCCTGTACATTCATTTGAAATTTGGAATCGAATTTTCGAACTACTGCGCTTTTTCAGTTCCTTATAATTAAAATAAAATATTTATATTCTAACGACGATCTAAATAAATATATACGTTCTAATTCTATTTATAATAAATTTCTCGCCTCTATTATTTAAAATAATCCATTTAAAATATTCAAAGTTCATTAAAATTGCCAAAATAAATTTTTTTAATTGGCTCGGATTTCCGGGTTATTACAGATTGCTTCGAAAGAAAGGGAGACTAGTTGTACCTAATGTTAATGGATTTAGGGATGAAATGCTTAGAGAGTATCATCACTCGAAACTGACTATACATCCCGGTGGTAATAAAATGTACCGTGCCTACTACTGGGAAGGGATGAAGAGAGACGTTGGGAAGTTTATATCCAAGTGCATGAATTGCCAATTAGTTAAAGCCAAGTAAAAGAAGCCTAGTGGTTTGTTACAACCAATGGAAATTCACAGATGGAAATGGGAACAAGTCCCAATGGATTCCATCGATGGTTTACCAAGGACTAGATCGGCTCATGATAGCATTTGGGTGATTGTGGATCGATTGCCAAAAGTGCAAGATTCATACCGGTCAAGTCGAATAGAATGGTAGCTAAGTTAGCGGAGCTGTAAATGAAGTGGGTAGTGAGATTTCATGGAGTACCTAAAGGTATTGTAAGTGACCAAGATCCATTATTTACAAGTGTGTTTAGGAAAAGCTTACAAGAGGATTTAGGGTCAGAATTACATCTCAGTACCGCGTACCATCCCCAAACCGACGGTCAAATAGAGAGGTTGAATCATGTATTAGAGGATCTCTTGAGAGCTTGTATATTGGATTTTGGAGGATCATGGGATGACCATTTCATCTGGTTGAGTTCGCATATAAAAATTGTTACCAGTCCAGTATTGGTATGGCTCCATTTGAAGCTTTGTACAGAAGACTATGCAATTCACCGTCATGTTGGTTGGAAACCGATGAAAAATTTGTGCTTGAGCCAGATGTTATAAGAAAAACTTCAGATTAAATCAAGTTTATTCAACAGCAAATGAAGGCTGCTCAAGATAGGCAGAAAAGTTTTGCTGATAAAAGACGAAGGGATTTGAAATTCTAACTTGGCGACTTGGTATTCATAAAGATCTCTCCATTGAAGAGTGTGATTTTGTTTGGTAGAAGGGGTAAATTAGCACCAAGGTTTGTTGGTCGATTCCCTGTTCTCGAACAAGTTGGGAATGTAACATATAAATTTGGATTACCTGACAAGATGGCGGGAGTGCACAATGTATTTCATGTTTCCAAGTTAAGAAAGTTCATGCACGATTCTGATATGACTATCTCACCAGATCAGATGGATGATATCGAGGTAGAACCCGAGGCAGTTGGAAGCCGCATACCGATTTGTATTGCCATACACGATACGAAGCAACTTCGAAGGAAGACGGTAAAACTGGTTAAGGTCCAGTTGGGTGATAACGAGAACGACTGCACTTGGGAAACCGAGGATATCATAAGGAAGTCATATCCAGAGCTCTTTACCCGGTAAGATTTTAATTGTGATATAGTTATTCCGCATGCCAGGATAGACTTGTTGTGTTTATTATATATGTTTGATAGTTGAAAATGGTTGATAGGCATGCGGGACCCAATGTAACAACCCGTATTTTTGAATAACATGTTATAACATAAATGGAGGCAGAATTAAACTGTAAAATCTGAATCAAGGGAAACGGGCTATGCCATTGCGTTCGTCTCGGAAAAATACGCGAAATAGAGTCCGAGTTTTCGAAAATCGGAGTCCGTATGACCAAGATATGGCCTCGCGAAATTTCACGAAAAATTCCCAAATTAAAGTATACTTAATTAAGTGAAATGGATTGCGCAGAGAAATATATATATATTGATATATATATATATATATATATAATTGAAAATTAAATAAATAAATATGCAAAAATGTTCAAAACAGCGAATTGGGAGAGGGGAATAACCGAACCGGCTGATTTTTGAGGTCGACCCGAGCTCGCTGGGTCGACTAGGGGTTAATCCAGGGTGTTTGGCTGTCAACCCGTGGGCCGATTCGCTCAAATGCATATTTTGCATTTGAATGGTTCTCATGGTCCATCTTTAATCTAAAGGCCCTAGATGGTTCCTACACTTGACTTCTTCCCCAAGACATGCTTTGATGGCTTGGATTGAATCTAGGGTTAATCCTATGGCCTAAAACACTTGCCTAATCTATAAATAAGACCCTAACCTACCCTAAATCATCATTATTCATTCATACAACTAAACTATGGCAAAATCAATCCTCTCATGGCCTCCACTCTCTTCATAAAATTCCTAAATATATTCCTAAGTGATTTTCCATGCATACAAGTGTTTTCAAACTTGTATGAGCATCATTAGCTTGCATTCAAGTCAAATTTATATATTTGCATCATAAAGAAAGAGTCTTGATCATTTTGGCTCAAGGGTTTTGCTTGCATTTTGGGTTTAATTGATTTCATAAGGGCTTTGTCATATTTTTGTGACTTCTTAAGCATTGTAAGCCTTATTCCTTTCATACTTAAACTCTAAAGTTAAATGTATGATATGCAAGTTTACTATGATGTGTTATGCAAGTTTACTATGATGTGTTATGCAAGTTTACTATGATGCTATATGCAAGTTCATCAAGTTATGTTATGCAAGTTTGATATGCAAGTTGTCATATGATATGCAAGTTATGCTATGCAAGTTTGGGATGCTCATTTGGTTCATGTTATCATGTTATGCAAGCTTATCTTGGGTTTATGAACATAAAGCTTCAAGCTTTATGCCAAAGGTTGCATTTTGACAACATGTAAGTTATCATATCTCTTATGATAACTTGCATGTGAGGCTAAATGCGAACTAATGGCCATTTCTACATGTCATTTAGCACCATGTATCATGAATATGCCAAGTTTGGTTTTATGAGGCCTAAAAATGTAATATGCAAGTGTATGAACACATGAACATTTCATATGCCACCATGTTGAACTTGTGGCTTCAACATTTTTATGTCATAATTATGCCAAGTTCCCTCTTTCTATCCTTTATGCGCTATTGCGATATGTAAGCGATGGGATTGCGTTTGGGGTTGGGTAAACTTAAAAGACATAAAAACATGAGCTTGGGAATTTACCTATTAAGTTAGGTCTACCCATTGGGAATTTACCTATTAAGTTAGGTCTACCCAATTGCTTGAAAACTTGTAAGGTGTTTTGGAAACACGATGGATATGACACTTAGAAAAGATAAGTGTGGCCAACTCGAGGTTGGGTTGAGTTTGTAGCGTAAACCTACTCGGAACCGACCGGCTTAACTAGTTGCTACAGACAATAGGACCCAATGTGAGAAGTTGGTCATGTTGTACCTTGAACCCGAGGTTAGACCAAGTTGTGGTGTAAAGCTATCCGGACCCGCCCGGCTTAACTAGTAATCACAACAAGGTCTAATGTGAGAGGTTAAGGCGCATTAAATTAATTAATGCCTCGTGATTAGGGTTAAGTCATGGTCCACTTAATACTTAACCAATCTGAACTCGGTAAATTAACGGGGTTAAGTTAACCTACACTTAACCAATCTGAACTCGGTGATTTAACGGGGTTAAGATGAACTATACTTAACCAAATCAATTCAGTAATTTGGTAAGGCTGAGAACCAATTTGATATCTGGTCTGGATAAACCAACTTGGTTGATAAATTAAACGAACCTGTTTTGCAGATCTGTAGGACCCACACTAAGTTAGGCAAGTTTGTAAATCTGTTATCTGATCCGTTAGTCTGAAAACTAATCGTCTGAACTTAGTATGTCTGAACTCTGTCAATAAGTTAATCTGAATCTGATAGTCTGGGGACACAAGGGGGAATACTTGTGTCATTTGTTGTTTGGGACCCATATTAGTCAGTAACCCTTTCTGGTATCAAAACTTTGACCCAACTGTAGGTAGGGTCCGGGCACGCTTACTGAACTAATTATAAGTGGTTCATTCTGATAATGGCGATGGGTGTTGATGGTGCGTTCCAACCGGTTCATGTGCGTGCATGGATCCCGGTCTGCCTCTGAGGATGTAAGACGCCGTGACATCTGTAAATATGCCTGTGCCAATTGGTTGCCACTTAAGGGAGTGATACACCCTATCGTGGGGCCGACACAGGATATTTATGTATTAGGGAGCCGATCGCTTGGGTAGGATTTAGGGTACACTTAGTTCTGTCTGATTCTGTTGGTACCGTCTGTTTTGTTGGGTGGCAACACCCGTCTGTTTCTGCGTGGTACCGTTCTGTTAGGGTGGTAAAGGCCCATTTTTGTTAGCATTCCGTTTCTGTACTTTATCTGTTAGGGTGGTTAAGGCCCATTATAGTTAGTATTCCGTTTCTGTACTTCATCTGTTAGGGTGGTAAAGGCCCATTATTGTTAGCATTCCGTTTCTGTACTTTATCTATTGGGGTGGTAAAAGCCCATTTTTCCCAAACTCTATTTCGGTATGGACCATTCTGTTCCATCCTGTTTCGATGTGAACATTGGGGTAACACCAAATCCTGTTATACTAGAATTGGTACCAAGAAGTTAGATCTTGGTTTGAGTCAAACACCTGATACTGGGCCAAGTTTGGGCCAAGGGATAAATTCTGGATTATACATGACATGTTAGAATGTTAGCACACCTGTGGTGCAAAACCTTAAACCGGATTATGCGATGACACCTTTATCTGCCTTGTTAGTTAATCAACATGCTAGCATGTTGTTATCCCTATATTCATACCTGCTGCTCATGCCAGTTAACTTTATCAGTTTACATTGATTGTAGTAGGGCTTACTCAGTCTTTTTGACTGACCTGTTTTCTTTCGCCTCTTTTCTTTCGTTCCCCCCCCCTAGGTTTACAGGGTGGGAATACCAGTACTTAGCTTGGATCTTAGCTGCTTTTCTTGGATAGCTCACGTATGCTTTGGATTTGAGCTTGCTATGGTTTTCCACTTTGGGGATAGCTATTTTATGTTTTCCTTTTCAGCTTCCAGTTTTATGTACTAGACATGTTTATTTGGAAAATTGACATTATGTTGTACCAGACTTGTTTTGAAATGGTTTAAAATCTTCCGCTGTTTTATCTATGTTATTTACTCCGTTTACATATATACATATGTTCTTGTTCTGCCTTGATATATCATTATGCATGTTTACCTGATTCAAACGCCCCTCCAAAGTCAGAGTGCTTGCAAGAGCCACCCTGGCGGAGGTGGGGTGTTACACCCAACATTTGTTTTCTTAGTTAAGGAATCTGGGGGCGAAATATCTTAAGGAGGGGAAAGTGTAATAACCTGCATTCTACGCATCGGAGGATCGTAAAATATTATTTTATTTTCATACGAAGTCGTATGGTCGTGTAACTTTAGGAAACGACTATTGGGGTCATTTCCCATGTTCAAGATTTTTATCGAATTTTAAATTACCATTTTGCCCCTGGCGAATCCTGTTTCGCCTATAACTTTTAAACGGTATGGAGTTTTGACCTAAAACAACTTCCACTAGATTTGGATGATGGTTTAACTTTCCATAGAGTGGTCACATTAATCAAATGGACTTACCATTTGGGAGATATGGCTGAAATAAGGTTTGAAAGATGAAAAATAACATAATTGGGCTTAATGGGGTGATTAGCAACTAAGTCCATAACCCATTATGGGATTAGGGTTATGGGAGGGCTGCAAAAGGTTTGGAGAAACATTCCCTTTCATTTTTCCAACCGCCAGTAACCTTCCTTGAACCCTAGAAATGGCCTCCATCTTCCAAATCTCATTCTTATCTCTTCCTAATTGCTTTTTAACCACTAATTAAGCAAAACTACATCAAAACAAGTCAAATTAGCATCAAATCAGAGATAGAGTTGCTGTCACACATAGGAATATGTGCCAAATCAGTGGAGATTTCAGATCTATAATTTATTTGTGGCCAAGGTGAGTGATTTACACATTTATTCACTAATTAGGATAATTAGTGGTGATTAGTGATAATTAGCGAAATTATGCATCATAAAAATTTGGAAAAATATGTAAAAATTCTAAAATATAATTTTATGCCAAAGAAATGAATTTAGGTTAATTTGGATTAAATTTGCTAATCCTATTGTTAAACATGGTTAAGGGGATTAAGGGGAAAATCATGCTTTTGGTGTATGTTTGATCTGAAATGACACATGTGATTGATGTTTTAATGTTTTTGATTGATTACCTATGTTATTACTATTGTTTGGAATGCTTTGAGATTGCATAGGAAAGTTAGAATGGTCGAAAACGCCGTCGTGTGGCGTAAATAGCTTGTTGTACGAAGTGCAAGAAATGGGACCGGATCGGATTGCCCCCTCCCCCCACTTGTGAAGCATGTATCACGAACCAACGTAAAGGGGCAAGCCACGAACCGGATTGGCCTGTGCAACCACGAACCGGAGCAGTCGAGCCGCTTGCACCACGAGCCGATCCCCACAACCCGAACCTGAATACCACTCGCACCAGAAGACAAACGAGCTCGAAACGATGCCACGAACCGACCCGAATGGAGAAAAAGCCCGAACCGAACCGGTGAGTGCCACGAACCGGTGAATACCACGACTCACGGACCGGTGAGTGCCTCGAACCGGTGAATACCACCACTCACGGACCGGAGGAAGGCATCCACAAGCCGAACCGCTTCAGGAAGTTCATCGAACCGAAAGAAGTAAGGTGGAAGAACTGAACCGAAGGAGACTAAAGACCCGAGATGCAAAGGAAGTCTAAGTGAGAAGTTATTACTTAGGATCCAGATGTGGGGCTTTGCTGCGGAACATGTGCAAAGGGGTTATCGACATCTACAACTTTGGTTCACTATTAAGGGAAGGGGTATTGACTATGGACCAGTGCGGTGAGGTTAGAGGTTGTATGGAGTCGGACTCCATCAGGGCCCCCAAGGGCAAAGTGGTCGTAGTGATAGATGTATAGAGTTGGACTCCATCATGGCCCCAATAGTTCTAGTGATCAAAGCGGTGGATGTCATATGCTTTATGCACTGAGTGAGAGATGTGAGGATGATTGCTATGTTTGATGTTTGCTATCACCATGGCATGCACACTTCCATTTTTATAGTTTATGTTAGTGTTACCTAAGAGAATGTACATCTTATTGTGCTAACTCTTTGGTTGTAGGTCCAGGTTCAGGTATGATTATTTATACCTGTTACAGTTTAACTTTGTTGCTATCGCTCATACCAGACTTTTGTTTGACCCAGAGTTTTATGTCTCTTCTTATTACTCTGAGTGCTCCTAAACCAGTAGACTAGAGACAAGTTAGGTGGATATGCACGAATAGCTGTCCGGAGACGAGCAGGAGGCTTCAACGTATTATACATACATACATATATATATATATATATATATATATATTATCCCTATGTTGTTGCTGGTCACTGCTTTGGGAATTAGTAGTGTACCATTTCTATTTTGCTTTAGAGACAATATTTTGAAGTTTTAATAGTGGTTGGGATCATAAGCTATATTTTGGATTTTGCTACTCTGATGGACATGGTTTAGTTTTCAATTTATGTACTGCCTCACCTGTTTTATATCAAGTCATGCTACTATTATATTTTATTCCATGCACTATGACATATACTATAGGTTCTTGATGATTCACAGTTTCAAACCCTTTACTCTTGACGATTGTCCCGTACTAGTCAGGCATTGGCACAACGCATTTCAAGGGAAATGTCTGATGGTGCGGGGTGGCTGTCACAAATCTACTTCAATCTACGATACAATTTTCTACCCGTAAACAAACAAAATTAATTTAGAGCAAATTACCTTAATTTCTGTAAGCACTGAGAAAGAGCTAAAGAAAGCAAACTGATTTTTCGCAATCCACTTCTCTGTATCCTGAGGTTGCCCCTTCTTAACATAGCTATTGAGTAATCTCCTTCAACAAAATAAGTAGTTCTTTATCTGTGCTCATCAACATAATGGTAAGCTTCTTTTTCGTACTTCTTCGACACTTTGCAACTTAGAACGGGATATTAAATTCTGCTGCAGTAGCAAAAGTTGCTTCATTGTCAAAATCTTTGATGACCTATAATGAAGAAACTTAATAATTAGCAATCGAATATAATAAAGCAAGCAAAATATATTTTGTACACATACACTAAGGCATGTGAGCAAATATCCATCCCATTAGATGAAGGGATCCAACCTGGAAACCAGCATCTTATATATAAAATATGAACAACACTATGTCGTTAGCATACCTTCTTAAGGGAAAGGAACAAATATGATGGCTTATATATATATATATATATAACTGAAAATGTGGGCGGCTGCACGCCCCGAGGGGGTGGGTGGGGGTGGTTAATAGCTTTTGAGTTGTGCAAAATAAATGAGCAGTAATCTGAGTTCATTATAATGTAAATATACACTCAGGAGCATTCCACATAGGAATACAACCAATCAAAGACGGGAGACTGTACATACCAAATTAAATGAATCATGTCAGTTGCAATTTCATTAATCCAAAATTTCTTAATTTGACCTTCATTCCTTGTTAAGGGCTAAATGATTCAAATAGAGCAATCAATTCTAAACTATGATTTTAAACTGATGTGCTAGGGACTTTCTTCATCCTTATAGCAGGTTTACTTGGATGATTGGAAACAGAAGATACACTGAATACTCGATGAGTTAGTTTTGTTTGTAATTTGAAAACTTAATGAGCTATCAAACATGTTTTGACTCTAATAAGCCTAACCAAGCACTAAGTTAAGTGAATAAATCTAGAGTTTGAGGACTGACAAAACAAACAGTATCAAAATTCTAGGTTTGATTTTTTGTAACAGCCCGACGGATTTTTGACCCCGAAAATCAACATAAATACTATGTCGACTATTCAAATATCGAAAATGTCGGGTCATTAATAGAAAGAAGTTAGAGTGTGAGAAAAGAAAGAAATATTAGAATAGAAGAAGAAGAAGAATACAACTGAATAGAATCAGAGTAAACACGAATCTCGCAGCGGAACGAATAAAATATAATATATAACATAACTTTGAAATACAAAATCTGAATTTGTATAACATACCATATTTGAGTATAACTCATATACATTACAGCGGAAGGTAACTCTAAATAACTAATGGTGAAGCCTCCTGCTTCAAGCTCTTCCAAGTGTATCTGTAAAGCCTGAAACACTTGACTGCCCGTACAAATTTGAGCACCCAAGAGTTTACGGAAAAACAAACAAACAAATAAACTCTAGGTCAGTCACGGGACTAGTGCGAGTAAACTCCAACCATATTGTTTAACTTTTAAAATATTTTTGAATAAAAGGATAATAGTAAGAACAACCCACACATAAACATGAATGGTTTTTACCTTACTATTACCCAAAAAATTTTGATATCGAAATCCAGATATTATAATAAATTCTAATCAAATAAATAATCAAGTAGCAGAACGCTTGCATCTCACGCTCCACATATATAGTATAAAATCAAAAACTGCAAGGCGCTTATTGGAGATTGGATTCCAACAGACAAGGTATGGGATTACCTTCCGATCAGTGTACTCTGGAGGGTATACACTGGGGTTCAACAAGAACATTTTGCAACCCGGCTACACATGACCGCCCACTCATTTAGCTTGAGTGTAGAGAATATATTGTCACCACGGTTGTCGGTCGTCCAACAATAATCTGTAAGATACAGAATAGAAAAGAAGAACAAATATGAATTTTCTCTAGATCGATGACAATGCACCCTGCTTGGGTATGACCCAAGTAGCCATGTTGTTTGCCTGATTTTTGTCATTTCTCGGTTGTGAGGCTAGAGGTTATGTCTATCTTTTCAAAACATCCGGCCACCATTCACTTTGAATGCCACATCGTCAAACCCGACGAATCACTAGTTGATCTCCCCTAAAATATCACGGGTATAAAAGCTAAGAGAAATAAATTCCTTCGCCACTAGACGTAATATCTTCGTCTTATGTGATCTGTTAGGAATACTCTATTAGACATTTGTCCATACAAGTTGTCATGGGACTGGACAAACAAAACATCCCTAGTATTTTACTCCGTCTTCAATGAACTTTAGCATAATCTAGTTCGCAACGCCTATGCCAATACAGAGTGGTTTTTAGATAATAAATCCAACCGGTCTCTCCGTATTGACAACGATGGTCAAAAATCTTTTATAGCCAGTGATTTTTACTATCAAAGAAAAACAAACATAAATTTACAACTAAGTATCAAACAATCACCGGTCCTTTTATTAACATTAATTTTCCAGCATCCATTCTCGTTCCAGATATTTCTCAAAACCCGTTTAGCTTTTCACTTCTTGGAAAACATTTCAAATTACAAACTCTCATTCTTCCTTATTCCAAAGAAATATACGTTGTTAACGCCCGAAAACATTTCCATCTTTTCACATTTCTTATCTTTTATATTCAGGAAATATAAGTTATTAAAATTAGAAAACATTTCCAATTTCCATTTCTAAACTTCTAATTAATCAAATTTTAAATTATATAATATGTATATATATTTCAAAAAGTAGATTACTTTTAAAACATTCGACATAGTCGAATTCTTATTATAAAACATTATGGATTAATTCTATCCTACTCATATTTCGAACATCGACATAAATTTCTTCGTTCCCCTTTTAACTGATTTCCCAATTTCAGAAATCATTCTTGGATTTATATTCCCAAAATATTATTAATAATAATTTCATTTTATTTATAACACTGTTTATACACCAACTATTTGTTTTTTATAAACAAGTTATTATATCTAACCTAATCGAAATTCAATTCCCATTTAAAAATAGATTTTCCTTTTTAACATTCAAATTCTTTTCTAATATGTTTCACGGTATTTAAATACCAGTTTATTTCATCCTAGTGTAATTCCCCATCCCAAACAAACAATAATTAACAACGGATTAATTATCACATTGTATAACGTAATATATATGAAAAACAACAATATAATTGTTGAGGAATCCAGCTGTATTCCTTCAACCTGTTTCCCTGCATCCACAGATGTTTATCAACACAAATAACACCAATTTTGTACAATGGAATATTATAATCGATGGAATCAGTATCCAACCAATGATGTGTATATATATAACGATATATATTATTCAACCAATTTAATTGTAATTTACCTAAACAACCGTCATAAAGCATTCAACCATTACTTATCAGTGCTAAAATATATTTGTAAAAATTTAGAACTAAACAGAGTTAGTGAGTTTATTCACCTTGGTCGTTAGTCACTGAAAACGATTAACGTTCGGTTGATTAAAACAGACGTTTTAATTTGGTTGAGATTCAAATGAACTCCAAACGGTTCCAAACTGGCTTCATTGTGTAGCCTGCGTCCATAGGGACCCAACCTGATAGATGATTGTCAATTCTAACCATGTATGTACGAGATATTAAATTAACAAGTTCATATACGTTAATAAATTAAAATTAAACCAAATTATTATAATCAGGCCTCGCCTCTTGTAATGTCCCGTATTTTCAACGATGTAATAATTAGTTTATTTAATTATTTGAATATTGGTTTGTTAATTTAAAATGAGTTGAATTTAAATATTTAGATTTATTTAATTAATATAAATAATATAATAATATATTTAATTCAGGAATAATAAAAAATAGTGGAATTCACAATATAGTGTGAATTAATTATTTAAAATATATAATTCAGTTTAGAGTTGAATTATATTAGCGAATATATTATTTAAAATGAAGTTTGAACGTATAATTATATTATAATTATAATCGAGCTCGAAATGGCGCGGTAGTTTGCTATTTGGCGATTCGAACTTTAAATGAATATACAGGGTCCGTTTTAAGTCGGATTTCTGTGAAATAAGAAACGTTCGGAGCTGGGGAAGTATATTTTTCTAATGGAAGAGAAAAATTGGGATTTCATTGTGTAGATTTTGATTTAGGTCCAATTCAAATTTTAGAAAAGTCGCTATGGAATTCCTTTAAAATTTATAATGATTTTTTATATTTTAAAAAGGATTTAAATATAAATCGAATATCGATATAACTCTGATGATGAAATATCGAGTTGTAAATCCATATATATTTATTCTGTAGCTGTATTATATTCTGTTGTGAATATATACAATAATATTTATTTATAAATATTATATTTAATTGTTTTTAAATATATTTATATATTTAAATGGGTTATTTAATGCTTTAAAAATAGCCACTTTTCCAAATGACCTCTGTTTTCGATGAAACTAATTTTGTTGGATCCGTAATATTAAACTGTTGTTAGATTCCAAGTTTCATGATTTTTGGAGTCAGTATATGGTCGTACGAGATTTTAATGAGAAAAATAGTTCATAATTTGACATTTAAAAATATGCTGTGTGAGCAAACGGAGTCGGAATTCGACTAAACCAGTTTTGTTGGGTCTGTAATGTCAAACTCTAGTGGCATGTCCGTTTTCATGATTTTTAGGTATCGTAGGTGATCATAGGAATTTTTAAGAACAAAGTTAAATAGTGTATTAATATAAAAATAATTCATGAAGCTTCCGTAACAAGCCACACCCATCCTATAAGTATACACCTCCACTGTAAACCTAATTTTTTCATTTCCTTAATGTCAACGATTTTCCGTCATCACACAGAAAATGAAAACACAAAAGTTCGAACTTCAAAAATCCACCATAAATCAAATAAAATCCTATAAATCTGATAATATATATACGTATATTTATATTTGAGTTTGAACGGGTGTAAGCTTTAATCTCGTACAGCTTTTGCTGTGTTCGATGCCCTTTTCATTTGCTAAAAATTGTGAAGCGTGACCTAGGGTTAGACTTTTCAAGTGATTGAAGCAGCGAATGATGAAATTAATGTTGTTTTGTGGATCAGAAGGTGATTTAGAACCTTGTACGCAAGTTTAAAGTTGTTTGGGTCACATTGATGTCGATTATTTTTCTGTAGCCAACGTGAAACCCGAAGTTGCATTTCGGTTGAGGGGTTCGAGTGGAGCAATATTGGCATGGATTTGAAGAGATTGTTGAGAGGAGTTCAATGGTGATAAGAGTGTTGGATTTCGTTTTGAGATGAAGGAATCGGTTTGGGGATAAAATCGGCAGTAGGAGGACTGGTACTGGAGCTCGCAAATTGATTTGGGGAAGAAGGGAATAAGCGTGCGGGTCTGGGTTTAAGGAGAGAAATGGGCCGACGAGGTTAAGCTCAATTTTGAAATAGAAATTTAATTTGTTTTATTTAAAAATGGTTCAAACTTGTAAAACTTATAACTTTGTCACATGTTATCTGAATTGCGCAAAACAGGATCCGACATGATAGTATGGACGAGGGCTTCACAATGGAACTGTCTGGGAGTGAATTGGAGCTCGTAACAATTTATTGTAAAATAAATTGTCTGTCAGAATCAAGCGATGGTTATCATTATTAACGATGATTGTCCAATGTAAGTAAACTCACCAACTCTGAATAGTTATATTTTTATAACATATTTTTAGAACTGATAATTATCTGTTGATTGCTGTGTGTTAACTATTTGATTGAATTGCTGATTGATTGTTTTAAATTATAGATCTGGTCATATATTTATATATACATATATATATAAATTGATTCTGTTTAGTAGAATATTTCATAGTGAAATGAATTTGATGTTAATTGTATTGTTTAACATCTATGGATGCAGGGAAACAGGTCGGAGGAATCCAACTAGATTCCGCAATATTTATTTTACTGTTTTTCATATATTGTAATATATGATGTGATATATAGTCTATGTTGATTAGGTGTGTTGAATGATTTCGATCATTGTTATTTGGGTATTTTAAATACCGTAAGAAATAATGGAATGTAGAAAAGGGGATTTTCAAAGTGTATTTTGAAAATAAAGTATTTATATAAAATCAATGGATTTTATATATAAGGGAAAAAGATTTTATAAAAGAAAATATTTTTATAAAATCAAAGAACAAATTGGAAAGGAAATTATTTGTGAAAACAAATATAAAAGAAAATTATTTGTGAAAGGATAATATAAAAGAAAAATATTTGTGAAAACAAATATAAAAGGAAATTATTTGTGAAAATAAATATAAAAGGAAAATATTTGTGAAACAAATATAAAAGGAAAATATTTGTGTAACAAATAGGAAAGGAAATATTTGTGAAACAAATAGAATAGAAAAGGAGATAGTTAGAAAATAAATAGAATTGAAAAGGAAATAATTGTAAAACATTTACAAACAGAATTGAAAAGGGAATATTTGTAAAACATTTACTAATAGAATTGAAAAAGAATATTTATTTGTTAAATAAATAGAATTGAAAAGGAAATATTTATTTGTTAAATAAATAAAATTATAAAAGGAATATTTATTTGGAAAATAAATAGGATTATAAAAAGGGAATTTATGAGATATAAAAGAGGTAATTTATAGGAGTTAATCGATTGGAGTTAAATCGATTAGAGTTAATCGAAAGGAGTTAATCGAATATAGTTTATTCAAAAGGAATTAATCGAATATAGTTTAATCGAAAGGAATTAATCGAATATAGTTTATTTGAAAGGAATTAATCGAATATAGTTTATTCGAAAGGAGTTATCGAATATAGTTTATTCGAAAGAGAATTTATCGAATATCGGTTATTCGAAAGAGATTAATCGAGTATTGGTTATTTGAAAGAGAGTTAATCGAATATTGGTTATTCGAGGAGAGTTAATCGAGTATTGGTTATTCAAAAGAGAGTTAGTCGAATATTAGT
Organism: Allium sativum; assembly: GCA_030737875.1. Classification (NCBI taxonomy): domain Eukaryota; kingdom Viridiplantae; phylum Streptophyta; class Magnoliopsida; order Asparagales; family Amaryllidaceae; genus Allium; species Allium sativum. The sequence continues at coordinate 310,539,551 of CM060922.1, read as the reverse complement.
TATTCGAATAAGAGTTAGTCGAATATTAGTTATTCGAATAAGAGTTAATTGAATATTAGTTAATCGAATAAGAGTTAATCGAATATAGTTTATTCGAATAGAGGTAAAGGAGTTAATCGAATATAGTTTATGTGAATAGAGGTAAAGGAGTTAATCGAATATAGTTTATTCAAATAAAGTTAAAGGAGTTAATCGAATATAGTTTATTCGAATAGAGATAAAGGAGTAAATCGAATATAGTTTATTTGAATAGAGTTATAGGAGTTGATCGAATATAGTTTATTCAAAGGAGTTAAGTGATAAGAGTTATCGAGTTAAAGTTAATCGAGTTAAAGTTAATGGAGTTAGGGTTAATTGATTTGAGTTAATCGAGTTATATTTTGGAGTTAGATATTTCAGAAGTAGGGATTATAACACTAATGTTATAGTCAAATGACTTTGACAAAAGAAGTGGATTCATAAATAGAATTCGAGAGTTACATAAGGAATTTGTTAAAGATTTAGATGGTAAACTTTTTCTATTTCGAAATTAAAAATGTTGTTCAGTTACGGTCTGAGAGGTAATTTTACCCTAACTTGATTGACTTCGTTTTTAACTAAGGAATGGTTAAGGTTCGACAATGAAGATTGGTTAAGTGAATTTAGTTAATGAGTGTAAGGTTTTGAGTTGGCATAGCAATGTTTTATTTAAACATCTGTTTAAATCCAATGTAAGAGTTTGTGAAATGTATTCCAAATAAGAATCAGAAATGTTTTCTAATATAGAATATAAGAAATCGAAATGTTTTCCATTGTTAATAACATATATTTTCTTAATTTATAAAATAAGAAATGTTGAATATATGGAAACAAGAATGGGGAAATGGAAAATTGAATGACAAATTAAATTAAAGTGGATCAGTGTTGATTGACGATTTTCTCGGTAAGATTTCCATTTGGAAATACGACCGTTGTTTGTACACATGTTTTCCTTTGATAGTTAAATCATCAACTATCGAAGAGTTGACCATTTCCATTGTCAATATGGAGAGACCAGGATCAGATTCATTATCTGAAAACCACTCTATATGGGCGTTAGCGTTGCGATCAAATATGATATAGACAATTGAAGACGGAGTTATGCAAGGGCTGTTCTGTTTACAGAATAGTGCCTTCGGTTTGTCCAGTCCCAGGACGACCTGTATGGAAGAATTTCTAACAGAGTATATTTAATAGATTATGTAAGTTGATCTCTTCAAACGTATGTATGTTTGGTGGCGGAGTAATTCGTTTCTCTTAGTTGTATACCCGTTGTATTTTTGGGGAAATCAATTTGTGATTTGGCGTGTATGACAATGTGACATTCAAAGTGAATAATTGTGTGATCTGTTAGAGATAAGCGTGGCCTCTAGCCTCACAACCGGGAAATGACAAAATTCGGACTGGCAGCATGGCTAAGTGGTTGGCTACCAAGTAGGGTGTATTATCACCTATCTAGAGATATTCATTTCATTCTTTAATCTATTCGATGTTGTCCCATTCGGGAAACGGTTGTTGATCCCAACCGTTGGTGATATACATTTGATACACTCAAGCGAAATGAGTTGTCGGTCATGTGTGGCCGGGTTGCAAGATGTTCTTGTTGAATCTAGTGTATTCCTCTCTAGAGGTACACTGTCGGAAGGTGGTTCCATACCTTGTCATAGTTGGAAATCCATTACCCAATAAGCTCTCGTGGTTTTGATTACATACTATATATGTGAAACATGAGATGAAAGCGTTCTACAAGATGATTATCATATTGTGGTTGATAGACACAATTATAATATCAAAATAGTTTTGATATAAAAGATCATTGTTTCTTTCAAAATGATTTGAAATTAAATCAAATTGATTTGGATTCTCATACGGGAAAAACCCGTTCTGTTATACGGCGTGGTCTTATGAGATATCGTTATTTTCCCTAAACTGTTTTAAATTGTTTCCTCATACCAGTCCCATGACCGACCCGGAGTTTATTTTGTTTTGTTTTCCCTAAACTCTTGGGTGCCCAATTTTGTACGGGCAGTCAAGTAGTCGGGATTTACAGATACTTGAAGAGCTGGAGCAGGAGGCTTCAGGATTATATAGATTGTTATTTCCGCTGTGTTGTAAGTGTTATATTCTAATAATGGTATTGTATACAGACACTATTTTATTTCAAAGTTATGTTATGAAATATATTTATTCATTCCGCTATGAGATTCGTGTTACTCTGATGTTGTATGTTCTTCTTCTATTCTAAGTTTCTATCTTATCTATCCTCACCCTCTAATTTCTTTCATGGACTCTACGGTGTTTTCGATGCTTGAATAGTCGACATTGAGTTTATGTCGAGTACTCAAGGTCGCAAAAACCCCGGGTCGTTACAGTGGTATCAAAGCTGAAGGTTAAGTAATTACCTTGGCTCTATGGCGTAACTCAGTAGAGATAGGGTTAGTAATACCCTAGATTGAGTTTGAGTGTATATATACGAGTGAACTTATTTGTTATTTGATATAAAATGGTTTTATATTGTGGAGATGTATTGGTTGAGTTGTTTATTGGTTCGGGTCAATCAGTTTGATCCACTGTATCGGTAGGAGTTTCTAAACACACGAATATGATGGGTCGACACGATATGTTCTGAAAAGAGGGTAAGTAAAAATAATTTTACCCAAAGTATATTTTGATATAGAGACAATATATATATATATTGGAATTATAATATATTGAATATATTGGTCGTTATTATAATTGAGTAAGATTATAAATTGAAATGGTTATGTAACTAACCAATCAGAAATCATATAAGAGAAACATATGAAATCCGATAAATTAAATCTGAATTTTGATCATAATTGGAATTAAAGCTCAGAAAATTTGTAGAAGTGTTTGTAAATGGACTTGGATTTAAAATATGAGAATTTTAAAATCCTGGGAGATTTTAACTTGTATTACAAACATCGTGAATGATATTTTGAAATGTATTTCAAAATGAAAGGGCTTAGAAATGAGTTATGAACAGTGATATAGTATTGAACTCACTTAGATCGTTAGGAAATAGCTCTGATGATGCTGGCCACATCATTAGTTTTCATTTTCGAGTTGCTAAGTGACGGATTACTACCAAAGATTTTGTTCCTGGAAATGCTTTGTGAAAACAAGTTGTTTGAATTTCAAAAAGGATTGTTTGACTTTTGAAAAGCCAAGCTGTTTGAAAACTCCCTAGAAGAGTTTTGTTTGAATTAAAACAAATTAAATTAGAATTTTCGAAAGCAAATAGAAATTGAATTAAAACCAGTTGAGTGGTGACTGAATTGAATTATAATAGAAGGATGCCGAGTAAAGTTGGATTTTTGTATATAATTGGATTCAGATAAGTAAATGGTTTGATTCCCTAAATAAATCCGATTACGATTATGTGATAAATATAACTGATTAAAGAAAGTAACTAGTTAATGAAATATGTGGATGGAACTTAACAAGGTTAAGTATACTGGGTTGGTTAAGAATTGGAATCGAGAATTGAACTCGAGTTTGAAAAGGAATTTGGTTTGGATATAAGCGAATAGCTATGTTGAACAGATATTGATTGGAAATTGGTTGAGATGACATTGGTATATGTTGGATTAATAACAGGTGAAAGTGATAAAGTTGATATGCCCGACAAAAAGGTACAAGTTTTTATTCGGTATAAGCATAAGATTTATGAGCCGATTCGACAAGCCACTTGGCTGTTTGATCTTCTTTTGGGTTGGGGAAGGCCTAGAGAGGGGAGTTGTAGTTACACCGATTGACCAGTACAAAGGAAGTGCTGGCGAAATTTTCCGAAAATTTCGAGTGTTAGAAAATTTTCAGAATTTTCGAAAATTTTCGTTAATAGAAATAAATTCATATTTTAATTGGAATTGATTGTTCAATTAAAATTGAAGTTGATAAGTAAACAAATAACTTTTAACCATATTGTTTTCGACCTTAGCAATTTCGAGGATGAAATTATTTTAAGGGGGGAAGAATGTAATGTCCCATATTTTCACCGATGTAATAATTAAGTTATTTAATTTTTTGAATATTGGTTTGGAAATTTAAAACGAGTTGAATTTAAATATTTAGATTTATTTAATTAATATAAATAATATAATAATATATTTAATTCAGAAATAATCGAAAATAGTGGAATTCACAATATACTGTGAATTGGAATATTTAAAATATATAATTCAGTTTAGAGTTGAATTATATTAGCGAACATATTATTTAAAACGAAGTTTGAACGTATAATTATATAATAATTATAATCGAGCTCGAAATGACGCTGCAGTTCGCTATTTGGCGATTCGAACTTTAAATGAATATACAGGGTCCGTTCTAACTCAGATTTCTGTGAAACAAGAAACGTTCGGAGCTGGGGAAGTATATTTTTCTAATAGAAGAGAAAAATCAGGATTTCACTGTGTAGATTTTGATTTATGTCCAAATCAAATTTTAGAAAAGTCATTATGGAATTCCTTTAAAATTTATAACGATTTATTTATATTTTAAAAAAGATTTAAATATAAATCGAATATCGATATAACTCTGATGATGAAATGTCGAGTTGTAAATCCATATATATTTATTTTGGAGCTGTATGATATTCTATTGTGAATATATACGATAACATTTATTTATAAATATTAAATTTAATTGTTTTTAAATATATTTATATATTTAAATGGGTTATTTAGAGCTTTAAAAATAGCCACTTTTGCAAACGACCTCCGTTTTCGACGAAACTAAATTTGTTGGATTCGTAATATTAAATTATTGTTAGATTCCAAGTTTCATGATTTTTGGAGTTAGTATGTGGTCGTACGGGATTTTAATGTGAAAAATAGTCGATAATTTGCCCTTTAAAAATACGTTGTGTGAGCAAACGGAGTCGGAATTCGACGAAACCAGTTTCGTTGGGTCCATAATGTCAAATTCTAGTGGCATGTTCATTTTCGTGATTTTTGTGTATCGTAGGAATTTTTAAGGACAAAGGTAAATAGCGTATTAATATAAAAATAATTCATGAAGCTTCCGTAACAAGCCACACCCATCCTATAAGTACACACCTCCCATGTAAACCTAATTTTTTTCATTTCCTCATAGTCAACGATTTTCCGCTGTCACACAAAAAATGAAAACACAAAAATCCAAACTTCAAAAATCCACCATAAATCAAATAAAATCCTGTAAATCGGATAATATATATATATATATATATATATATTTGAGTTTGAATGGGTGTAAGCTTTAATATCGTACAGCTTATGCTGTGTTCGACGCCCTTTTCGTTCGTTGAAAATTGTGAAGCGTGACCTAGGGTTAGACTTTTCGAGTGATTGAAGTAGCGAATGATAAATTGGATGCTGTTTTGTGGATCAAAAGGTGATTTAAAACATTGTACGCAAGTTTGGAGTTGTTTGGGTGACATTGATGTCAATTTTTTTCCTGTAGCCGACGTGAAGTTTGAAGTCGCATTTCGGTTGTGGGGTTCGAGTGGAGAAATATTGGTATGGAGTTGAAGAGATTGTTGAGAGGAGTTCAATGGTGATAAGAGTGTTGGATTTCATTTTGAGATGATGGAAGCGGTTTGGGGATGAAATCGACAATTGGAGGACTGGTACTGGAGCTCTTGAATTGATTTGGGGAAGAAGGGAATAAGCGTGCGGGTCTAGGTTTAAGGAGAGAAATGGGCCGACGAGGTTAAGCCCAATTTTGAAATAGAAATTTAATTTGTTTTATTTAAAAATGGTTCAAACTTGTAAAACCTATAACTTTGTCACATGTTATCGGAATTGCGCGAAACAAGATCCGACAAGATCGTATAGACAAGAGCTTCACAATGGAACTGACTGGGAGTGAATTAGAGCTCGTTACAATTTATTATGAAATAAATTGTCTGTAAGAATCAAGCGATGGTTATCGTTATTAACGATGATTGTCCAATTTGAGTAAAACTCACCAACTCTGAATAGTTATATTTTTATAACATATGTTTAGAACTGATAATTATCTGTTGATTGCTGTGTGTTAACTATTTGATTGAATTGCTGATTGATTGTTTGAAATTATAGATCTGGTTATATATATATGTATATATATAAATAAATATATGTATATATATAAATAAATATATGTATATATATATATATCTAAATTGATTCTGTTTAGCAGAATATTTCATAGTGAAATGAAATTGATGTTAATTATATTGTATAACATCTGTGGATACGTGGAAAAAGGTTTGTGGAATCCAACTAGATTCCTTTTATTTTACTGTTTTTCATATATTGTAACATATGATGTGATGTATAACCTGTGTTGATTAAGTGTGTTGAATGATATCGATCATTGTTATTTGGGTATTTTAAATACCGTAGGAAATACTGGAATGTAGAAAAGGGGATTTTCAAAGTGTATTTTGAAAATAAAGTATTTATATAAAATCAATGGATTTTATATATAAAGGGAAAATGATTTTATAAAAGAAAATATTTTTATAAAATTAAAGAACAAATAGGAAAGCAAAATATTTGTGAAAACAAATATAAAAGGAAATTATTTATGAAGGAATAATATAAAAGGAAAATATTTGTGAAAACAAATATAAAAGGAAATTAATTGTGAAAACAAATATAAAAGGAAAATATTTGTGAAACAAATATAAAAGGAAAATATTTGTGAAACAAATATAAAAGGAAAATATTTGTGAAACAAATAGGAAAGGAAATATTTGTGAAACAAATAGAATAGAAAAGGAGATGGTTAGAAAATAAATAGAATTGAAAAGGAAATATTTGTAAAACATTTACAAATAGAATTGAAAAGGGAATATTTGTAAAACATTTACAAATGGAATTGAAAAAGAATATTTATTTGTTAAATAAATAGAATTGAAAAGGAAATATTTATTTGTTAAATAAATAAAATTATAAAAGGAATATTTATTTGGAAAATAAATAGGATTATAAAAAGGGAATTTATGAGATATAAAAGAGGTAATTTATAGGAGTTAATCGATTAGAGTTAAATCGATTAGAGTTAATCGAAAGGAGTTAATCGAATATAGTCTATTCAAAAGGAATTAATCGAATATAGTTTATTCGAAAGGAATTAATGAATATAGTTTAATTGAAAGGAATTAATCAAATATAGTTTATTAGAAAGGAATTAATCGAATATAGTTTATTCGAAAGGAGTTATCGAATATAGTTTATTCAAAAGAGAGTTAATCGAATATTGGTTATTCGAAAGAGATTAATCGAGTTTTAGTTGTTCGAAAGAGAGTTAATCGAATATTGGTTATTCGAAAGAGATTTATCGAATATTAGTTATTCGAAGATAGTTAATCGGGTATTGGTAATTCAAAAGAGAGTTAGTCGAATATTAGTTATTCAAATAAGTGTTAGTCCAATATTAGTTATTCGAATAAGAGTTAGTCGAATATTAGTTAATCGAATAAGAGTTAATCGAATATAGTTTATTCGAATAGAGGTAAAGGAATTAATCGAATATAGTTTATTCGAATAGAGGGAAAGGAGTTAATCAAATATAGTTTATTCGAATAGAGTTAAACGAGTTAATCGAATATAGTTTATTCGAATAGAGTTAAAGGAGTAAATCGAATATAGTTTATTCGAATAGAGTTAAAGGAGTTAATCGAATATAGTTTATTTGAATAGAGTTAAAGGAGTTAATCGAATATAGTTTATTCAAAGGAGTTAAGTGATAAGAGTTATCGAGTTAAAGTTAATCGAGCTAAAGTTGTTGTAGTCAGGGTTAATTGATTTAAGTTAATCAAGTTATATTTTGGAGTTAGATATTTCAGAAGTAGGGATTATAACACTATTGTTATAATCAAATGATTTTGATAAAAGAAGTGGATTCGTAAATTCAATTCGAGAGTTACATAAGGAAGTTGTTAAAGATTTAGATGGTGAACTTTGTCTATTTCGAAGTTAGAAATGTTGTTCAGTTTAGGTCTGAGAGGTAATTTTACCTCAACTTGATTGACTTCATTTTTAACTAAGGAATGTTTAAGGTTCGACAATGAAGATTGGTTAAGTGAATTTAGTTAATGAGTGTAAGATTTTGAGTTGGCATAGCGATGTTTTATTTAAACATCTGTTTAAATCCAATGTAGGAGTTTTGGAAATGTTTTCCAAATAAGAATCAGAAATGTTTTCTAATGTAGAATATAAGAAATCGAAATGTCTTCCATTGTTAATAACGTGTATTTTCTAAATTTAGAAAATAAGGAATGTTGAATATGTGGAAGCAGGAATAGGGAAATGGAGAATTGAATGACAAATTAAATTAAAGTGGATCAGTGTTGATTGATGATTTGCTCTGTAAGATTTCCATTTGTAAATACGACCGTTGTTTGTACAAATATTTTCCTTTGATAGTTAAATCACCGACTATCAAAATTTTTGACCATTTCCGTTGTCAATACGGAGAGACCGGGATCAGATTCAATATTTGAAAACCACTCTATATGGGCGTTAGCGTTGCGATCAAATATGATGAAGATAATTGAAGACGGAGTTATGCAAGGGTTGTTCTCTTTACAGAATAGTACCTTCGGTTTGTCCAGTCCAAGGACGACCTGTATGGAAGAATGTACGACAAAGTATATTTAATAGATCGCGTAAGTTGATCTCTTCAAAAGTATGGTGGAATTCGTTTCTCTTAGTTGTATACCTATTGTATTTTTAGGGAAATCAATTTGTGATTTGGCGGGTATGACAATGTGACATTGAAAGTGAATAATTGGGTGATCTGTCAGAGATAAGCGTGGCCTCTAGCCTCACAACGGGAAATGACTAAAATCGGGCAGGCAACATAGCTAAGTGGTTGGCTGCCAAGTAGGGTGTATTATCACCTATATAGAGATATTCATTCTTTAATCTATTCGTTGATGTCCCATTCGGGAAACGGTTGCTGATCCCAACCGTTGGTGATATACATTCGATACACTCAAGCGAAATGAGTTGTCGGTCATGTGTGGCCGGGTTGCAAGATGTTCTTGTTGAACCTAGTGTATTCCTCTCTAGAGGTACACTGTCGGAAGTTGGTTCCATACCTTGTCATAGTCGGAAATCCATTACCCAATAAGCTCTCGCGGTTTTGATTTTATACTATATATGTGGAACATGAGATGAAAGCATTCTGCAAGATGATTATCATATTGTGGTTGATAGACACTATTATAATATCAAAAAAGTTTTGATATAAAAGATCATTGTTTCTATCAAAATGATTTGAAAGTTAAATCAAATTGATTTGGATTCTCATAAGGGAAAACCCGTTCCGTTATACGGCGTCATCTTATGAGATATCGTTATTTTCCCCTAATCTGTTTTAAATTGTTTACTCATACCAATCCCATGACTGACCCGGAGTTTATTTTGTTTTGTTTTCCCTAAAATCTTGGGTGCCCATTTTTTTACGGACAGTCAAGTAGTCGGGATTTACAGATACTTGAAGAGCTGGAGCAGGAGGCTTCAGGATTACATAGATTGTTATTTCCGCTATGTTGTAAGTGTTATACTCTAATAACGGTATTGTATACAGATACTGTTTAATTTCAAAGTTATGATATGAAATGTATTTATACGTTCCGCTGTGAGATTCGTGTTACTCTGATGTTGTATGTTCTTCTTCTTCTTTTTCTTCTATTCTAAGTTTCCATCTTATCTATCCTCACCCTGTAATTTCTTTCATGGACACTCCGGTGTTTTCGATGCTTGAATAGTCGACATTGAGTTTATGTTGAGTACTCAAGGTCGCAAAAACCCTGGGTCGTTACACCCCTGCTTATAACCGTCCCATCATCATTTCTATACCATTGTTGTACTAAAACTTCGACCATGCTATCATGCCTAATATTTCCCATGCTGCTGTTTGTCCAAACTTCCCTATCCTTAATGCAAATAAGACATGCCCCTTTTTATTTTTATTTTTACTGTGCTTTCGATTTTATATCTGGTCCCATAAACTTCTGGCCCGCCTAAACAGTATCTTCTTACTTTACATATTATTTCCCTCCTGGCTCTAGAACAACGCTCCCTTTTATCCCATCGGTCCAAAGAAAATAATCCTATCGCATGCACTACAGTGCGCTTCTTCTTCATCAATATAAAAACAATCCCTTCTTACTCCATGCAAAACGTCCCTCTCCAGTTCATTCGAATGGCCACAACACCATTCTTCCGTGGCATTTCCTTGTATACAAGATCGCCCCTTCTCCCATTTTTATCCTTACTGAAACTCCACTTAAATACATTTCTTCTTACCTCTGATACTGCTATTTCATTTTCAAACATCATGGTCGTTGCTTTTAACCTCCCTTCCAATCATCATTCCCAATAGTTTAAACATAGCAGCTCCTTTATTCTTCACGTTCTTTTGCGCATCACCAACCTCTGCTCCACCATGTACAGAACCTCAACACCCTAGACACCCTATTCCGAACGCCAAAACTTGCTTACGTGTTTTTCCCTATAACCGTGCTTTTCAACTTAGAAACCCCATTTTCTCTCTCCTTTAAGTCCCTTCCCACATCATTCATAAACGCAACAACGTGCTCCTCTTTCCGTGTAAACACCATGCACAAATTTAAGCCGCCTTTACGTGAAATATGCCCGATCCGTTCTATAGTTCTCCGTTATCTCTTCCTCCCTCCCACTTTGCTTTTCGTCTACTTGGATTACTTCCCACGTCCACAGTGCTTCCTCTTTATGTCTGCTGTAGTTTTAAGCCACGCTATACTGCTTTCAAACTTCCACTACACGTGAACAGACTTCTCCATTAACTTCCTCGCAACTTGAACTATCGAACTGTTTCTGTTTTTCTTAAGCTTTTGCCCAGTTTATGTTTGAAGTGAATCAAAGAAAAATGGGTTTGATAGCAGGGTATAAATAGATGGAAAGAGTAGTAGAGGAGGACAGGGTTGGTTTCTATAGGCTGCGATCTTTTCCTCCTTAAGTATGTGCAATTTCAGACATAGGGCAATGGGATTTGATAATACATAGTAGGTTAGGCTGGAGTATAGTTCATAGTATGGTCTGTATTTATTATATTTTACTTTTGCCCTTCCTTCAAGCGTATAAAAATACCTTAACTATAATTGCACATTTTTCTCACACATAAAAGGGGCCAAGCGAATTTTATTTATGCCGTTAGGTGCGTTTCCAGTGGTAAGAAGAATGGATAATACGTCATGTATATTTTATGTTTAAAAATTTAAGTGTACCGTGTTACATAAAATTACGTTCATGTCCGAGTCGCTACGAACAGAAATAAGAATACAGTCATGTTGAGCGATGTGCCATGATCCCAAAAATATAATAAAATAGACTAGTTATCTTATTTTGTGTAACCCCAAAATGCTAATATAGGGTGTAAAATACTAGAAATAAAAAGTTGCTTATTTTCCAAATTAAAAATTACAGTAAAATTCTAAAAATTAAATTATAACTATACCTCAAAGACTTATCCAAATTCGAAAGCAATATTTAATTATATTAACTTATTGTTATGGTTTATAAATGATTTCATAGCGACTTTCTGAAAACTTGATTTGGACGTAACTCACAATCTATAAGCCGAAATATTGATTTTTCAATCCATTAGAAAAATATAGTTAATTAGATTCTAACGTTTCTTGTTTCGAAGAAATCCGGCTTATAACGGATCATGTGCAGTCAGTTGAAGTTCAAAACGTTAAATTATGAACTACCGCGACATTATGAACTTGTTTATAATTATATTACAATTAATACGTCCAACTGTCATTCTAAATAACTTATTCGTTATTATAATTCAATTCTAACCTGAATTAAATCCTTTAAACAATCCAATTCACACGATATTGGAAATTCCACTCATTATGGTTATCTCGGAATCAAATTTATTACCTCACTAGTTATCTTAATTAAATATTCAAAATATTTGAATCCAAACCATTTAAATTATCAAACTAATATAATAAAATAATTAAATTAATTAATTATTATATCGTAAAAATTTAGGGACATTACATTCCTTCCCCCTTAAAAGAATATCGTCCCCGAAATTACTAAGGTAGGAAAAATGTTACGAACTCAATTATAACCAAGATAAAAATCTTTGTTTTATCTCTTAACTTCAGTTTCAACTAAACCAATTTATTTCAATTAATTTTTTCTTATTAACGAATATTTTCAAAAAAGTTGAAAGTTTTCTAACACCTAAAATTTCGCTAGCATCTCCTTTGTACGGCTCCATCAGTACAACTACAACTCAGCTTTCTAAGCCTTCTCCAGTCCGAAAGAAAATAAACAACCAAGCGGCTTACCAAAATAGCTCATAAAGCTCAAACTCAAATAAAATATAACTCGTACCTTTTTGTCGGGCATCCAACTCTATCACTTCCATTTTGCTATCACTTTAGCATATATCCATGCATTTCCAATTGATCTCCAATCAATTTATCATCCCATCCAATCATTCTCTTATATCAAGCAAAATTCCATTCAAACTCCAATTCCAAATTCTTACCCAATAATCCAATGCTATTCCCAAGTTAAATTTTATTTCAATACAATTTTCACTTAATTGGTTTTAATTCAATTCCAAATTGCTTTCACAAATTTTTATTTAACTTGTTTTAATTCAAACAATCAATCCCTGGGAGTTTTAAATAGCTCAGCCTTCTCCAAAATCAAATATTCCTTTTTGAAATTTTAAAAAACTTGTTTTTATCAAACAATTCAAAATCTTTGGTAGTAATCCATCTTATAGAAACTCGAAAATGAACACCGATGATGTCTGGATCATCGTTGGAATTATTTTCCAGCTATTGAAGTGAGTTCAATACTATATCACATTCAAAAACTCATTTTTAAATACTTCTATTTGAAAATTATTTCAAATATCTTTTTCAAAATGCTTGGAATACATTTCCAAAATCTCTCCCAGGATTTTAAATTTTCCATATTTTTGATCCAGGATTGATTTATAAACACTTTGCCCCATTTCCATAGTTTTCATTCCAATTTTGGTTAACCCAGATTTAATTCATCTGAATTAATATGTTACACTTATGGGAATTCTGATTGGTTATTTACATAATCGACTCAATTATAATCTTATTCTATTATAACAACCAACACATCAAATATATATAATAATCTTAAGATATATACTTATTTTTATATCAAAATATATTTTTGGTAAAATTATTTCATTTACCCAGCTTTTAAAACAATATTGTGTCGAATAACTCTGTTCAAGAGTTTAGAAACACCTATCGATACAGTTTGCACTACCGTATCACTAGAATTCAAAAATCACTCGACAGACCAATCAACACAATATAAAACAGTTTTTTATATCAACTTACAATATGCGCTCATATATATACACTCATACTCAATTTTGGGTATTACTAACCCCATCTCTATTGAGTTACGACACAGAGCCAAGGTAATCACTTAACCTTCAGCTCTGATACCACTGTAACGGCCTGACGGATTTTTGACCCCAAAAATCAACATAAATACCATGTCGACTATTCATGCATCGAAAATACTGGGTCATTAATAGAAAGAAGTTAGAGGGTGAGAAAAGAAAGAAAAAAATACTAGAATAGAAGAAGAAGAAGAAGAAAACAACTGAACAGAATTAGAGTAAACACGAATCACACAGTGGAACGAATAAAATATAATATATAACATAACTTTGAAATACAAAATCTGAATTTGTATAACATACCATATCAGAGTATAACTCATATACATTACAGCGGAAGGTAACTCTAAATAACTAATGGTGAAGCCTCCTGCTTCAAGCTCCTCCAAGTGTATCTGTAAAGCCTGAAACACTTGACTGCCCGTATAATATGTATATATATATATATATATATATATATATATATATATATATGTGTGTGTGTGTGTGTGTGTGTGTGTGTGTATACATATATAAATTTCCAAAAGTAGATTACTTTTAAAACATCGACATAGTCAAATTCTTATTATAAATCATTATGGATTAATTCAATCCTACTCATATTTCGAACATCGAAATAAATTTCATCGTTCCCCTTTTAACTGATTTCCCAATTTCAGAAATCATTCTTGGATTTATATTCCTAAATTATTATTAATAATAATTTCATTTTATTTATAACACCTTTTATATGCCAACTACTTGCTTTTATAAACAAGTTATTATATCTAACCTAACCGAAATTCAATTCCCATTTAAAAATAGATTATCCTTTTTAACATTCAAATTCTTTTCTAATATGTTTCATGGTATTTAAATGCCAGTTTATTTCATCCCAATGTAATCCCCTATCCTAAACAAATAATAATTAATGACAGATTAATTATCACATTGTATAACGTAATATATGAAAAACAACGATATAATTGTTGAGTAATCCAGTTGGATTCCTCCAACCTGTTTCCATGCATCCACAGATGTTAGTCAACACAAATAACACCAATTTTGTGCAATGGAATATTTTAATCGATGGAATCAGTATCCAACCAATGATGTGTGTGTGTATATGTAACGATATATATTATTCAACCAATTTAATTGTAATTTACCTAACAACCATCACATAGCATTCAACCATTATTTATCAGTGCTAAAATATATTTGTAAAATTTTATAACTAAAAAGAGTTAGTAAGTTTACTCACCTTGGTCGTTAATCGCTGAAAACTACTAACGTTCTGTTGATTCAAATAGACGTTTTAATTTGGTTGAGATTCAAATGAACTCCAAACGGTTCCAAAAAAAGCTTCATTACGTAGCATGCTTCCATAAAGAGCCAATGTGATAGAAGGTTTTTAATTCTGACCGTGTATGTACGAGATATTAAATTAACAAATTCATATACATTAATAAATTAAAATTATACCAAATTATTATAATCAGGCCTAACCCCTGCTTATAACCGGCCCATCATCATTTCCATACCATTGCTGTACTAGAACTTCGACCATACTATCTTACCTAATATTTCCCATGCTGCTGTTTGCCCAAACTTCCCTATTCTGTATGAAAACAAGACACGCCCCTTTTTGTTTTTATTTTTACTATGCTTCACATTTTAAATCTCGGCCCATTAACTTCTAGCCCGCCTAAGAAATATCATCTTACTTTGCGTAATACTTCCTTCCTGGCCCCAGAACAACGCTCCCTTGTATCCCATTGGCCCAAAGCAAATAATCCCACTGCATACACTACAGTGCGCTGTTGAGTATAACAGTATGATTTTTGTTTGATGATAACAAACATATATATATATATATATATTATTTTATAAATGTGTTTGTAAGCAGTACTATTCTACATTTTATACACAGAAATAAATATTTATTGAATAGAACACTACTATATAGAATTGAATATCCAAATAGTGTTTTTATTCGAATAAATATTTTATCTTTACAGTTGAAATAGTACAAATACATCACTCCACTATTTACAATTCAAATATTTTTGAATATTTCTGACATGACACATTTAACACATCACAGAAATCGTACTATTAAAAGATTCAAACAAAATGAAACAAATCGAATTGAACAGCAAAAATATATTTTTATTTCAATCAATATTGATCATAACAAATAATAGTACAATTCTATTCAGTCGTGTCTACAACACTTACACTCTCAATAACTCATACATTGACACTGTTATTGTCTTCTGTCTTCACTGCATCTTCACTGTTAGTCCAGTCTTCATCTGTATACCTGTCACATGCAGAAAAACATACATAGTAGACTGCAACAAAAATAAAATTCAATAAAACAAGTAAAAGTTTATTTTTAAATTTTATTTGCCTCAGAGTTACTGTGTGTTTCTCATCATTTTTCTAGACTTGGTCTGATATGCAAGGACAAAAAATCAGTCTGATGGCTGCATATACATGTGTATATATATATATATACATGTGCACTACCTCGCCAATCCAGTATGCAACTGAGGAGTAGCCACATGGACCATCTAGACTCAGTGCACAACATATCAAAATAGTCGAGCTCAATACATGACAAAAAACAAGGCAATTGGCGTTTAACACAGTCGAGTAAAAGGTCAAAGTTCAAGAAAGTGGAACAACTCATAACAATAACATGGAAAGGCATTTCAAATTCCCAAATTTTAAATGAAGTCAAGGGACAAGTCAGAATGGACAGTATACACAAGTGAAACAACTAAATCCATGTTTAGAAATATTGACACAATAGAAAATACATGCAAAGATGCCAAATAAGCAAGTGTAAATTTCCACACAAAACAGTGACACAACTCAAAGTAGTCGAGAAATAGCATGGAGCAAAAATATACACAAATGGACATATAAAAAGTTAAACAAAATATGTGATTGGCAAATGCAAGTGGCAAACAACATATGGTTAGAGATATGTATACAAGTGTACATGTTGCAAATCTTTTTTAGTCAGGCAAGTGTGTGAGCCGTGCACAAGCTCAAGTCAAGTGTCAAATATGATGGTGCAACAAACATGAAGCCGGCAGTGTCAACATGGCACATTAATGGATGATTCAAGTACATGTAAACACAAGCAGCATGTTTATGTCAGTATGGAAATACACAAAGCAAATACGGTGAAGCTTCAAGCTTGCAAGCAAGGAATAATATAGGGCAGCAGCTAAATGGACAGTATGAATATGTTCAGGGTAATATCTGTTCTTATCAAGTAATTAAATCTGCTCAGCATAATGTTAAGACATAGAAAATGGTACCAGCAAATGGATTTGATCTAGTATTCACAAAAGATACAAATGTGGATGGACAACGATACACAAAACATGAAATTCAATCTGCATTTGTGGCAACAATTAAATGGTGCAATTGTATTTGGCAAAAGAGCAAATCAGGCAAGATTTTCAGATGGCAAAATTTTTAGAATTATTCCAGGAATGCACAGCAACATACAAAGCAATCACAAGCATGAATAGAACATCAGAACTCAAATGTAATGGTGTATAAATGGACATGGACATGGAAAGATCAACACAAGTGAACATTATAGTGATAGATGGTAAAGCACAAAATTAGTGTGCATAACAAAATGGCAAAATAGCATGGCCATGGATGCACAAACAAGAACAACTAACCAAGTATACATGTACAAAATCAGTATCAGCATGATGCACAAGTACAGCATGGTGAAAGGCGATAGTACAGTTAATTTGAGTAGCAAGGAGAAATCATGTTTTAATGATTCCAGAGAAATAAATTCAAGATGATTAATCAGAAAATCAATGTATGGCAAGTATTTGGGATTGTTAATCATGCAAAAATTATGGAAAGCAAATCGTAGGAAAATAGAAGAATCAAGTTTGACAAGCATATTTTTAATCAATCGAAGAAATATCCAGAAGCAATTCTAGAAACCACGAAGATTTCAAGCCCAAAATATACAGAATATTAGACCAGATCTAATATGAAATCAGAGCACAAATTTAGGATTTTTAATCCTATAAATACACGTATTTCATTATTAGCTATGACTATCGAAATCCAACAAAAACAATTCGAGGAATTCAAGAGAAAATCACTCACAATTTTTAGGGTTTCGATCGTCAGAGGGTAATCCCAATTCGATCAAGCAAAGCCATCAAAGCACAAAAAGAATTCAACAATTCAAGGCATCACAGAATCAATTTCATCATCGAATCGATTTGGATTTGGGAGAATTCCAAAAACCCAAGCAGATCGCCATCGCCATATTTGTTTCCAGAAGCTAGAAGAAAACCCTAGGCAGCCATTTTATTTCCATCTAAACAAAGAGATCGGGCTAAAAGTAAAGTGGTGAAGCAATTATAAAGGGGCTGGCCATGATTTTAAAAGGGACATGGATTTAAAGTTTTTTTAAATAAAACCTAGGGTTTCTATATACGTTCTTGAATTTTTTATTGTTTGTTTTTTATTCGTTTCAACTTGTAATCAAGAGATATGTAACACCCCACGTCCATTAATGTCACTCACAAAGGGAATGCATTAACTTCCATGGAGGTTTTAAGTGAATATAGAACAGTAAAATTACAACAAGACAGATATAAAATAGTACTTGGAAATTCAAAAACTTTATTTCATTGTAGCAGAAGTCAAAACATGTTTGATTACATCATAACACCATATTCAATGTCAAGTACAATATCTATCTTGATAAAACAAGTACATAATCCCATTACATGAATAGCCATTAAAAAGAAAGATAACAAGCTGGACTTTACTTCAGCAGTCCAAGCTTTCCAGAAGATAAGCGATCCAACTAGACTCCACTAGAACTTGGCCCAACCTGCGGACCTGAAAAAAGGATGGAAAAGAGGGGGTCAGACATAAAGTCTGGTGAATATGATAATTCTACAATACTATTACCAAAATAACTGGACTAAGGCATAAGCTGGAAAACAAGAAAATGTCTATGAAGAGCAGATTAAGGACATAGACAATCGCTAAAGGCAACGTTATAGGCGCTCCTAAATACTAAAGGATAAACACTATACTGCACCACACCAGTCACACTAAAGATTCATCCCACTTAGCTTCACTTAGAAACTTTCCCAATGGCTTTACGTACCTCTAGCTGACTACATAGGTGCCGCCTGCCCCTATCTCCACTAGGTGTACCCTACTTCCCATTATTCGATCGGCTCCCTAACTCATAGATACCCGTGCTGGCCCCACAGTGGGGTGTATCACTCCCCTAAAGTGGCAACCTGATACAACGGACATGCACGGCTTATACCTACACGATGCAACAACGTCTTACCTACCAGCCCGGGTCCACACACGCATATGAAACCCGTTGGACTTGCGTTGCCACCGCTCCCTGTTTTGGCCTCTTATAGTCAAACCCAGTATGCGTGTCCCGTCCTCGACTTGGGTCGAGCCCATAAAGATACGTTTTGGGATACTGGTTGAAATGGGCCCCCACTATTTACCACAAGCATTCCACCTAAGCTTGTCCCCATTAGTCCATCCCACTTAACCCACTTAGTCATGTTCATTTATATGTGTGTTTGGTTAAGTCTAATCGTATTTCAAATGCCTCTAAAGGCAACCACCAGATTCCTCATGCCACCCAAGGCACCTACTTAACCCCCATGTCCCACCTTACATGATTATCTGGTTAAGTATTTCTTAGTTCATTAAGGCCATAACCTCATAAAGACCTCTCACATTAGACTGGCATTTATGGCAGCTGGATTTGCCGGACGGGTCCGGGCAGTCTTACACCATAAAAGAGTCTAACCTCGTGTCTTTACAACTGTTATGCTTTAGTTTGGGCCTAGGACCTCTCACATTGGGCCGACATTTGTGACTACTGGATTTGCCGGGCGGGTCCGGGCGGGTTTACATCACAAACGGGTCCAACCTCGTGTCCTAAGCATTGATTATTAATAATAATCCACTTTCCCCCAATTTTAATAATTCCCTACTTGAATTATTAATTACTTCCAATTTTTAACAATGTCCATAATTGACTCAATTATGGACATTCATTCATGGTATGCAACATCTTACAAAATTGCACCCAATTTATTAATTCCTAATATTACCCCTACCCCACGTTTGAACGTTTATTCGCAAAATATATGTTAGACTCGAATAGCCTAACTCATAGCATAAAAGAGATTATCATAATAACAACATGTATATGTGACCAAATGAATCATAATAAGGGGTGAAACTTGCATATGTCCAACTTGCATAGATTATACATGTCATGGATCTAAAGGTGTCAACTTGTTCAAAATTCACCTAATATGATCTCAATCAATTTTCATAAACTTACATATGAACATGTGTGAATCAACATCATCTAATTTTTTAACAACATGGTTTTATATGGGTACACCTAACTCAATAGGCAAATTCCCATAATCAAGTTTTATTTAATTATAGTTTCAAGTTTATGGGTACACCTAACCTAATAGGCAAATTCCCATAAACAAGATCCATTTAAATTAAGAAAAAAAAACATAACTTTAAGCATGATCCAACAACATGATTTTTCAACATAATATAGCATGATTTATAACATGGCATAGTATGATAGTATAACATAGCTTGACATGATTCTCAACATAGCACGACATAGCATAAGAGAATTTACAACATAGCATGACATAGCATATATAATTTACATCATACGACAACATAATAACATAATAAGAGAATCCACAATATATAGAATTTACAATTACAAATCACATCACTTTCTTGTGATCCATTCATAACTGAGTCAAATTAGTTTGTAATAGTCTTGTGAGAATCATCATACTCACCAACAAAAGAAAAGAATTAGAGAAAGAGAGATCTTTTGATTTGATTTGTGTAGATTTAGTTGTAGATGATTAGGCTTCCTCTTCTTAGTTTGTGACGGCTATGCTGAACTCCATGGCAGCAGCATGACGGTAGCTTCTCTAATTTTACAAGTGATTTAGGTCTAGGGTCTACCCACTTATTTATAGATTTTAGAATTCATTTAGGCCATTAGATTTAACCTAGAAATAACCGCAGCCGTTCAGACAAGATGGGGTTTATCTTGTTGACTCAGCAATGAGTCAGAAGTGACTCAACAAACACTCAGCATATTAATAAACTTCTATTCATGTCATAAATATATATATATTTTTTCTACAATGTACATATTAGATACATCCCCCTTTACTTATTATTGTTTTTATATACATATTAGATACATCCCCTCTCTTACACACTTATTAATATTTTTATATTCATATTAGATACATCCCCTCTCTTACACACTTATTAATATTTTTATATTCATATTAGATACATCCCCTCTCTTACACACTTATTAATATTTTTATATTCATATTAGATACATCCCCTCTCTTACACACTTATTAATATTTTTATATTCATATTAGATACATCCCCTCTCTTACACACTTATTAATATTTTAGCAACTTTAGTGTTAATAGAAAATTCGGGGTGTTACATTCTTCCCTCCTTTTAGGATTTCGTCCCCGAAATCTTCAAATCTGGAAGAATGTATATCCTACCATCCAAACGTCCATCTACTCATCCATCATACACAGGCATCCATTGTCCTTACAGACTTCTAATGCTTTCATGTTTAAATGCACAGTGTGTGTATATGTCCGTATCTAATGCAAAATCAGGCGGTCCACTGATTCAGTTGACCTCCTTAATGCAAATTATGTAAGTGTCATGAATCCATTATGTATGCAAAAGATCCTAATTGCTTACATACTACTTCTATATGCGTGCACACCCATTCAACCGAATGCAGCATCCATATGATGGTACAACCATTATACATCCATTATACTAAATACATCCATATATATGCAATATGCAATATGAAGTGACTGAGCCGATCTAGTGCCTAAAGTGTGTGTATATATGCATCCACGAGCAACCACTAGCAAACACTTGCATCCATTTTGCATCCATCATACATAACATGTCTCAAACACATGTTTCAACCATAGGATTATCCTAACTAAAGGTCAAAGATACTAATGAGAGGACATACTAAAGATAAGATAAGATAAGCTAAGCGATAAAGGAGAAATTAAAAGACATACCCTCAAAAAGAAAAGGGTACAACGAACGCATCTTCTCTTCTGTCTCCCAAGTTGCGTTGCTCTCATCATCTCCCCATTGCACTTTAACCAGTCTGACCTCTCGATTCCTTAACTTTTTGATCTCCGACCCAAGAATGCATGTAGGAGCTCGTCTAATTGTTGCATCACGCTCTATTTCCACCTCTTTAAGCAAGCTCGGCTCTACCACCTCCGCGGTCTTGTGCAAACACTTCCTCAAATGTGATACATGGAATACGTCGTGTACTCCACTAAGTTTCTCAGGCAACTCCACCCTATATGCCATCTTCCCAATCCTATTTTTTACAGGAAACGGCCCTACAAACCTTGGTGCTAATTTCCCCACGGACCCAAAGCGAACAACATTCTGTAACGGAGATACTTTGATAAAAACCATGTCCCCAATGTCAAACTCAAGATCTGTCCTCCTCTTATCAGCATACGATTTTTGCCTATCTTGTGCTGCTTTCATCCTCCTTCGAATCAACTCAATCTTCTCCGAGGTTTCCCTAACCATATCGGGCCCAAGTAGGATTTTATCGGTAGATTCCCACCAACATGTAGGCGAACGACAAGGCCTTCCATAAAGAGCTTCGAAAGGTGCCATGCCAATACTAGACTGAAAGCTATTATTATATGCGAATTCTACTAACGGAAGGTGCTCTTCCCATGTACCCCCAAAGTCTAGGATACAAAGCCTTAAAAGATCCTCTAGAATGCGATTCACCCTCTCGGTCTGGCCGTCTGTCTGAGGATGATATGCGGTGCTCAAACATAGCTGAGTCCCTACCACCTCTTGTAAACTCTTCCAAAATTCTCTAGTAAAGATGGGGTCACGGTCGCTTACTATACTAGAAGGAATACCGTGCAAACGAACTATCTCCTTAATGTATACAGAAGCCAACCACGGAGCAGTCCTCTTACTTTTCACGGGAATAAAATGGGCGCTTTTAGTAAGTCTATCTACTATAACCCAAATCCCCGTGTTACCCTTCCATGATCTTGGTAATCCATCCACAAAATCCATTGAGATGCTGTAACGACCCGCATTTTTTGCCCGTCAAATATTTAATTTAATTTATTTAATTTAAATATTATATCGGGAATATTAATGGAATTTAATATTGAATTCGTTATTTAAAATGATGTTTGAACGTTATATAATTTATATATTATAAATCGAGCTTGGAAATGGCGTGCAGTTCGTAAATTCGAATTTTGAACTTCAACTGAGAATACAGGATTCGATATAAGTCGGATTTCTGTAAAACAAGACACGTTGGAGCCGTATTGGCAATAGCTTTCATATGAAAGAGAAAAATCCAGATTTCGTGTTATAATTTGATATTTATGGCCAAATCAAATTTTGAAATAGTCGCTATGGAAAATCGTTATTTAATTATAAGCCTTTTAAAATGGCCGTTTTGCAAACGGACTCAGATTTCGACGAAATCAGTTTCATTAGAACCGTATCGCTAAATTATTGTACAGTGGTGAATTGCGTGGAAAACCGGTATCGTATGTGACCACGGTAGCTATAAACGCTCGTTCATTTTCTATAGCGTATATTTAAATAAATAAAAGGGTATTTGAATGTAACTGGAGCAGATGATCGAATTAGGCCACGAAACCAGTTCCGTTGAGTTCGTATCGTCGATTAGAGTCAGAATAGGTATATAGTTTGTTATTTTTAGAGATGGGAAAATTTGGCGTTAAAAAGGGTAGTGCGGTACGCGGTAAAAACAGCCTACCCGGGCAACAGTCTCAGAATGCGACGAAATTAGTGTCGTTGGGTTCGTATCGAAAAGTTATTATCGATGTTCGCAGTTTCAAGTTGATTCGATTTATCTGGTGACCGTGGAAAAATTAAACGCGTGTTCATTTCTGGTTTCATAAAGGAATTTTTTTCATACGTCCTCGGATTTCGACGAAACTTGTCCCATTGAGTCCGGAATACCTTTTTACACTAAGATTAATTTTATTATCAGTAAACGAAAGTCGATTTGTGGTGGTTTTAACGTGATACTTAGCGGTGAAGTCTCGTGAATAATAAAACAATATTTTAAACATAAAGCCTAACATATTTCTTCCTGGATTCTGACTATATTCACGGCGCCATGTCAACTTCTTATCAAATGAAAACACGTCTTGTATGGTAGAATCACTGCTGGTGCTCTTCACCATCCCATTGGCCAACAACATTTCATTTCAGCGAAATAAATACGAAGATAACAGAGCCTACCCCAAATACTTCCCACCGCATACAAAGATAATAGAGCCTACGCTATGTATTTTCATTTCCATCTAGGAACCGTGCCGACAAAGTAATTGTGACATCTCTACCTTCTCACGTGCTACGATAAACATAGCCGCAGACCTAAATGAATTTTTAAAAATACATACTTTTACGTGGCCACCACGTTTTGCTCCTCTATATATATGGCCACATTCTATTCATTTTGCAAACTGAAACAAAGTTGAAGCTCCTCAAGAACTGAAAACACTAGAATTAAAACGCAAGTATTTACTTAAACATAAAATTAAGGGAAACAAAAGAAACATGGTGAGTGGGTGCTGGAGTGAGCGTGCATGGGTGTTGTTTGCGGGCGCGGTGAAGTAGGTTTGGGAGCATGTTCAGGAAGCAGCGACTGTTCGGGCCATTATGTTGGCGTTCGAGATCATCTGGGAGTTCGGAACTCAGGGCATAGACCGAGGTGTGGGGAAGGAGATGCTCCGATCAACTTCCGGTTGATCCTAGGTGGCACGGCGGTGGGATTCTTGAATGGCAGGAGGGTTTTTGCGAGGAGCTGGCACGAGAAAACAAGAGGAGTACTTACGTGAAACACAAACTAAGAAGGAGAGCGGACCAAAATTTTGAACTAAGAATGTAAGGGAATTTATTTTTATTTTTAAATAAAAGTTAATTAGTAAGTTTAGGTCATTTATATTAAACAATTTAAATCATACGCAGGTATTACCGTGGTTCTGCCGACCGGAAGCAAGGAGGTTGGACGATGTTATTGCTAACCATAAATTACAAAAATATATTTGTTAATTAACGTATAATCAAGAATAATTATTTAGTTAAAGAATTTTTGTAAACTCCATTATATTTGGAACGTAGGGACTGCGTGTTGAAGACAATTCAAACCCAAGGCAAACATGGGAAACAACGGATTTACAAAAGTATTATCAGCCGGTTAATTGACTAAACCAAGTAATTAATTTTATAAATTGGTGGGTAAATAAAAAGAATTTATTTTTATTTTAAACGGTGAACTGATATTGTTAATAACTCGTTGACGTGCTATCAGAATTCGACGAACAAGGTGACGCTGAAAGCGGATTGACGAGCACAGTGTCATGGAACTAATCTAGACGGAAATAGAGACGAAGGGAGTTTACAGTTAAATTAAACAACTGTTTAATTTAATTGTAATCGGACTGTTCCAGGATAATCAGAAATCAAGGTGAGTTAAACTCACTCAGTTTTCCCATTTATATTTTATATAAATTGGGTGCTTTTATTTGTGTGCTCTTTTGCTATGATTGATTGTTTGCTAGTTATACATTTGTTTGTTGATTTAACGATGAAATTAAACTGTGTTTAATTTCATTGAATACCAAACCGTTATTTTTAACGATTGGTTCCAATAAAGGTGACTCACCTTGGTTGGTCTCGTTTATTTATAAACGTGTTTAAATGGTTGCATTGTTTGAATTGCTTGTGGTTAATGTTAAATGGTTGTTATTTTAGTTTATCAGTTAAACAAAACTGAACAGTCTGATTTGAGAAAACCATTTGAATACAGGGACGAACAGATTGGAGGGATCCAACCGGATTCCTCAAATGTATTATTTATTCTCATATGCTCATATATGAACTGATCTGTTTGTGTGATTGATTTGATGGTTGATTATTAATTTAATATTCAACATCTGTTTGGTTTGAACCAATAGGTGATATTGGTTAAGTGTTTGGCAGAGTATGGCCTTTAAAACCAATCGAGTTATAGATATTGATTCACCGTCAGGTGAATCGATAGAGTTGAGGTTATAAAATTTATTTTATAACCAGAGTTAGATTTGAATTATATTATTTGAATAAAAGTTATTTAAGAAAAATAAATAAATATTTTATTTGTTTAAGACTTTGATTTG
This sequence comes from Allium sativum, assembly GCA_030737875.1. NCBI lineage: Eukaryota > Viridiplantae > Streptophyta > Magnoliopsida > Asparagales > Amaryllidaceae > Allium > Allium sativum. Next base: position 310,513,721 of record CM060922.1, on the reverse strand, counting down.
TTATGAATTTATTTTGCAAAGAAAATGCTGATGTTAATCAGATTTACCAGTTGAAGAATAAGAAATGAATTAAATGGTTAAACCTTGGAAAATTGTTTTGTAAGGAAAACAAATAATTAGAATCTATTTAAATTAATTATATTTTTAATTAATTTAAAGCGAGGATTGTTGAAATCGGTTAATGAGATAATCAAGTTTTTGAGTTAATTAAATCGACCGTTTGGAATTAGAATTGTTTATCAAGTTAATGTGTTTTGACTAAAATAGTTAAATGAATATTGTTTGAATTTAAATAAGGATTTAAAAAGGGATTTAGTAGTTAATTTAGATAATAAAGGGATTAACTACTAAAGTAGTTAATGTTTGAAATAAGTTATTATTTTAATTAATGATAAAGTTAGGAATATATTTTTAAATGGGAATTCATTTAAAAAGGTTACCGAATGTGAGATGCAAGCCAATTGAATGGGGAAAGGAAATAAACGTACTCAATTATTTGAATTAAGTCGAAGGAGATTTCGATAAAAGGGTTTAAGATAAACCAAAACATATAAATGAGTTTCAAAGTGTTAAGACGTTAATTTTACATTAACGTTATTTGAAACGAGATCAAGTAAAAAGGAGAATTTTAAATGAGATTTCAAAATGGGAAATTGAATATAGTATTCGAGATAGAATTAGCCAAACATAATTATTCGGCTGAGTTGCCATTTCGTACGACTGCTAGCGTAATTCACAGGGCTGCAGATAGCCTACGGCGGTCGGATGTTTCCTGAGGGATTCAGGCGTAACCATTGTGATCGCTGCGATCTAGAGTCGAGCGAATAGAGTAAGTCGAATGTTAGTTAATTGAAATTAGAGTTATTCAAATATCATATTTTTGAATATTAAAAAAATTGGAAGTTTCAATTTAACAAAAAGGAAATTAGATTGTCAAAGGCCAAATGATGCTAAATACGGAACTAGTGAACTCATTGGAGTGTCATGATTGAAACACTGTATATTTTGATAGTTAAAACACCGACTATCAAACCTGTCCAATACGATTGTTGGTATGGAAAGACCGGGATCGAATTTATATTCGAAAACCATTCCGACCAACAAATACGTGAAGATATCAGAAGATGATCGAGATGGAGCATTGAAGACCGTGGATCTTCATAAACGGAAGGACCACTAATGTTCTCTGCCTGGCAAGTAGAGATAAGTTGTGATTCTGTCGTGGTTGGAATCTACGGGTTGCAAGGATTTCTCGCTACTGATCCATGGGGTGATTCCTATATTGGATGCAGTAGGGGAGTGCCTTCGGTTCATCCTGTTCCTGGATGACGTATATGGACGAATGTCTGACAGAGTATTTCCAAAGGATCACGTACGTTGATTTCTTCAAACGTACGATAGTTGTTGGCGGAGAATTGCCGCTCTCTTAGCTTCCAGCTAGAGTATTTTTGTGGATATCAATTAGTGATATCTGATGGATTTGACGATGTGGCATTCAAAGTGAATGACGACCTGATGTTCAAGAGTTAATTCTGGCCTCAAGCCTCATCAACCGGGAAATGACAAAAATCGGGCAGGCAGCATGGCTATGTGGGTCGCTCCCATTAGGGTGTATGATCACCTATCTAGAGGAAATCCTACTTGCTTCTTAAATCTATGTTTCGATGCTGTCCCTTGTCGGGACACGGTTGCTGATCCCAACCGTCGGTGATATACGTTCGATACACTCAAGCGAAATGAGTGGTCGGTCATGTGAGGGCCGGGTTGCAAGAAGTTCTTGTTGAACCCAGTGTATTCGTCTCTAGAGATACACTATCGGCAGGTGGTCCCATACCTTGTCAAGTTGGAATCCAATCTCCAATAAGCGCCTGCAGGTTTTGGTTTGTATACTATATATGTGGAGCGTGAGATGCAAGCGTTCCACTAGATTTCTATTTACTTGTGTTTAGACATTATTATAATATCAGACAAGATATTGGTTTCAAAAATGTTTTGGGTTATCGTAAGGTAAAAACCGTCCGTGTTTATGTGTGGATTCGGTCTTACGATTACCCTTTTCTTTTGAAAAGATTTTGAACTTAAAAATCATGATTGGATGATTTACCTTATTACTGTGCGAGTTTATCTCACTCTGGTTCACCAGACTGACCCGGTGTTTTGTAAATGCTCGGGTTAGGCCGGGTTGTACAGGTTCAGGTTATCGACTGCTATGAAGAGACGAACTGGAAGAGTCCAGACGTATGACATTACTACTATTCCGCTGTGTGTTGTATATGGGATCAGGTTGTTATAACTGTCCCAGTGTGATGTACTCTGATTATTGTAAGTATTTCTAAAGCTCTCAATAAAGATTTATTTCAGTATTATATTTTGTTCCGCTGCGATGTGAGATTCTGTGTTGTGGTGTTTTCTCCTTCTTCTTCTATTCTAATATTTCTTTCTTATCTATTCTCACCCTCTAACTTCTTTCTATTAATGATCCGGAATGTTCGATGTCTGAATGGTCAACACGGTAGTTGATGTTGATTTTCGGAGTCGAAAATCCCGGTTCGTTACAGATGCTTTCCCATTTCCATAGTGGAACTTCTAATGGGTGAAGCAACCCACCGGGTTTCTTTTGTTCTGCTTTAACTCGTTGGCACACCAAGCATCTAGCGACGTACTCGGCCACATCCTTTTTCATACCGGCCCAAAAGAAAACCCGCTTCATATCTTTGTACATCTTATCCCCGCCGGGATGAATGGTCATTTTTGAGCGATGAGCATCATCAAGAATGGCCTTCCTTAAGTCTTCATCTTGTGGTACACAAAGTCTATTATCCCTTCGTAACCAACCCTTATCGTCTAGGGTATACCTACGAAGATGGCTTGACGACTCCCCCCCTTTGAGCTTTTCTACTATCTCAACCAACTGTGGGTCGTCTCGCTGTGCCTCACCAACCCATCCTAGAAGTGTAGGTCTAACCTCCAAGGATGCTAACAGACCGGGTACTAAGTCAACAGAGGGTCTAAAGTCAAACATAGAGATGAATTCTAAGCTTTGTCGTTCAACAAACAACGGACTCAAGGACAACCTTTTCCTACTTAAGGCGTCTGCCACCACGTTACCCTTGCCCGGGGTATATGCTATTTCAAAATCGTAGGAGGCTAAGAATTCCATCCACCGTTGCTGCCTTAAATTCAAATCCTTCTGAGAGAATAAGTATTTTAATGATTTGTGGTCAGTGAACAGTTCGAATTTCTCACCAAGAAGATAGTGATGCCAAGACTTAAGCGCGAAAACAATTGCGGCTAGCTCTAAGTCATGCGTGGGGTAATTCTTTTCATGAACCCTCAACTGCCTTCCACTATAGGCTATTACTCTTCCCTCTTGCATGAGGACCGCGCCAAGTCCCGTCCCACAAGCATCAGTATAGATGGTAAACGGTTTATTCCCGTCTGGCAGCACTAAGACTGGGGCTGAAGTTAAGGCTCTCTTTAAACGTTGGAACGCATCATCGCAATCTTTGTCCCACGTAAAAACCAGGTTCTTCTTCGTTAACCGTGTTAATGGAGCTGATATTTTTGCGAAGTCTTTGATAAACTTCCTATAATAGCCAGCCAACCCAAAGAAACTTCTTACTTCGGTTGCATTTTTAGGGACCTTCCAATCTTGGATGGCCACCACCTTTGCGGGATCCACTGCTATCCCTTCTTTGGAAACCACGTGCCCTAAGAAACGTACTTCCTTCCTCCAGAAGTGACACTTAGAAAATTTTGCCTTAAGGTTATGCGCTCGAAGGGTTTCCAACACTTCCCTAAGATGTAGGGAGTGCTCTTCTTTATTCTTAGAAAAGACTAAGATGTCATCCACAAAGACTACCACGAATTTGTTAAGGTATTCCCTAAACACCCTACTCATCAAATCAACAAAATATGCAGGGGCGTTTGTCAAACCAAAGGGCATCACTAGCCATTCATAGAATCCGTCAGGAGTCCTAAAAGCAGTCTTATCTATACTATCCTCAGCCACTCTCAGTTGATGAAAGCCAGTGGCTAAGTCCAACTGCGAAAACACTGAGGCGCCAACTAACTGATCAAAGAGATCGTCAATCCTCGGCAGTGGGTGTCGGTTCTTTTTAGTAAGCTTGTTTAGTTCTCTATAATCCATACAAAGTCTAAGAGACCCATCCGCCTTTGTGGCAAAAACTACTGGAGCACCCCACTCCGATATACTACGTCTTATGAACCCCTTCTCAAGCAACTCCTTTACTTGCTTATTGAGTTCCCTCCTTTCACGAGGAGCCATGTGGCGCACTGGCAAAGATACGGGTTTAGCATTATCCACAAGATAAATTCGAAAGTCTATCTCCCGCTTTGGAGGTAAGCCCTTCACCTCCTCAAACACATCCGGATATTCCCGGACCACTTCTACCGATCGCAGGTTCTCTACAGACGCGTCAAGCGATTCAAGATAACTTAGCATAACGGAATTTATGGGATTACAAAAGATGTCGAGAGCATTACCAAGGCGAGTCACAAGCCTAACTACTCTCCTTTCACAATCAAGAATGGCCCTATTTCTAGACAACCAACCCATTCCTAAAATTAGCCCATAGCCCGTGAAGCCCAATACATAAGCATCACATCTAAATTCAACGCTAAGTATAGAGATTTTCAAATCCAAACATATCATGGTCAAATGAGCCGAACCCCCAATTGGATTTGAAACGACCAAGGGATCCTCTACTAAACTGGTGTTCAAGTGCAGTGATTCAACTAATGATGCAGAGATAAACGAATGAGATGCGCCAGAATCGAATAAGGTACGGACAGGATGTTCAAACAGAAAAACTAAGCTTTCAACAGAAATTGTTCTATCTCTTTCTTGCAGCGGTGGGGCCGCAATAGCCTGAACTTGCCCCCTTGCCTGCCCTGGTGCCATAAGAGCCTACACCTGTCCTCCCGAGGTAGACCCTGCCCTCTGCCCCTTCTTTGGACAGTCCTTCACTAAATGTCCCGCATCTCCACAATGAAAACAACCAGTCTTCTTTTTCTTTCTACAATCTTTGCTGAGATGGCCAGGCGTCCCACAATTGAAGCATTTCTTCTTCCCTTTGCCATTATTGTTTTTACCACCCTTCTTATTTTGCTGTTGGGGTTTCTTCTGATCCCCTTTCTTTTCAACTGCCTTATCCTCATGCATAAGTGCCATTTCTACTAGCTTTTCAAAGGTGGCTCCCATAGGGATGTGGGTCATAGCCAACCCTTGCAACGGTTCATTCAAGCCTCTAACGAACCTCAAAGCTTTCTTCTCTGGCGTGTTCACCAACTCCAAGCCAAACCTTGCTAACTGATTAAATTTATTGACATATTCCTTTACTGATGAGCTCCCTTGCTTTAGTGCCAGGAATTTTTCCATATTTAAGTTCTCCTCTGCCCTTGAAAGAAACTTTGCCTCAAACCTTCGTCTGAAATCCGCCCATGAATCAACTGGACGTTCCCCGTTAGTGACCTCCCACCAAAACGAGGCCTCTCCCTTCATTAACCAAGCAGCTAAATGGACTTTCCTCCCATCTTCCACTTCAAAGATATCCAACAATTCATCAGTCTCCTTAAGCCAATCTCTGGCCTCCACAAACGTCTCAGTCCCTTGAAAAGTTTTTCCTCCCATAGCCTTGAATTCCTTGCACGTCTTTGCAAAAGTGTCAACACGAGGAGGAGGAGGAGGAGGAGGAATGGGTGCAACTAGGGGTGGAGGAGTATCCGATGGGCCTGCAGTGGTGGCCCTAGCCTCCAAGTATCTCCTAAACCACCCTGGAATCGTCACACCTTCTGGGAGATTAAGATCTTCAGCCATGCTGAAACGAAAAAGGAAAGATTCAAAATGGAGAATTCGAAAGATAAAGATAAGGATGTGGCTATTTGGGATTATGTTTTTCATAAAAACTCTCTTTAAATAACATGTTTTTTTTTTTTTTTTGAAAGCACTTCTTCCAAAAATACTTTAGAAAAAAAAATATTTTTCTAAAAATTTTTTTATCTGTTCTGGTAACCTTATGCTCTGATACCACGTGTAACACCCCACGTCCATTAATGTCACTCACAAAGGGAATGCATTAACTTCCATGGAGGTTTTAAGTGAATATAGAACAGTAAAATTACAACAAGACAGATATAAAATAGTACTTGGAAATTCAAAAACTTTATTTCATTGTAGCAGAAGTCAAAACATGTTTGATTACATCATAACACCATATTCAATGTCAAGTACAATATCTATCTTGATAAAACAAGTACATAATCCCATTACATGAATAGCCATTAAAAAGAAAGATAACAAGCTGGACTTTACTTCAGCAGTCCAAGCTTTCCAGAAGATAAGCGATCCAACTAGACTCCACTAGAACTTGGCCCAACCTGCGGACCTGAAGGGAGAAAAAGGATGGAAAAGAGGGGGTCAGACATAAAGTCTGGTGAATATGATAATTCTACAATACTATTACCAAAATAACTGGACTAAGGCATAAGCTGGAAAACAAGAAAATGTCTATGAAGAGCAGATTAAGGACATAGACAATCGCTAAAGGCAACGTTATAGGTGCTCCTAAATACTAAAGGATAAACACTATACTGCACCACACCAGTCACACTAAAGATTCATCCCACTTAGCTTCACTTAGAAACTTTCCCAATGGCTTTACGTACCCCTAGCTGACTACATAGGTGCCGCCTGCCCCTATCTCCACTAGGTGTACCCTACTTCCCATTATTCGATCGGCTCCCTAACTCGTAGATACCCGTGCTGGCCCCACAGTGGGGTGTATCACTCCCCTAAAGTGGCAACCTGATACAACGGACATGCACGGCTTATACCTACACGATGCAACAACGTCTTACCTACCAGCCCGGGTCCACACACGCATATGAAACCCGTTGGACTTGCGTTGCCACCGCTCCCTGTTTTGGCCTCTTATAGTCAAACCCAGTATGCGTGTCCCGTCCTCGACTTGGGTCGAGCCCATAAAGATACGTTTTGGGATACTGGTTGAAATGGGCCCCCACTATTTACCACAAGCATTCCACCTAAGCTTGTCCCCATTAGTCCATCCCACTTAACCCACTTAGTCATGTTCATTTACATGTGTGTTTGGTTAAGTCAAATCGTATTTCAAATGCCTCTAAAGGCAACCACCAGATTCCTCATGCCACCCAAGGCACCTACTTAACCCCCATGTCCCACCTTACATGATTATCTGGTTAAGTATTTCTTAGTTCATTAAGGCCATAACCTCATAAAGACCTCTCACATTAGACTGGCATTTATGGCAGCTGGATTTGCCGGGCGGGTCCGGGCAGTCTTACACCATAAAAGAGTCTAACCTCGTGTCTTTACAACTGTTATGCTTTAGTTTGGGCCTAGGACCTCTCACATTGGGCCGACATTTGTGACTACTGGATTTGCCGGGCGGGTCCGGGCGGGTTTACATCACAAACGGGTCCAACCTCGTGTCCTAAGCATTGATTATTAATAATAATCCACTTTCCCCCAATTTTAATAATTCCCTACTTGAATTATTAATTACTTCCAATTTTTAACAATGTCCATAATTGACTCAATTATGGACATTCATTCATGGTATGCAACATCTTACAAAATTGCACCCAATTTATTAATTCCTAATATTACCCCTACCCCACGTTTGAACGTTTATTCGCAAAATATATGTTAGACTCGAATAGCCTAACTCATAGCATAAAAGAGATTATCATAATAACAACATGTATATGTGACCAAATGAATCATAATAAGGGGTGAAACTTGCATATGTCCAACTTGCATAGATTATACATGTCATGGATCTAAAGGTGTCAACTTGTTCAAAATTCACCTAATATGATCTCAATCAATTTTCATAAACTTACATATGAACATGTGTGAATCAACATCATCTAATTTTTTAACAACATGTTTTTATATGGGTACACCTAACTCAATAGGCAAATTCCCATAATCAAGTTTTATTTAATTATAGTTTCAAGTTTATGGGTACACCTAACCTAATAGGCAAATTCCCATAAACAAGATCCATTTAAATTAAGAAAAAAAAACATAACTTTAAGCATGATCCAACAACATGATTTTTCAACATAATATAGCATGATTTATAACATGGCATAGTATGATAGTATAACATAGCTTGACATGATTCTCAACATAGCACGACATAGCATAAGAGAATTTACAATATAGCATGACATAGCATATATAATTTACATCATACGACAACATAATAACATAATAAGAGAATCCACAATATATAGAATTTACAATTACAAATCACATCACTTTCTTGTGATCCATTCATAACTGAGTCAAATTAGTTTGTAATAGTCTTTTGAGAATCATCATACTCACCAACAAAAGAAAAGAATTAGAGAAAGAGAGATCTTTTGATTTGATTTGTGTAGATTTAGTTGTAGATGATTAGGCTTCCTCTTCTTAGTTTGTGACGGCTATGCTGAACTCCATGGCAGCAGCATGACGGTAGCTTCTCTAATTTTACAAGTGATTTAGGTCTAGGGTCTACCCACTTATTTATAGAATTTAGAATTCATTTAGGCCATTAGATTTAACCTAGAAATAACCGCAGCCGTTCAGACAAGATGGGGTTTATCTTGTTGACTCAGCAATGAGTCAGAAGTGACTCAGCAAACACTCGGCATATTAATAAACTTCTATTCATGTCATATATATATATATATTTTCTACAATGTACATATTAGATACATCCCCCTTTACTTATTATTGTTTTTATATACATATTAGATACATCCCCTCTCTTACACACTTATTAATATTTTTATATTCATATTAGATACATCCCCTCTCTTACACACTTATTAATATTTTTATATTCATATTAGATACATCCCCTCTCTTACACACTTATTAATATTTTTATATTCATATTAGATACATCCCCTCTCTTACACACTTATTAATATTTTTATATTCATATTAGATACATCCCCTCTCTTACACACTTATTAATATTTTAGCAACTTTAGTGTTAATAGAAAATTCGGGGTGTTACAAGATAGATTTCTAGTTTGTCTCTAAAACTAGGGAGACTAATTACGGGATTTGTAATTCGGGGAAATCTAGTTTCGGGGATAGAAACAAGTGCAGGGTTTTGAGCATAGGGTTAAGAACAGTTTGGAGCGAGTGTCACGAGTTTACAGGGGATTGTAAGCGTAGAGTTTGTTTTAACTCCTAGTAGAAACGTTGGAGAATGCAACTGTAACGACCCGTATTTCTACGGTATTATAATTAATTAATTTAATTATTTAAATTATTTAAATAGTGATATAGAGATTTAAATAGTTGTTTAATTAAATTATAGTGAATATTTAATTAAATTTAATGATAGAATAATATATTTAACTCTGAAATAATCAAAATTAGCTGAAATGGCAATATTGTGTGATTTGGGAAATTCAAAATATATATAATTCAGTTTGGAATTGAATTCGAATAACGAAGATATTATTTAAATGAAGTTCGAATGAATAATTATAATATAATTAAAATCGAGCTCGAAATGGCACGGCAGTTCGTTATTTGGCAATTCGAACTTCAATTGATTATATAGAATCTGTTTTAAACCGGATTTCTATGAAACAAGAAACGTTAGGAGCTGGTGAAATATATTTTTCTAATAGAAGAGAAAAATTGGGATTTCATCGTGTAGATTTTGATTTATGTCCAAAACAAATTTTAAAAAAGTTGCTATGGAATTCCTTTATAATTTATACAATTTATTTATATTTTAAATGAATTTTTCAATATGAATTGAATATCGATTCAACCGGGATTTGAATATCGAGTTATAAATCCAATTGGAGCTGCATGATAGTCTAATGTTAATATATACATGATAATATTAATTTATTAACATTAAATTGAGTTGTTTTTATATATATTTATATTTAAATAGGGGTTATTTAGAGCATTAAAAATAGCCATTTTTGCAGACGACCTCCGTTTTTGATGAAACTAATTTTGTTGGATCAGGAATGTTAAATTATTGTTAGATGTCACGTTTCGTGATTTTTGAAGTCAATATGTGGCCGTACAGATTTTTAATGTGAAAAATAGTCAATAATCTGACTTTAAAAATAAGCTGTGTGAGAAAATGGAGTCGAAATTCGACGTAACCAGTTTCGTTGGGTCCGTAATGTCGAACTCTAGTTGTTTGTACATTTTCATGGTTTTTGGGTATCGTATGTGGTCATACTAATTTTTAGAATACAAATACAAGTAACGGTTCAATATAATTTAATATAATAATCAATATAAAATTATTTAAATCTTTATATAAATACACAACTAACATCTCTAAACCGAAAATTTCATTCTTTGGTAACCAAAATTACCACCGCTGTTTTCTTTTCTTCCTTTTCCGCAAAACGAGAATATGAAATTTCCAAACAAATTATAGAAAAATCTATTAATCTCGAATCTGTTATGTATGTAATCCTTATCAAATTCTCTTCAAGTTGGTGTATGATTTGGTGGATTCGATCAAACTTGTGTTCACTATTTTTACACAGCATGGTTTTTCCGAACTAGGGATCGAGTTCCTGAAAATTGCTGTCTTTGGTTCGCGGAATCGATATCGTTTTTGAACTCGGGGTTGAAAATGGTGCCATCATGCAAAACAGGAAGGGTATCAATAGAAAAAGGGTGTTCGGTTTAAGGCTGAGAACGGATTTCGATACCGCAATTCGGAGTTGATGTGGTTGGCATGGTTGCGGAGAGGAGGAGAAGGAGATGGCTGTGGTGATTTTTTTGGATTTAACCGTAAAGAGGAGAGAGAGCAATGGAAGGAGCAAAGCATAGAAATGGTGTGTGGATCTGTCGAAGTAAGGAGGATCGGGATTTGTACAAGAAGAAGGAGGATCGCTGCAGAACTGGGTCGTGTAGGAATTGATTTGGGCTGAGGTTGAAGGGGTGAGGCTCAGTTGATAATAAATTGAGTTTGTTTTGAATTAAAATAGTATTGAAACTTTTAAAATGTACAACTTTTGCGTACATTGTCAGAATTGGACAAAACATGATCCGTTGGGATCATATAGACGGCGGCTACGCAGTGGAACTGACTGGAAGTGAATTGGAGTTCGTTACAATTTATAGCGAAATAAATTGTCTGTCTGAATCAAAGATAGTTAATCGTTTTTAACGATGACCGTCCAATGTGCATAAAACTCACTAACTCTATCAGTTTATATTTTTATAAATATAATCTAGTAATGATAAATGTTGACTGATTGTTGTGTGATGATTGTTTGGTTGAATTGCTTATGTATTGGTTGAAATTATAGATAACGATATATATATAAATCGTTAATCAAATATCGATTCTGTTTATCAGAATATTTCATACTGAAATGAAGTTGATGTTAATTATATTGTTTAACATCTGTGATGCGGTGAAACAGGTCAAAGGAATCCAACTGGATTCCTCAACATTTATTTTATTGTTTTTCATATGTTGTAATATATGATGTGATATATAATTTGTTGTTGATTATGTGTGTTTGGATGATATTGATCATAGTTATATGGTATTTTAAATATCATAAGAAATACTGGAATGTATAATGGGAATTTTCAAAGTGTATATTGAAAAGAAAATAATTATAAAAACAAAGTATTTTATAAAAGGAAATATTTATTTGTTAAATAAATAGAATTGAAAAGGATTTATATAGAATAAATAGAATTATAAAAGGAATATTGATTTAGAAAGTAAACAGATCTATAAAAAGGAAACATTTGGAAAATGAATAGAGTTTATAAAAAGAGAATTTTACATTAGGAAGGTTTAGACCCGTGCTTCACACATGGGTGTATCATGATAATGATTTAAAGTAAATATTTTGCAAATAAAATATTATAAAGGAACTTGGGGTTTGAATTGGGAATTTAAGTGGAATTACTGAAATAAGAACTGACTGGAAATTAGTTGAGTTGAATGGCTTTCTGGGTATCGATCTGATGTTGGTTTCGGCCTTCGGGGTTAATACATAGGGGTTTGTTCTCTTACTAGTTTACAGCTAGAGACTGATATATGTGAAAAGATAGTGATGGGGAATCAGAAATGGAAACGTTTTCCAAAGTTAAATAACGTATACTTCTAAAATTAGAAAATAAGGATTTGATGAATATATGGAAACGAGAAATGGGGAAATGAATAAATGTTGATTGATGATTGATCGATAGAATTTCCATCTAGAAATAATATCGTTGTTTGCATACATGTTTTTCTTTGATAGTTAAATCACTGATTATCAAAGTTCTTGACCATTTTTCCATCGTCAATACGGAGAGACCGAGATCAGATTCATTATCTGAAAACCACTCTGTATGGGCGTTAGCGTTGCGATCAAATATGATAAGGATAATTGAAGATAGAGTTATGAAAGGGTAGTCCTGTTTACAGAATAGTGTCTTCGGTTTGTCCAGTCCTAGGACAACCAGTATGGACGAATGTCTGACAGAGTATGTCTGGTAGATCGCGTAAGTTGATCATTTCAAACGTATTTACGTTGGTGGCGGAGGAATTTGTTTCTCTTAGCTTATACCCGTGGTATTTTCAGGGAAATCAATTTGTGATTTGATGGTTATGACAATGTGGCATTTAAAGTGAATGAAAGAGTGATCTGTTAAAAGATACGTTATGACCTCAAGCCTCATCAACTCGGAAATGATAGAAATCGGGCAGGCAGCATGGCTAAGTGGGTCGCACCCAAGTAGGGTATATTGTCACCATCTAGAGAATATTCATATAGTTACTTCTTTCAATTCTGTATCTCCCGGTAACAGTTATATTGGTATACCAACTGTAAGATGATAATATATTCGGAACATTCAAGCGAAATGAATGGCCGGTCATGTGTGGCCGAGTTGCAAGATGTTCTTGTTGAACTCCGGTGTATCGCTTCTAGAGTAAACTGCTCGGAAGGTGGATCCATACCTTGTCATAGTTGGAATCCATTCCCCAATAAGAGCCCGCGGTTTTGATTGTATCTTATATACGTAGAACGTGAGATGAAAGCGTTTCTGCTAGATTTCTATTTACTTGATCTAGACATTATAATAATATCAGAAAAGTATCGTTTTAGAAATATATTTGGGTTATCATAAGGTAAAAATCGTCCGTGTTTATGTGTGGATCGGTTTTACGATTATCTTTTGGTTCAAAAGGATTTTTGAAAGTTAAATCAAATGATTTGAGTTTACTGACACCAGTCACATTACTGACCCAGAGTTTATTTTGTTTTGTTTTCCCTAAACTCTTGGGTGCCCAATTTTGTACGGGCATTCAAGTAGTCGGGATTTACAGATACTTGAAGAGCTGGAGCAGGAGGATTCAAGATTATATAGATTCAGGATTATGGAATATATTTATCCGTTCCGCTGTGAGATTCATGGTTACTCTGATTTTGTATGATCTTCTTCTTCTTCTATTCTAAGTTTCTACGTTATCTATTCTCACCCTCTAATTTCTTTCATGGACTATCCGGTATTTCCGATGCTTGAATTGTAATGTCCCGTATATTTGTAGTGTAATAATTTATTTATTATTTACATAGTTATTTAGAGGATTTAATGGTGGTTTAATTAAATAACTTTTAATATTTTATTAATATAATAATTAAATAATATATATATAATTCCGAAATAATCATAATTAGCTGAAATGACAATTGTGTGAATTGGGCAATTCAAAATATATAATTCAGTTTAGAGTTGAATTATAATAATGAATATATTATTTGAACGAAAGTTGGAACGTATAATTATATTACAATTAAAATCGAGCTCGAAATGGCGCTGCAGCTCGTAATTTGGCGATTCGAACTTCAACTGAATATACAGGGTCAGTTTTAAATTGGATTTCTGTGAAACAAGAAACGTTCGGAGCAGGTGAAGTATATTTTTCTAGTGAAAGAGAAAAATCGGGATTTTACCGTATAGATTTTTATTTATGTCCAAATCAAATTTTAGAAAAGTCGCTATGGAATTCCTTTGAAATTTATAAATATATATTTATATTATAAAAGGATTTTTTTATATAAATCGACCATCGATATAACTGGGAATTTTGAAATATCGAGTTACTAATCCAATTGGAGCTGTATGATATTCTATTGTGAATATATACGATAATATTTATTTTTAAATATTAAATTTAATTATTTTTAAATATATTATATATTTAAATGGGTTATTTAGAGCTTTAAAAATAGCTAGTTTTGCAAATGACCTCCGTTTTCGATGAAACTAATTTTGTTGGATCCGCAATAATAAATTATTGCTAGATTCCAGTTTTTGTGATTTTTGAAGTCAATATGTGAGTTTTAATGGGAAAACAGTCAGTATTTTGATGGTTAAAAATACGTGTGTGAGCAAATGGAGTCGGAATTCGACGAAACAAGTTTCGTTGGGTCCGTAATGTCGAACTATACCTGCATATCCAATTTCAGGATTTTTGGATGTCATGTGTGATTATAGGAATTTTAGAGGACAAATAAAAATAGCGTTTGCTTAAAATTCAACATAATATTCGAATAAATAAATATTTAAATTACTCTATAAATATCCCACTTCCTTCCTAACCCTAGAATTACTTTTTTTCAGTTAATTACTGGAGCCGCCACAAAAATTTCATCTCACATCAAAACACAACAAAGAAAAAATCCAAACAAATGCAAATACAAGTCTATAAATTATAGTGCACACATATATATATATATATATGAACTCGTATGAGGGAGGGCATCGATTTGGTGTGCACAGTTTTTAGTGCGACAGTGTTAGGGGATGCTCAATTTTGGCACAACCGTTCTAGGGCTGAGGTGGGGTGTCGACATAGGAGGAGTTGGGTTAATCAGAGATGAGCATGGTGTTCACGAAGCAAAGGCACAGCGGGTGGCGCGGAAAGGAGTAACTCCGGTCGCCGGCAGTGAAAAGCGACGAGGATTTTTATCAGTTTGAGCAGCAGGTCGGGTTTTGATAAGGGTGATCGAACTGGATAAATTGGTTATAGAAGTGAAGATCTTTTGATGAGGATTATCACAATGGTTTTTGTTTGATTTTTAATGATACGTGGAAGGAGGACGAAATTGTTGAAGATCGAAACTGGCAAGGGGATTTGAGGAGTAGGCTTTGGAGCGTTACCAGAAGAAGGAGATAAAGAAAAACGGGCCTGGTAAAAAGGAATGAGTATGGGCCGTACTGGGCCTTTGAAATGGGAAATATATATATTTATATATAAAAATATTTCAAAGAATGGTGGGAGTGGCCAGGGGTACCCGTATATACAAGCTGGAATGGAAGGTGGATTTCTGTTTGGTGTGGATCGAGTTCAAGTGGGTGCGGGCCGTTTCAGTAATAGGTGAGCCAAAGTAAATAGTTAATTAAAAGTTTAGATTTAAATTCTACAAAGTATACAAACGTGAAATTCGCATAACTTATGTATACTTCACCCAAATTCAACAAAACAGGATTCGTCGGGATCGTATTCACGTAGGCTACACTATGAAGTTGGTTTGGAACCAGTTGAAAATCATTTCAATTTTAGGCAAAATAAAACCCCTGGCCAGATCTAGAGAACGTTAATCGTTATTTAACGATAACCGACCAATGTGAGTAAAACTTACCAACTCTGAACAGTTATATTTTTATAACGTATTTTTAGAACTTATAATTATCTGTTGATTGTTGTGTGTTGACTGTTTGGTTGAACTGATAAGTAATTGGTTGAAATTATAGATCTGGTGTTATATATATATATATATATATATATATATATATATATATAAATTGATTCTGTTTAGCAGAATAATTCATAGTGAAATGAAATTGATGATTATTGTATTGTTTAACATCTATGGATGCAGGGAAACAGGTCGGAGGAATCCAACAGGATTCCTCAACATTTATTTTACTGTTTTTCATATATTGTAATATATGATATGATATATAATATGTTGTTGATTATGTGTGTTTGAATGATTTCGATCATTGTTATTTGGTATTCTAAATACCGTAAGATATACTGGGATGTAGAAAAAGGAATTTTCAAAGTGTATTTAGGAAACAATTTATTTATATAAAATCAATGGATTTTATATATAAAAGGAAAAGGATTTTATAAAAGAAAATAATTATAAAATCAAAGAGCTATAAAGGAAATTATTTGTAAAACAAATATAAAGAAAATTATTTGTAAAACAAATATAAAGGAAATTATTTGTATAACAAATATAAAGGAAATTATTTGTAAAACAAATATAAAGAAAATGTTTGTAATAGAAATGTAAAAGAAATATTTATTTAGAAAATAAATAAAGTTATAAAAAGGAAATATTTATTTAGTAAATAAATAGATTATAAAAGGAAATACTTGAAAACTGAAAGAAGTGTATAAAAAGAGAATTTTACACTTGGAAGGTTTAGACCCGTGCTTCGCACACGGGTATAACAGAATATGAATTTAAAGTAGATTTTAAATAGAAATCTATTTTAACAGATAAATGGAGAAGATAAATTTATAAATAATATTTTATAATTTAATAAAATGTTTATCATTGGATAAGTAGAATATATAAGTCAGGACTTATATAGAGAAGTAAGAATCGATTTCAACATCGTTATTTGAAACTGAATATGGACGAAGAGTTAGTTGATTAAGAGTTAGTCGGTTAGAGTTAATCAAATTAGAGTAATCGATTAGAGTTAATCGAATTAGAGTAATTGATTAGAGTTAATCAGTTAGAGTTAACCAGTTAGAGTTGACCGTTAGAGTTAACCAGTTAGAGTTAATCAGTTGAGTTAATTGAATATTAGTTATTCAATTAGATTCAATCGAATATTAGTTATTCGAATAAAGAGTCAACCAGATAGAGTTAATTGAACATAGTTAATCGAATTAGGATTAATTTAATATTAGTTATTCAATTAGAGTTGATCGAATATAGTTATTTGAGAGAGAGTTAGTCAAACATAGTTATTCAGGATGAGTTTCCATTTCGTACGACTGCTAGTGTAATTCGTAGGGCTGCAGACAGCATATGGTGGTCGGATGTTTCCTGAGGGAATCAGGCGTAACCATTGTGATCGCTGCGATCTAGAGTCAAGCGAATGTAGTTAAATCGAATATTAGCCATTCGAAATAAAGTTGAAACAGACATAGTTATTCGAATATAAGTTAATCAAAGATTAGTTATTCGATAGGAGCTAAATAAGTTAAGTTAGTCAAGTTGAGTCAATCAATTAAGTTAATCAAGTTGAGTTAATCGAGTTGAGTTAGTGAAGATAAGTTAATCAAACCGAGTTAATCCAAATGAGTTATTCGAAATAGTTTATTCGAATAGAATTAAAGGAGTTATTCGAAATAGTTTATTCGAATAGAATTAAAGGAGTTATTCGAAATAGTTTATTCGAATAGAATTAAAGGAGTTATTCAAAATAGTTTATTCGAATAGAATTAAGGGAGTTAATCGAATATAGTTTATTCGAAAGGAGATTAATCAAATGTAAATCATTCGAAGAGAGTTAATTGAATGTAAATCATTCGAAGACAGTTAATCGAATATAGTTATTCAGAGAGAGATTATCGAATATAGTTATTCGAAGAAATAGTTGTTGAATATAGTTTATTCGAAAAGGAGTTATCGAATATAGATTTTTTGAAAGAGAGTTATACGCTGGAATTCGATTATATCGAATTCGGGAAAGTAAACTTTCCGTTTTTAATCAAGATTTAATGATTTCTTTATAAATTGTCTATTTAGTTATTTAGTTAAATTAAGGAATAAAAGTTATATTTTGAAGTTAGATATTTTAGAAATAGGGATTAGAACACTATTGTTATAATCAAATGATTTCTGTAAAATAAGTGGATTTGTAAATAGAATCCGAAAGTTACGTAAGGAAGTTTGTTAAAGATTTAGAAGGTAAACTTTGTCTATTTCGAAGTTAGAAATGATGTTCAGTTAAGGTCTGAGAGGTAGTTATAACCCAGCTTGATTGACTTCGTTTATAACTAAGGAATGGTTAAGGTCTGATAGTAAAGTTCAGTTAAGTGAATATAGTTAATGAAGGTAATGGTTGGAATTGGCATAGCAATGTTTTATGTAAACATCCGTTTAAATCCGTGGAATGAGTTTTGGAAACGTTTTCCAAATATAATCAGAGATATTTTCTAATCATAGAAAATGAAATGTTGGATGGTAAAGAATACTAGAATGATAGTGATACGTGGAAAAGAGATGGAAATGTTTTCCAATGATTAACAACATATATTTTCTAAATTTAGAAAATAAGGAATGTTGAATGTATGGAAACAGGAAATTAATTAATAAATGAAATAAAGAGATAAACGTTAAATGATGATTGATTGATAGGATTTCCATCTGGAAATAATATCGTTGTTTGCACACATGTTTTTCTTTGATAGTTAAATCACCGACTATCAAAGTTCTTGACCATTTTTCCGTCATCAATATAGAGAGACCAGATTCAGATTCATTATCTGAAAACCACTCTGTATGGGAGTTAGCGTTGCGAATCAAATATGATGAAGATAATTGAAGATGGAGTTATGCAAGGGTTGTCCTGTTTACAGAATAGTACCTTCGGTTTGTCCAGTCCCAGGACGACCTGTATGGAAGAATATCTGACAGAGTATATTTAATAGATCGCGTAAGTTGATCTCTTCAAATGTATGTACGTTTGGTGGTGGAGGAATTCGTTTCTCTTAGCTGTATACCCGTTGTATTTTAAGGTAAATCAATTTGTGATTTGGCGGGTATGACGATGTGACATTCAAAGTGAATAAATGTGTGATCTGTCAGAGATAAGCGTGACCTCTAGCCTCACAACCGGGAAATGACAAAAATCGGGCAGGTAGCATGGCTAAGTGGTTGGCTGCCACGTAGGGTGTATTATCACTTATCTAGAGATATTCATTTAATTCTATAATCTATTGTCGATGTTGTCCCATTCGGGAAACGATTTCTGATCCCAACCGTTGGTGATATACATTCGTTACACTCAAGTGAAATGAGTGGTTGTTCATGTGTGGTCATGTTGCAAGATGCTCTTGTAGAACCCAGTGTATTCCTCTCTAGAGGTACACTATCGGAAGGTGGTTCCATACCTTGTCATAGTTGGAAATCCATTACCCAATAAGTGCTCGCGGTTTTGATTGTATAATATATATGTGGAACATGAGATGAAAGCATTCTGCAAGATGATTATTATATTGTCATTGATTGACACTATTGTAATACCAAAAGTGTTTTGATATAAAAGATCATTGTTTTCTTTCAAAAGGACTTGATAGTTAAATCAAATTGGTTTGGATTCTCATAAGGGAAAAACCCGTTCCGTTATACGACGTGGTCTTATGAGATATCGTTATATTCCCAAACCGTTTTAAAGTGTTTTACTCATTCCAGTCCCATGACTGACCCAGAGTTTATTTTGTTTTGTTTTCCCTAAATTCTTGGGTGCCCAATTTTGTACGGGCAGTCAAGTAGTCAGGATTTACAGATATACTTAGAGAGCTTGGAGCAGGAGGCTTCAGGATTATATAGCTATTGTTTATTCCGCTGTGTTGTAAGTGTTGTACTCTGATAATGTTACTGTATACATATACTGATTTTATTTCAAAGATATATTATCTATTATATGTTGTTCGTTCCGCTGTGAGATTCGTGTTACTCTAATGTTGTATGTTCTTCTACTTCTTCATCTATTCTAAGTTTTCTACCTTATCTATTCTCACCCTCTGTTTTCTTTCTATTAGTTTTCTGGTTTCCAGTGTAATTTGGATTGGACTTGTGTTATTTGGTCAACTCAAATTGTACCGGTATTTCGGGACACTACATGAATAGTCGACATTGAGTTTATGCCGATAACCAGGATCGCGAAAACCCGAGTTGTTACAGTGGTATCAGAGCTTAAGGTTAATTTATTACCTTGGCTCTGTGGCGTAACTCAGTAGAGACAGGGTTAGTAATACCCTAGATTGAGTTGAGTGTATATATGAGTGAACGTATTTGTTATTTGATATAAAATGGTTTTATATTGTGGATATACATTGGTTAAGTTGTTTATGGGTTCTGGTCGATCAGTTTGATCCACTGTATCGGTAGGGGTTTATAAACACTCGAATACGATGAACCGACACTGTATGTTTTGAAAAGAGGGTAAACGAAATAATTTTAGCCACATTATATTTTAACATAAACAAAGTATAAATATTTGATATATTATAGTATATTGGATGTGTTGGTTGTTATATTAATCAAATAAGATTAAAATTGAGTTGGTTATACGTATATAACCACATAAAATTCGTATAGGTATTACGGGATGAATTAAAACTGAATTTAAACCAGAATTGAAATTTAAACTCTGCGGTTTGAATAAGTGTTGTAAATGGATTTGGATTAAATATATGTGAATTTTAAAATCTTGGGAGATTTTAAATCTTTTACAACATTGTGAATGATATTTTGAAATGAATTCCAAAATGGAAGTGTTTAGATATGGTTTTGAAAGTGATATAGTATTGAACTCACTTCGATAACAGGAAATAGATTCCGATGATGATCATGACATCATCGGTGTTCATTTTCAAGTGCTAAGTGACAGATTGTTACCAAAGAAATTGTTTTTGAATTGTTTTGAGAAAAGCAAGTTGTTTTGAAATTCCAGAAAAGGATATTTGATTTTTGGAAAAGCTAAGCAATTTGAAACTCCCAGGTAAAGATTGTTTGAAATAAAAACAAATTAAATAGAAATTGATATCAAGAATGGTACTTGAGAAGGGAATTTGGCTTGGATAAGTGAATGGTTGTATTGGAGATAAAAGTGATTTGAGTTTGATTGGATGACATTGATATATGTTGATTTGGTAGCAGATGAAAAGGATATAATGAAATGCCCGACCAAAAAGGTACAAATTTATTTATATATGGGATTGAGATTTTGATGGGCCGAATTGGCAAGCCGCTTGGCTGTTTGATTTTCTTTTGGTTAAAAAGGCCTAGAGAGGCGAGTTGGAGTTTGAGCTATTGACTAGTACAAAGGAGGTACTGGCGAAATTTATCGAAATTTTGGGTGTTAGAAAATTTTCAGGATTTTTGAAAATTTTCGTTGATAAGAATTAATTAATATTTTAATTGAAGTTTATTTGTTCAGTTGAAATTGAAATTTAAGAAGTAAACAAATAATTTTTAACCCAGTTAATAGGGTTAGTTTTCTACCTTAGCAATTTCGAGGACAAAAATATTTTAAGGGGGGAAGAATGTAACGACCCGTATTTCTGTGGTATTATAATTAATTACTTTAATAATTTAAATAGTGATATAGAGATTTAAATAGTTATTTAATTAAATTATAGTGAATATTTAATTAAAATTAATAATAGAATAATATATTTAATTCTGAAATAATCATAATTAGCTGAAATGACAATATTGTGTGAATTGGAAAATTCAAAATATATATAATTCAGTTTGGAATTGAATTCGAATAACGAATATGTTATTTAAATGAAGTTTGAATGAATAATTATAATATAATTAAAATCGATCTCAAAATGGCGCGGCATTTCGTTATTTGGCGATTCGAACTTCAATTGATTATACAGAATCCGTTTTAAACCGAATTTCTATGAAACAAGAAACGTTAAGAGCTGGTGAAGTATATTTTTCTAATGGAATAGAAAAATCGGGATTTCATAGTGTAGATTTTGATTTATGTCCAAATCAAATTTTAGAAAAGTCGCTATGGAATTTCTGTATAATTTATAACGATTTATTTATATTTTAAATGAATTTTTCAGTATAAATTGAATATCGATTCAACCGGGATTTGAATATCGAGTTATAAATCGAATTGAAGCTGTATGATATTCTAGTGTGAATATATATATACGATAATATTAATTTATTAATATTAAATTGAATTGGTTTTAAATATATTTATATTTAAATAGGGGTTATTTAAAGCTTTAAAAATAGCCATTTTTTCAAACGACCTCCGTTTTCGACGAAGCTAATTTTGTTGGATCAGCAATGTTAAATTATTGTTAGATGACAAGTTTCGTGATTTTTGATGTTAGAATGTGGCCGTACGGATTTTTAATGTGAAAAATAGTCAATAATCTGACTTTAAAAATACGCTGTGTGAGAAAATGGAGTCGGAATTTGACGAAATTAGTTTTGTTGGGTCCGTAATGTCGAACTCTAGTTGCTTGTCCATTTTCATGGTTTTTGGGTATCGTATGTGATCATACGAATTTTTAGAATGCAAATACAAGTAACGGTTCAATATAATTTAATATAATAATCAATATAAAATTATTTAAATCTTTATATAAATACACCACTAACATCTCTAAACCTAAAATTTCATTCTCTTGTCCACAAAATGACCGTTGTTGTTTTTTGTTCTTTCTTTTCAGCAAAACGAGAATATGATATTTCCAAACAAATTATAGAAAAATCTATTAACCTCGAATCTGTTATGTATGTAATCCTCATCAAATTCTCTTCAAGTTGGTGTACGATTTGGTAGGTTCGATCAAACTTGTGTTCACTATTTTTACACAACATGGGTTTTCTGAACTATGGCTCGAGTTCCTGAAAATTGTTGTCTTTGGTTCGAGGAATCAATATCATTTTTGAACTCGGGGTTGAAAATGGTGCCGACGTGCAAAACAGGAAGGGTATCAATGGAAAAAGATGTCGATGCTTTTCCTGGTGTTGCGGTTAAAGGCTGAGAATGGATTTCGATACCGCGGTTCGGAGTTGATGTGGTTGGCATGGTTGCAGAGAGGAGGAGAAGGAGATGGTTGTGGTGATTATTTTGGATTTAACCATGAAGAGGAGAGAGAGCAATGGAAGGAGTAAATCATGGAAATGGTGCATGGATCTGTCGAAGTAAGGAGGAGCGTGATTTGTACATGAAGAAGGAGGATCATTGTAGAACTGGGTCGTGCAGGAATTGATTTTGGCTGGGGTTAAAGGGGTGTGGCCCAGTTGATAATAAACTGAGTTTCTTTTGAATTTAAATAGTATTGAAACTTTTAAAATGTATAACTTTTGCGTACATTGTTAGAATTGGACAAAACAAGATCCGTTGGGATCATATGGACGGCGCTACGCAGTGGAACTGGCTGGAAGTGAATTGGAATTCGTTAAAATTTATATCGAAATAAATTGTCTGCCTGAATCAAAGAAAGTTAATCGTTTTTAACGATGACCGTCCAATGTGCGTAAAAATCATTAACTCTATCAGTTTATAGTTTTATAAATATAATCTAGTAATGATAAATGCTGATTGATTGTTGTTGTTTGGTTGAATTGCTTATGTATTGGTTGAAATTATAGATAATGATATATATAAAAATCGTTAATCAAATATCGATTCTGTTTATCAGAATATTTCATACTGAAATGAAGTTGATGTTAATTATATTGTTTAACATCTGTGATGCGGTGAAACAGGTCAGAGGAATCCAACTGGATTCCTCAACATTTATTTTACTGTTTTTCATATGTTGTAATATATGATGTGATATATAATTTGTTGTTGATTATGTGTGTTTGGATGATATTGATCATAGTTATATGGTATTTTAAATATCATAAGAAATACTGGAATGTATAATGGGAATTTTCAAAGTGTATATTGAAAAGAAAATAATTATAAATACAAAGGATTTTCTAAAAGGAAATATTTATTTGTTAAATGAACAGTATTGAAAAGGATTTATATAGAATAAATAGAATTATAAAAGGAATATTGATTTAGAAAGTAAATAGATTTATAAAAGGGAAACATATGGAAAATGAATAGAGTTTATAAAAAGAGAATTTTACATTAGGAAGGTTTAGACCCGTGCTTCGCACACGCGTGTAACATGATACTGATTTAAAGTAAATATTTTGCAAATAAAGTATTATGAAAAAGAATTTGGGGTTTGAATTAGGAATTTAAATGGAATTACTGAAATTAGAACTGTCTGGAAATTAGTTGAGTTGAAGGGCTTTCTGGGTATCGATCTAATGTTGGTTTTGGCCTTCGAGGTTAATACATAAGGGGTTGTTCTCTTACTAGTTTACAGTTAGAGACTGATATATGTGAAAAGATAGTGATTCGGGAATCAGAAATGGAAACGTTTTCCAAAGTTAAATAACGTATATTTCTAAAATTAGAAAATAAAGATTTGATGAATATATGGAAACGAGAAATGGGGAAATGAATAAATGTTGATTGATGATTGATTGATTGATAGAATTTCCATCTGGAAATAATATCGTTGTTTGCACACATGTTTTTCTTTGATAGTTAAATCACCGACTATCAAAGTTCTTGACCATTTTTCTGTCGTCAATACGGAGAGACCGGAATCAGATTCATTATCTAAAAACCACTATGTATGGGCGTTAGCGTTGCAATCAAATATGATAAGGATAATTGAAGACAGAGTTATGCAAGGGCAGTCCTGTTTACAGAATAGTGTCTTCGGTTTGTCCAGTCCTAGGACAACCAGTATGGACGAATGTCTGACAGAGTATGTCTGGTAGATCGCGTAAGTTGATCGTTTCAAACGTATTTACATTGGTGGCGGAGGAATTCGTTTCTCTTAGCTTATACCCGTGGTATTTTTGGGGAAATCAATTTGTGATTTGATGGGTATAATAATGTGGCATTCAAAGTGAATGAAAGAGTGATCTGTTAAAAGATACGTTATGGCCTCAAGCCTCATCAACTGGGAAATGACAGAAATCGGGCAGGCAGCATGGCTATGTGGGTCGCACCCAAGTAAGGTATATTGTCACCATCCAGAGAATATTCATATATGTTACTTCTTTCAATTCTGCATCTCCCGGGAATGGTTATGTTGGTATGCCAACCATAAGGTGATAATATATTCGGAACATTCAAGCAAAATGAATGGCCAGTCATGTGTGGCCGAGTTGCAAGATGTTCTTGTTGAACTCTAGTGTATCGCTTCTAGAGTACACTGATCGGAAGGTGGATCCATACCTTGTCATAGTTGGAATCCATTCCCCAATAAGAGCCCACGGTTTAGATGGTATCTTATATATGTAGGACGTGAGATGAAAGCGTTTTTGCTAGATTTCTATTTACTTGATCTAGACATTATAATAATATCAGACAAGTATCATTTTAGAAAAATATTTGGGTTGTCGTAAGGTAAAAACCATCCGCGTTTATGCGTGGATCGGTATTACGATTAACTTTTGGTTCAAAAGGATTTTTGAAAGTTAAATCAAATGATTTGAGTTTACTCACACCAATCACATGACTGACCTAGAATTTATTTTGTTTTGTTTTCCCTAAACTCTTGGGTGCCCAATTTTGTATAGGCAATCAAGTAGTCGGATATTTACAGATACTTGAAGAGCTGGAGCAGGAGCAGGAGGCTTTAGGATTATATAGATTGTTATTTCCGCTGTGTTGTAAGTGTTATACTCTAATAATGGTATTGTATACAGACACTGTTTTATTTCAAAGTTATGAAATATATTTATTCGTTCCGCTGTGAGATTCGTGGTTAATCTATTGTTGTTTGATCTTCTTCTGCTATTCTAAATTTCTATCTTATCTATTCTCACCCTCTAATATCTTTCATGGACTATCCGGTATTTCCGATGCTTGAATAGTCGACATTGAGTTTATGACAATAACCAGGATCGAGAAAACCCGGGTTGTTACAGCAGCAATAGGCAGGGTTTTGCCTTAGCTAGAAATATCTGTGTGTTATTTATTTTCCGCATTTATTCTGATTATTATCCGTGTTGTTATTACTCTGTTAAAATCTACGATAAACCCTATTTACCCCCCTCCCCCGGTCTAGGGTTAATTTAGATCCTACAAGTGGTATCAGAGCAGATATTTTTTATTTTAAAATAAATCTAGAGTCATGGATTTCCCTAACGGCGAGTTTTCTAGTTGTCAATCTAGCGAGAATTTTTCCAGTATAACCCCAACTATTTTTTATGGAATAGATTTTTTTAATTGGAAATTAAAAATGGAATTTTATTTAAAATGGGTTAATACTAGATGTTGGGATATTATTAAAAATGGGTCTGATATGGTAGACAAGAATGATATTATAATTAACTCTCATGCTACTCACATTTTACATTCTTATATTAACGATGATCAATATAACCATATCTCTCATTGTTTAACTGCACAGGAAATCTGGAAAACTCTCGATGCATTGTATGGAAGAAAAGAAAATAACAGCTCAAAACCCCTGATTGCCAACTCAGTTTCAGAATTATGCTTGATAGGATTTACAAAAGGTGGATCAGATGATGACAGTGATGAAGACTTAACAGACGACGACGACGGTGAATTTCTTTTTGAAAAGTTAATTTTTGTTTGTGATAAATTAACTAAAGCTATTGAGAATCTCAAACTAACAAATAAAAATTTAAAATCTGAAAATATTGAGTTGAGCAATAAAAATCATGATTTGGAATTAAAACTTGAAAATGTAAAAAAGATAGAAAACTTGAATTTCAAAAAATGTTTAGATTTGGAAAATGAATTAGTTCGTCTTCATGAAAAATTTCAAAAGCTTGAAAAAGGAATTGTGTTTCTAAAAATAAACGAGATTGAACTAAAAACAAAAAATGATTTTTTGCAAAAAGAGTTGGATAAGTTTATGAAGGTTAAAAATTCCAAACATGAAATTTTAGAGAAAGAGAGTTTATTGAAAACTGAATCGATTTTGAATGAGCTTGAAACTGAAACCGAGAAAATCAAAAATCTCAAGTGCAATAATTATATGACTTTTCAAAAAGAATTATTTGAAATAAAAGAAAATTACAAAGTCCTTGAAAACAAAAATGTGATTTTGAAAAATAATAAATTTGAAATTACTCGTATAAATACGATCTTGAAAAATTCAAGGATTTTAAAAAACTTGAAATTGAAAAGAGTAAACAATTTGAAAGAGAGATTTTTGAGTCCAATGCGAAAATTAAAATGCTTGAAAACAAAAATATGGTTTTGAAACAAAATGATTCTGAAAAGAGGAAGATCACTATAAATCGTTGTTCGAATTTAATAAAAGAAAATAGTGATCTTAAACGACTTGAATCAAGATTGGTTAAGTTTTCTAAAGGTGAAAAATCATTGAATATGTTGTTAAAAAACCAATTTTTTGTTAAGAGTAAGAAAGGACTTGGTTTTGAAAATTCTGATCAAATTAAACAGCGAGATTTTAATGATTTTAAAAATCCTTCAAACCGCTTTGGAAAAATTGATCTTTTTGAAAAGCTAAATTTTAATGTTTTTAAAAATCCTACAAACATCTTTGAAAAAGGTCAAATTGGAATTTTGAATTCTAATAATTTCAAAAGGTTTTCAAATCACAAACAAAATTCGTTTAAAAACAATTCAGTTAAACGTGTTTGGATCCCAAAAGATAATAAAATGAATTTGATTAAAATTAAACGAATTTGGGTTCCAAAGGGTACTTTACTAGATAGTAATGGATTGTTATATAAATGGGTTTGGGTACCAAAACGTGTAAATGAAGATATGAGTGGTAAAACAATTTTTGTTAAACCATTCGATCCTATAAACATTTTGGTACCAGTGATAGGCTAAGGAACAATTGTGATTAAAAGGTAAAAATTCAAATTGTTCCATTTTATTGAATTGTTTGAAGTTTCTTAGTCATAGATTCAGAGTTGGAGATTCATTGGATCACATCGATTACGGTAAATCAGGTATGATCTCTAAATTCGTATTTTTATTTCAATTCCTTTTTAGTTTATTTTCCTTTTTAGTTTTTATTTCTTTTATTTTCTTTATTTTTTACTAGGCTAATTTTGAAATCAATTGTTATTGATTGTTGAAATCCTTGGATTATAAAAATTTGATTTAGTGATTTCAAATAATTATCTTCAGATTTGATCATTGAACGTTTCTCGTGCTTGTCTAAAAGTTCTCTGAAAAATTCACTTGTGATTCTTGCTCTGAAAATGATCTTGTGCTGCTCTGATAAGGAAATTGATTTGATCTGTTGGATGATGGGTTTGAAAATATTGGTGACTAGATGATGAGTTGAAAAATCAGTAACTAGATTTCTTTAAAATTTTAATTTCATATGAAAGTTTTTTTTTTAAATTGTCTAAGAATAATCAGCATTAGAAATATTATAAAATTTCATATTATACTGATTGATTTTTGAAACTGATTTTCAAACATGCATTGATATTTTCAAAAACTCCTCTTGAAATTGATATTTTCAATTTTAAAATTATTTTTGATTATTTATTCTAAAATTGAAATTATTGATTGATTTGAACCGTTTTGTGACTCATCAAAATTATTAATAGATTTGTGAAATCGTGATGAGTTGTGACTATAGTATAATTCATAACTAGAGGAGATGTTATTTTAAATCTCATGATGATTGGACAGATTTGATAATATCTTTGAATTAGAGCTTATTTCACAACCATCTTCTATATCTACCATTTTTTGTCATTCATCATGTTTTTATTTAATTTGGGGAGTTCTAGTTACTATGGGAATTAAAAATAAAATAAAAATAAATAAACAAATAATTTATCCTTGGTATTCACTCCTATTTAAAAGTCCTCGCGGTTATGCGTGGGTGAATTACCTTAATCGCTATAGGCTTCCATTCTCACTTAAAAGACCTTTGGGCTGTGCATGGATGGAACTCATTAGAGAGGATAAAGTTAAGTTACTACTAACCCCATTTAATAGACCTTTGGGCTATGCATGGCTAGCAAGTGCTTAACACATTTTTGTGCATATTTAAAATCTTTAAAATTAATATTCAAATATTCAATTTTATTGAACTCTCCTCATTCTATTAATCCATCGTAAATCCATTCATTCTGAAAGTGAAATTTGCTTCTGATTTAATGATTCTTATGATTTTTGTTCGATTAAATGGGTTTTACGATATATATTCTCTCTCTTAATCTGAATTTATATTTATGGTCTATACTCATCACTATTTCGATCTCTATTATCCGTTTGATGATAACAAAAGGGGTGAATTGTCAAGATTTTGATTGATGACTATTTAATTCAAAATTATTTTAAGATTGGAAATTAGATATCTAGAGGGAGAATGGTCAACTGGATTTCATCATTCATATTTTTCACATATATAAGGGGAGTTCAGTTGTAGGGGGAGCTAATAAATAGGGGGAGTTCAGTATTCATTATCAAACGCATTTATTGTGCACAAATTTTTTTATATGTTTGTCATCATCAAAAGGGGGAGATTGTTGAGTATAACAGTGTGATTTTTGTTCGATGATAACAAATATAAATATATATGTATATATATATATATTATTTTATAAATGTGTTTGTAAGCAGTACTATTCTATATTTTACACACATAAATAAATATTTATTGAATAGAACACTACTATACAGAATTGAATATCCAAACAGTGTTTTTATTCAAATAAATATTTTATCTTTACAGTAGAAATAGTACAAATAAATCACTCCACTATTTACAATTCAAATATTTTTGAATATTTCTGACATGACACATTTAGCACATCACAAAAATCGTACTATTAAAAGATTCAAACAAAATGAAACAAATTGAATTGAACAGCAAAAATACATTTTTGTTTCAATCAATATTGATCATCACAAATAATAGTGCAATTCTATTCCGTCGTGTCTACAACACTTACACTCTCATTAACTCATACATTGACACTGTTATTGCCTTCTGACTTCTGTCTTCACTGCATCTTCACTGTCAGTCCAGTCATCATCTGCATACCTATCATATACAGAAGAACACACACAGTAGACTGCAACAAAAATAAAATTCAATACAAACAAATAAAAAATTATTTTTAAATTTTATTTGCAGAATTACGCTGTGTTTCTCATCATTTTTCTAGACTTGGTCTGATATGCAGGGACATAAAATCAGTCTGATGGCTGCATATACACACATGTATAGATATACACATGTGCACTGCCTCGCCAATCCAGTATGCAACTGAGGAGTAGCCACATGGACCATCTCGACTCAGTGCAAAACATATCAAAATAGTCGAGCTCAATACATGACAAAAAAACAAGGCAATTGGTGTTTAACACAGTCAAGCAAAAGGTCAAAGTTCAACAAAGTGGAACAGCTCATAACAATAACATGGAAAGGCATTTCAAATTCACAAATTTTAAATGAAGTCAAGGGACAAGTCAGAACGGACAGTATAAACAAGCGAAACAACTCAAGCCATGTTTTGAAATATTGACACAACAGCAAATACATGCAAAGATGCCAAATAAGCAAGTGTGAATTTCTACACAAAACCGTGACACAGCTCAAAGTAGTCTAGAAATAACATGGAGCATAAATATACACAAATGGACATATAAAAAGTGAACCAAAATATGTGATTGGCAAATGCAAGTGGCAAACAGCATATGGTTAGAGATATGTATACAAGTGTACATGCTACAAATTTTTTTTAGTCACGCAAGTGTGTGAGCCGTGCACAAGCTCAAGTCAAGTGTCAAATATGATGGTGCAACAAACATGAAGCAGACAGTGTCAACATGGCACATTAATGGATGATTCAAGTACATGTAAACACAAGCAGCATGTTTATATCAGTATGGAAATACACAAAGAAAATATGGTGAAGCTTCAAGCTTACAAGCAAGGAATATTACAAGGCAGCAGCTAAATGGACAGTATGAATATGATCAGGGTAATATCTGTTCTTATCAAGTAATTAATTCTGCTCAGCATAGTGTTAAGACATAGCAAATGGTACAAGCAAATGGATTTGATCTAGTATTCACAAAAAATACAAATGTGGATGGATAAGGATACACAAATCATGAAATTCAATCTGCATTTGTGGCAACAATTAAATGGTGCAATCGTATTTAGCAAAAGAGAAAATTAGAAAAGATTTTCAGATGACAAAAATTTTAGAATCATACCATGAATGCACAGCAATATACAAAGCAATCACAAGCATGAATAGAACATCAGAACTCAAATGTAATGGTGTATAAATGGACATGGACATGGAAATATCAACACAAGTGAACATTATATGATAGATGGTAAAGCACAAGATCAGTGTGCATAACAAATTGGCAAAATAGCATGGCCATGGATGCACAAACAAGAACAACCAAGTATACATGTACAAAATCAGTATCAGCATGATGCACAAGTTCGGCATAGTGAAAGATAATAGTACAGTTAATTCGAGTAGCAAGGAGCAATCAAGTTTTAATGATTCCAGAGAAATAAATTCAAGTTAATCAGAAAATCAATGTATGCCAAGTATTTGGGATTGTTAATCATGCGAAAATTATGGAAAGCAAATCACAGTAAATCAGAAGAATCATGTTTGACAAGCATATTTTTAATCAATCGAAGAAATATCCAGAAGCAATTCTAGAAACCATGAAGATTTCAAGCCCAAAATATACGCAATATCCGACCAGATCTAATATGAAATCAGAGCACAAATTTAGGATTTTTAATCCTATAAATATACTATTTCATCATCGGCTATGACTATCGAAATCCAACAAAAAAAATTCGAAGAATTCAAGAGAAAATCACTCATAATTTTTAGGGTTTTGATCGTCATAGGGCAATCCCAATTCGATCAAGCAAAGCCATCAAAGCGCTGAAAGAATCCAACAATTCAATGCATCACAGAATCAATTTCATCATCGAATCGATTTAGATTTGGGAGAATTCCGAAAACCCTAGCAGATAGCCATCACCATATTTGTTTCCAGAAGCTAGAAGAAAACCCTAGGCTGCCATTTTATTTCCAACTAATCAAAGATATCGGGGCAAAAGTAAAGTGGTGAAGCAAGTATAAATAGGCCGACCAAGATTTTAAAAGGGACAAGGATTTAAAGTTTTTTTTTTAAATAAAACCTAGGGTTTCTATATGTGTTCTTAAGTTTTTTATTGTTTTTTTTTTATTCGTTTCAACTTGTAATCAAGAGATAGTTTTCTAGTTTGTCTCTAAAACTAGGGAGATGAATTACGGGATTTGTAATTCGGGGAAATATGGTTTCGGGGATAGAAACAAGTGCAGGGTTTTGAGTGTAGGGTTAAGAACAATTGGGAGCGAATGTCGCGAGTTTACAGGGGATTGTAAGCGTAGAGATTGTTTTAACTCCTAGTAGAAACCTTGGGGAATGCAACTGTAGGCTGGGTTTTGCCGAAGCTGGGTATATCTGTGTGTTATTTATTTTCTGCATTTATTCTGATTATTATCTATGCTGTTATTACTCTGTGAAAATCTGCGATAAACCCTATTCACCACCCTCTATGGTTAATTTAGATCCTATATGCGCTTTTTCTTCATCAATATAAAAGCAATCCCTTCTTACTCCATGCAAAACGTCCCTCTCTATTTTATTTGAATGGCCACAACTCCAGTCTTCCATGCCATTGCTGTGTATACAAGATCGCCCCTTCTTTCATTTTTATCCTTACCAAAACTCCACTTAAATACATTTCTTCTTACGTCGGATACTGTTGTTTCATTTTTAAACAGTAAAATTCTAAAAATTAAATTATAACTACGCTTCAAAGATCTTATCCAAATTCGAAACCAATAATTAATTATATTAAATTATCGTTATGCTTTATAAATGATTTCATAACGACTTTCTGAAAACTTGATTTGGACATAACTCACAATCTATAAGCCGAAATATCGATTTTTCACTTCCATTGGAAAAATATAGTTAATTAGATTCCAACATTTCTTGTTTCGAAGAAATCCGACTTATAACGGATCTTATACAGTCAGTTGAAGTTCAAAATGTTAATTACGAACTACCGCGACATAATGAACTCGTTTATAATTATATTATAAATAATACGTCCAACTGTCATTCTAAATAATTTATTCATTATTATAATTCAATTCTAACCTGAATTAAATCATTTAAACGATCCAATTCACATGATATTGTAAATTCCACTCATTATGATTATTTCGGAATCAAATTTATTACCTCACTCGTTATATTAATTAAATATTCAAAATATTTTAATCCAAACCATTTAAATTATCAAACCTATATAATAAAATAATTAAATTAATTAATTATTACATCACTAAAATTCCGGGACGTTACATTTTTTTGCATATTATTGATGGAAAAATGCATCATGGAGAAGTACAAACCGTACATATCTTGATAAAAGAAACCAACAACAATAAGTAAACAAATGAATGCGTGAATTTAAAACAACCAGGAAACATAATATACATACCCGATCAAGAGTAAAACTGGAAAATGTGAATCCAGAGAAGCAATACTCCTTGATAAGGTTGATAGTTTGGGCAAAAGTCTGTCCTGAACAATCAAGAGCGCGACTAAGCATCAGCTTATTAAGATTATTTATACTATTTTTAGGCAATGGAAATTAATTTACAATTAAACAAAGAGAGAGTGTGTGTGTGTGTTTGTGTAAAATAAACTAGAATTTTTGCATAGTTTTGTCTGTAATTCAAAAACATAGTTTTAATGGAAAATGGTGATTGCATTTCTTGAATACCTTATAGAAGATTGCATAACTTTCTGTAAATATATTAAAATGTGACTTTTTGGGCATCCCAATTTATTACCCATTATTATAGAATTCATTACTGTTAGTGGCCTCATTTTGGTAATATGATAGTTTTAGACATATGTTCATGTGAATGTAATATATTTTTTGAAATGTATGAGGTGTGCTTCCACATATATATTATGTCTAATTTTCAGGATCCCTTCTACTTTTCATAATCCCCTCATTAGGTTTTCCACAAATTAAGGGCATTTATATTTACCATTAATTATATTGTCAGCTGCTTTTCCCATTACATGGCAAAAGAATTATTAAATTTATATGCAGCTTTTCCCATTACATGTTAGCAGTTGTTTCAAGCCTTTAAGCTTTGCTGTAATTAAATAACATGTTTGAATTAAAAAAAATAGTGCATATTCCGACTCAACATAAACCCCGGGTATTTCAATTCTATCATATCATGCAGCCTGTCCCTTACTACAGTGGAGTAGTGGACTAATATTATTTTTGACTCAAATTTGAACCTCAAACATTTTTAACTTTCACAATATTGAAAACCTATTAGATTTACACTTTCCACTGGATATTGGTTCGAATGTGGAACATGATCCTTTTTCAAGAGTCAAAGTTTGCTTCTTGTAAATACTCTTTGTATGGTCTTATGTAACAAAACCTGGTGCATTTGACCTGCATCTAATTAAATAAAGTGAGAACTTGCTGTTTAGAAATTCAGTTTGATAAAATTTCATGTTGATTTTAATTGATTTTCTATCTTGTTTCAGATTCAAATGACATAATCACAATTCATTATAGCTGTAATTTTAAAAGAAAGATTTTTTCATTCAAGTTCACAATTCCAAACTTAATGGAATAGGAATTACAGGAACAGAGGCATACGATTCTCTGAATGTTTCCTTTTATACATTTCATCCCTTTGTACATTCATTTAAGTTACGATAATATCCCACTCTTATATAATAAGTGATGTTTGTTTTGTAAATGACTAAATGATTAAAATACTTCATCACAAATGTTAACCAAAGATAGTTGGTAAAAAACTTTGAAATTTTTGTGTATGCTAAGTCACCTACTTTTGCATACTAGATTGAACTAAATAAAAATCAATCGCATCTAGAGTATCCAAAAGAAAGGATATTCAGAGAGCGCAATATTTCTTTCTGCTATCATGCATGAAGTAATCAACTTTGTACGATTTGAAACCCCTTCGCTTTCTGCCAACTATTTAAGTTCATGTAAATACTTAACTTTTAATTGAGACATTTGCCGTAACTACCAAAAGAGAGAAAAAAATTATTTAACTAACAAATAAACTATATTGAGATGCCTAATCTAAAAAAAGGGTAGGTTTGGCTCAGGTCCAATTTAGGTTTCAAAATACACAAAAACTCCTTGTCTTAAAACTTTATAAATTAGGTCCTTATTTTTCAAAAATCATCAAAAAAAATCACGAAAATTCAAAATTAAATTCAACACATAATAATCATCGTTTTCATGCATTGAAACTACAAAAAATGAATCAAAAACGAAAAAAATAGCACGCTCCAGTATATTGCAGCAAATAATGCAATTATTTGCAATTGTTGCTGATATTTTAGTAATTTTTGCAAATATTTGCATCGACTGCAAAAACATTGCTGAATTATCAACAATATACTGTAATAATTTCAAATTTTGTAGCAATTTTCATTTTGCCTTCAATTAGTTCAGTTTTTCATTAACTTTTAAATACTTACCGATATACCATCAATTATACACTATTATTGCTGATATATCAGCATGTATTCATCAACTCAGCAATTATATACAATAATTGCTGATATATCAGCAATAATTCACATTGCAGCAATTTCTAACATTGTTGCTGATATATCTACAATTATAGTGAATTATTGTTAATATATCAGCAATTATTCACTATAATTACTGATTTTGAAGTTTTTTTTTAAATTATTCACCTAAATATTTACAATTTTTTGAATTTTTTTTATACAATCGCACCAAAAATTTGGGCAAAAACATGTAACTTTAAAATAGGGACCTGCTTTGTAATAAACTTTAGGGAGGGACGCCGCTTACATCAAACTTGGAAATAAGGACCCACATCTAATTTCCACCTAAAAAAATTAGTGACAATTATTACCTGCAATTTTCAAGATAGTTTCAACAATTTTCATGATAGGTCCAAATGAGATATTATCACAAACATTTTCTCTAGGGCATGAAATATCACTAATGTAGATACTGCTAGGTGAAGATTACTTTTTCATTCAAACAGACTAATTAAAAAGAAATTCGACCTAAAGAAACAACTAATTTGTTACTCCCTTTTTTCGTACAAATTTGTTACTCCCTTTTTTCGTACAAACAACTTTCTATTAGAAGTATTATGATAAAATATCAAATAAAGTTATGAATAGAAACCACTGTAGAAGAAATCATCATCCATCATCCATATTTACATAATAGAAGAAATCAATTTTTTCTAGAAGGTAACTATATTATTTTAGGTTTTTAGATTAGATCGATGGGCAAGCCACACGTAAGAAGTCTGATCCTAACGAATGATGCTCGGTTAAATGATGGATGCCCGACATTGAAGAAGTAATTTAAAGCAGAGACCCAAATTGATCTAGAGGAACGTCTGATTAGGGATCTGGGAACGGTAATCCTTTAATAGTGATATTTGTAGCCATCTATATTTTTTTGGGAATGGTATAAGAGTAGATGGATTATGTTAACACGTGAGCCTCAAGTCTATTACTTTCAAAGGGCAAAAATGTTCTCATTAAATAAATCAAATTTTTTGGAAACACTTAACTATGAATTTAAACACTATAAAAGTGTATTAAGCCTAACAACATTATAATAGATTATCAAATGAAGAAAACTAAATGTTTCTAATTTGACCTTTTGGTGTAGTATACGTGGATCCAAATGAAACACAAAATGATTATTCCATGGTATTTCACATCACTCTACTAGAATGATCTTTTCTTAGCGTAACTTTAATGCGGCTAGCTTTTATAGGTATAACCAGCAACAAGAGGCTAAGGAAAACTAATGTAATTTGCACAATGAAGTATAATGAAAATGTAATGATGTTATGTCGTATAAACTCATTGTCACATCTACAGTGAAAGCCTTAAGGTAGTATTTTTCAATAACATGTTTGTTAGATGGAACAACAATATGTATAGGAAAACATGACGTGCATAAAATGAAGGTAATGAACCAAGCATGTAAGAATTGTTACTTATGAATTGTGTATAGCAAAGTAAGAATAAAATAATAAAAATAAAGTAAGTGAC
This sequence comes from Allium sativum, assembly GCA_030737875.1. Taxonomy (NCBI): domain Eukaryota; kingdom Viridiplantae; phylum Streptophyta; class Magnoliopsida; order Asparagales; family Amaryllidaceae; genus Allium; species Allium sativum. Next base: position 310,476,685 of record CM060922.1, on the reverse strand, counting down.
AAGCAAGCCCACTATGTACCTTGAGTAGAAAGGAAAGTGAAAAAAATAGAGTTGGCAGCCATTTTGCGGGGAGAAAGTAAATTAATACTATAATGCATGTTACATGAAATCAAAGTAAACAACATATGCAAGCGCAGCGGGATAGTAGAGACATACACAAATAATAAGAGAAGTAAAAACAAAATCATGTATGCATTTCTCTTACCTCGACTTACTGCAAAACAATAAGAATGAAAAGATAAAATAACAAATTGATCTTATCATAGATTGTACACCCCAAAATGCAAGAAGTGACATTTTATAGTTAAAAGAGATAAGCGATCCATTGTATTTAAGAGACTAAGTATTGCCTGAAAAAAGGCAAGCATATGAATAGGGCCGGCTCCAGGGCTACGCGAGCCAGCTGACCGCCTAGGGCAACCCCTCGGAAAGGGAAAAGATCATCAAGGTATTTGCTGATTCGTGAATACAGAATTAATCTGAATATAAATAAGCTGGATCTTGTTTCACTAGTATTACTTCATAATATAGCTGGTTGCCTGTTATTGTATAGAAAACCATTGAGGTTTGCAATTCAATTCTCATTGCAACCCGTTTTAAATTATTTTGCCCTTCAAATTTTGTTGTTATTTACTTTTATATTTTCCTGCATTGCTAATGCACTGTATTGTAGGGTAAACCAAATTTTCTTCCCTTCTTGTTGTATGATACTAATCTATTGTCTCGCCTAGAGAAACCCAACAAGTAGAACCAGCCCTGCATATGAATAAATACTAGCATAAGATATTTTAAGTTTGAAAATGACCGCAATCGTTCGTTTGTCATAACTGTGCGTGTGTTTGTGTGTGTGTGTATATATACATATACATACATATATATATACACATATACATACATATATATATACATATATATATGGCAAGCGTTCAATGGCACCCCGAAAATGCAACACCCCAATAACCCCTTGAATTCCACCTTTCAATGGCACCCGAAATAGTGAAGCACCCCTTTGGTCTCCCTATTTTCCACCACAAATTTTCTCTCTTTCTCCTTCCACTCATTCTCTCACCTCCTACTAACTTTCCTTAATATAATTTAGAGGTGGAAATCAGAGGGCATTTGGGTAACACTAAAATAAATGTAAATATTTCTTATTTACATTTCATGTTGAAAACTTGTTATAAAATAAAATAAGAGCAGAAGATATTAGGGAGTGACAACATTTTTATTCATTCAGATATATTTAAAACACACATTTGCTCTCTATTTATAACTCCATGTACCCGAGTAATTACAATAATGTTCATCACATTAAACATACCCACCCTTAATATTTCAATACATTACAACAGTTTTTACAACATGATAAAATACACACGCGAGTGCGCATAGCCAATCCATCATTACCAACATAGATCTAAACACACATCAAAGCATATCATATCTAAATGCAAATCCATCAAAATAAAACGAACCTATAGCATACAATAGATATCCTACTTGGTAGTTGGACAAGCATAATCATTTCCTATGAAATCAATAGGTTTCATAAGAAGAGATTGAATGTAACCCTTGGTCTCAAATGTTGGAATGCCGAAACCATCTCCGTGTTGATATATAGCAATTGTCGTTCTTGCCAAATTCACACATGCTTCCATAAATGGTCGAGGAAATAAAGAGCATAAGATGTATTCTTTGTTCAGATCTTTCCATGTTTCTGATATAACACCTGATATATGCTCGCAGGCCTTAACTTCAGAAACACCTGCATCTTGCATGTGGCACTGTATTGTTGTCGGTGCATTCCCCCTCGCTTGCTCTGCCTGTTTAAATTTGATATATTTTGACAATTATTCGAGATGTCTTCCTTTATTTTAGTAGGAAGATACTGAATTTCTTACCGTTGAGGTTGCCAAATAATTGCAAAGTCTTACAATTGTTGATGCCAAACGAATGATTTTTGGACTACTTTCTAAATAATCTAACACTTCCTTTGTAGGTACTTGTGGTAGAAGAAATAACACATGCCTTAAAAATAGAGGCGCTAATATTGATACCCAACCATTGTTTATATACTCTGCAAGTGATTGTGCATATTCACCCTTTTGCCAATTTGCTTCCACTAAGTAGGCTTCGCACAAATCTACCCACTACATTAGTATACCCATGCTATCAGCTACATATCTAATTTACACAAAAAAATATGCTGTATTTAAATTGTAATTGTACTGAGTTACACTTTTTTTTTCTTTTCCATTTTTTCATTTTATTTTTGTGATATCTTCCTATCAACATAATAATTCAAATAAAAACGATGGATTGTATATATTACCGCCTTTCTTATAAAAGGTAGGACATCTAATCCATTGGATTTTTGAATATCACACGCCGTTTCATCAACAAAGGTGCTAATGGCTTTGAAAAGCGTCTTCATGTAATTTGGAAGGTTTTCCAACTCTTCAATTTCCCATCTGCGAAATAGTTTTGTTTGTTATTTAGAATGTGACTGTAATATGTAAATTATAAGTTATACTGAAGAATAGCATATAAATAGGTACCTATTGACCATATGAGTAAAGAACTCTAGCTCATCCAAAAAGCCATAAACATCATAGACATCATCAAGTAATGTCACAAGTATCATAACTTTTGTTAGCTTTTCTGGTATATGTCCAAATTGAGGTTGAAATAAAATGAAGTTTTCAAATACTCGATCCCTGGCAAATTTTAGTTTGTTGCCAAGGCCTTCTCTCACCCACTAGCTGATTCACGAAGTAATTGGTATTAACTCGCAAAGATATATAAATTTCAGCACAATGAGACTGTTATTTCAAATCCACAGTCAATTATATACTACAATGACTAATTTTGACCTATAATTTTGGAGGGGGTGTATGTTTTGAAGTGATCTTTTTTTATAGGTATGTATCATAAGGTAAATAAACACGTACACAGAAGAATGACATTTAAAATTGTATCCTATCGTAATCAACGTACTTGGTGCTCTTGGTCAGTTCGTATTGAAATCAAGCTTAGCAAACTGAAGCAAAATAGATTTCATGTCTGCTTCCTTGTCATAAATATCAATATATCTTCGTGCTTCTACCCTTTGTGGTCTACAATGTAATGGAATCTCCATAGCATAAGCAATTTCTTCTGCAAATTTGGATTTGGTAAACCTTTTCAAATGCATTGCTGAAAATGATTTAGCTGCATCTAGTATGCTTTTGTAGTGGAGGAATTTTGATTCAAGACCGCTCAAATCAAAAATCCCAACGTCGCGGAAAACGAGATCGTGGTAATAGTGCAAAAACAACCAATCGAACAATCTCAATCTTATCCAAGCCAATCACAATCACCAAATAATGGAAATAATAGAGCAATAACGAGAAACTAAATCACACAGGGATTTATAGTGGTTCCACCGACGTCTTGTCAGTGTACGTCCACTTTGAGAGAGAAACCTTTATTAATATCAATAGAAGAGTACAAGAGATTGATTACAATGATCAAATTTACTAGAAAAATTTGATTTTGTGGAGAAAATAATTGAAGAAGATTAGGATTGCCAAAACCCTAATTAGAATAAATCTTGATCTAATCTCTTGATTTTTTTTTTGATCCACCTCCTTTTGTATTCGATGTAGCTTATATAGGCATAGAGAAGTATATGGAAATTCCCAAAATTTCCTCCAAAATATCCTCTAGATCCAAAATATTCTCCAGATCCAAAATATCCTCTAGATCCAAAAATTCCCTAGATCCAAAATATCCTCTAGATCCAAAATATTATCTAGATCCAAAATATCCTCCAGATCCAAAATATTCTCCAGATCCAAAATATTCTCTACAATAGTATCGCATACTTCAACACTCCACCTCGATACTATATCCATCTACATCACAACCTTCAATGCACCCAAGCATTTCCTTCTATCTTCAATCAAGAAAGCTTGAATGTTTCCCCAATGAACTCCGGCATAGCCACCGCCCATTGCACTTCACTAACGAGTTCAGGCATAGCCCCCACCCGTCAATAAAGTGTTGAAACATCCAACTCCTAAACTAGTCCCACCGAAAGACAATGTACTCGGGAGTGAAAACGAGTACTTACCATGAAGATAGAACAACTACCTCTCACCGATACTCTTCTACACCCAAGTTTCTCTCTCAACTGTGCCACCTTGTGGCACCTAGCATCTCTCCAAGCGAATTAAGTTCGAGCAATGCTCGAACTTCCCAACCGGCAATGTCTTAGTGAACATGTCTGCCGCGTTATCCTTTGTGTGCACTTTCCGAAGGCATACTTGCTTGTCTTCGTCCATGGCTACTAGAAATGACTCTCTCACTTCAGTATGCTTCGTTCGTGAGCTAAACGCCAAATTCTCCGCCAAATGTATATCACTTTGGCTATCACATCGAACATCAATACTCTCATGTTCGAAACCCAAGTCACACAATAATCGCTTCAAATAGAGTGTCTCCTTTGCCGCTTCCACAGCGGCTATCAACTCCGCCTCCGTAGTGGATAAAGCAACTACGGTCTGCAATCTCGATCTCCAACTAATGGTCGTACCACCAAGTGTGAAGACATATCCAGAAGTTGATTTCCTCCGATCCCTATCACCGGCGTAGTCCGAGTCACAATAACCAACTAACTTGCAACTCAATCCATCACTACCACAAAAAACAAGACCATGAGATGCTGTGCCTTTCAAGTATCTCAATATAGCCTTCACGGCTTCCCAATGTGATTTCCCCGGATTAGCCATATACCGACTAACCACCCCGACGGCATTTGCAATATCGGGCCTTGTACACACCATGGCATACATTAAGCTACCAACCGCACTTGCATATGGCACCTTTGCCATATAAGCCTTGTCTTTCTCTCCGATAGGTGGTCCCTTATCCGAAAGCTTCATATGTAAAGGTAAAGGTGTATTTAACGCCTTTGCATTCTCCATGTTAAACCGGCAAAACACCTTCTTAATGTACTCCTTTTGAGTCAATCTCAACTCAAAACGCTTTTGGTCCCTTACAATCTCCATGCCCAAGATCTTCTTTGCTTCTCCAAGGTCTTTCATCTCGAACTCCGCCTTTAATTTCTCTTTCAACTTGTTGATTTATGCCTTGTCCTTAGAAGCAATGAGCATATCGTCCACATACAAGAGTAAATACACCCAACAATCATTTTCTAACCTCTTGAAGTAAACGCAAGCATCCTTGATGCTTCGATGGAAGTCACTTTCAAGCATGAAATGATCAAATCTCTTGTACCATTGCCTAGGTGATTGCTTCAAACCATATAGTGATTTCTTCAACTTGCAAACTAGTTCTGACTTACCTTCTATAACAAACCCTTCCGGTTGCTCCTTGTAGATGTCTTCATCCAAGTCTCCATGCAAGAAGGCGGTTTTCACATCTAGTTGCTCCAACTTCAAGTTGTAAATAGTAACTAATGCAAGTAGTATCCGGATAGAAGTATGCCTCACAACCAGTGCGAAGATCTCATCATACTCCTTTCCTTTCCTCTGTGCAAACCCCTTAGCCACTAGCCTAGCTTTGTATCTTCCATCGTCCTTCACCTTATGTATCCATTTGCACCCAATAGCATGGTTTCCTTGAGGAAGTGGAACCAACTCCCAAGTCTGGTTCTTCATCAACGATTGCATCTCTTCCTCCATGGCGCAAATCCACTTCGAGCTATCACTCGAACCCATGACGTCATCAAGGTCCATCGGCTCATTTTGGACTACATGAAGAGCATAGTCCAAATTCTCACAAAAGCTAAGATAGTTCCAATCACCATATCTTTCGGGTGGCCTTATAGCACGCCGACCAACCCGAGTAGCAATACCATCACCCGGTCTTCCTTCAGCTCCACCTTGAACTGAATCTTCTCTAGGCTCGTGCACATCACCAACACTACTAGAGGAATCCTGTGGACTATGTGATGTAACATCAACCACATTCACCTCGCAAGCACCTCCAACAACTCTACTCTCTCTAGGTCTGAAAGTGGGAATAACTTCCTTCTCCTTTGATTCACCATGAAACAAATCCGGAACATCCGATGAGCCTTCGTTCTCCTTGAACATAGCCGACTCATCAAAAGTAACATGACGAGAAACCATAGCCTTCTTCATTTCCGGATTCCAAATCCGATAGCCTTTGATGCCATCCATATATCCGAGAAAAATCCCTTTGAAAGCTCTAGGCGAGAGCTTATCATTCCCCGGATCATGCACATAAACAGGACTGCCAAATACACGAAGATAACTCAAGTCAATGCTCTTCCCTTTCCACACTTCCTCCGGAATTTTGTTATCAATAGCCGAGCATGGAATTCGATTAATAATATGCACCGCGGTTGACAAAGCTTCGGCCCAAAATCCCTTAGACAAACCCGATGTCAATCTCAAGCATCGAGCTTTCTCTAGTAGAGTTCGGTTCATTCTCTCCGCCACTCCATTAGATTGCGGATCTCCCGGTGTAGTAAAATGCCTCCGAATACCATAATGCTTGCAAAAATTCAGAAACTCTCCGGAAACATACTCGCCGCCATTATCGGACCTAAGAACCTTCAAAGATTTTCCACTCTCATTCTCAACAAGAGCCTTCCATTCTTTGAATCTTGCAAATGCCTCCGACTTGGCCTTCATTACATACACCAAAACCTTACGAGAAAAATCATCAATGAAAGAAATATAATATCTTGCTCCTCCCAAAGAAGCTACAGGCGCTGGTCCCCAAACATCCGTGTGCACATACTCAAGAATCCCTCTTGAATCATGTTTTCCTTCACCGAATGATACTCTAGTTTGCTTCCCCATGACACATTCCTCGCAAAACTCCAACTTGCTGAAACTCTCACCATCAATCATCTCTCTTCGACGAAGAACATCTAAACTCTTCTCCGAGACATGACCCAATCTCAATTGCCACAGCCGTGTAGCATCTAAGCCACGAGAACTATCAACACTGACACAAGTTTCGCCTTGCACGGTCACTCCTTGAAGCAAATAAATACCATGGGTTCTAGCACCCCTCATAACCACAAGCACACCCTTCGAAACCCTCAAGATATCACTCTCAATCGTGATCTTGCAACCTAAAGAATCCAACTGTCCCAAAGAGATAAGTGACTTCTGTAGTCCCGGAACATAGCGCACATTAGTGAGAGTACGAACCACTCCGTCAAACATTCGAATTTGCACGGATCCAATGCCCTTCGACTTGCAAACTGCACCATTTCCCATAACAATTGATTTTCCTTCCCGTTCAACATAAGAAGAAAAACAATTCCTATTAGGCGTCATGTGATATGAAGCCCCCGAATCAAGCACTCAATCGCTGCCCGAAACATCTGATGCTACTGCCGACAAAACATCTACGTCTCCCTCACCAACATCTCTCTCCACCGCAACTGATGAAGATGCTACTTCCTTCTTCCCCTTCTCTGGACAATCATTCTTCCAGTGACCAGGTTACTTACATATAAAGCACTTGCCATTTCTTTCCTTTGACTTTCCTCTTCCACCGGGCTTCTTAGACTTAGAACGCCCCCGGTTTTCCTTCTTCTCTGACTTTTCTTTCTCCGCAAATAAACCTTGACCATTACCAGCACCACTACTACCATCACTCAGCTCCTTCATCTGATCTCGCAATTCCTCACTAAGAAGACCCGTCTTGACATCATTTAGAGTCAATGTATCCCGGCCATAGATCAAACTGTTTGAGAACCCAGTATAGCGCTCAGGCAACGAACATAGCAATATCATCGCCTTCTGCTCCTCCTCAATGTTCAAATCTACCGCCTTCATCTTCATTAGCAAATCATCAAACACATTTAAGTGCGCCTTTAGCGAAGTTCCTTCCTTCATCTTGTAGGTAAAGAAAGTCCGCGACAAGATGAGTCGATTTGTGAGTGATTTCTTCATATACAACTCCTCCAACTTGTTCCAAATACCTTTAGCAGTCGTCTCACCACTAATTTCGGAAATAACATTCTCTCCCATGGCAAGTTGAAGTGTAGTGAATGTCCACTCTTCCATTTCTTCTCTCTCCACATCTGAGATGTCCTCTGGCAATAAATGTGTATCAAACACTACGCGATGTACCCGATTCCGCCTCAGAACCGCTTTCATCTTCCACTGCCACTTTTCGAAATCATTATCGTCATTCCACTTGTCGATAACCAATTGTGAACCAGCAGCTGCATACGACCTACGTACATAAGGAGCTACACCACTTGGACCAACTGTTGATGAATTATTTGAACTTGATTCCGGCATTTCTACAACTATCTACCAACACCAATGCTCTGATACCAAATGTAGTGGAGGAATTTTGATTCAAGACCGCTCAAATCAAAAATCCTAACGCCGCGGAAAACGAGATCGTGGTAATAGTGCAAAAACAACCAATCGAACAATCTCAATCTTATCCAAGCCAATCACAATCACCAAATAATGGAAATAATAGAGCAATAACGAGAAACTAAATCACACAGGGATTTATAGTGGTTTCACCGACGTCTTGTCAGTGTACGTCCACTTTGAGAGAGAAACCTTTATTAATATCAATAGAAGAGTACAAGAGATTGATTACAATGATCAAATTTACTAGAAAAATTTGATTTTGTGGAGAAAAGAATTGAAGAAGATTAGGATTGCCAAAACCCTAATTAGAATAAATCTTGATCTAATCTCTTGATTTTTTTTTTGATCCACCTCCTTTTTTATTCGATGTAGCTTATATAGGCATAGAGAAATATATGGAAATTTCCAAAATTTCCTCCAAAATATCCTCTAGATCCAAAATATTCTCCAGATCCAAAATATCCTCTAGATCCAAAATATTCTCTAGATCCGAAATATTCTCTACAATAGTATCGCATACTTCAACAGCTTTCTCCTTTGAATGACGAATGAGAAGCCATATATAAGCTTATTAACCCTTCCACGTCATGAGAGAAGCTTTCCTTGAAGTTATTTCCACCATCCTTAAAGGGCTTGAAGATATCTGCTCTCAATTGCAAAGAAGAAGGTACATCAAACATCTTTCGGAGTTTTGATCAAAAGATAGGACATGTCTGAGAAAATTAAAATCATACCTGCTGAAATCACAAAGCCGTGTTGCCTGAGAAGCCTGAATAACACAGAAGTTGCTTGAAGTCCATCATTTTGCATCACATTGGAATAACCATGTGTGATCATATCATTTAACATTGCATCACATTGGTTCAGAGACGTTGAACAAGGCACGCACCTCTTCTTTCATATCCCTCGCTAGAGCCCCATAATTTTCCTCCTACATACAACAGGTATGACATGGTGTTAGTAATTTGCAAATCTACTGGAGCAATATCAAAGCGTATAATAGCTAACTTTAACATACCGTGTAATTGTTGTTTAAGAATTGAACAGAATTATAATCCCATTGGTTAGGTTCATAGCTTGCTGATCGCCTGATGATATCTTCATTGCCTACATCATCACTACCTGGGAGACCGGTGCATTAGATGCTTCCACATGCATGCACCTACAAATGGGCAAAGGCCTAATACTGCTAAACTCAATACTGTTTACTAACACAAATTTGTGTGCACACGTAGAGCGTTACGTTTCCACATTGGCGTACCGTACATTATGCCATTTTAGAAACGTGGCCAAATAAATTGGTTTTTTACATTCTTCCCATCAAAGTATTTTACATTTGGTTTCCTCATTCTTTAACGTGCATTGATTGCCATGCTTCACGGAAGCACTTGATAAAGACTTCGCTACCGCTCAAAGACACATGCATGCCTTTTCCAGGAAAATAAAAAACAGGTTAGAAATGCTATCAGCCTTGTATTTTATGTTCATGTGTTTAAATGCATTTTGTGTTCATGTGTTGTCTGTTAAATGTATTCCTTTAAAAATTCTATCAGCCTTGTATGTTGTCCGTTAATATGCTAGATAAATTACATGTAATCCTAGGCCAAAATAAATGCTCAAAATAATCTATTTTAGGATTGCATGTTGTTAGTTTAGCCTAATATCAATTGATTTAATAAACATACATAAATAGATATTGTCAAATGAATCAATCTTAGTCGACACTGAAGCTTCTTACAATCTATGGAAGTCTGGTAGCTAAATAAGATGAATGTAGTAAAGAATAAAAATATTTCTACTGTATATCATTTGGTGAAATGATTGGCATGAACAGAATTTTAGCGATCTAATTGTATTATACACATGGTCAAAATTTTCAATGCATTATTCTTGACATTTTACTTGTAACTCGCCAAGTGAATAAAAAGTTATGATAGTATGGTCTATCAATATATTTAAGTGAATAAAAAGTTACCACAGTACGGTCTATATCAATATATTTGTTAGTTATTCATTTCTTAAACTGTCAAAAATAAAAAAAAGATTTATATCATACGAACTGCATGTTAATAAAATTATAATGTCATAGTTCAATCAAATACAAAGTATGTGAAGTAAGCATTGTACATAATAGAAGTAAATGAGTATTAATATCGAAAAAAAGTAATTTGGGTAAACAACAGGAAGAAAATTTTTGAGTTGCAAAGCAGGCTATTTTCACTTTAACAAAGGATCCATGCACATTATTATTATTTTCAAGAAAGAATACAATAACCATAACTTTACTAATTACTTAAGCTTGTCGCTGCTAATGTTCAATCAGGAGTACAACAAAAAGAAATAGTAATAATTAATAATAGCTGAAAACCATTCACAACTCATCTCATAACAACGTAACAAAAGATCAAAATGTTGAAATAATTAAACTTAGACTATTTAGTTGAATAGTCATGTTTCGAAAATATAAAAAAATGTATGGACATGCTGTTTCGGTGAATGGTTAGGAAAAAACCAAAGTGACATAAAAGCATTTATTATTCAGCTAAGGCTATATATATCTTTCATGTATGTTATTTTGTAATGCAGTAAAAAGAATAAAAGAAGCCTCTTCGATATTATTTCTTGACAGTTTTTCTCAGTTCATATTTATTTGTCCTACCAACAAAGTGATATCAGAGCTGAGTTCGGTGCAAAGATGAATACATTTCCTTTTGTTGTTCCCAAACTTTTTTTTTTTTTTTTGAACGAGATAAAAAAAGAGTATTGGCCCAAGGCCCAACAGCCTAACGGGTAAACAACCCGATACAACACGAGATAAAAAAACATTCGTTCTCTCTACTTCCAAACCCTAGCCGCCTCTCAAAAACACAAAATAATGGCGGACGGAAAGGGTAATCGCCCATAAGAATGGCAAAACAGATCGTCATGGTGGGTTCCAGACATCGTCTTCACACTTGTTAGTCTCCACTGAGGTACGAGGCTTCAGGTAGACGCTTCTATTCCAAGTTTCAGCTTCAATCTCCTCCTTATCGTCAGATCTGAAGTCTCTGGCGCTAATAATGCTATCGTTTTCTCTTCTGTGTCTCTTTGAGCTTCGAGCTTCCTCCACTTCTCTAGATCCACTTCTTTCTCCATTACTCCAGCAAGATAAGTGATAAGTCTGACCATTAAGCTCGCTTTTGTAATGATTTCTACCTATTCTAGTTAGAAACTGATACGATTGATTTCTATCTTTCTTATTTAGAGAGGTAGAAGCTTCTGGATCACTGCTGGTCTGACTATGAATCCCCTTCTCTATAACATGTAAGTTATTTACATCAGAAACCGTTTTATAAACAAAACACGCACTGTTATTATAACTATCCTGTTTACTTCCCTTTATAATCAGATTGTTACAAAGATTGGGATAGCTGCCACCAGGAAGGACGTTAGAAAGATCTTCTGTACCTCTATAATCTGAATTAGTATCAGAAAAACCATAAGCATTAACTATGAGCCTACCATCAATCCTTTCCAGGCTACTTGGATAACTGCTGGTTGGTATATGACCCCTACCCTCTGTAATAGGTAAGTGACCCAGATTACTATTCCTATTAGAGCTAATAAAACTGTAATTTGAGTAATAATTCTGTATACTTCCCTTGCAGTTACTATTATTGTAGAGATGGGTGGATCTGCCTCCAGGAAGGATGCCAGTAGCCCCAGCTTGATATTTGCTGCCAGTATCATGGATTGTATGCCTTTTATTGCTGAACTTGCAATTAAGTATGAAATCCTCAACTTGATCATCTAAGCTAGCATCTTTTTTAGATTGATTGTGGATGCTGTCATGCCTGTGCAAACTAATTTTTTTCATAATAACCTGACAGTCAGATAAAATGAAACTCAAAAGTTGGGAACTACTAGAAATTTTGTTAGTGTGAAGTCTCTGATTCCTTTCTTTCCAAATGTAAAAGACAACAGCTGTTAACATAATACAAGCTTTCTTAAATAAAAAAGACTTGGGATTCAAAGTTTTCAAAATATAATCTATGCTACTCCTAATATCTAAGGTAGGAATAGAATTATTAAACCCTAAAGAACATTTAATATTGAACCATATGAACTGGGAGAAGTCAAAAAACAAATGGTTGGAGCTTTCTATATCATACTTGCAAAATAAGCAATGCTTGTCAGAATTAGGGTTCCATTTGCAACACCTATCTCTGGTTGGTAGTTTATTTTGTAAAGCAAAATAAGTACAATGGGCCATTTTGGGACAGTTAGATTTGCACCAGATCACCTTGTGCCAGTCCACTTCTGTTTCTTCTACCCTAAGAAACTCCCATGTTTTTTTGAATGAAAATTTACCTTTTGAGCAAAATTTCCATTCCCATGCATCCCTTGGTCCACTCTTATCAATACTAATTTTCTGAATGGCATTTTTAAAAATGGCTGCAGCTGAACTGTTTTGAAAGCTCCAATTGTTATTTAAAATAATTTTTTGAACTTTATCAGTAACACCACCTAGTAAATATAAATTATTCCAGCCAAGTAAGTCAACAAGAGAATTACCATGTATCCAGGGGTCAAACCAAATACTAGTTTGACTACCATTAGTCAGTTTTCTCTCAATAAATTTTTTACCTCTACTTCTGCAATCAAGAATATTCTTCCATACAAATGAATGATGATTTTCCATTCTGGTAATCCAGAAATTTTTATTTTGAAGATATCAAGCTTTCATCCACCTGGCCCATAAAGACTTACCTTCTAAAAATTTCCAAAAAGTTTTAACTTACAAACATCAGTCAGGTCTTTAATGCTTTTGAGTCCTAACCCACCATAGATCTTGGGTTTGCACACCTTATCCCATGCTATTTTATGATGTTTACCTCTCCAGATGAAATTAGCACAAAGTTTTTCTATTTTTTGAATAACACTGATGGGAATACTGTGAGTTTGGACCCAGTACATAATAACTGCAGTGATGACTGTGTGTGCAAGTTCCACTCTACCAGCTAATGAGAGGAGTTTACTAGACCAACCATCTAGTTTATTATGAATGATGTCAATCAGTCTAGTATAGTCCCTGTCTTTAACTTGATTAATGCTAAGTGGAAGGCCAAGATATTTAACAGGAAGTGAACCCTCTTTAAAATTCAATATGTTAAGAATGTCTTCCTTAAACTTGGCCTCTTTGCTAAAATAAATCTTACTTTTGTCAATATTAACAGAGAGGCCAGCATAATTTTCCATATTAGAAAGAATTCTCTTAATAGTGATTGCATTAATCCTGTCAGCTTTTAAAAAAAGAAGCATATCATCTGCATAAAGTAGATGTGTGATATGTGGAATTTTCCTGCTAATAGGATTAATGTTTCCCCTTATCAATTCTGTTTCCATTTGCAAAGAAAAATACTCCATAACAATTGAGAAAAGATAAGGGGACAGTGGATCCCCCTGTCTAATTCCTCTATTGCTATGAATACAACCTTTAGGGGAACCATTGATCATAATAGAGTATGTTACACTAGTGATGCATTCTTTAATTAGAGGACATAATTTTTCATTAAAACCCATTTGCATGAGCATATAAATGATGAAATCTCTATTTATTTTATCAAAAGCCTTATGTAAATCAATTTTAATACACATAAGGTTCTTGTTTTTCCTATTAAAATCCCTTATGAGCTCATGGGCAAGTAATGTATTTTCAGATATAAGTCTCCCTGGAATGAAAGCACTCTGATTTCAGAGATTAAAAATTTAAGGAAACACTTTAACCTGTTACAAAGAATAGTGGAGATAATTTTATAAATGAAATTGCAACAGGCTATAGGCCTGTAGTCATCCAACCCAAGGGGGGATTCCACTTTGGGAATAAGAATAATATAAGTGTGGTTGGTGTTTTTCAATAAAGACCCTGAATTAAAAAATTCAACTATAGAATCATATAACAAATTATGCATCTCAGCCCAATTTGTTTTGTAAAACATAGCCCCAAACCCATTAGGCCTAGGACTTTTATCAATGTTAGCATTAAAAATAACATTTTTAACATCTTCAACTCTGATAGGAGCAAGTAAAATGTCAGAGCTGTTAGAGTTAACAGTATATTTAAGAACCATGCTGGGAAAGTTATTGTGATATTGGGAGGTGTTATATTAGGAAGTGAAATAGTTCAATGCCTCCTCCTCAATATAGGAGGCTTCATTAATAACTTTACCATTCCTGTCAATAATTTTCCCAATCTCATTCCTATTTTTCCTATTAGACATTTTAGCATAAAAAAAATTACTAGCTTCATCACCATTAAATAACCAATCAACCTTGGCCTTTTGCCTAAGATTAATTGAGTTAATATGTAGAGCTTTAACTAAATTGGCCTGAGCATTGTAAAATGATTCAGCTAAAAGATTGTCTGAGCAGTTATAGTCAAGGTCATCCTGCAACTTCTCACACTCACTTCTGATTTTTTAATATCATTCTGTTTTCTATTGATATTCCAGGCCTTAAGTTTGCCTTTAACTATCTGCAAAGTTTTATTAAACTTGTATTGTGATGTGCCATACAAATTATTAGTAAAACTATTACAAGTTATTTCCCTATAAGTGTCATCTTGTACCCAACCATTAATAAATCTGAAGGGTCTACTATTGTTACCCCTTGAGGCTAATGGAATGGTGACAAGAATAGGAGTGTGGTCACTAGTATTTTGTGGTAGGGTACAACACTGCACATTAGGAAAAAGATTAATGAAAAACTAGTTAAATAAAACCCTGTCTAATTTGCAGTGAATATTTATGAATTCACCTGATTTCCAAGTGTATTTATTTCCATGAATTGGGGGTTCTATTAAACCAGTTTTTAATATAAAATTATTAATCTTTTCCAACTTATTAAAAGGTAAGGGATTACCACCTTTTTTCTGAATTATGAAACACAGTGTTGAAATCTCCCATTAAAATCCATGGGCTATCAATAGCAATATTAAATTGCTCAATGCAATTCCATAAGGTGTTTCTGTCAATCTCAAAATTAGATGCATAAATGAAGGTAATTTAAGAGATAACCCCCCCTTGTTTTTGAAAATGCAATGAATATACTGAAAGTCAATAAAATAATTAATGAGAGACCAAATAGTAGGATTATGCAATACTATTATCCTACCATTTCCTCCCATTGAATTATTATTAATAATATTCCAACTAGCAAATCTTCTATCATGAAACTCATAAAGTTTCTGATCACTTAGTTTATGCTCAAGTATACCCATAATAGATGGTTTATACTTGAGCATAAAGTCTGAAAGATCTAATTGCCTTTTTGGGGAATTTAGTCCCCTGATATTCCAGGCTATTATATCCATTAAAAAATTAAAATAGTATAAAAGGATATGTAACCAAGGATACTCTGCACTTACAGTGAGCCACTGTTTTTGTTGCAATCCACTTTAATGTCTAGTTGCTTGCCACTTTTCTTGAAGCTTTTGCTATCTGTGGCTTTAAGTTGTTTGTCCCACGTACTGTTTTTCTCTATGTATTTCTTTCGAAATTCCATATCAGTGATATCTTCAGTGTCTTCTGCTAGCGTTATATCTGAAAGACTTCTAGTTCTGGTTTTTTTCTTTTTTTTTTCACTGGCATTGCAGGTTTAGGTGAAGAGATAGTATTGCTAATGGCCTTTTGAATATCTGCTTCAGTGATTGAAGAAGCTCTCCTAGGCGCGAGCCCTTCAGAAACCAGAGAGCTATCAGTGTAAATCGGATCCGCCACAAGAAGATCAGCACAGTTTCCCAATTTTAAATTTGAGTTTTTTGATTTATCTGAAATTGTAATATAACTTGAATCCTTTATGTGGGTGGGGGATTCAATGACCTGTGTTGCAAATCCCACTACTTTGATAGGATTAAGGTTATCAACCGCCATTAAAGGCTCTGTCAAAATTGATGGTGTTGTAAACCATTCAGTTTTGTTTAGATCAGAAGAAGTCTGCGCTTCCATTATAGGATCTGCAAACCCAAAACTAGGGAGAATAGATGCAAAGTTACCTGCTTCAGAAATATTAAACTCTGATGCATCCAAATTCATATTATCCTCATTAATGCAACATGTGATGTCTGAATCAGGAATAGCCTTAGGAATAATTTCTGAATTAACTTCTTGGGGGTTAATAACTGGATTCGGAGCAAGATCTGTATCGGTGTTCGGAATCTCTTTGTTATGAGCACAGTCCTCTATAGAGTGCCCAAAACAGTTGCAGATCTTGCAACGATCTGGAATCGATTCATATATTATCTTCTGAGAAATAATCTCTCCATCGTGCATGTAGATAAAAGCCTCATTAGGTAGCTCTGCATTAGCCTTAATCTCCACTAGAATTCTCGCATAGCTAAGTCGTGTTTCCTTAGCCGTTTGTTCATCCATCTTGATAGGCACTCCCACTAAACTTGCTATTGCACTGAATATTTCCTTGTCCCATAATCGCAAGTTCAGTTCTGACAGTTTTATCCATATTGGCATAGTACTTAGCAAATCTTTGTCAAGAATGATTGTCTTGTTCCATCTTTTCAAAACAATCAGTTTACCATTAATAAAATACGGTCCTCCATTTAGAAGTTTTTCGCAGTCCTCCGCATTCGTGAAGCGGATTATAAAAAACCCGTTTTCACGTGTGAAAATTTCGAATGAACCTGTTGGGTTCCATGTACCTGTCACAAAAGCTTTGAAATAGTGATATGATGGACGTTTTCCAAAAACATATGCTATGATGGACAACGACCATTTTCCCTCTGTTCTCGCACTAGCTTCTTCTGAGACAACTATTATTTTCTCCTGCCCCATTGTCTCCACTGGTTCAATGTAGTTTAGATCAAAGATTGATTCTTGGCCTCCTTTTTTAACCATATCCGCCCAGGATGAGGCTCTTAGATCCTTAGCCTGATTAATCTTTAAGGGTTGCTTAGATTCTTGCGATTGTCTATTCAAATTGCTAGGTTGATATCGAACCCCATTTGAAGCAGGGAATGGCCTCTGCCATGGTTTAGGAGTAGGATCCCCCATTTTTCTAGCCCCCCTGTTGTTATGAACAAATGAGTTGTGATTCAAGAATGGATTAGCCACTTTCTTGCGTTTAATCACCTTTGTAAATCCATCCTCATCATTCCTAAGGTCCGAAGTATGGGGAGCACTAGTGGGGGGAATAGATGAAGTAAGAGAAGAAGAAGATCCCTTTTTAAGGATGGGATTATCCTCGATCATCAGTTTCAAGATAGGTTTAGAAGCAGCCATGGCTGCGGGATGTTTCTTGGAGAGAGCTCAAATTGCCTTATTGTTCCCAAACTTACAAAGGAGAATTATGCGCATTGGTGTCTTCGCATGAAAGCATTGCTGGGATCCCCGGAAGCATGGGAGGTTGTAGAAAATGGTTATGAAGAACATGAAAACGTGCAAGCTTTGAATCAAAATCAGAAAAATGCCTTGGCAAGAGCTCGCAAGCAAGATCAGCATGCTCTCTCTATTATACACATGGGCTTGGACGATGCCATGTTTGAGAAAGTCGCTAATGTAACAAAAGTGAAGAAGGCATGGGATATTCTTAAGAATAATTTCAGGGGAATTGAAAAAGTAAAGAAGGTTCGTCTTCAAACTTTGCGTAGTGAATTTGAATCACTGCATATGAATGAAACTGAATCAGTCCCAGATTATTTTACTCGAGTTTCTTCTATTGTCAATCAAATGAAGCAATATGGAGAAAAGATTGATGATGTTCGTGTCAATGAGAAAATACTTAGATCATAAAACTCAAAGTTATAGCTTGTTGGAATCTCTATTAAGGAGTCTAACAATTTGGAAACTATGACGGTTAATGAGCTCATGGGATCATTGCAAGCATATGGAGAAAGAATATTAAAGAAAGAAGTAGCAGATTCTTATGCTTTTCAAACTAATGTTTCATCGGCAGAAAATGAGAAACATGAGCATTTTCAAGGAAGAGGACAAAATTGTGGAAGAGGACAAAATCGTGGAAGAGGCAGGAGTTTTGGTCGTGGTCGATCCGATGAAAGTCAGAACTTCAACAATGAAAAGACAGTCAACAATGCAAGAGGGTGTGGGAATCACGGAGCCACAAGAGGTGGAAGTAGAAAGCATGACAAATCAAAAATTCAATGTTATAATTGTCCTAAATACGGTCATTATTCTAATGAACGCAGAAGTTCCAGCAACAAACCCGATGAGCGAACCAATTATGTGGAAGCAAAGGAGGATGAAGAGTTGTTATTGCTAATAGAAGCTAAGGAAGACAAAAACAGAAAAGTGTGGTATCTTGATACTGGTGCAGCAAATCACATGAGTGGAAACAAAGAATTGTTCTCCACATTTACTAAAAAGATGACAGGAAATATTACCTTCGGAGACGACACCAAAGTCCCAATCAAAGGAAAAGGTGATGTGCTTATTCATTCTAAAACTGGAAATCATATTTTAATTTCTCAAGTTTATTATGTGCCAAATTTGAAGACAAATATACTAAGTCTGGGACAACTTTTGGAGATGGGCTATGACATTCACATGAGGGATAAACATCTCACTTTGAGAGATATTTCAAATATGCTGATTGCGAAAGTACCCATGGAGAAAAATAGAATGTTTCTTCTTAATATTGAAGTTGATCATCCAAAATGCTTGAAAACTTGTGTTGAAGACACTTCTTGGCTTCGGCATTTGAGACTGAGCCATTTTAATTTTGGAAGTTTGAAGTTGGTGTCACATGAAGATATAGTACGTGGACTGCCAACGATCGATCATCCCAACCAATTATTTGAAGGATGTCTTTATGGCAAACAAGCTAGAAGAAGTTTTCCGCAAAAGAAGATTTTTAGAGCAACCAAGCCACTGGAACATGTTCATGCTGATGTGTGCGGACCAATCAGACTATCCTCATATGGTAAAGCTAATTATTTCTTGCTTTTTATTGATGATTTTTCTCGCAAAACTTGGGCTTATTTTCTTAAAGGGAAGGACGAAGCTTTTAGAGCTTTCAAAAATTTTAAAGCTCTAGTTGAGAAGGAGAATGGCTGATATATTAAAACTTTAAGAACTGATCGAGGCGGAGAATTCACTTCGAATGAATTCAATCAGTTTTGCAAAGAAAATGGGATTCGTCGCTTTCTTACTGTTCCACGGACTCCTCAGCAGAATGGGGTCGTGGAACGGAAAAACAGAACCATTCTAAACATGGTTTGCAGCATGCTTAAAAGCAAAAACATGCCAAAAGAATTCTGGGCTGAGGTAGTGGCATGCACAATATATCTATCAAAAACCTCTGCATTAAGAAGTGTTCAGGGTGTCATGCCTCAAGAAGCATGGAGTGGTAGAAAGCCAAGTGTTTCGCACTTGCGGGTGTTTGGGAGCATTGCTTATATTCATGTTCCAGATGAAAAATGATCAAAGCTAGAAGATAAAAGTGAAAAGTTTGTTTTCATTGGCTATGACTATTGCTCAAAAGGTTACAAGTTCTATAATCCCGCTAATGGGAAAATCATTATTAGTAGAGATGCTGAATTTGATGAAAAAAGTTCTTGGGATTGGAATGTATCTCAAAATGAAAAATATACTATTTTTCCTCAGCATGAAGAGTCAGCTGGAAGAGAAGTTGCAAACACACCAGCTCTCTCACCTGAAAGTTCTAAATCATCCGATGATGATTCTCCTGCAGGACCACTTCGTACAAAAAGAATTTCTGATCTTTATGAGGAAACGAATGTTGTTAATGATCCAAATTTCTATGACGATAACAATCCAAGTTGTTTTTGTTTATTTGCAGACACCGAGCCATTAAACTTTGAAAGTGAAATATTAAATAAAGAATGGAAGCATGCAATGGACAAGGAAATTGAAGCAATCAGAAGAAATGATACATGGGAGCTTGCAACACGTCCCAAAGGACACAAAGCGATTGATGTAAAATGGGTGTATAAAGTGAAGAGAAATGTGGAAGAAAAGGTAGAGAGATACAAAGCGAGGCTTGTCGCAAAAGGATATAGCCAGAAGCATGGTGTTGACTATGACGAGGTATTTGCCCCTGTTGCTCGTTTAGAAACTATAAGATTAATTATTTCTTTGGCAACCCAGAACCGGTGGAATATTTTTCAAATGGATGTCCAATCCGCTTTCTTGAATGGCTATTTGGAAGAATAAATTTATATACAGCAGCCTCTAGGATATGTTGAACATGAAGATAGAGTCTTGAAGTTGAAGAAGGCGTTGTATGGCTTGAAACATGCGCCTAGAGCATGGTATAGCAGAATTGATAAATATTTTCAAGATCATGACTTCACTAAATGTCCATATGAACATGCTTTATATGTAAAGAAAGACAAAGATGGAGGTTTCATGCTTGTGTGCTTATATGTGGACGATTTGATTTTCACGGGAAATAATTCGTAGATGTTTGAAGAATTCAAGAAAGCAATGAATGCATAATTTGAAATGACTGTTCTTGGTGTCATGTCCTACTACTTAGGAATGGAAGTAAAACAAAGTGAGAGGCATATTTTTGTTTCTCAAAAAGGTTATGCAGAGAAGATCTTCAAAATGGAAAATTGCAAGCCTTCAAGTACTCCAATTACTTGTGGAACAAAATTGTCAAGATTTGACGAAGATAGCAAAATTAATCCATCACTTTACAGAAGTCTTACTGGAAGTTTGAGATATCTAACATGCACAAGACCAGATATTCTCTTTGGTGTTGGTCTTGTTAGTAGGTATATGGAAGCGCCTACTGTAACACACATGAAAATGGCGAAAAGAATCCTTTGTTACATCAAAGGTACTCTTGATTATGGTCTCACTTATTTTCCATCTAAAAGTTTTAAACTTTATGGTTATAGTGATAGCGACTAGGGAGGAGATATTGACGATTGAAAAAGCACCACTGGATTCATATTTTTCATGGGAGACACTGCTTTCACTTGGTGTTCAAAGAAATAGCCAATTGTAACTCTTTCAACTTATGAAGCTGAGTATGTTTCCCCAGCATCATTTGTTTGTCACGCAACATGGCTAAGAAGACTATTGAAGACAAATTACTTTCCTTAAGAAAAAGCGACAGTCATATATGTTGACAACAAGTCTGCTATTGCATTGGTTAAAAATCCTGTGTTTCATGATCGCAGTAACATATATATACCAGGTATCACTATATAAGAGAGTCCATTGAAAGAAAAGAAGTTGAACTGATTTATGTCAACACTACAGATCGGATTGCTGACATTTTTACCAAGGCTTTGAAGTTTGAGGATTTTGCAAGATTGCGTGCTTGGATTGGAGTGAAGAAAGAAGATCAAGTTTAAGAGGGGGTGTTGAAATAATTAAACTTGACTATTTAGTTGAATAGTCATGTTTTGAAAATATATAAAAAATGTATGGACATGCTGATTCGGTTAATGGTTAGGAGAAAACCATAGTGACATGAAAGCATTTATTATTCAGCTAAGGCTATATATATCTTTCATGTATGTTATTTTGTAATGCAGTAAAAAGAATAAAAGAAGCCTCTTCCATATTATTTCTTGACAGTTTTTCTCAGTTCATATTTATTTGTCCTACCAACAAAGTGGTATCAGAGCTGCGTGCAGTGCAAAGATGAATACATTTCCTTTTGTTGTTCCCAAACTTACAAAGGAGAATTATGCGCATTTGTGTCTTCGCATGAAAGCATTGTTGGGATCCCAGGAAGCATGGGAGGTTATAGAAAATGGTTATGAAGAACATGAAAACGTGCAAGCTTTGAATCAATATCAGAAAAATGCCTTCGCAAGAGCTCGCAAGCAAGATCAACATGCTCTCTCTATTATACACATGGGCTTTGACGATGCCATGTTTGAGAAAGTCGCTAATGTAACAAAAGCGAAGGAGGCATGGGATATTCCTGAGAATAATTTCAGGGGAATTGAAAAAGTAAAGAAGGCTCGTCTTCAAACTTTGCGTAGTGAATTTGAATCACTGCATATGAATGAAACTGAATCAGTCCCAGATTATTTTACTCGAGTTTCTTCTATTGTCAATCAAATGAAGCAATATGGAGAGAAGATTGATGATGTTCATGTCAATGAGAAAATACTTAGATCATTAAACTCAAAGTTACAGCTTTTTGGAATCTGTATTGAGGAGTCTAACAATTTGGAAACTATGACGGTTGACGAGCACATGGGATCATTGCAAGCATATGGAGAAAGAATATTAAAGAAAGAAGTAGCAGATTCTTATGCTCTTCAAACTAATGTTTCATCGGGAGAAAATGAGAAACATGAGCGTTTTCAAGGAAGAGGACAAAATCGTGGAAGAGGACAAAATTGTGGAAGAGGCAGGAGTTTTGGTCGTGGTCGATCCGATGAAAGTCAGAACTTCAACAATGAAAAGACAGTCAACAATACAAGAGGGCATCGGAATCACGGAGCCACAAGAGGTGGAAGTAGAAAGCATGACAAATCTAAAATTCAATGTTGTAATTTTCATAAATATGGTCATTATTCCAATGAATGCAGAAGTTCCAGCAACAAACCCGATGAGCGAGCCAATTATGTGGAAGCAAAGGAGGATGAAGAGTTGTTATTGCTAATAGCAACTAAGGAAGACAAAAACAGAAAAGTGTGGTATCTTGATACTAGTGCAGCAAATCACATGAGTGGAAACAAAGAATTGTTCTCCACATTTATTGAAAAGATGACAGGAAATATTACCTTCGGAGATGGCACCAAAGTCCCAATCAAAGGAAAAGGTGATGTACTTATTTATTCTAAAACTAGAAATCATATTGTGACGATCCCAAAACCCCGTGACACGGTGTTAAGGATAATCATTGGAATATAACACATTAATCATCATTAGCAGAACACAGATAATAACATAAACATAAAATAGAATAATTTACACACATATGACAGCGGAATCATATAGATATCACCACATCAGAGAGCACAGTGCAGGATACAACTTAGTGCATAATAATACATAATCAGTCACCATCGCTAGAGGCGGAATCATACATAAAGAGTACACAAAATAAATATCAGTCTACATCGCCAATGGCGGAATCATAATACATATATAATAATGGCGGAAAGAGTCAAAGTTAGCACGGTGTAGTCAAGCCTCGCCATGAGCCACAAGTGCACCAGATACCTGTAACTAGGCTGTCCATGTGAAAATGAGGGCACCCGAGTTTGCAAGGTGAAACAAACTACGAGTCAGTCATGGGACTGGTATAAGAAATCCACTTAACTTATTAACAACAATAATAAGGCAAATCAAAGGACCACGCCACTTTCGCGGAACGGGTTTACTCCAATGAGTGCTAGTGCATGAAATAAAGTAAATGATTAAATCATCACAATGCTTTTTATAAAATGAAGCCATTATAAGACTCAGGTCCCATCAAACAATGCAACGCAAGCCGGAGGATAGAGTTTTACCTTATAATGGCAAAAAATGCTTTATACGAATAAAACAAAAGCGTTTGATATTATTACTAGTGCATATATGTTTCAAAAGCGATTTCAATCATAAATATCCATCATAGGCGGCATAAATGACCCATACCGCTATGTCGCCGTACTAGTAATACAATCACATCCGAAATTTCGTATTGGAAATTGGATTCCTTCATGAGTCGAGGCAAGGGGCAAGCTCCTCTCCGTTCGAGACACTCTAGCAAATGCCTCGGGACCGCACACAGCAATCCCTGGATCCTCCAAGGCCGGTCCTCTCTTACTTTTGAGGATTGGCAATTCCTGAACACACGTTTCCCGGTCCTTACAGACCTATAATCGAGGCGCCTCGCATTCCAACAACCACACAGGTGAAAAGTAGATATAAATGTCAGGGCTGGGAGGTCACTGACACCACCATAGCTAGAAAGAAACGTCGTGCACTACTTGGGTCCTTCTCCCGTTTTTGACTCATACCGGGGTGTAAGGCTCGCGAATTCACGTTATACACAAAGCTACGTCACACAGACCATGCTTTGATCATCAACCACAAGACTTTGCTTTGCAACAGAAGCCTTGATCATATGCCACTTAGGCGTGCCACACAGGCAATCCACTCCATGCGACTGATTTCTATCTATATATAACCTCTGAGCTCGTACGTCTCAGAGAAGGGCGTTAAGCAAGAGAATAAATTCTCCGCCGCCAAACAGATATATATTTAACAGAGATCAATCAGCACAGAACAAAATCCAATGTCAGACACACGATCCATTTACAAGTCCGTTCTGGGTTTGAATGAAACCGAAGGCACCAAATTCCTCGCTTATCCGCACAATCAACAATACGTCCGGACGGCTACTACTTCAGCTCCTTCAAGGTAGCTACTCCAATCATGAGCATCAGTAGCGCCCATCCATCCAATGTTGTTCATATAAGAAAGATGAATTTTTTTATTGTTGAAACTATTTATATATAAGGAGAATATTTTACATACTTCATATATATTATAAAAATGTGATTTTTATTGTTTAAACACTTCATTCATTCACACATGAATTTAATTTTCACACATCACTTCTCAATACATGAGCATTTCCACACATGGATATAGTTTCAACACATGACTTTAATTTCAACGCATGAGGATAATTTCAACATATGAAAATAATTCTAACATATGAATATTATTAAAAATTTCGGCAGCGTAACGGCAGGGTAGTTAAAACCGGCACCGTCCCTAGTACGGCTCCTCGCTCTACCTTAAAACCTCGCGGTTTTTGACAATGGGGATTCATGCATCTAATTCGCACGCAGGCGGCATGTTTTATTTTTATTTCCACAATTATTTCCAATTCATTTCAATCACCAATGGGTATTTTTCAACCACAACCAATCAATATCAACCACAAACAATTATTCAACCATTTGCATTTTTCATCCAATATTTCACACCAATACACAACAATAAATATCGTCCATGGTTTGTGGACGAGGGGAGTGTATATATATATATATATATAATTCCTATATTTCACTTGCATTTCAACACATATATCAATTATACTATGCATGTACAATTCATACTTCGCTTATATAGCTTACACAACGCATGTACATGAGGTATACAACACGTGTGTAATTTATATTTCACTTTTATAATTTATACACGACATTTTCCATTCAAATTCATTTAATTTAGATTTCTCACATTGGTTTTTGGAGTGCTAAAAATCGTAGATGACTCAGAAAAATCCGCGGTCTCTTCTATGTGGTAGAGAGCTTCCTTGCGGTCCCGATGTTTCCTGTTTCATCGAATTTCGTCAACACACCATAAAGATATGTTTTTTCAAAGTTCAAACATAAAAAGGACTCACCTTTCACAATGGTTCAAAATAAGGGTTGCAGTTTTCGCGAGAATCGAGGCACGATAGGATGATCAGAGGGTACAGCGTGGAAGAGGGAGGAAAGGGAAGTCGATCGGTGGTGGTCGAAGGTGGTTCGGTGGTCTCTGGCGAACGGGGCGGCGCTGGGAAGTCATCGGCTTTGGGTCGACGATTCTCGTCGATGCAGCGACGATAGGGGTCAGGGGTTGGTCGGATTTGAAGAGGGGAGGGAGGCACGTCGACGGAGGTAGGTTGCGGAGGTTGGAGATGGCCGAGGCATCAGCGATTTGCCTGGGAAGGATCGAAAACGTGGATCGTCGGTCGAGAGAGAGAAAACGAGGGTTTTGAGCGTTTTTTTTATTTTTAAAATAATGAAAGAAAAATTCTGATTGGCCAAGGACTTTATTAAATTTTTAAATAGTGTTTCTCCCCACGGACACCAATTCAAACCCAACGACTATCGCCCCAAGCTAAATACCCCCATCCCGGACACAATGGGATATGTTTCGTTAGCCAATTCGACTGTTATAGTCAGTTATTCTTCAAATTAAAATATAAAACATTTAATTTTAACTTTGAACATACATTTCAATTTGCCAAGGCCACAAACTGATTCGAAAAACTCCAGAAAAATAAATCTAGCTATGTTTTGAAGCTATGGTCCCTACAAAACTAGTTTCGTCGAATTCTGAGATCGTTTGAAAAATGACCATTTTCTGGTCGATCCAATTTAACAGAAATTGACCAAACACATTTTCTTTTTCCACGCTCACATACTAGCTTCAAAAATTATGAAATTTGAAACCTAGCAATAGTTTGACATCCCGGACCCAACAAAAGTGGTTTCGTCGAATTCCGAGGTCGTTTGCAAAATATCTAATTTCCAGGGCTATATATTCTATATAGCGACCTTTCTGAAAATTCATTCGGCCATAACTTTTGATTCCCGCAATGAAACTTCGATTTTTCAGATTCGTTAGAAAGGTATTGATAAACAGATTTAAATATTTTTAGTTTCACTAAAATCCGTTATATTTTCCACCCTGCACAGTTAGTCAAAATTTGAATTCAAATTTTCAAACTGACTCACTATTTCTAATTCTCCATTTTATTGAAATATTCTATTTCAATTGTTCAAATTCCTTTGAAATAACCAATTTAAAAAATTTAAATTGGCTCGTATTTTCCGGGTTGTTACAATCTCCCCCACTTAAAACTTTTCGTCCTCGAAAAGGAAACAACAGTAAAGTAGAAAACAAAATGTAAATGCAAAGTATTGTAAAGGTACCTTGCACCGGAGTTAGTCAGAGATGTCCACTCTGCATTTGGGGTAAGCTTGCTTAATGCTTTCCTCAGTCTCCCAAGTATAGTCTCTAGGATCACTACTCCATTGCACTTTAACTAAATGAACCTTTTTGCTTCTTAGCTCTCTAGTTTCTTTGCCAACAATCTTTAATGGCTCTCTTCTGACTGCTAATTCTGGAGTTATGTCTATATCCTGTTGCACTGCTTTTTCTACAACAAGATCCGGATCATACACATGTCTTCTAAGTTGAGATACGTGAAATACATCATGCACTCCAGGCAACCAATCTGGTAATTGAACTCTATAAGCAAGAGTTCCAATTCTTTCAAGTATAGGAAAGGGACCAATAAATCTCGGTGCCAACTTCCCAGTTTTGCCAAATCTGATTACTCCTCTCATCGGAGAAACTTTTAAATAAACATGGTCACCAACAGCAAATGTCAAATCTCTTCTTCTAGAATCTGCATAACATTTCTGTCGGCTTTGCGAGGTTCTCAATCGCTTTTTGATGAAGTCGACTTTATCCGATGCTTCTCGAATCATATCGGGTCCTAACACAAGTTTGTTGCCAGGTTCTACCCAACATGCTGGAGATCTGCACGGTCTGCCATATAATGCTTCAAATGGCGACATTCCCAAACTTGCTTGATAGCTATTGTTATATGAGAATTCTGCCAAATGCAAGTGATCTTCCCATGACCCACCAAAATCAATTATACAAGCTCGCAATAAATCCTCTAGAATTCTATTCACCCGCTCAGTTTGGCCATCTATTTGAGGGTGATAAGCGGTGCTCATATTCAGTTTCGTTCCCAATTCTGTCTGGAATGCCTCCCAGAATTTGCTAGCAAATATTGGGTCTCTATCACTGACTATGCTGATGGGAATTCCACGCAGCTTAACGATTTCTTTGAAATATATCTGTGCTAGGCTTTGAGCGGTTCTATTGGATCTGACAGGTATGAAATGGGCAGTCTTCGTGAAGCGATCTATGATTACCCAAATGCTGTCATTACCTTTCCTGGTTCGCGGCAAACCATCTATGAAATCCATGGAAATCTGTCCCAATTTCCAACCTGGGACTTCTAACGGTTGCAACAATCCAGCTAGCTTCTTTTGGTCGCTCTTGACTAATTGATAAGTAGGGCATTTGCTAACATACAAAGAAATATCCCTCTTCATTGCCTTCCACCAGAAAGTGCATTTGATATCGTTGTACATTTTACTCACACCAGGATGAATGCAAAGTTTGGATTTGTGGCATTCATCTAGCACTTCTCTTTTGAGCTCAAGAATGTTGGGAACACATATTCTTCTATTAAATCTCAGAACTCCCTCACTATCCACTTGGAAACTGGAGCCTTCGCCCCTTTGAATCCTTCTTATCATCGCTTTCACAAAATTGTCACTTTTCTGAAGAACAGATATTTTATCAATCAATCCTGGCGTAATCATAAGATTCGCAATGATTGCGGTTTTTCTACTAAGCGCATCCGCTACAACGTTAGCCTTTCCCGACGTATACAGGATATCAAGATCATACGCTGCAAGAAATTCTAGCCAACGCTGCTGTCTCAAATTTAGATCTTTCTGGGTGTATAAATACTTCAATGATTGATGATCTGTATACAGTACAAATTTCTCGCCCAATAAATAATGCCTCCAGATTTTCAATGCAAAAACGATAGCTAGCAACTCAAGATCATGAGTTACATAATTCTTCTCATGCGGTTTTAGTTGGCGGCTTGCATAAGCGACTACTTGGCCTCTTTGCATTAACAATGCACCAAGACCTCTAATAGAAGCATCGGTCCCAACCGTCAAATCCTGATTGCCATCAATAATGGTTAACATTGGAGCAGTTGTTAGTTTCGATTTCAATTCCTGGAAAGCTTCTTCACAGTCAAAAGTCCACTTAAATTTCTCATGCTTCTTTGTGAGCTTCGTTAATGGACCGGATATCTTCGAAAAATCCTTTATGAACTTTCGATAATAACTAGCCAACCCTATAAAACTTCTAACCTCTGTGGGTGTAGTGGGTTGTTTCCAATCTTGACTCACTGTTATTTTGCTCGGATCTACAGAAATCCCTTTTTTTGACACGACATGGCCAAGGAACTTCACTTCTTCTTGCCAGAAGACACATTTAGAGAATTTGGCTTTGAAGACGTTCTTTCTTAGAATCTCCAATACTTGTTCTAAGTGTTTTTCATGCTCGGGTTTTGATTTGGAGTAGATTAAAATATCATCGATGAATACGAGGATAAATTTATTCAGAACTCCCCTGAACACTCTATTCATTAGATCGACAATGTATGCTGGAGCATTGCACAGGCCGAATGACATTACTAACCATTCATAAAATATGTCTGGACCTCTGAAAGCTGTCAAAGGAACACACTCCTCTGCTATTCTCAATTGGTGAAAACCTGTAGCTAGGTCCATTCGGGAAAATACTCTCGCCCCATTTAATTGGTCTAGCAGATCATCGATGCGGGGTAATGGGTATTTGTTTTTGAGCGTCTATTTGTTGAGGTCTCGGTAATCAACGCACAATCGAAGAGTACCGTCTGACTTTGGGACAAACACTACACTGCACCCCAATTAGAAAAGCTAGGTCTAATTAGACCCTTCCACAATAGTTGACGAGTTTGATCGCCTAATTATTCTTTTTCCTTTGGAGTCATTCCGCGAATTGGATGTACCACTGGTCTGGCATTGGGAATTAGATCGATTCTGAATTCTATTTCTCTTTGCGGAGGTAACTTTTCAACTTCTTCAAACACATCCGCATAGTTTCTAACAATAGGAATCTTTTCTAAGGAAGTGGGGATAGCTTCTAACGTCGACCAAAATTCCTCTCTATTTGGATTCGAACCTTGATAGGGTATAAATATATGTCCAAGCTTCGTTCGAATTTTTACTATCCTTTCTGCACACTTTACCTCAGCTTCGTATTTCGTTAACCAATCAAGCCTGAGAATGGTATCGAATTCGGGAAAGTCCATAACGACTAGATCAAAAGGAAACTTGTAGAAAGAATAAGAGGCTGGCACTTTACAATATGAACTGAGAATAAGAGATCCTCCTATCGGATTATGTACTTCAACCGATTCTTTAAGCTTTCTTTGTTTTAACTTTAATTTGTGAAGTGTGTTACTAGCAATAAAACTACGCGATGCACCCGTGTCAAATAATACAGAAACAGGAATATTTTTAATTGTAAGGGTACCTCCCAAAACATCGGGTTTACCTTCTCCTTCGGAAGCAGCTGGCGGGTTCGACCCATCATAGACATGAGCTACTGCGGCCTTCTTAAGCAAAGGGCAGTCTTTGACAAGATGATCCGTCTTGCGGCAATTAAAGCAGGAGCGAGGGTTCTGAGAGCCCTGGCTTGAACCTTGAGAATTGGTCCTCTGCCGTTTCCGGGCTGTGCAGACATTAGAGTAGTGCCCCACCTTGCCACAATTATAGCAGCTTCCTTTTGGCAGCCTGCCAGTCTGTGGTTTCGAGGATGCTGCTTGGCTTGACTTAGCTTGATTCATAGCAGGCTTGCGTTTGTTTCCGGCTTGGCTTTTAGCGCGATCCTGCTCCAGGTGTCGTTGGTCCAGGTCTTCGTAGTTGCACGTCATTTCCACCAATTCATTAAATCCCAGCTTGATGTGGGCCATTGCTCTATCATGGTACTGTCGCTTCAGCCCGAGGATGAACCTCTTATTCTTGGACTTTGCAGTGGCGACAAGCTCCGGATCATAGCGGGACAACTGTGTAAATTTATTCAGATAATCCCGCACCGAAAGATCCCCCTGCTGGAGGTTGGCGAAGTCATCGTGCATGCGCTCTAGGGCTTGTTCTGGGGCATATTTCTCTTTGAAGAGTTCTTTGAATCCGTCCCAGGTTCTACCAGCTTCTCTATTCCTGGCGGTGAGAGCTTCCCACCATAGCTCGGCTTCTTCCTGCATAAGCCAGGCACCCATAATAGCTTTATCTTGATCTCCAAGCCTTAGGCCTTCTAGTATTTTCTCGCATGTTTTCAGCCATGCAAGGGCCTCTATTACAGTGCCAGTTCCCGAGAAGGTCTTGCCTCCTAGGTTCTTGTATCTCTTAGCTACGCGGTCCAGCTCGAAGTGTTGAGCGGCCAGGGGTTATATCAAGGGTCCTTCTTCAACTGGGACTTCTCCTCGTCCTCTGGCACGGCCAGCACGGCCTCCTCTAGCAGCGGCAGCTCGGGTAGCCATTTTTCAAATTCTGTATAAGCAAGAAAAGAGTCAACCAACAAAAATGATAATTTTATTGCATGGTTAAGCAGAAACTTAAGGAAAGATAAAGATGGACTGATCAAATTGTTTTTGCTATTCTGCTTAGCTCATTCTAGGACATTACTAGTCCTATCTCTAATGAGCTACTCGCCTTAGAATACTACTGATTCTATTTTGACGAAGTGTTTAATGTGTTAGACTCCAGAACTAAGGTTAACCAAAGCTCTGATACCAGCTGTGACGATCCCAAAACCCCGTGACAAGGTGTTAAGGATAATCATTGGAATATAACACATTAATAATCATTAGCAGAACACAGATAATAGCATAAACATAAAATAGAATAATTTACACACATATGACAGCGGAATCATATAGATATCACCACATCAGAGAGCACAGTGCAGGATACAACTTAGTGCATAATAATACATAATCAGTCACCATCGCCAGAGGCGGAATCATACATAAAGAGTACACAAAATAAATATCAGTCTACATCGCCAATGGCAGAATCATAATACATATATAATAATGGCGGAAAGAGTCAAAGTCAGCACGGTGTAGTCAAGCCTCGCCATGAGCCAAAAGTGCACCAGATACTTGTAACTAGGCTGCCGGTGTGAAAATGAGGGCACCCGAGTTTGCAAGGTGAAACAAACTACGAGTCGGTCATGGGACTGGTATGAGAAATCCACTTAACTTATTAACAACAATAATAAGGCAAATCAAAGGACCACGCCACTTTCGCGGAACGGGTTTACTCCAATGAGTGCTAGTGCATGAAATAAAGTAAATGATTAAATCATCACAATGTTTTTTATAAAATGAAGCCATTATAAGACTCAGGTCCCATCACACAATGCAACGCAAGCCGGAGGATAGTGTTTTACCTTATAATGGCCAAAAATGCTTCATACGAATAAAACAAAAGTGTTTGATATTATTACTAGTGCATATATGTTTCAAAAGAGATTTCAATCATAAATATCAATCCTAGGCGGCATAAATGACCCATACCACTATGTCGCCGTACTAGTAATACAATCACATCCGAAATTTCGTATTGGAAATTGGATTCCTTCATGAGTCGAGGCAAGGGGCAAGCTCCTCTCCGTTCGAGACACTCTAGCAAATGCCTCAGGACCACACACAGCAATCCCTGGATCCTCCAAGGCCGGTCCTCTCTTACTTTTGAGGATTGGCAATTCCTGAACACTCGTTTCCCGGTCCTTACAGACCTATAATCGAGGCGCCTCGTATTCCAACAACCACACAGGTGAAAAGTAGATATAAATGTCATGGCTGGGAGGTCACTGACACCACCATAGCTAGAAAGAAACGTCGTGCACTCCTTGGGTCCTTCTCCCGTTTTTGACTCATACCGGGGCGTGAGGCTCGCGAATTCACGTTATACACAAAGCTATGTCACACAGACCATGCTTTGATCATCAACCACAAGACTTTGCTTTGCAACAGAAGCCTTGATCATATGCCACTTAGGCGTGCCACACAGGCAATCCACTCCATGCGACTGATTTCTATCTATATATAACCTCTGAGCTCGTACGTCTCAGAGAAGGGCGTTAAGCAAGAGAATAAATTCTCCGCTGCCAAACAGATATATATTTAACAGAGATCAATCAGCACAGAACAAAATCCAATGTCAGATACACGGTCCATTTACAAGTCCGTTCTGGGTTTGAACGAAACCGGAGGCACCAAATTCCTCGCTTATCCGCACAATCGACAATACGTCCGGACGGCTACTACTTCAGCTCCTTCAAGGTAGCTACTCCAATCATGAGCATCAGTAGCGCCCATCCATCCAATGTGAAGATCGTCGGTCTTCAACCGTCTTCAACTCTTCGACTTCTCATCGCTGATCGATTATTTGAAATGAGTTTAAACTCGGCCTTTTCAAATAACCCACATATATTTAGATTTTCAAATCAATTCATCACATGGTTAAATCACTCAACATTCACATTTCAGTTCATTAGTATAGTTTTTATGTTAAATACATTCAACCATCACATATCAAGCAAACACAACGAAATTGGTTTATTTCCACTTTATATAGTCTATAGTATTTTATAATGATATATCGCCATTTTTATTTATTTAAAAACGACCATATTTAATTAAACGACATTTCAGGTCGTGCCGAAGCACTGGCGCTGTTTTTCACTAAATTTGATTTACACATATCTGAAAATCTAACCGTTGGATCTTCACAAATTTTATATAATTAGAAAGATTATTTCAAAACGAATCCAACGGTTTCAGTTTTGGGAAAATCCGACGGTCGGATCTTCCACACTAGTCGTTTGAAGTTACGATTTCAAATTACGAACTGCAGCGTCGTTATTCGATTTAATTTAATTATATTTATATATAAATATAATCGTTTCTAGCGCTGTTTTTCTTCAGATTTGAATTAAACATTCCAGGCAATCCAACCGTCGGATCTTCACAATGTTAGTGCCGTTGGAAAGATATTTCCAAGCCAAACCCAACGGTTGCGGTTTGGGGAAAATCCAACGGTCGGATTTCCAGCACTAGTCATTTAAAATCACGGTTTCAAAATACAAACTGCACGGCCACGATTCGTTTTAATTTAATTATATTTATATATTTATATAAATATAGTTCATTCGACGATTTCAATATCGTTTTCACTTCAAATATTTCACTAACGCCTTTAAATTTTGGAAAATTTCGCCATAACCTCCTTTGTACGGGAGGGGCTGGGAAAATTCCCAAATAGCCACAAGGGCGTCTCATGTCAAAAAGAAAAAGAAAAAGCCAAGCGGCTAGCCAATAGGCTCATAAAATCATCACCCAAACAAAACAGTAAACGTGTACCTATTTGTCGGGCACAAAATTTTATTCCTCTTCTCTAGCCTTTTTGCTATAACCTGTTCAATAAATATGCATGTACATATATGCAATTCTTATCACTTATCATTTTCCATTCAACTTCATATTTAATTCACTTTGGTTTAAAAACACCATTCATTCTAATGTGGCATGCATAAGCAAAAATCATATCATTAGTAATTAATGGATATTTCAACTCATGCATATTTATTTGAACAAGTGGTCATTTTTAACACTTCACATTTCAAAGATGATAAATTTGGTGAACTAAAATATATTTCAACACATGACTATTTTATTTAGTTCCTATACATGTTAAAAATAATATTTCTTTCACAAATATTTATTTCAACGCTCGCATATCTTTAGCATATCACATATATGATAAAAATGATATTTTTATCATTTAAAATATTTGTTCAACAAATGAATGTTTTTAGCACTTTATAATTTCAATAAAAATGTAATTTTTATTATTTGATCTTTTTATTCAACACATGAACTTTTCCAATACACACACTTCTCAACACATGAGCATCTCCACACATGGATAGTTTATATATGTTGTTCATATAAGAAAGATGAATTTTTTTATTGTTGAAACTATTTATATATAAGGCGAATATTTTACAATACTTCATATATATTATAAAAATGTGATTTTTATTGTTTAAACACTTCATTCATTCACACATGAATTTAATTTTCACACATCACTTCTCAACACATGAGCATTTCCACACATGGATATAGTTTCAACGCATGACTTTAATATCAACGCATGAGGATAATTTCAACATACGAAAATAATTCTAACATATGAATATTATTCAAAATTTCGGCAGCATAACGGCAGGGTAGTTAAAACCGGCACCGTCCCTAGTACGGCTCCTCGCTCTACCTTAAAACCTCGCGGTTTTTGACAATGGGGATTCATGCATCTAATTCGCATGCAGGCGCCATGTTTTATTTTTATTTCCACAATTATTTCCAATTCATTTCAATCACCAATGGGTATTTTTCAACCACAACCAATCAATATCAACCACAAACAATTATTCAACCATTCGCATTTTTCATCCAATATTTCACACCAATACACAACAATAAATATCGTACATGGTTTGTGGACGAGAGGAGTATATATATATATATATAATTTCTATATTTCACTTGCATTTCAACACATATATCAATTATACTATGCATGTATAATTCATACTTCGCTTATATAGCTTACACAACGCATGTACATGAGGTATACGACACGTGTGTAATTTATATTTCGCTTATATAATTTATACATGACATTTTCCATTCAAATTCATTTAATTTAGATTTCTCACATTGGTTTTTGGAGTGCTAAAAATCGTAGATGACTCAGAAAAATCCGCGGTCTCTTCTATGTGGTAGAGAGCTTCCTTGCGGTCCCGATGTTTCCTGTTTCATCGAATTTCGTCAACACACCATAAAGATATGATTTTTCAAAGTTCAAACATCAAAAAGGACTCACCTTTCACGATGGTTCAAAACTAGGGTTGTAGTTTTTGCGAGAACCGAGGCACGATAGGATGATCAGAGAGTACAGCGTGGAAAAGGGAGGAAAGGGGAGTCAATCGGTGGTGGTCGGAGGTGGTTCGGTGGTCTCTGGCGATTGGGGCGGCGCTGGGAAGTCGTCGGCTTTGGGTCGACGATTCTCGTCAATGCGGCGACGATAGGGGTCAGGGGTTGGTCGGATTTGAAGAGGGGAGGGAGGCGCGTCGACGTAGGTAGGTGGTGGAGGTTGGAGATGGCCGAGGCGGCGGCGATTTGCCTGGGAAGGATCGAAAACGTGGATCGTCGGTCGAGAGAGAGAAAACGAGGGTTTTGAGCGTTTTTTTTATTTTTAAAATAAGGAAAGAAAAATTCTGATTGGCCCAGGACTTTATTAAATTTTTAAATAGTGTCTCTCCACACGGACACCAATTCAAACCCAACGATTGTCGCCCCTAGCTAAGTACCCCCATCCCGGACACAATGGGATATGTTTCGTTGGCCAATTCGACTGTTACAGTCAGTTATTCTTCAAATTAAAATATAAAACATTTAATTTTAACTTTGAACGTACATTTCAATTTGCCAGGGCCACAAACTGATTCGAAAAATTCCAGAAAAATAAATCTAGCTATGTTTTGACACTACGGTCCCAACAAAACTAGTTTCGTCGAATTCTGAGATCGTTTGGAAAATGGCCATTTTCTGGTCGATCCAATTTAACAGAAATTGACCAAACACATTTTCTTTTGCCACGCTCACATACTAGCTTCAAAAATTATGAAATTTAAAACCTAGCAATAGTTTGACATCCCGGACCCAACAAAAGTGGTTTCGTCCAATTCCGAGGTCGTTTGCAAAATATCTATTTTCCAGGGCTATATATTCTATATAGCGACCTTTCTGAAAATTCATTCGGCCATAACTTTTGATTCCCGCTATGAAACTTCGATTTTTCAGATTCGTTAGAAAGGTATTGAAAAACAGTTTTAAATATTTTTGGTTTCACTAAAATCCGTTATATTTTCCACCCTGCACAATTAGTCAAAGTTTGATTTCAAATTTTCAAACTGACTCACTATTTCTAATTCTCCATTTTATTGAAATATTCTATTTCAATTGTTCAAATTCCTTTGAAATAACCAATTTAAAAAAATTAAATTGGCTCGTATTTTCCGTGTTGTTACACATATTTTAATTTCTCAAGTTTATTATGTGCCAAATTTGAAGACAAATATACTAAGTCTGGGACAACTTTTGGAGATGGGTTATGACATTCACATGAGGGATAAACATCTCACTATGAGAGATATTTCAAATATGCTGATTGCGAAAGTACCCATGGAGAAAAATAGAATGTTTTTGCTTAATATTGAAGTTGATCATCCAAAATGCTTGAAAACTTGTGTTGAAGACACTTCTTGGCTTTGGCATTTGAGACTGAGCCATTTTAATTTTGGAAGTTTGAAGTTGTTGTCACATGAAGATATGGTACGTGGACTGCCATAGATCGATCATCCCAACCAATTATGTGAAGGATGTCTTTATGACAAACAAGCTAGAAGAAGTTTTCCACAAAAGGCGAGTTTTTAAGCAACCAAGCCCCTGGAACATGTTCATGCTGATGTGTGCGGACCAATCAGATCATCCTCATATGGTAAAGCTAATCATTTCTTGCTTTTTATTGATGAGTTTTCTCGCAAAACTTGGGTTTATTTTCTTAAAGGGAAGGATGAAGTTTTTGGAGCTTTCAAAAATTTTAAAGCTCTAGTTGAGAAGGAGAATGGATGCTATACTAAAAATTTAAGAACTGATCAAGGCGGAGAATTCACTTCGAATGAATTCAATCAGTTTTGCAAGGAAAATGGGATTCCTCGCTTTCTTACTGTTCCAGGGACCCCTCGGCAGAATGGGGTCGTGGAACGGAAAAACAGAACCATTCTAAACATGGTTCGCAGCATGCTTAAAAGCAAAAACATGCCAAAAGAATTCCGGGCTGAGGCAGTGGCATGCGCAGTATATCTATCAAATATCTCTGCATTAATAAGTGTTCAGGGTGTCATGCCTCAAGAAGCATGGAGTGGTACAAAGCCTAGTGTTTCGCACTTGCGGGTGTTTGGGAGCATTGCTTACATTCATGTTCCAGATGAAAAAGATGAAAGCCAGAAGATAAAAGTGAAAAGTTTGTTTTCATTGGCTATGACTATTGCTCAAAAGTTTACAAGTTCTATAATCCTACTAATGGGAAAATCATTATTAGTAGAGATGCTGAATTTGATCAAAAAAATTCTTGGGATTGGAATGTATCTCAAAATGAAGAATATACTATTTTTCCTCAGCATGAAGAGTCAGCTGGAAGAGAAGTTGCAAACACACCAGCTCTCTCACCTGAAAGTTCTCAGTCATTCGATGATGATTCTCCTGCAGGACCACTTCGTACAAAAAGAATTTCTGATCTTTATGAGGAAACGAATGTTGTTAATGATCCAAATTTCTATGTCGATAACAATCCAAGTTTTTTTTGTTTATTTTCAGACACCGAGTCATTAAACTTTGAAAGTGCAATATTAAATAAAGAATGGAAGCATGCAATGGACAAGGAAATTGAAGCAATCAGAAGAAATGATACATGGGAGCTTGCAACACTTCCCAAAGGACACAAAGCGATTGATGTAAAATGGGTGTATAAAGTGAAGAGAAATGCAGAAGGAAAGGTAGAGAGATACAAAGCGAGGCTTATCGCGAAAGGATATAGCCAGAAGCATGGTGGTGACTATGGCGAGGTATTTGCCCCTGTTGCTCATTTAGAAACTATAAGATTAATTATTTCTTTGGCAGCCCAGAACAGGTGGAATTTTTTTTCAAATGGATGTCAAATCCGCTTTCTTGAATGGCTATTTGGAAGAAGAAATTTATATACAACAGCCTCTAAGATATGTTGAACATGAAGATAGAGTCTTGAAGTTGAAGAAGGCGTTTTATGGCTTGAAACAGGCGCCTAGAGCATGGTATAGCAGAATTGATAAATATTTTCAAGATCATGACTTCACCAAATGTCCACATGAACATGCTTTATATGTAAAGAAAGAGAAAGATGGAGGTTTCATGCTTGTGTGATTATTTGTGGACGATTTGATTTTCATGGGAAATAATTCGCAGATGTTTGAAGAATTCAAGAAAGCAATGGATGCAGAATTTGAAATGATTGATCTTGCTCTCATGTCCTACTACTTAGGAATGGAAGTAAAAAAAAGTGAGAGGCATATTTTTGTTTCTCAAAAAGGTTATGCAGAGAAGATCCTCAAAAACTTCAAAATGGAAAATTGCAAGCCTTCAAGTACTCCAATTACTTGTGGAACAAAATTGTCAAGATTTGACAAAGATAGCAAAATTAATCCGTCACTTTACAGAAGTCTTACTGGAAGTTTGAGATATCTAACATGCACAAGACCAGATATTCTCTTTGGTGTTGGTCTTGTTAGTAGGTATATGGAAGCGCCTACTGTAACACACATGAAAATGGCGAAAAGAATCCTTCGTTACATCAAAGGTACTCTTGATTATGGTCTCACTTATTTTCCGTCTAAAAGTTTTAAACTTCGTGGTTATAGTGATAGCGACTGGGGAGGAGATATTGGCAATAGAAAAAGAACAACTGGATTCATATTTTTCACGGGAGACACTTCTTTCACTTAGTGTTCAAAGAAACAACCAATTGTGACTCTTTCAACTTGTGAAGCTGAGTATGTTTCTGCTGCATCATCTGTTTGTCATGCAACATGGCTAAGAAGACTATTGAAGACAAATTACCTTCCTCAAGAAAAAGCAACAGCCATATATGTTGACAACAAGTCTGCTATTGCATTGGCTAAAAATCCTGTGTTTCATGATCACAGTAAACATATAGACACCAGGTATCACTATATAAGAGAGTCCATTGAAAGAAAAGAAGTTGAACGGGTTTATGTCAACACTACAGATCAGATTGCTGACATTTTTACCAAGGCTTTGAAGTTTGAGGATTTTGCAAGATTGCGTGCTTGGATTGGAGTGAAGAAAGAAGATCAAGTTTAAGTGGGGGTGTTGAAATAATTAGACTTGACTATTTAGTTGAATAGTCATGTTTTGAAAATATAAAAAAATGTATGGACATGCTGATTTGGTGAATGGTTAGGAGAAAACCAAAGTGACATGAAAGCATTTATTATTCAGCTAAGGCTATATATATCTTTCATGTATGTTATTTTGTAATGCAGTAAAACGAATAAAAGAAGCCTCTTCCATATTATTTCTTTATAGTTTTTCTCAGTTCATATTTATTTGTCCTACCAACACAAAACTGACTTCAACTCAACCAAAAACAACTCTTAAACTCTTTCAGATCATAATTCACTTGGCAACATGCTTAGCTTTTGTATTAATGATCCTTTTTTTGAGTTGAACGTCCTGGAACATGATTTTCAAGAAATACAGTCACCGGATTTTGGACTCTGCTGCTTCTTCCCACTCTTTGCAGCATTTTCTATTTTTGCATCCCCCCACCATTCTTGCCATCAGCTGTAGCTGCAAGCTTTAGCCTTCATCTCGAAAATATTAGGTTTTGTTACCGGTTCAACTAGCCTCTCTTCTTGTCTTAGAAGCAGTCGTCTAGGAACATGATCAATGCATACTAACGAAAAGGTAGATATGAACAAAAGTGAATACATTTAAATCTATCAAAATGAATTTCAACTATATACTTCTATTAAAAAAAATAAAAAAAAATTTATATGCTATATTTTTTATTTGTGGGATAAAATCATCAGTCAATTTTTTTTATAACATTATTCAATTGCCCTCCATAGAAAATAAGTTTATTAAATTAGCAAACATGAACAATCAAAAATGTTTGTATAGTAAAAGTTGAACTAGTGGCCACATAAGTAGTTCGTAGTAAATAATTGACATGGTAACCACATACTGACATACCTATTCCTTCATATGAAATATATGAACTGTATTTGGAAACAATATCGGTATTACCAAGACACTATTTTGTTATACTCATCTAGTAACCAAATATATTCTGAATCATTCAAGCACATTATAGGCAGGAAGATTCATGGCTTTTGTTTTTTTTTCCTTTTTTATGTTTTGAAATCATATACATTTAAGCTATTCTTTTCGACTGTCATCCCATGATTACTTAGTTTTGGAGATTTTAAGAAACCATGCTTCTAGCCTAAAACACCTTCACACATACCGATCTAGACACAGTAAAGTTTGGATATTCCTTGTTACTTATCAAAGCACATGTCATGAGTTTTTGATGCATACTCTCTGGAAATTTGACATGGACATGGCACTGTGCATTTATCCAGGGTATTAACAAATAAAATTCTTCGTAGGTCCACCATGAAACCACCTAGTTTTGGAAATTATTCAATGGTATACTTAGTGTAAAGGGAATTCAAAACCACCATATATAGCTAGCTTAGATACCTCAAAAAAGATGGTTTTGGCTAGAAATGAAATGCAACACCGAGAATTCTAAACCAAGGCAGTGGTACAAGTGACATGGGTAAAACCAAGATATGTTTACGGTGAAATATAACATAAGAGCATAAATAGTTATAGTGTAAACCACGCAGTAACAAAGAAGAAAATAAATGTAGTACAATAACAATTTCGAACTATACATACCATCACATTCTTTTGAATTTGTAGCACTGTTCTGGCTTCCGATGCATCCAATTACAATTCTTTTCTTATTCAAACCATTAGCCGTCCTTAATTTCTTGTTCACCAGTCTTTTTTGTTCCAATAACAACCATAACACAAGTTCGTTCTATATAAGTTAACAAAATTTTATTAAAGTTGTAAGATCAAAAGCACCAAAGCTGGAAACCTGAAAGGTGACAACAAAATGATTCAATCATATAAACTGAGCCATAAAAGCCATGAACCATGTGTTCGGGGGGGGGGGGGGGGGTGTTTTTGTATAAAGATTTCAGTATATAGAATACTGGCAGAACAAGGAACAAAGCAATTTTTCTATTTCTGAATTTTTTTGCCTTTTTTTCTCTCATCTCATGTCTAAATGCCATTACAAACATCTCCTTTTATAATAGGAGAATACAAACCATCATACATGAATAGGTACATCTTTTTTAGTTCCATGAATTTATTCTCACATATTAAATGCAACTTCTAGAATATTACTAAAACTTAAGAGTTTAGTTTATTCAACATATTCCTCCCTTAAACTAACTCTTTTCGATCTTTCATTCCCATCAGCCTTTTGTAAGTATCAAATAGAGTTCTGGGTAATGGTTTAGTGAGCACATCAGCTATCTGGTCATGACTAACAACATGACGTAAATGCACATTCTTTTCTTTTTCATGTTCCCGAATAAAACGGAATCGAACATCAATGTGTTTTCTCCTTTCATGATGTATTGGATTCTTGGCAAGCTCAATTGCACATTTGTTGTCAATTCTAATTTCAGTTGATCTTTGCTGTGGGATCCTCAATTCTCCAAGTAACCTTCTTAGCCATATAGCATGACAAACACAGTAAGAGGCTGACACATATTCTGCCTCACAAGTTGATAACGAAACTATAGGCTGTTTCTTAGAGTACCATGTTAAAGCTGTATCTCCCATAAAGAACAAGTATCCAGACGTGCTTTTACGATCATCCACGTCTCCACACCAGTCACTATCAGAATATCCCACCAAGTTGTAGTCTACTATTCTAGAATAAAACAATCCCAATGACTTTGTTCCTTGAATATATCTTAGAATCCTTTTGATTGCTTTCCAATGTGACGCTTTTGGATTCTCCATATATCTGCTTACTATTCCAACACTATATGCAATGTCAGGTCTTGTGCACGTAAGATATCTCAAGCTTCTAACCAGACTTTGATATAAATTTGCATCCACCGAAGCTCCTCCCTCAAATTTTGAAAGTTTTGTTCCCAGTTCCATGGGTGTTGCTATTGGATTACAGTGCTTCATTCTGAATTTCTTCAAAATACTATTGGCATATGCTTCTTGGGATATAAAAATGCTTGACTTATCTTGCTTCACTTCAATACCAAGAAAATATTTCATTAAGCACAAGTCTGTCATCTCGAACTCTTTGTTCATCTCCTTCTTAAAATCTTTAATCATATCTTCATTGTTTCCCATAAAAATAAGATCATCAACATAAAGTGCAACAAGTAATAAATTACCTTGCCTTTCTTCGATATACAAAACTGGTTCATATGGACATTGTATGAATCTGTTCTTCTTGAAATAGGTGTCTATCCGGGTGTTCCATGCTCGAGGCGCCTGTTTCAAACCGTATAATGCCTTATACAACTTTAACACCATTCTTTCTTGTCCTGCTTTTACATATCCAGGAGGCTGACTCAAGTACACTTCCTCTTCGAGCATGCCGTTCAAAAAAGCAGATTTCATGTCCATCTGATAAATGGGCCACTCATATTGAGCTGCTTGAGAAATTAGAAGCCTTATTGTCTCCATTCTGGCCACGGGCGCGAAAACTTCATCCTAGTCAATTCCATCCTTTTGTCGGTAGCCCTTTGCAACTAACCGCGCCTTATATCTTTCTATTTCTCCTTGAGCATTCACCATTTTTTTATAAATCCATTTAACATCGATGGGCTTACAACCTTCTGGAAGTTCTACCAGTTCCCAAGTTTTGTTCTTTTCAATTGCCCTGATTTCCTCATCCATTGCAGCTTTCCACTTCTGCTCTTTTATTGCTTCTTCAAAATTAACATTTTCTGCATTTGCCACCAAACACACCAGGTGCACCTCACTTGTTGTTTGATATATGTCTTGCAAATTTCCCATTTTAGGATTTTGAGGCTAATCCTCATCTATATCTTTATCTTTTGTGCATCAGAGTTTATTGGTGAGATTTTAGAAATTGGAAAAACACTTTTCTTTGATTCATCTTCTGGTTCTTTGCTCCAGTTCCATGTATGATTCTCCTGTACTTGTACATCTCGACTTATATCTACCTTCATAGTGACAGGGTCAAGAAGTTTGTAAGCTTTTATTTTTTCATCATATCCAATAAAATATACTTCCTGCTTTTATCCTCCAACTTTGTTCTTCTTTGATCTGGTACATGTGAGTATGCCACACTCCCAAAGACTTTCAAGTGCAATACAATAGGCTTTCTTCCACTCCATAACTCCTGAGGTATTTTTTCACCCAAATTTGAATGTGGACATCGGTTCTGAATGTAAACAGCACACTGAACTGATTCTGCCCAGAGTTCTTTTGGTAGTTCCTTGCTCTTTAACATCGATCGAACCATGTCTAAAATAGTCCGATTTTTTCTTTCAGCCACGCCATTTCTGCTGTGGTGAATATGGAGCCGTTAAGAATCTTCTAATTCCATGTTCTTCACAATATTCTACGAAAGCATTTGATGTATATTCTCCGCCTCTATCTGAACGCAATGCCTTAATAT
Source organism: Allium sativum (assembly GCA_030737875.1). Taxonomy (NCBI): domain Eukaryota; kingdom Viridiplantae; phylum Streptophyta; class Magnoliopsida; order Asparagales; family Amaryllidaceae; genus Allium; species Allium sativum. Next base: position 310,432,486 of record CM060922.1, on the reverse strand, counting down.
GCATTCCAGCCTTCTTTTCTACCAACACTTTGAATTTCTTAAATACTTTCAATGCCTTAGATTTTTCATTTAAAAAATAGACCCATATCCTTCGAGAATAATCATCAATGAAAGTAATGAAGTACCTCTTGGAACTATATGACTTGGGTTTGAAGGGACCACATATGTCCGTATGCACCAACTCGAGAGGCTTTGTAGCACGATACATCGCTTTCTTCTGGAATGAGTTCCTTGTTTGTTTTTCCAATACACATTCTTCACAAAAGCTTCATGTATAATCCATGTTTGGCATTCCATGAACCATTCCTTTATTTGCCATCTCCTTCAAACCACCATAGTGTAGATGTCCAAATCGCTTGTGCCATAAAGTTGCTTTGTCCTCTGACTTTACTTGCCAACATGTCTCCTGTATATTTCTTAAGTTTATTTTGAACATCCGCTTTTGAGACATCTCTATGTGTGCTATTGTCCTTCCATTTTTGTCCTTCAAAATCATGACTTTGCCTTCCAAGAAAACTGAGCACCCTTTTTCAAGTAGTTGCCCCAGGCTAAGAATATTGTTCTTCATGTCCAGAACATAATAAACGTCTTCAATTCTTTCTTGTCTGCCATCCTTTCTAGAAAAACAGATTTCACCCTTGCCTTTGACTTCAATCTTTGATGCATCTCCAAAAGACACAAAACCAGAATCTACTTCCTTCAAGTTAGTAAATAGATGTTTGAGCCCAGACATATGGCTGCTGGCTCCGCTATCGAGATACCAAACAATATCATCTTCTAGAATCACATCTTTGTATTCCATCAGCAGAACACCATTATCTTGTTTCTCATTCGTTTCAGCTAAATTTGTCTTTTCTTCAACATTCTTGTTAAACCAGCAATCTTTGGCAAAGTGTCCAAATTTTCCACAATTATAACAATCATTTGATCTATTACCTATGCCAGGAGTTGATCTTCCACCTCTTCCATGGCCACGTCCTTGTCCACGCCAGTTTTGTTGATTTATCTGCATCTTATCTTCAGGTCTGTTGCTTACATGACCACGTCCTCTGCCTCGGCTGAAACTTTGATTTGCACGTCCACGTCCTCTTCCTCTACTGTATTGTGTGTACAACACTTTATCTTTGCCTTCAACAGAAACATTGGTTTTCATCACTTGAGACTCCGTCTCTTCCTTTTATAACAATCTTTCTGAATATGCTTGCAGTGATCCCATAAGTTGATCCACGATCATGGTCTCCGTATCATTTGATTCCTAAATGGAGATGCCAACAAGTTGTAATTTTGTATTCAGTGACCTTAATATTTTTTCATTAACATGAGAATCTTCAATTGTTTCTCCATAATTCTTCATTTGATTTACAACAGAGGAAACGCTCGTGAAATAATCTGGGACTGACTCCGTTTCTTTCATTTGTAATGATTCAAATTCTGCTCGTAAAGTTTGTAATCGTACCTTTTTTTTACTTTGTCAACGCCTTTGAAATTATTCTGGAGAATCTCCCATGCTTCCTTTGCTTTTTCTGTAGATGCAACCTTTTCAAACATGGCTTCATCTAAACTCATGTGTATAATAGACAAAGCTAGTTGATCTTGTTTCCGAGCCTTCACTAGAGCATTTTTCTGAGCCTGATTCAATGCTCCTTCATTCTCTGGTTCATCGTAACCCTTCTTTACAATTTTTCTATTTCTGATTTTTTTTGCCTTTTTCTCTCATCTCATCTCTAAATGCCATTACAAACTTCTCCTTTTATAATGGGAGAATACAAACCATCATACATGAATAGGTACATCTTTTTTATTTCCATGAATTTATTCTCACATATTAAATGCAACTTCTGGAATATTACAAAACTCAAGAGTTTAGTTTATTCAACACCATGCAGATCTCAAATAATTTGTGAAGGCTTGTAGGCATTTCATTTATTGCACAAAATATTTCTTGGGTATGTAAGTTTGAGTGTCTTGTTTATTGGTAAATTCATTTTAATGTAATCAGCAACGCATTTATCATCAACAGAAGCATCATTGAATCCACCACGAAGTGCTACCGTCTTACAAAGAGATCATGCATACGATGCTAAATATTTCAATGATTGTGAAAATATCATAAGACCGGCCAAGCGATGTTGCACTACATGGACATTTTGACATTATTTTAGACTCTTCAGTCTTCACAACCTTCAATTGAATAAGCATGCGGGCATCCTCAGCTTATGAAATAAGGTGTTCTCAACATCCAATCTACATAATAAAGAGGTAATGGCACCAGCGTTAGCTTGGCGATACATTTCACAAAGATCTATTACAATAGGTGCAGTTGCTTTTGCACTCTAATACGTCTTTCAATCGATAATCCTAGTGAAGTAATGCAAGACATGTAATGTATTTGGATAGGAAAATCATGCAATTCCATGATGCTTTTCATGATAGAATACCACATGATAATCAGAATCCATATTATATGAATCTGATGTTGAAACCATTGTGATTAATCCGATTCAAGACTACTCGAATCCGATATCTAAACTACAATGTGCTAGCGGAAGACTAGATCGTTGTTAGACTTGCAAAAACAACCAAAGCAATAACTCTAGTCACAAAACCTATATCAACCAATCATGAACAATCCAAATCTCAATCACAAGCAAGAAACTAATGACAAAGTAGCAAAAGTAAATCACACAAGGATTTATAGTGGTTCCACTAACATCTTGTTAGTGTACATCCACTTTGGAGAGAGTATTTTATTACCACGATGAAAGGAATACAAGAGATTGATCCAATAACCACTATATTTCAATACAGAAAAGAGTTTGTGGAGAATATAATTGAAGAATTGGATTTATGCTATAAACCCTAATTCTACCTTGAGAATAAACCCGTGATCCAAATCAAGTCTTTAAGCTCCACCCACTAACACCTCAAAAAATAGCTTATAGGGATAGGCCAATTACCCAAATTGCTTCCGTATCTTCACAAATCAACTTACAAGGTTTTCGGCCTGAAATAGCCCAATTCAATATTCAGACGTCTGTCGTAGGAGGTGACAGACGTCTGTCCCTCCCAGGGAATTATTTGGCTTTCAGCTCTCAGCTCAGATGTCTGTCCCATCCATGACAGACGTCTGTCCCCTTCTCAGACGTCTGTCGTGGGGATGACAGATGTCTGTAGAAAATTTCGGGAAAATCTCCCTATAGTGACAGACTTCTGTCGTCCCATACGACAAACGTCTGTCGCACTGTACATAGAACAACTTACTCATTTCAGCTCATATCTTCCTCATGCGAACTCCGATTTGCGAACGATTTTCTCCTATGCGAAGCTATCTTCGACCACTTCAATCTACCATATAGTATCACATATTACAACACTCCACCTCGATACTATAACCATCTCAACTCCAAACTCCAATGCACCCAAGCATTTCCTTCTACCTTCGACCATGCAAACTTTAATGTTTCTCCAATGAGCACCGACATGGCCACCGCCCATTGCACTACACCAACGAGTTCAGGCAAAGCCCCCACTCATCAATGTACTGTTGAAAACATTCAAACCACTCACCAAAAGACAATGTACTCGGGAGTGTAACGAGTACTTACCATGAATATAGATTTCCAATCTCTCACCGCTATTCCTTTCCATCAAACACAAAATCACTCTCTCCACCTCGTGCCACCCCGTGGCACCTAGCAACTCAACAAGCGAATTAAGTTAGAGCAATACTCGAACTTCCCATACGGTAATGCCTTTGTAAACATATCCGCCGCATTATCCTTTGTGTGCACTTTCCGAAGATATACTAGCTTACCCTCATCCATGGCTACAAGAAATGACTCCCTCACCTCAATATGCTTGGTCTGTGAGATAAATGCCAAATTCTCCGCCAAATGGATAGCACTTTGGCTATCACATCGAACATCAACACTTTCATGTTCGAAACCCAAGTCACACAACAATCGCTTCAAGTAGAGTGCCTCCTTGGCCGCTTGCACAGCGGCAATCAACTCCGCCTCCATAGTGGATAAAGCAACTACGGTTTGCAATCGCGATCTCCAACTAATGGCTGTCCCGCCAAGTGTGAAGACATACCCGGATGTTGATTTCCTCCGATCCCTATCACCGGCGTAGTCCGAGTCATAATAACCAACCAACTTGCAACTCCTATCATCACTACCACCAAAGACAAGTCCATGAGATGCTGTTCCTTTCAAGTATCTCATAATAGCCTTCACGGCTTCCCAATGCGATTTCCCCGGATTAGCCATATACCGACTAACCACCCCGACGGCATTTGCAATATCGGGCCTTGTACACACCATTGCGTACATCAAACTACCAAACGCACTTGCATATGGCACCTTTGCCATATAAGCCTTGTCTTTATCCCCAATAGGTGATCCCTTCTCTGAAAGCTTCATATGCAAAGGTAAAGGTGTATTTAACGCCTTTGCATCCTCCATGCTAAACCTGCAAAGCACTTTCTTAATGTATTGCTTTTGAGTCAATCTTAACTCAAAACGCTTTCGGTCCCTTCCTATTTCCATGCCCAAGATTTTTCTTGCTTCTCCAAGATCCTTCATCTCGAATTCCGATTTCAAAAGCATCTTCAGCTTGTTTATTTCATTTCGATTCTTGGAAGCAATGAGCATATCATCCACATACAAGAGTAAATACACCCAACAATCATTTCCCAACCTCTTGAAATATACGCAAGCATCCTTGATGCTTCGATGGAAGCCACTTTCAAGCATGAAATGATCGAATCTCTTGTACCATTGTCTAGGCGATTGCTTTAACCCATATAGTGATTTCTTCAACTTGCAAACCATATTAGACTTACCGTCTACAACAAACCCTTCCAGTTGCTCCATGTAGATGTCTTCATCCAATTCTCCATGCAAGAAGGCGGTTTTCACATCAAGTTGCTCCAACTCCAAGTCATGGATAGCAACTATCGCTAGTGAAACTCGGATAGATGTATGATGAACCACTGGTGCAAAAATTTCATCATACTCCTTTCCTTTTCTTTGTGAGAACCCCTTTTCCACTAACCTTTCTTTGTACCTTCCATCATCCTTCACCTTGTAAATCCATTTGCGCCCTATAGCACGGTTTCCTTGAGGAAGTGGAACCAACACCCAAGTTCGGTTCTTCATAAGCGATTGCATCTCTTCCTCCATGGCGCAAATCCACTTCGAGCTCTCTCTCGACTCCATGACATCATCAAGGTCCAACAGCTCATATTGGACTACATTGAGAGCATAGTCCAAATGATAACTAAAGCTAAGGTAGTTCCAATCACCATATCTTTCTGGAGGCCTTATTGCACGTCGACCAACCCGAGTAGCAATACTATCATCCAAACCCCTTTCGGCTCCACTTTGAGTCGAAACTTCTCTAGTATCATGTACATCACCAACATTATAACTAGAGGAACCATGCGGATTATGTGATGTTTCATCAACCGCTTCAACCCCATGAGCTTGTTCAACTCTACTACCACTTGGACGGAATGTGGGAATGACTTCCTTCTCCTTTGATTCACCGTGAACCAAATCCGGAACGTCCGATGAGCTCTCATTCACCTTGAATAAAGCGGACTCATCAAAAGTGACATGACGAGAATTAACAACCTTCTTCGTTTCCGGATTCCAAATCTGATAGCCTTTCACGCAATCCGTGAAACCAAGCAAGACCCCTTTGAATGCTCTAGCTCCAAGCTTATCATTCCCCGGATCATGCACATAAACCGGGCTACCAAACACACGAAGATATCTCAAGTCAACACTCTTCCATTTCCACACTTCCTCCGGAATTTTGTTACCAATGGCCGAGCATGGAATTCGATTCACAATATGCATCGCGGTTGACAAAGCTTTGGCCCAAAATCCCTTAGACAAACCCGATGTAAATCTCAAGCATCGAGCTTTCTCAAGTAGAGTTCGGTTCATTCTCTCCACTACTCCATTAGATTGCAGATCTCCCAGTGTAGTAAAATGTCCCTGGATCCCGTGATGCTTACAATACTCCAAGAATTCACGCGAGACATATTCGCCGCCATTGTCGGTCCTTAACACCTTCAAAGTCTTACCACTCTCATTCTCAATAAGAGCCTTCCACACTTTGAACTTAGAAAATGCCTCCGACTTGGCCCCGATTACATACACCCATACCTTTCGAGACAAATCATCAATGAAAGAGATATAATACCTTGCTCCTCCCAAAGAAGCAACCGGTGCCGGTCCCCAAACATCTGAATGAACATACTCAAGAACCTCCTTTGAGTCATGCTTGCCTTCATCGAATGATACCATTGTTTGCTTCCCCATGACACATTCCTCACAAAACTCTAGTTTGTTGAAGCTCTCACCCTCAATCATCTCCCGCTTCCGAAGAATATCCAAACTCCTCTCCGAGACATGACGTAATCTCAAATGCCACAACCGTGTCGCATCCAAGTCACGAGAACTATCAGCACCCACACAAGTCTCACCTCCTATGGTCACACCTTAAAGAAAATATATACCATGAGTCCTAGCACCTTTCATAACCACAAGTGCCCCCTTCGAAACCCTCAAGCGATCCTTCTCGATAGTGATCTTGCATCCTAGAGAATACAATTGCCCCAAAGATATAAGTGACTTCCTAAGTCCCGGAACATAGCGAACATTGGTGAGCGTGCGAACAACTCCATCAAACATCCATATTTGCACGGAGCCACTACCCATTGACTTGCAAATAGAACCATTTCCCATAGCAATTGCATTTCCCTCTTTGACCTCAAAGGACGAAAAACAATCTCTATATGGCGTCATATGATATGACGCACCCGAATCGAGAACCCATTCGTTACCCGAAACACTCGTTGCTACCGCCATCAACACATTCTCATCTACTTCACCAACCCCACTCTCCACCGCCACGGATGAAGACGCTACTTCCTTCTTATCTTTGTCTGGACATTCATTCTTCCAATGTCCCGGTTTCTTACAAATAAAGCACTTCCCATTTCTCTCTTTTGATTTACCTCTTCCATCGGGTTTTCTTGTAACACCCCGCCTCCGCTAGGGTCACTCGCAAAAGGAATGCACTAGCTTTAGAGGGGCATTATTGGTAAACATGCACAGAAATATCACAAGACAGAACATATAAAATAGCGGAAGTAAAATCAAACTTTCATAACATGAATAAATAAGGTCTAAAGCCTTTTACATCAGAGTACATCAAAACCTGTCTTGCAATAGTAAAGAAGCATAAAGACATTTTCATAAATTATTCCCCAAGTAAAAACAGTAAAGTAGCCCTTAGCCAAGAAAAGTCCAAGCCATCCATGATGACCTTCAAGCAGAAGAAGTCCGAACTAAAAAACAGTATTTCCTCCCTGTAACCTGGGGGGAAACGGAAGAAAAGAGGCGAAACAAAACGGGTCAGTCAAAAAGACTGAGTAAGCCCTATCTACTATTAGCATAAAAACTAGTAAAGTTAACTGACATGAGAAACTGAGATGAACATAAGCATGATAACAAGATAGATAAGCTAAATCAAAATAACAGGATGAACTACTGAACTCAGATAAACTAAGGTGTCATGATAAATTACGATGTCAAGATAAAACAAGGTATCACATCGTCAGGTTTCTATCAAGTATAATATCCCCAAGATATCTGTCACGTATAACGCCCCATGATATCTATCCTGTATTTTAGCTCTGCACCTACCGTACTAGTATCCCCACCGTGTCATGTGTTAACCAAGAATGACCCTCACTCAAAAGTCGTGTAATGGTCCATGTCAACCTAATATATCGCATATATAGGTTACTCAACTTGTATGTTTTATTCCATGTAAATGTTCAGTCCCTTGCCGTAGACCATACGGGCTTTCCCATGAGATTCTATATTACTTTAACATAGTTCCATGATCCTTAAGATCGGTTTGGACTGTTACCCTAAACCTAGCCAGGGTCTTCCAACATGAATTATCGTTTGTACAACTAGGACTTATGCTACCCAGGGCTACTAGGGATTATGCTTACCTATTGCATGTTTTCGTATCTCGGTTTGGGTTCAACCACCTAGGGCCACTAGGGATTACGCTAACCGCCAACCGCGCCCTTTTTCCCACGCATTCATCGTGAATCGCTTTTCCATGACTGTATGCACATGTATCACATCGTGCCATCCGAGTCCTGTCACAGGGCAAATCAAGAAATACAGGACTCGTTCGGGAGCTTTCGATTTATCTGCCGATGCAGATGCTAAGGTCTGTTTTTCTTATACGTGACTATGGTCCCACGAGACCACTCCCTCAACTAGTGAAAGACAAGACAGGATAAATCCTGTATGAGAACACAACACTGGCCAACCCACATCCAAGCCTTACCGCAACCATAATTAGATAGCAATTATGGTCTTTTGGGTGTTCTCTGCCTTTCCGTACGTACACGCTTGACCAAAGATGGTAGGTAGCCTGACGAAATGCTATCTAGGGTACGACCGTGTATCGTCGACTATCCCCTATCCATCCCCGTCTTTAGGTCGCTCGTATAGCAACCAAGGCATACTCTTGGTTCTTCTAACGCAGACCTTAACCTCTCATGAGCCTAGTATAATCACCTGGCAGCTCATAGAGGGATACCAAGAATATCCTCACGTTCCCCGAAGCCGCTGCTTCGTTACCCAGTTCGCTGGAGCCTTTATCCAAATCAGATACTTGCTCCTACTCGTATACTTAAACGATGACCTACCGTATTAGGTTACTCATCTATCTATGAACTGGTCTAAACTTCCTTGACTAAGAATCATTACTTAGTTATTCTTCAACTAAGGTTTACCACTTAGCATTGTTCCCGTTATTCTTGTTAACTACGGTTATCCACCTAATCCTCAGAACTAGGGTTTACATAATGGATTAAGTGTCACTTAAGTTCATGACTTAACCCGTCTACAAATCCTGTCAAAATTGGCTAAGTATCCAAGTTCAAGGCTTAACCCTACAAACCATGCTCAAGTTGGTTAAGTATATTAAGCAATTCACGACTTAACCTCGTCCAATTATCATTCTAGATTGGTTAAGTATATATTAACTTGACCCTATCAATTTACTTAGTCAAATCGGTCAAGTGTATTCAAGCGATTCGTGACTTAGCCTTATCATGTTTTCACGTTATATTGGTTAAGTATTGGTTAACTTAACCACAATAAATTAACGAGTTAGATTGGATAAGTATAGGTCACTTAACCACATCAATTCATCACGTTTAGATTAGTTAAGTGTTTAACTTAACCCCATTAAACTACCAAGTGGGATTAATTAAGTCTAGGCTAACTTAACCCCATCCGATTTCCATGTTTAGACTAGTTGAGTCTAATCTTAACCCCATTCGTTAACCGTATTTTTCGGTCAAGCGTCATTAAGAAAACATACTTAACCTTACCAAGTTATCGCGTTGGATTGATTAAGTGTTGGTTAACTTAACCCCATCCACTAGTCATATAAAAATGGTTAAGTGTCATTAGGCAAATCAAGTTACTTAACCTACCCAACCTTGTCATGTTTTGTTAAGTATCATTAGCCTAATCAAATTACTTAACCCATTTGTCCATGTCATATTTGGTTAAGAGTCATTAATCAAATTAACTTAACCCTATCATGTGGCATTAATTACTTAATGCACCTTCACCTCTCACATTAGACTTTGTTGTGGTTACTAGTTAAGCCGGTCGGTTCCGGGTAGCTTTACACCACAACTTGGTCTAACCTCGGGTTCAAGCACAACATGACCAACTTCTCACATTGGGTCCTATTGTTTGCAACTACTAGTTAGGCCGGTCGGTTCCAGGTAGTTTTACGTTGCAAACTCAACCCAACCTCGAGTTGGCCACACTTATATTATCTAAGTGTCATGTCCATCATGTTTCCCAAAACATGTTACAAGTTTTCAAGCATTTGGGTAGACCTAACTTAATAGGTAAATTCCCAAAGGGTAGACCTAACTTAATAGGTAAATTCCCAAGCTTATGTTTTTATGCATACTTACATGTCAACTTCCATGTTATATTTCAAGTCATGTTTTCAAGTTGTATTTTCATGTCATTAGAAATTACCCATAACATAACCCAACGCTTTTAAACTCGCATATATGTTCGCGACAACGTAATGGATTAAAAGAAGAGACTTGGCAAAGGCATGACAAAAATGGATATTAAGCCACAAGTTAATCATGGTCGCAAATGAGGCACAAATGTGTTCATTAACTTGCATGTTACATTCTTAAGCCTCAAAACATGCATAAACCCAAACTTGGCACATAAGAGAATCATGGTGACAAAAGATATGGAATGATGACTAGTAACTCGCATATATCATCATATAAGGGTTATGACTTCATATGCAAGTTGACATAAAGTTATGAGGGTTCTCATGTTGCCTAATGCAACATTTCAACATAAAGGTTGTAGCTTTTAGCTCACAAGATCAAGATAATGACTTCATAAACTTGCATGACATGATAGCATGTATCATACTCAATGATCAAACCCAAACTTGCAACATGAACATTTAACTTCATAGTTAATATCTAACAGTAGGGAAAGGGCTTACATTGCTATGAAGGCACAAAAGATATGACAAAGCCCTTATGCAATCAAATAGACCCAAAATGCAAGCTCTAACATAAAAACCCTTGAGCCAAAATGATCAAAACCCTTGCTTTATGATGCAAAGATAGAAACTTGACTTGAATGCAAGCTAATGACACTCATACAAGCTTGAAAACACTTGTATGCATGGAAAATCTCTCATAGAAACCATTTAGAAATTTTATGAAGAGAGTGGAGGCCATGAGAGGTAAAATTTTGCCATAGTTTAGTTGCATGAATGAATAATGAGGATTTAGGATAGGTTAGGGTCTTATTTATAGATTAGGCAAGTGTTTTAGGCCATAGGATTAAACCTAGATTCAATCCAAGCCATCAAAGCATGTCTTGGGGAAGAAGTCAAGTGTAGGAACCATCTAGGACCTTTAGATTAAAGATGAACCATGAGAACCATCCAAATGCAAAATCTGCATTTGAGCGAATCGGCCCACGGGTTGACAGCCAAACACCCTGGATTAACCCCTAGTCGACCCAGCGAGCTCGGGTCGACCTCAAAAATCGGCCGGTTCGGTTATTCCCCTCTCCCAATTCGCTGTTTTGAACATTTTTGCATATATATTTATTTAATTTTCAATTATATATATATATATATCAATATATATATATTTCTCTGCGCAACCCATTTCACTTAATTAAGTATACTTTAATTTGGGAATTTTTCGTGAAACTTCGCGAGGCCATATTTTGGTCACACGGACTCCGATTTTCGAAAACTCGGACTCTATTTCGCGTATTTTTCCGAGACGAACGCAATGGCATAGCCCGTTTCCCTTGATTCAGATTTTACAGTTTAATTCTGCCTCCATTTATGTTATAACAGGTTATTGAAAATACGGGTTGTTACATTCTCCCCACCTTTTAGGATTTCGTCCCCGAAATCTCCAAGTTAGGAAGAACATATCCTACCATCCATCATCCATCTACTCAAAACATCATCCACAAGCAACCATTGTCCTTAGATGATTTCTAATGCTGTATGAATATATGCAAAACGTGTGTGTACATGTTCCTTAGCTAATGCTAATGATCAGGCCTGAATAATCTTTCTAATGCAAAATATGTATAGTGCCATGAATCCAACATGTATGCAAATAGTCCTAGTCATATAGATACTATATGCGTGCACAATCATTCATTCATATGCAACAACCGCATGATAATACATTCGATTTCATCCATAAACAAGTATAAATACTCGTGCATATGCAATATGAAATGTGACCGAGTCGAGCTAGTATCTAATGTGTATTCGCGCATCCACGAGCAACCACTTGCAACCACTTGCAACCATATCAATCATAACATGTTTCAAATACATGTTTACATCCATAGGGTTCTACCTAGGATTCCCTGAAACAGGGTCGAGAAGGTAAACAAGACAAACTCCTTACGGGGTTTGTAACAGAAAATAGGACCAAGAAGATGTCCACAAAAGATAGCCTACAAGTAAGCTCTACAGAAAACAGGGATCAAGGATATACTCCCAAAAAGAGATATCATGCGCGTATCTAGTCTTTGACCATCAAAGTCGTCTTTTAACTTCGCGATTTTGTTGCTTCTTATTCCTGTTTCCATAACATGAGCTGGAACTCATTTCTTCGTCGCCTCTCGTTCCACTTGCACTTATCCTTTTCCTAGAATACTTGACGCAAACATGACTGCGTACTCATGATCTCATGCAAGCTTTCCAAAATTCACTAGTGAATCTTGGATCTCGTTTATATACTATAAGGTATTCCATGTAGAAGAACTTTCTCTTGAAAGTAAACAGATGTTAACCAGGTTATCAAGCGCACTTACTAGGGTGATCTCTATAACCCATGCATAAATGAAGTAAACCATTCGTCTTATCGGCGCACACCACTCGATCGGGCTTCAAATTTCCAATAAAGGCATCAAGGGATTCTAAGTAACTAGTCATGACAGAACCTCAAAAAGGTTACACGATACTTCGAGGGCATTACCAAGGCTAGTCAAAAGGTCTAACTACCCTCCTATCAAAACCGAGAGTGGCACCCCCTACTGGATAACCACTTCATCCCTAGAATCCATCCATAGCTTATAAACATAAGCATTATTTCCAAATTCAACACTTGGCATAAACATTCTCAAATCCAAACAGGTCATGTATAAATGGACTGATTCTCCAATAGGACTTTGAGACAAAAATGGGATCCTCTATTACGCTAGTACTTAAGGTGCAGAGACTCAACTACCGAAGCGGACTTAAATGATGCGGGGATCAAAACAAAGTCTTGGCGGGATGATAGAAAAGAATAACTAGATCTTCAACAAGGATGTTATCCCCCTACTCAGGTACTCTAGTAAGGGTATACAATTATCTTCACGATGATCTTGTCCTTGTCCCACAATACTTAACTATCCGTCCCGTTTCACCATACCAAAGATACTTTTTCGTTATGGGTTGAGCCATACCAACAAGTTGCTCATCCTTAAGCTCGTATCCCTTATCCTCTTTCTCACTATCCTTTCTTATAACGCGACCACTGGTCTCTCGAGAACCACCTCCATCGCATGGAAAGCACTTTCGTAGATAGAAAAGACTAATCGCAGTTAAAACCACTGTGACTACAGATGGAGGAAAGAAAGGAGAAGAGATTCAATTAAGGAAACAAGGATAGTGCTAATGGCCTTTGGGGAATAGCCTTTTTCTTTTAAAAGAAAATTTTCTTAAAAAATGCTTCTTTGTAAACGGTTTTCAAATAGTTTTCAGAAGGTCTTTAAAAACTTTTGCCCAGTCTGGTAACCTTCTGCTCTGATACCAAATGTAACACCCCGCCTCCGCTAGGGTCACTCGCAAAAGGAATGCACTAGCTTTAGAGGGGCATTATTGGTAAACATGCACAGAAATATCAGAAGACAGAACATATAAAATAGCGGAAGTAAAATTAAACTTTCATAACATGAATAAATAAGGTCTAAAGCCTTTTACATCAGAGTACATCAAAACCTGTCTTGCAATAGTAAAGAAGCATAAAGACATTTTCAAAATTATTCCCCAAGTAAAAACAGTAAAGTAGCCCTTAGCCAAGAAAAGTCCAAGCCATCCATGATGACCTTCAAGCAGAAGAAGTCCGAACTAAACAATAGTATTTCCTCCCTGTAACCTGGGGGGAAACGGAAGAAAAGAGGCGAAACAAAACGGGTCAGTCAAAAAGACTGAGTAAGCCCTATCTACTATTAGCATAAAAACTAGTAAAGTTAACTGACATGAGAAACTGAGATGAACATAAGCATGATAACAAGATAGATAAGCTAAATCAAAATAACAGGATGAACTACTGAACTCAGATAAACTAAGGTGTCATGATAAATTACGATGTCAAGATAAAACAAGGTATCACATCGTCAGGTTTCTATCAAGTATAATATCCCCAAGATATCTGTCACGTATAACGCCCCATGATATCTATCCTGTATTTTAGCTCTGCACCTACCGTACTAGTATCCCCACCGTGTCATGTGTTAACCAAGAATGACCCTCACTCAAAAGTCGTGTAATGGTCCATGTCAACCTAATATATTGCATATATAGGTTACTCAACTTGTATGTTTTATTCCATGTAAATGTTCAGTCCCTTGCCGTAGACCATACGGGCTTTCCCATGAGATTCTATATTACTTTAACATAGTTCCATGATCCTTAAGATCAGTTTGGACTGTTACCCTAAACCTAGCCAGGGTCTTCCAACATGAATTATCGTTTGTACAACTAGGACATATGCTAACTAGGGCTACTAGGGATTATGCTTACCTATTGCACGTTTTCGTATCTCGGTTTGGGTTCAACCACCTAGGGCCACTAGGGATTACGCTAACCGCCAACCGCGCCCTTTTTTCCCACGCATTCATTGTGAATCGCTTTTCCATGACTGTATGCACATGTATCACATCGTGCCATCCGAGTCCTGTCACAGGGCAAATCAAGAAATACAGGACTCGGTCGGGAGCTTTCGATTTATCTGCCGATGCAGATGCTAAGGTCTGTTTTTCTTATACGTGGCTATGGTCCCACGAGACCACTCCCTCAACTAGTGAAAGACAAGACAGGATAAATCCTGTATGAGAACACAACACTGGCCAACCCACATCCAACCCTTACCGTAACCATAATCAGATAGCAATTATGGTCTTTTGGGTGTTCTCTGCCTTTCTGTACGTACACGCTTGACCAAAGATGGTAGGTAGCCTGACGAAATGCTATCTAGGGTACGACCGTGTATCGTCGACTATCCCCTATCCATCCCCGTCTTTAGGTCGCCCGTATAGCAACCAAGGCATACTCTTGGTTCTTCTAACGCAGACCTTAACCTCTCATGAGCCTAGTATAATCACCTGGCAGCTCATAGAGGGATACCAAGAATATCCTCACGTTCCCCGAAGCCGCTGCTTCGTTACCCAGTTCGCTGGAGCCTTTATCCAAATCAGATACTTGCTCCTACTCGTATACTTAAACGATGACCTACCGTATTAGGTTACTCATCTATCCATGAACTGGTCTAAGCTTCCTTGACTAAGAATCATTACTTAGTTATTCTTCAACTAAGGTTTACCACTTAGCATTGTTCCCGTTATCCTTGTTAACTACGGTTATCCACCTAATCCTCAGAACTAGGGTTTACATAATGGATTAAGTGTCACTTAAGTTCATGACTTTACCCGTCTACAAATCCTGTCAAAATTGGATAAGTATCCAAGTTCAAGGCTTAACCCTACAAACCATGCTCAAGTTGGTTAAGTATATTAAGCAATTCACGACTTAACCTCGTCCAATTATCATTCTAGATTGGTTAAGTACATATTAACTTGACCCTATCAATTTACTTAGTCAAATCGGTCAAGTGTATTCAAGCGATTCGTGACTTAGCCTTATCATGTTTTCACGTTATATTGGTTAAGTATTGGTTAACTTAACCACAATAAATTAACGAGTTAGATTGGATAAGTATAGGTCACTTAACCACATCAATTCATCACGTTTAGATTAGTTAAGTGTTTAACTTAACCCCATTAAACTACCAAGTGGGATTAATTAAGTCTAGGCTAACTTAACCCCATCCGATTTCCATGTTTAGACTAGTTGAGTCTAATCTTAACCCCATTCGTTAACCGTATTTTTCGGTCAAGAGTCATTAAGAAAACTTACTTAACCTTACCAAGTTATCGCGTTGGATTGATTAAGTGTTGGTTAACTTAACCCCATCCACTAGTCATATAAAAATGGTTAAGTGTCATTAGGAAAATCAAGTTACTTAACCTACCCAACCTTGTCATGTTTTGTTAAGTATCATTAGCCTAATCAAATTACTTAACCCATGTGTCCATGTCATATTTGGTTGAGAGTCATTAATCAAATTAACTTAACCCTATCATGTGGCATTAATTACTTAATGCACCTTCACCTCTCACATTAGACTTTGTTGTGGTTACTAGTTAAGCCGGTCGGTTCCGGGTAGCTTTACACCACAACTTGGTCTAACCTCGGGTTCAAGCACAACATGACCAACTTCTCACATTGGGTCCTATTGTTTGCAACTACTAGTTAGGCCGGTCGGTTCCGGGTAGTTTTACGTTGCAAACTCAACCCAACCTCGAGTTGGCCACACTTATATTATCTAAGTGTCATGTCCATCATGTTTCCCAAAACATGTTACAAGTTTTCAAGCATTTGGGTAGACCTAACTTAATAGGTAAATTCCCAAAGGGTAGACCTAACTTAATAGGTAAATTCCCAAGCTTATGTTTTTATGCATACTTACATGTCAACTTCCATGTTATATTTCAAGTCATGTTTTCAAGTTGTATTTTCATGTCATTAGAAATTACCCATAACATAACCCAACGCTTTTAAACTCGCATATACATTCGCGACAACGTAATGGATTAAAAGAAGAGACTTGGCAAAGGCATGACAAAAATGGATATTAAGCCACAAGTTAATCATGGTCGCAAATGAGGCACAAATGTGTTCATTAACTTGCATGTTACATTCTTAAGCCTCAAAACATGCATAAACCCAAACTTGGCACATAAGCGAATCATGGTGACAAAAGATATGGAATGATGACTAGTAACTCGCATATATCATCATATAAGGGTTATGACTTCATATGCAAGTTGACATAAAGTTATGAGGGTTCTCATGTTGCCTAATGCAACATTTCAACATAAAGGTTGTAGCTTTTAGCTCACAAGATCAAGATAATGACTTCATAAACTTGCATGACATGATAGCATGTATCATACTCAATGATCAAACCCAAACTTGCAACATGAACATTTAACTTCATAGTTAATATCTAAGAGTAGGGAAAGGGCTTACATTGCTATGAAGGCACAAAAGATATGACAAAGCCCTTATGCAATCAAATAGACCCAAAATGCAAGCTCTAACATAAAAACCCTTGAGCCAAAATGATCAAAACCCTTGCTTTATGATGCAAAGATAGAAACTTGACTTGAATGCAAGCTAATGACACTCATACAAGCTTGAAAACACTTGTATGCATGGAAAATCTCTCATAGAAACCATTTAGAAATTTTATGAAGAGAGTGGAGGCCATGAGAGGTAAAATTTTGCCATAGTTTAGTTGCATGAATGAATAATGAGGATTTAGGATAGGTTAGGGTCTTATTTATAGATTAGGCAAGTGTTTTAGGCCATAGGATTAAACCTAGATTCAATCCAAGCCATCAAAGCATGTCTTGGGGAAGAAGTCAAGTGTAGGAACCATCTAGGGCCTTTAGATTAAAGATGAACCATGAGAACCATCCAAATGCAAAATCTGCATTTGAGCGAATCGGCCCACGGGTTGACAGCCAAACACCCTGGATTAACCCCTAGTCGACCCAGCGAGCTCGGGTCGACCTCAAAAATCGGCCGGTTCGGTTATTCCCCTCTCCCAATTCGCTGTTTTGTACATTTTTGCATATTTATTTATTTAATTTTCAATTTTATATATATATATATATATCAATATATATATATTTCTCTGTGCAACCCATTTCACTTAATTAAGTATACTTTAATTTGGGAATTTTTCGTGAAACTTCGCGAGGCCATATTTTGGTCACACGGACTCCGATTTTCGAAAACTCGGACTCTATTTCGCGTATTTTTCCGAGACGAACGCAATGGCATAGCCCGTTTCCCTTGATTCAGATTTTACAGTTTAATTCTGCCTCCATTTATGTTATAACAGGTTATTGAAAATACGGGTTGTTACATTTCTTGATCACGCCCCCGGTTTCCTTTCTTCACATTCTTTTCTTGCTCCACAAATAACCCGTGACTACTACTAGCTCCACCACTACCCTCACTCATCTCCTTCATTTGATCTCTCAACTCCTAACTAAGAAGACACGTCTTGACATCATCTAGAGTCAAAGTATCCCGGCCATAGATCAAACTACTTGAGAAACCCGTATAGAGGTCCGGCAATGAACACAATAATATCATCGCCTCTTGCTCTTCCCCAATCTTCAAATCAACGGCCTTCATCTTCATGAGAAAGTCATCAAAGGCATTCAAATGTGCCTTAAGCGAATTACCCTCCTTCATCTTGAAGGTGAAAAACGTTCGCAACAAGATCAAATGATTAGTGAGCGACTTCTTCATATAAAGTTCTTCCAACTTGTCCCAAATACCTTTAGCGGTAGTCTCACCACTAATTTCGGAGATCACATTCTCCCTCATAGCAAGTTGAGGAGTAGTGTAAGCCCATTCCTCCATCTCCTCTCTCTCAACATCCGAGATATCACTTGGCAATAAGTGAGCATCAAATACTACTCGGTGCACCCGATTCCGCTTAAGAACCACTTTCGTTTTCCATTGCCACTTCTCAAAGTCATTATCACCGTTCCACTTGTCAATAACCAATTGAGAACCCGACGCCGCATACGAACCCCGTACATATGGCGCCACACTATTCGTACTTTCGGTTGAAGGACTTACCGAGCTACTATCCATCTCCGGTATTTTCACAAACACCTAACTTGCTCCAAAACAGCTCTGATACTAACTGTTGAAACCGTTGTGATTAATCCGATTCAAGACCACTCGAATCCGATATCTAAACCACAATGCGCTAGCGGAAGACTAGATCGTTGTTAGACTTGCAAAAACAACCAAGGCAACAACTCTAGTCACAAAAACAATATCAACCAATCACGAACAATCCAAATCTCAATCACAATCAAGAAACTAATGACAAAGTAGCAAAAATAAATCACACAAGGATTTATAGTGGTTCCACAAACATCTTGTTAGTGTACATCCACTTTGGAGAGAGTATTTTACTAACACGATGAAAGGAATACAAGAGATTGATCCAATAATCACTATATTTCAATATAGAAAAGAGTTTGAGGGGAATAGAATTGAAGAATTGGAATTAGGCTATAAACCCTAATTCTCCCTTGAGAATAAACCCTTGATCCAAATCAAGTCTTCAAGCTCCTCCCACTAACACCTCAGAAAATAGCTTATATAGGGATAGGCCAATTACCCAAATTGCCCCCGTATCTTCACAAATCAACTTACAAGGTTTTCAGCTTGAAATAGCCCAATTCAATATTCAGACGTCTGTCGTGGGAGGTGACAGACGTCTGTCCCTCCCAGGGAATTATTTGGGCATTAGCTCTCAGCTCAGACGTCTGTCGCATCCATGACAGACGTCTGTCCCCCTCTCAAACATCTGTCACGTCTTTCATGGGGATGACAGACGTTTGTGGAAACTTTCGGGAAAATCTCCCAGCAGTGACAGACGTCTGTCGTCCCATACGACAGACGTCTGTCGCACTGTACATAGAACATCTTACTCATTTCAGCTCATATCTTCCTCGCACGAACTCCGATTTGCGAACGATTTTCTCCTATCCGAAGCTATCTTCGACCACTTCAATCTACCATATAGTATCGCATATTACAACATCAGAGATAATCCGTGCATGTCTTTGATACATTTATCCCTATACATATTAACAATAGATTTCACAATAGATTATATCGTTGTCTTCACAAAAAGTTCCTGGTTCGAGCTAAAATGTGACTGATTAAGCGGTAGGCCTGAAATATGCATTTCTTGAATGAAAACTATGATTTCACAACATAATTTGTTATCTTGCAGCAGATATAAGATAATTGTTGCCAGTGAAGACCAATCAGACATGAGGCTAGTGCCTCATAGTTCACACATGAAGAACATAAAGCACATGGGTAGAGTAAATTTTAGGTTGATGTACTCTATATTATTTTGTGTTTTTTTTGTGACTAGGAATCTAAATTATATTGGTGGCTGTAATTATTATCACATTGCACCAGTTAGTATGAAAATTGAAACCATATTCACAAATTATTTATGTGTTAATTTATGCAAACGTTAAACTATTTAATAATAGAACGTCATGGTTTTGCTTATTAGTAAATAAATGATCAATGAAGCAAGCAAAGATAGAATCACACACAAGATTTAACATGGAAAAACCCTTTTCGGGAAAAAACCATGGGAGAAAGGCAAACTTTATTAATTAATTGATGGAGTTTTTACAAGCTTCTTACATACAAACCATAGCAATCAAAATTTATATTCTACTTTCATGCAGCCAAATAGGGAGAGAAAGAGTAAATTAAGGATCTCTTTTATCCTTTAAATGAGGTTTCTGAAAATATCTCAATCATGAGAGTAAATTAAGTATCTCCTTTATCCTTTAAATGAGGTTGCTGAAAATATCTCAATCATGAGAGTAAATTAAGGATCTCCTTTATCCTTTAAATGAGGTTGCTGAAAATATCTCAATCATGAGAGTAAACTAAGGATCTCCTTTATCCTTTAAATGAGGTTGTTGAAAATATCTCAATCATGAGAGTAAATTAAGGATCTAGATGAGATCCTTTAGGTGACATCAGCTGGACCAATTCTAATGAGAATTTCAGATCACAAATTAACAATCTCCACCTTGAGACGAATTCTCATCTTGAAGTAGAAAAAAATGAACTACAAAAAAGGAACTCCTTCAACAAATAAATATCTGCCTTACTCCAATAGTCCCTAAAGACTATACTGTAACACCAACCAAGCTTGAGCAAAGCTCAAACTTAGTAATTGGAACTGGCTTTGTCATCATGTCAGCGGGTTTGTCATGAGTACTTATCTTGCAAACTTTAACACCACCTTTAGCAATGACATCTCGTATGTAGTGATACCTAACATCTATATGTTTAGTTCTCTCATGAAACATTTGATCCTTTGTAAGGCATATAACACTCTGGCTATCAGAAAATATAGTAGTGCAAGATGTATCTCCACAAAACACAAAATATAAACCTCTCGGCCAAGTAGCTTCTTTACATGCTTCAGAAATAGCCATATATTCGGCCTCAGTAGTAGATAATGCTACGGTAGTTTGCAAGATTGCTTTCCAACTCACAGCACAACCACCAATGGTGAAAACATAACCTGTGAATGATCTCCTTTTATCCAAATCACCAGCAAAGTTAGAATCCACATAACCAACAAGTTCATCTTTAGATTTACCAAACTGCAAAAAAGCATTTGCAGTGCCTTGAAGATATCTGAAAATCCATTGAATTGCTTTCCAATGCTCTCTTCCAGGATTGTCCATGAATCTACTGACAACACTCAAAGCATGTGATAGATCAGGACGCGAACAAAACATGACATACATAAGTGAACCAACTGCACTAGAATAGGGAACTCTAGACATGTACTCAATATCCTCATCTGATTGTGGACACATTGCTGATGACAATTTGAAATGTGCAGCAAGAGGAGTACTTACAGGCTTGACATCAAGCATATTAAAACGACGAAGCACTTTTCTAACATACCCACTTTGACTTAGGTATAATTTTCCAGAAGTTCTATCTCTTGTTATCTCCATGCCAAGAATCTTCTTAGCATCCCCCAAATCTTTCATTTCAAACTCTCTACTCAACTGCCTTTTCAAAATTTCAATTTCTGCCTTGTCTTTTGAAGCAATCAACATATCATCGACATAAAGTAGGAAATAAATGGCTGAATGTGTAGTAATTTTCAAATAGACACAACTATCATAATTAGACCTTTTAAAATCTTGAGATAGCATAAAGTTGTCAAATCTTTTATACCACTGCCTAGGTGACTGTTTCAATCCATAAAGAGATTTCTTAAATTTACAGACTAGATTTTCCTTTCCAGGCATGATAAAACCCTCAGGTTGATGCATATAAATATCCTCTTCTAATTATCCATGTAAAAATGCAGTTTTTACATCTAACTGTTGAAGCTCATAATCATGCATAGCAACAATACTGAGTAAAATACGAATTGAGCTATGTTTCACAACAGGGAAATAAACATCATTATAGTCAATACCTGAAATCTGACTGTAACATTTTGCAACTAATCTTGCTTTGTACCTTTTCTCATCGTTTGGAGAAACACCTTCTTTTCTCTTGAAAACCCATTTGCAATGAATAGGTTTCTTCTCTTTAGGCAACTCGATTAAGTCCCACGTGTCATTTCTTTCAAGTGACATCATCTCATCATGCATGGCAGCCATCCACTTATCAGAATCACTAGAGATAACAGCCTCAGAATATGAAGAAGGCTCAGCAATACCTTCTATTTCTTCTGCTACAGCACATGCATAAGCAACAACATTTGCTTCCTCAATAAACCTTCTTACTGGTTTTGGATTCCTTCTAGGTCTGCTTGTTGCAATAAATTGCTGTGGTGGTTGCATAACTGCCGGAGGATCCTCAATAATGGGTGCTTCATCCTATCTCTCAATTTCTGCGTTTGATGTAGCATTTGAATCAATAATATGCTCCACCTGGACATTTGATTTTTGCTTACTCTCAACAAGATCATTAGTAGATGGAATATCATGTAACATAGCAGATTCATTAAACACAACATTTCTGCTAATAACAACCTTACTTGTTTCAGGATTCCATAATTTGTAGCCTTTAACACCAGACTTATAACCAAGAAAAATGCATTTAACAGCTCTTGGCTCTAGCTTTGCATTATCAACATGAGCATAAGCAATGCATCCAAAAACTTTCAATTCAGAATAATTTGTTGGAGAACCAGACCATACCTCAATCAGAGATTTCTTACAAATAGCAATAGAGGGAGAGTGGTTGATGAGATAACAGGCTATGGAAGCAGCTTAAGCCCAAAAATGCCTATCCAATCCTGCGTTTGAAAACATGTAGCGAGCCTTAGAAATGATAGTCCTGTTCATACGCTCGACAACCCCGTTTTGCTGAGGAGTGTGAGGTATGGTGTAGTTCCTAACAATGCCTTCAGCCTTGCAAAATGAATTAAATTCATCTGAACAAAATCCATCCCATTATCAGTCTGAAGCTTCTTTACCTTCCTTTTAGTTTGTCTTTCAACCATAATCTTCCACTCTTTGAATGATGAAAAGGCTTCAGATTTATATTTCAAAAAATAAGGCCAAACTCTTCTGGAATAATCATCAATATTGTCATCATGTAACAAGCACCGCCCATGGATGCTTTCCTAGATGGTCCCCATAAATCTGAATGCACATAATCTAGAATGCCTTCTGTTTTATGAACTGAAGTGTTGAACTTCACTCTCTTATGCTTGCCAAAAATGCAATGCTCATAGAACTTCATCTTGCCTGCGTTGTACCCATCAAGAAGTCCTCTCTTGTTCAACTCTGACAGACCTAGTGAAACGACCCAAACTTCCCGGTAAAGGGAAGGCTGGATTGCTTTGAGAACAACACACATCCGAACACAAAGTGGAGAACATTTTATTGATGATTACAACAATTACACAAGAGTACAAGAATATAACTGGA
This sequence comes from Allium sativum, assembly GCA_030737875.1. Taxonomy (NCBI): domain Eukaryota; kingdom Viridiplantae; phylum Streptophyta; class Magnoliopsida; order Asparagales; family Amaryllidaceae; genus Allium; species Allium sativum. The sequence continues at coordinate 310,408,961 of CM060922.1, read as the reverse complement.
TATGAACTTATAATATACATTGGAAATACAATAATATCATAGTTTTAAATTACATTTAAATAGTAGCGGAAAAATAATACAAATATACAACTGGAAGGAATACACGGATACAGAGGTTTCCGAATACCGCTTCGGCTGTAAGCTAGGATCCTGTAAATATATCTGCAATAAGCTACTCGACTGCTCGTGTGGAAAATATGGACACCCGAGTTTGCCAGTGAAACAAACTACAGGTCAGTCATGGGACTGGTATGAAAAATCTTAACTTAACTTATCTAATAATAAGGCTAATCACAGGACCACGCCGCTAACGCGGAACGGGTTTACTCCATTGGATTGCCAGTGCATAAAATAAAGTAAAAACGTTAAACAACGCAATGCTTTTTAGAAAAATGAAACCATTATAAGACCCAAGTCCCATCACACAATGCAACACAAACCGGAGGATAGAGTTTTACCTTATAATGGTCAAAAATGCTTGATACGATAAAATGAAGTTAATATTAGTGTGTATATCTATGGGTATATATATTTCAAAAACAATTTCAATCATAATGTATTAATCATAGACGGCATAGTACCCCATCCTACTATGTCGCCATACTAGTTCTACAATCAAAACCGCAAGGTCGTATTGGAAATTGGATTTCCATCATGAGTCGAGGCTAGGGGCAAGCTCCTCTCCGATTTGAGACACTCTAGCAAATGCCTCAGGATCCCCTGCAGTGAACCCTTGGATGCGGTAGGGCCGGTCCCTGCCTATCGGCAGTGGATTGGTTATGCCTGAACACACGTTTCCCGGTTCCTTTGAACCTATAATATGACCACTATCGGCCTATAAAAATCCGAGGCGCCTCAAAATCCATCATCCACAAAAGTAAAATGCCAGGCCGTGTTAAAGCACTGACACTACCACTAGCTAGAAAGAAACGTGTGCACTCCCTACGGTCCATATCCTGATTTTGACTCATACCGGGGTGTGCTCACGATATACACAAAGCTATGCCGTAATAGGCTATGCTTTGATCATCCCACAAGGCCCTGCTTTTCAACAAAAGCCTTGATCATTTGCATCTTGGCGTGCCATATTGACAATTCACGCCATGCGATCAATCACTATTAATATATATCAGGGTGTTAAGTAGAGGATAAATCCTTTACCACCAAACAGACATACATTAACAGAAATCGATTTAATTCACATGGAATGAAATTCAATGTCAGACATGCATCCATTTACTAGCTTATGCTCTGGGTCTGAGCGAAAACCAATCCGAACAATCAACAATAGTCCGAACGGCCACCACTGAAGCCCCTTCAAGGTAGCTACTCCAATCAAGGGTCTCTGTAGCAACACGTCCATTCGATGTGAAGATCGTCAGTCTTCAAACACCGTCTTCATCTTCGACTCTTCATCGTCGTAGTAATTATTCGGAATGGGTTAAACCCGGTCTTTCCGAATAACTCGCGTATTTATGATTAAAAATCAAGTACTATAAAAGCACATCCAACGCCTCATTCCAATTCAGAATATTCTTTTAAATAAAATATTAAAATTATTCTATCAAAGATAAACTCTTTATATTTACTCTTAAATCTTTCTTTTAAAAATTTATTCAAAACACCATTTGGTTTTAAATATCAAAAATCATTATTAAATGATTCTTTAGATTTAAGAGATAAATCTTATTCTTAACTGGGTTAAAGAACTAATGTCATTTAAAAACATAGTTCACGGTAAACCCAAAATCGTCTTCCATAAAATATGGAATCTTCACAGAAATAAAATCTATATATAATCGTTATAAATTTCTGTATCCAACAATAATATAAATGGAATAATGGCAAGGCCTCTTAAATTCCATATGTAGTATCGGTCTTCTTCTACAGAAGCTTATCTCGGTTATAATTAATTCGAATTCTATTCAATTCCAATTTAATATATTAAATTGGAAAACTTGGCTTTTGGAAAATTCCCATTTAAATCTTAATAAAAGATTTATAAATTCCAAATCATATTTTCACTTTCAGTTGGGTTAAAGAACACATGTCACTTAAAAACATGGTTCACAATAAACTCAACTCACATTTCATCTTATTTCAATTACTAAATATAATTGAAAACTTTTATAAACTAAATTAAAAGATTATTCTTTTCAAACGGGGCTTAAGAACAGCGTTATTTAAGACACTATTCACGACAAACCTAAATCCAATTTATTCAATTTAATTACAATTAAATATTAACAAATTGGAAAACTTTATTAAATCTAAATTAAATGATTTACTCTAGTTAATAACTAGTTCAAATCAATAAATATATTTTTCTAAAATATATTTCTTTTCTAAAATATTCTTTTTCTAAGGCATTTTATTAAATATTCTTTTTCTAGAATATTCTTTATTGGAATGTGACTCAATCTACAACCATAAATTGTATGTAATCAACAATCATGATAAATAATTATTAAACATCCAAATGACGACCAGAGTGGAATTTATAACTGTGTGAGCATTAAAGTAAATAAATAACGCTCATCACAGACTGTCAATCCATCGATTGACATATAACTAAATATTGGGATTAGTGTGTGTCAAATTTCATCCCAATACCCGTGTGGGGTTTCATCCATCAAACAATTAATAAATTATTTGTGCACTTGGGCGATGTGTGAAATTTTTCGTCCCAATCACATAAATAAGTCGGATAACTTGTAAATGGAAGTGTAATATTTCAGTATCATAAACATATATAAGGATGAATCATTACTTATATATAATAAAAGAGAACATAAGTTCGCATGTTAACATAATTTATCAAAAACAATAAATCTTTTCTACTGATTCATTTACATCCAAAAATGTGAATTCTAATGCTGACTCACTTGCAATGAGATAAAAACTTTTCATTTTACATAAAATGATATTTTTTTTACGTTGTATAAAAGGTGATCTTTATATTACATAAAAAAAAATTCTTTTTCTAAGTTTCTAAGATTAACATTAAAAATGTGTTTTTAATGTGAAACATATTTCATAATGAAATATGTAAATTTTTCTACTCTTTATAATATTAACATTAAAAATGGGTTTTTAATGTGAAACATATTTCATAATGAAATATGTAAATTTTTCATTACATGATTTATTTTCAACAAGGGAATACAAATAAAAACATAACTTTTTATTTTATGCTTTATTTGCAACAAGGAGTGCAAATTAAGATTTAACTTTTTATTTTTAGTTTTATTTACATCAAGGAATGTAAATAAAAGAAAATTTTTACTTTTTAATTTCAATGTATATTTGAGTGAATGTAAAAAGAAACAAACTTATTTTCAATGCAAATAAAAGAATAAACCTTATTTTCAATGAATATTTACATTAGTGAGTGCAAATAAAAGAATAAACTTTATTTTGAATGAATATTTACATTAGTGAATGCAAATAAAAGAATAAACCTTATCTTCAATGAATATTTACATTAGTGAATGCAAATAAAAGAATAAACCTTATTTTCAATGAATATTTACATTAGTGAATGCAAATAAAAGAATAAACTTTATTTTGAATGAATATTTACATTAGTGAATGCAAATAAAAGAATAAACCATATTTTCAATGAATATTTACATTAGTGAATGCAAATAAAAGAATAAACTTTATTTTGAATGAATATTTACATTAGTGAATGCAAATAAAATAATAAACTTTATTTTGAATGAATATTTACATTAGTGAATGCAAATAAAAGAATAAACCTTATTTTCAATGAATATTTACATTAGTGAATGCAAATAAAAGAATAAACCTTATTTTCAATGAATATTTACATTAGTGAATGCAAATAAAAGAATATACTTTATTTTTAATATATATTTACATCTCTAATCAAGTTTGACCAAAAATGTATATTTATTTCACTAATTCAAGTTTTGATAAAAATGTGAATTTTCTATTCATTAATCAAGTTTTGATAAGAGTGATATTTCAATTCAATAATCAAGTTTTGATAAAAGTGATTATTCATTTCATTAATCAAGTTTTGATAAAAGTGATTATTCATTTTTATTGAAGATTCTATTTCAACAAAATGAGAAAAAAATGATAATACTTTATTGTTAACAATTCTTATTTTAACCAATAAATATAGAAGTGGTAATTCATATTGTTAGCAATTCAATTTTTAGAAAATGAATACAAATGATTCATTTATTTTTGTTGACGATTCTAGTTTAAACAAAAAATGACCATTTCTACTTTGACAATTCTAATTCAATAAAATGACCCATTTATTTCAAAGGCAATAAAAGAATGCTTCATTTATAAACAAATTTCTTTTTTAACTTAACAAATGAAAATAAAAATTTATTTGTTAACAGATTCTATTTAACAAAAAATGATATTTTTGTTAAATCTATTTTATTTCAACAAAAATGATTCTTATTACAATAAAAATGCAGTCCTTATTGTCTACTCCTTTTTAATGGTTCGTACTACAATAAAAATGTGATTTCTTTATATTCTAAATGCAACATTTCTAATAAAATGTTATTTTATTCCAAATGTAAACTTTTATAAGAAAATGTTATTTTATTTCAATGTAACATTTTAAACGTGACAATTTAACATAAAAGATAATTTTTTTTCCTTTCTTTCTATTTTACATCACTAACACAACAAATTTGACATTTTTATACAAATATAACATTCGTGATAGAGGTGACAATTCTATTTCGTCAATACTAATTTCAACAAAGAATGACAAATTTTATCGTTGATTCTTAACGAAGTGATTAATTTAATCGACAATTCAACATAACCAAATTTCCTCGTAGATATCATTAACCATGAACATCCCAATATACTACCAAACAGCAAATCAACAACTTCCCAATATCATAACATAGCAGATCTGAATAATATTCATACAATAAATTTAAGCGATAAAAATATTTAATTTATAATAAATCATTTAGATCAGAATCCTCACATCGATTGGTTCTTAGAAATCGTTCATGTTCAAATTTGCCGAATTTCCAAAGTGCTCGGTTCACGCTCTAGTCAGTTCCATGTCGAAGCTCACATTTTTCTGATTCCAACGCATCTGAAATTTCTGAATTTCGATTTCATACGAAGGAGTTATGATCGTTTAAAGATATGAATATTTAAATAGATGATTATTTTAATAATTATCAACCTTCATTATTGTCTTGACCAATCAGGGCCGTGCCCCCCTTAGGTTTCTTCTTCGTTCTATTTTCTGAAATGAGGAACCCATCATCAATCGTGACAAACCCAACGCCGCCCCCTATACAATACGTCGGACCTAGATCTAGAAGTGCCATCCTCTCGTCCTTCGCATGAGCTACCACCGCCAGGAGCAAGGTGGAGCTCGACCTCCCCGATGGTGCCAAAAACCATCTCGAACACGGCGTCTTTGAGAGGGCAATTTGGCTACTATAGGTTATAACATCTCATCATATGTTTCAAACTAAAATTGATTTATGGATTGGAAGTGGTTGAGGAAACAAAATGGGAGCTTTCTGGCCATTGGAGGGTATGGAACGGCAGCTGGTCTGTTAGTGAAATTAGGGTTTTGAAAACAATGTATTTTTATATTATTTTATTATAAATTTTACAAATAAATCCATATGTTTCAAACTAAACCAATTTCAGTCCAACTGAAGTCTACCCTACCCAATAACCCCCGTCCCGGATCTAATGGGCTAGGTCCCGCAGGCCCAAATGATCATCTTGACCCCCGTTTCCCAGTTTTAAAATATAATTCATTTATTTAAAATTCAAACGTACATATTAAATTACCGGGGCCCCATACGGACTCTAAAAATTACAGAAAAATTATATTTGGCTTTGTAATGATGATATGGTCCTAACAAAACAAATTTCGTCGAATTCTGAGACCGTTTGAAAAATGGCTATTTTTCAAGTCGAATAAATTTGACCGAAATTGACAAAACACATTTTCATTTTTCACACTCACATATTAATTTGAAAAATTCTGGAAAATTAAACTTAACAATAATTTGACATCCTGGTTCCAACAAAAGTGGTTTCGTTGAAAACCGAAGTCGTTTGAAAAATAGCTATTTTTAAGGCCAATATATTTAATTAAAATATAATTAAATTCTACAGCGACTTTTCAAAATTTTAAACTGGGCATAACTTTCTATTTTCAAAGTGAAATTTCAGTTTTACAGATTCGTTAGAAAGATATGATTAAACAAATTCAAATATTTCTAGTTTCGCTCACTTCTGATTTAAAATGAATCTTGTACATTCAGTTAAAGTTCAAATTCAAATTTTCAAACTGCAGCGCTGTTTAAACTCCTTTTATAAATAACTGAATTTATTCGTTTTAAAATCAATTTCTAGTCGTTATTAGTTAAAATAAATTATTTTAAATATATAAAATCCATTAAAAATTTTAAATTAAATTTTTTAAATTGGCCCCAAAATTCCGGGTCGTTACACCTAGTTCACTCATATGTCCAAAACGCATATGCCAAAGATTAGCAGTATCACAATCAGAAATATTATTTGAGATAACAGGGGCAGCATTACCTGAAACAGTAGTGCCTTGAAGATAATAAAGGTCAATTGTTTGCCTAAGATTTCCCTTCATTACAGTAAGAGAACCATTTGTGACTTTCAGGATACTACCTCCACCTAAATATTTGTACCCTTTGTCATCAAGAGCACTTAAAGAAATCAGATTTCTCTTCATGTTGGGAATGAACCGAACATCTGTTAAAGTTCTGATTGTGCCATCAAACATCTTGATCTGAATAGAACCAATTCCTGCTACTTTACATGCCGAATCATCACCCATCAAAACTGAGCCAGCATCATTTGTGGGTTCTAAGGTTGAAAACCAATCTCTATTAGGACACATATGGAAAGTGCAAGCAATTTAAAGTATCCATTCATCCTTGATCTTAGCACATCCAGCAAACACGGCAACAACAAGAACCTCATTGTCATAACTATCATTACGAGCACAATTGGCATTAACTTCATCTTCTTTGTTTGTATGTGCCATTTCTCTTTTCCTTGTTCTGCAGCTTATAACATTCGGATATTTCATGTCCATCCCTCTTACAATATTTGCAAGACTTGTATTTGCCTTTAGATTTAGATCGACCTTCATAGGCATTGGAACTTTTACCTCGAGATCCATTATTTGAATTTTTCTCCTTTGTCCTGCCACGAACGGACAAGCTTTCGGCTTGAGAGCTTGATCCATTTGAAGACACTAGTTGTTTCATTTTCTCCTTGGCGTGCAAGGCTTCATAAACGTCATTTAGAGTGAGAGTATCATGACTATATAATATAGTATCTCTGAAATTTGAGTAAGAACTGGGCAGAGAACATAACAGGATTAAACCCAAATCTTCATCACCATATTTGATTTCCATTGCAGCCAAGTCAGAAACAATCTCTTTAAAATAAGAAATATGGTCGAGCAAATTACCTCCCTCTTGCAATTTGTGCAGAAACAACTTTTGTTTGAGATACATCTTACTTGTGAGATCCTTGGTCATGCAAATTGACTCCAGTTTCAGCCAAAGAGAAGCAGCTGTCTTCTCATTCAAAATTTCTTGCAAAATATTATTGTATAGATGGAGCTGAATTTGAGACAAAGCCTTCCGGTACTTTCTCTTCTCATCATTGGTCCATAGTTCAAATCTCTTTTTCCCGAATCCATCCAATGCATCATCATAATCAGCTTGTGCGAGCAACGCCCTCATCTTCACTTGCCACAATGAGAATCGAGTGTTCCGATCCAATAACGGAAGATCATACTTTAACGATGACATGTTGTACGAACCAGCACTCTGATACCACTTGTTAATAAATAAATGACCAATGAAGCAAGAAAAAATAGAATCACACACTAGATTTAACATGGAAAAACCTTTTTCGAGAAAAAACCACGGGAGAAAGGCAAACTTTATTCATTAATTGATGGAGTTTTTACAAGCTGCTTACATACAAACCACAGCAACCAAAATTTATATTCTACTTTCATGCAGCCAAATAAGGAGAGAAAGAGTAAATTAAGGATCTCCTTTATCCTTTAAATGAGGTTGCTGAAAATATCTCAATCATGAGAGTAAATTAAGTATCTCCTTTATCCTTTGAATGAGGTTGCTGAAAATATCTCAATCATGAGAGTAAATTAAGGATCTCCTTTATCCTTTAAATGAGGTTGCTGAAAATTTCCTAATCATGAGAGTAAATTAAGGATCTCCTTTATCCTTTAAATGAGGTTGCTGAAAATTTCTCAATCATGAGAGTAAATTAAGGATCTAGATGAGATCCTTTAGGTGGCATCAGCTAGACTAATTCTAATGAGAATTTTGGATAACAAATTAACATTACTAATGATCTGAAATTACATATTTCAATCAGTTTCATTAGTAAGTTTGGTAGGATGTAAAATCATGTCTAAAATTTATTAATTTGGGATTGTGGTTAGTTTTCTCATTTCCTTATCTATTTGAGCAACGAAGTAACCTGCTTGTTTATGTTAGCTCAAACTCAGTGATTTACTTTACACTAAAATGGATAGGCTATGTATTTTGAGTTGAACAATAGCATAGTATTTTTTATAAAATAAATAAATAAATCTGATTCAGATTATATATTGACGTAACGCCCATCATTGGACGACATGATTTGAGCAGAAATGTTTCAATCATATAAACTGAGCCACAAAAGTCATGAACCATGCACATCTCAAATAATTTGTGAAGGCTTATAGGCATTTCATTCATTGCACAAAATATTTCTTGGGTATGTAAGTTTGAGTGTCTTGTTTATTGGTAAATTCATTTTAATGTAATCAGCAATGCATCCATCATCAATAGAAGCATCATTGAATCCACCACGAAGTGCTACAGTCTTACAAAGAGATCATGCATACGATGCTAAATATTTCAATGATTGTGAAAATATCATACGACCGCCCAAGCAATGTTGCACTACATGGACATTTTGACATTATTTTAGGCTCTTCAGTCTTCACAACCTTCAATTGAATAAGCATGCAGGCATCCTGAACTTATGAAATAAGGTGTTCTCAACCGCCAATCTACATAATAAAGAGGTAATGGCACCAGCGTTAGCTTGGCGATACATTTCACAAAGATCTATTACAACAGGTGCAGTTGCTTTTGCACTCTAATACGTCTTTTAATCGATAATCCTAGTGAAGTAATGCAAGACATGTAATGTATTTGTATGGGAAAATCATGCAATTCCATGATGCTTTTCATGATAGAATACCACATGATAATCAGAAGCCATATTATATGAATTAGAGATAATCCGTGCATGTCTTTGATACATTTACCCCTATACATATTAACAACAGATTTCACAATAGATTATATCACTGTCTTCATGAAAAGTTCCTGGTTTGAGCCACTACAAGAAACACTGATTTAGCGTCATATATTTAGAAGCGGAAATTTCCATCGCTAATTTGCGACGGATTTCCATGTGATCTACAAGGGATAGTTTTTTGTTTTTTCAACTTTTTTCCTTTTATTTATTATTGTCGTCTTCTTTCATCCCTTACTAAGCCGTTGCAAATTGGGTCAAATTACCGACAGAAAATTTCTGCCGCTATTTTCCATTGCAAATCCAGGCAGAATACTAAAGAATATTTATCGAAGCTATTTTACAGCAGAATACCAACAGATTTGCAAGAGATGTTTATATTATTTTTCTAAGATATACTTTAGTGTTATTTTTTTAATAATGATTAACATGTCCAATAATGACTAATTAATTTGTTCTAATTAATGACTTATAAGTAATATAAAATAATAATTTATGTTCTATAATAATTAACTTATAATCGTTGCTTATTTAGAATTCCAAATAATCATTGCTCATAACCAATGTAATTACCAAATTCCTAATTAAGTCCTCTGCATTCATCACAAATTTCAGTCAGTATGCTAACATATTTTATGCTAAATCCCAAAATTTTAAATTGTTATTTTATAATTATTCCCATAAACAATGGAACAATCAGTTTATTATAATATTTTTTAATAATTAATAATACAGTTTAATACTTACGAAATGATATCTAGTATTCAATAATTAAATTTAAATAATTGTATTTAATAATTACAGTTGATAATTATAATTGATACTTATTCTTTGATAATTATAGTTTATACTTATATTTAATAATTAATTTCAGCAAATCGTCCTTACGGTTGAAAAAATCCATAATTTTGTCCTTGATATTATTTTCCTGTTTTGAAATATTCATAAAGTTTATAAACAAAATTTTGAAACTTTCTTTAAAATAAATAAATTAAAGTTTAGATAAATTTAAACTAAATATAGTCTTCTAACTTAAGAAAACTCATAAATATTAAAAATTTCAAAATTTGAAAAGTGTAAAAAATATATTGCAAATTATCACTTCTATATTCATCTATGGTTTTCTTTAGTAACATTTTTTATTTTGTACGTGCTAGTATTCTTTTAGTTTATGTGGCAGGAATTTGCCTCTTACCTAACGTTTTCATGTGGCAGGAATTTTTGCCCTTCTTTTCTCAAAAATTTGGCTCCAACTCTTGTAATTCCCTCCGTAAACTGTCATTTTCTATTGGCCATGGCCATCTGCGCGTTCCAGTTCCCAATGTTAACTATATGAACTACTGGATAGTCTCTGAGAATTATAGCAAACACAGAAGGAGAAAACAAATACTGCAAGAAAATAAAAACTCTACTTTTTTTATTTCTTTCTTTTTTATTCACTTTTTTGCTTGATACAAATGACGAGAGAGCTCTTCTATTTATAACATACGATGGACCATTCTAGATTTGCAATATTCTAGGAATATATCAAAATATATGTGGACATATATCTTTTCCTAAATAATAGCAACTTTAAAAGCTCTCTCAATAAAAATAGGATCATAAATTTGAATTATTACTAATCACGCTATAATAGAGATTTGACTCTTTCTATTCCTAAAAACTTGGCTAAAATGCTTGAGATTAATTCTCAACAAATCCCTCCTTTAAGCTCAAGCATCTACCATCCTTTATTCCAATCATCGTCTTGCAATTTCTGAATAACAATCTTGGCAATGGTTTGGTGAAGATATCCGCTACCTGATAACGACTCATAACATGATTCAGTTGCACATCCTTTTTCTTGACATGCTCCCAGAAGAAATGAAAACGAACATCTATGTGCTTGCTCCTTTCGTGGATAACTGGATTCTTCGATTGCAAACTTTTGATTCCTTTATATCTCACATGTTTTGGTAGAAGTATAGTAATCGTCCAAACTTTCTTTCTCATCGGCTCTTCTTTTCTCGCTTTCTTATCTTCGGGTTGCTCTACCACCACGGCTTCTGTAGTTGTCATTAATGAAGAAACACTTGCATCATCCACTAATGCAGTTCTGATCACTTTCAATGAATCGATAATACCAGCCTTTACCATATCAACATATTCACCTTTAGCAACGTCAGCTTGATCCTGCTCCAAAAGCTTGCCAACAACAACCGCACCTTCTACTTCAACATTCATAGTAATAATATATGCTGACATTTTCAAAGCATTTTGAATGATTTGGACACCAATTTTCTGGTCAAAATTAGTCGTCTGCAAGTTCGCTAGTTCTTTGAATGCATACAGCAAGGCAACACCACCTTCAGACACAATTCTCTCTTCCACAGCGGCTTTAGTTGCATTCAAGGCATCGGCAACTCTATCCTTCTTCGCACTAACGTCAGCTTCGCTTGCTCCTCCATCATTTAGAACTGCAACGCCACCAGATAACTTTGCCAACCACTCTTGCAGCTTCTGTTTGTCATAATCCGATGAATTCAAATCAATAGCAGACCTTAGCTGGTCACATCTTTCTTCAACTTTAGCTGTATTTTCTTTTCCTACTTCATTTGATTCAGCCGCCCTATAAACATTCATGGCATTATTTGCATCAAACTCAACTTCAGTATCCTTCAAATCTACTTCTTTCTCAACAACATCATCATTAGTGTTACTTCTATCCTCGCCTTCTACGTCCACAGCCTGAATCTCTTCTACATCATCAGGTTCGTCCTCATTAAAATTGCTATCAAATATATTATATTCTTCCTTCACTGCTAATACCTCCTCAACTTGGTCTGTATCTCTTTCTCTTGCTTCTGCGGCAGCCCTCTGAACCGCGGCTCTTTCTGCATGCAATCGTGCCTCAACATTTGCTTTATCAACAGCTGCCCGTTCTTGTTTTGCAATTGCTTCGGCGGCTGCTCTTTGTCTTGCCTCTTCTACGTTCATTATATCATCAATTTTTGTATCATTGTCATTAACAATCTCATCATTATCCATTTTTCCTATGACTTCCTCAGCGAATTCTTGATTGTCAACAGCTTCCTCCTGCTCTACTCTTTTCAGAGCCATACAATCAGTCTCGTCTTCTTTATTTGCCATTAGGGCCTCCTTGTTTGTGTACACCTCTTTCAGTAATATCCACGAATCTCTTGCAGATTCTTCTCCAATAATATGGTTGAAAGCTTCTTCATCAACGTTCTCACACATAGCAACACGAGCTTGATGGTCTTTCCATCTCAACCTTGTAAATGCCTCACTCTCTTTCTCCGTCATATTTTTAACATCTTTTGGCCACTCGTAGCCACACTCAACAATCTCCCATAATCCTTTGGAGATCAATTCTTCTTTCTTTTTGTTACTCCACTCTTCGAAGTTTTCTTTTGTGAGAACAAACGTCGAAAGAAATAAAAATGCCATAGTTTCAACCTGGCGCTCTGATACCAATTTGTTGAAAATTTGTCTAGCTCTGATACCAATTTGTTAACTATATGAACTACTGGATAGTCTCTGAGAATTATAGCAAACACAGAAGGAGAAAACAAATACTGCAAGAAAATAAAAACTCTACTTTTTTTATTTCTTTCTTTTTTATTCACTTTTTTGCTTGATACAAATGACGAGAGAGCTCTTCTATTTATAACATACGATGGACCATTCTAGATTTGCAATATTCTAGGAATATATCAAAATATATGTGGACATATATCTTTTCCTAAATAATAGCAACTTTAAAAGCTCTCTCAATAAAAATAGGATCATAAATTTGAATTATTACTAATCACGCTATAATAGAGATTTGACTCTTTCTATTCCTAAAAACTTGGCTAAAATGCTTGAGATTAATTCTCAACACCCAACTACTCCATTAAATAATAAAATGTGGATCCCCTGTTCATCCACTACTTTCGTTTCCCCAAATCCAACCAAAAACACATCGCTTCCTACTTATTCCTAAACAGTAAATTTAAATCCAAACAAAAAAATCTCATGTGAGTTGCGTTGTGCTTTACTGGATCCACATGTGTCACCTTCGCCTCTGGCTCAGGACGTCGATCTGGAAAGTGGAGCTCGTCGTCCAACTCCTGCGACTTGTGTGGGCCTAGGACTTGTGAGGGTATTCTGACGAAACGGGTACTTAGGTCTGTGTGTGGGTCTGCGACCTATGGTAGTGCCGAGGTTTGGTCGGAAGTTGATGGTTTTGTGGAGATGATGGAAGTGAATTAGCCTAAGATAAAATAATTGTTCCTTAGAAAGTTAAAAATAAGTGTATGCCATTGTTGAATTTTATTTTAGAAATGCTTTCATCTACTTACATCATTCATTAATGGCTATAATATTTATTACATGTAGGGAATTTTGAGTATCATTTTAAATTCATACTTTGGTGGTTTTATATGCTTGTGTTTTCTATGTATTGTTCTATTCAAGTTGAAAGACATGATATATAAAGGGTTTTGGATTCACAAATGCAGTAAGTGGTACCGTAACAGTAAAGCAACGACCCTCATATTTTGGTATGCTTTGCAATGTTTTACAACTGCCAACTAATTTTAAAACTGGTGATATTAATTAGCTTTGGTCGTTTAACCATTCCATATTTGCTAATTTGCAACTCTATTTTCATTTGATTTAAAACTGGTGATTTTATTTAAATAACTCTAACTCATTTGATGCATATATTTTTTTGGAAAATTTTACGACCAGACTCATATTTAATGGATATCGCATGCAAGGTTTAAACTATTCAACCCAAAGTTACGATGAGTGAAGGTCTACACAAAGTTACTATGCATAGTTCATTGATTTACCTCATACATATACCCAAAGTTAGAATGAGTGAAGGTCGAATAATCAATGAACTATTCAACCCATAAACCAGAGCCGTACCATTAAACCCATATCAATATGAATATGCATGCTTATCAACCGCCAGCTTTAAAGTTTGAAATGCCTAAGGGTTATAATTCCCTTTAAATATGCAGACGACTAACATTGAGTTGCTGTTGTATTGGTTTTTGTTCGCTTGTGGCAGTTTCTACCTAGGTTGATGTAGTTTTGGTTCAAACAACGTTGTCTTTGGCCCTTTGCTGAAGCTTTTCCATCATCAACCATGCCTAGATCACATGGATATCATTTATATTTTGTTGTAGTTGGTACATATGTAGTTTAAGTTTGGTGTTGATATATGTTTGACAGCGCAATCTTGGACCATGCCTAGTGAATCAAAATGGGATAAAACATATTTAGGTTTATTCGTTTATTGGCAACTGCACTTTGTACGATATAACATTGGATTTAATGTTTATAGCACTTGACAATAAAATGACGTCTCCTGCTTTGTTTTCCAGAATTTGGTCAGATCTACGTCTTGGTAAACGTATTTAGCTTTTTGGTTTATGAATTTGTCCTATATGTTTACAGCATCTGATTATTCATATCATTTTATCTAATGTTATCCTGTACAAAGCATATCAAGTCGTGTAGGCAGCACTGGATACTGGCAGTATGCGCAGGAGTGGGGAGGTCATGCTACACTGATGAAGGGAGGTGGCTTGTGTGGTTGTACTGAGTTGAGGCGATGACGACTGCTACACTAAACAGTGACGGCACAAAGTTAAGGGTAATTTTAGATAGACAATACAAACTTGGTATTGTTTTATTATAAAACTTAAGGTGGAAAAGATGGGGACTGCTTTGCAGCCTTTTGTGGTAATATCTATGTCGTTACTTATTGTATTATTTGCACAATGTTGCACTTATGTGGAGTTTATTTTTCTTAGCCCAAAAATATATATCTTCATAGGTTGATCTATATGAAATAGAATTTTCGGTTCATATTCTTTGACATATAGGTTTGCTTTGACATATATATTTGGATTTTCCACAATTGCTGCAACAAGAGAAATAAAATGCTCTCCAAGCCTACTTTTTTGGAGTTGAATTCACGGACAATCAGGTAAGCTTCTAGTTTTTAGTACTGATTTAATGCAATTGCAACTTGATCAATGGTTGGATTATGTGGTCGATTGAATTGAATCACAGTTTCTAATCTCGTAATTCTAATAGATTTTATTGATGGCGAGGGATAGAGTATTCCATAACATTGTGTCATCTTCTTCATCAATTGGTAAGTCCAATAATTTGGAAGGTAAGTTATATATTTAATATTTTTTAGGTATATAACTTGATCATTGTCTAACTTACTGAAGTTTCTTTTTAAAATTTACATTGAACAGAAGTGCGCGTACTATATATATTATGAATTCAGCTATGTGAATTCATTGTGAATTTAGCTTTAGTTGACATGATATTGTCTATCTATAGGTGATATAAAGCAAATGCTTCAAGAACTTAGGATCAAAAAAGGGAGACAGCCAGCTTTACATGATGATCGGGGTACGAAAGCACAAAATGAAAGAGCTGTTGCACTTGTTTTTTTAGAAGCAAGACCCCGAGTCAAAGAACAACTTCTTTGGATGATAATAGAGCAGTTTCTTGTAATGTTAAGTGTAATTTTAGGTGATTACTGATTAAACTACTTTTGCTTAAATGTATATTACCAATATATGCTTGGATGTATTAAAAAGTTCAAGACAATACATAGTTATCAAAGTTGAATGTAACGAGCGAAGAAATAAATCATAACTGCAAACTTATCTCTGTTTTTTTGGATATACAATTTATTTCTGTACTCATATTTGATTGTTATTAGTTCGATAATTGTGTGTGTGTGTATATATATATACATATACATATATATGTGTGTGTGTATACATATATACATATGTAAATATATTGGTAGATCAGAAGGAGAATATATATATATAAATATACATATATTGGAAGATCAGAAGAGGAATAGCCGCGGATTATCAACAAAAAAAGCGGTGTTAAGTTCATTTCAAGTTAATTTCCGTCGCTAATCACTTGGCAATTAGTAAGGGTTTACCAACGCTTTTTATAAATAATAATTTATTATAAATTACTTATCCATCGGTAAATAGTCGGTAAATAAATTAAAATTAAATCAATAAATAAAATTTTATTTTTATATATAATTAGTAAAATGAAGAAAAACTGTTGGAAAACCCATGCTAAATTCCGTCGCAAAATCTGATACAATTACCATCATAGTTTTTACCGATCATAGCCTTACGTAGGAAATCCATCGCTAAGGCCAATTTAGCGACGGATTAGAAGCGGATTCTATCGCTGCTATATGCGGTTTTTCTTGTAGTGAGCTAAAATGTGACTGATTAAGCGGTAGGCCTGAAATATGCATTTCTTGAATGAAAACTATGATTTCACAACATAATTTGTTATCTTGCAGCAGAAATAAGACAATTGTTGCGAGTGAAGACCAATCAGACATGAGGCCAGTGCCTCATAGTTCACACATAAAGAACATAAAGCACATGGGTAGAGTAAATTTTAAATTGATGTACTCTACATTATTTTTTGTGTTTTTTTGTGACCTAGGAATCTAAATTATATTGGTGGCTGTAATTATTACCACATTGCACCAGTAAGTATGAAAATTGAAACCATATTCACAAATTATTCATGCGTTAATTTATGCGTTAATTTATGCAGATGTTAAACTACTTCATAATGGAAAGTCATGATTTTACTAATGATTTGAAATTACATATTTCAATCATTTTCATTAGTAAAGTTGGTAGGATGTAAAATCATGTCTAAAATTTATTAATTTGGGACAGTGGTTAGTTTTCTCGTTTCCTTGTCTATTTGAACAATGAAGGAACCTGCTTGTTTATGTTAGCTCAAACTCAGTGATTTACTTTACACTAAAATGGATAGGCTATGTATTTTGAGCTGAATAGTAGCATAGTATTTTTTTAGTAAAAATAAATAAATCCGGTACAGATTATATATTGACGTAACTCCCCCATCATTGTACGACACGCTTTGAGCAGAAATATATTATGCCACGACCACATGTAAAACCTTCATCTTAACTAAAATACAATGCAATTGATCAAGGTACACCATGTCCTTCATTTTGTTGTTGTTGTAGTTTACAGGCATAAGTATGCTTGCATGAATTGCATTAAAGATCATTACAACTGATAATCGAGTTAGTAAAAAGGGTTTGCTACACTAAAAATATTTTAAAATAATATTTGTGATATTTAGGTCCATAAAAAGTAAGATGGGCAAACTTTGAAATAAAGTTCATAATGTTTCATTCTTAACACATTATCGACACGGATGTACATAAATAAAACAATAGCCATGGTGCAGTTGCAATAAAATAGTTCAGTTGATAATAATTCTAGATTAATAAATTTACCTTACTTTCACAACATGAAAAATTTTCGTACGTGGTTGCCTTCTCTATATTTGAAAGCAAATTCTATAGTGATAGCTTATAGGGCACAAGCATTGATTTCTGAAATCTGGAAAATTTACATAATCAATTAAAATAAATTAGGAGATATAATAAACGATTACCATATATCCATATACCTTAAGATCAATATGGTTATAACATTTACTCATGCAAAAGTAAAAGGTGATAACACATATATGAAATTAAAAAAAAACTTTTGCAGTAGAATTACCTGTCAAATAGATAAGTGTAACGGCGTGATTTTCGATGCCTCGAAAGTCATGTCATTATTGAAAGAGTTTAGAAGATGAGATAGAAAAGATAGAACTAATAGAATAGAAGAACAAGAAAATATCGAAATCTCACAATAGAATTTAACAAATAAAATATCACATCATATATTACATATCAGAGTTTGTTACATCATAGAATACTTCATACATCTTACATGGATACTAGCCCAACACAAACATTCATCTTGATACTTAGATATAGATATAACTGATAAGATGAATCCATGACTTCCTGGTCCAAAATACTTCAAAGGATTTCCATTCATCACCTGGATCACTTGTCTACCCATAACAATTGTTATAAGTACCCAAGAGTTTAGGAAACACGGAAAATAAACTCTGGGCCAGTCAGGGGACTGGTGTGAGTAAACACAATTAAATAGATTAAAAAACAAGGAATAAGGTTTTTCACATTGGACAGATTCATTTTACTTTTGAAATCTTTAAACCAATCCATAACTAATATATGGATAATGACCCAAGTATTTTATATCAAAACATTTGATATTATGGTAGTTTTTATCAAATAAATAATCATCTAGTCAAACGCTTGCATCTCACATTCACGTATATAGTATAAAATCTAAAACCGCAGAGCGCTTATTGGAGATTGGATTCCAACAGACAAGGTAGGGGGGCACCTAATGATCAGTGTATTCTAGAGACGATACACTGGTATTCAACAAGAACGTCTTGCAACCCGGCCTCACATGACCGTCCACTCATTTAGCATGAGTGTAACGAACATATTACCACCTCAACGGTTGGGATCAACAACCGCTACCGAATGCTGCTGCAGTGAAAAAGAGATGAGAAAACAAAAGGAATTTCTTTAGATGGTGATAATACACCCTGCTTGGGTATTGTAACGACCCGGAAAATCTGAACCAATTTAAAATTTTTAAATTGGCTAAAATAGTGGATTTTAAATATTTAAAATAAATATTTTAAATAATAGCAAGGAAAAGTGAGTTTGAATCGACGTTTGAAAACGAATATAATTAATTCTAATTATAAACAAGGCCGGAAATGGCGCGGTAGTTTCAAAATTTGAATTCAAACTTTGTCTGACTGTACCGGGTGCAAAACAAAACGGATTTGAGTGAAACAGAAAAATATTTAAATCTGTTAGTGAATACCTTTCTAACGAATCTGAAAAATCGAAGTTTCATAGCGGAAAGCAAAAGTTATGGCCAAATGAATTTTCAGAAAGGTCGCTATGGAATTTATATAGCCCGTGAAAATGGCCATTTTGCAAACGACCTCGGAATTCGACGAAACCACTTTTGTTGGATCCGGGATGTGAAGTTATTGCTAGATTTCAAATTTCATAATTTTTGAAGCTAGTATGTGAGCGTGGCAAAGGAAAATGTGTTTTGGCCAACTACAGATAAATTGGATCGACCAGAAATGGGCCTTTTTGCAAACGGTCTCAAAATTTGACGAAACCAGTTTTGTTGGGACCGTATCATCAAAACATAGCTAGAATTATTTTTTTGGAATTTTTCGAATCAGTTTGTGGCCCTGGCAAATTGAAATGTACATTCAAATCAAATATTGAATGTTATATATTTTAAATTGAATGAAAACTGACTGAAACAGTCGAATGGGACTACGAAACATATCCCATTGTGTTCGAAATGGGGGTAAAACGTTGGGGACGACAGTCGTTGAGTTTGAATTGGTGTTCGTGGGTGAAAGAGGGTATTTTTGGATTTTAAAAATTTATAAATAAAAAAATATCATTGGTTGACTATATTTTCTCTCTCCCCGTATATTCTCCAGCGACGGCGGAAATTGTTCAAAAGCTTCCCGTTCATTTTCTGATCAATCCACGCTACAAAATCAAACACTCCAATTAGGGAATTTGTAGAGCTTCTCGAGATCTTCAAATCCATATAGGGTTTGAATTTTTTCGTTCTGAATCATGGGAGAAATCGGCTTCGAAAGTCCGGGGTTTCAGCTCGCCGTCGCCGTCGCCTCCGACCACCGGAGTCCACCGCACCACCGTCGTCCGCCGCGCCTCTCTCCCCTCTACAGCGTGGCAGTGGCTGATTGACGCAACACTTCACGGATCGAGCAAAAATTCAAAACCTAGTTTTGAACAAATCGAAAAAGGTACGGCTATGTTCATTTTCAACAGTTTTAACACCTTTAAACCGTTGCAAACTTTGAAAAATCATATCTTTTTCGTTTCTTGATGAAATTCGATGAAACAGGAAACATCGTGACCGTGTGGACGTCTTCTACATTCTAGAAGAGAACGCATATTTTTCTGAGCCTTCTGCTATTTTTGGTGGAGTGGAACTTGTAACACCCCGTGTATTCTATAACAGTGAAATTCACAAATTAAAGTATAACTAATTTCAAATCAAAGAATTAAGGGAAACGGGATACGCCATTGCGTTTGTCTTGGAATTCTGCTTGAGATAGAGTCCGAGTTTGCGTAGAACGGACTCCGTATGAAGAAGATATGACCTTCGGAAGTTTCAGAATTCAGTTTAAAATTCAAAACAGCTTAGAAAAACCAATTAAGGCTGCCCGGACCCAGCTTGAGATAGAGTCCGAGTTGTGGCGTAAGACTGCCCGGACCCAACCGGCAACAGGCAGCCACAACAATACCTGTCTAATGTGAGAGGTCAAGGCTTTAATAAGACAATTAAGGCTGAGTCAAGATTGATAGGATTAAGTAAACTAAATTAATACTTAATCAAAATGGAACATGCTAAACTATACAGACTGATTGGGGGTTAGGTTTATAAAACACTTAACCAACTTAGCATGTTGGCTAGAAATAGAAAACCTAGTAGTGGGGGACCCTTTTCAGCAGTAACCCTACAAGGTGTATCAGGATACCCTGAACTAGGCAGGGTGGGGCACGATTACAGGGCTGACTGTAAGAGGTCAAATCAACGGCGGTGGTGCAGTAGTGTAGGTTCTAACGGGGTGCGGGCGTGCACACACTCCGGCGCAGAAAAATAAGGCACTGGGCACCAGTAGTATACCTGTGCATTCTAGAATTGTGTCGGGCCGCCACCATGGGACTTGATACACCCCATGGTGGGACCATCATAGGTAACTACAACAATGGGGGCCGTAAGACACATGTAACTATGCGAGTAGGAGCCGATCATCAAAAATGGATCACTTCACCCTAATTATGGGGTGCCTGTTGGGAACTATTTTATATGGGTACATAGATTAATATGGGGTACGATAGTATATTCGACTGTTGGGAACTATTTTATATGGGTACATAGATTAATATGGGGTACGATAGTATATTCGACTCTAGACAACTTAACTTAGTTTATGGTGCTCTCCCATTTTCAGTTTATACTTATCATACCCAGTTCTTTATTCGTAGACTGAATAGTCCTAGACTTACTCAGGCTTTATGTCTGACTCTACTTTTCTTTCGTCTTCTTTTCTTTCATTCCCTCCCCAGGTCCACAGGGAGGGAATACCGCAGCTTGACCAGCTTTCACATCCAGCTTGAAGAGAAAGAATGTATTGCTTGGATCTTTTTCGTTTTGGACTATGGCTTTGGACAGCAATTATGGGACTTATGCAGTTTATTTATGTTTTTCTTTATGCTTCTTTAAATAATGTAATCAAGACAGTTATGAAGATGTTATGTTTTTGGAAGTATTGTAAGACAAATTATGACATGGTTTGTGTAACACGTATTTTGTTGAAATAAAAGTTGTTGTTTTCCCCTGTTCATAAATATGTGTTTTTATATCTGTCTTGTATATCTGTGACTTATACTTATAAACCTCCACCAAAATTAGGGCATTCCCTTTGAGAGTGACCCTAACGGAGGTGGGGTGTTTCACTTGGTATCAGAGCATAGGTTTACCAGATAAGATAAAAGTTTTGAAAATTTATTTTCAAAGGAAAATTTAAAGAAGCATTTTTAAAAGATAAAATATTATATTTTAAAAAGGAAAAGTCCCCCAAAGCCATAGGTACTATCTTTTATCCTTCGTTTTGAATCTACCCTTTTTGTTTCAGCATGTCCGAAGAACTTAACTTGCCAGAGGGTATACCAATACCTGGTTGGTTTAGACGATTCTTAGAAGCAAGGGCCACTCAGCCAGGTCCTACCGTTCCTCCTCCCCCAGCTGCAGGAAATCATCCAGCTGCAGCAGCACCTCTTCCTCTACCTCTTCCGCGGGGAAATACTTTTGCTAAGATATGTAAAGATTTTAAAGCTATGGGAGGAAAGGACTTTCATGGAACCGAGTCCTTCGTGGTAGCCAGGAATTGGATGAAAGAAACCGAGGACTTATTCATCATTTTTGAGGTAGAAGATAGGCAGAAGGTACAACTGGCAGTATGGCTACTAAAAGGTGAGGCTTCCTACTAGTGGGAAGTCACTAATGCAGAAAGACTAGTGGAAACATGGGAGGACTTTAGGGCAAGGTTCGAGGCTAAATTTCTCTCAGAAGCTGAAAGGAGTCTTCAGTTGGAAAATTTCTTATTTCTTAAGCAAGGGAATATGACAGTCAAAGAGTATGTTAACCAGTTTGATCATCTGGCTAGGTTCGGACTGGACCTAGTCAACACCCCGCACAAGAAGGCTCTCCGCTTTGTCAAGGGGTTGAATGAGCCATTACACAGTTTGGCCATGACCCATATACCCATGGGAGCTACGTATGAAAGGTTGGTGCAGATGGCATTGCTGAATGAAGAAGATAAGGGCAAGAAGGAGACAAAGGCAGAAAACTCTCAAGGGAAGAAAGAGGGTTTGCAACCTAAGAAGACAGACTTTAAGAAGGGCGGGAAAGACAACAAAGAGAAGAGGAAGTGTAATTTCTGTGGCAAAGTGGGGCACTTAGTGAAAGATTGCCGGAAAAAGAAGGCCAAGATGATTGGTGGGTGCTTTTCTTGCGGTGAGACATGCCACATGGCTAAGGATTGCCCGAAGAAACGAGGACAGGGGCAGAGGGCTGGATCCACCTCAGGGGCACAGGTTCATGTGCTAGAGGCGCCACCTCTGCAACATCGAGGTATAAATACTTCTGTAGAAAGTGTAGTTTATCTTTATGATCACCCAGTTCGCACTTTATTTGATTCTGGCGCATCACACTCCTTTATCTCGTCTGCTTTAATAGAATCTCTGCACCTAGAAACTAGTATGGTAGAGGACCCCTTAATTGTTTCAAACCCAATTGGGGGCCCAGCTCATTTGTCTATGATCTGTGTGGGATTGAAAATTTCTATTCTAAGCATAGAATTTAGATGTAGTGCCTTTGTTTTGGGCTTCTCGGGATATGGTTTGATTTTGGGCATGGATTGGCTATCCAGTAATGGGGCCATCCTTGATTGTGAGAAAAGGGTTGTTAGGCTCCTGACCCAGCTCGGTAACACTTTGGAAATTACTTGTAATCCCTCGTATGCGGTTATGCTTAGTTATCTTGAATCGCTAGATGCTCCGTCGACAATTTGCAATCGGTTAGAGTGGTCCGGGAATATCCGAATGTCTTCGAAGAGGTGAAGGGCTTGCCTCCGAAGCGGGAGATAGACTTCCGCATATATCTTGTAGATAATGCAAAGCCCGTTGCGTTGCCCGTTAGACACATGGCTCCAAGGGAAAGGAAGGAGCTCAGTAAACAGATTAAAGAGCTTCTAGAGAAGGGGTTCATTAGAAGGAGCATTTCAGAATGGGGCGCTCCAGTGGTGTTCGCTACAAAGGCGGATGGTTCACTCCATCTATGTGTTGACTATAGGGAGCTCAACAAGCTAACGAAAAAGAATAGGCCCCCTCTCCCCAGAATTGACGATCTGTTTGATCAGCTTGTAGGAGCGTCTGTTTTCTCCCAACTCGATTTGGCGACCGGTTTTCATCAGCTAAGGGTGGCTGAAGATAGCATCGATAAAACAGCATTCAGAACCCCAGACGGCTTCTTTGAATGGCTTGTCATGCCTTTTGGCTTGACAAACGCACCTGCTTACTTCGTGGACCTGATGAGTAGGGTGTTCAGAGAATTCCTCAACAAGTTCGTAGTGGTTTTCATAGACGATATCTTGATTTTCTCGAAGATTAAAGAAG
Source organism: Allium sativum (assembly GCA_030737875.1). NCBI lineage: Eukaryota > Viridiplantae > Streptophyta > Magnoliopsida > Asparagales > Amaryllidaceae > Allium > Allium sativum. The sequence goes on along the minus strand of CM060922.1, from coordinate 310,384,858 downwards.
AGCATGCTCAACACCTAAGGGCAATCATGGAAACCTTGCGAGTCCATCAACTAAAAGCCAAATTCTCCAAATGCCATTTTGGAGAGAGGAAGTAGGATTTCTTGGTCACATAGTATCCAAAGAAGGGTTAGCAGTAGACCCGGCTAAGGTAGTAGTGGTGCAGGACTGGAAGACACCAAAGAACGCAACAGAAGTCCGAAGCTTTCTTGGGCTAGCAGGCTTCTATCGGAAATTCATCAGAGACTTTGCTAAAATATCATCTCCGCTCATAAGGCTGACAAAGAAGAACCTAGTGTTCAATTGGGACTTGGATTACGAGTTTGCTTTCCAACGGCTGAAAAGGGCTCTTACAACAGCCCCGGTTTTGACGTTGCCAGATGGAAGCAAGATGTTCACAGTTTATACAGATGCATGTGGGACAGGGCTAGGCGCTGTCTTAATGCAAGAAGGAAGGGTAGTAGCTTATGGTGGAAGGCAACTGAAAGTGCATGAAAAGAACTACTCGACCCATGATCTTGAGTTAGCTGCCATCGTCTTTGCACTCAAGTCTTGGCGACACTATCTCCTAGGTGAGAAGTTCGAACTTTACACTGACCATAAATCGTTGAAATATCTTTTCTCGCAGAAATATCTTAACCTGAGGCAACAGAGATGGATGGAGTTTCTTGCCTCGTACGATTTCGAGATCTCTTACACTCCGGGCAAAGGTAACGTAGTGGCAGACGTGTTGAGCCGAAAGAAACTGACCCTAAGCCTGCTGTTTGTTGAAAGACAAAGCCTAGAGTTTATAGCCAGCTTTGACTTTAGGCCCTCCTCCGATTTTGTACCAGGCTTGCTAGCATCTCTAAAAATACGCCCGACTTTAGTGGACTTAATAGGGACAGCACAACGCGAAGACCCTCAGCTTGTGGAGACGATTGATAGGCTAATTAGGGTGAGACTTCAAGTCACCTCAACAGATACTCCATCGACGATAAGGGTTGGCTAAGGCGAGACAGAAGACTATGCGTCCCACAGACAAGGGATTTAGTAAAGACGGTTCTCGAGGAAGCACATCACTCCAAGATGACGATACACCCAGGCGGAGATAAAATGTACAAGGACATAAAGAGGACTTTCTTTTGGAACGGCATGAAGAAGGACGTAGCAGATTTCGTTTCTAAGTGTATGGTGTGCCAACAGGTTAAGGCGGAACAGAAAAAGCCTGGCGGTCTGCTCCATCCCCTAGAAGTCCCGCAGTGGAAGTGGGATAGTATCTCAATGGACTTCATTGATGGGCTGCCTAAGTCTAGAAGAGGCAATACTAGCATTTTGGTAATAGTGGATAGGCTTACTAAAAGCGCCCACTTCTTACCTGTCAAGAGTAAAAGAACTGCCTCATCCCTAGCATCTCTTTACCTCAAGGAAATTGTCCGACTCCATGGAATACCGTCCAGCATTGTTAGTGACCGAGACCCTATCTTCACAAGTGAGTTTTGGCGAAGTCTACAAGAAGCGGTAGGCACACAGTTATGCTTAAGCGCAGCCTATCATCCCAAAACGGACGGCCAGACAGAAAGAGTGAACAGAGTTTTGGAGGACCTTTTAAGACTGTGCGTCCTTGACTTCGGAGGGACGTGGGAAGACCATCTTCCTTTGGTGGAATTTGCCTACAACAACAGCTACCAAGCAACCATCGGAATGGCGCCCTTCGAAGCTTTATATGGAAGACCGTGCCGATCGCTCACTTGTTGGTGGGAGTCTACTAATAAGCTCATACTTGGACCAGATATGATCCGAGAGACTTCAGAGAAAGTAGACTTAATACGAAGAAGGATGAAGACGGCCCAAGACAGACAAAAGTCCTACGCCGACAAGAGGAGGACCGACCTTGAATTTGAGGTTGGGGACAAAGTTTTTCTTAAGGTATCTCCGCTAAGGAACGTTGTTTGTTTGGAACCACAGGAAAGCTAGCACCAAGGTTCGTAGGGCCATTTCCTATCATCAAGAAAATTGGGAAAATGGCCTATAGATTAGAGCTACCTGAAAAATTGGCCGGAGTTCACAACGTTTTTCACGTTTCGCATCTCCGAAAATGTCTACATGAATCTGCTGAAGTGGTAGAGCCAAATATCCTAGAAGAAGCTGAAGTGGAACGTGAAGCGACCGTGAGGAAAGTTCCAACCCACATATTAGGAACGGAAGTGAAAAAGCTAAGCAACCGCGAAGTCAAGCTCGTCAAAGTTCAGTGGAGCGACGCCGAGGGAGACGCAACTTGGGAAACTAAAGCTAGAATACGCGCAGCCTACCCTTTTCTTTTCGAGGGTACATCTTTGATCTTTCTTTTTCCTTAAGTTGCGCTTTTATCTATCTTTTTAGGTATATCTCCCCGACCTTATCTTTTAGGTAGAAACTCTTTGGATGAAAACATGTAATTGAAACATGTTATGGATGATGGTTGCAAGTGGTTGCAAGTGATTGCTAGTGGTTGCTCGTGGTTGCATATACACACACAAGTTAGGTTTTAGATCGGCTCAGTCACTTCATATTGCATATGCATATATGTATTTATATTCGTATATGGTTGACGTTTAATGTGTTGTCGTATGGATGTTGCATTTATATGAATGATTGTGCACTCATGTAGAATCATGAATAGGAAAATTTGCATACATAATGGATTCATGACACTTACATAATTTGCATTAAGGAGGTCAACTGAATCAGTAGACCGACTGATTTTGCATTAGATAAGTACATGTACACACACTTCGCATATGATCATGAAGCATTAGAAGCCTTTTAAGGGCAATGGATGCTCGTGTTTGATAGATGAGTAGATGGATGTTTGGATGTACATTCTTTTTGAACTTGAAGAATTCGGGGACGAAATCCTTTTAAGTGGGGGAGAATGTAACACCCCGTGTATTCTATAACAGTGAAATTCACAAATTAAAGTATAACTAATTTCAAATCAAAGAATTAAGGGAAACGGGATACGCCATTGCGTTCTTCTCGGAATTCTGCTTGAGATAAGAGTCTGAGTTTGCGTAAAACGGACTCCGTATGAAGAAGTTATGGCCTCCGGAAGTTTCAGGATTCAGTTTAAAATTCAAAACAGCTCAGAAAAATCAATTCAAAATTCAAAATCGGGCCGGATTGGCCAGGGCGGGAATTTTCCCGCCCAAAGCACCCAGATCGACTGGGTAGTCGACCTGGGGCTACCCAGGTCGACTGGGTAGTCGACCTGGGGCACCCTTGTCGACTGCGTAGTCGACACGGTGTCGACTGGCGTGTCGACCTGGCCCCTGAGCCAGGTCGAACCCAGCCCCCTGACTGGCCTGGTCTGTGTTTGGTCGATTTTCTGAGCCTTGCCTTGTCACTAGGGCTAGGTGTCCGCTCCTGGTTGGTCTCTCCCTCAAACGAATGTCCATTATTAAACCAAGCTCCATCGACGGTCCTAATCAACTCACAAACTCTATAAAAAGGACCTAAGACTCACCCTAATTCACACAAACAAAAATGGAGATGAGAACGTCATGCTGCTGAGGAAAGACTAGGAATAGCCGTCAGAAATTGAGAGACAATTAGGAGATAATTCGAAAGCTTAAAGCAACGTCAATTAAATCAAAACAACGCCTACAACAAAGGATAGCATCTCCAAATTCAGAATCCTGAATTGAAGATTCGTCATACGTTGTAAGTAGAGTGCTATTCCGATGTGAATAAATAATTGTGTTTTGATTTGTGTAAAGTGAGAAATGGAATTGTGGCGATAATAATCCATATTTGTATGTTGCTTTGATTCTAAACGATTTGGAAATGTTGTGGTGTACGATTGGATATTTGCAAGTATGTGATTCATGTTAACAACCATTTGTTGTGGTATTTTATTTGGGATTCATACAAGTATATGATTCATGTTAACAACCATATGTTGTGGTATTTTATTTGGGATTCATACAAGTATATGATTCGTGTTAACAACCATATGTTGTGGTATTTTATTTGGGATTCATGCAAGCATATGATTCACTATTATGCCAATATGATGTACATAATTTTATGATCACTTTTAGTGTGTAATTGGATTCGACTAAGTACTATGGCTTATATGAATCTATGTTGGAATTGGCAAATCATACTAGAGACAAAAGTAAGCATTTTTATGAACATGAGTAAACTATGTTTGGTGTTATGCCTAGTTGAAACCATGTTTTAGGTCTATGTTGTTATAAAAATCATATGGCGGTATATGTAACACGTAAATTAAATTAGATTTACATTCCAATTGCAAGTTTACATGAATAGATTAAAAAAAACATGATTCATGTTTAGGTATGTTTATGTCATGATTATATGAATAAAATGATTCATGTTTAAGTATGTTTATGCCATGATTATATGCTGTTACCATGCAAGTTCACATATGCCTAATTCATGTTAATTAGACCGTTATGTTGCAAGTTCATGCGTTCACACTCCCCTTTTTATTTCACTTAGAATATATAAACACCATGTTATAAGCCTCCCTTTTTTCATGTGGCTAAGTTGGGTTTAAATGTTAAACCCAACATATGTTATATCTTAGTGAACGTATAAAACGAGGGTAATGACGATGGGGTTAAAACATAGAATATATGTGTTGGCATGTTTGACGCATGCCAACAACCATGAAAAACAATTAAGTGGCATAAATAAATTTTACCCAATAAAGATGAATTTGAATAATGGGCCGCAAATATTTACATATAAAAAGGAAAGAGAAAAAATATGTAAATTTAGAAAATACGATGTGTTTAACCCGAGGTTGGATTGAGTTGTGATGTAAACCTGCCCGGAACCGCCCGGCTGTCCAGTAGTCACAACAATACCTATCCAGTGTGGGTGGTTAAACACAGAGCCCAATAAGGACCCGAGGTTAGACTGAGTTGTGGCGTAAGACCACCCGGATCCAACCGGCAACAGGCAGCCACAACAATACCTGTCTAATGTGAGAGGTCAAGGCTTTAATAAGACAATTAAGGCTGAGCCAGGATTGATAGGATTAAGTAAACTCAATTAATAATTAATCAAAATGGAACATGCTAAACAATACAGACTGGTTGGGGGTTAGGTTTATAAAACACTTAACCAACTTAGCATGTTGGCTAGAAATAGAAAACCTAGTAGCGGGGGACCCTTTTCAGCAGTAACCCTACAAGGTGTATCAGGATACCCTGAACTAGGCAGGGTGGGGCACGATTACTGGGCTGACTGTAAGAGGTCAAATCAACGGCGGTGGTGCAGCAGTGTAGGTTCTAACGGGGTGCGGGCGTGCACACACTCCGGCGTAGAAAAATAAGGCACTGGGCACCAGTAGTATACCTGTGCATTCTAGAATTGTGTCGGGCCGCCACCATGGGACTTGATATACCCCATGGTGGGACCAGCATAGGTAACTACAACAACGGGAGCCGTAAGACACATGTAACTATGCGAGTAGGAGCCGATCATCAAAAATGGATCACTTCACCCTGATTATGGGGTGCCTGTTGGGAACTAGTTTATATGGGTACAGAGATTAATATGTGGTACGATAGTATATTCGACTGTAGACAACTTAACTTAGTTTATGGTGCTCTCCTATTTTCAGTTTATACTTATCATACCCAATTCTTTATTCATAGACTGAATAGTCCTAAACTTACTCAGGCTTTATGTATGACTCTACTTTTCTTTCGTCTTCTTTTCTTTCGTCCCCCCCCCCCCCCCAGGTCCACAGGGAGGGAATACCGCAGCTTGTCCAGCTTTCACATCCATCTTGAAGAGAAAGAATGTATTGCTTGGATCTTTTTCGTTTTGGACTATGGCTTTGGACAGCAATTATGGGACTTATGCAGTTTATTTATGTTTTCTTTATGCTTCTTTAAATAATGTAATCAAGACAGTTATTATGTTTTTGGAAGTATTGTAAGACAAATTATGACATGGTTTGTGTAACACGTATTTTGTTGAAATAAAAGTTGTTGTTTTCCCCTGTTCATAAATATGTGTTCTTATATCTGTCTTGTATATCTGTGACTTATACTTATAAACCTCCACCAAAATTAGGGCATTCCCTTTGAGAGTGACCCTAACGGAGGTGGGGTGTTTTAGAACCCAATGTGAGATTTCTAATTTATAAACGATATGGAAAACGACGATGTATAAATTATATAATCGATGTATGAGTTATATAAGCGTTGTACACCTCTTGTATAAGCATTGTATAAGTTGTACGTTCGATGTATAAGTTGAATATGCGTTGTAAAAATTATATATTTGTTGAAATAGAAGTGAAATGCTATATATATATATATATATATATATATATATATACGCCCCTCGTCCACAAACCATGGACGATATTTATTGGTTGTGATTGGTGTGAAAATTGATTGATAGCGAATGGTTAATTGGAATTGTTTGTGGTTGATATTGATTGATTGTGGTTGAAAAATACCCATTTGTGGTTGAGAAATATTTGGTTGAAAGCACATAGGATTAGTTTGTGGAAATGGAAAAAAATATACATGCCGCCCGCGTGCGAACTAGATGCATGATTCCCCATTGTCAAAAGCTGCGAGGCTTTAAGGTAGAGCGAGAAGCCGTACTAGGGACGGTCCCGGTTTTAACTACCCTGCCGTTATGCTACCGAAATTTTGAATAATATTCATGTGTTAGAATTATTTCCATTTGTTGAAACTATATTTATTCGTTGAATAGAAAACCTTCATGTGTTAAATTGAAACTCATTCGTTGAATAGAAATTCATATGTTGAATGGTATTCGTGTTTTAAATATAAAAATCACATTTTTACTCTATATATATAAACTATAGAAAACCTTCATGTGTTGAATCGATATTCATTCGTTGGATAGAAATTCATGTGTTGAATGGTATTCGTGTTTTAAATATAAAAATCACCTTTTTATCGATATATATAAACTATAGAAAACCTTCATGTGTTGAATCGATATTCATTCGTTGGATAAAAATTCATGTGTTGAATGGTATTCGTGTTTTAAATATAAAAATCACCTTTTTATCGATATATATATAAACTATAGAAAACCTTCATGTGTTGAATCGATATTCATTCGTTGAATTGAAATTCATGTGTTGAAAGGTATTCATATTTTGAAAGAAATTGTTTTATAATAAAAATCTAATTTTTATCATCGATATGAACTATATAAAATAATCTTGTTTTGAAATAAATTGTTTTATAATAAAATCTTATTTTTATCACCTATATTAACTATATAAAATAGTCGAGTTCTGAAATAATTGTTTTACGTTAAAAATCACATTTTTATTATATACATGAATTGTTAAAAATAGTGAAGTGCTGAAATAGAAAAAAGGTAGATAAAAATATCATTTTTATCAAATGTATGAAATTCGTATGGTTTTGAAATCGAAGAATCGATATATATATATATATATATATTGAGTTGAAATATATCGAATCACGACGCTGAAGTTCGTATTTTGAAACCGTGATTTCAAACGATTATACCGGGAGATCCGACCATCGGATTTTCCTAAAACCGCAACAATTGGGTTCGCTTTGGAAATATCTTTCCAACAGCACCAACTTTGTAAAAATCCAACGGTTGGATTGTCTGGAATGTTTAATTCAAATCTGAAGAAAAACAGCGCCAGAATCGATTATATTTATATATATATATATAAATATAATTATATTTAATCGAATAACGACGCTGCAGTTCGTATTTTGAAATTGAAACTTCAAACGATTATACCGGGAGATCCGACCGTCGGATTTTCCCGAAACTGGAACCGTTGGATTCGTTTTGAAAAGATCTTTCTAATGATGTAAATTTTGTGAAGATCCAACGGTTAGATTTTCAGATATGTGTAAATCAAATCTGAAGAAAAACAGCGCCACGGCCGCGTTATGGCCCGAAGCGTCGTTTTTAATAAATTGGCTATTTTAAAATAAATAAAAATAGCGATAAATCATTATAAAATATTATAAACGATATGGATGTGAAATTTAGAAATTAACTGAAGGTTAGCTAAGTCGAATGGTTTCCTGGATTTTGATCTGATGTTGGTTTCGGTCTTCGGGGTTAATATTTGGGAAATTGTTCTCTTACTGACCGACGGTTAGTGATTAATGAACTGAAATGATGCGTATGTAGTGTTTGTGTAACACGTGTTTATTATATATGCGAGTTGCTTAGAAAGACCGGGTTTATCCCATTCCGAATAACTGTATCGACGATAAGAAATCGAAGATGAAGAAGGCGGTCGAAGACCGGAGATCTTCACCTCGTTTGGATGGTAACCGAGGTCCTGATTGGGAGGCACCCCGAAATATGGATAATGAGTGGTGATCGTCCAGACGTACGTGGGGATCGATGGGTTTGCGAGGTATATAGTACCTCCGGTTTCGTTCAGACCCAGAACGGATTTGCAAATGGACAGTGTGTCTGACATTGGAATTTATTCTGTGTGATTGATAGCTATCAGTTGCAGGGTGTGAATTGCCTGTGTGGCATGCTAAGATGCAGTGATCAGGGCTTCTGTTGAAAAGCAAAGTCTTGTGGTGATGATCAAAGCACCGCCTGTATGGCGTAGCTTTGTGTATAACGTGAAATCGCGAGCCTCACACCCCGGTATGAACCAGAAACGGGAGAAAGGACCTCAGGAAGGGCCTGCATTTCTTCCTAGCTAGAAGTGGCATCAGTGGTTTTACACGCCCTAACGAGTTTGAATTATGTGGTTGTTGCTGTTGCGAGGCGCCTCGGTTATATCGGTCGATCCAGGACCGATGGAGTCATTTGTTGGATCACTTACGCCCTAAAGGGCAGAGAAACGCAGTGTTCAGGAATTTTAATCCACATCGGTGGACCGGCCCTGACAATCCAAAGGCTTGACAGAGTACTTGCCTGAGGCTCGGGCTAGGCAGTCTCGAATTCGGTAAGGACTATCTTTTGCCTTGGTTCATGACGGAAATCCAATTTCCAAATATGTGACCGTGCGGTTTTGATTGTATACCTATATATGGCGACATAGTGGTATGGGGCATTAATGCCGTCTATGATTGATAGTTATGATTTGAAATTGTTTTTGAAACATATAAACACTAGTAATAATATCAAATGCTTTTGTTTTATTCGTATCAAGCATATTTTGGCCATTATAAGGTAAAACTCTATCCTCCGGTTTGCGTTGCATTGTGTGATGGGAACTGAGTCTTATAATAGCTTCATTTTTACAAAAAGCATTGCGATGTTTAAAAGAATGATTTGTTTTAAAAGCGCTGGCAATCCAATGGAGTAAACCCATTCCACGAAAGTGGCGTGGTCCTGTGATTAGCCATATTTTAAATGTGTTGAGTAGATTTCTCATACCAGTCCCATGACTGACTCGTAGTTTGTTTCACTTTCAAACTCGGGTGCCCCTTTTTCCACACAGGCAGCCTTGTATTCAGGTTTAGCTGGCTTTCTCTGGATAGCTGGAGCTGAAGATGGATTCTATCATTTATCTCTTTTTATGTTGTTCAGCTCCTATTGTACATTATGTTTGTTTTTCCGCTGTATACATTTATGTATAGCTGAACTGTATTTGTACTAAGTATGATCCTGTATACTATGTAACTCTGATGATTACGTTTATCCAGTGTATTCTATTGTGCATTATCTGGTGTATTTATTAATTTCTGTTCTGCTGTTATCTGTTTCTGTCTTATATTCCAAGGATTACCCTTGCCGCTGTCAGTACGGGGTTTGGGGTCGTCTCATTTGGTATCAGAGCGAGTTTAAGCTTAGTTCTGGAATATAACATATTAACGAACTCGTCAGAAATAGAACCAGTAGTGTTCTGGGACGGGTAACTCATTACATATAGGATCAGTAATGTCCTAGTATGAGTAAAGCAGAATGAAATACACCCCAGTAGACACATTTACATTCAAGTATTTGTCTCTATATTTTGAATTATCTTTTCTGTTGACCTGACACTTTGTCTGCTAATTGCAGACGTACTAGAAAATGAGTGACAGGAACAGAAGAAACAATCGCATGGCTCGACCAGCTAATGAGCCAGTTGTACTCCCACAGCCAGAATCGGATATAGAAGTTCTATTCAAGAGATTTCGAAATCTGGGTGGATCACCCTTCTTAGGCAAAGAGTCCATTATGGAAACACAAGCTTGGATCCGTTCTGCAGAGAAAATATTTGAGGGTTTAAAGCTGAGGGATGACCAAAAAATATTACTAGCGTCTTGGGCACTCAAAGAAGAAGCTTTGTTTTGGTGGGATTCAGTTATTAAAGATAATCCAGAAGGTGATATCACCTGGGATAGATTGAAAGTGATTTTCCTAGAAAGATTTACTCCTCCCGAAGCAACCGAGCGATTATGTGACGAATTTTCTTATCTGATACAAGGTGATATGACGATTCCAGAATATCATAAGAAATTCAGCGACATTTCTCACTTTGCTCCTCATCTGATTCAAGAACCAAAGAGGAAGAATCTGAGGTTTATTCATGGCCTGCAAAGAAAATATCAGAATAGTGTGATGAGGAATGTGAAGCTTCCTTTTTATGAAATGATATACATGGCTTATCAGTATGAAGATCTCCATAAGAAAGGTATGTTGCGCGACGAAGAGGAAGTCAGTTCGAGTAACAGAGTGGAGTCTGTGACTGATAGTCCTGAGGTCAGTAAGAAGCCCAGTGCCAAGAGAAAAAGGGCTAAATCTGGGAAAGAACCAGCAACGGCTGCCATATGCCTTAACTGTAATCAGAAGGGCCATTTGTCTAGAAAATGTAAATCTTTAAAGAAACAAAAGAAGAATGAATCAAAATCTACTAAGAAAAAGAACCCACATGGTGAAAGGACATGCCATGAGTGTCATCAAGCAGGCCATATTGCACGGGAGTGCCAACTCTCAAAGGAACCTGAAGCAGTACGTATAAATGAAATAGCAGAAACTTCTGGGCCCTCAGATGTTCTGGAAAGGCCGGATGTTTTAGAAGGCACGCTAACTGTCAAAGATATTCCAGTTAAAGTACTGTTTGATACAGGAGCGTCGCGAAGCTTTGTTGCAAAGAATGCAGCTAAGAAACTGGATTTGAATGTGAAAAAGCTCAAGAAACCAATGACTGTCCAGAATCTGGTTGGGGATTCCATTGATCTCAGTTGGGTTTGTGGAGTGCCGGTTTCTCTTTTTCGTTATCGGTTTCCTACCATCGCGGTCGTCATGAATTTTACAGAGTTTGATCTTATCTTGGGGTTAGACTGGTTGACAAAGTATGAAGCTGAGGTTAAATGCGCCGACAGAGTCGTTAAGGCGAAGATTAAATCAAGTGATTATATAACCATTCCCTGTGAAGGTCAGAATGCTAATAGAAAAGACTTCTGGGCAGCTTTGGATGTTTCTCCTGTTCAAATAGAAAATATCCCTGAAGTCACAAAAAATATTCCCGACCTCATCAAAGACATTCTTGTCGTCAAGAATTATGCGGATGTGTTCGAGGAAGTTGTTCGCTTAACTCCGCAAAGAGAAATTGATTTCAAAATTGCTTTAATTCCGAATGCAAGGCCGGTAGTTCACGCTATTCGAAGAATGTCCTTGAAAGAGAAAGAGGAATTAGACAATCAAACAAGACAGCTTGTATGGAAGGGTTTGATCAGGCCTAGTTTCTCAGATTGGGGTGCAGCAGTGGTGTTTGTCCCAAAATCAAATGGTACTCTGCGACTATGTGTGGATTATCGTGATTTGAACAAGAAGACGATAAAGAACAAATATCCATTTCCGAGAATCGATGATTTATTGGATCGTCTGAATGGAGCACAAGTATTCTCAAGGATGGACCTAGCTACAGGCTTCCATCAACTTCGAATTGCCGAAGAATGTGTTCCTATGACATCATTCAGAGGTCCAGACTTATTCTATGAGTGGTTAGTAATGCCGTTCGGCTTATGTAACGCTCCAGCTTACTTCGTCGATTTGATGAATAGAGTGTTCCACGGTGTATTGAATAAATTTGTTCTGGTTTTCATTGATGATATCCTTATCTTCTCTAAGTCAGAAAGCGAGCACGAAAAACATTTGGAACAAGTTATGGAAATCCTCAGAAGGTATGTATTAAAAGCAAAGTTTTTCAAATGTATATTCTGGCAAGAAGAAGTCAAATTTCTTGGCCACGTAGTGTCAAAGCAAGGAATTTCAGTGGATCCCAGTAAGATCACTGCTATCCAGAATTGGAAACAGCCTCGTACACCAATAGAAGTTAGAAGTTTTCTCGGGTTAGCCAGTTATTATCGGAAATTCATTAAGGATTTCGCGAAGACATCTAGTTCCTTAACAAAACTGACTAAGAAACATTCGAGATTCAATTGGACTCCGGTATGTGAGGAAGCTTTCCAGGAGCTGAAATTAAAACTGACAACTGCTCCAGTGTTAACAATAATACATGGCAATGAGGACTTGAAAGTCTGGACTGACGCTTCTAGAGAAGGCCTTGGCGCAGTGTTAATGCAAAGAGGTCAAGTGATTGCGTATGCTAGCCGTCAGTTAAAACCGCACGAGAAGAACTACGTAACTCATGATCATGAGTTATTGGCTATCGTATTCTCTTTGAAAATATGGAGACACTATCTTCTGGGTGAGAAATTCGAACTATATACAGACCATCAGTCATTAAAGTATCTGTTCACCCAGAAAGACCTGAATCTGAGGCAGCAACGTTGGCTAGAGTTCCTTGCAGCATATGACTTTGAGATTATATACAATCCAGGGAAAGCCAATGTCGTGGCCAATGCGTTAAGCCGAAAGAATGAAATGATCGCCAGTTTTATTATTACGACTTCCTTGATTGACAAAATATCTATTCTTTAGAAGGATGATAACTTTATTAAGGACATGATCAAAAGGATTCAGAAGGGCGAACCCTCGTGTTTTCAAGTAGATAACGATGGGACCCTGAGAATAAATGAAGGATTTGTGTTCCCGACATCCCAGAGTTAAAAAGGGAAGTGTTATACGAGTGTCACAAGTCCAAGCTGAGTATCCATCCTGTGTGGCCAAAATGTATAACGATATCAAGCGAACATTCTGGTGGAAGGCTATGAAAAGACACGTTTCAATATATGTTAGCTGATGCCCTACTTGCCAGCTAGTCAAGAGCGACCAACAGAAACTGGCTGGATTGTTACAACCGCTAGACGTTCCAGGTTGGAAGTGGGAACATATTTCCATGGACTTCATTGATGGTTTGCCCAAAACCAGAAAAGGAAATGACAGTATTTGGGTGATCGTAGATCGCTTCACGAAGACCGCCCATTTCATACCTGTCAGATCAAACAGAACTGCTCAGAGTCTGGTGCAAATATATTTCAAGGAAATTGTTAGACTACGTGGAGTGCCGCTCAGTATAGTCAGTGACAGAGATACAATATTTACTAGCAAATTCTGGGAGGCGTTTCAAGTAGAACTGGGAACAAAGCTGAATCTAAGCACCGCTTATCATCCTCAGACAGATGGTCAAACTGAGAGGGTGAACCGTATACTAGAAGATCTATTGCGGGTTTGTGTTCTAGATTTCGGTGGATCATGGGAAGACCATCTGCATTTGGCTGAATTCTCATATAACAACAGCTACCAGGCGAGTCTGACAATGTCACCATTCGAAGCGTTGTATGGTAGACCGGGCCGATCTCCTGCTTGTTGGGTCGAACCCATTTATAGACTTGTGTTAGGGCCTGATATGATCCGAGAAGCTGCCGACAAAGTCGATTTTATTAAGAAACGATTACTCGCCGCTCAAAGCCGACAAAAGAGCTATGCCGATAGGAGAAGAAGAGATATATCATTTGCTGTTGGCGACTACGTATATTTGAAAGTATCGCCGATGAGAGGAGTTATCCGGTTTGGTAAAACTGGGAAGTTGGCGCCCAAATTCATTGGTCCGTTTCCTATTCTGGAACGGATTAGAACTCTTGCTTATAGGGTTAAATTGCCTAATTGGTTGCCTGGAGTGCATGACGTATTTCACATATCTCACCTTCGAAAGCACGTTCATGATCAAGACTTGATCGTGGAAGAAGCAGCTCAACAAGATATTGAAATTACTCCAGAATTAGCTGTGAGAAGAGAGCCGCTAAAGATTATCGACAAAGAAACCAAAGAGCTGAGGAACAAGAAAGTTCACTTGGTCAAAGTGCAATAGAGTGGAGATCCACGAGATTGTACTTGGGAAACTGAGGAGAGAATTCAGAAAGCCTATCCTAAGTGTCGAGTAAATATCTTTGATTGACTCCGGTGCAAGGTACATTTACCATACTTTGCATTACCAATTAATTCTCTACTCTGTTGTTATTTTCTTTCCATGGATGTGCACTTTTAATTCTATAGTCTGAATGATTTTAAAAGAATATAGAAATTGATTAGTATATTTTTGAAAAGTTAAAAACAAATTGCTTGTTGTTTGCATTGTGTGATAGTAGACTTGATTAATTAAATTATTAAAACGATAGCTAAATTAATCAATAAGATAATGAATGGTAGGATTTATTCGTTTAACTCACACATTGAACTGATTTAAAAATAGATAGAAATATATACATGTGCATTAGATATGTTTGAACAGGTAATTGGATAGCTGTTGAGTAAAGAATTTATTTGCGTGCCCGACAAATAGGTAAACCTTAATGAGTTGGATGCGAAATATTATTATATCAACTCCTGTAAATGCCATTGGATGCGGAGTGCTGGTTATTCTGTGTGTAAAAATAAACGTCGCCATAGGATAGTAACAATTAATTTTGAACTACATTACATGGCATACTTCTGAAGATAGGCATACTTCATCATATACCACATAAGCATTTGGAGCTTGTGTGACGAGGTGGAAGATTTACCATACGAGCGAGAGGCTTGTATGGCGATGACTATATTTTACAGGTTGAACTGATGACTGATATGGACTATTTAAATTGTAACGATAAATTTGCCAGATTAATAAAAAACCCCACACGGGTCTGGAGTTGACAATAATCACGTCTCTCTAGTTATTAGATACGGCACATGGACTATTTATTTCCCACACGGGACGAGGTGACAAGGACTTATCCTCTGGAGCAATTAAAATACACACTCCCTCAGGCTTTGACAGGGTGACGAGAAATTATTCTCTGGAGTTATTATCTATACACGCTCCCCTGTAAACACCAGATTATA
This sequence comes from Allium sativum, assembly GCA_030737875.1. Lineage (NCBI taxonomy): Eukaryota > Viridiplantae > Streptophyta > Magnoliopsida > Asparagales > Amaryllidaceae > Allium > Allium sativum. Next base: position 310,369,636 of record CM060922.1, on the reverse strand, counting down.
TCACTATAAATATGTATATGATTATTAGGATTTATTGGGTACCTAATACGGCCCAATAAATTTCCAAACCTCTCCTCGTACAAAGGAGCTTATGGCGAAATTTTTCGAAAATTCCGGGTGTCAGCCAAATTTTTGAAGAATTTGAAAATTCTCAGAAACTGAAAAGTTGGAGAATGGAAGCCAGATCGAACGTAGAGTTGATTAATCAAACCACTTTCGACTTTGTTCCTTTTCGGGGACGAAAAGTTTTAAGTGGGGAAGATTGTAACGACCCGGAAAATCTGAACCAATTTAAAATTTTTAAATTGGCTAAAATAGTGGATTTTAAATATTTAAAATAAATATTTTAAATAATATCAATGAAAAGTGAGTTTGAATCGACGTTTGAAAACGAATATAATTAATTCTAATTATAAACAAGGTCGGAAATGGCGCGGTAGTTTCAAAATTTGAATTCAAACTTTGTCTGACTGTGCCGGGTGCAAAACAAAACGGATTTGAGTGAGACTAAAAATATTTAAATTTGTTAGTGAATACCTTTCTAACGAATCTGAAAAATCAAAGTTTCATAGCGGAAAGCAAAAGTTATGGCCAAATGAATTTTCAAAAAGGTCGCTATGGAATTTATATAGCCCGTGAAATTGGCCATTTTGCAAACGACCTCGGAATTCGACGAAACCACTTTTAATGGATCCGGGATGTGAAGTTATTGCTAGGTTTCAAATTTCATAATTTTTGAAGCTAGTATGTGAGCGTGGCAAAGGAAAATGTGTTTTGGCCAATTATAGTTAAATTGGATCGACCAGAAATGGGCCTTTTTGCAAACGGTCTCAGAATTCGACGAAACTAGTTATGTTGGGACCGTATCGTCAAAACATAGCTAGAATTATTATTTTTGGAATTTTTCGAATCAGTTTGTGGCCCTGGCAAATTGAAATGTACGTTCAAATCAAATATTGAATGTTATATATTTTAAATTGAATGAAAACTGACTGAAACAGTCGAATGGGCCTACGAAACATATCCCATTGTGTTCGAAATGTGGGTAAAACGCTAGGGACGATAGTCGTTGGGTTTGAATTGGTGTTCGTGGGTGAAAGAGGGTATTTTTGGATTTTAAAAATTTATAAATAAAAAAAATATCATTGGTTGACTATATTTTCTCTCTCCCCGTATATTCTCCAGCGACGGCGGATATTGTTCAAAAGCTTCCCGTTCATTTTCTAATCAATCCACGCATCGAAATCAAACACTCCAGTTAGGGAATTTGTAGAGCTTCTCGAGATCTTCAAATCCATATAGGGTTTGAATTTTTTCGTTCTGAATCAAAGGAGAAATCGGCTTCGAAAGTTCGGGGTTTCAGCTCGCCGCCGCCGTCGCCTCCGACCACCGGAGTCCACCGCACCACCGTCGTCCGCTGCGCCTCTCTCCCCTCTACAGCGTGGCAGTGGCTGATTGACGCAACACTTCACGGATCGAGCAAAAATTCAAAACCTAGTTTTGAACAAATCGAAAAAGGTACGGCTATGTTCATTTTCAACAGTTTTAACACCTTTAAACCGTTGCAAATTTTGAAAAAACATATCTTTCTCGTTTCATGACGAAATTCGATGAAACAGGAAACATCGTGACCGTGTGGACGTCTTCTACATTCTAGAAGAGACCTCATATTTTTCTGAGCCTTCTGCTATTTTTGGTGGAGTGGAACCCAATGTGAGATTTCTAATTTATAAACGATATGGAAAATGACGATGTATAAATTATATAATCTTTTATGAGTTATATAAGCGTTGTACACCTCTTGTATAAGCGTTGAATAAGTTGTACGTTCGATGTATAAGTTGTATATGCATCGTAAAAATTATATACGTGTTGAAATAGAAGTGAAATGCTATATATAAATATATATATATATATATATATATATATATATATATACGCCCCTCGTCCACAAACCATGAACGATATTTATTGGTTGTGATTGGTGTGAAAATTGATTGATAGCGAATGGTTGATTGAATTGTTTGTGGTTGATATTGATTGATTGTGGTTGAAAAATACCCGTTTGTGGTTGAGAAATATTTGGTTGAAACCACATAGGATTATTTTGTGGAAATGGAAAAAAATATACATGCCGCCTGCGTGCGAACTACATGCATGATTCCCCATTGTCAAAAGCTGCGAGGCTTTAAGGTAGAGCGAGGAGCCATACTAGGGACGGTCCCGGTTTTAACTACCCTGCCGTTATGCTGCCGAAATTATGAATAATATTCATGTGTTAGAATTATTTCCATTTGTTGAAACTATATTTATTCGTTGAATAGAAAACCTTCATGTGTTGAATTGAAACTCATTCGTTGAATAGAAATTCATGTTTTGAATGTATTCGTGTTTTAAATATAAAAATCACATTTTTACTCTATATATATAAACTATAGAAAACCTTCATGTATTGAATCGATATTCATTCGTTGGATAGAAATTCATGTGTTGAATGGTATTCGTGTTTTAAATATAAAAATCACCTTTTTATCGATATATATAAACTATAGAAAACCTTCATGTGTTGAATCGATATTCATTCATTGGATAGAAATTCGTGTGTTGAATGGTATTCGTGTTTTAAATATAAAAATCACCTTTTTATCGATATATATATATAAACTATAGAAAACCTTCATGTGTTGAATCGATATTCATTCGTTGAATTGAAATTCATGTGTTGAAAGGTGTTCATATTTTGAAAGAAATTGTTTTATAATAAAAATCCAATTTTTATCATCGATATGAACTATATAAAATAATCTTGTTTTGAAATAAATTGTTTTATAATAAAAATCCTATTTTTATCACCTATATTAAGTATATAAAATAGTCGAGTTCTGAAATAATTTGTTTTACATTAAAAATCACATTTTTATTATATACATGAATTGTTAAAAATAGTGAAGTGCTGAAATAGAAAACAGTTAGATAAAAATATCATTTTTATCAAATGTATAAAATTCATATGGTTTTGAAATCAAAGAATCGATATATATACATATATATATATATATATATATATATATAAACAAAATTGAAATATATCGAATAACGACGCTGTAGTTCGTATTTTGAAACCGTGATTTCAAACGATTATACCGGGAGATCCGACCATCGGATTTTCCTGAAACCGCAACCGTTGGGTTCGCTTTGGAAATATCTTTCCAATGGCACCAACTTTGTAAAAATCCAACGATTGGATTGTCTGGAATGTTTAATTCAAATCTGAAGAAAAACAACGCCAGAATCGATTATATTTATATATATATAAATATAATTATATTTAATCGAATAACGACGCTGCAGTTCGTATTTTGAAATCGAAACTTCAAACGATTATACCCAGATATCCGGCCATCGGATTTTCCCGAAACTGGAACCGTTGGATTCATTTTGAAAAGATCTTTCTAATGATGTAAATTTTGTGAAGATCCAACGGTTAGATTTTCAGATATGTGTAAATCAAATCTGAAGAAAAATAGTGCCACGACCGCGTTATGGCCCGAAGCGTCATTTTGAATAAATTGGCTATTTTAAAATAAATAAAAATAAGATAAATCGTTATAAAATATTATAAATGATATGGATGTGAAATTTAAAAATTAACTGAAGGTTAGCTAAGTCGAATGGTTTCCTGGATTTTGATCTGATGTTGGTTTCGGCCTTCGGGTTAATATTTGGGAAATCGTTCTCTTACTGACTGACGGTTAGTGACTAATGAACTGAAATGATGCGTATGTAGTGTTTGTGTAGCACGTGTTTATTATATACGCGAGTTGCTCAGAAAGACCGGGTTTATCTCATTCTGAATAACTGTATCGACGATAAGAAATCGAAGATGAAGAAGGTGGTCGAAGACCGGAGATCTTCACCTCGTTTGGATGGTAACCGAGGTCCTGATTGGGAGGCATCCCGAAATATGGATAATGAGTGGTGATCGTCCAGACGTACGTGGTGATCGATGGGTTTGCGAGGTATATAGTACCTTCGGTTTCGTTCAGACCCAGAACGGACTTGCAAATGGAAAGTGTGTCTAACATTGGAATTTATTCTATGTGATTGATAGCTATCAGTTGCACGGTGTGAATTGCCTGTATGGCATGCTAAGATGCAGTGATCAGGGCTTCTGTTGAAAAGCGAAGTCTTGTGGTGATGATCAAAGCACCGCCTGTATGGCGTAGCTTTGTATATAACGTGAAATAGCGAGCCTCACACCCCGGTATGAACCAAAAATGGGAGAAAGGACCTCAGGGAGGGCCTGCGTTTCTCCCTAGCTAGAAGTGGCGTTAGTGGTTTTACACGCCCTGACGAGTTTGACTTATGTGGTTGTTGTTGTTGAGAGGCGCCTCGGTTATATCGGTCGATCCGGGACCGATGGAGTCTTTTGTTGGCTCACTTACGCCCCAAAGGGCGGGGAAACGCAGTGTTTAGGAATTTTAATCCACATCGGTGGACCGGCCCTGACGATCCAAAGGCTTGACAGAGTACTTGCCAGAGGCTTGGGCTAGGCAGTCTCGAATTCGGTAAGGACTATCTTTTGCCTTGGTTCATGACGGAAATCCAATTTACAAATACGTGACCGTGCGGTTTTGATTGTATACCTATGTATGGCGACATAGTGGTATGGGGCATTAATGTCGTCTATGATTGATAGTTATGATTTGAAATTGTTTTTGAAACATATAAACACTAGTAATAATATCAAATGCTTTTGTTTATTCGTATCAAGCATATTTTGGCCATTATAAGGTAAAACTCTATCCTCCGGTTTGCGTTGCATTGTGTGATGGGAACTGAGTCTTATAATAGCTTCATTTTTATAAAAAGCATTGCGACGTTTAAAAGAATGATTTGTTTTAAAAGCACTGGCAATCCAATGGAGTAAACCCATTCCACGAAAGTGGCGTGGTCCTGTGATTAGCCATATTTTAAATGTGTTGAGTAGATTTCTCATACCAGTCCCATGACTGACTCGTAGTTTGTTTCACTTTCAAACTCGGGTGCCCCTTTTTCCACACGGGCAGCCTTGTATTCAGGTTTAGCTGGCTTTCTCTGGATAGCTGGAGCTGAATATGGATTCTATCATTTATTTCTTTTTATGCTGTTCAGCTCCTATTGTACATTATGTTTGTTTTTCCGCTATAGACATTTATGTATAGCTGAACGATATTTGTACTAAGTATGATCCTGTATACTGTGTAACTCTGATGATTACGTTTATCCAGTATATTCTATTGTGCATTATCTGGTGTATTTATTAATTTATGTTCTGCTATTATCTGTTTCTGTGTTATATTCCAAGGATTACCCTTGCCGCCGTCAGTACGGGGTTTGGGGTCATCTCAGGTATGACCCAACTAGCCATGCTGCCTAGCCCGGTTTTTTGTCATTTCCTGGTTGTGGGGTTTGAGGTCACATTTATCCTTCTGACAGATTATTTCTTCAATTACTTTGAATGCCACATCGTCATATCCATTAGAAACACTCATTCGATTACCCAAATATATTGTAGACAATAAGGCTAAAAGAAACGAATTTATCCGCCACCAACGTAATATACTTACGTAAAGTCGATGTGCAGAATCCAACTGATATATGTTGTCCGACGCCCATCCATTTCGGTTTGTCCAACCGGTCTCTCCATATTGACAACGATATTGGAAACACTTCGATAGTCGGTTATTTAACTATCGAAGAAAAACTAACATTCATTCAAAACATCAAACAATCACTGGGCCATTTTATTAATATTTCATTAATTAAATCACTTCTCCACTTCCTTTATCAATATTCAATAACTAAATATTTTCAATGATCTTGTTGGATTCTTACGCTATTTGAAAAAACATTTCCCTATATCACCTTCTTTTATTTTCTACACTTAGAAAATATATTCTATTTGAAATTGAAAACAATTTCAATCACTTATCTCTTTCCCCACTACTTTAATTATACTCAGGAAATATTTACTTTTATATTTCTAAAATTCCACTACTTGGGTTAAAATGAAGGTTGTGTAAAACATCGTTACGACAACCCCAGATATTTTATTCAACTAACTATTATTCAAACACTTCTCTTCGAGACTGGATCTTGCTATTTTATCAATTAAAAATGAAATCAATCAAGTTAGGGTAAAATTACTTCTCAGGCCTTGACTGAAAACATCCTCAACTTCAAAACGAACAAAACCACTTACCTCGAATAAACACACCATAAAAACCAATTATTCATTTTTAAAACATGTATATGGTTTGCTTTCTATTTCTAATTTATCGATTTCCTTTTTGTTTACAATGTTCTATTTTTTATTTTGTTTCCTTATCGAATTCTATATATATCGATACATTGATTACTAACTATCAAATTATCTTAAATTTATTCTAACTCCTTAAATTTCCGAAAAATTTCGCCATAACCTCCTTTGTACCGGGAGCATCGGAAAAATCCCCAAACTGCCATATAGGCCTCTCCAATCAAAAAGAAAAAGAAAAAAGCCAAGCGGCTAGCCAATACGACGCTTAAAACCTCATATGGAATTTAAACGTGTACCTTTTTGTCGGGCACTAAATTAAATCTTCATATACTTCATTCCATACCTGCCTAACACATGTTCACCTGTTTTCAATTCAACTCAATCCAATCGTTTGAATTCAGTTTCGCCCATTTATTCTTTTAATTAGCTATTTTGCCTATTCCACTTCTTTGTTTGAACATAACATATTCAAATAAAATATTTAACTTTCTTATAACCAAATTGAATTCCAATTTCAATTCTAATTTCCTTTTCAATTTCGAATATAAATTTCCAAATCGAATTCACTTATTCAAAGCCCAATATCAATTCAAAATCTCATTAACTTATTACTATTTAAATTAGTTAATTCTATTTAATAATCAAAAATTTGATTTCTGTTTCAAAAATCAATTCATTTCTCCACTTGAGTTCACATATAATTTACAACTCAAAATCTGAAATTTTCTAAATAGAAATTCGGATTTTATTCGCTTAAAATCCTTTTATAAAATTAAATAAACCGTTATGTTTTTTTTAAAATGGTTCTGGCGTTGTTTTTCTGAAAATTTGATTTTGACATAACTCATAATCTATTCGACGGAATCCAGATTTTTCTCCTCCATTAGAAAACCATTATCCAATCGATCCTGACGTTTCTTGTTTCAAAGAAATCCGACTTCAATTGAGTTCTGTACACTCAATTGAAGTTCGAATCGCCAATTTACAGACTGCAGCGCGACGGCAAGTTCGTTTTAACTATATTAATATATATATATATAAACGTTTAAACCTCGTTTATAATAAATCGAACTCCATTCTGATATATTTTTAATATATATCAAATCAGTTTTCCTAATTCAACATAATATTTTTCGATTTTCTAAAATTGTCGATTTTCCCTAACTCAGAAATAAATTTATTTATACTTCGATCTTCTATATTCAAATTCCATTTCAATTCAGTTTAAATTTCCTATATTAAATTTCCATATTTAAAATTTCTTTATTCATTCTTAAACAAGTCTCGATTTCAATTTCTTTTGAAATCGATATTTCTACTTTTGGAAAAAAGATTTCTCTTTTCAATTTCACACTTGTATTTCTATTTTCTGAATTATCCAATGATAATTCTTTTCACTTCATTTATAAACTTCATTTATAAAAGAACTACTTTTTTTATTCTTTTAAAACAAGTTAATATTTTTATTCTATTCAAATTTCAAATTCTGTTTTAGAAAAATAGAATTTTCCCTTTTAACTCTGGAAATTTCCTTTTTCTATATTTTTAAAATATCAACATTTAAGCCAAGTGATATTTAAACATCACACAACCAATTATTTATTTCAGGTTTTCTAACACATCATATATGATAGTATATGTGCAAACAAATAAACAAACAGATAATATATTTTTGAGGAATCCAGTTGGATCCCTCCAACCTATTTTTCCTACATCCACAAACGTTAGTCAACAAAAATAATACCCATCCTTCTTCGTGGCAGGATATCGCGGTATAGAAGGTCATCCACTATCATAGCGTGGGGGCGTGTAGGGTAATCATCCGCTAATGGTACTGCGGGCATCCGCTAATGATACTGCGGGAACTATCCAATCACCAAATATATATATATATATATATATATATATATATATATATATATAATAGTCACAACCAAGCCTAAGTAACTGATATATAATAACCACAAAAATATTTAAATGCATCCAAGCAACCAACAATTATGTTAACCATAAAAATAAATTTAAATAAATGTCAGAGTGAGAATTTCTCATCGTGTATTTTAAATTGCCGAATATCCAGTAATCTCCATATTGTCTCGGCTACGCATTCACTTGTATCGCCTCAAATGAATATACCACCTATGATTATTTTTATTCATCTATTAAATGATTATTTATTTAATTAACTACTTATAAATTAATTACTCTAAGTATATTTAAATATTTTGAAAGCATATACCTTATTGTTATCCGTTCCAATTAATTTGCAAAGAAATTTGCAACTACCACTTCACATTATACACTGTCGTCACTCCATCATCTCGATCACAATAAATTTCGCCACCAAAATCAACAACTTAAATCACTTTGCTGTCTTCCTGAAACTATCACCTGCTACCACCATCAAAACCATTCAGCTCGCACACCTCCCCAATTACCTTACTTCCCATCGGGACCTTCGAACACCAGTGGCTCCTTTGAAAACCAATACCAGTTTCAATGTTGCACCCCCCAAAGCACCTCTTCAGTAACAGGAAATTCAAACACATCCTCAGATTTCTCCACTAAAACATCGAACTCCATTTTAATTGCTTCTAAACCTGCATCGCCCCTTCATGGAAATACAGCGATCCTTTGCCTCCCATCGTACCTCACGATCTCAAACATCGTTCAATTCAACATCTACCAATTCGCACTGCCTACTGACCAAGCACCATCGCAACTCCCTCGCATCAAATTCTGGTGCTTCTTCCTTCATGGCGACATGCTCCATTTCCTTACTTATCAATGCAGTCCATCGCGACATTCAACCTTCTCCAATTTCTCTTCTAGTCACTGAGCCAATATCGACCTCCCCATAGAACATCGCATCGTATTTGAATAATTTTCACGAGCTTGATTTTTGATTTGAGGGGCAAATAGGAAAAAGGGTTCGATTTCTGATTTACGGATTTTCTGTTTAAACGTGATTCGTATAAAAAGAAAGATCGGCTTTGAATTAAAGGGAATTACCAAAGAATTAAAGAGGGGCGATATGATTTTGTAAATGGGAAAAGAGAGCAACTACCATCATTTTGATTTTTCAGAAGAATGAAATAAGTGGGGATGAAGTCATGATTTAAGATGAATGAATAAGGGAGGGTCGGGTGTTTATTTAATCATCGACCATTTCTTCCGAAGTTTCGATCTCTGATAAAATGAAATCTTAAGAAGAAGGCATCGCAAATTTATATAGATGAAGACTTAGGCATTAAGGAAACAGTACTGCGCACGGTACATATAATTTAATGTGATTGGATTTCGATTTGATGCGACTTGAAATAAAGAGATTTTTATTTCTTTTAAACAGATTCTGATTTGATATCGTATTTTAATACGATTCGATATAAAGCGATTTTTTATTGTTTTTAAATGGATATCGATTTGATTTCGAATCTATCCACAATCAAATATCTCGGGGTCCAGTAATTTAAATCACGAACCGCTATTCTAGCGTATTGACCAACATTTCAATGTAATTCACTATTCTGAACTCAACACAATAGACTATATAATTTAATTGGAACATATTTTAAAAATAACATATTAAATTGATATAATATAATTTAAATTTAAAACAAATAAATTCCTTAAAAATAAATTATTATTATTATCGTTTAAATAAAAATTCATATTAAACTTTTGAATCGTTTTGACTCCATTTTAAATTTAAAATTGAATCATTTAAGTTCCTCGTATTACGATAATTGTATCGATAATTCAATATAAAAATTGATTTATATTGTCAGCTCAATATTTAAAACCATATTAAATATTTAAAACCATATTAAATATTTAAAATAAACTGTTCGAAAAATCTGGGTCGTTACAATTTCTATATGAATGCAATATTTTAAAAGTCAAAATACTTTTTCATCCAATATTTCCCACACTCTTACTGAGCAAGAGCATAGTTCCTCCAATTTTTGCATCCAAAACCCTATCAAGCAACTTTAATTTTCGAAATTCAGAAAAAACTAATTTTCTAAATTCGATTTCTTATGTTACAAAAAGGTGGAAAATGGAAAACTTAACTCCTCCCAATTTCTTTTATGTACCATTTCTATTGGTACTTGTATTTTTATGCTAATGTTATATAAAGATTCCCTATCTTCTTATCCAAGCACAATTCATTAAGAAAGTTTCCTCTGTTTTATTTTTTTTCTAACTTTCTTAGGAAAAACTCAATTTTATTCGCATTTTTCATTTTTCGCTTTTCTTAACTGCTATGTTTGTTGCTTTACTGGATTTGTTGTCTTCATTTTAGTTATGTCATTACTCTTTTCTTAGTTTATTTAACTTAATCCACTGATCTAAGTTTATTTTTGAAATAAGCCTTCTAGTTATTTAACTAAAACAGGAAATCAAGCACTCTACACAACTACTACCATGGGCTAAGTATCCTAGGACCATGTCCCCTCCAACAAAGAAAAGTCCAAACCAAAGGATCTAAAAACTTAATAGAACTTTTACCCTCTAGTAGTCACCACTAGTCCTTGCTATATACTAACAGTCTTATCCAAGCAACAACCTAGGATCTATAATGCTTACGCGTTCTATGGGAACTTACCATTATTCCAAAACAGTCCTTGCTATTTACTTTATAGCCTCAAAATATTCTCGTTTTCCCTAGGTACTAATCTTTTTCCTACTCCATGCTTAAAAAAAACATGGTTTGGCTTTTACATTTCATTTTTATTCCAGAAATTAAAAGTGTCAAAAATTTATTTTTAGAACTTTCCCTTGCCAAAAAAGATATGTCATCCAAAAAATATACATCATTTTTTTTTTAATCACAAAAACTGAAGTAGATAAGGACAACAACTACTTTATAAGTTTCATGACCGTTCATGTTCTGTCAGTTCAATTACTTAGAACTAGGTGAAATATCTAATCTATTTTAAATTCTTACAACTTATTTTGTCCCCCCAACAAAATTTTATGTCAAAATATTTATCAAAAATTGTTTTCAAAAGAATAGGGAACTTCAAAATTTTCTTTATCGAAAATTTTAGTTTTTTCTCCAAAAGTTTCATAATAATTTACTATTTTCAAAATATAACCCATTTTAGTTCAACATTCAGTACGTACCTTTTCAAATAAGTTACTTACGTATTTTTTCAAACATAAAAAATACCTCTTTTTGTTTCAAATTTGTTTCTACACAATTTAGCTAGTGCATACTTCAAAATTGTAACTTTTTAACGTCAAAACTTGAAATACCATAAACTCCCACCCAAAAGCTTTTAATTTTTCAATTTCTCAAAAGTTAAGAATGCGGCTAGACTAAAAGTGGGGTTTCGTCTTATTTAGACCTCACTAAATATCACCACAAAATCATTTCTCTCATATATATATATATATATATATTTATAAATACAAATATGTTCACTCACTATCTATACAGGACTCCTGAGCCTAAGCTCTGATACCAGATGTAATAACCCAAACTTTGACAAACCTATATTTTTCTCAAAAATCCCAGTTTATTGAAACCCGAGTTGGCTTGTCTGGTGTCCTGCAGAAAAGACATAGATATAAAATACATCAAAGCTCAGAAAACTTGTCACGGCGGAATGGTATAAAATATAAAATAATCAAATATGGCCTTATCATGGAAATAATAATGTCTAACCACTATCCAAAGCTATCATATCCCTGTCACAAACCTAACCTGTGAGTGTGTTATGAGGAGCGGGTCAGAACACAAGTTCTGGTGACTGGACAAAATTACACAATCTGAAATAACCCTACATATACCATTTAGTTATGTTACTTGTTTATTAGGTTACTTGGGTCAATAGCACTCAAGGCTTTACACTCACGTCGTACCCATCTACCTCCCAGTCGATTAACTAATATAACATATATGTAGCTACCCCCAATATTAAGTTACCTCCCGTGGTACCCTTCTCGCACGGTCTACACCGTCATGCCATGGAATCGTATGCAACTCTCATCCTACGCTAGAGTGACATACGGATCTCCATATCCAAACTACTCGGGCAAGCTCAGTCTTTACATGAAGTAATACCCTAACGTCTACGATACACCACCTGGAGCAGTAATACATGTATCTAGACCCTCACACGTATGTACTGTCTACTGTACCCCGAGTCCCGTAATAGGGCTGCATCTGAATGCACGGAACTCGATCAGGAGCCTTTTCCATATCTATATAAGTCTGCTAATGAGGCCTAAAGTACAAATATCAAACTATGGTCTACATTTTTATGGTAGTTATGGTCCTACCTCGACCCCTCCCTCAACTAGTAAAGACTATAAGAGCTTAGTGATTTTCCCCTAACAAACAATCTAAACATCAAGTTGGTGTGTCCCTCAGTCACCGTGCCTCGATAATGAAAGGTTGATGGCATCTTGGTTTTAGCTCTAGTGTTTTCGTATCACACTGACTTTCGATGATGGGTACCCGACAATCCACTATCCGGGGTTGGTCCTGACCCAGCCTCATGCCAAGCAATCGCCGAATCACCCTAGTGTCATACCGCCATAGCCTTCTAACTACAAAGTTGCTTTCACAATCAAGGTATACTCACCGAGTCGTAGCGCGCAGACCCAACCCCTGCGAGTACAGCTTGAGCATGTACCGCAACAGAGGACCACTACAGAGTACCCTACCACATCCCCCGGAAGCCACATGCTTCCTTCCAATCCTGCAGAGACAACAAGTAGAATATCAGCAGAGTAATCAGATGGACGTGCTCCTCTTGTGCCTCCAAACACCTCGATGATCTACCCTGCTGGGCTCATCACCTTCAAACGTGCGGACTGGTCCAAGCGCATTACACCGTTGTTGTGACGACCCGCCCCGCACCAGCAGACATTTCCAATGAAAGTGCGCTGTACCAATGTCCAACTAGCATGGGATGGTCGCCAAAGAAAGAAAAGGGAAGGAAACTTAACAGTGGATTAACAAAGAACCTGCAGAATGTCTCACAACGCATGGAGTAAAATATAATAAAAACATACTTGACATAAAACAGGCAGGATAGTGCATAAGCTGAAAACTAAACCATCATAGCAGCTAAAAATCCAAATATTGCTTATGTTCCACATCATCTTTATTACAACTTTTAAAACTGTCTCTAAAGAAAAGTAAAGGAAAGGTACACTACTAAAGCCCAAAGTAGTGACCAGCAGCGACATAGGGAGAATATATAGAGAATAGTATGTGTAAGCCTCCTGCTCGTCTACGGACATCTACTCGTGCACAACCAGCTAACCTGTCTCTACTCTGCCCGTTTAAGAGCACCCAAAGTAATAAGAAGAGACATAAAACTCTAGGTCAGACAAATGTAAGGTATGAGCGATAAGCAGCAAAACAGAACAATAACAGGTATACTAAACCATACCTGAACCTGGACCTGCAACCAAAGAGTTAGCACAACATACCGTACAATACTCTAAGGTGGCACTAACATATGGTGTAAAGGATACGGAGGTGGGGGTGTGCATGTCATAGTAATGGCAAACAATCAAGCATAGCAACCATCCTCACATCTCTCACTCAGTGCTTAAAGCATACGATATCCACCGCTTTGATTACCCATTCCATTGTTACCATGGAGTCGTGACGGCTCCATTGCACTGATCCGTAACCACTAATACTTTGCTATGTCCACTCTGCCCCATGGAGTCAGGACAACTCCACTGCACTGGCTCATAGCATGCTATGATCACTCTGCCCCATGAAGTAATAACTACCCCACTGCACTGATCCGTAGCCTAACATTCATCTTTCGGTGGTGAATCAAAGCTATGGACGTCGATAACTCCTTAGCACGCGTCCTGCAGCAAATTCCAACCATGAAGTTAACTTGTTGGTTCTCCACTAGACCCTGAGTACAAACTTCTCATTTGGACTACCTTTGCATCTCGGGTTTTGGTCTCTTCTTCTCTGGATCGGTCTTCTTCTTCTTCACTTCTCTTTATTTCAGGTTATACATCCAGTTTGGTTCGTGGTTCACGTCTCCAGTCCATGCATCTTGGTTCAGATCGGTCGTGACCATCCCTGGCGGTTCGTGGAGCTCTGGCAGCGACGGCTCGTGGTGCCCCTGGTCGGATCGTGATCCATCAAGCAGTCTCCCACTGGGTCGGATCGTGATGCTTCAAGCTGGGTCATGGTGCCACACTAGTTCGGATCGTGCCATCGCCACTAGATCGTGTCGGGCTCCTCCATTGGATCGTGGGTCGAGCCTTCATCGCTTCAGGTTCGTGGTTCATAGTACACTTCAGGTGCCAGCGGTCCGAATCGAGCTTCCATTGCCGGTTCGTGATACATACTTCGTAAGTGGAGGAGGGCGATCCGATCCGATCCCTGCACTATTTCCTGCAACTTTTCTAGCGACTGTGTTATGCCATACGACGACATTTTTGACCATTCTAACTTCACTAAGCAACCACAAAGCATTCCAAACGGTAATAGCAACATAGGGAATCAACCATAAACACCAAAACAACAATCTAATGTATTAAAATAGATCAAACATACCCAAGAACCCTTGTTTTCTTCTTAAGCATGTTTAAGCTAATCTAATGATAGGATTAGCCAAACTTAACCAAATTAACCCAAATTTCTAACAAAGGCTTAAAATAATATTTCGAAATTTATAAATATTTTTCCAGTATTTAATCATGTTTAAATTCGCTAATTAACACTAATTACCCTTAATTAACCATAATTAGTGTAAAAACAAGGCTAATCACTCACCTTTGTCACAATTAAAACTTTTAGAACAGAAACTCCTCTGTTTGGGAAAATACCAATGCCTAACAGCAGCTCTAACTCCGAAATGGTGCTATTTCTCCTTGATTTGATGTTGCTAAGCTTAATCCTTGATTAGGGAGCGATTTGGGATGAAATTAGAAGGTGGAGGCTACTGTTAGGGTTTCTACGAGGTAAATGGTGGCTAGAAAACTGAAACAAAATGAAAACCTAACTCATTTTAGCCTCCCTGTAACCCTAATCCTGAAATGGTTTATGGGCCCATTCACTAATCACCTCATTTGGCCTGGTTAAGCAGTTTTTCACCTTCTAAACCTTATTTCGTCCATATCTCCCAAATGGTAAGTCAATTTTTCACGTATGACCACTCTACGGGAAGGTAAACCATCATCCGTATCTAATTGAAGTGGTTTCAGATCAAAATTCCTTACCAATCAAAAGTTGTGGCCAAAACAAGATCTGCTAGGGCAAAACGGTCATTCAAAAATTGACAAAAATCGTGAACATAAGAAATGACCCCAATATCGTCCCCCAATGTCACATGACCATATGACTCCTTATGAGAAAGAAATAAATATTCTACGATCCTCCGATGCATAGAACGCGGGTCGTTATATTCCCCCCTTCCCTTAAGAAATTTCATCCTCAAAATTCCTTAACCCAAACCATACAAAGGATCCCGCATGCCTACCTATCATTAACAAAACAATAAAGCATACAAAACAACACAATAAGCCTATCATAGCATGCAGTTTACTAACAAGGGAGTACTATAACGATATACAAACCTTACCAGGCAAAGAGTTTTGGATACTTCCTCCTTATGATCTCCTCTGATTCCCAAGTACAGTCTTCCTCATCATCACCCCACTGAACTTTGACTAGTTTCACCACCTTCCTTCGTAGCTGCTTCGTATCGTTCCCAACAATACGCATAGGCCTACGGTTCCCAACCCCCCTCGGGTTCAACCTCGATATCGTTCAACTGATCCGGTGAAGTAGTAACACTAGGGTCGTGCACGAATTTCCTTGACTGGGAAATAGGAAATACGTTATGAACTACTGCCATCTTATATGGTAATTCAATTTTATCTGCCAAATTCCCAACTTGCTCGAGAATTGAGAATGGACCAACAAATCTTGGTGTTAACTTGCCTCTCCTACCAAATCGTATCACATTCTTTTATGGAGAAATCTTGACAAACACCAAGTCACCAATGGAGAATTTTAAATCCTTTCGCTGATATCAGCATAACTCTTCTGCCTATCTTGGGCAGCCTTCATTCGCTGTTGAATGATCTTAATCTTGTCTGAAGTTTCTCTTATCGCATCTGGTCCAAGCACAAACTTCTCACCAGTTTCTAACCAATATGACGGTGAGTTGCATGGTCTTCCGTACAAAGCTTCAAATGGAGCCATACCAATGATGGATTGATAACCATTATTATATGCGAACTCCACTAGATGTAAATGGTCATCCCATGATCCACCAATATCCAATGCACAAGCTCTTAAGAGGCCTTCTAATATACGATTCACCCTCTCTGTCTGACCGTTGGTTTGAGGATGATACGCGGTATTGAGATGTAATTTTGATCCTAACGCCTCTTGTAAGCTCCTCCAAAATCCACTAGTAAATAACGGATCTCGGTCGCTCACAATGCCTTTGGGTATTCCATGAAATCTCACTACCCACTTTATATAAAGTTCCGCTAACTTAGCTACCATTCTGTTCGACTTGACAGGTATAAACCTTGCACTTTGGTTAATCGGTCCACAATCACCCAAATGCTACCATGGCCCGATCTAGTTCTTGGTAACCCATCAATGAAATCCATTGAGACTTGTTCCCATTTCCATTCGGGAATTTCCAATGGCTGTAACATACCACTAGGCTTCTTTTGCTCAGCTTTAACTAGCTGGCAATTCATGCATTTGGATATAAACTTCCCAATGTCTCTTTTCATCCCTTCCCAGTAGTAGGTCTGCTTCATGTCTCGATACATTTTGTTACCACCGGGGTATATAGTCAGTTTTGAGTGATGACATTCTCTAAGCACTTCATCTCTCAATCCCTTGACACTGCGCACAATTAGTCTTCCGTTCTTTCTAAGCCATCCATCTCGATCAAGCTCATACTTGTTCATCTCCTCGTCGATACCCATCTCTAACTTGGAGATGATTTCCAATAGATTAGGATCGTACCTCTGACTGGAACCAATTCGCTCAATCAAAGTGGGTCTGATCGTCAAACTTGCTAATACTTCTGGATCCAATTCGCACTTTGGTCTGAAATCATACCCAGCGATGTACTTCGGTTGCTTCCATTCTAGAAACATAGCCCCTAAACTGGCATATCTTCTACTCAATGCATCAGCTATCACATTGCCCTTTCCTGGTGTATATGCGATATCGAAATCATAGGAAGACAAGAATTCTAACCATCTTTTCTGTCGGAGATTTAGATCCTTCTGAGAGAAAAGATACTTTAATGATTTATAATCGGTGAACAACTCGAATCTTTCTCCTAAGAGATAATGTCTCCACATTTTCAATGCGAACACGATCGCAGCCAATTCCAAATCATGGGTAGGATATCTTTTCTCATGCGGTTTTAGTTCCCGACTAGCATAAGCTACAACCCTACCTTCTTGCATCAATACAGCACCTAGCCCGGTACCACATGCATCTGTGTATACCGTCATCTCTTCATTCCCCTTAGGAATGACTAACACTGGTGCACATGTCAACTTTTCCTTTAGACTCTTGAATGCATTCTCGCACTTTTCGTCCCAGACGAAAGATTGATTCTTCTTGGTCAACTGAGTCAACGGCGCTGCTATCTTGGAGAAATCTTGGATAAACTTACGATAATATCCAGCCAATCCCAAGAAACTTCTTACGTCTGTTGCATTCTTGGGCATAGACCAATCATTTGTTGTAGCCACCTTCGCAGGGTCTACGGCAATACCATTCTCTGAAACAACATGGCCCAAGAATCTCACTTCCCTCCCCCAGAAGTGACACTTAGAAAACTTTGCTTTCAATTGGTGTTTTCTCAACAACTCCATCACAATCCTCAAGTGTTCCTTGTGTTCTTACTCCATCCTCGAATAAACCAAGATATCGTCCACGAACACAAGAACAAACTTATTCAACTGATCTCTGAATACCCTATTCATAAGATCCACAAAATATGCTGGTGCATTGGTCAACCCGAATGGCATGACTAACCACTCATAAAATCCAGATGGCGTCCGAAATTCCATTTTAGCTATACTCTCATCTTCCACTCTAAGCTGATGAAAACCTGTCGCGAGATCCAATTTGGAGAACACTCTCGTGCCACTCAACTGATCAAAACAAATCATCTATCCGCGGTAGAGGATACTTATTCTTCCTCGTCACTTTATTCAATTGCGATAGTCCACACACAATCGAAGGGAACCATCTGCCTTGGTAGCAAACATAACTGGTGCTCCCTACTCAGAAACACTTCTTTTGATAAATCCCTTCTTCAAAAGATTGCTTACTTGCACCCCGAGCTCCCACTGCTCCCTTGGTGCCATACAACGAAGTGGCATCACTATAGGTCTGGCATCTTTCACTAAATCAATACGGAACTCAATCTCTCGGTGTGGTGGAAGTCCGATCACTTCCTCGAAGACGTCAGGATACTGGCCAGCAACGGGCACATCTGACAAATCATCATGTAGGATGTCGAGGGAATTTAGAAAACTAGCCATTACCCCATTACTAGGTAGATCACCAAACACTACCCTCCGCCCATCATCCGCTCTAACTGTCACCAAAAAGCCCTCATAGTATACCACCACCCCATATCTTTGGAGCCAATCGACTCCCAAAATAATGCCAAACCCAGTAAAGCCCAAAACAAAGCAATCACAAGAAAACATACATCCATGACTCAATAAGACCACATTACGACAAATCATGCTAAGGCTAGTCAAACCACCTATCGGGTTCGTCACTGCTGAAGGTCTATCGATTATTCAGGTTCCAATCCCAACCTATCTACCAGGTCACTAGATATGAAGGATCGTGAAGCTCCAGTATCAAACAATACTCGAACGGGAATATCATAAAAAGAAGGAATACATTGAATGATGACATTCTTTCCTTTCTCCACTGCAGTCGGGGCATTCGACGAAGAAGGAACAACATTGATAGTATATGCTTTCACAATCTACTTTCCTTTAGGGGGTTGCGGACGCTTATCCTTGTGATGTCCCACTTGGCCGCAGTTGAAGCACTTCCTGTCCGCTAGCTTTGCTCGACATTATTTAGCATTATGGCCCTTCTTGCCACAACTAAAGCATTCAACATCTTTCTTATTCTTTTTCTTCTAGCCATCTTTGGTCTAATTCTGCTTTCTCTTATTCTGAGAACCATTCTTCCCTCCACCACTTGCTTGTGGCTTTGTCTCTTCTGCAGATGCAACCTTAGTCTTCGACTTAGGTTACAGACTGTTTGATCTCAAAGATTTCCTCACAATCGATTCAAATGTCTCATCGATGTGGTTAATAAGCCTTCCCCGAAGTATCCATCCAAACCAGTTATAAACTTCTCGTTCTTCTTGGCAGTATCGATAAGTGATAATCCATACTTCGGTAAAGTATCGAACTCAACAATATACTCCGAGACCGCCCTACTATTGTGCTTAAGCTCCAGAAATTTCCTAAACAACTATGATTTCTGAGCAGCTGGGATAAACTTATCACTGAATCGGTCCTTAAACTGATCCCATTTAACTTGATCCTCTGGAGTAGCTGCCTTGATAACGTTCCACCAATTCGTCGCATGTCCTTGCAGCTGACGGGATGCTTGCTTTCTCTTCATCGCATCCTCGATACCTAGGTCTTCGAAGATACGCTCACAGCTATCCAACCAATCCTGAACTTCTGTAGATGATTCCGTTCCGTGCAACGGCTTTCCACCAAGACTAGTGTAATCCTTGCATAGCTTGGCGAAATCGGCCCTAGGCGCCTGCACCGCTGCACCACCACCATTTGTAGCATTAGGAGCTGCCCTCTGAACATCCCTAAGCATCGCTCTCATGAGGTCAGTGAACATCGTCCTCATATCAGGAGCATTCCCATTATTATCTCCTCTACCAGTACCCCTCGTATATCTGCTCATCGTTCAATCTGTAAGGAGAAAACGATTAACCATCTCTTTAGAGGTGCCAGTGTAGTGCGACTTCATCCTTAAATATACTAATAGTATATATATACAGCTTTTGAAAACCAAAATATCACAAATACGCGCTCTCATATACGTACTATCTCTCTATGGTGTCTTTCCTAGGATAACTACACAACCAAGATCTCTGATACCAAATGTGACGGCCCACCCCGCACCGGCTGACATTTCTAATGAAAGTGCGTTGTACCAATGTCCAATTAGCACAGGACGGTCATCAAAGAAAGAAAAGGGAAGGAAATTTAACAGTGGACAAACAAAGAACCTATATAATGTCTCACAGCACATGGAGTAAAATATAATAATAACATACTTGACAGAAAACAGGCGAGACAGTGCATAAGCTGAAAACTAAACCATCATAGCAGCGGAAAATCCAAATACATCTTATGTTTCACATCATCTTTATTACAACTTTTAAAACTGTCTCCAAAGCAAAGTAAAGGAAAGGTACCCAACTAATGCCCAAAGTAGTGACCAACAGCGACACAGGGAGAGTATATAGAGAATAGTACGTGTAAGCCTCCTGCTCGTCTCCGGACAGCTACTCGTGCACAACCAGCTAACCTGTCTCTAGTCTGCCCGTCTAAGCGAACCCAGAGTAATAAGAAGGGACATAAAACTCTAGGTCAGACAAAAGTCTGGTATGTGCGATAAGTAGCAAAACGGAACAATAACAGGTATACTAAACCATACCCGAACCTGGACCTGCAACCAAAGAGTTAGCACAACATACCGTACAATACTCTAAGGTACCACTAACATATGGTGTAAAGGATACGGGGGTGGGGGTGTGCATGTCATAGTGATGGCAAACAATCAAGCATGGAAACCATCCTCATATCTCTCACTCAATGTGTAAAGCAAACGATATCCATCGCTTTGATCACCCAATACTTTGTTACGATCACTCTGCCCCATGGAGTCGTGACGGTTCCACTGCACTGATCCGTAACCACTAATACTTTGCTATGTCCACTCTGCCCCATGGAGTCGGGATAACTCCACTGCACTGGCTCATAGCCATGCTACGATCACTCTGCACCATGAAGTAATAACTACCCTACTGCACTGATCTGTAGCCTAACATTCATCTTTCGGTGGTGAATCAAAGTTATGGACGTCGATAACTCCTTAGCACACGTCCCACAACAAATTCCAACTATGAAGCTAACTCGTTGGTTCCCAACTGGATACTGAGTACAAACTTCCCATTTGGACTACCTTTGCATCTTGGGTTTTGGTCCCTTCTTCTCTGGATCGGTCTTCTTCTTCTTCACTTCTCCTTACTTCAGGTTATACTTCCAGTACGGTTTGTGGTTCACGTCTCCAGTCCATGCACCTTGGTTCGGATCGGTCATGACCATCCCTGGCGGTTCGTGGAGCTCTGGCGGCGGTGGCTCGTGGTGCCCCTGGTCGGATTGTGGTACATCAAGCAGTCTCCCACTGGGTCGGATCGTGATGCTTCAAGCTGGGTCGTGGTGCCATACTGGTTCTGATCGTGCCATCGTCACCAGATCGGGTCGGGCTTCTCCATTGGCTCGTGGGTCGAGCCTTCATCGCTTCAGGTTCGCGGTTCGTGGTACACTTCAGGTATCAGCGGTCCGGATCGAGCTTCCATTGCCGGTCGTGATACATGCTTCGCAAGTGGGGGAGGGCGATCCGATCTGATCCCTGTACTATTTCCTACAACTTTTCGAGCGACTGTTTTACGCCATACGACGGCGTTTTTGACCATTCTAACTTAACTAAGCAACCACAAAGCATTCCAAACAGTAATAGCAATATAGGGAATCAACCATAAACACCAAAACGACAATCTAATGTATTAAAATGGATCAAACATACCCAAGAACCCTTGTTTTCCCCTTAAGCATGTTTAAGCAAATCTAATGATAGGATTAGCAAAACTTGACTAAATAAACCCAAATTTCTAACAGAGGCTTAAAATAATATTTTGAAATTTATAAATATTTTTCCAGAATTTAATCATGTTTAAATTCGTTAATTAACACTAATTACCTTTAATTAACCATAATTAGTGTAAAAACAAGGCTAATCACTCACCTTTGCCATAATTAAAACTTTCAGAACTGAAACTCCTCTGATATGGGCAAATACCAATGTCTAACAGCAGCTCTAACTCTGAAATGGTGCTATTTCTCCTTGATTTGATGATGCTAAGCTTAGTCCTTGATTAGAGAGCGATTTGGGATGAAATTAGAAGGTGAAGGCCATTGTTAGGGTTTCTAAGAGGTAAATGGCGGCTAGAAAACTGAAATAAAATGAAAACCTAACTCATTTCAACCTCCCCATAACCCTAATCCCGAAATGGTTATGGGCTCATTCACTATTCACCTCATTTGGCCCAGTTAAGGAGTTTTTCACCTTCTAAACCTTATTCGTCCATATCTCCCAAACAATAAGTCCGTTTTTCACATATGACCACTCTACAGAAAGGTAAACCATCATCCAGATCCAATGGAAGTTGTTTCAGGTCAAAATTCCATACAAATCAAAAGTTGTGGCCAAAACAAGATCAGCTAGGGCAAAACGGTCATTCAAAAATCGACAAAAATGGTGAACATGGGAAATGACCCCAATAGTCGTCCCCAAATGTCACACGACCATACGACTCCTTACGAGAAAGAAATAAATATTCTACGATCCTCCGATGCATAGAATGCGGGTCGTTACAGTCATGTTGTTAGATCTTTTAATCGTGCACTTGTCTTAATTAACTTGATTGTTTACATTCTCTCTTATATTCAAGTAATCAGGTTATCTCTGAGCCCTTTATATCTCTAAGGAATGGACCTCTCTTGCTTATTAATTCAGTGATATAACTTAGCCTATTTAGTTTCATTAATAAGCCTACAACATGTTATTTGTAACACCCCACCTCCGCTAGGGTCACTCACAAAGGGAATGCACTAGTTTTGGAGAGGTATTATCGAGATAATATCACAGAATTATCACAAGACAGAACATAAATAAATAATTAAGTAAATAGCGGAAGAATTTCTGAGCAAAACAGAACTTCATTTCATTCCAAAATAAACCATGTCTTTTACAAACATTTCAAGTAACTTCATTACAACTGTCTTGTAATAATAGCCAAAGAAGCAATAACTTAAAAACAGAAAAACAGCTTATTCCCCAAGTGCAGTAAAATGAAGCAGCCATAGCAAACCGTACATGCTGAGCCAAAGCAAGTGATATCCAAGCTAAGAGCTAGTGTTTCCTCCCTGAGAACCTGGGGTGGGGGGAAACGAAACAAAAAGAGGCGAAAGGAAAAGGGTCAGTCATAAAGACTGAGTAAGTCCTAGTGACTTTCAGTGTAAAAACGGATAAAACAACCTGTCATGTATGAACTGGAACTAAACTTAAGAATGGTGTCAAGGTGAACAAGATAGACTAAGGTGATCAGGATAAGTCAAGTCAACTCAAGTAAAGCATCACATGTTCGAGATTCGTTGCATCGACTGTACTAGTATACTAAGCCCATATCACAAGTTAATCACGAAATAAATCCCACGGCCCGATATCATGAAATGACCCTGAAACGGGGTCTGACCCAAGTACGGGGTCCTACGGAGCGATTATCTAGTCGATCGGCTCCCTACAAGTTCTAGCTCGTCAAGTGTCCGTGTCATACGGCTAATCACGAATGTAGTCACCTGTGCTGGGTCCACCTTCGGGTGTATCAGCCCTAGGGTGTCGACCCCTGACACGATTCAAGATGCACAGATAAATCTACGGATACCCAGTGCCTGCCCCGGAATACGTGCACGACCGTAGTCCACCGAACCTACACTGGCATACCCCACTACCGTCGTTCACCTCTTACAATCAGCCCAGTAATCGTGCCCCACCCGGCCTAGCCCTAGGGTACCTTGATACATCTAGAGGGTTACTGCTGAAAAGGGTCGTGTCTAGGGTTTCGCCTAACAGATTAGATCATGTAATTCGTGACCTAACCCGCCTAACCGATTAAGTCATGTAATTCGCGACTTAATCCTTTTCCAGTCTAGTCGTGTCAAGATGGTTAAGTATGTCATTTAAATTCGTGACTTAACCCGCCTACGTGTCATGTCAAGTTGGCTAAGTCTTGTCGTTTCAAGTTCATGACTTAGCCCTACAAATCGTGTTCAAGTTGGTTAAGTTGTCTTTTCATGTTCATGACTTAACCCTAATTGGCATTAATTGATTCGTTAATGCACCGAACCACTCACATTGGATCCTGTTGTTCGTAGCCACTGGATTTGCCGCGCGGTTCCGGGCAGGTTTACGCTACGAACTCAACCCAACCTCGGGTTTCAAGCGCGATGTGACCAACTACCCACATTGGATCCTATTGTTTGTAGCAACTGGATTTGCCGGGCGGTTCCGGGCAGGTTTACACTACAAACTCAACCCAACCTTGAGTTGGCCACTTTCTTATTTTCTAAAGTCATGCCCATGTTCTTATCAGATTCGTGCTATTTTCATAGCATGTTCATATGTCAATTTCGTGCCCAACTAAGGCATGTTTCAAGTCAAGTCATAGAATATTCAAGTCAAGTTTTTCGTTCCATATTTCATGTTCTACTTATGACAAATTTCATGGTTTATGATTATAACCAATTCAAGTTTTGCCTATTCTACCCAATCGTATCCCCAACGCATATAAACGGACTTCGTTCACAAGCATAAACAATTCAAGAGATAAAGGGGAATAACACCAAACATGTGATAGGCATATGTGACAATTCCACCATCACTTGCATAATAAACAGGCTATAACATATCACATGGTTTCGATACTAGCATGATGATAACTTGGCATAGTAATGGTTCCAACTTAGTTCACATGACGAATTCAACTTTACATCATAGGCATAATAATCATTACGGGCATAATAATAATTTTATTACAAACATAAAACATTAAAGGCATGGTAATTCTAATAGGCATAGTGGATTCCAATTTAGTATTTTTAACATAATGATTCTCATCTAGCATTATAAACATAATGATTCCAACTTTTCATCATAACCTAGCGATTCCCAATTTAACATGATAGGCATATTAACATCACAGGCATAGTTTCATTAATATCATGGACATGGTTTAATTAGCATCATAGGCATGGTTTAATCAACATGAGGATTTCGATGAACATAATGATTCCATGGACACGTATTTGTTCAACTTGCAATAAAATTAAGCCCAAGTGATTCATAACAACATCAACATCATGATAAGTTTAACTTGCAACATTAACATAGCAATATTCCCAAATTTTGATTCAAAGTTAAACAATATAAACATGGATTAATAATAGTTCTTAAATCCGGTTTCAATTCATAGCATGTCCATGTTATTTTAGCGTTTTTTCCTAAAAAGTGACATAGAACTTACAATATGAAGCAAGCAATCCAAATCAAAACTTTAAATCAAATAGCCCCAAATCCGTTGTCTAAAGCGTCGTAGTTGTTGTAGCTTCTAGTTGTAGCCTTCAAGAATCATCCTTCGTCTTCTTTAATTTTGTTCTTTGTATTTTTAATTTAGAGTTCTAGGTTTAATGGCGGCTGCATGAGTGCTAAAATGAAATAGTATGATTTAGGCTAGGTCTTAGGGTCTTTAAATAGTTGTAGGCAACTCATTTAGGCCATTATATCAACCCCAGAGTCAATCCGGACCATCAAAACACATACCGGGCTTCAAAAATGGGTTCTGGGCCAAACCAGGCTGACCAGGTCGACCTATAGGGGGGGTCGACTCTAGGGTCGACCTGGCCTGGGGAGTTCGACTCTAGGGTCGACTCGGTTCTGTCTGCCAGAAAGTCTGCTGAAACTTGTTTTGGCCATATCTTGGTCATACAGACTCCGATTTTCGAAAACTCGGACTCTATTTCGCGTATTTTTTCGAGAGGAACGCAATGGTGAAGTCTATTTTACCTAATTCTTGATTCTTAAATTAATTATCCTTATTTTACTATCTTTTCCGTTACACACACCGTTACCGAACTAATTTTTCTTCTCTTCCAAATATTAATTAATTCTTCTTATGCATCACCATTATTTACCTATCTAAACATATTTTTATATATTTTATTTCATTTTTAATTATACCTTGATTTCTTGTTTTCACATGTTGTTAAAATTCGGGTTGTTACATTCTCCCCTCCTTAAAGGATTTCGTCCCCGAAATCTTCAAGTTAAGAAGAATGTGTCCTACCATCCATCATCCATCTACTCAAAACATCATCCACAAGCAACCATGGTCCTTAAAAGACTTCTAATGTTTTATGAACACATGCAAAGAGTGTGTGTATATGTTCCTTATCTAATGCTAATGATCAGGCCTGATTGATTTTCTAAATGCAAAATATGTTTAGTGAAATGAATCCAATATGTATGCAAAATTTTCCTGTTATAATTCATGATTTCTACATGAGTGCACAAACATTCAATCATATGCAACAACCAAATGATAGCACAACCAAGTTTCCAAAATAATCACTCATGCATATGCAAGTATGAAACTGTGACTGAGCCGATCTAGTGCCTAATGTGTATTCATGCATCCACGAGCAACCACTTGCGACCACTTGCAACCATTTTGCAATCATAACATGTTTCAATTACATGTTTACATCCAAAAAGATTCTACCTATGGTTCTCAAGATAGGATCGAGGAGATAACAAGATAAAACAAGGCATCTAGAAAAAGAAGTTAAAGATGTACCCCCGGAAGGTCCGGTCTGCTTCTTAGGGCAGTCCTTACTGATGTGTCCAGTCTCCCCACAATGAAAATATTCACCTTGCTTTCTCTTCCTCTTTCTACAATCCTTAGCTATGTGCCCTTCCGTACCACAGAAATTGCATTTCCTTTTATCACGTGAGTTGTCGTTCTTGCCTCCTTTCTCGGGGTCTACCTTCTTATTCTGAGAATCGTTGGGCTTGACCTCTTTCTTGCCCTTCTTATCTTCCTCATACAGTAGGGCCATATCCACCAAGCTTTCAAAGGTCGCCCCCATGGGCACATGAGTCATGGCCAAACCATGTAGTGGCTCGTTCAAGCCCCGTGCAAAACGTAGCGCCTTTTTCTGAGGAGTGTTGACTAACTCCAATCCGAAGCGAGCAAGCTGATTGAAACAATTCACGTATTCTTTAACTGTCATATTTCCTTGTTTAAGGGCCAGAAACCGTTCCATTTGGAGACTCTCCTCTGCTGATGACAAGAACTTAAGCCCAAATCTCCCTCTAAAGTCCGCCCAAGTCTCAATGGGCCTAGTAGCGTTGGTGACTTCCCACCAATAAGAAGCTTCCTCTTTCATGAGCCACACCGCCAACTGTACTTTCCTATTGTCCTCTACCACAAAGATAACAAACAAGTCTTCGGTTTCCTTCAACCAATTCCGTGCCTCAACAAAAGTCTCAGTTCCTAGGAAATCCTTTCCGCCCATGGCCTTAAAGTCCTTGCATATCTTTGAAAAAGCGGTTTCTCGCGGAGGTTGAGGAGGATGAGGAGGAGGATTGGCTGGGCCTGCCACATTAGCCCAAGCCTCGAGGAAACGACGGAACCAAGTGGGTATATTGACACCCTCGGGAAGATTAAGATCGTCGGCCATGATAAGCTGAAAGTCAAAAAGGAAAAGATTCAAACGAGGAAATAAAGATTGTGCTAATGGCTTTTTGGGGAATAGCCTTTTAAAATAAACCAACTTTTCTTGAAAAGTGCTTCTTTGTAAATGGTTTTGGACAAAAAATTCAAAAGGTTTTCAAAACTTTTGCCCAGTCTTGGTAACCTTCTGCTCTGATACCAAATGTGACACCCCACCTCCGCTAAGGTCACTCACAAAGGGAATGCACTAGTTTTGGAGAGGTATTATCGAGATAACATCACAGAATTATCACAAGACAAAACATAAATAAATAATTAAGTAAACATCGGAAGAATTTCTGAGCAAAACAGAACTTCATTTCATTCCAAAATAAACCATGTCTTTTACAAACATTTCAAGTAACTTCATTACAACTGTCTTGTAATAATAGCCAAAGAAGCAATAACTTAAAAACAGAAAAACAGCTTATTCCCCAAGTGCAGTAAAATGAAGCAGCCATAGCAAACCGTACATGCTGAGCCAAAGCAAGTGATATCCAAGCTAAGAGCTAGTGTTTCCTCCCTGAGAACCTGGGGGGGAAACGAAACAAAAAGAGGCGAAAGGAAAAGGGTCAGTCATAAAGACTGAGTAAGTCCTAGTGACATTCAGTGTAAAAACGGTTAAAACAACCTGTCGTGTATGAACTGGAACTAAACTTAAGAATGGTGTCAAGGTGAACAAGATAGACTAAGGTGATCAGGATAAGTCAAGACAAATCAAGTAAAGCATCACATGTTCGAGATTCGTTGCATCGACTGTACTAGTATACTAAGCCCATATCACAGGTTAATCAAGAAATAAATCCCACGGCCCAATATCATGAAATGACCCTGAAACGGGGTCTGACCCAAGTACGGGTCCTACGGAGCGATTATCTAGTCGATCGGCTCCCTACAAGTTCTAGCTCGTCAAGTGTCCGTGTCATACGGCTAATCACGAATGTAGTCACCTGTGCTGGGTCCACCTTCGGGTGTATCAGCCCTAGGGTGTCAACCCCTGACACGATTCAAGATGCACAGATAAATCTACAGATACCCAGTGCCTGCCCCGGAATACGTGCACGACCGTAGTCCACCGAACCTACACTGGCATACCCCACTGCCGTCGTTCACCTCTTACAATCAGCCCAGTAATCGTGCCCCACCCGGCCTAGCCCCAGGGTACCTTGATACATCTAGAGGGTTACTGCTGAAAAGGGTCGTGTCTAGGGTTTCGCCTAACATATTAGGTCATGTAATTCGTGACCTAACCCGCCTAACCGATTAAGTCATGTAATTCGTGACTTAATCCTTTTCCAGTCTAGTCGTGTAAAGATGGTTAAGTATGTCACTTAAATTCGTGACTTAACCCGCCTACGTGTCATGTCAAGTTGGCTAAGTGTTGTCGTTTCAAGTTCATGACTTAGCCCTACAAATCGTGTTCAAGTTGGTTAAGTTGTCTTTTCATGTTCATGACTTGACCCTAATTGGCATTAATTGATTCGTTAATGCACCGAACCACTCACATTGGATCCTATTGTTCGTAGCCACTGGATTTGCCGGGCGGTTCCGGGCAGGTTTACGCTACGAACTCAACCCAACCTCGGGTTTCAAGCGCGATGTGACCAACTACCCACATTGGATCCTATTGTTTGTAGCAACTGGATTTGCCGGGCGGTTCCGGGCAGGTTTACACTACAAACTCAACCCAACCTCGAGTTGGCCACTTTCTTGTTTTCTAAAGTCATGCCCATGTTCTTATCAGATTCGTGCTATTTTCATAGCATGTTCATATGTCAATTTCGTGCCCAACTAAGGCATGTTTCAAGTCAAGTCATAGAATATTCAAGTCAAGTTTTTCGTTCCATATTTCATGTTCTACTTATGCCAAATTTCATGGTTTATGATTATAACCAATTCAAGTTTTGCCTATTCTACTCAATCGTATCCCCAACGCGTATAAACATACTTCGTTCACAAGCATAAACAATTCAAGAGATAAAGGGGAATAACACCAAACATGTGATAGGCATATGTGACAATTCCACCATCACTTGCATAATAAACAAGCTATAACATATCACATGGTTTCGATACTAGCATGATGATAACTTGGCATAGTAATGGTTCCAACTTAGTTCAACATGATGAATTCAACTTTAAATCATAGGCATAATAATCATTGCGGGCATAATAATAATTTTATTACAAACATGAAACATTAAAGGCATGGTAATTCTAATTGGCATAGTGGATTCCAATTTAGTATTTTTAACATAATGATTCTCATCTAGCATTATAAACATAATGATTCCAACTTTTCATCATAACCTAGTGATTCCCAATTTAACATGATAGGCATATTAACATCACAGGCATAGTTTCATTAATATCATGGACATGGTTTAATTAGCATCATAGGCATGGTTTAATCAACATGAGGATTTCGATGAACATAATGATTCCATGTACATGTATTTGTTCAACTTGCAATAAAATTAAGCCTAAGTGATTCATAACAACATCAACATCATGATAAGTTTAACTTGCAACATTAACATAGCAATATTCCCAAATTTTGATTCAAAGTTAAACAATATAAACATGGATTAGTAATAGTTCTTAAATCCGGTTTCAATTCATAGCGTGTCCATGTTATTTTAGCGTTTTTGCCTAAAAAGTGACATAGAACTTACAATATGAAGCAAGCAATCCAAATCAAAACTTTAAATCAAATAGCCCTAAATCCGTTGTCTAAAGCGTCGTAGTTGTTGTAGCTTCTAGTTGTAGCCTTCAAGAATCATCCTTCGTCTTCTTTAATTTTGTTCTTTGTATTTTTAATTTAGAGTTCTAGGTTTAATGGCGGCTGCATGAGTGCTAAAATGAAATAGTATGATTTAGGCTAGGTCTTAGGGTCTTTAAATAGTTGTAGGCAACTCATTTAGGCCATTAGATCAACCCAGAGTCAATCCGGACCATCAAACCACATACCGGGCTTCAAAAATGGGTTCTAGGCCAAACCAGGCTGACTAGGTCGACCTATAGGGGGGGTCGACTCTAGGGTCGACCTGGCCTGGGGAGTTCGACTCTAGGGTCGACTCGGTTCTGTCTGCCAAAAAGTCTGCTGAAACTTGTTTTGGCCATATCTTGGTCATCCGGACTCCGATTTTCGAAAACTCGGACTCTATTTCGCGTATTTTTTCGAGAGGAACGCAATGGTGAAGTCTATTTTACCTAATTCTTGATTCTTAAATTAATTATCCTTATTTTACTATCTTTTCCGTTACACACACCGTTACCGAACTAATTTTTCTTCTCTTCCAAATATTAATTAATTCTTCTTATGCATCACCATTATTTAACTATCTAAACATATTTT
Source organism: Allium sativum (assembly GCA_030737875.1). Lineage (NCBI taxonomy): Eukaryota > Viridiplantae > Streptophyta > Magnoliopsida > Asparagales > Amaryllidaceae > Allium > Allium sativum. Next base: position 310,338,318 of record CM060922.1, on the reverse strand, counting down.
TATATATTTTATTTCATTTTTAATTATACCTTGATTTCTTGTTTTCACATGTTGTTAAAATTCGGGTTGTTACATTATTCCCTAAATTGTAATTGGCGACAGTAATCCACAATCTCTTTATATTATTGCCATGTAGTTCATTGTCCGATTTCATAGTTACATTAACATTTTCTGCTTAATATATAATTAATTATATTTTATCTTATTCAACATGTTTTTTGTTAACATGTCACTTATTATATATGATTAAATATATCTTATTTCATTCCATAAGTTTACTTCATTCTTTCTTATTTAATCATAATTTCATCTTACACTTTCACTACAACTTGTTTTTGTTTACTTATTAACTTAGTTCTCTTAACTAAGGTTTATTAATAAGGTTCCTTTTCATTTATTATAACTTATGTTATAATTTCACTTACCCTTGGGACAAGTCTACCTATTATATAACATTTTCATTAATGTAATTAATTATAATAAGTTATTATCATTCCTTATTCATTCCAATTCTTATACTATTGTAACATCCATTCATTACAACTAATGCAATTTATTCATTTCCTATTATACACATATATTTATATATTTGTTTTGGCACCAGACCTCTTACATTGTGGATGCTGGATTTGTCGGGCAGTTCCGGGCAGGCTTCTACCACAAGCTGAACTTAACCACGTGTCTTAGTTCCACTATATGTATGTTTATGCACCAGAGACCTCACACTAAAATAATCACTTGTGGATGCTGGATTTGTCGGTCGGGTCCAGACAGACTTCTACCACAAGTTGAATTTAACCTCGTATCTTAGTGTAGTTACAATTTAATTACCGTGAATTTTCCATCCAATTTAAGCATATCTATTCTTCCAAATTTTACTTTAATCTTGCTTACAACCTTTTGGTGTATTAATACTCTTAAGCAAATGTTTAGGTTTATCATAAATTCCATAATTACAACATTTAAGATAATTTCCCATTCAGACGAATGTTAAAATGGAAACATGCTTATAGGACATAAATGTCCTCAATAGATTTAAACCAAATTATCACAATTACTCGCAATTTCATTATAACTTGATTTAGAACATCCAATTAATGGGTTCTTAGGATGGTTCTATACACAACAGTAATCTTTTTAACATGTCCTGAATAGTTCTAATACACAATTTTCCACAAATATCAACTGTTTAGCAGATTAATTATAACAGGGAATAGAAACGATATACTATTTTTTAAAATGGTATAATTTAGATCCACTCGGCTAATAACTTTCAAATCCATGAATCTGATCCGGATTTGTTGTTTTGTGGAATCCCTAATTGAATCTATTATCAAAAATATCAAAGGATTCACAAATCTATTGCTATAGACGAGGGAAAAGGAAGGGAAAACTAAATAAACCAGATTCAAAGACTTACCTCACTCCGATCAGAATTTTGAACACCCATTTATAAATATATATATTCTTTTCTTCCAAATCTTGAATCAGAATTACCTAAGACTAATTATCCTATTTTCTAAAGAGATTTCTGGAGGAAGAAGAATGGCAGAGCCTAGGTAGTGCCTCGGAAAATATGAGATTTAGGTTAAATCCTGCTTGTCTATTTATAGGTGTATAAGAAAATCTGAAACGTTAGATTTAATCCCTTAAAATATGAACCATACACAAGCAAAAACGTGTCACACAGAAGATCTGGACCCTCCCTAGGTCAACCTGTAGGTCCACCCAGCCTCCTTAGGTCGGCCCAAGCACAACTAGGGTCAACCCGTGTGGGTCCAGGAGCGACATGTTTGTTGTACTTTACGTTTTTATTCAAACGTTTGATTATTTTGCACATTTGTTCTTCTTTGATTTATCATGTGCCTATTATAAATCATGGTTACATTTGAATTTCAAATTTATGTATTTACATGTGCATACAATCTTTCAAATTTCTTTCCTGTTAATAGCTAATTAATTAATGCAATCAACAAAGCTATCAATTTGTTTCATTCATTTTAATATACTCTTATTTCAAAGGTAGTTAATTTCTTTGTTTATCTTCCATTTATTATGCATAAATTATATTCTTTCTCTTAACTTGCACATTTTGTCTCAATATTTGAATTCGTATGTATATTTTTTTGTGTAACTTTTATTTCATTTTCAAAATTCAAACGATGTTATGCCATCATTAAATTCTTACCTATTATCATTGATTGTAGGTCTATTTTGGATTTCTTTTTCATATGTATATATTTATGCACACATATATGCATATACTTTCATATGCATGTATACATATATTTTTAAACTCAATTTTATGTATAATATTCCTTATATGTACATTTATACATATTTCCCTCCTAGAACATGTATTATTTTAGCCATTCTTCTAAAATAAAAATATGGCGCCCGCGGGAATCTAACTTGTGCCACTCTCTTGGAAGTCACATATTCTTACCTACTGGACTAGATAGGCTTTTGTTAACAAGACTAAAAGCAATGGTGGTCATTGTTCTTTTCTTGTACCATCTTTTCATGTTTGTTGTAATATCTCGTTAAAAGATAACTTTTTCATCTTAAATCCATTTTTTGCAATCTATAGGTCTAAATTAATTAGAAAATCGCCACGGATGCAATGACGTTAATTTCATGACCAAATTTTGAATACTCTTCAAATTTTATTTTATTATTTAATTAAAAATGCAGGGTGTTACAAGGATGATTTCATGGCATAACAATAGCAGTAGCTTTTCGACTATTGATTACAGGTGATAATAGAAATGATGGAGCTTGTTTATGTGGTGTTTGTTAAATTGCCGAAGTGAATGATTGTTGTTTGGGGTTAATTTCAGCTAAGTTGATAAGTGATTGTTGACATGACTTCGTAGTTGATCGAGTTATTCGCAAAGGAATAAGGTATACATTATTTCAAAATTTATAATAGATAAGAGAATTTATTTATTATTATTAATTGTTAATTTAATTGAAAAAACATTTAATCGATAAATATAAATAAATAATTGTAGGGGATAGGTAGATTCATTCGAGACGAGTATACGCAATGATACGGCAGTTAACGAGATATTCGGCAAAAGGGAAAATCAAGCTGAGTAAACTCACTTAGATTAAATATTTGGGATTATTTTTAAATAGATAAAAAAATTATTGGTTTCTTGGATGCATGCGTGAATTATTGTGGTTATATATATATATATATATTAGTTATATTTAGGCTTAGTGGTTGTGGCTATTAAATATATATATATATATATATATATATATATATATATATATATATATATATACGCACACACACCATGATATCCTTCCTTGAAGCAGGATTGGTATTATTATTATTGGCTAACATCTGTGGATGCAGGGAAACAGGTTGGATGAATCCAACTGGATTCCTCAAATTTATTTATTATTTTTTACATATTTATATAAGTGTGATGTGTTGAATGGAATTGATGGTTTGTTTATTTGGATGTTTGAATATCACTGGCCCTAAATATTGCAGATTAAAAATATCATAAAAAGGGATTTTAGATTTAAAAAGGGAATTTTATTTTTTGAACTAGAAATTGAATGTCGAATAGGCTAAGAAAATATTTACTTGTTTTATCAATAAAAACATGTAGCTGAATTTATAAACAATGTATATAAATGAACAGAAAAATTATCATCGGATAATTTAAAAGTCTAAAATCAAGTATAACTTTAAAAGGGGAATTTTTTTTCAAAGTAGAAATCGAACTTCAAATGGGATTTGAAATAGAAACTTGTTGTAATGTTTAAAATAAGAAGTAAAATTTGTAAACAACGTTTTAAATGGAAAAGAAACATTATCATTGGATAATTTATAAATTTAAATTCAACTAAGAATTTGAAAAGGGAATTGAGAATCATTTTAAAAGGAAATGATGTAATTTATTTTGATATTCGAAACATAAATATAATTAGAATAATCCTATAAGGATTTATGATTAAAATTCGAGTATGTTGAATTTATCAGAATAAATTACTCTTAGGAAAGACGTTTGAATTTATTTAGTGGAACTTAAATTTAAAATCTAATATTTTAAGAAGTCGATATCTCTAGTATTTAAAAATATGAAAATAGATTCTATATTTGCGTATATAAGTTATAGTAATAAAATATTTTTAAACAAAAAAATGTAAATAAACATTGAAATTAGAAGGTAAATAAAATATTCCAAAATAGAAATCAAGTTTCAAATAGTTTATTAAAATGGAAGTTGGTTTCAATAAGGAAGCTAATGTGGTGAAGTAATTTTCATCGATTAATTTGGAAATAGATTTCCAAATGTAAGAAATGGAGTAGAAGGTGAGGTTTAAATCGAATTTTTGAATCCCAAGCTTTTATCTATCTCAAGATAAGAACGTTGTTGATCAACGTATGAGAGCTAGTTAAAATACCCCAACTTGAATGACTTCACTATTATCAAGGGATGATAATACTTTGCAATGGCAAAAGAATGTGTTATTTCCAAACGAATTGGAATGTAATATAGAAATTGAGTTATGAATAATTTTATAACCGAGTTATGAATTTGAATGAAGAAATCAACGATTTTGGATAATCGAAATGTTTAAGTTAGATTTGGGAAACTGGTTTAACTGAAAATATCAAGGAATAAGATTGGAAATTATTTTATAAACGAATTTAACGTTTAGATTTGAATTATGATTATAATGAATTCACTGTGTTGTGGTAGTTTGTCTTTTGTCGTTTTGAACTTCAATTGAGTATATAGAACTTAATATAAGTCGGAATTCTTTGAAGCAAGAATCGTTTGAATCTACTGAATAATATTTTTCTAATAGAAGTGAAAAATTTGGATTTCGTCTTTTAAATTTTGAGCTATGTCAAAAATCAAATTTCCAGAAAAATAATGCTATAATTGTTTTAAACCATAATGGTTTATTAAATAAAAAAAAGGATTTTAAGTTTATAAAAATCCGAATTTCCATTAAGAAAATCCAGATTTGAGTTATAAAATAGATATGAACTCAAGTGGCGTAAATGTATTGATTTTTGAAAACAAAAATCATATTTCTAATTATCGAATGAAGTTAGCTAATTTCAAAAGAAACTAGCTAATAGAGTTTTGGGTCGAAGTTAACTTTGTTTTAGTGATTTGAATTTATTAATTGAAACTGGGTATTCGAATATGAAACACTGATTAGAATTTGGAAGTGAGCAAGGAATTTCAGTTTGATTTTTTCTTAAGTGAATATAGATATATTTAAAATGTGATATGTTCAAATTAAAACAAGATAATGAAAAGAAGCTAATTAGAAATTAATTAGTGAATGGAAAGCAAAAGTTTTGGATTGAGCTGAAATAAATTGTGAATTGTGGGATATATGTTAAACAGGTATGGAATGAAGAGAATGAAAATTATAATTTGAGTGTCCGACAAAAAGATACATGTTTAAATTCCATATGAGAATTTATCAGCCTATTAGGCATGCCGCTTGGCTTTTTGATTTTCTTTTTGAATGAAACGGGCCTAGAGAGGCGAGTTGTAGTTGTACCAATTGAGCCGTACAAAGGAGATGCTGGCGAAATTTTCTGAAAATTTAAGGATTTGGAATATTTTTAAGAAATTTTGATAACTAGAAATCAATATCTCGATATATATGTATATAATTCGATAAGGAAACGAACGTATAAATGAAATATTAGAAAAGGGCCAGTGATTGTTGGATGTATGTTTGTTTTTCTTCGATGGTTAAATAACCGACGATCAAAGTTTTTGACCATCGTTGTCAATACAGAGAGACTATTGTATTTATTATCCAAAAACCACTCTATATAGGCATAGAAATTGCGAATTAGACTATGCTGAAGATAATTGGAGACAGAGTAAAATGTAAGGGCTATTATGTTTATAGGATAGTTCCTTTGGTTTGTCCAGTCCTTAAACAACTTGTCTGGATGAATGTCTGATAGAGTATGCCTAACAGATCACATAAGACGATATTTTCGAACTATTAGATTTGGTGGCAGAGGAATTTGTTTCTCTTAGCTTTTTGTAACGACCTGCATTTTTCAGCGATGTAATTTATTTATTTAATTATTTAAATAATGGTTTGGTTATTTAAAATGACCAGAATTAAATAATATTGAATATTTAATAAAAATAAATAATATAATAATATATTTAATTTATGAAATAATCAAAAATTGTGGAATTCACAAAATAATGTGAATTGGATCACCTGTGATATTTAATTCAGTTTAGAATTGAATTAGAATAACGAATATATTATTTTAACGACAGTTTGAATGTATAATTATAATATAATTATAATCGAGCTCGAAATGGCGCGGTAGTTCGCTATTTGGCGATTGAACTTCAACTGAATGTACAAGATCGTTTTAAATTGGATTTCTATGAAACAAGAAACGTTAGGAGCTGGTGAAGTATATTTTTCTAGCGGAAGAGAAAATTCGGAATTTCATCGTGTTGATTTTGATATATGTCCAAATCAAATTTTAGAAAAGTCGTTATGGAATTCCTTTATAATTTATATCGATTTATTTATATTTTAAAATGGATTTTTAAATATAAATCGAATATCGATGTAACACTTGATTTGAAATATCGAGTTATAAATCCCATTGGAGTTGTATGATATTTTATTGTGAATATATATGATAATATTTATTTTTACATATTAAATTTAAATGTTTTTAAATATATTTATATATTTAAAAGGGCTATTTAAAACTTTAAAAATAGCCAGTTTTTCAAACGACCTCAGAATTCGACAAAACTAATTTTGTTGGATCCGCAACATTAAATTATTGCTAGATTTCAATTTGCGTGATTTTTGAAGTCAGTGTGTTGCCGTACGGATTTTTAGAGTGAAAAACAGTCAGTATTTCGACAGATAAAAATACGTTGTATGAGCATACGGAGTCAGAATTCGACGAAACCAGTTTCGTTGGGACCGTAATGTCAAACAGTAGCTACATGTCCATTTTCGTGATTTTTGGGGGTCATGTGTGATCATAGGAATTTTAGAGGACACAGAAAAATAGCGTTTGCTTAAAATAAAATAGAATAATCGAATAATTTTTTTTTAAAACTCTCCTATAAATATCTCCTAACTTTTCTAACCCTAGTCTTCTAGTTCTCTGGTCAAAACTAATGCGCCGCAACCTCTAACAAATATATACAGTAAAATGGGAGATTCAAAAATCATAAACAAATCCTACAAAATTCTAGAAATCGAGAGAGCTATGTATTTGAACTCAGCATCCAAGGAGCTTTGATCTGATGTTTGTTTAGTAGGGTGTGATTCATGTTTGAGGTGCTAGAATTTGGTACAACGTGGGTGAATCGGCCTAGGGTTGGGTTTAGGAATCAATACAAGTGTCGATTCAAAGTGGGTGATCATATTTGTGTTTAGGGGAGCGAGGCGCAAGGATTGGTGCAATTTCTGTGGAACTCGATCACAAACAAGTGACGAGGGGTTTTGGGACGCGGGGGGTGGACAGGCGTGAGTCATATGACTTGGGTATAGAAAGATAGAGGAGGAAACGATTGGGATTTTGTTGATTTTTAATTAATTGTCGGTGAAGTGATGCTATGGGATTTTGGAGAAGGAAGTTCGGCTATGGTGTTTGTATTTGGGGAGGAGCAGCTGCGTTGATTATCAACGGGGAAGAAGGCCAGTAAAACGGGTTTGGGTTTAAGGGGAAATGGGCCGGTGAATGATGGGGTGAGGCCCGATTTAAATTTGTTGAGGGTTTAAATTATATTTAATGTTTATTAACTTCGAAATGTCGTAACTATTTCGTACGAGGTCGGATTTACGAACCGTCTATTGCGTTGGGATCGTGGGGACGGTGGCTACACCATGGAGCTGACTGGAAGTCCATCGGAGCTCGTTACAATTTATGGCAAAATAAATTGTCCGTCTGAATCAAGCGATGGTTATCGTTATTAACGATGATCGTCCAAGGTGAGTAAAACTCACTAACTCTTCTCAGTTATATTTTTATAACGTATTTTAATAACTGATAAATAATGATTGTTGCTGTGTGTTGGCTGTTTGATTGAACAGCTAGTCAGTTAATTGAAAATATAGACAACGATATAGATATAAATCGTTAATCAAATATTGATTCTGATTAGCAGAATATTTCATAGTAAAATAAAATTGATGTTAATTTTATTGTTTAACATCTGTGGATGCAGGGAAACAGGTCGAAGGGACCCAACTGGGTTCCTCAACATTTATTTTACTGTTTTCATATATTGTGTTATATGATGTGATATGAAATCTGTTGTTGATTTTGTATGGTTGAATGATACCGATCATTGTTATATGGTATGTTAAACACCACAAGGAATACTGGAATGTTAAAAAGGAAATTTTCAATATTATATTGAAAAAGAAATATTTATAAAATCAAAAGATTTTATAAAAAGAAAACTATTTATTTAGAAATATATAGATTAAGAAGGGGATATTTATTTTTAAATCAAATAGATAGAATTGAAAAGGAATATTTGTAAACTATTTACAAATGGAATTGAAAAGAAATATTTGTAAACTATTTACAAATAGAACTGCAAGGGATATTTATTATAAAATAGATAGAACAGAAAGAGGAAATATCTGTAAAATAAATAGAAAGGGAATAGTTAGATTATCAAAGGAATTACTTATAAAATCAATGGATTTTGTATAAATAGAAAATATTTATAAATAAATAGAATTATCAAAAAGGGGTTTATTTTGTAAATAAATAGATTTTAAAAGGAATACTGGAAAAGTGACTAGTATTGTAGAAAAGGAGATTTTTACATTTGAAGGATTTTGACCCGTGCTTCGCACACGGGTATAACGTGTTATGAATTTAAAGCAAAGTTTTGAAATAGAATCTATTCCGAACGATAGTGTAACATCCTAGATTTTTGAACGTTGTCTATGAATATTTAAATTTGTTTAAATATTGATTTGGCGATATTAGCGGATTTTATATCGAATTTATTTTATAAAATCGAGTTCAAAAATATATAATTTATAATATAATTAAAACGAGCTCGAAAACGACGCGGCAGTTCATAATTTTTGATCTGAACTTTAACTAAATATACAGGATCCAAAATAAGTCGGATTTCTGTGAAACAAGAAACATTTGAATTGATTTGATTATATTTTTCTAATGAAAGAGAAAAATCGTGATTTCGTCGTGTAGATGTTAAGATATTCCCAGATTAAAATTTCCAATAGTCGCTATAGAATCGTTCATCGACTGTAACAGTTTATTTGAAATAACTGCGTACTGGATTCGAATCTGGACAAGATTCTTTTGAGACGTAGTTATAATTTAATTTTTAGAATTTTACTGTAATTTTTAATAAATTAAATTTGCAACTTTTTATTTGAAGTATTTTGCACCATGTATCGGTATTTCGGGGTTTCACAATATAAGTTAACCTACCGATATTATTATATTTTCGGGACTGTGGCATCTCGCTGGACACAACCGTATCTTTACTTTTGTCCGTAGTGGTCTATAAATAGAATTATACGGTACCATATAAACCTCGGAAAATAAATAAACTAATATAAAATTTATATATCCTATTTTTTTATTCGTACTCTAAGATGTGCGGAGCTAAATAAAATATCACGTCGTCCTACCTTTCACGTGGAAACCTATGTGTAAACATGTCACCTATGCACATGCAACTCTCCATCCAATTAAATGTGTTCACATGTCATTCTGAAGGATAACACATGCTACTACCTATTTTTGCTTCTAAATATTTCTACCCCAAGCAGTCTACTTCAAATTTAATGAATGCACATGGTCTTCCCAGTTTTTCCTCGATAATAGACTCGACATCTGTGTATATTAATCAATATTAATAAATACTTTGCTTGGCCTCCAAGCTACCCTTTCCTTCACACCCACGTAACTTGTGGTCTGCACGGTTCCGTCTTCTATAAATAGGCTTCTCTCATTCCTTTCAGCGACATAAAGAGAGAAATATACAACGAAAGAATACTGGAAAACAAACTCTTTCTCCCATCTTTAAAACCGAACGCATTGTCCTAAAAAAGTAAAAGAGAGATGAAGCAAATCCGAGAAAGAAAATAATATAGTAGTAAGGAGGAGCCGTATTCGATGGTCGATCTTATAGTGGAAACAGTGCCAGCGTTCTAGTGGATGAAAGTTGAGAACAGCAGGGGTATTCGAACCCATGCAGAAGAGAAGATGCGGAAGGGAGTGGGGTTCGGTGACAATGTGACGGAGGGTTCATGCATGTGAAGAAAAGTGGGAAGAAAAGAAGAGAAATGTGTGAATGAAGTGGAGTAACGTGGTGCAGTTTTATGGTGAGGGGAGTTCGACGCAAGGAGGCGGGATTATATGGGTGGCTTTAGCGTGAATAGCAGGTGGTTGAAGAGGAGCGGATGGAGGAGTATACGGTTGTTTGCATTATGGTATTATATTGGACCAAGCAAATTACAAGCTGGTGGCCATTTTGAATGAAGAAAATGGGATGAAGCAACTGTAGTATGTTTAAAGGGTGGATGCGGTCGCTACTGTGGGGACGTGGGTGTCTGGTATGGTGCATGTGAATTCGCACGGGGTGTTGGCATTCGAGACCGGATGGTGGCAAGCACGGTGATGGCGCAGGCATTATATGGTTTTCATAGCAGGTAACAAAATGACAGACGTACAGTAAAATTTAATATGTTGGACCAACGTGGCCAGTTTAGGTGCTTAATTATATACATGCCTAATGGTATAATTATCTTTATTATGCCTAAATTCCTTTAGTGGCATGTACAATTTAGTTGACTGACATAAGTATAGTTAATATTAAGGTAATTATAGAACCAAGGAGTAATAACGAAAGCAGTTTTGGTATTTAAATGAACACGGTATCAAGTTATTTGTGGACGGAAAATATGGAGTGCAGAACCCATGTGATTATAACGTGCATTACATTTTGGTAGAACATAACCCTTATTCGACTATTTCATTACAGTTGCCTAAATAAAGTGTCCATATTTAAAGTACGCCAAGTTAGTTTTTACGTGACCTGTTTATATTCGGGGATACCAATCTACGTTAAATGTGGCCTAATGTGTTTTAATGCGTCCGACTTGTATAATCGAGAAGTCTACATGGACATTTAAGCATAATACGTAATGATGTAAATAATAGTTCTAACAATTATAAAAGGCGTGCCTAGTTTAGTAATTAAATTAGGTAATGATGTATAATTCAACTTTTATAATATTTATTATAATGAACACTGTATTAAAATTTTAATTGTATCGTACGGTAATAGAATAAAACAAACCAAAAAGGCGTTGGAATTGTATCGACGGACATGGTATCATAGAGCTGAATTGGACGGTGTTGAAAACAACCGGAACGAACCATCTTGACGACAAACAAACCCAAGGTGAGTTCAACTCACTCAGTTACCCCGTTTATATTTTATATAAACCAGGTTTTTATTTTTATTTTGTGTGCAATGTTTGCTGATGGTTGGTGACTGAATGTTATAAATTGTTTGTTGACTGTTATTGGTCGAACTGTATGGTTGCGTTAAAATTAAGGTAACCCATTTGATGCAGGGAAGGACAGGTTGGAGGGATCCGACCGGATTCCTCAAATATGTTGTTTACTTATATAAACTGTTTAATCAGTCTGATTGATTGTTGATTGTTGAAATCAAATCGAACACTTGTTTGGTATTAATCAATGGGGTACATTGTTTGAGTAAGTATCAGCAGATTGCCTCTGAATGAATCGTTTTATAGAAATTGATTTACCGCCGGGTAAATCAATAGAAAAAAATTTATGAATTATTTTTATAACTAAAAACAGGTTTTTTATAGATTATTTAAGGAAATAAATGATTATTTTTATCTTGAATTATAAAACGAGTATATAAAACAAGATTCACATGTTAATGAATTTTGTGGTGAATGAGCAACGATTAACCAAAGGGTTTAAGGTTGAATTTAATAGTTATATGAGGTTAACTAATTTAATTAAAGTGTTAATGAAATCGAATGAAATTTGTTTAAAAAAAAATATTTATTAATTTAACAGAAATGACTAAGTGAAGATGGTTAACAGAGTAATTTGTTTGGGATAGCCAAGTCGATGACCTGCACGAGGATAAATTTTTATAAACCATTATTGGATTGTTAAAGTAAGGTATCATTTGTAGATAACCTTTATGGGAAAGATTAATTATTTTATTGAAGTAAACCATTTGATGTAAGTAATGTTAGACAAATTAACAAGGAATAGAACCGTAAGGGGATTTAAAAGTATACTATAAATATGAATTCATAAAGTAACTCGACAGACATGATTTGGATATATGATAGTGTTTTTCAAAATTGAAACCAAGTTGCTTTGGATACATCGAGTCGATTTTATAAAAAGAAAAATATTAACTTTTAAAGTGAATAATATTTGAAAGAAACCAGGGTAAAATAGAAATGGTGATAAAGGGGGTCTAGCTGAGTAAGACCTTGTTTATAATTAAAAAGGTTTCTCTTAAATTAGTTAACTCATATCTTTATGAGTTAGAATTTTGATTTATTCCCTGAAAGGAATTATAAAGGGAAAGTTTTAAAAATGAGATTAATTGAGTTGGAATCGAATAGAAACCTTAGTGGATTGAACTGGGTTATAAAATGAGAATCTAACGTTAAAAACCTAAAGGTGAATATTTTTAATGTGAGAGGAGTTTATTTGAATAAAACTTAGATATATAGTTATTTAAAAAGAATTCTAAAATAGACAGAAGTGTTGAGATATTATTTGAATGAAATTTCGTTTATAAACTTATATATATCCCGAAGATAAGAGTATTGTCGACTCAAGGTCTGAGAGGTAAATAAAATACCCTAACTTGAATGACTTCACGATTATCCAGGGATGATTTTAGTTTAGAAACGAAGTTGGTTGAGGAGATTAAAATAATATTTTCAAGGAGAATATTATAAACTATAATTCAAAGAATTATAAGTTGGAAAAATGGATTTGGAAATAAGAATTGTGAAAGCGATATTCTAAATGTTGAAAGATTTAGAAGTGTGATTAACAACTGTTTAACTGAAAAGGCCAAGTGATGTTGTATTCTAAACCAATGAACCTATTTTATTTTTATATTGAGGATAGTTGTTTATTTTGATAGTTAAATCACTGACTATCAAAATCTGGCCAAATAGATTGTTGGTTCGGAAAGACCGCGATCAAATTTATATTCGAAAACCATTCCAACCGATAAATATGTAAACGTTAAAGATGTCAGAAGATGGTCTAGGTGGAGCATTGAAGACCGTTGAATTTCATAAGCGGAAGAACTACTCGTTAAATTTCTCTGGCTTGCTACCAGAGTTGTGATGACTTGTGATTCTGTCGTGATTGGAATCTTCGGATTGCAAGGACTACTCGCTACTGATCCATGGGGTGATTCCTATATTGGATGCAATAGGAGAGTGCCTTCGGTTCATCCTGTCCCTGGATGACGTGTATGGACGATGTAAAAGGTGGCCAGATGTTTCAAAAATCGATTATAACCTCAAGCCTCATCAATCGGGAAATGAAAAAAATCGGGCAGGCAGCATGGCTATGTGGGTCGCTCCCATCAGGATGTATAATCACCTATCTAGAGAAATTCTTTTTGCTTCTTTAATCTATCGATGCTGTCCCATTTCGGGAGGCGGTTGCTGATCCCAACCATCGGTGATATACATTCGATACACTCAAGCGAAATGAGTGGTCGGTCATGTGTGGGCCGGGTTGCAAGACGTTCTTGTTGAACCCAGTGTATTCGCCTCTAGAGATACACTATCGACAGGTGGTTCCATACCTTGTCATAGTTGGAATCCAAGCTCCAATAAGCGCCCGCGATTTTTAGTTGTATACTATATATGTGGAGCGTGAGATGCAAGCGTTCCGCTAGATTATTATTTACCTATATTTAGACACTATTATAATATCTGAATAAAATATGATTTCAAAACAGTTTTGGGTTACAGTAAGGTAAAAGCCGTCCGTGTTTATGTGCGGGTTGGTCTTACTATTATCCTTTTCTTTCGAAAGAGATTTGAATTTAAAAATCAAGTTGGATGATTCCCCTTAAACTGTGCAAGTTATTCTCACTCTGGTTCACCAGAATGACCAGGTATTTGTAATGCTCGGGTTAGCCCGGGTTGTACAGGTCCAGCTTATCAGGTTCTACGAAGTCTAGAGACATGTTGGAAGAGTTCAGACGTATGATTATATCTAGTATATTCCACTGTGTGATGTATATGAGGACAGGTTGTTATAACTGTCCAGGTGTATTGATGTACTCTGATGTTGTAAGTATATTATTCAAGCTCTCAATAAAGATTATTTCTATATTATATTTCGTTCCGCTGCGATGTGAGACTCTGATTCTGTGTTGTGTTGATTCATCTTCTTCTTCTATTCTAATATTTCTTTCTTTCTTATCTCATCCTCTAAATTCTTTCTATTGGCATCTGGGTTTCCAGTACAATTTGAGTTGGATTAGTGTGGTTTGGTCAGCTCAAAAGGTACCAGAAATTTGGTTCGCTACAGATAGATTGAGAAGATAAATTTGTAAATAATATTTTATAAATTAAATAAGATATTTATCATTGTATAGATAGAATATATAAGTCATGACTTATATAGAGAAGTAAGAATCGATTTCAACATCGATATTTGAAACTGAATAAACATAGAGTTAATTAGATAGAGTTAATCAAATTAGAATTAATTGAATATTAGTTATTCAATTAGAGTTGATCGAATATAGTTATTTGAGATAGAGTCAGTCAAAACATAGTTATTTAGCATGAGTCGCCATTTCGTACGACTGCTAGCGTAATTCGCAGGGCTGCAGATAGCCTACGGCGGCCGGATGTTTCCTGAGGTAATCACGCGTAACCATTGTGATCGCTGCGATCTAGAGTCAAACGGATGGAGTTAAACAGAATATTAGTTAATTGATAGGAGTTAAATAAGTCGAGTTAGAGTTAATCGATCAGAGTAAATCAATTAGAGTTAATCAGTTAGAGTCAACCAGTTAGAGTTAGTCAATTAGAGTTAACCAGTTATGGCTAATCAATCAGAGTTAATCGATTAAAGTTAAATCGAATTAGAGTTATCCAAATGGAGTTAATCAAGTTGAGTTAATTGAGTGAAGTTAGTCAAGATGAGTTAATCAAACCGAGTTAATCCAAGTGAGTAAATCCAAAGGAGTTATTTGAAATAGTTTATTCGAATAAAGTTAAAGGAGTTAACCGAATATAGTTTATTCTAAAGGAGATTAATCGAATGTAAATCATTCGTAGAAGGTTAATCGAATGTGAATCATTCAAAGAGAGATTATCGAATGTAGTAATTCGAAGAAGGAGTTATCGAATATAGTTTATTCGAAAAGAGTTATCGAATAGAGATTATTTGGAAAGAGAATTATACATTGAATTCGATTATATATCGAAATTCGGGAAAGTAATATTTACTTGCCGTTTTTAATCAAGGTTTACTTATTTATTAATAGATTAGTGGTTTAGTTATTTAGTTAAGTTAAGGAATAAAAGTTATATTTTGAAAGCAGATATTTAGGAAGAAGGGATTATAACGCTATAGTTATAATCAATGTTTTAAAATAAAGAAGTGGGTTCGTAAATAGAATCCGAGAGTTACGTAAGGAAGTTGTTAAAGGTTTAAAAGGTGAACTTTGTCTATTTCGAGGTTAGAAATGTTGTTCAGTTAAGGTCTGAGAGGTAATTATACCCCAACTTGATTGACTTCATTTTAACTAAGGGATGGGTAAGGTTTGATAGTGAGGATTGATTAAGGGAATTTAGTTAATGAGTGTAATGGTTTAAATTGGCTTAGTGATGTTTTATTTAAACATATGTTGAATAAATTTTGGAAACATTTTCCAAATATCATCAGAGATATTTTCTAATTATAGAAAATGAAATGTTGATGAGAAAGAATACTGGAATGACAGTAATACGTGAAACAGAGATGGAAATGTTTTCCAATGATTGATGACGTATATTTCATAAATTTAGGGAATAAAAGATGTTGAGTATATAGAAATGGGGAATGAATGAATTAATGATAAATTAAATTAAAAGGGTGAATGTTGATTGATCGATAGAATTTCCATCTGGAAATAATATCATTGGTTGTACACCTATTTTTCTTTGATAGTTAAATCACCGACTATCAAAGTTTTGACCAATTTTCGTCGTCAATACGGGGAGACCGGGATCAGATATATTATCTGGAAAACCACTATGTATGGAAGTTAGCGTTGCGATCAAATATCAAAGACGGAGTTATGCAAGGGCTATCCTGTTTACAGAATAGTGCCTTCGGTTTGTCCAGTCCCAGGATAAACGTGAATGGACGAATGTCTGACAGTGTTTACATAAAGGATCGCATAAGTTGATCTCTTTAAACGTACTTACGTTTGGTGGCGGAGGAATTCGTTTCTCTTAGCTTTATACCCATGGTATTTTTGAGGAAATCAATTTGTGATTTGGCGGGTATGACGATGTGGCATTCAAAGTAAATGAATGTATGAACTGTCAAAGATACGTTATGACCTCAAGCCTCATCAACCGGGAAATGATAGAAATCGGGCAGGTAGCATGGCTAAGTGGGTCGCTCCTATTAGGGTGTATATCACCTATATAGAGATAATCCATTTCATTCTTTTATCTGTGATCGATGCTGTCCCTTTTCGGGAAACGGTAGGGTAGCTCCCAACCGTTGGTGATATACAATAGATACACTCAAGCAGAATGAGTGGTCGGTCATGTGTGGGCCAGGTTGCAAGACGTTCTTGTTAAACCCAGTGTATTTGCCTCTAGAGATACACAATCGGCAGGTGGTCCCTTACCTTGTCATAGTTGGAATCCAATCTCCAATAAGCGCCGCGGTTTTGTTTGTATACTATATATGTGGAACGTGAGATGCAAGCGTTCTACTAGATTGATAATTACTTGTGATTAGACATTATTATAATATCAGAGAAGTATTGATTTTCAAAACTGTTTGGGTTATCGTAAGGTAAAAACCATCCGTGTTTATGTGTCGATCGGTCTTACGATTATCGTTTCTTTTGAAAAGTTATACCAAATGATTTGAGTTTACTCACACGAGTCCTATGACTGACCCAGAGTTTATTTTTTTTTGTTTCCCTAAACTCTTGGGTGCCCAAATTTGTACGGGCAGTCAAGTAGTTCAGGTCTTTACAGATATACTTGGTGGAGCTTGAAGCAGGAGGCTTCAGGATTATATAGCTATTGTTATTTCCGCTGTGTGTAAGTGTTGCACTTTGAAAATGTTATTCTTTACATATATACTGTTTATTTCAAATTTATGTTGTATATTATATTTTATTCGTTCCGTTGTGAGATTCGTGTTTAATCTGATTGTGTTCTTCTTCTTCTATTCTAATTTTCTATCTTATCTATTCTCACCCTCTAACTTCTTTCTATTAATGATCAGGAATTTCCGATGTCTGAATAGTCAACATGGTAGTTTTGTGTTGATTTTCGGAGTCGAAAATCCCGGTTCGTTAAAGTGGTATCAGAGCTGAAGGTTAAATGATTACCTTGACTTTGTGGCGTGACTCAGTAGAGATGGGGTTAGTAATGCCCTAGATTGAGTTGAGAGTATATATACGAGTGAACGTATTTGTAGATTTTTATAAAGTTGTTTTATATTGTGGAGATTTATTGGTTGAGTTGTTTGTGAATTTTGGTCGATCAGTTTGATCCACTGTATCGAAAGGGGCTACAAACACTCGAATACGATGAACCGACACAATATGTTTTGAAAAAGGGTAAATGAAATAATTTTACCCAAAATATATTTTGATATAAAAGAAGGGCATATGTTGGAATTATTATCATATATTGGATGTGTTGGTTGATTATAATGAAAATGGTTATATAAATAACCAATTTGAGTTAGTATAATATAAAAGTAGATTAATTAAATCTGAATTGGAACTAAAATTCTGAAACTGGGGAAAAAGTGTTTGTAAGTGGATTTGAGCTAAGTTTAAGAAAATTTTAAGATCCTGGGAGATTTTGATTTGTTTACAAGCATCGTGAATGATATTTGAAAAAGATTTCAAAATGGAATTGTTTA
The DNA here is from genome assembly GCA_030737875.1 of Allium sativum. Classification (NCBI taxonomy): domain Eukaryota; kingdom Viridiplantae; phylum Streptophyta; class Magnoliopsida; order Asparagales; family Amaryllidaceae; genus Allium; species Allium sativum. Next base: position 310,320,107 of record CM060922.1, on the reverse strand, counting down.
AAAATGGTTTTTAGAGTGATATAGTATTGAACTCACTTTGATAGCTGGGAAATAACTTTGATGATGCTGGCCACATCATCAGTGTTCATTTTCGGGTTCTAAGTGATGGATTACTACCAAAGATTTTGTTTTCAAATTATTTTGGGGAAAGGAAGTTGTTTTGAATCCCGAAAGGGAATAATTTATTTTAGAAAAACTAAACTGTTTAAAATCCCAGGAAGATAGTATGAATTAAAAGCAAATATGAATTGAAATCAATTTAACTAGAAATTGAATTGGATATGATATATCAAGTAAAATCAGATTTTGAATTGTGAAATAGAATCTGAAATGGTATTGGATTGGTGAGTTAGGAATTTGGAATCGAGAATGAAACTTGAGTTTGAAATGGTAATTGGCTTGTTTAAGCGAATAGCTGTGTTGAGGATAAATTGACCAGAGATTGATTGGGATGACTTTGGAAAATGCTGAATTGGCAGCAGAATAAAAGGATTTAATGATATGCCCGACAAAAGGTACATGTTTAAGTTTCCATATGAGGTTTTATGTGCCGAATCGGCAAGCCGCTTGGCTGTTTGATTTTCTTTTGGATTGGAGAAGGCCTAGAGAGGCTAGTTGGCGTTTGAACTATTGACCGGTACAAAGGAGGTGCTGGCGAAATTTTTCAAAAATTTCGGGTGTTAGAAAATTTTCAGGATTTTCAGAAAATTACGTTGATAAAATTAATTAATATTTTAATTGAATAAAATTGGTTCAGTTGAAACAGAATTTAAAAGTGAACGAATAGTTTTTAAACCAGTTAATAGGGTATGTCTTCTACCTTAGCAATTTCGAGGACGAAATTATTTTAAGGGGGGAAGAATGTAACGACCCGCATTTTTCAACAATATAATTAATTTATTTAATTATTTAAAAAATGGTTTGGTTATTTAAAATGACCAGAATTAAATAATATTGAATATTTAATTAAAATAAATAATATAATAATATATTTAATTTCTGAAATAATCAAAAATTGTGGAATTCAGAAAATAATGTGAACTGGATCATCTGTGATATTTAATCCAGTTTAGAATTGAATTAGAATAACGAATATATTATTTTAACGACAGTTTGAACGTATAATTATAATATAATTATAATCGAGCTCGAAATGGCGCGGCAGTTCGCTATTTGGCGATTTGAACTTCAACTGAATGTACAAGATTCGTTTTAAATCAGATTTCTATGAAACAAGAAACGTTAGGAGTTGGTGAATTATATTTTTCTAGAGAAAGAGAAAAATCTAGATTTCATCGTGTTGATTTTGATATATGTCCAAATCAAATTTTAGAAAAGTCGCTATGGAATTCCTTTATAATTCATATCGATTTATTTATATTTTAAATGGATTTTTAAATATAAATCGAATATCGATGTAACACTGGATTTGAAATATCGAGTTATAAATCCCATTGGAATTGTATGATATTCTATTGTGAATATATATGATAATATTTATTTTTAAATATTAAATTTAAATGTTTTTAAATATATTTATATATTTAAATGGGCTATTTAGAGCTTTAAAAATAGCCAGTTTTTCAAATGACCTCATAATTGGACGAAACTAATTTTGTTGGATCCACAATATTAAATTATTGGTAGATTTCAATTTCCGTGATTTTTGAAGTCAGTGTGTGGCCGTACGGATTTTTAGAGTGAAAAACAGTCAGTATTTCGACGGTTAAAAATACGCTGTATGAGCATACAGAGTCGGAATTCGACGAAAACAGTTTTGTTGGGACCGTAATGTCAAACAGTAGCAACATGTCCATTTTCGTGATTTTCGGGGGTCATGTGTGATCACAGGAATTTTAGAGGACACAGAAAAATAGCGTTTGCTTAAAATAAAATAGAATAATCAAATAAAAAATATATTAAAACTCTCCTATAAATATCTCCTAACTTTTCTAACCCTAGTCTTCTAATTCTCTGGTCAAAACGAATGCGCCGCAGCCTCTAACAAATATATACAGTAAAATGGGAGATTCATAAATCATAAACAAATCCTACAAAATTCTAGAAATTGAGAGAGCTATGTATTTGAACTCAGCATCTAAGGAGCTTCGATCTGATGTTTGTTTGGTAGGGTGCGATTCATGTTTGAGGTGCTAGAATTTGGTCCAACATTGGTGAATCGGCCTAGGGTTGGGTTTAGGAATCAATACAAGTGTCGATTCAAAGTGGGGTGATCATATTTGTGCTCAGGGGAGCGAGGCGCAAGGATTGGTGCGATTTCTGTGGAACTCGATCACCAAAAAGTGACGAGGGGTTTTGGGACGCGGGGGAGGTCAGGCGCAAGCCGTATGACTTGGGTATAGAAAGACAGAGGAGGAAACGATGGGGATTTTGGTGATTTTTAATTAATTTTCGGTGAAGTGATGCTATGGGATTTTGGAGAAGGAAGTTCGGATATGATGTTTGTGTTTGGGGAGGAGCAACTGCTTTGATTATCAATGGGGAAGAAGGCCAGTAAAATGGGTTTGGGTTTAAGGGGAAATGGGCCGGTGAATGATGGGGTGAGGCCCGATTTAAATTTGTTGAGGGTTTAAATTTAATTTAATGTTTATTAACTTCGAAATGTCGTAACTATTTCGTAGGAGGTCGGATTTACGAACCGTCTGTTGCGTTGGCATCGTGGGGATGGTGGCTACACCATGGAGCTGACTGGAAGTCCATCGGAGCTCGTTACAATTTATGGCAAAATAAATTGTCCGTCAGAATCAAGCGATGGTTATCGTTATTAACGATGATCGTCCAAGGTGAGTAAAACTCACTAACTCTTCTCAGTTATATTTTTGTAACGTATTTTCATAACTGATAAATAATGATTGTTGCTGTTTGTTGGCTGTTTGGTTGAACTGCTAGTCAGTTAATTGAAAATATAGATAACGATATAGGAATAAATCGTTAATCAAATATTGATTCTGATTAGCAGAATATTTCATAGTAAAATCAAATTGATGTTAATTTTATTTTTTAAAATCTGTGGATGTAGGGAAATAGGTCGGAGGGACCCAACTGGGTTCCTCAACATTTATTTTACTGTTTTCATATATTGTGTTATATGATGTGATATGAAATCTGTTGTTGATTTTGTATGGTTGAATGATACTGATCATTGTTGTATGGTACGTTAAACACCATAAGGAATATTGGAATGTTAAAAAGGAAAATTTCAATGTTATATTGAAAAAGAAATATTTATAAAATCAAAAGATTTTATAAAAAGAAAACTATTTATTTAGAAATAAATAGATTAAAAAGGGGATATTTATTTGTAAATCAAATAGATAGAATTGAAAAGGAATATTTGTCAAACTATTTACAAATGGAATTGAAAAGAAATATTTGTAAACTATTTACAAATTGAATTGAAAGGGATATTTATTTGAAAATAGATAGAATAGAAAGAGGAAATATTTGTAAAATAAATGGAAAGGGAATAGTTACATTATCAAAGGAATTACTTATAAAATCAATGGATTTTATATAAACAGAAAATATTTTATAAATAAATAGAATGATCAAAAAGGGGTTTATTTTGTAAATAAATTGATTTTAAAAGGATTACTGGAAAAGTGACTAGTATTGTAAAAAAGGAGAATTTTACATTTGAAGGATTTAGACCCGTGCTTCGCACACAGGTATAACGTGTAATGAATTTAAAGCAAAGTTTTAAAATAGAATCTATTCCGACCGATAGATTGAGAAGATAAATTTATAAATAACATTTTATAAATTAAATAAGATATTTATCATTGTATAAATAGAATATATAAGTCATGACTTATGTAGAGAAGTAAGAATCGATTTCAACATCGATATTTGAAACTGAATTAACATAGAGTTAATTAGATAGAGTTAATCAAATTAGAATTAATTGAATATTAGTTATTCAATTAGAGTTGATCGATTATAGTTATTTGAGATAGAGTTAGTCAAAACATAGTTATTCAGGACGAGTCGCCATTTCGTACAACTGCTAGCGTAATTCGCAGGGATGCAGATAGCCTACGGCGGCCGGATGTTTCCTGAGGTAATCATGCGTGACCATTGTGATCGCTGCAATCTAGAGTCAAGCGAATGGAGTTAAACAGAATATTAGTAAATCGATAGGAGATAAATAAGTCGAGTTAGAGTTAATCAATCAGAGTAAATCAATTAGAGTTAATCAGTTAGAGTCAACCAGTTAGAGTTAGTCAATTAGAGTTAACCAGTTATGGCTAATCAATCAGAGTTAACCGATTAGAGTTAAATCGAATTAGAGTTATCCAAATGGAGTTAATCAAGTTTAAATCGAATTAGAGTTATCCAAATGGAGTTAATCAAGTTGAGTTAATCGAGTGAAGTTAGTCAAGATGAGTTAATCAAACCGAGTTAATCCAAGTGAGTAAATCCAAAGGAGTTATTTGAAATAGATTATTCAAATAAAGTTAAAGGAGTTAATCGAATATAGTTCATTCTAAAGGAGATTAATCGAATGTAAATCATTCATAGAAGGTTAATCGAATGTGAATCATTCGAAGAGAGATTATCGAATGTAGTAATTTGAAGAAAGAGTTATCGAATATAGCTTATTCGAAAAGAGTTATCGAATAGAGATTATTCGAAAAGAGAATTGTACATTGAATTCGATTATATATCGAAATTCGGGAAAGTAATATTTACTTGCCATTTTTATTCAAGGTTTACTTATTTATTAATAGATTAGTGGTTTAGTTATTTAGTTAAGTTAACGAATAAAAGTTATATTTTGAAAGCAGATATTTAGGAAGAAGGGATTATAACGCTATAGTTATAATCAATGTTTTAAAATAAAGAAGTGGGTTCGTAAATAGAATCCGAGAGTTACGTAAGGAAGTTGTTAAAGGTTTAAAAGGTGAACTTTGTCTATTTCGAGGTTAGAAATGTTGTTCAGTTAAGGTCTGAGAGGTAATTATACCCCAACTTGATTGACTTCATTTTAACTAAGGGATGGGTAAGGTTGGATAAAGAGGATTGATTAAGGGAATTTAGTTAATGAGTGTAATGGTTTAAATTGTCTTAGTGATGTTTTATTTAAACATATGTTGAATAAATTTTGGAAACATTTTCCAAATATAATCAGAGATATTTTCTAATTATAGAAAATGAAATGTTGATGAGAAAGAATACTAGAATGATAGTAATACGTGAAACAGAGATGGAAATGTTTTCCAATGATTGATGACGTATATTTCATAAATTTAGGGAATAAGAGATGTTGAGTATATAGAAATGGGGAATGAATGATTTAATGATAAATTAAATTAAAATGGTGAATGTTGAATGTTGATTGATCGATAGAATTTCCATCTGGAAATAATATTGTTGGTTGTACACCTATTTTTCTTTGATAGTTAAATCACTGACTCTCGAAGTTTTGACCATTTTCCGTCGTCGATATAGAGAGACCGGGATTAGATATATTATCTAGAAACCACTCTGTATGGACGTTAGCGTTGCGATCAAATTTCAAAGACGGAGTTTTGCAAGGGCTATCCTGTTTACAGAATAGTGCCTTCGGTTTGTCCAGTCCCAGGACAAACGTGAATAGACGAATGTCTGACAGAGTATACCTAAAGGATCGCGTAAGTTGATCTCTTCAAACGTACTTACTTTTGGTGGCAGAGGAATTCGTTTCTCTTAGCTCTATACCCGTTGTATTTTTGGGGCAATCAATTTGTGATTTGGCGATTATGACGATGTGGCATTCAAAGTAAATGAATGTATGATCTGTCAAAGATACGTTATGACCTCAAGTCTCATCAACCGGGAAATGACAGAGATCGGGCAGGCAGCATGACTAAGTGGGTCGCTCCCATTAGGGTGTATATCAACTATCTAGAGAAAATCCATTTCATTCTTTTATCTATGATCGATGCTGTCCCTTTTCGGGAAACAGTAGGGTAGCTCCTACCCGTTGGTGATATACATTGAATACACTCAAGCGAAATGAGTGGTCGGTTATGTGTGGGCCAGGTTGCAAGACGTAGTGTATTTGCCTCTAGAGATACACAATCGACAGGTGGTCCCATACCTTGTCATAGTTAGAATCCAATCTCAAATAAGCGCCGCGGTTTTGTTTGTAGACTATATATGTGGAATGTGAGATGCAAGCATTCTACTAGATTGATAATTACTTGTGATTAGACATTATTATAATATCATAGAAGTATTGATTTTCAAAACTGTTTGGGTTATCGTAACATAAAAGGATTTTGAAAAGTTAAACCAAATGATTTGAGTTTACTCAAACCAGTCCCATGACTGACCCAGAGTTTATTTTGTTTTATTTCGCTAAACTCTTGGGTGCCCAAATTTGTACGGGCAGTCAAGTAGTTCGGGTCTTTACAGATATAGTTGGTGGAGCTTGAAACAGGAGGCTTCAGGATTATATAGCTATTGTTATTTTTGTTGTGTGTAAGTGTTGTACTCTAAAAATGTTATTCTTTACATATACTGTTTTATTTCAAATTTATGTTGTATATTATATTTTATTCATTCCGCTGTGAGATTCGTGTTTACTCTGATTGTGTTCTTCTTCTTCTTCTATTCTAATTTTCTATCTTATCTATTCTCACCCTCTAACTTCTTTCTATTAATGATCAGGAATTTCCGATGTCTGAATAGTCAACATAGTAGTTTTGTGTTGATTTTTGGAGTCGAAAATCCCAGTTCGTTACACTTTTATACCCATAATATTTTTGAGAAGATCAACTAGTTATATGACGGGTTTGACGATGAGGCATTCAAAGTGAATGGTGGCCAGATGTTCTTAAAAAGTAACCTTTAGCCTCAAGCCTCGTCAACATGGAAATGACAAAAATCGGTTAGGCGGCATGGCTTGTTGGGTCACACCCAAGTAGGATGTATTGTCATCGATCTGGAGAAAATTCATTTATTCTTCATTCAATTTTGTATCTTACGGGTAACTGTTGGACGTCCGACAACCATAAGTGATAATACATTCGGTCCACTCAAGCTGAATGAGTTATCAGTCATGTGTGGCTGGGTTACAAGGTGTTCTTGTTGAACCCCGGTATATCCCCTCTAGAGTACACTGATCAGGAGGTGGTCCCATATCTTGTCATAGTTGGAAACCAATCTCCAATTATCGCCCTGCAGTTTTTTATTTTATACCATTTATGTAGAGTATGAGATGCAAGTGTTCTTCTATTTGATTATTTATTTGACAGAAACTATTATAATATCACCGGATTATTATATCTAAAAAATTTGGGTTACAGTAAGGTAAAAACCGTCTGTGTTTATGTGTGGGCTGGTCTTACTATTATCCTTCGCTTTCAAAAGGTTTTCCAAAGTTAAACAATATGGTTGGAGTTTACTCACACCAGTCCCATGACTGACCCAAAGTTTATTTTGTTTGTTTTAGCCTAAACTCTTGGGTGCCCAAACTTGTATAGGCAGTTAAGTGTTTCTGGTTTTACAGATACCATTAGTTATTTAAAGTTATTTCCGCTGTGATGTATATGTGTTATACTCTAATATGGTATGTATATGCAATACAGTTTATATTTCAAACGGTTATTCAATATATTATATTTTGTTCAATTCCGCTATGAGATTCTGATGTTCTCTTTTGTTCTATCTTCTACCTATTCCTATTTCTTTAATCCTATTGACTCGCATTTCTGTGCAATTTGGGGTTGGATGTGTGTTGCTTTAGTCAAATCTACGGATTTGCGGGCCATCACATTTCAAGAGCTCAAAATTATCAGAGTAATAGAGTCTAGATTATATGTAAAACTGTAGTTAGCACTTTCAAATTCTATATTCAAATTCATTTTCAGATTGATTTCAAAATTATTTTCAAACTCCTTCCTAACTAATTTCAAATTATTAAGGTTTTACTTATGATTTCAAATATATATGTTTATAGTTTATAAAGTTTTATAATATATATATGTTTGTAATATATGTTTTTGTAGTCTTATATCATATAATTTTATAAACATGTTTAGATTATATGTTACTATGTTTTTACACTTTAGAAAATTCATTTGAAAACACTAGTTTTTGATTAAAGAATTTCCAGAATATATATATTACTTTTAACAATTGAAAATTGATTTTAAATTCAAAGATAATGTAACACCCTGAATTTTCTGTGAATATTAAATTAAGAATACTTTATTTCAAATGTGAGAATTAAGGGAAACGGGTTCGCCATTGCGTTTGTCTCGGAATTCTGCTTGAGATAGAGTCCGAGTTTGCGTGAATTGGCCTCCGTATGAAGAAGTTATGGCCTTCCGAAGTTTCAGAATTTAAATAAATTAAAAATAGCTCAGGTTCAGAAAATTTGAAATTCAAATTCAAACAGGGGAGCAGACTGGGCAGGAATTCTCCCGCCCAAGGGCCAGGTCGACCAAGGGGTCGACCTGGGGGTCGACCTACCCATACAGGTCGACCAGGAGGTCGACCTACCCCCCCGGGCAGATCTAAAAGATTACGCTGTTTCGACTCATTGCTGAGCCATTAGGGCTGAGGTGTTATCTATCTTGACTGGATGGTCTTGATTGCTTCTAGGATTAATCTAACGGCTCTAAATTAATTAAAATGCTATATAAACAACCTAACTTTCAACCTAAAATCACACTAATTCATACCAAGAGCCGCCATGCCGTCAATGGAGAACCTAGAGTAGCTGCCGTTCTCTTCCAACCCAAAAGCAAGATAGAAGCAAGAATCAGAATCAAATCTAATCTTAATTAGAACAACAATTAGTCTTCATCAAAGGCGAGCAATTCAATTTCAGAATATAGATCCCAAAAAAACAAGACTGTTCTTTTGTTTGTGAGTATAATTTCTTTCACAAAATAATTAATTAATTTAATTGTGATAAGTTATGATTGGGATTATGAGAATATGACTTTGAATCATGTGATGTTATCGTTGGCAGTTGTGTTATAATGGATCTATTTCATATATTGAATTGTATATATTTAACTTTATTCATCTTATGCAAGTTTGGGATGTTGAATCATATGTATATGAATCTTATGCAAGCTTGGGATGTTAAACCATATGTATATGAATCTTATGCAAGTTTGGGATGTTAGATCATATGCTAGTTTAAGAATCTTATGCAAGTCTGTAGGTGGATTATACTCAAGTTCATGTGTGAATCATGTAAATGCATATGCTAGTTTATATGCAAACATGTGACATTAATTTACAAGTTTAGATCCATATGCAAGTTCACATCTTTGTGTTTATATTTATATTTAGATCCATGGCAATACATAGTTATGCAAACTTATGTTTTATGTGCCCATTGCCTTTGCTAGTTTTGTATGTGAATCATATGCTAGTTTGAATATGCGAGTTATAGGAAAACCATATCCATATATGCAAGTTCATGATTACATGTTTAGATCTATATTTAGAGTCATGATAGTTTATAAAAATTTATGTATACACATTGCCTATGCAAGTTATTGGCTATGCAAACTTATGTCATGATTCTTAGATCTATTTTATGTGTTTTGCAAGATGTGATGTTCCTTTTCTTTTAATAAGTTAGACTATTTGTGAGTCTAACATATGTCATATTATAACATACGAATAGCGTGGGGACGATGGGATAATATTAAATACATAATTGTGAATTGGCATAAAATGGCCATAAAGGCATACAATTAATTTGAGACATTAATTGGTATAAATTTTTATACCTGAAATTATGGACATAATTTAGGTGACAATTATGGACATAAATTAATTTAGAATTTATTGACAAATTTGAATAGGGATATTAATCCAATTTGGGGTTAAATAATTATGTGTAATAATTAACCGCCTAGGACACGAGGTTAGACTCGTTTGTGGTATAAGACTGCCCGGACCTGCCCGACAAATCCAGCAGCCACAAACGGTAGTCAAATGTGATAGGTCAAAGGCACAAATTAAATGCGTAAAGATTGTAAAGACACGAGGTTAGGCTCGTTTGCGGTATAAGACTGCCCGGACCCGCCCGACAAATCCAGCAACTGCAAATGGTAGTCTAATGTGGGAGGTCCTTGTAAGGTTGCGATTCTAATGAATTAAGTAACACTTAACCAGATTAACATGTCGTGGGACATGGGGGTTAAATGGGTGGCCTGGGTGGCATGTGAAATACGATTAGAAACACTTAACTATGTTGAAAACATGTAAGAAGACATGGATAAGAAGGGATTAAGTGGGAAGTTCTAGTAGGGACCAAGCATAGGTGGAAAGCTTGTGTCAAACATGGAGACCCTTTTCAGACTAATAACCCATTAATTATCTTTGTGAGCTCGATTTAGATCGAGGACGGGACATGCTTACTGGGTTTGATTGTAAGAAGTCAAAAGGGTTAGCGGTGGCAACGCAAGTCCAACGGGGTCATGTGCGTGTGTGGGCCCGGCTGGTAGGTAAGCCGTGTTGCATCTTGTAGATATAAGATGTGTGTAATAACCCGGAAAATACGAGCCAATTTAAAATTTTTAAATTGATTATTTCAAAGGAATTTGAACAATTGAAATAGAATATTTCAATAAAATAGTAAGTTAAGAATAGTGAGTTAGTTTGAAAATTTGAATTCAAACTTTGACTGACTGTGCAGGGTGGAAAATACAAAGGATTTTAGTGAAACCAAAAATATTTAAATCTGTTAGGCAATACCTTTCTAACGAATCTGAAAAATCAAAGTTTCATAACGGGAATCAAAAGTTATGGCCGAATGAATTTCAGAAGAGTCGGTATATAGAATATATAGGCCTGGAAAATTGATATTTTGCATACGACCTCGGAATTCGACGAAACCACTTTTGTTGGGTCCGGGATGTCAAACTATTGCTAGGTTTCAAATTTCATAATTTTTAAAGCTAGTATGTGAGCGTGGAAAAAGAAAATGTGTTTGGTCGATTTCTGTTAAATTGGATCGACCAGAAAAAGGCCATTTTTCAAACGACCTCAGAATTCGACGAAACTAGTTTTGTTGGGACCGTAGCGTCAAAACATAGCTAGATTTATTTTTCTGGAATTTTTCGAATCAGTTTGTGGCCCTGGCAAATTGAAATGTGTGTTCAGAGTTAAAAATTAAATGTTTTATACTTTAATTTGAAAAATAACTGACTGTAACAGTCCAATTGGCCTACGAAACATATCCCATTGTGTCCGGAATGGGGGTATTTAGCTAGGGGCGACAGTCGTTGGATTTAAAAAGGAGTTAGTTTAAGAAAACACTATTTAAAAAATTTAATTTAGTCTCGGCCAATCATATTTTTCTATTCATAATTAAAAAAAAAACAGAAAACCCCCCCGACCCCGACATCGACGGCGAAAAGCATTCGTCACCTTCCCAGGCGATTTCCGATCGCCACGGCCAGAATTAGCCCCTCCTCCAGTTCAACTTTTTGTAGTTCTCCATCCCCTCTTCAAATCCATATAAGGAGCTCCCCCTATCGTCGCCTCTCCGCCGAGATATCCACCTCCAAACTTCCGACCTTCAAGCCGCCGCCGCCGCCGTTCTGCGCCACCGAGTCCCACCAGACCACCGCGCGCCTGTAGCTCTCTCGAAGCTCTTCCACCTCCAACTTCCTGATCGTCCCCTCGTGTCCCGGTTCTCGCGAAAACCGCAAACCTAGTTTTGAAGCTTTCTGAAAGTGCGTTTTTCTTTGATCTTTACACTTTGAAAAATCATATCTTTTTGGTGTGTTGACGAAATTCGATGAAACAGGAAACATCGAGACCGCAAGAAAGCTCTCTACCCAATAGAAGAAGCTGCGGATTTTTCTGACATCGTATCGATTTTTAGCGCTCAGAAAACCAAGGTGAGAAATCTAAATTAACGTGAAATTGAATGGAAAATGTCGTGTATAATTTATATAAGCGAAATATAAATTACATACGTGTTGTATACCTCATGTACATGCATAGTGTAAGCTATATGAGCGAAGTATGAATTTTTACATGCATAGAATAATTGATATATGTGTTGAAATGCTAGTGAAATATAGCAAATATATATATTATATATATATATACTCCCCTCGTCCACAAACCATGGACGATATTTATTGTGGTGAATTGGTGTGAAATATTGGGTGAAAAATACGAATGGTTGAATAATTGTTTGTGGTTGATATGGTTTGGTTGTGGTTGAAAAATACCCATTGGTGATTGAAATGAATTGGAAATATTTGTGGAAATAAAAATAAACATGCCGCCTGCGTGCGAATTAGATGCATGAATCCCCATTGTCAGAAACCGCGAGGTCTTAAGGTAGAGCGAGGAGCCGTACTAGGGACGGTGCCGGTTTTAACTACCCTGCCGTTATGCTGCCGAAATGTTGAATAATCTTTGTGTGTTAGAATTATTTTCGTATGTTGAAATTATTTTACGTGCATTGAAATTAAAGTCATATGTTGAAACTATATCCATGTGTGGAAATGTTTGTGTGTTGAAAAGTGTTGTGTGAAAATAAAATTCATTCATGGATGAGTGAAGTGTTTGAACAACAAAAATCATATTTTTATGTATATATGAAGTATCAAAAATATTTGCCTTTTATAAATAACTTCAACCATAAAAATCCCATCTTTCTAATATGAACAACATAAATAAAATGTCCATGTGTGGAAATACTCATTTGTTGAGAAGTGTGTGTAATGGAAAAGTTCATGTGTGGAATAAAAAGATCGAACAATAAAAATTACATTTTTATTGAATCTATGAAGTGTTGAAACCATACATTGGTTGAATAAATATTTTGAACGATAAAAATATCATTTTTATCATATGTGTGATATGCTAAAGATATGCGGACGTTAAAATAAATATTTGTGATAGAAATATTATTTTTAACATGCATAGGAACTAAATAAAATAGTCATGTGTTGAAATCTATTTTAGTTCGCCAAAATTATCATCTTTGAAATGTGAAGTGTTAAAAATAGCCACTTGTTCAAATAAACGTGCATGAGTTGGAATATACATTAACTAGCTAATGATATGATTTTAGCCTATGCATGCAACATTCGAATGAATGGTGTTTTTAAACCAAAGCAAATCAAATATGAAATTGAATGGAAAATGATAAGTGATAGGAATTGTATATATGTATATGCATATCTATTGAACAGGTTAAAGCAAAAAGGGGCTAGAGAAGAGAAATAGAATTTTGTGCCCGACAAATAGGTACACATTTACCGCTTTGTTTGGGTGATGATTTTATGAGCCTGTTGGCTAGCCGCTTGGCTTTTTCTTTTTCTTTTTGATATGAGACGCCCGTGTGGCTATTTGGGAATTTTCCCAGACCCTCCCGTACAAAGGAGGTTATGGCGAAATTTTCCAAAAATTTAAGGCGTTAGTGAAATAATTGAAGTGGAAACGATATAGGAATTTTTGAATGAGCTATATTTATATAAATATATAAATATAAATAGAATTAAAACGAAACGTGGCCGTGCAGTTCATATTTTGAAACCGTGATTTCAAACGACTAGTGCGGAAGATCCGACCATTGGATTTTCCCGAAACCTCAACCGTTGAGTTCGCCTTGGAAATATCTTCCCAACGGCACCAACTTTGTGAAGATCCGACGGTTGGATTGTCTGGAATGTTTAATTCAAAACTGAAGAAAAACAGCGCCAGAAACGATTATATATATATATATATAAATATAATTAAATTAAATCGAATAACGACGCTGCAGTTCGTAAATTGAAATCGTAACTTCAAATGGTTAGTGTGGAAGATCCGACCGTCGGATTTTCCCAAAACTGGAACCGTTGGATTCGTTTTGAAATGACCTTCCTAATAATGTAAAATTCGTGAAGATCCAACGGTTAGATTTTCAGATATGTGTAAAACAAAATTAGTGAAAAGCAGCGCCAGTGCATCGACACGACCTGAAACGTCGTTTAATTAAATATGGCCGGTTTTAAATTAAATAAAAATGGCGATATATCGTTATAAAATATTATGGACGATATAGAGTGGAAATAAACCAATTTTGTTGTGTTTGCTGGATATGTGATGGTTGAATGTATTTGACATGAAAATTATAACTAAATAACTGAAATGTGAATGTTAAATAGTCCAACCATGTGAATAATTGATTTGAAAATCTAAATATACGTGGGTTATTTGAAAAGGCCGAGTTCATTTCATTTCAAATAATCGATCGACGTTGAGAAGTCGAAGAGTCGAAGACGACTGAAGACCGACGATCTCCCCATTGGATGGATGGGCGCTACTGATGCTCGTGATTGGAGTAGCTACCATGAGGGAATTGAAGTAGTAGCCGTCCAAACATATTGTTGATTGTACGAATATGCGAGGAATTGGTGCCTTCGGTTTCGTTCAGACCCAGAAAGGACTTGTAAATGGACTGTGTGTCTGACATTGGATTTTGTTCTGTGTTGATTGATCTCTGTTAAATATATATCTGTTTGGCGGCAGAGAATTTATTCTCTTGCTTAACGCCCTTCTCTGAGACGTACGAGCTCAGAGGTTATGTATTGACAGAAATCAGTCGCATGGAGTGGATTGCCTGTGTGGCACGCCTAAGTGGCATATGATCAAGGCTTCTGTTGCAAAGTAAAGTCTTGTGGTTGATGATCAAAGCATGGTCTGTGTGACGTAGCTTTGTGTATAACGTGAATTCGCGAGCCTCACACCCCGGTATGAGTCAAAAACGGGAGAAGGAGCCAAGGAGTGCATGACGTTTCTTTCTAGCTATGGTGGTGTCAGTGACCTCCCAGCCCTGACATTTATATCTACTTTTCACCTGTGTGGTTGTTGGAATGCGAGGCGCCTCGATTATAGGTCTGTAAGGACCGGGAAACGTGTGTTCATGAATTGCCAATCCTCAAAAGTAAGAGAGGACCGGCCTTGGAGGATCCAGGGGATTGCTGTGTGCGGTCCCGAGGCATTTGCTAGAGTGTCTCGAATCGGAGAGGAGCTTGCCCCTTGCCTCGACTCATGAAGGAATCCAATTTCCAGTACGAAATATGCGGTTGTGATTGTATTACTAGTATGGCGACATAGTGGTATGGGTCATTTATGCCGCCTATGATTGATATTTATGATTGAAATCACTTTTGAAACATATATGCACTAGTAATAATATCAAACACTTTTGTTTTATACGTATGAAGCATTTTTGGCCATTATAAGGGAAAACTCTATCCTCCGGCTTGTGTTGCATTGTGTGATGGGACCTGAGTCTTATAATGGCTTCATTTTATAAAAAGCATTGCGTTGATTAATCGTTTGTTTTATTTCATGCACTAGCACTCATTGGAGTAAACCCGTTCCGCGAAAGTGGCGTGGTCCTTTGATTTGCCTTATTATTGTTGTTAATAAGTTGAGTAGATTTCTCATACCAGTCCCATGACTGACTCGTAGTTTGTTTCACCTTGCAAACTCGGGTGCCCTCATTTTCACACGGGCAGCCTAGTTACAGGTTTCTGACGCACCTTTTGGCTGATGGCGAGGCTTGACTACACCGTGCTGACTTGGATTTTCTCCGCCATTATTGTATCTATATTATGATTCCGCCACTGGCGATGTAGACTGATATTCCTTTTGTGTACTCTTTATGTATGATTCCGCCTCGGGCGATGGTGACTGATTATTTATCATTATGCACTAAGTTGTATCATGTACTGTGCTTCTCTAATGTGATGATATCTATATGATTCCGCTGTCATATGTGTGTAAATTATTCTATTTTCTGTTTATGCTATTATCTGTGATCTGCTAATGATGATTAATGTGTTATATTCCAATGATTATCCTTAACACCGTGTCACGGGGTTTTGGGATCGTCACAGCTGGTATCAGAGCTTTGGTTAACCTTAGTTCTGGAGTCTAACACATTAAACACTTCGTCAAAATAGAATCAGTAGTATTCTAAGGCGAGTTGCTCATTAGAGATTGGACTAGCAAGGTCCTAGAATGAGCTGAGCAGAATAGCAAAAATAATTGATCAGTCCCTCGTTATCTTTCCGTAAAGTTTTCTGCTTAACTATGTAATAGACTATCATTTCTGTTAGCTGACTTCTTTCGTTGCTTATACAGAATTTGACAAATGGCTACCAGAGCAGCCGCCGCGAGAGGAGGCCGTGCCGGCCGAGGCCGAGGAAGGGGAGAAATCCCAGCTCAAGAAGGACCTTTGATACAACCTCCGGCAGCTCAATACTTCGAGCTTGACCGTGTAGCTAAGAGATATAAGAACTTAGGAGGCAAGACCTTCTCGGGAACTGGCACCGTAATAGAGGCTCTTGCATGGCTCAAAACATGCGAGAAAATTCTTGAAGGCCTAAGGCTAGGAGACGAAGAAAAAGCTGTTATGGGCGCCTGGCTTATGCAGGAACAAGCTGAATTATGGTGGGAATCTCTTACCGCCGGGAATAGAGAAGCTGGAAGAACATGGGATGGATTCAAAGAACTTTTCAAGGAGAAATATGTCCCAGAACAAGCTCTGGAAAGAATGCACGATGACTTCGCCAATCTCCAGCAAGGGGATCTTTCCGTGCAGGATTATCTGAACAAATTTACAATGTTGTCGCCCTATGCTCCAGAACTCGTCGCTACTGCGAAATCCAAAAATAAGAGGTTTATCTTTGGACTAAGACGACAATATCATGATAGAGCCATGGCCCATGTCAAGCTGGATTTCAACGAGCTAGTGGAAACGACATGCAACTATGAAGACCTGGATCAAAGGCATCTGAATCAGGATCGCGCTAGAAGCCAAGCAGGAAACAAGCGCAAGCCTGCTGTAAATCAAGGCGAGTCAAGCCAAGCAGCATCTTCCAAACCTCAGACTGGCAAGTCGCCAAGAGGAAATTGCTTTAACTGTGGTAAGCCGGGGCACTACTCAAACTTCTGCACAGCTCCGAAGAAACAGAAAACAAACTCTCAAGGCTCGAGCCAAGGCTCTCAGAACCCTCGCTCGTGCTTCAATTGTCGCAAGACCGATCATCTGGTCAAAGACTGTCCTTTGTTGAAGAAAGCTACAGTAGCTCATGTCTATGACGGGTCTAGCCCGCCAGCTGCTTCTGACGGAGCAGGTAAACCCGATGTTTTGGGAGGTACCCTTACAATTAAAAATATTCCTGTTTCTGTATTGTTTGACACAGGTGCATCGCGTAGTTTTATTGCTAAAAACACAGTGCACAAATTAAAGTTAAAGCAGCGAAAGCTTAAAGAATCGGTTGAAGTTCATAACCCGATAGGGGGTCCTGTTACTCTCGGTTTATATTGTAGAGTGCCAATCTCCTATTCTTTCTACAAATTTCCTTTTGATTTAATCGTTATGGATTTTCCCGAATTCGATATTATTCTCGGGCTGGATTGGTTAACGAAATATGAAGCCGAAGTGAAGTGTGCGGAAAGAATTGTTAAAATCCGAACGGAGCTTGGACATATATATATTCCCTGTCATGGTTCGAATCCGAATAGAGAAGAATTTTGGTTAGCATTAGAACTTATCCCCACTTCCATGGAAAAGATTCCGATTGTCAGAAACTTTGCGGATGTGTTTGAAGAAGTTGAGAACTTACCTCCGCAAAGAGAAATAGAATTCCGAATCGATCTAATTCCCAATGCTAGACCAGTGGTGCATCCAATTCGTAGAATGACTCCGAAAGAAAAAGAAGAATTAGGCGATCAAACTCGTCAACTGTTGTGGAAAGGTCTAATCAGACCGAGTTTTTCTAATTGGGGTGCAGCTGTTGTGTTTGTCCCAAAGTCAGACGGTACTCTTAGATTATGTGTTGATTACCGAGACCTCAACAAACAGACGCTTAAAAATAAATATCCACTACCCCGCATTGATGATTTGCTAGACCAATTGAATGGGGCGAAAGTATTTTCCCGAATGGACCTAGCTACAGGTTTTCATCAATTGAGAATAGCAGAAGAGTGTGTTCCTTTGACCGCTTTCAGAGGCCCAGACATATTTTATGAATGGTTAATAATGCCGTTTGGCCTATGCAACGCTCCAGCATACTTTGTCGATCTAATGAATAGAGTGTTCAGGGGAGTTCTGAATAAATTTGTCCTCGTATTCATCGATGATATTTTAATCTACTCCAAATCAAAACCCGAGCATGAAAAACACTTAGAACAAGTATTGGAGATTCTAAGGAAGAACGTCTTCAAAGCCAAATTCTCTAAATGTGTCTTCTGGCAAGAAGAAGTTAAATTTCTTGGCCATGTCGTGTCAGAGAAAGGAATTTCTGTTGACCCAAGCAAAATAACAGCGATTCAAGACTGGAAACAACCCACTACTCCCACAGAAGTTAGAAGTTTTATGGGATTGGCTAGTTATTATCGAAAGTTCGTTAAGGATTTTTCGAAGATATCCGGTCCATTAACGAAGCTCACAAAGAAACATGAGAAGTTTAAGTGGACTTCCGACTGTGAAGAAGCTTTCCAGGAATTGAAATCGAAGCTGACCACCGCTCCAGTGTTAACGATTATTGATGGCAATCAGGATTTAACGGTTTGGACAGATGCTTCTATTAGAGGTCTTGGTGCAGTGTTAATGCAGGGAGGCCAAGTAGTCGCTTATGCAAGCCGCCAACTGAAACCGCATGAGAAGAATTATATGACTCATGATCTTGAGTTGCTAGCCATCGTATTTGCCTTGAAAATCTGGAGGCATTATTTATTGGGTGAGAAGTTTATACTATACACAGATCACCAATCGTTGAAGTATTTATATACCCAGAAAGATCTGAATCTGAGACAGCAGCGTTGGCTAGAATTTCTTGCGGCGTATGATCTTGATATCCTGTATACGCCGGGAAAGGCTAACGTGGTAGCGGATGCACTTAGTAGGAAAACCGCAATCATTGCCAATCTTATAATTACACCTGGATTGATCGATAGGATATCTGTTCTTCAGAAAAGTGACAATTTTGTGAAAGAGATGGTAAAAAGGATTCAAAGGGGCGAAGGCTCCAGTTTCCAAGTGGATACAGAAGGAGTTCTGAGGCTGAATAGAAGAATATGTGTTCCCGACATTCCCGAGCTTAAAAGAGAAGTGCTAGATGAATGCCATAAATCCAAATTTTGCATCCATCCTGGGGTGAGTAAAATGTACAACGATATCAAACGCACTTTCTGGTGGAAGGCAATGAAAAGAGATATTTCTTTGTATGTTAGCAGATGCCCTACTTGTCAATTGGTCAAGAGTGACCAACAGAAGCTTGCGGGACTGTTACAACCGTTGGAAGTCCCAGGCTGGAAATGGGAACAGATTTCCATGGATTTCATAGATGGTTTGGCGCGAACCAAGAAAGGTAATGACAGCATTTGGGTAATCGTAGATCGCTTCACGAAGACTGCCCATTTTATACCTGTCAGATCCAATAGAACTGCCCAAAGTCTAGCGCAGATATATTTCAAAGAAATTGTTAAGCTGCATGGAATTCCCATCAGCATAGTCAGTGATAAAGATCCCCTATTTACTAGCAAATTCTGGGAGGCTTTCCAGACAGAATTGGGGACAAAACTGAATATGAGCACCGCTTATCACCCACAAACAGATGGCCAAACTGAGCGGGTGAATAGAATTCTAGAAGACTTATTGCGGGCTTGTATAATCGATTTTGGTGGATCATGGGAAGATCATTTGCATTTGGCAGAATTCTCTTATAACAATAGCTATCAAGCAAGTTTGAGAATGTCACCATTTGAAGCATTATATGGCAGACCCTGCAGATCTCCAGCATGTTGGGTAGAACCTGGCAACAGACTTGTACTAAGACCCGATATGATTAGAGAAGCATCGGATAAAGTGGACTTCATCAAGAAGCGATTGAAAACCGCCCAAAGCCGACAGAAAAGTTATGCAGACTCTAGAAGGAGAGATTTGACATTTGCTGTTGGTGATCATGTTTATTTAAAGGTTTCTCCGATGAGAGGAGTAATCATATTTGGAAAGACTGGGAAGTTGGCACCGAGATTTATTGGTCCCTTTCCTATACTTGAGCGAATTGGAACTCTTGCTTATAGGGTTCAATTGCCAGATTGGTTGCCTGGAGTGCACAATGTTTTTCACGTATCTCAACTGAGGAGACATGTGCATGATCCGGATCTTGTTGTAGAAGAAGCAGCGCAACAGGATGTGGAGATAACTCCAGAATTAGCACTCAGAAGAGAGCCATTAAAAATTGTTGGCAAAGAAACTAGAGAACTCAGAAGCAAAAAGGTTCATTTAGTTAAAGTGCAGTGGAGCAGTGATCCTAGAGACTGTACTTGGGAAACTGAGGAAAGCATTAAGCAAGCTTACCCCAAATGCAGAGTGGATATCTCTGACTAACTCCGGTGCAAGGTACCTTTACCATACTTTGCATTTACATTTTATTTCCTACTTTACTGTTGTTTCCTTTTCGAGGACGAAAAGTTTTAAGTAGGGGAGATTGTAATAACCCGGAAAATACGAGCCAATTTAAAATTTTTAAATTGATTATTTCAAAGGAATTTGAACAATTGAAATAGAATATTTCAATAAAATAGTAAGTTAAGAATAGTGAGTCAGTTTGAAAATTTGAATTCAAACTTTGACTGACTGTGCAGGGTGGAAAATATAACGGATTTTAGTGAAACCAAAAATATTTAAATCTGTTAGGCAATACCTTTCTAACGAATTTGAAAAATCGAAGTTTCATAACGGGAATCAAAAGTTATGACCGAATGAATTTTCAGAAGAGTCGGTATATAGAATATATAGGCCTGGAAAATTGATATTTTGCATACGACCTCGGAATTCGACGAAACCACTTTTGTTGGGTCCGGGATGTCAAACTATTGCTAGGTTTCAAATTTCATAATTTTTGAAGCTAGTATGTGAGCGTGGCAAAAGAAAATGTGTTTGGTCGATTTATGTTAAATTGGATCGACCAGAAAAAGGCCATTTTTCAAACGACCTCAGAATTCGACGAAACTAGTTTTGTTGGGACCGTAGCGTCAAAACATAGCTAGATTTATTTTTCTGGAATTTTTCGAATCAGTTTGTGGCCCTGGCAAATTGAAATGTGTGTTCAGAGTTAAAAATTAAATGTTTTATACTTTAATTTGAAAAATAACTGACTGTAACAGTCGAATTGGCCTACGAAACATATCCCATTGTGTCCGGAATGGGGGTATTTAGCTAGGGGCGAAAGTCGTTGGATTTAAAAAGGAGTTAGTTTAAGAAAACACTATTTAAAAAATTTAATTTAGTCTCGGCCAATCATATTTTTCTATTCATAATTAAAAAAAAATTAACAGAACCCCCCCCCCCCCCCGACCCCGACATCGACGGCGAAAAGCCTTCATCACCTTCCCAGGTGATTTCCGATCGCCACGGCCAGAATTAGCCCCTCCTCCAGTTCAACTTTTTGTAGTTCTCCCTCCCCTCTTCAAATCCATATAAGGAGCTCCCCCTATCGTCGCCTCTCCGCCGAGATATCCACCTCCAAACTTCCGACCTTCAAGCCGCCGCCGCCGCCGTTCTGCGCCACCGAGTCCCACCAGACCACCGCGCGCCTGTAGCTCTCTCGAAGCTCTTCCACCTCCAACTTCCTGATCGTCCCCTCGTGTCCCGGTTCTCGCGAAAACCGCAAATCTAGTTTTGAAGCTTTCTGAAAGTGCGTTTTTCTTTGATCTTTACACTTTGAAAAATCATATCTTTTTGGTGTGTTGACGAAATTCGATGAAACAGGAAACATCGAGACCGCAAGGAAGCTCTCTACCCAATAGAAGAAGCTGCGGATTTTTCTGACATCGTATCGATTTTTAGCGCTCAGAAAACCAAGGTGAGAAATCTAAATTAACGTGAAATTGAATGGAAAATGTCGTGTATAATTTATATAAGCGAAATATAAATTACATACGTGTTGTATACCTCATGTACATGCGTAGTGTAAGCTATATGAGCGAAGCATGAATTTTTACATGCTTAGAATAATTGATATATGTGTTGAAATGCTAGTGAAATATAGCAAATATATTATATATATATATATATATATATATATATACTCCCCTCGTCCACAAACCATGGACGATATTTATTGTGGTGAATTGGTGTGAAATATTGGGTGAAAAATACGAATGGTTGAATAATTGTTTGTGGTTGATACGGTTTGGTTGTGGTTGAAAAATACCCATTGGTGATTGAAATGAATTGGAAATATTTGTGGAAATAAAAATAAACATGCCGCCTGCGTGCGAATTAGATGCATGAATCCCCATTGTCAAAAACCGCGAGGTTTTAAGGTAGAGCGAGGAGCCGTACTAGGGACGGTGCCGGTTTTAACTACCCTGCCGTTATGCTGCCGAAATTTTGAATAATCTTTGTGTGTTAGAATTATTTTCGTATGTTGAAATTATTTTACGTGCATTGAAATTAAAGTCATATGTTGAAACTATATCCATGTGTGGAAATGTTTGTGTGTTGAAAAGTGTTGTGTGAAAATAAAATTCATTCGTGGATGAGTAAAGTGTTTGAACAACAAAAATCATATTTTTATGTATATATGAAGTATCAAAAATATTTGCCTTTTATAAATAACTTCAACCATAAAAATCCCATCTTTCTAATATGAACAACATAAATAAAATGTCCATGTGTGGAAATACTCATTTGTTGAGAAGTGTGTGTAATGGAAAAGTTCATGTGTGGAATAAAAAGATCGAACAATAAAAATTACATTTTTATTGAATCTATGAAGTGTTGAAACCATACATTGGTTGAATAAATATTTTGAACGATAAAAATATCATTTTTATCATATGTGTGATATGCTAAAGATATGCGGACGTTAAAATAAATATTTGTGATAGAAATATTATTTTTAACATGCATAGGAACTAAATAAAATAGTCATGTGTTGAAATCTATTTTAGTTCGCCAAAATTATCATCTTTGAAATGTGAAGTGTTAAAAATAGCTACTTGTTCAAATAAACGTGCATGAGTTGGAATATACATTAACTAGCTAATGATATGATTTTAGCCTATGCATGCAACATTCGAATGAATGGTGTTTTTAAACCAAAGCAAATCAAATATGAAATTGAATGGAAAATGATAAGTGATAGGAATTGTATATATGTATATGCATATCTATTGAACAGGTTAAAGCAAAAAGGGGCTAGAGAAGAGAAATAGAATTTTGTGCCCGACAAATAGGTACAAATTTACCGCTTTGTTTGGGTGATGATTTTATGAGCCTGTTGGCTAGCCGCTTGGCTTTTTCTTTTTCTTTTTGATATGAGACGCCCGTGTGGCTATTTGGGAATTTTCCCAGACCCTCCCGTACAAAGGAGGTTATGGCGAAATTTTCCAAAAATTTAAGGCGTTAGTGAAATAATTGAAGTGGAAACGATATAGGAATTTTTGAATGAGCTATATTTATATAAATATATAAATATAAATAGAATTAAAACGAAACGTGGCCGTGCAGTTCATATTTTGAAACCGTGATTTCAAACGACTAGTGCGGAAGACCCGACCATTGGATTTTCCCGAAACCTCAACCGTTGAGTTCGCCTTGGAAATATCTTCCCAACGGCACCAACTTTGTGAAGATCCGACGGTTGGATTGTCTGGAATGTTTAATTCAAAACTAAAGAAAAACAGTGCCAGAAACGATTATATTTATATTTATATATATATATAAATATAATTAAATTAAATCGAATAACGACGCTGCAGTTCGTAAATTGAAATCGTAACTTCAAATGGTTAGTGTGGAAGATCCGACCGTCGGATTTTCCCAAAACTGGAACCGTTGGATTCGTTTTGAAATGACCTTCCTAATAATGTAAAATTCGTGAAGATCCAACGGTTAGATTTTTAGATATGTGTAAAACAAAATTAGTGAAAAGCAGCGCCAGTGCATCGACACGACCTGAAACGTCGTTTAATTAAATATGGCCGGTTTTAAATTAAATAAAAATGGCGATATATCGTTATAAAATATTATGGACGATATAGAGTGGAAATAAACCAATTTTGTTGTGTTTGCTGGATATGTGATGGTTGAATGTATTTGACATGAAAATTATAACTAAATAACTGAAATGTGAATGTTAAATAGTCTAACCATGTGAATAATTGATTTGAAAATCTAAATATACATGGGTTATTTGAAAAGGCCGAGTTCATTTCATTTCAAATAATCGATCGACGTTGAGAAGTCGAAGAGTCGAAGACGACTGAAGACCGACGATCTCCCCATTGGATGGATGGGCGCTACTGATGCTCGTGATTGGAGTAGCTACCATGAGGGAATTGAAGTAGTAGCCGTCCAAACATATTGTTGATTGTACGGATATGCGAGGAATTGGTGCCTCCGGTTTCGTTCAGACCCAGAACGGACTTGTAAATGGACTGTGTGTCTGACATTGGATTTTGTCCTGTGTTGATTGATCTCTGTTAAATATATATCTGTTTGGCGGCAGAGAATTTATTCTCTTGCTTAACGCCCTTCTCTGAGACGTACGAGCTCAGAGGTTATGTATTGACAGAAATCAGTCGCATGGAGTGGATTGCCTGTGTGGCACGCCTAAGTGGCATATGATCAAGGCTTCTGTTGCAAAGCAAAGTCTTGTGGTTGATGATCAAAGCATGGTCTGTGTGACGTAGCTTTGTGTATAACGTGAATACGCGAGCCTCACACCCCGGTATGAGTCAAAAACGGGAGAAGGACCCAAGGAGTGCATGACGTTTCTTTCTAGCTATGGTGGTGTCAGTGACCTCCCAGCCCTGACATTTATATCTACTTTTCACCTGTGTGGTTGTTGGAATGCGAGGCGCCTCGATTATAGGTCTGTAAGGACCGGGAAACGTGTGTTCAGGAATTGCCAATCCTCAAAAGTAAGAGAGGACCGGCCTTGGAGGATCCAGGGGATTGCTGTGTGCGGTCCCGAGGCATTTGCTAGAGTGTCTCGAATCGGAGAGGAGCTTGCCCCTTGCCTCGACTCATGAAGGAATCCAATTTCCAGTACGAAATATGCGGTTGTGATTGTATTACTAGTATGGCGACATAGTGGTATGGGTCATTTATGCTGCCTATGATTGATATTTATGATTGAAATCACTTTTGAAACATATATGCACTAGTAATAATATAAAACACTTTTGTTTTATACGTATGAAGCATTTTTGGCCATTATAAGGGAAAACTCTATCCTCCGGCTTGTGTTGCATTGGGTGATGGGACCTGAGTCTTATAATGGCTTCATTTTATAAAAAGCATTGCGTTGATTAATCATTTGTTTTATTTCATGCACTAGCACTCATTGGAGTAAACCCGTTCCGCGAAAGTGGCGTGGTCCTTTGATTTGCCTTATTATTGTTGTTAATAAGTTGAGTAGATTTCTCATACCAGTCCCATGACTGACTCATAGTTTGTTTCACCTTGCAAACTCGGATGCCCTCATTTTCACACGGGCAGCCTAGTTACAGGTTTCTGACGCACCTTTTGGCTGATGGCGAGGCTTGACTACACCGTGCTGACTTGGATTTTCTCCGCCATTATTGTATCTATATTATGATTCCGCCACTTGCGATGTAGACTGATATTCCTTTTGTGTACTCTTTATGTATGATTCCGCCTCGGGCGATGGTGACTGATTATTTATCATTATGCACTAAGTTGTATCCTGTACTGTGCTTCTCTGATGTGATGATATCTATATGATTCCGCTGTCATATGTGTGTAAATTATTCTATTTTCTGTTTATGCTATTATCTGTGATCTGCTAATGATGATTAATGTGTTATATTCCAATGATTATCCTTAACACCGTGTCACGGGGTTTTGGGATCGTCACAATGTGCATCTTTAGTGGTATCGGGTTGCCACTTTGGGGAGTGATACACCACACTGTCAGACCAGCACACGTATCTACGAGTTAGGGAGCCAATCACATGGGGGTAGTGGGTACAACTAGTGGATATAGGGGCAGACGACACATATGAAGGTAACTAGGGGTACAAGAACCTACCGTTATCATTATTATGTTCAGTAGGCGGGATCAACTTTTAGGGTGACTAGTAGTGGTGCAGTATAGTAATTATCCTATAGTGATTAGGAACGAGATTAACTCCAGAATATTCCTCTTGTTTGCTTTGTCATGCCCACTTGTTTCATGGTCATACCTTGTTTTACCTGTTTATGACTTATCCTAGTTACTTTAATAATTATATTCTTAAAGTTATTATACTCGCCAGACTTTATGTCTGACCCCCTTTGTTTTCGCCTCTTTTCTTCCTTCCCCCCAGGTTCTCAGGGTGGGACTAGTACTAGTGGAGCTTGATCTTGGATCTCTTTCTCTCTCTTTTGGAAGTGCTTGGATTGCTGATAGTAAAGTTTAGCTCATCTCTTTATGGCTACTTGTGTTAGGGTTATGCTTTTTATTTTATGTACTCAGAAACAATTTTGTCAAGATGGTTACTAAGTGTACTTAGTTTTTCTGTTGGTTTATGAAGTTGTTGTAATCAAACTATTTCTCCGCTATAATAAATGTTGTTTTGAAAATTTTCAAGTACCAATATATCTATCTGTCTTGTTATATCCTGTTCTATTCACCAATAATACTTCATGAAAGTTAATGCATTCCCTTTGAGAATGACATTAATGGACATGGGGTGTTACACGTGGCATCAGAGCTGAAGGTTAACAAAGCAGATAAGAGATTTTGAAAAACTGTTTTTCAAAAGCGTATTATAAAGAAATACTTTCAAAAATATGTTTTAAGGAGAGTATTTTTAAGAGAAAAGTTTGTTTTAAAAACATAACCCCCAAGAGCCATATATCTTTCTTTCGAATTCTCCATTTTGAATCTCTTCCTTTTTCTTTTTCAGCATGTCTAGGGAACCTGAGATACCCGAAGGCATACCGATACCAGGCTGGTTTAGAAGGTATCTGGAGGCTAGGGCCATAGTCCCAGCAAATGTTCCTCCTCCCCCAGCTGTTGTCGCTCCTCTTCCTACCCCGCCTCGCGTTGATTCTTTTTCGAAGATATGCAAAGATCTTCGGGCAATGGGTAGGAAACCTTTTCACGGATCAGAGACGTTTGTTGAAGCTTGAAATTGGCTTAAGGAGGTAGAAGACTTGTTTGGTATCTTCGAGGTGGAAGATGGAAGGAAGGTCCAATTGGCCGCTTGGTTAATGAAGGATGAAGCCTCATTTTGGTGGGAGGTCACGAATGGAGAGCGTCCAGTAGAGACGTGGATGGATTTCAGACATAGGTTCGAGATGAAATTTCTCTCACGAGTAGAAGAGAATTTATACCTGGAAAGATTCTTGGCATAAAATCAGGGGAATTTATCAGTAAAGGAGTATGTAAACAAGTTCAATCAGTTGGCGAGATTTGACTTAGGCTTGGTGAACACACCCGAGAAGAAGGCTTTGAGATTCGTTAAAGGCTTGAATTAGCCACTATATGGGTTGGCTACGACCCACATTCCTATGGGGGCCACCTTTGAGAAACAAGTTTACATGGCGCTTATGCATGAAGAGGAGAAGGGTGCTAATGCTAATAAGGCACCGGGGAAGAAAGAGGATCAAAAGAAATCGCAATAGAAAAACAAGAAAGGCGGTAAGGATAACAATGGCAAGGGAAATAAAAAGTGTTTTAATTGCGCGACACCAGGCCATCTAAGCAAGGACTGTGGGAAAAAGAAGAAGACTGGCTGCTTCCACTGTGGAGAGGCAGGACATCTAGTGAAAGACTGCCCGAGGAAACGGGGGCAAGGGCAAAGGACAAGGCCTGCTTTTGGAGGGAAGATTCAGGCTCTTATGGCGCTAGGGCAGGCAAGAGGGCAGATCCAGGCTCTCATGGCACCGGGACAGGAGAGAGGTAGAAACATTTCTGTTGAAAGTTTGATTTTTTGTTTGATCATCCTATTCATACTTTATTTGATTCTGGTGCATCACACTCGTTTGTGTCTGCTTCGTTAGTTGAAAAACTACACCTAAATAATAGTCTAGTTACGGATCCCATAGTTGTCTCAAATCCTATTGGTGGTTCGGCTCATCTTTCAATGATTTGTCGGAATTTGAGAGTGTCTATTTTGATCATTGAGTTTGAATGCAACGCCTTCGTTATTGGCTTCACGGGCTATGGATTGATTCTAGGCACAGATTGGTTATCTAGTAATGGTGCCATCCTCGATTGTGAAAAGAGAGTGGTTAGACTTATGACTTGCCTTGGCAACACTCTCGAAATCTCTTGTAACCCCATATATTCTGTTATGCTTAGTTACCTAGAATCTCTTGATGCGTCTGTTGAAAACTTGCAGTCTGTTAGAGTAGTCCATGAATACTCAGATGTATTTGAAGAGGTGAAGGGCTTACCTCCAAAGCGGGAGATAGACTTCCGCATATATCTTGTTGATAATACAAATCCCGTAGCTCTATCGTTAGACACGTGGCTCCTAGGGAGAGAAAAAAGCTCAGTAAGCAAGTAAAGAACTGCTCGAAAAGGGGTTTATAAGGCGGTGTATTTCTAAATGGGGTGCCCCGGTAGTATTCGCAACCAAAGTGGATGGTTCACTTCGCTTTTGAGTTGATTATAGGGAGCTAAACAACCTGACCAAGAAGAATATGCATCTACTTCCTAGAATAGATGACTTGTTTGATCAGCTTGTAGGTGCGTCTGTTTTCTCCCAACTAGATTTGGCTACCGCGTTCCATCAACTAAGAGTGGATGAAGACAGCATTGATAAAACAGCATTCAGAACTCGGGATGGTTTCTTCGAATGGCTTGTCATGCCTTTCGGCTTGACAAACGCACCTGCTTACTTCCTTGACTTGATGAGTAGGGTGTTTAGAGAATTCCTTAATAAGTTTGTGGTGGTCTTCGTAGATGACATTTTGATCTTCTCGAAGAATGAAGAAGAGCGTGCTTTGCATTTAAGGGAAGTCATGGATACTCTTCGTACACATCAGCTGAAGGCCAAATTCTCCAAATGCCATTTTTGGAGAGAAGAAGTGAGATTTCTTGGACATGTGGTATCCAAAGAAGGGTTAGCCGTGGACCCCGCAAAAGTAGTTGCGGTGCAAGATTGGAAGGTTCCACGGAATGCAATCGAAGTTCGAAGCTTTCTCAAGCTAGCGGGCTTTTACCAAAAGTTCATTAAAGAATTTGCAAAAATCTCAGCCCCACTCACAAGATTAACAAAGAAGAACCTAATTTTCATTTGGGATTTGGATTGTGATATTGCTTTCCAACGTTTGAAAAGGGCTCTAACAATAGCCCCAGTACTGACATTGCCAGATGGGAGCAAGATGTCGAAAGCTGCTTTTACCATCCGGCACTACTAAGGCTACTACTACATTATTCTTACGGCTCGGCCTTACATTCTTTGCATGCTTCTTGCCTTCAGACTGGCTTGCCTCTCGTCTTTAGAGTTTGGCTCCTGCCTTGTAGCCACCGGTAACTGCTCCCTGAAAGAACTAGTTGCCTTTTACCGTATACACGACGCATGTGGTACGGGACTAGGTGTTGTCTTGATGTAAGAAGGGAAGGTAGTAACTTATGGAGGTAGACAGTTGAAAGTACATGAGAAAACTACCCGACCACGATCTAGAGTTGACTGCCATCGTCTTCGCGCTTATGTCTTGGCGCTATTATCTCTAGGTGAGAAGTTTGAATTATATACTGACCATAAATCATTGAAGTACCTTTTCTCGTAGAAAGATCTTAACTTAAGACATCAAAGGTGGATGGAATTTCTGGCCTCTTATGATTTTGAGATTTCCTATACCCCAGGCAAGGGCAATGTGGTAGCGGATGCCTTATGTAGAAAGAAGCCGACTTTGAGTCCTCTCTTTGTAGAAAGGCAAAGCCTGGAGTATAGAGCAAACTTTAATTTTAGACCCTCCTATGAAATTATGCTAGGTCTGTTAGCATCACTAAAGGTGCGTCCTACTCTTTTGGACTCAATAGGAACAGCGCAACGAGAAGACCATCAGCTGGTGGATGTGACGGAAAAGCTAGTTTGGGGTGAGACTTCTAGTCACCTCAATAGAAACTCCATCGATGATAGGGGTTGGCTGAGACGGGATGGAAGGTTATGCGTCCCACAAGTAAGGGATTTAGTGAAGACGGTTCTCGAAGAGGCGCACCATTCCAAACTGACCATACACCCAGGCGGAGACAAGATGTATAAAGATATAAAAAGGGTTTTCTTTTGGGATGGCATGAAGAGTGATGTAGCTGAGTTCGTCGCTAAGTGTTTGATATGCCAGCAAGTTAAAGCGGGGTAGAAGAAGCCCGGTGGTCTGCTTCATCCTCTCGAGCTCCCACAGTGGAAGTGGGATAGCATTTCGATGGACTTTGTTGATGGGTTGCCTAAGTCAAGAAGGGCCAATACCCGTATTTCGGTAACAGTGGACAGTCTCACTAAAAGCGCTCACTTGTACCTGTTAAAAGTAGAAGG
This sequence comes from Allium sativum, assembly GCA_030737875.1. Taxonomy (NCBI): domain Eukaryota; kingdom Viridiplantae; phylum Streptophyta; class Magnoliopsida; order Asparagales; family Amaryllidaceae; genus Allium; species Allium sativum. The sequence continues at coordinate 310,289,597 of CM060922.1, read as the reverse complement.
ACTGCCTCGTCCCTAGCATCCATTTATCTCAAAGAAATTGTTCAACTCCATGGGATACCCTCCACCATAGTGAGCGATCGAGATCATACCTTTACGAGCGAGTTTTGGAAGAGTTTGCAGGAGGCAGTAGGCACGCAATTATGCTTAAGCACGACTTATCACCCCCAAACCGATGGTCAGATGGAAAGGGTGAACAGAGTATTAGAAGACCTCTTGAGATTGTGCATTCTTGACTTTGGAGGGACATGGGAGGATCATCTTCCTTTGGTGGAATTCGCCTACAACAATAGCTACCATGCCACCATAGGAATGGCGCCCTTCGAAGCTTTATATAGAAGACCGTGCCGATCACCAACTTGTTGGTGGGAGTCTACAAACAAGCTCGTACTTGGGATGGACATGATTATAGAAACCTCAGAAAAGGTGGACTTGATAAGAAAATGGATGATGGCTGCACAAGAAAGAGAGAAGTCCTACGCAGACAAAAGAAGGACCGACCTTGAGTTTAAGGTTGGAGATAGGGTGTTCCTTAAAGTATCTCCTTTGAGGAATGTCATTCACTTTGGGTCCGTAGGAAAGCTAGCACCAAGATTTGTGGGTCCATTTCCTATCATTGAAAGGATTGGGACGATGGCTTACAGAGTAGAGCTACCCGAGAGACTGGCTGGAGTTCATAATGTTTTTCATGTTTCTCAACTACGAAAGTGCTTACATGAATCTGCGGAAGTGATGGAGCCGAATATACTAGAGGAAGTAGAAGTGGAACAAGAAGCGATTGTGAGAAGAGTTCCCACTTGTATCTTGGGTACGGAAGTCAAAAAGCTACGCAACTGTGAAGTCAAGCTTGACAAAGTTCAACGGAGTGATGCTGAGGAAGACGCGACTTGGGAAACTGAGAGGAAAATACGTGCAGCTTACCATTTTATCTTTGAGGGTACCTCCTTGTTCCCTTTTTCCATAAGTTTATTCATGTTTATATCTACCTTTTATGTATATCTCCTCAGTCCTACTCTTTATCCTCAAGTAGAAACCGATGGATGTAAACATGTGTTTGAAACATGTTATGATTGATGGTTGTGAGTGGTTGCAAGTGGTTGCTCGTGGATGCATGTACACACACATTAGACACTAGATCGGCTCAATCACTTTCATATTGCATATAAATTTGTGTGCATATTTAAATTAATGGATGTATAATGGTTGTGTTATCATATGGATGCTGCATTCTGATGAATGGTTGTGCACATATGTAGAAGTAATATTTATCGTTAGGATTTTTCGCATGCATAATGGACGCATGGCACTATAATGATTTGCATTAAGGAGGTCAACTGAATCAGTAGGCCGCCTGATTTTGCATTAGATTAGGAACATATACACACACTTTTTGCATATGTTCATACGGCATTAGAAATCTTGTTAGGACAATGGATGCCTGTGATTGATGGTTGAGTAGATGGATGATTGGATGTTAGGATATACATTCTCCTTAACTTGGAGATTTCAGGGGCGAAATCCTTTAAGGAGGGGAGAATGTAACACCCTGAATTTTTTGTGAATATTAAATTAACAAATTTAAGAATACTTAATTTTAAATGTGATGATTAAGGGAAACGGGTTACACCATTGCGTTCGTCTCGGAATTCTGCTTGAGATAGAGTCCAAGTTTGTATGAATTGGACTCCGTATGAAGAAGTTATGGCCTTCCGAAGTTTCAAAATTTAAATAAATTTAGAACAGCTCAGGTTTAGTAAATTTGAAATTCAAATTCAAACAGGGGAGCAGGCTGGGCGGGAATTCCCCCGCCCAAGGGCCAAGTCGACCAGGGAGTCGACCTACCCATACAGGTCAACCAAGGGGTCGACCTACCCCCCAGGCTGATCTGAAAGATGACGATGTTTTGACTCCTTGCTGAGTCATTAGGGCTGAGGTGTTATCTATCTTTGACTGGATGGTCTTGATTGCTTCTAGGGTCAATATGTCGGCTCTAAATTAATTAAAATTCTATATAAACAACTTAGCTCTCAACCTAAAATCACACTAATTCATACCAAGAGCCGCCATGCCGTCAATGGAGAACCTAGAGTCGTCGCCGTTCTCTTTCAACCCAAAAGCAAGATAGAAGCAAGAATCAAAATCAAATCTAATCTAAATTAGAATAACAATTAGTCTTCATTAAAGGCGAGCAATTCAATTTCAAAATACAGATCCCAGATAAACAAGACCATTCTTTTGTTTGTGATTATAATTTCTTTCACAAAATAATTAATTAATTTAATTGTGATAAGTTATAATTGGGATTATGAGAATTTGTCTTTGAATCATGTGATGTTATCGTTGGCAGCTGTGTTATTATGGATCTATTTCGTATGTTGAATTGTATATGTTTAACTTGATTCTTCTAATGCAAGTTTGGGATGTTAAATCATATGTATATGAACCTTATGCAAGCTTGGGATGTTAAATCATATGTATATGAATCTTACGCAAGTTTAGGATGTTAAATCATATGCTAGTCTGTGAATCTTATGCAAGTCTGTAGGTGGATTATACTCAAGTTCATATGTGAATCATGTAAATGCATATGCTAGTTTATATGCAAACATGTGACATTAATTTACAAGTTTAGATCCATATGCAAGTTCAAATTTTTGTGTTTAGATCTATATTTAGATCCATGGCAGTACATAGTTATGCAAACTTATGTTTTATGTGCCCATTACCTATGCTAGTTTTGTATGTGAATCATATGCTAGTTTGAATAAGCAAGTTATAGGAAAACCATATCCATATATGCAAGTTCATGATTACATGTTTAGATCTATATTTAGACCCATGATAGTTTATATAAATTTATGTATACCCATTTCCTATGCAAGTTATTGGCTATGCAAACTTATGTCATGATTCTTAGATCTATTTCATGTGTTTTTCAAGATGTGATGTTGCTTTTCTTTTTATAAGTTAGACTATTTGCGAGTCTAGCATATGTCATATTAAAACGTACGAATAGCATGGGGACGATGCGATAATATTAAATACATAATTGTGAATTGGCATAAAACGGCCTTAAAGGCATATAATTAATTTGAGACATTAATTGATATAAATTTATATACCTGAAATTATGGACATAATTTAGGTGACAATTATGGACATAAATTAATTTGGAATTTATTGACAAATTTGAATAGGGATATTAATCCAATTTGGGGTTAAATAATTATGTGTAATAATTAACCGCCTAGGACACGAGGTTAGACCCGTTTGTGGTATAAGACTGTCCGGACCCGCCCAGTAAATTCAGCAGCCACAAACGGTAGTCTAATGTGAGAGGTCAAAGGCACAAATTAAATGCGTAATGATTGTAAAGACACGAGGTTAGGCTCGTTTGCGGTATAAGACTGCCCAGACCTGCCCGGCAAATCCAGCAACCGCAAACGGTAGTCTAATGTGGGAGGTCTTTATAAGGTTACAGTTCTAAGGAATTAAGTAACACGTAACCAGATTAAAATGTGGTGGGACATAGGGGTTAAGTGGGTGGCCTAGGTGGCATGTGAAATACGATTCGAAACACTTAACCAAGTTGAAAACATGTAACAAGACATGGATAAGAAGGGTTTAAGTAGGAAGTTCTAGTGGGGACCAAGCATAGGTGGAAAGCTTGTGTCAAACATGGGGAACCTTTTCAAACCAGTAACCCATTAAGTCTATTTGTGAGCTCGAGTTAGAACGAGGACGGGACACGTTTACTGGGTTTGATTATAAGAGGTCAAAATGGGTTAGCGGTGGCAATGGAAGTCCAACGGGGTCATGTGCGTATGTGGGCCCGGGCTGGTAGGTAAGACGTTGTTGCATCGTGCAGATATAAGCCGTGCATCTTTAGTGGTCTCGGGTAGCCAATTTGGGGAGTGGTACACCCCACTGTCGGATCAGCATGGGTATCTACGAGTTATGGAGCCAATCGCATGGGGGTAGTGGGTACAACTAGTGGAGATAGGGGCAGCCGTCACCTATGAAGGTAACTAGGGGTACACAAAACTACCATTATCATTATTATGTTCAGTAGGCGGGATCAACTTTTTGGGTGACAAGTAGCGGTGCAGTATAGTAATTATCCTATAGTGATTAGGAACGAGATTAACGCCAGAATATTCCTCTTGTTTGCTTTGTCATGCCCACTTGTTTCACGGTCATACATTGTTTTACCAGTTTATGCCTTAACCTAGTTACTTTAATAATTATATTGTTAAAGTTATTATACTCGCCAGACTTTATGTCTTGCCCCCTTTGTTTTCACCTCTTTTCTTCCTTTTTCCCCCCAGGTTCACAGGGTGGGACTAGTACTAGTGGAGCTTGATCTTAGATCTCTTTATCTCTCTTTTGGATGTGCTTGGATTGCTAAAAGTAAAGTTCAGCTCCTCTCTTTATGGCTACTTGTGTTAGGGTTATGCTTTTTATTTTATGTACTCAGAAACAATTTTGTCAAGATGTTACTAAGTGTGCTTGGTTTTCTGTTGGTTTATGAAGTTGTTGTAATCAAACTGTTTCTCCGCTACAATAAATGTTGTTTTGAAAATTTTCAAGTACCAATATATGTATCTGTCTTGTTATATTCTGTTCTATTCACCAATAATACTCCATGAAAGTTAATGCATTCCCTTTGAGAATGACATTAATGGACATGGGGTGTTACAGATAACATACATATGTCGACATACATTATTGCACATGTCGACATATAACTGTTATTTTTTTTTAAATTTCATAGGAAGTGTCTTATCATTATTTGAAATGCTTCAAAAACATTGCAACCGTTCAAAATCTATAAATGGGCGTTAATTTTGAACTTTTTATCAGTTTTTCATCTCCTTTTTCATCCCTTCTCTTACCACCAATATTATACTTTAATTTCTTGATTTCTACACTTATACTTTGCCGATTTCAACAAAATTATATCAAACTTCTTCTTTTCTCAATCTCTATCAAATAATCTCTAATAGGAAGTGTTATTCGAGAGTTATAGGGCTATTGTAATTGTCTGGGAATTCTTTGGGAAAGGGTGTGTTGCTTGTAGCTCGGAAATCAAGGAAAGGGAGTGGTGTGAACCTTGTAGCCGTGAAATCAGGGGTGGTGGAATCAGTGTTAACCTTGCAGCCGTGAAATAAAATGTGTTGTAAGATTGATACTAGTATTAATAAAACTCTATGCAATCCAGCTTTGCATGGGACTGGACGTAGGAGCAATCTGAACCATTATAAAATTCGGTCTTCTTTCCTTTTCTGCATTTTATATTTACTTATATTTGTGTCTTTGATTGTTTCTGTGTTTTTGATCATTTCTGGTGTGATAATCATTGTATGATTCATATAGTAATTCAAATTAGTTAAAGATTTCTGTAAATTCCGTATAAATACTATTCACCCCCTCCACCATTCTAGTGTTAATTCTACCTTATGATCCTTATTTTGCATCCTTAATAATTGGTACCAGAGCATAGATTTTCAAATTTTCATCATCTAAATTTTGGAAATATTAAATGGCAACCAAAACTGAAATTACTAGTAACAATAGTTCTGTAGTTTCCCGTATTTTTTGTAGTAGATGTTGAAATTATTTTATTTTTTCAAATATTATATTTAGAATATTTTTAATATTGAATTTGTTATTTAAAAATGAAGTAAACGTTATAGTATATATATATAATATAAAACAAGCTCGAAATGGCGCGGTAGTTCGTAATATTGAGTTTTCAACTTCAATTGAATATACAAGATCCGATATAAGTTGGATTTCTGTGAAACAAGAAACGTTAGAATCATGTTGATTATAATTTTTATATGGAAGAGAAAAATTCAAATTTCGTGTAATAGATTGTTAGTTATGTCCAATTAAAATATTTAAATAGTTGCTATGGAAATGGTTGTTAAAAATAACGTTTATTAATAAATATAAAAGAGTTTTAATGTAAATTGGGCACCGTTTTAGCTTGAAATTGATAATATTAAGGTGTATGACTTACGTTTGAAGCTGTATATATAGTTGTAGGTGGATATTTATGTTAATATTAATTTATTTTTTTAATTGAATTAAATAGGAATTTAATTAATAATTATTCAATGTTGTATAAAATTTAAAAATAATCATTTTCCTAAACGATCTTCGTTTTCGACAAAACGAGTTTTATTTGAATGCGTATAATTAATTATTGCTAGTTTTCCAATTTGGAGCCAAATGGAGTTGTTTTTCCAGCAGACGCAATTTAAAGGGTGAACCGACAAATTAAAATAACGCCGTTGTGAAAACGGAGTTCGAATTCAACGAAATTAATTTCATTGGATCTGCAACGTCAAGATATAGCAATGTGTTTATTCTTGTTATTTTTGGGGTTCGTGTGTGGCTACATGAGACTAAACATTCACCATTAAATATGGTCATACTTTAATCTAACTTGAATAATTCCCATTGTTAACGTTCAAGCAACCTAGCCTTTTTCTTATACTTCCTTGCGTCCCATGTCTCAATGCCTTGTACCACAAATTATCTAAACACTGTGCCACCTAAGGTTTGTATCGAGAATTCCAACTATGCCAACAACTATCTATATTTTTTTCTGCAACCCTATAACCTATTCCTTACTTTTCACGTATCCCTTCTTTATAAAAGGATGCTACCCCACTCATTTTCTTTGCTTTAGTAATGCAAACACAGTAGCACTAAAACAAAATCAAAACAATTTGTATACAAGTAGAAATTCCGTTAATAGATTAAAACCATAACTTCTTTTAAAAGGAAAAGGGAGTAAAGAGAGAAACGGTAGTAGGAGGGTCAGCGCAGTTGCTCCACCATGTCTGGTGGTTCAGGGTTGATTAGTTAGGAGATAAGGTATGGCGCAGCATGTGTAGTTGGGATGGGGTTCCCTGGAGCAAGTCATTGTGTGAAAGAGGAAACAATTTGTGGCGTGCTGATAGAACTAGGTGTGGAGGCGTGGTTATTTTTGTATGAAGTGAAGAAATGAGTGGAGATGGGACTGAAGTGTAGAGGGTCGGCGCAGAGAAATGGTTCATCATGGCTGAGCTAGGTCGAGTACAGGGTGCTGCAACATTTCTGGTGATGACGAGGAGCATCAGAGCAGTAATAGATAAAGAAATGTGAGCACTTAGTTCCAAATAAAAAAACAGAAAGTGAATAGAAGAACGTGATAAGAAAAATGGGTCAGCCATACAAACAAAGCAATTTAACAATTAATTGAGAATATAGTTAGTTAACATAATTTATATTTATAATAATTACGACTGGTGTAGGTTTTTTTTATCAAACTAAAGCATTAATGAATGGAGGAACAATGAACCGTGATGTTGAAGGGAACAATAAAGGACAAAAGAAATGGAACCTACGAGAGAAACAGTTGTTTGAACATGAGGGACGAAGGATCATCACGTGAACCTGTTAAGTCGTGAAATGAAAGTAATTAGTTTTTTATTAGTTATTAACATATAATTAAGGAAATTGTTTAATCCTTATAGCTTTAAAAATCCAGTTCCTTTGTAGGTTTTGGTTCATGATATGGCATGATGAAGCATGTGTCGGCGTTACCCGGAAGAAACAACATACCAGACAGTTGTGGACAAAGGAAATTGATGGCCTGAGTAATAGTATTAAAACACAATTAGTTGTTAGTTTTAATTAAGAAATTTTAATTATCCAATTGAAACCCAACTTATATTTATAACAATTCGTGATAGGGTTTTGCTTGGAATTGAAGGCAACACGTTGAACGAAGAGAAAAAAGTGGAACGAAGTATCAACCCTAATTTAAAAAGTAATTAATATAGTTAAATTGTAATTAGGACAAATTAATTTATCTAATTTAACATATTCTTATAATATTATAATTCGTGCATACGTTGGCAGAATAGAACCAAACAAGAAACGGTGAGACTATTTTCAAGCATTATGTACTGGAACTAAAGTGGAGAAGACTGGAAGCTGTTGAAATTTCAGTTAAATTAAACGGCTATTTAACTGAGAACCGAACCGCTTTAGCGACAGCGGAAAACCAAGGTGAGTTAAACTCACTTAGTTCTCCCCACTTATATTTTATATAAGTTGGGTTTTGTAATTGTGTGTTATCGTTGTTAATGGTTGTTTGTTTGTTGATTTTATATTCATTTTTTGATTGTAACAGTTAAATTAAACATTTGTTTAATTTAATTGAAACAAATCGTTATTTATAACGATTGAAGCCAATTGAGGTACTTACCTCGGTGTTTACATTTTTAGCAATATAAACGTTATAAATAAATAATTGAATGCTTGAATTTCTGTTATTAGCCCAGTATTATCTATTATAGTTATTATTAACTGTTATTATTAAATTATTTATTTCATCTGTCTAGATGAAAACGAATATTGATTGGCCATATTTTACCGAATGATTTGAATTGTGGTAACCCATTGTTTTGTAGGGAATGACAAGTTGAAGGAATCCAACTCGATTCCTCACTAATAGTGATAACGTTTATCAATATAATTATATTATTTGTTGTGGAATGTGAAATTGGTTTATATTTCACGGTTTGGTATTATAGTAGCAATTTGCCTCTTTAGTACTGTCAATTAAAAGAAATGATTTTTCGATATCGATATTAAATGGATTTTGAGTGGTTTCAAAGAGACAAATATATTTTTATATGGATTTGAAATACATTTTGATTGTAAAGACAATAACGAAGTTAAATTTACAATTCTTATAGTTATATAAAATATAACTAGTAGAGATGTAATATATTACTGAATAAATGGTTAAACAATATAAATGCATCATGTTGGCTATTTAAATGTTGAAATGGTTTTGCAAAGGCCTTAACAGAGGCCATAAAGAAAGTTTAAATCGATTCAAAAATATTAAAATGAAATAATGGTTATATTATATGAGAATTTATAAAAGAGATTAAAAGCGATATTTTTGTAAATAAATGATCATTTTGAACTATAGCTTTTTTTAAATATAAGAAATGTGATTAAATCACGTTTCGTGAATAAGATTAACAAATCGATGGATTTGGAAATGATAGTTGATTTGAGAATAGGATTTCATATTTTTTAATGAAGTCGGATTTGAAAATATAATATGGAATTATAAATGAGATTTGAGTTAAATAAATGGAAGTGAGCTTTATTCCGATGTTCGGAATGTGGTATTCCAAAGTTCAGAATGATTAATCGAAGTGAGGTTTATTCCGAGGCTCGAAATGTGATATTCTGAAGTTCGAAATGTTAACTAAAGGTAGGAGTACACTAAAGTTAAAAGTTTGGAAAACGAAAACAAATATTTAGTTGTTGATAATGAATTGCAAATGAGATTTTTGAATGAAGATAAAGATGTGGGAATGAAAACGAATGGTAATTGGTCATATTTTATTTACTAAAGATTTTGTAAATGGAAATTTAAAGTTCTGGAAATGGAATCGAATTAGTTAATGAAGTTAAGGATTTGTAAATGTGTTTAGTAACATTTGTTACAAATGAGATGAACTGTTTAAGGTATAAGATTTTTAAAAGATTATTATATGTTTTTAGACAACCAATAAGTTGTCGAGTGCGATTTAAAGAAAATGAGATAAATGAAAGTAATATGGTTTTGAAATGGAATCTATAATGCTATTAAAGATGATAAGCTGAATTGTTTGATAAATATAAAAATAAGAATTTGAAAATATATCAATATAATAATTGTACAAGATATGAATAAAAGATTTATAAAAGCTTTGTTATGTGGTTTTAAACAATTTAAATTGGAATTGTTAAATTTTTTTTTAAAGAATTTTCGATAAGGATTTTATTTATAATAGGAGTCGAACTGATGTAAAATATTATAAAGGACTATTAATGTAAATAGAAAGAGTTTAACAATATTTTACTTAATAATTAATTAAGTAAATGAGGCTGAGATTTAAATAAGATTTTCACAGGAATGTGTGGTTAACAAACGTCTATTTATTCTGAAGATATGAATGTTGTTGGTCAAGGTATGAGAGGTAAATAAAATACCCCAACTTGAATGAGTCCATGATTTTCCCAAGACGAGAGTAGGTGGGGAAAACATAAATTCTGATTTCCGGAAATGATATTATAAACTGTTATTGAAAGTTTATAAGTTGAATCAAATGAATTTGGAGAATATTCATATTTTATAATAAGAAGTAAAAGCAATGTTTCAAATATTGGAAAATTTAAAGAATATAATAAATGGACGGTTCATTAAAGAGGCTAAAATGATAATGAATAGTGAACCAGTGAATAAATTTTAAAATGGATGAATGGTTGATTTATTTGATAGTTAAATAACCGACTATCAAATTTGGCCCATACGATTATTGGTACGGAAAGACCAAGATCGAATATATATTTGAAAACCATTCCGTCCAGCAAATACGAATACATTAAAGATGCTGATTCGAGATGGAGGTATTGAAGACCGTGGATCTTCATAAGCGGAAGGATTACTTAAAATCGCTGACTTGCAAGTAGAGATAAACAGTGATTCTATTATGGTTGAAATTTACGGATTCGCAAGGACTTTTCTCTACTGATTATCAGGGAGATTCCTAGAATGCAGTAGGGGGTGCCTTCGGTTCATCTTGTTCTTGGGTGACGTGTATGGGTGGATGTCTGACAGAGTATTTCCAGAAAGGTCACGTACATTGATTTCTCCAACTATACCAAAAGTGGAAGCGGGGAAGGAAACTTCTTTTAGCTAACAAGTAAAGTATTGTTGTGGACGTCAATTAGTGATTGTTGATGGATCTGACGATGTGGTATTCGAAGTGAATGTGATGTGTTGATAAAGCGTAGCCTCAAGCCTCATCAACCTGGAAATGACAAAAATCGGGCAGGCAGCATGGCTATGTGGGTATCTCCGATTAGGGTGTATAATCATCTATCTAGAGAAAATCCATTTCCTTCTTTAATTTATTTCGATGCTGTCCCTTTTCGAGAAACGGTGGTTTAAGCCCAACCGTTGGTGATATACATTCGATACACTTAAGCGAAATGTGTGGTCCATCATGTGTGGGCCGGGTTGCAAGACGTTCTTGTTGAACTTAGTGTATTCCTCTCTTGAGATACACTATCGGTAGGTGGTTCCTTACCTTGTCATAGTCGGAATCCAATCTCCAATAAGAGCCCGCAGTTTTGATTGTATACTATATATGTGGAGCGTGAGATGCAAGCGTTCCACTAGATTGCTATTTATTTGTATTTAGACACTATTACAATATCAGAATAATAAATTTTTTCAAAAATGTTTTGGGTTATTGTATGGTAAAAACCATCTGTATTTATGTATGGATTTGGTCTTACGGTTATCCTTTTATATCTAAAAGATTTTGAACTTAAAAATCAAGTTGGATGATCCCCCTTAAACTTTGGGAGTTTTTCTCACTCTGGTTCACTAGACTGACCCGGTGTTTGTAGTGCTAGGGTTAGATCGGGTTGTACAGGTTATTGGACACTACGAAGTTTAGATGATGTGTCGGAGGAGTTTAGATGTACTATTATTTATTCTGCTGTGTGTTATTAGGACAGATTATTATAACTGTCCATATGTATTGACTGTAAGTTGTACACTGATTGTAAGTTTTATTTCAAGCTCTCAATAAAGATTTATTTCTATATTATATTTTGTCCCATTGCGATGTGAAACTCTATGTTGAGATGGTTATTCCTCTTATTCTTCTATTCTAATATTTCTTTCTTTCTTATCTCACCCTCTAGTTTCTTTCTAATAACTATCTGTGTTTTCGATACTTAGGTTCTAACAAGTGATACAGGATTTGTTTATTGTCAGAATTCAGCGTCAAATTCCCGTTGGTCGTTACAATGGTATCAGAGCTATTGGTTTAGTAATAACCTTGGCTTTATGGTATACCTCGATAGGGAAGGAGTTGGTAATACTCTAGATTGAGTTTGTGTGTATATATATGAGAGCGTATTTGAAAATTTTATGTACATATGTTTTGTATTGTGTTGTTTGATCGGTTCAAGTGTTGAGAAGCATTGAACTGTCAATGAATACAATATTGTTTTATAAAGAGGGTAAATGAAATAGTTTTACCTGAAATATACTTTTGTATAGAAAAGAAATAATTTTCTCAAATTATTGAGATGTTTGTGTGTTTTATATGTTTGGTCGGTTTGAATAAATTCAAATTTGAATTAAGAATTTGAATCGGAACTTAACTGGGTTAAGTGAAATTAAATTAAGATGATATTGGAATACATTAAAATAAATTTGCTATTTGAAAATTAAATAGATAATAATTAAATAAAATCAATCGGAGATTAAACGATTGATGTTCAAATATGTTATAGCAAATTAAATATTAATATTGAATGTAAAGTCAATTGATTTAATTAAGCTAGTTGTGCATTGGTTCATTATTAATTATTGATTGTTTGATTAGTTGAATAATATTCATTAATGGTTTAAAATAGAGTTGAATGAATTGAAAAATTAATTCTAGTATAATAAAACTAGAATGAAACTGCATATGAATTAAAATTAATAATTTATACCTATATTTACAAATAAATGGTGTTCATGTTTGGTTTTGAGAATTTGTGTAGTGATGCTTGTCAGTTAATAAAATATTATTTGAGAATTTCATGCAGTTGTTACTCATATATTGAATTGAGTTGAGTACAGGTGCCAGATGGTTGTGAGGATTGAGTTTGGTTGTGTAGATCGAAATAAATTGAGCAAGTACGCTCAATAGCGCTCATAAAAGGTACGCCTACCCAAAGATATAAATTTTGGTTTCTGAATGTTGCCTTCCGACCGTGTAGGTCGTTGTACATATTATTTGTTCCTGCGACATCGCAGAAGTTCCTTCGTACAGGGAAGACCCTGCCTAATTTTTCCCGGAATTTAAAGTATTAGAATTTTTTTGATATTTTTGAAAATTTTGTTTTACCATAATGAATTGGTTTTCGATTTAATGTAAATTGGATTTTTGAATAGTAAATGGGTTTGTAACGTTCATTCCTACCTTATAATTTCCGGGACGAAATTCTTTTAAGCAGAGAAGAATGTAATGTCCCGTATTTTTTGTAGTCAAATATTGATATTATTTTATATTTTTAAATATTATATTTGAATATTAAGGGATTTTTAATATTGAATTCGTTATTTAAAAACAAAGTTAAACGTTATAGTTTTATATATAATATAAAACGAGCTCGAAATGGCGTGGTAGTTCATAATATTGAGTTTCCAACTTCAATTGAACATAAAAGATCCAATACAAGTTGAATTTCTGTGAAACAAGTAACATTGGAATCTTGTTGATTATAGTTTTCATATGGAAGATAAAAATTCAGATTCCGTGTAATAGATTGTTAGTTATGTCCAATTCAAATTTTAAAATAGTTGCTATGGAAATCGTTATTAAAATATAACGTTTATTAAAAAATTTAAAAGAGTTTTAATGTAAATTGGGCATCATTTTAGCTCGAAATTGGTAATATTAAGGTGTATAACTTACATTTGAAGCTGTATATATAGTTCTAGGTGGATATTTATGATAATAATAATTTATTTTTGTTTAATTGAATTAATTTGCAATTTAATTAATATTTATTCAATATTATATAAACTTTAAAAATAATCGTTTTCCCAAATGATCTCCGTTTTCGACGAAACAAGTTTTATTTGAATACGCATAATTAATTATTGCTACATTTCCAATTTGGAGTCAAACGGAGTTGTTTTGTCAGTAGATGCAATTTAAAAGGTGAAACGATAAATTAAAATAACGTCGTTGTGCAAACGGAGTCCGAATTCAACGAAATTAATTTCACTGGATCTGCTACGTCAAGATATAGCTGTGTATTTATTCTTATTATTTTTGGGGTTCGTGTGTGGCTACACGAGATTAAACATTCACTGTGAAATATGGTCATACTTTAATCTAACTTGAATAATTTCCACTGTTAACGTTCTAGTATCCCAGCCTTTTTCTTACTTTTCCTTGCGTCCCACATCTCAATGCCTTGCGCGCCAAATTATCTTAAAACCGTGCCACCCAAGGTTTGTATTGAGAATTCCATCCTCGCCAACAGCTACCTATATTTTTTTCCGCAACCCTATAAACTATTCGTTGCATTTCACATATCCCTTCTTTATAAATGGATACTACCCCACTTGTTTCCTTCGCTTCAGTAATGGAAACATAGTATCACCAAAACAAAATCAAAACAATTTGTATACAAGTAGAAATTCCATTAAAAGATTAAAACCCGAACTTCTTTTAAAAAAGGGAGTAAAGAGGAAAACGATAGCAGGAGGGTCGGCGCAATTGCTCTGGCATGTGTGGTGGTTCAAGGTTGATCAGCTGGGAGATAAGGTGGCGCAACATGTGTGGGGGCAGGGTTTCCAAGAGCAAGTCATTGCATGAAAGAGGAAACAATGCGTGTCGTGTTGATAGAACTGGATGTGGACGCGTGGTTATTTTTGTACGATGTGAAGAAATGGGTGGAGACGGGACTGAAGTGCAGAGGGTCAGCGCAGACCAGTTGTTCATCATGGTGGAGCTAGGTCAAGTACAGGGTGCTGCAGCATTTCGGGTGATGGCGAGGAGCAGTGGAGTAGTAATAGATGAAGAAATGTGAGCACTTAGTTCCAAACGAAAGAAAAGAATGTGAATAGCAGAACGTGATAAGAAAAATGGGTCAACCGTATAAACAAAGTAATTTAACGATTAATTGAGAGTATAATTAGTTAATATAATTTACATTTTTAATAAGTATGACTGGCATAGTTTTTTTTATCGAACTAAAGCATTAATGAATGGAGGAACAATGAACCGTGGTGTTGAAGGGAACAACAAAGAACAAAAGAAATGGAACCTGGGAGAGAAACAGTTGTTTAAAGGTGAGGGACGAAGGATCATCATGTGAAACTGTTAAGCCGTGAAATGAAAGTAATTGGATTTATATTATTTATTAACGTATAATTAAGGAAATTGTTTAATCCTTATAACTATAAAATTCCAATTCCTTTGTAGGTTTTGGTTTATAATACAGCATGATGAGGAATGCGTCGGGGTTACCTGAAAGAAACAATGTAGCGACCGATGCTTCCCGGCCGGCCTAAACCGAACAAGAAGGCGGGCTGCTTCGAGAACAAGACAAATTGGAATACAAACATAAGAACATCTCATTGCTATTTACAACAATTTACATCAGGGTACAAGAATACTTAGAGTATAAATAAATATTACACAAAAAATATCAGAGATTAAAATACATAGTAGCGGAAATAAAATATATAAATACAATGCGTAGCGGAAAATACAATAACTAGCACAACCGAATGAAATACACGGATACAGAGCGTTCCTAATATAGCTCCAGCTATAAATCCAGGATCCTGTATAAATAAATCTGCAAAACCAAAACTACTAACTGCCCATGTGGAAAATAGGGACACCCAGAGTTTAGGTTAAAAGCAACAAACTCCAGGTCAGTCATGGGACTGGTGTGAGAACTAAAACAATTATTTAAAACTTTACAAATGAGGTAAATCAAGGGACCACACCGTATAACATGGAACGGGTTAGCCCCAAGAATACCAGTGCCTAAAACAAACAGCGAAATGCTAAATAAAGAAAAATGAAGCTATTATAAAACTCATGTCCCATCACACAATGCAATGCAAGCCGAAGGATAGTGTTTTACCTTATAATAGCCAAATATGCTTGGTACGTTTTAAAAAATATATTTTATTACGACTATAAGTGAAGAAATCAACTTCAAATATAAATGTATCAATCATAGACGACATGAGCGCCCTATCCCACTATGTCGCCATATATAGTATACAATCAAAACCGCAAAATGTCATATTGGAAGTTTTGATTTCCATACTAGTGGCTCCTGATCCGAAAGATCTGTCGTGTAGTGCAATCCCCAACGGCTTACGTCGCAGGCATGCGAAAACGCCGTAATGCACATCCGCACTATCTCGGAAACAAGTTACAGCGGCTTACGTCCAAGCATTGGAAAACACCGCTAACTCTATCCATTTGGGAATCGGAGGGTGTGCCCTATCTCTACTGCTGTGGAGCGACCACACCCAGTAACCTCGATCAACCGAATCCATGACAACCCATAGGATATCTATCCTCATCTCTAAAGCATACTGATCTATCCATCAGTTTTCCACCATACCGGTGTGTGAGGCTCGCGAATTAACGCTACATAAAGTTGTGCTATTTTAAAGCTGTGATTTGGTCATCATCCACCAAACTTTGCATTTCAACAAAAGTTTGGATCACTGCATCTCATCATGTCACACTGTCAATCCATATCGTACCACTGATTTCTGTCGATATATAACCTTTGAGCTCGTACGTTTCAGAGAAGGGTGTTAGGCAAGAGAATAAATTCTCTGCCACCAAACAGATATATATTTAGCAAAGATCAACGAATATAGCATAAAGGAATACAATGTCCGACACACTATCCATTTACAAGTCCGTTCTAGATCTAAACGAAACTGGAGGCACCTTATTCCTTGTCCCGTATGTCCAATACATGAGGGAGGCCCTCGCATATCCGTACAATCAACAAGTATGTCCGGACGGCTACCACTATAGCCCCTTCAATTTTATCAAATATAAATTCTTTTAAATTTACTCTTTAATCTTCCTTTGGATATCATTACAAAATATTTCATTATCTTTTCAATTCTAAACCAAATTAAGGTTTTCCAAACTAGTCGGGATTAGCGAACCTTACCGAAGTAATCATTTGTTTATTTTTTGAATCCCAACCTATTTATGCAATGGAGAAAAACTAGTAATACTTCATATCTAACACCATGGTGTTATCGGTAAAAATTAATTACCATTTCACGTTCAAATCTAATTAAAGATTTAACTGTCGCTTAGAGCAAAACTGGTGATACTCCATTCTCGATCATTTTCTTGAATTGATAATTTTAGTTATCACATTCACTTTTCAATCTAATTAAAGATTCATTGAAACTCCACTTAGTTTTAATCTTCCCAAAAATCAATATTAATGATTATTTAACTTTGGGAAATTAAAAATGCTGCATCTACAATCTACATCGTACCATTGATTTCTGTCGATATGTAACCTCTGAGCTCGTACATCTAAGAGAAGGGTGTTAAGCAAGAGAATAAATTCTCCGCCACCAAACAGACATATATTTAGCAAATATGTAATTTTGTCTTTAACATGATTAAAGAACCAATGTCATTTAGAACAGAGTTCACGTTAAATCCAAAAATCACATTCCATTAATTATGGAATCTACACGGATAAACAAATCAATATATAATCGATATCAATTTCCGTATCCGACTAATAATATAAGAGGAATAATGACAAAGTCTTTTAAATTCCATATATATTAACAGTCTTCCTCCACAGAAACTCACCTCGATTATTACCAAATCGAATTCCATTCAATTCCAATTTAATATATTAAATTGGAAATCTTTACTTTGGAAAATTCCATAAATCTTAATTAAAAGATTATAAATTCCGAATCATATTCTTCACTGTTAATTGGGTTAAAGAACAAGTGTAATTTAAAACACTATTCACGATAAACCCAAAAATCCAATTCTTTTATTCAATTCCAATTAAATATTAATTAATTGGAAAACTTCACTAAATCTAAGTTTAAAGATTTATTCCTTTATCAACTGGGTTTAAGAACAGTCTTAATGAAGATACCATTCACGACAAACCCAAAATCCAATTTGATATCAAGTACAAGGCTCTGAATAGAAAATATATCAGCTTATATTCAATATCAAATTCTGAAACCAACAGATATCGTATTGGAATAATGATATATATATATATCTTCCAAATTCCTCAACAATATCCGTATAATCACGAAATTTAATATCGAAATATTCCGAAGATTATTTCCATTCAAAATCCATTCCAATTTATTCGTTGGAAAAATTCTGGTTATTTTAAAACCATTTCCAAATCCAATTTATTTATTTCTAAAAATAAATAAATTAATATTCTAGTTAATAACTAGTTCATTTCGATAAAAATATATTTTTTTCTTTTTAAAACTGGAATTTTTCATCCAAAATCTTTCCAAATCATTTATTATGATTTTACATAATTTTTTCATATTTTCAATAATTTTATTATCGCCCGCATAGTCAGTTTCCAATAATGGCCACCGAACTGCATCCATAGCGACCTTTCCTGAAATTGATTTGGACATATATCCAAATACAACCGTTAGATTTCAAATCTCTTATATTCATTGGAAATCTCTTTCCGATACGAACCCAACGATTCTGGTTTTAGGAGAATCCGACGGTCGGATCTCCTGTAACGTCCATTTAAAGTAAATGGTCGAAATTCGCGAATGGTCGTTGCGCGGCGCGTTTGATTCAGGCCATTAAATATATAATATATATATTTTGTCAATTTCCATTTAAACCAAATTTTATAAATTGTGCTAAATCCGTTTAAAAACGATTCCCACTTCCATTTCAATTTCAAATCAAAATTGAATATTCCATTATAAATTCGTTTTAAATTCATTTTCAAGCCATTTCGATTTGATTTTCAACTTTAAATCAAAACTCGATATTCCTTTATAAATTCGTTTTAAATTCATTTCAAAACGATTTCAATTCTATTTTCAAATTCAAATAAAAATTGGAAATTCTGTATAAATGCGTTTTAAATTCATTTCAAAACGATTTCAATTCTATTTTCAAATTCAAATCAAAATTGAATATTCCATATAAATTCATTTTAAATTCATTTCAAAATGATTTCAATTCTATTTTCAAATTCAAATCAAAATTGAATATTCCATATAAATTCGTTTTAAATTCATTTCAAAACGATTTCAATTCTATATTTAAATTCAAATCAAAATTGAATATTTCAATTCATTATAATATTAAAATAATAATATTTTCAAAATATCAGATTTTGAAATCACTTTTAGATATTCTGTATAAAATGAATAAAATTGACAAAATTCCCGTTCATGTTAAAATGGCATTTAACTCCTTAACACGGCTTCATATTTCAATATTCACTAAATATTATTTTAAAATATTCATTAATTCAAAATATTCTTTATTTTAAAATATTCGTTATTTTAAAATATTCTTTGTTTTAAAATATTCATTAATTTCTGAATCGAAATCAATCAATTATCGTATAATTTTATTTAGGATTTCAACATCACATGTATATAATAATAATGATAAACAATCATTAAAAATTCATACAACATCTAGAGTGCATTCTACAACTATATAAGCATTAAAATAAATAAATAATGCTTATACAGTTTGTCAAACCATCGATTGGCATACCACTAATTATTGGGATCAATGTATGTCAAATATTGTCCCAATACCCGTATGGGGTTGTAATGGCCCGAAAATCCCCCTTGCGGGAAATCACCGGATACACTAACTTTGGGCATACAACACATCAGAACAAATAACAGAAGACTTTTATAAACATTATAATAATGTTACATCAGAGTACAAAATATCATAGTACATCGAATATAATACAGCGGAAGATTACTTTACAATAATTTAATATAGTGCAGCGGAAGACTATCATTGCTCTGGCCACAGCTTTAAGCTTCGATCTAGAATCCTGCCTAATAAATAGATATCTGCAAAACAAGCCACTCGATTGCCCATGTGGAAAACAGGGCACCCGAGTTTGCAAAGTGAAACAAACTACGAGTCAGTCATGGGACTGGTATGAGAAATCTTACCTAACCTATCTAATAATAATAAGGCTAATCACAGGACCACGCCTCTACCGCGGAACGGGTTTACTCCATTGTATTGCCAATGCATAATTAAAGTAAATCGTTAAACAATGCATTTCTTTTTAGAAAAATGAAACCATTATAAGACTCAAGTCTTGTCACACAATACAACGCAAACCAGAGGATAGAGTTTTACATTATAATTGTCAAAAATGCTTGATACGATAAAACGGATCTGATATTAATATTAGTGGATATATGTTTCAAAAACATTTCAATCATAATGTATCAATCATAGACGGCATAGCTACCATATACTATGTCGCCATACTAGTTGTACAATCAAAACCGTATGGTGTCGTATTGGAAGTTGGAATTCCATCACGAACCAAGGCAAGGATCGTCCTTACTGAATTCGAGACTCTCTAGCCTGAGCCTCAGGACTCAGTCACAACTGCACCTGGAGCGCCAGGGCCGGTCCACAAATATGTTAGTGGATTAGTAATTCCTAAACAATACGTCTTGTAACGACCCACCTTTTTGCCCGATTTTCAGCGGTAATTAAACTGACTTAAACCGTTCACAAAGATGAATTGTTATGGGTACATACATATATTGAACAAAAATAACAGGACTTTCATTGCAAATTACAATGTTATATCAGAGTTACATAGAATATCAGAGTTACAAATATATACACAGCGGAAAAAAAAGAAAATAACTTTACTCTCAGCGGAAGACCAAAACACAGCGGAAGCTTCAATTCTATCGTGGACTCCAACTCTAAAAGCGCTCTGAATCCTGCTCCAGCTATCCATAACTGCAAAACTAAACTACTGGCTGCCCGTGCGAAAAATCATGGGCACCCAGAGTTTAGGTAAGGGAACAATAAACTCCAGGTCAGTCGTGGGACTGGTGTGAGAACTCAAACGGTTAGATTCATTTTTAAAGTTGGGAACTTCACCGGATCACGCCGCTAACGCGGAACGGATTTACTCCATGTGAATACCCGTGCATATAAATGCGCAATGTCTTTTGAAAATGAAGCTATCATAAGCTCGTCCCACATCACACAATGCAAGCGCACACCAGATGGGCGAGTTTTATCTTATGACAACCAAATATGCTTTCATACGAAAAATTCTCTTCAATACCATAATATATATATAGTGTGGAAAACATTTCGCAAGTAAATGTATTAATCCTAGACAACATATATCCCATAATATATGTTGCCATATATATATATATATATATATATATATATATATATATATATATATATATATATATACAATCAAAATCGTATGGCTCGCATAAGAAATTTGGGTTTCCAACTTGATGATTCCTGGCACGAAAGATCAATCAGGGATACAAAACGAAGTGCCTCAACGGCTTTTTCGACCATACGCGGACACCGACTACACATCGTCAGGGCAGATCAACGGTTTTCGACCAGACACGGCCCCCCGAACATAACCAACTTCCCCAGGTTCATAAGTGGTTTCCACTGCTGTACAGCTTCATCATCAATTCATATATAAGTATAAAACCTAACCGCCAGTTTCTCATCAATCCGGGGTGTGAGGATTGTTGATGTTACGTCATACATAAAACGATACTTTGATAAGCCATTCTTTGATCATCACTAGCTCGTTTCATAACTTGGGTATGCCACATTGACAATTCACGACATATCACTGATTTCAATCAATGCATACCCTCTAAGTTCATATGACTTAGAGACGAGGATAATATATTGCCACAAATCCAATATTTATTAACGGAAATCAGTGCTATGCGGTCAATTTCAATGTTAGACACACCATCCATACAAGTCCGTTCTGGGTCTGAACGGAACAACAACTCAAAAATACTTGAATATGTTCAGGTTTCATGTAATTCATACCTCGTATCGGTGGCCTACCTAACCGAGACATTTATCAACAATCAATCTAAACACATTTAAATATTCCCGGTCTTCATTCGTCGTTTACCGAGTCTTGAATTGTTTCATAACGTCGTATTATTTCTTGGAATGGTTTCGAACATATATTCGACCCCGGACTTTCCAAGTAACAAGCGTATTTTAAAACAGTAGCTATGGTTTAACACCGGCTTTTCAATTTCAAATCTCCCTCCACATATTTACCAATTCATTTATGACCCAAGATTTTGAATTACTTAAATTCATATATCTCGTTATCATCTTAACTCTTCTTTGAAATCAAAGATTTTACTTTTGCTTAATTTCTTATCTTTAATACCCTCAAATCAAAGATTTGATTAAAACCCAATTACGATATGAATTTCCACCATTCAATCTCATCGGGTTTCAAGAATGATATTATTGAAGATACGATTCACGACGAAACCCAAATCAATCAATATTGAATCATAAATTTCACAGAAATTCTTATCCACTTATATTCGATATAAATTCTCATAGTCAACGAATACTATAAGTGAAATAACAATATAATAATATCTTCCAAATTCCCCAGATAATATTCATTTACACGATGAAATTTTATACCGAATATCGAAGATTATTTCTATCTAACTTATTCCAATCAGGTGGAGAACCCATATCTTAATTAAAAGATTTATTAAATTGTTCAACATCAGATCTAGATAGAAATACCATCAACTTATCTTCAATATAAATTTCCGTATCCAACTCATATCATAAGCGGAATAACGGTGAATTACCTCTTAAATTCCTCAAATAATAAGAGTTTTCATCTACCGAATAAATATCGAATATTCGAAGATTTATCTCCAACCATATCCAAATTTTAAATTTGGAAAACCCATTTCCATACCATATAAATATTTCAATACCTTAAAAATCTTCGAACCATTTTATAATCATTATTATAGTCCAATAATAGTTCACGCTTATGAATTTCAAACCAACACAATATTTGGAATGTTACCCAAAAGTACTACTATTGAAATAGCCATTTAAATCAAATAGATTTTTAATTATTAAAATCCAAATATCCCAATGCTTTTCAAAACTGTCATCATTTACAATTCATCGTTCTTTATTTCAAGTCAAATTTATTTCAAATAATCAATTCAAAACTTGAAATCAATATTTCCGAATTGTTGAATCATAGTGCGTTCTATTCAAACCATATAATGATTTAAATATAAATTATTCAAATCCTTTTCAAATTTAATTTACATTTCCAAATCATTTAAACAGTTCAAAATGTATTTCAAATTAGATTTCGAATTTACCATCCCGTTGTCGGACCAGTTAGGGATAGCCAGAGAGAGCAGGAAAGTGAATTTCCATACCCAAGCCTAGACACTAACCTCTCTGTCATCCTAGAACGTTCTGGTGTATATTATATCATTATTATAAAAGACGTCGTTAATATATATATATAAAACCATATTCAAATTTCAAAACTTCATTTTGAATTTAATTTGAAAACAATATATTTTTACCAAAACTAGTTTCAGATAGATATAAAGATCGTTATAAAAAAAATCAATACATAATTCAAATCATTTCCTAATTCAATATTTAAAGGTTGATATTTAAAACTAACATTTTAAATATTATTTAATAATTAAATAAAATCATATAGAGAAAGGAGATTCTAAATTGATCACCCAAATAGTTCCACAACCACGGTGTGTTCGTGTGTGTGTGATATCATACAATGCAATCATATCTATCCAAATGAACCATACGATCATATGGATACGAATTCATTATCACAATGAATATTTTAACTGTGCACAAGCGTTACAGTCAATAACGCTTACTCGTGTTCAGTGTATTATCTAATTACATGAGCAAACATTCAAACATCAACATCCATCACACAATCATCATCAACAAATTATAATTCATCTTAGCTAATTATAATTAACTAATTTAAATAAATAGTTTAAATTAGAAGTTCTCACCGAAATAGCTCCAAACTCTTTACTGCTAGGACAAACAAATCAGCGAACACCGCCATTGTTACTCGTACTGCCTCCAATCCATTTCGATTAACCGCCGGTGATTATTCTGCTAATATATATGTTGGAATCGAATTAATAACATCACTTATTATATATCGCCATATACATATATGGACGTTTCACTTTATTTTCCCATAACTTATACTTAACTAAAATTACCGAACTTGTATATTAGCAAATTCTATTTTCTAATACGAGTCTAACGGACTTAACCCTGCGAAATTCTGATTTAGAACGAGTGAGTTATAAGCTTTCAAAGTTTTACATTTGTATTTAAATTAAAATGAATAAAAATAATTATACCTACACACTTTTGGCCCAAGGCCCAAACTCTTGAATCCAACCGAGCCCGCACTATCTTCCCTTTTCTCCTTCTACCGCTCCTTCTCCTGTTCTTGCGCAGCTCCAGGAACCCATCGAGCCCGTGCATTTTGGTGCACATGCACACATCAAATTCTCCACTAAACTCAAATCCAAGCTCACCCACAAACCTGTCTTCAACTCCTCTCCCCAACGCACCAACTCTCCTACGCCTCCACGCCTTTCATCGAAATGCAAACCATCAAGATTGAAACCTGGAACAAAATCCGCTCGCACCCATCAGATGTCGCACCCTCCATTTGATCACCGAACTCTGCCAAAATCCACCTTATCGAAGACCCTTCTTCGCTGATTGCTACTCCATAGTCCGCTTCGTCAATCACTGCTTCCTCCATCCACAAATTCCAACCCTAATTTTAAACAATTCCAATCATCGACATGGAATTGCCCCATTTTCGCACCAAAAATACTAGGTTCTCCGCTGATCACAATGGTGCTAACGGTATCGAGTAATTCAGATCAGATTGTGAGATACGAATTTTTCAAAGTTTCTTTTGCAAATTCCATTTTATTGTAAATCAAAGAATTCTCTTTGGATTATTGATGAAATTTATATCCGTCGAATTCAAAAAATCAGAAACGACGATCTTAACAACTTTCATGTTTATCGTTTGGCTAGAAATGAAAGGATTGGAAGCTTTAGATTTTTCATTGAAGTGGAACTCATATTTCATTTACTGTAACTTGAGAATTGGAAGAGGAAGATGAATATGTCGTGAGATCAAGGTGGTTTAAACTTCCAGAGAAAGATAAAATGTTCTGACTATCCCCTTTCCTTTTAAAAATATTTATTTTCCATCTTTAGATCAAGGACACTTGGCATATCCCTCTCATGCAAACAAGACACCTATATTTTTATTTAAAATGGACCAATGCATGTATGACAAAATTAGTTTATTTATTTAGTTGTAAAATTTTATTTTTGGCTATATCTTGGTTACACTTATAAATGTAGCCACTTTGTGTTATACTTATAAATGTAATCCTCTTATTATTTAAAGTTTATCAAAATTATTTATCCTATATCAAAATATTTATTCCATATCATATAAATATACCTACATGTATAATTTACCAGAATTTATACAAAATGGTTTAAAATACATACCTATCAATTCTTCTAAAATTTTATAAATACAATTATAATTTACCAACATAAAAATAATAATAATTCTTGTAAAATCATAAATAAATTATCCTTTACCAAATTCATATTTTATAAATCAATATTACCAAAATCAGAAATATCATTACTTAAACATAAATTTTATAAATTAAGTATAAACTTTTAAAAATAAGTTTTCCTTATACCAAATCATAGTTTGTAAAATAAAACAAGATACCTTATTCAAAATTTAATAATTCATATATTCAAACCTTATAAAAACAAATATATATTCAGAGAATCCAGCATTATATAATAACATCCAAATTCATATATTAAAAAAATCCAAATCAACTTGGTAAAATTTATGGGATGTTACACGTCTCCCCGCCCTATGGGGCGTAAATAAAGCCACTAGGGACTCAAATCCGTGGTACCTCGCTTTCCATCATCCACATAAGTAGAAATATCTAGGCTTGTTAAACCTAGACACCACTTCTAGCTAGAAAGAAAGGCATGTTATCCATGGGGTCGTTCTCTCATTTCTGGTTCATACTGGGGTGTGAGGCTCGCGAAGTATCGCTACACAAAGCTATGCTAAATAAAGTTGTGCTTTAATCATCAACCATAAGGCTCTTCTTTTCAACAATAAGCCTTGATCATTTGCATCTTAGCATGCCACATTGTCAATCCATACCATGCCAAGATTTCTGACGATATATAACTTCTAAGCTCATACGTCTCAGAGAATGGTGTTAAGCAAGAGAATAAATTCTTCACTACCAAACAGATATATATTAAGCAGAGATCAACGAATACAGCATATAGGAATACAACGTCAGACATACCATCCATTTACAAGTTCGTTCTAGGTCTGAACGAAACCGGAGGCACCGTATTCCACGTCCCATATGTCCAATACAGGAGAGAGAGGTTCTTGCATATCCGGTCGATCTCCAAGTACGTCTAGACGATCACCACTTATTACCTTGTCTTGGGATGCCTCCCAATCAAGACATCAGTAATCATCCAAACGATGTGAAGACCTCCGGTCTTCAACCACCGTCTTCATCTTCGACTCTAAATCGTCGTAGTAATTATTCGGAATGGGTTAAACCCGGTCTTTCCAAATAACTTGCGTATTTTATAATCCATAGATAACTGCTATAGAAACACATCATACGCCACATTCCAATTCAGAATATTCTTTTAAATCAATATTCACATTATTAGGGAAAGGTTCCCATTAATTTTATCAAAGATAAATTCTTTGAAATTTATTCTTTAATCTTCTTTTAAAGATTCATTAAAACTCCAATTTGGTTTTAATATATAAAAATAATTATTTAATGATTGTTCAACTTTAGGAAATTAATCTTGTCTTTAACTGGGTTAAAGAACCAATGTCATTGAAAACACAGTCCACGATAAACCCAAAATCATCTTCCATTAAATATGGAATTTTCACAGAAATCAAATCAACATATAATCGATATAAATTTATGTATCAGACTAATAATATAAATGGAATAACGGCAAATCCTTTTAAATTCCATATATAATAATGGTCTTCTTTTGCAGAAGCTTATCTCGATTATTATTAAATCGAATTCCATTCAATTCCAATTTAATATATGAAATTGGAAAACCTTACTTTGGAAAATTTCCATTTAAATCTCAATAAAAGATTTATAAATTCTAAATTATATCTTCATTGTTAATTGGGTTAAAGAACGAATGTCGTTAAAAACACAGTTCACAATAAACCCAATTCACATTTCATTTTATTCCAATATAATTGGAAACTTTAATAATCCTAATTAAAAGATTTATTCTGTTCATACGGGGTTTAAAAACAGTGTTATTTAAGACCTCATTCATGACAAACCCAAAAATCCAATTTATTTTATTTAATTCCAATTAAATATTAATTCATTGGAAAACTTCATTAAATCTTAAAGAAAAGATTTATTCTAATTAATAACTAGTTCATTTTGATAAAAAAATATTTTTATCTTTTCAAAATTGGAATTTTCCATCCAAATTCTTTCAAATCTTTTATTATGATTTTCCACAATTTTTTTCCATATTTTTAATAATTTTATCAAAGCCCATACAGTTGGTTTCCAATAATGGCCATCGAACTGCATCTATAGCGACCTTTTCTGAAATTGATTTGGACATAATTCCAAATTCAACCATTAGATTTCAAAACTCTTATATTCATTGGGAAGCTCTTTTGGATACGAACCGAACGATTCCGATTTTAGGAGAATCTGACGGTCGGATCTCCCGTTACGCCAATTTGAAGTTAATGGTCAAAATTCGCGAACGGTCGCTGCGCGGCCCGTTCTATTCAGGACATTATATATATATATATATATATTATATATATATATATACATCGTCGATTTCCTTTTAAAACATATTTTATAAAATATTTATAAATTCATTTTAAAACGATTTTAAGTTCATTTTCAATTTTTAAATCAAAATTGGATAATCTATATTTATATCATATTAAAATATTAATATTTTCAAAATATTATATTTTAAAATCATTACTTTTTGATTTTCGTTATAAAATGAATAAAATCAATCAATAAACCCGTTTGGGTGAAAATGGCGTTTGCTACTTAACTCGGCTTTGTAACGACCCGCAAATCCGTACCCTTTGAGTTGACTAATTACACCACACATCCAACCCAAATGACACAGAAATATGAATCATTGTAGAAAGAAGTTGATGAAGAATAGAGAGAAAGAAATATTAGAATAGAAGAAAACGAAGATAACAAACTCACAGCGGAACGAATAAAATATATTAAATAACGTAACTTTTGAAATACAAATCAGTAACTGTATATACATACCATCATCTGAGCACAACAGTTATTCCTGGAATAGTTATAAACACCTATTTCCAGATACAACATAGCACACAGCGGAAATATGATAGTCTATAGCTGACCGATGAAGCCTCCTGCTTCCAGCTCCTCTAAATAAATCTGAAAAATCCCAACTACTTGACTACCCGTACAAATTTGGGCACCCAAGAGTTCAGGGAAAACAAAAAAAATAAACTCTGGGTCAGTCATGGGACTGGTGTGAGTAAACTCCAACAATTTGTTTAACTTTCAAAATCCTTTCGAAGGAAAAGATAACAGTAAGACCAGCCCGCACATAAACATGGACGGTTTTTACCTTACTATAACCCAAAACACTTTGATACAAAAATCCAGTGATATTACAATAGTGTCTAAATCAAATAAATAGAATCCAGTGGAATACTTGCATATCACGCTCCACATACATAGTATAAAATCAAAAATTGCAGGGCGCTTATTGGAGACTGGATTTCCAACATGACAAGGTATGGAACCACCTTTCGATAGTGTATCTCTAGAGAGGAATACACTGGGTTCAACCAGAACGTCTTGCTACCCGGCCCATACATGACCGACCACTCATTTCGCTTGAGTGCATCGAATGTATATCACCAACAGTTGGGATCAGCAACCGTTTCCCGATTGGGACAACATCGAATAGAATAAGGAATTAAATGAATCTCTAGATAGATGATAATACACCGTAATGGGAGCGACCCACATAGCCATGCTGCCTGCCAGATTTTTGTCATTTCCTGGTTGTTGAGGCCTGAGGCTACGATTACTTTCTCTTCATTGATAGCACAATCACTTTGAACGCCAGATTGTCAGATCCGTTATCATTTATTGATTTGCACAAATATATTCTGGATATTATGGTAAGGGAATAAATCTGTTGCCACCATGTATATTTGTATAGAACAATCACATTCGATCATTAGAAATACTTTGTCAGACATTCGTCCATATACATTCGTTCTGGGACTGAACGAAACAAAAGGCACAATTACTATTAATAGAAAAAGCCCTTGCACTTCACTCCGTCTTCGATTATCTTCATATAATCTGATCCGCAACGCTATTTCCAATATAGAGTGGTTCTCAGATAATAATCCAACCAGTCTCTCCATATTGACAATGATATTGGCAAATACTTGGATAGTCGGTTATTTAAATATCGAAGAAAAACAAACAAACATTCATCCATAACATCCATCAATCGCTGGGCCTATTAATTAATATTTCATTAATTAATTCACTTCCTCATTTCCCTATCAATATTCGTTAACCAAATATTTTCAGTGATCTTGTCGGACTCTTATGCTATTTGGAAAAAAGCATTTCCCTATATCACCTCCTTTTATTTTCTACACTTAGAAAATATATTCTATTTGAAATTTAAAACACTTTCAATCACTTATCTCTTTCCCGACTACTTTAATTAGACTCAGGAAATATTTACTTTTATATTTCCAAAATTCCATCACTTGGGTTAAAACGAATGCTGTATAAAACATCGTTATAACAACCCAAAATATTTTATTCAACTAACTCTTTTTCAAACACTCCTCTTCGAGATTGGATCCTGCTATTTATCAATCAAAAATGAAATCAATTAAGTTAGGGTAAAATTACCTCTTAGACCTTGACTGAAAACATCCTCAATTTCAAAACGGCAAAACCATTAACCTCGAGTAAACACACTATAAAATCAAATTATTCATTTTTAAAACATGTATATGGTTCGCTTTCTATCTCTAATTTATAGATTTCCCTTTTTGTTTACAATATTCTATTTTTTTATTTCGTTTCCTTATGAATTATATATATATATATATATATATATATATCGTACATTGATTTCTAACTATCAAATTATCTTAAAAATATTCTAACTCCTTAAATTTTCGGAAAAATTCCCTATAACCACCTTTGTACCGGAAGCATCGAGATATTTCAAATACCCTCCCATGGACCTTTCCATTCAAAAGAAAATCAAAAAGCCAAGTGGCTTGCCGATTCGGCACATAAAACCTCATATGGAATTTAAACGTGTACCTTTTTGTCGGGCACATAAATTAAAATCTTCATATACTTCATCTCATGCCTGTCTAACACATGTTCACCTGTTTTCAATTCAATTCAACTCAATCCAATCGTTTGAATTCAGTTTCACCCATTTATTCTTTAATTAGCTAATTTGCCTATTCCACTTCTTTGTTTGAACATAACATGTTCAAACAAAATGTTTAACTTGCTCATAACCAAATTGAATTTCAATTTCAATTCTAATTTCCTTTTCGATTTCGAATATAAATTTTCAAATCGAATTCACTTATTCAAAGCCCAATATCAATTCAAAATCTCATTAACTAATTACCATTCAAATTAGTTAATTCTATTCAATAATCAAAAATCTGATCTCTGTTTCTAAAATCAATTCATTACTCCACTTGAGTTCACATATAATTTACAACTCAAATCTGAAATTTTCTGAATAGAAATTCCGAATTTATTTGCTTAAAATCCATTTATAAAATTAAATAAACCATTATGGTTTTTAAATGGTTATGGCGCTTTTTTCTGAAAATTTGATTTTGATATAACTCAAAATCTATTCGAAAAAATCCAGATTTTTCCCCTCCATTAGAAAACTATTATCAAATCTGTCCTGACGTTTCTTGTTTCAAAGAATTCCGACTTTAATCGAGTCCTGTATGTTCAATTGAAGTTCGAAACGATAATTTACGAACTTCCGCGCTACGGCGAGCTTGTTTTAATTATATTTATGAATATAAACGTTTTAACTTCGTTTATAATAAATTCAACTCCATTCTGATATATTTTTAATATATATCAAATTCGATTTTCCAATTCAACATAATATTTTCGATCTTCTAAAATTGTCGATTTTCCCTAACTAGGAAATAAATTTATTAGTACTTCGATCTTCTATATTCAAATTCTATTTCAATTCAAATTGAATTTCCTATATTCAAATTCCATTTTCAATCTTCATTTGAATTTCAATATATTTTCAATCTTCATTTCGATTTCTATATTCAAATCTATTTTCAATCTCCATTTGAATTTCTATATTCAAATCTATTTCAAATTCTATTTTGAAATTCTATTTCAAGTTCTATTTAAATTTCAATATTAAATTTCCATTTCCTTTTACAAATTATAAATCCTTCGGATTTATTTCTATTCTGTTTAAAAATCCGCATGCTGAAATATATTTCGTCATTCCCATTTCGAAATGATTTCAACTTTCTACTTTCAAATTCAATTTGAATTTTCTACATTCAAATTTCCTATATTCAAATTCTATTTGAATCCTCTATATTCAAATTCTATTCAAATTCTATACTTGAATTTCCTTTATATTTTCTATATTCAAATTCTATATTTGATCTCCATTTATATTTTCTATTTGAATTTTCTATTTATTCAAATTCTATTCAAATTCTATATATTCAAATTATATTCAAATTCAAATTTCAATTTGACTTCTATTTAAATAAAATTTGAATTAATCAAATTCAAATCATAAATCCTTACGGATTTATTTTAGTCCAATTTATATTCTTAACATCGGAATAAATTCCATCGTTTATTTCTTTAAAACGATTTCCCCATTTTTATTTTTGAATTCACATTTGAATTTAAATATTCAAATTATCGAATGATAATTTTTCTCACTTTATTTTTATAAACACTATTTATAATTTCATTTCAATTTTCTGATTTCCACTGAAAATCATTCCATTTCATTTATAAACACCGTTTATAAATTTACTTCAATTTCCTAAGTTATTTAATTTATAAATATCATTTATAAATTAATCACTTCAATTTCCTATATTATTTAATTTATAAACATCGTTTATAATTTCCATACTTGCTTAAAACAAGTTAATATTTTTATAGCTCATTAAAAATTCAAATCTCTGTTTTTAAAAATAGAATTCCCCTTTTAAAATCTCAAATATCATTTCACTATAATTTTATATATCAACAATTTGGCCCCACTGATTTTAAATATTCAAACAACCCAATTTTCAATCAACACATTATATATATATGATAATATGTGAAAATAGATAATTAGTAAAATTTTGAGGAATCCAGTTGGATCCCTCCAACCTGTTCTCCTATTGACGTTAGTCAACAGAAATAATACCCATCCTGCTTCGTCGCAGGACATCACGGTATGAAGGTCATCCACTAATATATATTTGTGGGGCGCATAGGGAAATCATCCGCTATGAAACTGCGGGCATCCACTAATGAGACTGGGGGAATCAATCCAACCATCAACCTAATATATATATATATAATAGTCAACCATAAATAACTAATATATTTCAAACAATCAGAAAGCATCCAACAAGCAACAAAAATTATTTTTACCGAATAAAAATAATTCTAAATAAAGAGGCGAGTGAGATTTACTCACTGTGATTTTTTTTCCATTGTTGAATATCCTGTTTAATTCTGTATTGTCAGCTACAAATCTTCTCGAATGAATTCCCACGTACGATAATTTGTTTAAATTTACTGATCAACATTTATTTATTTATTTAAATTAACTATTTAAACAAATAAGTAAATTCCCTATATATATATCCTCTTTTACCATTTAATTTAATTATCACAAATCATTTTAAATTAAATATCTAACCATGATTATAACCGTGTGTAAATCCAATATAGTATAAAAACGTGTACTTTATATAAGCTATATATTCTTTTCTGAACCTCAATGAATTAAACATTTCATTTATAGGATATATATATATATAAAAACTAATATAGTTTGAATTGTATATAAACAAATTTCCATGCCCTTTTAAATTAAAGTTACTTTACACTAATATAAACACTTAAGTTAACTATGCATTTTAATTATATAAACTTTGATTTTTACCTTACTAAAGCCCCTTCTTTTCTCAGTTCATCACACTGCCTAAACAGACCTTGTTGCCCACTCTGAAGGTCGACCTCCCTTGTTACTATTGTTCCAACACACCGCATACAACCTGCCTTACCATCACCTCAAGGTCTAATGTTATAACCACTGCCAGACTGTTGATGTTACACCCTCCCAATCACTCTACTATCGAGCCTCATCATCACAGCTACAAACCTGAATCAGTCCATTCTCCATCGTTCTCTCTCAATCCCGATGCTCTTCTTCCACAGCTATAAATCGCGACGCTTCAACAATCGAGGTAGAAGGCACGACCTTTTCTGCAATCGATCTATCTGAAACTTCACAACAGTTCAGACCTCGTACCATCACAGTTCGAAATCGCACCCAAAAATCGATACTAGTTCCACTTGATTTCGACTGTCGATCCATGATAAAGGCTGCAAAAGTTCCATCGTGATTCCTTTCCGCACCTCCAGAAATCATGATGCCTGGAACCCCTTTCTTAGATCGAGTTAGCAATTCTTCCAAAATCCCACGACTCCTTGCCCAGAAAATTCGATTTCGATCCTTGTTTTGAACGAGGCTTTGATTCGTATTATATACATAAGTGATAGTTTCGATTTATGTATTTGATGATGGGAGGGGCGGCCCTTTTTGATTGAGTTGGTGAAGCTTTAGATTTTGGTTTCAGAAGAATGGAAAAGAAAAGGAACAAGGTTTATCGCGATTTATAGCAGATGAACCTTGAGCACTAAGGAATTAGTTTGTGATAGGTGATACGTTAAGTACATTTCATTTAATTCGATTGGAAATAAAGCGATTTTTATTTAATTTAAATAGATTCTGATTTGATTTCTGAATGGACTTCGAGCTTATCTGTTTAAAATATATCGGGGTTCATCGCTTAACATTACGAATCGCTATTTTAATGTAACGACTGATATTTCTAAGTTATAACACTATTATGAACTCAACAGTAAAAATTCTGAAATTTAGTTTCAACATATATACCATATTAAATTAGTATAATATATTTAAATTCGAAAACCACAAATTCTTTGATAATAAATTATTATTTATTATCGTATATATCAAATAAAATTCCAACTTATCATCTGAATCATTTTGATTCAGTTTTTAACTTCGATTTCAATTATATTTCGAATTACAATAATTCGATATATTATAAATTAAATTATATTCGATTATTAAATCGATAACTCAATATAAAAATTAATTTATATTATCAACTAAGTATTTAAAACAAATATCAAATATTTAAAAATAATCATTCGAAAATTGGGTCGTTACATTCTTCCCCCCTAAAAGAATTTCGTCCCCGAAATTACCAAGGTAGGAAAAATGCTTCTATAATGACCCGCATTTGCAGAGGTATTATAAATAATTTATTTAATTATATTAATAGTGATATAGTGAATTAAATGGTCGTGGAATTAAATAATGATGAATATTTAATTAAAATAATAAATTGAAAAATATATTTAATTCTGAAATAATCAGAATTGGCTGAAATGACGATATGGTGTGAACTGGATCATCTATGATATTTAATTCAGTTTAAAATTGAATTAGAATAACGAATATATTATTTGAATGACAGTTTGAACGTATAATTATAATATAATTAAAATCGAGCTCGAAATGGCGCTGTAGTTCGTAATTTGGCGATTCGAACTTCAATGGAATATACAGGATTCGTTTTAAGCCGGATTTCTGTGAAACAAGAAACGTGAGGAGCTGGTGGAGTATATCTTTCTAGTGGAAGAGAAAAATCGAGATTTCGTCGTGTAGATTTTGATTTACGTCCAAATCAAATTTTAGAAAAGTCGCTGTGGAATTCCTTTATAATTTATAAAGGAATTATTTATATTTTAAAAAGGAATTTCAATATAAATCGAATATTGGATTGACCCAGATTTGATATATCAAGTTAGAAATTCATATAGGAATATTCTAGAGCTGTATGGTATTCCACTGTAAATATATACGATAATATTTATTTATAAATATTTAATTTAATTATATTTAAATATATTTATATATTTAAAGGGGTTATTTAGGACTTTAAAAATAGCCACTTTTACAAATGAAGTCGGCATTCGATGAAACTAATTTTGTTAGATCCGCAATGTCAAATAGTTGTTTGGTTTCCAGTTTTGTGATTTTTGAAGTCACTGTGTGGTCGTACGGATTTTTAGAGTGAGAAACAGTCATTATTTCGACAATTAAAAATACGCTGTGTGGGCATACGGAGTCGGAAGTCGACGAAACTAGTTTCGTTGGGACCGTAATGTCCCATTTGAGAAAATTAAATCAAGTTTTATTTTATTTTAGAAGTGTGTTAACTTCGAATGTAAATAACTTATTCATATGAAATCAGAATCACGAACCGTAAGTTGCGTTGGGACCGTATGGACGAGAGCTTCACAATGAAGCCGACTGGAAGTGGATTGGGACTCGTATGAATTTATAGCGAAATGAATTGTCCGACTGAATCAAATAACGCAAACCGTTATTTAACGGCTAACGTGCAAATGTGAGTAAATCTCACTAACTCTGAACAGTTTATAATTTCATGTTGTATTTTTAGAACTGTTAAATATTGGCTGATTGACTATGTGTTGACTGTTTGATTGAACTACTAGTCAGTTAGTTGAATTCCTATATTGATTATGTTTAATAGAATATATCATATGGAACTGAAAGTGATGTTGATTTTATATTGTATAACATCTGTGGATGCAGGGAGACAGGTTGGAGGAATCCAACTGGATTCCTCAACATTTATTTTACTGTGATTCATATATTATGATATATGATGTGATATATAATCTGTTGTCGATTTTATGTGTTTGAACGATACTGGTCATCGTGATTTGATGTGTTAAATACCATAACATACCGGAATGGTGAAAAGGAAATTTTCAAAATGAATATTGAAATAGATTTATGTACAAAATCAGAGGATTTTATAAAAGAGAATATTTATAAATAGAAATTTATTTATAAATGGATTATTTGTAAATAGAAAATACTTAGAAATAAAACCCTAAAGGAATTATTTGCAAACTTTTACAAATGAAATAGAAAAAGAAATGCTTGTAAACCATTTACAAATGGAATCGAAAGAGGAACATTTGTAAAACCTTTACAAATGAAATCGAAATGGAGATATTTGTAAAACCATTTACAAATAGAATTAAAAAGGAAATATTTAGAAATATAAATAGAGTTATAAAAAGGGAAATTTGTTTATAACCGAATAGGATGTTATAAAAAGGAAAACGTTACTAAAAAGGAAATCATTTGTGAAGTGAAGAACCGTTACTAAAAGTAAATCTTTATAAATGAATAGTTTATTCGAAAAGGAGTTAATCGAATATAGTTTATTCGAAATAAAATCAATTGAGTTGATCGAATATTAGTAATACGAATAAAGTAAAAGGAGTTATCAAATATTAGTTATTCGAATAAGGGTCAAATAGATTTATCGAATATTAGTTATTCGAATAGAGTTAAATGGAGTTAAAGGAATAAATCGAATATAGTTTATTCGTATGGAATTATAGGAGTTAATCGAATTTGGTTTATTCGAATAGAGTTAAAGGAGTTATCAACTAGAGTTAAATCAAATAGAGTTAATCCAATAAAGTTAGTCCAATAGAGTTAATTGATAAGGGTTAATCGAATAGAGTAAATTGAATAGAGTTATCGAATATACCTTATCGAAGGAAAGAATTATCGAATAGAGATGATTCGAAAGAGAGTTACGTAACAAAGTTGTTAAAGAATTAAAAGGGTGAACTTTGTCTATTTCAAGGTTAGATACGTTGTTCAGTTAAGGTCTGAGAGGTAGTATTACCCAACCTTGATTGACTTCATTTTTAACTAAGGAATGGTTAAGGTTCGGTAGTGAAAGTGGGTTAAAGGAATTTAGTTAGTAAGCGTAATGGTTTGAGTTGGCATCGCAATGGTTTATTTAAACATCTGTCTAAGTCCAATGAAGGAGTTTTGGGATTGTTTTCCAAATAAGAACCAAAAATGTTTTTCTGATATAGAAAATAAGAAATGGAAATGTTTTCCAACGGTAATAACATATATTTTCTAAATTTAGAAAATAAGAAATGTTGAATATAGGGAAACATGAGATGAAAAATGAACTAGGGAGATAAATGTTAAATGATGTTTGATCGATATTATTTCCATCTGGAAATAATATCATTGTTTGCACACCTGTTTTTCTTTGATGGTTAAATCACAGACTATCGAAGTTTTGACCATTTTAACGTTGTTAATATGGAGAGATCGGTTGGATTATTATCCAAAGAACCACTCTATATTGGCATAAGCGTTGCGAATCATATATGCTAAAGATAATTGAAGACGGAGTGTAAAATGCAAGGGCTATTGTATAAGTCTTAGATAACAGTGCCTAAGATGGATGTACTGAATAATGCCTTCGGTTCATCCTGTTCCTGGATGACTTGTATGGATGAATGTCTGACAGAGTATTTCAAGAAAGGTCACATACATTGATTTCTTCAACCGTACCAAGAGTGGAAGCGGAGAAGGAAACTTCTTTAGCTAACAGATAATGTACTGTTGTAGACGTCAATTTGTAATTTTACATGGATCTGACAATGTGGCATTCAAAGTGAGTCTGATGTGATGATAAAGCGTAGCTTCTAGCCTCACATCCGGTAAGTGACAGAAATCGGGCAGGCAGCATGGCTAAGTCGGTCGCTCCGAAGTAGGGTGTATAATGACCTGATCTAGAGTTTCATTTACTTCTAAAAATCTATTGTTGATGCTATCCCATTCGGGAAACGGTTGCTGATCCCAACTGTTGGTGATATACATTCGATACACTCAAGCAAAATGAGTGGTCGGTCATGTGTGGCCGGGTTGCAAGATGTTCTTGTTGAACCCAGTGTATTCTGCTCTAGAGGTACACTAGCGAAAGGTGGTTCCATACCTTGTCATAGTTGTAAATCCATTACCCAATACGTGCTTGCGGTTTTGATTGTATACTGTATATGTAGAACGTGAGATGAAAGCATTTCTGCTAGATGATTATTATATTGTGGTTGATGGACATTATTATAATATCAAAAGGTTTTTTGATATAAAGATAATTTGGATTCTCATAAGGGAAAACCCCGTTCCGTTATACGGCGTGGTCTTATGAGATATCGTTTAAATGGCTCAAACTATTTTACTCACACCAATCCCATGACTGACCCGGAGTTTATTTTGTTTTGTTTTCCATAAACTCTTGGGTGCCCAATTTTGTACGGACAGTCAAGTAGTCAGGATTTACAGATATACTGGAAGAGCTTGGAGCAGGAGGCTTCAGGATCATATAGCTATAGTTTATTACCGCTGTGCTGTAAGTGTTGTACTTTGATAATGATGTATATTCAAGTACATATGTATATTTCAAGTTATGTTATATATATTATATGTTATTCGTTCCTCTATGAGGTTCGTATTACTCTGATGTTGTGTTCTTCTTCTTCTTCTTCTTCTATTCTAAGTTTCTATCTTATTTTCCCTCACCCTCTAATTTCTTTCATTAATAACCCGTTATTTTCGATCCTTGGATGTTCGATATGTGTTGTATATCGGATAACCAAGGTCGACAAAAACCCGGGTCGTTACAGTTGGTATCAGAGCGAGGTTAAGTGAATTACCTTGGCTCTGTGGCGTGACTCGGTAGAGATAGGGTTAGTAATACCCTAGATTGAGTTTGAGTGTATATATACAAGTGAACGTATTTGTTATTGATATAAAAATTTGTTTTATAGTGTGGAGATTTATTAGTTGAGTCGTTTATGAGTTCTGGTTGATTAGTTTGATCCACTGTATCGGTAGGAGTTTATAGACACTCGAATACGATGGGTCGACACAATATGTTTTGAAAAGAGGGTAAATTAAAATAAGTTTACTCAAAGTATATATTGATATAGAGAAGATATATATAACAAAATTATAATATATTGGTTGTTATTATAATCGAGTAAGATTATAAATTAAATGGTTATGTAAATAACCAATCAGAATTCATATAAGTGAAATAAGTGAAATAAGATGAGTTAAATCTGAAATTTTAAACCAGAAATTGAATTAAAACTCTGGAAAATTGGATAAGTGTTTGTAAATGGGTTTGGATTAAAAATAAGGAAAATTTAAGATCCTGGGAGATTTTAAATTGTTTTACAAGCAGTGTGAATTATATTTTGAAATGAATTTCAAAGTGGAAATGTTTATAAATGGTTTTATAGTATTGAACTCACTTCGATCACTGGAAAATAGATTCTGATGATGATAGCTGCATCATCAGTATTCATTTTCGAGTTGTAAGTGACGAATTACTACCAGAGATACTATTTTGAATTTGTTTTGGGAAAGAAAAGTTGTTTTGAATTTCAAAATGGGATTATAATATAGAATTTGATATATAGATTTTTAATATATAGAATTTGAATATAGAAATTCAAATGGGATTTATAATATAGAATTTGAATAATAGAAATTGATATATAGAATTTGAATAATAGAATTTGATATATAGATTTGAATAATAGAAGTGATATAAAATTTGAATAGAAATTTAATAGAATTAACTAAGTCGAAGAGGAATTAGTTAATCGAGTTTTGAATTTGAAGTTGAACTTTAAAAGTTGAATTGGATTTGTAAATGGATATTCGAAATCGAATATAGAACTTAAATTTGAATTTTGGATTCAAATTAGTTAATAAGCAAGTTAAAATATATTTGAACATGTCGTGTTCAAATATAAAAGTGAAATAGACTAAAGAGTTAATTAATAAATTAATTAACGAATTGAGTTAAAACGATCAGGTGTAGTTAAAATAGACTGGGCAGGTATAAATATACATGAGACAGATATGGAAAAGCTATGAAGGTATATAAATAGAATGATCGACGGAAAGGTATGTATTTAATTCATATATGAGATTTTATGCGCCGTATCGGCAAGCCGCTTGGTTTTTTTCTTTTTCTTTTGGATTGGTGAGGGCCATGGGAGGCTATTTGAAAATCCCGATGCTCCCAGTATAAAGGAGGTTATGGAGATTTTTTCCGGAAATTTAAGGAGTTAGAATATTTTTAAGATAACTTGATAGTTAGAAATCAACTTATCGATATATATAGAAGTCGATAAGGAAACGAACTTAGAAATAGAATAGTAAAATCAAAAAGGAAGACTAAGAATTAAATCTAGTAAGATTAGAAACAGAAAACGTATACGTGTTAAAAGTGAATAAGTAGTTGTATGGTATTGATTACTCGAGTAAGTAGTCATATCTGTTTTGACGTTATAATTGTTATTCAGTCAAGGTCTGAGAGGTAGTTATACCCCAACTTGATTGATTTCATTATTAACAAATAAATAGTAAGATTTCAG
This sequence comes from Allium sativum, assembly GCA_030737875.1. NCBI lineage: Eukaryota > Viridiplantae > Streptophyta > Magnoliopsida > Asparagales > Amaryllidaceae > Allium > Allium sativum. The sequence continues at coordinate 310,249,024 of CM060922.1, read as the reverse complement.
GCTCGAAGATCAATGTTGAATAAGAGTTAGTTGAATATAGTATTTGGGTTGTCGTAACGATGTTTTACACAACATCCGTTTTAACCCAAATAAGTGTAAGCTTGGAAATATAATAAAGAATATTTCCTAAGTATAGAAATAAACGAGATCGGAAAAGAGATAAGTAATTGGAATATTTTCCAATTATAAATAGCATATATTTTCTAAAGTTTAGAAAATAAAGGAAGGCGATATTCGGAAATGTTTTCCAAATAACATAAAAGGCCAATATGGTTATTGAAAATATTTGGTTAACAAATATTGATAAAGAAATAGAGAAGTGATTTAACTAATGGAATATTAATTAAGGGTTCAATGACATGTTCAAAAGGAAAATTTGATTTTTGAAAAGAGTAAACTGTTTAAAAACTCCCAGGGAAAGACTGTTTGAATTAAAAACAAATTTAACAGAAATTTGTGAAAGCAAAATTGAATTAAAGTAAAGCCAGTAAAGTGGTAACTGAGATTGAATTAGAATAATATCAAGACAAATTGGATTGTGAGGTTCAAATTTGAAGTGCAATGTGATAATCAAGTTAAGAGAGGGGAATCGAGAAGAAACTCAAGTTAAGAGAGGGGAATCGAGAAGAAACTCAAGTTGAAATGATATTTGGCTCGGATATAAGCGAATGGTTGTGTTGTGGATAAAAGCGGATTGGAATTTGATTGGGATGACCCTGTTATCCGCTGAATTGATAACATGTGGAAAGGATAAAATGATATGCCGACAAAAAGGTACAAGTTTATATTTCGATTGGATATAAGATTTATGAGCCAAATTGCCAAGCCGCTTGGCTGTTTGATTTTCTTTTGGGTTGGAGAAGGCCTAGAGAGACCTATTGACCAGTACAAAGGAGTTGCTGGCGAAATTTTTCGAAAAATTAAGGCGTTAGAAAATTTTTAGGATTTTTGAAAATTTTCGTTGATAAAAATTAATTAATATTAAATTGAAATTAAATTGGTTCAGTTGAAACTGAATTTAATAAGTGAACAAATATGTTCTAACCAGTCGACAGGGTCGTTCTCTGCCTTAGCAATTTCGAGGACGAAATTATTTTAAGTGGGGAAGAATGTAATGACTCGCATTTGCAGAGGTATTATAAATAATTTATTTAATTATATAAATAGTGATATAGCAAATTAAATGGTCGTGGAATTAAATAATGATGAATATTTAATTAAAATAATAAATTGAAAAATATATTTAATTCTGAAATAATCAGAATGGGCTGAAATGGCGATATGGTGTGAACTGGATCATCTATGATATTTAATTCGGTTTAAAATTGAATTAGGATAACGAATATATTATTTGAACGACAGTTTGAACGTATAATTATAATATAATTAAAATCGAGCTCGAAATGGCGCTACAGTTCGTAAATTGGCGATTCGAACTTCAATGGAATGTACAGGATTCGTTTTAAGCCGGATTTCTGTGAAACAAGAAACGTATGGAGCTGGTGGAGTATATCTTTCTAGTGGAAGAGAAAAATCGAGATTTCGTCGTGCAGATTTTGATTTACGTCCAAATCATATTTTAGAAAAGTCGTTGTGGAATTTCTTTATAATTTATAAAGGAATTATTTATATTTTAAAAAGGAATTTCAATATAAATCAAATATCGGGTTGACCCAGATTTGAAATATCAAGTTAGAAATTCATATAGGAATATTCTAGAGCTGTATGGTATTCCACTGTGAATATATACGATAATATTTATTTATAAATATTTAATTTAATTATATTTAAATATATTTATATATTTAAAGGGGTTATTTAGGACTTTAAAAATAGTAACTTTTGCAAATGAAGTCGGAATTCGACAAAACTAATTTTTTTAGATCCGCAATGTCAAATAGTTGTTAGATTTCCAGTTTCGTGATTTTTAGAGTCACTGTGTGGTCGTACGGGTTTTTAGAGTGAGAAACAGTCAGTATTTCGACAGTTAAAAATACGTTGTGTGGGCATACGGAGTCGAAATTCGACGAAACCAGTTTCATTGGGACCGTAATGTCGAACTCTAGCTAAATGCTCAGTTTCGTGATTTTTGGGTACCATGTGTGACCACACGAATTTTTAGAAGTCAGAATGAAATAAAAGATACTAAATAAAAATATCCTAATATGGTTTGTGGTCAAAACATAGCCACATCTTCTTCTTTTCAACCTCACAAATTCCCGTTCCCCCTTATATAAACAAATCCAAGCCGCCACCAGTTTCTAAGCTTCAACGTGAAAAAAATCTTCAAAAGAAAAATTAAAAGAAATGAAATCAAATGCTATAAATCCTTTTATACATATATTTTCACTCGTAAATCGATCCTCTCCATTTCCGTATGCTTCGATTAGGGTGCGACGTGATTTTCCTGATGCTCAAATTTGACGCAGTGAGTTAGGGTTAGATCATTTGCAAAATGGGTAGTTCGATTAATGAAATGGGTTTCGTATTTGGGTTTGTCGAGTGATTTAGCACTCGCTGAGAGATTTTGGGTTGATTTGGTGATTAAAAGTGCCGAAGTGGTATACTGTTGCATGAGGTAGTGCTGAAACCGCAACTGAGAGGACATGGTCGAGTTCGGTGTTTTTGGGTGGAAGACGTAGAGGAGGAGATGAGAGGAATGATGGTGATGTCGGCATGGAGTTTGGTGGTAAAACGAGGGAGATGGGATCTTGTGAAGTATCGAAAATAGCGTGCGGTTTATTACTGGAGCTCGTCGAATGATTTGGGGAAGATGAGAGAGTTCGGGTACGGGCCTAGTACTTTGTGAAGGGAGATGGGCTTCATCAAAAGGTTATGGCCCATTTGAGAAAACTAAAACAAGTTTTATTTTTTTTTTAAAGTGTGTTAACTTCGAATGTAAATAACTTATTCATATGAAATCAGAATCACGAACCGTAAGCTGCGTTGGGACCGTATGGACGAGAGGTTCAAAATGAAGCTGACTGGAAGTGGATTGGGACTCGTATGAATTTATGGCGAAATGAATTGTCCGACTGAATCAAATAACGCAAACAGTTATTTAACGGCTAACGCGCAAATGTGAGTAAATCTCACTAACTCTGAACAGTTTATAATTTCATGTTGTATTTTTAGAACTGTTAAATATTGGCTGATTGACTGTGTGTTGACTGTTTGATTGAATTGCTAGTCAGTTAGTTGAATTCCTATATTGATTCTGTTTAATAGAATATATCATATGGAACTGAAAGTGATGTTGATTTTATATTGTATAACATCTGTGGATGCAGGGAGACAGGTTGGAGGAATCCAACTGGATTCCTCAACATTTATTTTACTGTGATTCATATATTGTGATATATGATGTGATATATAATCTGTTGTCGATTTTATGTGTTTAAACGATATTGGTCATCTTGATTTGATGTGTTAAATACCATAACATACCGAAATGGTAAAAAGGAAATTTTCAAAACAAATATTGAAATAGATTTATGTACAAAATCAGAGGATTTTATAAAAGATAATATTTATAAATAGAATATTTATAAATAGAAATTTATTTCTAAATGGATTATTTATAAATAGAAAATACTTAGAAATAAAACCCTAAAGGAATTATTTGCAAACCTTTAAAATGAAATTGAAAGAGAAATGTTTGTAAACCTGTTAGCCTACTTTCTGAACTAGGCTACACAAAGTTAAAAAGTTAGAAGATCAAGTAGACAAAAGAAACTCTGTTATGCATCCAGTTCGGATCGGAATTACAGGAGTAGGAGAAAAAAACAAGACAGAGTAGGAAGGAAAGTATTCGGATCGGATCGGAGGTAGTAGGACCGATCTGAATCCTATCTGCTAGCCTATCCGATCCGAACCCAGTGCACCCTGCTACTCCGCTCCACGATCTCCTGGATATTCGGGGCAGTTACACCCACTTTCTACCCACGATGGCCACTAACTTGATGTGTTGGCGACACCAGAACTCATCTGATCCCGAAAGTCATGGAATGGAGGACACGTGTGCCCGATCCGACCCGAATTCATGAAGGATTTTCACCTATAAATACCCCACCAAGAGGCATTTAGAAGGGACATTGGCACTCTGAGAGTTTGAGTATCTTTGAGAACCAAATTCCAGCACTTCCAAACAATCCAAATCATCATTCAAAGTGTATTTTGAGTATAATTGAGTGAATGTATATGAAAAGTGAGTGAGATTGAGTGAATATCTTGTTGTATTTTCATCTACATCATCAAACAAAGTGATATAAAGTGGACGTAGGCTCTTTAACGCCAAACCACTATAAATCTTATGTCTCTTTTCTGTTTTTGATCTCATTTTATCGCAATATTAGTCAATTTGGGTGTTAGAACCACTTTTTGGTCTAACATTTTGGTGCTTTCACTGAGAATCATTTGAATTCTCTGTTTTTCTGGATTATCGTTCTACTTTTTTGACCGTTGAGTTCAACTCAATTTCCGACGCTTTTAAGTACTTGTTGGTTGATTGTTAAAGAATTATGGCCAAAGGAAAAGGCAAGGAAGTTCAAACCAGTCGAGGGAACGAAGTTGGTGAAGATCAGCAAAACGCGGTGGTGACGAGGTCTCGTGGGCAAAGATCGGGAGTGGATCGGACTGGCTCAGGAAATCCGAACCGGTCGCAGAGGGAAAGCTCCGATTCGATCCGAGTAGAAGATGTTGAAGAGGTGCGCTCCCCCAACCCGAACCGATACGGTCAGGTCACATTGATCCGATATGATCCGACTTTAGGTGATGCTGGAACCTCTACTCGAGCCCCTCCAAATGCTCCGACTCCAGCCACCAGGACCAATGACTAGATCAATCCATCTGCGCCTGTCACCTAAAGAGATTTTTCGCGCCTTCTCGACATGCTTGAGAGCACTAGGGAGGCTATGAGAATCCACGAGCACACGAACCTTATGATGCAAGAGAATATGAGAATCATGAGTAGGGAAATTAGCGAGCTTCGCTGGCAGAGAACCCCTTCCCCAGTTCATCACACTGCAATGGATCAGTCTTCTTCTTCTGAGGAAGAACGGCCTCGTGAAAGAAGGCCGCTCGAACGACCTTAGAATTTGGAACAAATGACTTTTGGATCTCTGGGATCCCGCGAAGACGCTGCTCGTGTGTTAGGACCCGATGACCCGAGCTTGAGAGAGCCTATGCTATTACCAATGCGAGGATCCCATGTTCTGCCTAGAGATCCTAACCTTACCAACCCTACTCAGGGACAAATGCTTCATCCCTTTCCTCCCGAGATCGACCGGGAACGTACGAAGAAAAGCAGAGCAGAAGCCGCTAGAAGAAGGAGGGTGTCCCCTGATCAGGAGCCCAGAGGAAACCCGAACATCAGGGCCAGGGAGCCTGAACGGCCCTTGACCAATGTTGATGTATGGGCTATGGTACGCCAGATCATGTTTGAGAGTCGAAACTACACCAATGAAGATTATGGTATTGGGCGAAGCCATACTCCCTTTACTGATGACATTCTTGACTTTCAGTTCCCCCGACGATTTAATTTGTCGCAGATGGATAGATATAATGGGAGAACTGACCTGGGACAACATCTGATGCGATACGCATGGTTTATGAATGCTGCTGCTGCTCCTGACACTGTGAAGTGTAAGGCTTTCCCGATTTACTTAGAGGACATAGCATTATTATGGTTTACCCGACTTCCACCTCGATCGATATCGAATTTCAAAGAATTACGTGAACGTTTTATGAATCAATTCCAACTTCACGCCCGAAAGTCTAAGACTATTATCGAATTATCGAGAATTAAGCAAGCACCGGGTGAGTCCTTGAAGTTGTATCTAGACCGTTTCAATTTAGTTGTAACAGAAGTCAGCGACCCTCATGAGCCTACCATCTTGATGGCCTTAATGGAGGGAGTTGATCCTGATTCAGAGTTTGCAGATTATCTTTCTGGGAAGCCGCCTCCCATAAGAGAGTTGTTTTATGAGAAGGCCAATATTCAGTTAAGACGGGAGGAAGCAAGGGCAAACAGAAAGAGGAAGTCCGGAGCGGCCTCAAAAGAAGCTGTTCAGAGTAATGTTACCGTAAAGAAGTCTGGAGAAAGCTCTAGGAAAGTCGAAGTGAACGTTGGAAACAAGAATGGAAACAATAATAATGGAAACGGGGGCAACAGCAACTGTAATGGGAATGGTAATAGGAGAAATAGGAACCGAGGAAGTAATTCTGACAAAAGACCCCGGTTCCAGACATTTGAAAATTATTCACCGTTGAATAATACATTAGAGAACATTTATTTGGACATGTATACTGTTTTGCAATATAAAAAACCGCCGCCACGAGATTTGATAGAGAAAGAAATTGCTACCGGAAAATTTTGTTTATTTCACAGAACTCATGGACATTCAACGAACGAATGTCGACACTTGAGAGATATGGTTGAGAATTTGTTGCGTGAGGGTAAGTTGGATGCGTATAAGGCTGCCCCAAGGGACATGGGGAAAGGAGGACATGCCCCAAACCAGAATCAGTCTGCTCCCAAGCCTACAGCGCAACGAAAAGGCAAAGGGATTGTCATTAACACCATAGTAGGTGGACTCCATCCATATATCCACAGTTTCAGAGTAATGGACCAATACGTTAATGCAGTTAAGCACATAGATGTGGACGAGTGCAATGATTTGGAAGATATCACCCCTATGAAACAACAGAGGACAATGTTCGATGATTTGGTGTTCCGTAGCAGAGATGACACCGGGATCCAATCACCTACTGAAGATCCATTGGTTATTACCACTACTATTGGGCCGACACTGGTTCATAAGGTACCAGTGGACAATGGAAGCTCTGTCAACATTTTGTTTAAGAAGTCATTTGATCAGATGAAACTCGAGTCTGGAGATTTGAAGCCCTGTGAAGATTGGATCCAAGGCTTCAATGGGGCATCGACGGCTCCAATGGGGTATATAGAATTACCCGTAACATTGGGACAAGGGGATCGTCGAAGAGTACGAATGCTTCAATTCGTAGTGCTAGATATAGATTCGCCCTACAACGCATTTTTAGGAAGACCTACCCTTGCAGAGTTCAGGGCTTGTATTGCACCATGGTGCTTATTGCTAAATTTCCCAACTGAAGCTGGAACAAGAGTAATGAGGGGAGACCAAGTCTCCGGGCGAGCTTGTTATATTGTTGAATTAAAGATGCTGATGAAGGGACTCAACATCGAGACTAAAAGTACTTCGCCTCCTCCAAAGGAGGGTTCGGCATAGCAATTAGAGGGATCAACCCCGAAGGAGTTGCCCAAGGGAATGCCTGAAGACCTGGATCCCAGAGAAGATGAGGAACCTGAGGATAGAAAAGAAACTCCTAACGAAACGACAGTGGATATACCCATTGATGAAGCTGATCCAGCAAAAGTTTTGAAGATTGGATCCCAGTTGGATCCGCACCAAGCCAAAGAACTGACTACCTTTTTGAAGGCAAACCTGGATGTGCTTGCCTGGACCCACGCTGACATGTGTGGGATATCACCATCCATCATGAGTCATTCACTGAGTATAAACCCAAAACACCCGCCTGTAAAGCAAAAGAGACGTGTGCTGGGCCCAGAGAGGTTGGCAGCTCTGAAAGAAGAAGTGGATAAGCTAAAAGAGAACGGATTTATTATAGATTCGCCATATCCCGACTGGATATCGAATCATGTTTTGGTAAAGAAGTCAAACGGAAAGTGGCGGACGTGTATTGATTTGTCATACTTGAACAAAGCCTGCCCGAAAGATAGCTTCCCACTCCCCAAAATAGACCAGCTTGTGGATTCGACGGCGGGACGCGAACTTCTTTCTTTTATGGATGCATATTCCGGATACAACCAGATTCCCATGCATGTACCCGATCAAGAGCACACGAGCTTCATTACAAATTTGGGGTTGTATTGCTATGTGGTCATGCCTTTCGGATTGAAAAATGCTGGAGCTACCTACCAACGCTTGGTAAAAAGGATGTTTTATAACCAAATAGGGAAGACTATAGACGTTTATGTGGACGATATGCTTGTCAAATCGAGACAGTCCTCTAGCCATACGCAAGACTTGGCAGAAATGTTCGGTATCATGCGAAAGTATCAGATAATGCTTAATCCTTTGAAGTGCTCGTTTGGGGTGGCATCTAGAAAGTTTCTAGGTTTCATCGTGAGCTCTCGAGGAATTGAAATTAATCCCAATCAAATAGCAGCGATAAGGAATATTGAGGAACCACAAAGAATCAAAGATGTCCAAAGTCTTGCGAGGAAAGTGGCTGCGTTGAGTAGATTTATCTCCAAAGCAACAGACAAATGCATCCCATTTTCTAATTTGATAAAAAGGGGAAAGAAAAATTTGGAATGGACTCTGGACTGTGTCGAGGCCTTTCAAAATCTATTGGACTTACTAGAGAGACCACCGATTTTGTCGAAGCCAGTGGATCATGAAGAGCTGTTTGTTTATCTAGCAGTATCGGCTCACGCCGTTAGCACCGCTCTGGTCCGGGAAGAAGACAAGGTGCAAAGGCTGGTATATTACGTAAGTGAGAAATGAGCAGCTGCAGAATGTAACTACCCAAGGATTGAGAATCTTGCTTGCAGCCTTCTGATCGCCTCTCGAAAACTTCGCCATTATTTTCAAGCTCACCCAATAACCATATACACCGATCAGCCTCTGAGACAGGTGTTGCAAAGACCCGAAGCATCAGGACGATTGATCAAGTGGAATATTGAATTAAGTCAGTTTGATTTAAACTTTCAGTCGCGGAGATCGATCAGGGGGCAAGCTCTAGCTGACTTTATAGCAGAGTTCACAATTCCGGATGAAGAGACGATCAATGACAAGGTGGTCAAATTAGAGGAAGAATTAAATTTAGATCCATGGAAGTTATACACAGACGGAGCCAAGAACGACCGAAGGTCCGGAGCAGGGGTCGTCTTAGTTACTCCTGAAGGACGATCGTTATATTATGCTCTGCGACTAGAATTTTCAGCGACTAATAATGACTCTGAATATGAAGCCCTGATTGCCGGGCTGAAACTTGCTAAGGAATTCGGAATAAAGGCATTAGATATATTCTGCGATTCCAAAATAGTCGTCTGCCAAGTACGAAAGGAGTTTATGGCCCGGGGACCTCGACTTATTACCTATCTTGGAAAAGTGAAGGAGCTGTTGAGCAACTTAGAACGGTATAACATAACGCATATCCCAAGAGATGAAAACCAGAAGGCAGACCGACTAGCAAAGCTGGCAAGTTCCGACAATCCGGAGGAAACCGAAATGGTTCCAATTGAGACTTTGGAATCGCCATGCTTTGAATTAATGGAAATTGAATTAGCTTTCGAACAAGAACCAGAGAGGGAGTCGTGGATGACCCCAATCAAGAATTTCCTTAGAAATGGAGTACTCCTATCAAAGAAGAGTGAGAGGCGAGCCATAGTTCGCAAAACTACCAGATACATCCTTCAAGATAATACCCTTTATCGGCAAGGATTTTCTATGCCCCTGTTACGATGTATAGCGCACGACGACATCAGGCGTGTACTAAGGGAAGTACACGAAGGTGAGTGTGGAGATCATACGGGGGGTCAGACTTTAGCAAAAAAGGTATTGCGGTATGGGTATTTCTGGCCCACAGTTAATAAAGATGCAGCTGATTACTCACGACGCTGCGACAAATGTCAGAGGTTCGCCAAGATCCCTAGAGCACCACCGACCCAGCTCAAGTCGATGGTGAGTCCGTGGCCGTTTTCCATGTGGGGAATTGACATCATCGGAGTTCTACCGATTGGCAAAGGAGGAGCGAAGTATGCAATAGTCGTCGTGGACTATTTTACGAAGTGGGTGGAAGCTGAGCCCTTAATCAAAATCACAGTGAGAAAGGTGATAAGTTTCGTGGTTAGAAATATCATATGCCGATTTGGGATTCCAAGGACCATTATAACTGATAATGGAACCCAGTTCGATGGTGCCGAATTCAGAAATTTTTGCCAGAAATACAAGATTGACAAGCAGTACACTGCAGTCACCCATCCACAGTCGAATGGGCAAGTAGAAGAAATAAATAAAGTCATAAAATCCATCCTCAAGAAGTGGTTGGAACGTGCAAAAGCAAAATGGGTGGATGAATTGCCCTTGGCTTTGTGGGCATATCGGACAATGTTTAAGACAGCTGCCAGTCATACTCCTTTCTCTCTCTCATTTGGTTCAGAAGCGGTAATCTCGGTAGATCTTGAAGTTCCCTCTCACAGGGTGACATATTATGACCCGATGACGAATCAGGCACTCCTCCTCGAGTCCCTTGATGAAGTCGAAGAGAAAAGGGATGAGGCAGACTTGCGTGCGTCAAGACATCGACGTCAGATGGCACGCTATTATGACAAGAAAGTTCGCTTTAGAACCTTTGAGCCAGGGGACTTGGTGCTAAAGCGAGTTTTTCCATCCCTTCCTCATCTCGGTCCAAAGTGGGAAGGACCATTCGCCGTACAACGGAAACTTGAGACATGAGCCTTCAAGTTAACGGCCGTAGATGGTGAAGAAGTGCCTAGGGCTTGGAATGCCCAACACTTGATGCGGTATTTGAATTAGGGATGTTGTATTTTATTTTGTTTTTTATGAACCCAGTAAATAGGCACGACTTGCCTTAGAAAAGTCTGTTGATGCGAACAAAGGACTACAAAGTGGATGTAGGCTACGACTTAGCCGAACCACTATAAAAATATCGTGTGCCATTTACTTTCCTGCATTATTTATATCTTCAACTATTATTCTATTGTGACTGTGGAATACGAAATGTTAAATTAAAATCTGGAAAGTTGGAGATGGCTTATATGCAAGAATAAACACAACGACTGTTTGTACAATAAGATATAAAAGAATGGGAAGACAACATTCTTAACTCTAACTCTCAAGAATTGAGAGAGAGTATAAAGGACGGGAAGACGACGTCCTCTGAGGCATGAAGGTGCACCCAGATGAGAGACTGCCTCAGCAAGAACTCTAACCTGGATATAAGACAGGAGAGTATAAAAGATGCCAGAAAAGAACATGCATCAATGACGAAAGGACTGTGACCCCCGTCAGAGAATCAGGGACATTCGGACTTTTTAATTTAATCTTGAATAGTTTTTCAAGATTGACTGGGGGCATACATGTACACTTATATTCCCCTCCACTAAGACTCCGTTACATGACTTTAGTATGACAGGCATTTGTATTTTTACATAAGTACTAAACTAACGACTAACAGGCATTGCAGGAAATGAATTATTTTTATTCACAAACGTATGAGTTTGTACAGGAAAACAAGCAAAAAGAAGATGCGAGGGCCATACTCGCTGCAGCAATTGTGGGCCAATTAAATACTAAAAATAAAGCAAAACACTTCATCACTTAGACGTTGAAGTGGACTTGGATTTTTTATTAGCATTCTGAGCATCCTTCGCCTCTCTTTCAGCATCGGTTAAAATGCGCCTTGGTTTTTTCCTCCCTAAGACTGAAGTGCTGGAATCAGTTGATTTTTCCCAAGAGTCGGAACATTGGAATCAAGAGAAGACTTTTTAGCAAGTTCTTCTGTAATAGATCTAGTCGAAATCTTAACAACTAACCTTGATCCAGCATCCACCACTGCGAGAGGCTTAAGGCTTTCGGGGTCCAGGTCTTCAACTTTAAGCTGCATACGTGTAATAACCCGAATTTTAACAACATGTTAAAATCATAAATCAAGGCAGAATTAAATTTTAAGATCAGAATCAAGGGAAACGGGTTGCGCCATTGCGTCCGTCTCAAAATTCTGCTTGGAAACGAGTCCGAGTTTGCTAGAATCGGAGTCCATATGAGGGAGATATGACCCTCCGAAGTTTCAGGAATTTTCAAAGTACAAAACAGCTCGAATTCGAGTTCAAAATTCAAATTTCAAAACCCAGACAGACTGGGCGGGAAATTTCCCGCCCAGCACCCAGGTCGACTGGGGAGTCTACTGGGCAGTCGACACCCCCAAGACCAGGTCGACTGCGCAGTCGACTTGGGTATCGACCTGGTCCCCGAATCTGCTTTTGGGCCTGGGTGCATTCTGATGTACCTGGTCTCGTTTTCTGCCTAGGTTCGTCCGCCTAAACCTATTTAAACAGCCCTAAACCTAGCCTTCTCTACACACAATTCTATTCTGCTTCTACTCTGCCTCTGTTCTAAATAAAAATAAAAATGGCGTCGCTACTCTGCTGGAATCAAAACCAGAAGCTAATCAACATCAACCTAAGCAACTCAATTCGAACTAGAGATTGAAGCTTCTGCAACGATCCTACGACTATTTCTGTTCTTAGTTCTCAAAAACCACGATCTGTAAGTTCTAGTTACTTTCCGATTTAAATATTTCACTATAATATGGCCATGAATTAAAGTGAAATTGGATCTAAGTATGTTTATCGATTCAGATCTATTTCTGTTGTTCATAATCTATTCAGCCTGTTGTAAATCAGCTTTCTTGATTCATGCTAATATTATTATCAAGTTGTAATCTTCATGCCTGTGGTGATGCTTTTCTCTCTGATCTCATTTTTATGCAAAATTCTATCTTCCCATATTTATTTTCTTTTGATGAACCTTGGTCAATTTCGCACCTTGGCCTAAAATCGTGATTTGCGTACGAGATGTATATGGGGGAATTATGGGATTATAACCTATATGCATATGATGGAATTATTGGCAACATGAATTTGGAAATTATCATTGTATTTGCAAGTTTGGGGCTTGATCTGTAAATTTTGGTATAATCTTGTTATGGGGAAATTTGCATAAATAATATATACATGGAATTTGGCATTAATAGGATCTATGTAAAAAGGCATGAAACTTGGTATATATCTAAATTGGCTAGGATTGGACACATATAAATTGATATATGTAATTTTGAAATGGATTGTGACATATGTAAAAAGCTAGAACTTGTTATAGGTAAATTGGTGTAAACATGGAATACATGTAGTTTGATATGAAACTTGAACATATATAAATTGGCTAGAATTGGGCATATGTATATCGACATGAAAAGTTAGAACTTGAGTATATATATTAATATGTAAAGTTGGGAATTTGAAACACGAAAATGACTGTATATTGGATTATCGACCTGAACATTTTCATATGTTAAATATGAACGCGCCTAAGTTGGGTTTTGGGTAGTTGGCTTGTATTGTAAATATAAGGCTATAACTTGGCATAACTTTATAGCAAATTTTGGTAATACTTTGGGAACACGTTTTGGGGCAAAAACATAAGTTATGAACTTGATAATAGGCATAAGTTGAAACCTAGAAACTTGACATGAAACTTGCTTAGAAATTTGAACATTGTTATAACTTGAACATGGACATGACACTTAGATAACTTGTAAGTGGCCAACTCGAGGCTGGGTTGAGTTTGCAGTATAAACCTGCCCGGAATCGCCCGGTGAATCCAGTAACTGCAAACAATAGGACCCAATGTGAGTAGTTGGTCATACCGCGCTTAAAACCCGAGGTTAGACTAGGTTGTGGTATAAACCTGCCCGGACCCGCCCGGCGTAACCAGTAACCACAACCAAGTCTAATGTGAGAGGTTGGGGTGCATTAAGTAAATTAATGCCACATGATAAGGTTAAGCAATATGATTAGACTAATAGAACTTAACCGATATGACATGAATGGGTGGGTTAAGTAAAATTGAGCTTGATTACTTAATGACACTTAACCATATAACACGATTAGAGGATGGGTTAGTTTAACCTGAATGGGTCGATAACACCCGACTGGTATAACGTGATGCGTGGTAAGGTTAAGTAAACTCACGAGAGTAACACGTAACCATTATAATATGACTAGTGGATGGGGTTAAGTTAACATATACTTAACCAATTTGACACGATGACTTGATAGGGTTAAGTCATGAACCGCTTGAATATACTTAACCAATTTGACACGATGACTTGATAGGGTTAAGTCATGAACCGCTTGAATATACTTAACCAATTTGACACGATGACTTGATAGGGCTAAGTCATGAACCGCTTGAATATACTTAACCAATTTGACACGATGGTTTGGTAGGGTTAAGTCACGAACCGCTTGAACATACTTAACCAACTTGACACATGATTCGTAGGGCTAAGTCATGAACTTGAACTACAACACATAGCCAATTTGACATGACACGTAGACGGGTTAAGTCACGAACTTGAATGACCACACTTAACCAACTTGACATGCTAGACTGATGGGGTTAAGTCTCGAATTTAAATGACAACACTTAACCTACTGGACGAAAACCCTAGTTACGCGGTCCTTTTCAGTAGTAACCCACTAGATGTATCATGGTACCCTGAAACTAGGCAGGGTGGGGCACGATTACTGGGCTGATTGTAAGCGACCAGAACGACGGCTGAGTTGGTGCGCCATTGTAGGTTCAGGCGGACTACGGTCGTGCACGTAGTCCGGAGTTGAAAAAGTAGGCATTGGGCACCGGTAGGTTTACACTGTGTGTGCTTGATTCGTGTCGGTGGTTGGCACCCTAGGGCTTGATATACCCTATGGTGGACCTAGCACAGGTGATTACATTCGTGATAGGGCCGTATGACACAGACACATGAATGAGATAGGACTTGTAGGGAGCCGATCGATTAATAGATCGTTTCATGAGACCAAGTAATGGATCATTTCATGACATTGGGCAAGGGATCACTTTATAGTCAACACATGACACGGATTGGGATACTAGTGCGGCTGGTGCAGAGAAAATAGATATCATAGAAATATTTTAATGGTGAAGCAGAGAAAAATTGCGATGCTTGATAGAAATCTTGCGAAATTGTACTTAGTTTATCTTGAATGGAAACCTGGCGATGTTATACTTGACAAAAACCATATGAGGTTATTCTTAGTTATCTTTCCTGTAGCTTATCTTGTCATCATGCTTATGTTTACTTTTAGTTTATTCATGCCATGTTATCTTTACCTGTTTTTATGCTGAAAGTCACTAGGACTTACTCAGTCTTTATGACTGACCCGTTTTGTTTCGCCTCTTTTTCTTCTGTTCCCCCCCTCAGGTTCACAGGGTGGGAATACAGCTTAGTTTGGATCTTACCAAGCTCCAAAGCTCTTTTATGTACGGCTTGGATTTCTCTTGGCTATGGCTTGCTTTGCTTTATTGGGGAATGATTTATAACTATGGTTTTATGCTTCTTTACTATTGCAAGACAGATTTCGATGTAATTGACTTAATAGCATTTTGATGTAAAAGGCTTTAGACCTTACTAGATTTTAAAGCAATGAAATTTGGGTTTTCCTTCCGCTGTTTTATTTATGTTATGTCTTGTAATATTTCTATGTATGTTTACCTAGATAATACTCCACCAAAGCTAGTGCATTCCCTTTGTGAGTGACCCTAGCGGAGGAGGGGTGTTACATTTGGTATCAGAGCAGAAGGTTACCAGACTGGGCAAAAGCTTTAAAAAAACCTTCTGAACCTATTTTCAAAACATTTACAAAGAAGCATTTTTCTAAAGAAAAGTTTTGTTTTACGAAAGGAAAGTTCCCCAAAGCCATATGTACTATCTTTTGATTCTCTCCTTGAGTCCCTTCTCTCTTTCTTTTTCACCATAGTTTGTAGGCATACAACACATGTCGGAGGGCAAAGTAGTGCCCAACCTCCATCTATAGCCGCAGTAGTTCCATCTGCGACTAATCTTATTTCAAGCTTTGTAGGGTTGCCGTGCGATGGAGGTAGCTTTCGAGAAACTTGTCAACAAGCTATACAAGGATAGTAAGAACGAGGATAAAGAACACAAGCCTAAGGATGAGAAACTTGTTGATAAGGCGTAATCCACGAAGGAGGAAAAGGTGAAAGGGAAGAGGTCAAAGTAAAAGAATAATAAAACCCATGACAAGAAAGAACATCGTTGGTATGGTAAAAAGGGACATGTAGTTAAGTATCATAGGACAAGGACAAGGGCAAAGAACAAGATCGTCGAGAGGGCAATTGTATGCTCTCACTACTAGCATACCTAAGAGAGGTGGTAACGTTTCTGTTAAAAGTTTAGCTTCTCTTTTCTATCATACCATGGGAACTTTGTTTTTATACATCGCATCCTTTTAATTCTGCCTGGATAGTTGAGTCTCTGCACCTTAGTACTAGCGTAGTAGAGGATCCCATTTTTGTCTCAAATCCTGTTGGGGAATCGGCTCATGTATTCATGATTTGTTTGGATTTGAGAATGTCTATGCTAAGTGTTGAGTTTAGAAGTAATGCTTATGTTTTGGGCTATGGGTTGATTCTAGCGATGGAGTAGTTATCCAGTAAGGGTGACATTCTCGGTTTTGAAAAGAGGGTAGTTAGACTCTTGACTTGCCTCGGTAATACCCTCGAAGTCGCGTGTAACCTTTAGGGTTCTCTCATGATTAGTTACCTAGAATCTCTTGATACATTTATTGATCCGCTCGAGTAGTGTTCACCACTAAGGCGGATGGTTCATTTCACTTATGCATGAGTTGTAGAAAGTCACCTTAGTAAGTACATTTGGCAACATGGTTGATATTTGTTATTTTCAAGAGATAGTTCTTCTGTGTGGAACACCTCCTAGTAAGTGAACGAGATCCAAGATTCACTAGTAAATTTTGGAGAGCTTGCATGAAACCATGAGTACGTAGTTAAGTTTGAGACGAATATACTAGAAGGAGGATAAGTGAAAGTGGAACGAGAGGCAACAGTGAAATGAGTTCCAACTCATATTTTGGAAACAAGAATTAAGAATCTGTGAAGTTAAAGACGGTCAAAGCACAATGGAGTTAAGCTCAAGGAAACGCGACTTAGAAGATTGAAGACTAGATACGTGCATAATATCTCTGTTTAAGAGTATATCCTTGGTCCCTCTTTTCCTATAGAGCTTACTTGCATGTTATCTTTTTCCTCTCGGTCCTATTCTCAATCAAATTTCTGTTGCAAACCTCATAGGGAGTATTACTCATCTGTTAGTAATACATTTTGGGGCTTGAAGGTGTCCGTTGGGTTGACTAAACTCTTTGGGTTTTATAGGATATGGGTTGGTTTTAGGAAGGGATTCCCTTGTGACCTAAAAGGAGTCCATCATGCTTAGTTTCCTCGAAACGTATATTGGTTTGATTGAGTAATTCTTTGGGTGTCAGCCTGATGTTGATTTCGGTCTCCGGGGCTGGTGCTTAGGGAGTTCTTCTCCTGATCAGTATATATGTGACATATATTTCCAGTTTTGACATGGCCTAATGGGCACAAGGTTTTTACTTGCTTCTATCATTCGGCTATACCTTTAGGTAGGAACAATTGGGTGTAAACATGTGTTTGAGACATTTTATGATTGATGGTTGCAAGTGGCTGCAAGTGGTTGCTAGTGGTTGCTCGTGGATGCATTTACACATTAGGCACTAGATCGGCTCAGTCACCTTTCATATTGCATATGCATGAGTGTTTATACTTGTTTATGGATGAATTTGAATGTGTTATCATGTGGATGTTGCATATGGATGAATGTTTGTGCACACATGTAGTGTTATTATGATTAGGACTATTTGCATACATGTTGGACTCATGGCACTAGACGTATTTTGCATTAAGAAGATCAATCAGGCCTGATCATTTGCATTGGACAACGAACATATACACACGCTTTCTGCATATGTTCATACAACATTAGAAATCTATTAAGGACGATGGATGCCTGTGATTGATGATTGAATAGATGGATGATTGGATGGTAGGACACATTCTCCTTAACTTAAAGATTTCGGGGACGAAATCCTTTAAGGAGGGGAGAATGTAACAACCCGAATTTTAACAACATGTTAAAATCATAAATCAAGTCAGAATTAAATTCTAAGATCAAAATCAAGGGAAACGGGTTGCGCCATTGCGTCCGTATAGAAATTCTTCTTGGAAACGAGTCCGAGTTTGCGAGAATCGGAGTCCGTATGAGGGAGATATGACCCTCCGAAGTTTCAGGAATTTTCAGAGTTCAAAACGGTTCAAATTCGAGTTCAAAATTCAAATTCCAAAACCCAGACAGACTGGACGGGAAATTTCCCGCCCAGCACCCAGGTCGACTGGGGAGTTGACTGGGCAGTCGACACCCCCAAGACCAGGTCGACTGCGCAGTCGACTTGGGTGTCGACCTGGTCCCCGAATCTGCTTTTGGGCCTGGGTGCATTCTGATGTACCTGGTCTCGTTTTCTGCCTAGGTTCGTCCGCCTAAACCTATTTAAACAGCCCCAAACCTAGCCTTCTCTACACACAATTCTATTCTGCTTCTACTCTGCCTCTGTTCTAAATAAAAATAAAAATGGCGTCGCTACTCTGCTGGAATCAAAACCAAAAGCTAATTAACATCAACCTAAGCAACTCAATTCGAACTAGAGATTGAAGCTTCTGCAACGATCCTACGACTATTTCTGTTCTTAGTTCTCAAAAACCACGATCTATAAGTTCTAGTTACTTTCCGATTTAAATATTTCACTATAATATGGCCATGAATTAAAGTGAAATTGGATCTAAGTATGTTTATCGATTCAGATCTATTTCTGTTGTTCATAATCTATTCAGCCTGTTGTAAATCAGCTTTCTTGATTCATGCTAATATTATTATCAAGTTGTAATCTTCATGCCTGTGGTGATGCTTTTCTCTCTGATCTCATTTTTATGCAAAATTCTATCTTCCCCTATTTATTTTCTTTTGATGAACCTTGGTCTATTTCGGACCTTGGCCTAAAATCGCGATTTGCGTACGAGATGTATACGGGGGAATTATGGGATTATTGCCTATATGAATATGATGGAATTATTGGCAACATGAAATTGGAAATTATCATTGTATTTGCAAGTTTGGGGCTTGATCTGTAAATTTTGGTATAATCTTGTTATGGGGAAATTTGCATAAATAATATATACATGGAATTTGGCATTAATAGGATCTATGTAAAAAGGCATGAAACTTGGTATATATCTAAATTGGCTAGGATTGGACACATATAAATTGATATATGTAATTTTGACATGGATTGTGACATATGTAAAAAGCTAGAACTTGTTATAGGTAAATTGGTGTAAACATGGAATACATGTAGTTTGATATGAAACTTGAACATATGTAAATTGGCTAGAATTGGGCATATGTATATCGACATGAAAAGTTAGAACTTGGGTATATATATTAATATGTAAAGTTGGGAATTTAAAACACGAAAATGACTATATATTGGATTATCGACCTGAACATTTTCATATGTTAAATATGAACACGCCTAAGTTGGGTTTTGGGTAGTTGGCTTGTATTGTAAATATAAGGCTATAACTTGGCATAACTTTATAGCAAATTTTGGTAATACTTTGGGAACACGTTTTGGGGCAAAAACGTGAGTTATGAACTTGATAATAGGCATAAGTTGAAACCTAGAAACTTGACATGAAACTTGCTTAGAAATTTGAACATTGTTATAACTTGAACATGGACATGACACTTAGATAACTTGAAAGTGGCCAACTCGAGGTTGGGTTGAGTTTGCAGTATAAACCTACCCGGAACCGCCCGGCGAATCCAGTAACTGAAAACAATAGGACCCAATGTGAGTAGTTGGTCATACCGCGCTTAAAACCCAAGGTTAGACTAGGTTGTGGTATAAACCCGCCCGGACCCGCCCGACGTAGCCAGTAACCACAACCAAGTCTAATGTGAGAGGTTGGGGTGCATTAAGTAAATTAATGCCACATGATAAGGTTAAGCAATATGATTAGACTAATAACACTTAACCGATATGATATGAATGGGTGGGTTAAGTAAAACTGAGCTTGATTACTTAATGACACTTAACCATATAACACGATTAGCGGATGGGTTAGTTTAACCTGAATGGGTCGATAACACCCGAGTGGTATAACGTGATGCGTGGTAAGGTTAAGTAAACTCACGAGAGTAACACGTAACCATTATAATATGACTAGTGGATGGGGTTAAGTTAACATATACTTAACCAATTTGACACGATGACTTGATAGGGTTAAGTCATGAATCGCTTGAATATACTTAACCAATTTGACACGATGACTTGATAGGATTAAGTCATGAACCGCTTGAATATACTTAACCAATTTGACACGATGACTTGATAGGGTTAAGTCATGAACCGCTTGAATATACTTAACCAATTTGACACGATGGTTTGGTAGGGTTAAGTCACGAACCGCTTGAACATACTTAACCAACTTGGCACATGATTCATAGGGCTAAGTCATGAACTTGAACGACAACACTTAGACAATTTGACATGACACGTAGACGGGTTAAGTCACGAACTTGAATGACCACACTTAACCAACTTGACATGCTAGACTGATGGGGTTAAGTCTCGAATTTAAATGACAACACTTAACCTGCTGGACGGAAACCCTAGTTACGCGGTCCTTTTCAGCAGTAACCCCTTAGATGTATCATGGTACCCTGGAACTAGGTAGGGTGGGGCACGATTACTGGGCTAATTGTAAGTGACCAGAACGACGGCTGAGTTGGTGCGCCATTGTAGGTTCAGGCGGACTACGGTGGTGCACGTAGTCCGGAGTTGAAAAAGCAGGCATTGGGCACCAGTAGGTTTACACTGTGCGTGCTTGATTCGTGTCAGTGGTTGGCACCCTAGGGCTTGATACACCCTATGGTGGACCTAGCACAGGTGACTACATTCGTGATAGGGCCGTATGACACAGACACATGAACGAGATATGACTTGTAGGGAGCCGATCGATTAATAGATCGTTTCGTGAGACCAAGTAATGGATCATTTCATGACATTGGGCAAGGGATCACTTTATAGTCAACACATGACACGGGTTGGGATACTAGTACGGCTGGTGCAGAGCAAATAGATATCATAGAAATATTTTAATGGTGAAGTAGAGAAATCTTGCGATGCTTGTTAGAAGTCTTGCGAAATTATTCTTAGTTTATCTTGAATGGAAACCTGGCGATGTTATACTTGACAAAAACCATATGAGGTTATTCTTAGTTATCTTTCCTGTAGCTTATCTTGTCATCATGCTTATGTTTACTTTTAGTTTATTCATGCCATGTTATCTTTTCCTGTTTTTATGCTGAAAGTCACTAGGACTTACTCAGTCTTTATGACTGACCCGTTTTGTTTCGCCTCTTTTTCTTCCGTTTCCCCCACCCCCAGGTTCACAGGGTGGGAATACAGCTTAGTTCGGATCTTACCAAGCTCCAAAGCTCTTTCATGTACGGCTTGGATTTCTCTTGGCTATGGCTTGCTTTTCTTTATTGGGGAATGATTTATAACTATGGTTTTATGCTTCTTTACTATTGCAAGACAGATTTCGATGTAATTGACTTAATAGCATTTTGATGTAAAAGGCTTTAGACCTTACTAGATTTTAAAGCAATGAAATTTGGGTTTTCCTTCCGCTGTTTTATTTATGTTCTGTCTTGTAATATTTCTGTGTATGTTTACCTAGATAATACTCCACTAAAGCAAGTGCATTCCCTTTGTGAGTGACCCTACCGGAGGTGGGGTGTTACAATACGTTTGTCTTGTTCAGCTTTTAATGCAGCTAAAGTGATATCATCAGCGCTTCTTGATTCCCCAACTATAGCCACCTCAGGGTCTTCCTCATGCTCCTCGTCACTGCCATCGTCTTTTAAGGTGGCTATCATCTCGTCATCATGGGGAGCATCAGCCTTATCTTTTTCTCCTTCGGCCTTCTCCGCAGATTCTGTTCCGGCAGGGCACCCTGAGGCACGTCTGCCTTCTCGGACGATTCAGCACCGGCGGAATGAGAAGCAACAGTTATCAACTTGGGAGAAAATAAAGGGCCCTTCGTTGATTTCCTGACTATGTGATGGAAAGTGGAGACAGCTTTTACGAATTGGGGTGAAAAGGTAGAAATTCCTTCCGATGATTTGTCAGCTGGGGTAACCGCCGTCTCTGACACCGTCTCAGGAATAGGGGATAGAAGAGATGTCGGAGGGATCGCCGGGTTTTCGAGGTCATATCCCTCTACTTCGAAGTTTCTACGGCAGTGGAAGAAGAACCATCCTCCAAGATGTCCTTTTGTTTAGCCTTCCGTTTTCCTCCTCCATGGCAGCTGCAATCAGGCGACGCCCCTCAGCCAGACATGCCGGCTCGTCATCTCTTAGATATTTTTCCATGAGCTTGTCCACGTCGATGGAATCTACCTTGAGTTGTTCCTTCTCCCATTCAACAATTTGGCTCCACACGTGAACCAAGGTAGTCGGATAATCTTCGAGCCAAGAGATGTTTCGATGACGAATTATATGTGCAAAAAATTCGATCATTAATTCACCGAAACCCTGCACATCCTCCTGGGCCTCTGCCAGCTGCTTGCGAGACTCTTCGGCCGACTTGATGACACTTTCAACATTGCCCTCCGCTAGGGCAGCCCTGTTTTCAGCCTCCATCAACTTGGAATCCAAGTCAGCATTTTTCTTCTCTAATTCGGCGTTCTTCCTCGCTAACTCGGCCTTTTCTCGCTCAAGAGTAGCATAAGCAAGTTGTATTCTTGCGTTATCCGACTTGGCGTCTTCTGCTTGCTTTTTCAATTCCGAGCGCTCTTGAGTATGGGACTCGAGCAAGTCATGATAACGTTTCTGTAGATCTTCAAATTGTTGCTTGAAGCTAGACGCATCCCGTTGAGCGATAGCAAGTTGGGCCTGTGTATCCTCAAGGTCTTTCCCCAAATTTTTCAAGGCCTTTGTGTCAGCTTCTGCAGTCTTCTTCATCGAGTTAGTATCCGTGATTAGAGTTTGGATGATTCTTAAAAGGTTACGCGAATACTTGAACATCTCTGAATATTGTTTCTCGACTGCGTCAATTTTCGCCTTGGCCTCGTCCGCCCACCTTGAGGAAATGGGCTCGAGGGCAGGTAAGAAAGTTAGGTTCTCAAAATAGTGATCGGGGAACTGCTCCTCCAGGTATGCTTGCTTAACTACAGTTTCAGCGTCCAATGGTGGAGGTGCAGGGAATGTCAGCTCGGTATCCTTATGTGTGGAGGGCTCAATGGCCTCCTCATCCTTTCTAGGCCGCTTAGCAGGAACCTTGCGCTTACTTCACGAGTCGGTATCTCTCGGTGGGCTCCTTTCCCTACTACGTTTTTCTTGAGAATAAATTGGGTCTTTTGACTGCAACTTGTCATCTTCTCGATGGCCTTGGTAGCCTTTGTATCGCTCTGGATCCGACCGAACGGGAGAGCGAGAGTGCGAGGTCCGCGACTGATAAGAATCATAAGGCCTTCTATCCTCCCTACCGCGGCTTTCGCGGCGATCAGGCTCAACATCATGAGGGGGTCTGGTCATGTTGCGGCGTAGTTTCCTGATGTCATAGTGAGCACGAGACATTGTACCTACACAACATTGTAAGTGGAATTCAAAACCAGTATTCTCATAAGAAGTAAGTGCTGTGAAGTGGGGTGCTATTGTGTTAAGTGCATCCTAAGTGGTGTCCCCCCTCCGACAAACCAGAGTCTGAAGCCGAGCCAGTGCGAGTGGGCTCTTTGGCCTTAATAGGAGTAGTCTCCTCTGAAGATGTAAAAACTAAAGGATTTATGCCAAAATCCTCGGAAGTGTAGATAGTTTCAGGTAGGGGGAGATCTCCCAAGCCCTGGAATATAGGGTTATCAGTAGTAGGGGCATCTCCTTGGGAAGCGTCTACTGGCGGTTCTTTAGGAGACACTGATTTTTCAGAAGAAATAGCATCCCCAGGGGTGATGTACCCTTCTCGGTGCTTTTCAGGTAGGTTAGCTAGCTCATCGTCTTGAGTCGAACTTGGAGAAGGTGAAGTTCGAAGTGGCATGGTGGGGCCTTTCAATCTCTCGCCCATTTTTGAAATTACATCCACTTGAGGGATATATACATATGGACCTGATCCGTGACCGATGCTACGGGTAATGGTTAGTAACCCGTGGTGATGAAGATATTGTCCTTGAGGACCTCGTCGATAGTTAGAAATTTTTGGTCACCATTGAGGAGCTGATGCATCCGATCAAAATACACTTGACCCGATATTTGTTTTGGATTATCAACTGCAAACAAAAAGAAAACGGATTAATGCGGTGGCGTGGACATTCAAAGTCGATATTTAGAAAACCAGTGCCTTACTTGATTTTGTCCATCTCCTAGCACACCCCGGTTGTTGCCTTATATAAAACCATTCCAGCTTGGAATCGTCGGCCTTGCTGTTGAACGGTGCTGAAATTATTTTCCTTTTTGGGACAGACTCGAAGTAAGAGAAATAAGGAGTTTCTCGAGTCCGATGCTTGAAGTTATAAAAGAAATGAACGTCATCAAAAGTGAGCTCTGTGCCTAAGATCTCGCGGTATGCTACATATAAGGTATACAGGTAAGCGTAGGAGTGGGATGCAGCTGCATAGGGGCAATCCGCATCTGTCTTAGAATGTCGACGACAAAAGGAGAAAATGGTGGAATAGCTCCCACCACATTAATCGGGTGATTTCCATAAACCCCTCTGGAGGATTATGAGGACGCTCAGTTTTCGACGGCACCAGAGTATCCTTTTTCTATATCCCGTGCTTTAAGCATATTCTTGTAAGTCTGTCGTTGTCAATCGTCGATTCAACATAATCTTGAGGTGATTCCAATATGATGGCAAATTCAAATTCACCAGGAGCTCGATTATCTCCAACCCCTCCTTCCTCTTCATAGCCCAGAGAAACTTCACTGTCAGAAGGAGTTTCGCTGTTATGCGCCTCTACTTCATAATCTGATCCCTCGTCGTCCCATTCAGGGTCTGAGGAATAAGATATGTCGTCAAGAGTGACTTTATTGGATGTCTCTGGGACCTCTTTCTTTTCTACCAGTCTAGAAGAATGCCTTTCGGCCATGATCACTAAACTATCGAAGAAGTAATAACGGAAGTTAGAGTAAATTAGCCCGTGTCCCCCTGTGCACATGTTTGAACTAAAGTGTGAATAGTGTGGGCAGAAGATGTAAAGTGAACACTTGAAAGTATAATGCAAAGTTTTGGCAAAGCAGTTTTCAGAATAGTCCTTGATGTTTGTTTATGATTCGCAGGGAACTATCCTAACTGTCCATTAAGTTGTAGACTATATCAAGAATTGATTTGGCCGGTCAAGCAAGTTCTTATGCATTAAGTTGAATTGTTCTTCGGTTCGGTCCGGATGCATTCATTGGGATCGGATCGGGGGGCACAACCTTGTCTTGGCCTCGGACAAATAGTAGAGCCCAAGAATAAAAGTCGGATCGGTTCGGAGGTGGACTTCTGGAACGGTCCGGATCGAATTAAACAACCATGCCCCTTTCCTCCTTTGTTTCACTTTCCGGTCCGATCCGGTTGGGAGAGTAATGCCCTCCTCTTTGTTTGCAAGTCCGACCCGATCCGGTCAAGTAAGCTCTGTTTCCCTTTTTGATTTTTGCCCCGACCCGATCCGACCTTATGAACCTCACCATCTTTCCTTTTCCTCCATCTTCCATACT
This sequence comes from Allium sativum, assembly GCA_030737875.1. Taxonomy (NCBI): domain Eukaryota; kingdom Viridiplantae; phylum Streptophyta; class Magnoliopsida; order Asparagales; family Amaryllidaceae; genus Allium; species Allium sativum. The sequence continues at coordinate 310,223,482 of CM060922.1, read as the reverse complement.
TCCTCACCCGAACCGATCCCCCACGTTCTTCATATTCTTCTTCCTCCTCAACCAACACCGAACTCAATCCTGTCTCCAAAACCCCAATTAGGACCGAACAAATACCATCTCCCACCTCCCAACGCCTCGAGGTGATGGCGGAGCCACTGACGATGAAGGCGAGGGAGGAGAAAGCCACGACGTCGAAGCCGAGCAATAACCATGCCCGAATCGCTCGAATTTACCATAAGTCTAAACTGAAAACGATTATAGCGAGATGATTTAAGATTATAAAACTACCTATATGATTGATTCAGGAATTAGAGCAAGAGTTTTGGGGATTTAGTTATCTAGGGTTTCGTTCTCTTGTTGGGGCAGTTTCTGAAGAACAATGAAAGAAAGAAAGGAGAAGAAGGCAATGAACTTATATAGAGTTACAGTGACTACTCGTATTCCCCCTCTTTTTCTCCACTCGGACCGGAATAAAAGCCCATGAGCCGCTTCTGGCCTGCTAGTTCAATATTAAGCAAGATAGGAAGGAATTTCATGTGGATCAAATCCAAACCGAATGGATTCAACACAAAGGCCTGACAAGCAAGTTAAATTCGAAATAAAAATAAAGATCAAGATAGAGATTACCTAGAGAGGTCGCTGGAAATCAAGAAAAGCTCTTAAAGTTGTCTAGAAATGAAGAAAGAAATCCGTACGCTACATGATGTATATATAGACATCAAGAGATGCGACTTTCTTAAGCAGTATATCCCTATACGTCAATCAAAACGACTTTTCAACTATTCAAATTCAAAGATCAATGAGCGGATGATATCAAAGCAGGCTTCATCTCCAACAGAAGCATCCTATGAGGGGGCAAAATGTTAACCTACTTTGTGAACTAGGCCACACAAAGTTAAAAAGTTAGAAGATCAAGTAGACAAAAGACACTCTGTTATGCATCCGGTTTGGATCGGAATTACAGGAGTAGGAGCAAAAAACAAGATAAAGTAGGAAGGAAAGTATTCGGATCGGATCGGAGGTAGTAGGACCGATCCGAATCCTATCTGCTAGCCTATCCGATCCGAACCCAGTGCACCCTGCTACTCCGCTCCACGATCTCCTGGATATTCGGGGCAGTTACACCCACTTTCTACCCACGATGGCCACTAACTTGATGTGTTGGCGACACCAGAACTCATATGATCCCGAAAGTCATGGAATGGAGGACACGTGTGCCCGATCTGACCCGAATTCATGAAGGATTTTCACCTATAAATACCCCACCAAGAAGCATTTAGAAGGGACTTTTGGCGCTCTGAGAGTTTGAGTATCTTTGAGAATCGAATTTCAGCACTCCCAAACAATCCAAATCATCATTCGGAGTGTATTTTGAGTATAATTGAGTGAATTTATATGAAAAGTGAGTGAGATTGAGTGAATAACTTGTTGTATTTTCATCTACATCATCAAACAAAGTGATATAAAGTGGACGTAGGCTCTTTAACGCGGAACCGCTATAAATCCTGTGTCTCTTTTCTGTTTTTTGATCTCATTTTATCGAAATTTTTAGTCAATTTGGGTGTTAGAACCACTTTTGGGTCTAACAAAACCATTTACAAATGGAATCGAAAGAGGAATATTTGTAAAAACTTTACAAATGAAATCGAAAAGGAGATATTTGTAAAACCATTTACAAATAGAATTAAGAAGGAAATATTTAGAAATATAAATAGAGTTATAAAAAGGGAAATTTGTTTATAACCGAATAGGATGTTATAAAAAGGAAAACATTATAAAAAGGAAAACGTTACTAAAAAGGAAATCATTTGTAAAGTGAAGAACCATTACTAAAAGTAAATCTTTATAAATGAATAGTTTATTCGAAAAGGAGTTAATCAAATATAGTTTATTCGAAATAGAATCAATTGAGTTAATCAAATATTAGTGATTTGAATAAAGTAAAAGGAGTTATCGAATATTAGTTATTCGAATAAGGGTTAAATAGAGTTATCAAATATTAGTTATTCGAATAGAGTTAAATAGAGTTAAAGGAATAAATCGAATATAGTTTATTCGAATGGAATTATAGGAGTTAATCGAATTTGGTTTATTCGAATAGAGTTAAAGGAGTTATCGACTAGAGTTAAATACAATAGAGTTAATCCAACAAAGTTAGTCCAATAGGGTCAATTGATAAGGGTTAATCGAATAGAGTAAATTGAATAGAGTTATCAAATATACCTTATCGAAGGAAAGAATTATCGAATAGAGATGATTCGAAAAAGAGTTATGTAAGGAAGTTGTTAAAGAATTAAAAGGGTGAACTTTGTCTATTTCAAGGTTAGAAACGTTGTTCAGTTAAGGTCTAAGAGGTAGTGACTTCATTTTTAACTAAGGAATGGTTAAGGTTCGGTAGTGAAGGTGGGTTAAAGGAATTTAGTTAGTAAGCATAATGGTTTGTGTTGGCATCGCGATGGTTTGTTTAAACGTCTGTCTAAGTCCAATGAAGGAGTTTTGTAAATGTTTTCCAAATAAGAACCAGAAATGTTTTTCTGATATAGAAAAAAAGAAATGGAAATGTTTTCCAATGGTAATAACATATATTTTCTAAATTTAGAAAATAAGAAATGTTGAATATAGGGAAACAGGAGATGAAAAATGAACTAAGGAGATAAATGTTAAATGATGTTTGATAGATATTATTTCCATCTGGAAATAATATCGTTGTTTGCACACCTGTTTTTCTTTGATGGTTAAATCACAGACTATCGAAGTTTTGACCATTTTAACGTTGTTAATATGGAGAGACCGGTTGGATTATTATCCAAACAACCACTCTGTATTGGCATAAGCGTTGCGAATCATATATGCCAAAGATAATTGAAGACGGAGTAAAGTGCAAGGGCTATTGTATAAGTCTTAGATAACAGTGCCTAAGATGGATGTACTGAATAGTGCCTTCGGTTCATCCTGTTCCTGGATGACTTGTATGGATGAATGTCTGATAGAGTATTTCCAAAAAGGTCACGTACATTGATTTCTTCAACCATACCAAGAGTGGAAGCAGAGAAGAAAACTTCTTTAGCTAACACATAATGTACTGTTGTAGACGTCAATTAGTGATTTTCTATGGATCTGACAATGTGGCATTCGAAGTAAATCTGATGTGATGTTAAAGCGTAGCTTCTAGCCTCACATCCGGTAAATGACAGAAATCGGACAGGCAGCATGGCTAAGTCGGTCGCTCCGAAGTAGGGTGTATAATCACCTGATCTAGAGTTTCATTTACTTCTTAAAATCTACTGTTGATGCTGTCCCATTCGGGAAACGGTTGCTGATCCCAACTGTTGGTGATATACATTCGATACAGTCCAGCGAAATGAGTGGTCGGTCATGTGTGGCCGGGTTGCAAGATGTTCTTGTTGAATCCAGTGTATTCCTCTATAGAGGTACACTAGCGAAAGGTGGTTCCATACCTTGTCATAGTTGGAAATCCATTACCCAATACATGCTTGCGGTTTTGATTGTATACTATATAAGTAGAACGTGAGATGAAAGCGTTTCTGCTAGATGATTATTATATTGTGGTTGATAGACATTATTATAATATCAAAAGGTTTTTTGATATAAAGATAATTTGGATTCTCATAATGGAAAACCCCGTTCCGTTATACGGCGTGGTCTTATGAGATATCGTTTAAATGGCCCAAACTGTTTTAAACTGTTTTACTCACACCAGTCCCATGACTGGCCCGGAGTTTATTTTGTTTTGTTTTTCCTAAACTCTTAGGTGCCCAATTTTGTACGAGCAGTCAGGATTTACAGATATACTGGAAGAGCTTGGAGCAGGAGGCTTCAGGATCATATAGCTATAGTTTATTTCCGCTGTGTTGTAAGTGTTGTACTTTGATAATGATGTATATTCTAGTACAGATGTATATTTCAAGTTATGTTATATATATTATATGTTATTCATTCCACTGTGAGGTTCGTATTACTCTGATGTTGTGTTCTTCTTCTTCTTCTATTCTAAGTTTCTATCTTATCTTCCCTCACCCTCTAATTTCTTTCATTAATAACCCGTTATTTTCGATCCTTGGATGTTCGATATGTGTTGTATATCAGATAACCAAGGTCGATAAAAACCCGGGTCGTTACAGCTTCAATCCCATTAACCTTTCCAAAAACCACTTATGCTGAAACTCAACTCTTTATTTTCAACAAATTTTATTCTACCAAAACATTTGGTTTCTTATTCATATAGCACCCATATATATTTGCATTTATTTAGTCTGAATGATTCAATTCATATTCCATTTCATATTCATTCATATGCATTCGTATTGATTCAAATTGATTTTAAATTAATTTATTCACTTCAATCCATTTAAATTTCCACATTCACATTCCTGGGATTTCATTTTAAATCCTTTCGAAATCACATAAATATATACTTATATTTATTTCCATCTCAAATTCAAAACGTTTGAATTTTCAAACCATCTTGTTTTCTTTCAAACAAATTTCCATCATAACTTTTCTAAGGTAGCAATCCATCACTTAGAAACTCGAAAATGAACACTGATGATGTTGTAGTCATCATCAGAATTATTTTCTAGCCGCTGAAGTGAGTTCAGTGCTTTAACACTTTCAGAATCCATTCAAAATGATTTTTATTCTAAAATCCTTACAAAACAAAGCTATATTATTTTAATATACTCCGAAAAATATTTTTCCAAATTTACCAGGATTTAAATCCCAAATTCTAGTTTGAATTCAATTTTAATTCATCTCATTTGTATATATTTCATTCATATACAAATTATGTTTGGTTTTAAATAACCATTTCAATTTTTATAATCTAATTTGATTATAATAACAACCAACACATCCATATATTATAATAATTTTAGAAAATTATTCTTTCTATATCAAAATAGAATATTGGGTAAAATCATTTCATTTACCTACTTTAAAACAATATCATGTCGAATTGCTCTGGTCAAGTGTTTAGAAATCCCTATCGACTTCGTGGCGTCTCACGATTCGATAAGAGTACATAAACCTCGCAACAGACTAGCTAACACAATATAAAACAATTGTTTTAATCAATTACAAATACGCTCACTCGTATATATACACTTAACTCGTTCTAGGGTCCTGTTGACCCTATCTCAAATGAGTAACTCCCACAAAGCCTAAGTATTCGCTCAACCTAGGCTATGATACCAACTGTAACGACCCGCAAATCCGCACCCTTTGAGTTGACTAATAACACCATACATCCAACCCAAATAACACAGATATACGAATCATTAGTAGAAAGAAGTAAGAGGATGAGGAAAGAAAGAAATATTAGAATAGAAGAAAACGAAGATAACAAACTCACAGCGGAACGAATAAAATATATTAAATAACATAACTTTTGAAATACAAATCAGTAACTGCATATACATACCATCATCTGAGCACAACAGTTATTCCTGGAATAGTTATAAACACCTGTTTCTAAATACCACATAGCACACAACGGAAATATGATAGTCTATAGCTGACTGGTGAAGCCTCCTGCTTCCAGCTCCTCAAAATGAATCTGAAAAATACCGACTACTTGACTACCCGTACAAATTTGGGCACCCAAGAGTTAATGGAAAACAAACAAAATAAACTCTGGGTCAGTCATGGGACTGGTGTGAGTAAACTCCAACCATTTGTTTAACTTTCAAAATCCTTTCGAAGGAAAAGATAATAGTAAGACCAACCCACACATAAACATGGACGTTTTTTACCTTACTATAACCCAAAACACTTTGATACAAAAATCCAGTGATATTACAATAGTGTCTAAATCAAATAAATAGAATCCAGTGGAACGCTTGCATATCACGCTCCACATACATAGTATAAAATCAAAAATTGCAGGGCGCTTATTGGAGACTGGATTTCCAACATGACAAGGTATGGAACCACCTTCCGATAGTGTATCTCTAGAGAGGAATACACTGGGTTCAACAAGAACGTCTTGCAACCCGGCCCACACATGACCGACCACTCATTTCGCTTGAGTGCATCGAATGTATATCACCAACGGTTGGGATCAGCAACCGTTTCCCGATTGGGACAACATCGAATAGAATAAGGAATTAAATGAATCTTTAGATTGATGATAATACACCCTAATGGGAGCAACCCACATAGCCATGCTGCCTGCCCGATTTTTGTCATTTCCCGCTTGTTGAGGCCTGAGGCTAGGATTATTTTCTCTTTATTGACAGCACAATCACTTTGAATGCCACATTGTCAGATCCGTTATCATTTATTGATTTGCACAAATATATTCTGGATATTATGCTAAGGGAATAAATCCGTTGCCACCATGTATATTTGTACAGAACAATCATATTCGATCATTGGAAATACTTTGTCAGACATTCGTCCATATACATTCGTTCTGGGACTGAACGAAACCGAAGGCACAATTACTATTAATAGAAAAAGCCCTTGCACTTCACTCCATCTTCGATTATCTTCATATAATCTGATCTGCAACGCTATTTCCAATACAGAGTGGTTCTCGGATAATAATCCAACCGGTCTCTCCATATTGACAACGATATTGGCAAATACTTGGATAGTCGGTTATTTAACTATCGAAGAAAAACAAACAAACATTCATCCATAACATCCATCAATCACTGGGCCTGTTAATTAATATTTCATTAATTAATTCACTTCCTCATTTCCCTATCAATATTCATTAACCAAATATTTTCAGTGATCTTGTCGGACTCTTATGCTATTTGGAAAAAAAAAATCCCTATATCACCTCCTTTTATTTTCTACACTTAGAAAATATATTCTATTTGAAATTTAAAACACTTTCAATCACTTATCTCTTTCCCGACTACTTTAATTAGACTTAGGAAATATTTACTTTTATATTTCCAAAATTCCAACACTTGGGTTAAAACGAATGTTGTATAAAACATCGTTGTAACAACCCAAAATATTTTATTCAACTAACTCTTTTTCAAACACTCCTCTTTGAGACTGGATCCTGTTATTTATCAATTAAAAATGAAATCAATCAAGTTGGGGTAAAATTACCTCTCAGACCTTGACTGAAAACATCCTCAACTTCAAAACGAAAAACCATTAACCTCGAGTAAACACACAATAAAACCCAATTATTCATTTTTAAAACATATATATGGTTCGCTTTCTATTTCTAATTTATAGATTTCCCTTTTTGTTTACAATAATCTATTTTTTTATTTCGTTTCCTTATCGAATTATATATATATATATATATATATATATATATATATATATATCGTACATTGATTTCTAAGTATCAAATTATCTTAAAAATATTCTAACTCCTTAAATTTTCGGAAAAATTCCCCATAACCTCCTTTGTACCGGAAGCATTGGGATATTTCAAATAGCCTCCCATGGACCTTTCCATTCAAAAGAAAATCAAAAAGCCAAGTGGCTTGCCGATTCGGCACATAAAACCTCATATGGAATTTAAGCGTGTACCTTTTTGTCGGGCACATAAATTAAAATCTTCATATACTTCATCCCATGCCTGTCTAACACATGTTCACCTATTTTCAATTCAATCCAACTCAATCCAATCGTTTGAATTCAATTTCTCCCATTTATTCTTTAATTAGCTATTTTGCCTATTCCACTTCTTTGTTTGAACATAACATGTTCAAACAAAATGTTTAACTTGCTCATAACCAAATTTGTAACAACCCGTATTTTCAATAACCTGTAATAACATAAATCGAGGCAGAATTTAATTCTAAAATGGGAATCAAGGGAAACGGGCTATGCCATTGTGTTCGTCTCGGAAAAATACGCGAAATAGAGTCCGAGTTTTCGAAAATCGGAGTCCGTATGACCAAGATATGGCCTCGCGAAGTTTCACGAAAATTCCCAAATTAAAGTATAGTTAATTAAGTGAAATGGGTTGTGTAGATATATATATATATATATATATATATATATTGATATATATATATATATAATTGAAAATTTAATAAATAAATATGCAAAAATGCTCAAAACAGCGAATTGGGAGAGGGGAATAACCGAACCGGCCGATTTTTGAAGTCGACCCGAGCCCGCTGGGTCGACTAGGGGTTAATCCAGGGTGTTTGGCTGTCAACCCGTGGGCCGATTCGCTAAGTGCAGATTTTGCATTTGAATGGTTCTCATGGTCCATCTTTAATCTAAAGGCCCTAGATGGTTCCTACACTTGACTTCTTCCCCAAGACATGCTTTGATGGCTTGGATTGAATCTAGGGTTAATCCTATGGCCTAAAACACTTGCCTAATCTATAAATAAGACCCTAACCTACCCTAATTCATTCATAATTAAACCTAGTGACTAAACTATGGCAAAATGCTAGCTCTCATGGCCTCCACTAATTTTATGAAGAGGGTTGCATACTAATCACTCTCTAATCAACTTCTAATCCCTTCTTAGCATCTTAATCTTCTTCATTTGGTGTTCAAAGTTGCTAGTTGTGAGTTTCTATCACTTTGATGATCTTTTGGTAAACTAATTAGATGAGATGTGATGAGATTTATGGTTTTGTATGTGGGTTAATGAGCTTTGAATCATATGATATGATGTTAGCATTAATCTTATGTTTATGCATGTTGAGTATGTAAGCTTATGCAAGTTTAATATGATGTATGTTATGTTTGCATGATGCTAAATATGCAAGTTGTGGGCTATGTAATCATATGCATGTTATGCAAGTTCATGGTAATATGCTATGCAAGTTACATGTTTGTTAATATGCAAGTTACATGTTTGTTAATATGCAAGTTACATGTATGTAAATATGCAAGTTACATGTTTGTTAATATGCAAGTTACATGTTTGTTAATATGCAAGTTACATGTATGTAAATATGCAAGTTACATGTTTCTTTATATGCAAGTTACATGTTTGTTAATATGCGAGTTACATGTATGTAAATATGCAAGTTACATGTTTATTAATATGCAAGTTCATGATGACACATTATGCAAGTCTATAAGCTAATATGCAAGTTTGTTATGCAAAATGAATATGTAAGTTATGTGACATATTATATGCAAGTTATGTGACATGTTATGCAAGTTCATATGCAAGTTATGTGTTTGTTAATATGCAAGATGGCACCTTTGAAACATGTTCATTCATATGCAAGTTGACACCTTTTATATGTGTTATATCATGAACGAAATTACGTGGGAACGATGGGGTAATTAAATGCATAAGTTAATAAGATTGTGTGAAATTAATATAATTATGCATAACACAAAATAAATAAACATAGTATGGGAATTTGCCTATTTGGTTAGGTGTACCCATACTATGTGTTGGGAATTTACCTATTGAGTTAGGTCTACCCCATGGGAATTTACCTATTAAGTTAGGTCTACCCATGTTAAGAAAACTTGATTAATTAGGGATAATTAATATAAAATTATGAGGGTGATTAATTAGGTGTAATTATTGGACTCAGTTGTAGCGTAAAACTGCCCGGACCCAACCGGCTTAACCAGTTGCTACAAATGTTAGCCCAATGTGAGAGGTCTTAGGCACAAACTAAATACGTAATTAATGTAAAGACACGAGGTTAGACTCTGTTATGACATAAGGCTGCCCGGACCCAACCGGCTTAACCAGCGGTCATAAAAGACAGTCTAATGTGAGAGGTCTTTACAAAGGTTACGTTCTTAATTAATTAATTAAGAAACACTTAACCACATTAGCATGTAGAGGGACATGAGGGGTTAAGTGGGTGCCTCGGGTGGCATGAGAAAATCTAGTGGTTGCCTTGGGTGGCAATAGAAAATACGATTAGAATACTTAACCAAAATAGAACATGTAATTAAAACATGATTAAAGGGTTAAGTGGGATATACTAGAAAAAGGGACAAGCTTAGGTGGGTAGCTTGTGGAGGCCCATTTCAACCAGTAACCCATACGTATCTTTGTGGGCTCGACCCATGTCGAGGACGGGACACGCATACTGGGCTTGACTGTAAGAGGCAAACGGGTTAGCGGTGGCAACGCAAGTCCAACGGGCTTCATATGCGTGAGTGGGCCCGGGCTGGTAGGTAAGCCGTTGTTGCATCGAGTAGATATAAGCCGTGCACCTTTAGTTTCATCAGGTTGCCACATTGGGGAATGATACATCCCACGGTGGGGCCAGCACGGGTATCTACGTTAGGGAGCCGATCGAATGGGAAGTAGTGTGTACACCTAGTGGATTGTAGGGCCCCGTGGCGCCTACTTGGTCACCTAGGGGTACGCAGGTACTAATTAGTAAATTTTATAAGTCCTTGGGTGGGATCAACCTTTAAGTTAGGAACGACTGGTGTGGTGCAGTTTAGTAATTTACCTTAGGGAGGGTAGATGCGTCTTTATCCTTTATCTTCGTTTAGTTGACTGCTTAGGGTAGCCATTCATCCCTATATGTTACCGTATATCAGTTTATGTCTTCTCTGGTTACTTTAACGATTGTATTGTTAAAGTTATAGGACTCGCTCAGACTTATGTCTGACCCTGTTGTTTTTATCTTTTTCCCAACCCTCAGGTCCTACGGTGGATCCTAGCAGTAGTGGAGCTTGATCGGATTGCTGTTCCAGTCTTTAGGAGCTTGGATAGATGTAAAGCTCCAGTTATCCAGTTATCTTTTCTTTTGTTTGGCTATTGTATGAGAGTGGGATTATGTACTTCTTTATTTTGATGGATATTGTACTTGACCTTTATTGTGGTTTTATGATGTAACCAGACATGTTTTACTTCCGCTGTTATGAGATGATGTTTTAAAATTTCAAGTACTATTTATATCTGTCTTGTTGTAATTTTTCTGTTCTATATTCACTAAAATACTCCACCGATGCTATGGCATTCCCTTAGTGAGTGATCATAGCGGGAGTGGGGTGTTACACGTGGTATCGGAGCTTAAGGTTACCAGAACAGATAAATTTTTTGAGAAAAACTACTTTCTAAGAGTATTTTCGAAGAAAGTATTTTTTAAAAGCATGTCTTCTAAGAGAAAAAGTTTTTGAAAAAGAAAAGCATAATCCCCAATAGCCATATCTTTATCTTTCGGAATCTCCTTTTTGAATCTTTCCTCTTTCGTTTCAGCATGGCTGAAGATCTTAACATCCCGGAGGGTTTAGTTATACCACTATGGTATAGGAGGTTGCAAGAGGCTAGGGCCGCGGCTGCGGGTCCGGCCAATGCTACTACACCAGAGACAACCGCTCCTCCTCCTCAGCCTAGAGTGGATAATTTTGCTAAGGTTTGCAAGGAGTTCAAGGCTATAGGAGGAAAACCTTTTCTTGGTTCAGAGACTTTCGTAGAGGCTAGAGATTGGCTTAAGGAAGTGGAAGAGTTGCTAGATATCTTTGAAGTGGAAGAGGGAAAGAAAGTCAAGTTGGCGGCTTGGTTAATGAAGGGAGAGGCCTCATTCTGGTGGGAGGTCACTAATGGAGAACGCCCTGTTGACTCTTGGGCAGATTTTAAGCAAAGGTTTGGGGCTAAGTTTCTCTCAAGGGCGGAAGAGAATCTGTTTATGGAGAAGTTCTTGAATTTGAAGCAAGGGAATCTCACGGTGAAAGAATATGTCAACAAATTCAATCAATTAGCAAGGTTTGGCATAGAGTTGGTGAATACACCGGAGAAGAAGGCTTTGAGGTTCGTTAGAGGCTTGAACGAACCATTGCAAGGAATAGCTATGACTCACATTCCTATGGGGGCCACTTTTGAGAAGCTTGTCTACATGGCACTTATGCATGAGGATGATAAGAATTCTAAGGCACCAGAGAAAAAGGGGGATCAGAAGAAACCGCAACAGCAACAACAAGGCAAGGGCGGAAAAGGCAATGGTGACAAAAAGAAGACGAAGAAGAAGTGCTTCAATTGTGGAACACCAGGACACCTCAGTAAGGATTGTCGCAAAAAGAAGAAGACCGGTTGCTTTCATTGTGGTGAAGCAGGGCATCTTGTGAAAAACTGCCCAAAGAAGGGGCAGAAGACGGGGTCTACCTCAGGAGGCCAGGTGCAAGCTCTTATAGCACCACCTCAGTCAGGGGGGCAAGTTCAGGTTCTCTCAGTTCCACCGATTCAGCAGAGAGGTAGAACTATTTCCGTTGAAAGTCTGGTTTTTCTGTTTGATCATCCAGTTCGTACTTTGTTTGACTCTGGCGCATCGCATTCTTTTATCTCATCATCGTTAGTTGAGTCACTGCACTTAGACACCAGTCTAGTTGATGATCCCTTGGTTGTCTCAAACCCAATTGGGGGCTCCATATATCTGTCTATGATATGTTTGGGTTTGAAGATTTCTATACTTAGCGTTGAGTTTAGATGTGATGCTTTTGTATTGGGCTTCACGGGCTATGGGTTGATCTTGGGCATGGACTGGTTATCCAGTAATGGTGCCGTTCTTGATTGCGAAAGGAGAGTTGTCAGGCTCATGACCCGCTTGGGTAACACTCTCGAGATCTCTTGCAATCCCATGGAATCTGTTTTGCTAAGTTATCTTGAATCGCTCGATGCTTCGGTCGAAAGTTTGTGTTCTGTCAGAGTAGTCCGGGAATATCCGGATGTGTTTGAAGAAGTAAAGGGTTTGCCTCCGAAGCGGGAGATAGATTTCCGAATTTATTTGGTGGATAATGCCAAACCAGTGTCTTTGCCAGTACGCCACATGGCTCCTCGTGAGAGAAGAGAACTTCATAAGCAAGTAGGGGAGTTGCTTGAGAAGGGGTTCATAAGGCGAAGTATATCGGAGTGGGGAGCTCCAGTAGTGTTTGCCACGAAGGCGGATGGGTCCCTCAGACTTTGTGTGGATTATAGGGAACTTAATAAGCTCACGAAGAAGAATAGACACCCATTACCGAGGATAGATGATCTCTTTGATCAGTTGGTTGGCGCGTCAGTATTTTCGCAGATGGACTTAGCTACAGGGTTTCATCAGTTAAGAGTGGCGGAGGACAGTATAGAGAAGACTGCTTTCCGGACTCCGGATGGTTTTTATGAGTGGCTAGTGATGCCATTTGGGTTGACAAACGCCCCCGCATACTTTGTTGATCTCATGAGTAGAGTGTTCAGAGAGTATCTGAATAAGTTTGTAGTAGTTTTTGTGGATGACATCTTGGTCTTTTCCAAGAATGAAGAAGAGCATGCCTTACATCTCAAGGAAGTGTTGGAGACTCTTCGAGCGCATAGTCTTAAAGCTAAATTCTCTAAATGCCATTTTTGGAGAAGAGAAGTGCGATTCTTAGGGCATGTGGTCTCTAAGGAAGGGATAGCTGTGGATCCCGCAAAGATAGTATCTATCCAGGATTGGAAAGTTCCTAGAAATGCTACCGAGGTAAGAAGTTTCTTGGGGTTGGCAGGATATTATAGGAAGTTCATCAAAGACTTCGCGAAGATATCAGCCCCATTAACCCGCTTGACGAAGAAGAATCTGGTTTTCTCATGGGATGTAGATTGTGATGATGCTTTCCGACGGTTAAAGAGAGCTTTGACCACCGCTCCAGTTTTAGTGCTTCCAGATGGGAGTAAGCCGTTTGTTGTTTATACCGATGCTTGTGGAACAGGATTAGGCGCAGTCTTGATGCAGGAGGGAAGGGTAATAGCCTATGGAGGGAGACAATTGAGAGTGCATGAGAAGAATTACCCTACCCATGATCTAGAGTTGGCCGCGATTGTTTTCGCACTTAAGTCTTGGCGCCATTATCTTCTTGGTGAGAGATTCGAGTTGTTCACCGACCATAAATCATTGAAGTACTTATTCTCTCAGAAGGATTTAAACTTAAGACAGCAAAGGTGGATGGAGTTCTTAGCATCCTATGATTTCGAGATAGCGTATACCCCTGGTAAGGGTAACGTGGTGGCAGACGCCTTAAGTAGAAAAAGGCTATCTTTGAGTCCATTGTTCGTGGAACGACGAAGCTTGGAGTTTCTTTCTTTGTTTGACTTCAGACCTTCTGTTGATTTTGTACCTGGTTTGTTGGCATCCTTGGAGGTTAGACCTACTCTTTTGAGACGGATTGGCGAGGCTCAGCGAGACGACCCACAGTTGGTTGTGTTGGTAGAGAAGCTTATAAGAGGGGAGTCGTCCAGCCATTTGGGTAGATACACCATAGATGATAAGGGATGGTTGCATAGAGACGGTAGACTTTGTGTACCGCAAGATGAGGGTTTGAAGAAGGCTATTTTGGATGATGCACATCGTTCAAGAATGACTATTCATCCCGGTGGAGACAAAATGTACCAAGACATGAAGAGAGTTTTCTTCTGGGCCGGTATGAAGAAAGATGTGGCCGAGTATGTGGCTAGATGCTTAGTGTGCCAACAAGTTAAAGTGGAGCAAAGGAAACCCGGTGGGTTGCTACACCCATTGGAAGTTCCACAGTGGAAGTGGGATAGTGTCTCGATGGATTTCATCGACGGGTTACCGAGATCGAGGAAGGGCAATACGGGAATTTGGGTTGTGGTAGACAGACTTACCAAGAGTGCCCATTTTATACCCGTAAAGAGTAAGAGGACCGCTCCATGGCTTGCTTCAGTCTATGTTAGAGAGATTGTTAGATTGCATGGCGTACCATCCAGCATTGTGAGTGATCGAGATCCTATTTTCACTAGTGAGTTTTGGAGAAGTTTGCAAGAGGCGGTAGGGACTCAGTTGTGTTTGAGCACCGCATATCATCCTCAGACGGACGGTCAGACCGAGAGGGTGAACCGTATCTTAGAAGATCTTTTGAGGCTTTGTATCTTGGATTTTGGAGGTACATGGGAAGAACATCTTCCTTTGGTGGAGTTCGCATATAATAACAGCTTTCAGTCCAGTATTGGTATGGCTCCTTTCGAAGCTCTTTATGGAAGGCCTTGTCGATCTCCTACATGTTGGTGGGAATCTACGGATAAGATCTTGCTTGGGCCGGATATGGTTAGAGAGACTTCAGAGAAGATTGATTTAATTCGAAAAAGGATGAAAGCAGCGCAAGATAGACAGAAATCTTATGCGGATCGGAGAAGGACGGATCTTGAGTTTGAGGTTGGGGACATGGTTTTTGTCAAAGTATCTCCATTGAGAAATGTTGTTCGCTTTGGGTCCGTAGGGAAGTTAGCACCGAGATTTGTTGGGCCGTTTCCTATTAAGGAAAGGATTGGACGGATGGCATATAGGGTGGAGTTGCCCGACAGACTTAGTGGTGTTCATGATGTATTCCATGTATCACATTTGAGGAAGTGCTTACATGAGACCGCGGAGGTGGTAGAGCCGAGCTTGCTTAGAGATGTAGAGGTAGAGCGTGATGCGACGATTCGACGAGCTCCTACTCGCATCCTTGGGTCAGAAACTAGGAAGTTGAGGAACAGAGAAGTTCAGCTAGTTAAAGTGCAATGGGGAGATGACGAAAGCAATGCTACTTGGGAGACGGAAGCAAAGATGCGTTCTTTGTATCCATTTCTTTTTGAGAGTATGTCTTTTAACTTCTCCTTTATTGCTTGTCTAGTACTTATCTTATCTTTAGTATATCCTCTCGCTAATACCTATGACCTTTAGATAGGGTAAAACCTATGGTTGAAACATGTGTTTGAAACATGTTATGGTTGATGGATGCATATGGATGCAATTGTTTGCTAGTGGTTGCTCGTGGATGCATATACACACACATTAGGCACTAGATCGGCTCAGTCACTTCATGTTGCATATTGCATAAATGGATGTGGTAGTTAGATTGATGGATGTATCATGGCTGTGTTATCATATGGATGATGCATTTTTGTGTATGGTTGTGCACGCATGTAGAAATTTGTATGTGTCAATAGGGTTTCGCATACATATTGGATGCATGGCACTATCATGGTTTGCATTAAGGAGGTTTACTGTATCAGTAACCGCCTGATTTTCGCATTAGGTAAGTACATATACACACACTTTTGCATATATCCATCCAGCATTTAGAATCTTGTAAGGACAATGATTGCTCGTGGATGATGCTTTGAGTAGATGGATGATTGGATGGTAGGATACGTTCTTCCTAACTTGAAGATTTCGGGGACGAAATCCTTTAAGGAGGGGAGAATGTAACAACCCGTATTTTCAATAACCTGTAATAACATAAATCGAGGCAGAATTTAATTCTAAAATGGGAATCAAGGGAAACGGGCTATGCCATTGTGTTCGTCTCGGAAAAATACGCG
Source organism: Allium sativum (assembly GCA_030737875.1). Taxonomy (NCBI): domain Eukaryota; kingdom Viridiplantae; phylum Streptophyta; class Magnoliopsida; order Asparagales; family Amaryllidaceae; genus Allium; species Allium sativum. The sequence continues at coordinate 310,207,272 of CM060922.1, read as the reverse complement.
AAATAGAGTCCGAGTTTTCGAAAATCGGAGTCCGTATGACCAAGATATGGCCTCGCGAAGTTTCACGAAAATTCCCAAATTAAAGTATACTTAATTAAGTGAAATGGGTTGTGTAGATATATATATATATATATATATATTGATATATATATATATAATTGAAAATTTAATAAATAAATATGCAAAAATGCTCAAAACAGCGAATTGGGAGAGGGGAATAACCGAACCGGCCGATTTTTGAAGTCGACCCGAGCCCGCTGGGTCGACTAGGGGTTAATCCAGGGTGTTTGGCTGTCAACCCGTGGGCCGATTCGCTCAAGTGCAGATTTTGCATTTGAATGGTTCTCATGGTCCATCTTTAATCTAAAGGCCCTAGATGGTTCCTACACTTGACTTCTTCCCCAAGACATGCTTTGATGGCTTGGATTGAATCTAGGGTTAATCCTATGGCCTAAAACACTTGCCTAATCTATAAATAAGACCCTAACCTACCCTAATTCATTCATAATTAAACCTAGTGACTAAACTATGGCAAAATGCTAGCTCTCATGGCCTCCACTAATTTTATGAAGAGGGTTGCATACTAATCACTCTCTAATCAACTTCTAATCCCTTCTTAGCATCTTAATCTTCTTCATTTGGTGTTCAAAGTTGCTAGTTGTGAGTTTCTATCACTTTGATGATCTTTTGGTAAACTAATTAGATGAGATGTGATGAGATTTATGGTTTTGTATGTGGGTTAATGAGCTTTGAATCATATGATATGATGTTAGCATTAATCTTATGTTTATGCATGTTGAGTATGTAAGCTTATGCAAGTTTAATATGATGTATGTTATGTTTGCATGATGCTAAATATGCAAGTTGTGGGCTATGTAATCATATGCATGTTATGCAAGTTCATGGTAATATGCTATGCAAGTTACATGTTTGTTAATATGCAAGTTACATGTTTGTTAATATGCAAGTTACATGTATGTAAATATGCAAGTTACATGTTTGTTAATATGCAAGTTACATGTTTGTTAATATGCAAGTTACATGTATGTAAATATGCAAGTTACATGTTTCTTTATATGCAAGTTACATGTTTGTTAATATGCGAGTTACATGTATGTAAATATGCAAGTTACATGTTTATTAATATGCAAGTTCATGATGACACATTATGCAAGTCTATAAGCTAATATGCAAGTTTGTTATGCAAAATGAATATGTAAGTTATGTGACATATTATATGCAAGTTATGTGACATGTTATGCAAGTTCATATGCAAGTTATGTGTTTGTTAATATGCAAGATGGCACCTTTGAAACATGTTCATTCATATGCAAGTTGACACCTTTTATATGTGTTATATCATGAACGAAATTACGTGGGAACGATGGGGTAATTAAATGCATAAGTTAATAAGATTGTGTGAAATTAATATAATTATGCATAACACAAAATAAATAAACATAGTATGGGAATTTGCCTATTTGGTTAGGTGTACCCATACTATGTGTTGGGAATTTACCTATTGAGTTAGGTCTACCCCATGGGAATTTACCTATTAAGTTAGGTCTACCCATGTTAAGAAAACTTGATTAATTAGGGATAATTAATATAAAATTATGAGGGTGATTAATTAGGTGTAATTAATTGACTAAGACACGAGGTTGGACTCAGTTGTAGCGTAAAACTGCCCGGACCCAACCGGCTTAACCAGTTGCTACAAATGTTAGCCCAATGTGAGAGGTCTTAGGCACAAACTAAATACGTAATTAATGTAAAGACACGAGGTTAGACTCTGTTATGACATAAGGCTGCCCGGACCCAACCGGCTTAACCAGCGGTCATAAAAGACAGTCTAATGTGAGAGGTCTTTACAAAGGTTACGTTCTTAATTAATTAATTAAGAAACACTTAACCACATTAGCATGTAGAGGGACATGAGGGGTTAAGTGGGTGCCTCGGGTGGCATGAGAAAATCTAGTGGTTGCCTTGGGTGGCAATAGAAAATACGATTAGAATACTTAACCAAAATAGAACATGTAATTAAAACATGATTAAAGGGTTAAGTGGGATATACTAGAAAAAGGGACAAGCTTAGGTGGGTAGCTTGTGGAGGCCCATTTCAACCAGTAACCCATACGTATCTTTGTGGGCTCGACCCATGTCGAGGACGGGACACGCATACTGGGCTTGACTGTAAGAGGCAAACGGGTTAGCGGTGGCAACGCAAGTCCAACGGGCTTCATATGCGTGAGTGGGCCCGGGCTGGTAGGTAAGCCGTTGTTGCATCGAGTAGATATAAGCCGTGCACCTTTAGTTTCATCAGGTTGCCACATTGGGGAATGATACATCCCACGGTGGGGCCAGCACGGGTATCTACGTTAGGGAGCCGATCGAATGGGAAGTAGTGTGTACACCTAGTGGATTGTAGGGCCCCGTGGCGCCTACTTGGTCACCTAGGGGTACGCAGGTACTAATTAGTAAATTTTATAAGTCCTTGGGTGGGATCAACCTTTAAGTTAGGAACGACTGGTGTGGTGCAGTTTAGTAATTTACCTTAGGGAGGGTAGATGCGTCTTTATCCTTTATCTTCGTTTAGTTGACTGCTTAGGGTAGCCATTCATCCCTATATGTTACCGTATATCAGTTTATGTCTTCTCTGGTTACTTTAACGATTGTATTGTTAAAGTTATAGGACTCGCTCAGACTTATGTCTGACCCTGTTGTTTTTATCTTTTTCCCAACCCTCAGGTCCTACGGTGGATCCTAGCAGTAGTGGAGCTTGATCGGATTGCTGTTCCAGTCTTTAGGAGCTTGGATAGATGTAAAGCTCCAGTTATCCAGTTATCTTTTCTTTTGTTTGGCTATTGTATGAGAGTGGGATTATGTACTTCTTTATTTTGATGGATATTGTACTTGACCTTTATTGTGGTTTTATGATGTAACCAGACATGTTTTACTTCCGCTGTTATGAGATGATGTTTTAAAATTTCAAGTACTATTTATATCTGTCTTGTTGTAATTTTTCTGTTCTATATTCACTAAAATACTCCACCGATGCTATGGCATTCCCTTAGTGAGTGATCATAGCGGGAGTGGGGTGTTACAAAATTGAATTTCAATTCTAATTTCCTTTTCGATTTCGAATATAAATTTTCAAATCGAATTCACTTATTCAAAGCCCAATATCAATTCAAAATCTCATTAACTAATTACAATTCAAATTAGTTAATTCTATTCAATAATCAAAAATCTGATTTCTGTTTCAAAAATCAATTCATTACTCCACTTGAGTTCACATATAATTTACAACTCAAATCTGAAATTTTCTAAATAGAAATTTGGATTTTATTCGCTTAAAATCCATTTATAAAATTAAATAAACCATTATGGTTTTTAAATGGTTATAGCGCTGTTTTTTCTGAAAATTTGATTTTGATATAACATAAAATCTATTCGAAGAAATCCTGATTTTTCCCCTCCATTAGAAAACTATTATTAAATCGGTCCTGACGTTTCTTGTTTCAAAGAATTCCGACTTTAATTGAGTCCTGTATATTCAACTGAAGTTCGAAACGACAATTTACGAACTTCCGCACTACGGCGAGCTTGTTTTAATTATATTTATAAATATTAACGTTTTAACTTCGTTTATAATAAATTCAACTCCAGTCTGATATATTTTTAATATATATCAAATCCAGTTTTCCAATTCAACATAATATTTTCGATCTTCTAAAATTGTCGATTTTCCCTAACTAGGAAATAAATTTATTTGTACTTCGATCTTCTATATTCAAATTCTATTTCAATTCAAATTGAATTTCCTATATTCAAATTCCATTTTCAATCTTCATTTGAATTTCAATATATTTTCAAACATCATTTCGATTTCTATATTCAAATCTATTTTCAAACTCCATTTAAATTTCTTTGTTCAAATCTATTTCAAATTCTATTTTGAAATTAAATTTCAAGTTCTATTTAAATTTGCATATTAAATTTCCATTTCCTTTTACAAATTATAAATCCTTCGGATTTATTTCTATTCCGTTTAAAAATCCGCATGCTGAATTATATTTCGTCGTTCCCATTTCGAAATGATTTCAACTTTCTGTTTTCAAATTCTATTTGAATTTTCTACATTCAAATTTCCTATATTCAAATTCTATTTGAATCCTCTGTATTCAAATTCTATTCAAATTCTATATTTGAATTTCCTTTATATTTTCTATATTCAAATTCTATATTTGAACTCCATTTATATTTTCTATTTGAATTTTCTATCTATTCAAATTCTATATATTCAAATTCTAATTTCAATTTGACTTCTATTTAAATAAAATTCGAATTAATCAAATTCAAATCATAAATCCTTACGGATTTATTTTAGTCCAAATTATATTCTGAACATCGGAATAAATTCCATCGTTTATTTCTTTAAAATGATTTCCCCATTTTTATTTTTAAATTCACATTTGAATTTAAATATTCAAATTATCCAATGATAATTTTTCTCACTTTATTTCTATAAATACTATTTATAATTTCATTTCAATTTTCTGATTTCCACTGAAAATCATTCCATTTCATTTATAAACACCATTTATAAATTTACTTCAATTTCCTACGTTATTTAATTTATAAATATCATTTATAAATTAATCACTTCAATTTCCTGTATTATTTAATTTATAAACATCGTTTATAAGTTCCATACTTGCTTAAAACAAGTTAATATTTTTATAGCTCATTAAAAATTCAAATCTCTATTTTTAAAAATAGAACTCCCCTTTTAAAATCTCAAATATCATTTCACTATATTTTTATATATCAACAATTTGGCCCCACTCATTTTAAATATTCAAACAACCCAATTTTCAATCAACGCATTATATATATGATAATATGTGAAAACAGACAATTAGTAAAATTTTGAGGAATCCAGTTGGATCCCTCCAACCTGTTCTCCTGCATCCATAGACGTTAGTCAATAGAAATAATACCCATCCTGCTTCATGGCAGGACATCACGGTATGAAGGTCATCCACTAATATATATTTGTGGGGCGCATTGGGAAATCATCCGCTATGAAACTACAGGCATCCGCTAATGAGACTACAGGAATCAATCCAACCATCAACCTAATATACATATATATATATAATAGTCAACCCTAAATAACTATTATATTTCAAACAATCAGAAAGCATCCAACAAGCAACAACAATTATTTTTACCAAATAAAAATAATTCTAAATAAAGAGGTGAGTGAGATTTACTCACTGTGATTTTTTTTCCATTGTTGAATATCCTGTTTAATTCTGTATCGTCAGCTACGAATCTTCTCGAATGAATTCCCACCTACGATAATTTGTTTAAATTTACTGATCAACATTTATTTATTTAAATTAACTATTTAAACAAATAAGTAAATTCCCTATATATATATTCTCCTTTTACCATTTAATTTAATTATCACAAATCATTTTAAATTAAATATCTAACCATGATTATAACCGTGTGTAAATCCAATATAGTATAAAAACGTGTACTTAATATAAGTTATATATTCTTTTCTTAACCTCAATGAATTAAACATTTCATTTATAGGATATATATATATATATAAACTAATATACTTTGAATTTTATATAAACAAATTTCCATGCCCTTTTAAATTAAAGTTACTTTACACTAATATAAACACTTAAGTTAACTATGCATTTTAATTATCTAAACTTTGATTTTTACCTTACTAAAGCCCCTGCTTTTCTCAGTTCATCACACTGCATAAACAGACCTTGTTGCCCACTCTGAAGTTCGAGCTCCCTTGTTACTATTGTTCCAACACACCGCATACAACCTACCTTACCATCACCTCAAGGTCCAATGTTATAACCACTGCCAGACTGTTGCTGTTACACCCTCCCAATCACTCTACTGTCGAGCCTCATCATCACAGCTACAAACCTGAATCAGTCCATTCTCCATCGTTCTCTCTCATTCCCGATGCTCTTCTCCCACAGCTATAAATCACGCTGCTTCAACAATCGAGGTAGAAGGCACGACCTTTTCTGCGATCGATCCATCTGGAACTTCACAACAATTCAGACCTCGTGCCATCACAGTTCGAAATCGGACCCAAAAATCGATAATAGTTCCACATGATTTCGAGTGTCGATCCCTGATAAAGGCTGCAAAAGCTCCATCGCGATTCCTTTCCACACCTCCAGAAATCACGATGCCTGGAATCCGTTTCTTAGATCGAGTTAGCAATTCTTCCCAAATCCCACGAGTCCTTGCCCAGAAAATTCGATTTCGATCCTTGTTTTGAACGAGGCTTTGATTCGTATTATATACATAAGTGACGGTTTCGATTTATGTATTTGATGATGGGAGGGGCGGCCTTTTTTTATTGAGTTGGTGAAGCTTTATATTTTGGTTTCAGAAGAATGGAAAAGAAAAGGAACAAGGTTTATCATGATTTATAGCAGATGAACCTTGAGCACTAAGGAATTAGTTTTGATAGGTGATACGTTAAGTACATTTCATTTAATTCAATTTGAAATAAAGCAATTTTTATTTAATTTAAATAGATTCTGATTTGATTTCTGATTCGACTTCGAGCTTATCCGTTTAAAATATATCTGGGTTCATCGCTTAACATTACGAACCGCTATTTTAACATAACGACTGATATTTCTATGTTATAACACTATTATGAACTCAACAGTAAAAATTCTGATATTTAATTTCAATATATATACCATATTAAAATAATATAATATATTTAAATTCGAAAACCACAAATTCTTTGATAATAAATTATTATTTATTATCGTATATATCAAATAAAATTCCAACTTATCATCTGAATCATTTTGATTCAGTTTTTAACTTCGATTTCAATTATATTTCGAATTACAATAATTCGATATATTCTAAATTAAATTATATTCGATTATTAAATCGATAACTCAATATAAAAATTAATTTATATTATCAACTAAGTATTTAAAACAAATATCAAATATTTAAAATTAATCATTCGAAAACTGGGTCATTACATTCTTCCCCCTTAAAAGAATTTCGTCCCCGAAATTACCAAGGTAGGAAAAATGCTTTTGTAATGACCCGCATTTGCAGAGGTATTATAAATAATTTATTTAATTATATTAATAGTGATATAGTGAATTAAATGGTCGTGGAATTAAATAATGATGAATATTTAATTAAAATAATAAATTGAAAAATATATTTAATTCTGAAATAATCAGAATGGGCTGAAATGATGATATGGTGTGAACTGGATCATCTATGATATTTAATTCAGTTTAAAATTGAATTAGAATAACGAATATATTATTTGAATGATAGTTTGAACGTATGATTATAATATAATTAAAATCGAGCTCGAAATGGCGCTGCAATTCGTAATTTGGCGATTCGAACTTCAATGGAATGTACAGGATTCGTTTTAAGCCGGATTTCTGTGAAACAAGAAACGTGTGGAGCTGGTGGAGTATATCTTTCTAGTGGAAGAGAAAAATCGAGATTTCGTCGTGCAGATTTTGATTTACGTCCAAATCAAATTTTATAAAAGTCGTTGTGGAATTCCTTTATAATTTATAAAGGAATTATTTATATTTTAAAAAAGAATTTCAATATAAATCGAATATCGGGTTGACCCAGATTTGAAATATCAAGTTAGAAATTCATATAGGAATATTCTAGAGCTGTATGGTATTCCACTGTGAATATATACGATAATATTTATTTATAAATATTTAATTTAATTATATTTAAATATATTTATATATTTAAAGGGGTTATTTAGGACTTTAAAAATAGCCACTTTTGCAAATGAAGTCGGAATTCGACAAAACTAATTTTGTTAGATCCGCAATATCAAATAGTTGTTAGATTTCCAGTTTCGTGATTTTTAGAGTCACTGTGTGGTCGTACGGATTTTTAGAGTGAGAAAATCAATATTTCGATAGTTAAAAATACGCTGTGTGGGCATACGGAGTCGGAAGTCGACGAAACTAGTTTCGTTGGGACCGTAATGTCGAACTCTAGCTACATGCCCAGTTTCGTGATTTTTGGGTACCATGTGTGACTACACGAATTTTTAGAAGTCAGAATAAAATAAAAGATACTAAATAAAAATATCCTAATATGGTTTGTGGTCAAAACACAGCCACATCTTCTTCTTTTCAGCCTCACAAATTCCCGTTCCCCCTTATATAAACAAATCCAAACCGCCACCAGTTTCTAAGCTTCAACGTGAAAAAAATCTTCAAAAGCAAAATCAAAAGAAATGAAATCAAATGCTATAAATCCTTTTATACATATATTTGCACTCGTAAATCGATCCTCTCCATTTCCGTATGCTTCGATCAGGGTGCAACGTGATTTTCCTGATGCTCAAATTTGACGCAGTGAGTTAGGGTTAGATCATTTGTGAAATGGGTAGTTCGATTAATGAAATGGATTTTGTATTTGGGTTTGTCGAGTGATTTAGCACTCGGTGAGAGATTTTAGGTTGATTTGGTGATTAAAAATGCCGAAGTGGTATACTGTTGCATGAGGTAGTGCTGAAACCACAATTGAGAGGACAGTGTCGAGTTTAGTGTTTTTGGGTGGAAGACGTAGAGGAGGAGATGAGAGGAATGATGGTGATGTCGGCATGGAGTTCGATGGTAAAACGAGGGAGATGGGTTCTTGTGAAGTATCGAAAATGGCGTGCGGTTTATTACTGTAGCTCATCGAATGATTTGGGAAAGATGAGAGAGTTCGGGTATGGGTCTGGTACTTTGTGAAGGGAGATGGGCTTCATCAAAAGGTTATGGCCCATTTGAGAAAATTAAATCAAGTTTTATTTTATTTTAAAAGTGTGTTAACTTCGAATGTAAATAACTTATTCATATGAAATCAGAATCACGAACCGTAAGTTGCGTTGGGACCGTATGGACGAGAGCTTCACAATGAAGCTGACTGGAAGTGGATTGGGACTCGTATGAATTTATGGCGAAATGAATTGTCCGACTGAATCAAATAACGCAAACCGTTATTTAACGGCTAACGCGCAAATGTGAGTAAATCTCACTAACTCTGAACAGTTTATAATTTCATGTCGTAATTTTAGAACTGTTAAATATTGGCTGATTGACTGTGTGTTGACTGTTTGATTGAATTGCTAGTCAATTAGTTGAATTCCTATATTGATTCTGTTTAATAAAATATATCATATGGAACTGAAAGTGATGTTGATTTTATATTGTATAACATCTGTGGATGCAGGGAGACCGGTTGGAGGAATCCAACTGGATTCCTCAACATTTATTTTACTGTGATTCATATATTGTGATATCTGATGTGATATATAATCTGTTGTCGATTTAATGTGTTTGAACGATATTGGTCATCGTGATTTGATGTGTTAAATACCATAACATACCGGAATGGTGAAAAGGAAATTTTTAAAACGAATATTGAAATAGATTTATGTACAAAATCAGAGGATTTTATAAAAGAGAATATTTATAAATAGAATATTTATAAATAGAAATTTATTTATAAATGAACTATTTATAAATAGAAAATACTTAGGAATAAAACCCTAAAGGAATTATTTGCAAACCTTTACAAATGAAATAGAAAGAGAAATGTTTGTAAACCATTTACAAATGGAATCGAAAGAGGAATATTTGTAAAACCTTTACAAATGAAATCGAAAAGGAGATATTTGTAAAACCATTTACAAATAGAATTAAAAAGGAAATATTTAGAAATATAAATAGAGTTATAAAAAGGGAAATTTATTTATAATCGAATAGGATGTTATAAAAAGGAAAACGTTACTAAAAAGGAAATCATTTGTAAAGTGACGAACCGTTACTAAAAGTAAATCTTTATAAATGAATAGTTTATTCGAAAAGGAGTTAATCGAATATAGTTTATTCGAAATAGAATCAATTGAGTTAATCGAATATTAGTGATTCGAATAAAGTAAAAGGAGTTATCGAATATTAGTTATTCGAATAAGGGTTAAATAGAGTTATCGAATATTAGTTATTCGAATAGAGTTAAATGGAGTTAAAGGAATAAATCGAATATAGTTTATTCGAATGGAATTATAGGAGTTAATCGAATTTGGTTTATTCGAATAGAGTTAAAGGAGTTATCGACTATAGTTAAATCAAATAGAGCTAATCCAATAAAGTTAGTCCAATAGAGTTAATTGATAAGGATTAATCGAATAGAGTAAACTGGATAGAGTTATCGAATATACCTTATCGAAGGAAAGAATTATCGAATAGAGATGATTCGAAAGAGAGTTACGTAAGGAAGTTGTTAAAGAATTAAAAGGGTGAACTTTGTCTATTTCAAGGTTAGAAACGTTGTTCAGTTAAGGTCTGAGAGGTAGTATTACCCCAACTTGATTGACTTCATTTTGACTAAGGAATGGTTAAAGTTCGGTAGTGAAAGTGGGTTAAAGGAATTTAGTTAGTAAGCGTAATGGTTTTAGTTGGTATCGCGATGGTTTATTTAAACATCTGTCTAAGTCCAATGAAGGAGTTTTGGAATTGTTTTCCAAATAAGAACCAGAAATGTTTTTCTGATATAGAAAACAAGAAATGGAAATGTTTTCCAATGGTAATAACATATATTTTCTAAATTTAGAAAATAAGAAATGTTGAATATAGGGAAACAGGAGATGGAAAATGAACTAAGGAGATAAATGTTAAATGATGTTTGATCGATATTATTTCCATCTGGAAATAATATCATTGTTTGCACACCTGTTTTTCTTTGATGGTTAAATCACAGACTATCGAAGTTTTGACCATTTTAACGTTGTTAATATGGAGAGATCGGTTGGATTATTATCCAAAGAACCACTCTGTATTGGTATAAGCGTTGCGAATCATATATGCTAAAGATAATTGAAGACGGAGTAAAGTGCAAGGGCTATTGTATAAGTCTTAGATAACAGTGCCTAAGATGGATGTACTAAATAGTGCCTTCGGTTCATCATGTTCCTGGATGACTTGTATGGATGAATGTCTGATAGAGTATTTCTAGAAAGGTCACGTACATTGATTTCTTCAACCGTACCAAGAGTGGAAGCGGAGAAGGAAACTTCTTTAGCTAACACATAATGTACTATTATAGACGTCAATTAGTGATTTTCTATGGATCTAACAATGTGGCATTCAAAGTGAGTCTGATGTGATGATAAAGCGTAGCTTCTAGCCTCACATCCGGTAAATGACAGAAATCGGGCAGGCAGCATGGCTTTGTCGGTCGCTCCGAAGTAGGGTGTATAATCACCTGATCTAGAGTTTCATTTACTTCTAAAAATCTATTGTTACTGCTGTCCCATTCGGGAACGGTTGCTGATCCCAACTGTTGGTGATATACATTCGATACAATCAAGCAAAATGAGTGGTCGGTCATGTGTGGCCGGGTTGCAAGATGTTCTTGTTGAACCCAGTGTATTCCTCTCTAGAGGTACACTAGCGGAAGGTGGTTCCATACCTTGTCATAGTTGGAAATCCATTACCCAATACGTGCTTGCGGTTTTGATTGTATACTATATATGTAGAACGTGAGATGAAAGCGTTTCTGCTAGATGATTATTATATTGTGGTTGATAAACATTATTATAATATCAAAAGGTTTTTTGATATAAAGATAATTTGGATTCTCATAAGGGAAAACCCCGTTCCGTTATATGGCGTGGTCTTATGAGATATCGTTTAAATGGCTCAAACTGTTTTAAACTGTTTTACTCACACCATCCTATGACTGACCCGGAGTTTATTTTGTTTTGTTTTCCCTAAACTCTTGGGTGCCCAATTTTGTACGGGCAGTCAAGTAGTTAGGATTTATAGATATACTGGAAGAGCTTGGAGCAGGAGGCTTCAGGATCATATAGCTATAGTTTATTTCCGCTATGTTGTAAGTGTTGTACTTTGATAATGATGTATGTTCAAGTACAGATGTATATTTCAAGTTATGTTATATATATTATATGTTATTCGTTCCGCTGTGAGGTTCGTATTACTCTGATGTTGTGTTCTTCTTCTATTCTAAGTTTCTATCTTATCATCCCTCACGCTCTAATTTCTTTCATTAATAACCCATTATTTTCGATCCTTGGATGTTCGATATTAAATTAATATAATATATTTAAATTCGAAAACCACAAATTCTTTGATAATAAATTATTATTTATTATCATATATATCAAATAAAATTCCCACTTATCATCTGAATCATTTTGATTCAGTTTTTAACCTCAATTTCAATTATATTTCGAATTACAGTAATTCGATATATTCTAAATTAAATTATATTCGATTATTAAATCGATAACTCAATATAAAAATTAATTTATATTATTAACTAAGTATTTAAAACAAATATCATATATTTAAAATTAATCGATCAAAAACTGGGTCTTTACAGGCTTCATATTTTTTTATATTTGTGTCCATTCTAAGACGAACATAAAAATCATAACTTTATTCTTCACTAAATTTATTTTAAAATACTCTTTATTTTAAAATATTCTTTATTTAAAAGATTCTTTATTTTTGAATATTCTTTATATAAAAATATTCTGAATCGGAATGCGACTCAATCAATTACCATATAATTTCAGTTATATAGATTTCATACATTGCATATATTCAACGATAATGATAAACAATCATCAAACAATACATTCATATCCAAAGTGAAGTTTATAACTATGTGAGCATTACAATAAATAAATAAGCTCATCACAGACTGTCAATCCATTGATTGACAATTAATTAAATATTGGGACTAATGTATATCAAATATCATCCCAATACCCATGTGGAGTATTCAAACAACAACTATTTATATAAATAAATCATTGGTTAATAGATCTGACCAATTCTAATCTAGTTTGAATTATTTTCTATTTAACTAATTTACACTGTTTAAAATTATAAATGGATATTTAAAATTTAATTTTACTATCACATTAATGTTAACATTATTTTTAGTACGTTAAGCATTGCAATATCACAAACATATATTTAACAAATGATCATTTTATAATAACAAAGCTAACATGCTATAAATGATGTTTTATCTAACAAAACATTTCTAACATATAATTCTTTTACTTTAACTTAACATGATAATAATGACATTTTAATGACAATCATATTCTAACATATTTTCCTACTTTGCTAATACATAAATGAAAATGTTTTAATAAACAAAACCTATATTAACAAATGATCATTTTTATATTTCTCTAACATATGAATGATAATTTTTTAATTAACAAAACATAAATAACCAAATGAACATTTTTTTCTATTTCACTAGCATATAAATGATAATGTTTTAACTAACAAACATATATATCTAAATGAACATTTTTCTATGTAAAACAATGCATGTTTTTAATCATTTCTGATATACAATAAAAACGTAAATTTTTATTGTTAAACATTTTTCCACAATTCCTATGCTCATATATGACAGATAAAAAGATGGTTTTTATTTTCAGTAATTCCAATGTTCATATATGACAGATAAAAAGATAATTTTTATTTTAAATAATTCCAATGTTTATATATGATAGATAAAAAGATAATTTTTATTTTCAGTAATTCCAATTGTTCATATATGACAGATAAAAAGATAATTTTTTATTTTCATTTGGTTGACAAATATATTTCAACAAAACAACTAGAAATGATATTTTTCATTTTGTTGACAAATCTATTTCAACAAAACAATTAAAAATGATATTTGTTTTCAACATTTCTAATTCAACAAAAATGTTAATCTTATATTTAAAAAAAGCATATTCTAACTAAATGATATTTTTGTTTGAAAAAACATATTCTAACTAAATGGCATATTTATTTTTAAAATATGTTTTCTACATAAATGACATATTAATTTACCACATATGATCTCTAACATAAATGACATGTTAATTTTCACAATATGATTTCTAACATTAATGATATGTTAATTTACCAAATATGATCTCTAACATAAATGATATGTATAACATGACATTTCTAAATGAATGACATTTTTATTAACATAACATTTCTAATAAATGATATTTATAACATGACATTTCTAAATGGATGACATTTTTATAAACATAACATTTTTAAATAAATGATATTTATAACATGACATTTCTTAATGGATGACATTTTTATTAACAAAATATGATTATAACTAAATGACATATTTATTTACAAAATATGATTCTACAAAAATGTTATTTGTTTTTGACACAAATATGTTTGACAAAAATATAATTTTAACAATTTTCTGTTTAATAGATATGAATATTTTTTTAACTCTTTTCTATTTAACAAATAAGATATTTTTAATCTAAGATAACATTTGCTAATAAAATGATATTTTTATTCTACATGAATATAATTCACCAAATCATCACAACCACAACTAGTCAGTCAATCTCAATTTTATACGGTGCATATATTTAATATTACCATAACAATATATATATATATATATTTGTGTGTACATATATATATATATATATATATTGATTTTAAATCGAGAAATCTCACCTTGATTGGTTGATTTTATTGTCTAACCATGTTCTTATTAAACATGAAAATTTTTCTGACATATGTAATTCAATCCAGTCGTTAAATACAATCACAAACAATCAATTCAGATTTTAGACAACACATATATGGATTTCATCTCACAATCATTAACAAAATTTATTTAAAATAGAGATCTAACATTGGGTTTTGAATTCTTCAAAATTTTAGATCACTCTGTTTCAGTTCTGATCCGTACTATTGTGTAGATCATGTCGAGACGAATCCAACGCTTCGAAAATCATTTGATTCTGATCATTTGATAAAAAGATACGATAATTTGAAGTTGATATAATTTAAATAAACTATTGAATCACTAATTACTATTTAAATCACTAATTACCAGTTTTAATTTAACCTCCTTTCGTTATCCTTTCTCTGTATCGCTCCATGCTCCTAAAATCGAACCCACTCCTCGCAATAGGAAACCACCACCGCACGCCCCCTAAGACCGCCGACTCCGGATCAGAGACCACCATACGGACAACTATCACCCAAGCTATTAATGCCCCGAATGTAACACCCCGAATTTTAGTTAATACTAAAATTCAATAATTACAGGATAAATAATCTCAGACGTGGGAATTGGGGGTAACAGGCTGCGTTATTGCGTTCGTCTCGGAAAAATACGCGAAATAGAGTCCGAGTTTTCGAAAATCGGAGTCCGTATGACCCGGTTATGGCCCAAGGAAGTTTGCAGAAAAATTAGAGCTTAAAATAGAATTAGGAATTTAAATTTAAATTTAAATTTAGAACCAGCGGGGCCAGGCGGGAGGATTCCCGCCTAAGCATGTCGACAGGGCTGTCGACAGGCCTGTCGACAGGGGTGTCGACATGCCTGTCGACTTGCCTGTCGACATGGTGTGTCGAGCCAGGGTGCTTGGGTGCACCAGATCTGGTTTTCTGGTTAGGGCTGGGTCTGGTTCTAGAGGTTTCCTAAATCTAATGGACCTAAATTAATCTAGGGTTAATCCAAGGGCCTAAAACACTCTCTTAATCTATAAATACACCCTAAACCTACCTTAATCCTCACCAAAAATAGAAATAATGGCCTCATGCCGCCAAATTAAATCCTAAGAGGAGTCTCCATTAATCTAAGAAGGAAGTTTCAAGCTAATCCCTCTCATATCATTCTCTAATCATCACCATCATCATAATTAGCAACTAATCTCTCTTAACAAGTTGGTTAATCTTGAGTTTGGTGAGTTTCTATCACTTTAACATCAATTGTTAAAGTAAGTAGATTGGGTGTAATGAGACTTATGGTCTTAAATGCGGATTAGTGAGTATGAATCATGTATAATGATATGTTACTCTATGTTGTTCTATGTTTATGCATATTTGATGAGTTGGTTTATGCATGCTTAATAAGTTGATTTATGCATGTTTAACAAGTTGGTGTATGCATGTTTAATAAGTGGATTTATGCATATTTAATAAGTGGAATTATGCATGTTTATCAAAGTGAGATATGCAAGTTAAGTATATGTTTAAATGCAAGTTAAAAGTGATATGCAAGTTAAGTGTATGTTTAAATGCAAGTAGAAAGTGATATGCAAGGTATGCATGCTTATGCAAGTGTATGGATGCTTATGCAAGTCATATATATGTTTAAATGCAAGATTTATGTGATATGCAAGTTATGCATGCTTATGCGAGTATATGAATACTTATGCAAGATATGTATATGCTTCAATGACATGATATGCAAGTTATGCAAGTATGTGAATGCCTATGCAAGTATGTGGATGCCTATGCAAGTATGTGAATGCTTATGCAAGTTATGTGTATGCTTAAATGCATGTTTAACATGTTATGCAAGATTGAGAATGCCTATATGCAAGTTTAACATGTTATGCAAGATATGTGTATGATAATATGCAAGCTCATATGCAACATGTTATGCAAATCATGTGTATGATGATATGCAAGTTTGGGTTGTATGTAGTTGGGTTAATATATGCTCATATATGCAAGTTGACATCCTCTTAACCCATGACAAAGTTGTATGCTAAACCCATGATATTTGTGATGATCTTCCCCTTATTATGTCATGTAACGAGAACGATCTACGTGGGGAACGATGGGGTTGGTAAATATATTAATAAATGAATGTTTGGGTATGATTAAGCATACCAAAAAAAATAAAAATAAATTACCATAAGTGGGAATTTACCTATTGAGTTAGGTCTACCCCATGGGAATTTACCTATTGAGTTAGGTCTACCCATGTTATGGAAAACTTGATATTAATTAGGGATAATTAATATGGGGGTGATTAATTAGGTGTAATTAATCGACTAAGACACGAGGTTGGACTCATTTGTAGTGTAAAACTGCCCGGACCCGACCGGCTTAACCAGTTGCTACAAATGTCAGCCCAATGTGAGAGGTCTTAGCCATAAATTAAATACGTGATTAAGGTAAAGACACGAGGTTAGACTCTGTTATGACGTAAGACTGCCCGGATTCTACCGGCTTAACCAGGCGGTCATAACAGCCAGTCTAATGTGGGAGGTCTTTACGGGAGATCACGGTCTTAATTAATTAAGAAACACTTAACCATAATAGCATGTAGTGGGACATGAGGGGTTAAGTGGGTGCCTTGGGTGGCATGAGGAAATTTGGTGGTTGCCTTGGGTGGCATGTGGAATCTAGTGGGTTGCCTTGGGTGGCAATAGAAAATACGATTAGAATACTTAACCAAGTGGAAACATGTAATTAAACATGATTAAAGGGTTAAGTGGGATACACTAGATATTTGACAAGCTTAAGTGGGTAGCTTGTGGGGGCCCATTTCAACCAATATCCCAAACGTATCTTTGTGGGCTCGACCCAAGTCGAGTGACGGGACACGCATATTGGGCTTGATTATAAGAGGCCAAAACGGGTTAGCGGTGGCAACGCAAGTCCAACGGGTTTCATATGCGTGTGTGGGCCCGGGCTGGTAGATAAGCCGTTGTTGCATCATGTAGATATAAAGCCGTGCACCGTTAGTATTGGGTAGCCACTTTAGGGGAGTGATACACCCCACTGTGGGACCAGCACGGGTATCTACGGTAGGGAGCCGATCGCTTGGGGAGTAGTGGGTACACCTAATGAAGATAGGGGCAGACGGCACCTATGTAGGGGTACACGAAACTACTGGGTAAGAATTACCGGGTACACCTAGTGGAGATAGGGGCAGACGGCACCTATGTAGTGGGCTAGGGGTACATGAAACTACTGGGGAAATTTTCTAAGTCTTTGGAAGGGATCAACCTTTAAGTAGGAAGGACTGGTGTGGTGCAGTTAGTAATTATCCTTGGGTGGGTAGATGCGTCCTGACGATTATCTTAGTTTATCCTAAGTCTTCCAAGCTGCTTAGTGTAGCCATTCATCCCCAGATATTACCGTAGGTCAAGTTTATGTCTTCTCTGGTTACTTTAATGATTGTATTGTTAAAGTTATAGGACTCACTCAGACTTATGTCTGACCCCGTTGTTTTTATCTTTTTCCCAACCCTCAGGTCCTACGGTGGATCCTAACGGTAGTAGAGCTTGATCGGATTGCTGTTCCAGTCTTTAGGAGCTTGGGTAGATGTAAAGCTCCAGTTATCCAGTTATATTTTCTTTTGTTATGGCTATTGTATGAGAGAGTGGGATTATGTATTTATTTATTTTGATGGATATTGTACTTGTCTTTTATCGTGGTTTTATGATGTAACCAGACATGTTTATTTCCGCTGTTATGAGATGATGTTTTAAAATTTCAAGTACTATTTATATCTGTCTTGTTGTAATTTTTCTGTTCTATATTCACTAAAATACTCCACCGATGCTATGGCATTCCCTTTGTGAGTGACCCTAGCGGGTGTGGGGTGTTACACGTGGTATCAGAGCAAAGGTTACCGGAACAGATAAAATTTTTAGAAAACTATTTTTCTAAAAACATTTTTGGAAAAGATATTTTCAAAAACATGTCTTTTAAGAGAAAGGTTTTTGAAAGAAAAGCATAATCCCCAATAGCCATATCTATATCCTTCGAATTCTCCGTTTTGAATCTTTCCTTTTTCGTTTCAGTATGACCGAGAATCTTAATCTTCCGGAGGGTGTGACGGTACCAGTATGGTATAGGAGATTGATGGAGGCTAGGGCCACCACTGCGGGTCCAACAAATATTCCTCCACCAACCGTAGCACCCGATCTTCCTCCTCCCCCTCCTCCTCGCACGGATACTTTTGCTAAGACTTGCAAGGAATTTAAAGCTATGGGAGGGAAACCTTTTCAAGGATCTGAAACCTTTGTGGAGGCTAGAGATTGGCTTAAAGAGGTGGAAGAGTTGATAGATATCTTTGAGATGGAAGAAGGGAAGAAAGTCAAGTTGGCTGCTTGGTTGATGAAGGGGGAGGCCTCATTCTGGTGGGAGGTCACTAATGGAGAACGCCCCGTTGACTCTTGGGCGGATTTTAGGCAAAGATTTGTGGCAAAGTTTCTCTCAAGGGCGGAGGAAAACTTGTATATGGAAAGATTCTTGACTCTAAAGCAAGGAAATCTTTCGGTGAAGGAATATGTTAACAAGTTTAATCAATTGGCAAGGTTTGGCCTAGATATGGTGAATACACCGGAGAAGAAGGCTTTGAGGTTCATGAAAGGCTTGAATGAACCGATGCATGGGTTGGCTATGACTCATATCCCTATGGGGGCCACCTTTGAGAAGCTAGTTGATATGGCACTCATGTATGAGGAAGAGAAGGGTCCTAATGCTAATAAGGCACCCGAGAAGAAGGGAGATCAAAAGAGACCTCAACAACAGCAAAGCAAAGGTGGGAAAGGCAACGGTGGCAAGGGCAAGAAGAAGAAGTGTTTCAATTGTGGGACACCTGGCCACCTAAGCAAGGATTGTCGCAAGAAGAAGAAGACCGGTTGCTTCCACTGTGGCGAAGCAGGACACTTAGTGAAGGATTGCCCTAAGAAGGGGCAAAGGACGGGATCTACCTCAGGAGGACAGGTGCAAGCTCTTATGGCACCGAGTCAGGCTAGGGGGCAAGTACAGGCTCTCGCGGTTCCACCAATTCAGGAGAGAGGTAGAACTATTTCCGTTGAAAGTCTAGTTTTTCTATTTGACCATCCTGTCCGTACATTGTTTGATTCAGGCGCATCGCATTCGTTTATTTCATCATCATTAGTTGAGTTACTGCACCTAAACACCAGTCTGTTAGATGATCCCTTGGTTGTTTCAAACCCAATTGGGGGCTCCACTTATTTGTCCATGATATGTTTGGGTTTGAAGATTTCTATACTTAGCATTGATTTTAGATGTGATGCTTTTGTATTGGGCTTCACGGGCTATGGGTTGATTTTGGGCATGGACTGGTTATCCAGTAATGGTGCCGTTCTTGATTGCGAAAGGAGAGTTGTTAGGCTCATGACCCGCTTGGGTAACACTCTCGAGATTTCTTGTAATCCCATGGACTCTGTTATGCTAAGTTATCTTGAATCGCTTGACGCTTCGGTCGAGGGTTTGCAATCTATAAGAGTGGTCCGGGAATATCCGGATGTGTTTGAGGAGGTGAAGGGCTTACCTCCGAAGCGGGAGATTGACTTCCGAATATATTTGGTGGATAATGCTAAACCGGTATCTTTACCAGTGCGCCACATGGCTCCTCGTGAGAGGAGGGAACTCCATAAGCAAGTAGGGGAGTTGCTTGAGAAGGGGTTCATAAGACGGAGCATATCAGAGTGGGGTGCTCCAGTAGTATTCGCTACGAAGGCGGATGGGTCCCTCAGACTTTGTGTAGACTATAGAGAACTCAACAAGCTCACAAAGAAGAATAGACACCCATTGCCGAGGATTGATGATCTTTTCGATCAGTTGGTTGGCGCTTCAGTATTTTCTCAGTTGGACTTAGCCACGGGGTTTCATCAGTTGAGGGTGGCTGAGGATAGCATAGACAAGATTGCCTTTAGGACTCCGGATGGTTTCTATGAGTGGCTGGTGATGCCATTTGGGTTGACGAACGCCCCTGCATACTTTGTTGATTTGATGAGTAGGGTGTTCAGGGAGTTCCTTAATAAATTCGTGGTGGTCTTTGTGGATGATATCTTAGTATTTTCTAAGAGTGAAGAAGAGCATGCCCTACATCTTGGGGAAGTGTTGAGGACTCTTCGAGCGCATAGCCTTAAGGCTAAATTCTCTAAATGTCACTTCTGGAGGAAGGAAGTACGATTCTTGGGGCACGTGGTCTCCAAGGAAGGGATAGCTGTGGATCCCGCAAAGGTAGTATCAATTCAGGATTGGAAGGTTCCGAAGAATGCTACCGAAGTAAGAAGTTTCTTGGGGTTGGCGGGTTATTATAGGAAGTTTATTAAAGACTTCGCGAAGATATCAGCCCCATTAACCCGCTTAACAAAGAAGAATCTTGTTTTCACATGGGACGTAGATTGTGATGATGCGTTCCGACGGTTAAAGAGAGCTTTAACCACCGCTCCAGTTTTAGTGTTGCCAGATGGGAGCAAGCCATTTGTTGTCTATACCGATGCCTGTGGGACAGGACTTGGCGCAGTCTTAATGCAAGAGGGAAGGGTAATAGCCTATGGTGGAAGGCAGTTGAGGGCACATGAGAAAAATTACCCTACCCATGATCTAGAGCTGGCCGCTATTGTTTTTGCGCTTAAGATTTGGCGCCATTATCTTCTTGGTGAGAGATTCAAGTTGTTCACTGACCATAAATCTTTGAAGTACTTGTTCTCTCAGAAAGATCTAAACTTGAGACAGCAAAGGTGGATGGAGTTTTTAGCATCCTATGATTTCGAGATAGCGTATACCCCTGGCAAGGGTAACGTGGTGGCGGACGCCTTGAGTAGGAAGAGGTTGTCCTTGAGTCCATTGTTCGTGGAACGACGAGACTTGGAGTTTATCTCGATGTTTGATTTCAGACCTTCCGTTGACTATGTACCCGGTTTGCTAGCTTCTTTGGAGGTTAGACCTACTCTTTTGGGGCGGATTGGAGAAGCACAGAGGGGCGACCCACAGTTGGTTGAGTTAGTAGAGAAGCTCATAAGGGGGGAGTCGTCCAGCCATTTGAGTAGGTACACCCTAGACGATAAGGGGTACTTGCGTAGAGATGGTAGACTTTGTGTACCGCAAGACGAGGGTTTGAGGAAGGCTATTCTTGATGACGCACACCGTTCTAGGATGACCATTCATCCCGGTGGGGATAAGATGTACCAAGACATGAAGAGGGTTTTCTTCTGGGCCGGTATGAAGAAAGACGTGGCCGAATATGTCGCTCGATGTTTGGTGTGCCAGCAAGTGAAGGCGGAGCAAAGGAAACCAGGTGGGTTGCTTCACCCATTGGAGGTTCCGCAATGGAAGTGGGATAGCGTCTCGATGGATTTTATTGACGGATTACCCAGGTCGAGGAAGGGTAATACAGGAATTTGGGTGGTGGTAGATAGACTTACTAAGAGCGCCCATTTCATACCTGTGAAGAGCAAGAGGACCGCTCCATGGCTAGCTTCTGTATATCTTCGAGAGATAGTTCGATTGCATGGGGTACCCTCTAGCATAGTTAGTGATCGAGATCCTACCTTCACTAGTGAGTTCTGGAGAAGTTTGCAAGAAGCAGTGGGGACTCAATTGTGTCTGAGCACCGCATATCATCCTCAGACAGACGGCCAGACTGAGAGGGTGAATCGTGTTCTAGAAGACCTTTTGAGACTTTGTATCTTAGATTTTGGAGGTACATGGGAAGAGCATCTTCCACTAGTGGAGTTCGCATATAATAACAGCTTTCAGTCCAGTATTGGTATGGCTCCTTTCGAAGCTCTCTATGGAAGGCCTTGTCGATCACCTACATGTTGGTGGGAGTCTACGGATAAGATCTTGCTTGGGCCTGATATGGTTAGGGAGACTTCAGAGAAGATTGACTTGATTCGAAGAAGGATGAAAGCAGCGCAGGATAGGCAAAAATCTTATGCGGACAAGAGAAGGACGGATCTTGAGTTTGAGGTTGGGGACATGGTTTTTGTTAAGGTATCTCCGTTGAGAAATGTTGTTCGCTTCGGATCCGTTGGGAAGTTAGCACCAAGGTTTGTTGGGCCATTTCCTATCAAGGAAAGGATTGGACGGATGGCATATAGGGTGGAGTTGTCCGACAGACTTAGTGGTGTTCATGATGTATTCCATGTATCACATCTGAGGAAGTGCTTACATGAGACCGCAGAGGTGGTAGAGCCGAGCTTACTTAGAGACGTAGAGGTTGAGCGTGATGCGACGATTCGACGAGCTCCTACTCGCATCCTTGGGTCAGAGACTAGGAAATTGAGGAATCGAGAGGTTCAACTAGTCAAGGTGCAATGGGGAGAAGATGAGAGCAACGCGACTTGGGAGACGGAAGCGAAGATGCGTTCATTGTACCCATTTCTTTTTGAGGGTATGTCCTTACTTTCTCCTTTATCGCTTGTCTAGTACTTATCTTATCTTTGGTATGTCCTCTCGTTAGTACCTTTGACCTTTAGATAGGGTAAACCTATGGTTGAAACATGTGTTTGAGACATGTTATGGTTGATGGATGCAAGTGTTTGCTAGTGGTTGCTCGTGGATGCATATACACACACTCTAGGCACTAGATCGGCTCAATCACTTCATATTGCATATTGCATAAAATTGTGTGTAGGAAGATATATTTATGGATGTATAATGGTTGTGTTATCACATGGATGATGCATTTCGGTGAATGATTGTGCACTCATGTAGATATTGTATGTGTCGATAGGGTTCTCTCGCATACATAATGGATGCATGGCACTATCATGGTTTGCATATGTTCATACATTAGATAGGGAACATATACACACACTTTTTGCATATGCTCATATATCATTAGAAACTGTTTAAGGACAATGGATGCCTGTGGTTGATGATTTGAGTAGATGGTTGTTTGGATGGTAGGATATGCATTCTCCTTAGCCTAGAGATTTCGGGGACGAAATCCTTTAAGGAGGAGAGAATGTAACACCCCGAATTTTAGTTAATACTAAAATTCAATAATTACAGGATAAATAATCTCAGACGTGGGAATTGGGGGTAACGGGCTGCGTTATTGCGTTCATCTCGGAAAAATACGCGAAATAGAGTCCGAGTTTTCGAAAATCGGAGTCCGTATGACCCGGTTATGGCCCAAGGAAGTTTGCAGAAAAATTAGAGCTTAAAACAGAATTAGGAATTTAAATTTAAATTTAAATTTAGAACCAGCGGGGCCAGGCGGGAGGATTCCCGCCTAAGCATGTCGACAGGGCTGTCGACAGGCCTGTCGACAGGGGTGTCGACATGCCTGTCGACTTGCCTGTCGACATGGTGTGTCGAGCCAGGGTGCTTGGGTGCACCAGATCTGGTTTTCTGGTTAGGGCTGGGTCTGGTTCTAGAGGTTTCCTAAATCTAATGGACCTAAATTAATCTAGGGTTAATCCAAGGGCCTAAAACACTCTCTTAATCTATAAATACACCCTAAACCTACCTTAATCCTCACCAAAAATAGAAATAATGGCCTCATGCCGCCAAATTAAATCCTAAGAGGAGTCTCCATTAATCTAAGAAGGAAGTTTCAAGCTAATCCCTCTCATATCATTCTCTAATCATCACCATCATCATAATTAGCAACTAATCTCTCTTAACAAGTTGGTTAATCTTGAGTTTGGTGAGTTTCTATCACTTTAACATCAATTGTTAAAGTAAGTAGATTGGGTGTAATGAGACTTATGGTCTTAAATGCGGATTAGTGAGTATGAATCATGTATAATGATATGTTACTCTATGTTGTTCTATGTTTATGCATATTTGATGAGTTGGTTTATGCATGCTTAATAAGTTGATTTATGCATGTTTAACAAGTTGGTATATGCATGTTTAATAAGTGGATTTATGCATATTTAATAAGTGGAATTATGCATGTTTATCAAAGTGAGATATGCAAGTTAAGTATATGTTTAAATGCAAGTTAAAAGTGATATGCAAGTTAAGTGTATGTTTAAATGCAAGTAGAAAGTGATATGCAAGGTATGCATGCTTATGCAAGTGTATGGATGCTTATGCAAGTCATATATATGTTTAAATGCAAGATTTATGTGATATGCAAGTTATGCATGCTTATGCGAGTATATGAATACTTATGCAAGATATGTATATGCTTAAATGACATGATATGCAAGTTATGCAAGTATGTGAATGCCTATGCAAGTATGTGGATGCCTATGCAAGTATGTGAATGCTTATGCAAGTTATGTGTATGCTTAAATGCATGTTTAACATGTTATGCAAGATTGAGAATGCCTATATGCAAGTTTAACATGTTATGCAAGATATGTGTATGATAATATGCAAGCTCATATGCAACATGTTATGCAAATCATGTGTATGATGATATGCAAGTTTGGGTTGTATGTAGTTGGGTTAATATATGCTCATATATGCAAGTTGACATCCTCTTAACCCATGACAAAGTTGTATGCTAAACCCATGATATTTGTGATGATCTTCCCCTTATTATGTCATGTAACGAGAACGATCTACGTGGGGAACGATGGGGTTGGTAAATATATTAATAAATGAATGTTTGTGTATGATTAAGCATACCAAAAAAAAAAAAATTACCATAAGTGGGAATTTACCTATTGAGTTAGGTCTACCCCATGGGAATTTACCTATTGAGTTAGGTCTACCCATGTTATGGAAAACTTGATATTAATTAGGGATAATTAATATGGGGGTGATTAATTAGGTGTAATTAATCGACTAAGACACGAGGTTGGACTCATTTGTAGTGTAAAACTGCCCGGACCCGACCGGCTTAACCAGTTGCTACAAATGTCAGCCCAATGTGAGAGGTCTTAGCCATAAATTAAATACGTGATTAAGGTAAAGACACGAGGTTAGACTCTGTTATGACGTAAGACTGCCCGGATTCTACCGGCTTAACCAGGCGGTCATAACAGCCAGTCTAATGTGGGAGGTCTTTACGGGAGATCACGGTCTTAATTAATTAAGAAACACTTAACCATAATAGCATGTAGTGGGACATGAGGGGTTAAGTGGGTGCCTTGGGTGGCATGAGGAAATTTGGTGGTTGCCTTGGGTGGCATGTGGAATCTAGTGGGTTGCCTTGGGTGGCAATAGAAAATACGATTAGAATACTTAACCAAGTGGAAACATGTAATTAAACATGATTAAAGGGTTAAGTGGGATACACTAGATATTTGACAAGCTTAAGTGGGTAGCTTGTGGGGGCCCATTTCAACCAATATCCCAAACGTATCTTTGTGGGCTCGACCCAAGTCGAGTGATGGGACACGCATATTGGGCTTGATTATAAGAGGCCAAAACGGGTTAGCGGTGGCAACGCAAGTCCAACGGGTTTCATATGCGTGTGTGGGCCCGGGCTGGTAGATAAGCCGTTGTTGCATCATGTAGATATAAAGCCGTGCACCGTTAGTATTGGGTAGCCACTTTAGGGGAGTGATACACCCCACTGTGGGACCAGCACGGGTATCTACGGTAGGGAGCCGATCGCTTGGGGAGTAGTGGGTACACCTAATGAAGATAGGGGCAGACGGCACCTATGTAGGGGTACACGAAACTACTGGGTAAGAATTACCGGGTACACCTAGTGGAGATAGGGGCAGACGGCACCTATGTAGTGGGCTAGGGGTACATGAAACTACTGGGGAAATTTTCTAAGTCTTTGGAAGGGATCAACCTTTAAGTAGGAAGGACTGGTGTGGTGCAGTTAGTAATTATCCTTGGGTGGGTAGATGCGTCCTGACGATTATCTTAGTTTATCCTAAGTCTTCCAAGCTGCTTAGTGTAGCCATTCATCCCCAGATATTACCGTAGGTCAAGTTTATGTCTTCTCTGGTTACTTTAATGATTGTATTGTTAAAGTTATAGGACTCACTCAGACTTATGTCTGACCCCGTTGTTTTTATCTTTTTCCCAACCCTCAGGTCCTACGGTGGATCCTAGCGGTAGTAGAGCTTGATCGGATTGCTGTTCCAGTCTTTAGGAGCTTGGGTAGATGTAAAGCTCCAGTTATCCAGTTATATTTTCTTTTGTTATGGCTATTGTATGAGAGAGTGGGATTATGTATTTCTTTATTTTGATGGATATTGTACTTGACTTTTATCGTGGTTTTATGATGTAACCAGACATGTTTATTTCCGCTGTTATGAGATGATGTTTTAAAATTTCAAGTACTATTTATATCTGTCTTGTTGTAATTTTTCTGTTCTATATTCACTAAAATACTCCACCGATGCTATGGCATTCCCTTTGTGAGTGACCCTAGCGGGTGTGGGGTGTTACACCGAACCTCCCAGCGCTCGCACCTCCCTCCTTGCCTGAAGCGGCTATAATGACCCGAACCTCCCCGTAAAGGAAAGCCCGGATTGAGTTAAGGACAAGATGAATCAGAACACAAACAGAAGAACATTTCATTGCTTATTACAACAATTCCATCAGAATACAAGAATATACAAAGTATGAATAAATATTACACATTTGATAAATATCAGAGATTTACAAATTACAATCCAGCGGAAATAATACAAAACACAACTAAAAGAGATACACAGATACAGAGCTTTCTGGATATCATTCCAGCTGTAAACCAAGGTCCTGTGAATATAAATTTGCAAAATCAAAACTACTAGCTGCCCGTGTAGAAAATAGGGGCACCCAGAGTTTAGGTTAAAACAATAAACTCCAGGTCAGTCATGTGACTGGTGTGAGAACTAAATTAGTTATTAATTTGATTCTTAAAGTTCGTTAAATCAAGGGACCACGTCGTATAACACGGAACGGGTTTCCTCCCAAGGACACCAGTGCATAAACAGTTATAAACAACGCAATGCTTTTTGAAAAAATGAAGCTATTATAAGACCTAGGTCCCATCACACAATGCAACGCAAGCCGGAAGATAGGGTTTTACCTTATAATAACCAAATAATGCTTGGAACATTTAAAACAAATCATTTTGATAGTATTATAGTGTAAAGTGTATTAAAACAACTTCAAATATAAATGTATCAATCATAGGCGGCATGGGTACCATATATCATGTCGCCAATACTAGGCTCTACAATCAAAATCGAAATGTCATGTATTGGAATTTGGATTTCCATCATGAGTCGAGGCAAGGGATCATCCTCGCTGGCTTCGAGACACTCTAGCAAATGCCTCCGGGTTTGGATGCTGGCGAACCCTTGGATCTTCAGTGTAACGACCCGGAAAATCTGAACCAATTTAAAAAAAAAATCTTAGCTAAAATAGTGGATTTTAAATATTTAAAATAAATATTTTAAATAATAAAGATGAAAACTAAGTTTGAATCGGCATTTGAAAATGAAGATAATTAATTCTAATTATAAACAAGGCCTGAAATGGCGCGGTAGTTTCAAAATTTGAATTCAAACTTTGACAGACTGTACCGGGTGCAAAACAAAACGGATTTGAGTGAAACCAAAAATATTTAAATCTGTTGGTGAATACCTTTCTAACGAATCTGAAAAATCGAAGTTTCATAGCGGGATGCTAAAGTTATGGCCAAATGAATTTTCAGAAAGGCCGCTATGGAATTTATATAGCCCGTGAAATTGGCCATTTTGCAAACGACCTCGGAATTCGACGAAACCACTTTTGTTGGATCCGTGATGTGAAATTATTACTAGGTTTCAAATTTCATAATTTTTGAAGCTAGTAGGTGAGCGTGGCCAAGGAAAACGTGTTTTGGTCAATTATAGTTAAATTGGATCGACCAGAAATGGGCCATTTTTCAAACGGTCTCAGAATTCGACAAAACTAGTTTTGTTGGGACCGTATCGTCAAAACATAGCTGGATTTATTTTTATGGAATTTTTCGAATCAGTTTGTGGCCATGGCAAATTGAAATGTACGTTCAAATCAAATATTGAATGTTTTATATTATAATCTGAATGAAAACTGACTGAAAAAGTCGAATGGGCCTACGAAACATATCCCATTGTGTTCGGAATGTGGGTAAAACGCTAGGGACGACAGTCGTTGGGTTTGAATTGGTGTTCGTGTGTGACAAGGGGTATTTTCGGATTTTTAAAAAACTTTATAAATAAAAAAAATATCACTGGTCCACATCAGCCCCCCCCCCCCCCTAAATTCTCTCTCCCCGACGTTGGCTGAAGGCGGAAACCACATCGCCGCTTCCCACCTCTTTTCCGACCAAACCAGGAGGAATTAGACCCCCCCCCCTTCCTTTGGAGCTTTTTGAAGATCGAGACCTCCTCTCCACATCCATAGCCAGTTTGCCTCCTGCCATCGCCTGTGCGCGGAGATCCGACACCCCGAAGTTCAGCACTTCGAACCGCCGCCACACACGCCTGAGGCCGTCGAACTGGCACCACCTCCTGGCGCAGGTGCGCCCCTCCGTGCTCTCCCTCGTGCCGCTGGCTGATCGAGACAACAATCAACAGATTGGGAGAAAATTACAGCCCTTGTTTCGAACGATTTGCGGAGGTAATCGGCTTTGTTTATTTTCAACTGCTTTAACACCTTTAAACCGTTGCAAACTTTGAAAAATCGTATCTTTCTCATGTGTTGACGAAATTCAGTGAAACAAGAGATAGTGGACTCGTGTGGACGTCTTCTACATTCTAGAAGAGACCGCATATTTTTCTGAGCCTTCTGCTATTTTTGGTGGAGTGGAACCCAATGTGAGATTTCTAAATTATAAACGATGTGGAAAACGACGATGTATAAATTATACAGTCGATGTATGGGTTATATAAGCATTGTACACCTCATGTATAAGCGTTGTATAAGTTATACGTTCGATGTATAAGTTATATATGCGTTGTAAAAATTATATATGTTTTGAAATAGAAGTGAAATGCTATATATAAATATAAATATATATATATATATATATATATACGCCCCTCGTCCACAAACCATGAACGATATTTATTGGTTGTGATTGGTGTGAAAATTGATTGATAGCGAATGGTTGATTGAAATTGATTGATTGTGGTTGAAAAATACCCGTTTGTGGTTGAGAAATATTTGGTTGAAACCACACAGGATTAGTTTGTGGAAATGAAAAAAATATACATGTCGCCTGCGTGCGAACTAGATGCATGATTTCCCATTGTCAAAAGCTGCGAGGCTTTAAGGTAGAGCGAGGAGTCGTACTAGGGACGGTCCCGGTTTTAACTACCCTGCCGTTATGCTGCCGAAATTTTGAATAATATTCATGTGTTAGAATTATTTTCCTGTGTTGAAACTATATTCGTCTGTTGAATAGAAAACCTTCATGTGTTGGATAGAAATTCATTCGTTGAATCATATTCATGTGTTGAATGGTATTCATGTTCGAAATAAATTGTTTTAACGATAAAAATCACATTTTTACCCTATATATACAAACTATAGAAAACCTTCATGTGTTGAATCGAAATTCATTCGTTGAATTGAAATTCATGTGTTGAATGGTATTCGTATTTTAAATATAAAAATCACCTTTTTATCCATATATGTAAACTATAGAAAACCTTCATGTGTTGAATCGAAATTCATTCATTGAATTGAAATTCATGTGTTGAATGGTATTCGTGTTTTAAATATAAAAATCACCTTTTTATCTATATATACAAACTATAGAAAACCTTCATGTGTTGAATCGAAATTCATTCGTTGAATTGAAATTCATGTGTTGAATGGTATTCATATTTTGAAATAAATTGTTTTATAATAAAAATCATATTTTTAATACCTATATGAACTATATAAAATAATCGTGTTTTGAAATGAATTGTTTTACAATAAAAATCACATTTTTATTATATGCATGAATTGCTAAAAATAGTGAAGTGTTGAAATAGAAGACAGTTAGATAGAAATATCATTTTTATCAAATGTATGAAAACCATATAGTTTTGAAATCGAAGAATCGATATATGTATATATATAAATAGAATTGAAATATATCGAATAACGAAGCTGCAGTTCGTATTTTGAAACCGTGATTTCAAACGATTAGTGCGGGAGATCCGACCATCGGATTTTCCCGAAATCGCAACCGTTGGGTTCGCTTTGGAAATATCTTTCCAACGACACCAACTTTGTGAAAATCCAACGGTTGGATTGTCTGGAATGTTTAATTCAAATCTAAAGAAAAACAGCGCCAGAATCGATTATATTTATATATGTATATATAAATATAATTATATTAAATCGAATAACGACGCTGCAGTTCGTATTTTGAAATTGAAACTTCAAACGGTTGTACCGGGAGATCCGACTGTCGGATTTTCCCGAAACTGGAACCATTGGATTTGTTTTGAAAAGATCTTTCTAATGATGTAAATTTTGTGAAGATCCAACGGTTATATTTTCAGATATGTGTAAATCAAATCTGAAGAAAAACAGCGCCACGGCCGCGCTATGGCCCAAAGCGTCGTTTTGAATAAATTGGCTATTTTAAATAAATAAAAATAGCGATAAATCGTTATACATTATTATAAACGATATGGATGTGAAATTTAGAAACTAACTGAAGGTTGGCTAAGTCGAATGGTTTCCTGGGTGTTGATCTGATGTTGGTTTCGGCCTTCGGGGTTAATATTTGGGAAATCGTTCTCTTACTGATTTACGGTTAGCGACTAATAAATTGAAATGATGCGTATATGTGTTTGGGTAGCACTTGTTTATTATGTACGCGAGTTGCTCAGAAAGACCGGGTTTATCCCATTCTGAATAACTGAATCGACGATAAGAAATCGAAGATGAAGACGGTGGTTGAAGACCGGAAATCTTCACCTCGTTTGGATGGTAACTGATGTACTGATTGGGAGGCATCCCGAAATATGGATAATGAGTGGTGATCGTCCAGACGTATGTGGAGATCGATGGGTTTGTGAGGTATATAGTGCCTCCGGTTTCGTTCAGACCCAGAACGGACTTGTAAATGGACTGTATGTCTGACATTGGATTTTATTCTGTGTTGATTGACCTCTATTAAATATACATCTGTTTGGCGGCGGAGAATTTATTCTTTTGCTTAATGCCCTTCTCTGAAACGCATGAGCTCAGAGGTTGTATATCGATGGATATCAGTCGCATGGCATGAATTGCTAATGTGGCATGCCTAAGTGGCAAATGATCAGTGCTTCTGTTGAAAAGCAAAGTCTTGTGGTGATGATCAAAGCACCGCCTGTGTGGCGTAGCTTTGTGTATAACGTGAATTCGCGAGCCTCACACCCTGGTATGAACCAGAAACGGGAGAAGGACCTCAGGGAGTGCATGCGTTTCTTTCTAGCTAGGAGTTATGTCGGTGTTTTTACATGGCCTGACATTTTACTAATGTGGATGATGGATAGAGAGGCGCCTCGGATATGTCGGTCGATCCGGGACCGATGGAGTCATTCGTTGGCTCATTTACGCCCCATAGGGCGGGGAAACGTAGTGTTCATGAATTTTAATCCACATCGGTGGACCGGCCCTGTCGCTCCACGGGTCGATGCGTTCTGATCCTGAGGGGCGGGCTAGAGCGTCTCGAATTCGGTAAGGACTATCTTTTGCCTTGGTTCATGACGGAAATCCAATTTCCAAATACGTGACTGTGCGGTTTTGATTGTATATATATATATATGGCGACATGATATATGGTACCCATGCCGTCTAGGATTGATAGTTATGATTCAAAATTGTTTTGAAACATGTAAACACTAGTAATAATATCAAATGCTTTTGTTTTATTCGTATCAAGCATATTTTGGCCATTATAAGGTAAAACTCTATCCTCTGGTTTGCGTTGCATTGTGTGATGGGAACTGAGTCTTATAATGGCTTCATTTTTATAAAAAGCATTGCGATGTTTAAAAGAATGATTTGTTTTAAAGCACTGGCAATCCAATGGAGTAAACCCGTTCCACGAAAGTGGCATGGTCCTATGATTAGCCATATTTTAAATGTGTTGAGTAGATTTCTCATACCAGTCCCATGACTGACTCGTAGTTTGTTTCACTTTCAAACTCGGGTGCCCCTTTTTCTACACGGGCAGCCTTGTATTCAAGTTTAGCTGGCTCTTTCTGGATAGCTTCTATTATTTATCTCTTTTTATGTTGTTCAGCTCCTATTGTACATTATGTTTGTTTTCCATTGTAGACATTTATGTATAGCTGTATTTGTACTAAGTATGATCCTATATACTGTGTAACTCTGATGATTACGTTTATCCAGTGTATTCTATTGTATATTATATGGTGTATTTATTTATTTCTGTTCTGCTATTATCTGTTTCTATGTTATATTCCAAGGATTACCCTTGCCGCCGTCAGTACGGGGTTTGGGGTCGTCACATTTTGGTATCAGAGCTTTGGTTAAGCTTAGTTCTAGAATATAACATACTAACGAACTCGTCAGAAATAGAACCAATAGTGTTCTAAGACGGGTAACTCTATACAGATAGGATCAGTAATATCCTAGTATAAGTAAAGCAGAATCAGAACAACTCGTTAGAGATGGGGTCAGAAGTGCCTCAGAACGAGTCGAAGGTAATATGTTTTTAAATAACGTATTTGTGATTATATATATAGTCTGGTTTTAGAAATATAATTTTTGAATATATAAAAGATATATATTTGAAAAGTTAAAAACAAATTGCTTGTTGTTTGCATTGTGTGATAGTAAATTGGATTAATTAAATTATTGAAACGATAGTTAATTTAATCAATAAGAGAATGAATAGTAGGATTTATTCGATTAAATCACACATTGAACTGATTAGAAAATAGATAAAAATATATACTTGTGCATTATATATGTTTGAACAGGTAATTGGATAGCTGTTGAGTAAAGATTTTATTTGCGTGCCCGACAAATAGGTAAACCTTAATGAGTTGTATGCGAAATATTATTATATCAACTCCTGTGAATGCCATTGGATGCGGAGTGCTGGTTGTTCTGTGTGAAATAGTAAACATCGCTATAGGATAGTAACAATTAATTTTGAACTACACTGCATGGTATACTTCTGAAGATAGGCATACTTCATCATATACCACATAAGCATTTGGAGCTTGTGTGACGAGGTGGAAGATTTACCATACGAGCGAGAGGCTTATATGGCGATGACTTTATTTTACAGGTTGAACTGATGACTGATATGACCATATAAATTGTAACGATAAAATTGCCAGACTAATAAAAACCCAACACGGGTCTGGAGTTGACAATAATCACGTCTCTCTAGTTATTAGATACGACACATGGATTATTTATTTCCGACACGGGACGAGGTGACAAGGATTTATCCTCTGGAGCAATTAAAATACACACTCCCTCAGGCTTTGACAGGGTGACGAGAATTTATTCTCTGGAGTTATTATCTATATACGCTCCCCTGTAAACACCAGATTATATTGCTATAAATATGTGTATGCTTTATAGGATTTATTGGGTACCTAATACGGCCCAATAAATTTCCAAACCTCTCCCCGTACAAAGGAGGTTATGGCGAAATTTTTCGAAAATTTCGGGTGTTAGCCAAATTTTTGAAGAATTTGAAAATTCTCAGAAACTGAAAAGTTGGAGAATGGAAGCCAGATTGAACATAGAGTTGATTAATCAAACCACTTTCGACTTTGTTCCTTTTCGGGGACGAAAAGTTTTAAGTGGGGGAGATTGTAACGACCCGGAAAATCTGAACCAATTTAATTTTTTTTTCTTGGCTAAAATAGTGGATTTTAAATATTTAAAATAAATATTTTAAATAATAAAGATGAAAAATAAGTTTGAATCGACATTTGAAAACGAAGATAATTAATTCTAATTATAAACAAGGCCTAAAATGGCGCGGCAGTTTCAAAATTTGAATTCAAACTTTGACTGATTGTACCGGGTGCAAAACAAAACAGATTTGAGTGAAACCAAAAATATTTAAATCTGTTGGTGAATACCTTTCTAACGAATCTGAAAAATCGAAGTTTCATAGCGGGATGCAAAAGTTATGGCCAAATGAATTTTCAGAAAGGTCGCTATGGAATTTATATAGCCCGTGAAATTGGCCATTTTGCAAACGACCTCAGAATTCGACGAAACCACTTTTGTAGGATCCGGGATGTGAAATTATTGCTAGGTTTTAAATTTCATAATTTTTGAAGCTAGTATGTGAGCGTGGCCAAGGAAAACGTGTTTTGGTCAATTATAGTTAAATTGGATCGACCAGAAATGGGCCATTTTTTAAACGGTCTCATAATTCGACGAAACTAGTTTTGTTGGGACCGTATCGTCAAAACATAGCTGGATTTATTTTTCTGGAATTTTTCGAATTAGTTTGTGGCCCTGGCAAATTGAAATATACGTTCAAATCAAATATTGAATGTTTTATATTATAATCTGAATGAAAACTGACTGAAACAGTCAAATGGGCCTACGAAACATATCCCATTGTGTTCAGAATGGGGGTGAAACGCTAGGGACGACAGATGTTGGGTTTGAATTGGTGTTCGTGTGTGACAAGGGGTATTTTCGGATTTTTAAAAAACTTTATAAATTAAAAAAAAATATCACTGGTCCACATCAGCCCACCCCCCCCCCCCCCAAATTCTCTCTCCCCGACGTTGGCTGAAGGCGGAAACCGCATCGCCGCTTCTGTAACAACCCTGATTTTTTAGGCCAATTTAAAATTTTATTTTAAGTGATTTTAATGAGTTTTCGATATTTAAAATAATTTATTTAAAATAAAAATTATTGAAAATTGATTTAAATCGAAGTTAGAATGAATAATTTAATTTTAATTATAAAAAGAGTTAGAAATAGCGCGGTAGTTTGAAAAGTCAAACTTGAATTTGACTGACCATACAGGATGCAAAATTTATCGGATTTTAGTGAAACCAAAACTATTAGAATCTATTTAAAAATATCTTTCTAACGAATCTGAAAAATCGAAATTTCATAGCGGGAATCAAAAGTTATGCCCAGTTTAAAATTTAGAAAGGTCGCTATGAAATATATAAAGGTCAAAATGCCACTTTTTGCATATGAAGGAATTTGGACTCAAAATCACTTCCATTGAGTTCAGAATGATGTTTCTACATTGAAAAACAGTAAGCACTTATATATTTCGTGTTTCGAAAATTATTTGTTTAAAAATGTATTTTTAATATTAAATATATACGCCTTGAAAATAGCCATTTTTCAAACAGTCTCAGAATTCGATGAAAATTGGATTCGTATCGTCATAAGAAAGCTAAAAATGATTTTTCGGTAATTTTTAGAATTAATATATAATTATAATTGATTTTTCAGTGTAAACGGACAATTTTTGAATTTAATTTTTTTTTTAAAATTCATACGGGCTCAGAACTAAACGAAATTAATTTCCTAGGTCCACAGCGTCAAAACATTGCCAAATATAATTTTTTTTGGGAATTTTCGAAGTTAATTTGTGACCCCGGTGATTTTTCATGTACGGTTGAATAAAAAATTTAAAGGATTTATATTAAAAATAAATAAAAAACGCTGTAAACTTCGAAATTGGGCCACGAGACCTGTCCCATTGTGTTCAGAAGGCGTCAAAACCTTAAGTTTGACAGTCGTTGGGCCTAATTTTGAGTTCGGGCCAAAACGGGCCTTAATGGGTAATTAGTGAATATTATAATGTTATAAATACTAGTTTAATCAAATCCTAAACCCTAATCTCATTTTGAACCAGCCGCCATCTACTGAAATCCATGGCCGAAATACTCCATCCTTTTCCAATAACATCTCCTTCTTCTTTCTGAATTAAACTCCAATCTCTACACCATATTGAAGCTCTCTTCCTCCTCTACGTTTCTATACGGTTGGATCATCTTCACATAACTCGAGGACCGAGACACACGCACCCAAACCCACGGCCAAATAGCCCCACCGCACTCTACCCCCTCCTAGGCGCAAGATCCCTTCCCTCCCCTCTCCGATGTGCCACTCTCCGATCGTCAGACCTATACACCTTTTGATCGCAAAGAGGAACCCTAGAGTTGAACCTTATCGGGATACTAACGGCCGATGCAATTTGGGGAAGAAGAGGGTATATTCCCTTTTTATTCTTTTAATAATTTATTTTAAAAGGTTATTTATATAAATTAAAGCATAACTCATTCACATAGCGACGAAATCGAGCGTTTTTCGATGCGTTGGAATCGTGTTTCCGCGATCTACACGATGGAACTGATAGGAACTAATTTAAAGCTCGTCTAAATTTTGGCAAATTGGAAAGCTATTGGTGAGAATTCTATTTCCTCTTTAATAATTAAAAATTAAAATTAATCATTTATGTTATTGTATTCATTCAGTATGAATTTCATGTTGTTGCTGCATATATAATTATTTCCATGTTGATTGTTTTGTGATGAATTGTGTGTATTCATGTTGACATGATTTTGTGTGTACGACGAAGACAAATATTTTATATAATATATGAGATGTACAATATTCATGTTTGTCAAAATTTGGGCAAGCAATAAAAATCATATATTTTTATTGTTTATATATATAACTGAGATGTTACATGTTAGAAAGGGAATTTATATATTTTTATTGTTAGGTACCAAAAGGGATGCTCATGTTACGAATAAATAAATAAAAAATATTACCTTGGTTGTGGATTGGATTAGAATCTTTAATCCAAATAAAATATCATATTTTGTCATGTTTATTTTATTAACATTAAACTGTTAAAATAATAGTTTGTTATGAAATGTTATGTAAGGATTAAAATATCATTTTTATTTTAGAATGAATGTTAGACAAACATAACATGTTTAGTTAAAATATTTTTGTCTAAACAAAAATCACAATTTCAGTTAGAATATAAAAGCATCATTAGTTAGAATACGTTATGTAATATAAAACATCATATTAGTCAAATTCTATTATGTAATATAAAAACTGTCAGTATAGGTAAAAATGTAATGTCAGTTAAATATGCCATGTTAATATAAAATATCCATGTTAGAGGAAATATCTTTTACATATAATAATGTAATGTTAAAGAAATTTGTCATTTAACTATAAATGTCATTTTTGGTTACATTTTGGAATGTTATATTTCACCGTCATTTTAGAAGCATTAAAATGATAGATTTGCTAATTCATATTTTACTGTCGTTTAGATGCAGTAAAAGAAAAAAAAATGTTATATTTTTATTGTCTTCTTAGAGGCAATAAAAAGATAGAATTTTAAGGTTGCATTATGTTTTGTTTATTCAAAACATTACCATTTGTTAGAAAACATGTCATGTAAATTAAATGCCATTTATGTTAGATAACATGAAATGTTAGAACATAAAAATATTCTCTTTATGTTATTAGGAATCGTTAGAATTGCTAGACATTAAAAATATTCCATTTATTTTTTGCTTGTAATGTTAGCAATATCTATATGTTGAAAACATTATTCTTAACATACTAGAAAAGAGGAAAAGAAAACATATATAAAAGTATGTTAGGACATAAAAAAAATTATTCATTTTGTTAGTAGCGTCATATGAGAATAAAAAAATATTCATTTTGTTAGTAGCGTCATATGAGAATAAAAAAAATACTCATTTTGTTAGTAGCGTCATATGAGAATAAAAAAATATTCATTTTGTTAGTAGTGTCATATGAGAATAAAAAAATATTCATTTTGTTAGTAGCGTCATATGGGAATTTAAAAAAAAAATCATTTTGTTAGTAACGTCATATTAGAATAAAAAAAAAATGTACATTTTGTTGGTAGCGTCATATTAGAATATCATTTGTATGTCGACATGTTAGAATTATCGTGTTAATGTTAACATAGTATAATTTGTCATTTTAAGATTGATATAATAGAATTATCATTTTATGAAATGTCAACGTAAAATATTCATTTTATGTTATGGTAGAACCATCAACACAAAAATCACAATTTAGTTAGAATATTTTTGTGTAGAGAAAAAGTACATTTTTAATATAAAATGTTGCATTAGATAATAACGTCGTGTTATGTTATTTAGAAATGAATAATTTCACCGTCATGTTATGTTATTTAGAAATAAATAATTCCACTGTTATGTTGTGTTAATTAGAAAAACAATATTTTTACCGTCACGTTATGTCAGGTAGAAATGAACATTTTTGCCAATGTAAAGTAGTAGCGACAAAAATCATATTTTTGTCAATGTAAAATGGTAGTAAACGAATTTACATTTTTTCATTATGTAAATAAAAGTATGAACTTGCATTGTAAATGAATTTACATTTTTTTTATTATGTAAATAAAAGTATGAACTTGCATTGTAAATGAGATTTACATTTTTATTGTGTAAAGAAAAGTATGAACTTGCATTGTAAATAAAATTTACATTTTTATATGTAAACAAAAGTAGGAATGTGCATTGATAATAAAGATTACATTTTTATTTTGTAACTTAGAATAAGAACTTGCATTGCAAATAGAAATTACATTTTTTTTATTTGAACTAAAGATATAAAATTTGCTATGCGAACAAAATTTACATTTTTTCTATGTAACTATGATATGAAATTTACATTGTAAACAAAATTTACATTTTTCTATGTAACTATGATATGAAATTTACATTGTAAACAAAATTTACATTTTTCTATGTAACTATGATATGAAATTTACATTGTAAACAAAATTTACATTTTTCTATGTAACTATGATATGAAATTTGCATTGTAAACAAAATTTACATTTTTCTATATAACTATATTATGAAATTTGCTATGCGAACAAAAATTACTTTTTTTCTATGTAACTATGATATGAAATTTACATTGTAAATTAAAATTACATTTTTATGATGTAACTTAAGATTGGAATTTACATTGTCATTCTAAATAGTCAAGATCATTTTGGTTTTGCATGAAAAGAGATAAGAAAAATTATTATTTTTGCTTGGCATTGAAAGAATAACAAAGTTATTATTTTTGTTACATGGAAATTAAACAAACAAAATATATTCATTTGTATAGAAATGAAGTTGACACCAAAATATATTGCATTTTTGGTTAGGAGCTTAATGACACAAAAATACCCATTTTTGTTAAACTATAAGTGACGTACAAAAATATTCATTTTTGTTGTAATTAGAATGACACACAAAATATACATTTTGTGTATATGATATGTAAAAAAAAAAAAAAAAAAAAAAAAAATCTTTTTGTCAAATGTGAAAGAATGATAAAATTTACATTTTTATCTAATGTAAAGGAATGACAAAAATATTCATTTTGTCAAATGTGAAAGAATGATAAAAAATATACATTGTTATCAAATGTAAATGGAGGACAAAAATATTTATTTTGTCAAATGCAAAGAATGAAATAAAACACATTCATTCTTGTTCGTAATAAAAAGAAAACATTCATTTTGTTTGTGTTTTGAAAGTTAACACACAATTTTCATTTTTGGTGAAAGTTAAAAAGAATGTTTTTAATATTCTTTTGTTAAAAATGAAAGGTCATATTGTTTATCACCGTTTTTGTCAAATTAAAAGATTTAACTTTTGTTTATATTTAAAAATGTTAAAGTTACCTTTTCGATGTAAAAAGAAAAGTATACATTTTAATGTGAATAAAAGAAGGAAAATTACACTTTCATGTAAATGGAACTTAAAGTAAGAGATTTACATTTTAATCAATTGAATTTTTATTAAAAAGGATAACGGTATGAAATTTACATACCCATGCAAAAGAATTTCAGTAAAGATTATAACGATGAAATTTATATGTTAATGAATTAGATTTTCATTAAAAAGATTTAAGATATGGAAATTACATTTTCATGTAAATAGATTAGTGCACAAAATTATCGTTTTGTTTGTAATGTAAAATTATTATTTTTGTGTTTTGCATTGAAAAGATAACAAAATTATCAATTTTGTTATATTGAAATAAAGAAACAAAAATACTCATTCTTGTAGAAGTAAAAATGGATGAACTAAAATATTCGTTGTTTAAATTGAAATGAAACACAAAAATGCTATTTTTGTTGGAATTGGTATGATACGCAAAATACATTTTGTGTAATTCGAAAGATGAAACAAGAAAATGTACATTGTTATGTATAAGATGTGTATGTGTATGAAAATAAAAATAAACATTATGGTGTGTACATTGTACATTAATATTGTATATACGAATAGGAATGTTTTTCGTTAGCAAAATGTAATGAAATAAAATTAATTTCATTACACATTATAAACATTTCGATAGGTTGTGAAGCAAAACATTCACTACTTGTTATGTAATTACATTAATGAAATGGAATTTAATTATTTTTATATATATAAAAATAAAGATAAATCGTTACAAATTACTAATAACGATATGAAATGATTTCCAACTTATATATATACGAGAATTATTTGGAAAGTCCGAGTCTATCTCATTCCAAATAATGAACGACGTTTAAAATTCAAGAGTTGAAGGCGGCGATTGAAGACCGACGATCTTCATATCGAATGGACGACGACTGCTGATGCCCGTGATTGGAGTAGCTACCATGAAGGGGCTACAGTGGTGGCCGTCCGGACGTAGTGTTGATTAGTACGGATTTGGCTTTCGCTCAGACCCAGAGCATAAGCTTATAAATGGATTGTGTGTCTGACGTCGTACTCCATTAAATATCATGTTGTTAATCTTCTGTCAAATGTATGGATGTTTGGTGGCGGAGAATTTATTCTCTTGCTTAACACCCGTTCATATATTTCGGCAAAGGATTGGTAGTGTGATATGGAGTGACGATGTGGCATTCTAAGATGCATATGATCAAGGCTTTGTTGAAAAGCAGGCCTTGTGGTTGATGATCAAAGCATAGCTTGTTTAGGCATAGCTTTGTGTACAGCGTGACTTCGCGAGCCTCACACACCGGTGGAGTCTAAAACGGGAGAAGGGAACGCAGGGAGAGCAGCACATTTCTTTCTAGCTAGAAGTGGTGTTTGGGCTTTAACACGGCCCGGCATTTTACTTATGTGGATGATGGAATGAGGTGCGTCGGATGATAGGTCCTATAGGACTCGGAAACGTGTGTTCAGGAATAACTAATCCACAACTCGTATGGTGGACCGACCCTGCAGCTTTCCAAGGGTTCCCTGCGGGGGATCCTGAGATATTAGCTAGAGTGTCTCGAATCGGTAGGAGCTCCTTCCTAGCCTTGACTCATGATGGAAACCAAAATCCAAATACGACCCTACGAATTTGATTGTATTACTAGTATGGAGGCATAGTAGTATGGGATACTATTCTTCCTAGGATTTATACATTTACTTTGAAATGTTTTGATATATACTAATAATAATATTATACTCGTGTTTGCCGTATTTAGCATGTTTAATCACTATAAGGTAAAACCCTATCCTCTGGTTTGTGTTGCATTGTGTGATGGGACCTGGGTCTTATGGTGATTCCATTTTTCTCAAAAGCATAACATTGTTGTACGATTCACTTATTATTTGTTCTGACACTTTTATGCACGGAAATCCATTGGAATAAACCCATTCCGCGTTAGCGGCGTGGTCTTTGGATTTGTCCTATTAATAGTGATTAATTAGTTAAGAATTCTCACACCAGTCCCATGACTGACCCGTTGTTTGTTTCCACCTTTGCAAACTCGGGTGCCCTCTTTTCCGCACGGGCAGTCGAGCAGCTGGTCTACAGGTTTATCTCTTTAGCAGGATCTTGGATTGAAGCTTAAAGCTGTGTCCAGAACATTGGAAGTATTCCGCTACCTTAGTTATTTTATTTCCGCTGCAATGTATTATTATAATGTAAAATTATCTTCCGCTGTAATTATTAGTCAATGTACTCTGATGTAACATTTATTATTGATGTTATAAAAGTCTATTGTTATTGTTCTGATGTGTTGTATTCCCAAAGTTAACGTAGGCGGGATTTGAACGGTCTTGGTCGATTTCGCGATCGATTAAGGCCGGGCAAAATCCGACTCGTTACAGTTGGTATCAGAGCTTTGGTTAGCTCAAATCTTTGGGGTACAACTCATTAGAACTGAACAAAAGGCTGATCAGAGATTGGATTAGTAATATCCAATAAGAATACTCATTAGAGATAGGATCAGCAGTATCCTAGAATGAGAAAACTCATTAGAGATGGGGTTAGTAATGCCCTAGAATGAGTTGAGAGTAGCAAGCCTATAATATACGTATTTGTAATTATACTCTATTTTGGAAAATATGATTTGTGAATATATAAAAAGTTATATATTTTAAAAGTTAATCATCTAATAAAATTATGTAAACCTATGAAAAATTGAGTAGGATAATTAATCAACTTTTAGCTTCGATCCTTTTCGAGGACGAAAAGTTTTTAAGTGGGGGAGACTGTAACAACCCTGATTTTTGGGGCCAATTTAAAATTTTATTTTAAGTGATTTTAATGAGTTTTCGATATTTAAAATAATTTATTTAAAATAAGAAAAATTGAAAATTGATTTAAATCGAAGTTAGAATGAATAATTTAATTTTAATTATAAAAAGAGTTAGCAATAGCGCGGTAGTTTGAAAAGTCAAACTTGAACTTTGGCTGACCATATAGGATGCAAAATTGATCGGATTTTAGTGAAACCAAAAATATTAGAATCTATTTAAAAATATCTTTCTAACGAATCTG
The DNA here is from genome assembly GCA_030737875.1 of Allium sativum. NCBI lineage: Eukaryota > Viridiplantae > Streptophyta > Magnoliopsida > Asparagales > Amaryllidaceae > Allium > Allium sativum. Next base: position 310,163,950 of record CM060922.1, on the reverse strand, counting down.
AAAAATCGAAATTTCATAGCGGGAATCAAAATTTATGCCCAGTTTAAAATTTAGAAAGGTCGCTATGAAATATATAAAGGTCAAAATGAAACTTTTTTCATATGAAGGAATTTGGACTCAAAACCACTTCCATTGAGTTCAGAATGATGTTTCTGCATTGAAAAACAGTAACCACTTATATATTTCGAGTTTCGAAAATTATTTGATTAAAAATGTATTTTTAATATTAAATATATACGCCTTGAAAATAGCCATTTTTCAAACAGTCTCAGAATTTGACGAAAATAATTTTGTTGGATTTGTATCGTCATAAGAAAGCTAAAAATGATTTTTCGGTAATTTTTAGAATTAATATATAATTATAATTGATTTTTCAGTGTAAACGGACAATTTTTGAATTTAAAAATTTATTAAAAATTCATACGGGCTCAGAACTGAGCGAAATTAATTTTCCTAGGTCCACAGCCTCAAAACATTGCCAAATATATTTTTTGGGAATTTTCGAAGTTAATTTGTGACCCCGGTGAATTTTCATGGACGGTTGAATAAAAAATTAAAGGATTTATATTAAAAATAAATAAATAAACGTTGTAAACTTCGAAATTGGGCCACGAGACCGGTCCCATTGTGTTCCGAAGCCGTCAAAACCTTAAGTTTGACAGTCGTTGGGCCTAATTCTGAGTTCGGGCCAAAACGGGCCTTAACGGGCAATTAGTGAACATTATAATGTTATAAATACTAGTTTAATCAAATCTTAAACCCTAATCTCATTTTGAACCAGCCGCCATCTACTGAAATCCATGGCCGAAATACTCCCTCCTTCTTCCAATACATCTCCTTCTTCTTTCTGAATTAAACTCCAATCTCTACACCATATTGAAGCTCTCTTCCTCCTCTACATTTCTATACGGATGGATCATCTTCACATGGCTCGAGGACCGAGACACACGCACCCAAACCCATGGCCAAACAGCCCCACCGCGCCCCCTAGGCCCCACCGCACCCTACCCCCTCCTAGGCGCAAGATCCCCTCCCTCCCCTCTCCGATGTGTCACTCTCCGATCGTCAGACCTATACACCTTTTGATCGCAAAGAGGAACCCTAGAGTTGAACCTTATCGGGATACTAACAGCCGATGCAATTTGGGGAAGAAGAGGGTATATTCCCTTTTTATTCTTTTAATAATTTATTTTAAAAGGTTATTTATATAAATTAAAGCATAACTCATTCACACAGTGACGAAATCGAGCGTTTTTCGATGCGTTGGAATCGTATTTCCGCGATCTACACGATGGAACTGACAGGAACTAATTTAAAGCTCGTCTAAATTTTGGCAAATTGGAAAGCTATTGGTGAGAATTCTATTTCCTCTTTAATAATTAAAAATTAAAATTAATCATTTATGTTATTGTATTCATTCAGTATGAATTTCATGTTGTTGCTGCATATATAATTATTTCCATGTTGATTGTTTTGTGATGAATTGTGTGTATTCATGTTGACATGATTTTGTGTGTACGACAAAGACAAACATTTTATATAATATATGAGATGTACAATATTCATGTTTGTCAAAATTTGGGCAAGCAATAAATATCATATATTTTTATTGTTTTTATATATAACTGAGATGTTACATGTTAGAAAGGGAATTTATATATTTTTATTGTTAGGTACCAAAAGAGATGCTCATGTTACGAATAAAAAAAAATTACCTTGGTTTTGGATTGGATTGGATTAGAATCTTTAATCCAAATAAAATATCATATTTTGTCATGTTTATTTTATTGACATTAAACTGTTAAAATAATAGTTTGTTATGAAATGTTATGTAAGGATTAAAATATCATTTTTATTTTAGAATGAATGTTAGACAAACATAACATGTTTAGTTAAAATATTTTTGTCTAAACAAAAATCACAATTTCAGTTAGAATATAAAAGCATCATCAGTTAGATTACGTTATGTAATATAAAACATCATATTAGTCAGATTCTATTATGTAATATAAAAACTGTCAGTATAGTTAAAATGTAATGTCAGTTAAATATGCCATGTTAATATAAAATATCCATGTTAGAGGAAATATCTTTTACATGTAATAATGTCATGTTAAAGAAATTTGTCATTTATCTATAAATGTCATTTTTGGTTACATTTTGGAATGTTATATTTCACCGTCATTTTAGAAGCATTAAAATGATAGATTTGCTAATTCATATTTTACTGTCGTTTGGATGCAGTAAAAGAAAAAAAAATATGTTATATTTTTATTGTCTTTTTAGAGGCAATAAAAAGATAGAATTTTAAGATTGCATTATGTTTTGTTTATTCAAAACATTACCATTTATTAGAAAACATGTCATGTAAATTAAATGCCATTTCTGTTAGATAACATGAAATGTTAGAACATAAAAATATTCTCTTTATGTTATTAGGAATCGTTAGAATTGCTAAACATTAAAAATATTCCTTTTATTGTTTGCTTGTAATGTTAGCAATATCTATATGTTGAAAACATTATTCTTAACATACTAGAAAAGAGGAAAAGAAAACATATATAAAAGTATGTTAGGACATAAAAAAAATATTCATTTTGTTAGTAGCGTCATATGAGAATAAAAAAATATTCATTTTGTTAGTAGCGTCATATGAGAATAAAAAAAATATTCATTTTGTTAGTAGCGTCATGTGAGAATAAAAAATATTCATTTTGTTAGTAGCGTCATATGAGAATAAAAAAATATTCATTTTGTTAGTAGCGTCATATGAGAATAAAAAAAAAATTATTCATTTTGTTAGTAACGTCATATGAGAATAAATAAAATGTACATTTTGTTGGTAGCGTCATATTAGAATATCATTTGTATGTCGACATGTTCAGGGCCGGTCCTGACCAATTTCATGCCCAGTGCGGAATGAAAAAAATATGCCCTTTTATATAAAAAAAATTCAAAAAAAATTCTATTTTTTTGGGGTTTCGAACCTAGCCAAGTGCAATGCTAGGAGGCTCATCCCCACGCCTGAATGTTTTTATTCATACGATAAAACAAAGTACGGATACATGACAAGAGAAAACAAATATTACAATGTATGACATACAAGCATAGGTACAATAGAAATCCGGTCTCATTTGAAATGACTTCTTCTTGCATTTTTAGAAGCAAAATCTTCAATTATATGCTCAAGGTCAATGATTTTCAACATATCCTTTTCAATACTCAATATTGCCAATCCATTCAACCTATCTTGAGTCATTGTTGTCCGTAAATAAGATTTTATCAACTTCAACTTCGAAAACGTTCTTTCTGCTGATGCTACAGTGACAGGTACAGTCAATAAAATTCGATAAGCTACCAAAACATTTGGAAACATATCCATTTTTTTCACAAACTCCATAATTTTGAGGGAATTCCATGGTTTACCAGTATCATAAGATTCACTAGGTAACATTTCCTGCAAAATCTGTAATTCTGAAAGTAGACTCTTTGCATCAATATCATAATCTTCACCATGTTTTAGAGCCGTTTCAAGGTTCTCACAACAGTTTTTCAATTTATCATCATCCAAAAAAACTAACTGAGATGCATCAAATAAGAAACCAAATATAGACTCAAAAAGTTCCATTTGTTCAAATCTAATCCTCAATTGAGAAAGAGCCATATCAACTAAAACAAGAAAGTAATCTGTCCTAAAATCTTCTTGAGCAGATTGTTGCTCCCTCTCAGTATTAGGAATTTTATCGAAATGTTTTTTTCTCATGGACTTACGCTTTACTTGAAATTCTGACTCAATTTCCATCTCATCTGCAATCTCTTTAGCATCAATCAAAGCAGAAATAAATCCATTTTCTCTATATTTTTCAAAAAATGAAACAAGCCCTTTCAAATTCTTAATAGCAACATCAAGAAGCATATCATCAGATTGCAAATTTTTGCTCACTAAGTTTATCTTGTACAATATCTCATGCCAAATGACCAAACTCAAAATAAATTCAAAACTTGAAAATTCACACAACAGGAGTTTTTCAGCATCCCAAGTTAATTTTGAGTCATCACAAACTTCAACTAATTTTTTTAAAGCTTGTTTTACTTTTGGAAACTGACTTTTTATCGCTTTAACACTTTCAATATGACTTTCCCATCGTGTAGTGGACAAGGACTTCAATGTCAATTCGTCTACATATTGAAGCAAAATGTTCCATCGTTTTGTAGAATTAGCAAACACATTATAAAGGGCTTGACATGCTCCAAAAAATGATTTAGCTTTTTGACAAGAGTTGGCCATATCACAGATAACTAAATTAAGAGAATGACAACCGCACGGCATATAGAAAGCTTTCGGATTTATATCAAGTAATCTTTTTTGTACACCTTGGTGTTTTCCCCTCATATTAGAACCATTATCATAACCTTGCCCCCTCACATCATTAATGTTTAAATCAAATGAGTTTAATGCAGCTTGTAATTCACCAAACAGACCTAATCCAGATGTATCTTCCACATTTAAAAACTCCAAAAAATACTCTTTCACATTTATTGGGTAGTTAACAACATCAACACATCTAATTATCAAAGTCATTTGCTCTTGGTGGCTAGCATCAGGAGTACAATCAAGAATCACAGAAAAATATTTAGCTTCTTTAATTTTTCTAATAATTGCACTTCTTACCTGTGATGCCAACAAAGATATCAATTCATTTTGAATTCTATGGCTTAGATAATGGTAATGAATATTTTTATCTTGTACAAGTCGAAAATGATGTTGCATTATTGGATCAAACTCTGCTATTGATTCAAGAAAGCCTAAAAAATTTCCATTCGAGTCTTCATAGATTTTTTCATTTGTTCCACGAAATGCCAAATTATTCATCGCAAGACGTTTGACAATTGAAATGATTCTTATCATGACTTGTTTCCAATGTTCTGTATCCTTCTTAATCATCTCTTGTACTTCTTTATCAATTGTTTGATTAGTGCTCAATCTAAATCGAAGTTCCATCCAAGCTCTTAGGTTAGTGAGATGTTCAACACTATCTTCATGTTGTTTAAGTTTTTCACTCAAATGTGCCCAATCATTAACTCCTATATCTGCCAAATGACTTCTTGAACGAACTCTTTTAACCACTTTACAACAAAAGCAAAACACTTTATTCAATTCCTTTGAGTAAACCAACCATTTCCTATTAGAAAGTTCTCCATTTCGTAATTTTTGATCATAGTGAAATGTGGAAAATCCTCTATTATGATTATCCTTAGGAAAATTAATGTTGGTTTCTCTAACAGGACCATTTTCAACAAGCATATCTCTCATTTTTGCATCTAAACTATCCCACACTCTAGGATCATATATATCCAAAGATAAAGAAGGTTCAGGACATTCGGCCACATAGTTAGTTTCTTCATTATTTTTGTAAAGACCCGCAAATCCCCATCCTTTGGATCGACCATAAACCACACAGGTCTGACCCAAAAAGTGAAAATCTACGAATACTTTAACTTTGGGCATACAACATATTAAAACAACAACAGAAGACTTTTATAACACTATAATAAATGTTACATCAGAGTACAGAATATACATATCAGAGTACATTGGAATATAATTACAGCGGAAGATAAATACAAAAAAAGTAATATACTGCAACGGAAGAACACAGCGGAAGACTCTCTATCTCTGGACACAGCTTTAAACTTCAACCCAGAATCCTGTTTAATATATCTGCAAAAATAGCTACTCGACTGCCCGTGTGGAAAATATGGGCACCCGAGTTTGCCAGTGGACAAAACTACAGGTCAGTCATGGGACTGGTGTGAGAATTCTACTTAACCTATATAATATAATAAGGCTAATCACAGGACCACGCCACTTTCACGGAATGGGTTTTCTCCTATGGATTGCCAGTGCATGACTAAGGTAAATCGTCAAAATAACGCAATGCTTTTTAGAAAAATGAAACCATTATAAGACCCAAGTCCCATCACACAATGCAACGCAAACCGGAGGATAGGGTTTTACCTTATAATGGTCAAAAGATGCTTGATACGATAAACACGATATTATATAATAATAGTGTGCAAACAATTTGAAGTACATCAAAGTAAATGTATTAATCCTAGACGGCATGAGTGCCCCATCCCACTATGTCGCCATATATAGGTATACAATCAAAACCGTGTGATGTCGTATTGGAAATTTGGGTTTCCATCTGAGTCAAGGCTAGGGAGGAGATCCTTACCGATTCGAGACACTCTAGCAATGCCCCAGGATTGGTACTCTGTCCAACCCTTGGATCCTGCAGGGCCGGTCCACACTTACTTTTGTGGATTGGCAATTCCTGAACACACGCTTCCCGGTCCTTTTGGACCTATACTACGGCCAGTGGCGACCGCATAAACCGAGGCCTCGAAAAATCCAACAACCACAATGAATAAATGCCAGCGCTGGTAGGTCCCTGGCACCACTCTAGCTAGAAAGAAACGTGCGCACTCCCTGCGTTCCCTTCTCCCGTTTTAGACTCTACCGGGCTGTGAGGCTCGTGAGGTCACGTAACACAAAGCTATGCCTAAATAGACTATGCTTTGATCATCCCACAAGGCTCTGCTTTGCAACAATAAGCCTTGATCAAGTGCAACTTGGCATACCACATCAACAACTCATATCATGCGATCGGTAAATATTTAACATAAAAAAGGGTGTTAAGCAAGAGAATAAATCCTCCGCCACCATGCATTTATATATTAAATAAAAACCAATTTAATTACATGAAATAAATTTCAATGTCAGGCATGCTATCCATTTACAAGTCCGTTCTGGGTCTGAACGAAACAACGTATCCGTCGATCTCCAGTACGTCTGGAAGATCATCACTTTTACCTTGCCTTGGGGGATCAGTCCCAATTCAAGATATCAGTCACCATCAACCAAACGATGTGAAGCTCTCCGGTCTTCAGTCACCGTCTTCATCTTCGACTCTTGATCGTCGTGATGATTATTCAGAATGGGTTAGACCCGGTCTTTCTGAATAACTCGCGTATTTGTAATTAAAATCAACCATACGCCACATTCCAACTTTGAATATCCTTTTAAATAAAATTTATTGTTTATGTTAAAAGGTTCTCATTAATTTTATCAAAGATAAAATAACTTACATTTTAATCTTTCTAAAAAGATGTATTAATATTTCAATTTTGATTTAATTTATAAAATAGATTTATAAATTTCAAATAGTAATTTCAATGTAAATTGGATTAAAGGATAAATGTTATTTAAACATTGTCCACTACAAATCCAATCTACATATCAATCACCAAACATAATTATTAAGATCTAATGATCTTAAATAAAAGGTTTATCCTAAATATATTAATTCATTTCTATAAAAAAAAACATATTTTAAAATAATCAATAAAATATTCTATATATAAAAGATTCTGAATGTAAAATATACTATAATACAAAACCTTTTATTTTACAAAAATCTCTTTTTTTTTATATAAAAATTCTTTATTTAAAAAGAAATTCGACATTGGAATGCGACTCAACCATGTACCATATAATTTGGGTCATATGGGTTTCATACATTTCATGTATAGGGTAATAACAAGAAAATAATTCTCAATCCATCCATTAACAACCAGAGTGACGATTTCAACTGTGTGAGCGTTAAAATGAAATAATAACGCTCATCGCAGTCTGTCGATCAATCGATAGACATATAATTAAACATTGGGATTTGTGTTAGTCAAGTATCGTCCCAATACCCGTGTGGGGTTTTCAGCCAACAACAGTTCATACAAATAAATAAATATAGAATTGGTTAATAGGTTTAACCAATTTCTACTGTATATTATGCAAATAAAAGCAATCCTTATATTTGCACATAAATTGTGTTTCCTACCAAGATGAGTGAAAGTGATATAATCATTTTGTTAGCAATTCTATTTCAACAAATACAGTGTAGATAAAAGTGTGTTTCCAATCTTGTACTTTTATTTGTACATAAAACACAAATAAAAGTGTATCTCATGTATTTGTCTTTTTATTTGACAAAACAATGTTAATAAAAATGTTCTTTTATATCTTGTACTTTTATTTAACAAAACAATGGTAAATAAAATGTCTTTTTAACTCTTTTACTTTTATTTAACAAAACAATGACAAATAAAAGTATAATTTTCTTTCTATGCTTTATTTGCATCTAAAAATGCAAATAAGAAATATAACTCTCTTTTTTACTTTTCTTTACAATAGAAAATGTAAATAAAATGGTTCACACAATTTTGTTATTTTTCTTTACAATAGAAAATGTAAATAAAAGGATTCACATTATTTTGTTCTTTTTCATTACCATAGAAAATGTAAATAAAAAGATTCTCATTATTTTGTTTTTTTTATCACAACTAAAAGACGATAGAAATGTACCATTAACATCGCTATTTATATCGCATAAAAAATGTCGAATAAAATGAATCACTAACATTGTCTATTTCTATCGCACTAAAAATGTCAATAAAAATGAATCACTAACATTGTCTACTTTTATCGCACTAAAAATGTCGATAAAAATGAATCACTAACATTGTCTACTTTTATCGCACTAAAAATGTCGATAAAAATGACAACATTAACCCTTCTATTTTCACCGCGTTCAAAATGACGATAAAATATTCAACATTAACAATTCTATTTTTACCGCATTTAAAAATGACGATAAAATATTCAACATTAACAATTCTAGTTTTCCTACTATAGAAAATGTAAATAAATATATTTCTAGATTCTATTCTTTTTATTTACATAAGAGAATGTAAATAATTGCATTTTCAATTTCTATTCTTTTACTTACATAAGAAAATGTAAATAAATATATTTCTAAATTTTTATCATACCGTTATAACTCATATATAAATTACATAGAAAAAATGTCATTTTTATTTTATCGTTCTAATTCACCTCTAAATTACATAGAAAAATGTAATCTTTATTATGCGATGGGAATTCATATTTTAATTACATAGAAAAATGTAATTCCTATCATACGACATAAATTCATATTTAAATTATATCTAAAAATGTAGTTTTTATCCTACAACGCAAATTCACATTTTAATTACATGGAAAAAATGTAATTTTCATTCTACCGTTATTTTTCGTCTCTAAATTACATAGAAAAATGTAATTTTAATCATGCAATGTAAATTTACATTTTTATACCATAGAAAAATGCAATTTGTCATACAGTGCAAATTCATATATAAAGCACATATAAAAATGTAACTTTTGTTATGCAAAGAAAATATGTTTTTTTTCTATTTTACAATGTAAGAATATGACCTTTTCTATTTTACAATGAAAATAATAACTTCTTTATTCATTCTTTCATTACATATAAATGTAATCTTTTCTATCTATTACAATGAATAAAATTACAATAAAAAATATAATCTTAGCTTATGAACTTTTCATTGTGACAAAATGAAAATAAAAATATAATCTTTTCATTTTCGTCTTTACAGTGAAATCTACATCACATTAAAAATATAATCTTTTTATGCAACATCTTTCTATTGAAAACAATCAACACATAAAAATATAATCTTTTACATTGCTTCTTTTATTGAAATCACTATTACCTTAAAAATGAAGTTTTAATGTTACTTCATTTATCGAAATAATATTACGTTAAAAAGTGAGATTTTTAATGTTACAACTTTTATTGAAATCAAGGTGACAAATAAAATATGACTCTTTATTGAAATCACTATTTTTTTACATAAAAATGCAATCTTTTATTTTCATTCTTTTTTTTTTTAATGGAACAAATTCATATTAGAATTATATACTTTTTAATCCACTATTCTTAATGTAACAAATTTACAATAAAAATTTATTCTTTTTAATCATTCCTCTTTAATATAAACAAATCCACATTAAAAATATAATATTTTTCATTGTTCAATTTCTATTGTAAATAAACAAATTAAAAATAATATTGTATTTGTCGTTCAAATTCTGTTGTTATACAAACAAATAAAAATAAGGTTTTTTTTATTTGTTGAACAATCTCTGTTGTAATATAAACAAATAAAAATGAGATTTTTACTCATTGTCCATTTTCAAATTTTAATATCAACAAATAAAAATAAACTTTTTATTTGGCGATCAATTTCTTTTGTTATGCCAACAAATAAAAATATAAGTTTTTATTTGTCGTTCCCATTCTATTGTTCATTACAGAGTAAATAAAATATTTTTTTTTTTTATAACATGAAATTATAATAACTTGATTTGCATAAATATGATTTTATTCTGAATAAAATATGTTTTAGATCTAACTTTCTAACTGCAAATGAATTCAACAATATATAAAATTCCAATGCGAATTTAGCGTATCATGAACAACAAAACATACAACAAGCAACAATCAACAATTCAAACAACACAGAACATTTCAGAACTGAATCAATATGATAATACCATTATTTTTAGCGCGAGAAAATAATTAATAATTGATTAAATAAATAAAATTAGAATTCTCACCTAGATTTTTGGCCAAAATTTTACTGTCTCCTTTTCAACTGCGGTCTGCGCCATCGCGAAGCTCTTAATTTTGTGATTCCAACGCAATTTACGGTTCGTCAAACGGACCTCGTATGAAAGAGTTATGAATTTTTGAAGATCGGTTAATTAAATAATAAAATAATAAAAAAAAAAAATAAGAAACGGGTTCCTTCTTCCTCACCCTTCACGTCGGCCGAACCCAATTTGCTCCTCCCTCCTTCATGTCGCACCCCACCACAAGCACCCGGACCACGATCAGAAGCCACCACCTCGTCGGCCACCTCGAGACACACCTGCGCCGAGACCCGGGCCCCACTCGCACCCCCCTAGGACCCACAAATAACCCATAAACGCAGCCCATTCCCGGTCAAAATTCGCGAAATCCGTGCACCAAAATCCGATCTTAACCGTATAGATTGAAAGGTCTCTGAATTCTCTTCGATTTGGTAGGTCATACATAAATTTTCGTTGAACGGATTGGGAGATATTAGCGTTTGAAGTTCGGTGTTTTCTGGCCTTCGAAATTAAGGGCGGCGGCTGCCATGAACAGTATTAGGGTTAGGGTTTTTTTCGGATTTTTATATTATTTTAATATTAAATTCCGAATTTCGTGAAATAAAGTGGATTTTTGAACTTTCTCGGATTTGGGCCTGCTTACTGTCGATCTTAACGTTTTGAGGCCTTCTGAACGCGATGGGCTATGTCCCAATGTCCAATTCTGATGTCTACACGTTTTTTTTTCGGTTTTAATTTAAAATACAATATTAAATTAATTATTTAATTTCTACCGCACATTTAAATGCGTCGGGGCCACATACGACCTCAGAAAATTCTAAAAAAAATATTTTTAGCTTTCTTATGACGATACGAATCCAACAAAATTATTTTCGTCGAATTCTGAGACTGTTTGAAAAATGGCTATTTTTAAGGCGTTCAAATTTAACTGAAAATAGTCAAAACACATCTTATTTCGCCACGCTCACATATTAATTCGAAAAATTCTGAAAATTGAAACCTAGCAATAATTTGACATTCCGGTTCCAACAAAAGTGGTTTCGTCGAAAACCGAGGTCGTTTGAAAAATGACTATTTTTAAGGCTAATATATTTAATATTTAAAAATACCAAAAATAGTGGAATTTTTCCGAAACTCAAAAATATAAGTTCTTATAGTCATTTTTATATGTAAACAACATTCTAAAACCAATGGAGATGGTTTCGGGTCCTAATTCCTTATTCTGCAAAATTTAGCATTTTGGCCCTTATAAATTTCATAGCGACCATCCTAAATATTGAATTGGCCATAACTTTTGATTTCCGTTATGAAATTTCGATTTTTCGGATTCGTTGGAAAGATATTTTTAAATAGATTCTAATATTTTTGGTTTCACTAAAATCCGTTAAATATTGCATCCTGTATGGTCAGTCAAAGTTCAAGTTTGACTTTTCAAACTACCGCGCTATTTCTAACTCTTTTGTTAATTGAAATTAAATTATTCATTCTAACTTCGATTTAAATCAAATTTGTGATCATTATTATTTAAATAAATTATTTTATATTGTCAGAATTCATTAAAATTTTCTAAAATAAAAATTTTAAATTGGTCCTGATTTTGCGGGTTGTTACAATCGCCCCCACTTAAAAACTTTTCGTCCTCGAAAAGGAACGTACCTAAAAATTGTAAAATTAACTATCTTAATTTTAAATTTTAATGGTTGATTATGTTTCAAAATATACATAACTTTATATATATAGAAATCATATTTCAAAGAATAGATTATAAATATCGAAAATACGTTAATTATAAATTCGTAACTCTGAACTCGTTCTAGGGCATTACTAACCCCATCTCTAACGATTTTACTCATTCTAGGATACTACTGATCCTATCTCTAATGAGTATTCTTATTGGACATTACTAATCCAATCTCTGATGAGTCTTTTGTTCAGTTCTAACAAGTTGTACCCCAAAGATTTGAGCTAACCTGAGCTCTGATACCAACTGTAAAGACCCGCAAATCCCTATCCTTTGGATCGACCATAAACCACACAGGTCTGACCCAAAAAGTGAAAATCTACGAATACTTTAACTTTGGGCATACAACATATTAAAACAACAACAGAAGACTTTTATAACACTATAATAAATGTTACATCAGAGTACAGAATATACATATCAGAGTACATTGGAATATAATTACAGCGGAAGATAAATACAAAAAAAGTAATATACTGCAACGGAAGAACACAGCGGAAGACTCTCTATCTCTGGACACAGCTTTAAACTTCAACCCAGAATCCTGTTTAATATATCTGCAAAAATAGCTACTCGACTGCCCGTGTGGAAAATATGGGCACCCGAGTTTGCCAGTGGACAAAACTACAGGTCAGTCATGGGACTGGTGTGAGAATTCTACTTAACCTATATAATATAATAAGGCTAATCACAGGACCACGCCACTTTCGCGGAATGGGTTTTCTCCTATGGATTGCCAGTGCATGACTAAGGTAAATCGTCAAAATAACGCAATGCTTTTTAGAAAAATGAAACCATTATAAGACCCAAGTCCCATCACACAATGCAACGCAAACCGGAGGATAGGGTTTTACCTTATAATGGTCAAAAGATGCTTGATACGATAAACACGATATTATATAATAATAGTGTGCAAACAATTTGAAGTACATCAAAGCAAATGTATTAATCCTAGACGGCATGAGTGCCCCATCCCACTATGTCGCCATATATAGGTATACAATCAAAACCGTGTGATGTCGTATTGGAAATTTGGGTTTCCATCTGAGTCAAGGCTAGGGAGGAGATCCTTACCGATTCGAGACACTCTAGCAATGCCCCAGGATTGGTACTCTGTCCAACCCTTGGATCCTGCAGGGCCGGTCCACACTTACTTTTGTGGATTGGCAATTCCTGAACACACGCTTCCCGGTCCTTTTGGACCTATACTACGGCCAGTGGCGACCGCATAAACCGAGGCCTCGAAAAATCCAACAACCACAATGAATAAATGCCAGCGCTGGTAGGTCCCTGGCACCACTCTAGCTAGAAAGAAACGTGCGCACTCCCTGCGTTCCCTTCTCCCGTTTTAGACTCTACCGGGCTATGAGGCTCGTGAGGTCACGTAACACAAAGCTATGCCTAAATAGACTATGCTTTGATCATCCCACAAGGCTCTGCTTTGCAACAATAAGCCTTGATCAAGTGCAACTTGGCATACCACATCAACAACTCATATCATGCGATCGGTAAATATTTAACATAAAAAAGGGTGTTAAGCAAGAGAATAAATCCTCCGCCACCATGCATTTATATATTAAATAAAAACCAATTTAATTACATGAAATAAATTTCAATGTCAGGCATGCTATCCATTTACAAGTCCGTTCTGGGTCTGAACGAAACAACGTATCCGTCGATCTCCAGTACGTCTGGAAGATCATCACTTTTACCTTGCCTTGGGGGATCAGTCCCAATTCAAGATATCAGTCACCATCAACCAAACGATGTGAAGCTCTCCGGTCTTCAGTCACCGTCTTCATCTTCGACTCTTGATCGTCGTGATGATTATTCAGAATGGGTTAGACCCGGTCTTTCTGAATAACTCGCGTATTTGTAATTAAAATCAACCATACGCCACATTCCAACTTTGAATATCCTTTTAAATAAAATTTATTGTTTATGTTAAAAGGTTCTCATTAATTTTATCAAAGATAAAATAACTTACATTTTAATCTTTCTAAAAAGATGTATTAATATTTCAATTTTGATTTAATTTATAAAATAGATTTATAAATTTCAAATAGTAATTTCAATGTAAATTGGATTAAAGGATAGATGTTATTTAAACATTGTCCACTACAAATCCAATCTACATATCAATCACCAAACATAATTATTAAGATCTAATGATCTTAAATAAAAGGTTTATCCTAAATATATTAATTCATTTCTATAAAAAAAAACATATTTTAAAATAATCAATAAAATATTCTATATATAAAAGATTCTGAATGTAAAATATACTATAATACAAAACCTTTTATTTTACAAAAATCTCTTTTTTTTTATATAAAAATTCTTTATTTAAAAAGAAATTCGACATTGGAATGCGACTCAACCATGTACCATATAATTTGGGTCATATGGGTTTCATACATTTCATGTATAGGGTAATAACAAGAAAATAATTCTCAATCCATCCATTAACAACCAGAGTGACGATTTCAACTGTGTGAGCGTTAAAATGAAATAATAACGCTCATCGCAGTCTGTCGATCAATCGATAGACATATAATTAAACATTGGGATTTGTGTTAGTCAAGTATCGTCCCAATACCCGTGTGGGGTTTTCAGCCAACAACAGTTCATACAAATAAATAAATATAGAATTGGTTAATAGGTTTAACCAATTTCTACTGTATATTATGCAAATAAAAGTAATCCTTATATTTGCACATAAATTGTGTTTCCTACCAAGATGAGTGAAAGTGATATAATCATTTTGTTAGCAATTCTATTTCAACAAATACAGTGTAGATAAAAGTGTGTTTCCAATCGTGTACTTTTATTTGTACATAAAACACAAATAAAAGTGTATCTCATGTATTTGTCTTTTTATTTGACAAAACAATGTTAATAAAAATGTTCTTTTATATCTTGTACTTTTATTTAACAAAACAATGGTAAATAAAATGTCTTTTTAACTCTTTTACTTTTATTTAACAAAACAATGACAAATAAAAGTATAATTTTCTTTCTATGCTTTATTTGCATCTAAAAATGCAAATAAGAAATATAACTCTCTTTTTTACTTTTCTTTACAATAGAAAATGTAAATAAAATGGTTCACACAATTTTGTTATTTTTCTTTACAATAGAAAATGTAAATAAAAGGATTCACATTATTTTGTTCTTTTTCATTACCATAGAAAATGTAAATAAAAAGATTCTCATTATTTTTTTTTTTTTTATCACAACTAAAAGACGATAGAAATGTACCATTAACATCGCTATTTATATCGCATAAAAAATGTCGAATAAAATGAATCACTAACATTGTCTATTTCTATCGCACTAAAAATGTCAATAAAAATGAATCACTAACATTGTCTACTTTTATCGCACTAAAAATGTCGATAAAAATGAATCACTAACATTGTCTACTTTTATCGCACTAAAAATGTCGATAAAAATGACAACATTAACCCTTCTATTTTCACCGCGTTCAAAATGACGATAAAATATTCAACATTAACAATTCTATTTTTACCGCATTTAAAAATGACGATAAAATATTCAACATTAACAATTCTAGTTTTCCTACTATAGAAAATGTAAATAAATATATTTCTAGATTCTATTCTTTTTATTTACATAAGAGAATGTAAATAATTGCATTTTCAATTTCTATTCTTTTACTTACATAAGAAAATGTAAATAAATATATTTCTAAATTTTTATCATACCGTTATAACTCATATATAAATTACATAGAAAAAATGTCATTTTTATTTTATCGTTCTAATTCACCTCTAAATTACATAGAAAAATGTAATCTTTATTATGCGATGGGAATTCATATTTTAATTACATAGAAAAATGTAATTCCTATCATACGACATAAATTCATATTTAAATTATATCTAAAAATGTAGTTTTTATCCTACAACGCAAATTCACATTTTAATTACATGGAAAAAATGTAATTTTCATTCTACCGTTATTTTTCGTCTCTAAATTACATAGAAAAATGTAATTTTAATCATGCAATGTAAATTTACATTTTTATACCATAGAAAAATGCAATTTGTCATACAGTGCAAATTCATATATAAAGCACATATAAAAATGTAACTTTTGTTATGCAAAGAAAATATGTTTTTTTTCTATTTTACAATGTAAGAATATGACCTTTTCTATTTTACAATGAAAATAATAACTTCTTTATTCATTCTTTCATTACATATAAATGTAATCTTTTCTATCTATTACAATGAATAAAATTACAATAAAAAATATAATCTTAGCTTATGAACTTTTCATTGTGACAAAATGAAAATAAAAATATAATCTTTTCATTTTCGTCTTTACAGTGAAATCTACATCACATTAAAAATATAATCTTTTTATGCAACATCTTTCTATTGAAAACAATCAACACATAAAAATATAATCTTTTACATTGCTTCTTTTATTGAAATCACTATTACCTTAAAAATGAAGTTTTAATGTTACTTCATTTATCGAAATAATATTACGTTAAAAAGTGAGATTTTTAATGTTACAACTTTTATTGAAATCAAGGTGACAAATAAAATATGACTCTTTATTGAAATCACTATTTTTTTACATAAAAATGCAATCTTTTATTTTCATTCTTTTTTTTTTTAATGGAACAAATTCATATTAGAATTATATACTTTTTAATCCACTATTCTTAATGTAACAAATTTACAATAAAAATTTATTCTTTTTAATCATTCCTCTTTAATATAAACAAATCCACATTAAAAATATAATATTTTTCATTGTTCAATTTCTATTGTAAATAAACAAATTAAAAATAATATTGTATTTGTCGTTCAAATTCTGTTGTTATACAAACAAATAAAAATAAGGTTTTTTTTATTTGTTGAACAATCTCTGTTGTAATATAAACAAATAAAAATGAGATTTTTACTCATTGTCCATTTTCAAATTTTAATATCAACAAATAAAAATAAACTTTTTATTTGGCGATCAATTTCTTTTGTTATGCCAACAAATAAAAATATAAGTTTTTATTTGTCGTTCCCATTCTATTGTTCATTACAGAGTAAATAAAATATTTTTTTTTTTTATAACATGAAATTATAATAACTTGATTTGCATAAATATGATTTTATTCTGAATAAAATATGTTTTAGATCTAACTTTCTAACTGCAAATGAATTCAACAATATATAAAATTCCAATGCGAATTTAGCGTATCATGAACAACAAAACATACAACAAGCAACAATCAACAATTCAAACAACACAGAACATTTCAGAACTGAATCAATATGATAATACCATTATTTTTAGCGCGAGAAAATAATTAATAATTGATTAAATAAATAAAATTAGAATTCTCACCTAGATTTTTGGCCAAAATTTTACTGTCTCCTTTTCAACTGCGGTCTGCGCCATCGCGAAGCTCTTAATTTTGTGATTCCAACGCAATTTACGGTTCGTCAAACGGACCTCGTATGAAAGAGTTATGAATTTTTGAAGATCGGTTAATTAAATAATTAAATAATAAAATAATAAAAAAAAAAAATAAGAAACGGGTTCCTTCTTCCTCACCCTTCACGTCGGCCGAACCCAATTTGCTCCTCCCTCCTTCATGTCGCACCCCACCACAAGCACCCGGACCACGATCAGAAGCCACCACCTCGTCGGCCACCTCGAGACACACCTGCGCCGAGACCCGGGCCCCACTCGCACCCCCCTAGGACCCACAAATAACCCATAAACGCAGCCCATTCCCGGTCAAAATTCACGAAATCCGTGCACCAAAATCCGATCTTAACCGTATAGATTGAAAGGTCTCTGAATTCTCTTCGATTTGGTAGGTCATACATAAATTTTCGTTGAACGGATTGGGAGATATTAGCGTTTGAAGTTCGGTGTTTTCTGGCCTTCGAAATTAAGGGCGGCGGCTGCCATGAACAGTATTAGGGTTAGGGTTTTTTTCGGATTTTTATATTATTTTAATATTAAATTCCGAATTTCGTGAAATAAAGTGGATTTTAGAACTTTCTCGGATTTGGGCCTGCTTACTGTCGATCTTAACGTTTTGAGGCCTTCTGAACGCGATGGGCTATGTCCCAATGTCCAATTCTGATGTCTACACGTTTTTTTTTCGGTTTTAATTTAAAATACAATATTAAATTAATTATTTAATTTCTACCGCACATTTAAATGCGTCGGGGCCACATACGACCTCAGAAAATTCTAAAAAAAATATTTTTAGCTTTCTTATGACGATACGAATCCAACAAAATTATTTTCGTCGAATTCTGAGACTGTTTGAAAAATGGCTATTTTTAAGGCGTTCAAATTTAACTGAAAATAGTCAAAACACATCTTATTTCGCCACGCTCACATATTAATTCGAAAAATTCTGAAAATTGAAACCTAGCAATAATTTGACATTCCGGTTCCAACAAAAGTGGTTTCGTCGAAAACCGAGGTCGTTTGAAAAATGATATATTTAATATTTAAAAATACCAAAAATAGTGGAATTTTTCCGAAACTCAAAAATATAAGTTCTTATAGTCATTTTTATATGTAAACAACATTCTAAAACCAATGGAGATGGTTTCGGGTCCTAATTCCTTATTCTGCAAAATTTAGCATTTTGGCCCTTATAAATTTCATAGCGACCATCCTAAATATTGAATTGGCCATAACTTTTGATTTCCGTTATGAAATTTCGATTTTTCGGATTCGTTGGAAAGATATTTTTAAATAGATTCTAATATTTTTGGTTTCACTAAAATCCGTTAAATTTTGCATCCTGTATGGTCAGTCAAAGTTCAAGTTTGACTTTTCAAACTACCGCGCTATTTCTAACTCTTTTGTTAATTGAAATTAAATTATTCATTCTAACTTCGATTTAAATCAAATTTGTGATCATTATTATTTAAATAAATTATTTTATATTGTCAGAATTCATTAAAATTTTCTAAAATAAAAATTTTAAATTGGTCCTGATTTTGCGGGTTGTTACAATTTTCAGTAGCCTCATTGTCAAGCGCATTTGTTGTATCTTCGTTCACTTCATTTTCAAGTTCATTTGTTGTTTCTTCGATCACCTCATTAGACTCGTTTTGAACAAAATCTTGTACTTCTTCATTAACTTCATTTTCAGTTTGGTTATCAGAAGAAATATTTTTTTTTCCAAAGACTTTGTAATGAACCTTGCAAAGATTTTTCTTCTTCTTTTCGTTGTTTTCTTTT
The DNA here is from genome assembly GCA_030737875.1 of Allium sativum. Classification (NCBI taxonomy): domain Eukaryota; kingdom Viridiplantae; phylum Streptophyta; class Magnoliopsida; order Asparagales; family Amaryllidaceae; genus Allium; species Allium sativum. Next base: position 310,144,382 of record CM060922.1, on the reverse strand, counting down.
TTTTCTATTTTGACTACCAGAGGGTTGTTTCTTAGAAAACATTACTACATTTCACAAATATAAAATAAGTTAATAAGAGAGCAAATTAGATGTTTACTAACAATTTTGGATTAAAAATAACTTACATAGATGAAAAATAATGTTTAATAACAATTTTGGATTGTGATATACCTAGAAACAAATTAATTGAAAGGCATCAAAAATCGGTATATCAATTAGGGATTGTATATCTCAAATCAAGGATCCCTAATTAGTAATTATTGTAAAGAATCGGTATATCACAACAACCAATTTCAACCAGTTTCATAAATCATAACAACAATTTCAATTATTGTTAACAATCGATAATTAGGGTTTGTGATTTACCAGAGGCTACGACTCACAACTGATTGATTTATACGGCATAAACTGATTGATAATTAAGGATTGTGATCATATACAGTACAAACTTACAGGCTGCCATAGCATACCTCAGGAAGTTTTGCCCTTTTTTTCGCTGAAGATTGATGAGAAGTTTTGTGTGAAGTTCGTCGGCCCTAATCTTCTTCCGTGTTTTTTTTTTCCTCTTCGCGTTTTCTCTTCGCGTTTCTCTTCTTCTTCTGTTTTTTTTTTTTTTTTTAATCCGCTGAAAGGTTTCTCTTCGCGTTTCTCTTCTTGTTTTTTTTTTTATGCGTTGAAAGGATTCGGCAGTTTAGAAATTGATGCCCCCTTTGGGCTTGCTGCCCCGTGCCCAAGCACAGCTGGCACGTGCTGAGGGCCGGCTATGGACATGTTAGAATTATCGTGTTAATGTTAACATAGTATAATTTGTCATTTTAAGGTTGATATAATAGAATTATCATTTTATGAAATGTCAACGTAAAATATTCATTTTATGTTATGGTAGAACCGTCAACACAAAAATCACAATTTAGTTAGAATATTTTTGTGTAGAGAAAAAGTACATTTTTAATATAAAATGTTGCATTAGATAATAACGTCATGTTATGTTATTTAGAAATGAATAATTTCACCGTCATGTTATATTATTTAGAAATGAATAATTCCACCGTTATGTTGTGTTAATTAGAAAAACAATATTTTTACCGTCACGTTATGTCAGGTAGAAATGAACATTTTTGCCAATGTAAAGTAGTAGCGACAAAAATCATATTTTTGTCAATGTAAAATGGTAGTAAACGAATTTACATTTTTTTATTATGTAAATAAAAGTATGAACTTGCATTGTAAACGAATTTATATTTTTTTTATTATGTAAATAAAAGTATGAACTTGCATTGTAAATGAGATTTACATTTTTATTGTGTAAAGAAAAGTATGAACTTGCATTGTAAATAAAATTTACATTTTTATATGTAAACAAAAGTAGGAATGTGCATTGATAATAAAGATTACATTTTTATTTTGTAACTTAGAATAAGAACTTGCATTGCAAATAGAAATTACATTTTTTTTATTTGAACTAAAGATATAAAATTTGCGAGTGAATTAGGCAAAAGGACAAAGTTATTTTAAAATTAATTCTATGGGCCGCAACTTTTGATAATTGGGCTGAAGGACCCGCGGAATAAAATTAGAAAATAAAGCAAACCCGCTAAATCGATTTAGCATTTTCCTCTTTCCACATTCTATCATTTCATTTCTTCAGTTGTTCAAAGTAAGTTAGGGTTTCGTCGAGAAAAAACAATTCGAAATCGAATTCAAATTCAACCGTCTAATGGAAAGTCGTCGTTTAAGGTCATCGTCATCAGAGAAATCTCCAAATTCGCCACCGAGAAAAGAAACTAGGGCTTCGTCGAAACTATCACTATCAGCGATAAAGGCTAGAAAGACGATGGCGAAGGAGAAGGAAAAACGAGATCAGGTATAAGAATATTTTGACAAAATGAAACTTAATTACTTAAACTGAGTGTGTATAGTTAATGTAGCTGTAGTTATAAATTATGTACAGGTTAATTGGGGAAAACGAACAGAAATATATTATAAAATGCTAGATTACTTTAGGATTGATGTGTAGTGCATAATATGCCACTTTAATTTATCTGTATTTGGTGCTGAAAGTACTACGTTACCCTAGCATTATGGCATATTACCAGGCCCTTAACTAGTGAATGAAAGTGCTAAATTCACCTGTCATTACATGGCACGACCGAGCCGTCAACCGACATATGTAAATGACAGGTTGACCTAGCACTATAGCGAGTGGCCGAAACCTTTACAAGTTTACAAAAATGCTAGGTTAACCTGTCATTACATGGCACGACCGAGCCGTCAACCGACATATGTACATGATAGGTTGACCTAGCACTATTGAGAGTGGCCGAAACCTTTACAAGTTTACAAAAGTGCTAGGTTAACCTGTCATTACATGGCACGACCGAGCCATCAACCGACATATGTAAATGACAGGTTGACCTAGCACTATAGCGAGTGGCCGAAACCTTTACAAGTTTACAAAAGTGCTAGGTTAACCTGTCATTACATGGCACGACCGAGCCGTCAACCGACATATGTACATGACAGGTTGACCTAGCACTATATGGAGTGGCTGAAACCTTTACAAGTTTACAAAAGTGCTAGGTTAACCTGTCATTACATGGCACGACCGAGCCGTCAACCGACATATGTAAATGACAGGTTGACATAGCACTATAGCGAGTGGCCGAAACTTTTACAAGTTTACAAAAGTGCTAGGTTAACCTGTCATTACATGGCACGACCGAGCCGTCAACCGACATATGTAAATGACAGGTTGACCTAGCACTATAGCGAGTGGCCGAAACCTTTACAAGTTTACAAAAGTGCTAGGTTAACCTGTCATTACATGGCACGACCGAGCCGTCAACCGACATATGTAAATGACAGGTTGACCTAGCACTATAGCGAGTGGCTGAAACCTTTACAAGTTTACAAAAGTGCTAGGTTAACCTGTCAGTACATGGCACGACCGAGCCGTCAACCGACATATGTAAATGACAGGTTGACCTAGCACTATAGCGAGTGGCCGAAACCTTTACAAGTTTACAAAAGTGCTAGGTTAACCTGTCATTACATGGCACGACCGAGCCGTCAACCGACATATGTACATGACAGGTTGACCTAGCACTATAGAGAGTGGCCGAAACCTTTACAAGTTTACAAAAGTGCTAGGTTAACCTGTCATTACATGGCACGACCGAGCCGTCAACCGACATATGTAAATGACAGGTTGACCTAGCACTATAGCGAGTGGCCGAAACCTTTACAAGTTTACAAAAGTGCTAGGTTAACCTATCATTACATGGCACGACTGAGCCGTCAACCGACATATGTAAATGACAGGTTGACCTAGCACTATAGCGAGTGGCCGAAACCTTTACAAGTTTACAAAAGTGCTAGTTTACCTGTCATTACATGGCACGACCGAGCCGTCAACCGACATATGTAAATAACAGGTTGACCTAGCACTTTAGCGAGTGGCCGAAACCTTTGCAAGTTTACAAAAGTGCTAGGTTAACCTGTAATTACATGGCCCGACCGAGCCGTTAGACGATATATGTAAATGACAGGTTGACCTAGCACTATAGCCAGTGGCCGAGCCCTTGAAAATTGTATGAAAATGCTAGGTTAACCTGTCATTATAGTGCATTACCCAGCCTTAACCAATATATGAAAATTCCAGTTTAACCTAGCATTATAATGTATGAAAATGCTAGATTAATCTAACATTATATTGCACAAAATGATTTCTTTAATATTGTATTATAATACAGATCTATATTTTAAAAAAAAATTAATATTATTTTTTTATCTCTGTCTTGCAGGAAATATCAGATTCTTCTCCTGAGAATAAGAAAAGCAAAAGGCGAAAAATAGCTGCAAGCCAAAAAAGGAAAAAAGAGACTGTCCAATACCGGTGTGGTCTAGTATCACTGGTTAAAATTCTTGAAAAAATAAAAAAAAAATTGGTTTTTCAAGTAATCAATTAAATTTTCTAAATTGACTCCTTTTTTGAATTTATAAATGCTTTTTTTCAACTAACATTGGACCAAAGCAAATTAGAAAATCTTCTAAAAGTTTAGATGATTTAATAAGCTGTTATTCAGTTAAGGAGGAATGTTTTTTGATTGGGGGGAAACAATTAAAATTATCAATGAAAGATATTTCATTAATTTTTGGTTTGCCTATGAGTGGGAAAAATATTTTTCCATTACCTAAAGTGTCTTTATCATGCACTCCTGAAAACTGTCAAAGATTTGTTTCAAGAAATTTTATTAACATAGATCATTAACCAAAGATCTTGTTATTAAAAGAATAGAAATAGAAATTGAAAAAGAGATTCCAGAAGAGGAAAATGATTTGCCAAGATTAATTCTAATTCTTCTTTTTATAACATTTCTTTTCCCTGACAATCAAAGAATGCTCAACTGGGGTTATCTTCAATACACCGTTGATCCCAAAAAAATGAATCAAATTTCTTGGCCTAAAAGTATTCATTATCATTTAACTAAATCATTAAAAAATTTCAAGGATAAACCAAGAAATATGTCTGGCTGTTCCATTCTTCCGCTGGTAAGAATAAATCAATGATAATTTATTCATTATAATATAGTATGATAATTTATTCTAACTAATATTTTGTTCTTTTTTTTAGTATTTTCTATGTGAACATGTGGATATACTTAAGCTAAGAAAAGACTGGATAAGCGGGGCTCCAAGATTTGCAAAATGGTCGCTTAACTTGATGAAAAATAATGTGTCAAAGGAAATCCTAGCCAATATGGATGGTAAAAAGGTATGATAATATTTTATTTTGTTAAAATTTTAATAATGCAACTGGTTTTGTAATTTTTTGTTTAATACTGGAAACACAGTAGTTAACACTGATTAATGTATATGTTTTTCTCCTAGCATTTTTTTTTTGATTACAAAAAGTTGTTCAAAAAATGCTTAGCTTCTAAAAGCATTTTGATTTTTAGTTGACCAGTCGACATGCTATTACAAAAATGCTAACCTCTCCTATTATTTTGATTTTTTTTATTTAAGCAATTTGCTGTTAATAAAATGCTAGACTATCCTACCATTATAATAAATTTTCTACATAAACAAAACACTGTAAGTGAAATGCTAATTCTCCTAGCATAATGATGTTTTTTTTTTGGATTACGAAAAGTTGTTCAAAAAATGCTTAGCTCCTAAAAGTATTTTGATTTTTAGTCGACCAGTCGACATGCTATTACAAAAATGCTTACCTCTCCTATCATTTTGATTTTTTTTTTATTTAAGCAATTTGTTGTTAATAAAATGCTAGACTATCCTACCATTATAATAATTTTTTACATAAACAGAACACTATCAGTGAAATGCTAATTCTCCTAGCATAATGAAGTTTTTTTTTTGGATTACAAAAAGTTGTTCAAAAAATGCTTAGCTTCTAAAAGTATTTTAATTTTTAGTCAACCAGTCGACATGCTATTACAAAAATGCTAACCTCTCCTATCATTTTGATTTTTTTTATTTAAGCAATTTGCTGTTAATAAAATGCTAGACTATCCTACCATTATAATAATTTTTCTACATAAACAAAACACTGTAAGTGAAATGCTAACTCTCCTAGCATAATGAAGTTTTTTTTTATTACAAAAAATTGTTCAAAAAATGCTTAGCTTCTAAAAGCATTTTTATTTTTAGTCGACCAGTCGACATGCTATTACAAAAATGCTAACCTCTCCTATCATTTTGATTTTTTTTATTTAAGCAGTTTGTTGTTAATAAAATGCTAGACTATCCTACCATTATAATAATTTTTTACATAAACAGAACACTGTTAGTGAAATGCTAATTCTCCTAGCATAATGAAGTTTTTTTTTTGGATAAGAAAAAGTTGTTCAAAAAATGCTTAGCTTCTAAAAGCATTTTAATTTTTAGCCAACCAGTCGACATGCTATTACAAAAATGCTAACCTCTCCTATCATTTTGATTTTTTTTATTTAAGCAATTTGCTGTTAATAAAATGCTAGACTATCCTACCATTATAATAATTTTTCTACATAATCAAAACACTGTAAGTGAAATGCTAATTCTCCTAGCATAATGAAGTTTTTTTTTACTTACAAAAAGTTGTTCAAAAAATGCTTAGCTTCTAAAAGCATTTTGATTTTTAGTCAACCAGTCGACATGCTATTACAAAAATGCTAACCTCTCCTATCATTTTGATTTTTTTATTTAAGCAATTTCCTGTTAATAAAATGCTAAACCATCGTACCATTATAACAATGTTTTACATAAACAGAACACTGTCAGTGAAATGCTAATCCTCCTAGCATTATTAATTTTTTTGTGTGATTAATATGGTTATTGGAAAATACTAAATTCTGGTAGCATTTCAACAATGCACTTAGTTTTGTAACAATCCCTTTATCACTCAAAACTTAGTAATCGTATTTCAGTAAGTAATTATATATTTTTTCATATGCACATATTAATATACTAGAACATCTTAGCACTTCAAAATATTATAAATGATATATGAATTTATGACTGAAAAATTCTTATGTTCGCCTATTACAGATTTCACTGGAATTAAGAAAATAACATCTAAAGAGAAGATGTTACTTGATGAATCGAAGAACAAAGCACTTATGCAAACAAAAGAGATTACAAGTGAAGGTGAAGATGAAGAGTTAGGAGTTGATGAAAAAGACAGGCAAATCGATGCAAAATTTCCAAATTAGACAATTAGAAAAAAAAAAAAAAGGATGTGAAAACAAAGTTGGAGGAAGAAAAGCAGCTAAGGAAAAAAAGAGAAGAAGAATTACTTCAAAAAGAAAAAGAAATTAGCATGCTAAAATCAGTGCTCCAAGAATCTGATAAGGAACAGCGAAATCTGTTTGTTCAGAAGTTTATAGAGCAACTTACCCCTCCTTCTTTCGACCTTCTAACCACACCAGATAATGCGACTCAGGAAGATAATGCGACTCAGGAAGATAACAAGACTCAAGAAGATAATGAGACTCAGGAAGAGTACAAAAAAGTGGAAAACAAAGAAGAGAAGGATGTGAGAAGAAGAAGCCAGCGGCTTCAAAAAGTAACACCAAGTTCAATGATTGAAAGATTAAAAGGGAAAAAGAGGAAGCCAAAAGTTGATTCTCAATTTCAGTATAAAGTAGTACACCGCAAAAAAACCAAATACGATGAAAAAGACAGTGGAATGGTGGAGGAAAAAAATGATGAAATAGAAAATGAGAATGAAGAAGAAAGTGAAGAGAATAAAAGAGAAGATAAAACACATGATGAAGAGAATGAAGATCAAGGTGAAGAAGAGGACAATAAAAAATATGTAACCGATGATGAAGTAAATATTGAAAATACAAGCAATGAAGATGAGGATGAATATGAAGATGAAGCTGAGGATGAAGATGGAAGTGACGAAAGTTATACAAAATTCAAAGAAACTGAAAAAGAAAAAGAACTGGTCGAAGAAGAGAAAGAAGAATCCAATACAGATGATGAAGCTCAAGATGTAGAACCTATGGATGTTGACAAATATCCTCCAAGAAAGAAAGTATATCGCCAAAGAAATATTTTAAAGAGTCTGATATTACAACTCCTAGATACTCACAAACAAAACACAATCAGGGCATTCTTCGCATGCGTAGACAAAACAAAGTAAGTTTTTTTGTACTCGTTAAAATCTGAATTTCTTTAAATGAATCTGTGATATTTTAATATTTTTAAATTAAAATATAAATATAGCACGATAGCATGGCAAAATGATGATACTGGAAGAGGAGGGATAACAATTGTACAGTCCATGCTAGAAGAACTGCTATTTGAAGAATTTACAGATGGTCAGGTAAATGTAAATATAAATACAAAACTGCTATTTAAAAATTGATCATAATAGGTATTTTTTTTTAATTATTAAGCAATATTCTGTTCCTAAGATGCTAACTTGTAACATTATGATTGTTATTTTTTAAAATTCTAGCCTTCACTAGCATTTTGGAATTTTTTTTATAAACCATTATGTTGTTCCAAAAATACTTTTTTCCGCTACCATTATGATCAATTTTTAAATAAACAACAATGTTCGTGAAATGCTAATTCTCCTAGCATTATGATTTTTTTAATAACATGGTGATTGAAAAATACTAAATTCTGCTAGCATTATAATGAAATTTATGATAATACAAAATGTTGTTCAAAAAATGCTAGCTTCTACCAACATTTTGATTTTTAATTGGGTAGTCAACATGCTATTACAAAAATGATAAACTCTCCTATCATTTTGATTTTTATATCAGACAACATGCTGGTAATAAAATGCTAACTCCCCCTAGCATTATTTATATACAATGCAACATCCTGGTAACAAATTTATATAGAAGCAAATTTCATGTTAAAATAATATACTAAGCTAACATTATTTTTATAATGCAGGTTATTGACTGGTTTACTTCAAATGCAAAAACATATGAACACAACTACATATTCAGTACAATCATGACGGTAAACAAAACTTTTAATTTAAAATTGTAAATATCAGAAACAAATTAATATTTTTAATGTTTATTTGCAGCATGCCATACAAACAGATGTTGAAAATGTTGTTTGAACATTGGTTAACCCAATGGTCCAAAAAATTGTCAAAGACGAAGTTGCAGAAACCATATTCTTTCCCTTGCATTACATCAACCATTGGACTTTACTAACTTTGGACTATGTTAAAATGCAATGGAACCACTATGATTCATTGAGGCCCAAAAGATCAACCTCTGTATCAAATAAACACTATAAGGAAGCGCTGAAGATGGTAAGATTGTTATTATCATATATAAATATATATTTGGATGTAAATTGAAAAAAAGCTATGTATTTTTTTTTCTGATACAGAGAAAAAAGATTGAAATGATCATCTATGAGAAATTGGCTGAAAACAACATTATAAACAAAAATATTGGAACAAAGCCGATGAAACAGCCACAATGCCCACAACAAAATTTCGACTCGTAAATAAACATTAACAGTTTTTTTTAATAGATACTAAATGCTCAAACCATTATATTTTTGTACCAATACTGCCTTTTACCAAATAATCATCAGTTCATATTCTACGACTGACAAACTAAATAAAATCATCAGTTCATTCTATTATGCAATAGTTTACTTGAGGGGAAAGTTGATGTACCATGCAATAATGTTTCATTTCATAAAATCCTAGGAAAATAAAATATAAACCGGAGAAATTGAATGATATTCGACGATTATGTGTTCCTTCCTGGAAATTGGATAATATTTGAACACAACACATGGTTTTTGCCAAATAATCCATTGGCAAAAAGCTAAATGATCATAGCATTGTATTTCTTATACCAATCATTATTTATTTATTATTTTGCAATTGTGACTGTGCATTATTTGTGATGAAATTCATCGAAAAATTGGACAGAGACAAAAATCTACCACACGAATATAAAAAGGAAGATATCAGTCTTCTCCGTGCTAACACAGTGTTCAACATATTGAATGACCCACCAAGAAGTTGGGATGTTATGAGTTACTTTGCAAACTCGTCCCCAGAAGAAATTGAAAACGCTGTGAAGAAGAAAGAACATGAACGAAGGAAACACTGAATTGTTGATGTAGCGCCTGTTTTAATTCAATTTGAATTTGCTGTTTAGACATTTAGTTGCTAATTGTAATTGAGTTTTAGTAATTTGAATTGATGTTAAAGTAGTGACTGAACCTGGATTAAAAAATTATGGTATGGACATAATTGTACCTGTACAAATTTCATACCTACACGTGGTTAATTGCTCTGTTTTAATTTCATACATAGTAGTTGAAGCTGAATTGATTGTGACTTGCTGTTTTAATGAAAATTCAGGTTGTAGCCTGTTGTTCGGATTGGCTTATGTTTGATGTTTTTGTGCAATAAGAATTTTGGGAAAATTGTTGTTTTATGGCAACTGTATATTGGCTTTTTGAGATCTTTGTGATGGTTTGGTGATACTGTTATATGAATGTGTTGAGTTATGCTTGTCTTTGAGATCTTTGTGATCATTTGGCTTTTTGAGATCTTTGTGATGGTTTGGTGGTTACTGTTATGTGTATGTGATGGTTTGGTGGTTACTGTTATGCTTATGGTTTGGTGGTTACTGTTATGTGTTACTGTTCGATCAACCATTATGTGTATGGGTTGGGTTATGTCTGATGTTATGTGATGAAATGTATAAATTAAAGTGCTATAAACAAATAGCATTATTATAAATAATTGTTTAGGCATACCAATCTAAAATAAAAATAAATTATTTAATCAACCTAACCATAAATGAATCTACTGTATCCTAGATTAAAAATGCTATAACAAATAATATTTTTATAACTAATTGTTTATGCATATCAATGTAAAATAAAAATAAATTATTTAAACAAAATAACCATAAATGAATCTATAACCAAAATACTTCATTCAACCGACCAAACCCAGAAACGCAAACGAAATTCAGACTCCAAGTTCTGTCGGGTACGTATGGATATAAAAGAAGACAATATTCAAAACTTAATCAGATACCCATGCAAATAAATAGACACCAAACAAAAAAACGATTGTAAAGGACAACCAAATTCAAACCTAACCGAGTACATACGAGATTCGAATGACACGTAAAACACATCCGCACCCGAGGCCTAATCGGGTACCTATGACATGTAAAAAGCTTCTAGACGCAAGGCCTAATCGGGTACTCCAGCAATGATTCTGCACCTAGTAGGGATTGTTTAACCAACCGGGTACCCATGACACGTAAACGACATTTAGATACAAGGCCTAATCGGGTACCTATGACACATAAAAGCTTCCGAATGCAAGGGCTAATCGGGTCATTCAGCAACAATTCTGCACCCAGTAGGGATTGATTAACCGAGCGGGTACCCATGATACGTAAAAGGCATTCAAACACAAGGCTTAATCGGGTACCTATGACATGTAAAAAGCTTCTAGATGCAAGGCCTAATCGAGTCGTTCAACAACGATTCTGCACCCAGTATGGATTGCTTAACCAAGCGGGTATAATGACACGTAAAACACATCCGTACCCAAGGCCTAATCGGGTACGTATGACACGTAAAAGACTTCTAGATGCATGGCCTAATCAGGTACTCCAGCAATGATTCTGCACCCAGTAGGGATTGTTTAACCGAGCGGGTACCCATGACACGTAAACGACATTTAGACACAAGGCCTAATCAGGTACCTATGACACATAAAAAGCTTCCGAACACAAGGCCTAATCGAGTCGTTCAGCAACGATTTTGCACCTAGTAGGGATTGTTTAACCGGGCGGGTACCCATGATACGTAAAAGACATTCAGACACAAGGCCTAATCGGGTACCTATGACATGTAAAAAGCTTTCGGACGAAAGGCCTAATCGGGTCGTTCAGCAACGATTCTGCACCCAAAATGGATTGCTTAACCGAGCGGGTACAATGACACGTAAAACACATCCGCACCCAAGGCCTAATCAGGTACCTATGACACGTAAAAGACTTCTAAATGCAAGGCTTAATCAGGTACTCCAACAATGATTCTACACCCAGTAGGGATTGTTTAACCGAGCGGGTATGCATGACACGTAAAACACATTTAGACACAAGGCCTAATCGGGTGCCTATAATACATAAAAAGCTTCCGAACGCATGGCCTAATTGGGTCGTTCAGCAACGATTCTGCACCCAGTAGGGATTGTTTAACCGAGCGGATACCCATGATACATAAAAGACATTCAGACACAAGGCCTAATCGGGTACCTATGACATGTAAAAAGCATCCGGAAGAAAGGCCTAATCGGGTCGTTCAGCAACGATTCTGCACCCAGTATGGATTGCTTAACCGAGCGGGCATAATGACACGTAAAACACATCCGCACCCAAGGCCTAATCGGGTACCTATGACATGTAAAAAGCTTCTGAACACAAGTCCTAATCGGGTACTCCAGCAATGATTCTGCACCCAGTAGGGATTGTTTAACCAAGAATGTACCCATGTCACGTAAACGATATTTAGACACAAGGCCTAATCGGGTACCTATGACACATAAAAAGCTTCCGAACGCAAGGCCTAATCGGGTCGTTCAGCAACAATTCTGCACCCAGTAGGGATTGATTAACCGAGCGGGTACCCATGATACGTAAAAGACATTTAGACATAAGGCCTAATCGGGTACCTATGACATGTAAAAAGCTTCTAGATGCAAGGCCTAATCGAGTCGTTCAACAACGATTCTACACCCAGTATGGATTGCTTAACCGAGCAGGTACAATGACACGTAAAACACATCCGCACCTAAGGCCAAATCGGGTACCTATGACACGTAAAAGACTTCTAGATGCAAGGCCTAATCGGGTACTCCAGCAATGATTTTGCACCCAGTAGGGATTGTTTAACCAAGCGGGTAACCATGACACGTAAACGACATTTAAACATAAGGCCTAATCGGGTACCTATGACACATAAAAAGCTTCCGAACACAAGGCCTAATCGGGTCGTTCAACAACGATTCTGCACCCAGTAGGGATTGTTTAACCGAGCGGGTACCCATGATACGTAAAAGACATTCAGACACAAGGCCTAATCGGGTACCTATGACATGTAAAAAACTTCCAGACGAAAGGCCTAATCGGGTCGTTCAGCAACGATTCTGCACCCAGTATGGATTGCTTAACCGAGCGAGAACCCATGATACGTAAAACATATTCAAACATAAGGCCTAATCGGGTACCTATGAAACGTAAAAGACTTTTGGATGCAAGATTTAATCGGGTACTCCAGCAATGATTCTGGACCTAGTAGGGATTATTTAACCAAACAGATACAATGACACGTAAAACACATCCTGGCACAAGTCCTAATCACATACCTATGACACGTAAAAGTCTTCTGGATGCATAGGTATAATGTACATAATTGTATGCTTTAGCTTCAATTACCATAATATAATTGTTTTAGAAATTAACTATATTTCAAAAATTAATTAGCAGAAAATGCTATATTGAAATAGCATACGGCATTACCCAAATAACACATAAAGTAGCATCACATAGTTTATTATTACACAACTACTAATCAAATAGGCCAATCAGTTTAACATCATACAAAACAAAAAACTAAATCAATATAGCATTAGTCTGTAGAATTAATGTAGAAAATAGCTGGTAAAAACATGCCACAAACAACAAACATAACTATGCATGCTTTACAAATAAAATACATAAAACAAAATAAATGAAAGCAAACACATAAATGTGGCATTAGTCTTTATAAATGATATAGAAAATAGCAGATAAAAAAATACCAACAATCACAAAAACAACAGTGCATATTTTACATAAAATATGCAACAAAAGAAAAAGAAAGCAACCACATAAGTTTCACAAATACAAGTTAAATTTATATTAATAAAGTTACCTAACCACTTTTACTTTATACAGCTAATAATCTAATCAGCCAATTACTTTTACAATATACACAACAAAATGCTAAATTAATATAGCATTATACTGTTTAATTGATGTAAATAATAACAACTGATAAAATGCCAGCAACCACAGACACAACACTTCATAATTAAAAAAAACACAAAACATAAAATGAAAGCAGAAATACAAGTTAGATTTATATCAAGAATAACAACTCAACATGTCCCAATAACCAATAAAAAGTAACAACAACATACTAAGTATATAGTAATGTATCCAATGGAAAAAAAACTGAAAAATAAAATTCAAATTTAAATCTTCTTTGAAGCTTGACAATTCCTCTTGTTATGTCCAACTTGATCACACTTGCTGCATTTATTCCGCTTATTCTGAGAATAAGAAAAGCCACCATGTCTTTTAGTACAAGGTCTTCCAGCACCTCGAATTTCTTTAGGCGGTCTAATTACAATTTCATTTTCAGTAACAATTGGCTTACCGACAGTTGGAATTGGATTAATAGCATGTGTATAACTAGCTCTAAAAGCATTAGCTGTAAAATAATATTCCACAAATTCATATACCGATAGCCTTGATTTATTCATACACTTAACAACATGTGCACATGGAAAACCGGTAACTTTCCACTGATTACAGCTACACAATCTTTTTTCAAGATCAACATGATGTGAAATTGGAGATCTAACTTCAAAAATATTTTCATTAGACCTATATGCATTCCATCCAAACCCATCTTTAAATAACTTTGACAATCGTTGCTCCATGACTGGACATAAAACAGTAGTCCACTTATGGCATTCTTCCCTTCGCTTTGCCATTTGTTCCATTACTTTCACTCGAATTCCATCTAGACAAGGGGTAATCGGCATAAACCTATCATCCACAATCCAAGAGTTAAAGCTCTCAGCCACATTATAAGAATATTCTCCATACCTTCTACCTTGAAAAAACAAATCTGCCCAATGTTCTAAAGGTTTATCTTTAAGGAAGTTGATTGCGGCAGCACCTCCAATTTCTTTAAATTTTAACATATAACATTCAAAATCTGATAGATTGGAAGCTCGAGTTATAAGTTTAAACAAATCAACAATTGATGTATCACCCTTGCAAGCTTTAACCGCTGAACCAATATTTTGCTCCATATGAAATGTGCAATAACTATGAAAAGAAGATGGAAACACTTTCGGAACACCTAAGAGCAAACCCCATTGACGATTAGATATAAAAACTAATTTACGATCTTCATGAAGAATCTCTTTAAGATTCTCTGAAAACCAAGTCCAATTTGATTCATTTTCATGTGAGACGACTCCCATAGCTAGTGGAAAGAAACCTGAAAAAATGCAATACAAATTAAAATGCTAACATAGAAAAAAAAACTGATATACCATAACTATATACAAAATATAAATCAATTCAATTTCTTACATATACCATGCTATATGGAATTAAAAAATGCTAAAGTAAACTATAATAATATATGTCATGACTAAATCACTGAAATAAATAAAAAAGAAAGGCAGCGATATGAAGTAGAACAAAAAAGGGTAAAGCAAAAAAGCATAATGTATCTTTGGATGAAAACTGAGAAACAAGTATGATAAAATTGCAGTCATATGATACACAGGAGTCGTACAGTACACAAGGATTTAAAAATGCTAATGTAACCTAGCATAATGAATTTCATGACCAAATTAATGAAGCAAATAGAAAAAAATGAAACAATATGATAAACAAAAAAAATTGCTAAAGGAAAAAGAGTATCATGTACTTTAGTATTGCAACTGTTAAATAAATAGGAAAAAAGTAGTCTTATAATATTTCTATGTCAATCTCTCTCTCTCTCTCAAAAAAAAAAAAAAAAAAAAAAGAACAACACAGACGCACAGAATAACAGACAAAGCAAAAGGGAAACAAAATAAGCAATATAATACACAGAGGAAAAATTCTAAAAAAAAAAAACTTAATGTGCTTCAAATTCACAGCAGTTATTTTTTTTAATACACTCTTATAAGAAACAAAGATTAAAATGCTAATGCAAACTGTCATAATATATTTCATGAATGCATAGAAAAAAAAGCAATAATATACAATACAATGAAACAAACCAGCATTATGTATTCCATAGTATTAAACAAACAAAAAATGCAGCAGTAAAATAAGAAAATAGAACATCCAGTATTTCAATATCTGTTTGAAAATTGAATTTGTACAACTATGAACAAAAAATGCTAACTAGATTAGCATTATCAAATATAATGCAAATGAAATGCAATATTCAGTGTTAAAAATATATGCAATATGTTATCCATATAATGGCACCTGGGCCGTCACACTAGCTAGTAGCCCTGGCACAGAAATGTACAGCATGTACGGCAACCTTACACCAATGAAAGGCAGCCTCTAATGGGGATTGTAGCATGCATGCCAACATGCATTAATTAGTTACAAACCCAAACCTATTACAATGAACGAAACCTAATGTTATATTGTTATACAGCATGAAAAGCCTATTGTCAATTCCAGAGCAGCCAAGGGAAACCAGAGATATATCATCAACTGAAGGCAACAAGTAGAATTTTTTTGTAAAGAAATACTTTTCAGTAACAATATTCTTCCCATAAAATACACGAACTTCACCAAAAATCGCATACTAAAGAATTCAAAAACAAAATACTAAACAAATTAAAAAAATAAAAGACAAAGACCAAAACTCAAACCTTGGTTTCCATTTTTTGCAGTGGCTGCTAATAAAACTCCTTGTCTACCCTTTAAAAATGCTGCATCTAGAAATATAAGAGGACGACAATGTTGAAAACCAACTAAGCAAGCATTAAATCCAATACAAACTCTTTCAAATTGCTGACTCGACGGATCAACATCCAAAGCAACATAACTTCCTGGATTAGTTTTCTTCAAAGTCTCCAAATACCAATTTAATTCATTGTATGACATAGCATCATATCCATAAATTTCCTTCAAAGCCAATTGTTTTCCGGAGTATGCAAAATAATAAGAAAGATCAAAATTAAACTCTCTTCTAAATTCAGTGATAATATCTTTCGGCTTCTTCATAGGGACATCTCTAATTTGATCAATAATCAAAGATTTAATAAATTTACTAGAAATTTGGACTTTCTTAACATCCCTTAATCCAGCACCACACGAATGTTCAAAGTTGTAAGTTCTAATAAAGAAACGAAGAGGCTGTCTAGGATCCGAAGAAGCATTTAAATTGAATTTACAACCTTCCTTATTCCAAGAGCATATGACAGATATTCTTTCAGGACAGTTTTAAACAAAAATCAATTCATGTCCTTCTTTTATTTGATAAGCCATTAGAAACTCCCTAAAATCTTCAGCACCACTAAAACAATAACCAATAAAATCCATAAGATTCAACTGAAACCCTTTCTTCATAATATCTTTCAAATAAGAACTTAATTCACCAGAAGCCTTGATGCTATAAGAACCAGAACAAATTGAAATACTCTGCTGATTAGAATTTACTGAAAAATCACTGTCAACATTGAGCTCTAGAGCACGATGGCACAACTTAACAGTGAAAACAAAAAAAGGACTCTTCTTATAAATTTGAAAGCACAGTATTGTATGCAAATCTGAATCAGTATCAACTGTGATAATCTTACTTTCCAAATTATATGATATTTCAATAGAACTAGGAGTAAGATGTGTCCAATATTCACATATGCTATTCTTAACAGCAAGTAAAGAACAACTCATGTCCAGTCGAATAGAGTAACTACACTCATCAAGTAAAAATAAAACTAAAATGCTATTCCCAAGATTGCTCCTGCCAAAAATTATACAAATTCAGATATAAATAACAAAAGATATTATAAGATGTCAAAAAACCATGTACAGTCAAAATAAATATTAAACAGCAAGAAAATGCTAAATGCACATAGCATTAAAATCTAAAAAAATCATAACATCGTATCCAAATACATACCCTTGTTCTTCTCTACTGATTAAAATCAAATCAGACATGACGCAAATAACCTGTAAATTCATAAGAAAATAAGATCAACAAAACATAACAAAAAAAACATTAAATAATAGATCGAATCGATCCAAAATAAAAACCTAAATTAGGGTAAAATTACCTGCTAAGATCGATTTAATAAAAGAATCGAAATAATCCAATTAATGATATAAAATGCACGTAATCAGTGAACGATTCGAATTTCCATTTGAATTGAAAGAAAATCGAAAGAGGGAAGTAGAAAATTAAAAACGTAGCATTATTCACTTAGGCCTAAAAATAAGCTGAAGTTTGGCCTTTACGTGAAAATATCTGAACCGCGTTTTTTGGGCCAAAAAAATTTAAAAGTTTGTCCTCCAGCCCATTTTCCACTAAAATTTGCTATGCGAACAAAATTTACATTTTTTCTATGTAATTATGATATGAAATTTACATTGTAAACAAAATTTACATTTTTCTATGTAACTATGATATGTAATTTACATTGTAAACAAAATTTACATTTTTCTATGTAACTATGATATGAAATTTACATTGTAAACAAAATTTACATTTTTCTATGTAACTATGATATGAAATTTGCATTGTAAACAAAATTTACATTTTTCTATGTAACTATGTTATGAAATTTGCTATGCGAACAAAATTTACTTTTTTTCTATGTAACTATGATATGAAATTTACATTGTAAATTAAAATTACATTTTTATGATGTAACTTAAGATTGGAATTTACATTGCCATTCTAAATAGTCAAGATCATTTTGGTTTTGCATGAAAAGAGATAAGAAAAATTATTATTTTTGCTTGGCATTGAAAGAATAACAAAGTTATTATTTTTGTTACATGGAAATTAAACAAACAAAATATATTCATTTGTATAGAAATGAAGTTGACATCAAATATATTGCATTTTTGGTTAGGACGTACAAAAATATTCATTTTTATTGTAATTGGAATGACACACAAAGTATATATTTTGTGTATATGATATGTAAAAAAAAAAAAAAAAAAACTTTTTGTCAAATGTGAAAGAATGATAAAATATACATTTTTATCTAATGTAAAGGAATGACAAAAAAATTCATTTTGTCAAATGTGAAAGAATGATAAAAATATACATTGTTATCAAATGTAAATGGAGGACAAAAATATTTATTTTGTCAAATGCAAAGAATGAAATAAAACACATTCATTCTTGTTCGTAATAAAAAGAAAACATTCATTTTGTTTGTGTTTTGAAAGTTAACACAAAATTTTCATTTTTGGTGAAAGTTAAAAAGAATGCTTTTAATATTTTTTTGTTAAAAATGAAAGGTCATATTGTTTATCACCGTTTTTGTCAAATTAAAAGATTTAACTTTTGTTTATATTTAAAAAAGTTAAAGTTACCTTTTTGATGTAAAAAGAAAAGTATACATTTTAATGTGAATAAAAGAAGGAAAATTACACTTTCATGTAAATGGAACTTAAAGTAAGAGATTTACATTTTAATCAATTGAATTTTTATTAAAAAGGATAACGGTATGAAATTTACATACCCATGCAAAAGAATTTCAGTAAAGATTATAACGATGAAATTTATATGTTAATGAATTAGATTTTCATTAAAAATATTTAAGATATGGAAATTACATTTTCATGTAAATAGATTAGTACACAAAATTATCGTTTTGTTTGTAATGTAAAATTATTATTTTTGTGTTTTGCATTGAAAAGATAACAAAATTATCAATTTTGTTATATTGAAATAAAGAAACAAAAATACTCATTCTTGTAGAAGTAAAAATGGATGAACTAAAATATTTGTTGTTTAAATTGAAATGAAACACAAAAATGCTATTTTTGTTGGAATTGGTATGATACGCAAAATACATTTTGTGTAATTCAAAAGATGAAACAAGAAAATGTACATTGTTATGTATAAGATGTGTATGTGTATGAAAATAAAAATAAACATTATGGTGTGTACAGTGTACATTAATATTGTATATACGAACATGAATGTTTTTCGTTAGCAAAATGTAATGAAATAAAATAAATTTCATTACACATTATAAACATTTCGATAGGTTGTGAAGCAAAACATTCACTACTTGTTATGTAATTACATTAATGAAATGGAATTTAATTATTTATATATATATATATATATATAAAGATAAATCGTTACAAATTACTAATAACGATATGAAATGATTTCCAACTTATATATATATATATATATATATATATACGAGAATTATTTGGAAAGTCCGAGTCTATCTCATTCCAAATATTTTGAACGACGTTTAAAATTCAAGAGTTGAAGGCGGTGATTGAAGACCGACGATCTTCATATCGAATGGACGACGACTGCTGATGCCCGTGATTGGAGTAGCTACCTTGAAGGGGCTACAGTGGTGGTCGTCCGGACGTAGTGTTGATTAGTACGGATTTGGTTTCGCTCAGACCCAGAGCATAAGCTTATAAATAGATTGTGTGTCTGACATCGTACTCCATTAAATATCATGTTGTTAATCTTCTGTCGAATGTATGGATGTTTGGTGGCGGAGAATTTATTCTCTTGCTTAACACCCGTTCATATATTTCGGCAAAGGATTGGTAGTGTGATATGGAGTGACGATGTGGCATGCTAAGATGCATATGATCAAGGCTTTGTTGAAAAGCAGGCCTTGTGGTTGATGATCAAAGCATAGCCTGTTTAGGCATAGCTTTGTGTACAACGTGACTTCGCGAGCCTCACACACCGGCGGAGTCTAAAACGGGAGAAGGGAACGCAGGGAGAGTAGCACGTTTCTTTCTAGCTAGAAGTGGTGTTTGGGCTTTAACACGGCCCGGCATTTTACTTATGTGGATGATGGAATGATGCGCCTCGGATGATCGGTCCTATAGGACTGGGAAACGTGTGTTCATGAATAACTAATCCGCAACTCCTATGGTGGACCGGCCCTACAGCTTTTCAAGGGTTCCCTACGGGGGATCCTGAGACATTAGCTAGAGTGTCTCGAATCGGTAGGAGCTCCTCCCTAGCCTTGACTAATGATGGAAACCAAAATCCAAATACGACCCTACGAATTAGATTGTATTACTAGTATGGAGGCATAGTAGTATGGGATACTATTCTTCCTAGGATTTATACATTTACTTTGAAATTTTTTGATATATACTAATAATAATATTAAACTCGTATTTGCCGTATTTAGCATGTTTAATCACTATAAGGTAAAACCCTATCCTCTGGTTTGTGTTGCATTGTGTGATGGGACCTGGGTCTTATGGTGATTCAATTTTTCTCAAAAGCATAACGTTGTTGTACGATTCACTTATTATTTGTTCTGACACTTTTATGCACGACAATCCATTGGAATAAACCCGTTCCGCGTTAGCGGCGTGGTCTTTGGATTTGTCCTATTAATAGTGATTAATTAGTCACGAATTCTCACACTAGTCCCATGACTGACCCATTGTTTGTTTCCACCTTTGCAAACTCGGGTGCCCTCTTTTCCACACGGGCAGCAGAACAGTTGGTCTACAGGTTTATCTCTTTAGCAGGATCTTGGATTGAAGCTCAAAGCTGTGTCCAGAACATTGGAAGTCTTTCGCTGCCTTAGTTATTTTATTCCACTGCAATGTATTATTATAATGTAAAATTATCTTCCGCTGTAATTATTAGTCAATGTACTCTGATATTCTGTACTCTGATGTAACATTTATTATTGATGTTATAAAAGTCTGTTGTTATTGTTCTGATGTGTTGTATTCCCAAAGTTAACGTAGGCGGGATTTGAACGGTCTTGGTCGATTTCGCGATCGATTAAGGCCGGGCAAAATTCGACTCGTTACTGCTTCCCACCTCTTTTCTGACCAAACCAGGAGGAATTAGACCCCCCCCCTCCTTTAAAGCTTTTTGAAGATCGAGACCTCCTCTCCACATCCATAGCCGATTTGCCTCCTGCTATCGCCTGTGCGCGGAGATCCGACGCCTCGAAGTTCAGCACTTCGAACCACCGCCACGCGTGCCTGAGGCCATCGAACTGGCCCCACCTCCTGGCGCGGGAGCGCTCCTCCGTGCTCTCCCTCGTGGCGCTGGCTGATCGAGACAACGATCAACGGATTGGGAGAAAATTACAGCCCTAGTTTCGAACGATTTGCGGAGGTAATCGGCTTCGTTTATTTTCAACATCTTTAACACCTTTAAACCGTTGCAAACTTTGAAAAATCGTATCTTTCTCATGTGTTGACGAAATTCAGTGAAACAAAAGACAGTGGACTCGTGTGGACGTCTTCTACATTCTAGAAGTGACCGCATATTTTTCTGAGCCTTCTGCTATTTTTAGTGGAGTGGAACCCAATGTGAGATTTCTAAATTATAAACGATGTGGAAAACGACGATGTATAAATTATATAGTCGATGTATGGGTTATATAAGCGTTTTACACCTCATGTATAAGCGTTGTATAAGTTGTACGTTTGATGTATAAGTTATATATGCGTTGTAAAAATTATATATGTGTTGAAATAGAAGTGAAATGCTATATATATATATATATATATATATATATATACACGCCCCTCATCCACAAACCATGGACGATATTTATTGGTTGTGATTGGTGTGAAAGTTGATTGATAGAGAATGGTTGATTGAAATTGTTTGTGGTTGAAATTGATTTATTGTGGTTGAAAAATACCCGTTTGTGGTTGAGAAATATTTGGTTGAAACCACATAGGATTAGTTTGTGGAAATGAAAAAAATATACATGCCGCCTGCGTGCGAACTAGATGCATGATTCCCCATTGTCAGAAGCTGCGAGGCTTTAAGGTAGAGCGAGGAGCCGTACTAGGGACGGTCCCGGTTTTAACTACCCTACCGTTCTACTGCCGAAATTTTGAATAATATTCATGTGTTAGAATTATTTTCCTGTGTTGAAACTATATTCATCTGTTGAATAGAAAACCTTCATGTGTTGAATAGAAATTCATTCATTGAATCATATTCATGTGTTGAACGGTATTCGTGTTCGAAATAAATTGTTTTAACAATAAAAATCACATTTTTACCCTATATATACAAACTATAGAAAACCTTCATGGGTTGAAATGAAATTCATTCGTTGAATTGAAATTCATGTGTTGAATGATATTCGTATTTAAAATATAAAAGTCACCTTTTTATCTATATATGTAAACTATAGAAAACCTTCATGTGTTGAATCGAAATTCATTCGTTGAATTGAAATTCATGTGTTGAATGGTATTCGTGTTTAAAATATAAAAATCACCTTTTTATCTATATATACAAACTATAGAAAACCTTCATGTGTTGAATCGAAATTCATTCGTTGAATTGAAATTCATGTGTTGAATGGTATTCATATTTTGAAATAAATTGTTTTATAATAAAAATCATATTTTTATTACCTATATGAACTATATAAAATAATCGTGTTTTGAAATGAATTGTTTTACAATAAAAATCACATTTTTATTATATACATGAATTGCTAAAAATAGTGAAGTGTTGAAATAGAAGACAGTTAGATAAAAATATCATTTTTATCAAATGTATGAAAACCATATAGTTTTGAAATCGAAGGATCGATATATATATATATATATATATATATATATATATATATATATAAATAGAATTGAAATATATCGAATAACGTAGCTGCAGTTCATATTTTGAAATCGTGATTTCAAACAATTAGTGCGGGAGATCTGACCATCGGATTATCCCGAAATTGCAACCGTTGGGTTCGCTTTGGAAATATCTTTCCAAGGACACCAACTTTGTGAAAATCCAACGGTTGGATTGTCTGGAATGTTTAATTCAAATCTGAAGAAAAACAGCGCCAGAATCGATTATATATATATATAATTATATTAAATTGAATAACGACGCTGCAGTTCGTATTTTGAAATCGAAACTTCAAACGATTGTACTGGGAGATCCGACCGTCGGATTTCCCCAAAACTGGAACCGTTGGATTCGTTTTGAAAAGATCTTTCTAATGATGTAAATTTTGTGAAGATCTAACGGTTAGATTTTCAGATATGTGTAAATCAAATCTGAAGAAAAACAGCGCCACGGCCGCGTTATGGCCCGAAGCGTCGTTTTGAATAAATTAGCTATTTTAAAATAAATAAAAATAGCGATAAATCATTATAAATTATTATAAACTATATGCATGTGAAATTTAGAAACTAACTGAAGGTTGGCTAAGTCGAATGGTTTCCTAGGTGTTGATCTGATGTTGGTTTCGGCGTTCGGGGTTAATATTTGGGAAATCGTTCTCTTACTGAATTACTGTTAGCGACTTGTAATGGCGCGTTTTGTTAGCTGTCGAATAATTAATTTATTTAATTATTTATATATCGATTTGGCGATATCGATAACTCAAAGTAAAACGTTCGAACTTATAATTTATAATTATAATTAAAACGAACCTGAAACGTCGCGGCAGTTCGCAAATTGGCGATTTGAACTTCAACTGAATGTACATGATTCATTTTAAATCGGATTTCTGTGAAACAAGAAATGTGTGGAGCTGATGGAGTATATCTTTCTAGTGAAAGAGAAAAATCGGGATTTCGTCGTATAGATTTTGAGATATGTCCAAATCAAATTTTAAAATAGTCGCTATAGAATCGTTTATCGACCATAACGGTTTATTCGATATAACTAGTTATCAGATTCGAATTTGAACAAGGTTCTTTTGGGAAATAGTAATAAAATAATTTTTAGAATTTTATTGTAATTTTTAATTAATTTATTAAGCAACTTTTTATTTGAAGTATTTCGCACCATGAAATCAACATTTTGAAGTTTCAAAATATGAGTCCATCTACCGGTATTATTATATTTTTGGAGTCGGGACACCTCGCTCATCACAACGGTATTTTTATTTCTGTTTGTTATAGTTCATACTTGAATGGGGTTTCATATAGAACGATACCCTAAAATCAAATAATATATATATAAAGGAAAGGGATTCCTTCCATGCACGTATGTGTATCCTCCTGCACTGGTGCTTTCCATGATGTAGACGAAGACAACTCATACCCTTTCCATCAATTCATGTAGACCGCACATTTTTCTTCACGCATGGGAATAAAATACGTATATCTCCACATAACCACAAGAAGCATATCAACTAGAAATACATACATATATATATATATATATATATATATATGCGCGCATCTCCTCTTCTCTTTTGGGTTCTTTGAAACTTCACTTAAATATAAAATAAAAAGAGAGAAAAAGCTTGCTGAGGTTACAACGGAAGGGGGATGAAGGTGTGGACGTGGACTGGAGGTGTAGGCCTTGAAGCACGGTGTGGTTGTATTTGTGTTTGGAAAATGGGAAGAATGCCTGGACGTAAAAAGGGTGTTGAAGTGGTGTCCAGGAGTTCAAAGAGAACAGTAAAGAGGGGGATAATACGTGGATCGGGTATGGTATGGGATGTAAGGGGAGCGTTACTGTTTCGCATACAGGGCATATGGCGAGAAGCAGTACTGTTCTTCACGGGTGAAATACAAGAGGATATCGGCTGTGAAGGGGTGCGACATGTATTTGGAAGAAGAGAGATGGACGTGTAACAAATGGGTCAGCCTGCTAACAAGGGAAACAGAAGTGATGGCGATAGGATTGGTGGTGGGTGCGATGGCAGTTGACGAACGAGAAGAGGAGTATAGAATTTATATGCGTGGAGTACTTGGCAGACGTTAGCTGGTCGATGAGGAGTGTAAAGTCCTCGGCAATGGAAGATGAAGGAAGCTGGAGCGGTTTATGTTGAGGAGGAAAGATGTCTGTAGCAATACACGTGGGTTTAACGTTTTTATGAAGAAGCAGCATGATGATTTATTTAACTAAAGTGGCACGCTATATCGTTGTGTTGTGGAGAAAGACAACATACTGGAGTGGCACGTTTAACTGAAGACAGAACGTGATGGAGGCAGTGTAGAACTCGAAAACGTTGGGGGTTGTATTTACTGGGAGGCGACGGTGGTTAAGGACATGGTACACGTTATTTAACGAGATGGAGACTGGGAAGTAGGTACTGTGAATTGATTTGTTGAGGAGTGCTGCTAGTATAGTATCCATTATGGTGGAGTGCGCTATCTGTGTTGCAGGGAATTTTGTTGAAGGACAGAAGTGAACGTGGAAAATATGGCCGTTAGTTTCTAAAAGAAAGAAGAAAAAAGGTTGTGTTTATGCGGACGTGAGCTTATAATGATGGAGCATACAGACAACATGGAAAACGGAAGGCATTGGTGAAATCTGTTCGATGAACGGACACTTGGAGCAGCGTATCGCTAGTCGTGGTGCAACAGTATTAGGCTATTTCGTAATCAATGAAATTAAATGAAGACGAATTTGACGAAACTATCGCGTTGGGATCGTATGGACGCGAGCTACATTATGGAGCCAGTTCGAAACCATTTGGAGCTGGTTTGGATTTATGTAAGCATTGAACGCCTGGTTTAATCGACTGACGCAAATCGTTATTTAACGGTTAATTCGCAAGGTGAGTAAATCTCACAAACTCTAAACAGTTTTATTTTCACGTTGTATTCTTAGAACTGTTAAAATATTATCTGTTGGACTGTGTGTTGATTGTTTGATTGAACTGCTAGTCAGTTAGTTAAATTTCTATATTGATTCTGTTTAACAGAATATATCATATGGAACTGAAAGTGATGTTATCTATATTGTCTAACATCTGTGATGCAGGAAAACAGGTTGGAGGAATCCGACTGGATTCCTCAACATTTATTTTACCGTTTTTCATATATTGTGATATATGATGTGCTATGAAATCTGTTATTGATTTCATATGTTTGAATGATACCGATCATTGCTTATACGACACGTTAAACACCGTAGGTGATACTAGAATGTAAAAAGGAAATTTTCAATGTTTATATTGAAATATATCTTATTTATAAAATCGATAGGATTTTATAAAATGAAAACATTTATTTATTTAGGAAATAAATAAAGGAACATTTATTTAGATTATAAATAAATGGAATAAAGGAATATTTATTTAGGGAATAAATAAAGGAACACTTGTTCGGAAAATAAATAGAATTATACAAGGATAGGTTTAAAACCCGTGCTTCGCACACGGTATAACACGATATGAATTTAAATGAGTTATTCGAATTAGATATTTGAATAGAGTTAAACACATTAGAGTGGTTCTAATTACTTATTCGAATAGAGTTAAACAAAGTAATTTGTTAGGTTAACCAAAGCAAGTTAGTCGAGTTAATCAAAGTAATTGGTTAAGTTAATCGAAGTGAATTAGTTAAGTTAAACTAATTGGTAAATCAAAGTGAATTAGTTGCGTCAAACTAAGTGAATTAGTTAAGTTAAACTAATTGGTAAATGAAAGTGAATTAGTTGCGTCAAACTAAGTGAATTAGTCAAGTTAAACTAATTGGTTAATCGAAGTAAATTAGTTGGGATAATCAAAGTGAATTAGCTGAGTTAAACTAAGTAAATCGGTTAGAGTTAATCAAAGTGAATTAACTAAGTTAAACTAAGTGGATTAGTTCAGTTAATCGAGACAAGTAAATCAAGTTAGGTTAAACCATTTGAGTTAACCAGTTAAAATTTACCAGTTAAAGATAAACAGTTAAAGTTGACCAGTTAGAGTTGACCAGTTAGAGTTGACCTGTTAGAGTTATCCAAGTGGAGTTAATCGAGTAGAGTTGCCGAATATCACTTATTCGAAGTAGAGTTATCGAATATAGAGTATACGAGGGAAGAGTAATCGAATATAGTTTATTCGAGTGGAGAAATCAAATGTTATTCATTTGAGAAGAGTTACCGAATATTATTTATTCGAAGAGTAGTTATCGGAAATTGGTTATTCGAAGTTAGTTAATCCAAAGGAGTATTCGAAGTTAGTTAATCCAAAGGAGTTATTCGAAGTTAGTTAATCCAAAGGAGTTATTCGAAGTTAGTTAATCCAAAGGAGTTATTCGAAGTTAGTTAATCCAAAGGAGTTATTCGAAGTTAGTTAATCCAAAGGAGTTAGTCGAAGAGTTAATCGAATATAGTTATTCGAAAGAAGGTGTTAATCGAATATAGTTATTCGAGTAAAGTTAAAAGAGTTAATCGAATTTAGTTATTCGAAATGAGTTATTCGAATTTGATATTTGAATAGAGTTAAACACATTAGAGTGATTCGAATTACTTATTCAAATAGAGTTAAACACGTAAGAGTTAATTGAATATTAGTTATTCAATTAGAGTTAAATCAAATTTAGTTATTCGAAAGGAGTTAATCAATTTGAGTTAAGTTAATCGATTTGAATTAAGTTGAATCGAAATGGAGTAAATCGATTAGAATTAAGTTAATCGAGTTAGAGTAAATCGAATATTGGTTATTCGAAGGTAAGTTATTCGAATTAGTTATTCGAAGGAGTAAATCAAATGAGTCGATCCAAAAGAGTTAGTCGAATATTAGTTATTCGAATAGAGTTAAAGGAGTTATCGATTTTAGTTTGATCGAAAGGAGTTATCGATTAGTAAATCGAAAGGAGATTTTCGTATATAGCATATTCGAAAGAAAGAGATCGAATATTGTTTATTCGAAAGAGAGAGATTTTGAATATGAGTTATTCGAAGAGAGATAATCGAATATAGGTTATTCGAAGAAGAGTTAATCACATAGAGATTACTCGAAAGAGAGTTATACGTCGAATTCGATTATAGCGAATTCGGGAAAGTACTATTTACTTTCCAGGGTTTAAATCAAGGTTTAGTTATTGATTTAGAAATTAGGGGTCTGTTTAATTATTCGAGTTAGGAGATAAAGTTATAATTCAGGTTAGATATTGTAGAAGTAGGAATTATAACGTTATAGTTATAATCAAACATTTTCATATAAGAAGTAGATTCGTAACCTGAATCCGAGAATTTGCGTAAACAGATGATTGGAAAAAGTGAGTGACGAGCTTCATCTATTTCACAGTAAAGGACGTTGTTCAATTAAGGTCTGAGAGGTAATTATACCCCAACTTGATTGACTTCAGAATTGACAAAGGAATAGTTGTGGTTCGATAGAAAAGGTTGATTTGAAATATAGTTAAGTAATAAGCGATTAATGGATTAAGCGTAACGATGTTTTATACAACGTTCATTGGAAATCCGTAAATGAGTTTTGGAAACGTTTTCCAAATACAGTCAGATATGTTTTCTAAACACAGAAAATGAAATGTTTTCATGATAAGAATTTAAGAAATAGAGTTAAGCAAATTCAGAAACTAACTGGAGAGGGTAAGTTGAATGGTTTTCTAAGTGACGATATGATGTTGGTTTCGACCTTCCGGATTGATACTTAGAGAATTGTTCTCATACTAGTTACAGTTAGGGACTGATAGTTGCGAAATAATAGTGATGTGAAAATAAGCTATGGAAATGTTTTCCAATCATTAATAACATATATTTTCTAAATATATGAAATAAGGAAATATGAAAATATGATGATTGATCGATCAAATTTCCATTTGGAAATAAGATCGTTGTTTGTACACCGACATGTTTTCAATTGATAGTTGAATCACAGACTATCAAAGTTTTTACCATTTTAACGTTGTTAATATGGAGAGACCGGTTGGATTTTTATCCAAAGAACCACTCTGTATTGGCATAAGCGTTGCGAGCAATATATGCCAAAGATAAATTGAAGACGGAGTAAAGTGCAAGGGCTGTTGTATAAGTCTTAGATAACAGTGACTAATATGGATATACTGAATAGTGCCTTCGGTTTGTCCAGTCCCAGGACAACGTATATGGAAGAAGGTCTGACAGAGTATATCCAATGGATCGCATAAGTTGATCTGTTCAAACGTATTCACGTTTGGTGGCAGAGGAATTCGTTTCTCTTAGCTGTATACCCGTGTTATTTTTGGATAAGTCAATTTGTGATTTGGCGGGTATGACGATGTGGCATTCAAAGTGAATGGTGATCAGATGTTCTGAAGATAGACGTAGCTTCTAGCCTCACACCAGGAAGTAACAAAAGTTGGGCTAGGCAGCATGGCTAGTTGGGTCATTCCCAAGCAGGGTGTATTGTCACCGATCTAGGGAATATCCATATTTATACTTCTTTTTGATTCTGTATCTTCGGATGACGGTTTGATGGCCTACAACCGTGGTGGCAATATATTCGCGACACTCAAGCTAAATGAGTGAGCGGTCATGTGTGGCCGGGTTGCAAGACGTTCTTGTTGAACCCTGAGTGTATCACCTCTAGAGTACACTATTCAGAAGGTGCTCCCATACCTTGTCTGTTGGAATCCATTCTCCGATAAGCGCCCTGCGGTTTATGATTTTATACTATGTATGTAGAACGTGAGATGCAAGCGTTTCTTCTAGATTGATACCTATTTATACTTAGACATTATTATAATATCACAATGATATTGCTTGTCAAAGTTGTTCAGTTACTCATAAGGGAAAAACCCGTTCTGTATTCACGGCGTGGTCTTATGAGATATCCTATACCTATTTTAAACTATTTTACTCACACCAGTCCCATGACTGACCCGGAGTTTACTTTGTTGTTTTCCCTAAACTCTTGGGTGCCTAAATTTGTACGGGCAGTCAAGTAGTCGGAATTTACAGATATACTTGGAGAGCTTGGAGCAGGAGGCTGCAAGATTTGATAGCTATAGTTATTTCCGCTGTGTTGTAAGTGTTGTACTCTGATAAGTGCTATTGTATATATATAACTGTGTACTTCAAAGTTATGTTATATATTATATGTTATTCGTTCCGCTGTGAGATTTGTGTTACTCTGATGAGTCTGATGTTCTTCTTCTTCTATTCTATTAGTTCTATCTTTTCTTTCTCACCTTCTAAATTCTTTCACTAACGTCTCGGAATTTCTGACTCTCGAGGAGTCGGAAATTTCCAGCCGTTACAGTTGGTATCAGAGCTTAAGTTAAGTGATTACCTTGGCTCTGTGGCATAACTCGATAGAGATGGGATTAGTAATATCCTAGATTGAGTTTGAGTGTATATATATGAGCGCGTAATTGTTATTCAATATAAAATGGTTTTATATTGTGGAGACTCATTGGTTAAGTGGCTTATGAATTCTGGTCGATCAGTTGATCCACTATATCGATAAGGGTTACTAAACACTCGAATACGATGAACCGTCATGGTATGTTTTGAAAGAGGGTAAATGAAATAATTTTTCCCAAAATATATTTGTTTATAGGAGAAATATATATCTTGAAATTATTATAGTATATTGATTGTGTTGGTTGTTATCATAATCGAATAAGATTATTAAAGGGTGAATTGGTTATAAATGACCAATCAGAATTCATATGAATGTAATATATGAAATAGTTTGAATTAAATATGAATTTAAATCAGAATTTGGAATTTAAAATAAGGAAATTTTAAGTTCCTGGGAGATTTTGAAAATGTTTTTCAAATTGAAAATGATATAGTATTTCGATAACTGGAAAATAGATTCTGATGATGAATCTAGACATCATCAGTGTTCATTTTCGAGTTATAAGTGACGGATTACTACCAAAGGTTTTGTTTTTGAATTATTTTGAGAAAACGAGTTGTTTAGAAATTCAAAGGTTTTGAATTAGCATTATGATTTCAAATTGATTTGAAAGAAACCTAAGAACTTAAGTTCTGGAATTAAAATTTAACTAATGAAGTTAAATAAAATGAGATGGTAAAAATAAATTGAAATTTAACTTGAACCGAGTTAAATAAAATTGAATTGGATTAGAGATAATCTAGAATGGAACCAAATTGATAAGTCAATAATTTGGAATTTGATATTAGAGTTCGAATGAAATTCGAATTGGATTTGAGGATATGAACTGATTGGAGATCAATTGGAATGGATAACATTGGTATATGTTGAAGGGGTAGCAGGTGAAAGGGATAGAGTTAAATGCCCGACAAAAAGGTACAAGTTTATATTATATATGAGTTTGGATTTTATGAGCCGAATTTGCAAGCCGCTTGGCTGTTTGATTTTCTTTTGGATTGGGGAAGGCCGAGAGAGGCGAGTTGTGGTTTGACGTATTGAGCCGTACAAAGGAGGTTATGGCGAAATTTTTCGAAAATTAAGGGGTTAGAAAATTTTTAAAATTTTTGAAAATTTTAGTTGGTCGGAAATGAATTAATAAATTAATTAAAATTAAATGGTTCAGTTGAAACTGGAGTTGAGAAGTAAACTAAAAGATATTTGAATCTAGTTAGTAAAGTTGGTAACATTTTCCTAGCTTAGCAATTTCGAGGACGAAATTATTTTAAGGGGGGAAGTCTGTAATGGCGCGTTTTGTTAGCTGTCGAATAATTAATTTATTTAATTATTTATATATCGATTTGGCGATATCGATAACTCAAAGTAAAACGTTCGAACTTATAATTTATAATTATAATTAAAACGAACCTGAAACGTCGCGGCAGTTCGCAAATTGGCGATTTGAACTTCAACAGAATGTACATGATTCATTTTAAATCGGATTTCTGTGAAACAAGAAACGTGTGGAGCTGATGGAGTATATCTTTCTAGTGGAAGAGAAAAATCGGGATTTCGTCGTATAGATTTTGAGATATGTCCATATCAAATTTTAAAATAGTCGCTATAGAATCGTTTATCGACCATAACGGTTTATTCGATATAACTAGTTATCAGATTCGAATTTGAACAAGGTTCTTTTGGGAAATAGTAATAAAATAATTTTTAGAATTTTATTGTAATTTTTAATTAATTTATTAAGCAACTTTTTATTTGAAGTATTTCGCACCATGAAAACAACATTTTGAAGTTTCAAAATATGAGTCCATCTACCGGTATTATTATATTTTTGGAGTCGGGACACCTCGCTCATCACAACGGTATTTTTATTTCTGTCTGTTACAGTTCGTACTTGAATGGGGTTTCATATAGAACGATACCCTAAAATCAAATAATATATATATAAAGGAAAGGGATTCCTTCCATGCACGTATGTGTATCCTCCTGCACTGGTGCTTTCCATGATGTAGACGAAGACAACTCATACCCTTTCCATCAATTCATGCAGACCGCACATTTTTCTTCACGCATGGGAATAAAATACGTATATCTCCACATAACCACAAGAAGCATATCAACTAGAAATACATATATATATATATATATATATATATATATATATATATATATATATATATATATGCGCGCATCTCCTCTTCTCTTTTGGGTTCTTTGAAACTTCACTTAAATATAAAATAAAAAGAGAGAAAAAGCTTGCTGAGGTTACAACGGAAGGGGGATGAAGGTGTGGACGTGGACTGGAGGTGTAGGCCTTGAAGCACGGTGTGGTTGTATTTGTGTTTGGAAAATGGGAAGCATGCCTGGACGTAAAAAGGGTGTTGAAGTGGTGTCCAGGAGTTCAAAGAGAACAGTAAAGAGGGGGATAATACGTGGATCGGGTATGGTATGGGATGTAAGGGGAGCGTTACTGTTTCGCATACAGGGCATATGGCGAGAAGCAGTACTGTTCTTCACGGGTGAAATACAAGAGGATATCGGCTGTGAAGGGGTGCGACATGTATTTGGAAGAAGAGAGATGGACGTGTAACAAATGGGTCAGCCTGCTAACAAGGGAAACAGAAGTGATGGCGATAGGATTGGTGGTGGGTGCGATGGCAGTTGACAAACGAGAAGAGGAGTATAGAATTTATATGCGTGGAGTACTTAGCAGACGTTAGCTGGTCGATGAGAAGTGTAAAGTCCTCGGCAATGGAAGATGAAGGAAGCTGGAGCGGTTTATGTTGAGGAGGAAAGATGTCTGTAGCAATACACGTGGGTTTAACGTTTTTATGAAGAAGCAGCATGATGATATATTTAACTAAAGTGGCACGCTATATCGTTGTGTTGTGGAGAAAGACAACATACTGGAGTGGCACGTTTAACTGAAGACAGAACGTGATGGAGGCAGTGTAGAACTCGAAAACGTTGGGGGTTGTATTTACTGGGAGGCGACGGTGGTTAAGGACATGGTACACGTTATTTAACGAGATGGAGACTGGGAAGTAGGTACTGTGAATCGATTTGTTGAGGAGTGCTGCCAGTATAGTATCCATTATGGTGGAGTGCGCTATCTGTGTTGCAGGGAATTTTGTTGAAGGACAGAAGTGAACGTGAAAAATATGGCAGTTAGTTTCTAAAAGAAAGAAGAAAAAAGGTTGTGTTTATGCGGACGTGAGCTTATAATGATGGAGCGTACAGACAACATGGAAAACGGAAGGCATTGGTGAAATCTTTTCGATGAACGGACACTTGGAGCAGCGTATCGCTAGTCGTGGTGCAACAGTATTAGGCTATTTCGTAATCAATGAAATTAAATGAAGACGAATTTGACGAAACTATCGCGTTGGGATCGTATGGACGCGAGCTACATTATGGAGCCAGTTCGAAACCATTTGGAGCTGGTTTGGATTTATGTAAGCATTGAACGCCTGGTTTAATCGACTGACGCAAATCGTTAATTAACGGTTAATTCGCAAGGTGAGTAAATCTCACAAACTCTAAACAGTTTTATTTTCACGTTGTATTCTTAGAACTGTTAAAATATTGTCTGTTGGACTGTGTGTTGATTGTTTGATTGAACTGCTAGTCAGTTAGTTAAATTTCTATATTGATTCTGTTTAACAGAATATATCATATGGAACTGAAAGTGATGTTATCTATATTGTCTAACATCTGTGATGCAGGAAAACAGGTTGGAGGAATCCGACTGGATTCCTCAACATTTATTTTACCGTTTTTCATATATTGTGATATATGATGTGCTATGAAATCTGTTATTGATTTCATATGTTTGAATGATACCGATCATTGCTTATACGACACGTTAAACACCGTAGGTGATACTAGAATGTAAAAAGGAAATTTTCAATGTTTATATTGAAATATATCTTATTTATAAAATCGATAGGATTTTATAAAATGAAAACATTTATTTATTTAGGAAATAAATAAAGGAACATTTATTTAGATTATAAATAAATGGAATAAAGGAATATTTATTTAGGGAATAAATAAAGGAACACTTGTTCGGAAAATAAATAGAATTATACAAGGATAGGTTTAAAACCCGTGCTTCGCACACGGTATAACACGATATGAATTTAAATGAGTTATTCGAATTAGATATTTGAATAGAGTTAAACACATTAGAGTGGTTCTAATTACTTATTCGAATAGAGTTAAACAAAGTAATTTGTTAGGTTAACCAAAGCAAGTTAGTCGAGTTAATCAAAGTAATTGGTTAAGTTAATCGAAGTGAATTAGTTAAGTTAAACTAATTGGTAAATCAAAGTGAATTAGTTGCGTCAAACTAAGTGAATTAGTTAAGTTAAACTAATTGGTAAATGAAAGTGAATTAGTTGCGTCAAACTAAGTGAATTAGTCAAGTTAAACTAATTGGTTAATCGAAGTAAATTAGTTGGGATAATCAAAGTGAATTAGCTGAGTTAAACTAAGTAAATCGGTTAGAGTTAATCAAAGTGAATTAACTAAGTTAAACTAAGTGGATTAGTTCAGTTAATCGAGACAAGTAAATCAAGTTAGGTTAAACCATTTGAGTTAACCAGTTAAAATTTACCAGTTAAAGATAAACAGTTAAAGTTGACCAGTTAGAGTTGACCAGTTAGAGTTGACCTGTTAGAGTTATCCAAGTGGAGTTAATCGAGTAGAGTTGCCGAATATCACTTATTCGAAGTAGAGTTATCGAATATAGAGTATTCGAGGGAAGAGTAATCGAATATAGTTTATTCGAGTGGAGAAATCAAATGTTATTCATTTGAGAAGAGTTACCGAATATTATTTATTCGAAGAGTAGTTATCGGATATTGGTTATTCGAAGTTAGTTAATCCAAAGGAGTATTCGAAGTTAGTTAATCCAAAGGAGTTATTCGAAGTTAGTTAATCCAAAGAAGTTATTCGAAGTTAGTTAATCCAAAGGAGTTATTCGAAGTTAGTTAATCCAAAGGAGTTAGTCGAAGAGTTAATCGAATATAGTTATTCGAAAGAAGGTGTTAATCGAATATAGTTATTCGAGTAAAGTTAAAAGAGTTAATCGAATTTAGTTATTCGAAATGAGTTATTCGAATTTGATATTTGAATAGAGTTAAACACATTAGAGTGATTCGAATTACTTATTCAAATAGAGTTAAACACGTAAGAGTTAATTGAATATTAGTTATTCAATTAGAGTTAAATCGAATTTAGTTATTCGAAAGGAGTTAATCAATTTGAGTTAAGTTAATCGATTTGAATTAAGCTGAATCGAAATGGAGTAAATCGATTAGAATTAAGTTAATCGAGTTAGAGTAAATCGAATATTGGTTATTCGAAGGTAAGTTATTCGAATTAGTTATTCGAAGGAGTAAATCAAATGAGTCGATCCAAAAGAGTTAGTCGAATATTAGTTATTCGAATAGAGTTAAAGGAGTTATCGATTTTAGTTTGATCGAAAGGAGTTATCGATTAGTAAATCGAAAGGAGATTTTCGTATATAGCATATTCGAAAGAAAGAGATCGAATATTGTTTATTCGAAAGAGAGAGATTTCGAATATGAGTTATTCGGAGAGAGATAATCGAATATAGGTTATTCGAAGAAGAGTTAATCACATAGAGATTACTCGAAAGAGAGTTATACGTCGAATTCGATTATAGCGAATTCGGGAAAGTACTATTTACTTTCCAGGGTTTAAATCAAGGTTTAGTTATTGATTTAGAAATTAGGTGTCTGTTTAATTATTCGAGTTAGGAGATAAAGTTATAATTCAGGTTAGATATTGTAGAAGTAGGAATTATAACGTTATAGTTATAATCAAACGTTTTCATATAAGAAGTAGATTCGTAACCTGAATCCGAGAATTTGCGTAAACAGATGATTGGAAAAAGTGAGTGACGAGCTTCATCTATTTCACAGTAAAGGACGTTGTTCAATTAAGGTCTGAGAGGTAATTATACCCCAACTTGATTGACTTCAGAATTGACAAAGGAATAGTTGTGGTTCGATAGAAAATGTTGATTTGAAATATAGTTAAGTAATAAGCGATTAATGGATTAAGCGTAACGATGTTTTATACAACGTTCATTGGAAATCCGTAAATGAGTTTTGGAAACGTTTTCCAAATACAGTCAGATATGTTTTCTAAACATAGAAAATGAAATGTTTTCATGATAAGAATTTAAGAAATAGAGTTAAGCAAATTCAGAAACTAACTGGAGAGGGTAAGTTGAACGGTTTTCTAAGTGACGATATGATGTTGGTTTCGACCTTCCGGATTGATACTTAGAGAATTGTTCTCATACTAGTTACAGTTAGGGACTGATAGTTGCGAAATAATAGTGATGTGAAAATAAGCTATGGAAATGTTTTCCAATGATTAATAACATATATTTTCTAAATATATGAAATAAGGAAATATGAACATATGATGATTGATCGATCGAATTTCCATTTGGAAATAAGATCGTTGTTTGTACACCGACATGTTTTCATTTGATAGTTGAATCACAGACTATCAAAGTTTTTACCATTTTAACGTTGTTAATATGGAGAGACCGGTTGGATTTTTATCCAAAGAACCACTCTGTATTGGCATAAGCGTTGCGAGCAATATATGCCAAAGATAAATTGAAGACGGAGTAAAGTGCAAGGGCTGTTGTATAAGTCTTAGATAACAGTGACTAATATGGATATACTGAATAGTGCCTTCGGTTTGTCCAGTCCCAGGACAACGTATATGGAAGAAGGTCTGATTGAGTATATCCAATGGATCGCGTAAGTTGATCTGTTCAAACGTATTCACGTTTGGTGGCGGAGGAATTCGTTTCTCTTAGCTGTATACCCATGTTATTTTTGGATAAGTCAATTTGTGATTTGGCGGGTATGACGATGTGGCATTCAAAGTGAATGGTGATCAGATGTTCTGAAGATAGACGTAGCTTCTAGCCTCACACCAGGAAGTAACAAAAGTTGGGCTAGGCAGCATGGCTAGTTGGGTCATTCCCAAGCAGGGTGTATTGTCACCGATCTAGGGAATATACATATTTATACTTCTTTTTGATTCTGTATCTTCGGATGACGGTTTGATGGCCTACAACCGTGGTGGCAATATATTCGCGACACTCAAGCTAAATGAGTGAGCGGTCATGTGTGGCCGGGTTGCAAGACGTTCTTGTTGAACCCTGAGTGTATCACCTCTAGAGTACACTATTCAGAAGGTGCTCCCATACCTTGTCTGTTGGAATCCATTCTCCGATAAGCGCCCTGCGGTTTATGATTTTATACTATGTATGTAGAACGTGAGATGCAAGCGTTTCTGCTAGATTGATACCTATTTATACTTAGACATTATTATAATATCACAATGATATTGCTTGTCAAAGTTGTTCAGTTACTCATAAGGGAAAAACCCGTTCCGTATTCACAGCGTGGTCTTATGAGATATCCTATACCTGTTTTAAACTATTTTACTCACACCAGTCCCATGACTGACCCGGAGTTTACTTTGTTGTTTTCCCTAAACTCTTGGGTGCCTAAATTTGTACGGGCAGTCAAGTAGTCGGAATTTACAGATATACTTGGAGAGCTTGGAGCAGGAGGCTGCAAGATTTGATAGCTATAGTTATTTCCGCTGTGTTGTAAGTGTTGTACTCTGATAAGTGCTATTGTATATATATAACTGTGTACTTCAAAGTTATGTTATATATTATATGTTATTCGTTCCGCTGTGAGATTAGTGTTACTCTGATGATTCTGATGTTCTTCTTCTTCTATTCTATTAGTTCTATCTTTTCTTTCTCACCTTCTAAATTCTTTCACTAACGTCTCGGAATTTCCGACTCTCGAGGAGTCGGAAATTTCCAGCCGTTACACGACTAATGAATTGAAATGATACGTATGTGTGTTTGTGTAGCACTTGTTTATTTTATACGCGAGTAGCTCAGAAAGACCGGGTTTATCCCATTCTGAATAACTGAATCGACGATAAGAAATCGAAGATGAAGACGGTGGTTGAAGACCGGAAATGTTCACCTCGTTTGGATGGTAACTGATGTCCTGATTGGGAGGCACCCCGAAATATGGATAATGAGTGGTGAACGTCCAGACGTACGTGGAGATCGATGGGTTTGCGAGGTATATAGTGCCTTCGGTTTCGTTCAGACCCAGAACGGACTTGTAAATGGACTGTGTGTCTGACATTGGATTTTATTCTGTGTTGATTGACCTCTATTAAATATACATCTGTTTGGTGGCGGAGAATTTATTCTTTTGCTTAACGCCCTTCTCTGAAACGCACGAGCTCAGAGGTTGTATATCGATGGATATCAGTCGCATGGCATGAATTGCTAGTGTGGCATGCCTAAGTGGCAAATGATCAGGGCTTCTGTTGAAAAGCAAAGTCTTGTGGTGATGATCAAAGCACCGCCTGTGTGGCGTAGCTTTGTGTATAACGTGAATTCGCGAGCCTCACACCCCGGTATGAACCAGAAACGGGAGAAGGACCTCAGGGAGGGCATGCGTTTCTTTCTAGCTAGGAGTTGTGTCGGTGATTTTACACGGCCTGACATTTTACTTAGGTGGATGATGGATAGCGAGGCGCCTCGGATATATCGGTCGATCCGGGACCGATGGAATCATTTGTTGGCTCATTTACGCCCCATAGGGCGGGGAAACGTAGTGTTCAGGAATTTTAATCCACATCGGTGGACCGGCCATGTCGCTCCAAGGGTCAATGCGTTCTGATCCTGAGGGGCGGGCTAGAGCGTCTCGAATTCGGTAAGGACTATCTTTTGCCTTGGTTCATGATGGAAATCCAATTTCCAAATACGTGACTGTGCGATTTTGATTGTAAATATATATGGCGACATGATATATGGTACCCATGCCGTCTAGGATTGATAGTTATGATTCAAAATTGTTTTGAAACATGTAAACACTAGTAATAATATCAAATGCTTTTGTTTTATTCGTATCAAGCATATTTTGGCCATTATAAGGTAAAAATCTATCCTCCGGTTTGCATTGCATTGTGTGATGGGAATTGAGTCTTATAATGGCTTCATTTTTATAAAAAGCATTGCGATGTTTAAAAGAATGATTTGTTTTAAAGCACTGGCAATCCAATGGAGTAAACCCGTTCCACGAAAGTGGCGTGGTCCTGTGATTAGCCATATTTTAAATGTGTTGAGTAGATTTCTCATACCAGTCCCATGACTGATTCGTAGTTTGTTTCACTTTCAAACTCGGGTACCCCTTTTTCTACATGGGAAGCCTTGTATTCAGGTTTAGTTGGCTCTTTCTGGATAGCTGGAGCTGAAGATGGATTCTATTATTTATCTCTTTTTATGTTGTTCAGCTCCTATTGTACATTATGTTTGTTTTCCGCTGTAGACATTTATGTATAACTGAACTGTATTTGTACTAAGTATGATCCTATATACTGTGTAACTCTGATGATTACGTTTATCCAGTGTATTCTATTGTACATTATATGGTGTATTTATTTATTTCTGTTCTGCTATTATCTGTTGCTGTGTTATATTCCAAGGATTACCCTTGCCGCCGTCAGTACGGGGTTTGGGGTCGTCACATTCAGGGCCGGTCCACACATAGCGGATTAGTTATACCGGAATACATGTTTCCCGGTCCTATAGGACCTATCCATCGGCTCCGTAGAGACCGATATATCCGAGGCGCCTTGCATTCTAACAACCACACCGGTAAAAATAATATAAATGTCAGGGCTTGTAAAACGCTGACACCACCCATAGCTAGAAAGAAACGTTGTGCACTCCCTACAGTCACGATCCCATTTTTGAATAATACCGAGCTGTGAGGCTCGCGAATTAATGCTATACACAAAGCTATGCCATATAGGCTGTGCTTTGATCATTAACCACAAGACACTTCTTTTCAACAGAAGCCTTGATCATTTGCATTTTAGCATGCCACAAAGACAATTCACGCCATGCGACTCATGTCTATCGATATATAACCTCTGAGCTTGTATGTCTCAGAGAAGGGCGTTAAGCAAGAGAATAAATTCTCCACCGCCAAATAGATATATATTTAATAGAGATCAATCAACACAGAATAAAATCCAATGTCAGACACACAGTCCATTTACAAGTTCGCTCTGGGTTTGACCGAAACCGAGGCACCTTATTCCTTGTCCCATATGTCCAATACAGGAGAGAGGCCCTCGTATATCCGTCGATCTACAAGTATGTCTGGACGATCACCACTTATTACCTCGTCTTGGGTGTACAACCCAATCAAGACATTAGTAATCATCCAAACAATGTGAAGACCTCCGGTCTTCAACCACCGTCTTCATTGTCAACTTATTGTCAAATCAGTTATTCAGAATGGGTATGAACCCGACCTTTCCGAATAGCTCGCGTATATAATAAACAAGTGTTATGAAAACATAACATACGCCTCATTCCAATTCGATATATTCTTTTATTTAAATATTCACATCCTTAGGGATTTGTTCCCATTAATTTTATCAAAGATAAATTATTTAAAATTTATTCTTTGATCTTCCTTTGGATATCATTCAAACCATATTAAGGTTTTCCAAACTAGTCGGGATTAATGCACCTTACAGAAGTAATCCTTTATTTAATTTCCTAATCCTAACATATTCATCCCATGGAGCAAAACTGGTAATACTCCATATCTAACAACATGGTGTTATCAGTAAATATTATTTACCATTTCACGTTCAAATCTAATTAAAGATTTAACTATTGCTAGGAGCAAAACTGGTGATACTATATTCTCGATCATTTCCCAAATTTGATAATTTAAATTATCATTTCACGTATCAATCTAATAAAGATTCATTAAAACTCCACTTCATTTTAATCTTCCCAAAAATCAATATTAATGATTATTCCACTTCTAGGAAAATAATTCCTGTCTTTAACTGGGTTAAAGAACCATTGTCATTAAAATACAGTTCACGATAAACCAAAAGTCTCATTCCATCAGTCTCTAACCGTAAATTAGTAAGAAAACAATTCCCTAAATATTAACCCCGTAGGCCGAAACCAACATCAGATTAATACCCAGGAAACCATTCAACTTAGCTAATCTCCAACTAGTTTCTAATTTTCTTAACTCCATTGGGTTTAAGAACAGTATTATTAAAGATACCATTCACGACAAATCAAAAATCCAATTCAATTTAGTTCCAATTAAATACTAATTAATTTGGTAAAATTCATTAAATCTTAATAAAAAGATTTGTTCTTTTCACAACTGGGTTTAAGAACAGTGTTAGTGAAGAAACCGTTCACGACAAGCCCAAAACCCATTTGATATTAAATACAAGGCTCGGAATAGAAAATATATCAGCTTATATTCAATATCAGATTCTGAAATCAA
This sequence comes from Allium sativum, assembly GCA_030737875.1. Taxonomy (NCBI): domain Eukaryota; kingdom Viridiplantae; phylum Streptophyta; class Magnoliopsida; order Asparagales; family Amaryllidaceae; genus Allium; species Allium sativum. The sequence goes on along the minus strand of CM060922.1, from coordinate 310,102,418 downwards.
CAAATATCGTATTGGAATAACGATATATACATATCTTCCAAATTCCTCCACAATGTCCGCATAATCACGGAATCCATATCGAAATCTCTCGAAGATAATTCGATTCAAATCCATTCCAATTCATATATTGGAAATTATGGTTATTTTAAAACCATTTCAAATCCAATTTATTTATTTAAAAATAACGGATTTCAAATCTAGTTCATAACTGGTTCATTTCGATAAAATATATTTTTATCTTTTCAAATATGGAATTTTTCATCATAATTCTTTCCAAATCATTTATTATAATTTTATACAAATTATTGATATTTTTAATAACTCTATCAAGGCCCGTACAGTCGATTTCCATAAACGGTCATTGAAATGCACTTACGGCGACCTTTTTCAAATTTGATTTGAACATATTTCCAAATCCAACCATTAGATTTCTAATTTCTTGTATTCGTTAGATAGCTCTTTTTGATATGAACCCAGTGGTTCTGGTTTTAGGAGAATCCGATGGTCGGATCTCCCGTAATGTCCATTCGAAGTCAATGGTCGAAATTCGTGAACTACCACGGCGCGGTGCGTTCTATTCAGGTCGTTAAATAAATATAATATATATGTTATATATATTTCGTCGATTTCCTTTTTAAAACATATTTTATAAATCATTTTAAATTCGTTTTCAAAACGATTTCAACTTCATATTCAATTTCAAATCTGAAATTTCCAGATCATCGATATATATAAATGATAATATTTTCAAATATTATAATTTGAAATCATTTCCTTTTCAATATTCGTTATAAAAATGAATAAAATCGATATAAATATCGTTCGCATCAAAATAGCGCATATGTATTCAACATATGAATATTTTAAACGGTTTTTACATTCAATAAAAATGATATTTTTATTGTTTAATTATTTTATTCAACACATGAATATTTATTTTATTCAACACATAAATATTTATTTTATTCAATACATGAATATTTATTTTATTCAACACACGAATATTTTTAATTCTTTTCTGAATATTATTTTAAAATATTCTTAATTTTCCAAATTGGAATGAGACACAATCAATTACCATATAATGTTAATTATATGGATTCCATACAATACATGTATATCATAACAAAGATAAACAATCATCCATCATCCAAAGTGCATTTCACAACTGTATAAGCGTTAAATATAAATAATTAACGCCTACAATAGTCTTTCAACCAATCGATTGACATACAGCAAAACAATTGGGATTAGTGTTTGTTAAATATCATCCCAATACCCGTGTAGGGTTTCAACCAACAAATACAGAATTTTATTTGTGCAGTTGGGCGATGTGTAAAATATATCGTCCCAATCCATATCAATCCAATGTGTGTACAAATACAAATCGTCTGATTTGTAAATGAATATTTATTTTCATTTCAGTAAATATTTTATTTCATTCATTTACACAATAAAAATGATATTTTTATTGTTCTAACACCTTATTCAACACATGAATATTTCTCCATTCAACACATGAATAAATTTTATCATTCCACATCACAATCAATTTTCACAGCACATCATAATCAAACAAGTCATCCATGGTTTGTGGACGACGGGTGTCGGGCGCTGCTAAGCACCGTCTACATCCTAGTATATATTTTTAACTAGAAAATAAATTAAAGTGAGAAGTTCTCACCTTTGGGTTCCACTCCTCCCTTCTTTAACGGACGATGGTTTGGATTTACCCGACATTCGAACTCCATCTTTCCACGCTGTTCATAAAAAATCCCATTTTTATTTCAATGCTACATGGATAAAAATCACATTTTTTTATCACTTCGCTATATTTATAAAAATCAAATTTTCTTATAGCGCAAAAAATGAATTTTTATATAACTAAAAATCAAATCTTTTCGCTACAACATATTTTTATAACTCCATTATATATATATAAATCTTATTTTTATCACTACTTATGTAATAAAGATTACGTTTTTATATTGCCACTTCATGTATAAAAATTATATTTTTACACAACGATATTTCATATAAAGATTATATTTTTATTTCACTACACATATATAAAGATCACTTTTTTATTTCAAAACCCAATATATAAAAATATCATCTTTCATACGATAGAAATATCATCTTTCATACGATAGAAATCTCATCTTTCATAATAAAAAAAATTAACCTTTACTTCTTCAAAGAACATATCTTTATATTCATAAAAATCAAATTTTTATACTTGTTACTTCATAAATAAATAAAATTCTACCTTTATAATGTCACTCACACAGTAAAGATCCTATTTTTATAATTAAAATTATAAAAACTCACATTTTTATGATCGGAGGAGTCCACGGGGGTCGTTGGTGGCGGTTTGGGGTTGTGGAGGGACCCACGACGTTGGAATGGGGCGGTGGACGTGGAGCAGGTGGGGCAGTGGTCGGGGAAGGGTTGGTGGCGCCTAGGGTTTCGTTGGAAGTGGCGGTTTGGGGGCGTAAGGGCTGTTTGGGTTCGGAGGAGGGGGAGAAGGAAGCGAGGGGGCGGTGGAGGAAGGGGGAAGGTGATGCAGGGAGGCCGACGCCCTGACGGCAGCGGTGGGCTGTTGCGCGATAGCGTTTGGGGGGCGACTAAAATCGACGGTGGGGATTTTTTTTATTTCAAATAATGTCGGGGAGAGAGAATAGAAAGGGGAGGGTGGGTTATATAATTTATTAATTTAATTTAATTTAAATTCCATAGTGTTGACTTTTAATTTGAATCCTGTACATTCATTTGAAATTTGAAATTTGAAATCGAATTTTCAAACTACCGTTCCCTTTTCAATTCCTTTTATAATTAAAAAATATATATTTATATTCTAACGTCAATTCATATAAATATATACGTCCCAATTCTATTCAAACTAAATTTCTCGTCGTTATTACTTCAAATAAATCGTTATAAATATTCAAAATTCATTAAAATTTACAAAATAAAATTTTTAATTGGTTCTGATTTTCTGGGTTGTTACAATCTCCCCCACTTAAAATCTTTTCGTCCTCGAATAGGAACGGAGCTGAAAGTTGTTTTATTAATCAACTCAACTTTCAGTTTGGCTTTCATTCTTCAACTTTTCAGTTTCTAAGAATTTTCCAATTCTTCAAAAATTTGGCTAACACCCTAAATTTTCGAATTTTTTTGCCATAACCTCCTTTATACGTAAGCATCGAGAAAATCCCCAAACCGCCTCACAGGCCCTCTCATCTCAAAAAGAAAAAGAAAAAGCCAAGCGGCTAGCCAGTCGGCTTATAAAATCATCCAAACCCAAGAAATTAGTAAACATGTACCTATTTGTCGGGCATATAATTTTATTCCTCTTCTCTAGCCTACTTGCTATGAACTGTTCAATGTATATACATGTATATGCGTGCAATTCCAAACAATTTTCAATTCAATCCAATATTTGATACAATTTGGCTAAATTTACCATTCATTCACATAATGGTTTAAAGGAATAACCATACAACACAATCATCAATCAATTAGTGGATTAACTTTTTCAAATGCATAACTTTGATATATATATATATATATATATATATATATATATATATATAGAAAATCATGTTTTTATGTAAATTCACGACAAATAACCCTATCTAGTTTTGGTTCTCATACCAGCCAATTGGAAACATATAGAAATCCCACTTTCGAAACTCGAACACAAATACTGATGATACTATAGTAATCATCAGGATCGTCTCCGGGCGACTAGAGTGTGATTCTATACCTACCCAGTATATTTGGGACTTCGTACACACGCTAGCTAGGCGTATATGCAAAATCTTCATATACCAAATTGCCAAATTCAATACAAATAAAATATTCAAATACGTATATGGTTTAAATTTTCAAAACAAAAATTGTTTTCATTTTAAAAATGTACTCTTCACACTCATTCTTGGATACCACTGATCCTATCTCTAATGAGTCATTCTCATTGGATATTACTAATCCAATTTCTGTTGAATTCTTTTGCTTGGTTCTAATGTGTCTTGTTCTCGAGCTCTGTAAATCAAAGCTCTGATACCACTGTAACGTCCCGAACTTTCTCGTAAAGGAAAGCCCGGATTGAGTTGAGGACAACACGAATCATAACACAAATGGAAGAACATTTCATTGCTTATTAATTCCATCAGAATACAAGAATATACAGAGTATGAATAAATATTACACATTTGATAAATATCAGAGATTTACAAATTACAATGCAGGGAAAAATAATACAAAACACAACTGAAAGAGATACACGGATATAGAGCTTTCCGGGTATCGTTCCAGTTGTAAACCAAGATCCTGTGAATATAAATCTGCAAAAACCAAAACTACTAGCTGCCCGTGTGGAAAATAGGGGCACCCAGAGTTTAGGTTAAAAAAATAAATTCCAGGTCAGTCATGTGACTGGTGTGAGAACTAAAACAGTTATTAATTTGATTCTTAAAGTTCGGTAAATCAAGGGACCACGCCGTATAACACGGAACGGGTTTCCTCCCAAGGATACCGGTGCATAAACAGTTATAAACAGCGCAATGCTTTTTGGAAAAATGAAGCTATTATAAGACCCAGGTCCCATCACACAATTCAACGCAAGCCGGAGGATAGGGCTTTACCTTATAATAACCAAATAATGCTTGGTACGTTGAAAATAAAACATTTTGATAGTATTATAGTGTAAAGTGTATTAAAACAACTTCAAATATAAATGTATCAATCATAAGTAATTTGGGTACCATCTATCATGTCACCAATACTAGGCTCTACAATCTGTAATGGCCCGAATTTTCGTACTCTTTGAGTCGACTAATAACAACACACGTCCAACACAAATGACACAGAAATACGAATCATTATTAGATAGAAGTTAGAGGATGAGAAATAGAAAGAAAAACTATTAGAACAGAAGAAAAACGAAGATCACAAACTCACAGCGGAACAAATAAAATATATTAGATAACATAAACTTTGAAATACAAATCTGTAACTGTATATATACATACCATTATCAGAGCACAACGGTTATCCCTGGAACAGTTACAAACTCATGTTTCCAGCTACAACATAGTACACAGCGGAAAATATGATAGTCTATAGCTAACTAATGGAGCCTCCTGCTTCGAGCCCCTCCAAGTGAATCTGAAAAATCTCGACTACTTGTCTGCCCGTACAAATTTGGGCACCCAAGAGTTTAGGGAAAACAAAACAAAATAAACTCTGGGTCGGTCATGGGATTGGTGTGAGTAAACTCCAATCATTTGTTTAACTTTCAAAATCCTTTAGAAAGAAAAGATAATCGTAAGACCGATCCACACATAAACACGGATGGTTTTTACCTTACGATAACCCAAAAATATTTCTAATATCAAATCCAGTGATATTACAATTGTGTCTAAATCAAATAAATAGAAATCTAGCGGAACGCTTGCATCTCACGCTCCATATATAATATTAAATCAAAAACCGCAGGGCGCTTATTGGAGATTGGATTTCCAACATGACAAGGTATGGGACCACCTACCGATAGTGTACCTCTAGAGGCGAATACACTGGGTTCAATAAGAACATCTTGCAACCCGACCCACACATGATCGACCACTCATTTCGCTAGAGTGTATCGAATGTATATCACCAATGATTGGGATCAGCAATCATTTCCCGAAAGGGACAGCATCGATAGATTCAAAGAAACAAATGGAATTTCTGTAGATAGGTGATTATTCATCCTAATGGGGGCGACCCACATTGCCATGCTTCCTGCCCGATTTTTGTCATTTCCCGGTTGTGAGGCTTGAGCTTCGAATTATCTTCCAGAACATCTGGTCACCATTCACTTTGAATGCCACATCGTTAGATCCATTGGAAATCATTAATTGGTTCCCACAAAAATACTCAGATTGTTAGGCTAAAGAAGTTTCCCTTCTATGCCATCAACTTCTACGTTTGAAGGAATCAACGTACGTAACCCCTTTGGAAATACTCTGTTAGACACTCGTCCTTACAAGTTGTCCTGGGTCTGGACAAACTGAAGGCAGTGTTCTATAAATCCATCTTGGGTAATTTCTACCTAGGATTAACAGAACAACCCTTGCATTTACTCCGTCTTCAATTATCTTCAGTATAAGTTGATTCATAATGCTTATACCAATACAGAGTGGTTTTCAGATATTAAATCTGATCCCGGTCTATCCATATTGATAACGAAGTTATAAAATAAATCAAAACTTCGATAGTCGATGATTTAACTATCAAAGAAACATCCATACAAATCAACCATCCTATTCCCAATTGGAAATTTCACCGATCAACCATCAACAACATTGGCCCCTTTTTATATTAATTACTTATTACATTATCGATTCAAAAATCCATTTTTCAATTTTCCATACCCTTTCAAATCTCAATCTTGATTCTTGGAAGACATTTCCAATGCCATCATTCCTTTATTTGAGAAGATATCTCTTATTCCAATTTGAAACCATTTATATATATTTATATATTCTTTTTCTAATCGGGTCCCTAACCAATCTTCACTACCGAACCTTAACCATTCCTTAGTTAATTATGAAGTCAATCAAGTTGGGGTATAATTACCTCTCATACCTTAACTGAACAACATTCCCAACTTTGAAACAGTCAAAGCTCACCACTTCAAACAAACCATCGCTTACGTGACATTCGGATTCAATCTAAGAATCCACTTCTTTTACGGAAAAAAATATTGATTATAGCGGTAGCCTTACAATCGCTGGTTTCAAATATTTGGCTTTTAAGACATTATAACGACAGTGTTACAATTGCTGTATAGATTTACAAAATATTTACTATAACAACAGCGCTAAACTCGCTATTCAGATTTATAAAACAATTATTCTAACGACAGCGCTAAAATCGCTATATAGATTTATAAAATATTTTTCCTTCACATTCTAAAATTACCTTTCAATTTCAATTGTTAACTTAATTCAATTCTCAAGTAAAAGTTTATCTTTAAAATCATCATTATTTTTTAAACCTCTTCACAAGTTCATTTGTACGATTTGGATTTGTCACTAAATCCCTTTATCAATTCTTTTACCAAACCCGACAAACATTCCTTTCTTTATAAAACTTTACGTCTTTTTCCCATTAAAAACCCATTTTTACTTGATACAAATATTAATTAAACCAACGCATTGATTTTGAAATTTCTTTTCAGACTTTTATAACAACTTCGATTATAAAATCCCTTTTTAAACTCTTTTCTGATTTCAACTAAAATTCCATTTCAGGTTCGATTACTTCCTTAGCTATGATTATTTCTTTAACGATTTCCATTTAAAAGTAATCGCTTTGATTATTTTTAATTAAAGTGACCATTAACTTCAATGTTATCCAAATAAAAGTAGCTTATAGAATAATTAATCATTTCAAAAGGATTATGATAATTAACTTCATTACTAATAAGCAATTAAATAAACACTTTTACTTAAGAATTTATTTACTTCTAACAACATCGCTAAGTTTAACGACTATTTGTAAGACTATTCCTATTTGATCAAATTAATCTAATATCCAATTTCCATTGAACATTCGACTTTGTCAACTAGTTAACCGGACAACTGATTTTGTACTAATCCACATTCTTAAGTTAATTAACAACTTAATAGTATTGCTTAATTATTTAATTAAAACAATTATTCTAATTTACTAGCCAATAGGTTAATTCCTGCTTCTCTACTCATTAAATTTATCAATGACATAAGAATTGGACATATAAAACGTTTAATAATTTCTATTATGGAAATAAAATCCATTTTTAAATCTCAAATTTTATTTTCTATTTGAAAATATCTTACGGTATTCAAATACCATAATTCTAGGGCCAGTGACAACAAAATCAATCATAGAATACATATCACATCATATAACGCGAATATATGAAAACAATAATATAAATGTTGGGGAACCCAGTTGGGTCCCTCCAACCTATTTCCCCTGCATCCACAGATGTTAATCACATCAATATGAGGTATTATAGTAAACAGAACTAATAATCGATCAACGATATGTTTATATCAATTATTTCAACCAATTTTATCAACCATTTCAACCAATCAACCATTACACTGTATAAAATTTTTATAGATAAGTTTAAAACTCATTTATATAAAAATAAAAACGAGGCAGAGTTAGTGAGTTTACTCACATTGTTTTGCAGTTGACGATTCTGCTTTTAGTTTCGTTTTAGAATCAAACAAGCTTTTGATTTTTCTACGAAGTTCCAGTAGCTCAGTTCTCTGTAGGAATAGTTCTGCAATCTAGATTTCATCATTACGGTTCCAATGAACCGGTTTCGTCCATTTCTTTTCACATATGAATAATATGCAAATGTTACAAGATTTTCAATTCAATTTAAATTAGTTAATACTCGTCTTAAGTTACATCATCATAGAAGAAGCCGTTGTGTTTACCGTCACCAATTCAAACAACGACAGAATGCTTTAACGCCGGAGGGAGATCGTCAACAAATGTTTGTCAAGCTTGGAATGAAGTTATTGCCTATAGTTAGGGATAGGTAGCCAATCAGGTCAGCTACCTTCTGCTGCAATGTCCTTTAGTTTTGGTCAACCTGCTACTACTGCTTCTAGCCTCTTTTGGTCAACTCCTTCATGATAGAAAACAAACTGCTCTTGCATAGCAGCAATAATCATGCTTTCAACTCACATGTGATTGCACATGCACCTATATCGTTTTTAAGATAAAAACTGCTACTCACCTGTTGTTCGAATTCACGGCTTCAAGAGGAAACCCAACATCCAATCTCAATTCCTTTGCCAGAACGTCATTCCTCATCGCAACAGGTCCGAGCTTGTTGATGCCATGCCGATCAAACAACTACCCCAACGAAAATCAATGTCTTTATTTTGTTCAATTTCCAATCCCCAGGCAAAAGACAAGCCTCCCCTTTTTCCCTTCAACATATTCCAATACTGCTCATCAGTTTACTCCTTCCATAACCTGGTCCTCACGGTGCCATTTAAGAACTGCTAAACCACTTTCCTTTTTAAGATATGACCTCCTCCTCCTCCTTTGAGAAAACAGCCAAAGCCTAGAGCAAAACCATTCAACCATGTCGCACCTTCTTACCATCGTTTCATCCCCCACACTCCCGACCGCCTCAGACACCAATTTCTCCAACTCGCACTTTCGAACATGCATACGCCGAGAAGAATCGGACTTCAGCTCCACTACTTCGGCTAAAGGAAATTCACGACAGTTTCCTCCTTCACAAGACTGCAACTGATTCCACCAATCAAAATTGTGCCTCAACCTCTCCTCAACAACGTTCCTACCTCGATGAACCAGCACAGAACGGATCGACATTGGGGAACTCGCCACCACTGGCACGACCCACAAGAACGCCAGCGCTTCCGACCGAGGGTATATCTCGCTAAGCCGCCCCTTCTTCTTGTTCCACTTTGTCTGGGCTTTACTTCACGCTAAAATAACTGGGCGATCCAAGAAACAATGATCGAACCCCATAAAAACCCTATTGGGTTGAAGAGCTGACTCATAGGAACCTAGAGCATTTTATTTCATGATTTTCTTTGAGTTTTTCTATTTTTAATGGATTTATGAAGTTAGAGTTTTTCGTGCTTTGTTTTAGATCTGAGAAAACAAGAATAAGGTGAAGAGGAACAGTGCTTTTAAAAGAAATAACGGCTTAGCACGCACGAAATTGATTTGCTTGGCACACACGAATTTGTTTACTTAGTACTCACGATTGTAACAGTGGCAATAGCTTGCAGTGCATAGTTTTGAAAGGCTTGGGGTGCACGGTTTTTGAAATGCCTTGGAGTACATGAAATAAAAACTTGGTGAGCTGAAGCTTACATCGTAAGGAATTGAAATGGCTCGGGTACATTAACTGGTCATATTAAGTGATATCATTCAATTTTAATTATACTGTCTATGAATTAGAAAATCATTGTACCTTTGATTTGAATCCAGTTAATTTGCTAATGTTAATGATTATGGTTGTAGAGTATTGGTTAACTAGTGTTCCATTTAACTCAATGCAAAAAGAAATTTAAAATTTTGATCAGAACAAGGTGATAAAGAAGGTTTTAAGTTATATGGTATATCTTCTTTGCGTACATGTCCTTATGGACAAAAATAAAAATATGATCGTGTCTAGCGGTGTGCCATGATCCCAAAAATATAATAATATCGGTAGTTTGACTTATATTATAAAACCCCAAAATATTGATATAGGGTGCAAAATACTCCGAATAAAAAGTTGCGTATTTAATTAATTAAAAATTATAGTAGAATCCTAAAAATTAAATTATAACTACGCTTCTAAAGAATCTAGTCCAAATTCAAGATCGATATTTAAATAACCGTTACGGCATATATACAATTCCACAACGACTTTCTGATAATTTGATTTGTACATAAAACAAAATCTACAATACAAAATCTCGGTTTTTCTTCTTCATTAGAAAAATATAATCAAATAGATCTGAACATTTCTTGTTTCAAAGAAATCCGACTTATTTTGAATCATGTATATCTAATTGAAGTTTAAAACGTTAAATTACAAACTGCCACGACTATTTCGAGCTCGTTTTAAATTATATTATAAACTATATGTTTAAATATCGTTTTATAAATAAACTCCTATATATAATTCAAATAAAATATTTAAAACAAATTTAAATATTCAGATCTCAACTGCTGAAAAATCCGGATCGTTACATTCTTTCCCCCTTAAAACAGATTCGTCCTCGAAATTGCTAAGGTAAGAAAAGATGCTACATACCCTATTAACTAGGTCCAAAATTCCTTTTTGTTCACTTCTTAACTTCAGTTTAACTGGACCAATTTATTTCAATTAAAATATTAATTTATTCTTACTAACGAAAATTTTCAAAAATTCTGAAAATTTTATAACACTTTAAATTCTGAAAAATTTCGGCAGCATCTCCTCTGCACGGCTCAATCGGTACAGCCACAACTCGCCGTTCTAGGCCTTTCCAATCCAAAGAAAATCAAAAGCCAAGTGGCTTGCCTCATAGGCTCATAAAATCATCAAACCCAAGAAATATTGTAAACATGTACCTTTTTTCGGTAAAATTCATCTCTTGCACTTGCTTCCATTCAATATCTACTCAGCATACATATATCCATCTCCAGTTAGTTTCAAATCAATCCAACTTCCAGTTTTTAACACTATAATCAACTTCTGATTAGTTCCCTTCCATTCTATCAATACAAATCTGATTTCTATTTAAGTCAATCCCTTATTATGCTTGAATCCAATTCAATTCCAATCAACAACATCCAAAATATTCACTTTCTTCTTCATAAGTCGAATTCATATTAATAATTCGAATTTCAACATTTCTCTTTATTTAATTTCATTTGGAATTATTTCTAATCCAATCCAACTTTATTTAACTTAAATTTCCATTCATTTTATTCTCTTTTACCATTTCAATTTATTTAACTTACACAAGTTAAACTTTAATTTCAGGATTCCAATTCCCGGGCTTTATTTCAAACTCATTTGAAATCAATTATATAAATATCAAATCTCATTCGGAAGTTTAAATCAAATCATGGTTTTCTTTTCTCAAAACAATTCATAACCAACTTTACGGTAGCAATCCGTCACTTAGAAACTTGAAAATGAATACCGATAATGTCACGACCCATTATCAGAATTATTTTCTCGCCCCTGAAGTGATTTCAGTGCTTAATCACTTTCAGAATCCATTCAAAAACTATTCTTATTCAAAAATACCTTCAGGTAATGCTATATTACTTTATACTACTTTAGAAAATACTTTTAAACACCCAGGATTTAAATTCTAATTCTGTTTTGAACTTAATCTTGGTTTATCTCATTTGTATACATTACCCGTACACAAATTATATAACCATTTCAATATTTCATAATTCCATTTGATTGTAATAACAATCAACACATTCATATGTAATAATTCAGAAATTATTCCTTTTATATCAAAATAGGTTTGGGCAAAATTATTTCATTTACCCCTTTTTAAAACAATATTGCGTCGAATTGTTCGGTTCGAGAGTTTAGAAACACCTATCGATACAGTTGTACATCTTATATCGACCAGAATTCATAAACAAACCAGTCAAAACAATATAAAACAATTTTATATCAAATATACAAATACGCGCTCATATATATGCACTCAAACTCAATCTAGGATATCACTAACCCCATCTCTATTGAGTTACACCACAGGCCTAAGTTTATCACTCAACCTTCAGCTCTGATACCAACTGTAATGGCCCGAATTTCCGTACTCTTTGAGTCGACTAATAACAGCACACGTCCAATACAAATGACACAGAAATACGAATCATTATTAGAAAGAAGTTAGAGGATGAGAAATAGAAAGAAAGAAATATTAGAATAAAAGAAAAACTAAGATCACAAACTCACAGCGGAATGAGTAAAATATATTAGATAACATAAACTTTGAAATACAAATCTATAACTGTGTATGTACATACCATTATCAGAGCACAACGGTTATCCCTGGAATAGTTATAAACTCCTATTTCCAGTTACAACATAGTACACAACGGAAAATATGATAGTCTATAGCTAACTGATGAAGCCTCATGCTTCGAGCCCCTCCAAGTGAATCTGGAAAATCCCGACTACTTGTCTGTCCGTACAAATTTGGGCACCCAAGAGTTTAAGGAAAACAAAACAAACTAAACTCTGGGTCAGTCATAGGACTGGTGTGAGTAAACTCCAATCATTTGTTTAATTTCAAAATCCTTTAGAAAGAAAAGATAATCGTAAGACCGATCCACACATAAACATGGATGGTTTTTACCTTACGATAACCCAAAAATATTTTTGATATCAAATCCAGTGATATTACAATAGTGTCTAAATCAAATAAATAGAAATCTAGCGGAACACTTGCATCTCACGCTCCATAACCGCAGGCCGCTTATTGGAGATTGGATTTCCAACATCAAAAGGTATGGGACCACCTGCCGATAGTGTATCTCTAGAGGCGAATACACTGGGTTCAACAAGAACATCTTGCAACCCGGCCCACACATGACCGACCACTCATTTCGCTTGAGTGTATCGAATGTATATCACCAACGATTGGGATCAGCAACCGTTTCCCGAAAGGGACAGCATCGATAAATTTAAAGAAACAAATGGAATTTCACTAGATAGGTGATTATTCATCCTAATGGGGCCGACCCACATAGCCATGCTGCCTGCCCGATTTTTGTCATTTCTTGGTTGTGAGGCTTGAGGTTTGAATTATCTTCCAGAACATCTGGTCACCATTCACTTTGAATGCCACATCGTCAGATCCATCGGAAATCAGTAATTGGTTCCCACAAAAATACTCATAATGTTAGGCTAAAGAAGTTTCCCTTCTATGCCATCAACTTCGTACGTTTGAATGAATCAACGTACGTAACCCCTTTGGAAATACTCTATCAAACACTCGTCCTTACAAGTTGTCCTGGGTCTGGACAAACCGAAGGCACTATTCTATAAATCCATCTTGGGCAATTTCTACCTAGGATTAACAGAACAGCCCTTGCATTTACTCCGTCTTCAATTATCTTCAGTATAAGTTGATTCATAATGCTTATACCAATACGGAGTGGTTTTCAGATATTAAATCTGATCCCGGTCTCTCCATATTGATAACTAAGTTATAAAATAAATCAAAAATTTGATAGTCGGTGATTTAACTATCAAATAAACATCCATACAAATCAACCATCCTATTCCCAATTGGAAATTTTACCGATCAACCATCAACAACACTGGCCCTTTTTTATATTAATTCCTTATTATATTATCGATTCAAAAATCCATTTTTCAATTTTCCATATCCTTTCAAATCTCAGTCTCGATTCTTGGAAGGCATTTCCAACGTCATCATTCCTTTATTTGAGAAGATATCTCTTATTCCAATTTGAAACCATTTCTATATATTCATTTATTCTTTTTCTAATCGGGTCCCTAACCAATCTTCACTACCGAACCTTAACCATTCCTTAGTTAATTATGAAGTCAATCAAGTTGGGGTATAATTACCTCTCAGACCTTAACTGAACAACATTCCCAACTTTGAAACAGTCAAAGCTCACCACTTCAAACAAACCATCGCTTACGTGACTTTCGGATTCAATCTAAGAATCCACTTCCTTTACGGAAAAAATATTGATTATAGCGGAAGCCTTACAATCGCTAGTTTCAAATATTTAGCTTATAAGACATTATGACGACAGCGTTACAATTGCTGTATAGTTTACAAAACATTTACTATAAGAACAGCGCTAAACTTGCTGTTTAGATCTATAAAACATTTATTCTAACGACAGTGCTAAAATCGCTATATAGATTTATAAATCATTTTTCCTTCACATTCTAAAATTACCTTTCAATTGTTAAGTTAATTCAATTCTCAAGTTAAAGTTCATCTTTGAAATCATCATTTTTGTTTTGAAACCTCTTCACAAGTTCAATTGTACGATTTGGATTCGTCTCTAAATCCATTTATTAATTCTTTTACCAAACCCGACAAACATTCCTTTCTTTACAAAACTTTACGTCTTTTTCCCATTAAAAACCCATTTGTACTTGATATAAATATTTATTAAACCAACGCATTAGTTTTGAAATTTCTTTTCAGACTTTTATAACAACTTGGATTGTAAAATCCTTTTTTAAACTCTTTTATGATTTCAATTAAAATTCCATTTCAGGTTCGATTACTTCCTTAGCTATGATTACTTCTGTAACGATTTCCATTTTAAAGTAATCGCTTTGTTTATTTTTAATTAAAGTGACCATTAACTTCAATGTTTTCCAAATAAAAGTAGCTTATATAATAAATAATCATTTCAAAAGAATTATGATAATTAACTTCATTACTAATAAGCAATTAAATAAACACTTTTACTTAAGAATTCATTTACTTCTAAGAACATTTCTAAGTTTAACGACTATTTGTAAGACTATTCCTATTAGATCAAATCAATCTAATATCCAATTTTCATTGAACATTCGACTTTGTCAACTAGTTAACCGGACAACTGATTTTATACTAATCCACATTCTTAAGTTAATTAACAACTTAACAATATTGCTTACTTGTTTAATTAAAATAATTATTCTAATTTACTAGCCAACAGGTTGATTTCTGCTTCTCTACTCATTAAATTTATCAATAACATAAGAATTGGACATATAAAACATTTAATAATTTCTATTTTGGAAATAAACTCCATTTTTAAATATCAAATTTTATTTTCTATTTGAAAATATCTTATGATATTTAAATACCATAATTCTAGGGCCAGCGACAACAAAATCAATCATAGAATACATATCACATCATATAACGCAAATATATGAAAACAATAATATAAATGTTGGGGAACCCAGTTGGGCCCCTCCAACCTGTTTCCCCTGCATCCACAGATGTTAATCACATCAATATGAGGTATTATAGTAAACAGAACTGATAATCGATCAACGATATATCTATATCAATTATTTCAACCAATTTTATCAACCATTTCAACCAATCAACCATCACACAGTATAAAATTTTTATAAATAAATTTAAAACTCGTTTATATAAAAATATAAATGAGGCAGAGTTAGTGAGTTTACTCACATTGTTTTGCAGTTGCCGATTTTGCTTTTAGTTTCATTTTAGAATCAAGCAGGCGTTTGATTTTTCTACGAAGTTCCAGTAGCTCAGTCCTCCGTAGGAATAATTCTGCAATCTAGATTTCAACGTTACGGTTCCAATGAACCAGTTTCGTCCATTTCTGTTCACATATGAATAATATGCAAATGTTACAAGATTTTTAACTCAATTTAAATTAGTTAATACTCGTCTTAAGTTACATCATCACAGAAGAAGCCATTGTGTTTACCGTCACCAATTCAGACGACGACAGAATGCTTTAATACCAGAGGGAGATCGTCAAAAAATGTTTGTCGAGCTTGGAATGAAGTTATTGCCTATAGTTAGGGACAGGTAGCCCATCAGATCAGCAGCCTTCTGCTGCAATGTCCTTTAGATTTGGTCAACCTGCTGCTACTGCTTCTAGCCTCTATTGGTCAACTCCTTTATGATAGAAAACAAATTGCTCCTGTATAGCAGCAATAACCATGCTTTCAACTCACATGTAACACATGCACCTATATCATTTTAAAAATAAAAACTGCTCCTTAACTATTGTTCGAATTCACGGCTTCAAGAGGAAACCCAACATCCAATCTCAATTCCTTTGCCAGAACGTCATTTCTCATCACAACAGGTCCGAACTTGTTGATGCCGTGCCGGTCAAACAACTACCCCAACGAAAATCAATGTCTTTATTTTGTTAAATTTCCAATCCCCAGGCTAAAGACAAGCCTCCCCCTTTTCCTTTAAACATATTCCAATACTGCTCATCAGTTTACTCCTTCCATAACTTGGTCCTCACGGTGCCATTTAAGAACTGCCAAAACACTTTCCTTTTTAAGATATGACCTCCTCCTCCTTTGAGAAAATAGCCGAAGCCTAGAGCAAAACCATTCAACCATGCCGCACCTTCTTACCATCGTTTCATCCCCCACACTCCCGAAGGCCTCAGACACTAATTTCTCCAACCCGCACTTTCAAACACGCATCCGCCGAGAAGAATCGGACTTCAGCCCCATTACTTCATGTAATATCCCGTATTTTCAGTAGCCACATGTTTAATAATTATTTAGAATATTAAGGGATTTGTATATATTATTTTATTTGGGTATTTACGATAATAATTTAATAAATAAAATATACAGTTCGAACAAACTAAATAAATTTCGTATTTACAGTTATTTGCGTTTTAAATTTTGATCCATTGTAATTGTTCGCTCTTTGTCAATCTATTAGTTCTAGAATCATCATTGGTTAGAAAATTGAATAATACGTTTTCTTTTATTTGTTAATAACGCCGACATGTTCGGCATTTTTCAGTCATTTACTTTCTTTAATTCTCTGAACTGCTTCAATGCCCTTTACTTTGAATCTTTGGGTTTTGATGACTTTAGCTTTGAAGACCCTTGCTTTAAATATTTGGCGATAACTATATTCCTCTTACAGATTAAACCCAGTAACATTCTTTGATCACATAATATTAGCATGTGTCATGAACATATATACGCATAGAAACATACATTTCTAATTTCTATATTAGTATAATATTCAATTATTTTAGAGAATAGTATACGATCATAACCATTCACAGACTTGTAGTGATTAAAGACTCAAAACCAACATAAATATATACATATATTTATGTATTAAATTGTGTGTGTGTGAAATTTTGATAGTCAGATATTACCATTTAAAGGGAAATGGTATTCCAGTCAAGCAACTTGTTCTGATTGCAAAGCATGGGAGTTTCTTTAATGACTGGACCTGCGTTTACTTTATTTTTGTATATACTATCTATACCCATTTTCATCTTCATATATATTATACTGTCACTCACTAGCCAAGCTAATATAGCAAACCATGAATATAAATCCAAGTATGTTCTTGCACTTTGATTATTTCACGTTTAGGATCTGCACTTCAACTTGTAAAGGGACATATACATTAATAACAAGACAAACAGAGAAAAACAAAATATTTTGCCATAAATGTATACGCAGGAAATCAAATTTGTACATTGATACAACAAATCCAATAGCAGTAAAATCTAAAAACAAAATCCTCTTCCACCGTCACTTCTTCATCACCAACAGGTTTAACCTGAAAAGAGAGAAAAATATGCAGCTATTAATAGCTAATAATAAATATAGGTAGAGTGGAAAGATTTCGAATAAGAAAAATCACATGCACCAAATTAGACAGAACAGATATATTTACATCAATGAATAGAAAAAAAGGGGATAAACAAATCAATAGCTACAGACCATATGAACAAGACAATGTATAGCTGTGCCTAAGCTACCTATCGTACTGATGCCATTCGAAGACCATGTGAATGGACGATATCCCAAAAAGGACGGCATGCCATGTTCTTGCCAGTAAGCAACAGTAGAAACCCAAGTTTTTCAGAAATTGAACAGTAAAGAAATCATTTTTTTTACATCAAATCCATATAGACAATTCGAACAGCATAAGTATCTACATAGGGATGGCTTGATCCACATATATTTGAGCAGGATTGTACATGACAAAGCAATACAGACCTAGCCTATAAAGCTGAAATCCAACATAAAGTCTCCACAATTCACTGTTAAATATCACACAAACCAAGTTCTATCGTGCACAGTTGATCTCACAGCAAAGCTGAGATGAAAGATCAAACACCTAAGAAACTATAAACTGCAAAACCTAACCTAATCTACACCGTATTCCACTATTAAGCATCATTCATCCATCAACACTTCAATCATCTTCAGTTCGACTACACGATTGAAATGAAAAGGGAAATATCATCTAGGATCCTAAGCACTGTAAAATTAAACCTAGGATGGAACAATTTGAAAATCCACTAGTACAAATACACTAGCAAAGTGATGAAGTTGCCACAACAAACTAGATCAACACAGTAAGAAAACCGAATTCAACTAAAAGGGAAAATCAAAACAGAATTAAATTTGGGAAAATTACTTATCTTTTAGTAGCTAGGGTTCGGTCAGTCTCGTCTTCGTGGGACACGATGGGTGACGGAGCAACTAGATGAGGTCGATGCAGTAGCATGGCGTCGCGATCTATTGTGGTCGGAGAGGGCAGCGATGGAGTGATTTCGGTGGTAGGGTTTTCTTTCTTTCCTCTTTGTGGCGGCGGAGGGATTATCTGAGGGTTGAGAAATGATAAGGGGATCGGCTGTTTTGAGGGTTTTAAGTGGAAGTGGGTTCGGGTTTTTATGTGGTGGGCTAGACGGCTTTAAAGTAAGGCCCAATATAATTATTATTTTTAAAGTTTAATTAGTTGAATATTTTATAAAACTTTAAATATTAATTTTGAGAACTCACGTGGTCAGATTTCGACGAAACGAAAAACGTCGGGACCGTGAAGATGAGTACTACGCGATAGATAATGACTGAGCAAGGCAGGCAGCAGCTGGTTTTTTTCAGAAAAATGAAACGTCGTTTAATTCAACTGAAAACAAGCTGATTTATCGACAAATCAAGTTCAGAGGTGAGTTAAACTCACTCAGTTATTCCCGCTTATATTTTATAAGTTGGGTTTTTATTTTTATGTGTTATGGTTGCTAGTGTTTGACTGGTTGATGGTAGATATTCAGATATCGTTGAACTAATAAAGTTAAACGTTGTTTAATTTCAGTGAAACCCAAATCGTTATTTTAACGATTGGTTCCAATTAGGGTAAGTTACCTCATTGGTCATGTTTATAAAATAAACGTGTTTTAATAAATAAATTGTTTTGATTGAATGTTGTGGTTGACATTGAATTGTCGTTATAAACTGTTATGAGACCATTATTGAATTATTTTCATTTGATGGTTGAATATTGATCTGATGGTTCATCACTTGTTTGGTTTAAACCAATGGGTATTATTGGTTGAGTGATTGGCAGTACATGGCCTATGATTTAACCGTTTCTAAATATCGGTCTACCGTCAGGTAAATCGACGAGATAAAGTTATAAAATTTGTTTTATAACTGAAAATGGATTTTTAAATCTATTTATTTGAACTAAAGTTTGTAAAAGAAAATAAATATTTAATATTTATTAATTGAGTTTATAATTGGTTTTTAAATGATTTTATAAAGGAATTTATCAGATTTTTAAGTAAATGGGCAGAAAGTTTATTTAATGATATATATTGGAATAATCGTTTTTGAGAGGTAATTAAAGGAGAATTCTAAGCAAACGCATGAGCTTTAATTAAGTAAAAAAGGGAAGTGATAAAGAAAAGGAGTTATATAGAACCATGATTTATAAACGGAATATATAAAAGGGAATTGAGATGTAAAGCACTACTTAAGAGTAGTATTAAGTAGAATTGGTCGAAATAAGATTCCAAGCAAGGGAATTAAAGGTAAATTTAGTAATGGAGTGAATGATAGGATTTTTAACATAAATCCGAGAAGATAAATGAACCGTTTAAAGAAGTAAAGGAAAGGTATTATTTTTCTTAATAAATGAATTAAGAAAATAGGCATACTCGAGAAAAAAACTTCCTTTAAAAAAGTAAGAGGTTTGGTTGAGATGCATTTGGTAAATACTGGTTTGTGAATTACAACTGATGTCTATATGAAGATGGGAACGTGGTTGATCAAGGTCTGAGAGGTTATTAAATACCCCAACTTGAACGACTTCGGGATTTTCTGCGGATGGTATTAGTTTGTAATGGGAAGAGGGTAATAATAACTTATTATTTCCATATGAAAAATAATAACGTGATATAGATGAAAGGGTCGAGAATATAAAATGTGATATCCCAGGTAACGGAAATGGATAGATTTGGTATTTTGATATGTAATGATATTTCCAGAAGATCTCGTGAAATGAGAAGGTTTTTGAATCGATAATTGAATAAAGAATTGAATATGATGTTTTCTTAAACATGGAAATGAAATGGTTGAAATAAGAACCTGACGTCAAATAAGTTATATCTGAAATGTCTTAAGAGTTTAAGATTTACTATCGTTAATCGTCTTTAATTAAAGAGACCATGTGGTATTGATACTGAACTGGTAGACTCATGTTATTTACACAATTGTTTATTTGATAGTTAAATCACCGACTATCAAACCTGGCCATACGCTTGTTGGTACGGAAAGACCGGAATTGAATTTATATTCGAAAACCATTCCGACCAGCGAATACGTAAAAGAGGGTGGATGGAAATGGAGCAAGTGAAGGCCGTTGATCTTCCTGAGCGGAAGAACTACTGATTGAATTTCTCCGGTTTAGCAGCCGGAGATATTTCGACAGTGATTCTGTTGTGATTGGAATCTATGGATTGCAAGGACTTTTCGCTACTGATCTTTAGGGTGATTCCTAGGATGCAGTAGGAGGGTGCCTTCGGTTCATCCTGTTCCTGGATGACTCGTATGGACGAATGTCTGACAGAGTATTTCCTTAGAACCACGTACGTTGATTTTTACAAATACACCGAGTTGGTGGCGAAGAGGGGCACCTCTTCAATACCCAGAGTATATTTGTGGACGTCAATTAGTGATTTGGCGGATCTGACGATGTGGCATTCAAAGTGAATGAGGGCCAGATGTTCGAAAAGATGAATTCTAGCCTCAAGCCTCATCAACCGGGAGAGGACAAAAATCGGGCAGGCAGCATGGCTATGTGGGTCGCTCCCATTAGGGTGTATAATCACCTATCTACAGAAATTCCTTTTGTTTCTTATCCTATCGATTCTGCCCATCCGGGAACGGTGGTTTGAGTCCAACCGTTGGTGATATACATTCGGTACACTCAAGCGAAATGAGTGGTCGGTCATGTGTGGGTCGGGTTGCAAGACGTTCTTGTTGGACCCAGGTGTATTCACCTCTAGAGATACATCATCGGAAGGTGGTCCCATACCTTGTCAAGGTCGGAATCCAATCTCCAATAAGCGCCTGCGGTTTCGGTTTGTATACTATATATGGGGAGCGTGAGATGCAAGTGTTTCTCTAGTTTATTATTTATCTTTATTTAGACATTATGATAATATCAGAGCAAGCTATGATTTCAAAAACTGGTTTGTGTCATCGTAAGGTAAAAACCGTCCGTATTTATGTGTGGATTCGGTCTTACGATTATCCTTCTCTTTTGAAAAGATTTCGAACTCTAAAGTCATGATTGGATGATTTACCTTAATACTGTGCGAGTTTATCTCACTCTGGTTCACCAGACTGACCCGGTGTTTTGTAAATGCTCGGGTTAGCCCGGAGTTGTTCAGGTTCAGGTTATCGAATGCTGTGAAGAGACGGGCTGGAAGAGTTCAGACATATGACATTATTCCGCTGTGATATATATAAGGGCAGATTATTATAACTGTCCAGGTGTGTTGATGTACTCTGATAATTGTAAGTTTTATTTAAAGCTCTCAATAAAGATTTATTTCTATATTATATTTTGTTCCGCTGCGATGTGAGACTCTGTGTTGTGTTCTTTTTCTTCTTCTTCTATTCTTATATTTCTTTCTCTCTTATCTCACCCTCTAATTTCTTTCATTAACAATCCGGTGTTCTCGGTGTTTGAAAGGTCAGCATGAGATACAGTAAAGGTATTTATGTCGATTTTCGATGCTGAAAACCTGGGTCGTTACAGTTGGTATCAGAGCTATTGGTTTAGTAATAACCTTGGCTCTGTGGCGTAACTCGATAGAGATGGGGTTAGTAACACCCTAGATTGAGTTTGAGTGTATATATATGAGAGCGTATTTGTAAATTTTATATACAAATGTTTTGTATTTTGTTGTGGATCGGTTCAAGTGTTGAAAAGCGTTGAACTGGTAAGGAACACAATATTGTTTTGTAGAAGTAGGTAAATGAAATAATTTTACCCGAAATTTATTTTTGTATTGAAAGGAAATAATTTTCTCAAATTATTTTGATATCGTGTGTTGATTGATTTGAATAAAATTCAAAATTTTGAATTGAAACTTAACTAGGTTAAGTGAAATCGAATTAATTATATTGGAATTAAATTAAGAAATGGTGTTGAAATTAAATAGATTTGAATTGAATTTGGAAATTTCATGAACAATAATTTAATAAAAATAAATCAAATATTAATCGGTTGACATTCAGTTAATTAAAATTGTAATATTGAATGTGGATTTAGTTGATTTGATTGGGTTGTGTATTGATTGATTGTTGTTGCTTGTTAGATTGGTTGAATAAAATTCGTCCATGGGTTGATAAGGAATAAAATAAACTGAAACCCGAAAAAATATGAAGTGTTATTTAAATATATTTTACTGGAATTTACAAACTTTTTCTGACCTTAGCAATTTCGAGGACGAAATTATTTTAAGGGGGGAAGAATGTAATATCCCGTATTTTCAGTAGCCACATGTTTAATAATTATTTAGAATATTAAGGGATTTGTATATATTATTTTATTTGGGTATTTACGATAATAATTTAATAAATAAAATATACAGTTCGAACAAACTAAATAAATTTCGTATTTAAAGTTATTTGCGTTTTAAATTTTGATCCATTGTAACTGTTCGCTCTTTGTCATGCTATTAGTTCTAGAATCATCATTGGTTAGAAAATTGAATAATACGTTTTCTTTTATTTGTTAATAACGCCGACATGTTGGGCATTTTTCAGTCATTTACTTTCTTTAATTCTCTGAACTGCTTCAATGCCCTTTACTTTGAATCTTTGGGTTTTGATGACTTTATCTTTGAAGACCCTTGCTTTAAATATTTGGCGATAACTATATTCCTCTTACAGATTAAACCCAGTAACATTCTTTGATCACATAATATTAGCATGTGTCATGAACATATATACGCATAGAAACATACATTTCTAATTTCTATATTAGTATAATATTCAATTATTTTAGAGAATAGTATACAAACATAACCATTCATAGACTTGTAGTGATTAGAGACTCAAAACTAACATAAATATATACATATATTTATGTATTAAATTGTGTGTGTGTGTGAAATTTTGATAGTCAGATATTACCATTTAAAGGGAAATGGTATTCTAGTCAAGCAACTTGTTCTGATTGCAAAGCATGGGAGTTTCTTTAATGACTGGACCTGCATTTACTTTATTTTTGTATACACTATCTATACCCTTTTTCATCTTCATATATATTATACTGTCACTCACTAGCCAAGCTAATATAGCAAACCATGAATATAAATCCAAGTATGTTCTTGCACTTTGATTATTTCACGTTTTGGATCCGCACTTCAACTTGTAAAGGGACATATACATTAATAACAAGACAAACAGAGAAAAACAAAATATTTTGCCATAAATGTATACGCAGGAAATCAAATTTGTACATTGATACAACAAATCCAATAGCAGGAAAATCTAAAAACAAAATCCTCTTCCAACGTCACTTCTTCATCACCAACAGGTTTAACCTGAAAAGAGAGAAAAATATACAGCTATTAATAGCTAATAATAAATATAGGTAGAGTGGAAAGATTTCGAATAAGTAAAATCACATGCACCAAATTAGACAGAACAGATATATTTACATCAATGAACAGAAAAAAAGGGGATAAACAAATCAATAGCTACAGACCATATGAACAAGACAACGTATAGCTGTGCCTAAGCTACCTATCGTACTGATGCCATTCGAAGACCATGTGAATGGGCGATATCCCAAAAAGGACGGCATGCCATGTTCTTGCCAGTAAGCAACAATAGAAACCCTAGTTTTTCAGAAATTGAACAGTAAAGAAATCAATTTTTTTTTACATCAAATCCATATAGACAATTCGAACAGCATAAGTATCTACATAGGGATGGCTTGATCCACATATATTTGAGCAGGATTGTACATGACAAAGCAATACAGACCTAGCCTATAAAGCTGAAATCCAACATAAAGTCTCCACAATTCACTGTTAAATATCACACAAACCAAGTTCTATCGTGCACAGTTGATTTCACAGCAAAGCTGAGATGAAAGATCAAACACCTAAGAAACTGTAAACTGCAAAACCTAACCTAATCTACACCGTATTCCACTACTAAGCATCATTCATCCATCAACACTTCAATCATCTTCAGTTCGACTACACGACTGAAATGAAAAGGGAAATATCATCTAGGATCCTAAGCACTGTAAAATTAAACCTAGGATGGAACAATTCGAAGATCCACTAGTATAAATACACTAGCAAAGTGATGAAGTTGCCACAACAAACAAGATCAACACAGCAAGAAAACCGAATTCAACTAAAAGGGAAAATCAAAACAGAATTTATTTTGGAAAAATTACTTAGCTTTTAGTAGCTAGGGTTCGGTCAGTCTCGTCTTCGTGGGACACGATGGGTGACGAAGCAACTGGATGAGGTCGATGCAGTAGCAGGGCGTCGCGATCTGTTTTGGTCGGAGAGGGCAGCGATGGAGTGATTTCGGTGGTAGGGTTTTCTTTCTTTCCTCTTTGTGGCGGCGGAGGGATTATCTGAGGGTTGAGAAATGATAAGGGGATCGGCTGTTTTGAGGGTTTTAAGTGGAAGTGGGTTCGGGTTTTTACGTGGTGGGCTGGACGGCTTTAAAGTAAGGCCCAATATAATTATTATTTTTAAAGTTTAATTAGTTGAATATTTTATAAAACTTTAAATATTAATTTCGAGAACTCACGTGGTCAGATTTCGACGAAACGAAAAATGTCGGGACCGTGAAGACGAGTACTATGCGATGGATAAGGACTGAGCAAGGCAGGCAGCAGCTGGTTTTTTCCAGAAAAATGAAACGTCGTTTAATTCAACTGAAAACAAGCCGATTTATCGACAAATCAAGTTCAGAGGTGAGTTAAACTCACTCAGTTATTCCCGCTTATATTTTATAAGTTGGGTTTTTATTTTTATGTGTTATGGTTGCTAGTGTTTGACTGGTTGATGGTAGATATTCAGATATCGTTGAACTAATGAAGTTAAACATTGTTTAATTTCAGTGAAACCCAAATCGTTATTTTAACGATTGGTTCCAATTGGGGTAAGTTACCTCATTGGTCATGTTTATAAAATAAACGTGTTTTAATAAATAAATTGTTTTGATTGAATGTTGTGGTTGACATTGAATTTTCGTTATAAACTGTTATGAGACCATTATTGAATTATTTTGATTTGATGGTTGAATATTGATCTGATGGTTCATCACTTGTTTGGTTTAAACCAATGGGTATTATTGGTTGAGTGATTGGCAGTACATGGCCTATGAATTAACCGTTTCTAAATATCGGTCTACCGTCAGGTAAATCGACGAGATAAAGTTATAAAATTTGTTTTATAACTGAAAATGGATTTTTAAATCTATTTATTTGAACTAAAGTTTGTAAAAGAAAATAAATATTTAATATTTATTAATTGAGTTTATAATTGGGTTTTAAATGATTTTATAAAGGAATTTATCAGATTTTTAAGTAAATGGGCAGAAAGTTTATTTAATGATATAAATTGGATTAATCGTTTTTGAGAGGTAATTAAAGGAGAATTCTAAGCAAACGCATGAGCTTTAATTAAGTAAAAAGGGAAGTGATAAAGAAAAGGAGTTATATAGAACCATGATTTATAAACGGAATATATAAAAGGGAATTGAGATGTAAAGCACTACTTAAGAGTAGTATTAAGTAGAATTGGTCGAAATAAGATTCCAAGCAAGGGAATTAAAGGTAAATTTGGTAATGGAGTGAATGATAGGATTTTTAACATAAATCCGAGAAGATAAATGAACCGTTTAAAGAAGTAAAGGAAAGGTATTATTTTTCTTAATAAATGAATTAAGAAAATAGGCATACTCAAGAAAAAAAACTTCCTTTAAAAAAGTAAGAGGTCTAGATGAGATGCATTTGGTAAATACTGGTTTGTGAATTACAACCGATGTCTATCTGAAGATGGGAACGTGGTTGATCAAGGTCTGAGAGGTAATTAAATACCCCAACTTGAACGACTTCGGGATTTTCTGCGGATGGTATTAGTTTGTAATGGGAAGAGGGTAATAATAATTTATTATTTCCATATGAAAAATAATAACGTGATATAGATGAAAGGGTCGAGAATAAAAAATGTGATATCCCAGGTAACGGAAATGGATAGATTTGGTATTTTGATATGTAATGATATTTCCAGAAGATCTCGTGAAATGAGAAGGTTTTTGAATCGATAATTGAATAAAGAATTGAATATGATGTTTTCTTAAATAAGGAAACGAAATGGTTGAAATAACAACCTGACGTCAAATAAGTTATATCTGAAATGTCTTAAGAGTTTAAGATTTACTATCGTTAATCGTCTTTAATTAAAGAGACCATGTGGTATTGATACTGAACTGGTAGACTCATGTTATTTACACAATTGATTATTTGATAGTTAAATCACCGACTATCAAACCTGGCAATACGCTTGTTGGTACGGAAAGACCGGAATCGAATTTATATTCGAAAACCATTCCGACCAGCGAATACGTAAAGGAGGATGGTTGGAAATGGAGCAAGTGAAGACCGTTGATCTTCCTGAGCGGAAGAACTACTGATTGAATTTCTTCGGTTTAGCGGCCAGAGATATTTCGACAGTGATTCTGTTGTGATTGGAATCTGCGGATTGCAAGGACTTTTCGCTACTGATCTTTAGGGTGATTCCTAGGATGCAGTAGGAGGGTGCCTTCGGTTCATCCTGTTCCTGGATGACTCGTATGGACGAATGTCTGACAGAGTATTTCCTTAGAACCACGTACGTTGATTTTTACAAATACACCGAGTTGGTGGCGAAGAGGGGCACCTCTTCAATACCCAGAGTATATTTGTGGACGTCAATTAGTGATTTGGCGGATCTGACGATGTGGCATTCAAAGTGAATGAGGGTCAGATGTTCGAAGAGATGAATTCTAGCTTCAAGCCTCATCAACCGGGAGAGGACAAAAATCGGGCAGGCAGCATGGCTATGTGGGTCGCTCCCATTAGGGTGTTTAATCACCTATCTAGAGAAAATCCTTTTGTTTCTTATCCTATCGATTCTTCCCGTCCGGGAACAGTGGTTTGAGTCCAACCGTTGGTGATATACATTCGATACACTCAAGCGAAATGAGTGGTCGGTCATGTGTGGGCCGGGTTGCAAGACGTTCTTGTTTGACCAAGGTGTATTCTCCTCTAGAGATACATCATCGGAAGGTGGTCCCATACCTTGTCAAGGTTGGAATCCAATCTCCAATAAGCACATGCGGTTTCGGTTTGTATACTATATATGGGGAGCGTGAGATGCAAGCATTCCTCTAGTTTATTATTTATCTTTATTTAGACATTATGATAATATCAGAGCAAGCTATGATTTCAAAAATTGGTTTGGGTCATCGTAAGGTAAAAACCGTCCGTGTTTATGTGTGGATTCGGTCTTATGATTATCCTTTTCTTTTGAAAAGATTTCGAACTCTAAAGTCATGATTGGATGATTTACCTTAATACTGTGCGAGTTTATCTCACTCTGGCTCACCAGACTGACCCGGTGTTTTGTAAATGCTCGGGTTAGCCCGGAGTTGTACAGGTTCAGGTTATCGAATGTTGTGAAGAGACGGGCTAGAAGAGTTCAGACATATGACATTATTCCGCTGTGATATATATAAGGGCAGATTATTATAACTGTCCAGGTGTGTTGATGTACTCTGATAATTGTAAGTTTTATTTAAAGCTCTCAATAAAGATTTATTTCTATATTATATTTTGTTCCGCTGCGATGTGAGTCTCTGTGTTGTGTTCTTCTTCTTCTTCTTCTATTCTTATATTTCTTTCTCTCTTATCTCACCCTCTAATTTCTTTCATTAAGAATCCGGTGTTCTCGGAGTTTGAAATGTCGGCATGAGATACAGTAAAGGTATTTATGTCGATTTTCGATGCTGAAAACCTGGGTCGTTACACTTCAGCTAAAGGAAACCCACGACAGTTTTCTCCTTCACAAGGCTGCAACCGATTCCACCAATCAAAACTGCACCTCAACCTCTCCTCAACAACGTTCCTACCTCGGTGAACCAGCACAAAACGGATCGACATTGGGGAACTCGCCACCACTGACACAACCCACAAGAACGCCAACGCTTCCGGCCGAGGGTAGATCTCGCTAAGCCGCCCCTTCTTCTTGTTCCATGTTGTCTGGGCTTTACTTCACGCTGAAATAACTGGGCGATCCAAGAAACAATGATCGAACACCATAAAAACCCTACTGGGTTGAAGAGCGGACTCATAGGAACCTAGAGAATTTTATTTCATGATTTTCTATGAGTTTTTTCTATTTTTAATGGATTTATGAAGTTAGATTTTTTCATGCTTTGTTTTAGATCAGAGAAAACGAGAATAAGGTGAAGAGGAACAGTGCTTTTAAAGGAAATGACGGCTTGGCACACAAGAAATTGATTTGCTTGGCACACACGAATTTGTTTACTTGGTACTCACGGTTGTAACAGTGGAAATGGCTTGCAGTGCACAGTTTTGAAAGGCTAGGGGTGCACGGTTTTTGAAATGCCTTGGAGTACATGAAATAAAAACTTGGCAAGATGAAGCTTACATCGTAAGGAATTGAAATGGCTCGGGTACATTAACTGGTCATATTAAGTGATATCATTCAATTTTAATTATACTGTCTATGAATTAGAAAATCATTGTACCTTTGATTTGAATCCAGTTAATTTGCTAATGTTAATGATTATGGTTGTAGAGTATTGGTTAACTAGTGTTCCATTTAACTCAACGCAAAAAGAAATTTAAAATTTTGATCAGAACAAGGTGATAAAGAAGGTTTTAAGTTATACGGTATATCTTCTTTGCGTACACGTCCTTATGGACAAAAATAAAAATACGATCGTGCCTAGCGATGTGCCACGATCCCAAAAATATAATAATATCGGTAGTTTGACTTATATTATGAAACCCCAAAATATTGATATAGGGTGCAAAATACTCCAAATAAAAAATTGTGTATTTAATTAATTAAAAATTACAGTAAAATCCTAAAAATTAAATTATAACTATGCTTCAAAAGAATCTTGTCCAAATTCAAGATCGATATTTAAATAATCGTTATGGCCTATATACGATTCCACAGCGACTTTCTGATAATTTGATTTGTACATAAAACAAAATCTACAATATGAAAACTCAGTTTTTCTTCTTCATTAGAAAAATATAATCAAATAGATCTGAATGTTTTTTGTTTCAAAGAAATTCGAATTATTTTTAATCCTGTACATCTAATTGAAGTTCAAAACGTTAAATTACGAACTGCCACGACTATTTCGAGCTCGTTTTAAATTATATTATAAACTATATGTTTAAATATCGTTTTACTAAATAAACTCCTATATATAATTCAAATAAAATATTTAAAGCAAATTTAAATATTCAGATCTCAACGCCTGAAAAATCCAGGTCGTTACAGAATCAAAACCGAAATGTCACGTATTGGAATTCGGATTTTCGTCATGAGTCGAGGAAAGGGATCATCCTCGTCGGCTTCGAGACACTCTAGAAAATGCCTCAGGGTTCAGACTCTGGCGAACCCTTGGATCTTCAGGGCTGGTCCACACATAGCGGATTAGCTATACCTGAACACACGTTTCCTGGTCCTATAGGACCTATCCATCGGCTCCGTAGAGACCGATATATCCGAGGCGCTTCGCATTCCAACAACCACACATGTAATATAAATGTCAGGGCTTGTAAAATGATGACACCACCTATAGCTAGAAAGAAACGTCGTGCACTCCCTGCAGTCACGATCCCATTTTTGACTCATACCGAGGTGTGAGGCATGCGAATTAACGCTATCGCAAAGCTATGCCACACAGGCTGTTCTTTGATCATCAACCACAAGACTCTTCTTTTCAACAGAAGCCTTTATCATTTGCATCTCAGCATGCCACAAAGATAATTCATGCCATGCGACTGATGTCTATCGATATATAACCTCTGGGCTCGTACGTCTCAGAGAAGGGCGTTAAGCAAGAGAATAAATTCTCCGCCGCTAAATAGATATATATTTAATAGAGATCAATCAACACAGAATAAAGTGCAATGTCAAACACATAGTCCATTTACAAGTTCGCTCAGGGTTTGAACGAAACCGGAGGCACCTTATTCCTCGTTCCATATGTCCAATACAGGAGAGAGGCCCTTGCATATCCGTTGATCCCCAAGTATGTTTGGACGATCACCACTTATTACCTCGTCTTGGGTGTACAGCCCAGTCAGGACATCAGTAATCATCCAAATGATGTGAAGACCTCCGGTCTTCAACCACCGTCTTCATCGTCGACTTATCGTCGGATCAGTTATCCACAATGGGTATGAACCCGGCCTTTCCGAATAGCTCACGTATATAATAAACAAATGTTATGAAAACAAAACATACGCCTCATTCCAATTTGAAATATTCTTTTATTTAAATATTCACATCCTTAAGGATTTCTTCCCATTAATTTTATCAAAGATAAATTCTTTAAAATTTATTCTTTAATCTTCCTTTGGATATCATTCAAACCATATTAAGGTTTTCCTTTTCCAAACTAGTCGGGATTAACACACCTTACCGAAGTAGTCCTTTACTTAATTTCCAAATCCCAACCTATTCATCCCATGGAGAAAAACTGGTAATACTCCATATCTAACACCACGGTGTTATCGGTAAATATTAATTACCATTTCATGTTCAAATCTAATTAAAGATTTAACTATCGCTAGGAGCAAAACTGGTGATACTCTATTCTCGATCATTTCCCAAATTTGATAATTTAAATTATCAATTCATGTATCAATCTAATTAAAGATTCATTAAAACTACACTTAGTTTTATTCTTCCCAAAAATCAATATGAATGATTATTCAACTTCTAGGAAAATAATTCCTCTCTTAAACTAGGTTAAAGAACCAATGTCATTTAAAACACAGTTCACGATAAACCCAAAATCACATTCCATCAGTCTCTAACCATAAATTAGTAAGAAAACAATTCCCTAAGTATTAACCCTGAAGGCCGAAGCCAACATCAGATCAATATCCAGGAAACCATTCAACTTAGCTAATCTCCAATTAGTTTCTAATTTCCTTAACTCCATTGGGTTTAAGAACAATATCATTAAAGATACCATTCACGTCAAACCCAAAATCAAATTTAATTCAATTCCAGTTAAATATTAATTAATTGGTAAACTTCATTAAATCTTAATAAAAAGATTTGTTCTTATCACTACTGGGTTCAGAAACAGTGTTAGTGAAGACACCGTTCACTACAAACCCAAAATCCCATTTGATATTAAATGTAAGGCTATGAATAGAAAATATATCGTCTTATATTCGATATCAAATTCTGAAACTAACAAATATCTTATTGGAATAACGATATATACATATCTTCCAAATTCCTCCACAATGTCCGTATAATCACGGAATCCAATATCAAAATCTCTTGAAGATAATTTCGATTCAAATCCATTCCAATTCATATATTGGAAATTCTGGTTATTTTGAAACCATTTCAAATCCAATTTATTTATTTAAAAATAATGGATTTCAAATCTAGTTCATAACTAGTTCATTTCAATAAAATATATTTTTATCTTTTCAAATATGGAATTTTTCATCACAATTCTTTCCAAATCATTTATTATGATTTTATACAAATTATTGATATTTTTAATAATTCTATCAAGGTCCGTACAGTCGATTTCCATAAACGGTCATCGAAATGCACTTACGGTGACCTTTTCCAACTTTGATTTGAACATAATTCCAAATCCAACCGTTAGATTTCTAATTTCTTGTATTCATTAGAAAGATCTTTTTGATACGAACCCAGCGGTTCTGGCTTTAGGAGAATCCGAAGGTCGAATCTCCCGTAATGTCCGTTCGAAGTCAACTGTCGAAATTCGCGAACTGCCGTGGCGCGGCGCGTTGTATTCAAGCCATTAAATATATATAATATATATGTTATATATATATTTCGTTGATTTTCGTTTTAAAACGTATTTTATAAATCATTTCAAATTAGTTTTCAAAACGATTTCAACTTCATATTCATTTTCTAATCAAAATTGAATATTCCACATCATCGATATATATAAATGATAATGATTTCCTTTTCGATATTCATTATAAAAATGAATAAAGTCGATATAAATATTGTTCGCGTCAAAATGGCGCATATCTAATCAACATGGCTTTTATTCAACACATGAATATTTTTAGCGGTCTATACATTCAATAAAAATGATATTTTTATTATTTAAATATTTTACTCAACACATGAATATTTATTTTATTCAACACATGAATATTTATTTTATTCAACACATAAATATTTTTAATCCTTTTCTAAATATTATTTTAGAATATTCTTTATTTTCCAAATTGGAATGAGACCCAATCAATTACCATATATGTTAATTATACGGATTCCATACAACATTTGTATATCATAACAAAGATAAACAATCATCCATCATCCAAAGTGCATTTCACAACCATATAAGCGTTAAATATAAATAATTAATGCCTACAACTATCTGTCAACCAATCAATTGACATACAACTAAACAAATGGGATTAGTGTATGCCAAATATCATCCCAATACCCGTGTGGGGTTTCAATCAAAAATATAGAATTTTATTTGTGCAGTTGGGTGATGTGTAAAATATATCGTCCCAATCCATATCAGTCCAATGTGTGTATAAATACAAATCGTCTAATTTGTAAATGAATATTTATTTTCATTTCAGTAAATATTTTATTTCATTCATTTATATAATAAAAATGATATTTTTATTATTCTAACACCTTATTCAACACATGAATATTTCTCCATTCAACACATGAATATATTTTATCATTCCACATCACAATCAATTTTCACAACACACCATAATCAAACAAGTTGTCCATGGTTTGTGGACGACGGGTGTCGGGTGCTGCTAAGCACCGTCTGCATCCTAGTATATATTTCTGACTAGAAAATAAATTAAAATGAGAAGTTCTCACCTTTGGGTTCCACTCCTCCCTTCTTTAGCGGACGATGGTTTGGATTTACCCGACATTCCAACTCCATCTTTCCACGCTGTTAATAAAAAATCACATTTTTATTTCACTGCTACATGGATAAAAATCACATTTTTTTATCACTTCGCTATATTTATAAAAATCAAATTTTCTTATAGCGCTAAAAATCGAATTTTTAAATAACTAAAAATCAAATCTTTTCGCTACAACATATTTTTATAACTCCATTATATATATATATATAAATCTTATTTTTATATTGCCACTTATGTAATAAAGAATACATTTTTATATTGCCACTTCATGTATAAAAATTATATTTTTACACAATGGTATTTCATATAAAGATTATATTTTTATTTCACTACACATATATAAAGATCGCATTTTTATTTCAAAACCATATATATAAAAATCTCATCTTTCATACAATAGAAATATCATCTTTCATACGATAGAAATATCATCTTTCATAATAAAAAAAAAATTAATCTTTACTTCTTCAAAGATCATATCTTTATATTCAAAAAAATCAAATTTTTATACTTGTTACTTCATAAATAAATAAAATTCTACCTTTATAATGTCATTCACATAGTAAAGATCCTATTTTTATAATTAAAAATTATAAAAACTCACATTTTTATGATCGGAGGAGTCTACGGGGTTTTTTGTTGGCGGTTTGGGGCTGTGAGGGGATCCACGAGGTCGGAATAGGGCGGTGGACGTGGAGCAGGCAGGGCAGTGGCCGGGGAAGGGTTGGTGGCGCATAGGGTTTCATTGGTAGTGGCAGTTTGGGCTTAGGGGCTGTTTGGGTTCTGAGGAGGGGGAGAAGGAAGGGAGGGGGCGGTGGAGGAAGGGGGAAGGTGGCACAGGGGGACTGACGCCTTGACGGCGGCGGTGGGGTGTCGAGTGATGGCGTTGGAGGGGGCGACTGAAATCGACGGTGGGTTTTTTTATTTCAAATAATGATGGGGAGAGAGAATAGAAAGGGGAAGGTGGGTTATATAATTTATTAATTTAATTTAATTTAAATTCCATAGTGTTGACTTTTAATTCGAATCCTGCACATTCAGTTGAAATTTGAAATCGAATTTTCAAAGCGCCATTTTCAATTCCTTTTATGACTAAAATATATATTTATGTTCTAACGTCAATTCAAACAAATTTATACGTTCCAATTCTAGTTAAACTAAATTTCTTGTCGTTATTATTCAAAATAAATCATTTTAAATATTCAAAATTCATTAAAATTGCCAAAATAAATATTTTAAATTGGTTCTGATTTTCCAGGTTGTTACAACGGCCTTCGACCTCCGTGAGGTTGGGAATGAAATTCAGATGGGATCGCACATGAAAGTTCATCATAACCGTACGAAAATAAAGATCAAACTTTTCTCTTTGATTTTGCTTCTAGAATGGATTGAAATTAAGGCATGGATTTTTCAAAATTAAGGGAAGAAAATGGGATCGCCGGGGCCACCGATTTTGAAATGGCGGTTGTACATTAGAATTAGGGTTAGGGTTCTTAGATATTTATAATTCTATATTATTTAATTACCTAATTTTCAAAAAGGCCCGCTAACTCCTACTAGCTCCAAATCCAGCCCAACGAGAGTTTCCCCTAGCCAAATATCCCCATTCTGAACACAACGGGCTAGATCCTGTCATCCCATTCGATTGTTTTCAGCTTGATATATTTAAATTAAAATATAACTCATTAAATTATTTAATTTGATCGTACATTTAAATTCACCGGGGCCACATACGGACTCCAAAAATTCCCAAAAAAATAAATCTAGCTATGTTTTGACGATAATGTCCTAACAAAATTAATTTCGTCGAATTTGGAGACCGTCTGAAAAATGGCCATTTTCTGGTCGATCGAATTTGACTGAAATTGACAAAACACATTTTCCTTTGCCATGCTCACATATTAATTCCAAAAATTATGAAAATAGGAATCTAACAATAGTTTGACATTCCGGATCCAACCAAAGTGGTTTCGTCGAAAACGGAGGTCCTTTCTAAAATGGCTATATATTACATTAAAAAAACATAAATTCCTTAATGACTATTCTAAAAATTTAACTGTCCATAACTTTTGATTCCCGCTATGAAATTTCAATTTTCCGGATTTGTTGGAAAGATATTTTTAAAAAGATTCTAATACTTTTGGTTTCACTAAAATCCGATTTATTTTGCATCGTGTACATTCAATCAAAGTTCAAATTCAAATTTTCAAACTGTCGCGCTATTTCTAATTCCTTTTAAAATTAAATTAAAACTTTTCGTTCTAACTTCGATTTAAATAATTTTTTAGTCATTATTATTTAAAATAATTTATTTTAAATTTTCAAAATCCATTAAAATTGTTAAAATAAAAATTTTAAATAGGTTCTGAAATTCCGGGTTGTTACAGGGTTTTTCAAACAACAAATACTGTTTATTATTTGTGTAGTTGGGCGATGTGTAAAATTATCGTCCCAATCAATATCAGATAAATGGGTATGCATAAACAAACCGTCCGGTTTGTAAATGAATATTTACTTTTTTTTCATTCCATAATAATTTATATATATTTATTTTATATAAATAATTTTTATATACAACAATATCAATACATGACAATCCAATCACAATTAAAACAAACAATCAACTGGTCTGTACAATAAATAGTGTCGGGGGCTTCTAAGCCCCGTCTGCATCCTATTATTTAATAACTGGAAAATAATGTAACAACCCGGAAAATTAGAACCAATTTAAAAATTTTATTTTAAGAATTTTTGATAGAAAATACGTCAGAAATTAAAATTTTAATTTTTAAATAATATTAAAGCCATTGAAAATAGTCATTTTACAAACGACCTCTGTTTTTGATGAAACCACTTTTGTTGGATCCGGAATGTCAAAATGTGGTTAGGTTTAAATTTTCATAATTTTTGGAATTAATATATGAGCGTGGCAAAAAAAAAAAGTGTTTTGTCAATTTCAGTCAAGTTTGATCGACTTGAAAAAGGCCATTTTTCAAACGGTCTCCAAATTTAACGAAATTGTTTTTGTTAGGACTGTATCGTCAAAACATAGATAAATTTATTTTTTGGGATTTTTCGGAGTTAGTGTGATAACCCCAAACTTCCGTTGACCGAAAGTAAGGATTATCATTTGAAATACAACATATTTATAACAACAACAGATCACAGATAAAATCATAACACATAATTATTGCAGCGGAGAAATAAATGTCATAAACATCACATCAACAGAACCACAGAGTACGCAGTTTTACAGGATACAATTTAGCAATAATAAAAGTCTAAATAAAAGAGATAAATCCCAACTCCAAACGTACATCAAAATATAGAATGGAATAAAGTCTCTAAAGCAAAAGATAAAGATAAAAGGAGAGTCTTCATCTTCTTCTTCCAAGAAGTCTTCAATCCAGGAAATGTCTTCCTAAAAACCTGCTACTTAGCTGCCCGTGTAAATAGAGGGCTCCCGAGTTTGCAAAGTGAAACAAACATCGAGTCAGTCGTGGGATTGGTATGAGAAATCATTCTACACTAACTATCAATATGGCAGATCATAGGACCACGCTGCTAACGCAGAACGAGTTTACTCCATTTGATTGCCAGTGCATGATTTAATAAAGTTTATACAAAAACAACGAAATGACTTTTGAAAAATGAAATCATTATAAGACTCAGGTCCTATCACACAATGCAACGCAAACCGGAGGATAGAGTTTTTCCTTATAATGATCAAACATGACTTGATACGTATAAAATAATATTTTAAATATTATTATTAGTGTCTAAGCAGTTTTAAAATACTACAATATAAATGTATCAATCCTAGACGGCATAGGGACCATATACTATGTCGCCATATATAAGTTTACAATCAATACCGTAATGTCGTATTGGAAATTGGGTTTCCATCATGAAATCGAGGCTAGGGATCGTCCTCTTCGATTCGAGACACTCTAGCAAATGCCTCAGGATCACACCTATGGGCAACCCTTGGATGCGGTAGGGCCGGTCCCCACCTAACGGTAGTGGATTGGAAATTCCTGAACACACGTTTCCCGGTTCCTTTGAACCTATTGTATGACCACTTCCGGCCTATAAAACCCGAGGTACCTCAATCCATCATCCACATAAGTAAAATGCCAGCTAATTTAAGCACTGACACTACCCCTAGCTAGAAATAAACGTGTGCACTCCCTACGGTCCATATCCCCTTTTTGACTCATACCGGGGTGTGAGGCTCGCGAAGTCACGTCATACTCAAAGCTACGCCTAAACAGGCTATGCTTTGATCATCAACCACAAGGCCTGCTTTTCAACAAAAGCCTTGATCATTGCATCTTGGCGTGCCACATTGACAATTCACGCCATGCGATCGATAACTATTACTATATACCAGGGTGTTAAGCAGAGAATAAATTCTCCACCACCAAACAAACATATATTAATACAAATCGATTTAATTACATGGAATGAATTCCAACGTCAGACATGCATCCATTTACAAGTCTGTTCTGGGTCTGAACGAAAACGGAGACACCTGAGAGGTTCTCGTTTACCCGGACAATCAACACATATGTACGGACAAATACTGCTTCAACCCCGTCCTGGGAGCAAGTCAGTCCAAAGCATCAATAGTCGTTGGCCATTCAATGTGAAGATCGTCGGTCTTCAACCATCGTCTTCTATATTTCGATTTAATCGCCCTGTAATTATTTGGAATGAGTTAAACTCGGTCTTTTCAAATAATTATCGCAAAATTATCATTTAAATCATTTCATGTCTTTAATATATATTTATAACAATTTATCGCCATTTTTATTTATTTAAAAAAATAGCTCAAAATAATAAAACGACGCTTCGGGTCAGTGGGCGGCCCTGGCGCTGTTTTTACCAAATTTTGATTTATACATGTCTTGAAATCTTACCGTCGGATTTTGATGAAATTTATATCGTTGGGAAGCTCTTCCCAAAGCGGTCCTAATGGTTCCAATTTTGGGAAAGTTCCACGGTCGGATCTTTCGGTATAATCGTTTAAAGGTCCGATTGTCGAAACGCGAAATGCAGCGTGCGTTTCGTTATATTTATATATTTATATATAAATACAAATATATCGTTGGTGATTTCAACTGTACAAATCCATTTTTTTATCACATCTAAAATGACGATAAAAATATCACTATTACTTTCACTCTTTTTATTTATATCTAAATTATAAATAAAATACACCTTTTAAAATTCATGTTTTAATTCACATCTAAGATTTTGAATAAAATACCTCATTTAATCTCATGGTTTTATTCATATCTAAAAGGGAAATAAAAATATATTTTCCCATTGTTATATTTTTATTCAAAACTGAATTACAAATAAATGTACTTTATAAATTCTTGTTTTATTATTTACAACTAGTTTGCAAATAAAAGTTAACTTTTAAAATGGTGTTTTTCTTTACATATGGAATGCAAACAAAAATGTACTTTTTATTTCCATATTTTTACTCACATTTAAAAGGGAATAAAAAGGTACTTCCCCATTCATGTCTTTTATTTGCAACTAATTTGCGAATAAAAAGTGTAATCTCTTTCTATGTTTTATTTGCATCTAAAAATGCAAACAAAAAATGTAATTCTTTTCTATGTCATATTTTATTAATACTACATATAAATAAAATATCCCTTTTTATTATGTCATGTTTTATTTACACTAAATGCAAATAAAATATTACTTTTTCCTTTTTCTTATTTATTTACCCTAGATGTACATAAATATATTTATTTACCCTAAATGTAAATAAATATTTTCATTTTCTTATTTATTTACACTAAATGTAAATAAATGTATCTTTTCTTTTTATTTATTTATTTATTTACACTACATGTAAATAAATGTAACGTTTTCTATTTCTATTTATTTACACTACATGTAAATAAATATAACTTTTTCTAATGATCAATATTTGTACTTACAACTAAATTTGTTCTTTTTCTTTACATATGAAATGTCAATAAGGTTCAATCGCTAACTTTGTTCTTTTATCTAGATATAAAAATGCAGATAAGGTTCTATTGCTAACTTTGTTCTTTTTATATGACCAAAATTTTGTTCTCTTTCCTATGATCAAAATTTGATGTTTTTCTAATGATCAAAATTTGTACTTTTCTAATGATCAACATTTTAACATAGCGCAAAAAATAAGGTTCAATTTCAAGTCATAGCATCACACTAAAGGTAATGTTCATTTACATGTCATAGCATTACACTAAATATAAGGTTCATTTTCATGTCATAACATTACACTAAATATAAGGTTCATTTTCATGTCATAACATTACACTAAATATAAGGTTCATTTTCATGATGAATGGACAACTAAATCAATTCAAATAAAAGGGAAAATAAAAGTGATAACATAAAATGACAAATCATATTTCTTGTATTATGAATTGATTAATCAGATCAATTCAAAATAAACAAAAAGTGATAACATAAGAGGTGACAATCATATTACTTTTATTTTTGAATTGATAAAATAGATCGACTCAAAATAAACAAAAAGTGATAACATAAGAGGTGACAATCAGATTACTTTTATTTTTGAATTGATAAAATAGACCAATTCAAAATAAACTAAAAGTGATAACATAAGACAACATATCAAACATCATCATCATATCGAAACAAAATAGATCTGAAGCTTAAACATGTGATTATTACATCGCAAACAAATTAATTAAATTAATTAATTAATTTAAACAAAGAAATCTCACAGTCGTTCACGATTTAGTCCAAAATTCCAACAGTCCAGAATTGTCCCGTTTCAATTCAGAGTCGTAGATCTTGTTAATACGATCACAATGCTTCTGAAATTGTAGATTTGCGTCGTTGTATGCATTAGTTATTGTCTAAATAAGATTAGAAACAATTTAAATTATTTAATTAATATAAAACAAGGTTTAATACGCTTCTTCCTCAACAACAGTGATCGGCCGCGAGTATCAGTTACAGGTTCAAATCTAGGTCAACAAATTGCGATTGACACAGGGCACAGGAGGGGGATTGGAAGGTGGCACCTTGGCCGGCTAGGGGCGGCGCCGCCACGCCTAGAAGGGGGAGAACTTGGTGGTGGGTTGTGGGCTAGGCGGCGGACGAACTCAGTCGAGTTTGGAGGCCTGAAGCTCTTCAAATGGTTCACAGTTTATAGATCCAACCGAATGAAAACGTAGAGGAGGATGAAAGCTTCCAAAATGTCAAGGGGAGTGGGTTCTAATTCTTAAAGAAGGAGTGTTGTATATAACGGTGTTGTATACACAATTATATGATTTTTGTTTGATGATAACAAACAAGTATATATTATTTTGAGTGTGTTTGTTATTGTACTGTTATATCACATTACAGACAGGAATGTAATATTTATATTTAAACAGAATGCATCTATACGAAAACTCAAATATCTACACAGTATTTTGGTTAAATATAATATTTTATTTCAAATATTCAAACAGTACAACTATTTATAACTCCACTATTTAAACACATCACATCTCATATACATTCACAGAATATAGTCTTGTAAATTCACTCAGTTATACAATCATTCATACATGCATTCAGTTACACTAAATCTCATTTGTACTTTTCACTTATATCACTTTGACACAATGTTTATCCACTGTCTCTGTCTTCTGTCTTCACAGCTCAGTCAGTCCAGTCACCATCTTCATACCTGTCATATACAGAACCACACACACAGTATCTGGAATAGAAATAATTTCATACTCTAGCAGATATAATTTTTTTTCATTTTAAAAATTTATTTGCCTCAGATTTCTGGTGTGTTTCTCATCATCTTTCATGACTTGATCTGATATATTTTTTAGTATCCACTGATCAACCTCGACATAACCATACTCGTTTGCTGATCAGAACCAGATTCAAACTCAGCTGATTCTAACCAGCCCCAACACAGTACAGTCAGTCTGCTGATTTTTTTTCAGTATACAAGATAGGTCAAAAATCAAGAGAGAAATGGAAGTGAAAAATTTCAGATCAGCAAACTCAAGATGGAAATCATAACTGATCAAATGCAGCATACACAGCACAAGGCAGAGTAGTCAAGTATGGACAAAGAACTACAAAAGTCAAAGTCAACATGCAAGATTAATATGGCAGATCACACTTTTCAAGTCCACCAAGTTAGAAATGTCAAAGTAAAGGAAATAGCAAGTTTCTTGTCAAAGTGGTCCAAGACTTGTGATCAAAACAGCAAATACAAGGGTTTCACAGTGGTCAAGCATGGTGGTGTGAACATTTGTTTTCAAAGTGCACAGTGAATGTTTCTACATCGAGTGATTCAACAGTGAATAACAAACCAGCCATGCAAGTGTACAAAGTCAAACATGGTCGAGCACAAGCCATTATATGAATGCATAAATAGATTCAGGATGATACAAGCATAATTCAGCACATGTGCAAGTATTCTTGCAGTTTTCCAGTTTTAAAAATGGAGGTGGACAAATATACGTTTCCTGATTCAACAAGTTCAGTTTAAGCATGGTAAATTGGTCGACCTTACAGCAGAGAATACATGAATATGTTTTCATGAAATAAAACTATTCAACCAGTTTTTTTTGGCATATTCAAATCATGCTTCCAGAGATACAGGCATGAACAGAAATGATTTCTAAGCAGATTTTTATCTAGTAAAATGCAGAGGAAGTCAAGCTAAAATTCTAGGCATATGTCCAACATATTCATGGAATCCAAATCTGGAAATTCTTTCAAGGACATGTCAAACACATGCAACTGCCACTAGCCAAGTATGAACATGGTGCAGCATTCAAATGGAAATCTACATGACTGCTAGATTAATGGTGCATTTACAAAAAAAAAAAGGTGTCATGACCAAACAAAGAAAAAAAAATTCTATTCAAGTTTCGAGTGAAACATCAGTTCAAAATTTCCAAAGCTTGGCAAGCAAATCATGCAGTAAATCATTCAATCAAGGGATCATAAAATTGGCAAGGAGTTTCCAGAAAATATTCAAGATAATTTTTGGCAACAAATTGATTTCAAGAAAAAATCATGTTTAAAATCAAACTGGAAATTAGCAAATCTTTTCCAAGTAGTCCCGGCAAAGAAATACACGCAAGCATGGTTATGGGAAGATAAATCTCCAGAAAATCAAATGTATTATTTCCAGTTTTGTATCAAGACAATAAATCAGAGAAAGTATGTATGGCAACAAATAATTTGCAAGTCTCTCAAATCTGAAATCACGCAAGGGCCTCTATACATATCCAAATTTATTCAAAGCCGTATGGAATGATTAATGGCCAGGAAATCATTTTAATAATTTCCAGAAATCAGATTGTGTTAAAAGGGGAAAATGAATTATTTCCAGTTTGCAGAAAATCAAGTTTAGGCAAGAAATTATATCGGCAATTTTCAAATTCATTTATGGGACAAGAGCACGTCAAGTTCAACAAGGAATTCACAGCAATTTTATCAAAGCCGAGAATTTAAGAAGCCAACGCAAATTCAGATCGAATCATTTTTACGGTGAAATCAGAGTTTAGGGTTTTCGGATATACCCCATATTTATACACACCAAATTCATCATAGGCAACACACAGCAAATCGAAAACCAACCCAACATTTCAAATCGAAAACCCAAGCATCAATAAATCAAAAGGCAGAGCAATTGAAGTTTAAATTCACTTACAACGTTTCATTAGGGTTTCGATCGAGTGCCAGAGAGGGAAGCCAAATCGAAGCACGAAAAAGCTACCATGTCTTGAGCTTCAGAG
Source organism: Allium sativum (assembly GCA_030737875.1). Lineage (NCBI taxonomy): Eukaryota > Viridiplantae > Streptophyta > Magnoliopsida > Asparagales > Amaryllidaceae > Allium > Allium sativum. The sequence continues at coordinate 310,058,815 of CM060922.1, read as the reverse complement.
AGACAGATTCGATCATTCAAGCATCTCGATTTGAGGAGGATTTCAGAAACCCTAATCCCCTTTGTATCGCCGCCATTTTTGTTTCCCAGAGAAATAAAGAAAAAGATCGGGCTAAAACAAAGAGAGTTCATCAACTTTGAAAGGGGCCGGCCAACATAGTTTTAAAAGGGGATGACCCCTTATATTTAAACTCCTAGGGTTTTCTTTGTTTATTTAATTTTGTTTTGTTTTTAATTTTCTTCTGTAAACAATTCTGAACAGTTTTTCTAGAAGTCTGTAAAAATTCTAAAGTTCCAGTCAGGGTGTTGACTGGCAGTCCACTAGAGTCTGTAAATTCTAGGGTTACGAGTTACAGGGTTTGTAATTCGGGAAATCTGATTGAGGGGATATCAGTCAGTCTAGGGTTTTGAGCGTAGAGTTAGGACAGGAGCAGGTGCTGCGAGTGTACATGGTCTTGTATGCGGGATCTGTTTATAACACCTAGTAGAAACCTTAGGAATGCAGCAGTAGGCAGGGTTTTGCTGAAGCTGGGTATATCTGTGTGTGATTTATTTTCTGTACTTTTATTTCTGCTACATTCTGTGATCTATTTATTATTTTAATATCCTGTCAGTTTTTTCAATTTAGTTTAAAAACTGTGATAAACCCTATTCACCCCCCCTCCCTCTAGGGTTAATCTAGATCCAACATTTGGTATCAGAGCCACGTATTCAGTTAACTCTAGAGCAATGGTGATTCCTAGTTACCAGTCCACAGTGAGTCAGTCCAGTCACATTCCAAATATTTTTGATGGTACAGATTTTTTAAACTGGAAATCCAAAATGGAATTTTATTTAAAATCAGTTAATATTAAATGTGGGAATGTTGTTATCCATGGATTTGATAGTGTAGATATTACTTTCAATACCCGTGCTATGAAAATTATATTTGATTATCTTAGTACTGAACAGTTTAATCTTATCTGCCATTGTTTATCTGCACAGGAAATCTGGGATACTCTCAATACGAAGTATGGAAAATCTGACAACAGCTCAAAACCCCAGAATGTCAACTCAGATTCAGAATTCTGTTTAACAGGATTTACAAATGAAAATTCAGAAGGATCAGATGATGGAGAATCAACGGATGCGGAAGTCGAAAATTTCTCATACGAAGATTTGGTTTATATGTGTGTTGATTTAACTAAATCTGTTGATAAACTCAAATCTAAAAACAAATCTCTAAAATCTAGGAATTCTGAGTTGACCAGCAAAATTGATGATTTGGAATCACAGCTTGAATATTTTAAAAATTCTTCAAATTCTGATTGCAAAAATTGTTTGAAATTGGAAACCAATCTTGTTCATCTCAATAAAATTATTCAAAAGTTTGAAAATGAAATTCTGATCTTAAAAAACAACAAGATTGAGTTATCAAGTTTAAACAATCATCTGCAAAAGGAATTTGAAATTTTTAAAACTAATATTCATTCCAAACTTGAAATTGCTGAAAAGGAAAATTTGTTGAAATCGAATTCGATTTTGAAAGAACTTGAAAACGAGATTGAGTCTGAAAGTCGAAAACATTTTGAGTTTGAAATTGCTGAATCCCAAACCAAAATTAAATCACTTGAATCTGAAAATTTGGTTTTGAAACAATATGATGCTGAAAGGAAGATCATTGATAACCGCTATTTAGATTTAATAAAAGAGAACGGTGATCTTAAATTCAAAATTCAACGACTAGAGTCAACTTTGACTAAATTTTCTAATAGTGAAAAGTCGTTGAATATGTTGTTGCAAAACCAAAATTCTATTGGAAATAAACATGGTCTTGGATTTGGGAAAACAAATGTTTTTGAAAATCGTAATTCAAATGTTTTTAAAAATCCTCTAAACTGCTTTGAAAAGAATGGACTTGAAAATCTGAACTTTGAAAATTCCAAAGGATTTTTGAAACAAAAACAAAATGATAAATTATTTTATAATAAACCATTTAAACATATCTGGATCCCAAAAGGAAATAAAACGAATTCGGTTAACTTCAAACAGATCTGGGTTCCTAAGGGTACAAAGGTTAATTCTGATGGTTTGTTATATAAACAGGTTTGGGTACCAAAAGCGATAAACATATTTCAGAGTGGTTTTACAAATTTTGTTAGACCACTTAATTCACTCAACTGTTAGGTACTAGTGAAGGTTGAGGAACTGCTATGCTGAAAAGAGATTGATTTCAAGCTGTTCTATACTTCGGTATTCTTTACAGTTCCTTGGCCAAGATTTGTTGAGTCGGAGATTCTGTTTTACATGAATTTCAGGTATAATCTCTGAACTCATCTTCGTAAATATATTTTTTGTTTGTTCCTCCTTCTATCCCTTCTATCCTTGTTTATTCTTTTTGATTTGACACTGTCACATTTTTTTTGTTTTCTTGGACTTCATTAACTTCAAATTGCAGATTTCATATTTTTTTCTGGAAATTCATTTCATTTAAATAGAATTCTGATGTTATAATTTCTTCCAGATCTTGAATTTAATTTTTGTATATATCTGCAATTGTTGTGAAGTTTAGTCCTCTGATTATCTGAATTCTTAACAGTGCTGAAGAATTAATATCATATCTTGAACACTGTTATTTTGAATTCTAAATTTTTGAAGATTTGAACAATTAATGAAATTTCACACATTTATGCTGTTTTGAGTTTCCTCTAATTCAGTTTGGGAGGGCTTGAAAATTTATACTCTTTGCAGCACTCTGTTATTCATCAGTTGTGATAATTTTAGAAATTTTCAGATTGGCTTGAATATTTTAAATTGTCTTGAACCAGTGAAACATCTTGAAATTAATTTTTTTTATCATCATGGTCGAAATTAGTTTTGTTTGAAATCATCTGGAATTCTAGATATTTTGAATATCACACACCACCTAAATTTGAAATTATCAACCTTGTGGGAATAATTCATTATATCTCAAACTTGTTATTGATTCAAGTGATTTCAAATAAATTAACTTAATTTTATTTGATCATGAATATATCTCATACTTGATGTAAATGATCTGAAGTTTCTTTGGGCTTGTCTGAGACAATTTTGAAAATTCCTTTGAAAATATGGTAATAAAATTTTTATTTGATTTGAATATATGTTTGTTTAAAATCATTTGAAATTATTGATTTATTGAATCTCACACATATCTAGAATCTGAAATATAACCTGGTGTGATTGATTCATTGAATCTAGAGCTTTTCTTATTCCTCAAATGATTTCAAATAAACTGTATTTTTAATCTTGGACCATGAATCATTTTTACATGACCATCATCCTCGGACAAGTTTGATGTGTTATTGTTTTCTGTGCTGCTCTGATACATGTGCATAATATATTATCTTGTCTGTTTGGACTTTGTACTTAATAATTCTTTTGTCTATGACATTCTTGTTCAGTATCATGTTAAAATTCCTCATAAATAGAGACACCATGTGGTATCAGTTTAGAATTGTTGAATATTTTTTTTATATATTCTTTATGGTGTATATATCTCCCTAAATTCCTCTAGTAATTGATTTTCAATTTTAAAATTATTTATTGTTTATTCATTCAGAAATTGAAATCAATATCCAATTTGTGTTGTATTTATAATTCATCAAAATTGTTATCAGAATGTTAAAACTGTGATTATTTGTGACTGTAGTATATTTCACAACAAGAGGAGATTTTATTTAAATTCTTCATGATGGTTGAACATTCATTATAATATCTTTGAATTGGGAATTATTTCACGACCATCTCCTTTATCTATCATCATTCTGCCATCCATGATAATTTTATATTAATGAGGAGAGTTAATATGTTTTAAAATTCTTTTGAATAAATGATGCAAATTTTTGTGATAGAAATTTGACTATGTTATTGTTCAGAATTAGTGATAATTGAAAATTTTCAATAACCCGGTACAGTCGAGCATATTTCATAATATAATTAATTTAGAAATTTATTTCACAGACCATTTCTGTACCTACCGCATTTCTTTCATTCATTTTTGGTTCTATATAGTGAGTAGTTTTTTTTATAAAGCTGAAAATGATAAAAATATAACTAATATATAAGAGTGTCTCTAACCTCATTTAAAAATCCAAGCTCTGGTTATGCGTGGTTATGAGATGTCTTATAATTTAAGCTGCGACTGATCCCATTTAAAAATCCAAGCTCTGGTTATGCGTGGTCAGTGTGCTCTTAAATAAAAGAAAAAGAAAAAGGAAATATAGTGCTAAAAATAGAAATAAATTTGAAATTCTCCTCTGAGTATAAAAACCAGCCTATTAATCCATCTTCTAATCCGTGAAATGTGTTAAAATCTTATGACGTATTATGATTTGTTGATTGATGGGTATTGGAATTTGAGATTATTCGATTTTCTCACTTAAGTTGAATTATTAATTATAGTCCAAATCCATCACTGTTTTTGTGCTTTATTTTTATTAAAATCCTTTGAAAATAATTGGAAATGAATTGTTTTTAAAACTCTCTCCATTTTATATAAAATTCATCGTATATCCGTCATTCTCTACAATGTGAAATATGCCACCTGTTCTTAGAATATTATGATTTTTTGTTTGACTGATTGAAATTTATGATGACCGTTCTTCCTCTTAAGCTCAAATTATATTTTTAGTCAATTTTCATCTGTATTTTAAAATCTATATCCTTTTGATGATAACAAAAGGGGGAGAATGGATTAGATTTTGATTTATGAGTGAATATTTTATAAATATTTTTAATTTTGAAAATTTATTATTATCCATACATTTCACTCATGCACAGTTATAGGGGGAGTTTCTGTTGTAGGGGGAGCATTTAAATAGGGGGAGTTCAAATATTCACGAACAAACACATTTATTATATTCAAAATCGTTTATTTGTTTGTCATCATCAAAAGGGGGAGATTGTTGTATATAACGGTGTTGTATACACAATTATATGATTTTTGTTTGATGATAACAAACAAGTATATATTATTTTGAGTGTGTTTGTTATTGTACTGTTATATCACATTACAGACGGGAATATAATATTTATATTTAAACAGAATGCATCTATACAGAAACTCAAATATCTACACAGTATTTTGGTTAAATATAATATTTTATTTCAAATATTCAAACAGTACAACTATTTATAACTCCACTATTTAAACACATCACATCTCATATACATTCACAAAATATAGTCTTGTAAATTCACTCAGTTATACAATCATTCATACATGCATTCAGTTACACTCAATCTCATTTGTACTTTTCACTTATATCACTTTGACACAATGTTTATCCACTGTCTTCTGTCTCTGTCTTCTGTCTTCACAGCTCAGTCAGTCCAGTCACCATCTTCATACCTGTCATATACAGAAACACACACACAGTATCTGGAATAGAAATAATTTCATAATCTAGCAGATATAATTTTTTTTTCATTTTAAAAATTTATTTGCCTCAGATTTCTGGTGTGTTTCTCATCATCTTTCATGACTTGATCTGATATATTTTTTAGTACCCACTGATCAACCTCGACATAACCATACTGGTTTGCTGATCAGAACCAGCATCAAACTCAACTGATTCTGACCAGCCCCAACACTGTACAGTCAGTCTGCTGATTTTTTTTCAGTGTACAAGATAGGTCAAAAATCAAGAGAGAAATGGAAGTGCAAAATTTCAGATCAACAAACTCAAGATGGAAATCATAACTGATCAAATGCAGCATACACAACACAAGGCAGAGTAGTCAAGTATGCACAAAGAACTACAACAGTCAAAGTCAACATGCAAGATTAATACGGAAGATCACACTTTTCAAGTCCACCAAGTTAGAAATGTCAAAGTAAAGGAAATAGCAAGTTTCATGTCAAAGTGGTACAAGACTTGTGATCAAAACAGCAAATACAAAGGTTTCACAGTGGTCAAGCATGGTGGAGTCAACATTTGTTTTCAAAGTGCACAGTGAATGTTTCAACATCGAGTGATTCAACAGTGAATAACAAACCAGCCATGTAAGTGTACAAAGTCAAACATGGTCGAGCACAAGCCATTATATGAATGCATAAATAGATTCAGGATGATACAAGCATAATTCAGCACATGTGCAAGTATTCATGCAGTTTTCCAGTTTTAAAAATGGAGGTGGACAAATATACGTTTCCTGATTCAACAAGTTCAGTTTAAGCATGGTAAATTGGTCGACCTTACAGCAGAGAATACATGAATATGTTTTCATGAAATAAAACTATTCAACCAGTTGTTTTTGGCATATTCAAATCATGCCTCCAGAGATACAGGCATGAACAGAAATGATTTCTAAGCAGATTTTTATCAAGTAAAATGCATAGGAAGTCAAGCTAAAATTCTAGGCATATGTCCAGCATATTCATGGAATCCAAATCTGGAAATTCTTTCAAGGACATGTCAAACACATGCAGCTGCAACTAGCCAAGTATGAACATGGTGCAGCATTCAAATGGAAATCTACATGACTGCTAGATTAATGGTGCTTTTACAAAAAAAAGGTGTCATGACCAAACAAAGAAAAAAAATTCTATTCAAGTTTCGAGTGAAACATCAGTTCAAAATTTCCAAAGCTTGGCAAGCAAATCATGCAGTAAATCATTCAATCAAGGGATCATAAAATTGGCAAGGAGTTTCCAGAAAATATTCAAGATAATTTTTGGCAACAAATTGATTTCAAGAAAAAATCATGTTTAAAATCAAAACTGGAAATTAACAATTCTTTTCCAAGTGGTCCAGGCAAAGAAATACACGCAAGCATGGTTATGGGAAGATAAATCTCCAGAAAATCAAATGTATTATTTCCAGTTTTGTATCAAGACAATAAATCAGAGAAAGTATGTATGGCAACAAATAATTTGCAAGTCTCTCAAATCTGAAATCACGCAAGGGCCTCTATACATATCCAAATTTATTTAAAGCCGTATGGAATGATTAATGGCCAAGAAATCATTTTAATAATTTCCAGAAATCAGATTGTGTTAAAAGGGGAAAATGAATTATTTCCAGTTTGCAGAAAATCAAGTTTAGGCAAGAAATTATCTCGGCAATTTTCAAATTCATTTATGGGACAAGAGCACGTCAAGTTCAACAAGGAATTCACAGCAATTTTATCAAAGCCGAGAATTTAAGAAGCCAACGCAAATTCAGATCGAATCATTTTTACGGTGAAATCAAAGTTTAGGGTTTTCGGATATACCCCATATTTATACACACCAAATTCATCATAGGCAACACACAGCAAATCGAAAACCAACCCAACATTTCAAATCGAAAACCCAAGCATCAATAAATCAAAAGGCAGAGCAAATGAAGTTTAAATTCACTTACAACGTTTCATTAGGGTTTCGATCGAGTGCCAGAGAGGGAAGCCAAATCGAAGCACGAGAAAGCTACCATGTCTTGAGCTTTAGAGAGACAGATTCGATCATTCAAGCATCTCGATTTGAGGAGGATTTCAGAAACCCTAATCCCCTTTGTATCGCCGCCATTTTTGTTTCCCAGAGAAATAAAGAAAAAGATCGGGCTAAAACAAAGAGAGTGCATCAACTTTGAAAGGGGCCGGCCAACATAGTTTTAAAAGGGGATGACCCCTTATATTTAAACTCCTAGGGTTTTCTTTGTTTATTTAATTTTGTTTTGTTTTTAATTTTCTTCTGTAAACAATTCTGAACAGTTTTTCTAGAAGTCTGTAAAAATTCTAGAGTTCCAGTCAGGGTGTTGACTGGCAGTCCACTAGAGTCTGTAAATTCTAGGGTTACGAGTTACAGGGTTTGTAATTCAGGAAATCTGATCGAGGGGATATCAGTCAGTCTAGGGTTTTGAGCGTAGGGTTAGGAAAGGAGCAGGTGCTGCGAGTGTACATGGTCTTGTATGCGGGATCTGTTTATAACACATAGTAGAAACCTTAGGAATGCAGCAGTAGGCAGGGTTTTGCCGAAGCAGGGTATATCTGTGTGTGATTTATTTTCTGCACTTTTATTTATGCTGCATTCTGTGATCTGTTTATTATTTTAATATCCTGTCAGTTTTTTCAATTCAGTTTAAAAACTGTGATAAACCCTATTCACCCCCCCTCTAGGGTTAATCTAGATCCAACAAGGAGATGTTAAGAGAGGAAGCTGACGCAATTTCGGCCATTGAAAAAAGGGGATGGCGGCGGCCTATGAGAGGGAATAGTATTTTAGCTTTTAGGGTTTTCTATTTTATAATGTTTTAAATGAATTTTTACAAAAAAATCCATATCTTCGTAACCGTGCCAATCCCAGTCCAGCAGAAGGTACCCCCAGCCAATAGCCTATATTCCGGATCCAACGGGACAGGTCCTGTCAGCCCAAACGACTGTCTGAGGCCTGTTTTATTAAATTTAATAATTAAATCATTTATTAAATTAATTCATTCGCATAAGTAAATTCATCGAGGCCACATACGGACTCAGAAAAATCCAGAAAAAATATTTTTGGCTTCCTTATGATGATACAGTCCTAACAAAACTAATTTCGTCGAATTCTGAGAATGTTTAAAAAATGTCTATTTTTCAGTCGATTAAATTTGTCTAAATTGAACAAAACACCGTTTCTTTCGCAACGCTCATATATTAATTCAGAAAATTCTATAAATTGAAACCTAGCAATAATTTTACATTTCGGTTCCAACAAAAGTGGTTTCGTCGAAAACAAAGATCATTTGAAAATTGACTATTTTCACCGACTTTAATATTATTTAAAAAATGAAAATTTTAAATTCTGGCCCATTTTTCCACCAAATTATTTAAAATAAAAATTTCAAATTGGCTCGGATTTTCCGGGATGTTACAATCTTCCCCACTTAAGAGCTTTTCGTCCCCGAAAAGGAAACAAAGTAAAGTAGGAAACAAGACGGAAAATGTAAATTATTGCAAATGTACCTTAATACAAGAGTTACTCGGAAATGTCCACTCTGCACTTGGGGTAAGCCTTTGTAATGCTATCCTATGTCTCCCAAGTATAGTCTCTAGGATCCCCGCTTCACTGCACCTTGACTAGGTGGATCCTCTTGTTCTTCAGCACTCGGGTTTCTTTGCCAACGATTTTCACTGGCTCCCTCCTTACTGCTATGTTCGGAGTAATCTCCAATTCTTTTTGTGCTGCTTCCTCCACAACTAAGTTTGGGTCAAGAACATGTTTGTGGAGTTGAGACACATGAAATAGATCATGCACCCCAGGCAACCAGTCAGGCAGCTGCACTCTATAAGCGAGAGTACCGATCCTTTCGAGAATAGGAAATGGACCAGTGAATCTCGGTGCCAACTTTCCTGTCTTCCCAAAACGAATAACGCCTCTTAATGGAGAAACCCTCAAGTAAACATAGTCGCCAACAGAGAATTCTAAATCTCTTCTTCGCTGGTCTGTATAGCTCTTCTGTCGGCTCTGAGCAGTCAACAAGCGCTTCTTAATCAAATCAACCTTATCTAATGCTTTACGAACCATGTTGGGGCCCAAGACTAATCGATTGCCTGACTCCACCCAACATGCCGGAGATCTGCATGGTCTGCCATATAAGAATTCAAACGGTGACATCTTCAAGCTTGCTTGGTAGCTATTATTATAATAGAATTCCACCAAGTGCAAGTGATCCTCCCATGAACCGCCATAATCAAGAATGCAAGCTCGCAACAAGTCTTCCAAAATACGGTTCACCCTCTCAGTCTGGCCATCTGTCTGAGGGTGATAGGCAGTGCTCAGATTCAACTTAGTCCCAAGCTCTTCTTGGAAAGCTTCCCAGAATTTGCTAGTAAATATAGGATCCCGATCGCTAACAATGCTTTTGGGAACCCCATGCAGTCTAACTATCTCTTTAAAATAAAGCTGCGCCAAACTTCGAGCTGTTCTGTTGGATCTGACAGGGATGAAATGGGCAATTTTTTTAAGCGGTCTACAATCACCCATATACTGTCATTTCCTTTTCTGGTTCGAGGCAAGCCATCAATTAAGTCCATAGAGATTTCCTCCCACTTCCAACCTGGAACACCTAGTGGTTGCAACAAACCTGCCAGCTTCTGTTGATCACTTTTAACTTGCTGACAAGTGGGACATCTAGCAACATAAACAGAAATATCTCTTTTCATGGACCTCCACCAAAATGTGCGCTTGAGGTCGTGATATATCTTGCTCACCCCAGGATGAATGCTAAGCTTAGATTTATGACAGTCATCCAAGATCTCTTTTATGAGCTGAGAAATGTTTGGGACACAAATTCGGCCTAATAGCCTCAGAACTACTTTGTCGTCAATTTGGAAACTCGTGGTTTCGCCATCCCGAATTCTTTGGCTAATTCTCTGGACAAACTCATCATCCTTCTACAGAGCAGACATCTTATCAATCAGAGTAGGAGTGATAATGAGATTGGCGAGGATGAAATTGACGCTATCCGCATTCTTTCTACTGAGCGGATCGGCTACCACGTTGGCTTTCCCTGGAGTATATAGGATATCCAGGTCATAGGCTGCAAGAAATTCAACCCATCGTTGCCGCCTCATGTTCAAATCTCTTTGGGTAAATAGATGCTTCAAGGATTTGTGATCCGTGTATATTTCGAACTTCTCACCCAAGAGATAGTGCCTCCATATCTTTAGAGCAAATACAATGGCCATTAGCTCAAGATCTTGAGCGGCGTAATTCTTTTCATGCAGTTTCAATTGGCGGCTAGCATATGCGACCACTTTGTCTCTTTACATCAGCGCCGCACCAATACCTTAAATAGATAAGGGATAACATGTTAAAATGAGATTTGACATTAAAATAAAATGTTATCTCTGACATGTTGATTTATATAAAAGAAACAACCTTGTTTAGAAGCGTCGATCCAGACTTTCAAATCCTGATTACCGTCTATGATGGTCAACACAGGAGCATTGGTCAACCTCCTTTTTAGATCTTGGAAAGTTGTCTCGCATTCGGGTGTCCAAATGAATCTTGTATGCTTCTTGGTCAGGTTTGTCAATGGACAAGCTACCTTCGAAAAATCTTTTTATAAATTTTCGATAATAGCCAGCCAGTCCTAAGAAACTTCTGACCTCAGTGGGAGTTCGAGGCTGCTTCCAGTCTTGGATGGCTGAGATCTTTCCTGGATCTACAGAGATGCCTTCCTTTGATACGACATGGCCGAGGAATTTCACCTCTTCTTGCCAAAATATGCATTTGGAGAATTTGGCTTTCAGCACATTTCTTCGCAAGATCTCCAAGACTTCTCTCAGATGTTGTTCGTGCTCAGCAGTGGATTTAGAAAAGATGAGGATGTAATCTATGAAGACCAGCACGAATTTATTTAAAACATCTCTGAACACTCTATTCATCAGATCAACAAAGTATGCTGGAGCATTACATAGACTGAAGGGAATTACTAGCCATTCATAAAATATATTCGGTCCTCTAAAAGCAGTTAAAGGCACACACTCCTCTGCAATGCGAAGTTGATGGAAACCTGTAGCTAGGTCCATCCTAGAGAATACTCATGCTCCATGCAAGCGGTCAAGCAGGTCATCAATACGTGGCAGTGGATATTTGTTTTTCAGCGTTTGTTTGTTGAGATCGCGGTAGTCCACACATAGCCTGAGGGTACCGTATGACTTTGGGACAAATACCACTGCTGCGCGAAGCTAGGCCTGATCAGACCCTTCCACAAAAGCTGCTTGGTTTGATTTCTTAGCTCCTCTTTTTCTTTTGGCGACATTCTCCGAATAGGATGTACGACAGGCCTTGCATTTGGAGCTAAGTTTCTGAAGCTGATTTCTCTGTGTGGAGGTAAGCCCTCAACTTCTTTGAATACATCTGCGTAATCTTTGACGACAGGGATATCCTCAATAGAAGTAGGGGTGACTTCTAGAGAAAACCAGAATGATTTTCTGTCGGTGGCTGAGCCATGGCATGGGATACATACATTCCCGAGATTAGTTTTAACTTTGACAATTCTTTCGGCACATTTGACTTCGGCCTCATATTTTGTTAGCCAATCTATCCCAAGAATAACATCATAACCAGAGAAACTCATAACGATCAAGTCAAAGGGTAACTGGTAGCGAGAATAAGAAATAGGTACTCTACAATACTGATCGAGAATAAGAGAACCTCCTATCGGACTATTAGCTCTAACCAAATTTTTGAGTTTTCTTGGTTTCAGTTTTAACTTTTTAATTGCATCATTAGAGATAAAACTTCGTGCTGCACCAGTGTCAAATAAGACAGTAATAGGAATGTCTTTAATATTAAGAGTACTTCCTAAGACATCGGGTTTACCTGGCCCCTCGGCAGAAGCTGGTGCATCTGCTCCCTTATAAACACATGCCACTTCAGATTTCTTCAATAGGGGACAGTTTCTGGCAAAGTGACCTAGCTTATGGTAGTTATAACAATCCTGAGTGTTCCGGGGGTTCTGGTCACGATTCTGGGAGCTCTGGCTACGATTCTGGCTAGGTCCTGATTCGTTCATCTTAACTCTTTTAGGAGCTTTACACTCGGACTCAAAATGCCCAGTCTTGCCGCAATTAAAGCATGTCGCCTTTCTCATGTCCCTCTTCTTCCCTTGGGGCTTAGCAGTAGAAGGATTGCCTGCCTCCGGTTTCATGTTGGCCTATTCCTTCTGGTTTTTGCTTTGATTTTTCACTCTATCCTGCTGTCCAGACTCATCATTCTCCTTGTAGTGGCAAGCCATCTCTACCACTTCATTGAATGGGAGCTTGATATGAGCAGTGACTCTGTTCAAATATTTCTCTGAAAGACCCTTGATGAATTTTTTATTCTTCTCTACTGGATCTTGAATCAACCCAGGAGCATATCGTCAAAGCTCATCAAACTTCCTCACATACTCAGAAACAAATATACTACCTTACTGTAGGTTGACGAACTGCTCGTGAAGGCGCTCTCATGCTTGTGGGGGAACATACTTGTCATTGAAAAGTTCTTTAAATTTGGCCCAAGACATGTTGGCCACATCATTGCAAATCTTGACCGTATCCCACCAATGTCCAGCTTCATCTTTTGATTGCCACACTGCCAGGAACGCTTTCGCTGATCCTCTAATTCTAAGCCCTCTAAGATCTTTTCACAGTCCTTAAGCCATGACTCTGACTGAATCGCAGACTCTCGCCCCGTGAAAGGTACACCTCCTACATTTCTGAATTTCTTTGACATTCTCTCCAAGTCGAAGGGCTGTGGAGGTGGAGGTGGTTGTGCTACGACCTCTGAAGTAGGCTGTTCCTGAGTAATGGGGGTCTCATCTCTAGTTGGCCTTCTAGCTCCCCCTCGGGCTCCTCCTCTGGCCCCGCGTCGAGCTCCACCTCGGGCTCCACCCCGGGATGTTCTTTCCCTGGTATCCATTTAAATCAGTCTGTACCATCAAGGAAAGAGTCAGACCAACAGAAATGAAAGTTTTTGAGGAAAGATAAGATAAGGACAAAGTTAAAAAATGACGATGTAATGACTGATAAGTATGTGTTATTCTGATGTGCTCATTCTAGGACATTACTAGTCCTATATCTAATGAGCTACTCGCCTTAGAATAATGTGGATTCTATCTAGACGAATTGTTCTAAATATGTTATACTCCGAAGCTAAGGTTAAGCTCTGATACCAATTGTGATAACCCCAAACTTTCGTTGACCGAAAGTAAGGATTATCATTTGTAATACAACATATTTATAACAACAACAGATCACAGATAACGTCATAACACATAATTATTACAGCGGAGAAATAAGTGTCATAAACATCACATCAACAGAACCACAGAGTACGCAGTTTTACAGGATACAACTTAGCAATAATAAAAGTCTGAATAAAAGAGATAAATCCCAACTCCAAACGTACATCAAAATATAGAATGGAATAAAGTCTTTAAAGCAAAAGATAAAGATAAAAGGAGAGTCTTCGTCTTCTTCTTCCAAGCAGTCTTCAATCCAGGAAATCTCTACCTAAAAACCTGCTACTTGGTTGCCCGTGTAAATAGAGGGCACCCTAGTTTGCAAAGTGAAACAAACATCGAGTCAATCGTGGGACTGGTATGAGAAATCATTCTACACTAACTATCAATATGGTGGATCATAGGACCACGCTGCTAATGCGGAACGGGTTTGCTCCATTTGATTGCCAGTGCATGATTTAATATGTTTATACAAAAACAACGAAATGACTTTTGAAAAATGAAATCATTATAAGACTCAGGTCCTATCACACAATGCAACATAAACTGGAGGATAAAGTTTTTCCTTATAATGATCAAACATGACTTGATACATATAAAATAATATTTTTAATATTATTATTAGTGTCTAAGCAGTTTTAAAATACTACAATATAAATGTATCAATCCTAGACGGCATAGGTACCATATACTATGTCGCCATATATAAGTTTACAATCAAGACCGTAATGTCGTATTGGAAATTGGGTTTCCATCATGAAATCGAGGCTAGGGATCATCCTCTCTGATTCGAGACACTCTAGCAAATGCCTCAGGATCACACCTATGGGCAACCCTTGGATGCGGTAGGACCGGTCCCCACCTAACGGTAGTGGATTGGCAATTCCTGAACACACGTTTCCCGGTTCCTTTGAACCTATAGTATGACCACTTCCGGCCTATAAAACCCGAGGTACCTCAATCCATCATCCACATAAGTAAAATGCCATCCAGTTTAAGCACTGATACTACCCCTAGCTAGAAAGAAACGTGTGCACTCCCTACGGTCCATATCTCGTTTTTGACTCATACCGGGGTGTGAGGCTCGCGAAATCACGTCATACTCAAAGCTACGCCTAAACAGGCTATGCTTTGATCATCAACCACAAGGCCTGCTTTTTAACAAAAGGCTTGATCATTGCATCTTGGCGCGCCACATTGACAATTCACGCCATGCGATCAATAACTATTACTATATACCAGGGTGTTAAGCAGAGAATAAATTCTCCACCACCAAACAGACATATATTAATACAAATCGATTTAATTACATGGAATGAATTCCAACGTCAGACATACATCCATTTACAAGTCCGTTCTGGTTCTGAACGAAACCGGAGACACTTGAGAGGTTCTCGTTTACCCGGACAATCAACACATAGGTCCGGACAACTACTGCTTCAACCCCGTCCTGGGAGCAAGTCAGTCCAAAGCATCAATAGTCGTTGTCCATTCGATGTGAAGATCGCTGGTCTTCAACCATCGTCTTCCATATTTCGATTTAATCGCCGTGTAATTATTTGGAATGAGTTAAATTCGGTCTTTTCAAATAATCATTGCAAAATTATCATTTAAATCATTTCATGTCTTTAATATCTATTTATAACGATTTATCGGTATTTTTACTTATTTAAAAAAAAGCTCAAAATAATAAAACGACGCTTCGGGTCAGTGGGCGGCCTTGGCGCTGTTTTTACCAAAATTTGATTTATACATATCTTGAAATCTAACCGTTAGATTTTGATGAAATTTATATCGTTTGGAAGCTCTTCCCAAAGCGATCCTAACAGTTCCAGTTTTGGGAAAGTTCAACGGTCGGATCTTTCGGTATAATCGTTTAAAGGTCCAATTGTCGAAATGCGAAATGCAGCGCGCGTTTCGTTATATTTATATGTTTATATATATATATATATATATATATATATATATATACACACACACAAATATATCGTTGGCGATTTCAACTATACAAATCCATTCTTTTTATCGCATCTAAAATGACGATAAAAATATCACTATTAATTTCACTCTTTTTATTTATATCTAAATTATAAATAAAATACACCTTTTAAAATTCATGTTTTAATTCACATCTAAGATTTTGAATAAAATACCTCATTTAGTCTCATGGTTTTATTCATATCTAAAAGGAGAATAAAAATATATTTTCCCATTGTTATATTTTTATTCAAAACTGAATGTAACAACCCGAAAATTGAGGATAAATTTAAAAATTTTATTTCATAAAATTTTGTTAGAAAATACGGGAGAATTTAAAATTTTCTATTTTTTTAAATTAAAATAATAATAGTAGTTGAATCCTTGATTTTATTTTAAAGGTTCAATAGATTTTTTTTTTACAAGAAATTGACACAAAGTTGAGTGTCAACTATAAGATATGTTTGATTTGAAAAATTAAAATCTATTTGTTTCACTTTATTTATATAGTAAATTTCATGTCGCATGTGATAGACAAAGTAACATTCGTTAATTAATGTTGACACTAATAAACAAATAAATCATGCACGTTCATATCATAAATGCCATGTTTATTCTTTCCAAATCATGCCTGCATGTATCTTTATTCCAACCTGGTAACTTTTCATTTTCTTAACTCACTATGCGTTCAAAAAAAAAAGTTTGGATCTTTGTTGGTTTTGTTTTGTGAAACAATGAAATTTGAGAAAATAGAGTACAATCTTTATTTGGTTTTATGGAACGATGCAATTATAAAATAAAGTGGGAATTTTTATGTAACATGGAAATTGAAAGTAGAGTTGGAATCTTTATTTATGAAACATTGAAAGGGAAATAAAGTTTTAATCTTTAATTTAGTTTAAAACTAATAAATGTTTTCATGTAATCTAGTTTCAAAAATTACATGTTTTGTTTCAAAATAAAATCACATGTTTGTGTCAAATTAAATTACATGTTTTGATTTGTGTTTCAAACTAGGATTACAAGTTTCATTGCCACTTTCTTTTGAAAACAAAATAGTACATTTTGTTGTAAATTTTAGCTTCAACAAAATATTTCATTTTGTTGTTAATTTTAATTTCAACTAAATAATTCATGTACGTTACATGTTTTAATTAACATACATTACCACTGAAATTAATGTACCTTAGCTAGTAATTAATGTATGTCAAAATAAGAAGGAACGGAATTGGAAATTTCCATAAGAATATATAATGTTAATTAGTCTTATATATTTGAAGTTCGAATTCTGTAAATATGAATAAAAGGTAAATATATGACGAAAGAATTAAGGAAGGGTAATGAAACAGGTTACAAATTAGTGTTGTAATTAATGTAAAGAAAACAGTCGACTAAGTATAAAATTATGAATGACATTAATTAAGAGATTTATTGGTTTAAATTATATGTCTAAACGTTTGCATGGATATACACACATCAACATGATCAAAGCCTAAATCAGTTATACATGTTTTGAAATTTAAAAGGTTGCAATTAGAAGCAAGCATTTAATTTGTTATAAATACAAAGAGGCATATAGGGGAAATAACTTGTGCATTTATTCTCTACTCTCTCTCCTCTTCTATTGATCATTCAAATTCATTTTTAGACATGAAACTATTCCTTTTATTCACCTTTTGTTCTCTCTTCTTTTTATATATTTATAATCTTCAGACCTCATATATAAATAAATAAAAATATTATAAATTAGGGATTAAACAATTCCTAGAAACCCTAAAATATACCGTATAAAATACGGTTCTACTGTTCCTCATAATTCTCCCTTCTCAAATCAGCCGCCTTCTCTTCCAATCCATCTCTCTTCAAATTCTCCTCCCTCACATCGAATCAGAACCCATACCATACACCGTTTCGAAGCTCTTCATCTCCTCTTTAATCTCCGACCAATTTCATATCATCTCGTGGTCCATAGCTCGTGGGCCAAGCCTCCAAACCCGACGCCTTTCAGCCGCCGCCGGTCGCGCCTCAGCCCACCGCGCCTCCCAGCGTGCTCGGCACACGTGGCCCCCTCCAAGCCGGTCCTTCTCCAACCGACGGCGCTCCAAACCGTCCATCCTAGCTCCTGCAATCCGCGGTCAAAGTTTTGAACCCATTTGTAAAACTCATGGCCGATTATTCAGAAGGAGAAGAAGAGGTTTAAGCCTTAACCATGATTATTAATTTTATTTTAAAATAAAATTACTAACTTGTTTAATCCATAACTCTTCCATACGGATTCGAAATCTGAAAAATTCAGAAGCGTTGTGATCGTACGAAGGAGATCTACACCTCAAGACTGAAATGGGGAATTTCTGAGCTGTTGGAATTTTCAGCAAAATCGCAACGAATGTGAGATTCTCTATTTAAATTTATTAATAAATTAAATTATTTAGATTGCGATGGGATATACATATAATTACGGTTCAGATCTGTTTCGTATGATCGTATTTGTGATGGTTGATTCTGTGTTTGCAATGAATAGTATAGATCCATGTGATTGTCACTTATTCTATGATATACACCTTGTTTAGAATTGAATGGACAAATTTCCAATTCAAAATAAAAGAAAATGTTTGTTATTATTTCTACATCTAGTTTAGAATTGAATTGACAAATCCTCAATTAAAAATAGAAAGTGTTTACCACTGTTTATACATCGTGTTTAGAATTGAATTGGCAAAGTTTCAGTTCAAAATAGAAAATGGTTGTCACCATTTATACACCTTGTTTAGATGTGAATTGACAAATTTTCAATTCAAAATATAAAGAATATAATTGTTACCATTTACAGTTTATCGCTTGTGTTAGAAATTGAATTGATCCAAGATATAGAAATAAAAAGATTTTATTTTGTTGCATTCCTCGATGCGAACAAAATTACTAATACAAAAGAATTATATTTTGTTGCATCCCTCGATGCGAACAAAAATGTCAAAAATAGAAATTCACCAAAGATTATATTTTGTTTACATTTTTCTAATGCGAACAAAATATTAAATAAGTAGAGAGTAAAATAAAAGAAAAGGAAAAAATAAGACTTGAAATAAAACTCTTTTTTTTTATTTTACATTGTATCATGTATAGGTCACTGGAAAACAAACTTACTTTTTGCTTCCCATTTCATAATGTAAATAACACTTGAAACAAAATTTACTTTTGCTATATTTACATTTTCAGAATGTAAATGAAACTTGAAACAAAGATTTATTTTTTATTTTCACTTCATGATATGGATATGAATTGAAATAAAACTTACATTTTTATTTTTGTGTTCTCAATACACAAATAGAACTTGGAAACAAAGTTTACTTTTTATTTTATTTACACTTATATAATGTAAATATGAATTGAAACAAAATCTTCTTTTTATTTTATTTACATTTGCATAATGTAAATAACATTGTAGACAAAGTTTATTTTTTATTTTTATCCACATTTGTATAATGTAAATAACACTTAAAAACTTATGCTTTTCTTTTGTGTTATTAAAACACCAATAAAACTTGAAACAAAAATTTTACTTTTTATTTTCACTTTAAAATGTGGACATGAATGAAAATAAAAACTTACATTTTCATTTGTGTTCTTAAAACACAAATATGACCTGAAACCAAAATTTACCTTTTTATTTACGTCTTATAATGTAAATAAAACTTGAGAATAAAATTTACCTTTCTATTTATATTTTACAATGAGAGGATAAAACTTGCTTTTGGTTTTGCAGGCACAAGTGCAAACAAACTCTTTAAAAAAAATAAGAAAATTACTTTTTGTTCGCATCCACAATTGCGAACAAATTATAAAGATTAAAAATTCACTTTTCGTTTGCATCCACAAATGCGAACAAATGATAAAGATTTAAAATTTCACTTTTTGTTCGCATTCACAAATGCAAACAAATCATTGTAATAAGAAATTAGCCTTTTGTTTTTTATCCACCAATGCGAACAAAACATTAGAATCAAAACTTACTTTTGTTTGCATTTACAATGTAAACAAACCTTTCAAAATAAAATTCACCTTTTTGTTCGCATTCACAATGCGAATAAGATGTTAGAAATAAAATTTACTTTTTTTTCCCCGCATTCATAATGCGAATAAATCACGATTTATAAAGAATACACATTTTGTTTGCATTTTCTATTGCAAACAAATATAATTTGAAAAGGTGTAAAAGTATCATTTTCGCTTTTCGATTAAGAAGTTAATCTTTTTGTTTGCATTTAATATACAAACATTTACATAGCAAATTAAGCCATACTTTTATTTGTGTTTTCAACACAAATTTTCACATTTAAAAGATGTTAATCTTTTATACTTGCAATCACAATACAGGTATTTCATAAGAATAAAAATCATCTTTTGTACTTGCATTTACAATGCAAGTATCTCATAAGAAAAGAAATTATCTTCTATACTTTCATTTACAATGCAAGTATTGTATAAGAAAAGAAATCGTCTTTTATACTTGCATTTATAATGCAAGTATTGCATAAGAAAATAAAACCATTCTTTTTACTCGCATTTATAATGCAAGTATTGCATAAGAAAATAAAACCATTCTTTTTACTCGCATTTATAATGCAAGTATTGCATAAGAAAATAAAACCATTCTTTTTACTCGCATTTATAATGCAAGTATTGCATAAGAAAATAAAACCATTCTTTTTACTCGCATTTATAGTGCAAGTATTGCATAAGGAAATAAAACCATTCTTTTTACTCGCATTTATAATGCAAGTATTGCGTAGGGAAAATAAAGTCGTTCTTTTTATTTGTGTTTCAACACAAATATAGGCATAGATAATAAAAACATTCCTTTTTATTTGCATTCATTATGCAAACATTTGCATAGAAATAAAAACATTCCTTTTTATTTGCATTCATTACCACAAACATTTGCATAGAAATAAAGCACTCTTTTTATTTGTGTTCTTGCCACAAACATTTGCATAAAAAATAAAGCACTCTTTTTAGTTGTGTTCTTAACACAAAAATATTACATAGGAATAAATCATCTCTATATTTGTGTTCTTAACACAAATACATATAGGGAAATGAATGCCTTTTTTAACTTTGTCCTTTGACACAAATATTAACATAGGATTTAGGTTCATCTTTATATTTGTATTTCCAATATAAATATGACATAGAAATAGAATTTATCCTTTTATTTGTATTCTCCAATACAAATAGGTCATAAAAATAAAAGTGCATCTTCTATTTGTACACTCTATTGCAAATGAAACTTAGAAATAAAAGCTACGTATTTTTATTTACATCCCTCGATGTAAATAAACATGAAAGAAAAGTACAATTTTTTTATTTATTTGCGTTCCACAACACAAATAAGATCTGGAAATATAAAATTAAGAGTTATATTTCTATGATTGGTAAAACACATTTTGTTAAACATTAAACATGAATGTGTGTGTTAGGTAGACAATTCATTCTTTACGGGACATGTTACCCATGTTAATATTATCGCCAAATGATTTATATTCATAAATATAAATAAGAATAACGACAAATAATTATTCAATACTATTAATGATATGAAATGGTTTAAAACTTTATATATTTACGATAACCATTTGAAAAGACCGAGTCCATCTCATTTAAAATGATTATACGGCGATATCCAAATTGAAGAGTTGAAGACGACGGTCGACGACCGACGATCTTCAAGGCGGATGGTTGTATTGCTATTATTGGCCTTGATGGGAGTAGCTACCTTGATGGGTTGATGGTAGTGATCATCCGGACGTTCTTGTTGATTGTACGGGTTTAGCTTTCGCTTAGACCCAGAGCATAAGCTAGTAAATGGATGCGTGTCTGACAATGAATTTCGTTCCATGTGAATTACATCGATTTCTGTTAATTTATGTCTGTTTGGTGGTGGAGGATTTATGTAACAACCCGAAAATCTGGGCCAGTTTAAAATTTTTATTTTGGCAATTTTAGCGAATTTTGAACATTTAAAATGAATTATTTTAAATAATATCGACGAGGAATTTATTTTGAATAGAATTCGACGTATATATTATATACGTCGTCGTTAGAATATAAATAATTATATATAATTATAAATAGAATTGAAAATGGAGTGGTAGTTCGATAATTCGATTTCAAACTTCAATTGAATGTACCGGGTGCAAAATAAACCGGATTTTAGTGAAACCAAAAACATTGGGATCTATTTGTGAATATCTTTCCAACGAATCCAAAAAATCAAAATTTCATAGCGGGAATCAAAAGATATGTCCAGTTGAAAATTTTGAATAGTCGCTATGGAATTCAGGCCCTTAAAAATGGGAATTTTGCAAACGACCTCGGATTTCGACGAAACCACTTTTGTTGGGTCCGTGATGTTAAGTTATTGCAAGGTTTCAAATTTCATAATTTTTCAAATCAATATGTGAGCGTGGCGAAGAAAAACGTGTTTGACCAGTTTAAGTTGATTTTAATCGACTGGAAAATGACTATTTTTCCAACGGCCTCAGAATTCGACGAAACTAGTTTTGTTAGGACCGTATCATCAATAAGAAGCTAGAAACTATTTTTCTGGAATTTTTAAAGTTCGTATGTGACCCCAGTAAATTGAAATGCGCGTTCAAATTCAATATATAGAGTTATACGTTGATTTTGATGGAAACTGATCGAAACGATCAAATCAGCTTGCGATACATATCCAATTGTGTTCGGAATGGGGGTAATTAGTTATGGACGACAGGCGGTGGGCCTCGTTTAGAGGCCGTATGAAAAAGTTGCTTTTTGGTGAAAATTAAATAATTAAAAAAAAAAAACCTTCTCCTTATCCACGTCAGACCCCCCCGATTCATTTCAGACTCGAAAAAGAAAAGAAAAAAAAGGGAAGAGAGCGACGGGGGGGAGCCGCCGCTGCATCACCCCCCCCCCCCCCCCCCCCCCCCCCCCCCGATGAGCCGCCGCCGCCCCAGGTGGGGAACCACCTCTACCGCCTCCTCCCTCTCTTCTTCTTCCTCCCTCTCTCGCCTCCATCTCCTCCTTCTTCTGCATAAAAACCGCCCCCCCTTTTCTAAACCCTAAGCCGCCGATCCCTCCACCTCCACCACCAGCGACGGTGAAGCCCCCCAGCCTTCGATTTTGACTGTAAGCCCTTTTTACTTATTTATTTTATTTCTTTTTTTCTATGTAATTGGTATTAGCAATTATAAAAATCAGTTTTTGTATATTTGTAAAATTAGTTAAGTTAGGATTTTTAAAAGTGGAAAGATCATATTTTTAAAATATAAAAGACGGGATTTTTAAAATATAAAAGACGTGATTTTTAAAATATGAAAAGACGATATTTTTAAATATGAAAAGACGATATTTTTAATATGAGTAGTGAAGTAAAAATATGATTTTTACTTCGAGAAAAATATAATTTTTATAATGTAGAAGGGAGAAAAATATAATTTTTAGATTATATTTGTAAAGGTGAAATCTTTATATTTGTAAAGGTGAAATCTTTATATTTGTAAAGGTGAAATCTTTATATTTGAAAAGGTGAAATCTTTATATTTGAAAGGGTGAAATCTTTATATTTGAAAGGGCGAAATCTTTATATAGTATCGATGTGAAAATAGAATTTTTATCTATATAGCAACGAAGTAAAAATTTGATTTTTATATATTGAATAACGAATTAAAAATTTGATTTTTATATATTGAATAGCATAGTAAAAATTCGATTTTTATATATTGAATAGCATAGTAAAAAATTGATTTTTAAATATATAAAGTGATTATAAAAATATGATTTTTAAATTGAAAGTGAACAAATAAAAATGTGATTTTTGTATATGTAGTGGCTACGGGCAACGAAGATGACAAAGATGCGATAACGATGAAGATTTCTATAAATGAAGTGTCGTGAAGTTGGATAGCTAGTCGGTGAGAACTTCTCACTCTTCAATTTCTTTCTTTAGTTATATATATATATATACTAGGATGTAGACGGTGTTTAGTAGCACCCGACACCCATCATCCACAGACCATGGATGGCTTGTTTGTTAAATTGTTTGGTGGTGTAGTTGGTTAGTCTAATTGGTTTGAATTGAATTGTTTGGTGAAATGGAATGGATTTGATTGATGTGTGAATGGCGTGGGCCTTCACTAGACCGGGGATAAGGCTAGGCCTTGTCCCGTTTCTAGTATCGTGCTGTTATGCCGCCGAAATTTTCTAAAATAAATTAGAAAATAAAAATATCATTTTATTTGATAAATGAAATGAATAGAAATTCATGTGTTAAAATAAAATATATTATCGTTAAAAATATAATTTTTAACGTGAAAGTGAATAAATAAATATTTATAAACAAATCGACCGATTTGTTTATATACACTGATTTGACTGATATTGATTGGGTCGATAAATTTTACACATCGCCCAACTGCACAACTAAAATCTGTGTTTGATTGTTTGAAACCCCACACGGGTGTTGGGATGAAATTTGAAGTTCACTCATCCTGATTGATTAAATATGTCGATCGATTGATTGACAGGCTGTTATAAGCATTAGATATCTATATTCGATGCTTATACAGTGTAGTGCACTTTGGTTGATGGCTGATTATTTTTCAATGTTATTATATACATGTGTTGTATGGAATCCATATAATTAACATTTTATGGTGATTGATTGGGCCTCATTCCAATCGGGAAAATAATGAATATTATAAAAGAAGATTCATGTGTTGAATATAAAAATAATCATGTGTTGACGATGTTCATGTGTTGAAAATATCCGTGTGTTGAGTAAAATATTTTAAATAATAAAATTCACATCTTTATCATATTTAAAATTAGAACTACTTTACGGTGGAGTCTAATTAAAATCAAACGATAGATACCATAGTTTTATAAAATATTTTACATAACAAAAATAGTCGTGTGTTGAAAGAAATATAGATTCATGTGTTGAATAGAATAAATATTCATTTGTTGAATAAAATAACGAATTTATTGAAATATATAAAGCCGTGTTGACTAGAGTTGCGCTATTTTGACGTGAACGATATTTATATTGATTTTATTCGTTTGATAATGAATATTGAAAAGTGATTTCAAAATTTAATATTTTGAAATGAAATTCAAATTAAATGAGATAAAAATTCAAATTGAAATTTTATTTAATCAATTTTAAATGAATTCGAATCGAATAGAAAATGAATTCGATTCAATTGAATAGAAAGTGAATTTGAATTCAAATCAATTAGAAATGAATTGAAATTGAATTAAATTGAAATTGAGTTGAAAACGAATTGAAATCATTTTGAATGAAATTTAAATGAACTGAAATTGAAGTGAAATGAATTCGAATTGAATGGAAATCAAATCGATTTGAAATTGAAGATGAAGTTGAAATGGTTTTGAAACGAATTTAAAACGATTTATAAAATACGTTTTAAAAGGAAATCGACGAAATATATATAATATATATATTATATATATATAATGGCCTGAATAGAACGCGCCGCGCCGCGGCAGTTCGTGAATTTCGACCATTGACTTCGAATTGACGTTGCGGGAGATCCGACCGTCGGATTCTCCTAAAACCGGAACCGTTGGGTTCGTATCGAAAAGAGCTTTCCAATGAATATTAAATATTTGAAATCTATAGGTTGGATTTGGAATTATGTCCAAATCAATTTCAGAAAAGGTCGCTGTAAGTGCAGTTCGATGGCCGTTGTTGGAAATCGACTGTACGGGCCTTGATAAAATTATTAAAAATATTGATAATTTGTGTAAAATCATAATATGTGAATTGGAAAGAACTGGGATGAAAAAATCCACATTTGAAATGATAAAAATAGATTTTTATCGAAATGAACTAGTTTTGAACTAGAATTAAAATCAATTTATTTTTGAAATAAATAAATTGAATTAGAAAGTGATTTTAAAAATAATCAATATTCCCAATACGTGGGTTGGACTGGAGTTGAATCGAAATTATCTTCGGAATATTTCGATGCTGTATTTCGTGACTATACAGATATTGTTATGGGAATTTGAAAGATATATTTTATATCGCTATTTCCAATACGATATATGTTGGTTTCAGAATTTGATATTGAATATAAGCCGATATATTTTCTATTCAGAGCCTTGTATTTAATATCAAATGTGATTTGGGTTTATCGTGAATCATGTTTTAGAGGACATTGGTTCTTTAACCCAGTTAAAGGCAAGATGTTGATTTTTGAAAAGAGTAAAACTAAGTGGAGTTCTAATGAATCTTTAATTAGATTGAGATGTAAAATGATAATTTAAATTATCAAATCTGAAAGGTGATCGAGAATGGAGTACCACCAGTTTTGCTCCAAAGCGATAGTTAAATCTTTAATTAGATTTGAACGTGAAATGGTAATTAATTTTACCGATAACACCGTGGTGTTAGGAATGGAGTATCACCAGTTTTGCTCCATGGGATATATAGGTTGGGATTGGGAAATAAAATAAATAATTACTTCGGTATGGTTCGCTAATTCCGACTAGTTTGGAAAACCATAAAATGGTTTGAAATGATATCCAAAGGAAGATTATAGGATAAATTAAGAAGAATTTATCTTGGATAAAATTAATGGGAACCTTTCCCTAAGAATGTAATTTTGTGAATAAAAGACTATTCTGAATTGGAATGAGGCGTTTGTTGTGTTTGTGTAACCTTCGTTTATTATATACGTGGGTTATTCAGAAAGGCCGGGTTTATACCCATTCTGAATAACCAATTCGACGAGATGTCGAAGATGAAGACGGTGGTCGAAGACCGGAAGTCTTCACATCGTTTGGGTGATTACTGATGATCTTGATTGGGCTGTACACCCAAGATGAGGGAAACAGTTGGTGATCGTCCAGACGTTTCTATGTTGATTGATCTC
The DNA here is from genome assembly GCA_030737875.1 of Allium sativum. NCBI lineage: Eukaryota > Viridiplantae > Streptophyta > Magnoliopsida > Asparagales > Amaryllidaceae > Allium > Allium sativum. The sequence goes on along the minus strand of CM060922.1, from coordinate 310,032,184 downwards.
TATTAAATATACATCTGTTTGGCGGTGGAGAATTTATTCTCTTGCTTAACGCCCTTCTCTGAGACATACGAGCTCAGAGGTTGTATATCGATGGACATCAGTCGCATGGAGTGAATTGCCAATGTGGCACGCGTAAGTGGCAATTGATCAAGGCTTCTGTTGAAAAGAAAAGTCTTGTGGTTGATGATCAAAGCATGGTCTGTGTGACGTAGCTTTGTGTATAACGTGGATTCGCGAGCCTCACACCTCGGTATGAGTCAAAAACGGGATACGGACCCAAGGAGTGCACGACGTTTCTTTCTAGCTAGGGTGGTGTCAGTGACCTACCAGCCCTGACATTTATATACTTTTCACCTGTGTGGTTGTTGGATACGAGGCGCCTCGGATATAGGTCTGTAAGGACCGAGAAACGTGTGTTCAGGAATAACTAATCCTCAAAAGTAAGAGAGGACCGGCCTTGGAGGTTCCAAAGGATCAGAGTGGGGTCCTGAGGCATTGCTAGAGTGTCTCGAACGCGGAGAGGAGCTTGCCCCTTGCCTCGGCTCATGACGGAAATCCAATTTCCAATACGTGATATTGCGGTTTTAATTGTAGAACTAGTATGGCGACATGATAGATGGTACCCATGCCGCCTATGATTGATATTTATGATTTGAAATTGTTTTGACACTATACACCTATAATAGTATCAAATAATGTGTTTTAAACGTACCAAGCACGCTTTGGCTGTTATAAGGGAAAACCCTATCCTCCGACTTGCGTTGCATTGTGTGATGGGACTTGGGTCTTATAACAGCTTCATTTTTCTTTATTTAGCATTGCGCTGTTTGTTCTATGCACTGGTATTCTTGGGAGGAAACCTGTTCCGTGTTATGCGGCGTGGTCCCTTGATTTACCTTACTTTAAAACCAATATTAATAACTGTTTTAGTTCTCACACCAGTCACATGACTGACCTGGAGTTTATTGTTTTAACCTAAACTCTGGGTGCCCCTATTTTCGACACGGGCAGCTAGTAGTTTTGGTTTTGCAGATTTATATTCACAGGGTCCTGATTTACTGCTGGAACGATGCTCGGAAAGCTTTGTATCTGTGTATCACTTTCAGTTGTGTTTTGTATATTTTTCCGCTGCTATGTAATTTATTGTAATCTCTGTTATTTGTCGAATGTAATTTATTCATTTATACTCTGTATATTCTCGTATCTGATGGAATTGTTGTAATAACAATGAAATGTTCTTCCATCTGCGTTCTATTTTGTCTTGTACTCAATTCTATCCGGGCTTTCCTTCACAGGGAAGTTCGGGTCGTATCAGTTTGGTATCAGAGCTTTGGTTTACAGAGCTCGAGAACAAGACACATTAGAACCATACGATAGAATTCATCAGATATTGGATTAGTAATATCCAATTAGAATGACTCGTTAGAGATAGGATCAGTAGTATCCTAGAACGAGTGTGAAGAGTATATTTTTCAAATGAAAACAATTTTGTTTTGAAAATTTAAATCTCTTTATACGTATTTGATTATTTATTTATTTTGAATATGGACAATCCAATATATAAAGATTTCGCGTATACGCGTCATGAACGTATATTCGAGGTTTTAATATACTGGATAGATATAGAGTCACATTCTAGACACCCGGGGATAATTCTGATGATGTGGCCACATCATCAGTATTTATGTTCGTATTTCGAAGGTGTGATATCTATATATTTCCATTAGGCTGGTGTGAGAACCAAAACTAATATAGCTAGAACACATTGTTGTGAATTGGCATCAAAAACATGATTTTCTGTGTATATATGAATCAAAATTATGAATTTGAAACTCTAATTCACTAATTGATTGATGTTTGTGTTGTTTGTTTATTTTTTTGATAATTTTGAATCATTTATGCCTAATTGAACCAAATATTGAATTATATTGAAAATTGGTCACATTTGCTTGCATATACATGTACTTACATTGAACAGGTCATAGCAAGGAGGCTAGAGCCGAAGAATAAAATTTGTTTGCCCGATAAATAGGTACATGTTTACTATATAATTTACTGTTTCATTTGGGTGATGATGATTTTATGAGCCGATTGGCTTTTTCTTTTTCTTTTTGAGATCAGAAGGCCTATATGGCAATTTCGGGATTTTCCCTTGGCTCCCGGTGCAGGGGAGGTTATGACGAAATTTTTCGAAAATTTAGGGTGTTAGCCAAATTTTTGAAGAATTTGAAAATTCTCAGAAACTGAAAAGCTGGAGAATGCAAGCCAGATCGAACGTAGAGTTGATTGATCAAACCACTTTCGACTTTGTTCCTTTTCGGGGACGAAAAGTTTTAAGTGGAGGAGATTGTAACAACCCGAAAATCTGGGCCAGTTTAAAATTTTATTTTGGCAATTTTAGCGAATTTTGAACATTTAAAATGAATTATTTTAAATAATATCGACGAGGAATTTATTTTGAATAGAATTCGACGTATATATTATATACGTCGTCGTTAGAATATAAATAATTATATATAATTATAAATAGAATTGAAAATGGAGCGGTAGTTCAATAATTCGATTTCAAACTTCAATTGAATGTACCGGGTGCAAAATAAACCGGATTTTAGTGAAACCAAAAACATTAGGATCTACTTGTGAATATCTTTCCAATGAATCCGAAAAATCAAAATTTCATAGCGGGAATCAAAAGATATGTCCAGTTGAAAATTTTGAATAGTCGCTATGGAATTCAGGCCCTTAAAAATAGGAATTTTGCAAACGACCTCGGATTTCGACGAAACCACTTTTGTTGGGTCCGTGATGTTACGTTATTGCTAGGTTTCAAATTTCATAATTTTTCAAATCAATATGTGAGCGTGGCGAAGGAAAACGCGTTTGACCAGTTTCAGTTGATTTTAATCGACTGGAAAATGGCCATTTTTCCAACGGTCTCAGAATTCGACGAAACTAGTTTTATTAGGACCGTATCGTCAATACGAAGCTAGAAACTATTTTTTTGGAATTTTTAAAGTTCGTATGTGACCCTAATAAATTGAAATGCGCGTTCAAATTCAATATATAGAGTTATACGTTGATTTTGACGGAAACTGATCGAAACGATCAAATCAGCTTGCAATACATATCCCATTGTGTTCGAAATGGGGGTAATTAGCTATGGACGACAGGCGGTGGGCCTCGTTTGGAGGCCGTATGAAAAAGTTGCTTTTTGGACAAAATTAAATAAAAAAAAAAACCTTCTCCTTATCCACGTCAGACCCCCCCCATTCATTTCAGAAACGAAAAAGGAAAAAAAAGGGAAGAGAGCGACGAGGGGGAGCCGCCGCTGCATCCCCCCCCCCCCCCCCCCCGATGAGCCGCCGCCGCCCCAGGTGGGGCGCCACCTCTGCCGCCGCCTCCCTCCCTTCTTCTTCCTCCCTCTCTCGCCTCCATCTCCTCCTTCTTTTGCATAAAAACCGCCGCCCCCCCCTTTTCTAAACCCTAAGCCGCCGATCCCTCCACCTCCACCACCAGCGACGGTGAAGCCCCCCAGCCTTCGATTTTGACTGTAAGCCCTTTTTACTTATTTATTTTATTTCTTTTTTTCTATGTAATTGGTATTAGCAATTATAAAAATCAGTTTTTGTATATTTGTAAAATTAGTTAAGTTAGGATTTTTAGAAGTGGAAAGATCATATTTTTAAAATATAAAAGACGGGATTTTAAAAATATAAAAGACGTGATTTTTAAAATATGAAAAGACGATATTTTTAAATATGAAAAGACGATATTTTTAATATGAGTAGTGAAGTAAAAATATGATTTTTACTTCGAGAAAAATATAATTTTTATAATGTAGAAGGGAGAAAAATATAATTTTTAGATTATATTTGTAAAGGTGAAATCTTTATATTTGTAAAGGTGAAATCTTTATATTTGTAAAGGTGAAATCTTTATATTTGAAAAGGTGAAATCTTTATATTTGAAAGGGTGAAATCTTTATATTTGAAAGGGCAAAATCTTTATATAGTATCGATGTGAAAATAGAATTTTTATCTATATAGCAACGAAGTAAAAATTTGATTTTTATATATTGAATAACGAAGTAAAATTTTGATTTTTATATATTGAATAGCATAGTAAAAATTCGATTTTTATATATTGAATAGCATAGTAAAAATTCAATTTTTAAATATATGAAGTGATTATAAAAATATGATTTTTAAATTGAAAGTGAACAAATAAAAATGTGATTTTTGTATATGTAGTGGCTACGAGCAACGAAGATGACAAAGATGCGATAACGATGAAGATTTCTATAAATGAAGTGTTGTGAAGTTGGATAGCTAGTCGGTGAGAACTTCTCACTCTTCAATTTCTTTCTTTAGTTATATATATATTTATATACTAGGATGTAGACGGTATTTAGTAGCACCCGACACCCGTCATCCACAGACCATGGATGGCTTGTTTGTTAAATTATTTGGTTGTGTAGTTGGTTAGTCTAATTGGTTTGAATTGAATTGTTTGGTGAAATGGAATGGATTTGATTGATGTGTGAATGGCGTGGGCCTTCACTAGACCGGGGATAAGGCTAGGCCTTGTCCCGTTTCTAGTATCGCGCCGTTATGCCACCGAAATTTTCTAAAATAAATTAGAAAATAAAAATATCATTTTATTTGATAAATGAAATGAATAGAAATTCATGTGTTAAAATAAAATATATTATCGTTAAAAATATAATTTTTAACGTGAAAGTGAATAAATAAATATTTATAAACAAATCGGCCGATTTGTTTATATACACTGATTTGACTGATATTGATTGGGTCGATAAATTTTACACATCGCCCAACTGCACAACTAAAATCTGTGTTTGATTGTTTGAAACCCCACACGGGTGTTGGGATGAAATTTGAAGTTCACTCTTCCTAATTGATTAAATATATCGATCGATTGATTGACAGGCTGTTATAAGCATTAGAAATCTATATTCGATGCTTATACAGTGTAGTGCACTTTGGTTGATGGCTGATTATTTTTCAATGTTATTATATACATGTGTTGTATGGAATCCATATAATTAACATTATATGGTGATTGATTGGGCCTCATTCCAATCGGGAAAATAATGAATATTATAAAAGAAGATTCATGTGTTGAATATAAAAATAATCATGTGTTGACGATGTTCATGTGTTGAAAATATCCGTGTGTTGGGTAAAATATTTTAAATAATAAAATTCACATCTTTATCATATTTAAAATTAGAACTACTTTACGGTGGAGTCTAATTAAAATCAAACGATAGATACCATAGTTTTATAAAATATTTTACATAACAAAAATAGTCGTGTGTTGAAAGAAATATAGATTCATGTGTTGAATAGAATAAATATTCATTTGTTGAATAAAATAACGAATTTATTGAAATATATAAAGCCGTGTTGACTAGAGTTGCACTATTTTGACGTGAACGATATTTATATTGATTTTATTCATTTTATAATGAATATTGAAAAATGATTTCAAAATTTAATATTTTTAAATGAAATTCAAATTAAATGAGATAAAAATTCAAATTGAAATTTTATTGAATCAATTTGAAATGAATTCGAATCGAATAGAAAATGAATTCGATTCGAATTGAATAGAAAGTGAATTTGAATTCAAATCAATTAGAAATGAATTGAAATTGAATTAAATTGAAATTGAGTTAAAAACGAATTGAAATCGTTTTGAATGAAATTTAAACAAACTGAAATTGAAGTGAAATGAATTCGAATTGGATGGAAATCAAATCGATTTGAAATTGAAGATAAAGTTGAAATGGTTTTGAAACGAATTTAAAACGATTTATAAAATACGTTTTAATAGGAAATCGACGAAATATATATAATATATATATATTATATATATATATATATATAATGGCCTGAATAGAACGCGCCGCGCCGCGGCAGTTCGTAAATTTCGACCATTGACTTCGAATTGACGTTGCGGGAGATCCGACCGTCGGATTCTCCTAAAACCGGAACCGTTGGGTTCGTATCGAAAAGAGCTTTCCAATGAATATTAGAAATTTGAAATCTAGCGGTTGTGTAACACCCCGCCTCCGCTAGGGTCACTCGCAAAGGAATGCACTAGCTTTAGAGGGGCATTATTGGTAAACATGCACAGAAACATCACAAGACAGAACACATAAAATAGCGGAAGTAAAATCTATCTTTCATAACATGGATACATAAGGTCTAAAGCCTTTTACATCAGAGTACATCAAAACCTGTCTTGCAATAGTAAAGAAGCATAAAGACTTTTTTTTCACAAATTATTCCCCAAGTAAAAACAGTAAAGTAGCCATAGCCAGGAAAAGTCCAAGCCATCCATGATGACCTTCAAGCAGAAGAAGTCCGAACTAAACAGCAGTGTTTCCTCCCTGTAACCTGGGGGGGGACGGAAGAAAAGACGCGAAACAAAACGGGTCAGTCAAAAAGACTGAGTAAGCCCTATCTACTATTAGTATAAACACTAGTAAAGTTAACTGTCATGAGAAACTGAGATGAACATAAGCATGATACAAGATAGGTCAATTAAATCAAAATAACAGGATGAACTACTGAACTCAGATGAACTAGGGTGTCGTGATAAACTACGATGTCAAGATAAAACAAGGTATCACATTGTCAGGTTTCTATTAAGTATAATATCCCAAGATATCTATCGCGTATAACGTCCCATGGCATCTATCCTGTATATCCGCTCTGGTTCTAACATGTATATTTGCTCTGCACCTCTCGTACTAGTATCCCAACCCGCGCCATGTGTTAACTATGAATGTCCCTTGCCCAATGTCACGGAATGGTCCATGCCAACCTAACATATAGCATATGTAGGTTTTCCCAACTCGTATGTTTCTTTCCATGAATAAGTTCAGTCCTTTGCCGTAGGCCGTACGGACTTTCCCATGTAAACGTTTTATCCTTGAAGTTGTTTTGGACTGCAACCCTTGATCTAGTTGTGTTTCCCTACCATGAACTATCGCGCGTCCACTTAGGATTTATGCCACCTAGGGCCGCTAGGGATTATGCTACCTAATGAACGTTTCCGTGTCTCGGTTTGGGTCTTGGCCACCTAGGACCACTAGGGATTACGCCACCCGTCAACCGCGCCCTTGATCCCACGTATGTATCGTGAATCGTTTTCCATGTCTAGATGCACATGTTCCCCAATGTGCCATCCGAGTTCCGTGCCAGAGCAAATCAAGAAATACGGAACTCGGTCGGGAGCTTTAAATCGTCTGCCGATGCAGATATCAAGGTCTGTTTTTGTACCCGTGGCTATGGTCCCACGTGACCCCTCCCTCAACTACTGAAAGGCTATCCAAGAAAAATCATGTATAAGAACCACTCCACGGCCCCACTATAGCCCACTTTCCTACGGGCCAACCTCACCCATGACTCGATAGGAAGCACATGGTCTGTTGGGGGTTCCCTGCCTTTCCGCACGTACACGATTGACTAAAGATGGTAGGTAGTCGGCGATGTGCTATCCAGGGCAAAAACCAAGAATCGTCGACTCCACGCTAATCCATCCCAGTCTTTAGGTCGCTCGCATAGCAACCAAGGCATACTCTTGGTCCTTCTAACGCAGACCTTAACCTCTCATGGGCCTAGTATAATTACCTGGCAGCCCACAGAGGGATCCCAAGAATATCCTCACGTCCTCCGAAGCTTCCACTTCGGCACCCAGTGCGCTGGAGCTTTTATCCAAGTCAGATAACTTGCTCCCCCTCGTATACTAAGCGATGACCTACCGTATCAGGTTACTCATCGTTTTGAGAATTAGTCCTATGTCCTTAGCTAAGAATTATTACTTAGTTACCCTTAACTAAGGTTTACCACTTAGCTTCCTTTCCCGTTATCCTTGATTAACCACGGTTTTCTACCTAGTTCTTCTAGCTAGGGTTTGTCTATTGGGTTAAGTGTTATCATTCAAGTCCATGACTTAACCCGCCCACGAATCACGTCAAAGATTGGCTAAGTATTTAAGTTCAAGACTTAGTCCCACAAGTTGGTTAAGTGTACCCAGAGGCTCATGACTTAACCCTATCAAGTCAAATTGGTCAAGTACTAGCTTACCTTAATCCTATCGGATTATCTTGCTAGATCGATTAAGCATAGATTATCTTAATCCCATCAAATTATCGAGTCGGATTGGTTAAGTATAGGTTGGCTTAACCCCATCCTCTAATCGTACTACAATGGTTAAGTATATTCTAAAAAGGTCTTGTGACTTAACCTTATCAGGTCCGCGTATTAGATTGGTTAAGTGTAAGTTACTTAACCCCATCAAATCATCATGTATAATTGGTTAAGTATAAGTTGCTTAACCCCATTAAATTATCACGTTAAGTTGGTTAAGTATTGGTTACTTAACCTCATTGAATTACCAAGTTTAAATTGGTTAAGTGTTTAACTTAACCCCATCGAATTACCGTGTTTAGATTGGTTAAGTGTGGATTACTTAACCCCATCTAATTACCTTGTTTAGATTAGTTAAGTCTTAATTACTTAACCCCATCTAATTACCAAGTCGGATTAGTTAAGTGTAAATTACTTAACCCCATCCCCTAATCATCTTGTATGGTTAAGTGTCATTAAGAAATCAAGTCCGGTCCCACTTAACCTACACATTCATGTCATATCGGTTAAGTGTCATTAGGCAAATCAAATTACTTAACCTACCCACCCTTGTCATGTTTTGTTAGGTACCATTAGCCCAATCAATTTACTTAACCCATTTGTCTATGTCATATTTGGTTAAGAGTCATTAATCAAATTAACTTAACCCTATCCTGTGGCATTAATTACTTAATGCACCTTCACCTCTCACATTAGACTTTGTTGTGGTTACTAGTTAAGCCGGGTGGGTCCGGGTAGTTTTACACCACAACTTGGTCTAACCTCGGGTTCAAGCACAACATGACCAACTTCTCACATTGGGCCCTATTGTTTGCAACAACTAGTTAGGCCGGTCGGTTCCGGGTAGTTTTACGTTGCAAACTCAACCCAACCTCGAGTTGGCCACTTTCATGTTTAGCCTAGTGTCATGTTCATAGTCAAGTTTTCAAGCAATTGGGTAGACCTAACTTAATAGGTAAATTCCCAATGGGTAGACCTAACTTAATAGGTAAATTCCCAAGCTTATGTTTTTATGCATACTTACATGTCAACTTCCATGCTATCTTTCAAGTCATGTTTTCAAGTTGTATTTTCATGTCATATTTAACGTTACATATTGTCATGTTTATACCCATTTACCCAAATCATGTTCATGTCATTATGTTTTCCTCATAATGTGACCCCAACGCTTTTAAACTCGCATATATGTTCGCAACAACGTAATGGACTAAAAGAAGAGACTTGACAAAGGCATGACAAAAATGGATATTAAGCCACAAGTTAATCATGGTGGCCAATGAGGCATAAATGTGTTCATTAGCTTGCATGTTACATTCTTAAGCCTCAAAACATGCATAAACCCAAACTTGGCACATAAGCGAATCATGGTGACAAAAGACATCGAATGATGACTAGAAACTCGCATACATCATCATATAAGGGTTATGACTTCATATACAAGTTGACATAATGATTATGAAGATTCTCATGTTGCATAATGCAACATTTCAACATAAAGGTTGTAGCTTTTAGCTCATAGGATCAAGATAATGACTTCATAAACTTGCATAACATGATAGCATGCATCATTCTCAATGACCAAACCCAAACTTTCAACATGAACATTTAACCTCATAGTTAATATCTAAGAGTAGGGAAGGGCTTACATTGCTATGAAGGCCTAAATCGATTAAACTAAAGCTTGTGATGAAGCTTATGCATGCCATCATCCAAAAACCCAAAGATGGATGCTCCAAATCAACAAATACACCATCTTTATGAACAAAGACCAAAACTTTTGCCTTGAAATCAACTTGAGGAGCTCTCATACTAACATAGGGACTCTCTAATACTCTCATGATCATGAAACCTCTCATAGAAATGAAGTGGAGGCTAGGATAGTTGAGTGGAGGCCATGAGAGTAGAAATTTGGCCATAGTTTAGTTACATGAGTGAATAATGAGGGTTTAGGGGTAGGTTAGGGGTTTATTTATAGAAGATTAGGCTAGTTAGGACCCTTAGATTAACCCTAGGACCAACCTGAACCGTCAGATTTCAAACCAGGCCCAAAAACCTAGCCAAAATAGAAAATAGGTGCACCAGGCCAGAATCAGCCGACAGGGCAAGTCGACAGCCCTGTCGACTTGCCTGTCGACATGCCTGTCGACTTGCCTGTCGACAGCCCTGTCGACAGCCCAGTCGACTTGTCTGGGCGGGAATTTTCCCGCCTGGCCCCATTTCTGCATGTTTCGAAATCCAAATTTCCCGAAAACTTCTTTGGGCCTTAACCGAGTCATACGGACTCCGATTTACAAAATTTCGGACTCTATTTCGCGTATTTTTCCGAGACGAACGAATTGGCATAGCCCGTTTTACTTGGTTCAGAATTTAAAATTAAATTCTGCCTTGATTCTCGTTTTAACATGTTATCGAAATACGAGTTGTTACATTCTCCCCACCTTTTAGGATTTCGTCCCCGAAATCTCCAAGTTAGGAAGAACATATCCTACCATCCATCATCCATCTACTCAAAACATCATCCACAAGTAATCATTGTCCTTAGATGATTTCTAATGCTGTATGAATATATGCAAAACGTGTGTGTACATGTTCCTTAGCTAATGCTAATGATCAGGCCTGAATAATCTTTCTAATGCAAAAAATATGTATAGTGCCGTGAATCCAACATGTATGCAAATAGTCCTAGTCATATAGATACTATATGTGTGCACAATCATTCATTCATATGCAACAACCGCATGATAACACATTCGATTTCATCCATAAACAAGTATAAATACTCGTGCATATGCAATATGAAATGTGACCGAGTCGAGCTAGTATCTAATGTGTATTCGCGCATCCACGAGCAACCACTTGCAACCATTTGCAACCATATCAATCATAACATGTCTCAAATACATGTTTACATCCATAGCGTTCTACCTAAGGTTCCCAAGATAAGATCGAGAAGATAAACAAGACAAACTCCTTACGGGGTTTGTAACAGAAACAGGACCGAGAGGGTATCCACCAAGCGATAGCATGCAAGTAAGCTTTACAGGTGAACCAAGGATCAAAGATATACTCTTAAAAAGAGACGTGATGCGCGTGTCCAAGCCGTATTTCCATGAGCTTAATTCCATCATGCCTTGACCTCCTTTGACTTCATGATTTTGTAGCTTCTTGATTCCTATTTCCAAGGTGTGAGTGGAACTCATTTCATTGTCGCCTCTCGTTTCACTTATCCTTTCCCTAGTATGCTTGGCTCAAACATATCTGCGTACTCATGCAAGCTCTCCCAAAATTCACTAGTGAATTCTGGATCTCGTTTTCCAATGCCAATCCATGTTGCCCAGAGTTCTTACTAGGGTGATTCCCATAACTCATGCATAATCGAAACGAACCATCCGCCTTAGCGGCGAATTCTATTCGAACGGATCAGAGATTCCTGATAAACGCATCAAGAGATTCTAGGTAACTAACCATGACAGAACCCAAAAAGGGTTACACGAGACTTCGAGGGTATCACCAAGATGAGTCGAGAGTCTAACTACCCTCTTTCCAAAACCGAGAATGGCACCCCTTATTGGGTGACCACTTTATCCTCAGAATCCATCCGTAATCGAGGCATGTCATTCTCAAATCCAAAACTAGTCATGAATAAGTGGACCGATTCTCCCCAGGACTTGAGACAAAAATGGGATTCTCTATTACGCTAGTACTTAAGGTGCAGAGACTCAACTATCAAAGCAGACTTAAATGATACGATGATCAAACCAAAGTCCTAACGGGATGATAGAGAAGAAAAGCTAAACCTTTAACAAGATCGTTACCCTCCTTCCAAGGTACCCTAGACATGAGAGCATACTACTGCCCTCCCGATGATCTTGTCCTTGTCCCATGATACTTAACTATCCGTCCCGTTCCACCATGCCAAAGGTACTCTCTCGTCATGGGTTTCATTGTTCATCTTTCTCTCTCATTCCGGGTTGAGCCATACCAACAAGTTGCTCATCCTTAAACTCGTATCCTTTATCCTCTTTCTCACTATCCTTTCTTATAACGCGGCCACTGGTCTCTCGAGAACAACCTCCATCGCATGGAAAGCGCTTTCGTAGATAGAAAAGACTAGTCGCAGTTAAAACCACTGTGACTACAGATGGAGAAAAGGAAGGAAAAGAGATTCAATCAAGGGAACAAGGATAGTGCTAATGGCCTTTGGGGAATAGCCTTTTAAAACAAACTTTTCTTGAAAAATGCTTCTTTATAAACGGTTTTCCAAATAGTTTTCAGAAGGTTTTAAAAACTTTTGCCCAGTCTGGTAACCTTCTGCTCTGATACCAAATGTAACACCCCGCCTCCGCTAGGGTCACTCGCAAAGGAATGCACTAGCTTTAGAGGGGCATTATTGGTAAACATGCACAGAAACATCACAAGACAGAACACATAAAATAGCGGAAGTAAAATCAATCTTTCATAACATGAATACATAAGGTCTAAAGCCTTTTACATCAGAGTACATCAAAACCTGTCTTGCAATAGTAAAGAAGCATAAAGACTTTTTTTCACAAATTATTCCCCAAGTAAAAACAGTAAAGTAGCCATAGCCAGGAAAAGTCCAAGCCATCCATGATGACCTTCAAGCAGAAGAAGTCCGAACTAAACAGCAGTGTTTCCTCCCTGTAACCTGGGGGGAAACGGAAGAAAAGAGGCGAAACAAAACGGGTCAGTCAAAAAGACTGAGTAAGCCATATCTACTATTAGTATAAGAACTAGTAAAGTTAACTGTCATGAGAAACTGAGATGAACATAAGCATGATACAAGATAGGTCAATTAAATCAAAATAACAGGATGAACTACTGAACTCAGATGAACTAGGGTGTCGTGATAAACTACGATGTCAAGATAAAACAAGGTATCACATTGTCAGGTTTCTATTAAGTATAATATCCCAAGATATCTATCGCGTATAACGTCCCATGGCATCTATCCTGTATATCCGCTCTGGTTCTAACATGTATATTTGCTCTGCACCTCTCGTACTAGTATCCCAACCCGCGCCATGTGTTAACTATGAATGTCCCTTGCCCAATGTCATGGAATGGTCCATGCCAACCTAACATATAGCATATGTAGGTTTTCCCAACTCGTATGTTTCTTTCCATGAATAAGTTCAGTCCTTTGCCGTAGGCCGTACGGACTTTCCCATGTAAACGTTTTATCCTTGAAGTTGTTTTGGACTGCAACCCTTGATCTAGTTGTGTTTCCCTACCATGAACTATCGTGCGTCCACTTAGGATTTATGCCACCTAGGGCCGCTAGGGATTATGCTACCTAATGAACGTTTCCGTGTCTCGGTTTGGGTCTTGGCCACCTAGGACCACTAGGGATTACGCCACCCGTCAACCGCGCCCTTGATCCCACGTATGTATCATGAATCGTTTTCCATGTCTAGATGCACATGTTCCCCAATGTGCCATCCGAGTTCCGTGCCAGGGCAAATCAAGAAATACGGAACTCGGTCGGGAGCTTTAAATCGTCTGCCGATGCAGATATCAAGGTCTGTTTTTGTACCCGTGGCTATGGTCCCACGTGACCCCTCCCTCGACTACTGAAAGGCAATCCAAGAAAAATCATGTATAAGAACCACTCCACGGCCCCACTATAGCCCACTTTCCTACGGGCCAACCTCACCCATGACTCGATAGCAAGCACAAGGTCTGTTGGGGGTTCCCTGCCTTTCCGCACGTACACGATTGACTAAAGATGGTAGGTAGTCGGCGATGTGCTATCCAGGGCAAAAACCAAGAATCGTCGACTCCACGCTAATCCATCCCAGTCTTTAGGTCGCTCGCATAGCAACCAAGGCATACTCTTGGTCCTTCTAACGCAGACCTTAACCTCTCATGGGCCTAGTATAATTACCTGGCAGCCCACAGAGGGATCCCAAGAATATCCTCACGTCCCCCGAAGCTTCCACTTCGGCACCCAGTGCGCTGGAGCTTTTATCCAAGTCAGATAACTTGCTCCCCCTCGTATACTAAGCGATGACCTACCGTATCAGGTTACTCATCGTTTTGAGAATTAGTCCTATGTCCTTAGCTAAGAATTATTACTTAGTTACCCTTAACTAAGGTTTACCACTTAGCTTCCTTTCCCGTTATCCTTGATTAACCACGGTTTTCTACCTAGTTCTTCTAGCTAGGGTTTGTCTATTGCGTTAAGTGTTATCATTCAAGTCCATGACTTAACCCGCCCACGAATCACGTCAAAGATTGGCTAAGTATTTAAGTTCAAGACTTAGTCCCACAAGTTGGTTAAGTGTACCCAGAGGCTCATGACTTAACCCTATCAAGTCAAATTGGTCAAGTACTAGCTTACCTTAATCCTATCGGATTATCTTGCTAGATCGATTAAGCATAGATTATCTTAATCCCATCAAATTATCGAGTCGGATTGGTTAAGTATAGGTTGGCTTAACCCCATCCTCTAATCGTACTACAATGGTTAAGTATATTCTAAAAAGGTCTTGTGACTTAACCTTATCAGGTCCGCGTATTAGATTGGTTAAGTGTAAGTTACTTAACCCCATCAAATCATCATGTATAATTGGTTAAGTATAAGTTGCTTAACCCCATTAAATTATCACGTTAAGTTGGTTAAGTATTGGTTACTTAACCTCATTGAATTACCAAGTTTAAATTGGTTAAGTGTTTAACTTAACCCCATCGAATTACCGTGTTTAGATTGGTTAAGTGTGGATTACTTAACCCCATCTAATTACCATGTTTAGATTAGTTAAGTCTTAATTACTTAACCCCATTTAATTACCAAGTCGGATTAGTTAAGTGTAAATTACTTAACCCCATCCCCTAATCATCTTGTATGGTTAAGTGTCATTAAGAAATCAAGTCCGGTCCCACTTAACCTACCCATTCATGTCATATCGGTTAAGTGTCATTAGGCAAATCAAATTACTTAACCTACCCACCCTTATCATGTTTTGTTAGGTACCATTAGCCCAATCAATTTACTTAACCCATTTGTCCATGTCATATTTGGTTAAGAGTCATTAATCAAATTAACTTAACCCTATCCTGTGGCATTAATTACTTAATGCACCTTCACCTCTCACATTAAACTTTGTTGTGGTTACTAGTTAAGCCAGGCGGGTCCGGGTAGTTTTACACCACAACTTGGTCTAACCTCGGGTTCAAGCACAACATGACCAACTTCTCACATTGGGCCCTATTGTTTGCAACAACTAGTTAGGCCGGTCGGTTCCGGGTAGTTTTACGTTGCAAACTCAACCCAACCTCGAGTTGACCACTTTCATGTTTAGCCTAGTGTCATGTTCATAGTCAAGTTTTCAAGCAATTGGGTAGACCTAACTTAATAGGTAAATTCCCAATGGGTAGACCTAACTTAATAGGTAAATTCCCAAGCTTATGTTTTTATGCATACTTACATGTCAACTTCCATGCTATCTTTCAAGTCATGTTTTCAAGTTGTATTTTCATGTCATATTTAACGTTGCAATTTGTCATGTTTATACCCATTTACCCAAATCATGTTCATGTCATTATGTTTTCCTCATAATGTGACCCCAACGCTTTTAAACTCGCATATATGTTCGCAACAACGTAATGGACTAAAAGAAGAGACTTGACAAAGGCATGACAAAAATGGATATTAAGCCACAAGTTAATCGTGGTGGCCAATGAGGCACAAATGTGTTCATTAGCTTGCATGTTACATTCTTAAGCCTCAAAACATGCATAAACCCAAACTTGGCACATAAGCGAATCATGGTGACAAAAGACATAGAATGATGACTAGAAACTCGCATACATCATCATATAAGGGTTATGACTTCATATGCAAGTTGACATAATGATTATGAAGATTCTCATGTTGCATAATGCAACATTTCAACATAAAGGTTGTAGCTTTTAGCTCATAGGATCAAGATAATGACTTCATAAACTTGCATAACATGATAGCATGCATCATTCTCAATGACCAAACCCAAACTTTCAACATGAACATTTAACCTCATAGTTAATATCTAAGAGTAGGGAAGGGCTTACATTGCTATGAAGGCCTAAATCGATTAAACTAAAGCTTGTGATGAAGCTTATGCATGCAATCATCCAAAAACCCAAAGATGGATGCTCCAAATCAACAAATACACCATCTTTATGAACAAAGACCAAAACTTTTGCCTTGAAATCAACTTGAGGAGCTCTCATACTAACATAGGGACTCTCTAATACTCTCATGATCATGAAACCTCTCATAGAAATGAAGTGGAGGCTAGGATAGTTGAGTGGAGGCCATGAGAGTAGAAATTTGGCCATAGTTTAGTTACATGAGTGAATAATGAGGGTTTAGGGGTAGGTTAGGGGTTTATTTATAGAAGATTAGGCTAGTTAGGACCCTTAGATTAACCCTAGGACCAACCTGAACCGTCAGATTTCAAACCAGGCCCAAAAACCTAGCCAAAATAGAAAATAGGTGCACCAGGCCAGAATCAGCCGACAGGGCAAGTCGACAGCCCTGTCGACTTGCCTGTCGACTTGCCAGTCGACAGCCCTGTCGACAGCCCAGTCGACTTGTCTGGGCGGGAATTTTCCCGCCTGGCCCCATTTCTGCATGTTTCGAAATCCAAATTTCCCGAAAACTTGTTTGGGCCTTAACCGGGTCATACGGACTCCGATTTACAAAATTTCGGACTCTATTTCGCGTATTTTTCCGAGACGAACGAAATGGCATAGCCCGTTTTACTTGGTTCAGAATTTAAAATTAAATTCTGCCTTGATTCTCGTTTTAACATGTTATCGAAATACGAGTTGTTACAGGTTGGATTTGGAATTATGTCCAAATCAATTCAGAAAAGGTCGCTGTAAGTGCAGTTCGATGGCCGTTGTTGGAAATCGACTGTACGGGCCTTGATAAAATTATTAAAAATATTGATAATTTGTGTAAAATCATAATATGTGAATTGGAAAGAACTGGGATGAAAACCTCCACATTTGAAATGATAAAAATAGATTTTTATCGAAATGACCTAGTTTTGAACTAGAATTAAAATCAATTTATTTTTGAAATAAATAAATTGAATTAGAAAGTGATTTTAAAAATAATCAATATTCCCAATATGTGGGTTGGACTGGAGTTGAATCGAAATTATCTTCGGAATATTTCGATGTTGGATTTCGTGACTATATAGATATTGTTATGGGAATTTGAAAGATATATTTTATATCGCTATTTCCAATACGATATATGTTGGTTTCAGAATTTGATATTGAATATAAGCCGATATATTTTCTATTCAGAGCCTTGTATTTAATATCAAAGTGATTTGGGTTTATCGTGAATCGTGTTTTAGAGGACATTGGTTCTTTAACCCAGTTAAAGGCAAGATGTTGATTTTTGAAAAGAGTAAAACTAAGTGGAGTTCTAATGAATCTTTAATTAGATTGAGATGTAAAATGATAATTTAAATTATCAAATCTGAAAGGTGATCGAGAATGGAGTACCACCAGTTTTGCTCCAAAGCGATAGTTAAATCTTTAATTAGATTTGAACGTGAAATGGTAATTAATTTTACCGATAACACCGTGGTGTTAGGAATGGAGTATCACCAGTTTTGCTCCATGGGATATATAGGTTGGGATTGGGAAATAAAATAAATAATTACTTCGGTGTGGTTTGCTAATCCCGACTAGTTTGGAAAACCATAAAATGGTTTGAAATGATATCCAAAGGAAGATTATAGGATAAATTTACAAGAATTTATCTCGGATAAAATTAATGGGAACCTTTCCCTAAGAATGTGATTTTGTGAATAAAAGACTATTCTGAATTGGAATGAGGCGTTTGTTGTGTTTGTGTAACCTTCGTTTATTATATACGTGGGTTATTCAGAAAGGCCGGGTTTATACCCATTCTGAATAACCGATTCGACGAGATGTCGAAGATGAAGACGGTGGTCGAAGACCGGAAGTCTTCACATCGTTTGGGTGATTACTGATGATCTTGATTGGGCTATACACCCAAGATGAGGGAAACAGTTGGTGATCGTCCAGACGTACTTGGAGATCGATGGATATACGAGGAAAGTGCCTCCGGTTTCGTTCAGACCCAGAACGAACTTGTAAATGGATTGTGTGTCTGACATTGGATTTTATTCTGTGTTGATTGATCTCTATTAAATATACATCTGTTTGGCGGCGGAGAATTTATTCTCTTGCTTAACGCCCTTCTCTGAGACATACGAGCTCAGAGGTTGTATATCGATGGACATCAGTCGCATGGAGTGAATTGCCAATGTGGCACGCGTAAGTGGCAATTGATCAAGGCTTCTGTTGAAAAGCAAAGTCTTGTGGTTGATGATCAAAGCATGGTCAGTGTGACGTAGCTTTGTGTATAACGTGGATTCGCGAGCGTCACACCTCGGTATGAGTCAAAAACGGGATACAGACCCAAGGAGTGCACGACGTTTCTTTCTAGCTAGGGTGGTGTCAATGACCTACCAGCCCTGACATTTATATACTTTTCACCTGTGTGGTTGTTGGATACGAGGCGCCTCGGATATAGGTCTGTAAGGACCGGGAAACGTGTGTTCAGGAATAACTAATCCTCAAAAGTAAGAGAGGACCGGCCTTGGAGGTTCCAAAGGACCAGAGTGGGGTCCTGAGGCATTGCTAGAGTGTCTCGAACGCGGAGAGGAGCTTGCCCCTTGCCTCGGCTCATGACGGAAATCCAATTTCCAATACGTGATATTGCGGTTTTAATTGTAGAACTAGTGTGGCGACATGATAGATGGTACCCATGCCGCCTATGATTGATATTTATGATTTGAAATTGTTTTGACACTATACACCTATAATAGTATCAAATAATGTGTTTTAAACGTATCAAGCATTCTTTGGCTGTTATAAGGGAAAACCCTATCCTCCGGCTTGCGTTGCATTGTGTGATGGGACCTGGGTCTTATAACAGCTTCATTTTTCTTTATTTAGCATTGCGTTGTTTGTTCTATGCACTGGTATTCTTGGGAGAAAACCCGTTCCGTGTTATACGGCGTGGTCCCTTGATTTACCTAACTTTAAAACCAATATTAATAACTGTTTTAGTTCTCACACCAGTCACATGACTGACCTGGAGTTTATTGTTTTAACCTAAACTCTGGGTGCCCCTATTTTCGACACGGGCAGCTAGTAGTTTTGGTTTTGCAGATTTATATTCACAGGGTCCTGATTTACTGCTGGAACGATGCTCGGAAAGCTCTGTATCCGTGTATTACTTTTAGTTGTGTTTTGTATATTTTTCCGCCGTTATGTAATTTATTGTAATCTCTGTTATTTGTCGAATGTAATTTATTCATTTATACTCTGTATATTCTCGTATCTGATGGAATTGTTGTAATAACAATGAAATGTTCTTTCGTCTGCGTTCTATTTTGTCTTGTACTCAATTCTATCCGGGCTTTCCTTCACGGGGAAGTTCGGGTCGTCTCAATTTATTCTCTACTTAACACCCTAGTGTATATTAATAGTGATTGATCGCATGGCGTGAATTTTCAGTGTGGCACGCCAAGATGCAATTGATCAAGGCTTTTGTTGAAAAGCAGGGCCTTGTGGGATGATCAAAGCATAGCCTATTACGGCATAGCTTTGTGTATATCGTGACTTCGCGAGCCTCACACCCCGGTATGAGTCAAAAACGGGATATGGACCGTAGAGAGTGCACACGTTTCTTTCTAGCTAGAGTGGTGTCAACGACCTACCTGCCCTGACATTTTACTTATGTGGATGATGGATTTTGAGGTGCCTCGGATTTTTATAGGCCGATAGTGGTCATATTATAGATTCAAAGGAACCGGGAAGCGTGTGTTCAGGCATAACCAATCCACTGCCGATAGGCGGGGACCGGCCCTACCGCATCCAAGGGTTCACTGCGGGGGATCCTGAGGCATTTGCTAGAGTGTCTCGAATCGGAGAGGAGCTTGCCCCTAGCCTCGACTCATGATGGGAATCCAATTTCCAATACGACCTTGCGGTTTTGATTGTAGAACTAGTATGGCGACATAGTAGGATGGGGTACTATGCCGTCTATGATTGATACATTATGATTTAAATGTTTAATATATATATACCCATATATATACACACTAATAATAATAATATCGTTTTCACGTATCAAGCATCTTTTGACCATTATAAGGCAAAACCCTATCCTCTGGTATGCGTTGCATTGTGTGATGGGACCTAGGTCTTATAATGGTTTCATTTTTCCAAAAAGCATTGCGCTGTTTGACGATTTCCTTTATTATTATGCACGGCAATCCATTGGAGTAAACCTGTTCCGCGTTAGCGGCGTGGTCCCTGGATTTGCCTTATTACTATTAGTTAAACTAGTTAAGAATTCTCACACCAGTCCCATGACTGACCCGTAGTTTGTTTCACCTTGCGAACTCGGGTGCCCTCTTTCCACACGGGCAGTCGAGTAGCTTTTTGCAGATATCTTTATCTCTTTAGCAGGATCTTGGATCGAAGCTTAAAGCTGTGTCCTGAGCATTGAAGTCTTCCGCTGTGTATTGTATTAATTTCTTGTAATATAATCTTCCGCTGTAATATATTTATTCGATGTACTCTGATATTCTGTACTCTGATGTAACGTTATTATAATGTTATAAAAGTCTTTTGTTATTTGTTCTGATGTTGTAGTATGCACAGAGTTAATGCATTCGAGAATTTCCAACTTTTGGGTCAGACCTGTGTGGTTTATGGTCGATCCAACGGGTAGGAATTTTCGGGTCGTTACATATGGTATCAGAGCCTTGGTTAGCTCAAATCTTTGGGGTACAACTCATTAGAACTAAACAAAAGACTCATCAGAGATTGGATTAGTAATATCCAATAAGAATACTCATTAGAGATAGGATCAGCAGTATCCTAGAATGAGAAAACTCATTAGAGATGGGGTTAGTAATGCCCTAGAATGAGTTGAGATTAACAAGCTTATAATATACGTATTTGTAATTATAATCTATTTTAGAAAATATGATTTTGAATATATAAAAGTTATATATTCGAAAGTTAATCAACTAATAAAATTATGGAAATCAATTAAAGAATGAAAAATTGAGTAGGAAAATTAAACAACTTTAGCTTCATTCCTTTTCGAGGACGAAAAGATTTTAAGTGGGGTAGATTGTAACAACCCGGAAATTGAGGATAAATTTAAAATTTTTATTTCATAAAATTTTGTTAGAAAATACGGGAGAATTTAAAATTTTCTATTTTTTTAAATTAAAATAATAATAGTAGTTGAATCCTTGATTTTATTTTAAAGGTTCAATAGATTTTTTTTTACAAGAAATTGACACAAAGTTGAGTGTCAACTATAAGATATGTTTGATTTGAAAAATTAAAATCTATTTGTTTCACTTTATTTATATAGTAAATTTCATGTCACATGTGATAGACAAAGTAACATTCGTTAATTAATGTTGACATTAATAAACAAATAAATCATGCACGTTCATATCATAAATGCCATGTTTATTCTTTCCAAATCATGCCTGCATGTTTCTTTATTCCAACCTGGTAACTTTTCATTTTCTTAACTCACTATGCGTTCAAAAAAAAAAGTTTGGATCTTTGTTGGTTTTGTTTTGTGAAACAATGAAATTTGAGAAAATAGAGTACAATCTTTATTTGGTTTTATGGAACGATGCAATTATAAAATAAAGTGGGAATTTTTATGTAACATGAAAATTGAAAGTAGAGTTGGAATCTTTATTTATGAAACATTGAAAGGGAAATAAAGTTTTAATCTTTAATTTAGTTTAAAACTAATAAATGTTTTCATGTAATCTAGTTTCAAAAATTACATGTTTTGTTTCAAAATAAAATCACATGTTTGTGTCAAATTAAATTACATGTTTTGATTTGTGTTTCAAACTAGGATTACAAGTTTCATTGCCACTTTCTTTTGAAAACAAAATAGTACATTTTGTTGTAAATTTTAGCTTCAACAAAATATTTCATTTTGTTGTTAATTTTAATTTCAACTAAATAATTCATGTACGTTACATGTTTTAATTAACATACATTACCACTGAAATTAATGTACGTTAGCTAGTAATTAATGTATGTCAAAATAAGAAGGAACGAAATTGGAAATTTCCATAAGAATATATAATGTTAATTAGTCTTATATATTTGAAGTTCGAATTCTGTAAATATGAATAAAAGGTAAATATATGACGAAAGAATTAAGGAAGGGTAATGAAACAGGTTACAAATTAGTGTTGTAATTAATGTAAAGAAAACAGTCGACTAAGTATAAAATTATGAATGACATTAATTAAGAGATTTATTGGTTTAAATTATATGTGTAAACGTTTGCATGGATATACACACATCAACATGATCAAAGCCTAAATCAGTTATACATGTTTTGAAATTTAAAAGGTTGCAATTAGAAGCAAGCATTTAATTTGTTATAAATACAAAGAGGCATATAGGGGAAATAACTTGTGCATTTATTCTCTACTCTCTCTCCTCTTCTATTGATCATTCAAATTTATTTTTAGACATGAAACTATTCCTTTTATTCACCTTTTGTTCTCTCTTCTTTTTATATATTTATAATCTTCAGACCTCATATATAAATAAATAAAAATATTATAAATTAAGTATTAAACAATTCCTAGAAACCCTAAAATATACCGTATAAAATACGGTTCTACTGTTCCTCATCTTTCTCCCTTCTCAAATCAGCCGCCTTCTCTTCCAATCCATCTCTCTTCAAATTCTCCTCCCTCACATCGAATCAGAACCCATACCATACACCGTTTCGAAGCTCTTCATCTCCTCTTTAATCTTCGACCAATTTCATATCATCTCGTGGTTCGTAGCTCGTGGTCCAAGCCTCCAAACCCGGCGCCTTTCCGCCGCCGCCGGTCGCACCTCAGCCCACCGCGCCTCACAGCGTGCTCGGCACACGTGGCCCCCTCCAAGCCGGTCCTTCTCCAACCGACGGCGCTCCAAACCGTCCATCCTAGCTCCTGCAATCCGCGGTCAAAGTTTTGAACCCATTTGTAAAACTCATGGCCGATTATTCAGAAGGAGAAGAAGAGGTTTAAGCCTTAACCATGATTATTAATTTTATTTTAAAATAAAATTACTAACTTTTTTAGTCCATAACTCTTCCATACGGATTCGAAATCTAAAAAATTCAGAAGCGTTGTGATCGTACGAAGGAGATCTACACCTCAAGACTGAAATGGGGAATTTCTGAACTGTTGGAATTTTCAGCAAAATCGCAACGAATGTGAGATTCTCCATTTAAATTTATTAATAAATTAAATTATTTAGATTGCGATTGGATATGCATATAATTACGGTTCAGATCTGTTTCGTATGATCGTATTTGTGATGGTTGATTCTGTGTTTGCAATGAATAGTATAGATCCATGTGATTGTCACTTATTCTATGATATACACCTTGTTTAGAATTGAATGGACAAATTTCCAATTCAAAATAAAAGAAAATGTTTGTTATTATTTCTACATCTAGTTTAGAATTGAATTGACAAATCCTTAATTAAAAATAGAAAGTGTTTACCACTGTTTATACATCGTGTTTAGAATTGAATTGGCAAAGTTTCAGTTCAAAATAGAAAATGGTTGTCACCATTTATACACCTTGTTTAGATGTGAATTGACAAATTTTCAATTCAAAATATAAAGAATATAATTGTTACCATTTACAGTTTATCGCTTGTGTTAGAAATTGAATTGATCCAAGATATAGAAATAAAAAGATTTTATTTTGTTGCATTCCTTGATGCAAACAAAATTACTAATACAAAAGAATTATATTTTGTTGCATCCCTCGATGCGAACAAAAATGTCAAAAATAGAAATTCACCAAAGATTATATTTTGTTTACATTTTTCTAATGCAAACAAAATATTAAATAAGTAGAGAGTAAAATAAAAGAAAAGGAAAAAATAAGAATTGAAATAAAACTTTTTTTTTTTTTTACTTTGTATCATGTATAGGTCACTGGAAAACAAACTTACTTTTTGCTTCCCATTTCATAATGTAAATAACACTTGAAACAAAATTTACTTTTGCTATATTTACATTTTCAGAATGTAAATGAAACTTGAAACAAAGATTTATTTTTTATTTTCACTTCATGATATGGATATGAATTGAAATAAAACTTACATTTTTATTTTTGTGTTCTCAATACACAAATAGAACTTGGAAACAAAGTTTACTTTTTATTTTATTTACACTTATATAATGTAAATATGAATTGAAACAAAATCTTCTTTTTATTTTATTTACATTTGCATAATGTAAATAACATTGTAGACAAAGTTTACTTTTTATTTTTATCCACCTTTGTATAATGTAAATAACACTGAAAAACTTATACTTTTCTTTTGTGTTCTTAAAACACAAATAAAACTTGAAACAAAAATTTTACTTTTTATTTTCACTTTAAAATGTGGACATGAATGGAAATAAAAACTTACATTTTCATTTGTGTTCTTAAAACACAAATATGACCTGAAACCAAAATTTACCTTTTTATTTACGTCTTATAATGTAAATAAAACTTGAGAATAAAATTTACCTTTCTATTTATATTTTACAATGAGAGGATAAAACTTGCTTTTGGTTTTGCAGGCACAAGTGCAAACAAACTCTTTTAAAAAAAATAAGAAAATTACTTTTTGTTCGCATCCACAATTGCGAACATATTATAAAGATTAAAAATTCACTTTTCGTTTGCATCCACAAATGCGAACAAATGATAAAGATTTAAAATTTCACTTTTTGTTCGCATTCACAAATGCAAACAAATCATTGTAATAAGAAATTAGCCTTTTGTTTTGCATCCACCAATGCGAACAAAACATTAGAATCAAAACTTACTTTTGTTTGCATTTACAATGTAAACAAACCTTTCAAAATAAAATTCACCTTTTTGTTCGCATTCACAATGCGAATAAGATGTTAGAAATAAAATTTACTTTTTTTCCCCGCATTCATAATGCGAATAAATCACGATTTATAAAGAATACACATTTTGTTTGCATTTTCTATTGCAAACAAATGTAATTTGAAAAGGTGTAAAAGTATCATTTTTGCTTTTCGATTAAGAAGTTAATCTTTTTGTTTACATTTACTATACAAACATTTACATAGCAAATTAAGCCATACTTTTATTTGTGTTTTCAACACAAATTTTCACATTTAAAAGATGTTAATCTTTTATACTTGCAATCACAATACAGGTATTTCATAAGAATAGAAATCATCTTTTATACTTGCATTTACATTGCAAGTATCTCATAAGAAAAGAAATTATCTTCTATACTTGCATTTACAATGCAAGTATTGTATAAGAAAAGAAATCGTCTTTTATACTTGCATTTATAATGCAAGTATTGCATAAGAAAATAAAACCATTCTTTTTACTCGCATTTATAATGCAAGTATTGCATAAGAAAATAAAACCATTCTTTTTACTCGTATTTATAATGCAAGTATTGCATAAGAAAATAAAATCATTCTTTTTACTCGCATTTATAATGCAAGTATTGCATAAGAAAATAAAACCATTCTTTTTACTCGCATTTATAGTGCAAGTATTGCATAAGGAAATAAAACCATTCTTTTTACTCGCAATTATAATGCAAGTATTGCGTAGGGAAAATAAAGTCGTTCTTTTTATTTGTGTTTCGACACAAATATAGGCATAGATAATAAAAACATTCCTTTTTATTTGCATTCATTATGCAAACATTTGCATAGAAATAAAAACATTCCTTTTTATTTGCATTCATTACCACAAACATTTGCATAGAAATAAAGCACTCTTTTTATTTGTGTTCTTGCCACAAACATTTGCATAGAAAATAAAGCACTCTTTTTAGTTGTGTTCTTAACACAAAAATATTACATAGGAGTAAATCATCTCTATATTTGTGTTCTTAACACAAATACATATAGGGAAATGAATGCCTTTTTTAACTTTGTCCTTTGACACAAATATTAACATAGGATTTAGGTTCATCTTTATATTTGTATTTCCAATATAAATATGACATAGAAATAGAATTCATCCTTTTATTTGTATTATCCAATACAAATAGGTCATAGAAATAAAAGTGCATCTTCTATTTGTACACTCTATTGCAAATGAAACTTAGAAATAAAAGCTACGTATTTTTATTTACATCCCTCGATGTAAATAAACATGAAAGAAAAGTACAATTTTTTTATTTATTTGCGTTCCACAACACAAATAAGATCTGGAAATATAAAATTAAGAGTTATATTTCTATGATTGGTAAAACACATTTTGTTAAACATTAAACATGAATGTGTGTGTTAGGTAGACAGTTCATTCTTTACGGGACATGTTACCCATGTTAATATTATCGCCAAATGATTTACATTCATAAATATAAATAAGAATAGCGACAAATAATTATTCAATACAATTAATGATATGAAATGGTTTAAAACTTTATATATATACGATAACCATTTGAAAAGACCGAGTCCATCTCATTTCATATGATTATACGGCGATATCCAAATTGAAGAGTTGAAGACGACGGTCGAAGACCGACGATCTTCAAGGCGGATGGTTGTATTGCTATTATTGGCCTTGATGGGAGTAGCTACCTTGATGGGTTGATGGTAGTGATCATCCGGGTGTTCTTGTTGATTGTACGGGTTTGGCTTTCGCTCAGACCCAGAGCATAAGCTAGTAAATGGATGCGTGTCTGATATTGAATTTCGTTCCATGTGTATTACATCGATTTCTGTTAATTTATGTCTGTTTGGTGGTGGAGGATTTATGTAACAACCCAAAAATCTGGGCCAGTTTAAAAATATTATTTTGGCAATTTTAGCGAATTTTGAACATTTAAAATGAATTATTTTAAATAATATCGACGAGGAATTTATTTTAAATAGAATTCGACTTATATATTATATACGTCGTCGTTAGAATATAAATAATTATATATAATTATAAATAGAATTGAAAATGGAGCGGTAGTTCGATAATTCGATTTCAAACTTCAATTGAATGTACCGGGTGAAAAATAAACCGGATTTTATTGAAACCAAAAACATTAGGATCTATTTGTGAATATCTTTCCAACGAATCCGAAAAATCAAAATTTCATAGCGGGAATCAAAAGATATGTTCAGTTGAAAATTTTGAATAGTCGCTATGGAATTCAGGCCCTTAAAAATGGGAATTTTGCAAATGACCTCGGATTTCGACGAAACCACTTTTGTTGGGTCCGTGATGTTAAGTTATTGCTAGGTTTAAAATTTCATAATTTTTCAAATCAATATGTGAGCGTGGCGAAGGAAAACGCGTTTGACCAGTTTTAGTTGATTTTAATCGACTGGAAAATGGCCATTTTTCCAACGGTCTCAGAATTCGACGAAACTAGTTTTGTTAGGACCGTATTGTCAATACGAAGCTAGAAACTATTTTTCTGGAATTTTTAAAGTTCGTATGTGACCCCAGTAAATTGAAATGCACGTTCAAATTCAATATATAGAGTTATACGTTGATTTTGACGGAAACTGATCGAAAAAATTAAATTAGCTTGCGATACATATCCCATTGTGTTCAGAATGGGGGTAATTAGCTATGGACGACAGGCGGTGGGCCTCGTTTAGAGGCCGTATGAAAAAGTTGCTTTTTGGTGAAAATTAAATAAAAAAACCCTTCTCCTTATCCACGTCAGACCCCCCCCCCCCCGATTCATTTCAGAAACGAAAAAGAAAAAAAAAGGAAGAGAGCGACCGGGGGGGGGGGAGCCGCCACTACATCGCCCCCCGCCCCCCCCCCCCCCCCATGAGCCGCCGCTGCCCCCCCCCCCCCCTTTTCTAAACCCTAAGCCGCCGATCCCTCAACCTCCACCACCAGCGACGGTGAAGCCCCCCAGCCTTCGATTTTGACTGTAAGCCCTTTTTACTTATTTATTTTATTTCTTTTTTTCTATGTAATTGGTATTAGCAATTATAAAAATCAGTTTTTGTATATTTGTAAAATTAGTTAAGTTAGGATTTTTAGAAGTGGAAAGATTATATTTTTAAAATATAAAAGACGGGATTTTTAAAATATAAAAGACGTGATTTTTAAAATATGAAAAGACGATATTTTTAAATATGAAAAGATGATATTTTTAATATGAGTAGTGAAGTAAAAATATAATTTTTACTTCGAGAAAAATATAATTTTTATAATGTAGAAGGGAGAAAAATATAATTTTTAGATTATATTTGTAAAGGTGAAATCTTTATATTTGTAAAGGTGAAATCTTTATATTTGAAAAGGTGAAATCTTTATATTTGAAAGGGTGAAATCTTTATATTTGAAAGGGCGAAATCTTTATATAGTATCGATGCGAAAATAGAATTTTTATCTATATAGCAACGAAGTAAAAATTTGATTTTTATATATTGAATAACGAAGTAAAAATTTGATTTTTATATATTGAATAGCTTGGTAAAAATTCGATTTTTATATATTGAATAGCATAGTAAAAATTCGATTTTTAAATATATGAAGTGATTATAAAAATATGATTTTTAAATTGAAAGTGAACAAATAAAAATGTGATTTTTGTATATGTAGTGGCTACGGGCAACGAAGATGACAAAGATGCGATAACGATGAAGATTTCTATAAATGAAGTGTCGTGAAGTTGGATTGCTATTCGGTGAGAACTTCTCACTCTTCAATTTCTTTCTTTAGTTATATATATATACTAGGATGTAGACCGTGTTTAGTAGCACCCGACACCCGTCATCCACAGACCATGGATGGCTTGTTTGTTAAATTGTTTGGTTGTGTAGTTGGTTAGTCTAATTGGTTTGAATTGAATTGTTTGGTGAAATGGAATGGATTTGATTGATGTGTGAATGGCGTGGGCCTTCACTAGACCGGGGATAAGGCTAGGCCTTGTCCCGTTTCTAGTATCGTGCCGTTATGCCGCCGAAATTTTCTAAAATAAATTAGAAAATAAAAATATCATTTTATTTGATAAATGAAATGAATAGAAATTCATGTGTTAAAATAAAATATATTATCGTTAAAAATATAATTTTTAACGTGAAAGTGAATAAATAAATATTTATAAACAAATCGGTCGATTTATTTATATACACTGATTTGACTGATATTGATTGGGTCGATAAATTTTACACATCGCCCAACTATACAACTAAAATCTGTGTTTGATTGTTTGAAACCCCACACGGGTGTTGGGATGAAATTTGAAGTTCACTCATCCTGATTGATTAAATATGTCGATCGATTGATTGACAGGCTGTTATAAGCATTAGATATCTATATTCGATGCTTATACAGTGTAGTGCACTTTGGTTGATGGCTGATTATTTTTCAATGTTATTATATACGTGTGTTGTATGGAATCCATGTAATTAACATTATATGGTGATTGATTGGGCCTCATTCCAATCGGGAAAATAATGAATATTATAAAAGAAGATTCATGTGTTGAATATAAAAATAATCATGTGTTGACGATGTTCATGTGTTGAAAATATCCGTGTGTTGAGTAAAATATTTTAAATAATAAAATTCACATCTTTATCATATTTAAAATTAGAACTACTTTACGGTGGAGTCTAATTAAAATCAAACGATAGATACCATAGTTTTATAAAATATTTTACATAACAAAAATAGTCGTGTGTTGAAAGAAATATAGATTCATGTGTTGAATAGAATAAATATTCATTTGTTGAATAAAATAACGAATTTATTGAAATATATAAAGCCGTGTTGACTAGAGTTGCGCTATTTTGACGTGAACGATATTTATGTTGATTTTATTCGTTTTATAATGAATATTGAAAAGTGATTTCAAAATTTAATATTTTGAAATGAAATTCAAATTAAATGAGATAAAAATTCAAATTGAAATTTTATTGAATCAATTTGAAACGAATTCGAATCGAATAGAAAATCAATTCGGTTCGAATTGAATAGAAAGTTAATTTGAATTCAAATCAATTAGAACTGAATTGAAATTGAATTAAATTGAAATTGAGTTAAAAACGAATTGAAATCGTTTTGAATGAAATTTAAACGAACTGAAATTGAAGTGAAATGAATTCGAATTGAATGGAAATCAAATCGATTTGAAATTGAAGATGAAGTTGAAATGGTTTTGAAATGAATTTAAAACGATTTATAAAATACGTTTTAAAAGGAAATCGACGAAATATATAATATATATATATTATATATATAATGGCCTGAATAGAACGCGCCGCGCCGCGGCATTTCGTGAATTTCGACCATTGACTTCGAATTGACGTTGCGGAAGATCCGACCGTCGGATTCTCCTAAAACCAGAACCGTTGGGTTCGTATCGAAAAGAGCTTTCCAATGAATATTAGAAATTTTAAATCTAACGGTTGGATTTGGAATTATGTCTAAATCAATTTCAGAAAAGGTCGCTGGAAGTGCAGTTCGTTGGCCGTTGTTGGAAATCGACTGTACAGGCCTTGATAAAATTACTAAAAATATTGATAATTTGTGTAAAATCATAATATGTGTATTGGAAAGAACTGGGATGAAAAACTCCACATTTGAAATGATAAAAATAGATTTTTATCGAAATGAACTAGTTTTGAACTAGAATTAAAATCAA
Source organism: Allium sativum (assembly GCA_030737875.1). Classification (NCBI taxonomy): domain Eukaryota; kingdom Viridiplantae; phylum Streptophyta; class Magnoliopsida; order Asparagales; family Amaryllidaceae; genus Allium; species Allium sativum. Next base: position 310,001,259 of record CM060922.1, on the reverse strand, counting down.
ATTATTTTTTAAATAAATAAATTGAATTAGAAAGTGATTTTAAAAATAATCAATATTCCCAATACGTGGGTTGGACTGGAGTTGAATCGAAATTATCTTCGGAATATTTCGATGTTGAATTTCGTGACTATACAGATATTGTTATGGGAATTTGAAAGATATATTTTATATCGCTATTTCCAATACGATATATGTTGGTTTCAGAATTTGATATTGAATATAAGCCGATATATTTTCTATTCAGAGCCTTGTATTTAATATCAAATGTGATTTGGGTTTATCGTGAATCGTGTTTTAGAGGACATTGGTTCTTTAACCCAGTTAAAGGCAAGATGTTGATTTTTGAAAAGAGTAAAACTAAGTGGAGTTCTAATGAATCTTTAATTAGATTGAGATGTAAAATGATAATTTAAATTATCAAATCTGAAAGGTGATCGAGAATGGAGTACCACCAGTTTTGCTCCAAAGCGATAGTTAAATCTTTAATTAGATTTGAACGTGAAATGGTAATTAATTTTACCGATAACACCATGGTGTTAGGAATGGAGTATCACCAGTTTTGCTTCATGGGATATATAGGTTGGGATTGGGAAATAAAATAAATAATTACTTCGGTGTGGTTCGCTAATCCCGACTAGTTTGGAAAACCATAAAATGGTTTGAAATGATATCCAAAGGAAGATTATAGGATAAATTTAGAAGAATTTATCTTGGATAAAATTAACGGGAACCTTTCCCTAAGAATGTGATTTTGTGAATAAAAGACTATTCTGAATTGGAATGAGGCGTTTGTTGTGTTTGTGTAACCTTCGTTTATTATATACGTGGGTTATTCAGAAAGGCCGGGTTTATACCCATTCTGAATAACCGATTCGACGAGATGTCGAAGATGAAGACGGTGGTCGAAGACCGGAAGTCTTCACATCGTTTGGGTGATTACTGATGATCTTGATTGGGCTGTACACCCAAGAGGAGGGAAACAGTTGGTTATCGTCCAGACGTACTTGGAGACCGATGGATATGCGAGGAAAGTGCCTCCGGTTTCGTTCAGACCCAGAATGAACTTGTAAATGGATTGTGTGTCTGACATTGGATTTTATTCTGTGTTGATTGATCTCTATTAAATATACATCTGTTTGGCGGCGGAGAATTTATTCTCTTGCTTAACGCCCTTCTCTGAGACATACGAGCTCAGAGGTTGTATATCGATGGACATCAGTCGCATGGAGTGAATTGCCAATGTGGCACGCGTAAGTGGCAATTGATCAAGGCTTCTGTTGAAAAGCAAAGTCTTGTGGTTGATGATCAAAGCATGGTCTGTGTGACGTAGCTTTGTGTATAACGTGGATTCGCGAGCCTCACACCTCGGTATGAGTCAAAAACGGGATACGGACCCAAGGAGTGCACGACGTTTCTTTCTAGCTAGGGTGGTGTCAGTGACCTACCAGCCCTGACATTTATATACTTTTCACCTGTGTGGTTGTTGGATACGAGGCGCCTCGGATATAGGTCTGTAAGGACCGGGAAACGTGTGTTCAGGAATAACTAATCCTCAAAAGTAAGAGAGGACCGACCTTGGAGGTTCCAAAGGATCAGAGTGGGGTCCTGAGGCATTGCTAGAGTGTCTCGAACGCGTGGAGGAGCTTGCCCCTTGCCTCGGCTCATGACGGAAATCCAATTTCCAATACGTGATATTGCGGTTTTAATTGTAGAACTAGTATGGCGATATGATAGATGGTACCCATGCCGCCTATGATTGATATTTATGATTTGAAATTGTTTTGACACTATACACCTTTAATAGTATCAAATAATGTGTTTTAAACGTATCAAGCATGCTTTGGCTGTTACAACGGAAATCCCTATCCTCCGGCTTGCGTTGCATTGTGTGATGGGACCTGGGTCTTATAACAGCTTCATTTTTCTTTATTTAGCATTGCGCTGTTTGTTCTATGCACTGGTATTCTTGGGAGGAAACCCGTTCCGTGTTATACGGCGTGGTCCCTTGATTTACCTAACTTTAAAACCAATATTAATAACTGTTTTAGTTCTCACACCAGTCACATGACTGACCTGGAGTTTATTGTTTTAACCTAAACTCTGGGTGCCCTTATTTTCGACACGGGCAGCTAGTAGTTTTGGTTTTGCAGATTTATATTCACAGGGTCCTGATTTACAGCTGGAACGATGCTCGGAAAGCTCTGTATCCGTGTATCACTTTCAGTTGTGTTTTGTATATTTTTCCGCTGCTATGTAATTTATTGTAATCTCTGTTATTTGTCGAATGTAATTTATTCATTTATACTCTGTATATTCTCGTATCTGATGGAATTGTTGTAATAACAATGAAATGTTCTTCCGTCTGCGTTCTATTTTGTCTTGTACTCAATTCTATCCGGGCTTTCCTTCACGGGGAAGTTCGGGTCGTCTCAGTTTGGTATCAGAGCTTTGGTTTACAGAGCTCGAGAACAAGACACATTAGAACCATACGAAAGAATTCATCAGATATTGGATTAGTAATATCCAATTAGAATGACTCGTTAGAGATAGGATCAGTAGTATCCTAGAACGAGTGTGAAGAGTATATTTTTCAAATGAAAACAATTTTGTTTTGAAAATTTAAATCGCTTTATACGTATTTGATTATTTATTTATTTTGAATATGGACAATCCAATATATAAAGATTTCGCGTATACGCGTCATGAACGTATATTCGAGGTTTTAATATACTGGATAGATATAGAGTCACATTCTAGACACCCGGGGATAATTCTGATGATGTGGCCACATCATCAGTATTTATGTTCGTATTTCGAAGGTGTGATATCTATATATTTCCATTAGGCTGGTGTGAGAACCAAAACTAATATAGCTAGAACACATTGTTGTGAATTGGCATCAAAAACATGATTTTCTGTGTATATATGAATCAAAATTATGAATTTGAAACTCTAATTCACTAATTGATTGATGTTTGTGTTGTTTGTTTATTTGTTTGATAATTTTGAATCATTTATGCCTAATTGAACCAAATATTGAATTATATTGAAAATTGGTCACATTTGCTTGCATATACATGTACTTACATTGAACAGGTCATAGCAAGGAGGCTAGAGCCGAAGAATAAAATTTGTTTGCCCGACAAATAGGTACATGTTTACTATATAATTTACTGTTTTGTTTGGGTGATGATGATTTTATGAGCCGATTGGCTAGCCGCTTGGCTTTTTCTTTTTCTTTTTGAGATCAGAAGGCCTATATGGCAATTTCGGGATTTTCCCGTGGCTCCCGGTGCAGGGGAGGTTATGGCGAAATTTTTCGAAAATTTAGGGTGTTAGCCAAATTTTTGAAGAATTTGAAAATTCTCGGAAATTGAAAAGTTGGAGAATGCAAGCCAGATCGAACGTAGAGTTGATTGATCAAACCACTTTCGACTTTGTTCCTTTTCGGGGACGAAAAGTTTTAAGTGGAGGAGATTGTAACAACTCGAAAATCTGGGCCAGTTTAAAAAATTTATTTTGGCAATTTTAGCGAATTTTGAACATTTAAAATGAATTATTTTAAATAATATCGACGAGGAATTTATTTTGAATAGAATTCAACGTATATATTATATACGTCGTCGTTAGAATATAAATAATTAAATAGAATTGAAAATGGAGCGGTAGTTCGATAATTCGATTTCAAACTTCAATTGAATGTACCGGGTGCAAAATAAACCGGATTTTAGTGAAACCAAAAACATTAGGATCTATTTGTGAATATCTTTCCAACGAATCCGAAAAATCAAAATTTCATAGCGGGAATCAAAAGATATGTCCAGTTGAAAATTTTGAATAGTCGCTATGGAATTCAGGCCCTTAAAAATGGGAATTTTGCAGACGACCTCGGATTTCGATGAAACCACTTTTGTTGGGTCCGTGATGTTAAGTTATTGCTAGGTTTCAAATTTCATAATTTTTCAAATCAATATGTGAGCGTGGCGAAGGAAAACGCGTTTGACCAGTTTCAGTTGATTTTAATCGATTCGAAAATGGCCATTTTTCCAACGGTCTCAGAATTCGACAAAACTAGTTTTGTTAGGACCGTATCGTCAATACAAAGCTAGAAACTATTTTTCTGGAATTTTTAAAGTTCGTATGTGACCCCAGTAAATTGAAATGCGCATTCAAATTCAATATATAGAGTTATACGTTGATTTTGACGGAAACTGGTCGAAACGATCAAATCAGCTTGCGATACATATCCCATTGTGTTCGGAATGGGGGTAATTAGCTATGGACGACAGGCAGTGGGCCTCGTTTAGAGGCCGTATGAAAAAGTTGCTTTTTGGTGAAAATTAAATAATTAAATAAAAAAAACCTTCTCCTTATCCACGTCAGACCCCCCCCCCCCGATTCGTTTCAGAAACGAAAAAGAAAAGAAAAAAAGGGAAGAGAGCGACGGGGGGGAGCCGCCGCTGCATCCCCCCCCCCCCCCCCCGATGAGCCCCCCCCCCAGGTGGGGCGCCACCTCCCTCTCTTCTTCTTCCTCCCTCTCTCGCCTCCATCTCCTCCTTCTTTTGCATAAAAACCGCCGCCCCCCCCCCTTTTCTAAACCCTATGTCGCCGATCCCTCCACCTCCACCACCAGCGACGGTGAAGCCCCCCAGCCTTCGATTTTGACTGTAAGCCCTTTTTACTTATTTATTTTATTGTATGTAATTGGTATTAGCAATTATAAAAATCAGTTTTTGTATATTTGTAAAATTAGTTAAGTTAGGATTTTTAGAAGTGGAAAGATCATATTTTTAAAATATAAAAGACGGGATTTTTAAAATATAAAAGACGTGATTTTTAAAATATGAAAAGACGATATTTTTAAATATGAAAAGACGATATTTTTAATATGAGTAGTGAAGTAAAAATATGATTTTTACTTCGAGAAAAATATAATTTTTATAATGTAGAAGGGAGAAAAATGTAATTTTTAGATTATATTTGTAAAGGTGAAATCTTTATATTTGTAAAGGTGAAATCTTTATATTTGTAAAGGTGAAATCTTTATATTTGAAAAGGTGAAATCTTTATATTTGAAAGGGTGAAATCTTTATATTTGAAAGGGCGAAATCTTTATATAGTATCGATGTGAAAATAGAATTTTTATCTATAGAGCAACGAAGTAAAAATTTGATTTTTATATATTGAATAACGAAGTAAAAATTTGATTTTTATATATTGAATAGCATAGTAAAAATTCGATTTTTATATATTGAATAGCATAGTAAAAATTCGATTTTTAAATATATGAAGTGATTATAAAAATATGATTTTTAAATTGAAAGTGAACAAATAAAAATGTGATTTTTGTATATGTAGTGGCTACAGGCAACGAAGATGACAAAGATGCGATAACGATGAAGATTTCTATAAATGAAGTGTCGTGAAGTTGGATAGCTAGTCGGTGAGAACTTCTCACTCTTCAATTTCTTTCTTTAGTTATATATATATATATATATATATATATATACTAGGATGTAGACGGTGTTTAGTAGCACCCGACACCCGTCATCCACAGACCATGGATGGCTTGTTTGTTAAATTGTTTGGTTGTGTAGTTGGTTAGTCTAATTGGTTTGAATTGAATTGTTTGGTGAAATGGAATGGATTTGATTGATGTGTGAATGGCGTGGGCCTTTACTAGACCGGGGATAAGGCTAGGCCTTGTCCCGTTTCTAGTATCGTGCCGTTATGCCGCCGAAATTTTCTAAAATAAATTAGAAAATAAAAATATCATTTTATTTGATAAATGAAATGAATAGAAATTCATGTATTAAAATAAAATATATTATCGTTAAAAATATAATTTTTAACGTGAAAGTGAATAAATAAATATTTATAAATAAATCGGCCGATTTGTTTATATACACTGATTTGACTGATATTGATTGGGTCGATAAATTTTACACATCGCCCAACTGTACAACTAAAATCTGTGTTTGATTGTTTGAAACCCCACACGGGTGTTGGGATGAAATTTGAAGTTCACTCATCCTGATTGATTAAATATGTCGATCGATTGATTGACAGGCTGTTATAAGCATTAGATATCTATATTCGATGCTTATACAGTGTAGTGCACTTTGGTTGATGGCTGATTATTTTTCAATGTTATTATATACATGTGTTGTATGGAATCCATATAATTAACATTATATGGTGATTGATTGGGCCTCATTCCAATCGGGAAAATAATGAATATTATAAAAGAAGATTCATGTGTTGAATATAAAAATAATCATGTGTTGACGATGTTCATGTGTTGAAAATATCCGTGTGTTGAGTAAAATATTTTAAATAATAAAATTCACATCTTTATCATATTTAAAATTAGAACTACTTTACGGTGGAGTCTAATTAAAATCAAACGATAGATACCATAGTTTTATAAAATATTTTACATAACAAAAATAGTCGTGTGTTGAAAGAAATATAGATTCATGTGTTGAATAGAATAAATATTCATTTGTTGAATAAAATAACGAATTTATTGAAATATATAAAGCCGTGTTGACTAGAGTTGCGCTATTTTGACGTGAACGATATTTATATTGATTTTATTCGTTTTATAATGAATATTGAAAAGTGATTTCAAAATTTAATATTTTGAAATGAAATTCAAATTAAATGAGATAAAAATTCAAATTTTATTGAATCAATTTGAAATGAATTCGAATCGAATAGAAAATGAATTCGGTTCGAATTGAGTAGAAAGTGAATTTAAATTCAAATCAATTAGAAATGAATTGAAATTGAATTAAATTGAAATTGAGTTAAAAACGAGTTGAAATCGTTTTGAATGAAATTTAAACGAACTGAAATTGAAGTGAAATGAATTCGAATTGAATGGAAATCAAATCGATTTGAAATTGAAGATGAAGATGAAGTTGAAATGGTTTTGAAACGAATTTAAAACGATTTATAAAATACGTTTTAAAAGGAAATCGATGAAATATATAATATATATATATATATTATATATATAATGGTCTGAACAGAACGCGCCGCGCCGCGGCAGTTCGTGAATTTCGACCATTGACTTCGAATTGACGTTGCGGGAGATCCGACCGTCGGATTCTCCTAAAACCGGAACCGTTGGGTTCATATCGAAAAGAGCCTTCCAATGAATATTAGAAATTTTAAATCTAACGGTTGGATTTGAAATTATGTCCAAATCAATTTCAGAAAAGGTCGCTGTAAGTGCAGTTCGATGGCCGTTGTTGGAAATCGACTGTACGGGCCTTGATAAAATTATTAAAAATTTTGATAATTTGTGTAAAATCATAATATGTGAATTGGAAAGAACTGGGATGAAAAACTCCACATTTGAAATGATAAAAATAGATTTTTATCGAAATGAACTAGTTTTGAACTAGAATTAAAATCAATTTATTTTTGAAATAAATAAATTGAATTAGAAAGTGATTTTAAAAATAATCAATATTCCCAATACGTGGGTTGGACTGGAGTTGAATCGAAATTATCTTCGGAATATTTCGATGTTGGATTTCGTGACTATACAGATATTGTTATGGGAATTTGAAAGATATATTTTATATCGCTATTTCCAATACGATATATGTTGGTTTCAGAATTTGATATTGAATATAAGCCGATATATTTTCTATTCAGAGCCTTGTATTTAATATCAAAGTGATTTGGGTTTATCGTGAATCGTGTTTTAGAGGACATTGGTTCTTTAACCCAGTTAAAGGCAAGATGTTGATTTTTGAAAAGAGTAAAACTAAGTGGAGTTCTAATGAATCTTTAATTAGATTGAGATGTAAAATGATAATTTAAATTATCAAATCTGAAAGGTGATCGAGAATGGAGTACCACCAGTTTTGCTCCAAAGCGATAGTTAAATCTTTAATTAGATTTGAACGTGAAATGGTAATTAATTTTACCGATAACACCGTGGTGTTAGGAATGGAGTATCACCAGTTTTGCTCCATGGGATATATAGGTTGGAATTGGGAAATAAAATAAATAATTACTTCGGTGTGGTTCGCTAATCCCGACTAGTTTGGAAAACCATAAAATGGTTTGAAATGATATCCAAAGGAAGATTATAGGATAAATTTAGAAGAATTTATCTTGGATAAAATTAATGGGAACCTTTCCCTAAGAATGTGATTTTGAGAATAAAAGACTATTCTGAATTGGAATGAGGCGTTTGTTGTGTTTGTGTAACCTTCGTTTATTATATACGTGGGTTATTCAGAAAGGCCGGGTTTATACCCATTCTGAATAACCGATTCAACGAGATGTCGAAGATGAAGACGGTGGTCGAAGACCGGAAGTCTTCACATCGTTTGGGTGATTACTGATGATCTTGATTGGGCTGTACACCCAAGATGAGGGAAATAGTTGGTGATCGTCCAGACGTACTTGGAGATCGATGGATATGCGAGGAAAGTGCCTCCGGTTTCATTCAGACCTAGAACGAACTTGTAAATGGATTGTGTGTCTGACATTGGATTTTATTCTGTGTTGATTGATCTCTATTAAATATACATCTGTTTGGCGGCGGAGAATTTATTCTCTTGCTTAACGCCCTTCTCTGAGACATACGAGCTCAGAGGTTGTATATCGATGGACATCAGTCGCATGGAGTGAATTGCCAATGTGGCACGCGTAAGTGGCAATTGATCAAGGCTTCTGTTGAAAAGCAAAGTCTTGTGGTTGATGATCAAAGCATGGTCTGTGTGATGTAGCTTTGTGTATAACATGGATTCGCGAGCCTCACACCTCGGTATGAGTCAAAAACGGGATACGGACCCAAGGAGTGCACGACGTTTCTTTCTAGCTAGGGTGGTGTCAGTGACCTACCAGCTCTGACATTTATATACTTTTCACCTGTGTGGTTGTTGGATACGAGGCGCCTCGAATATAGGTCTGTAAGGACCGGGAAATGTGTGTTCAGGAATAACTAATCCTCAAAAGTAAGAGAGGACCGGCCTTGGAGGTTCCAAAGGATCAGAGTGGGGTCCTGAGGCATTGCTAGAGTGTCTCGAACGCGGAGAGGAGCTTTCCCCTTGCCTCGGCTCATGACGGAAATCCAATTTCCAATACGTGATATTGTGGTTTTAATTGTAGAACTAGTATGGCGACATGATAGATGGTACCCATGCCGCCTATGATTGGTATTTATGATTTGAATTTGTTTTGACACTATACACCTTTAATAGTATCAAATAATGTGTTTTAAACGTATCAAGCATGCTTTGGCTGTTATAAGGGAAAACCCAATCCTCCGGCTTGCGTTGCATTGTGTGATGGGACCTGGGTCTTATAACAGTTTCATTTTTCTTTATTTAGCATTGCGATGTTTGTTCTATGCACTGGTATTCTTGGGAGGAAACCCGTTCCGTGTTATACGGCGTGGTCCCTTGATTTACCTAACTTTAAAACCAATATTAATAACTGTTTTAGTTCTCACACCAGTCACATGACTGACCTGGAGTTTATTGTTTTAACCTAAACTCTGGGTGCCCCTATTTTCGACACGGGCAGCTAGTAGTTTTGGTTTTGCAGATTTATATTCACAGGGTCCTGATTTACAGCTGGAACGATGCTCGGAAAGCTCTGTATCCGTGTATCACTTTCAGTTGTGTTTTGTATATTTTTCCGCTGCTATGTAATTTATTGTAATCTCTGTTATTTGTCGAATGTAATTTATTCATTTATACTCTGTATATTCTCGTATCTGATGGAATTGTTGTAATAACAATGAAATGATCTTCCGTCTGCGTTCTATTTTGTCTTGTACTCAATTCTATCCGGGCTTTCCTTCACGGGGAAGTTCGGGCTTTCCTTCACGGGGAAGTTCGGGTCGTCTCAATTTATTCTCTACTTAACACCCTGGCATATATTAATAGTGATTGATCGCATGGCATGAATTGTGAATGTGGCACGCCAAGATGCAATTGATCAAGGCTTTTGTTGAAAAGCAGGGCCTTGTGGGATGATCAAAGCATAGCCTATTACGGCATAGCTTTGTGTATATCGTGACTTCGCGAGCCTCACACCCCGGTATGAGTCAAAAACGGGATATGGACCGTAGGGAGTGCACACGTTTCTAGCTAGAGTGGTGTCAATGACCTACCAGCCCTGACATTTTACTTATGTGGATGATGGATTTTGAGGTGCCTCGGATTTTTATTGGCCGATAGTGGTCATATTATAGGTTCAAAGGAACCGGGAAGCGTGTGTTCAGGCATAACCAATCCACTGCCGATAGGCGGGGACCGACCCTACCGCATCCAAGGGTTCACTGCGGGGGATCCTGAGGCATTTGCTAGAGAGTCTCGAATCGGAGAGGAGCTTGCCCCTAGCCTCGACTCATGATGGAAATCCAATTTCCAATACGACCTTGCGGTTTTGATTATAGAACTAGTATGGCGACATAGTAGGATGGGGTACTATGCCGTCTATGATTGATACATTATGATTTAAATGTTTATTATATATATACCCATATATATACACACTAATAATAATAATATCGTTTTCACGTATCAAGCATCTTTTGACCATTATAAGGCAAAACCCTATCCTCTGGTGTGCGTTGCATTGTGTGATGGGACCTGGGTCTTATAATGGTTTCATTTTTCCAAAAAGCATTGCGCTGTTTGACGATTTCCTTTATTATTTTGCACGGCAATCCATTGGAGTAAACCTGTTCCGCGTTAGTGGCGTGGTCCCTGGATTTGCCTTATTACTATTAGTTAAACTAGTAAAGAATTCTCACACCAGTCCCATGACTGACCCGTAGTTTGTTTCACCTTGCGAACTCGGGTGCCCTCTTTCCACACGGGCAGTCAAGTAGCTTTTTGCAGATATCTTTATCTCTTTAGCAGGATCTTGGATCGAAGCTTAAAGCTGTGTCCTGAGCATTGAAGTCTTCCGCTGTGTATTGTATTAATTTCTTGTAATAAAATCTTCCGCTGTAATATATTTATTCGATGTACTCTGAAATTCTGTACTCTGATGTAACGTTATTATAATGTTATAAAAGTATTTTGTTAATTGTTCTGATGTTGTAGTATGCCCAGAGTTAATGCATTCGAGAATTTCCAACTTTTGGGTCAGACCTGTGTGGTTTATGGTCGATCCAACGGGTAGGAATTTTCGGGTCATTACATATGGTATCAGAGCCTTGGTTAGCTCAAATCTTTGGGGTACAACTCATTAGAACTAAACAAAAGACTCATCAGAGATTGGATTAGTAATATCCAATAAGAATACTCATTAGAGATAGGATCAGCAGTATCCTAGAATGAGAAGACTCATTAGAGATGGGGTTAGTAATGCCCTAGAATGAGTTGAGAGTAACAAGCTTATAATATACGTATTTGTAATTATAATCTATTTTAGAAAATATGATTTTGAATATATAAAAGTTATATATTCGAAAGTTAATCAACTAATAAAATTATGGAAATCAATTAAAGAATGAAAAATTGAGTAGGAAAATTAAACAACTTTAGCTTCATTCCTTTTCGAGGACGAAAAGATTTTAAGTGGGGGAGATTGTAACAACCCGGAAATTGAGGATAAATTTAAAAATTTTATTTCATAAAATTTTGTTAGAAAATACGGGAGAATTTAAAATTTTCTATTTTTTTAAATTAAAATAATAATAGTAGTTGAATCCTTGATTTTATTTTAAAGGTTCAATAGATTTTTTTTACAAGAAATTGACACAAAGTTGAGTGTCAACTATAAGATATGTTTGATTTGAAAAATTAAAATCTATTTGTTTCACTTTATTTATATAGTAAATTTCGTGTCGCATGTGATAGACAAAGTAACATTCGTTAATTAATGTTGACATTAATAAACAAATAAATCATGCACGTTCATATCATAAATGCCATGTTTATTCTTTCCAAATCATGCCTGCATGTATCTTTATTCCAACCTGGTAACTTTTCATTTTCTTAACTCACTATGCGTTCAAAAAAAAAAAGTTTGGATCTTTGTTGGTTTTGTTTTGTGAAACAATGAAATTTGAGAAAATAGAGTACAATCTTTATTTGGTTTTATGGAACGATGCAATTATAAAATAAAGTGGAAATTTTTATGTAACATGGAAATTGAAAGTAGAGTTGAAATCTTTATTTATGAAACATTGAAAGGGAAATAAAGTTTTAATCTTTAATTTAGTTTAAAACTAATAAATGTTTTCATGTAATCTAGTTTCAAAAATTACATGTTTTGTTTCAAAATAAAATCACATGTTTGTGTCAAATTAAATTACATGTTTTGATTTGTGTTTCAAACTAGGATTACAAGTTTCATTACCACTTTCTTTTGAAAACAAAATAGTACATTTTGTTGTAAATTTTAGCTTCAACAAAATATTTCATTTTGTTGTTAATTTTAATTCCAACTAAATAATTCATGTACGTTACATGTTTTAATTAACATACATTACCACTGAAATTAATGTACCTTAGCTAGTAATTAATGTATGTCAAAATAAGAAGGAACAGAATTGGAAATTTCCACAAGAATATATAATGTTAATTAGTCTTATATATTTGAAGTTCGAATTCTGTAAATATGAATAAAAGGTAAATATATGACGAAAGAATTAAGGAAGGGTAATGAAACAGGTTACAAATTAGTGTTGTAATTAATGTAAAGAAAACAGTCGACTAAGTATAAAATTATGAATGACATTAATTAAGAGATTTATTGGTTTAAATTATATGTGTAAACGTTTGCATGGATATACACACATCAACATGATCAAAGCCTAAATCAGTTATACATGTTTTGAAATTTAAAAGGTTGCAATTAGAAGCAAGCATTTAATTTGTTATAAATACAAAGAGGCATATAGGGGAAATAACTTGTGCATTTATTCTCTACTCTCTCTCCTCTTCTATTGATCATTCAAATTCATTTTTAGACATGAAACTATTCCTTTTATTCACCTTTTGTTCTCTCTTCTTTTTATATATTTATAATCTTCAGACCTCATATATTAATAAATAAAAATATTATAAATTAAGGATTAAACAATTCCTAGAAACCCTAAAATATACCATATAAAATACGGTTCTACTGCTCCTCATCGTTCTCCCTTCTCAAATCAGCCGCCTTCTCTTCCAATCCATCTCTCTTCAAATTCTCCTCCCTCACATCGAATCAGAACCCATACCATACACCGTTTCGAAGCTCTTCATCTCCTCTTTAATCTCCGACCAATTTCATATCATCTTGTGGTCCGTAGCTCGTGGGCCAAGCCTCCAAACCCGGTGCCTTTCAGCCGTCGCCGGTCGCGCCTCAGCCCACCGCGCCTCCCAGCGTGCTCGGCACACGTGGCCCCCTCCAAGCCGGTCCTTCTCCAACCGACGGCGCTCCAAACCGTCCATCCTAGATCCTGTAATCCGCGGTCAAAGTTTTGAACCTATTTGTAAAACTCATGACCGATTATTCAGAAGGAGAAGAAGAGGTTTAAGCCTTAACCATGATTATTAATTTTATTTTAAAAAAAAATTACTAACTTGTTTAATCCATAACTCTTCCATACGGATTCGAAATCTGAAAATTTCAGAAACGTTGTGATCGTACGAAGGAGATCTACACCTCAAGACTGAAATGGGGAATTTCTGAGCTATTGGAATTTTCAGCAAAATCGCAACGAATGTGAGATTCTCTATTTAAATTTATTAATAAATTAAATTATTTAGATTGCGATGGGATATACATATAATTACGGTTCAGATCTGTTTCGTATGATCGTATTTGTGATGGTTGATTCTGTGTTTGCAATGAATAGTGTAGATCCATGTGATTGTCACTTATTCTATGATATACACCTTGTTTAGAATTGAATGGACAAATTTCCAATTCAAAATAAAAGAAAATGTTTGTTATTATTTCTACATCTTGTTTAGAATTGAATTGACAAATCCTCAATTAAAAATAGAAAGTGTTTACCACTGTTTATACATCGTGTTTAGAATTGAATTGGCAAAGTTTCAGTTCAAAATAGAAAATGGTTGTCACCATTTATACACCTTGTTTAGATGTGAATTGACAAATTTTCAATTCAAAATATAAAGAATATAATTGTTACCATTTACAGTTTATCGCTTGTGTTAGAAATTGAATTGATCCAAGATATAAAAATAAAAAGATTTTATTTTGTTGCATTCCTCGATGCGAACAAAATTACTAATACAAAAGAATTATATTTTGTTGCATCCCTCGATGCGAACAAAAATGTCAAAAATAGAAATTCACCAAAGATTATATTTTGTTTACATTTTTCTAATGCGAACAAAATATTAAATAAGTAGAGAGTAAAATAAAAGAAAAGGAAAAAATAAGACTTGAAATAAAACTTTTTTTTTATTTTACATTGTATCATGTATAGGTCACTGGAAAACAAACTTACTTTTTGCTTCCCATTTCATAATGTAAATAACACTTGAAACAAAATTTACTTTTGCTTTATTTACATTTTCAGAATGTAAATGAAACTTGAAACAAAGATTTATTTTTTATTTTCACTTCATGATATGGATATGAATTGAAATAAAACTTACATTTTTATTTTTGTGTTCTCAATACACAAATAGAACTTGGAAACAAAGTTTACTTTTTATTTTATTTACACTTATATAATGTAAATATGAATTGAAACAAAATCTTCTTTTTATTTTATTTACATTTGCATAATGTAAATAACATTGTAGACAAAGTTTACTTTTTATTTTTATCCACATTTGTATAATGCAAATAACACTTAAAAACTTATACTTTTCTTTTTTGTTCTTAAAACACCAATAAAACTTGAAACAAAAATTTTACTTTTTATTTTCACTTTAAAATGTGGACATGAATGGAAATAAAAACTTACATTTTCATTTGTGTTCTAAAAACACAAATATGACCTGAAACCAAAATTTACCTTTTTATTTACGTCTTATAATGTAAATAAAACTTGAGAATAAAATTTACCTTTCTATTTATATTTTACAATGAGAGTATAAAACTTGCTTTTGGTTTTGCAGGCACAAGTGCAAACAAACTCTTTTAAAAAAATAAGAAAATTACTTTTTGTTCGCATCCACAATTGCGAACAAATTATAAGGATTAAAAATTCACTTTTCGTTTGCATCCACAAATGCGAAAAAATGATAAAGATTTAAAATTTCACTTTTCGTTCGCATTCACAAATGCAAACAAATCATTGTAATAAGAAATTAGCCTTTTGTTTTGCATCCACCAATGCGAACAAAACATTAGAATCAAAACTTACTTTTGTTTGCATTTACAATGTAAACAAACCTTTCAAAATAAAATTCACCTTTTTGTTCGCATTCACAATGCGAATAAGATGTTAGAAATAAAATTTACTTTTTTTTCCCCGCATTCATAATGCGAATAAATCACGATTTATAAAGAATACACATTTTGTTTGCATTTTCTATTGCAAACAAATATAATTTGAAAAGGTGTAAAAGTATCATTTTCGCTTTTCGATTAAGAAGTTAATCTTTTTGTTTGCATTTACTATACAAACATTTACATAGCAAATTAAGCCATACTTTTATTTGTGTTTTCAACACAAATTTTCACATTTAAAAGATGTTAATCTTTTATACTTGCAATCACAATACAGGTATTTCATAAGAATAGAAATCATCTTTTATACTTGCATTTACATTGCAAGTATTTCATAAGAAAAGAAATTATCTTCTATACTTGCATTTACAATGCAAGTATTGTATAAGAAAAGAAATCATCTTTTATACTTGCATTTATAATGCAAGTATTGCATAAGAAAATAAAACCATTCTTTTTACCCGCATTTATAGTGCAAGTATTGCATAAGAAAATAAAACCATTCTTTTTACTCGCATTTATAATGCAAGTATTGCAAAAGAAAATAAAACCATTCTTTTTACTCGCATTTATAATGCAAGTATTGCATAAGAAAATAAAACCATTCTTTTTACTCGCATTTATTGTGCAAGTATTGCATAAGGAAATAAAACCATTCTTTTTACTCGCATTTATAATGCAAGTATTGCGTAGGGAAAATAAAGTCGTTCTTTTTATTTGTGTTTCAACACAAATATAGGCATAGATAATAAAAACATTCCTTTTTATTTGCATTCATTATGCAAACATTTGCATAGAAATAAAAACATTCCTTTTTATTTGCATTTATTACCACAAACATTTGCATAGAAATAAAGCACTCTTTTTATTTGTGTTCTTGCCACAAACATTTGCATAGAAAATAATGCACTCTTTTTAGTTGTGTTCTTAACACAAAAATATTACATAGGAATAAATCATCTCTATATTTGTGTTCTTAACACAAATACATATAGGGAAATGAATGCCTTTTTTAACTTTGTCCTTTAACACAAATATTAACATAGGATTTAGGTTCATCTTTATATTTGTATTTCCAATACAAATATGACATAGAAATAGAATTCATCCTTTTATTTGTATTCTCCAATACAAATAGGTCATAGAAATAAAAGTGCATCTTCTATTTGTACACTCTATTGCAAATGAAACTTAGAAATAAAAGCTACGTATTTTTATTTACATCCCTCGATGTAAATAAACATGAAAGAAAAATACAATTTTTTTTATTTATTTGCGTTCCACAACACAAATAAGATCTGGAAATATAAAATTAAGAGTTATATTTCTATGATTGGTAAAACACATTTTGTTAAACATTAAACATAAATGTGTGTGTTAGGTAGTAAGTTCATTCTTTACGGGACATGTTTCCCATGTTAATATTATCGCCAAATGATTTATATTCATAAATATAAATAAGAATAGCGACAAATCATTATTCAATACTATTAATGATATGAAATGGTTTAAAACTTTATATATATATGATAACCATTTGAAAAGACCGAGTCCATCTCATTTCAAATGATTATATGGCGATATCCAAATTGAAGAGTTGAAGACGACGGTCGAAGACCGACGATCTTCAAGGCGGATGGTTGTATTGCTATTATTGGCCTTGATGGGAGTAGCTACCTTGATGGGTTGATGGTAGTGATCATCCGGACGTTCTTGTTGATTGTACGGGTTTGGCTTTCGCTCAGACCCAGAGCATAAGCTAGTAAATGGATGCGTGTCTGACATTGAATTTCGTTCCATGTGAATTACATCGATTTCTGTTAATTTATGTCTATTTGGTGTTGGAGCATTTATTCTCTACTTAACACCCTGGTATATATTAATTGTGATTGATCGCATGGCGTGAATTGTCAATGTGGCATGCCAAGATGCAATTGATCAAGGCTTTTGTTGAAAAGCAGGGCCCTGTGGGATGATCAAAGCATAGCCTATTACGGCATAGCTTTGTGTATATCGTGACTTCGCGAGCCTCACACCCCGGTATGAGTCAAAAATGGGATATGGACCGTAGGGAGTGCACACGTTTCTTTCTAGCTAGGGTGGTGTCAGCGACCTACCAGCCCTGACATTTTACTTATGTGGATGATGGATTTTGAGGCGCCTCGGATTTTTATAGGCCGATAGTGGTCATATTATAGGTTCAAAGGAACCGGGAAGCGTGTGTTCAGGCATAACCAATCCACTGCCGATAGGTGGGGACCGGCCCTACCGCATCCAAGGGTTCACTACGGGGGATCCTGAGGCATTTGCTAGAGTGTCTCGAATCGGAGAGGAGCTTGCCCCTAGCCTCGACTCATGATGGAAATCCAATTTCCAATACGACCTTGCGGTTTTGATTGTAGAACTAGTATGGCGACATAGTAGGATGGGGTACTATGCCGTCTATGATTGATACATTATGATTTAAATGTTTATTATATATATACCCATATATATACACACTAATAGTAATAATATCGTTTTCACGTATCAAGCATCTTTTGACCATTATAAGGCAAAACCCTATCCTCTGGTGTGCGTTGCATTGTGTGATGGGACCTGGGTCTTATAATGGTTTCATTTTTCCAAAAAGCTTTGCGCTGTTTGACGATTTCCTTTATTATTATGCACGACAATCCATTGGAGTAAACCCGTTCCGCGTTAGCGACGTGGTCCCTGGATTTGCCTTATTACTATTAGTTAAACTAGTTAAGAATTCTCACACCAGTCCCATGACTGACCCGTAGTTTGTTTCACCTTGCGAACTCGGGTGCCCTCTTTCCACATGGGCAGTCAAGTAGCTTTTTGCAGATATCTTTATCTCTTTAGCAGGATCTTGGATCGAAGCTTAAAGCTGTGTCCTGAGCATTGAAGTCTTCCGCTGTGTATTGTATTAATTTCTTGTAATATAATCTTCCGCTGTAATATATTTATTCGATGTACTCTGATATTCTGTACTCTGATGTAACGTTATTATAATGTTATAAAAGTCTTTTGTTATTTGTTCTGATGTTGTAGTATGCCCAGAGTTAATGCATTCGAGAATTTCCAACTTTTGGGTCAGACCTGTGTGGTTTATGGTCGATCCAACGGGTAGGAATTTTCGAGTCATTACACTGAATTACAAATAAATGTACTTTATAAATTCTTGTTTTATTATTTACAACTAGTTTGCAAATAAAAATTAACTTTAAAATGGTGTTTTTCTTTACATATGGAATGCAAACAAAAATGTACTTTTTATTTCCATAATTTTACTCACATTTAAAAGGGAATAAAAAGGTACTTCCCTATTCATGTCTTTTATTTGCAACTAATTTGCAAATAAAAAGTGTAATCTCTTTCTATGTTTTATTTGCATCTAAAAATGCAAACAAAAAATGTAATTCTTTTCTATGTCATATTTTATTAATACTAGATATAAATAAAATATCCCTTTTTATTATGTCATGTTTTATTTACACTAAATGTAAATAAAATATTACTTTTTCCTTTTTCTTATTTATTTACCCTAGATGTACATAAATGTATTTATTTACCCTAAATGTACATAAATGTATTTATTTACCCTAAATGTAAATAAATGTTTTCCTTTTCTTTTTCTTATTTATTTACACTAAATGTAAGTAAATGTATCTTTTCTTTTTATTTATTTATTTACACTACATGTAAATAAATGTAACTTTTTCTATTTCTATTTATTTACACTACATGTAAATAAAGATAACTTTTTCTAATGATCAACATTTCTACTTACAACTAAATTTGTTCTTTTTCTGTACATATGAAATGTCAATAAGGTTCAATCGCTAACATTGTTCCTTTATCTACATATAAAAATGTAGATAAGGTTCTATTGCTAACTTTGTTCTTTTTATATGACCAAAATTTTGTTCTCTTTCGTATGATCAAAATTTGATGTTTTTATAATGGTCAAAATTTGTACTTTTCTAATGATCAACATTTTAACATAGCGCTAAAAATAAGGTTCAATTTCAAGTCATAGCATCACACTAAAGGTAAGGTTCATTTCCATGTCATAACATTACACTAAATATAAGGTTCATTTTCATGTCATAACATTACACTAAATATAAGGTTCATTTTCATGATGAATGGACAACTAAATCAATTAAAATAAAAGGGAAAATAAAAGTGATAACATAAAATGACAAATCATATTTCTTTTATTTTGAATTGATAAATCAGATCAATTCAAAATAAACAAAAAAGTGATAACATAAGAGGTGACAATCATATTACTTTTATTTTTGAATTGATAAAATAGATCGATTCAAAATAAACAAAAAGTGATAACATAAGAGGTGACAATCATATTACTTTTATTTTTGAATTGATAAAATAGGTCAATTCAAAATATACAAAAAGTTATAACATAAGACAACATATGAAACATCATCATCATATCAAAACAAAATAGATCTGAAGCTTAAACATGTGATTATTACATCGCAAACAAATTAATTAAATTAATTAATTAATTTAAACAAAGAAATCTCACAGTCGTTCGCGATTTAGTCCAAAATTCCAACAGTCCAGAATTGTCCCGTTTCAGCTCAGAGTCGTAGATCTTGTCAATACGATCACAACGCTTTTGAAATTGTAGATTTTCGTCGTTGTATGCATTATTTATTGCCTAAAAAAATTAGAAACAATTAAATTATTTAATTAATATAAAACAAGGTTTAATACCCTTCTTCCTCAACAACAGTGATCGGCCGCGAGTATCAGCTACAGGTTCAAATCTAGGTCAACAAATTGCGATCGACACTGGGCACGGGAGGGGGATCGGCAGGTGGCACCTTGGCCGGCTAAGGGCAGTGCCGCCACACCTAGAAGGGGGAGAACACGGTGGTGGGTTGTGGGCTAGGCGGCGGACGAACTCAGTCGAGTTTGGAGGCCTGAAGCTCTTTAAATGGTTCATGGTTTATAGATCCAATCGATGAAAACGTAGAGGAGGATGAAAGCTTCCAAAATGTCAAGGGGAGTGGGTTCTAATTCTTAAAGAAGAACGAGATGTTAAGACAGGAAGCTGATGCAATTTCGGCCATTGAAGAAAGGGGATGGCGGTGGCCTATGAGAGTGAATAGTGTTTTAGCTTTTAGGGTTTTCTATTTTATAATGTTTTAAATGATTTTTTACAAAAAATCCATATCTTCATAACCATGCCAATCCCAGTCCTGCAGAAGGTGCCCCTAGCCAATAGCCCATATTCCGGATCCAACGGGAAAGGTCCCATCGGCCCAAACGGCTGTCTGAGGCCTGTTTTATTTAATTTAATAATGAAATCATTTATTAAATTAATTCATTCACAAAAATAAATTCATCGAGGCCACATACGGACTCAGAAAAATCCAGAAAAAATATTTTTGGCTTTGTTATGATGATACGATCCTAACAAAACTAATTTCGTCGAATTCTGAGAATGTCTGAAAAATGGCTATTTTCGGTCAATTAAATTTGACTGAATTGAACAGAACACCGTTTCTTTCGCCACGCTCACATATTAATTCAGAAAATTCTATAAATTGAAACCTAGCAATAATTTGACATTCCTGTCCCAACAAAAGTGGTTTCGTCGAAAACAGAGATCGTTTGAAAATTGACTATTTTCACCGACTTTAATATTATTTAAAAATGAAAATTTTAAATTCTGGTCCATTTTTCCACCAAATTATTTAAAATAAAATTTTTAAATTGGCTCGGATTTTCCAGGTCGTTACAGTCAGTATGTTGCCCCGCTAAATCAAAATGTGCATTCGAATTTAATATTAAATGTTTATATTTTAAATTAAAGAAGAATGGGCTGAAACAATCGAATGGGCTAACCAAACCTAGTCCATTGCGTCCGGAATAGGGGTATTTGGTTATGAATGATGGTCGTTGGGCCTAATTCTGGGTTAGTGGCTAAACGGGCCTTTTAGTGATTAGTAGATATTAAAATATTATAAATATGTAATTAGTCACCCTAATCCTTCTTCCTCAAACTCAGCCGCCGTTCCTCTTTTTCGATGACCTAGAAAGCTTGAATCTTCCTCTTCCAATTTCTCCTCCTACACAAAGAATTAGATCCTCCTCCTTTAGATTTTTTTGTAGAGATTTTCCTCCTCTTCACATCCATACCAAGATCATCACCTGAAAGTGCACGAACTTCGAGAATTACTCTCCCTAACCCGTGGATTTCTGCCCCAAACCGCACCCCCTAGGCCCCACCGCGCTGGAACCCACCCAGGCGCAAGAAACCCCCTCTCCTCCTCTCCGACGTGCCATTCTCTGATCGTCTTCATGCTTAAAGGTTTGAATGCAAAAGTGAACCCTAGTTTTGAACAAGTAGGAAACCCAAGTTTGAAAAGCAACGACCTTGAATTGAGTGGAGGAGAAGAGGTTGACTTTTCTAATTTTAATTATTTAATTAATATAATCAAATTATTACCGATCTAAATTAAATCATATCTAATGCGTACGGACTTGGAATTGAAAGATTTCAGATCTGCCACGATCATGAGTCCAAGATCTACAATTTTAAACTGACTAGAACTGTGTGACGACCCCATTTCCCGTACAGACAGAGACAAGGGTGATCTTTGGAATATAACACAGAAACAGATAATAGCTGAACAGAATTAAATAAATACACCAGATAATGTACAATAGAATACACTGGATAAACGTAATCATCAGAGTTACACAGTATACAGGATCATACTTAGTACAAATATAGTTTAGCTATACATAAATGTCTACAGCGGAAACAAACAAAATATGTACAATAGAGCTGAACAGCATAAAAAGAGATAAATAATAGAATCCATCTTCAGCTCCAGCTATCCAGAAAGAGCCAGCTAAACCTGAATACAAGGCTGCCTGTGTAGAAAAAGGGGCACCCGAGTTTGAAAGTGAAACAAACTATGATTCAGTCATGGGATTGGTATGAGAAATCTACTCAACACATTTAAAATATGGCTAATCACAGGACCACGCCACTTTCGTGGAACGGGTTTACTCCATTGGATTGCCAATGCTTTAAAAACAAATCTTTCTTTAAAACATCGCAATGCTTTTTATAAAAATGAAGCCATTATAAGACTCATTTCCCATCACACAATGCAACGCAAACCGGAGGATAGAGTTTTTACCTTATAATGGCCAAGATATGCTTGATACGAATAAAACAAAAGCATTTGATATTATTACTAGTGTTTATATGTTTCAAAAACAATTTCAAATCATAAATATCAATCATAGATGGCATTAATGCCCCATACCACTATGTCGCCATATATAGGTATACAATCAAAACCGCACAGTCATGTATCAGGATCAGAGCTCGAGTGACCCTTGGATCGTCAGGGCCGGTCCACCGATGTGGATTAAAATGCCTGAGCAATACGTCTCCCCGCCCTATGGGGCGCAAATGAGCCAACGAATGACTCCATCGGACCCGGATCGTCCGATCTAATCGAGGCGCCTCGCAACAGTAACAACCACATAAGTAAAATGTCAGGCCGTGTAAAAACACCGACACAACTCCTAGCTAGAAAGAAACGCATGCCCTCCCTGAGGTCCTGCTCCCATTTTTGGTTCGTACCGGGGTGTGAGGCTCGCGATTTCACGTTATACACAAAGCTACGCCACACAGTCAGTGCTTTGATCATCACCACAAGACTTTGCTTTTCAAAAGAAGCCCTAATCACTGCATCTTAGCATGCCACATAGGCAATTCACACCGTGCAATTGATGGCTATCAATCACAAAGAATAAATTCCAATGTCAGACACACTGTCCATTTGCAAGTCCGTTCTGGGTCTGAACGAAACCGGAGGCACTATATACCTCGCAAACCCATCGGTCACCACGTACGTCTAGACGATCTCCCCTCATTATCCATATTTCGGGATGCCTCCCAATCAGGACCTCGGTTACCATCCAAACGAGGTGAAGATCTCCGGTCTTCGACCATCGTCTTCATCTTTGATTTCTTATCGTCGATTCAGTTATTCAGAATGGGACAAACCCGGTCTTTCTGAGCAACTCCCATATATAATAAACAAGTGCAACACTAACATACACACGCATCATTTCAATTCATTAGTCACTAACCGTCAATCAGTAAAAGAACGATTTCCCAAATATTAACCCCGAAGGCCGAAACCAACATCAGATCAAAATCCAGGAAACCATTCGACTTAGCTAACCTTCAGTTAATTTCTAAATCACACATCCATATCGTTTATAATATTTTATAACGATTTATCGCTATTTTTATTTATTTTAAAATAGCCAATTTATTCAAAACGACGCTTCGGGCCATAACGCTGCCGTGGCGCTGTTTTTCTTCAGATTTGATTTACACATATCCGAAAATCTAACCATTGGATCTTCACAAAATTTACATCATTAGAAAGATCTTTTCAAAACGAATCCAACGGTTCCAGTTTCGGGAAAATCCGACGGTCGGATCTCCCGGTATAATCATTTGAAGTTTCGATTTCAAAATACGAACTGCGGCGTCGTTATTCGATTAAATATAATTATATATATATATATATATATATATATAATCGATTCTGGCGCTGTTTTTCTTCAGATTTGAATTAAACATTCCAGACAATCCAACCGTTGGATTTTTACAAAGTTGGTGCCGTTGGAAAGATATTTCCAAAGCGAACCCAACGGTTGCGATTTCAGGAAAATCCGATGGTCGGATTTTCCGGTATAATCGTTTGAAATCACGGTTTCAAAATACGATCTACAGCGTCATTATTCGATATATTTTAATTCTATTTATATATATATATATATATATATATATCGATTCTTTAATTTCAAAGCTACATTCTTTTCATACATTTGATAAAAATAATAATTTTATCTAACTGTCTTCTATTTCAACACTTCACTATATTCAACAATTCATGTATATAATAAAAATGTGATTTTTATTGTAAAACAATTCTTTTCAAAACACTATTATTTTATATAGTTTATATAGGTAATAAAAATAGGATTTTTATTATAAAACAATTTCTTTTAAAACGAGATTATTTTATATAGTTCATATAGATGATAAAATGTGATTTTTATTACAAAACAATTTATTTCAAAATATGAATACCATTCAGCACATGAATTTCTATTCAATGAATGAATATCGATTCAACACATGAAGGTTTTTTATAGTTTATATATATAGATAAAAATGTGATTTTTATATTTAAAACACGAATACCATTCAACACATGAATTTCTAATCAACGAATGAATTTCAATTCAACACATGAAGGTTTTCTATTCAACGAACAAATATAGTTTCAGCAAATGAAAATAATTCAAACACATGAATATTATTCGAAATTTCGGCAGCATAACGGCAGGGTAGTTAAAACCGGGACCGTCCCTAGTACGGCTCCTCGCTCTACCTTAAAACCTCGCGGTTTTTGACAATGGGGATCATGCATCTAGTTCGCACGCAGGCGGGATGTATATATTTATTTCATTTCCCCAAACTAATCCTATGTGGTTTCAACCAAATATTTCTCAACCACAAATGGGTATTTTTAAACCACAATCAATCAATATCAACCACAAACAATTCCAATCAACCATTCGCTATCAATCAATTTTCACACCAATCACAACCAATAAATATTGTCCATGGTTTGTGGACGAGGGGCGTGTATATATATATATATATATATATATATATATATATATATAGCAATTCACTTCTATTTCAACACATATATAAATTTTACAACGCATATACAACTTATACATCGAACGTACAACTTATACAATGCTTATACAAGAGGTGTACAACGCTTATATAACTCATACATCGACTATATAATTTATACATCGCCGTTTTCTATTTCGTTTATCAATTAGAAATCTCACATTGGGTTCCACACGAGTCCACTGTCTCTTGTTTCACTGAATTTCGACCACAAATGAAAAAGATATGATTTTTATTGTGAAATCAAAATTTGCAACACTTTTAAACGTTAAAACAGTTCAAAATATTCAAAACCGATTACCTTAGCCTTTTGTTCGAAACTAGGTTTCGATTTAATTTCAAATCCGCGAAGTATGAAGCCGATCCGTCTTCATCACGACGTCGGGCCGGGAAAGGCGCATCTGCGCCACCCCTCACTGGTGAGCTCGCGCGCAGAACGGAGGCGGGAGGGAGCTCCGAACGACGAAGGTTGATGGGGGCGATTCGGGCCAGATACTAAACGAGAAATCTTGAAATGGGTATGGATTTACATCATTAGAAAGATCTTTTCAAAACGAATCCAATGGTTCCAGTTTCTGGAAAATCCGACGGTCGGATCTCCCGGTATAATCGTTTGAAGTTTCGATTTCAAAATACGAACTGCAGCGTCGTTATTCGATTAAATATAATTATATTTATATATATATATATTAAAATAATCGATTCTGGTGCTGTTTTTCTTCAGATTTGAATTAAACATTTCAGACAATCCAACCGTTGGATTTTTACAAAGTTGGTGTCGTTGGAAAGATATTTCCAAAGCGAACCCAACGGTTGCGATTTCAGGAAAATCCGATGGTCGGATCTCCCGCATTAATCGTTTGAAATCACGTTTTCAAAATATGAACTGCAGCTTCGTTATTCGATATATTTCGATTCTATATATATATATATATATATTTTTATATATATATCGATTCTTCGATTTCAAAACTATATTATTTTCATACATTTGATAAAAATGATATTTTTATCTAACTGTCTTATATTTCAACACTTCACTATTTTTAACAATTCATTTATATAATAAAAATGTGATTTTTATTATAAAACAATTCATTTCAAAACACGATTATTTTCTATAGTTCATATAGGTGATAAAATGGGATTTTTATTATAAAACAATTTATTTCAAAACAAGATCATTTTATATAGTTCATATCGATGATAAAAATTGGATTTTTATTATAAAACACTTTCTTTCAAAATATGAATATCATTCAACACATGAATTTCAATTCAACGAATGAATTTCGATTCAATACATGAAGGTTTTCTATAGTTTATATATATCGATAAAAAGGTGATTTTTATATTTAAAACACGAATACCATTCAACACATGAATTTCTATCCAACGAATGAATATCGATTCAACACATGAAGGTTTTCTATAGTTTCTATATATAGATAAAAATGTGATTTTTATATTTAAAACACGAATACCATTCAACACATGAATTTCTATCCAACGAATGAATATCGATTCAACACATGAAGGTTTTCTATTCAACGAATAAATATAGTTTCAACAAATGAAAATAATTCAAACACATGAATATTATTCAAAATTTCGGCAGCATAACGGCAGAGTAGTTAAAACCGGGACCGTCCCTAGTACGGCTCCTCGCTCTACCTTAAAACCTCGCGGTTTTTGACAATGGGGAATCTTGCATCTAGTTCGCACGCAGGCGGCATGTATATATTTATTATATTTCCACAAACTAATCCTATGTGGTTTCAACCAAATATTTCTCAACCACAAACGGGTATTTTTCAACCACAATCAATCAATATCAACCACAAACAATTCCAATCAACCATTCGCTATCAATCATATTCTCACACCAATCACAACCAATAAATATCGTCCATGGTTTGTGGACGAGGGGCGTATATATATATATATACATATATATATATATATATATATATATATAGCATTTCACTTCTATTTCAACACATATATAATTTTTACAACGCATATATAACTTATACATCGAACGTACAACTTATACAACGCTTATAGAAGAGGTGTACAACGCTTATATAACTCATACATCGACTATATAATTTATACATCGTCGTTTTCTATATCGTTTATAAATTAGAAATCTCACATTGGGTTCCACTCCACCAAAAATAGCAGAAGGCTCAGAAAAATATGCGGTCTCTTCTAGAATGTAGAAGACGTCCACACGGTCACGATGTTTCCTGTTTTATCGAATTTCGTCAAGAAACGAAAAAGATATGATTTTTCAAAGTTTTGCAACACTTACAAGTGTTATTTTCATTTCAGAAATTTCAAAGCCGATACCTTTTCAAACCTTCAAAACTAGGTTTAAATTTTCCGATCGATCTGTGCAGTATCGTCACGATCGGATGCTGCAACGTCGAAGAGCTTCAAACAGGCTTTCCAGCGCCTGTGGTGGCACTCAGCTTGGTGGTCCCTACGTGGCTCGGCGGCGCTCCAAAGTTGGTGACTTCCTAGCTGAAATTCGACGCAGATACCAAACGAATTCAGATGAGGCTTGGACTGATTGAAAGAGGAGGGGAAGGCAAACGGAAAAGCCAACTGGAGGGGGTGGCGAAAACGCCTGTGGCGGCGGCAATCAGTCCTGGAAGTTTTGAAAGGGTTCCGTCGTTCGTTCGCTTACGGGGAGAGAGAAACTATCGGGGGGGGGGGGGCTGACGTGGGTGAATGATTTTTTTATAACTTTTAAAATTCCAAAAATACCCTCTTTAACACATGAACCCCAATCCAAACCCAACGACTGTCGTCCCTAGCGTTTTACCCCCATTATGAACACAATGGGATATGTTTCGTAGGCCCATTCGACTGTTTCAGTCAGTTTTCCCCCAAATTAAAATATAAAACATTCAATATTTGATTCGAACGTACATTTCAATTTGCTAGGGCCACAAACTGATTCGAAAAATTCCAGAAAAATAAATCTAGCTATGTTTTGACGATACGGTCCCAACAAAACTAGTTTCGTCGAATTTTGAGACCGTTTGCAAAAAGGCCTATTTCTGGTCGATCCAATTTAACTATAATTGACCAAAACACATTTTCCTTTGCCACGCTCACATACTAGCTTCAAAAAATATGAATTTTGAAACCTAGCAATAACTTCACATCCCGGATCCAACAAAAGTGGTTTCGTCGAATTCCGAGGTCGTATGCAAAATGGCCAATTTCACGGGCTATATAAATTCCATAGCGACCTTTCTGAAAATTCATTTGGCCATAACTTTTGCTTTCCGCTATGAAACTTTAATTTTTCAGATTTGTTAGAAAGGTATTCACTAACAGATTTAAATATTTTTGGTTTCACTCAAATCCGTTTTGTTTTGCACCCGGTACAGTCCGACAAAGTTGGAATTCAATTTTTGAAACTGCAGCGCCTTTTCAGGCCTTGTTTATAATTAGAATTAATTATATTCGTTTTCAAATGTCGATTCAAACTCACTTTTCATTGCTATTATTTAAAATATTTATTTTAAATATTTAAAATCCATTATTTTAGCCAATTTAAAATTTTTAAATTGGTTCAGATTTTCCGGGTCGTTACAAACTGAATCTAAGCAAATCAAATTTTGGCCAAATTTCAGATCTGAATAGCGTCGAATTCAAAGCACGATGAGATTTCTATTTATTTTTAAAATTTAATATTATCCCTTGTTGTTTGAATTTAATGTATATGTGCTTATTAAATCATACGTGTGATGTTTGCAATTGAAGTATATTGTTTGTTGTTGATGATTGATTGTACAACTTGTGTGTGATAAATCCGATCTTGTATAACAAGAATTCCCCTTTGCTTGAATCTAAGTATGTAGAATTGTTTCTATTTTGAATCCAAGAAAAAAGATTTCTTCTTATTTTCATTTTATTTCTAAATGATAAAGAAGATTCCATTTTTCATTTTGTTTTAAACGATAAAAAGAATATAAAGGTTTCACTTTTAGTTTTCATTTTGTTGTAAATCAGGATTACACTATAAGAACTTCATCTTTATTGTCATTTGTTTTAAATTAAAAGATTTATCATAAGTAAAACATTTTGGGTTGTTATTTATTTTAATTAAAAAGTTTATATTTTAATAGTCATATTTTTCCTAAATTCAAAAGGACATTTTCAATGTCAAAATTTTGTTGAAATATAAAAAGGACATTTTCAATGTCAAAATTTTGTTGAAAACTAAAAAGGATATTTTCAATGTCAAAATTTTGTTGAAATAAAAAGGACATTTTTCAATGTCAAATTTTGTTGAAATAAAAAGGACATTTTTCAATGTCAAATTTTGTTGAAATAAAAAGGACATTTTTCAATGTCAAATTTTGTTGGAATAAAAAGGAAATTTTTTATCGTCAAATTTATTGAGATAAAAAGGGTCATATTTTTATCGTTAAATTGTTTTATTAAAAGGATTGAAATAAAAAGAACTTGTTTTCATTGTCAACATGTTCTAATGGAAAGGATGAAAATTTGTCTTTGTTAAAAGTACATATTTTCATGGCCATTTTTATTTGCATTAAAAAGTTATCATTTTTATTTGCATTGAAATTTTATACACAACATTTGTGTTTGCATTGAAATTTTACACAAAATTATCATTTGTGTTTGCATTGAAAGTTAATAAACAAAATCATCATTTTTGTTTGCAATAAAAGTTAATAAACAAAATCATCATTTTTGTTTGCATTAAAAGTTAATAAACAAAATCATCATTTTTGTTTGTGTATTGAAAGTCAACAAACAAATTATCATTTTTGTTTGTATATAGAAAGTTAACAAACCAATCTATCATTTTGTTGTATTGAAAGTTATCAACGAAATTAGTCATTTGATCGCATTGAAATTTAAAAAATAAATTTGTCATTTTTGTGACGGCAAGGAATTTCGCTCGATCCGAATCGATCGTTAAACCGACAAAGACCGTTCGAAACCCCTGATCGTTTTGAGAACAGGACAAAATAGAACGCAAACAGAAGAACATTTCATTGTTATTACAACAATTCCATCAGATACAAGAATATACAGAGTATAAACGAATAAATTACATTCAAAAAATATCAGAGATTACAATAAATTACATAGCAGCGGAAAAATATACAAAACACAACTGAAAGTGATACACGGATACAGAGCTTTCCGAGCATCGTTCCAGCTGTAAATCAGGACCCTGTGAATATAAATCTGCAAAACCAAAACTACTAGCTGCCTGTGCGGAAAATAGGGGCACCCAGAGTTTAGGTTAAAAACAATAAACTCTAGGTCAGTCATGTGACTGGTGTGAGAACTAAAAACAGTTTTTATTTTAACTTTAAGGTAGAGTAATTCAAGGGACCACAACGTATGACACGGAACGGGTTTCCTCCCAAGAATACTAGTGCATATAACAAAACAACGCAATGCTTTTTGGAAAAATGAAGCTATTATAAGACCCAGGTCCCATCACACAATGCAACGCAAGCCGGAGGATAGGGTTTTCCCTTATAATAGCCAAACATGCTTGGTACATCAAAACAAATCATTTGATACTATTATAAGTGTATAGTGTCAAAACATTTCAAATCATAAATATTAATCATAGACGGCATGGGTACCATATATCATGTCGCCATACTAGTTTTACAATTAAAACTGCAATATCACGTATTGGAAATTGGATTCCATCATGAGTCGAGGCAAGGGGCAAGCTCCTCTCCGCGTTCGAGACACTCTAGCATTGCCTTAGGACCCAACTCTGATCCTTTGGAACCTCCAAGGCCAGTCCTCTCTTACTTTTGAGGATTAGTTATTCCTGAACACACGTTTCCCGGTCCTTATAGACCTATATCCGAGGCGCCTCGCATTCCAACAACCACACAGGTGAAAAGTATATAAATGTCAGGGCTGGTAGGTCACTGACACCACCCTAGCTAGAAAGAAACGTCGTGCACTCCTTGGGTCCGTATCCCATTTTTGACTCATACCGAGGTGTGAGGCTCGCGAATTCACGTTATACACAAAGCTACGCCACACAGGGCGTGCCTTGATCATCAACCACAAGACTTTGCTTTTCAACAGAAGCCCTGATCAATTGCCACTTACGTGTGCCACACTGGCAATTCATTCCATGCAACTAATGTCCATCGATATACAACCTCTGAGCTCGTACGTCTCAGAGAAGGGCGTTAAGCAAGAGAATAAATTCTCCGCCGCCAAACAGATGTATATTTAATAGATATCAATCAACACAGAATAAAATCCAATGTCAGACACACAATCCATTTACAAGTTCGTTCTGGGTCTGAACGAAACCGGAGGCACTTTCCTTGCATATCCATCCATCTCCAAGTACGTATGGACGATCACCAACTGTTTCCCTCATCTTGGGTGTACAGCCCAATCAAGATCATCAGTAATCACCCAAATGATGTGAAGACTTCCGGTCTTCAACCGCCGTCTTTATCTTCGACATCTCGTCGAATCGGTTATTCAGAATGGGTATAACCCGGCCTTTCTGAATATCCCACGTATATAATAAACGAAGGTTACACAAACACAACAAACACCTCATTCCAATTCAGAATATTCTTTTATTCACAAAATCACATTCTTAGGGAAAGGTTCCCATTAATTTTATCCAAGATAAATTCTTCTAAATTTATTCTTTAATCTTCCTTGGGATATCATTTCAAACTAGTCGGGATTAGCGAACCACACCGAAGTAATTATTTATTTTATTTCCCAATCCCAACCTATTCATCCACTGGAGCAAAACTGGTGATACTCCATTCCTAACACCACGGTGTTATCGGTAAAATTAATTACCATTTCACGTTCAAATCTAATTAAAGATTTAACTATCGCATTGGAGCAAAACTGGTGGTACTCCATTCTCGATCACCTTTCAGATTTAATAATTTAAATTATCAATTCACTTTTCAATCTAATTAAAGATTCATTAGAACTCCACTTAGGTTTAATCCTTTCAAAAATCAACATCTTGCCTTTAACTGGGTTAAAGAACCAATGTCATCTAAAACACGATTCACGATAAACCCAAATCACATTTGATATTAATTACAAGGCTCTGAATAGAAAATATACCGGCTTATATTCAATATCAAATTCTGAAACCAACAAATATCGTATTGGAAATAACGATATAAAATATATCTTTTAAATTCCCATAACAATATCTTTATAGTCACGAAATTCAACATTGAAATATTCCGAAGATAATTTCGATTCAACTCCAGTCCAATCCACGTATTGGGAATATTGATTATTTTTAAAATCACTTTCAAATTCAATTATTTATTTCAAAAATAAATTGATTTTAATCCTAGTTCAAAACTAGTTCATTTCGATAAAAATCTATTTTTATCTTTTCAAATATGGAATTCTTCAGCCCAATTTTTCCCAAATCATTTCTTATGATTTTACACAAATTATAGATATTTTTAATAATTTTATCAAGGCCCGTACAGTCGATTTCCATCAACGGCCATCAAACTGCACTTACAGCGACCTTTTCCAAATTTGATTTGGACATAATTCCAAATCCAACCGTTAGATTTCAAATTTCTAATATTCATTGGAGAGCTCTTTTCGATACGAACCCAACGGTTCCGGTTTTAGGAGAATCCGACGGTCGGATCTCCCGCAACGTCAATTCGAAGTTAATGGTCAAAATTCGCGAACTGCCGCGGCGCGTTCTATTCAGGCCATTATATATATAATATATAATATATATATATATATATATATATATATTATATTTCGTCGATTTCCTTTTAAAACGAATTTTATAAATAGTTGTAAATTCGTTTCAAAATTTTTTTTAACTTCATCTTCAATTTCAAATCGATTTGATTTCAATTCAATTCGAATTCATTTCAATTTTATTTAATTCGAATTCAAATTCGTTTCAATTCAATTCAAATTCTATTTCGTTTCAATTCAATTTCAATTTGAATTTACCTTCTATTTAATTCGAATTCATTTCAAATTGATTTCAATTCAATTTCAGTTCGTTTTAAATTTCATTCAAAACGTTTTCAATTCGTTTTTAATTCAATTTCAATTTAATTCAATTTGAATTCATTTCTATTCAATTCGAATTCAAATTCACTTTCAATTCAATTTGAATTCAAATTCACTTTCTATTCAATTCGAATCGAATTCATTTTCTATTCGATTCGAATTCATTTCAAATTGATTCAATAAAATTTCAATTTGAATTTTAATCTAATTTAATTTGAATTTCATTTCAAAATATTAAATTTTGAAATCACTTTTCAATATTCATTATAAAACGAATAAAATCGATATAAATATCGTTCACGTCAAAATAGCGCAACTCTAATCAACATGGCTTTATATATTTCAATAAATATGTTATTCCATTCAACAAATGAATATATATTCTATTCAACACATGAATCTATATTTCTTTCAACACACGACTATTTTTGTTATGTAAAATATTTTATAAAATCATGGTATCTATCGTTTGATTTTTAAATCAGACTCCACCGTGAAGTAGTTCTAATTTTAAATATGATGAAGATGTAAATTTTATTCTTAAAATATTTTACTCAACACATAAATAGTTTCAACACATGAATTTTCTTTTATAATATTCATTATTTTCCCGATTGGAATGAGGCCCAATCAATCACCATATAATGTTAATTATATGGATTCCATACAATACATGTATATAATAGCAATGATAAACAATCAACCATCATCCAAGGTGCACCACACAATTGTATAAGCATCAAATATAAATAATCGACGCTTACACAGTCTGTCGACCAATCGATCGACATACAATTAAATAATTGGGATTAGTGTACGCCAAATTTCATCCCAACACCCGTGTGGGGTTTCAAATCAACAAACACATATTTTTATTCGTGCAGTTGGGCGATGTGTAAAATTTATCATCCCAATCAATATCAGTCAAATCAGTGTATATAAACAAATCGGTCGATTTGTTTATAAATATTTATTTATTCACTTTCACGTTAAAAATTATATTTTTAACGATAATTAATTTATTTCAACACATGAATCTCTTTATCTATTTCACATTAATTTCACAAACAAATTTTCACAACATATCAATCAAACAAACAAGCCATCAATGGTCTGTGGATGACGGGTGTCGGGTGCTGCTAAGCACCATCTGCATCCTAGTATATATATATATATATATATATATATATATATAAATATAAATAGAAAAAGAAATTTAGAGTGAGAATTTCTCACCAATAGCTATTCCAACTCCACGAATCTTCAATTATAGAAATCTTCGTCGCTCTCGCCTTTTGTCACTTTCGTTGCCCGTAGTCACTACATGTATAAAAATCACATTTTTATATTGTTGCTATGTATATAAAAATTATATTTTTATACTACTACTACATAGATAAAAATTCTATTTTTTACACCGTTACTATATAGATAAAAATTCTATTTTTACATCGTTACTATATAGATAAAAATTCTATTTTTACACCGTTACTATATAGATAAAAATTCTATTTTTACACCGTTACTATATAGATAAAAATTCTATTTTTTACATCGTTACTATATAGGTAAAAATTATATTTTTACATCGTTACTATATAGATAAAAATTCTATTTTTACACCGTTACTATATAGATAAAAATTCTATTTTTACACCGTTACTATATAGATAAAAATTCTATTTTTACACCGTTACTATATAGATAAAAATTCTATTTTTACACCGTTACTATATAGATAAAAATTCTATTTTTACACCGTTACTATGTAGATAAAAGTTCTATTTTTACACCGTTACTATATAGATAAAATTTCTATTTTTACACCGTTACTATATAGATAAAAATTCTATTTTTACACCGTTACTATATAGATAAAAATTCTATTTTTACACCGTTACTATATAGTATTTTTACATCGTTACTATATAGGTAAAAATTATATTTTTAACTTCTACAATATAAAAGATTGTATTTTTATTACTCTACAACATAAAAGATTATATTTTTATTACTCTACAACATAAAAGATTATATTTTTATTATGTAAACAAACTGATTTTATTAAATAAAAACAAAACAAAATAGAAATAAAAAGAGAATTGGGAGCTTACAGTGTTCGACTGCAGAGGGGGCGTCACGTGGCTGAGGGGTGGTCGGAGAAGGGGGTACAGGCGGTGCTAGGGTTTGGTGGGGGCTCCGGCGACTGGGTGGTCAGGCGAACAGCGCGAGGTGGCCAAGGGGGGCATGGCAGGTGGAAGATCGACGAGGGGAGCGGAGCGGGGAGGCGCGTGGCCAGCTTCGGCGGCGCGGTGGTGATCGAGACGAGGAATAAGGCGTCGGGGGTTTTTCTGAAAAGGGGGCCAACTGATTTTATCGTGAGAATGATTTGGGGGGGTCTTAAGTGAAAAGAAAGGGTTATTTAATTATTTATTTAATTTAATTTTCTATATAAAGTTGACTTTTACATACGACCTCTAAACGAGGCCCACCGCCTGTCGTCCATAGCTAATTACCCCCATTCCGAACACAATGGGATATCTATCGTAAGCTGATTCGATCGTTTCGATCAGATTTCGTCAAAATCAACATATAACTCTATATATTGAATTTGAACGCGTATTTCAATTTACCGGGGTCACATACGAACTCTAAAAATTCCATAAAAATATTTTCTAGCTTCGTATTGATGATACGGTTCTAACAAAACTAGTTTCATCGAATTCCGAGACCGTTGGAAAAATGGCCATTTTCCAGTCGATTAAAATCAACTGAAACTGGTCAAACACGTTTTCTTTTTCCACGCTCACATATTGATTCGAAAAATTATGAAATTTGAAACCTAGCAATAATTTGACATCACGGATCCAACAAAAGTGGTTTCGTCGAAATCCGAGGTCGTTTGCAAAATGTCTATTTTTAAGGGCCCGAATTCCATAGCGACTATTCAGAATTTTCAACTGGACATATCTTTTGATCCCCGCTATGAAATTTCGATTTTTCGGATTCGTTGGAAAGATATTCCCAAATAGATCCTATTATTTTTGGTTTCACTAAAATCCGGATTATTTTGCACTCGGTACATTCAATTGAAGTTTGAAATCGAATTATCGAACTACCGCGCCATTTTCAATTCTATTTATAATTATATATAATTATTTATATTCT
This sequence comes from Allium sativum, assembly GCA_030737875.1. NCBI lineage: Eukaryota > Viridiplantae > Streptophyta > Magnoliopsida > Asparagales > Amaryllidaceae > Allium > Allium sativum. The sequence goes on along the minus strand of CM060922.1, from coordinate 309,964,808 downwards.
AACGACGACGTATATAATTTATACGTCGAATTCTATTCAAAATAAATTTCTCGTCGATATTATTTAAAATAATTCATTTTAAATGTTCAAAATTCGCTAAAATTGCCAAAATAAAAATTTTAAACTGACCCAGATTTTCGGGTTGTTACATTTTTTCACCTTGGAATTATTGAAAGTTAACAAACCAATCTATCATTTTGTTGTATTGAAAGTTACCAACGAAATTAGTCACTTGGTCGCATTGAAATTTATAAAATAAATTTGTCATTTTGTCACCTTGAAATTAACAAAAAGTATATACATATATATATATATATATATTCATTTTCGCAGAATAGAAGTTGACACAAAAATATATTCATTTTTGTAGAATAGAAGTTGACATAAAAATATATTCATATTGTTGAAATAGAATTGTCGAAAAAACAAATATATCACTTTTATATGTTTTGTTGAAATAGAATTGTCGATAAAAACAAAGTTATCTTTTTATTTGTTTTTGTTGAAATGTTAGAATTGATTTAACATAAAAATATTCTTTTTATGTTAATATGAAAGGTTAGAAATGATGTAACATAAAATTATTCTTTTTTATGATATTAGAATACATAGAAAAATGTGGACATAGGAAAATATCCTTTTATATGTTACTAGAATACGTAGAAAAATGTAAAATCATATAATATTCTTTTATATGTTATTAGAACGCATAAAAAAAGGGTAAACAAATAAAATCTTCTTTTATTTGTCATTAGAGTGCATAAGAAAAAGGATGGAAATAAAGGTGTTATATTAGTTGAAAACAAAATGTACAATTTGTCAAAATAAAAGAGTTGAAACAAAAACTACATTTTTGTTAAATAAAAGAGTTAAAACATGCATTTTTGTCAAATGTAAAAGAATGAAACAAAAACATGCATTTTTGTCAAATGTAAAAGAATGAAATAAAAACATGCATTTTTGTCAAATGTAAAAGAATGGCAAAAACATTCATTTTTGTCATATGTAAAAGAATGAAATAAAAACATTCATTTTTATCTTTAAATTAGATTGAGACTAAAATTATTCATTTTTAGCGTCATTTCCTTTTTAGAATAAAAAGAACATTTTTAGCATCATTTTCTTTTTAGAATAAAAAGAACATTTTTTGCGTCATTTTCTTTTTAGAATAAAAAGAACATTTTTATGTCATTTTCTTTTTATAATAAAAAGTACCTTTTTAGCGTCAAAGTTGTTCAAATAAAAAAAAGTACATTTTAGCGTCAAAGTCGGTTAAATAAAAAGATTAGATTTAAATGAAATATTTTTATTGTTAAATTAGTTGCAATAAAATAGTAGTGTTAAAGGTGACATTCTTATTAAATAAAAATAATAGAAATTGAAATGGCAAAATGACATTTTTATTGTCATTATTATGAAATAAAAAGTGTAGATTTAAAAAGTACATTTTTATTTACATTTTAAATGTAGATAAAAACGTAGATTCAAAAAGTACATTTTTAATTACATTTTAAATGTAGATAAAAACATAGATTCAAAAAGTACAATTTTATTTACATTTTAAATGTAGATAAAACCATAGATTTAAAAAGTACAATTTTATTTACATTTTAAATGTAGATAAAAACATAGATTTAAAAAGAACATTTTTATTTACATTTTAAATGTAGATAAAAACATAGATTTAAAAAGTATATTTTTATTTACATTTTAAATGTATATAAAAACATAGATTTAAAAATTACATTTTTATTTACATTTTAAATGTAGATAAAAACATAGATTTAAAAATACATTTTTATTTTAAATGTAGATAAAAACATAGATTCAAATAGTACATTTTTATTTACATTTTAGACGTAGATATAAAAATAGATTTAAATAGTACATTTTTATTTACATGTTAGACGTAGATAAAAACATAGGTTTAAATAGTACATTTTATTTGTCATTTTAGATGCAAATAAAAGAATAGAATTGAATAATACATTTTATTTGTCATTTTAGATGCAAATAAAAGAATAGACTTTAAAGTTACATTTTAGATGTATTAATTGAAAATAGTTGGAGTCGCCAACGATATATAATTTATTTATATATATAAATTAAAATTAAAATTAAACGAATCACGCGTGGTAGTTCGCGTTTCGGCGATCATTATTTTAAATGATTATACCGAAAGATCCGACCTTCGGATTTTCCCAAAACTGGAACCATTAGGACTGATTTTGGAAGATCTTTCCAACAATATAAATTTTATCAAAATCCAAAGGTTAGATTTCGAGATCGAAAGATCCGACCGCTAGGGCCGCATAACGACCTGAAGCATCGTTAAATTAATTCGAGCTATTTTTATATAAATAAAAATAGCGATAAATCGTTATTAAATACTATTAACGATGTGAAATGGTTTAAAATTATATATATGGAGAATCATTTGAAAAGACCGAGTTCAATCTCATTTCAAATGTTTATACGATGATTTAAGTCGAAGATATTGAAGACGGTGATTGAAGACCGGCGATCTTCACATCGAATGGACGACTAATGATGCCCGACATTCGGTAGCTCCCAGTAAAGGGTTAATAGTGGTAGTTTCTCCAGACGTACTTGTTGATTGTCCGGATATGCGAGCGCCTCTCCTTCGTATTAGACATACGAGGAGGAATAAGGTGACTCCGGTTTCGTTCAGACCCAGAATGGACTTGTAAATGGATGTGTGTCTGACATTGAATTTCATTCCATGTAAATTAAATTGATTTCTATTTGATATATATCCATTTAGTGGCGGAGAATTTATTCTCTTGCTTAACACCCTCAAAGGGTATATATTGATAGTGATTGATCGCGTGGCGTGGATTGTCAATGAGGCACGCCACGATGCAAATGATCAAGGCTTTTATTGAAAAGCAGGCCTTGTGGTTGTTGATCAAAGCATAGCCTGTTCAGGCGTAGCTTTGTGTATAGCGTGACTTTGCGAACCTCACACCCCGGTATGAGTCAAAAACGGGAGTATGGCTGCAAGGAGTGCACACGTTTCTTTTTAGCTAAGAAGTGGTGTCAACGACTTACCAGCTCTGACATTTTTACTTATGTGGATGATGGATTATGAGGTACCTCGGTTTTATATGTTGTTAGTTTCCATATTAGAGGTTCAAAAGAACTGGGAAGCGTGTGTTTAGGAATTGCCAATCCACTAACGTTATGTGTGGACCGGCCCTGAAGATCCAAGGGTTCACTATGAGGAATCCTGGGGCATTTGCTAGAGTGTCTCGAATCGGAGAGGGCAATCCCTAGCCTCGAATCATGATGGAAACCCAATTACCAATATGACACCATCGGTTTTGATTGTAGAACTAGTATGGCGACATGATATATGGTACCCATGCCATCTATGATTGATACATTATGATTGAAATTGTTTTTGAAACATATATACACTAATAATAATATCAAAATCCGTTTTTATCGTATCAAGCATTTTTGACCATTATAAGGTAAAACTCTATTCTCTGGTTTGCGTTGCATTGTGTGATGGGATTTTAGTCTTATAATGGTTTCATTTTTCTAAAAAGCATTGCGTTGTTTAACGATTTATTTAATTTATGCACTGGCAATCCAATGGAGTAAACCTGTTTCGCGTTAGCGGCGTGGTCCTATGTTTAGCCTTATTATTAAATTAGTTAAGTTAGATTTCTCATACCAATCCCATGACTGACCTGTAGTTTGTTTCACTGGCAAACTCGGGTGCCCATATTTTCCATACGGGCAGTCGAGTAGCTTGTTTTGCAGATAGTTATCTCTTGAGCAGGATTCTGGATTGAAGCTTAAAGCTGTGTCCAGAGCATTTAGAGTTTTCCGCTGCAATGTATTGAACTTATTGTAATTTTATCTTCTGCTATATTTTATTCAATGTATTCTGATATTCTGTACTCTAATGTAACATTATTATAATGTTTTATAAAAGTCCTCTATTGTTGTTCTGATGTGTTGTATTCCCAATGTTAAAGTATTCGAAGATTTCCAACTTTTGGGTCAGACCTGTGTGATTTATGGCCGAATCAAAGGGTGGGGATTTTCGGGTCTTTACAAATAATTTGAGTGTGAGAGAGATCTCACTTTCGTTTCCACTCCGTCAGTTTTAATTTCTGAATTTCTGAACTATTCGGATTCAATTCTGCCCTAGATTCTAAAAGCCCCAAAGTTGACCCGATTAGTCTTGTTGCGAAGCTCTCGTCCCCACGATCGCAACGGATCCTGTTTCACGTGATTTGGAGTTCGTATGAGAAAGATATGGTCGTATAAAGGTTAATGAAATTTAATAGATAATTAATTAATTAATAAACCTTCTCCTCCTTCCTCAATCAACAGTCCGTCGTTCAAACCCGTGCTTCCAACCTAGAGTTGGACTTCGTTCAATGACCGAAGCCCTAGCCGATGATCGAACTCTATCACTTTGAAGACCTTCGTGAGCCGCGCCACCTTCTCCAATCCCAATGAACTCAGTGGAGCTCTGACCCCAAGAAATGCCTCGCGACGGGAGCCCTTTGGGCTGAGAATTTACAAAAATCTCTCAACAAAAATTCTTCAAACTTATATAGAATTGTAGATCACACTTAGTACTTCGATGTTTGTTTCATATCTTTGGATTGAAACGCATCAGATTGGAAGACAAATGGATCGAAACTTTTGAGCAGCTTCCGCCGTTGAATTTAGGGCCGGTTGCTTTAAATGAAAAAGTGGAATGTGGGTCTCTCTGATTGGGTGATTTTAATATATAAATATTTATTTAATATTATTTTAATTTCAAAAATATCCGTTTTCGCATCCGAACTCCAAATCAAACCTAACGACTGTCGCCCCTAGCTAAATACCCCCATTCCGGACACAATGGGATATGTTTCGTAAGCCAATTCTAATGTTTTGATCAGTTTTTCTTTAAATTAAAATATAAATCAATATATATTGAATTTAAACATACATTTTAATTTACCGGGGCCAAATACTGAAACGAACCAAACTTCCCAGTAAAGGAAAGGCTGGATTGCTTTGAGAACAACACATATCAGAACACAAACTGTAGAACATTTTATTGCTGATTACAACAATTACATCAGAGTACAAGAATGTAACAGAGCATGAATACTTATTACATAATAGAAATACAATAATATCAGAGATTTAAATTACATTTAAATAGCAGCGGAAAAATAATACAAATATACAACTGGAAGGAATACACGGATACAGAGCTTTCTGAATACCGCTTCAGCTGCAAGCCAAGATCCTGTAAATATATCTACAAAAAGCTACTCGACTGCCCGTGTGGAAAAATAAGGGCACCCGAGTTTGCCAGTGAAACAAACTACAGGTCAGTCATGGGACTGGTATGAGAAATCTTGACTTAACTTATCTAATAATAAGGCTAATCACAGGACCACGCCGCTAACGCGGAACGGGTTTACTCCATTGGATTGCTAGTGCATAACATAAAGTAAATCGTTAAACAACGCAATGCTTTTTAGAAAAATGAAACCATTATAAGACCCAAGTCCCATCACACAATGCAACTCAAACCGGAGGATAGGGTTTTACCTTGTAATGGTCAAGAGATGCTTGATACGATAAAACGGATTTGATATTAGTGAGTGTATATTTTAATAAAACATTTCAATCATAATGTATCAATCATATACGACATGGGTACCATATATCATGTCACCATGCTAGTTCTACAATCAAAACCGCAACGTCGTATTGGAAGTTGGTTTTCCATCATGGGTCAAGGCTAGGGGCAAGCTCCTCTCCGATTCGAGACACTCTAGAAAATGCCTCAGGATCACACCTATGGGCAACCCTTGGAGCGGTAGGGCCAGTCCCCGCCTATCGGCAGTGGATTGGTTATGCCTGAACACACGTTTCTCGGTTCCTTTGAACCTATTATATGACCACTAACGACCTATAAAAATCCGAGGCGCCTCAAAATCCATCATCCATATAAGTAAAATGCCAGCCAGTTTAAGCACTGATACTACCACTAGCTAGAAAGAAACGTGTGCACTCCCTACGGTCCATATCCCGTTTTTGACTCATATCCGGGTGTGAGGTTCGCGAAGTCACGATATACACAAAGCTATGCCGTAATAGGCTATGCTTTGATCAACCCACAAGGCCCTGCTTTTCAATAAAAGCCTTGATCATTTGCATCTTGGCGTGCCACATTGACAATTCACGCCATGCGATCAATCACTATTAATATATACCCGGGTGTTAAGTAGAGAATAAATCCTCCACCACCAAACAGACATACATTAACATAAATCGATTTAATTCACATGGAACGAAATCCAATGTCAGACACGCATCCGTTTACTAGCTTATGCTCTGGGTCTGAGCGAAAACCAAATCCGAACAATCAACCATAGTCCGGACGGCCACCACTGAAGCCCCTTCAAGGTAGCTACTCCCGTCAAGGGTCTCTGTAGCAACACATCCATTCGATGTGAAGATCGTCGATCTTCAACCACCGTCTTCATCTTCGACTCTTCATCGTCATAGTAATTATTTGGAATGGGTTAAACCCGGTCTTCCCGAATAACTCACGTGTTTCATAATTAAAAATCAAGTACTATAAAAACACATCCAACGCCTCATTCCAATTCAGAATATTCTTCTAATAAAATATTCGTATCATTCTGTTAAAGATAAATTCTTTAAATTATCCTTAAATCTTTCTTTTAAAGTTTTATTAGAAACCCAATTTGGTTTTTAAAATATCAGAAATCCTTATTCAAGGATTAATTAAATTTAAGAAATTAATCTTATCTTTAACTGGGTTAAAGAACTAATGTCATTTTAAAACACCATTCACGATAAACCCAAAATCGACTTCCACAAAATATGGAATCTTCACAGAAATCAAATCAATACATAATCGTTATAAATTTCTGTATCCGACCAATAATATAAATGGAATAACGGCAAAGCCTTTTAAATTCCATATGTAGTATCGATCTTCTTTTACAGAAGCTTATCTTGGCTATTATTAATTCAAATTCCTTTCGACTCCAATTTAATATATTAAATTGGAAAACTTTACTTTTGGGAAAATTTCTATTTAAATCTTAAATAAAGATTTACAAATTTCAAATCATATTTTCACTGTCAGTTGGGTTAAAGAACAAATGTCACTTAAAAACACAGTACACAATAAACCCAACTCACGTCTCTCATTTCAATTACAAAATATAATTGAAAACTTTAATAATCTAAATTAAAAGCTTATTCTTTTCATATGGGGTTTAAGAACAGTGTTATTTAAGACACTATCCACGACAAACCCAAATCCAATTTATTCAATTTAATTTCCAATTAAATATTACAAATTGGAAAACTTCATTAAATGTAAATTTAATGATTAATTCTAGTTGATAACTGGTTCATTTCAATAAAAATATAATTTTCCAAAATATATTCTTTTTCTAAAATATTCTTTTTCAAAAATATATTTTCCAAAATATTCTTTTTCTAGAATATTCTTTATTGGAATATGACTCAATCAACATCCATATATTGCATGAAATCAACAATCATGATGATTAATTATCAAACATCCAAATGACGACCAAAGTAGAATCTATAACTGTGTGAGCATTAAAGTAAATAACTGACGCTCATCACAGACTGTCAATCGATCGATTGATAGATAACTAAATATTGGGATTAGTGCGTATCCAATATCATCCCAATACCCGTGTGGGGTTTCATCCATCAAGAAAATAATAAATTATTTGTGCACTTGGGCGATGTGTGAAAATTATCGTCCCAATCACATAAACTAGTCGGGTAACTTGTAAATGGAAGTGTAATATTCAAACTTGAATATAATAAACATTATATTTGACACATCACACATTTCAACAATTAAATATATATTTCTATTCTTTTTTCTATGAACAAATGACAATGAAAAACCTATTCCTTTAATTCAATTCTTTTATTGTAAACAATGTTACAATAAAATGTAATCCTCTAATTCAATATGACAATAAAACTAATCTTTTATTTCAATTAACCTAAAGGTGTTATCTTAATTTTATAATCTTTTCATTGTAACCAAATGACTATAAAGATATAATCCTTTTATTCTAATCCTTTCAATGGAATCTAAACTACATTGAAAATGTAATTTTTAATGTACAATCTTTTTATTGAAGACAAAGTGTCAATAAAAATATTCACTTTTATCTCAATCTTTTTATTGTGAACAAAATGACATAATTGACTAATTCTTTTTAATGTAAACAAAATATGATGATTTTGTTTAATCCTTTTTTATGTAAACAAAATGTAAATCTTGTTATAATCCTTTTAATGTAAACCAAATGTAAAATTATGTTATAATTCTTTTTAAATAAACAAAAATGTGATAATTTTCTTCACCAATCATGTTTTACCCAAAAATGATATTTGCTTATAGCATCCTTTCTAATTGAGTAAAATGTACATTTCTAATTCCTTCTTTTTTTATGTATAAAGTTATACATTTCTAATTCATTATTTTTAATGTATAGAAATATACATTTTTGTCTAATTCTTTTTAAATAAACAATAATGTAAATCTTTGTCTAATTCCTTTAAATATACAAAAATGTATATTTTCTTTTCTAATGTCATATTTTCCATAAAGTGTAAGTTCTATTTCTGATGTCAAATTTTACAAAAATGTAAATTCTATTTCTAATGTCCTATTTTACAAAAATTGCAAATTCCATTTCTAATTCATTCTTATGTAATCAAGATATGAATTTTGTTCTAACCCTTTTTATTTAATCAAAATATGATTATTTTGCCTAACCCTTTTCAATGTAACAAAATAAGATTATTTGGTCTCCTTCCTTTTAAATGTATAAAAATATACGTTTTATTTCATTCATCTCAAATGTACAAAAATATCCTTTTTATTTCATTTATTCAAAGTGACAAAAATGTCCTTTTAATTTCATTTATTCAAAGTGACAAAAATGTCCTTTTAAATTTCCATTATTCAAAGTGACAAAAATGTCCTTTTAATTTTCCTTTATTCAAAGTGACAAAAATTTCCTTTAAATTTTCCTTTATTCAAAGTGACAAAAATGTCCTTTTAATTTTCCTTTATTCAAAGTGACAAAAAAAATGTTAACTTTGTCCTTTATAAGCTAATAAACAAAGATGTTAATGTTGTTCTTTATAATCTAATTAACATTTCCGACAGTTCATATTTAACATAAAAGGAATATTTTTATGTTAGATAAATTCTAATATTTCAATAAAAACAAATAAAAGAAAATTTTGTTTTTGTTGACAATCCTATCTCAACAAACAACTCAAAAAGTGATATATTTGCTCGTCTATTTTATTATAACAAAAGTGATATAATTGTTCACAACAATTTTATAACAACAAAAATGACATATTACGGTTCTAAAATAATATCAAAGTGATGTGTTCATTTTCAATTCAACTAATTTAATGAACTAAAATGTAGCGTTCGATTAAACTATAATCAAATTTAACAAAAATGTTAATACCTGTTTAACCACAAACTAAATAATGAAATTGTAAATTTTAACACAACGTACACTGTCAAATGACAGTTTGATTTTAACACATCAACAAGCAACATCAAACAAATTTAAATCCAATCACGGACATTCAACAAAATATTGCAGCACAGGTGTAACACAAAAAATTTTGATTAACAATCTTTAATTATAAATGAAGGAATAGAATTTCTCACCGACAGTTTAATTCCACACAGTTCAGGTTTGAAATTTCCTGAAATTCCAAGATGCTCGGTTTCAACTCTAGTCAGCTCCATGTCATAGATCTTCGAAAGACGAGTTCAATGCAATTCGTTTCATGTAATTTCGTTTCTGTTTGAAGAAGTTATGATCATTTGTATTTTGGATTACAAAATAAAAATAATTAAGATAATAATTTAAGCTCTAATTACATCATTAGACTCTAATCTTCCTTCTTCCACACCGTAAGCTTCAGGAATTGCTCGACTTCATCGATCCACCATCGCACGCCACTGGAGCTGCCAACAACGGATCCGATTACTCCCCAGCCACCGCTGTCATGCCGCGTCCCAACACCAGCAGCCGCCGCCACCTCGGTGGTCTCCACCTCCCCAAAATCCGCCGCGAACGTCGCTAGTTCCCCCTCGAAATTCGAACTCCACGCACCCCTAGAGGCGATCTTAACCGTACAGAAATGAAGTTCAGATCTTCCTCTTCAATTTTCGTTTATTAATCATAATTTAATTCATGAGATATTAGGAGAAATTAAGAGATTCATCTCGTGTGTTTCTAACCATTGAGGGTTATAGTGGCGGCTATGTATTCTTTGAGTTAGGGTTTAGTATCTATACTGTATTTTATACTATTTATTTATTTTAATTCAAGAAAATGTTTGTTCATTGATACTAACTCTGAATCGAACCCCATGAATGTCGCCCCTAGCCGAATACCCCCGTCCCGGACACAATGGAATATGTTTTGTAACCCAGTTCGGCTGTTACGATATGTTTTTCTTTAAATTAAATTATAAATCCTTTAATTATTTAATTCAAATGTACATTTTAAATTACCGAGGCCATATACTGACTCTAAAAATTACAGAAAAATTATTTCTAGTTATGTTTTGACGATACGGTTCTAACGAGACTAATTTCATTGAATTCTGAGACCGTTTGAAAAATGGCCTTTTTCTAGTCGATTAAATTTGACTGAAACTGACAAAACACGTTTTCCTCTGCCACGCTCACATATTAATTTGAAAGATTATGAAAATTGAAACCTAGCAATAATTTGACATTCTAGTTCCAACAAAAGGAGTTTCGTCGAAAACCGAGGTCGTTTGAAAAATGACAATTTTTAAGGCCAAAATATTTAATTAAAATATATATAGATTCTACAGCGACTTTTCTAAATTTTGGACTGGCCATAACTTCCAAAATATAAAGTGAAATACTAGTTTTTCAGATTCGTTAGAAAGATATGACTAAACAGATTTGAATATTTTTGGTTTCGCTCAATTCTGATTTATTTTGAATCCGGTACAGTCAGTCAAAGTTCAAATTCAAATTTTCAAACTGCAGCGCTGTTTTAAACTCCTTTTATAATTAAACTAAATTTATTCGTTTTAAACAAAGTTTTTAGTCGTTCCTATTTAAAATAATTTATTTTAAATATTAAAACCCATTAAAATTTCTAAAATAAAAATTTTAAATTGGCCCCAAAATTCCGGGTCGTTACAAATACTGACTCCAAAAATTCCCGAAAAATAAATAAAATGTTTTGACAATACGGTCCTAACAAAATTAATTTCATCAAATTTGGAGACCGTTTGAGAAATGGCCATTTTCTGGTCGATCCAATTCAAATTTAAATTGTCAAAACACATTTGAATTTACTACGCTCACATATTAAATCCAAACATTATGAAATTTGAAACCTAGCAATAATTTGACATTCCGGATCCAACAAAAGTTGTTTCATCGAAAACGGAGGTCGTTTGCAAAATGGCTATTTATTCTATTATATTAAATTCCATAGCGACTATTTTAAATTTTAAACTAGACATAACTTTTTATTCCTGCTATGAAATCTAGATTTTTCACATTCATTGGAATGATATTTTTAAACTGATTCAAATATTTCTAGTTTCATTAAAATCAGATTTATTTTGAATCCTATACATTCATTTGAAATTTGAAATCGAGTTTTCAAACAACCATGTCATTTTAAACTCGTTTTATAATTAAATTAAAAAAAATCGTTCTAACTTCAATTTAAATAAATTTTTTGTTGTTATTATTTAAAATAAATCATTTTAAATATTCAAAATCTATCAAAATTGCTAAAATAAAAATTTTAAGTCATTTCTGAAAATCCGGATTGTTACAAACAGCGTATCAAATAGTTGTGGGCAAAGGAAATTGATTGCCTGAGTAACGGTATTAAAACGTAATTAGTTGTTAGTTTTAATTAAGAAATTTTAATTATCCAGTTGAAACCGCAACTTATATTTATAACAATTCGTGATCGGGTTTTGCTCCGAATTGAAGGCAACACGTTGAAGGAAGAGGAAATAGTGGAGCGAAGTATCAACCCTTATTTAGAAAGTAATTGACATAGTTAAATTGTAATCAGGAAAAATTAATTTATCTAATTTAACATATTCTTATAATATTATAATTCGTGCATACGTTGGCAGAATAGAACCAAACAATAAACGGTGAGAATATTTTCAAGCATTACATACTGGAACTAAAGTGGAGAAGGTTGGAAGCTACTGAAATTTTAGTTAAATTAAACGCCTGTTTAATTTAACTGAGGACCGAACCGCTTTATCGACAACGGAAAACCAAGGTGAGTTAAACTCACTGAGTTCTCCCCGCTTATATTTTATATAAGTCGGGTTTTATAACTGCGTATTATGGTTGTTAATGGTTATTTGTTTGTTAATTTTATATTCATATATTGATTGTAACAGTTAAATTAAACGTTCGTTTAATTTAATTGAAACAAATCGTTATTTATAATGATTGAAGCCAATTGAGGTAACTTACCTCGGTGGTTACATTTATAATAATATAAACGTTATAAATAAATAATTGAATGCTTGAATTTCCGTTATTAGCTCAGTATTGACTGTTACAGTTATTATTTAAACTGTTTATTTCATCTACCTAGATGAAAACAAATATTGATTGGTCATATTGAACTGAATGATTTGAATTGTGGTAACCCATTGTTTTGCAGGGAAAGAAAGGCTGAAGGAATCCAAATCGATTCCTCACTAATGGTGATAATGTTTATCTATATAATTATATTATTTTTTATGGAATGTGAAATTGGTTTATATTTCACGGTTTGGTGGTGTAGTAGCAATTAGCCTCTTTAGTACCGTCAATTAAAAGAAATGATTTTTCGATATCGATATTAAATGGATTTTGAGTGGTTTCATAAAGATAAATATATTTTTTATGGATGTGAAATACGATTTTGATTGTAAAAATAATAGATGAAGTAAAATTCATAATTTTTATAGTTATATAAAATATAACTAGTAGAGATGTAATATATTATTAAATAAATGGTTAAACGATATACCTGCATCGTGTTGGCAATTTAAATGTTGAAATGGTTTTGTAAAGGCCTTAATGGCGGCCATAAAGGAATTTTAAATGGATTCAAAAATATTATAATGAAATGATGGAATCATATATTATACGAGAATTTATAAAGGAGATTAAAAGCGATATTTATGTAAATAAATGATCATTTTGAACTATGGTTTTTCTAAATATACGAAATGTGATTAAATCATGTTTCGTGAATAAGATTAGCAAATCGATAGATTTGGAAATGAGTGTTGATTTGAGGATAGGATTTCAAATTTTTGAATGAAGTAGGATTTAAAAATATGAATATGGATCTATAAATGAGATTTGAGTTAAATAAATGGAAGTGAGTTTTATTTCGAGATTCAGAATGTGGTATTCCAAAGTTTGGAATGATTAATTGAATTGAGGTTTATTCCAAGGTTTCGAATGTGATATTCCAAAGTTCTAAATGTTAACTGGAGGTAGGAGTATACATTAAGATAAAAGTTTGGATAACGAAAACAAATATTTATTTGTCTATAATGAATTGCAAAAGAGATTTTTAAATGAAGTTAAAGATGTGGGAATGAAAACGAATGGTAAATGGTCGTATTTAATTAACAAAATATTTTGTAAATGGAAATTTAATGTTCTGGAAATGGAATCGAATTAGTAAATGAAGTTAAGGGTTTGTAAATATGTTTTGTAATATTTGTTACAAATGAGATGAACTATTTTAGGTATAAGATTTTAAAAAGATTATTATATGTTTTTAGACAACGGATAAGTTGTCGAGTACGATTTAAAGAAAATGGGACAAATGAAAATAAAAGGGTTTTGAAATGGAATCTATAACGTTGTTAAAGATAATAAGTTGAATTGTTTGATAAATATCAAAATAAGAATTTGAAAGATATTAATATAATAATTGTATAAGATATTAATAAAAGATTTACAAAAGCTTTATTATGTGGTTTAAAAAAACGAAATTGGAATTTTTAAAAAAAATTAAGGAATTTTCCATAAGGATTTTATTTACAATAGGAATCGAAACTCATGTAAAATATTATAAAGGACTATTAATGTAAATAGAAAGAGTTTAATAATATTTTACTTCGTAATTAATTAAGTAAATAAGGCCGAGATTTAAATAATATTTTAAAAAGAATGTGTGTTTAATAAACTTATATTTATTTTGAGGATATGAATGTTGTTGGTCAAGGTCTGAGAGGTAAATAAAATACCCCAACTTGAACGACTCCATGATTTTCCCAAGAATGATATTAGTTTATAGACGAGAGTAGTTGGGGAAAACATAAGTTATGATTTTCGGAAATGATATTATAAACTGTTATTTGAAACGACCTGAACTTCCCCGGTGAGGAAAGCCCGGATAGAGTCGAGAACAAGCCACAAAATAGAATACAGACGGAAGAACATTTCATTGTATATTACAACAATTCATCAGAATACAAGAATATACAGAGTATAAACAAATAATATACATTCGATAAATATCAGATATTACAATACATTACATACAAGCGGAAAATAATACAAAATACAACTGAAGGAGATATACGGATACAAAGCTTTCTGGATATCGTTCCAGCTGTAAACCAGGATCCTGTTAACATAAATCTGCAAAACCAAAACTACTAGCTGCCCGTGTCAAAATAAGGGCACCCAGAGTTTAGGTTAAAACAATAAACTCCAGGTCAGTCATGGGACTGGTGTGAGAACTAAAACAGTTATTTAAAACTTTACTTTAAATCAGATATATCAAGGGACCACGCCGTATAACACGGAACGGGTTTCCTCCCAAGAATACCAGTGCATATAACAAAACAATGCAATGCTTTTTGGAAAAATGAAGCTATTATAAGACCCAGGTCCTATCACACAATGCAACGCAAGTCGGGGGATAGGGTTTTCCCTTATAATAGCCAAACATGCTTAGTAAAACAAATCATTTGATACTATTATAAGTGTATAGTGTCAAAACAATTTCAAATCATAAGTATCAATCATAGACGGCATGGGTACCATATATCATGTCGCCATACTAGTTCTACAATTAAAACCACAAAATCACGTATTTGGAAATTGGATTTCCGTCATGAACCAAGGCAAAAGATAGTCCTTACCGAATTCGAGACTGTCTAGCCCGAGTCTCAGGCACAGCCGCAACCGTACCTTGGATCGTTAGGGCCGGTCCACACGAAGTGGATTATAATGCCTGAACAATGTGTCCCTCCGCCCTTTGGGGCGTAAATGAGCCAACAAATGACTCCATCGGTCCCGGATCGACCGATATAACCGAGGCGCCTCGCAACAGCAACAACCACATAAGTCAAACTCGTCAGGGCGTGTAAAACCACTAACGCCACTTCTAGCTAGAAAGAAAACGCACGTCCCCCTGATGTCCTCTCCCGTTTCTGGTTCATACCAGGGTGTGAGGCTCGTGATTTCACGTTATACACAAAGCTACGCCACGCCGACGATGCTTTGATCATCACCACTAGACTTTGCTTTTCAACAGAAGTCCTGATCATTGCATCTTAGCATGCCACACAGGCAATTCACGCCGTGCAACTGATGGCTATCAATCACACAGAATAAATTCCAATGTCAGACACACTGTCCATTTGCAAGTCCGTTCTGGGTCTGAACGAAACCGGAGGCACTATATACCTCGCAAACCCATCGATCACCACGTACGTCTGGACGATCACCACTTATTATCCATATTTCGGGATGCCTCCCAATCAGGACATCAGTTACCATCCAAACGAGGTGAAGATCTCTGGTCTTCGACCACCGTCTTCATCTTCGATTTCTTATCGTCGATCCAGTTATTCAGAATGGGATAAACCCGGTCTTTCTGAGCAACTCGCGTATATAATAAACAAGTGTTACACAAACACAACATATGCCTCATTCCAATTCATCAGTCACTAACCGTAAATTAACAAGAGAATAATTCCCCAAATATTAACCCCGAAGGCCGAAACCAACATCAGATCAATACCCAGGAAACCGTTCTGCTTAGCTACCCTACAGTTAGTTTCTAAATTTCACATTCTTAGGGAAAGGTTCCCATTAATTTTATCAAAGATAAATTCCTTTAAATTTATTCTTTAATCTTCCTTTGAATATCAATTCAAACTAGCCGGGATTAACGAACCATACCGAAGTAATCATTGTTTTAATTTCCCAATCCCAACCTATTCATCCCATGAAGTAAAACTGGTAATACTTCATATCTAACACCACGGTGTTATCGGTAAACTCAATTACCATTTCACGTTCAAATCTAATTAAAGATTTAACTATCACCTGGAGCAAAACTGGTGATACTCCATTCTCGATCTTTTCAATCTAATTAAAGATTCATTAAAACTCCACTTAGTTTTAATCTTTAACTGGGTTAAAGAATCAGTGTCATTTAAAACACGGTTCACGATAAACCCCAAAATCACATCACATTTCAATCAGTCCCTAACCGTAAAATAGTAAGTGAGCAATTCCCTAAGTATTAACCCCGAAGGCCGAAACCAACATCAGATCAATACCCAAGAAACCGTTCATCTTAACTAATCTCCAGTTAGTTTCTGATTTTCTTAACTTCGTTGTGTCTAAGAACAGTATTATTGAAGATATCGTTCACGACGACCCAAAATCACATTCTATTAATTATCGGGTTAAAGAACGAGTGTTATTTAAAACACCGTTCACGATAAACCCAAGAATCAATTCGAATTCAATTCCAATTAAATATTATTTAATTGGTAAACTTCATTAAATCTAAATAAAAGATTTAATCTTTTTCTCAACTGGGCTTAAGAAAAGTGTTAATGAAGACACCATTCACGACAAACCCAAATCACATTTGATATTAAATACAAGGCTCTGAATAGAAATTATATCGGCTCATATTCAATACCAAACTCTACGACTAACAAATATCGTATTGGAAATAACGATATAAATATCTTTCAAATTTCCATAACAATATCTGTATAATCATGAAATCCAACATCGAAATAATCCAAAGACAACTTCGATTCAAATCCATTCCAATTCAATTATTGGAAATTCTGGTTACTTTTAAAACCCTTTTCAA
The DNA here is from genome assembly GCA_030737875.1 of Allium sativum. NCBI lineage: Eukaryota > Viridiplantae > Streptophyta > Magnoliopsida > Asparagales > Amaryllidaceae > Allium > Allium sativum. The sequence continues at coordinate 309,947,529 of CM060922.1, read as the reverse complement.
ATTCAATTTATTTATTTAAAAATAAATAGAACTATAATTCTAGTTCAAAACTAGTTCATTTTGATAAAAAATCTATTTTTATCCTTTCATATATGGAGTTTTTCATCCCAAATCTTCACAAATTGTTTCTTATGATTTAACACAAATTATTACTATTTTTAATAATTTTATCAAGGCCCGCACAGTCGATTTCCATCAACGGCCATCGAACTGCACTTACACCGACCTTTTCCAAATTTGATTTGGACATAATTCCAAATCCAACCGTTAGATTTCAAATTTCTAATATTCGTTAGAAAGCTCTTTTCGATACGAACCCAACGGTTCCAGTTTCAGGAGAATCCGACGGTCGGATCTCCCGTAATATCCATTCGAAGTTAATGGTCGAAATTCGCGAACTGCCGCGGCGCGGCGCGTTCTATTCAGGCCATTATATTATATATATAAAATATATGATATATACTTCGTCGATTCCCTTTTTTAAAACGTATTTTATAAATCGTTTTAAATTCGTTTTCAAAACGATTTCAAATTCAAATCAAAATTGAATTTTCCCTTATAAATTTGGTTTAAATTCATTTCAAATTGATTTCAATTCAAATTGATTTCTAATTCAATTTCAGTTCGTTTTCAATTCAATTCAATTTCGATTCGAATTCATTCATATTCAATTTCAATTCGAATTCATGTATATTCAATTTCAATTCGAATTCATTTATATTCAATTTCAATTCGAATTCATTTCTATTCAATTTCAATTCGAATTCATTTCTATTCAATTTCAATTCGAATTCATTTATATTCAATTTCAATTCGAATTCATTTCTATTCAATTTCAATTCTTTTCAAAATATCAGATTTTGAAATCACTTTTGATATTCATTATAAAATGAATAAAATCGATATAAATATCGTTCACGTCAAAATGGCGTCAATCTAATCAACACGGCTTCATATATTTCTATTTTCAAATATTCTATTTCAAATATTTCTATTTCAAATATTTCTTTTTCAAATATTTCTATTTCAAAACTTTCTTTTTCAAAACTGGAATGAGGCCCAATCAATTACCATATAATGTTAATTGTATGGATTTTCTACAACACATGTATACAATAACAACGATGAATAATCAACCATCATCCAAAGTGCATTCTACACTGTATAAGCATCAAATATAAATATTCAACGCTTATAACAGTCTGTCAATCAATCGATCGACATACAACTAAACAATCGGGATTCGTGTATGTCATATATCACCCCAATACCCGTGTGGGGTTTTCAAACAATCAAACATAGATTTTCTTCGTGTAGTCGGGCGATGTGTAAAATTTATCGTCCCAATCAATATCAGTCAAATGTGTGTATATAAACAAATCATCTGATTTGTTTATTTTTATTTCATTTAATTTCATATACACGTTAAAAATTCTATTTTTAACTATAAAATATTTTCCACTATAAAATATTTTATTTCAACTGTATAAATATTTTATTTCATTTCACATCACATCACACAATCAACTACATATCAAAATCAAACAAACAAGCATACAAGCCGTCCATGGTCTGTGGACGACGGGTGTTGGGTGCTACTAAACACCGTCTGCATCCTAGTATATATATCAACTAGAATATAAATTTAAAAGTGAAGAGTTCTCACACAAGCTAAATCCATTCACCGCGACTCTTCTTATGTAGGAAATCTTCGCTCTGCTTGCCTTTTGCCACTTCCGTCGTCCGTATTCACTACATATATAAAAATTGAATTTTTACTTCGCTATTCAATATATAAAAATCGAATTTTTACTTTTCTATAAAAATCACTTTTCTATTTCAACGAATATATAATAAAATTCAGATTTTTATTTCGCTACATATATAAAGATCAAATTTTTATCATCATACCTATATAAAAATTATATCTTTAACTTTTCTATATTATAAAAATTATATTTTTAATATATCTAACATCGCTAAAATCCACATCTTCTTCTAACAAAAATTCATATCTTTTCATATTTTAGAATTTTCACCTTTTTTATATTAAAAATATGATCTTTTCCTAAACAAAATATAGGCTTTTGCCATATAAAAATATAAAATTTTTACTTATAAAAAAATATATAAGCCTTTTAGTTAAAAACCATATTTTTATTCAGTTAAAAGAAAATAGAAATCAAAGGAAAAATATATTAAAAACTCACAAAGGGGGCTGCTCGTTTTGAGATGGAGGGCTGAGGGTTTGCTTCGCGGTGGGGGCCTGGTGCGCGGCTCGCAGTGATGGCGGCAGGAAGCTGAAGGGGAGGCTGCAGGCTGGAGGGGTGGAGGAACGGAGCGGCGGCGTTCTTCTGGTTGGACGGAGGGCTTGCATGAGGTTTGATGGAGGTTGGGGGTCGCGCGAGTTCGAAAGGAAGGGGGGGAGTAGGAGGCAGGGAGGTAGATTGTCGGAGGGGCGGCGGCTTGGCTTCGACGGTGGGGCGGCTTCGAGCTCTGGCGGGGGTTTTTTTTTTGATATCTACGGTAGGATGTGAGGAGGGAGAGAGAAGGTATGGGGATGAGGGCCTAAGTGGAAAAGGAGGTTTGACTTTTTTATTTAATTTAATTTTTTAAATTCCCAAAAGGGTACTTTTAATTTCGATCTCGAAACGAGACCCACCGCATGTCGTCCATAGCTAATTACCCCCATTCCAAACACAATGGAATATATATCGTAAGTTGATTCGATCGTTTCGATCGGTTTTCGTCAAAATCAACATATAACTCTATATATTGAATTTGAATGCGCATTTCAATTTACTGGGGTCACATACTAACTCGAAAAATTCCCAAAAAATATTTTCTAGCTTCGTATTGACGATACGGTCCTAACAAAACTAGTTTCATCAAATTCTGAGACCGTTTGAAAAATGGCCATTTTCCAGTCGATTAAAATCAACTGAAACTAGTCAAATGCATTTTCCTTTGCCACGCTCTCATATTGATTTCAAAAATTACGAAAATTAGTACCTAGCAATAACTTGACATCACGGATCCAACAAAAGTGGTTTCATCGAAATCCGAGGTCGTTTGCAAAATTTCAATTTTTAAGGGCCAGAATTCCATAGCGACTGTTCTGAAATTTCAACTGGACATATCTTTTTATCCCCGCTATGAATTTTGATTTTTCGGATTCGTTGGAAAGATATTCACAAATAGATTCTAATAATTTTGGTTTCACTAAAATCCGGTTTATTTTACACCCGGTATGTTCAATTGAAATTTGAAATCGAATTATCGAACTACCGCGCCATTTTCAATTCCTTTTATATATATAAATAAATATTTATATTCTAACGACGACGTATATAAATATATACGTTCTAATTCTATTCAAAATAAATTTCTCATCGTTATTATTTAAAATAACTCATTTTAAATAATCAAAATTCGCTAAAATTGCCAAAATAAAATTTTTAAATTGGCCCAGATTTCCAGGTTATTACAATCTCCCCTACTTAAAACTTTTCGTCCCCGAAAAGGAACGAAGCCGAAAGTTGTTTAACTAATCAACTCAACTTCTAGTATTTTCACTACGGCTTAAGTTCTTCAACTTTTCAGTTTCTAAGAACTTTTCAATTTTTTCAAAAATTTGGCTAACACCCTAAATTTTCGAAAAATTTCGCCATAACCTCCCCTGCACCGGGAGCACCGGGAAAATACCAAAATTGCCATACAGGCCCTCTGATCTCAAAAAGAAAAAGAAAAGGCCAATCGGCTCATAAAATCATCATCACCCAAACAAAACTGTAAAATATGATAAACATGTACCTCTTTGTCGGGCAAACAAATTTTATTCTCTGCTCTAGCCTCCTTGCTACGACTTGTTCAGAAGATAAACATGTATATGCATGCAAATGCGACCAATTTTCAATACAATTCAATATTCGATACAATTAGGCTAAATGGTTCAACATTTTATTAATCATCCAATAATCAAACAACACAACCAGCAATCAATTAGTTGATTAGCTTTTCAAATTCATAACTTTGATATGTAGTCAAAAAATCAGATTTTTGATGCCAAATCACAACAATAGGCCCTATCTAGTTTCGGTTCTCACACCAGTCAATTGGAAATATATAGAAATCTCACTTTCGAAACTCGAAAATAAATACTGGCGATGGTGCCCCATCACCAGAATTATCCCCGGGCACTAGAGTGTTATTCTATAACTACCCAATACATTAAAACTTCGAATACACGTTTGCAAGACATATATGCAAAATCTTTATATATTGGATTGTCCAAATTCAATATAAAATAAATAATCAAATACGAATAATTGATTTAAATTTTCAAAACAAAAAATGTTTTCATTTTAAAAATATACTCTTCACACTCGTTCCAGGATACTACTGATCCCATCTCTAACGAGTCATTCCCATTGGATATTACTAATCCAATATCTGATGAATTCTTTCGTATGGTTCTAATGTGTCTTGTTCTCTGAGCTTTGTAAACCAAAGCTCAGATACCACGCTGAAACGACCCGAACTTCCCCGGTGAGGAAAGCCCGGATAGAGTCGAGAACAAGCCACAAAATAGAACGCAGACGGAAGAACATTTCATTGTATATTACAACAATTCATCAGAATATACAGAGTATAAACAAATAATATACATTCGATAAATATCAGAGATTACAATACATTACATAGCAGTGGAAAATAATACAAAATACAACTGAAGGAGATATACGGATACAAAGCTTTCCGGATATCGTTCCAGCTGTAAACCAGGATCCTGTGAATATAAATCTGCAAAACCAAAACTACTAGCTGCCCGTGTCAAAATAAGGGCACCCAGAGTTTAGGTTAAAACAATAAATTCCGGGTCAGTCATGGGACTGGTGTGAGAACTAAAACAGTTATTTAAAACTTCACTTTAAATCAGATATATCAAGGGACCACGCCGTATAACACGGAATGGGTTTCCTCCCAAGAATACCAGTGCATATAACAAAACAGCGCAATGCTTTTTGGAAAAATGAAGCTATTATAAGACCCAGGTCCTATCACACAATGCAACGCAAGCCGGGGGATAGGGTTTTCCCTTATAATAGCCAAACATGCTTAGTAAAACAAATCATTTGATACTATTATAAGTGTATAGTGTCAAAACAATTTCAAATCATAAGTATCAATCATAGACGACATGGGTACCATATATCATGTCGCCATACTAGTTCTACAATTAAAACCGCAAAATCACGTATTAGGAAATTGGATTTCCGTCATGAACTAAGGCAAAAGATAGTCCTTACCGAATTCGAGACTGTCTAGCACGAGTCTCAGGCACAGCCGCAACCGTACCTTAGATCGTTAGGGACGGTCCACACGAAGTGGATTATAATGCCTGAACAATGCGTCCCTCCGCCCTTTGGGGCGTAAATGAGCCAACAAATGAATCCATCGGTCCCGGATCGACCGATATAACAGAGGCGCCTCGCAACAGCAACAACCACATAAGTCAAACTCGTCAGGGCGTGTAAAACCACTGATGCCACTTCTAGCTAGAAAGAAAACGCACGCCCCCCCTGATGTCCTCTCCCATTTCTGGTTCATACCGGGGTGTGAGGCTCGCGATTTCAAGTTATACACAAAGCTACACCACGCCAGCGATGCTTTGATCATCACCACAAGACTTTGCTTTTCAACAGAAGTCCTGATCATTGCATCTTAGCATGCCACACAGGAAATTTACGCCGTGCAACTGATGGCTATCAATCACACAGAATAAATTCCAATGTCAGACACACTGTCCATTTGCAAGTCCGTTCTGGGTCTGAACGAAACCGGAGGCACTATATACCTCACAAACCCATCGATCACCACGTACGTCTGGAAGATCACCACTTATTATCCATATTTCGGGATGCCTCCCAATCAGGACATCAGTTACCATCCAAACGAGGTGAAGATCTCCGGTCTACGACCACCGTCTTCATCTTCGATTTCTTATCGTCGATCCAGTTATTTAGAATGGGATAAACCCTGTCTTTCTGAGCAACTCGCGTATAAAATAAACAAGTGTTACACAAACACAACATACTCCTCATTCCAATTCATCAGTCACTAACCGTAAATTAACAAGAGAATAATTCCCCAAATATTAACCCTGAAGGCCGAAACCAACATCAGATCAATACCCAGGAAACCGTTCTGCTTAGCTACCCTACAGTTAGTTTCTAAATTTCACATTCTTAGGGAAAGGTTCCCATTAATTTTATCAAAGATAAATTCCTTTAAATTTATTCTTTAATCTTCCTTTGAATATCAATTCAAACTAGTCGGGATTAACGAACCATACCGAAGTAATCATTGTTTTAATTTCCCAATCCCAACCTATTCATCCCATGAAATAAAACTGGTAATACTTCATATCTAACACCACGGTGTTATCGGTAAATTCAATTACCATTTCACGTTCAAATCTAATTAAAGATTTAACTATCGCCTGGAGCAAAACTGGTGATACTCCATTCTCGATCTTTTCAATCTAATTAAAGATTCATTAAAACTTTACTTAGTTTTAATCTTTAACTGGGTTAAAGAATCAGTGTCATTTAAAACACGGTTCACGATAAACCCCAAAATCACATCACATTTCAATCAGTCCCTAACCGTAAAATAGTAAGTGAGCAATTCCCTAAGTATTAACCCCGAAGGCCGAAACCAACATCAGATCAATACCCAAGAAACCGTTCATCTTAACTAATCTCCAGTTAGTTTCTGGTTTTCTTAACTTCGTTGGGTCTAAGAACAGTATTATGGAAGATATCGTTCACGACGACCCAAAATCACATTCTATTAATTATCGGGTTAAAGAACGAGTGTTATTTAAAACACCGTTCACGATAAACCCAAGAATCAATTCGAATTCAATTCCAATTAAATATTATTTAATTGGTACACTTCATTAAATCTAAATAAAAGATTTAATCTTTTTCTCAACTGGGCTTAAGAACAGTGTTAATGAAGACACTATTCACGACAAACCCAAATCACGTTTGATATTAAATACATGGCTCTGAATAGAAATTATATCGGCTCATATTCAATATCAAACTCTACGACTAACAAATATCGTATTGGAAATAACGATATAAATATATTTCAAATTTCCATAACAATATCTATATAATCACGAAATCCAACATCGAAATAATCCAAAGACAATTTCGATTCAAATCCATTCCAATTCAATTATTGGAAATTCTAGTTACTTTTAAAACCCTTTTCAAATTCAATTTATTTATTTAAAAATAAATAGAATTGTAATTCTAGTTCAAAACTAGTTCATTTTGATAAAAATCTATTTTTATCTTTTCAAATATGGAGTTTTTCATCCCAAATCTTCACAAATCGTTTCTTATGATTTTACACAAATTATTACTATTTTTAATAATTTTATCAAGGCCCGCACAGTCGATTTCCATCAACGGCCACCGAACTGCACATACAGCGACCTTTTCCAAATTTTACTTGCACATAATTCCAAATCCAACCGTTAGATTTCAAATTTCTAATATTCTTAGAAATCTCTTTTCGATACGAACCCAACGGTTTCGGTTTCAGGAGAATCCGACGGTCGGATCTCCCGTAATATCCGTTCGAAGTCAATGGTCGAAATTCGCGAACTGCCGCGGTGCGGCGCGTTCAATTCAGGCCATTATATTATATATATATATATAAAATATATAATATATACTTCGTCGATTCCCTTTTTTAAAACGTATTTTATAAATCGTTTTAAATTCGTTTTCAAAACGATTTCAACTTCTTTTCAAATTCAAATCAAAATTGAATTTTCCCTTACAAATTCATTTTAAATTCATTTCAAATTGATTTCAATTCAAATTGATTTCTAATTCAATTTCAGTTCATTTTCAATTCAATTCAATTTCGATTCGAATTCATTCATATTCAATTTCAATTCGAATTCATTTATATTCAATTTCAATTCGAATTCATTTATATTTAATTTCAATTCGAATTCATTTCTATTCAATTTCAATTCGAATTCATTTCTATTCAATTTCAATTCTTTTCAAAATACCAGATTTTGAAATCACTTTCGATATTCATTATAAAATGAATAAAATCGATATAAATATCGTTCACGTCAAAATGGCGTCAATCTAATCAACACGGCTTCATATATTTCTATTTTCAAATATTCTATTTCTAATATTTCTATTTCAAATATTTCTATTTCAAAACTTTCTTTTTCAAAACTGGAATGAGGCCCAATCAATTACCATATAATGTTAATTGTATGGATTTTCTACAACACATGTATACAATAACAACGATGAATAATCAACCATCATCCAAAGTGCATTCTACACTGTATAAGCATCAAATATAAATATTCAACGCTTATAACAGTCCGTCAATCAATCGATCGACATACAACTAAACAATCGGGATTCGTGTATGTCATATATCACCCCAATACCCGTGTGGCGTTTTCAAACAATCAAACACAGATTTTCTTTGTGCAGTCGGGCGATGTGTAAAATTTATCGTCCCAATCAATATCAGTCAAATATGTGTATATAAACAAATCGTCTGATTTGTTTATTTTTATTTCATTTAATTTCATATACACGTTAAAAATTCTATTTTTAACTATAAAATATTTTCCACTATAAAATATTTTATTTCAACTATATAAATATTTTATTTCATTTCACATCACATCACACAATCAACTACACATCAAAATCAAACAAACAAGCATACAAGCCGTCCATGGTCTATGGACGACGGGTGTCGGGTGCTACTAAACACCATATGCATCCTAGTATATATTTCAACTAGAATATAAATTTAAAAGTGAGGAGTTCTCACACAAGCTAAATCCATTCACCGTGACTCTTCTTATGTTGGAAATCTTCGCTTTGCTCGCCTTTTGCCACTTCCGTCATCCGTATTCACTACATATATAAAAATTGAATTTTTACTTCGCTATTCAATATATAAAAATCGAATTTTTACTTTTCTATAAAAATCACTTTTCTATTTCAACGTATATATAATAATAATCAGATTTTTATTTCGCTACATATATAAAGATCAAATTTTTATCATCATACCTATATAAAAATTATATCTTTAACTTTTCTATATTATAAAAATTATATTTTTAATATATCTAACATCGCTAAAATCCACATCTTCTTCTAACAAAAATTCATATCTTTTCATATTTTAGAATTTTCACCTTTTCTATATTAAAAATATGATCTTTTCCTAAACAAAATATAGGCTTTTGCCATATAAAAATATAAAATTTTTACTTATAAAAAAAATATGAGCCTTTTAGTTAAAAACCATATTTTTATTTAGTTAAAGGAAAATAGAAATCAAAGGAAAAATATATTAAAAACTCACAAAGGGAGTTGCTCGTTTTGAGATGGAGGGCTGAGGGTTTGCTTCGCGGTGGGGGCCTGGTGCACGGCTCGCAGTGATGGCGGCAGGAAGCTGAAGGGGGCGGCTGCAGGCTGGAGGGGTGGAGGAATGGAGCGGCGGCGTTCTTCTGGTTGGAGGGAGGGCTTGCGCGAGGTTTGATGGAGGTTGGGGGTCGCGCGAGTTCGAAAGGAAGGGGGGAGAAGGAGGCAGCGAGGTAGTTTGTCGGAGGGGCGGCGGCTTGGCGTCGACGGTGGGGCGGCTTCGAGCTGTGGCGGGTTTTTTTTTTCTTTTTTTGATATCTACGGTAGGATGTGAGGAGGGAGAGAGAAGGTATGGGGATGAGGGCCTAAGTGGAAAAGGAGGTTTGACTTTTTTTATTTAATTTAATTTTTTAAATTCCCAAAAAGGGTACTTGTAATTTCGATCTCGAAACGAGACCCACCGCCTGTCGTCCATAGCTAATTACCCCTATTCCGAACACAATGGGATATGTATCATAAGCTGATTCGATCATTTCGATCAGTTTTCGTCAAAATCAACATATAACTCTATATATTGAATTTGAACGCGCATTTCAATTTATTGGGGTCACATACTAACTCGAAAAATTCCCGAAAAATATTTTCTAGCTTTGTATTGACGATACGGTCCTAACAAAACTAGTTTCATCAAATTCTGAGATCGTTTGAAAAATTGCCATTTTCCTATCGATTAAAATCAACTGAAACTGGTCAAATGCGTTTTCCTTTGCCACGCTCACATATTGATTTCAAAAATTACGAAAATTGGAACCTAGAAATAACTTGGCATCACGGATCCAACAAAAGTGGTTTCATCGAAATCCAAGGTCGTTTGCAAAATTTCAATTTTTAAGGGCCAGAATTCCATAGCGACTATTCTGAAATTTCAACTGGACATATTTTTTATCCCCGCTATGAAATTTCGATTTTTCGGATTCGTTGGAAAGATATTCACAAATAGATTCTAATATTTTTGGTTTCACTAAAATCCGGTTTATTTTACACCCGGTATGTTCAATTGAAATTTGAAATCGAATTATCGAACTACCGCGCCATTTTCAATTCCTTTTATATACATAAATAAATATTTATATTCTAACGACGACGTATATAAATATATACGTTCTAATTGTATTCAAAATAAATTTCTCGTCGTTTTTATTTAAAATAATTCATTTTAAATAATCAAAATTCGCTAAAATTGCCAAAATAAAAATTTTAAATTGGCCCAGATTTCCGGGTTATTACATTATTGAAAGTTTATAAGTTGAATAAAATGAATTTGGAGAATATTCTTACTTTATAATAAGAAGTAAATGAGATGTTTCAAATATTGGAAAATTTAAAGAATATAACAAAAGGATGGTTCATTAAAGAGGCAAATGATAATGAGTAGTGAACAAGTGAATACATTCTAAAATGGTTGAATGGTTAATTTATTTGATAGTTAAATAACCGAATATCAAATTTGGCCCATACGATTGTTGGTACGTAAAGACCAGGATCGAATATATATTCAACAACCATTACGTCCAGCAAATACGATTACATTAAAGATGATGATTCGAGATCGAGATATTGATGACCGTGGATCTTCATAAGCGAAAGGATTACTTAAAATCTCTGACTTGCAAGTAGAGATAAACCGTGATACTGTCGTGGTTGAAATTTACGGATTCGCAAGGACTTCTCAATACCGATTCTCAGGGTGATTCCTAGAATGCAGTAGTGGGTGCCTTAGGTTCATCCTGCTCCTGGGTGACGTGTATGGATGGATGTCTGACATAGTATTTCCAGAATGGTCACATATATTGATTTCTTCAACCCTACCAAGAGTGGAATCAATGAAGGAAACTTCTTTTAGCTAACATGTAAAGTATTGTTGTGGACGTCAATTAGTGATTGTTGATGGATCTGACGATGTGGCATTCGAAGTGAATATGATGTGCTGATAAAGCGTAGCCTCAAGCCTCATCAACCGGGAAATGACAAAAATCGGGCAGGCAGCATGGCTATGTCGGTTGCTCCCATTAGGATGTATATCACCTATCTAGAAAAAATTCATTTCCTTCTTTAATCTATTTCGATGTTGTCCCTTTTCGGCAAACAGTGGTTTGAGCCCAACCGTTAGTGATATACATTCGATGCACTCAAGCGACATGAGTGGTCGGTCATGTGTGGGCCGGTTGCAAGACTTTCTTGTTGAACCCAGTGTATTACCCTCTTAAGATACTATCAGCAGGTGGTTCCATACCTTGTCATAGTCGGAATCCAATCTCCAATAAGTGTCCGCGGTTTTGATTGTATACTATATATGTGGAGCGTGAGATGCAATCACTCTACTAGATTGCTATTTATTTGTATTTAGACACTATCATAATATCAGAATAATATTTTTATCAAAAATGTTTGGGGTTATCGTAAGGTAAAAACCATCTGCATTTATGTGTGGATTTGGTCTTATGATTATCGTTTTATTTCGAAAAGATTTTGAACTTAAAAATCAATTTGGATGATCCCCCCTAAGCTTTGCGAGTTTTTCTCACTTTGGTTCACCAGACTGTCCAGGTGTTTGTAATGCTCGGGTTAGACCGGGTTGTATAGGTTCATGTTATTGGACACTACGAAGTTCAGAAGATGTGTTGGAGGAGTTCAGACGTACTATTATTTATTCTGCTGTGTGTTATGAGGACATATTATTATAACTGTCCAGATGTATTGACTCTAAGTTGTACTCTAATTGTAAGTTTTATTTCAAGCTCTCAATAAAGATTTATTTCCATATTATATTTTGTCTCGTTGCGATGTGAGACTCTGTGTTGAGATGGTTCTTCCTCTTATTCTTCTTTTCTAATATCTCTTTCTTTCTTATCTCACCCTCTAATTTCTTTCTAATAACTATCTGTGTTTTCGATACTTAGGTTCTGATAAGTGATACAGGATTTGTGTATTATTGTCGGAAGTCAACGTTGAATTTCTGTAGGTCGTTACTGTAACGACCCAGATTTTTTTGAAATTTATTTTAAATATTTAATATGGTTTTAAATATTGAATTGATAATATAAATGAATTTTTATATTAAGTTATCGATTTAAAAATTGATTTCTATTTATTATTGAATATATTAAATTATCGTAATACGAAATATAATTGAAATCGAAGTTAAAACTGAATCAAAACAATTCAGATGATTAGTATTAATTATATTTGAATATAGACGACGGTAATAATAATTTATGTCCGAAGAATTTATTTGTTTGAATTTGAATTATATCAATTTAATATGGTTATTTTATATACACGTTCGGATTGAACTTTTCAGTCAATTCTGTTGAGTCCAGAATAGTGTAATTACATAGAAATGCCGGTCTATACGCTAGGGTAATGGTTCGTGATTTAAATTAATGAACCCTGAATTTTATTATTTTAAATATAAGTGGATAAGCACAACATCAAATCAAGTAAACTAACCTACCTTTGATAAACATTACCCTAGTAAGCACCTACCTTCATTCCTTAATGACTAAGTCTGCTTCACCTATAAAAACCGCTCCTCCCATCCTAAAAAATCAGAAACCAAATGAGAGAGAATTCGTTCCTCTCCTCTCAATCTCCAAAATTCAAATCGAAATTGTGAAGCTTGGCACCAGATTGATGCCCATCGGATTTTTAGAGCTCGACCGAACACCGGGAGCAACTCGCGATGTCAGTAAAATAGGGCGCTCCGTTCGAAGCTGGGAGGTTACAAAGGATGTCGCGATAGTCGATTTAGGGTTCACGGCTGTCATGGGTGAGGCGCAAGCGAGATGCGTGATGCCGGAGGTCTACGCTTCTATGAGGGTGCAATCTTTATCTAAGTACTGAAATTCGAACCAGACAAGTTAAGTGGAAGCTGAAGTTTACGGGGATCGCCATTTTTGGTAGTCGCGTTCAAGAATTGGGGATCGAATTTTTGTTCGATTCTAAGTGTGAATCACCATCGCGGTAGGCTTTTCGGGAGTTACGATCAAAATCAATGTCAATTGTGTCGAAGGGGCATGAGTTGTATTCGACAGTGTGTCGGTTTTGGGGGATGAGGCAGCGCACTAGAAAGCATTTTTGGTGGTGGGCGTAGTGATTTGGAGTTTGGCAGTTGGAAGGTCTGAAGGTGGATTTAGGGGGAAGTCTGTGCAATTCTGGTAAGGGTGAACTGAGGGACGTTGGACTGGCTAGTGGACCGGGTTTAGGTTAGTGGATGTGGGTGATGATAGTGTTGAATGGTGGAGTTGGAATGTTGAACAGAAGTACAAATTTTCTAATGTGAATGGGTGTTCAACAGTGAGGTTTAAGGCAGGTTAGTGAATGTTAGTGGTGACTGAAATTGGAGTTTGAAACAATGGTGGTAGTTTTGTTTATACAGGAGGAGGCCTGAAATTTCTAAGGAAGAAGAGATTGGTTAAGCAATAAGGTAACTTAATTAAATTGTTGTAGTAATTTAATTGTGAAAGCTAGAAATTTGAATTAAGGAAAAGACAATTTTATTTATCATTAAATTGAATGTTAAAGGAAAAAGGGGTAATTAAATTTTCTATTTATTTACTTAAGTAAGAGTTAGATATATATGGTTTAGTGTTGAAAACATATAGATTGGTTTAATTTTATTTGTTAAGTTAAATTAAATTTAATAACCACTAAAACAAGGAAAAATATATAGGAAAATTATTTATTCGTTTAATTATTAATTTAAACAAATGAATATTAATTAGTAAATTTAAATCAATTTATCGTAGGTACGAATTCATTCGAGAAGATTCGTAGCCGATGATTGTGTAATGGAAAGGATATTTGACGATTGCAATTTCGGTGAGTAAATCTAACTCACCTGTTTATTTAGAATTATTTTTATATCAGTAAAAATAATTGTTATTGCTTGTTTTGATTTTTTTCTGGTTGCTTTAAATATATTAGTTATTTAGGGTTGACTATTATATATATATATATATATATATATATATATATATATATTGGGTTGATGGTTGGATTGATTCCCGCAGTCTCATTAGCGGATGCCCGCAGTATCATTAGAGGATGACCCTATACGCCCCACGCTATGATAGTGGATGACCTTCTATACCGCGATGTCCTACCTTGAAGCAGGATGGGTATTACTATGTTGACTAACGTTTGTGGATGCAGGAAAACAGGTTGGAGGGATCCAACTGGATTCCTCAAAAATATATTATCTATTTATTTATTTGTTTGCATATATACTGTCATATATGATGTGTTAGAAAACCTGAAATAAATAATTGGTTGTTTGGTGTTTAAATATCACTAGGCCTAAGTATTAGTTTAAAAATATCCTGGAAAGGATATTTGAGATTTAAAAGGGAAATTCTATTTTTAAAATAGAATTTGAAATTTTAGAATAGGATAAAAATATTAACCTGTTTTAAATAAATAAAAACAAGTAATTCATTTATAAATTAAGTTTATAAATGAAGTGAAAAGAATTATCATTGGGTAATTCAGAAATAAAAAACACAAGTGTGAAGTTGAAAGGGAAAGTTTTTTTCCAAAGTAGAAATTATTGATTTCAACTGACTTGGAAATCAAGACTTGTTAAATATAGAATATAAAGAAAATTTAAAGAGAAATTGAATAAAGAAATTCAAATGGAGTTTAAATGAAACACCCCACCTCCGTTAGGGTCACTCTCAAAGGGAATGCCCTAATTTTGGTGGAGGTTTATAAGTATAAGTCACAGATACACAAGACAGATATAAATACACATATTTTTGAACAGCGGAAAACAACAGCAATTTTTATTTCAACAAAATACGTGTTACACAAACCATGTCATAATTTGTCTTACAATACTTCCAAAAACATAACATCTTCATAACTGTCTTGATTACATTATTTAAAGAAGCATAAAAACATAAGTAAACTGCATAAGTCCCATAATTGTTGTCCAAAGCCATAGTCCAAAACGAAAAGGATCCAAGAAATACATTCTTTCTCTTCAAGCAGGATGTGAAAACTGGTCAAGCTGCGGTATTCCCTCTCTGTGGACCTGGGGGGGACGAAACGAAAGAAAAGAAGACGAAAGAAAAGTAGAGTCAGACATAAAGCCTGAGTAAGTCTAGGACTATTCAGTCTATGAATAAAGAACTGGGTATGATAAGTATAAACTGGAAATGGGAAAGCACCATAAACTAAGTTAAGTTGTCTAGAGTCGAATATACTATCGTACCCCATATTAATCTCTGCATCCATATAAACTAGTTCCAAATAGGCACCCCATAAACAGGGTGAAGTGATTTGTTTCTAATGATCGACTCCTATTCGCATAGTTACATGTGTCTTATGACCCCCGATGTTGTAGTTACCTATGCTGGTCCCACCAGGGGGTGTATCAAGTCCCATGGTGGAGGCCCGACACAATCCTATAATGCACGGGTATGCTACTGGTGCCCAGTGCCTTATTTTTCTGCGTCGGAGTGTGTGCACGCCCGTACCCCGTTAGAACCTACACTGCTGCACCACCGCCGTCGATTTGACCTCTTACAGTCAGCCCAGTAATCGTGCCCCACCCTACCTAGTTCAGGGTATCCTGATACACCTTATAGGGTTACTACTGAAAAGGGTCCCTTGCTACTAGGTTTTCTATTTCTAGCCAACATGCTAAGTAGGTTAAGTGTTTTGTAAACCTAACCCCCAATTAGTCTGTATAGTTTTAGCATGTTCCATTTTGATTAAGTATTAATTCAATTTACTTAATCCTATCAATCCTGACTCAGCCTTAATTATCTTATTAAAGCCTCGACCTCTCACATTAGACAGGTATTGTTGTGGCTGCCTGTTGCCGGTTGGGTCCGGGCAGTCTTACGCCACAACTCAGTCTAACCTCGGGTCCTTATGGGCTCCGTGTTTAACCACCCACATTGGATAGGTATTGTTGTGACTACTGGACAGCCGGGCGGTTCCGGGCAGGTTTACATCACAACTCAATCCAACCTCGGGTTAAACACATCGTATTTTCTAAATTTACATATTTTGTCTCTTTTCTTTTTATATGTAAATATTTGCGGCCCATTATTCAAATTCATCTTTATTGGGTAAAATTAATTTATACCCCTTAATTGTTTTTCAAGGTTGTTGGCATGCGTCAAACATGCTAACACATATGTTCTATATTTTAACCCAATCGTCATTACCCCCATTTTATACGTTCGCTACAATATAAAATATGTTGGGTTTAACATTTAAACCCAACTTAGCCACATGAAAAAGGGGAGGCTTATAACATGGTGTATATATATTCTAAGTAACATAAAAAGGGAAGTGTGAACGCATGAACTTGCAACATAGCGAACTAAATAACATGAATTAGGCACATGTGAACTTGCATTGTAATAGCGTATAATCATGGCATAAACATACTTAAACATGAATCATTCTGTTCATATTATCATGGCATAAACATACCTAAACATGAATCATGGTTTTTAATCTATTCATGTAAACTTGCAAATGGAATGTAAATCTAACTTAATTATGTGTCACATATATCGTCATATGATTTTGATAACAACATAAGCCTAAAACATGTTTTCAACTAGGCATAACACCAAACATAGTTTAGTCATGTTCATAAAGGTGCTTACTTTTGTCTCTAATGCAAAAGTATGGTTTTACACTTGAATCACGATGCCAATTCCAACATAAATTCATATAAACCATAATACTTAGTTGAATCCAATCACACACTAAAAGTGATCATAAAAGTATGTACATCATATTGGCATAATAGTGAATCATATATTTGCATGAATCTCAAATAAACTACCACAACATATGGTCGTTAACATGAATCATATACTTGCAAATATCCAATAGGCCTAACATCGTTATACCACAATATCCCAAATCGATTCAGAATTAGAATCATAGCAACATACAGTCATAAATTAAATTAAGTACAATTCCATTTCTCATTTTACATAAATCAAAACTCAATTGTTCATTCACATCGGAATAGCACTCTACTTACAACGTATGACGAATCTTCAATTCAGGAATCTGAATTCTGAATTTGGAGATGCTATCCTTTGTTGTAGGCGTTGTTTTGATTTAATTGACGTTGCTTTAAGCTTTCGAATTGTCTCCTAATTGTCTCTCAATTTTGACGGCTACTCCTAGTCCTTCCTCAGCAGCATGACGGTCTCATATTCATTTTTGTTTGTATGAATTAGGTGGAGTCTTAGGTCCTTTTTATAGAGTTTGTGAGTTGATTAGGACCGTCGATGGAGCTTTGTTTAATAATAGCCGTTCGTTTGAAGGAGAGACCAATCAGGAGTTGACACCTAGCCCTCGTGACAAGGCAAGACTCAGAAATTCGACCAAGCACAGACCAGGCCAGCCAGGAGGGGCTGGGTTCGACCTGGCTCAGAGGCCAGGTCGACTACCCAGTCGACCCCCAAGTCGACTATGTAGTCGACCTGGGTGCCCCAGGTCGACTACCCAGTCGACCTGGGTGCCTTAGGCGGGAAAATTCCCGCCCTGGCCAATCTGGCCTGATTTTTGAAATTTAGATCTGATTTCTGAGCTGTTTTTGTCTGTTTGAATTTTAAACTGAATTCTGAAACTTCCGGAGGCCATATCTTCTTCATACGGAGTCCGTTTTACGCAAACTCGGACTCTATCTCAAGAAGAATTCCGAGACGAACGCAATGGCGTATCCCATTTCCCTTAATTCTTTGATTTGAAATTAATTATACTTTAATTTGTGAATTTTACTGTTATAGAATACACGGGGTGTTACATTCTCCCCCACTTAAATGGATTTCGTCCCCGAAATCTTCAAGTTCAGGAAGAATGTACGTCCTAACATCCAAACATCCATCTACCCATCCATCAAACACGAGCATCCATTGTCCTTAAAAGACTTCTAATGCTTCATGATCATATGCGAAGTGTGTGTACATGTACTTATCTAATGCAAAATCAGGCGGTCTACTGATTCAGTTGACCTCCTTAATGCGAATTATGTAAGTGCCATTAATCCATTATGTATGCAAATTTTCCTATTCATGATTCTACATGAGTGCACAATCATTCATATATAAATGCAACATCCATATGACAACACATTAAACTCCAACCATATATAAATACATTTATGCATATGAAATATGAAGTGACAGAGCCGATCTAAAACCTAGATTGTATGTGTATATGCAACCACGAGCAACCACTAGTAATCACTTGCAACCACTTGCAACCATCATCCATAACATGTTTCAATTACATGTTTTCATCCAAAGAGTTTCTACCTAAAAGATAAGGTCGAGGATATATACCTAAAAAGATAGATAAAAGCGCAACTTAAGGAAAAAGAAAGATCAAAGATGTACCCTCGAAAAGAAAAGGGTAGGCTGCGCGTATTCTAGCTTCAGTTTCCCAAGTTGCGTCTCCCTCGACGTCGCTCCACTGAACTTTGACGAGCTTGACTTCGCGGTTGCGTAGCTTCTTCACTTCTGTTCCTAATATGCGGGTTGGAACTTTCCTTACGGTTGCTTCGCATTCCACTTCAAATTCTTCTAGGATATTTGGCTCTACCACTTCAGTAAATTCATGTAGACATTTTCGGAGGTGCGAAACATGGAAAACGTTGTGAACTCCGGCCAACTTTTCGGGTAGCTCTAATCTATAGGCCATTTTCCCAATTTTCTCGATAATAGGGAATGGTCCTACGAACCTTAGTGCTAGTTTTCCTGTGGTTCCAAAATGAACAACGTTCCTTAGCGGAGATACCTTAAGAAAAACTCTGTCCCCAACCTCAAATTCAAGGTCGGTCCTCCTCTTGTCGGCGTAGGATTTTTGTCTGTCTTGGGTTATCTTCATTCTTCTCCGTATCAAGTCTACTTTTTCTGAAGTCTCTTGGATCATATCCGGTCCAAGTATGAGCTTGTCAGTAGACTCCCACCAACAAGTGGGCCGTCGGCATGGTCTTCCATATAAAGCTTCAAAGGGCGCCATTCAGATGGTTGCTTGGTAGCTGTTGTTGTAGGCAAATTCCACCAAAGGAAGATGGTCTTCCCACGTCTCTCCGAAGTCAAGGACGCACAGTCTTAAAATGTCTTCCAAAACTCTGTTCACTCTTTCTGTCTGGCCGTCGGTTTGGGGGTGATAGGCTGTACTCAAGCATAACTGTGTGCCTACCGCTTCTTGCAGACTCCGCCAAAACTCACTTGTGAAGATAGGGTCTCGGTCACTAACAATGCTGGAGGGTATTCCACGGAGTCGAACAATTTCCTTGAGGTAAAGAGATGCTAGGGATGAGGCAGTTCTTTTACTCTTGGCAGGTAAGAAGTGGGCGCTTTTAGTAAGCCTATCCACTATTACCCAAATGCTAGTGTTGCCTCTTCTAGACCTAGGCAGCCCATCATTGAAGTCCATTGAGATGCTATCCCACTTCCACTGCGGGACCTCTAGAGGATGGAGCAGACCGCCAGGCTTTTTCTGTTCCGCCTTAACCTGTTGGCACACCATACACTTAGAAACGAAGTCTGCCACGTCCTTCTTCATGCCGTTCCAAAAGAAAGTTCTCTTTATGTCCTTGTACATTTTATCCCCACCTGGGTGTATCGTCGTTTTGGAGTGATGTGCTTCCTCGAGAACCTTCTTTACTAAATCCCTTGTCTGTGAGACGCATAGTCTTCCGTCTCGCCTTAGCCAACCCTTGTCGTCAATGGAGTATCTGCTGAGGTGACTTGAAGTCTCACCCCTAATGAGCCTATCAATCGTCTCCACAAGCTGAGGGTCTTCGCGTTGTGCTGTCCCTATTGCGTCCACTAAAGTCGGGCGTACTTCGAGAGATGCTAGCAAACCCGGTACAAAATCGGAGGAGGGCCTAAAGTCAAAGCTGGCTATAAACTCTAGGCTTTGTCTTTCAACAAACAGCGGGCTTAGGGTTAGTTTCTTTCGGCTCAACGCGTCTGCCACTATGTTACCTTTGCCCGGAGTGTAGGAAATCTCAAAATCGTACGAGGAAAGAAACTCCATCCATCTATGTTGCCTCAAGTTAAGATCTTTCTGCAAGAAAAGATATTTCAACGATTTATGGTCAGTGTAAAGTTCGAACTTCTCACCTAGGAGATATTGTCGCCAAGACTTGAGTGCAATGACGATGGCAGCTAACTCAAGATCGTGGGTCGGGTAGTTCTTTTCATGCACTTTCAATTGCCTTCCACCATAAGCTACTACCCTCCCTTCTTGCATCAAGACAGCGCCTAGCCCTGTCCTACATGCATCTGTATAAACTGTGAACATCTTGCTTTCGTCTGGCAACGTCAAAACTGGGGCTGTTGTAAGAGCCCTTTTTAGTCGTTGGAAAGCAAACTCGCAATCCAAGTCCCAATTGAACACTAGATTCTTCTTGGTCAGCTTTGTGAGCGGAGCAGATATCTTTGCAAAGTCTCTGATGAATTTCTGATAGAAGCCTGCTAGCCCGAGAAAGCTTCGGACTTCTGTTGCGTTCTTTGGTGTCTTCCAGTCCTGCACCGCTACTACCTTAGCCGGGTCTACAGTTAACCCTTCTTTAGATACTATGTGCCCAAGGAACCTCACTTCTTCTCTCCAAAAGTGGCATTTGGAGAATTTGGCTTTTAGCTGATGGACTCGCAGAGTTTCCATGACTGCCCTTAGGTGTTGAGCATGCTCTTCTTCATTCTTTGAGAAGATCAAGATATCGTCTATGAACACCACTACGAATTTATTGAGGAAATCTCTGAACACCCTACTCATTAGGTCCACGAAGTAAGCGGGTGCATTTGTCAAGCCGAAAGGCATGACAAGCCATTTAAAGAAGCCGTATGGGGTTCTGAATGCTGTCTTATCGATACTATCTTCAGCCACCCTTAGCTGATGAAATCCGGTCGCTAAATCGAGTTGGGAGAAAACAGACGCTCCTACAAGCTGATCAAACAGATCGTCAATTCTGGGGAGAGGGTGCCTATTCTTTTTCGTTAGCTTGTTGAGCTCCCTATAGTCAACACATAGACGGAGTGAACCATCCGCCTTTGTAGCGAACACCACTGGAGCACCCCATTCTGAAATGCTTCTCCTAATGAACCCCTTCTCTAGAAGCTATTTAATCTTTTTATTGAGCTCTTTTCTTTCCCGTGGAGCCATGTGTCTGACGGGCAACGCAACTGGCTTTGCATTATCTACAAGATATATGTGGAAGTCTATCTCCCGCTTCGGAGGCAAGCCCTTCACCTCTTCGAAGACATCCGGATATTCCCGGACCACTCTAACCGACTGCAAACTTTCGACAGAGGCATCTAGCGATTCAAGATAACTAAGCATAACCGCATACGAGGGATTACAAGTAATTTCCAAAGTGTTACCGAGTTGGGTCAGAAGTCTAACCACCCTTTTCTCACAATCAAGGATGGCACCATTACTGGATAGCCAATCCATGCCCAAAATCAAACCATATCCCGAAAAGCCCAAAACAAAGGCACTACATTTAAATTCTACGCTTAGAATAGAAATTTTCAATCCCACACAGATCATAGATAAATAAGCTGGGCCCCCAATTGGATTTGAAACAATTAAGGGGTCCTCTACCATTCTAGTTTCTAGGTGCAGAGATTTTACTAAAGCAGATGAGATAAAGGAGTGTGATGCGCCAGAATCAAATAAAGTGCGAACTGGGTGATCATAAAGATAAACTACACTTTCTACAGAAGTATTTATACTTCGCTGCTGCAGAGGTGGTGCTTCTAGCGCATGAACCTGTGCCCCTGAGGTGGATCCAGCATTCTACCCCTACCCTCGCTTCTTTGGGCAATCCTTAGCCAGGTGGCCTGTCTCACCGCAAGAAAAGCACCCACCATTCATCTTGGCCTTCTTTTTCCGGCAATCTTTCACTAAGTGCCCCACTTTACCACAGAAATTACACTTCCTCTTCTCTTTGTTGTCTTTCCCGCCCTTCTTAAAGTCTGTATTCTTAGGCTGCAAACCCTCTTTCTTCCCTTGAGAGCTTTCTGCCTTTGTCTCCTTCTTGCCCTTTTCCTCCTCGTTCAGCAATGCCATCTGCACCAACCTTTCATACGTAGCTCCCATGGGTATATGGGTCATGGCCAAACTGTGTAATGGCTCATTCAACCCCTTGACGAAGCGGAGAGCCTTCTTGTGCGGGGTGTTGACTAGGTCCAGTCCGAACCTAGCCAGCTGATCGAACTGGTTAACATACTCTTTGATTGTCATATTCCCCTGCTTAAGAAATAAGAATTTTTCGAACTGAAGACTCCTTTCAGCTTTTGAGAGAAATTTAGCCTCAAACCTTGCCCTAAAGTCCTCCCATGTTTCCACTGGTCTTTCTGCATTAGTGACTTCCCACCAGTAGGAAGCCTCGCCTTTAAGTAGCCATACTGCTAGTTGTACCTTCTGCCTATCTTCTACCTCAAAGATGACGAATAAGTCCTCGGTTTCTTTCAGCCAATCCTTGCTACCACGAAGGACTCGGTTCCATGAAAGTCCTTTCCTCCCATAGCTTTAAAATCTTTACATATCTTAGCAAAAGTATTTCCCCGTGGAGGCGGTGGAGGAAGAGGTGCTGCTGCAGCTGGATGATTTCCTGCAGCTGGGGGAGGAGGAACGGTAGGACCTGGCTGAGTGGCCCTTGCTTCTAAGAATCGTCTAAACCAACCAGGTATTGGTATAACCTCTGGCAAGTTAAGTTCTTCGGACATGCAGAAACAAAAAGGATAGATTCAAAACGAAGGATAAAAGATAGTACCTATGGCTTTGGGGGGACTATGACTTTTTAAAATAAAATAATATTTTATCTTTAAAAATGCTTCTTTAAATTTTGTTTTGAAAATAAATTTTCAAAACTTTTTATCTTATCTGGTAAACCTATGCTCTGATACCAAGTGAAACACCCCACCTCCGTTAGGGTCACTCTTAAAGGGAATGCCCTAATTTTGGTGGAGGTTTATAAGTATAAGTCACAGATACACAAGACAGATATAAATACACATATTTTTGAACAGCGGAAAACAACAGCAATTTTATTTCAACAAAATACGTGTTACACAAACCATGTCATAATTTGTCTTACAATACTTCCAAAAACATAACATCTTCATAACTGTCTTGATTACATTATTTAAAGAAGCATAAAAACATAAGTAAACTGCATAAGTCCCATAATTGTTGTCCAAAGCCATAGTCCAAAACGAAAAGGATCCAAGCAATACATTCTTTCTCTTCAAGCTGGATGTGAAAACTAGTCAAGCTGCGATATTCCCTCCCTGTGGACCTGGGGGGGGGGGGGACGAATGAAAAGTAGAGTCAGACATAAAGCCTGAGTAAGTCTAGGACTATTCAGTCTATGAATAAAGAACTGGGTATGATAAGTATAAACTGGAAATGGGAAAGCACCATAAACTAAGTTAAGTTGTCTAGAGTCGAATATACTATCGTATCCCATATTAATCTCAGCATCCATATAAACTAGTTCACAACAGGCACCCCATAAACAGGGTGAAGCGATTCGATTCTAATGATCGGCTCCTACTCGCATAGTTACATGTGTCTTACGGCCCCCGATGTTGTAGTTACCTATGCTGGTCCCACTATGGGGTGTATCAAGTCCCATGGTCGCGGCCCGACACAATCCTAGAATGCACAGGTATGCTACTAGTGCCCAGTGCCTTATTTTTCTGCGCCGGAGTGTGTGCACGCCCGCACCCCGTTAGAACCTACACTGCTGCACCACCGCCGTCGATTTGACCTCTTACAGTCAGCCCAGTAATCGTGCCCCACCCTGCCAAGTTCAGGGTATCCTGATACACCTTGTAGGGTTACTGCTGAAAAGGGTGCCCCGCTACTAGGTTTTCTATTTCTAGCCAACATGCTAAGGTGGTTAAGTGTTTTGTAAACCTAACCCCCAATCAGTCTGTATAGTTTTAGCATGTTCCATTTTGATTAAGTATTAATTCAATTTACTTAATCCTATCAATCCTGACTCAGCCTTAATTGTCTTATTAAAGCCTCGAGCTCTAACATTAGACAGGTATTGTTGTGGCTGCCTGTTGCCGGTTGGGTCCGGGTAGTCTTACGCCACAACTCAGTCTAACCTCGGGTCCTTATTGGGCTCCGTGTTTAACCACCCACATTGGATAGGTATTGTTGTGACTACTGGACAGCCGGGCGGTTCCAGGCAGGTTTACATCACAACTCAATCCAACCTCGGGTTAAACACATCATATTTTCTAAATTTACATATTTTGTCTCTTTTCTTTTTATATGTAAATATTTGCGGCCCATTATTCAAATTCATCTTTATTGGGTAAAATTAATTTATACCACTTAATTGTTTTTCAAGGTTGTTGGCATGCGTCAAACATGCCAACACATATGTTCTATAGTTTAACCCAATCGTCATTACCCCCGTTTTATACGTTCGCTACAATATAACATATGTTGGGTTTAACATTTAAACCCAACTTAGCCACATGAAAAAGGGGAGGCTTATAACATGGTGTATATATATTCTAAGTAACATAAAAAGGGAAGTGTGAACGCATGAACTTGCAACATAGCGAACTAATTAACATGAATTAGGAACATGTGAACTTGCATTGTAATAGCATATAATCATGGCATAAACATACTTAAACATGAATCATTCTGTTCATATTATCATGGCATAAACATACCTAAACATGAATCATGGTTTTTAATCTATTCATGTAAACTTGCAATTGGAATGTAAATCTAACTTAATTATGTGTCACATATATCGTCATATGATTTTGATAACAACATAGGCCTAAAACATGTTTTCAACTAGGCATAACACCAAACATAGTTTAGTCATGTTCATAAAGGTGCTTACTTTTGTCTCTAATACAAAAGTATGGTTTTACACTTGAATCACGATGCCAATTCCAACATAAATTCATATAAACCATAATACTTAGTTGAATCCAATTACACACTAAAAGTGATCATAAAAGTATGAACATCATATTGGCATAATAGTGAATCATATACTTGCATGAATCTCAAATAAACTACCACAACATATGGTCGTTAACATGAATCATATACTTGCAAATATCCAATAGGCCTAACATCGTTATACCACAATATCCCAAATCAATTCAGAATTAGAATCATAGCAACATACAGTCATAAATTAAATTAAGTACAATTCCATTTCTCATTTTACATAAATCAAAACTCAATTGTTCATTCACATCGGAATAGCACTCTACTTACAACGTATGAAGAATCTTCAATTCAGGAATCTGAATTCTGAATTTGGAGATTCTATCCTTTGTTATAGGCGTTGTTTTGATTTAATTGACGTTGCTTTAAGCTTTCGAATTATCTCCTAATTGTCTCTCAATTTTGACGGCTACTCCTAGTCCTTCCTCAGCAGCATGACAGTCTCATATTCATTTTTGTTTGTATGAATTAGGTGGAGTCTTAGGTCCTTTTTATAGAGTTTGTGAGTTGATTAGGACCGTCGATGGAGCTTGGTTTAATAATAGCCATTCGTTTGAAGGAGAGACCAATCAGGAGTTGACACCTAGCCCTAGTGACAAGGCAAGACTCAGAAATTCGGCCAAGCACAGACCAGACCAGCCAGGAGGGGCTGGGTTCGACCTGGCTCAGAGGCCAGGTCGACTACCCAGTCGACCCCCAGGTCGACTATGTAGTCGACCTGGGTGCCCCAGGTCGACTACCCAGTCGACCTGGGTGCCTTGGGCGGGAAAATTCCCGCCCTGGCCAATCTGGCCCGATTTTTGAAATTTAGATCTGATTTCTGAGCTGTTTTTGTCTGTTTGAATTTTAAACTGAATTCTGAAACTTCCGGAGGCCATATCTTCTTCATACGGAGTCCGTTTTACGCAAACTCGGACTCTATCTCAAGTAGAATTCCGAGACGAACGCAATGACGTATCCCGTTTCCCTTAATTCTTTGATTTGAAATTAATTATACTTTAATTTGTGAATTTCACTGTTATAGAATACACGGGGTGTTACATTAAATATACAAAATATAAAGGAAATTCAAATATAGAATTTGAATATAGAGAAAGTGAAATGGAATTTGAACAAAGAAATTTTAAATGTAGAATTTGAATAAAATTTGAATATACAAAAATTTGAATAGAATTGAAAATAAAATTTGGAAATAGAAATTTCAAAGAGAATTTGAAATAGAAAGTTGAAATCATTTCGAAATGGGAACGACGAAATATATTTCGAAATGTGGATTTTTAAACAGAATAGAAATAAATCCAAAGGATTTATAATTTATAAAAGGAATTGAAATTAGATATAGAAGATCGAATTATAAATGAATTTATTACTGAATAAGGAAAAATCGACAATTTTAGAAGATTAGAAATAGTATGTTGAATTGGGAAAAATTGATTTGATATATATTAAAAATATATCAGAATGAAGTTGAATTTATTATAGACGAAGTTTAAATGTTTATATTTATAAATATAATTAAAACGAGCTCGCCGCAGTGCTGTAGTTCGTAAATTGGCGTTTCGAACTTCAATGGAGTATATAGAACTCAATTGAAGTCGGAATTCTTTGAAACAAGAAACATAGGACCGATTTGATAATAGTTTTCTAATGGAGGAGAAAAATCTGGATTTCGTCGAATAAATTTTGAGTTATATCAAAATCTAATTTTTTGAAAAAAAGCGCCATAACCATTTAAAAACCACAACGGTTTATTTAATTTCATAAAAGGATTTAAAGCAAATAAAATCCGAATTTCTTTTTAGAAAAATTTAGATTTGAGTTGTAGATTATATGTGAACTCAAGTAGAGTAATGAACTGATTTTTTAAACAGAAATCAGATTTTTGATTATTGAATAGAATTAACTAGTTTGAATAGTAATTAGTTAATGATATTTTGAATTGATATTGGGTTTTGAATAAGTGAATTCGATTTGAAAATTTATATTCGAAATCGAAAAGGAAACTAGAATTGAAATTGAAATTCAATTTGGTTATGAGCAAGTTAAATATTTTGTTTGAACATGTTATGTTCAAACAAAGAAGTGAAATAGGCAAAATAGCTAATTAAAGAATAAATGAGCAAAACTGAATTCAAACGATTGGATTGAGTTGAATTGAATTGGAAACAGGTGAGCATGTGTTAGACTGGTACGGGATGAAGTATATGAAGATTTTAATTTACGTTCCCGACAAAAGGTACATGTTTAAATTCATATATGAGATTTTATGCGCCGTATCGGCAAAACGCTTGGCTTTTTCTTTTTCTTTTGGATTGGTGAGGACCATGGGAGGCTATTTGAAATATCCCGATGCTCCCAGTATAAGGGAGGTTATGGTGAATTTTTCCGGGAATTTAAGGAGTTAGAATATTTTTAAGAAAAAATTGATAGTTAGAATTAAATGTATCGATATATACAGAATTCGATAAGGAAACAAATTTAAAAATAGAATATTATAAACAAAAAGGAAATTGATAGGCTGGTCATAGAAAGAGAAACATATATATGTTTAAAAATGAATAATTGGTTTTTATAATGTTGATTATTCGAGGTAAGTGGTTTTGTTTGTTTTGAAGTTAATGATGTTTTCAGTCAAGGTCTGAGAGGTAGTTTTACTCCAACTTGATTGATTTCATTTTTATTGATAAATAGCAAGACCCAGTCTCGAAGAGAAGTGTTTGAATAATAGTTAGTTGAATAAAATATTTTGGGTTGTTGTAACGATTTTTACACAGCATTCGTTTTAATCCAAGTGATGGAATTTTGGAAATATAACATCAAATATTTCCTGAGTATAATTAAAGTAGTCAGGAAAGAGATAAGTGATTGAAATTGTTTTTTTCAAATA
This sequence comes from Allium sativum, assembly GCA_030737875.1. NCBI lineage: Eukaryota > Viridiplantae > Streptophyta > Magnoliopsida > Asparagales > Amaryllidaceae > Allium > Allium sativum. The sequence continues at coordinate 309,919,146 of CM060922.1, read as the reverse complement.
CAAATAGAATATATTTTCTAACTATAGAAAATAATAGAAGGCGATATATGGAAATGTTTTACAAATAGCGTAAGAGGCCAAGATGATTATCGAAATTATTTGGTTAACAAATATTGATAGAGAAATAGAGAAGTGAATTAATTAATGAAATATTAATTAACAAGCCCAGTGATTAATTGATGTTATGGATGAATGGATGTTTGTTTATTTTTCTTCGATAGTTAGAGAACCGACTATCGAAGTGTTTGCCAATATCATTGTCAATATGGAGAGACCGGTTGGATTATTATCCGTGAACCACTCTGTATTGGCAGTAGCGTTGTGAATCAGATTATACCAAGGTAATCGAAGACGGTGTAAAGTGCAAGGGCTTTTTCTATTAATAGAAATTGTGCCTTCGGTTTCGTTCAGTCCTAGGACGAACTTATATGGACGAATGTCTGACAAAGTATTTCCAATGATCAAATATGTTGATCTGTACAAATATATATGGTGGCAACGGATTTATTCCTTTAGCATAACGTCCAGAATATTTGTGCAAATCAATTAGTGATTAACGGATCTGACAATGTGGCATTCAAAGTGATTGTGCTATCAATGAATAGAAAGTAATCGTAGCCTCAGGCCTCAACAAACGGGAAATGATAAAAATCGGGCAGGTAGCATGGCTATGTGGGTCGCTCCCATTAGGGGGTATTATCACCTATCTGGAGATTCATTTAATTCCTTATTCTATTCGATGCTGTCCCATTCGGGAAACGGTTACTGATCCCAACCGTTGGTGATATACATTCGGTACACTCAAGCAAAATGAGTGGTCGGTCATGTGTGGGGTGGGTTGCAAGATGTTCTTGTTGAACCCAGTGTATTCCTCTCTAGAGATACACTATCGGAAGGTGGTTCCATACCTTGTCATGTTGGAAATCCGATCTCCAATAAGCACCCTGCGGTTTTTGATTTTATATTATATTTGGAGCGTGAGATGCAAGCGTTCCGCTAGATTCTATTTATTTGATTAGACATTATTATAATATCACTGGATTTTTGTATCAATGTGTTTTGGGTTATAGTAAGGTAAAAACCGTCCACGTTTATATGTGGCTGGTCTTACTATTATCATTTCTTTAGAAAGGATTTTTAAAGTTAAACAAATGGTTGGAGTTTACTAACACCAGTCCCATGACCGCCCCAGAGTTTATTTTGTTTATTTTCCTTAAACTCTTGGGTGCCCAAATTTTTACGGGTAGTCAAGTAGTTGGGATTTTTCAGATTCACTTGGAAGAGCTGGAAGCAGGAGGCTTCACCAGTTAGCTATAGACTATCATATATTCCGTTGTGAACCATGTTTGTATCTGGAAACAGGTGTTTATAACTGTTGCAGGAATAACTGTTGTGCTGTGATAATGGTATGTATATCTAGTTACTGATTTGTATTTTCAAGAGTTATGTTATATAATATATTTTATTCGTTCCGCTGTGAGTTTGTGATCTTCGTTTTCTTCTATTCTAATATTTCTTTCATTCTATTTCTCATCCGCTAATTCTTTCTAATAATGATTTGTATTTCTGTGCAATTTGGGTTGGACGTGTGGTGTTATTAGTCGACTCAGATAGTACGGATTTGCGGGTCCTTACAGTTACAGTGGTATTAGAGCTACTGGTTTAGTAATAACCTTAGCTCTGTGGTATAACTCGATAGAGACGGAGTTAGTAATAATCTAGATTGAGTTTGAGTGTGTGTGTGTATATATATATATATATATATATATATATATATATATATATATGAGAGCATATTTGTAAATTTTATATACAAATGTTTTGTATTGTGTTGTTTGATCGGTTCAAGTGTTAAGAAGCATTGAACTGTCAATGAATACAGTATTGTTTTATAAAGATGGTAAATGAAATAATTTGACCCGAAATATATTTTTGTATAGAAAAGAAATAAATTTCTCAAATTATTGAGATGTTGGGGTATTTTATGTGTTTGGTTGGTTTGAATAAATTTAAATTGGATTCAGAATTTGAATTGGAACTTAACTAGGTTAAGTAAAATTAAATTAAGATGATATTGGAATACATTAAAATAAATTTGTAATTTGAAAATTAAATAGATAATAATGAAATAAAATCAATCAGAGACTAACCGATTGATGTTCAAATATGTTATAGCAAATTAAATATTAATATTGAATGTAAAGTCAGTCGATTTAATTAAGCTGGTTGTGCATTGGTTCATTATTAATTATTGATTGTTTGATTAGTTGAATAAAATTCATCAATGGTTTAAAATAGAGTTGAATGAATTGAAAAATTAATTCTAGTATAATAAAACTAGAATGAAACTGCATATGAATTAAAATTAATAATTTATACCTATATTTGCAAATAAATGTTGTTCATGTTTGGTTTTGAGAATTTGTGTAGTGATGCTTGTCAGTTAATAAAATATTATCTGAGAATTTCATGCAGTTATTAATTATATATTGAATTGAGTTGAGTACAGGTGCAAGATGGTTGTGAGGATTGAGTTTGGTTGTGTAGATCGAAATAAATTGAGCAAGTACGCTCAATAGTGCTTGTAGAAGGTATGCCTATGCAAAAATATAAATTTTGGTCTCTGAATTTTTCTTTCCGACTGTGTAGGTCGATGTATACATTATTTGTTCCTGCGATATCGCAGAAGTTCCTTCGTACAAGGGAGAGTCTGTCAAATTTTTTCCGGGAATTTAAAGTGTTAGAATTTTTTTGATATTTATGAAAATTTTATTTCACCGTAATGAATTGGTTTTCGAATCAATATAAATTGGATTTTTGAATAGTAAATGGGTTTGTAACGTTCTTTCCTACCTTATAATTTTCAGGACGAAATTCTTTTAAGGGGAGAAGAATGTAACATCTCATAATTTTTCTAGTCAAATATTGAAATTATTTTATTTTTTTAAATATAATATTTAAAAAAATAAGGGTTTTTTAATATTGAATTCGTTTTTAAAAACAAAGTTAAACGTTACAGTTTATATATGTATAATATAAAATGAGCTCGAAATGCCGCAGTAGTTCGTAATATTGAGTTTTCAACTTCAATTGAATATACAAGATCAAATATATGTTGAATTTCTACGAAAAAAGAAACATTGTAATCTTGTTGATTATAAATTTCATATGGAAGAGAAAAATTCAGATTTCGTGTAATAGATTGTTAGTTATATCCAATTCAAATTTTAAAATAGTCGCTATAGAAATCGTTATTAAAATATAACGTTTATTAATAAATTTAAAAAAGTTTTAATGTAAATCGGGCATCATTTTAGCTCGAAGTTGATAATATTAAGGTGTATAACTTACATTTGAAGCTATATATAGTTCTAGGTGGATATTTATGATAATAATAATTTATTTTTGTTTAATTGAATTAATTTGGAATTTAATTAATATTTATTCAATATAATATAAACTTTAAAAATAATGGTTTCCCCAAACGATCTTCGTTTTCGACGAAACGAGTTTTATTTGAGTACGTATAATTAATTATTGCTAGTTTTCCATTTTGGAATCAAACGGAGTTGCTTAGTCAGCAAACGCAATTTAAAAGGTGAACCAATAAATTAAAATAATGTCGTTGTGCAAACGGAGTCCGAATTCAACAAAATTAATTTCATTGGATCTGCAATGTTAAGATATAGCAGTGTATTTATTCTTATTATTTTTGGGGTTCGTGTATGGCTATAAGAGATTAAACATTCACCGTGAAATATGGTCATACTTTAATCTAAATTGAATAATTTCCACTGTTAATGTTCTAGCACCCCAGCCTTTTTCTTATTTTTCCTTGCGTCCCACATCTTAATTCCTTGCGACCCAAATTATTTAAACCCGTGCCACTCGAGGTTGTATCGAGAATTCCACCCACGCCAACAACTATCTATATTTTCTCTGCAACCCTATAACCTATTCCTTGCTTTTCAAGTATCCCTTCTTTATAAAAGGATGCTACCCCACTCATTTTCTTTAATCCAGTAATGGAAACACTGTAGCACCAAAACAAAATCAAAACAATTTGTATACAAGTAGAAATTCCAATAACAGTTTCAAACCCGAACTTCTTTTAAAAGGAAAAGGGAGTAAAGAGGAAAACAACAGTAGGAGGGTCGGCACAGTTGCTCCAGCATGTGTGCGATTCAGGTTTGATCAGCTGGGAGATAAGCTGGCGCAACATGTGTAGCGAGGGAGGGGTTTCCTGGAGCAAGTCATTGCATGAAAGAGGAAACAATGCGTGGCATGCTGATAGAACCGGGTGTGGAGGCATGGTTATTTTTGTACGAACTGAAGAAATGGGTGGAGATGGGACTGAAGTGCAGAGGGTCGGCGCGGACCAGTGGTTCATCATGGCGGAGCTAGGTCAACTACCGGGTGCTGCAGAATTTCTGGTGATGGCGAGGAACAGTCGAGCAGTAGTAGATGAAGAAACATGAGCACTTAGTTCCAAACGAAAGAACAGAAAGCGAATAGCAGAACGTGATAAGAAAAATAGGTCAGTCGTATAAACAAAGTAATTTAACGAGAAATTGAGAATATAATTTATATTTATAATATATATGACTGGCGCAAGTTTTTTTTATCGAACTAAAGCATTAATGAATGGAGGAACAATGGACCGTGATGTTGAAGGGAACAACAAAGAACAAAAGAAATGGAACCTGGGAGAGAAACAATTGTTTAAACGTGAGGGAAGAAGGATCATCACGTGAACCAGTTAAGCCGTGAAATGAAAGTAATTAGACTTTTATTAGTTATTAACATATAATTAAGAAAATTGTCTAATCCTTATAACTATAAAATTCCAATTCCTTTGTAGGTTTTGGTTCATGATATGGCATGAGTCGGGGTTACCCGAAAGAAACAGCGTATTAGATAGTTGTGGACGAAGGTAATTAATGGCTTGAGTAACGGTATTAAAACGTAATTAGTTTTTAGTTTTAATTAAGAAATTCTAAATATCCAATTGAAACTGCAGCTTATATTCATAACAATTCCTAATAGGGTTTTGCTCGGAATTGAAGGCAACACGTTGAAGGAAGAGGAAAAAGTGGAACGAAGTATCAACCCTTATTTAAAAAGTAATTAATATAGTTAAATTGTAATCAAGAAAAGTTAAGTTATCTAATTTAACATATTCTTATAATATTATAATTTTTGCACACGTTGGTAGAATAGAACCAAACAAGAAACGGTAAGAATATTTTCAAGCATTACATACTGGAACTAAAGTGGAGAAGGATGGAAGCTGCTGAAATTTCAGATAAATTAAATGCTTGTTTAATTTAACTGAGAACCGAACCGCTTTAGCGACAATGAAAAACCAAGGTGAGTTAAACCCACTCAGTTCTCCCCACTTATATTTTATATAAATCGGGTTTCATAATTGTGTGACATGGTTGTTTGTTTGTTGATTTTATATCCATATATTGATTGTAACAGTTAAATTAAACGTTCATTTCATTTAATTGAAACAAATCATTATTTATAACGATTGAAGCCAATTGAGGTAACTTACCTCAGTGGTTACATTTATAATAATATAAGCGTTATAAATAAATAATTAAATGCTTGAATTTCTGTTATTAGCCTAGTATTGACTATTACAGTTATTACTGACAATTATTATTAAACTGTTTATTTCGTCTGTCTAGATGAAAACGAATATTGATTGGTCATATTGAACTGAGTGATTTGAATTGTGGTAACCTATTGTTTTGCAGGGAATGACAGGTTGGAGGAATCCAAATCGATTCCTCACTAATAGTGACAATGTTTATCAATATAATTTCATTATTTGTTATGGAATGTGAAATTGGTTTATATTTCACGGTTTGGTAGTGCAGTAGCCATTAGCCTCTTTAGTACCTTCAATTAAAAGAAATGATTTTTCGATATCGATATTAAATGAATTTTTAGTGTTTTCAAAAAGATAAATATATTTTTATATGGATTTGAAATACGATATTGACTGTAAAGATAACAGACGAAGTAAAATTTATAATTTTTATAGTTATATAAAATATTACTAGTAGAGATGCAATATATTATTAAATAAATGGTTAAACGATATAAATGCATCGTGTTGGCTATTTAAATGTTGAAATGGTTTTGCAAAGGCCTTAATGGCGGCCATAAAGGAAGTTCAAATCAGTTCAAAAATATTAAAATGAAATGATGGAATCATATATTATACGAGAATTTATAAAAGAGATTAAAAGCGATATTTTTGTAAACAAATGATCATTTTGAACAATGGTTTTTTAAATATACGAAATGTGATTAAATCACGTTTCGTGAATAAGATTAGCAAATCGATGGATTTGGAAATGAGTGTTGATTTGAGAATAGGATTTCATATTTTGAATGAAGTCGGATTTGAAAATATGAATATGGATTTATAAATGAGATTTGAGTTAAATAAATGGAAGTGAGTTTTATTCCGAGGTTCGGAATGTGGTATTCCGAAGTTTGGAATGATTAATTGAAGTCAAGTTTATTCCGAGGTTCAGAATGTGATATTCCGATGTTCGAAATGTCAACTGAAGGTGGGAGTATACATAAAGTTAAATGTTTGGATAACGACAACAAATATTCATTTATCGATAATGAATTGCAAATGAGATTTTTAAATAAAGTTAAAGATGTGGGAATGAAAACGAATGATAATTGGTCTTATTTAATTTACAAAAGATTTTGTAAATGGAAATTTAAAGTTCTGGAAATGGAATCAAATTAGTAAAGGAAGTTAAGGGTTTGTAAACGTGTTTTGTAACAATTGTTACAAATGAGATAAACTATTTTAGGTATAAGATTTTTAAAAGATTATTATATGTTTTTAGACAACGAATAAGTTGACGAGTAAGATTTAAAGAAAATGGGATAAATGAAAGTAAAATGGTTTTGAAATGGAATCCATAACGCTATTAAAGATGATAAGTTGAATTGTTTGATAAATATCAAAATAAGAATTTGAAATTATATCAATATAATAATTATATAAGATATTAATAAAAGATTTATAAAAGCTTTATTATGTGGTTTTAAACAAATGAAATTGAAATTATTAAAAGAATTTAAGGAATTTTCCATAAGGATTTTATTTATAATAGGAATCGAAACTCATGTATAATATTATAAAGGACTATTAAAGTAAATAGAAAGAGTTTAATAATATTTTACTACATAATTAATTAAGTAAACAAGGCTGGGATTTAAATAAGATTTTCAAAAGAATGTGTGGTTAATAAACTTCTATTTATTCTGAGGATATGAATATTGTTAGTCATGGTTTGAGAGGTAAATAAAATACCCCAACTTGAACGACTCCATGATTTTCCCAAGAATGATATTAGTTAATAGACAAGAGTAGTTGGGGAAAACATAAGTTATAATTTTTGGAAATGATATTATAAACTGTTATTGAAAGTTTATAAGTTGAATAAAATGAATTTGGAGAATATTCTTATTTTATAATAAGAAGCAAAAGCGATGTTTCGAATATTGGAAAATTTAAAGAATATAATAATCGAACGATTCATTAAAGAGGATAAAATGATACTGAGTAGTGAACTAGTGAATACATTTTAAAATGGATGAATGGTTGATTTATTTGATAGTTAAATAATCGACTGTCAAATTTGGTCCATATGATTCTTGGTACGGAAAGACCGGGATCGAATATATATTCGAAAACCATTCCATCCAGCAAATACGAATACATTAAAGATGCTGATTTGAGATGGAGCTATTGAAGACCGTGGATCTTCATATGCGGAAGGATTACTTAAAATCTCTGACTTGCAAGTAGAGATAAACTGTGATTATGTCGTGTTGAAATTTACGGATTCGCAAAGACTTCTCGCTACTGATTCTCAGGGTGATTCCTAGAATGTAGTAGGAGGATGCCTTCGGTTCACCTGTTCCTTGGTGACGTGTATGGATGGATGTCTGACAGAGTATTTCCAGAAAGGTCATGTACATTCATTTCTTCAACCGTACCAAGAGTGGAATCAAGGAAGGAAACTTCTTTTAGCTAACATGTAAAGTATTGTTATGGACATCAATTAGTGATTCTTAATGGGTTTGACGATGTGGCATTCGAAGTGAATGTGATGTGCTGATAAAGCGTAGCCTCAGCCTCATCAACCAGGAAATGACAAAAATCGGACAGGTAGCATGACTATGCAGGTCGCCCCCATTAGGGTGTACAATCACCTGTCCTTCTTTAATCTATTTCGATGCTATCCCTTTTCGGGAAACGGTGGTTTGAGCCCACCATTGGTGATATACATTCGATACACTCAAGATAAATGAGTGGTCGGTCATATGTAGGCCGAGTTGGAAGACGTTCGTGTTGAACCTAGCGTATTCCCCTCTAGAGATACACTATCAGCAGGTGGTTCCATAGGTTGTCATAGTCGGAATCTAATCTCCAATAAGCACCTGCGGTTTTGATTGTATACTATGTATGTGGAGCATGAGATGCAAGCATTCCACTAGATTGCTATTTATTTGTTTTTAGACACTATCATAATAATATATATATTTTCAAAAATGTTTTGGGTTATTGTAAGGTAAAAACCGTCCGTATTTATGTGTGGATTTGGTCTTACGATTATTCCTTTATTTCGAAAATATTTTGAATTTAAAAATCAAGTTGGATGATCCCCCCTAAACTTTGCAAGTTTTTCTCACTCTGGTTCGCCAGACTGACCCGGTGTTTGTAATGCTCGGGTTAGACCAGGTTGTACGGGTTCAGGTTATTGGACACTATGGAGTTCAGAAGATGTGCTGGAGGAGTTCAGACGTACTATTATTTATTCCGCTGTGTATTATGAGGATAGATTATTATAACTATCCAGATGTGTGGATTGTAAGTTGTACTCTGATTTTAAGTTTTATTTCAAGCTCTTAATAAATATTTATTTCCATATTATATTTTGTTCCGTTGTGATGTGAGACTCTTTGTTGATATGGTTCTTCCACTTATTCTTCTATTCTAATATTTCTTTCTTTCTTATCTGTGATAACCCCGAACCCCCGTGCCACGGAAGCAAGGATAATCATTGAAATGTAACACATAAACAATTATCAACAGAATAGAAATATAAAATTACACCAGATAATGTACATAAAATTACATTGGAAATAATATAATCACTAGAGTTACATAGCATAACAGGATCATACTTAGAACAGAATACAGTTTTAGCTTAATATAAAATGTCTGCAGTAGAATCAAACATAATGTATATAATAAATTCTAAAAAGAACATTAGAAATGATAGAATCTATCTTCAGCTCCATAGCTATCCAGAATGAACCAGCTAAAACTTGAGTATAAGGCTTCCCATGTAGAAAATTAGAGCACCCGAGTTTGCAAACTGAAACAAACTACGAGTTAATCATGGGACTAGTATGAGAAATCTTACTTAACCTATTTGATAGTAAATACAATCACACAACCATGCTGCTAACGCGGAACGGGTTTACTCCATTGGACTGCCAGTGCATGAAATAAATTAAATCATTAAATAATGCAATGCTTTTTAGAAAAATGAAGCCATTATAAGACTCAGGTCCCATCACACAATGCAATGTAAGCCGGAGAATAGAGCTTTACCTTATAATGGCCAAAATATGCTTGATACGTATAAAACAAAATCACTTGATATTATTATTAGTGCATATATGTTTCAAAAACAATTTCAATCATAATGTATCAATCATAGATGGCATGGGTACCATATATCATGTCGCCATATATAGGTTTACAATCAAAACCGCACAATGTCGTACTGGAAGTTGGATTTCCATCATGAACCAAGGCAAGGGATCATCCTTACCGAATTCGAGACTCTCTAGCCCGAGCCTCAGGATGCAGTCGCAACTGCACCTGGATCTTGCAGAGCCGGTCCACACTTACGTTAGTGGATTGGTTATTCCCGAATAAAGTGTTTCCCCGCCCTATGGGGCGTAAATCTGGTCAGTATGTCGACCATCATATCTAAGGTACCTCGCTTTCCATCTTCCACATAAGTAAAGTTGTATGGGCTCCGTACCATGACACCACTCCTAGCTAGAAAGAAATGCATGTCTTCTATGTTGTCCTCCCTCATTTCTGGTTCATACCGGGGTGTGAAGCTCGCGAATTAACGTTATACACAAAGCTACGCTATTTAAAGCCGTGCTTTGATCATCAACCACAAGGCTTTGCTTTTCAACAATAATCCTTGATCATTTGCATTTTAGTATGCCACACTAACAATTCATGTCATACGACTAATGTCTATCAATATATAACCTCTAAGCTCATATGTCTTAGAGAAGGGTGTTAAGCAAGAGAATAAATTCTCCACCACCAAACAGATATATATTTAATAGAAATCAATCAGCACAGAATAAAATCCAATGTCAGACACACATCCGTTTACTAATTCGTTCTGGGTCTGAACGAAACCAGAGGACCTTATTCCTCGTCCCATATGTCCAATACGGGAGAGAGGCCCTCGCATATCCAAACAATCAACAAATACATTCAGACAACTGCCACTGTGACCCTTTCAAGGCAGCAACTCCAATCAAAGGCATCAGTAGTCATCCATTCGATGTGAAGATTGTCGATCTTGCACCGTCTTCATATCTTCAACTTCTAATCGTCAAACAATTATTTGAAATGACAATTAACTCGGCCTTTTCAAATAATTCGCGTATACACAGAATTCAAATCAGTTCTTTTCATGGTTAAATTATTTGACATTCACGTTTCAATTCTATACAATAATTTCATGTCAAATACATATAACCATCAGATTATCCAATAGACAAAGTAAAATCGGTTTATTTTCATTCCATATCGTTTATAATATTTTATAACGATTTATGGCTATTTTTACTTATATAAAAATAGCCACTTTTAATTAAACGACGCTTCAGGTCATTATGCGGCCCTGGCGTTGTTTTCATTAAAATTTGAATTACACATTTTTCAAAATCTAACCATTGGATCTTAGCAAATTTTTTAACGTTGGAAAGTTCTTCCCAAAGCGAACCCAACGGTTCCAGTTTCGGGAAAATCTGACGGTCGGATCTCTAGGTATAATCGTTTAAAGTTATGACTTCAAAATGAGAACTATAGCTGCGCGATTCGTTTAATTTTAATTTATATATATATATATATATATATATGTATATATATATATATGTATGTATGTATGTATGTATGTATAAATTTAATTTGTTCGATAATTTCAAAACCATTTATTTCGTTTCATTTAAATTTTATGCACTTCATATTCATGTTAAAAATTATATTTTTAATGAACACCCATTTATTTCAAGACATGTAAATTTTACCCACTTCCTACACATGTTAAAAATAATGTTTTTATCTAACAAAATCATAATTTAACATATGATTCTTTTTAACTTCGCTAACATGTTAAAAATAATGGTTTTATCTAAAAAAACATATTTTAATATATGATTCTTTTTATTGGTTTATACATACGATAAAAATGTAATTTTTATTGTTAAAACATTTCCTTTCAAACATGAACCTTCTTAATGATGCGTACATACAATAAAAATGTAATTTTTATTGTTAAAACGTTTTATTTCACACAATGAATATTTTTGTGATTCCTATATACAATGAAAATGTAATTTTTATTGTTAAAACAATTAATTTCACACAATGAATATTTTTGTGATTCCTATATACAATGAAAATATCATTTTTATTGTTAAAACATTTTATTTCACGCAATGGATATTTTTGGTGATTCCTATATACAATTAAAATGTCATTTTTATTGTTAAAACATTTTTTTCACATAATGGTTATTTTTGTGATTCCTATATACAATGAAAATGCCATTTTTATTATTAAAACATTTTATTTCACACAATGGATATTTTTTTGATTCCTATACACAATGAAAATGTCATTTTTATTGTTAAAACATTTTATTTCTCACAATGTATATTTTTGTGATTCCTATATACAATGAAAATGTCATTTTTATTTTTAAAACATTTTATTTCACATGATGGATATCTTTGTGATTCCTATATACAATGAAAATGCCATTTTTATCGTTAAAACATTTTGTTTCACACAATGGATATTTTTGTGATTCCTATATACAATGAAAATGTCATTTTTATTGTTAAAACATTTTGTTTCACACAATGGATATTTTTGTGATTCCTATATATAATGAAAATATCATTTTTATTGTTAAAACATTTTATTTCACAAAATGGATATTTTTGTGATTCCTATATACAATGAAAATGTCATTTTTATTGTTAAAACATTTTATTTCACACAATGGATATTTTTGTGATTCCTGTATACAATGAAAATGTTATTTTTATTATCCAATCATTTTATTTAAAACATGAATCTTTTTAATGAGTCAAACATACAATAAAAATGTGATTTTTATTATACGATCATTTTATTTAAAACATGAATTTTTTTAATGAATAAAACATACAAGAAAAATGTGTTTTTTATTATCCGATCATTTTATAAAACATGAATCATTTTAATGAATCAAACATACAATAAAAATGTGATTTTTATTATGCGATCATTTTATTTAAAACATGCATCTTTTTAATGAATCAGACATACAATAAAAATGTGATTTTTATTATCCGATCATTTTATTTAAAACATGAATCTTTTTAATGAATCAGACATACAATAAAAATGTGATTTTTATTATCCGATCATTTTATTTAAAACATGAATCTTTTTATTGAATCAAACATATAATAAAAATGTGATTTTTATTGTTCAAACAATTTTATTTCAAAACATGAATAATATTCAACACATGTATATTTTAGAAAATTTCGGCATTATAACGGTAGGGTATCTAACACCGACACCGTGTCCAGCACGGCTCCTCTGCTCTTCTAGGCCTTGCGACAACACAATGGTTTCATTTTCATAATTTCCACAATATCATTCATTTTCACAACACATGAATTCACTACAAACACAATCAACTTTGTTGCAACCACAATCAATTCCTACCACACAATACTATCAAACAAATCGTCCATGGTCTGTGGATGATGGTATCAGGAGCTACTAAGCCCCATCTGCAACCTATAATATTTTTCTAAATTTTATTTGAATTTAGAAATGTCACATTGGTTTTTTATTCCTTCTTAAATTTTAGCAAGCTCTAATATGCTTCCGGTCACTTCTAAAATGTCATGTACGATGCCACGAGTCCAATGTCTCCTATTTCATCGAATTTCGTTATCATATGAAAGAGATACGATTTTTATAAACAGTAATGGATTTGCAACATTTTAAAGTGTCGAAAACCTTTAAAATAGTACACGGTCGTACCTTAGCAGAATTGTTCAAAAATAGGATTTTAATTCTTGCGCAAACTGAAGCACTTGTAGACGATCGGCCTTTGCGACGTGGAAGGGCCTGGAATTCCGCGCATGGGGGTGGTCCTCCAGTCGAACTCGGTTGGGGATGGACGGAGAAATCAGGGTGCGAACGACTGTGGTTTGTGGAGGTAATTCGAGCACTATACAGGACGATGGATATTGAAATCCGTATGGATTTGAAGATGATCGACGCTAGAAAAGCGTGATATTTGTAATAAATTCTGCAAGCATACAGGTGTGTAGCATACAGGTCGAACACAGGGAGGCAAATTAAATCAAATTATTTAAATAATTTCTTGGGCGAGTTAGACGAAGCTTGGGGATTGATTTTGAAAAACAATAAAACTATTATTAAATTAAGTACAGATCTGAATCTAATCAAATATATATTCAATCCAATATGACCTAAGAACGCAAGAAAAAGAACAGAATTTAAAACTGCAGAAATTGAAATAACAAACAGGAATTAAAATTAGGATTACCGCTGAATCTAATCAGACGGTCAATCACTAATGAAAAGATGTGCAAAATACAACTAGTACTCTACCAAACCTAATTGTGTAGATGGCACTAGTTGCTATGAAATACAGAAAAATAAAAGAGAACTAGAAACTTTATTAATGGAGAAGAAGAGAAAAATAGGATGGTGGCTACAATGCTATTACAAGGGCATTTATAGGAGATAACCAAACCCTAATCCTAATTACAAATGGGCCTAGCCATTACATCACTAATTAGTTTACAATGAGAATCTCAAATAGGCCTTAGTTAAATCTATTAAATTTTTGGCCTTTCTTCTTTTCCTCTTGGTTCTTTGACAAGCCTCCCTTGATTTGAGATGTGCATGGCCTTTTTATCAATCATTTTCTTGTCCAACAACAACTAGATGTGGGATCTTCATCTACAATTCTTCAAAATGTAAATATATAGCAATCTGATCTCCATTTCTCTACTTTTCTGGTTGCATGCGGGCTGGGTTGGAATATCTGTAAAAGTAACAAAACAATACCCAAGTAATATTTATTTATACAAAATATAAGATAAAAGAGCATAAAATAAATACATTTCTATGTTAATCAGAAGAACAAAGGGGTTGCTTCAAAATTCCCTGAAGAATCGCTCGATTTAGTTGAGTGGACCAAAAGATATTTGGGGAGAAGGGATCGAGCAGATACCCGTCGTTGAACAAAAAAGAGGGCGGCGCGATTAAAATAGTGTTTAGTGAATTTTTATTGGGCTATATATATATATATATATATATATTAATTTATTTAATTCCGAAAAGGCCCGTTAAGCCATATTAACTCCAATCAAACCCAATGACTATCACCTAGCTAAATACCCCTATTCCGGACAAAATGGAATATGTTTCGTAAGCCCATTCAACTGTTTTAGTCTATTTTTCTTTAAATTAAAATATATATCGTTCAATATTAAATTTGAATGTATAGTTTAATTTACCGGGGCCACATACTGATTCCAAAAATTCCTGAAAAATAAATCTAGCTATGATTTGATGATACAGTCCTAAAAAAATTAATTTCGTTGAATTTGGAGACTGTTTGAAGAATGGCCTTTTTAATGGTCGATCCAATTCAACAGAAATTACCAAACGCGTTTTAATTTACCACGCTAACATATTAATTCCAAAAATTATGGAATTTTAAACCTAGCAATAAATTGACATTTCGGATCCAACATAAGTGGTTTCGTCGAAAATGGAGATCGTTTGCAAAATGACTATTTTTAAGGGCTATATATTATATTAAATTCCATAATGACTATTTTATATTTTAAACTGGACATAACTTTCAATTCCCATTATGAAATCTTGATTTTTCACATTTGTTAGAAAGAAATAACTAAACAGATATAAATATTTCTGGTTTTATTGAAATCCGATTTATTTTGAATTATGTACATTCATTTGAAATTTTAGATCGAATTTTTAAACTACCGCGCAATTTCAGGCTCGTTTTATAATTAATATATATATATATATATACGTTCTAACTTCAATTTAAATAAATTTTAATCATTATTATTTAAAATAAATATTCAAAATTCATTAAAATAGCTAAAATAAAAAATTTAAATTGGTTCTGATTTTCCGAGTTGTTACAATCTCCCCCACTTAAAACTTTTCGTCCCCGAAAAGGAAACAACAGTAAAGTAGGAAACAAAATGAAAATGCAAAATATTGTAAATGCACCTTGCACCAGAGCTAATAAGAGATGTCCACTCCCACTTGGGATAAGCCTACTTAATGCTATCTTCGGTCTCCCATGTACAGCCCGTAGGATCTCTGCTTCACTGCACTTTGATTAAATGTATCTTCTTGTTTCTCAGAACTCTGGTTTCTTTGCCAATAATTTTCAGTGGATTTCTTTTCACTGCTAAGCTTGGATTAATATCCAAATCTTGTTGCGCGGTTTCCTCCATAATCAAGTCTGGATCATGTACATGCTTTCGAAGTTGAGACACGTGGAATACATCATGTACTCCTGGCAACCAGTCTGGTAACTGTACCCGGTAAGCAAGAGTTCCAATTCTTTCGAGTATAGGAAATGGACTAATAAATCTAGGCGCCAACTTCCCTGTTTTCCCGAAATGGACTACTCCTCTCATTAGAGAAACTCTCAAATATACATAATCACCAACAACAAATGCTAAATCTCTTCTTCTTAAATCTGCATAACTCTTCTGTTGGTTTTGAGTTGTTTGCAGCTGTTTCTTAATGAAATCGACTTTATCCGAAGCTTCTCGAATCCTGTCGGGACACAATACTATTCGATTGCCTGATTCTACCCAACATGCGGGAGATCTACATGGTCTACCATACAATGCTTCGAATGGTGACATTTTTAAGCTTACTTGATAACTGTTATTATATGAAAACTCAACCAAATGCAAGTGATCTTCCCACGATCCGCCAAAATCAAGAATACATGCCTGCAAAAAGTCTTCTAGTATACGATTCACCCTCTCAGTTTGGCCATCTGTTTGAGGATGATATGCAGTGCTCAGGTTTAACTTTGTCTCGAGCTCTACCTAGAATGCTTACAAGAATTTACTAGCGAATATCGGATCACGGTCACTAACAATACTATTAGGAACTCTATGTAGTCTGACAATTTCTTTGAAATAAATTTGCACCAGAATTTGAGCTGTTCTAGTCACCTGACAGGAATAAAATGGGCAGTCTTCGTGAAACGATCTACGATCACCTATATACCGTCATTACCTTTCTTAGTTCTGGGCAAACCATCAATGAAATCCATGGAAATTTGATCGCACTTCCAATCTCGAACCTCTAATGGTTGCAATAGTCCAGTGAGTTTCTGTTGATCACTTTTGATTTGTTGGCAAGTAGAACACCTGCTAACATATATGGAAATGTCTATTTTCATAGATCTCCATCAGAACGTATGCTTGAGACCATGATATATCTTACTCATCCCTTGATGAATACTAAGCTTGGACTTGTGACATTCATCCATTATTTCTATTCCGAGCTTGGTAATATTCGAAACAAAAATTTGTCCTAATAACCTCAGAACTCCCTTGTTATCAATTTGGAAACTCGAGGGTTCGCCTTCCTGAACTCTTTTACTAACTCTCTGAATAAATTCATCATCCTTTTGAAGAATAGAGATTTTGTCAATCAATGATGGCATAATAATGAGATTAGCGATAATTGCATTCTTCCTGCTAAGCGCATCTGCTACAACATTGGCGTTCCCTGGAGTACAAAAAATATCTAGATCGTATGCCGCAAGAAATTCTAACCAACGCTGCTGCCTCAAATTCAAGTCCTTCTGGGTGAACAGATACTTTAATGACTTATGATTTATATATAATTCGAACTTCTCACCTAAAAGATAGTGCCTCCATATTTTCAAAGCAAGCACGACGGCTAACAACTCAAGATCATGAGTAGCATTTCTCTTCTCATGCGGCTTCAACTAACGGCTAGCAACTACTTTGCCTCTTTGCAATAATACCGCACCAACACCTTCAAGAGAGGCATTTGTATAGACTGTCAAGTCTTGATTGCCATCAATAATAGTCAACACTGGAGCAATAGTCAACCTTAATTTCAGCTCTTAGAAAGCTGTCTCACATTCAGGCGTCCAATTAAACCTTGTATGCTTATTGGTAAGCTTCGTTAATGGACTAGATAGCTTCGAAAAATCTTTAACGAATTTCGGACAATATCCAGCCAATCCTAGAAAACTTCTGACTTCTTTAGGCGTGCTAGGCTACTTCCAATCTCGAATTGCTGTGATTTTGCCTGGATCTACTGAAATTCCCTTCTTCGACACTACATGACCGAGGAACTTTACTTCTTCTTGCCAGAATATTAAAATGCTTTGCATTCTCGGCAGTTGACTTAGAGAAGATTAAAATGTTGTCAACGAAAACCGGCACAAACTTATTCAAGACATTGCAGAATACTTTGTTCATTAAATCGACAAAACGGACAAGAGCATTACGCAAGCCAAACGTCATTACTAACCACTCATAAAATATGTCTGGACCTCTGAAAGCTGTCAAAGGAACACACTCTTCAGCAATACACAATTGATGGAAACCTGTAGCTAGGTCCATTCTAGAAAACACTTGCGCTCCATTCAGGCGATCTAATAAATCATCAATACATGGTAATGGATATTTATTCTTTAATGTCTGCTTATTTAAATCTCGGTAATCCATACACAATCTGAGAGTACCGTCCGACTTTGGAACAAACACTACTGCTGCACCCCAATTCAAAAAGCTAGGCCTGATCAGACCTTTCCCAAAAAGCTGTCGAGTTTAATTACTCAATTCTTCTTTCTCTTTCAATGTCATTCTTCGAATAGCATGCACAACTGGCCTTGCATTCGGAATTAAATCGATCCTGAAGTCAATTTCTCTCCGCGGAGGTAAGCTATCAACTTCTTCAAACACATCCGCATAATTCTTAATTACAGGAATACTTTGTATAGAAGTAGGAGAAACATCAAGAGCAGATCAAAATTCTTTTCTATCTGAATTCAGTCCTATGCATGGTATCATTATATAATTTTTATACTTGGTCTTCGCCTTAACAATTCTTTTTGCACACTTAACCTCTGCTTTATATTTGGTTAACCAACCCAACCCAAGTATAATATCAAACTCAGTAAGATCCATAACAATCAAATCGAATGAAAAACGATAATAAGAATAAAAGACAGGCACCCTGCAATATAAACTGAGAACAAGGGAACCTCTTATCGAATTGTGAACCCTAATCGATTTATTAAGATCTCTCAATTTCAAATTCAATTTCTTAATCATATTACATGAAATTAAACTTTGTGACGCGCTTGTGTCAAACAATACTTTAACCGGGATATTGTTGACAGTGAGCGTGCCTTCCAAAACATCTGGCCTTTCCCTACTAGCTGAGGGTGCTGGAGATTCTGCCACTTTATTGACTTGAGCCTCTTTGGTTGCTTTCAAAAGCCAACAATCTTGCTTTACATGACTAGTATGATGGCAAAGATTGCATTCTCTATTCTCTTGAAACTTTATATTGGATTTAGATCCATCATTCTTTTGTTTCTTCGAAGATTTGTGATTTATTAACAAATGTCCTTTCTTATTGTAGTTATTGCATATGGCAGTCATTAACGGTTCTTCCTTAGATTTAACCCATTTCTTATTGATTTTAGGCTTCGTACTAACCTCATACTTTGTACTTGCCTCAGGGCTATCAATTTCAAACTTCCTTTTGTTGCTAGAACTCTCCTCATCTTCCAAAACACCTTACTTATCAAGATTCTTATTGCGACAAGCCATTTGTATCTTCTTAGAAAAAGGAAGGTTCACATGTGCAGTTACTCTACCTTCGTATTTTCTTTGAAGTCCGTTAATAAACCTCAGATTCTTCCTCAAAGGATCTCAAATTAGTTCTGGGACAAAGAGAGAAAGTTCATTGAATTTATTCTGGTACTCCCAATGGTCATATCTCCTTGTTTCAGATGGTAGAACTCATCATATAGCTGCTCAGTTGCTTCTGGAGGAATAAATCTTTCTTTGAAAATTTCTTTAAATCTATTCTAGGTAATATTACCTTCTGGAATTTCCTTAGTAATAGTTTCCCACCAGATTAAAGCTTCGTCTTTGAGTGCCCAAGATGCCAGTAATCTTTTCTGATCATCTCTCATCTTTAAGCCTTGAAAAATTCTCTTAGAAGAACGCATCCACGCCTGTGTTTCAACAACAAATTCTTTGCCTAAGAGTTGTACTCCACCCAGATTCTGATACTTCTTTTCTAGAATTTCTAGATCTGGTTCTGACTGCAGGAGCACGATTGGCTCAGTAGATTGTTGAACCACAGAATTACTTCTTTTGCTTCCACCACTCATTTTCTACTATGTCTACAAATAGCAGACAAAGAGTCAGGCCAATAGAAAAGATATTGTAAAACATAGAGACATATATTTAAGTATAAATGCATCTATAGGGGTGTATTTCATTTTGCTATACTCAATCTAGGACATTACTAATCCTATCTACAATGAGTCACTCGCCCTAGAATACTACTGATTCTATTTTCGACGAGTTCATTAATATGTTATATTCCATAGCTAAGATTATCCAAAGCTCTGATACCAACTGTGATAAACCCGAACCCCCGTGCCACGGAAGCAAGGATAATCATTGGAATATAACACGTAAATAATTAACAACAGAACAGAAATATAGAATTACACCAGATAATGTACATCAAATTACGTTGGAAATAATATAATCATCAGAGTTACACAGCATAACAGGATCATACTTAGTACAGAATACAGTTTCAGCTTAATATAAAATGTGTGCAGCGGAATCAAACATAATATATAATTAAGTCTGAACAGCACAATAGAAATGATAAAATCTATCTTCAGCTCCATAGCTATCCAGAACGAACCAGCTAAAACCTGAATACAAGGTTGCCTGTGTAGAAAATAGAGGCACCTGAGTTTGCAAAGTGAAACAAACTATGAGTTAGTCATGTGACTGGTATGAGAAATGTTAATTAACCTATTGGATAATAAGGTCAATCACGGGACCACGCCGCTAACGCGGAATAGGTTTACTCCACTGGATTGCCAGTGCATGAGATAAAGTAAATCATTAAACAACGCAATGCTTTTTAGAAAAATGAAGCCATTATAAGACTGAGGTCCCATCACACAATGCAATGCAAGCCGGAGGATAGAGTTTTACCTTATAATGGCCAACATATGCTTGATATGTATAAAACAAAATCATTTGATATAATTCTTAGTGCATATATGTTTCAAAAACAACTTCAATCATAGACAACATGGGTACCATATATCATGTCGCCATATATAGGTTTACAATCAAAACCACACAATGTCATATTGGAAGTTGGATTTCCATCATGAACCAAAGCAAGGGATCATCCTTACCAAATTCGAGACTCTCTAGCCCGAGCCTCGGGATACAGTCGCAACTGCACCTGGATCTTGCAAGGCTGGTCCACACTTACGTTTGTGGATTGGTTATTCTTGAACAAAAAGTTTCCCTGCCATATGGGGCGTAAATTTATTCAGTATGTCGACCATCATATCCAAGGTACCTCACTTTCCATCATCCGCATAAGTAAAGATGTCTGGACTCCATACCATTACACCACTCCTAGCTAGAAAGAAACGCATGTCTTCCCTGTTGTCCTCTCCCTATTCTGGTTCATAACGGGGTGTGAAGCTCGTGAATTAATGCTATACATAAAGCTACGCTATTTAAAGTCATGCTTTAATCATCATCCATAAGGCTTTGCTTTTCAACAATAATCCTTTATCGTTTGCATCTTATTATGCCAAACTGACAATCTACGCCATATGACTAATGTCTATCAATATATAATCTCTAAGCTCATACGTCTTAGAGAAGGGTGTTAAGCAAGTGAATAAATTCTTCGCCACCAAACAGATATATATTTAATAGAAATCAATCAGCACAGAATAAATCCAATATCAGACACACATCCATTTACTAGAACGTTCTGGGTCTGAACGAAACCAGAGGCACCTTATTCCTCGTCCCATATGTCCAATACAGGAGAGAGGCCCTCGCACATCCGAACAATCAACAAATACGTCCGTAAAAGTACCACTGTAACCTTTTCAAGGCAGCAACTCCAATCAAAGGCATCAGTAGTCATCCATTCAATGTGAAGATTGTCATTCTTGCACCATCTTCATATCTTCGACTTCTAATCGTCGATCAATTATTTGAAATGAGAATTAACTCGGCCTTTTCAAATAATTTGCATATACACAATTCAAATAAATTCTTTTCATGGTTAAATTATTTGACATTCACGTTTCAATTCTATACAATGATTTCATTTAAACACATCTAACCATCAGAATATCCAATAGACCAAGTAAAATCGGTTTATTTTCATTCCATATCATTTATAATATTTTATAATGATTTATCGCTATTTTTATTTATATAAAAATAGCCCCTTTCTAATTAAACGACGCTTCAGGTCATTATGCGGCCTTAGCGCTATTTTTATTAAAATTTGAATTATACATTTCCCAAAATCTAACCGTTGGATCTTAGAAAATTTTATAACATTGGAAAAATCTTCCCAAAGCGAACCCAACGGTTCCACTTTTGGGAAAATCCGATGGTCAGATCTCTCGGTATAATCGTTTAAAGTTACGATTTCAAAACGCGAACTGCAGCTGCATGATTCGTTTAATTTTAATTTATATATATACATATATATATATATATGTGTGTGTGTGTGTGTGTGTGTGTGTGTGTGTGTGTGTGTGTGTAAATTTAATTTGTTTGATGAATTCAAAACCACTTATTTCCTTTCATGTAAATTTTTTACACTTCATATTCATGTTAAAAATTATATTTTTAATGAACACCCATTTATTTCAAGACATGTAAATTTTACCCACTTCCTACACATGTTAAAAATAATGTTCTTATCAAACAAAATCATATTTTAACATATGATTCTTTTTAACTTCGCTAACATGTTAAAAATAATGTTTTTATCTAACAAAATCATATTTTAACGTATGATTCTTTTTATTGGTTTATACATACAATAAAAATGTAATTTTTATTGTTAAAACATTTCCTTTCAAAAATGAACCTTCTTATTGATTCCTACATACAATAAAAATGTAATTTTTATTGTTAAAACATTTTATTTCACACAATGAATATTTTTTCGATTCTTATAAACAGTGAAAATGTAATTTTTATTGTTAAAACATTTTATTTCACACAATGAATATTTGTGTGATTCCTAATTACAATGAAAATATAACTTTTTTTGTTAAAACATTTTATTTCACACAATGGATGTTTTTGGTGATTCCTATATACAATGAAAATGTCATTTTTATTGTTAAAACATTTTATTTCACACAATGGATATTTTTGCGATTCCTATATACAATGAAAATTTCATTTTTATTGTTAAAACATTTTATTTCAAACAATGGATATTTTTGAGATTCCTATATACAATGAAAATGTCATTTTTAGTATTAAAACACTTTATTTCACACAATGAATATTTTAGTTATTCCTATATACAATGAAAATGTCATTTTTATTCTTAAAACATTTTATTTCACACAATGGATATTTTTGTGATTCCTGTATATAATGAAAATGTCATTTATATTGTTAAAACATTTTATTTCACAAAATGGATATTTTTGTGATTCCTGTATACAATGAAAATGTCATTTTAATTGTTAAAACATTTTATTTTACACAATGGATATTTTTATGATTCATATATACAATGAAAATATCATTTTTATTGTTAAAATAATTTATTTCACACAATGGACATTTTTGTGACTCCTATATACAACGAAAACGTCATTTCTACTATCCAATCATTTTATTTAAATCATGAATCTTTTTAATGAATCAAACATACAAAAAAATGTGATTTTTATTATCCGATCATTCTATTTAAAACATGAATCTTTTTAATGAATCAAACATATAATAAAAATGTGATTTTTATTATCCAATCATTTTATTTAACACACGAATCTTTTTAATTAATCAAACATACAATAAAAATGTAATTTTTATTATCTAATCATTTTATTTAAAACACGAATCTTTTTAATGAATCAAACAAACAATAAAAATGTGATTTTTATTATTCGATCATTTTGTTTAAAACATGAATCTTTTTAATGAATCAAACATACAATAAAAATGTGATTTTAGTATCCGATCATTTTATTTAAAACATTAATCTTTTTAATGAAACCAACATATAATAAAAATGTGATTTTTATTGTTCAAACAATTTTATTTCAAAACATGAATATTATTCGACACATGAATATTTTAGAAAATTTCGGCATTACAACGGCAGGGTATTTAACACCGGCACCGTGTCCAGCACAACTTCTCTGCTATCCTACGCCTTGCAGCAATACAATGGTTTCATTTTCATAATTTCCACAATATCATTCATTTTCACAACACATGAATTCACCACAAACACAATCAACTTTGTTGCAGCCACAGTCAATTCCTACCACGCAATACTATCAAACAAATGGTCCATGGTCTATGGATGATGGTGTTAGGAGCTACTAAGCCCCATCTGCAACCTATAATATTTTTCTAAATTTTATTTGAATTTAGAAATCTCACATTGGTTTCTTATTCCTTCTAAATCGTAGAAAGCTCTAAAATGCTTCCGGTCACTTCTAGAATGTCGTGTACAATGCCACAAGTCCAATGTCCCCTATTTCATCGAATTTCGTTATCGTATGAAAAAGATATGATTTTTATAAACAATAATGGATTTGAAACACTTTAAAGTGTCAAAAAACTTTAAAATATTACACGACCGTACCTCAACAGAATTGTTCAAAACTAGGTTTTGAATTCTCGTGCAAACTGAAGCACTTGAAGATGATCGGCCTTTGCTACGTGGAAGGGCTTGGAATTCCGCGCCTGTGGTTGGTCCTCCGGTCGATCCTGGTTGGGGATAGACGGAGAAATCAGGGTGCGAACAGCAGCCGTTTGTGGAGGTGATTCGAGCACTATACATGACGATGGATATTGAAATTCGTATGGATTTGAAGAACAAAGGGAGTACTTAAAAATTCCCTGAAGAATCGCTCGATTTAGTTGAGTGGATCAAAAGATATTTGGGGAGAAGGGATCGAGCATATAACCGTTGTTGAACAGCAAATAGGGCGGCGCGATTAAAATAGGGTTTAGTGAACTTTTATTGGACTATATATATATATATATATATATATATATATATATATATATATATATAATTCCGAAAAGGCCCGCTAATCCATATGAACTCCAAATCA
Organism: Allium sativum; assembly: GCA_030737875.1. NCBI lineage: Eukaryota > Viridiplantae > Streptophyta > Magnoliopsida > Asparagales > Amaryllidaceae > Allium > Allium sativum. Next base: position 309,894,280 of record CM060922.1, on the reverse strand, counting down.
AACCCAACGACTGTCGCCCCTAGCTAAATATTCCCATTGCGGACATAATGGAATATATTTCATAAGCACATTCAACTGTTTCAGTCTGTTTTTCTTTAAATTAAAATATATATCATTCAATATTGAATTTGAACATACAGTTTAATTTACCGGGGCCACATACTGATTCCAAAAATTCCCGAAAATTAAATCTAGCTATGTTTTGACTATATGGTTCTAACAAAATTAATTTCGTTGAATTTGGAGATGGTTTGAAGAATGGCCTTTTTAATGGTCGATCCAATTCAATAGAAATTACCAAACGCGTTTTTATTTACCACACTCACATATTAATTCCAAAAATTGCAGAATTTTAAACCTAGCAATAAATTGACACTCCGGATCCAACCAACGTGGTTTCATCAAAAATGGAGGTCATTTGCAAAATGGCTATTTTTAAGGGCTATATATTGTATTAAACCCCATAGCGACTATTTTAAATTTTAAACTGGACATAACTTTCAATTCTCGTTATGAAATCTGGATTTTTAAAATTCGTTAGAAATATATAATTAAACAGATTCTAATATTTCTGGTTTTACTAAACTCCAATTTATTTAGAATTCTGTACATTCATTTGAAATTTGAGATCGAAATTTTAAACTACTGCGCCATTTCAGGCTCTGTGATGGCCCGCCCCGCACCAACTGACATTTACTCCAAAAGTGCGCTGTACACATGTCCAGTTAGCACGGAACGGGTCGTCAGAAGGAAAGGGAAGAAGGAAATGAACTAACAAAGAACCTGTAGAATGTCTCACAACGCATAGAATAAAATATAATAATAACATACTTGACATAAAACAGGTGAGACAGTGCATAAGCTGAAACAACTAACAAAGCAGCGGAAAATCCAAGTACAGCTTATGATCCAAAGTGAAACATTATTACAACTTTTCAAACTATCTCAAAGTAAAAGCCAGATAAAGGAGGTACACTACTAATGCCCAAGTAGCGACCACCAACGACACAGGGAGAATATCTATATATCATACGTGTAAGCCTCCTGCCCGCCTCCGAATTAGCTACTCGCGCATCACCAGCTAACATGTCTCTAGTCTGCTCATGTGAGCACCCAGAGTAATAAGAGGAGACATAAAACTCTGGGTTAGACATAAAGCCTGTTATGAGCGATAAGCATCTAAACAGAATAATAACAGGTAGACTAAAACATACCTGAACCTGGACCAGCAACCAAAGAGTTAGAACTACATACTGTACAGCACTCTATGGTGCCATATCAAACGGTGTAAAGATACGGAGGTGGGGGTGTGCATGTCATAGTGATGGCAAACAATCAAACATAGCATCCATCCTCACATCTCTCACTCAGTGCGTAAAGCATACGATATTCACCACTTCGATCACCCAACATACCTTGCTACGATCACTTTGCCCCATGAAGTCATAAATGGCTTCACTGCACTGATAACGTAGCCACAAATCCTTCGCTATGTCCACTTTGCCCCATGGAGTCACAAGAACCCCACTGCACTGGCTCATAGCCTTACTAATCCTTACTATGTCCACTCTGCCCCATGGAGTCACAATGACCCCACTGCACTGGCTCATAGTCTTACTACGCATCACTTTGCCCCTCGAGTCGTAATGACTCTACTGCACTGATAACGTAGTCTTGCTACCATCACTTTGCCCCTCGAGTCATAGTGACTCTACTGCACTGATAAGCAGCCCATCATCCAATTTTTAGTGGTGAATCGAAGTTATGAACGTCGACAACTCCTTAGCACACATCCCGCAGCAAAGCCCAACCATGAAGTGAACTCATCGGTTCCCAATTGGATCCTGAGCTCTAACTTCCCCCATTGGACTACCTTTGCATCTCGGGTTATTGGTCAATACTGGGTCGGGTCGGATTCCCCTTCAAGCCATCGGTTCGGGTCGGGTTCACTACGTTGCGTCGGTTCATGGTCCTCCTCTGGTACGGTTCGGTTCGGGTCCACTCCATCGCGTCGGTTCGGGTCGGGTGTCCCACTTCGGGTCGGGTCGGGTTGTCATCTCCCATTCAGTTCGTGCTCCAGTTCCTGTGCCTCGTCTGGTCCCGTTCCCTATTCTAATCCGATCCGATCCCTTCATCATGCACCGGTCCGAGCCCTTCATCCACAAGCCGATCCGATCCCCAATTGAACCAACGTGGCCTTCCTTTTTGCCAGATTTCTCAAGTGTTAGGTTCCGATCCGATCGAATCCCTTGCCCAGTTCAACTTATCCGAGCCGAGCCACCATATCCGATCTGATCCGATCCTGCATTGTTTCCTGAAGCTTTTCCAGGAAGTGTTTACGCCGTTTGACGATGTTTTCGACCATTCTAACTATTGGAATCAATCAAAAAGCACATCATACAGTCATAGCAACAAGCATATTCAACCACAAACATCAAAACATTAATATGATAGGTTAAAATGAATCAAACATACCCAAAACCCCATATTTCCCCTTAAGCATGTTTAGGTGAAACTAATGATAGGATTAGCAAAACTTAACCAAATTAACCCAAATTCATATCAGAGGTCTAAAACATCATTTAAGAATTTATGAACATTTTTCCAGAATTTTATCAAGTTTAAATTCGCTAATTAACAATAATTACCCTTAATTAGTGAGGAACTATGCAAATCACTCACCTTAGCCACAACCAAAACTTAGATCTGAAATAAATCTCTGATTTGATGCGAATTACAATGTTAAACAGCAGCTCCAATGTTGATTTGGTGTAGATCTTCCTTGATTTGAAGTTGCTAAGCTTAATCCTTGATTTGGAGATGATTTGAAGGTGATTTAGAGGTTGGAGGTCATTTTTAGGGTTTCTTGGAGGTAAGTGGAGGCTAGAAAGCTGAAATGGAATGGTTCTCTAACTCATTTCAGCCTCCCCATAACCCTAATCTCGAAATGGGTTATGGGCCTATTCACTAATCACCCTATTTGGCCCGGTTAAGCAGTTTTTCACCTTCCAAACCTTATTTCAGCCATATCTCCCAAACGATAAGTCCGTTTGGCTGTTATGACCACTCTACGGAAAGGTAAACCATCAAAAAAATCTAATGGAAGTGGTTTCAGGTCAAAATTCCTTTCCAATCAAAAGTTATGGCCAAAACAAGATCAGCTAGGGGCAAAATGGTCATTTAAAAATCGACAAAAATTATGAACATGGGAAATGACTCTAATGGATGTTTCCCAAAGTTACATGACCATACGACTACATATAGGAAAGAAATAAATATTCTACGATCCTTCGATACGTAGAATGCGGGTTGTTACAGGCTCGTTTTATAATTAAAATAAATATATATGTTCTCACTTCGATTTAAATAAATTTTAATCATTATTATTTAAAATAAATCATTTTATATATTCAAAATTCATTAAAATAGTTAAATAAAACTTTTTAATTGGTTCTGATTTTTCGGGTTGTTACAGTATCTCATCCTCTAATTTCTTTCTAATAACTATCTGTGTTTTCGATTCTTAGGATCTAACAAGTGATACAAGATTTGTGTATTATTGTCGGAATTCGGCATCGAATTCCCGTAGCTCGTTACAGGTTCATTTGTAGAGGGTCAGTCCACCATTAGACCACCTTTATTTAATGGCATTAATCATTCTTACTGGGCATGTAGGATGAGAATATATGCAATACATAATAATATATAATATAAACATATTTATAATTGTTTGAAATACAGTTTTGTATTTCTAAAGGTTATTTGATATATTATATTTTGTTCATTTCCGCTGTGAGATTCTAATATTCTCTTTTATTCTACCTTCTATCTATTTCTATTTCTCTAGTCCTAATGACTAGTATTTCTATGCAGTTTGGGGTTGGACATGTGTTGTTTTAGTCAAACCAGATAGTACGGATTTGCAGGACATCACATTTGGTATTAAAGCTTAGGTTGAGCGAGCACGTAACATCCCGAAATTTTGGCCATCTAATTTTAAACATTTAAACTTATTTCAAATGTTGAATTGGATATATAAATTGATTTTATATTGAATTTATCAATTTATTATCAAATATATTTAATTATCATAATACAAAATAGTAATAATTGAATTCACAATAAAATTAAATAAAAAAATCTATAGATTTATACAAATTTCATTTGAATTAAAACGATAATAATTACTTGTTATCGATGAATTTAATTGATTGAAATCGATATATATTTTAAATCGAATTTAATATAAATCGTTAGTTTAAATTGTTACCACTTTTGTACAATCGAATTATATTCCAGAATATATTCGGTTAAATTCAGAATAGGGTAATAATCATATAGCGTCAGTCGTCGCGTTAAATTAACGGTTTTGGATGGTGTGTTATAGGACCATGAAATATTTTGAATTAATATATTAAAAAATTCAAATCAAATACATTTATCATCAGCCGACCTATCCTAAAAATCGCATAGACCTTAATGTGCTTCGAGCTAAAATTTCTGTTTCACTTCTTCCCTTCAAAGAAATCAGGGAATTTAATGGCGTGTACTTTTGGTTCCTGTTCACATTTATATAAGCAGCCCAATCCTTTATTATTTTTATCCCTTCCCAAACCCAAAAATCAATTTGATCCTTCTTTTCCTCATCCTTTCTCCCACTTTAGTAAAATCTAATTCCACCATGTAATAAAAAACAGCCAAATCAAATATCGCAAATTGAAATCCCAAAGCTGTTGAAGCTCAACAGCAAATGGGGGCTCGCGATTAGGGTTGGGTTATGTGGATTCCGAGTGGTGCGATGTGTTGATCTAAGGGTGCGCGATGGAGTCGAACTAGGTAGATGCGACACTAGTAAGTAGTTGATTTGGGGTTAGCAAAGTCCGATGTCAGGAGTATCACGATCGAGTCGAGCTCGAGTTGGGATTCATGGCGTTGGAAATGGTTGGAGTGAGGGCGACTTCGGTTGATGGTTCGAAGGGATTGTCGCGCGTGTACTAATGGGTGTGAAGCAAAGTCGCGACAATAAAAGGAGGGTGTTCGATGGATCTTCGATGGCTATTTGGATGACTATGAATTTGGGAGGATGGAGAAAATCGATGGAAAACATTTTCCGGATATTTAAGGGTTCGGAAATTAGGGTATTTGGGGGTTCGCAGAGGAGTATTTGGGAAGTTGGCAGTTGAAAAAAAAATTGAGTTCAATCTGTTGTTCGGGGAAAGGTGGATTCTAGGTGGGTTTGTAAGCTTCAGTAGTTGTGTTGATTTTCGCAGTAAGGGAAGAGGGATTTATAAGTGATTAAGGTATAATTAAATTTTTATTTACTAGTTAATGATATATCAATTTTTTTAAAATTTGTAACATATATGCATATATTTCATACATAAAAATTTTCAACAAAACAAAGTATGTTGGAATCGTATCGATGGACTACATGATGGAATATGAGGCATTTGAGTGGGATGATTGGAATTTTGGAGCAGTCAGGGTTTTCTTTGTGGGTTAGTCAAGAAGTTGACAATTACAGCAAGGTATACGATTTTTAAGAAGTTTAATTTACATAGAATAATTTATTTATTTATGTTAATAATTAAAATGAACAATAGTGAATCGATAAATAAATATCATAGGTGCAAAATAGATTCGTTCATGACAACTTAAGTAGATTCGTTGCCCTGACATTACAAGAATAACTAGATATTCGTCAAGGAAAACCTGGTGAGTAAATCTCACTTAAAGATTATTTTTATCATGAAGATAAATTATTGGCTACTTGATTGCATTTATAAATTGTTTATCAGTCTTGGTTATTATATATTAGTTAACTAGGGTTGGTGGTTGTGGCTATTATATATATATATATATATATATATATTGGATATTTGTCGTAGTACCATTAGCGGATGCCCACAGTATCATTAGCGGATGACCCTACATACCCCCACAAAATATTATAGTGGATGACCTTCATACCGCAATATCCTGCCACGAAGCAGGATTAGTATTATTTACGTTGGCTAACACCTGTGGATGCAGAGAAAAATAGGTCGGAGGGATCCAAATGGATTACTCAAATTTATTTATTGTTATTATCTATTTATATGTATGTGTTAATGATTTGTGTAATTTGGATGATTAAATATCACTGGCCCTAGGTATTGATATATAAAAACATCATAAGAAAGGGTTTTAGATTTAAAAAAGAAAAGTTTATTTTTTTCAAAAAAAATCTGAATATCGAATGAATTAGTAAATATTAACTTGTTTTCAGTATTGAAAACAAGTAATTGAACTTATAAATGATGTTTATAAATGGAAAGAGATATTATCATTTGATAATATTAGATATTTAAGTTCCAGTCTTAACTTAAAATGGGAAATTTATATTTTTGAAATGGAAAATTTTATTTCAAATGGAATTTGAAATAGAAATTTGTTTTAAAATCTAAAACAAGAGATGTAATTTTAAAATGATGTTTGTAAATGGGATTGGATCATTATCATGGTATAATTTTATTATTTAAATTCAAATATGAATTTATGAAGGAGAACTAGAATCCGTTTCAGAAGAAACAATAAAATCATTTCTGATGATCTAAATCCATATGGATTTACTATATGAATTCGACTATGTGGAATTTATAAAAAAATAAATTATTTCCAGAAAGAATATTAGAGTTAGTTTTAGAGAAAAACTAAAATATAATATTACATAGGAAAATGGTTGTTATGTTTACATATATATATGTGTATATGTATATAAGCTACGAAAATAAAATATTCCAAATAAGAATTGAATTTAAAAAATGGATTTTTCCGAAAGCTTGTTTTAAATTGTAAAACAAGGTAGTTAATTTATAAACAACGTTTATAAATGTGATGAAGAAATTTTCATCGAGAAATTTGGAAATAAATTTCCAAATGTTAGAAAGGGAATAAAAGGTGAGTTTTAAATTGGGTTTTTATATTACAAGCTTGTATCTATATCAAGATAAGAACGTTGTTGGTCATGGTCTGAGAGGTAAATAAAATACCCTAACTTGAATGACTTCACTATTATCAAGGGATGATATTAGTTCGTAATGGTGAAGTATTTTAAAATAATTGATTATTCCCATAAAAGAATTTATAATTGAAATTCGATTGTATCGAATTTTAATAATCTAATTCCATGTGAATTGGAATTGAATATAGAAAATTGGAGTTTGAATTAATTTATAACAGAGTATAAATATGGAATAAAAATAATCGACGAGTTTGTGAAATAAGGATTGTTAAGTTTAAATCGGATAATGGATTTATTTTTAAAATATTGAAAGTGGAATTGAAATTTATTTACTACAAGAAGTTTTTAAATTTTATATTTAATTTAATTAAAATGAACTCGCCACAACGTGTTATTTCGTAATTTGGCATTTTGAACTTCAATCGAGTATATAGAACTCAATATAACTCGGAATTCAATGAAACAAGATACGTTCGGACCTATTAAATGATAGTTTTCAAATGGAAGAGAAAAATCTGGATTTTGTCTTGTAAATTTGAGTTATGCCAAAATCAAAATTTCTGAAAAATAGCGCTACGATTTTTTTAAAACCATAATGGTTTATTAAATAAAATAAAAGGATTTTAAGTAAGTAAAAATACGAATTTCCATTAGAAAAATCCAAATTTGAGTTATAAAATAAATATGAACTCAAGTGGAGCAAATAAAGTGATTTTTGACATAAAAATCAGAAATTTAATTATCAAATGAAGTTAACTATGTTCAAAAGAAATGAGTCAATAGAGTTTTGAGTCAAACTTAACTTTGTTAAGTGAGTTGAATTCGTTAATTGAAATTGGGAATTCGAGTATGAAACGTGGACTAGAATTAGGACGGGAACAAGGAAATTTGAGTTTGATTTGTGTATAAGCGAATACAAATATGTTTGAACGTGATACATTCAGATTAAAAGTATATGAAACCAAGAAGCTAGTTAGAAATTTTAATTAGCGAATGGAAAATGCTTATGTATAAAGGATTGAATTAATTGAAATAAGTTAGAAATGGGCATGTACATGATAATAGGTATGGAATGAAGAGAATGAAGTTTTTAATTTGAGTGCCCAACAAAAAGGTACATGTTTAAATTTCCATATGAGAATTTATGAGCCTATTAGGCAAGCCGCTTAGCTTTTTGATTTTCTTTTTGAATGGAAAGGGCTTAGAGAGGCGAGTTAGGGTTTGAACTATTGACCGGTACAAAACAAGTGCTGGCGAAATTTTCCAAAAATTTAAGGAGTTAGAATATTGTTAAGAAGTTTTGATAAACAGAAATTGATATATCGATATATATAGAATTCGATAAGGAAACTTAAATGAATATTAATTAGAAAGGGCGAACGATTGTTTGATGGATGTTTGTTTTCCTTTAATAGTTAAATCACTGGCTATCAAAGATTTTTGGACCATCGTTGTCAATATGGAGAGATCGGTTGGATTTATTATCCGAAAACCATTACGTATAGGCATAGGCATTGCGAATTAGATTTTGCTGAAAATAGTTGAAGACGAAGTGAAATGCAAGGGTTGTTCTGTTTGTCCAGACCGAGGACAACTTGTATGGACGAAAGTTTGATAGAGTATGCCTAACAGATCACATAAGATAATCTTTTCAAGGTATTATGTATGGTAGCAGAGAACTATGTTTCTCTTAGCTTTTTATACCCATAATATTATAGGAAGATCAACTAGTGATTTGACGAATTTGACGATGTGACATTCAAAGTGTAATGTGGCCAGATGTTCTAAACAGATTAACGTAGCCTCAAGCCTCACAACCAGGAAATGACAAAAATAGGGCATGCAACATGGCTAGTTGAGTCATACCCAAGCAGGGTAAATTTGTCACCAATCTAGAGAAAATTCATTATTTGTTCTTCGTTTGATTCTGTATGTTACGGATTACGGTTGGATGGACAACAACCGTGTGTGACAATATATTAGCTACACACAAGCTAAATGAGTAGGCGATCATGTGTGGCCGGGTTGCAAGATGTACTTGCCGAACCCCAATGTATCTCCTTTAGAGTACATTGATCGGGAGGTGGTCCCATAACTAGTCATATTTGGAATCCAATCTCTAATAAGCACCCTATGGTTTTTGATTTTATACTATATATGTAGAGCGTGAGATGCAAGCGTTCTACTAGATATTTATTTACTTCATTGGACATTATTATAGTATCACTGGATTTTGATATCGAAATTGTTTTTGTTATAGTAAAGTAAAAAAACATCCTTGTTTTTGTATGGGCTGATCTTACTATTACCCTTTCTTTAAAAGGATTTTCAAAGTTAAACCATATGGTTGGAGTTTACTCACTTCAGTCCGATGACTGACGCAGAGTTTATTTTGTTTGTTTTTAGCTAAACTCTTGGGTGCCCAAATTTGTATGGGCAATCAACTGTTTCAGGCTTTTACAAATACACCTGGAGGAGCTTGAAGTAGGAGGCTTCACAATTAGATATTATATAGTTATTTTCCGCTGTGATGTATATGTATTGTGCTCTGATATGGTATGTGTATACAACACAAATTTGTATTTCGAAGTTATGATATATGATATTATATTTTGTTCAGTCCACTTTGAGATTCGGATGTTTGATTTAGTTCTATCTTCTATCTATTTCTATTTCTTTAACCCTAATGACTCGTATTTCTATGCAATTTGGGTTGGACGTGTGTTGATTTAGTCAACTTAGGTAGTATAGATTTGTGGGTCATTACAGTTGGTATCAGAGCTTAGGTTGAGCGAACACCTAGGCTTTTGTGGGGTTTACACATTAGAGATGGGGTCAGTAGTATCCAAGAATGAGTTGAGTTATATATATATGAGAGAGCGTATTTGCAAGTTGACATTAAAACTATTTTATATTGTGTTGATTGGTTTGTAGAGTAATTTATGAATTATGGTCAGTACAGAATGTACAACTGTATCGATAAGTGTTTCTAAATGCCTGAGCAAAGTAATTCGACGTAGTATGTTTTAAGGATGGGTAAACGAAATAATTTTATGCAAATTTTTATTTTGATATAAAAAAATAATTTTCTGAAATTATTACATATGGATGTGTTGATTGAGATTATAATAAAAATAAGATTACAAACTGAAATGGTTATAACCAAATAGAATTTAATATGCAAATGAGGTGAATTAAAATTAGATTGAAATCACAAACTGGAACTTTAATGCCGGATGAGTTGGAAAATCTTTTTCCAAAGTATACTAAAATAACATAGCCTTGTTTTGGAAGTATTTTTTAGTAAAATTTATTTTAGATGGCTTTTTGAAAATGATAAAGCACTTAATTCACTTCGGACACTGGAAAGTAATTATGATGATGAAGCGCGCCATCATCGGTATTTATTTTCGAGTTTCTAAGTGATGGATTGCTACCATAGTGAGATTTCCAATGGAAATTTATCTTAGAAAACGAATTGTTTTGGAAAAATCAAATATTTTGAATTTGAGATGGAATTAAATATGTATATATATATGTGTGTGTGTGTGCATATATACATGTATATTTTTATGATTTCAAAAGGATCTGAAATAAAAATCGGGCATTTGAGTTCTGGAATTTAAAATTTAACTTACGGAAGTTAAATAAGTTGAAATAGATTCGGAATCAATTAAAATTAGCTATAAAATAACAAGTGATCATTTTATTAACCAAATAATACCAAGATGAATAGAAAAAATTTCGTTTATTGTAAACAAAATAAATAAATTGATTTGAATCAATATAAAGGAAGATAAATACATATGAATGAAATGTGAGTTGAATATAAATTTTTGGTTGTAAATCATTTGAATTGAATGAATTTGAATGCGAATGAATTGAATGTGAATATGTTGATTTCAAATCATTCAAATAAAGTAAATATGAGTAATATGGTGTGTAATCAAAATTAAATGACGTATATTGTTGACGTCAAAAGTTGGTCACTAATGACGGCCAACCCCCAATCGCGTGAGCAACACACGATATAAGATAAAAAATGCAGAAAGCAATAAGAAAAAAGGGAAGAGCACACACAGAATTTTTATAGTGGTTCGGCAAAGTCAGTGCCTACGTCCACTTTATTTGTCATATATCTTTTTTTTGGATTACAAATACAATGCTTTTTCTAATTGACAAAGAGAAAGAAAATGATGATGGAGAAGAGTAATGGTGAAAAGCTTATGGAAGCTATCTTTGCCAAAGAAGAACCGATCCCTTTCCTCTTTAGGTTTAGAGGTATTTATAAGTGAAAATAATGGCTTGGGCTGCTGCAATATTATCCGGCCATTTCGGGAAAGTTCGGACACGTGGCTTCCGATGATTGGCCGGACATTCGGCTGCTGATGGGTTCAAATGTTCATAAATAGTGCCCTCGGATTCTGTGGCAAACGTGGCGTCCACTGGAAGGCATATCAAAAGTTGAGCTTTGTCCGGATATGGTTTGACCGTATCCATTGCCTCAAAAGTCGGGATATTCGGTGATTGTAGGCGGTTTCCAAACTATTCCGAGATAATCGGCCAAGGCGAGATACTCGGTCAAGGCGAGATATCTGGAAGGAAGATCTTCAGCTTGAGAATGCGACCCTTTGAAGGAGCGGGCCTTCTTTTGTTCGTGCGGGAGATAGGTCGACTGGTGACTTAGGCGACCTTATTATCTTGTGGTGCTTTCTGTAGCTTGGTTAGTCGTGCTTTGGGCTTCGGTTCAGCCCGTTGGGACTCTTGCCAAAAAGAGGGCTAACACTTTGCCCCTCAGAATATATCTTCATCGGCAGAGGGAGGTGTATTCTGAAATCTGAACTGAAGCACAAAGGCTCGGGCTGCTATGGGCGCCGGACCATATTAAGGCCAGAAAACCGACGGTCCGATGTTATATTAAGACCAGAAATCCGACGACCATGCCAGGTCGTATTAAGGCCAGAAAACCAACAACTATCGGAAACTGTATTAAGGCCGAGGTGATGATCGCCACTGGTACAAAAGTTGGTTCCTGCAAATACAAAACAAACCATGGGTCGAGCATTTTATTCCACTTGGCTTTAGAGGGTGGCGAGTATAAACCATACTCGGCTTGGTGGCGAGCATAAACCGTACTCGGCTTAGTGGCGAGCATAAACCATGCTCGGCTTGGTGGCGAGTATAAACCATACTCGGCTTAGTGGCGAGCGTAAACCATGCTCGGCTTAGTGGCGAGCATAAACCATGCTCGGCTTGGTGCAAGTGTTTCTCATGCTCAACTCATGTTGGGTTAGTTATTTTAACGAGCTATGCACGCTCATGGTGTAAAGAAAGAGAGCGTAATCCACACTCGTGTTCAAGAAAAAGCGACCTTTCTCACTTGAAAGAGTAGGTGTTTGAAGTAGTGGTGGGCTTCCGCGCTAACCACATAAAACAGAGGGGCGAGTATTAACCATGCTTGGCTTAATGGCGAACACTAATTTGGTTCGGCTTAGAAATTTTGCAACAGTCGGTCTACTTTTGCAAAAAGTAAAGTTCATAACTGCTAAACATCTATCACAAAGAAAACCTACGAGGACAGCGATTGATTACATAGCATCAAAGCGTCCCCATTATTGAAAGAAATACATCGACAGAAAAGATAAAAAATCTAATTAATGATAATGCCACGAGTGCTAGTCTCAGGGTCCTTTCCATTTCTAGGAGCTTGCGGACCAGCCTGAGGAGCTTGGGCAGAAGGTTGTGGTGGCATGGCCAGGGCGCGATTTTTGACATACTCAGCGAGTTCCCCTTTTCTGACTCGCCCTTCGATGAGATCGCGCAGATGTCGGCAATCATTTGTATTATGTCCAGCTACGTTGTGGAATATACAATGCTTGCCAGAGTCAAGTTCCATCTGGGTCAGTTCTCGTTGAGGTGGCCTTGGAGTGGGGAAGGACTCGCGCATATCGAGATAGATATCGAGCAAAGAGGAATTGAGCTCGGTGTACTGATTATATTTGTTTTCATTTCGAGGCCGAACATGGCGCTTGTTGTTCTCTGGAGCTTTTCCTCTTCCTTTATTCTGGCCGCTGCCCTCGAATGGACCTTGTTGTTTGGATAACAGAACTTCAAGGCTCTCCATTTCCAGGCTGGCATCTTCTTGTCGGAGGAATCGCTCGGCTTCAGAATAAAAGTCATCGATGTCCTTGGGAGGATCTCGAGTTAGAGAGATGGAGAATTCCGATCGATTTTGAACTCCTGCGATGGCGGCCATAAGTACCATTGATGGCTCGGGCCGATCAACTGATGCTACGGCCGCGTTGAATCTTTCGAGGAAGGATCTTAGCGTCTCTCCGGATCGCTGTTTGATGGTAGACAGGAACATGACACTTTTCGGTCGAGAGATATGCACTCGAAATTGCTCGATGAAGCGGGTGACCAGAGTATTCCAACTACCGATCGACTCCGTTGTTAGCTGCCGAAACCACATATCGGCTATATCTGTGAGAAAGAGTGGAAAGCACTTAGCCATGAAGATGGTCGATGCACCAAGTACTTCCATATGTCGCATGTATCGCATAAGATGAATGGTCGGATTAGTGCGACCGTTGTATGGTTCGATGGCAGGGAACCTGAAGTCCGGAGGATTTCGAGAATTTCTGATCTCTAGTGAAGGGGCTACGATTGACATTATCGATGTCTTGCTGCGAAGAATTGCCCCGAGTGAAACGTCGAATAATGCTTGCAAGCTGACTCCCATCTCCGAGGAGTCGTTGCCATGAACTTAACTCTGCATCCTGAGGGGGTTCTGTACGAGGATCCGGCAAAAGCATGCTCGGAAGGGTGGTCGTTGGCTGGGCTCGACCTCCGAGAGTTGAGTGAGATCTGGCGGGTTGTTCTGGGTAGAATGGCACCTCTGGAATCTGATGAGTCGTGGATCGAGCCATACTTGTAGCTAAAGGTCCAGGCTGATCCAGCATAGCATGTGATGTTCGGGGGCCAGAATTGCCCTGTTTGGAGCGAGGTTCGGAGGGTCTACGGTAGCGTTTTCTTCCTCTATGGTGAGAACCGGTATGGTAGGGTGGCTCCCCTCGTTCAAAGGGAAGACTACTCCAATTCTTCGTTGAAGTGGAAGAGTGGTTAGACTGGTTTGCGGCAAGATCCCGGGTTGTAATGGGAATGGCGTTGATTCTGAGGGACCCGGGGGTAGCTCGACTGATCCGACAGGTCGAGATATTCCAAGGAGCGGAGGAATATTTGCTAGACGACCTAGATCATGATCGCCCGCCTCCTGATATTCTGCTGCAATAACTGCGCTGGTCGCTGGAAGCGATACTCCTGGCTGTGAAGCATTGGTTGGTGGGACCAAACCAGGATGAAATAAAGGTGTAGGCCGATCAGTGGCCTGATTCTGTGATGACCGAAGATCAGGCATCACTCCAGCTTCGTTTGGTGGAGGAATTGATGTTGAAGCGTTCAACCCCGCACCCAGTCGACCGAGAAGGTGCTCCATCGACTGTTGTTGTTGTTCGAGGAGTTTGCCCTGAGATGCCATGCGATCTCGGAACTCAGTCATAATTTTATCCAGGTCGTCCTGGGTAAGAAATCGAGGCTGATCATCATGAGAGGAAGCTTCGTGACTTACTTCCGCAGCATCTGTCTCGGCTACGTTGGTGCCCGAGGGACGAGAGGATGTTGCATCTTTCTTTCGTTTGTTCGTCATGATCTGAAACAAGCAGAGGCTCGATGGCCGTATCGGTGCGCTTCCCCTACCTGGCGCGCCAAAGTGTTGACGTCAAAAGTTGGTCACTAATGACGGCCAACCCCCAATCGCGTGAGCAACACACGATATAAGATAAAAAATGCAGAAAGCAATAAGAAAAAAGGGAAGAGCACACACAAAATTTTTATAGTGGTTCGGCAAAGTCAGTGCCTACGTCCACTTTATATGTCATATATCTTTTTTTTTGGATTACAAATACAATTCTTTTTCTAATTGACGAAGAGAAAGAAAATGATGATGGAGAAGAGTAATGGTGAAAAGCTTATGGAAGCTATCTTTGCCAAAGAAGAACCGATCCCTTTCCTCTTTAGGTTTAGAGGTATTTATAGGTGAAAATAATGGCTTGGGCTGCTGCAATATTATCCGGCCATTTCGGGAAAGTTCGGACACGTGGCTTCCGATGATTGGCCGGACTTTCGGCTGCTGATGGGTTCAAATGTTCATAAATAGTGCCCTCGGATTCTGTGGCAGAAGTGGCGTCCACTGGAAGGCATATCAAAAGTTGAGCTTTGTCCCGATATGGTTTGACTGTATCCATTGCCTCAAAAGTCGGGATATTCGGTGACTGTAGGCGGTTTCCAAACTATTCCGAGATAATCGGCTAAGGCGAGATAATCGGTCAAGGCGGGATATCTGGAAGGAAGATCTTCATCTTGAGAATGCGACCCTTTGAAGGAGCGGACCTTCTTTTGTTCGTGCGGGTGATAGGTCGACTGATGACTTAGGCGACCTTATTATCTTGTGGTGCTTTCTGTAGCTCGGTTAGTCGCGCTTTGGGCTTCGGTTCAGCCCGTTGGGACTCTTGCCAATAAGAGGGCTAACATATATACCAAATATTTTTTTTTTTGAAAACAAAAATGTGTGATCTTCTGAGAAGAAGAGAGCGCGCGCACACACACACACACACACACACACACACATATATATATATATATATATATATATATATATATATATATATATATATATAGCCAAAAACTACATGGTCCATCTATATAATAACTGACTCAGCTATATAAATGTAGAGGAGGTAGATAAATGAGCTATGGATAGACCGCCGCCCATCATACTTCAATATCGAATTCCGGCAAGGACATCACCCGATATTAAAGTATATCTACTCCAATACAAACAAAAAACATCAAACTAGCCATAGAGATACAAAACAATCGGATACAACACTCCAAATCAAAATATAACTAGCAATCCCCACAACAACTGCTACCACTCTATCCAGCATCCACAAAATATTTCCTCTTAATCAACAACCTGAATATGCGAAAAGCTCAAC
This sequence comes from Allium sativum, assembly GCA_030737875.1. Lineage (NCBI taxonomy): Eukaryota > Viridiplantae > Streptophyta > Magnoliopsida > Asparagales > Amaryllidaceae > Allium > Allium sativum. The sequence goes on along the minus strand of CM060922.1, from coordinate 309,878,221 downwards.
AAACTATTAGTAATTTGTCACACATATATATATAGGAAATATAAATGTATAAATATATATATACATGAGCATATATATATATATACATGAGCATATATATATATATATATATATATATTCATACATATATATCTACCATACATATATGTGTAGAAGAAGAAATACAAAGAAAAAACTAACTAATAAAAGAAGTTAACAACCAATACGATATCTATTACGAAAAAAACTGTTTGTTCTAATAAATAGATACAAATTATCTCTGACCTTAATCAATAAACTATCAAAACCTAATTTCCCGAATAGCTTGTAGTGTGAATTAGACATCCAATCCAAACAAAAATAGACTATTTTAATAATTAAATTCTCCGTAGATACAGATTTGGAATGAAAAAATCTCCGATTTCTCTCACCCCAAATGAACCAACTTATGATAGTAATTAAGGAATCTAAAATGTATCTTTTACTAACATTATAAATAAATCTATAAGATTACAAAAATAACACTTAACATCAAAAATGATATTCTTCCTCTTTAGAAGCTCCACCGTATTGATTTTCTTATGAATGATTAACCACATTAGAAATTTATCTTTAGAAGGAGAATTAGATTTCCAAATAAACTTAAAAGACCGAAATGAGATTCCCGAAAAATTAATAAAGTTATACATAGAATTAACCGAGTAAACTTGACTTTTGTCTAAACCCCAACTAATAAATTCTCTACCCTCATCAATGTGTTATAATGATAACTTAGCATATAGTAGAGCTAATTGTCTTAACATTTCCCCATCTAAAATATTATCAAAAAAAAACTCCCATGGGGGATCCAAATCTCTTCTAAAACATCTTTAATCAATGCATTTTTAAAACTACAATTATTATAAAGCTCCCAAAATTCAATTTTAAGTGGTAAATGAGAAATCCACTTATCATGCCAAAAGTAAGTCATATTACCCGAATGAACAATCAACTTAAAACCTAAGTTGAAAAAATCAAAGCACTCTAGTACTGATTTCCAAAAGTAGGATAATTTATTATACCAACTACCACTAAATCCAACAATAAACCCTCCACCTGAATAGTAAAATTTAGAAACTATGTCCTTCCAAGTTGTCGATACTTCAGGACACCTAAATCTCCACAACCATTTGGCTAATAATGAAGAGTTAAAATTAACTAAATTGACGATCCCGAATCCCCTTTCTTTCTTAGGCTTACAACACACCTCCCAATTTACTAAACATCTGAAGCCCCTACAAACAGGATCACCACCCCCACTCCATAAATAATTTCGTCTTATTCTATCAATTTTTTCAGTGACCCATTGAGGAAATCTATGTACAGACATCCAGTAAGCAGGGATAGCAGATAGTACTGAATTAACCAGAACTAATCTACCAGCTCTAGATAAATTCTATTGTTCCAACTTGATAGTCTACTATTAATCTTATCAATTATGACTAACCAATCCTCCTTTTAATTTCGAAGGCCTAATCTTAAAACCCAAATAATCAAATGGAAATTTCATGACCGAACAGTTTAAGGTACTAGCAACCATTGCCTCTACGTTACCAAAATCATTAATAACCATAACAGAACTCTTGTCAAAATTTATTCTAAGACCTGATAACATCTCAAAACAATAAAGAATGAACTTAAGAGCATAATGTGCTTAGGAAGGTGAGAAGAAAATAATAAAGTATCATCCGCAAATTGAAGTATATATAACTCATTGTTAAATTCATCATTACCAACGTTACCCAAAACACCTAATCTCCCAGCTCTCTTTATAATTCTAGAAAAAACGTCAGCTGCTAAATTAAAAAGCAAAGGTGACTGGGGATCACCCTGTCTAAGACCTCTCTTAGATTGGATCTTCTTTCCCATAACCCCATTTACTATAATATTAGAACTACCAGACCTATGTTAATTTAGTTAATTTTAACTCTTCATTATTAGTCAAATGCGCTTAATAAACGCTTATATAAGTTACGCTTACACAAAAATATAAAATTAGGGTAAACTGTTTTTCGACCAATATGGGTCGATGTATACCTTTTTCTCTCTTTTGGTATATTGCAAAAGCTCCTCCGTACAGGGGAGACTCTGCCAAAAATTTTCCAAAATTTAGGTAGTTAGATTTATTTTTTAAAAAGTGTTGAAATTTTTTTTAAAGAAAAAAGAGATGATTTTCAAAATTGAATTCAATTTTAATGTTTTTGAATGAGGAATAGGAAATTAAATATTTCAATGAAAACTGAAATTTGTATGAGACTTGAGTTATAGAATATGAAATATTGAGTTACAACAAAGTGGGTTTTTGAAAAGTTAACAGTTCTGTAGCATTTCTTCTACCTCGGTATTTTCGGGATGAAATTCTTTTAAGGGGAATGAATGTAACATCTCAGAATTATGGCCATCTAATTTTTAACATTTAAATTTATTTTAAATGTTGAATCAGATATATAAATGGATTTTACATTGAATTTACCAATTTAATATCGAATATATTTAATTATCTAATATGAAATGGTAATAATTGACTTCACAGTAAAATTGAATCAAAACAATTCTATAGATCAATACAAATTTCATTTGAATTAGAACGATAATAATTATTTATTATCGATGAATTTAATTGTTTGAAATCAATATATATTTTAAATCAAATTTAATTTAAATCGTTAACTTAAATTTTTTTCACTTCTGTACAATCGAATTAAATTCCTGAATATGTTCAGTTACATTTAGAATAGCTTAAAAATCGTGTAGCGTCAGTTGTTGCGTTAAATTAGCGGTTCGGGATGGCGCATTATAGGACCATGAGATATACTGAATTAATATATTAAAAAGTTCAAATCAAATAAATTCATTTATCATCAGCCGACCTATCCTAAAAATCGAACAGACCTGCATGTGCTTTGAGATAAAATTTCTGTTTCACTTCTTCCCTCCAAAGAAATCAGGGAGTTTAATGGTGTGTACTTTTGGTTCATGTTCACATCTATATAAGCAGCCCAAGCCTTCATTATTTTTATCCCTTCCCAAACCCAAAAATCAATTCAAGCATTCTGTTTTTCATCCCTTCTCCCACTTTAGTAAAATCGAATTCCACCATGTAATAAAAAAGCCAAATCAAATATTGTGAATTGAAATCACAGAACTGTTGCAGCTCAACGACAACTGGGGGCTCGCGATTAGGGTTGGGTTTTGTGGATACCGAGTCGTGCAATGTGTTGATCTAAGGGTGCGCGATGGAGTCAAACTGGGTAGATGCGACACTGGTAAGGAGTTGATTTGGGGTTAGCAAAGTCCGATGTAAGGAGTATCAGATCGAGTCGAGCTTGATTGGGGATTCAAGGCGCTGGAAATAGTTGCAGTGAGGGCGACTTCGGTTGATGGTTCGACGGGATTGTCACGCTTTTACTGCTGGGTGTGAAGCAAAGTCACGATAGTAAAAGGAGGGTGTTCGAATGTTCTTCGATGGCTATCGGAACGACTATGAATCTGGGAGGATGGAGCAAATCGATGGAAAACACTGTTTGGATATTTAAGGGTTCGACAATTGGGGTATTTGGGGGTTCGCAGTGGAGTGTTTGGGAAGTTGGCAGTTCAAAAAAATGGAGTTCAATCTATTGTTTGGAGAATGGTGGATTCAGAGTGGGTTTATGAGCTTCAGGAGTTGCGTTGGTTTTGGCAATGAGGGAAGAGGGATTTATAAGTGATTAAGGTATATTTAAATTTTTATTTACTACTTAATGATCTATTTATTCATTTAAATATGTAACACATATACATATATTTCATACATAATAGTTTTCAACAAAACAAAGTATGTTGGAATCAAATTGATGGACTACGTGATGGAATTTGAGGCATTTGAGTGGGATGATTGGAATTTTGGAGATGTAAGAGTTTTCTTTGTGGGTTTGTCGAGAAGTTGACAATTACAACAAGGTATACGATTTTTAAGAAGTTTAATTTACATAGAATAATTTATTTATTTATGTTAGTAATTAAAATGAACAATAGTTGATTGATAAATAAATATCATAGGTACGAGATAGATTCATTTGTGACAACTTAAGTAGATTCGTTGCCGCCACATTACAAGAATAACAAGATATTTGGCAAGGAAAATCGGTAGATCTCACCTAAAAAATTATTTTTATCATTAAGATAAATTGTTAGTTCTTGGTTGCATTTATAAATTGTTTATCAGTCTTGGTTAATATATATATATATATATTAGTTGTATTAGGCTTGGTGGTTATGGCTACTATACCCATATATATATACATATATTATAACGCACCGCCTCTATACCCACTATCGTCTAATTCATTTCATAGAAATGTCATAGATCATAACAGAGAACGAGGTTTGTGAAGAGCGACCGATTATATAATTACCCCATGTGAGGAATGCACGTCGAATTCTGATACCGATTAAAATTTCGACATGACCATTCGGCACATAGGGCAACTACACAATTGCTATATGTAATCCAGAAAGCAGTATAAAATAGAAAACGGCAATATATATGTGGTATATATCATAGCCAGACACAGAATAATCATATCACAAAGGGGGAATAGATATGAATAAACCAAGAATGTGTACAAAAAGATAGTAGTCAACAAAGATCCATTAACCCCGAAAGAATAGATACATGTACCATGATCTAAATAAAAGACTATATACACAATGAAAGATAATTTCATATGTACAAAAGTACATAAAGCCGCAGAGGCAGAGTAGTAAGCTGAAAGCGGAAGATCAATCCCGCGATGAGGCCCAAAGGAACACCTAAAATGGCTCGGCCTGACCCGAGTATTATTTATAAGAAAATAAACAATAAACGGATCAGTCTAGCTGTACTTATCAAATAAACTCAGATAATAAGAGATATAACGCAGGATGTGATTCTAATAATAGTATCTAATCATAAAAAAATATGAAACATGGCATGTCAACACAATCAGGAAATGACAATGGAATATCCACACACAATTATCTCTAAATAATCTCCTAGATAATGTAGAATGCAACATTCAAATAATAGCACACAACGGGAAATGACAAATAAATGCCGAACATAAATAAAATTGACATGCATCGCGTCAAAGTAAACATAAATCAAATTGACGTGCATTGCATCGAAGTAAACATAAATCAAATTGACGCGCATCGCATCAAAGTAATCAAGAATCAGAAATCATTTATCAAATTGACACGCAATGCATCAAAGTGGTGATATACGATCTCTAGGTAGCTAACCCATTTGTTTGAGCCGAAGCTCCCCACGGAGTTGGGTCATTACCCCGGTAGAGGAAAACATAAATCATAGAAAATCATAGAAGGTTGGACCGAAGTCCCATAAATGAAGGTCACAAATTGTAAATTCCCACTCGGGCTATCGCGAACCAAACAAATATGTCGGTAAGCGGATACCAACAATCCGGGTGAGTATAAATTACACCGGGATAGTTAATATAAGAAAATAGCTAAATGTCCCATAACCACTCGCTATTCTCAAATATTTATGAACCCGCTGTTGGTTCATTCTCAAAACATAAATCATATAGGTTGGACCGAAGTCCTAGAAGTGAAATCCAAGAATCGTAAATCCCATTCAGGCGATCGAGGACCACAAAACATAAGTCATAAAAGGACCGCATCGGTCCGGCGAGTATAACTTACACCGAGATAGTTAATATAAGAAAATAGCTAAATGTCCCATAACCACTCGCCATCCTCAAACATTTATATACCTGTTGTTAGTTCATACTCAAAACAGAGAAAATCATCACACCTGTTCGAACGCACGAGTCTAAGGGTTATTCGCCGAAGTAAACATATAAGGGGTCATAGTCCTCAGTTTTACTAAGGTAAATAAAATAAATTTCTCGTCCAATCGATAGGATAAGGAATCGTACATAAATCAATGTAATCAGTACCGAGCTTAGAAATCGAATTGATTTTGAAAGGATTTGAATTTAAAAACTGATTAAAAGTTGGTTCGATGCCCATTGACAATATAAAACTCCATTATCCATTGTGGTTTAGTTATTGATAAAAACCGTTGCCGTAGCGAAAGGAACACAAAAATCATAAACCCACATTACAACAACATATAGGAAATCAAGGGATAACGGTTGTAATTTCGATTAACGACAAATCGAAATCCCAAACTAGCACCCGAAGGTTTTAAACTATATCGGAATAGAATCGAAGGATATCGAGTCGATAACTCATGTTTTAGAGTCGTGAATCATAATTGAACTAATATCGAGGGTTAAACCTGAGTTATGGAGTAGATAGATTCATAAAATAGGGCGCACGGGCTCTAGAATGATTTCTGATGCAATTCACATTAAACAATGAGAATATAGTCAATTAAATATCATTATTCAATGAATCAAATGAGAATCAATGTCGATGAATCGAGCTGCTGGAATCTGTGAATTTGTAAAGCTGAAGTTCAGAAATGAAGTCCAAACGGCCCGAGCTCCACCCGGGAAAGAGCCTGGATGGTGGTAGACTGTGGACCAAGGTTCCTTGGGTCCAAAGCCTAAAACCAGTCGACCGGTCGAATAAGGGCGGTCGACCGTTTTTACACATAAGTAAAACCGGTCGACTGCCCCATTTTGGGCCTATCGACCGGTTTTGGCCTGGGCTGTTGCCTAGGCCAAACCTAGGGAATTCTTCCTCCGCGAACGTCCGTTGTCGATCGTCGAGGTTCGTGACTTCTTCGAGACATCAACGAGACCTCATCGATCTGCCGTAGCGATCGCAAAGCTCGAATGCAAAGAATTCGATTATAGGGTTTAAACGAACCAAATTTCCAAACCAAAACGAATAAACGCGAAATAAGCGAATTGTGAAGTCTTAGAACTTGCTGGGTGCGACAATGGTACTTCACAACACCACTTAATCGATTCAAATCATGTGTATTGATCGAGTGAATAACACATGTACATAAGATTGCAATGATTCGGTTTATAAATTCAAGTATAAACTAAATTCCAAACCAAAGCACACTAAAGCGATTCAAGCGACTTGTGAAGACTTAGAAGACAACGGAGCTTCACAACATCCCCAAATCAACTCATAACATATGCATAAGATTGTGTAAGCAATCCTACTTATAATTTTAATTCAATGGAACATAAACATATGGAATTGGCTAAGTTACACTAACATAACCAATTCACTAGCACATGTAAACACATATGAACACTAAATTACACTTGTACAATCCAAGGGCTTGTGGCATAGATGTTAGTTCAAAAAGAACTCACCTTTGATCCTTGACTGATGAAAACAAGCTCCAACAAGGAAGAAGAAGCATCAACACGCACGAAGAACCTCTCATTCTCCGATAGCTCCTCAATAATCACCTCATAAACACAAATGAAGACATATGAGTGGTTAGGCATGATCAAAATCCGAAATTGAGAGGAGAATAGGATAGAGAAGATGAAGAGAGAGCTTACCCAGGTTGTAGAGTGCGATTTCCACTTGAATTGAGCTTGAAATCAAAGCCCTAGCCTTAGGAATTTCCATTTCCTCTTCCTTTCCCCATTTCTAATTCTCTTTTGGGCTTAGGAAATAAAATGAGGAAGTGCGAGAGAAGGGTTGGCTGTTGGGGGAGTTAAGAGGGGCTTTGGGCTCACCGGTTGAGCTCAAATGGCTCAATTTGCCCAACCAACGGACCCCAATTCATACTAACTCCAAACATATCGATTCTTATAGTCAAAAAGGTCGTAAACAATGACCCGCACCCAATGGAAGTGGTCCCGAATCCTAATTTTATCGTTTGTGGAAAACGACATTTTGTGTGACACATAAGGTACGACGATATATTTAGATAAAATATTTAAATCTAAAATCGTTGAATGAGCGGGTTGTTATATATATATATGTATTGGATATTTCCCATAGTTCCATTAGCGGATGCCCGCAGTATCATTAGCGGATGACCCTACGCGCCCCATAATATATTATAGTGGATGACCTTCAAACCGCGGTATCCTTCCTTGAGGCAAGATTGGTATTATTTATGTTGGCTAACACCTATGGATGCAGGGAAAACAAGTTGGAGGGATCCAACTAGATTCCTCAAATTTATTTATTTTTGTTATTTATTTTTATGTGTGTAATGGATGATATTAGTTTGTAATGGTGAAGTATGTTGAATTAATTGATTACTCCCATAAAAGAATTTATAATTGAAATTTGATTATATCAAATTTTAATAATCTAATTCCATGTGAATTGGAATTGAATATAGAAAATTAGAGTTTGAATTAATATATAACGGAGTATGAATATGGAATAAAATAATCAATGAGTTTGGGAAATCAGGATTGTTAAGTTTAAATTCGGATATTGGGTTTATTTTTAAAATATTGAAAGTGGAATAGAAATTTATTTACTAAACGAAAATTTTAAACTTTTATGTTTAGTTTAATTAAAACAAACTCACTGCAGCGCATTAGTTCATAATTTGCTGTTTTGAACTTCAATCGAGTATATAGAACTTAATATAACTTGGAATTCAATGAAACAAGAAACGTTTGGACCTATTAAATGATAGTCTTCAAACGGAAGAGAAAAATCTGGATTTTATCTTGTAGATTTTGAGTTATGCCAAAATCAATATTTTTGAAAAACAGCGCTATAATCGTTTTAAAACCATAATGGTTCACTAAATAAAATAAAAGCATTTTAAGTAAGTAAAAATCCAAATTTGAGTTATGAACTCAATCGGAGCAAATAAAGTGATTTTTACTATAAAGATCAGAATTTTAATTATCAAATAAAGTAAACTAATTTCGAAAGAAATTAGCTAATAGAGTTTTGAGTCGAACTTAACTTTGTTAAGTGAGTTGAATTTGTTAATTGAAATTGGGAATTCGAGTATGAAACGTGGATTAGAATTAGGAAGCGAACAAGGAAATTTGAGTTTGATTTGTGTATAAGCGAATACAAATATATTTGAACGTGATACGTCCAAATTAAAAGTATATGAAACCAAGAAGCAAACTAGAAAATTTATTTAACGAATGGAAAACAAGTTATGTAAAAAGGATTGAATTTATTGGAATGAATGGAAATGGACGTGTACATTTTAACAGGTATGGAATGAAGAGAATGAAGATTTTAATTTGAGTGTCCAACAAAATGTTACATGTTTAATTTTCCATATGAGATTTTATGAGTCTATTGGGCAAGCCGTTCGGCTTTATTATTTTCTTTTTGAATGGAAAGGGCCTAGAGAGGCGAGTTGGGGTTTGAGCTATTGACCGGTACAAAGGAGGTGCTGGCGAAATATTCCAAAAATTTAAGGAGTTAGATTATTTTTAAGAAGTTTTGATAAACAAAAATCAATATATCGATATATATAGAATTCGATAAGGAAACTTAACTGAATATTAATTAGAAAGGGCTAGTGATTGTATGATGGATGTTTGTTTTCCTTTGATAGTTAAATCTCCGGCCATCAAAGATTTTTTAGACCATCATTGTCAATACAGAGAGACCAGTTGGATTTATTATCCGAAAACCACTTTGTATGGGCATAGGCATTGCAAATTAGATTATGCTGAAAATAATTGAAGGCGGAGTGAAATGCAAGGGTTGTTCTGTTTGTCCAGACCCAGGACAACTTTTATGGACGAATGTTTGACAGAGTATACCTAATAGATCACATAAGATAATCTTTTCAAAGCATTACTTTTGTTAGTGGAGAAATTCGTTTCTCTTTGCTTTTTATAGTCGTAATATTCTGGGAAGATCAACTAGTGATTTGACATGTTTGGCGATGTGACATTCGAAGTGTGTGGTGGCCAGATGTTCTAAAAACATTAGCATAGCCTCAAACCTCAAAATGAGGTAAAGAAAAAAATCAGGCAGGCAATATGGCTAGTTGGGTCATACCCAATGTAACGACCCAAGGATTTTCGGTCCTGAAAATCAACATAATACCTTTACCGTAACTCATGCCGACCTTCCAAACACCGAAAACACTAGAACATTATTAGAAAGAATTTAGAGGGCGAGATAAGAAAGAAGGAAATATTAGAATAGAAGAAGAAGAAGAAACAACACTACATAGAGTCTCACATCGCAACAGAACAAAATATAATACAGAAATAAATCTTAATTTAGAGCTTTAAAAATACTTACAATATCAGAGTACATCACACAACGGGACAATTATAATAACTTGTTCCCATATACAACACATAATGGAATAGTAGCTATATAATATCATACGTTTGAACATCTCTAGCTCGTCTCTGGACTTCACAGCATCCGATAACCTGAACCTGTACAACCGGTCTCACCCGAGCATTTATAAAACACCGGGTCAGTCTGGTGAACCAGAGTGAGAAAAACTCGCACAATATTAAGGGTATCACACAAATTGATTTTTAAGTTAAAATCCTTTCAAAATAAAAAGATAATTGTAACGACCTACCTTTTGACCGCTCCAAGTCGGTATTTAAACCAATTCAGAACGTTCAAAACGACAGATTGTTATTTAAATTATAGGGTTTAAATAGAAAATAACACAGAATCACAGTACATAGTAATATGTAGCGGAGAAAAATTCATAAATATCAGAGTTATTACAAAATTTTGTACAGCGGAAAAATAATATACATCATGAATTTTTTCAAAAGAAATAAAAGCTTTACGGTTTTGGTTGGGCTTTGCGCGCGCCTAAGCGTCTTGCGTCTTTGCGTTCCTCTCCAGTTAAGCGAGCTAAAAACGTCACATCTGAACACTTGGGGGCTGACCCGAGCGTATTGCATAAAAGAAACACAACAAACAATCGGGTCAGGATTAACTTCATTCAAGTAGATCAACTATCGTTAGAAATTCAAATGCAATAATAGTTGATTTATAATAATCGTTCATATAAGTGTTCAGTCATGTGCATTGTTCGTTTTATACCAGTTTAAACTTATATAATATCTATTCCTATCAGTTTAGATCAAGTGTACTGTTCTTATAGCAGTTCTTAGGCACGATACAAACATACACTAACAGTTTGTAATATGGACAGGGTAGCAGGTTCCTACATACTTAGCACAACATACGAATAAAGCATATGGAAACATTAAGCATGTTCGGCACTACTAGTCCTTTAATTCCATATCATGTTATCAAAATGCAGTTCAGTTTCAAGTAATAAAATACCAAATATATTTGTGTAACCTTTCATGCACCCTTAATACTAATTTTGAACAACGGAAATATGCAAAAGAAAGTACCCATAAATAAACCGCCAACCACCCAAATTGTTGTCCTATCTTTTATAGCTCACGCATGCATATATGGGTTTTATTTGTATTATGGTGGAAATTCCCTGTAAACAACAGCAGGCTAAACGCATGCATGTAATTCAAGGTAACAAGGTGGCTTCTTATTATACATACTTATATATTAAACGGCAGAAGTGACTAACACTATTAAAGCAAGTGGAAACAAGGGTAATATATATATTAAACGGCAGGGACTATGCAATGCAAAGTGTCAACAGTATGCGTATGTATTCCAAAATGAATGAAATCATTCATGTGTATTAACAACCGTATGATTCATGTGTTATTGGAATGGCAACTAATGTTCTCATGTCAAAACTATGGTGCTGGATCCAACATGGCGCAGACAGAGGAAGTGAGTATTCCTTGGGACTATATATACCAATGCAAGCATACAACTACTGTGTAAAAGCTACCATTCTTCACACATATGGGTTCAAATAAACCAAATAAAATACTACTCACTAAGTATCAAAGCCTTCGGTTCAAAGGCACATAATACTGGAAATATATAAAATGCCAAATTTAAAATATGCATGTTTGCCATAAAGACAACAAACATGAATGAAGAGCAACCAAGAATAGTTCAATAGGAGTGAGCAGCTCCATGGAAACAAAATGGCCATGGGAACAAGTGAAAACTTGGTCAAGCGCAAACATTTACTTAAAAATCTAATGACACAATGGTTCACGCAACATCACACCACAAGATAGACCACATGCATCAACCAATCACCCCAAAATTTCAATTATAGTTTAAATTCCTGAATTAAAAGTTAATCAATTCGTGAGTGGGGAAACATTCACTTGTATAACGGATCGAGGCGGAGAAGAGAAGTGGAGCTAAACTGGAATTCAAGGTGACAACCGACTTCGACTTTGCTGTGGACAAGGCTGATACGGTGCAGAGATTTTGACCTGAGAAGGTGCGGCTCGGAAGTGTGGTGGGCGTTGGTTTTGGTGGTAGTAAGGCTCGGGGCTCGAGGTAAGGGTGGTGACTTGTTGGCTTTGCGAGGTGGCATCAGTTCCAAGAGGTGACAGTTTTGCGAAGTGGAAGAGGCGCTGGTAGGTGGCACAACAAGGCTTCGGCTATTTCAGTGAGGCTTCGATTTAGGGAACTGACGGTGGCCATTGAAATTGATTTTTAATTTTGGGCAAGAAATGGAATTCCTAATCGGCTAAAGGGGAAAACGTAAGGGGATGAAGGAAATGAGGAAAGGCATGGTTTAAAACAAAAGCAAGGGACATGGTGAAAACATGGGAAGGACGCGTGGAATAAATAGGGACACGCGTACGATGTAAAATGAAGAGGGAACAAGTGTTGATTCATAAACCCAAAATTAGACAAGTGTTCAATTAAATTCAACAAAAGGAACAGGCGGTAAAATAGTTCAGCCAAGGTGACAAGAGTATAAGCAAATAAACAACAAAATTCCAAATATATACCATTATTTATACAATCAATATTAGTGGTGTTTTTAATACACTTCAAAACATATCTAAATTTAAATCAAAAACCAAGTTTAACCATACTAGATTATTTAAATAAAATTCAAACCATATACATCAATAAATCAAGCGAACAAATATTAAATTTCACTTACAAGATATGTTTAAAGTAAACAAAAATAATAATAAAAAAATTGTTAGATTTAAATTTACAAATAAAATACCAAATCCAGATAAATTTCAAAATTTTAAAACGTTGAAAAATCTGGTTCGTTACAATCTTCCCCCTTAAGGCTTTTCGTCCTCGAAAAGGTGAGACTGCTAAAAAGAAATCAAAGTATGAAATAATTTTCTCCAACTTAACATCCCGTTTTCATTTCAAATCATTTGAAATTCTACATTTTCTTTCATATCAAATTATATTCGCTTCGTGATTTTAAAACCAAATCGCTTTCAAAAACTTCAAACATATTATGATAAAATCAATATCAATATATATGTACCATTTCCTCGAGAAGTTCTTCCCCCGTGACAAGGTTACTCGGGACAACCTATCGCTCATAATAATATAGATAAATGATGTCTCTCCTTTCCCCGGAGCAGACCATCATAAGGACTCTTCAAGTCCTAAATCATACACCCTTTCTTTTGTCACGGGTTACCCAATTCCATGGTTCATATCAAATCATTTCATCCCGAAGGTATAAATCAATTCGTAACAATAATTCGCAAATACTTTCAATCATAATTTTGTTGTTTTCAAACATTCAAAATCTTGGGATTCAAGTCGTCGAATTCTACGATTGCACTTCCTGTGTTTACAAAATACTTTACAAACCATTGTAATATATAAGCCATATCGAGTTTTCAAATTATTTCAAATCATTTTCGAAACGTTCTAGGAATACGATTTCGAATAATTACACAAAAGGTAATTTTTTCAAGAGATTTATAAAATCATATACTTCCCTTTTCAAATTCGTTTCCAAAATTCTTTTGCACAAATAACAAAGAATTTCTATTCATATGGTTTCAAAATTTTACATCTCACTTGATAAAGTAACGTTATTCGCCTAGTCGAAAATCCTTTAAAACAATTTATTCAAAAATATTTTCACGCTTTCGATGCGCACTCTGATTTGGATACATATGTCAAACAAATTTTCCCGAAATATCAATTAGAAATTGATTTCAACGATTTTGAAAACAACATTCTCAAATAAGTATTTTTCAAATCCACTTGTTTATAGATTTTTAACGAGGTGAAAGAAAAGATTCAAAGACACAATTGGACAACTTAAAAACTCAAGCGCGAATGATTCGAAATGGTAAGCGAAAGATGACGTCAGGTCGTGGGAAAACAAACACAACAAGTAAAGCGACATAGTTATATTTCCGGACACTCATTCAAGTTCAATTATTCCAATTTAATTTCGAATTTATCCTAATTCATTCGCAATTTCCGTTTATATTCTACAACCATGAATACATCACTTTATTTAATTTTGCTTGCCTATTCAAGTTTACATTACTTTATCGAAACATTTCTATTAAAATTTATCCAAACAATTCAAACATTTATCTAAATAGTTTCGAGTATTTCTCGACGTTTAGATCAGAACCATACAGTCATCCCACTTTCGAAACTCGAAAATAATTATCTGATGATGATCGATCAATCAACATATTTATCCTCAAGCGACTAGAATGTGATTCTGTATCTATCTAGTATACATTGGACTTCATATATACGTTGATCAGACGTATATGCAAAATCTCTGCATACTAAATAGTCCAATCTCGATGTCAATAAATACTCGAAACTCTTATCATAAGTTATATCTCAAAATAATTACGCTTTCAAAACAATTTATTCAATTTCAAAAATATTTATTTTTCGAAAAACACTCTCTCTTCAGTAATTCTTGTGTCAATTCCACTCATTCTAGAGTATTGCTACTCTATCTCTAATGAGTTTTAAACCCGATAAGCTAAGCTTTGTATGAACCAAAGCTCTGATACCACTTGTAACGACCTGCCTTTTGACCGCTCCAAGTCGGTATTTAAACCAATTCAGAACGTTCAAAACGACAGATTGTTATTTAAATTAAAGGGTTTAAATAGAAAATAACACAGAATCACAGTACATAGTAATATGTAGCGGAGAAAAATTCATAAATATCAGAGTTATTACAAAATTTTGTACAGCGGAAAAATAATATACATCATGAATTTTTTCAAAAGAAATAAAAGCTTTACGGTTTTTGTTGGGCTTTGCGCGCGCCTAAGCGTCTTGCGTCTTTGCGTTCCTCTCCAGTTAAGCGAGCTAAAAACGTCACATCTGAACACTTGGGGCCTGACCCGAGCGTATTGCATAAAAGAAACACAAAAAACAATCGGGTCAGGATTAACTTCATTCAAGTAGATCAACTATCGTTAGAAATTCAAATGTAATAATAGTTGATTTATAATAACCGTTCATATTAGTGTTCAGTCATGTGCATTGTTTGATTCATACCAGTTTAAACTAATATAATATCTATTCCTATCAGTTTAGATCAAGTGTACTGTTCTTATAGCAGTTCTTAGGCACGATACAAACATACACTAACAGTTTGTAATATGGACAGGGTAGCAGGTTCCTACATACTTAGCACAACATACGAATAAAGCATATGGAAACATTAAGCGTGTTCGACACTACTAGTCCTTTAATTCCATATCATGTTATCAAAATGCAGTTCAGTTTCAAGTAATAAAATGCCAAATATATTTGTGTAACCTTTCAAGCACCCTTAATTATAATTTTAAACAACGGAAATATGCAAAAGAAAGTACCCATAAATAATCCGCCAACCACCCAAATTGTTGTCCTATCTTTTATAGCTCACACATGCATATATGGGTTTTATTTGTATTGTGGTGGAAATTCCCTGTAAACAACAGCAGGCTAAACGCATGCATGTAATTCAAGGTAACAAGGTGGCTTCTTATTATACATACTTATATATTAAACGGCAGAAGTGACCAACACTATTAAAGCAAGTGGAAACAAGGGTAATATATATATTAAACGGCAGGGACTATGCAATGCAAAGTGTCAACAGTATGCGTATGTATTCCAAAATGAATGAAATCATTCATGTGTATTAACAACCGTATGATGCATGTATTATTGGAATGGAAACTAATGTTCTCATGTCAAAACTATGGTGTTGGATCCAACATGGCGCAGACATAGGAAGTGAGTGAGTATTCCTTGGGACTATATATACCAATGCAAGCATACAACTAATGTGTAAAAGCTACCATTCTTCACACATATGGGTTCAAATAAACTAAATAAAATACTACTCACTAAGTATCAAAGCCTTGGGTTCAAAGGCACATAATACTGGAAATATATAAAATGCCAAATTTAAAATATGCATGTTTGCCATAAAGACAACAAACATGAATGAAGAGCAACCAAGAACAGTTCAATAGGAGTGAGCAGCTCCATGGAAACAAAATGGCCATGGGAACAAGTGAAAACTTGGTCAAGCGCAAACATTTACTTAAAAATCTAATGACACAATGGTTCACGCAACATCACACCACAAGACAGACCACATGCATCAACCAATCACCCCAAAATTTCAATTATAGTTTAAATTCCTAAATTAAAAGTTAATCAATTCGTGAGTGGGTAAACAATCACCTGTACAACGGATCGAGGTGGAGAAGAGAAGTGGAGCTGAACTGGAATTCAAGGTGACAACCGACTTCGACTTTGCTGTAGATAAGGCTGATACGGTGCGGAGATTTTGACCTGAGGTGGTGCGGCTCAGAAGTGTGGTGGGCGTTGGTTTTGGTGGTAGTAAGGCTCGGGGCTCGAGGTAAGGGTGGTGACTTGTTGGCTTTGCAAGGTGGCATCAGTTCCAAGAGGCGACAGTTTTGCGAAGTGGAAGAGGCGCTGGTGGGTGGCACAACAAGGCTTCGGCTATTTCAGTGAGGCTTCGATTTAGGGAACTGACGGTGGCCATTGAAATTGATTTTTAATTTTGGGCAAGAAATGGAATTCCTAATCGGCTAAAGGGGAAAACGTAAGGGGGTGAAGGAAATGAGGAAAGGCACGGTTTAAAACAAAAGCAAGGGATATGGTTAAAACAGGGGAAGGACGCGTGGAATAAATAGGGACACGCGTACGACGTAAAATGAAGAGGGAACAAGTGTTGATTCATAAACCCAAAATTAGACTAGTGTTCAATTAAATTCAACAAAAGGAACAGGCGGTAAAATAGTTCAGCCAAGGTGACAAGAGTATAAGCAAATAAACAACAAAATCCAAATATATACCATTATTTATACAATCAATATTAGTGGTGTTTTTAATACACTTCAAAACATATCTAAATTTAAATCAAAAACCAAGTTTAACCATACTAGATTATTTAAATAAAATTCAAACCATATACATCAATAAATCAAGCGAACAAATATTAAATTTCACTTACAAGATATGTTTAAAGTAAACAAAAATAATAATAATAAAATTGTTAGATTTTAATTTACAAATAAAATACCAAATCCAGATAAATTTCAAAATTTTAAAACGTTGAAAAATCTGGTTCGTTACAATAAACGTAAGACCAAATCCACACATAAATACAGATGGGTTTTACCTTACGATAACCCAAAACATTTTTGGAATCAGTATTTTTTTGATATTATAATAATGTCTAAATACAAGTAGATATCAATCTAGCGGAACGCTTGCATCTCACGCCCCATATATATAGTATACAATCAAAACCGTTGGCGCTTATTGGAGATTGGATTCCGACCATGACAAGGTATGGGACCACCTGCCGATAGTGTATCTTCAAAGGTGAATACACTGGGTTCAATAAGAATGTCTTGCAACCCGGCCCACACATGATCGACCACTCATTTCGCTTGAGTGTATCAAATGTATATCACCAACGGTTGGGAGCTACCCACCGTTTCCCTAAAAGGGACAGCATCAAAATAGATTAAAGAAGCAAATGAAATTTTTTTAGATAGGTGATTATACAACCTAATGGGAGCGACCTACATAGCCATGCTGCCTGCTCGATTTTTGTCATTTCCTGGTTGATGAGGCTTGAGGTTAAAATTTACTTTTGAACATTTGGTCATCATTCACTTTGAATGCCACATCGTCAGATCCGCTAGATATCACTAATTGACGTCCACAAAAAAACTCTAGTTGGAAGCTAAGAGAACGGCAATCCTCCACCAACAACTATAGCATGTTTGAAGAAATCAATGTACTGATCCCTTTGGAAATACTCCGTCAGACATCCGTTCATACAAGTCATCCAGGAACAGGATGAGGCGAAGGTACTCTCCTAGTGCATCTAATATAGGAATCACCCCATGGATTAGTAGCGAGAAGTCCTTACAACCCGTAGATTCCAACCACGACAGATTCACAACTTATCTTTACTTGCCAGGCAGAGAATATTAGTGGTCCTTGTGTTTATGAAATACCACGGTCTTTAGTGCTCCATCTCGATCATCTTCTAATATCTTCACATATTCGTTGGTCGGAATGGTTTTCGAATATAATTTTGATCCCAGTCTTTCCGTACCCACAATCGCATTGAAAATATTTGATAGTCGGTGATTTAACAATCAAAATAAATAGTGATTCAAACATGACAATCCAATGAGTTCACTGATTCAGTATTCAGCATCACTTGGCCTTTTAATTAAAAAAAATTATTTACTTATGTTTAATTAAAACTTCTAGCTCTTTTAATATCTAAAAATACGATATTTGAATCCTTACTTAATATACTAACGTTCCCAAAAACCATTTCATATTAATACTTAGTGAAATAACTTATAATATTATTAAATTTCTACTTAATTCTTCTTTCAAAACATTTGTTACATTATTCTATATTATTTAAACTTGGGAAAATCCACTTAACTTATTATTCGTAATCAACGTTAAGTAATATCTTTTATTCTATTCTTGAAACAATAACAAATATTTATTTGTATAAAATAAAAACTCAACCTTACATTTCTTCCTTACTAATTTTCTTTAGTTCATATATTCTCCAATTTTTCACCAAACATCGCATTATTATTTCTCTAATGGAAATAATTAATTATCACTAACCTCTTTTACGATTACCAACTAATACCATCTTCAGATAATCCTGATGTTGTTCAAGTTGGGGTATTTTAATTACCTCTCAGACCTTGATCAACAACGTTCTTGTCCTTAGATAAATATAAACTGTAATCTAAAACCAATATTTCATTCCAGTCTCCAAACAAATTCCAATTGACTATTTCATCCAAAATACGGTTTCACAAACCTGCTTACTTTTGAACATCTCTTCCTCGGATATACCCATTTATTTCTTAATTCAATAATTAAGTAGCTTCTTTATAAACACCACTTTTTAACCTTGCCTCTGTCAACACATTTATTTTATAACTCGGATTTGGTTATAGAATCCTATAACCCATTTCATTTACCCAATTCACTTTTACCAATCCCTTTTCAAGTCCATCAAACTATTTCCCGCTTTGGAAATCTTATTTCAATCCCCAACTTTTACTTAACCACTTTTTTAAGTAACATTAATTTAGAATTAACGATATAACATCTCAAATTTCTTTCGTCTAATTCTGATGTATTATAAACCCTTTTCATCTCTTTCTCCTTTTACTTAATTCAAATTTAATTTAAGTAATCGTCTTTGCTTAAAATCCTCTTTATAACTTTGTTATAAAAATTCGGGTTTCAAATGTAAAGGCCGTTTATAAACTCCTTTCACCGTTACCATTTGATTTCATTTCAATACAATTTCCTTTTAGATAAACCTCAATTAAAAATTAATTCCCTAAATTATTATTTATTTAAATAATAATTTACTTTAATTCATTAACTACTTCCATAGTTACTTGCTTTATTAACTAAAGTAAATAGTAACCTTTTTTAAAACCTTATAAAATTTAAACAAATATTCTTTAAACTATTTGATTAGATTAATCAAACAAACTAATTTAAAATTGATTCCGGTTAAAAATGGTCAATTTAGTCACCTCAAAACACGGTTATCCTATTAACAATTCCAATTAGATTTCCCTTTAAATTAATTAATAAAATAATTAATTTAAATAATTCCATGTAATTATTCTAAACAATACAATTTTCCAATTTTAATCGTCAGGTTAAATTTCTATTCACTTGTATATAAATCTAATTAACATCAGAACTAACTCTATAAAATTAATTATAAATTAAAAAAATCCTTTTAACAAACCTTTTATTCAAAATAAAATATATTTCAAAATCTATCTCCAGTTATAAAATAAATTTTATAACTTCAGTTCTATCGATTCACCTGACGGTAAATCAATATAAAACAAAACATTTTTATTTTATCAGCCATATGCTGCCCAATACTCAACCAATACGGCCCATTGGTTTAAACAAAACATAAGTTGAATTTTCAGTCAATGATCACTAATCAAATCAATCATCCAAACATGACAATTCATATGTGATAATATGAAAATAAATAATATATTTTGGGGAATCCCATTGGATTCCTCCAACCTGTTCTTCCCTTTATCAAACTTGTTACCTCGAATCAAATCATTCAGTTTCATTTAAATGATAACAACAAATAGCAACCATTAACATCAACCAATTCACAAGCAATTCAAACAATTTTGGCCCATTTATTTTATAAACATGACCAACAAGGTAAATAAACTTTATTGGAACCAATCGTTAAAATAACGATTTGGTATTTCATTGAAATTAAATGACGGTTTAATTTCATCAGCTAAATCAACAAATAAATATATAATTAGAAAACAGTCAACCATTAGCAAACAGAGTACACAGAATAGAAACTGTAACGACACGGATTTCGCCCGGACCTAATCGATCCCTAAATCGACCAAGACCGTACGAATCCCGTATACGCTAACTCTGGGTATACAACACATCGGAACAAATAACAGAAGACTTTTATAAACATCATAATAATGTTACATCAGAGTATATTGGAAATAATACACAGCGGAAGATAAATTTACATAAATGTAATACAGTGCACAACGGAAATATAAACTACACAGCAGAAGACTATCAATACTCTGGACACGGCTTTTCGCTTCGATCCAGAATCCTGCTAAACATATCTGCAAAATAAAACTACTCGACTGCCCATGTGGAAAATAAGGGAACCCGTGTTTGCAAGGGAAAAGCAAACTACAGGTCAGTCATGGGACTGGTGTGAGAAACTCTAAACAGTTATAACCTTATATAAATCACATGGCATATCACGGGACCAGCCGCTGACGCGGAACAGGTTTACCCCCATGAATGCTAGTGTATAAACAACAATCAATATAGATATATGGATCTACTATGCATCAATCAACATGCAATATCCCAATCTACCCACTTAGATTAATCACTACACTTAAATTTTCCAAATCCAATTCAATTTACAGAAATTATTCCTTTGGATTTTATTCCCGATTTCTTATTTCAAATCATTTGAAATACATATCTAACTTTCTATATCAAAGTAGATTTCACTTCGGGATCTCAAATCAAATCGTCTGGAAATATGAATTCCAAAACATAACAATGCATACAAACAAGTACGCAACCAAATATCGTGCTCCCTATCGACAAGGCAAAGGGTACGCACCTCGCAACTCGATATATAAATGTGCACCTGCCCCACATAGGAGCAGGCTACACCGACGATGCACCTCCCACACAAGGAGAGCATACACCGCCCTCTCACCCATACTTTTAGTCTTAGGGTTACCCGACTCTTTAGCCAC
Organism: Allium sativum; assembly: GCA_030737875.1. Lineage (NCBI taxonomy): Eukaryota > Viridiplantae > Streptophyta > Magnoliopsida > Asparagales > Amaryllidaceae > Allium > Allium sativum. The sequence goes on along the minus strand of CM060922.1, from coordinate 309,856,577 downwards.
ATACTAAATCATTTCATATCCCGAAGTAGGGAAAATCATTTCACAACATAATAATCACAAGTACTTTCAAAATATAGTACTTCACATCAGTAATTCACACATATGATCAGTCACTATTAATCACATAACCTTTGAGCTCGTACGTCTCAAAGAAGGGTGTTAAGCAAGAGAATAAATTCTCCGCCACCAAACAGATACATCATTAATAGTAACTAATCGAATATGTGATGAACTACAATGTAAAACCATAATACATTTCCAAATCATTTCGAAATCATCGGGTTTTAGGCCTCGAAATCCTTTCTGTTTTATAAAACATTTTTATAAAACATTCCTTGTCCAAAATCAGGAATATATTCTTTTCACTTAAGAAAGATATCATCTCACAATCATTCATTAAATTTGAAATGAACACAACATCGCTACACACCTTATCGTCAAATCGTGAAGTGTTTCACAAGGTGTTAGCACACAGATATTTTCAACCCAACCCAATGCTAAATGTAAAAGCATATTCTGCTCATAAACTGGTCGAGCACAATCCAAACAATCAATCAATCAAATTTGACATTAATTATAAAGTTTTGAATAGAGATAGTATCGACTTATATTCAACATAAAATCCTGAAACCAACAGATATCATATCGGGGATAACGATATCGATATCTTCCAAATTCCCATCATAATATCTGTATAATCACGGAATTCAATATTGAAAATATCCAAAGATAATTTCAATTCAAATCCAATCTAATTTATTTATTTATAACCATTGGATTATTTTTCTAGTTAATAACTAGTTCGTTTCGATAAAAAATATAATTTTATCTTTTCAAATGTGGAATTTTTCATCCCAATTCTTCACAAATCATTTCTTATGATTTTACACAAATTATCGATATTTTTAATAATTTTATCAAGGCCCGTACAGTCGATTTCCATCAACGGTCATCGAATTGCACTTACAGCGACCTTTACCAAATTTTATTTGGACATAATTCCAAATCCAACCGTTAGATTTCAAATCTCTAATATTCGTTAGAAAATTCTTTTCGATACGAACCCAACGGTTTCAGTTTCAGGAGAATCCGATGGTCGGATCTCCCGTAATGTCCGTTCGAAGTTAATGGTTGAAATTCGCGAACTACCGCAGCGCGTTCTATTCAGGCCATTATATTATATATATAATATATATTTCGTAGATTTCTATTTAAAACGAATTTTATAAATCGTTTTAAATTCGTTTCAAAAACAATTTCAACTTTCATTTCAAATTCAAATCCAAATTGAATTTTCCATATAAATTCGTTTTAAATTCATTTCATTTCAATTCAAATTTCTATTCAATTCAATTCAAATTCATTTTCTATTAAATTCATTTCAATTCATTTTCTATTTCAGTTCGTTTTCAATTCGTATATATATCGTTTTCATTTCATATATATATATTATTTCCACCTTTCATATATATAATATTTTCACTTTTCAATATATACGATATTTTCACTTTCAATATATACGATATTTTCACTTTCAATATATACGATATTTTCACTTTCAATACATACGATATTTTCACTTTCACTATATATAATATTTTCACTTTCACTATATATAATATTTTCACTTTCACTATATATAATATTTTCACTTTCACTGTATATAATATTTTCACTTTCAATATATAAGATATATTCACTTTCAATATATACGATATATTCACTTCCAGTATATATAATATTTTCACTTTCACTATATATAATATATTTTTACTTTCACTATATATAATATTTTCACTTTTCATACATACATATATATTTATTTATTTATTTATTTCACATCGTATACATATTTCATACACTCCTAATATATATATAATTCATTTCACACCACGATCAATTTTCACACAGAATACAATCAAACAAGTCGTCCATGGTCTGTGGACGACAGGGAGCAGTTCAGATATGCAGTTATGAAATAAGTAACTGAACAGAAAATTTAAAGTGAGAGAATTCTCACAGAGGGTTTTAATTTCTGAATTTCCGCTCAGTTTGGTTTTGATTTTTTTTTGCTTGAAATTCCAACATGCTCTGTTTCAGCTCTAGTCAGTTCCATTGTGTAGTGTTTGTTGCCACGATCGCAACGTAATTGAAATCGTTCAGTTTTGACCTCGTATGAAGAAGTTACAATACTTTAAACATTGATTACATTATTCGACAATTAAATAATAATTAATGAAATTAACAAGGTAATTAACTTCTCTAATCCTTTCCTCCTACATCCCTCTTCCCCGAGATCTCCAGTATACGAAAGACCAAAGTACCCAAAACCCTCAACCTTCTGATCAAACCGCGCTCCACCCATAGTCCACCGGATCTCGATCTAATGCTGCCACCCCGTCGACCCTTGTGCCCCCTTCCCACGCCAGGCACCACCGCCGGCTCGGTGGTTCCACCACCCCGAAAATTGGACCCAAAGTCAGCCGCTTTCAGCAGCTATTCCGAACCAAATACGAAATGGATCTTCATCTTCTTAGTATCAATTTAAAGATCATCGAAACCACTCAAATTTTTGTTTAATATGTTTATGATTTCGATTTATAATTTGGGCGAAAATTTAGGAACAAAATCGGAGTGTACCAGCCCTAGAAACTTACTAGCGGCGGTGAATATTGAATGGGCTAGGGATAGGTTTTCTAGAAGGGTTTTGTAGAAAATAATTTTATAATTTATAATTTAATTTCTAAAATTAACTCGTTTGTTATCACGATCTCCAAACGAATCCCAACGACCGTCGCCCCTAGCTAAATACCCCCATTCCGAACACAATGGGATAGGTATCGCAGGCTGATTCGATCGTTTCGATCAGTTTTCGTCAAAATCAAAATATAAGTCCATATATTGAATTTGAATGCACATTTCAATTTACTTGGGTCACATACGGACTTTAAAAATTCCCGAAAAATATTTTCTAGCTTCGTATTGTCGATACGGTCCTAACAAAACTAATTTCGTTGAATTCTGAGACCGTTTGCAAAATGGCTATTTTCAAGGCCTTTATATATATTAAAATATATATAAATTCCACAACGACTTTTCTGAATTTTAAGCTGGACATATCTTTCAACTTCTAATGTGAAATCTCAGTTTCTTACATCCGTTAGAAAGATATCGTCAAACAGATTCAAATATTTCTTATTTCGTTCAATTCCGACTTATAATGAATTCTGTATATTCATTTGAAATTCGAAATCGAATTTTCGATCTACCGCGCCATTTCAGGCCTGAATTATAATTAAAATAAATTTATTCGTTTTAACTTTGTCGAAAATAAATTTTCCGTCGTTATTATTTAAATAATTCATTTTAAATATTTAAAATCCACTAAAATAGCCAAATTAATTTTTTTTGAATTGGTTCAGATTTTACGGGTCGTTACAATCTTCCCCACTTAAAACTTTTCGTCCCCGAAAAGGAACAAAGTCGAAAGTGATTTGATTAATCAACACTACTTTCCATCTGGCTTCCATTCTCCAAATTTTCAGTTTCTGAGAATTTTTCAAATTTTTCAAAAATTTGGCTAACACCCTAAATTTTCGAAAAATTTCGCCATAACCTCCTTTGTACCGGGAGCACCGGGAAAATCCCGAAATTGCCATACTAGCCCTCTGATCTCAAAAAGAAAAAGCCAAGCGGCTAGCCAATCGGCTCATAAAATCATCATCAACCAAACAAAACAGTAAATTATGATAAACATGTACCTATTTGTCGGGCAAACAATTTTATTCTCTGTAACACCCCGTATGTTGAATAACTAGCTATAATATAAAACAGGGCACAATTAAATTTAAAAATCTGAATCAGGGGAAACGGACTATGCCATTGCGTTCGTCTCGGAAAAATACGCGAAATAGAGTCCGAGTTTTCGAAAATCGGAGTCCGTATGACCCAGATAAGGCCCAAAGAAGTTTCAGAAAATTTAAAATAGATTTTAAATACGAAAAATTCAATTTTCAGAAGTGGCGGGAAAAATCCCGCCAGACCCAGGGGGTCAACTGGGGAGTCGACCTGCCCACCAGGTCGACTGGGGAGTCGACCCTAGGGTCGACCTGGGGGTCGACCTCCCTGGTCGAGCCCAGGTGACCTGGGTGCATCAGTTTGGCTTTTGGGCTGTGTCTGGTGGCTTGTGACGAGATCTGACGGCTCTAACCTAATCTAGGGTTAATCTAAGGGCCTAAACTACATCCTAATTCTATAAATACACCCTAAGACTACCCTAATTCATACTAAAATTGGAGACAACGTCGTTATGCCGTCAAAATGCAACTAGGAGGAGCCACCAACAAATTAAAGAGGAGGAAAGCTTCTCAAATCAACTCTAGCAACTTAATCTTCTTCATTTAAGTGCTAATCAACTAGTGTTGAGTTTTCTATAGCCTTAATGACCAATTGTTGAAATTATTATGATAGGATATAATGAGGTTATGGCTATGAATGTGGATCAATGCATGTTATGCAAGTTATATGCTATGTGTTAATGATGTTATGCATGTTATGCATGTTATATGCTATGTGTTAGTGATGTTATGCATGTTATGCATGTCATATGCTATGTGTTAATGATGTTATGCAAGTTATGCAAGTCATATGCTACATGTTCATGATGTTATGCAAGTTATGCAAGTCATATGCTACATGTTCATGATGTTATGCAAGTTATGCAAGTCATATGATATATGATCATGATGTTATGCAAGTTATGCAAGTGTTAGGCTATGTGTTCATGATGCTAGTTATGCAAATCACTATGATAAACATTGATCCATTATGACACCATGATATGCAAGTTTGGTGTTTGATTATATGCAAGTTCATGTATGATATGCAAGTTTGATGTATGATTATATGCAAGTTCATACATGACATGATATGCAAGTTTGGTGTTCGATTATATGCAAGTTCATATATGATATGTTATGCAAGTTTGGTGTATGATTATATGCAAGTTCATACATGACATGTTATGCAAGTTTGGTGTTTGATTTTATGCAAGTAACATGTGCAAGTTTACCCCTTTGTATGACCTAAGTAACTTATGCAAGTTAATCTCTTTATGACATATGTGATTTATGCAAGTTTGGGTTGATTATTTATGCTAGTTGGGTTTGATGCTATATGCATGTTGACACCTTTAAAAACCCATGTTGATGCTAATGTTATGCAAGTTGAACCCATGGTATTTGTGATGAATCTCCCCTTTTATGTCATGTTCACGAATTACGTGGGGAACGATGGGGTTAATATACATGTTAATGAAATGGTGTGAAGTTGGTATGATTATGAATACCATAAAGTGGATGGACATAATTGAGTCAATTATGTACATCGTTAAATTTGTAATTAATTAGGGATAATTAATACAAATTATGGGGTGATTAATTAGGTGTAATTAATCGACTAAGACACGAGGTTGGACCCTTTTGTAGCGTAAGACTGCCCGGTACAGACCGGCAAATCCAGCGGCTACAAATGATCGGCCCAATGTGAGAGGTCTTAGGCACAAACTAAATACGTGACAAGTGTATAGACACGAGGTTAGACTCTGTTATGGCGTAAGGCTGCCCGGATCCAACCGGCAAATCCAGCTACCATAAAAGATAGTCTAATGTGAGAGGTCTTTACAACGGTTACGTTCTTAATCAATTAAGAAACACTTAACCAGATAAGCATGTAGTGGGCATGAGGGGTTAAGTGGGTGCCTTGGGTGGCATGAGGAAATCTAGTGGGATGCCTTGTGTGGCAATAGAAAATACGATTAGAATACTTAACCAAAGTGGAATATGTAATTAAACATGATTAAGGGGTTAAGTAAGTGCCTTGGGTGGCATGGGGAAAATCTAGAGGTTGCCTTGGGTGGCAATGGAAGATAAGATTAAAATACTTAACCAAAGTGGAACATGTAATTAAACATGATTAAAGGGTTAAGTGGGTGCCTTGGGTGGCATGTGGAAATCAAGTGGGTGCCTTGGGTGGCATGTAGAAATCTAGTGGGTGCCTTGAGTGGAAATTGAAATATGATTAGATGACTTAACCAAACCTTAACATGTAAGTGGGCATGATTATGAAAAAGGGGTTAAGTGGGATGCACTAGATAAAATGACAAGCTTAAGTAGTAGCTTGTGGGTGCCTTGAGTGGCAATTGAAATATGATTAGATGACTTAACCAAACCTTAACATGTAAGTGGGCATGATTATGAAAAAGGGGTTAAGTGGGATGCACTAGATAAAATGACAAGCTTAAGTAGTAGCTTGTGGGTGCCTTGAGTGGCAATTGAAATATGATTAGATGACTTAACCAAACCTTAACATGTAAGTGGGCATGATTATGAAAAAGGGGTTAAGTGGGATGCACTAGATAAAATGACAAGCTTAAGTAGTAGCTTGTGGGGGCCCATTTCAACCAGTAACCCATATGTATCTTATTGGGCTCGACCCATGTCGAGGACGGGACACGCGTACTGGGCTTGACTATAAGAGGCCAAAACGGGGTAGTGGTGGCAACGCGAGTCCAACGGGTTTCATATGCGTGTGTGGACCCGGTCTGGTAGGTAAGACGTTGTTACATCGTGTAGATATAAGCCGTGCACCATTGATATTATCGGGTTGCCATTTTGGGGAGTGATACACCCCACTGTGGGGCCAGCACGGGTATCTACGGTAGGGAGCCGATCGCTTGGGGAGTAGCAGGTACACCTAGTGGAGATAGGGGCAGACGGCACCTATGTAGTCAGCTAGGGGTGCAAGAGTCTACTATTATAATTACTAAGTTGTGGGTACACCTAGTGGAGGGGCAGACGGCACCTATGTAGTCAGCTATTGGTACACGAAACTACTATTAAAAATTACTAAGTACACTTAGTGGGATCAACCTTTAAGTAGGAATTACCCTTGGGTGGGTAGAACTGGTGTGGTGCAGTGTAGGAATTACCCTTGGGTGGGTAGATCTGGGGTGGTGCAGTGTAGTATTTATCCTTGGGTGGATAGGCGCGTCTTTACCGTTATCTTAGTTTATCCTAAGTCTAGTTGGCTACTTAGTGTAGTCATTTATCCCCAGTCGTACCGTACCAGGTTTATATCATACCCTAATTACTTTAATGATTGTATTGTTAAGGTTATAGGGCTCACTCAGACTTATGTCTGACCCCGTTGTTTTTATCTTTTTTTCCCCAACCCTCAGGTTCTCAGAGTAGGCCTAGCACTAGTGGGCTTTGATCGGATTGCTTTATCTATCTTATGGAGCTTGGACTCTTGAAGAAAAGCTCGGTTATCTTTTCTATTATGGCTATTAGTATGTAGTGGGATTATGTACTTATGTTTTAACGAGATGGATATTTTGTACTTGACTCTTGTTGGTTTTGATATGTAACCAAACATGTTTACCTTCTGCTGCAATGAAATGATGTTTTAAATATCAAGTATTACTTATATCTGTCTTGTTGTAATTTTTCAGTTCTATATTCACTTAAATACTCCACCGAAGCTAAGGCATTCCCTTAGTGAGTGACCTTAGCGGGTATGGGGTGTTACACGTGGTATCAGAGCTTAAGGTTACCGGAACAGATAAAATTTTTAGAAAACTATTTTGCTAAAAACATTTTTTGGAAGAAGTATTTTCAAAAACATGTCTTTAAAGAGAAGTTTTTGAAAGAAAAGCATAATCCCCAATAGCCATATATCCTTCCTTCGATTCTCCGTTTTGAATCTCTTCCTCTTTCTCTTTTTGAATTTCCCCTCCGCGTATAGATGTCTTTTTAAGATAAGTAAGGACTTCCGTATGAAGGACGGAAGAACCACTTCAAGGGACTAAGTCGTTTGCCGGGCTAAGAAGTTAGTCCAAGGAGGTGGAGGGCTTATGGGTACCTTTAAGATGGACGAGAGAGGAAGGTTCAAATAGCTATTAGGTATATAAAGGACGAAACTTCATCGTGGTAAGAAGGCCACGAAAGGAGAATGTGAAGGGGAAGGCTAGTTGTTTTGGAGAAATAGGACACCTTGGGGTTGTCCAAAGAGGTAAGGACGAAGTACAGGATCTTCTGGAGGGTGGATGTATTCCCTCACGACGGGTATACCTGATGGGGGTAGGACCGTCTAATTTGAAATTTGATTCTCTCGATCATCCTGTTCGAACTTTATTCGACTCTAGTGCACCACATTCGTTTATCTCATCATCATTAGTTGAGTCACTGCACCTAGACACCAGTTTAGTAGATGATCCCGTGGTTGTTTCAAACCCAATTGGGGGCTCCACTTATTTGTTTATGATATGTTTGGGTTTGAAGATTTCTATACTTAGTGTTGAGTTTAGATGTGATGCTTTTGTTTTGGGCTTCACGGGCTATGGGTTGATTTTGGGCATGAACTGGTTATCCAGTAATGGTGCCGTTCTTGATTGCGAAAGGAGAGTTGTTAGACTCATGACCCGCTTGGGTAACACTCTCGAGATCTCTTGTAATCCCATAGATTTTGTTATGCTAAGTTATCTTGAATCGCTTGACACTTCAGTCGAGAGTTTGCGATCTGTTAGAGTGGTCCGGGAATACTCGGATGTGTTAGAGGAGGGAACTCCATAAGCAAGTAGGGGAGTTGCTTGAGAAGGGGTTCATAAGACGAAGTATATCGGAGTGGGGTGCTCCAGTAGTTTTTGCCACGAAGGCGGATGGGTCCCTCAGACTTTGTGTAGACTATAGAGAACTCAACAAGCTCACAAAGAAGAATAGACACCCATTACCGAGGATTGATGATCTTTTTGATCAGCTGGTTGGTGCCTCAGTGTTTCACAGTTGGACTTAGCCACGGGGTTTCATCAGTGGGAGTGGCTGAGGATAGTATAGAGAAGACCGCCTTTAGGACTCCGGATGGTTTCTATGAGTGGCTGGTGATGCCATTTGGTTTGACGAATGCCCCCGCATACTTTGTTGATTTGATGAGTAGGGTGTTCAGGGAGTACCTAAACAACTTCGTAGTGGTCTTTGTGGATGACATCTTGGTCTTTTCTAAAAGCGAAATAAGTTTTCGTGTGTGCTTAATAGGTTAAGCAAAGCCAGTCATTTGATCAACGGTGGTTTTGGAGCAAGATTGGCAAGGACATCCAAAGTTGGACAAGGGCTTAATTATTTATCCGTTTTTACTAGTATCATCTCACGTAGGTCGTCTAAATTCGAAGGAGTTATCCCTTGGGTGTTTGTCTGATATTGGTTTAGGCCTTTGGGGCTTGCGCTTGGGGGATGTCGAGTTCGACTAGGATGGTCTGCGTGAGAGATGGATAGTTGTGACGATTTTGTATGAAAGTATATCCTGGTTTTCTCCAGAAGTGGAGAAAAGCATGCCCTACATCTTAGGGAAGTGTTGGAGACTCTTCGAGCGCATAGTCTTGAGATAGCAAAGGTGGATGGAGTTCTTAGCATCCTAAGATTTCGAGATAGCGTATACACCTGGCAAGGGTAACGTGGTGGCGAACGCCTTGAGCAGAAAAAGGTTGTCCTTGAGTTCATTGTTCGTGGAACGACGAAGCTTGGAATTTATCTCGATGTTTGATTTCAGACCTTCCGATTGACTTTATACCCGGTTTGCTAGCATCCTTGGAGGTCGGACCTACTCTTTTGAGACGGATTGGCGAGGCACAGCGGGACGACCCACAGTTGGTTGAGTTGGTAGAGGGGCTCATAAGGGGGGAGTCGTCCAGCCATTTTAGTAGGTACACCCTAAACGATAAGGGGTGCTTGCGTAGAGACGGTAGACTTTGTGTACCGCAAGACGAGGGTTTAAGGAAGGCTATTCTTGATGATGCACACCGTTCTAGGATGACCATTTATCCCGGTAGGGACAAGATGTACTAGGACATGAAGCGACTTTTCTTTTGGGCCGGTATGAAGAAAGATGTGGCCGAGTATGTCGCTAGATGCTTGGTGTACCAACAAGTGAAAGCGGAGCAAAAGAAACCCGGTGGATTGCTTCACCCATTGGAAGTTCCACAATGGAAGTGGGATAGCTTCTCGATGGATTTTATTGATGGGTTACCTAGATCGAGGAAGGGTAATACGGGAATTTGGGTTGTGGTAGACAGACTTACTAAGAGTGCCCATTTCATACCCGAGGACTGCTCCATGGCTAGCTTCAGTTTATCTTCGAGAGATAATTCAGTTGCATAGGGAACATGGCGTATTCCATGTGTCACATTTGAGGAAGTGCCTACATGAGACCGTAGAGGTGGTAGAGCCGAGCTTGCTTAGAGAGGTGGAGGTAGAGCGTGATCCGACTATTCGACGAGCTCCTACCCGCATCCTTGGGTCAGAGATTAGGAAGTGAGAAACAGAGAGGTTCGACTAGTCAAAGTGCCAAGGGGAGAAGATGAGAGTAATGCTACTTGGGAGACAGAAGCGAAAATGCGTTCATTGTACCCCTTTCCTTTTTTGAGGGTATGTCTTTTAACTTCTCCTTTATCGTTTGTCTAGTACTTATCTTATCTTTAGTATGTCCTCTCATTAGTACCTTTGACCTTTAGATAGGGTAAACCTATGGTTGAAACATGTGTTTGAGACATGTTATGTTTGATGGATGCGCGTGGATGCAAGTGGTTGCTAGTGGTTGCTCGTGGATGCATATACACACACTCTAGGCACTAGATCGGCTCAATCACTTCATATTGCATATTGCATAAAATTGTGTGTAGGAAACTATATTAATGGATGTATAATGGTTGTGTTATCACATGGATGATGCATTTTGGTGAATGATTGTGCACTCATGTAGAGATAGTGTGTGTCGATAGGGTTCTTTTGCATACATATTGGATGCATGGCACTATCATGGTTTGCATTAAGGAGGTCAACTGAATTAGTAGACCGCCTGATTTTGCATTAGACAGGGAACATATACACACACTCTTTGCATATGTTCATACAGCATTAGAAACTTTAAGGATAATGGATGCCAGTGTTTGATGGTTTGAGTAGATGGTTGTTTGGTTGGTAGGATACGTTCTTCTTGACTTAGAGATTTCGGGGACGAAATCCTTTAAGTAGGGGAGAATGTAACACCCCGTATGTTGAATAACTAGCTATAATATAAAATAGGGAAGAATTAAATTTAAAAATATGAATCAGGGGAAACGGGCTATGCCATTGCGTTCGTCTCGGAAAAATACGCGAAATAGAGTCCGAGTTTTCGAAAATCGGAGTCCGTATGACCCGGATAAGGCCCAAAGAAGTTTCAGAAAATTTAAAACAGATTTTAAATACGAAAATTTCAATTTTCAGAAGTGGCGGGAAAAATCCCGCCAGACCCAGGGGGTCGACCTAGGGGTCGACTGGGGAGTCGACCTGCCCACCAGGTCGATTGGGGAGTCGACCCTAGGGTCGACCTGGGTGTCGACCTCCCTGGTCGAGCCCAGGTGACCTGGGTGCATCGGTTTGGCTTTTGGGCTGTGTCTGGTGGCTTGTGACGAGATCTGACGGCTCTAACCTAATCTAGGGTTAATCTAAGGGCCTAAACTACACCCTAATTCTATAAATACACCCTAAGACTACCCTAATTCATACTAAAATTGGAGACAACGTCGTTATGCCGTCAAAATGCAACTAGGAGGAGCCACCAACAAATCAAAGAGGAGGAAAGCTTCTCAAATCAACTTCTAATCAACTCTAGCAACTTAATCTTCTTCATTTAAGTGCTAATCAACAAGTGGTGAGTTTTCTATAGCCTTAATGACCAATTGTTGAAATGATTATGATAGGATATAATGAGGTTATGGCTATGAATGTGGATCAATGCATGTTATGCAAGTTATATGCTATGTGTTAATGATGTTATGCATGTTATGCATGTTATATGCTATGTGTTAGTGATGTTATGCATGTTATGCATGTCATATGCTATGTGTTAATGATGTCATGTGTAACAACCCGTATTTTTGAATAACATGTTATAACATAAATCAAGGCATAATTAAACTGTAAAATCTGAATCAAGGGAAACAGGCTGTGCCATTGCGTTCGTCTCGGAAAAATACGCGAAATAGAGTCCGAGTTTTCGAAAATCAGAGTCCGTATGACCAAGATATGGCCTCGCGAAGTTTCACGAAAAAATTCAAATTCAAAACAGATTCAAAAATTTCAATTTTCAGAAGTGGCGGGAAAATTCCCGCCAGACCCAGGGGGTTCGACTGGGGAGTCGACCTCCCCCCAGGTCGACTGGGGAGTCGACCCCAGGGTCGACCTGGGAGTCGACCTGCCTGGTCGGACCCAGGCAACCTGGTGCACCATTTGGCTGTTTTGACCTATTTTGTTGGCTAGTGACGGGATTTGATGGCTCTGATTGAATCTAGGGTTAATCCTATGGATAATACTATCCTTATCTTCTATAAAAAGACCCTTAAACCTAGCCTAAATCACCATTATTCAATCCTACAACTAAACTATGCCAAATTTGTTCCTCTCATGGCCTCCACTCTCATGCTAAAATTCCTAAGTCTATTTATATGAGAGATTTTGAGTTCATACAAGTGTTTTCAAACTTGTATGAGCGTTCTTAGTTTGCATTCAAGTCAAGTTGCGACATTTCTATTTCAAAGCAAGGGTTTTTATTGGTTTGGCTCAAGGGTTTTCATTGGGAGCTTGCATATTTGGGTTTTTTTGGTGATTGCATAAGGGCTTCGTCTCAATCTTTATATAACTATTTATTTGTGTCTTCATAGCATTGTAAGCCCTTTTCTACTTTCTTTCTTTGAACTCTAAAGTTAAATGAATGATGCAAGTTTGGATGATCATTATGCAAGTTGGTTTAATCATTATGTATGACACATGTTGCTATGTTATGCAAGTTTGGGTTGATCATGTTATCATGTTATGCAAGTTAAACTTGATGTTGTGAGCATAAAGCTCCAAGCTTTATATTAAAGGTTGCATTTTGGCAACATGAAAGTTATCATATCCCTTATGATAACTTGCATGTGAGGCCAAATGCGAACTTCTAGCAACTTCTACATGTCATTTATCACCATATGTCACTCATATGCTAAGTTTGGTTTTATGCATGCTTTTGAAGCCTAATGATGCAATATGCAAGTATATGAACATATGTACATTTCATATGCCACCATGTTAAACTTGTGGCTTCAACACCTTTTTGTCATGATTATGCCAAGTTCCCTATTTTATCCTTTATGCGTTGTTGCGACTATGTAAACGATGGGATTACGTTGGGGTTGGGTAACATTATGACAAAAACATGGTTTTTATAACATAACGTGATATGTTAACTTGTAATTATGTTTTGGAAACATAATGGACATGACACTTAGAAAATATGAGTGTGGCCAACTCGAGGTTGGGTTGAGTTTGTAGCATAAATCTACCCGGACCCGCCCGGCTTAACTAGTGGCTACAAACAATAGGACCCAATGTGAGAAGTTGGTCATGTTGTGCTCGAACCCGAGGTTAGACCTAGTTGTGGTGTAAAGCTACCCGGACCCGCCCGGCTTAACTAGTAACCACAACAAAGTCTAATGTGAGAGGTTAAAGCGCATTAAGTTAATTAATGCCTCCTGATTAGGGTTAAGTCATGGTCCACTTAATACGTAACCAATTTGGGCTTGATGGGTTAATCGGGGTTAAGTCAGGAACCTTGGGTACGCTTAACCAATTTAATCCACGTTTGGAGCGGGTTAACCACATTTAACCTGTTAAGAAACCCTAGTTGCGTGGTCCTTTTCAGCAGTAACCTTCCAGATAGTATCATAAGACCCTAGGACTAGGCTAGGGTGGGGCACGATTACTGGGCTGATTGTAAGAGACCAAAAGAGACGGCTGAATGATGCCCCGGTTGTTCAGGCGGACCATGGTCGTGCACATTAAGTCCGGAGTTGAACACGGGCACCGGTAGGTTTAGACTGTGCATCCTGGAATGGTGTATGAGGCTTACACCGTAGGGCCAGATACACCCTAGGGTGGACCCTGCACAGTCAACTACATTACATGATTAAGCCGTATGACACCGACACTTGACGAGTTAGGCTTACAGGGAGCCGATCGACTAGACCGAGTAGTTGGACCTTGATTTATGTAACAACCTGTATTTTTAATAACCTGTTAAAATATAAATCGAGGCAGAATTTAATTTAAAAATCTGAATCAAGGGAAAACGGGCTATGCCATTGCGTTCGTCTCGGAAAAATACGCGAAATAGAGTCCGAGTTTTCGAAAATCGGAGTCCGTATGACCCAGTTAAGGCCCATTGAAGTTTTCAGAAATTTCCATGTCAAAAACAGATTTGAATTTCAAGTTCAAAGTTGGAAATTAGGGCAAACTGGCGCAGGCGGGAAAACTCCCGCCAGGACCCCCATGTCGACAGGCATGTCGACAGGGTCCCCAGGGTGTCGACAGCCCTGTCGACAGCCCTGTCGACACAGGGTGGCCGGGCAGTTTTGCCTGGCGCACCATTTTGGGTCTTGGTCTGGTTTTGTGGCTGCGTTCTGGAGACTTCCGAAATCTGATGGACCTAAACTAACCTAGGGTTAATCCTAGGGCTAAAAACACTCTAATCTTCTATAAATAAGACCCTAATCCTACCCTAAAACCTCATTTATTCATTCTAGTAGCTAAACTATGGCAAATTGATTTCTCAAATGGCCTCCACTTAAAAACCCTAGCCTCCACCCTCTTCAAAAATCATTCCTATGAAGATTTTGATGTTCATTCAAGCATTTCTAAGTTGTATGAATGATCATTAGCTTGCATACATCATCAAGTTGCAAGCTTTATTGGCTAAGCTAGAGTTTTTGGAATTTTTTAAGAGTTTTCTTATTGGAGCTTTGTTTTGGTTTTTATATGCTTGCATAAAGGGCTTCTCAATCTTTATTAGTAGATTTGTGTCTTCATAATATTGGTAAGCCCTCTTACCTTCATTTTAGAAACTCTAAAGTTAATATGTGATGCAAGTGGGATTTATGCAAGTTTATTTCATTATGCATGTTTATGCAAGTTCACTAAGCCATGATTTGCAGGTTTATTTAGTTATGCATGTTTATGCAAGTTCACTAAGCCATGATTTGCAAGTTTATTTAGTTATGCATGTTTATGCAAGTTCACTAAGCCATGATTTGCAAGTTTATTGAGTTATGCATGTTTATGCAAGTTCACTAAGCCATGATTTGCAAGTTTATTGAGTTATGCATGTTTATGCAAGTTCACTATGCCATGATTTGCAAGTTTATTGAGTTATGCATATTTATGCAAGTTCACTATGCCATGATTTGCAAGTTTATTGAGTTATACATGTTTATGCAAGTTCACTATGCCATGATTTGCAAGTTTATTGGGTTATGCATGTTTATGCAAGTTCACCATGCCATGTTATGCATGTTTAATAAGTTATGCATGCTTATGCAAGTTCACCATGCCATGTTATGCATGTTTAATAAGTTATGCATGTTTATGCAAGTTCACTATGCCATGTTATGCATGTTTAATAAGTTATGCATGCTTATGCAAGTTCACAATGACATGTTATGCATGTTTGACAAGTTATGCATGTTTATGCAAGTTCCATATGCCATGTTAGGCAAGTTTAACATGTTATGCATGTTTACGGTAATATGCAAGTTCACTATGCTAAGTTATGCAAGTCTAACATGTTATGCATGTTTGTTGTGATATGCAAGTTCATCATGTATGTTATGCCAAGTTCCCTCTTCCTATCCTTTATGCGTTATTACGAATATGTAAGCGATAGAATGACGTTGGGGGGTTTGGGTAAACTTAAAATACATGAAAATATAAGATTGGGAATTTACCTATTAAGTTAGGTCTACCCCTTGGGAATTTACCTATTAAGTTAGGTCTACCCAAGTATTTGTTGACTTGTAATTATGTTTTGAAATAAAGTGGACATGACACTTAGAAAACATAAGTATGGCCAACTCGAGGTTGGGTTGAGTTTGTAGCGTAATTCTACCCGGAACCTACCGGCTTAACTAGTGGCTACAAACAATAGGACCCAATGTGAGAAGTTGGTCATGTGGTGCCAAGACCCGAGGTTAGACCAAGTTGTGGTGTAAATCTACCCGGAACCCACCGGCTTAACTAGGTAACCACAACAAAGTCTAATGTGAGAGGTTAAGGTGCATTAAATTAATTAATGCCTCATGATTAGGGTTAAGTCAGGGTCCACTAATACTTAACCAATTTGGGGATTCGAGGGATTGAAATGGGGTTACGTTGTGAACTGTCGGTTACACTTAACCAATTTAATCCATTTGGGGGTTCGAGGGATTGAAATGGGGTTAAGTTGTGAACTGTCGGTTACACTTAACCAATTTAATCCATGATTAGTGAAGGGTTAAATCGCACTTAACCCTCTTAGGAAACCCTAGCAACGTGGTCTGTTCCAGCAGTAATCCCAGTTTGGTATCATCACAACCCTAGAGGCTAGGCTAGGGCGGGGCACGATTACTGGACTGATGTAAGCGACCAAAGCGATGGCTGAGTGGTACAGCGGTGCGGGTCCAGGCGGGCTACGGACGTGCACGTAGTCCGGTATTGGACAAACTCGAGGCACGGGTACCAGTAGGTTTAGACTGTGCATTATTGCTTCAGTGTCTGGGGTTGACACCCGAGGGCTTGATACACCCGAAGGTGGACCCAGCACCGTCTGACTACATCCATATGTGGGCCGTATGGACACCAACACTTGACGTGTTAGGCTTATAGGGAGCCGATCGACTAGATCGTTTGGTTGGACCTTATATTAAGGTCACTTCATGTTATTGGGTCAAAGCTTGGGCCAAGGGATCAATACCTGTTATGTTGGTTTGCTAGTACACCGTGGTGAAAAACTTAACCTTGTTTATGCGATGACACCTCTATCTATCTTGTAGTTAATTTATCATGCCAGTATGTTGTTATCTATGATCATCTCAGTTTCCATCATGCTGTTAACTTTATTAGTTTATAGACTGATTGTAGCAGGGCTTACCAGTCTTTATGACTGACCCGTTTTCTTTTCGCTTCTTTTCTTCCGTTCCCCCCCCCCCCCCAGGTTCTCAGGGTGGGAACATTGGTGCTTAGCTTGCTTGCTGGATTAGCTCATGTACGTTTGGATATTGAGCCCGCTATGGTTTATCACTCTTATTTGGGGATAGTACTTATGTATTTCAGTTTATCAGATGATGTTTTTATCTAGACTTGTAATTTTGGGAAATTGACATTTTGATGTACCAGACTTGTGTTTTGAAATGGTTTAAAAATCTTCCGCTGTTTTATCTACTTACTCTGTTTATTTACATATATATATGTCATGTCCTGCCTTGTTATATCATTATGCATGTTTACCTTGTTTTAAAATGCCCCACCAAAGTCAGAGTTGCTTGCAAGAGCCACCCTGGCGGAGGTGGGGTGTTACATTTGGTATCAGAGCATATGGTTTACGAGAAGGGATAAAAAGGTTTTTAAAACTTTTGAAAAACTATTTTCAAAACCAAGTATAAAGTATTTTCCAAAGAAAAGTCTAGTTATTTCTAAAGGCTATTCCCCAAAAGCCATTAGCACTATCCTTTGACCCCTGGTTTGAACTCTTTTTTTTCGTTTCCAGCATGTCTGATAATCTCATCTTGCCCGAAGGAGTAACAATACCCGATTGGTTTCGTCGGTACTTGGAAGTCACGGCACCGGTCCCGGGTGTCTCTAATGTTGTCTTTCCAGTCAAGGCCGCTGTTCCTCCTCCTCCTTCCGTAGCTATGTTCCTCTTCTCCCTCAGCCTCCACAAGCGGATTTTGCGGAAACTTGTAAGAACTTTAAGATGATGGGTGGCAAGAATTTTAGTGGAACAGAGACTTTTGTAGAGGCAAGGAATTGGTTGAAAGAGACCGAAGATCTTTTAGCCACCTTTGATATAGGTGACCGCAGGAAGGTTTTATTAGAAGTATGGTTGCTAAAGGAAGAAGCTGCATGTTGGTGGGTAGTCACCACCGCTACTAGGCCGATTGAGACTTGGGATGACTTTAGAGGAAGGTTTGGACTGAGGTTCTTATCACTGAAGCAAGGGGACATGACTATTAGGGAATACATAGATAAGTTTAATCAACTGGCTCGGGTCGATTTAGACTTGGTTAATACAGCTCAGAAGAAGGCCCTACACTTTGCTCTAGGATTAAACGAGCCATTACATGGTTTGGCCATGTCTCATATACCCTTGGGGCGACTTTCGAGAATTTGGTGAATATGGCCCTACTTCAAGAAGAAGATAACAATGACAAGAAAGAGGTCAAGGCGAATGAGTCTCAAGGCAAGAGGGTAAATTCCGGGAAACAAGGCAAGAATAACAACAACCGCAAGGACAAGCCAAGAGAGAATAGGAAATGCAACTTCTGTGGTAAAGTTGGACATATATCCAGGGAATGTAGGAAGAAGAAGAGAAAGCGGGGCGAATGCTTTCATTGTGGTGAGTTTGGACATCTCAGCAAGGATTGCCGGAGGAAACAAGGGCAAGGTCAGACTCAGTGTGCAGGACTATCTGGAGGGCGAGTTCATCCCCTCAACACCGTTCTTCCAGCTCATGATAGAGGTAGTGTTTCTGTTGAAAGTCTTGTTTACATTTTCTGATTTTCCCTGTTCGTACTTTGTTTGATTCTGGCACATCGCATAGTTTTATTTCATCTGATCTAGTTGAAAGTTTGCACCTAAGTACTAGTCTAGTTGATGATCCCGTATGTGTTTCAAATCCAATTGGGGGTTCTGCCCGTTTGTCTGTGGTCTGAGTGGATTTGAAAATTTCTATCTTGAGTATAGAATTCTCGTGGGATGTTTATATTCTCGGTTTCAGGGGATATGGGTTGGTTTTGGGCATGGAATGGTTGTCCTGTTTTGGAGCCATTCTTGGTTTTTGTATATAGGGTTGTGAGGCTCATGACTCGCCTCGGTAATACCCTAGAAATTTCTAGCAACCCTATGGGTCCCGTCATGTTATGTTATCTTGAATCCCTCAACTCGTCTATCGATAGTTTGCAATCTGTGAGGGTGGTCCGAGAATATCCTGATATCTTGGGGGAAGTAAAGGGGTTACCCCTAGACGTGGGATAGATTTCCGCATTATCTGGTTGGTAATACCAAGCCAGTTTCGTGGCCGGTTAGGCACATGACCTCACGAGATGAGAGTTAAGAAAGCAAGTCAAGGAGTTGCTTGAGAAGAACTTCCTGAGACGAAGCATTTTCGAGTAGGGTGCTCCAGTAGTATTCGTTACTAATGTGGACAGTTTGCTTCTCTTATGTGTTGATTATCGTGAGAAGAATAGACAACCGTTACCAAGGATCGATGATTTGTTTGATCAGCTTGTAGGAGCATCTGTTTTCCTTTGACCTAGCTACCGGATTCCATCAGCTTAGGATGGCTGAGGATGGAATTGACAAGACTGCGTTTAGGACTCTAGATGGATTTTTAGAATGGCTAGTCATGCTATTTGGTTTGACTAATGCACCCGCATATTACGTGAACTTGATGGGTAGGGTGTTTAGGGAGTCCTTGAACAAGTTTGTCGTGGTCGTCGTAGACGATATTTTGATCTCCTTAAAAGAACGAGGAAGGGCATGCTAGACATCTCAAGGAGGTGATGGATACGCTTAGAGCCACCAGTTGAAGGTCAAGTTCTCCAAATGTCACTTTGGAGGAAAGAAGTTGGATTTCTTGGGCACATAGTTCCTAAGTAAGGCTTAGCGGTGGATTCCGCTAAAGTGGTTGCGGTTTAAGACCGGAAAACTCTGAGGAGGGCAATTGAAGTAAGAAGCTTTCTCCGTTTGGCTAGTTAGTTAGCATTCCCTGAGCTTAGACTTACTCTTCTGGATCAAGAAGGGGGTTTCACAGGAAGAAGACCCGCAGTTAGTCAAGAACATGGACCAGTTGATTCGAGGCGAGATGTTAAGTCACCTCGCTAGATATATTATAGATGACAAGGGATGACTAAGGAGCGATGAGAGATTATGTGTTCCTCGAGTGGAAGACTTGGTAAAGAAGGTTCTTGAAGATGCGCATCACTCGAGGAGGTGGCCGAGTTGGTCTCAGGATGCATGTTGTGCCACCAGGTTAAGGCCAAGTCATAGAAGCCCAGCGGGCCATTACCTCCATTGGAGGTTCCGCAAGGGAAGTGTGAAAACATCTCGATAGATTATGTGGATGGACTACCTAGATCAAAGAAAGGGAATACGGGTATGTGGGTCATAATAGGTAGACTCACGAAGAGTGCTCATTTCAGTCCGGTGAAGAGCGAGAGGACTGCATCATGGTTAGCAACGGTTTACCCTCAAGAAGTTGGCCAGTTTTGAAATAGCCTACAGGAAGCCATGGGTAGGCAACTGAATCTAGGTATGGCCTATCACTCATAGGCGGATGGTTCATTTCGATTAAGCATGAGTTATAGAAAATCACGTTTATAAGGGCAATTGGCAACGCGGATTGGTATTTTCAAGAAAAGTTCTGCTGCGTGGAATACTTTATAGTAAGTAGACGAGATCCAGGATTCACTAGTGAATTTTGGAGAGCTTGCATGAAATCATGAGGTTACAGTTATGTTTAAGCCAAGTATACAGAAAGAAGAATAAGTGGAAAAGGAAGACGAGAGGCGACAATGAAATGAGTTCCAACTCGAATTTGGGAAATAGGAGTTAGGAAGCCAAGAAACCATGAAGTAAAAGACGGTCAAAGCACAGTGGAGTTAAGCTCAAGGAAACGTGACTAAGAAGAGTGAAGACTAGATACGCGCATCATATCTCTTTTTAAGAGTGCATCCTTGATCCTTGTTTTCCTGTGGAGCTTGCTTGCAAGTTATCTTTTGTATATATCCTCTCGGTCCCATTCTCGATCTTATTTCTGTTGTAAACTCCATAAGGGGGTTATGACTCATCGGTTAGTACTATATGTCAGAGTTTGAATGGATTTCTTGTAATCCAAAAAGGAGTTTATCTTGCTTATCTTCTAAGATCTCTTTTTAGCATATCTCTCTGTCCATGTTTATCTAGTTTATCGTGTTTATCTTGTCATGAGAACCTTAGGTAGAAACCCTTTGGATGAAACATGTATTTGAAACATGTTATGCTTGATGTTTGCAAGTGGTTGCTAGTGTTTGCAAGTGGTTACTCGTGGATGCATTATACACATTAGGCACTAGATCGGCTCACACACACTCTTCATGTTGCATATGCATGAGTGTTTATCCTTATTCATGATTGGAACTTGTTGTGCCGCCACATGGATGTTGCATATGGATGAATGTTATGTGCACTCATATAGATACTATGAATTATGTTAGGAATTTGCATACATATGGATTCATTTCACTAACATACATATGCATTAAGGAGGTTTACTGTATCAGTAACCGCCTGATTTTTGCATTAGGTAAGTACATATACACACACTTTTGCATATGTTCATACCACATTTAGAATCCTTTAAGGACAATGATTGCTCGTGGATGATGTTTTGAGTAGATGGATGTTGGATGGTAGGATATGTTCTTCCTAACTTGAAGATTTCGGGGACGAAATCCTTTAAGGAGGGGAGAATGTAACAACCTGTATTTTTAATAACCTGTTAGAATATAAATCGAGGCAGAATTTAATTTAAAAATCTGAATCAAGGGAAAATGGGCTATGCCATTGCGTTCGTCTCGGAAAAATACGCGAAATAGAGTCCGAGTTTTCGAAAATCGGAGTCCGTATGACCCAGTTAAGGCCCATTGAAGTTTTCAGAAATTTCCATGTCAAAAACAGATTTGAATTTCAAGTTCAAAGTTGGAAATTAGGGCAAACTGGCGCAGGCGGGAAAACTCCCGCCAGGACCCCCATGTCGACAGGCTTGTCGACAGGGTCCCCAGGGTGTCGACAGCCCTGTCGACAGCCCTATCGACACAGGGTGGCCGGGCAGTTTTGCCTGGCGCACCATTTTGGGTCTTGGTCTGGTTTTGTGGCTGCGTTCTGGAGACTTCCGAAATCTGATGGACCTAAACTAACCTAGGGTTAATCCTAGGGCTAAAAACACTCTAATCTTCTATAAATAAGACCCTAATCCTACCCTAAAACCTCATTTATTCATTCTAGTAGCTAAACTATGGCAAATTGATTTCTCGAATGGCCTCCACTTAAAAACCCTAGCCTCCACCCTCTTCAAAAATCATTCCTATGAAGATTTTGATGTTCATTCAAGCATTTCTAAGTTGTATGAATGATCATTAGCTTGCATACATCATCAAGTTGCAAGCTTTATTGGCTAAGCTAGAGTTTTTGGAATTTTTTAAGAGTTTTCTTATTGGAGCTTTGTTTTGGGTTTTTATATGCTTGCATAAAGGGCTTCTCAATCTTTATTAGTAGATTTGTGTCTTCATAATATTGGTAAGCCCTCTTACCTTCATTTTAGAAACTCTAAAGTTAATATGTGATGCAAGTGGGATTTATGCAAGTTTATTTCATTATGCATGTTTATGCAAGTTCACTAAGCCATGATTTGCAGGTTTATTTAGTTATGCATGTTTATGCAAGTTCACTAAGCCATGATTTGCAAGTTTATTTAGTTATGCATGTTTATGCAAGTTCACTAAGCCATGATTTGCAAGTTTATTGAGTTATGCATGTTTATGCAAGTTCACTAAGCCATGATTTGCAAGTTTATTGAGTTATGCATGTTTATGCAAGTTCACTATGCCATGATTTGCAAGTTTATTGAGTTATGCATATTTATGCAAGTTCACTATGCCATGATTTGCAAGTTTATTGAGTTATACATGTTTATGCAAGTTCACTATGCCATGATTTGCAAGTTTATTGGGTTATGCATGTTTATGCAAGTTCACCATGCCATGTTATGCATGTTTAATAAGTTATGCATGCTTATGCAAGTTCACCATGCCATGTTATGCATGTTTAATAAGTTATGCATGTTTATGCAAGTTCACTATGCCATGTTATGCATGTTTAATAAGTTATGCATGCTTATGCAAGTTCACAATGACATGTTATGCATGTTTGACAAGTTATGCATGTTTAAGCAAGTTCCATATGCCATGTTAGGCAAGTTTAACATGTTATGCATGTTTACGGTAATATGCAAGTTCACTATGCTAAGTTATGCAAGTCTAACATGTTATGCATGTTTGTTGTGATATGCAAGTTCATCATGTATGTTATGCCAAGTTCCCTCTTCCTATCTTTTATGCGTTATTACGAATATGTAAGCGATAGAATGACGTTGGGGGGTTTGGGTAAACTTAAAATACATGAAAATATAAGATTGGGAATTTACCTATTAAGTTAGGTCTACCCCTTGGGAATTTACCTATTAAGTTAGGTCTACCCAAGTATTTGTTGACTTGTAATTATGTTTTGAAATAAAGTGGACATGACACTTAGAAAACATAAGTATGGCCAACTCGAGGTTGGGTTGAGTTTGTAGCGTAATTCTACCCGGAACCTACCGGCTTAACTAGTGGCTACAAACAATAGGACCCAATGTGAGAAGTTGGTCATGTGGTGCCAAGACCCGAGGTTAGACCAAGTTGTGGTGTAAATCTACCCGGAACCCACCGGCTTAACTAGGTAACCACAACAAAGTCTAATGTGAGAGGTTAAGGCGCATTAAATTAATTAATGCCTCATGATTAGGGTTAAGTCAGGGTCCACTAATACTTAACCAATTTGGGGATTCGAGGGATTGAAATGGGGTTAAGTTGTGAACTGTTGGTTACACTTAACCAATTTAATCCATTTGGGGGTTCGAGGGATTGAAATGGGGTTAAGTTGTGAACTGTCGGTTACACTTAACCAATTTAATCCATGATTAGTGAAGGGTTAAATCGCACTTAACCCTCTTAGGAAACCCTAGCAACGTGGTCTGTTCCAGCAGTAATCCCAGTTTGGTATCATCACAACCCTAGAGGCTAGGCTAGGGCGGGGCACGATTACTGGACTGATGTAAGCGACCAAAGCGATGGCTGAGTGGTACAACGGTGCGGGTCCAGGCGGGCTACGGACGTGCACGTAGTCCGGTATTGGACAAACTCGAGGCACGGGTACCAGTAGGTTTAGACTGTGCATTATTGCTTCAGTGTCTGGGGTTGACACCCGAGGGCTTGATACACCCGAAGGTGGACCCAGCACCGTCTGACTACATCCATATGTGGGCCGTATGGACACCAACACTTGACGTGTTAGGCTTATAGGGAGCCGATCGACTAGACCGTTTGGTTGGACCTTATATTAAGGTCACTTCATGTTATTGGGTCAAAGCTTGGGCCAAGGGATCAATACCTGTTATGTTGGTTTGCTAGTACACCGTGGTGAAAAACTTAACCTTGTTTATGCGATGACACCTCTATCTATCTTGTAGTTAATTTATCATGCCAGTATGTTGTTATCTATGATCATCTCAGTTTCCATCATGCTGTTAACTTTATTAGTTTATAGACTGATCGTAGCAGGGCTTACCAGTCTTTATGACTGACCCGTTTTCTTTTCGCTTCTTTTCTTCCGTTCCCCCCCCCCCCAGGTTCTCAGGGTGGGAACATTGGTGCTTAGCTTGGATCGCTTAGCTTGCTTGCTGGATTAGCTCATGTACGTTTGGATATTGAGCCCGCTATGGTTTATCACTCTTATTTGGGGATAGTACTTATGTATTTCAGTTTATCAGATGATGTTTTTATCTAGACTTGTAATTTTGGGAAATTGACATTTTGATGTACCAGACTTGTGTTTTGAAATGGTTTAAAAATCTTCCGCTGTTTTATCTACTTACTCTGTTTATTTACATATATATATGTCATGTCCTGCCTTGTTATATCATTATGCATGTTTTCCTTGTTTTAAAACGCCCCACCAAAGTCAGAGTTGCTTGCAAGAGCCACCCTGGCGGAGGTGGGGTGTTACAATTTAGGTCACCTCATGATGATGGGCCAAGCTTGGGCCAAGGGATCAATTCTTGTTTTTACTTGACATGTTAGAGTGCTAGTACACCCGTGGTGCAAAACTTAACCTTGATTATGCGATGACACCTTTATCTACCTTGTTAGTTAATCATCATGCCAGTATGTTGTTATCCTTATGTTCATCTCAGCTTCTCATGCCAGTTAACTTTATTGGTTCATAGACGGATAGTAGTAGGGCTTACCAATCTTTTTGACTGACCTATTTTCTTTCGCCTCTTTTCTTCCGTTCCCCCCCCCCCCTCAGGTCCTCAGGGTGGGAACATTGGAGCTTAGCTTGGATCTTTATAGCTTGCTTACTGGATTTTCTCATGTACGCTTTTGGACATTGAGCTAGCTATGGCTTATCACTTCACTTTGGGGATAGTACTTTATGTATTTCAGTTTTTCAGTTTATGCTGTTGTCTAGACTTTGTTTGTTGGAAAATAATGATCAAGTACTTTGTTGTAATATGACTATGGTTTTGAAATGCTAGTTTAATCCGCTGCTTTATTTACTCTGTTTTACTTATATGTTCTGTCTTGTGATATCTACATGCATGTTTACTTTGTTTAACGCCCCTCCAAAGTTAGGGTCCTTGCAAGAGTGGCACTGACGGAGGTGGGGTGTTACATTATGCAAGTTATGCAAGTCATATACTACATGTTCATGATGCTATGCAAGTTATGCAAGTCATATGCTACATGTTCATGATGTTATGCAAGTTATGCAAGTCATATGATATATGATCATGATGTTATGCAAGTTATGCAAGTGTTAGGCTATGTGTTCATGATGCTAGTTATGCAAATCACTATGATAAACATTGATCCATTACGACACCATGATATGCAAGTTTGGTGTTTGATTATATGCAAGTTCATGTATGATATGCAAGTTTGATGTATGATTATATGCAAGTTCATACATGACATGATATGCAAGTTTGGTGTTCGATTATATGCAAGTTCATATATGATATGTTATGCAAGTTTGGTGTATGATTATATGCAAGTTCATACATGACATGTTATGCAAGTTTGGTGTTTGATTTTATGCAAGTAACATGTGCAAGTTTACCCCTTTGTATGACCTAAGTAACTTATGCAAGTTAATCTCTTTATGACATATGTGATTCATGCAAGTTTGGATTGATTATTTATGCTAGTTGGGTTTGATGCTATATTCATGTTGACACCTTTAAAAACCCATGTTGATGCTAATGTTATGCAAGTTGAACCCAAGGTATTTGTGATGAATCTCCCCTTTTATGTCATGTTCGCAAATTACGTGGGGAACGATTGGGTTAATATACATGTTAATGAAATGGTGTGAAGTTGGTATGATTATGCATACCATAAAGTGGATGGACATAATTGAGTCAATTATGTACATCGTTAAATTTGTAATTAATTAGGGATAATTAATACAAATTATGGGGTGATTAATTAGGTGTAATTAATCGACTAAGACACGAGGTTGGACCCTTTTGTAGCGTAAGACTGCCCGGAACCGACCAGCAAATCCAGCGGCTACAAATGATCGGCCCAATGTGAGAGGTCTTAGGCACAAACTAAATACGTGACAAGTGTATAGACACGAGGTTAGACTCTGTTATGGCGTAAGGCTGCCCGGACCCAACCGGCAAATCCAGCTGCCATAAAAGATAGTCTAATGTGAGAGGTCTTTACAACGGTTACGTTCTTAATCAATTAAGAAACACTTAACCAGATAAGCATGTAGTGGGCATGAGGGGTTAAGTGGGTGCCTTGGGTGGCATGAGGAAATCTAGTGGGTTGCCTTGTGTGGCAATAGAAAATTTGATTAGAATACTTAACCAAAGTGGAACATGTAATTAAACATGATTAAGGGGTTAAGTAAGTGCCTTGGGTGGCATGGGGAAAATCTAGAGGTTGCCTTGGGTGGAAATGGAAGATAAGATTAAAATACTTAACCAAAGTGGAACATGTAATTAAACATGATTAAAGGGTTAAGTGGGTGCCTTGGGTGGCATGTGGAAATCAAGTGGGTGCCTTGGGTGGCATGTAGAAATCTAGTGGGTGCCTTGAGTGGCAATTGAAATATGATTAGATGACTTAACCAAACCTTAACATGTAAGTGGGCATGATTATGAAAAAGGGGTTAAGTGGGATGCACTAGATAAAATGACAAGCTTAAGTAGTAGCTTGTGGGTGCCTTGAGTGGCAATTGAAATATGATTAGATGACTTAACCAAACCTTAACATGTAAGTGGGCATGATTATGAAAAAGGGGTTAAGTGGGATGCACTAAATAAAATGACAAGCTTAAGTAGTAGCTTGTGGGTGCCTTGAGTGGCAATTGAAATATGATTAGATGACTTAACCAAACCTTAACATGTAAGTGAGCATGATTATGAAAAAGGGGTTAAGTGGGATGCACTAGATAAAATGACAAGCTTAAGTAGTAGCTTGTGGGGGCCCATTTCAACCAGTAACCCATATGTATCTTATTGGGCTCGACCCATGTCGAGGACGGGACACGCGTACTGGGCTTGATTATAAGAGGCCAAAACGGGGTAGCGGTGGCAACGCGAGTCCAACGGGTTTCATATGCGTGTGTGGACCCGGGCTGGTAGGTAAGACGTTGTTGCATCGTGTAGATATAAGCCGTGCACCATTGATATTATCGGGTTGCCACTTTGGGGAGTGATATACCCCACTGTGGGGCCAGCACGGGTATCTACGGTAGGGAGCCGATCGCTTGGGGAGTAGCAGGTACACCTAGTGGAGATAGGGGCAGACGGCACCTATGTAGTCAGCTAGGGGTACAAGAGTCTACTATTATAATTACTAAGTTGTGGGTACACCTAGTGGAGGGGCAGACGGCACCTATGTAGTCAGCTATTGGTACACGAAACTACTATTAAAAATTACTAAGTACACTTAGTGGGATCAACCTTTAAGTAGGAATTACCCTTGGGTGGGTAGAACTGGTGTGGTGCAGTGTAGGAATTACCCTTGGTTGGGTAGATCTGGGGTGGTGCAGTGTAGTATTTATCCTTGGGTGGATAGGCGCGTCTTTACCGTTATCTTAGTTTATCCTAAGTCTAGTTGGCTACTTAGTGTAGTCATTTATCCCCAGTCGTACCGTACCAGGTTTATATCATACCCTAATTACTTTAATGATTGTATTGTTAAGGTTATAGGGCTCACTCAGACTTATGTCTGACCCCGTTGTTTTTATCTTTTTTTCCCCAACCCTCATGTTCTCAGAGTAGGCCTAGCACTAGTGGGCTTTGATCGGATTGCTTTATCTATCTTATGGAGCTTGGACTCTTGAAGAAAAGCTCGGTTATCTTTTCTATTATGGCTGTTAGTATGTAGTGGGATTATGTACTTATGTTTTAACGAGATGAATATTTTGTACTTGACTCTTGTTGGTTTTGATATGTAACCAAACATGTTTACCTTCTGCTGCAATGAAATGATGTTTTAAATATCAAGTATTACTTATATCTGTCTTATTGTAATTTTTCAGTTCTATATTCACTTAAATACTCCACCGAAGCTAAGGCATTCCCTTAGTGAGTGACCTTAGCGGGTGTGGGCTGTTACATTCTCTGCTCTAGCCTCCATGCAATGACCTGTTCAATGTAAGTACATGTATATGCATGCATTTGCAACCAATTTTCAATATAGTTTACTATTTGGTTCAATTTGTATACAATTTGGCCTAATTGGTTCAAAATTCTAATTAATCAACCAAAAATCAAACAACACAACCAACAATCAATTTATTGATTAAATTTTCAAATATATAGAACTTTTATATATTCAAAAATCATATTTTCTAAGACCGGATTATATATATAATCACAAATACGTTATTTATAAACATATAACACTCAACTCATTCTAGGGCATTTCTAACCCCATCTCTAACGAGTCACTCATTCTAGAATGCTACTGATTCTATCTCTAATGAGGATTCTTCTATAGGATATTACTAATCCTACCTCTGAAGAGTCTTTTGTTCAGTTCTAACGAGTTGTACCCCAAAGATTTGAGTTTAACCAAAGCTCTGATACCATGTGTAAAGATACGGATTTCGCCCGAACCTAATCGATCGCTAAATCGACCAAGACCGTACGAATCCCGTATACGCTAACTCTGGGTATACAACACATCGGAACAAATAACAGAAGACTTTTATAAACATCATAATAATGTTACATCAGAGTACAGAATATCAGAGTATATCGAAAATAATACACAGCGGAAGATAAATTTACATAAATGTAATACAGTGCACAACGGAAATATAAACTACACAGCGGAAGACTATCAATACTCTGGACACGGCTTTTTGCTTCGATCCAGAATCCTGCTAAACATATCTGCAAAATAAAACTACTCGACTGCCCATGCGGAAAATAGGGGCATCCGAGTTTGCAAGGGAAAAGCAAACTACAGGTCAGTCATGGGACTGGTGTGAGAAACTCTAAACAGTTATAACCTTATATAAATCACATGGCATATCACGGGACCAGTCGCTGACGCGGAACAGGTTTACCCCCATGAATGCTAGTGTATAAACAACAATCAATATAGATATATGGATCTACTATGCATCAATCAACATGCAATATCCCAATCTACCCACTTAGATTAATCACTACACTTAGATTTTCCAAATCCAATTCAATTTACAGAAATTATTCCTTTGGATTTTATTCCCGATTTCTTATTTCAAATCATTTGAAATACATATCTAACTTTCTATATCAAAGTAGATTTCACTTCGGGATCTTAAATCAAATCATCTGGAAATATGAATTCCAAAACATAACAATGCATACAAACAAGTATGCAACCAAATATCATGCTCCCCATCGACAAGGCAAAGGGTACGCACCTCGCAACTCGATATATAAATGTGCACCTACCCCACATAGGAGCAGGCTACACCGACGATGCACCTCCCACACATGGAGAGCATACACCGCCCTCTCACCCATACTTTTAGTCTCAGGGTTACCCGACTCTTTAGCCACATACTAAATCATTTCATATCCCGAAGTAGGGAAAATCATTTCACAACATAATAATCACAAGTACTTTCAAAATATAGTACTTCACATCAGTAATTCACACATATGATCAGTCACTATTAATCACATAACCTTTGAGCTCGTACGTCTCAAAGAAGGGTGTTAAGCAAGAGAATAAATTCTCCGCCACCAAACAGATACATCATTAATAGTAACTAATCGAATATGTGATGAAACTACAATGTAAAACCATAATACATTTCCAAATCATTTCGAAATCATCGGGTTTTAGGCCTCGAAATCCTTTCTGTTTTATAAAACATTTTTATAAAACATTCTCTGTCCAAAATCGGGAATACATTCTTTTCACTTAAGAAAGATATCATCTCACAATCATTCATTAAATTTGAAATGAACACAACATCGCTAAACACCTTATCGTCAAATCGTGAAGTGTTTCACAAGGTGTTAGCACACAGATATTTTCAACCCAACCCAATGCTAAATGTAAAAGCATATTCTGCTCATAAACTGGTCGAGCACAATCCAAACAATCAATCAATCAAATTTGACATTAAATATAAGGTTTTGAATAAAGATAGTATCGACTTATATTCAACATCAAATCCTGAAACCAACAGATATCATATCGGGGATAACGATATAGATATCTTCCAAATTCCCATCACAATATCTGTATAATCACGGAATTCAATATCGAAAATATCCAAAGATAATTTCAATTCAAATCCAATCCAATTTATTTAGTTATAACCATTGGATTATTTTTCTAGTTAATAACTAGTTCATTTCGATAAAAATATATTTTTATCTTTTCAAATGTGGAATTTTTCATCCCAATTCTTCACAAATCATTTCTTATGATTTTACATAAATTATCGATATTTTTAATAATTTTATCAAGGCCCGTACAGTCGATTTCCATCAACGGTCATCGAACTGCACTTACAGCGACCTTTTCCAAATTTGATTTGGACATAATTCCAAATCCAACCGTTAGATTTCAAATCTCTAATATTTGTTAGAAAGCTCTTTTCGATACGAACCCAACGGTTCCGGTATTAGGAGAATCCGACGGTCGGATCTCCCGTAATATCCGTTCGAAGTTAATGGTTGAAATTCGCGAACTGCCGCAGCGCGGCGCGTTCTATTCAGGCCATTATATTATATATATAATATATATTTCGTCGATTTCTATTTAAAACGAATTTTATAAATCATTTTAAATTCGTTTCAAAAACAATTTCAACTTTCATTTCAAATTCAAATCCAAATTGAATTTTCCATATAAATTTGTTTTAAATTCATTTCAATTAAATTCGAATTTCTATTCAATTCAATTCGAATTTATTTTCTATTAAATTCATTTCAATTCATTTTCTATTTCAGTTCGTTTTCAATTCGTATATATATCGTTTTCATTTCATATATATATATATATATATATATATTATTTCCACCTTTCATATATATATAATATTTTCACTTTTCAATATATACGATATTTTCACTTTCAATATATACGATATTTTCACTTTCAATATATATGATATACTCACTTTCAATACATACGATATTTTCACTTTCACTATATATAATATTTTCACTTTCACTATATATAATATTTTCACTTTCACTATATATAATATTTTCACTTTCAATATATACGATATTTTCACTTTCAATATATACGATATATTCACTTTCAATATATATAATATTTTCACTTTCACTATATATAATATTTTCACTTTCACTACATACAATATTTTCACTTTTCATATATATATTTATTTATTTCGCATCGTATACATATTTCATACACTCCTAATATATATATATATATAATTCATTTCACATCACGATCAATTTTCACACAGAATACAATCAAACAAGTCGTCCATGGTCTGTGGACGACGGGGAGCAGTTCAGATATGCAGTTATGAAATAAATAAATGAACAGAAAATTTAAAGTGAGAGAATTCTCACAGAGGGTTTTAATTTCTGAATTTCCGCTCAGTTTGGTTTTGATTTTTTTTTTGCTTGAAATTCCAACATGCTCTGTTTCAGCTCTAGTCAGTTCCATTGTGTAGTGTTTGTTGCCACGATCGCAACGCAATTGAAATCGTTCAGTTTTGGCCTCGTATGAAGAAGTTACAATACTTTAAACATTGATTAAATTATTCGACAATTAAATAATAATTAATGAAATTAACAAGGTAATTAACTTCTCTAATCCTTTCCTCATACATCCCTCTTCCCCAACATCTCCAGTATACGAAAGACCAAAGTATCCAAAACCCTCGACCTTCTGATCAAACCATGCTCCACCCGTAGCCCACCGGATCTCGATCTAATGCTGCCACCCTGTCGACCCTTGTGCCCCCTTCCCACGCCAGGCACCACCGCCGGCTCGGTGGTTCCACCACCCCGAAAATTGGACCCAAAGTCAGCCGCTTTCAGCAGCTATTCCGAACCAAATACGAAATGGATCTTCATCTTCTTAGTATCAATTTAAAGATCATCGAAACCACTCAAATTTTTGTTTAATATGTTTATGATTTCGATTTATAATTTGGGCGAAAATTTAGGAACAAAATCGGAGTGTGCCAGCCCTAGAAACTTACTAGCGGCGGTGAATATTGAATGGGCTAGGGATAGGGTTTCTAGAAGGGTTTTGTAGAAAATAATTTTATAATTTATAATTTAATTTCTAAAATTAACTCGTTTGTTATCACGATCTCCAAACGAATCCCAACGACCATCGCCCCTAGCTAAATACCCCCATTCCGAACACAATAGGATAGGTATCGCAGGCTGATTCGATCATTTCGATCAGTTTTCGTGAAAATCAAAATATAACTCTATATATTGAATTTGAACGCACATTTCAATTTACCTGGGCCACATACGGACTTTAAAAATTCCCGAAAAATATTTTCTAGCTTCATATTGTCGATACGGTCGTAACAAAACTAATTTCGTCGAATTCTGAGACGGTTTGCAAATGGCTATTTTCAAGGCCTTTATATATATTAAAATATATATAAATTCCACAACGACTTTTTTGAATTTTAAACTGGACATATCTTTCAACTTCTAATGTGAAATCTCAGTTTCTTACATCCGTTAGAAAGATATCGTCTAACAGATTCAAATATTTCTTGTTTCGTTCAATTCCGACTTATAATGAATTATGTATATTCATTTGAAATTCGAAATCGAATTTTCGAACTACCGCGCCATTTCCGGCCTGAATTATAATTAAAATAAATTTATTCGTTTTAACTTCGTCGAAAATAAATTTTCCGTCGTTGTTATTTAAATAATTCATTTTAAATATTTAAAATCCACTAAAATAGCCAAATTAAACAAATTTAAATTGGTTCAGATTTTACGGGTCGTTACAGAAACCCAATTTATATAAAATATAAATGGGAAAACTGAGTGAGTTTAACTCACCTTGATCTGATTTCGTTGTCAACGGCTTATGTTAATTAAATTAAACAGACATTTAATTCAACTATAAATTCCAGCAGTCACTAATCTAAGCCAGTTCCAGAATGTAGATCTCCTTACCGTGATTCCCATGCAATTCATTTGGTCTCATTCTGTCCATGTTTGCATTGTAATATTTATAAATACATGGTTTGATTAAATAATCATCAATTTTTAATTATAAAATTTAAGTACTTCTTAATCAATTTAATAGACCGAATGGTTTCTTCTCAGGCAAGCTCTTAACATTCGCTACTACCTGTATCGTTCCCATATTCTGTATGCTTTGTTTGTTCTGAATGGACCAGATTTTAAATGCATGAGTTATAACATATAGAAGTTTCACATATAATTTAATTAAGGTAATAATCTCTTACTTAAATTCTAATTAATCCCAATTATTATGTAAATAAGGGAAACCCAGACCAACAGTTCTTTGCTCGCACAGATTTCCAGATCGTTTTGCGTTCCTGTTAAGTACAAATTATGGTATTGTAAATGGTATGGTTTAATAAGATAAGATAATCAACCGTAAACTTTCCCTTAAATAAAACTCATTAACTAATTTACTCTCTAAATCCTAAAAACTAGGTCAATCCCTTTTTTTCTTAGTTTCGATCCTTATGTTCTTGTTTTACCTGGGATTTAGCAGCCTTATTAGTATAGTTATATGTAATAAAATTAAGTAAATTAATCACTTAATTTGAGTCACTTAATCACGTTTAACCGAGGAAAACTGGCTGATTCCTCATTTATTTCTTCCCATCTGTGCCTCTCACCAACAATACCAATGATCGATTCAAAGAACTCATCATCGTGCCACCCAAATATTAATCCGCCGTCGATTAGGTGCCCCCACTGTATGCGCCTACCCTCCAACAGCTTCAGCCGCGAACGCCCCATGTCTCACGCCTCTGTTCGCCTTCCGTTGGCCAATAACCGTGGTAGGTTTCTAGGCCAATATCGGTCATCTCTGCCAACGTTAGGCCATCACCACCGATCAGAAGTTGTATCACGCTGAGGTCGACCTAATTGCCTTTAGGTGATTACGATTTTGATTATTGGATTGGAAGTTAATTCGAGGTGAAGATTGGTAAATTCTGGTCGTTTATGTTTTGGTGGCGGCTCCTTTAGAACGTTGACTTAAATCTAGGTTTTAACCAACGGTATGGCTGATGGGTGAAGTATTTATAAGGGATGAGTTAATATTATATTATTAATCAAAACTTCATCGTGAAGTAATGCAATAAAACCACTACAGACAATCTTCGTTTTCTGATAAAAAACTAATCTTAGCATAGAAAAATATTCCGGACTCAATGGGACATGTTTCGTCGAATTCCGACCTCGTTTAAAAAAAATTCCTTTATAAAACCAGCGAAAAACACGCGTTTAATTTTTCCATGATCACTAGATAAATCCAGTCAACTTGAAACTTTTAAATCCTATAATAATTAATTAATACAAACTCAACGACACCAGTTTCGTCGCATTCTGAGACTGTTTCCCGATAGCCCATTTTTTTAACGCACCGAAATGCCATTCTGAACACCAGATTTCCCGGTCTGCAAAAATAACAAAATATATACCTATCCTAACTCTAATTGACGATACGAACTCAATGGAAATGGTTTCATGGCTTAATCCGACCGTCTGCTCAAGTTACACACAAAAAGCTCTTTATTAAATTAAATACATTTAATTACGCGCTATAGAAAATAATTGGGCATTTACGGCTATCGTGATCACATACGACATCGGTTTGCCATGCAATTTAATACCATACAATAATTTAACGTTACGGTCCCAATGAAACTGATTTCATCGAAAACGGAGTCCATTTGCAGAATGGCTATTTTAAAGGCCTATAATTTAATAACGATTTCCATAGCAACTATTTCAAAAAAAATTTGGCCATAACTTACTGTTTATAATACGAAATCTGAATTTTTCTCTTTCATATGAAAATTATCGTCAATACGGTTCCAACGTTTCTTGTTTCACAGAAATCCGATTTATATCGGATCTTGTATTCTTAGTTAAGGTTCAAAACCAAATATTACGAACTTCTGCGCTAATTCGAGTTTGTTTTATATTATAAATAAAATTAACGTTAAAACTTCATTTTAATAACAAATTCAATATTAAAATCTATTAAAATTCCAAATATAATATTTAAAATAATAAATTAAATAAAATATTTGGCTGCCAAAAATACGGGACGTTACATTCTCCCCCCCCCCCCCCCCCTCAAAATAATTTCATCCATGAAATTGCTGAGGTAAGAAAGAACGCTACAAACCCATTAATTTTTGAATCTTATTTATCTTAAATCGAAAACCAATTCGTTATCGTAAACAAATATTTTCAAAAATATCGAAAATTTTCTAACACTTTAAATTTCGGGAAAAATTCGGCAGAGTCTCCCCTGCACGGAGTGACATCTGCGATATTGCAGGAACAAGTAATATATATTCATCGACCCACACGGTCGGAAAAACAAAAACAAAACCCAGAATTTCATATTTTCGCGTAGGACTACCTTTTACGAGTGCTATGGAGCATATCTGCTCAACGTATACGCGATTTACTCAACCAATATCAATCTGCCTTGCCATATGGCACCTGTACTTAACTCAATTCACATATGAACAATAAATATATGAAATTCGTAAGTACTATTTCTCTAATCAACTAATATAACAATACGAATTCAAAAATCAAACAGATAGCATCATTTCATTATCAAACTCAGGGTTAACTCAAAAATTCTAATTTATATGCAGTTCCATTCCAGTTTAATTATACCGGAATTTATTCTTTATTTTATAATTCCATTAAGTCATTGATTATTTCAGTTTAAACAAACTACCACCCAATAACAAACAATTCACAATCACAACCAATACACAACCAAATCAATCAAATCTATTGAAATTACATTCAATATTAATGTTTTACTTGGGTATCACATATTTGATTAATGTTTTCATTCGTTTAGTTTCTAATTTCCAACTCTGTTTTTGTTTAATTATTTCAATTTCAATATCATTATTAATTTAATTACACTTAACCAAGTTAAGTTTCAATTCAAATTCTCAACCCGGTTTGAATTCCATTCAAATCGATCAAACACACTAACATCTCAATATTTTAATAAAATTATTTCTTTTCTATACAAAAATATAATTTGGGTAAAATTATTTCATTTACACTCTTTACAAAATAATATTGCGTTCATCTATCAATCTAATGCTTCTCAACCCTTGGAACCGATCAACAAACACAATACAAAACATTTGTATATAAAATTTATAAAAACGCTCTCATATATATACACTCAATCTCGATCTAGGTTATTACTAACCCAATCTCTATCGAGTCACACCATAGAGCCAAGGTTATTACTAAACCAATAGCTCTGATACCACTATAACGACCCAAGGATTTTCGGCCCCGAAAATCGACATAAATACCTTTACCATAACTCATGCCGACCTTCCAAACACTGGAACGTTATTAGAAAGAATTTATAGGGTGAGATAAGAAAGAAAGAAATATTAGAATAGAAGAAGAAGAAAAAACAACACAACACAGAGTCTCACATCGCGGCGTAACAAAATATAATACAGAAATATTTATTTATTTAGAGCTTTAAAAATACTTACAATATCAGAGTACATCACACAGCGGGACAGTTATAATAACCTTTTCCCATATACAACACACAGCGGAATAGTAGCTATATGATATCATACGTCTGAAGATCTCCAGCTCTTCTCTGGACTTCACACATCCGATATCCTGAACCTATACAACCCGGTCTAACCCGAGCATTTACAAAACATCGGGTCGGTCTGGTGAACCAAAATAAGAAAAACTCGCACAGTATTAAGGGTATCACATAACTTGATTTTTAAGTTAAAATCCTTTCAAAAGAAAAGGATAATCGTAAGACCAAATCCACACATAAATACGGAAGGTTTTTACCTTACGATAACCTGAAACGTTTTTGGAATCAATATCTTTCCTGATATTATAATAATATCTAAATACAAGTAGATATCAATATCGCGGAATGCTTGCATCTCACGCTCCATATATATAGTATACAATCAAAACCGCGGGTGCTTATTGGAGATTGGATTCCGACCATGACAAGGTATGGGCCCACCTGCCGATAGTGTATCTCTAGAGGCGAATACACTGGGTTCAACAAGAACGTCTTGCAACCCGGCCCACACATGACCGACCACTCATTTTGCTTGAGTGTATCGAATGTATGTCATCAACGGTTGGGAGCTACCCACCGTTTCCTGAAAAGGGATAGCATCAAAATAGATTAAAGAAGCAGATGAAATTTCTCTAGATTGGTGACTATACACCCTAATGGGAGTGACCTACATAGCCATGCTGCCTGCCTGATTTTTTTCATTTCCTGATTGATGAGGCTTGAGGTCAAAATTAACTTTTGAACATCTGGTCATCATTCACTTTGAATGCCACATCGTCAGATCTACCAAATATCACTAATTGACGTCCACAAAAATACTCTAGTTGGAAACTAAGAGAACAACAATCCTCCGCCAACAACTGTAGCACGTTTGAAGAAATCAACATACACGGTCCCTTTGGAAATACTCTGTCAGACATCCGTCCATACAAGTTATCCAGGAACAGGATGAGCCGAAGGTACACTCCTACTGCATCCAATATAGGAATCACCCCATGGATCAGTAGCGAGAAGTCCTTGCAACCCGTAGATTCCAACCACGACAGAATCACAGCTTATCTCTGCTTGCCAGGCAAAGAATATTAGTGTTCCTTCCATTTATGAAATTCCACGGTCTTTAGTGCTCCATCTCGAACATCTTTTGATATCTTCACGTATTCGTTGATCGGAATGGTTTTCAAATATAATTTTGATCCCGGTCTTTTTGTACCAACAATCGTATTGGAAAGATTTGATAGTCGATGATTTAACTATCAAAATAAACAGTGATTCAAACATGACAATCCAATGATTTCACTGGTTCAGTATTCAGCATCACTTGGCCATTTAATTAAAACAAACTGATTCGCTTCTGTTTAATTAAAACTTCTAACTCTTTTAATATCTACAAATACGATATTTGAATCCTTATTTAATATACTAACGTTCCCAAAAACCATTTCATATTAATACTTAGTGAAATAACTTATAATCATATTAAATTTCTACTTAATTCTTCTTTCAAAACATTTGTTACATTATTCTATATTATTTAAACTTGGGAAAATCCATTTAACTTATTATTCGTAATCAACGTTAAATAATATCTTATATTCTATTCTTGAAACAATAACAAATATTTATTGGTATAAAATAAAAACTCAACCTTACATTTCTACCTTACTAATTTCCTTTACTTCGTATATTCTCCAAATTTTCACCAAACATCGCATTATTATTTCTCTAATGGAAATAAGAAATTATCACTAACCTCTTTTACGATTACCAACTAATATCATCATCAGATAATCCTGATGTTGTTCAAGTTGGGGTATTTTAATTACCTCTTAGACTTTGATTAACAACGTTCTTATCCTTAGATAAATATAAGCTGTAATCTAAAACAAATATTTCATTCCAGTCTCCAAACAAATTCCATTTAACTATTTCATCCAAAATATGGTTTCACAAACCTGCTTACTTTTGAACATATCTTCCTCGGATATACCCATTTATTTCTTAATTCAATAATTAAGTAGCTTCTCTATAAACACCGTCTTTTAACCTTGCCACATTCAACACATTTATTTTTTAACTCGGATTTGGTTATAAAATCATATGACCCATTTCATTTACCCAATTCACTTTTACCAATCCCTTTTCAAATCCATCAAACTATTTCTCGCTTTGGAAATCTTATTTCAATCCCCCACTTTTACTTAACCACATTTTTAAGTAACGTTAATTTAGAATTAACAATATAACACCTCAAATTTCTTTTGTCTAATTCTGATGTATTATAAACCCTTTTCATCTCTTTCTCCTTTTACTTAATTCAAATTTAATTTAAGCAATCGTATTTGCTTAAAATCCTCTTTATAACTTTGTTGTAATTCGGTTTTTAAATGTAAAAGCCGTTTATAAACTTCTTTCACCATTACCATTTGATTTCATTTCAATACAATTTCTTTTTAGATAAACCTCAATTAAAAAGTAATTCCCTAAATTATTATTTATTTAAATAATAATTTACTTTAATTCATTAACTACTTCCGTAGTTACTCGCTTTATTAACTAAAGTAAATAGTAATCCCCTTTTTTAAAACCTTATTAAATTTAAACAAATATTCTTTAAACTATTTGATTAGGTTAATCCAACAAACTAATTTAAAATTGATTCCAGTTAAAAATGGTCAATTTAGCCACCTTAAAACATGGTTATCCCATTAACTGATTCCAATTATATTTCCCTTTAAATTAATTAATAAAATAATTAATTTAAATAATTTCATTTAATTATTCTAAACAAAATTTCAATTTTAATCGTCAGGTTAAATTTCTATTCACTAGTATATAAATTTGATTAACATCAAAATTAACTCTATAAAATTAATTATAAATTTTAAAAAATAAATAATAAATATTTATTTCCTTTTAACAAACCTTTTATTAAAAATAAAATATATTTCAAAATCTATCTCCAGTTATAAAATAAAATTTATAACTTCAGTTCTATCGATTCACCTAACGGTAAATCAATATAAAACAAAACATTTTTATTTTATCGGCCATATGCTGCCCAATACTCAACCAATACTGCCCATTGGTTTAAACAAAACATAAGTTGAATTTTTAGTCGATGATCACTAATCAAATCAATCATCCAAACATGACAGTTCGTATGTGATAATATGAAAATAAACAATATATTTTGAGGAATCCCGTTGGATTCCTCCAACCTGTTCTTCCCTGTATCAAACTGGTTACCTCAAATCATTCAGTTTCATTTAACTGATAACAATAAATAGTGACCATTAACATCAACCAATTCACAAGCAATTCAAACAATTTTAGCACGTTTATTTTATAAACGTGACCAACAAGTAAATTAACTTTATTGGAACCAATCGTTAAAATAACGATTTGGTATTTCAATGAAATTAAACGACGGTTTAATTTCATCAGCTAAATCAACAAATAAATATATAATTAAAAATAGTCAACCATTAGCAAACAGAGCACATAGAATAAAAACCCAATTTATATAAAATATAAATGGGAAAACTTTAACTCACCTTGATCTGATTTCATTGTCAACGGATTGTGTTAATTAAATTAAACAGACGTTTAATTCAACTGTAAATTCCAGCAGTCACTAGTCCAAGCCAGTTCCAGAATGTAGATCTCCTTACCGTGATTCACATGCAATTCATTTGGTCCCATTCTGTCCATGTTTGCATTATAATATTTATAAATACATGGTTTGATTAAATAATCATCAATTTTTAATTATAAAATTTAATTACTTCTTAATCAATTTAACAGACCAAATGGTTCCTTCTCAGGCAAGCTCTTAACATTCGATGCTACCTGTAACGTTCCCGTATCATGTATGCTTTGTTTGTTCTGGATGGACCTGATTTTAAACGCATGAGTTTTAACATATAGAAGTTTCACATATAATTTAATTAAGGTAATAATCTCTTACTTAAATTCTAATTAATCCCAATTATTCTTTAAATAAGGAAAACCCTGACCAATAGCTCTTTGCTCGCAAAGATTTCCAGATCATTTTGCGTTCCTGTTAAGTACAAATTATAGTATTGTAAATGGTACGGCTTAATAAGATAAGTTAATCAACCGTAAACTTTTCCTTAAATAAAACTCATTAACTAATTTACTCACTAGATCCCAAAGACTAGGCCGATCCCCTTTTTTCTTAGTTTCGATCCATATGTTCTTTTTTACCTGGGATTTAGCAGCTTTATTTGTACAGTTATATGTAATAAAATTAAGTAAATTAATCACTTAATTTGAGTCACCTAATCACGTTTAACCGAGGAAAAATGGCCGATTCCTCATCTGTTTCTTCCCATTCGTGCCTCTCACTAACAACACCCATGATCGATTCAAAGAACTCATCACTGTGCCACCCAAACATTGATCGGCCGTCAATCAGGTGCCCCCACTGTATGCGCCTACCCTCCAACAGCTTCAGCCCCAAACACCGCCATGTCTCACGCCTCCGTTCGCCTTTGGTTGGCCAATAACCGCTGTATGTTTCTAGGACAATATCGGTCATCTCGGCCAAAGTTAGGCCATCACCATCGATTAGAAGCTGTATCACGCTGAGCTTGACCTAATTGCCTTTAGGTGATTACGATTTTGATTATTGGATTGGAAGTTAATTCGAGCTAAAGATTCGTAAATTCTGGCCGTTTATGTTTTGGTGGCGGCTCCATTAGAACGTTGACTTAAATCTAGGTTTTGACCAACGGTATGGCTGATGGGTGAAGTATTCATAAGGGATGAGTTAATATTATATTATTAATCGAAACTTCTTCGTGAAGTAACGCAATAAAACCACTCTAGACGATCTCCGTTTTCTGATAAAAAAACTAAGGTTAGCATAGAAAAATATTCCAGACTCAATGGGACAAGTTTCGTCGAATTCCGACCTCGTTGGAAAAATATTCCTTTATAAAACCAGCGAAAAACACACGTTTAATTTTTCCATGATCACTAGATAAATCCAATCAACTTGAAACTTTGAGATCCTACAATAATTAATTAAAATGAACCCAATGGCACCAATTTTGTCGCACTCTAAGACTGTTTCCCGGTAGCCTATTTTTTTAATGCACCGAAATGCCATTCTGAACTCCAAATTTCCCAGTCTCCAATAATAACAAACTATATACCTATCCTAACTCTAATCGACGATACGAACTCAACGGAACTGGTTTCGTGGCTTAATTCGACCGTCTGCTCAAGTTACACACAAAAATCTCTTTATTAAATTAAATAAATTTAATTTGCGCTATAGAAAATAATTGGGCGTTTACAGCTATCGTGATCACATACGACATTGGTTTGCCATGCAATTTAATACCGTACAATAATTTAACGTTACGGTCCCAATGAAACTGATTTTATCGAAAACGGAGTCCATTTGCAGAACGGCTATTTTAAAGGCCTATAATTTAATAACGATTTCCATAGTGACTATTTCAAATTTTGTTTTGGCCATAACTTACTATTTATAATACGAAATCTGAATTTTTTTTCTCTTTCATATGAAAATTAGCGTCAATACGGTTCCAACGTTTCTTATTTCACAGAAATCCGACTTATATCGGATCTTGTATTCTCAATTGAAGTTCAAAACCAAATATTACGAAATGCCGCGCTAATTCGTGCTCGTTTTATATTATAAGTAAAATTAACATTAAAACTTTGTTTTAACAACGAATTCAATATTAAAATCTATTAATATTCCAAATATAATATTTAAAATAATAAATTAAATAAAATATTTGGCTGCCGAAAATACGGGACGTTACACCCAAGCAGGGTATATTTGTCATTGATCTAAAGAAAATTCATTATTTGTTCTTTTTTCGACTATTTATCTTATGAAATACGGTTGGATGGCCAACAATCGTGGGTGACAATATATTTGTTACACTCAAGCTAAATGAGTGGGCAGTCATGTGTGTTCGCGTTGCAAGATGTTCTTGTTGAACCCCAGTGTATCCGCTCTAGAGTACACTGAACGGGAGGTGGTTACGTACCTTGTTATAGTTGGAATCCAATCTTCAATAAGCACCCTGAGGTTTATGATTTTGTACTATATATGTAGAGCATGAGATGCATGCGTTCTACTAGATGGTTATTTACTTCATTAGACATTATTATAGTATCACTGGATTTTGATATCAAAATTGTTGGTCATAGTAAGGTAAAAACTGTCCATGTTTATGTGTGAGCTGGTCTTACTATTACCCTTTTTTCAAAAGTATTTTCAAAGTTAAACAGTATGGTTAGAGTTTACTCACACTAGTCTCATGACTGACCCAACATTTTTTTTTTCTACCTAAACTCTTGGGTGCCCAAATTTGTACTGGCAGTCAAGTGTTTCAGGCTTTTACAAATACCCCTGTAGGAGCTTGAAGCAGAAGGCTTCACCACTAGATATTATAGAGTTATTTTCCACTGTGATGTATATGTATTGTGCTCTGACATGGTATGTATATACAATACAAAAATGTATTTTGAAGTTAAAATATATGATATTGTATTTTGTTCAGTCCACTGTGAGATTCTGATGTTTGTTTTAGTTCTATCTTCTATCTGTTTCTATTTCATTAACCCTAATGACTCGTATTTTTGTGCAATTTGGGTTGGACGTGTGTTGATTTAGTCAACTTAGATAGTACAGATTTGTGGGCCATTACATAACACCTAGGCTTTGGTGGAGGTTTACTTATTATAGATATGATTAGTAGTACCCTAGAATGAGTTGAGTGTATATATATGAGAGAGAGTGTTTGTTAGTTGTTATAAAAATTGTTGTATATTATGTTGGCTTATCTGTTGAGTGGTTTATGAATTCTAATTGAATCATTGGACGCTACGACGTCGACAGGAGTATCTAAACACGTGAACAAAATAGTTTGAAACAATATTATTTAAAATGGGTAAATAAAATAATTTTATCTAAACTTATACTTTGATATAAAAGATGAATAATTTTTTAGAATTATTTATATATGGATGAATTGGTTGCTATTATAAAATTGGAATGTTTATAT
This sequence comes from Allium sativum, assembly GCA_030737875.1. Classification (NCBI taxonomy): domain Eukaryota; kingdom Viridiplantae; phylum Streptophyta; class Magnoliopsida; order Asparagales; family Amaryllidaceae; genus Allium; species Allium sativum. The sequence continues at coordinate 309,812,228 of CM060922.1, read as the reverse complement.
ATAATCAAACAGAATTTGTATATGAATGATACATACAAATGTGATGAATTAAAATCGAAAACAAACAACAATTTGGAATTGAAGTCCCAGATGTTTGGAAAAATATTTTTTGAAGTATTATAAAAACAATATAGCCTTGTTTTGGGAAGGATTTTTGAATAAAATCATTTTGAATGGATTATTAAAATGATAAAGCACTGTACTCAATTCAATTGTTGGAAAATAATTCCGATGATGAAGCACGCCATCGTCGGTGTTCATTTTCTAGTTTATAAGTGATGGATTGCTACCATAGTGAGATTTTCAATGAAAAATTAGTTTAGAAAACAGGTTATTTTGGAAAGTTAAAATTTTTTGAACTTGAGATGACAATAAATATATGTATATGTATTTATATGATTTCTTAGGAATTTGAAATTTAAACTCGTGAATTGGAATTCTAAAATTCAACTTAAGCGAATTAAATGGATTGAAGTGAATAAATTGATTTGAAATCAATTGGAATTCGTTATAAAGATAAGTGGTTATTTTATTAACTAGATAATACCAAAGATGGGTAGAAAAATTTTCATTTATTGTAAATGAAATAAATAAATTGATTTGAATCAATTTCAATAAATTTTAATGAAATTGAATTGAATGTGAATATATGGATTTTAAACCATCTGAATAAAATGAATGCGAGTATATACGAGTAAAAACCAAAGGTTTTGATAGAACTAAAATTGTAGAAGTATGAAATGTTGAGTTTCAACATAATTGGGCCTTGAAAAGTTAACGAGTTTGTAGCATTTCTTCTGCCTTAGTAATTTCGGGGATGAAATTCTTTTAAGGGAGAAGGAATGTAACATCCCGGATTTTTAGCCATTTAATATTGAATATTTAAAATTTATTTTAAATGTTGAATTTAAAATATAAATGAATTTGTATATGGAATTTATCAGTTTAATAATTGAAATAAGATTTAATTGTGAATATAGAATATGTCGAATATGACGACGATAATTGAATTTATATTAAATTGTCAATTTAATTTGTTATCTTCTACATACAATCGAATACATTTTTAGAACTATTCATTGAGTCCAGAATAGAAAATAACATTGGAAACTTCGGTCGTTACAATTTAATAGCGGTTCGAGATTTCAAGTTAAGGGACCATGAGATATTTTTAATTAATTAAAACAAATTCGCCATCAATCACTTCAGCCGACCTATCCTTTACAATGCAAGTCGTCCTACAGTGTATATCGTGCAACCTATTTCTCTTCGAGCTAAAAATTTGGTATCCCATCTTCGATATCAAAGAAACAATGAATTTAATGGCGTAAGTACGTATGTCCCCCTTCCCTCATTTAAAATTAAATCGCGCCCCCTTTTCTTTTTCCTATTTTAGTACTCCAAGCCTGCAAGCTCTAGTAAAGAAAAATTGCGCCTGCCTCAAATTTCTAAAATCAAAATCGATCAAATCAAAAATTCTAAAATTGTGGAATCAAATTCGTGGAGCTTTGCCTATGCTCTACTACAATTTGCATGGGTTGCGATGAGGATTTAGGTTAACTTGATTTGTGTCCCCAGTGTGCTATGGCTTATGTTTTTGGCATAAAGAAGAGGAGATGAGGGGAACTAAATTCATCATTTTGTGTTAGAGAGGTGCATTATAGGTGAATTGTGGAAGGGTTTGGTGGAATTTTTTTCACACTAGTACATGAGGGTTACTATGTTGCTTCAAATCCACGGTTGTCAATCAGGCTACGTGAGGATGAAGTGAATGGTCTGTCGAAATAGAGGAAGTTGTCTGGGTCTACGGAAACTTATTGGAGTAGATTAACCTGGGGTTCGGTAGTGTGAAGAATAGAGGAGTTTGGATATTTTTTGGAATATGGAAGCATAGGCATGATGGAAATGTGGTTGTCATGCCTGGACAGTAAGGGGATTGATGAAAAGCATTTTGAAGTGATGATAAGATGAAGGTTGATGGTGAGGCCATTAGAAAGAGGTCTATTTGATGCAATAACAATAGTAGAAGTTGTTCAACAGTTGATTGTAGGTGATAATGGAAATGATGGAGCTTGTTTGTGTGGTGTTTGTTGGATTGCTGAAGTGAATGATTGTTGTTTGGGGTTGATTTCAGCTAAGTGGATAAGTGATTGTGGATATGGATATGACTTTGTAGTTGACCGAGTTATTCGCAAAGCAATAAGGTATACGCTATTTCAAAATTTATAATACATAAGAGAAATTATTAATTACTATTATTAGTTAATTTAATTGAATAAATGTTTAATCGATAAATATAAATAAATAATCATAGGGGATAGGTAGTGTAGCGACCCGAACTTCCCCGGTAAGGAAAGCCCGGATTACCTTGAGAACACGACAAAATAGAACGCAAACAGAAGAACATTTCATTGTTAATTACAACGATTCCATCAGATACAAGAATATACAGAGTATGAATAAATATTACATTCGACAAATATCAGAGATTACAATAAATTACATAGCAGCTGAAAAACAATACAAAACACAACTAAAAGTAATACACGGATACAGAGCTTTCCGAGAATCGTTCCAGCTGTAAATCAGGATCCTGTGTAAATAAATCTGCAAAACCAAAACTACTAGCTGCCCGTGTCGAAAATAAGGGCACCCAGAGTTTAGGTTAAAACAATAAACTCCAGGTCAGTCATGTTACTGGTGTGAGAACTAAAACAATTATTAATCCTTATTTTAAAAGAGAGTAATTCAAGGGACCACGCCGTATAACATGGAACGGGTTTCCTCCCAAGAACACCAGAGCATAGAATAAACAACACAATGCTTTTTCGAAAAATGAAGCATTATAAGACCCAGGTCCCATCACACAATGCAACGCAAGCCGGAGGATAGGGTTTTCCCTTATAATAGCCAAACATGCTTGGTACGTTTAAAACAAATCACTTGTTACTATTATAGGTGTATAGTTTCAAAACAATTCAAATCATAAATATCAATCATAGGCGGCATGGGTACCATCTATCATGTCGCCATACTAGGCTCTACAAATAAAACCGCAATATCATGTATTGGAAATTGGATTTCCGTCATGAGTCGAGGCAAGGGGCAAGCTCCTCTCTGTTCGAGACACTCTAGCAAATGTCTCAGGACCCCACTATGATCCTTGGAATCGGTTGGGCCGGTCCTCTCTTACTTTTGAGGATTAGTTATTCCTGAACACACGTTTCTCGGTCCAAACAGACCTATATCCGAGGCGCCTCGCATTCCAACAACCACACAGGTGAAAAGTATATATAAATGTCAGTCAGTTTAAGCACTGACACCACCACTAGCTAGAAAGAAACGTCGTGTTCTCCAAACGGTCTGTATCCCGTTTTTGACTCATACCTAGGTGTGAGGCTCGCGAATTAACGCCATACATAGGCCGTGCTTTGATCATCAACCACAAGACTTTGCTTTTCAACAGAAGCCTTGATCATCTGCCACTTAGGCGTGCCACACAGGCAATTCACTCCATGCGACTTATGTCCATCGATATACAACCTCTGAGCTCGTACGTCTCAGAGAAGCGCGTTAAGCAAGAGAATAAATTCTCCGCCACCAAACAGATGTATATTTAATAGAGATCAATCAACACAGAATAAAATCCAATGTCAGACACACAGTCCATTTACAAGTTCGTTCTGGGTCTGAACGAAACTGGAGGCACTTTCCTCGCATATCCATCGATCTCCAAGTACGTCTGGACGATCACCAACTGATTCCCTCATCTTGGGTGTACAGCCCAATCAAGATCATCAGTAATCACCCGAACAATGTGAAGACTTCCGGTCTTCAACCACCGTCTTCATCTTCGACTTATCGTCGAATCGGTTATTCAAAATGGGTATAAACACGGCCTTTCCGAATAACCCGCGTATATAATAAACATGTGTTACACAAACACCACATATGCCTCATTCCAATTCAGAATATTCTTTTATTCGAATTTTCACATTCTTAGGGAAAGGTTCCCATTAATTTTATCAAAGATAAATTCTTCTAAATTTATTCTTTAATCTTCCTTTGGATATCATTTCAAAAAATATTATGGTTTTCCAAACTAGTCGAGATTAGCGAATCACACAGAAGTAATTTTTTGTTTTATTTCCCAATCCCAACCTATTCATCCCATGGAGCAAAACTGGTAATACTCCATATCTAACACCATGGTGTTATCGGTAAAATTAATTACCATTTCACGTTCAAATCTAATTAAAGTTTTAATTATCGCATTGGAGCAAAACTGGTGATACTCCATTCTCGATCACTTTCCAAATTTGATAATTTAAATTATCTATTCACATTTCAATTTAACTACAGATTCATTAAAACTCCACTTAGTTTTTAATTTTCCCCCAAATCAATATCATGTCTTTAACTGGGTTAAAGAACCAATGTCACCTAAAACACGATTCACGACAAACCCAAATCACATTTGATATTAAATACAAACTCTGAATAGAAAATATATCGGCTTATATTCAATATCAAATTCTGAAACCAACAAATACTGTATTGGAAATAACGATATAATTATATCTTTCAAATTCCCGTAACAATATCTGTATAATCACGGAATCCAACATCGAAATATTCCTGTAACAACCTGTATTATGATAACGTGTTATCACTATAAATCAAGGCAGAATTTTTTTTTAAAATGAGAATCAAGGGAAATGGGTTATGCCATTGCGTTCGTCTCGAAATTCTGCTTGGAAACGAGTCCGAGTTTTCGAAAATCGGAGTCTGTATGACCAAGTTATGACCCTTCGAAGTTTTCAGAAAATTTCAAGTTCAAAACAACTCAGAATTTGAATTCAAACCACAGAACAGACTGGGCGTGCAATTTCCCGCCCAGGACCAAGTCGACCTGGGGTCGACCATAGAGTCGACCTGCCCAGGACCAGGTCGACCATTGTGTCGACCTGGGTGTCGACCTGGGGGTCGACCTGATGGCCGAGCCCACTTTTGAAGCTGGATTCACTTTGATGTTTCTGGCCTCGTTTCTGTCTACATTCGTTGACCTGACTCTATATAAACAGCCCGTAATACTAGTCTCTCTACACAAAATTCTCTCTGACCTTATGCTGCTCTAATTCTGGTTGAAAAGTGAGAAAAAGGGACTACTTCTTCTACGTCGAAACTACGTTAAGAGAATTGCTGATTTAGGGATTTCTGTTAGGACTCGACTAAGCATATAAAGATTCAACATCGACTTTCTTTTTCCAATTCTCGAACCACGATTTGTAAGCCCCAGTTACTTTTAGATTTAAACTGTAAACGTAATATGAATATGTTGTAAAATGAAATTGGACCTATGTATGATGACTGTTTTACATCCATTCTTGTTCATCTTGGATCTTGACTTTTGGGTATATTACTATGACATTGATTTTGGGGCCTATTCATGTTGTAAATCAAAAAGAAAAACCCCTCATATTGTAACACCCCACCTCCGCCAAAGCCACTCTTGCAAGCGCACTAGCTTTGGAGGGGCGTTAAACGAGGTAAACATGCATGCAAATATCACAAGACAGAACATATAAGTAAAACAGAGTAAGTAAAGCAGCGGATAAAACTAGTATTTCAAAACCATAGTCAAGTTACATCAAAGTACTGAGTCATTATTTTCCACAAAACAAAGTCTAGAAAATCATAAACTGAAAACTGGATATAACATAAAGTAAACTATCCCCAAAGTAGAATAAGGCCATAGCATGCTCAAGTCCAAACCGTACATGAGCTATCCAGAAAAGCAGCTAAAGATCCAAGCTAGGTACTAGTGTTCCCACCCTGTAAACCTGGGGGGGGGGGAACGGAAGAAAAGAGGCGAAAGAAAACGGGTCAGTCAAAAAGACTGGTAAGTCCTACCTACTATTAGTATAAAAACTAGTAAAGTTAACTGGACATGTAAAACAGAGATGAAACATAGGATGATAACTGGCATGGTGAGAAGTTAACAAGATAGATCAAGTGTGGCATCGCATATACAAGGTTAGGTTGCACCAAGTGTGTACTAGTATTCCAATCCATGTCACGTATAAACAAGAAATGATCCCTTGGCCCAATCCTGGCCCAATATCACGAGATGACCTAGATCAAGGTCCAAGAACACGGTCTAGTCGATCGGCTCCCTATAAGCCTAACTCGTTGTGTATCGGTGTCATACGGCTTAATCGTGGAATGTAGTTAACTGTGCAAGGTCCACCCCGGGGTGTATCCAGCCCTAAGGTGTAAACCACAGACACAATTCAAGCACGCACAGTCTAAACCTACTGGTGCCCATGTTCAACTCCGGACTTAATGTGCACGACCATGGTCCGCCTGAACAACCGGTGCACCCTTCAGCCGTCTCTTTTGGTCTCTTACAATCATTCCAGTAATCGTGCCCCACCCTAGCCTAGTCCAGGGTACCCATGATACCTCCAAGTTGGTTACTGCTGAAAAGGACCACGTAACTAGGATTTCAAGCGGGTTAAGTGTGGTTAACCCTATCCTAACCATGTATTGAGTTGGTCAAGTGTATTCAAGCAGTTCATGACTTAACTCTATCAATACATCGGGTTTAATTGGTTAAGTATTCAAGTAATCCATGTCTTAACCCTACCAATCCATCATGTTACCCTACCAATCCATCGTGTTTAATTGGTTAAGTATTCAAGTAGTCCATGACTTAACCCTACCAATCCATCGTGTTTAATTGGTTAAGTATTCAAGTAGTCCATGACTTAACCCTACCATGTGGCATTAATTAACTTAATGCACCCCAACCTCTCACATTAGACTTTGTTGTGGTTACTAGTTAAGTCAGGCGGGTCCGGGTAGCTTTACACCACAACCTAGTCTAACCTCGGGTTTTAAGTGCGATATGACCAACTACTCACATTGGGTCCTATTGTTTGTAGCCACTAGTTAAGACGGTCGGTTCCGGGTAGATTTATGCTACAAACTCAACCCAACCTCGAGTTGGCCACTTTCATGTTTTCTACATGTCATGTCCACGTTCATGTTTTCAAGCATAAACACATGTCAAACTTTCATGTCATGTTTTCAAGTCATGTTTTCATGTTATTTAAGTTTGCCCAACTACCCGTAACGTATTCCCATCGCACGTAAATTCGCATCAACGCAAATAGATCAAAGAGGGAACATAACAATATGACAAGGTGGGCATAAGGTGGCAAAGTCTATCACAAGTCAAACATGGTGATATTTGAGGCCAAAAGGGGTTCAACATACTAGCATATGGCCTCAACATGTATGATAGCATAAAAGGTGACTTGGCCTCAAACATATCAAATAGCATAAGGGTGATTTGGCCACTAGCATGCATAATAGCATAAGGGTGATTTGGCCACAAGCATGCATAATAGCATAAGGGTGATTTGGCCACAAGCATGCATAATATCATTAGGGTGATTTGGCCACAAGCATACTAAGGAACATGAGGGGTTAAGGTTTGGCCACAAGTTAAACATGGTGGCATATGAGGCAAATGTGTTCATAAACTTGCATATTACATTATAAGCCTCAAAACATGCATGATATCAACTTTAGCATAATAGGTGAAACATGGCCATAAATGACATAGGATGATAGCAAGTGATTCGCATATAACATCATATGCAAGATAACATAAGGGTTATGAGAGTTTCTATGTTGCTTTATGCAACATTTCAAATCAAAGTTCATAGCTTTTCATGCACAAAGAAAAGGTGATAGCTTTACAAACATGCATAGAATAAATCTATGCATAACATGATAGAATCAAAGCTCATAGCTTTCTATGCACAAAGTCAAGGTGGTAGATTTACAAACATGCATAGAATAAATCTATGCATAACATGATAGAATCAAAGCTCATAGCTTTCTATGCACAAAGTCAAGGTGGTAGCTTTACAAACATGCATAGAATAAATCTATGCATAACATGATAGAATCAAAGCACAAATCATACTTAGGCCCAAACTCAAACTTGCAACATGTCATATTTAACTTCATAGTTAGAATCTAAGAGTAGAATAGGGCTTACAATGCAATGAAGACCTATGAAATAAAATAAGATTGAGACGAAGCCACTAGCAACTCTAAAAAAAACCCAAATGTATACAAGCTCCAAGTTGTCTTGAGAAACAAGAGGCTCCTTTGATTTGTATGAAGAAAGATCCTTGTTTTAATGAAGAAAGGTGGCTCTTTTACTATCTTAGGACACTCAAATTTTCATGAAGAGGATGGAGGCCATGATATGAAGATGGAGGCCATGATCAAGAAACATTTTGGCATAGTTTAGTTGTAGGAATGATTAATGAGGGTTTAGGATAGGTCTTAGGGTCTTTTTATAGAAGATTAGGTTAGTTTTGGCCATAGGATTAACCCTAGTTTAGATCTGAGCCATTAAAATCCGTCACAAGCCTCCAAACATGTCTTGAGGAACAAGTCAGGTGCACCCAGGCCAAACTGGCCGACCACCCAAGTCGACAGGGGTGTCGACTGGGCAGTCAACACCACCTGGGATGTGTCGACTCCCAAGTCGACTCCCCAGTCGACTTGGGGGTGGCGGGAATTTTTCCCGCCTCTTCTGCTTGGCTGAATTTGAATTCTGAATTCAAATTTGAACTTGTTTTTGAACTTGAAATTTTTTGAAAACTTTGACGGGCCATAACTTGGTCATACGGACTCCGATTTTCGAAAACTCGGACTCTATTTCACGTATTTTTCCAAGACGAACGCAATGGCACAGCCCGTTTACCTTGATTCGGATTTTATCATTTAATTCTTCCTTGGTTTATGTTATAACATGTTATTTAAAAATACGGGTTGTTACATTCTCCCCTCCTTAAAGGATTTCATCCCCGAAATCTTCAAGTTAGGAAGAACATATCCTACCATCCATCATCCATCTACTCAGAACATCATCCACAAGTAAACATTGTCCTTAAAAGATTCTGAATGTTGTATGATCATATGCAGAGGTGTGTGTATATGTACTTATCTAATGCGAAAATCAAGCGGTTACTGATTCAGTAAACCTCCTTAATGCAAAGTATGTTAGTGAAATGAGTCCATATGTATGCAAATTCCTAACATAATTCATAATCTCTATATGAGTGCACATAACATTCATCCATATGCAACATCCACGTGATAGCATAACAAGTTTCATCCATGAATAAGTATAAACACTCATGCATATGCAATATGAAAGTGTGTGAGCCAATCTTAGTGCCTAATGTGTATCATGCATCCACGAGTATCCACTTGCAAACACTTGCAACCACTTGCAAACACTTTCAACCACTTGCAAACATCAAGCATAACATGTTTCAAATACATGTTTCATCCAAAGGGTTTCTACCTAAGGTTCTCATGACAAGGTTAACGAGATAACAAGATAAACATGGATAGTGAAAGAAAGATATGTTGGCTAGGAAAAGAGATCGAGAATGTACCCTCAAAAAGAAATGGGTGAAGCGCGAGCATCTTCTCCTCGGTTTCCAAAGTTGCCTCCTCTTCGGCTTCACTCCACTGAACCTTTACTAACTTGACTTCTCGATTCCTCAGCTTCTTGATCTCCGTTCCCAAGATACGAATCAGAGCTCGCCTCAAGGTCGCCTCTTTCTATACCTCCATGTCTTCAAGAATACTTGGTTCAACTACCTTGGCTGACTCATGTAGGCACTTTCGGAGATGCGAGACATGAAAAACATTGTGAACTCCGGCCAGCTTCTCGGGCAATTCCACCTTATAAGCCATCTTCCCAATCCTCTCTATGATAGGGAAGGGTCCTACGAACCTTGGTGCCAGCTTCCCAACTACTCCAAAACGAACCACATTTCGCAAAGGAGAAACCTCCATGAAAACTAAATCTCCAACTTTGAATTCCAAATCTGTCCTTCGCTTGTCAGCATGGGATTGTCTATCTTGGGCCGTTTTCATCCATCTTCGAATCAACTCTACCTTCTCGGATGTGCCCCATATCATGTCGGGCCCGAGTATAAGCTCATCCGTCGTCTCCCACCAACATGTTGGTGACTTGCTCGGCCTCCCATACAAAGCTTCGAATGGTGTCATTCCTATGCTTGCTTGGTAGCTGTTATTATAAGCAAACTCTACAAGAGGAAGGTGGTCTTCCCCAGTACCACCAAAGTCAAAAATGCATAGCCTCAACAGATCTTCTAGTACTCTATTCACCCTCTCGGTTTGGCCATCCGTCTGGGGGTGATAGGCTGTACTTAGATTCAATCGCGTACCCATCGCTTCTTGCAAACTATTCTAGAACTGGATGGTGAAGATTGGGTCACGACTGCTAACTATGCTGGAAGGAACTCCATGCAATCGCACTATCTCTCGAAGATAAACAGATGCTAAACCTGATACAGTCCTCTTGTTCTTTACTGGAAGGAAATGGGTGCTCTTCGCAAGTCTATCAACTATGACCCATATCCCATAAAGCCCAAATAGTTTGGTCATCTTAATGGACATCTTCACCCCAACTATAAATCACAAACAGGCGAGTCATACTCCTTATGGGGTTTGCAACAGAACTAAGATTGAGAATAGGACCGAGAGGATATACTTAAAAGATAGCATGCGAGTAAGCTCTACAGAATAGTAGGGGTCAAGGACATACTCTTAAAAAGAGATATAATGCGCGTATCTAGTCTTCAATCTTCTAGGCCGTATTTTCTTGTGCTTAATCCCATCGTGCCTTGACCGTCTTTTAACTTCACAATTTCGTAGCTCTTAATTCTTATTTCCAAAATATGAGTTAGAACTCATTTCACCGTTGCCTCTCGTTCCACTTCCACTTATTCTTTTCCTAAAATACTTGGCTTAAACATAACTGCGTGCTCATGGTTTCATGCAAGCTTTCCAAAATTCGTTAGTGAATCCTGGATCTCATTTACATACCATACGGTATTTCACGCAGAAGAACTATCTCTTGAAAACAAATGCCACTCTACGTTGCCAAATGTTCTTACTAGGGTGATTTCTATAACCCATGCTTAAGCGGAATGGACTATCCGCCTTAGTGGCGAACACTTCTCGATTGGATTACAAATTTCCAATAAAAGTGCCAAGGGATTCTAGATAAATAATCATGACGGAACCCTAAAGGTCACACGAGATTTCGAGGGTATTACCGAGGCGAGTCATGAGCCTCGCGACCCTATGTTCAAAGTCAAGAATGGCTCCATAACTGGACAACCAATCCACGCCTACAATTAACCTGTATCCCATAAACCCGAGAACATAAGCATCACACACGAATTCTACGCTCAAGATAGAGATTTTCAAGTCCATACAAATCGCAGATAGATGGGCGGAACCCCCCAATCGGATTTGAAATACTAACGGGATTTTCAACTAGACTAGTACTTAAGTGCAAACTTTCAACAAGGTCAGAAATAAAACTATGCGATGCGCCAGAATCAAATAAGGTATGAACAGGGAAATCAGAAATGTAAACATGACTTTCTATAGAAACACTACCTCGAATCAAAAGCTGGAAGAGCGAGGGGAGCCTGCAACTGCCCTCCAGAGGGTCCTGCTTGCTGAATTTGCCTTTTCCCTTGTCCTCGCTTTTTCAGGCAATCCTTACTATAGTGTCCAGACTCTCCACAATGAAGGCATTTGTCCAACTTCCTCTTCTTCTTCCTACAGTCTTTGGCTATGTGCCCAGTAATCCCACAGAAGTTGCACTTCCTCCTTTCTCTTGACTTGTTGTCCTTGCTGTTGTTGTTCTTGCCTCCTTTTCCGGAATCTACCTTCTCGCCTTGAGACTCATTTGCCTTGACCTCCTTCTTGCCACTCTTATCTTCCTCTTGAAGCAGGGCCATATTTACCAAACTCTCGAAAGTCGCCCCCATGGGTATATAAGACATGGCCAAACCGCGCATTGGCTCATTTAATCCTAGAGCAAAGCGTAGGGCCTTTTTCTGAGCTGTGTTAATCAAGTCTAGACCGAACCGAGCAAGTTGATTAAACGTATCCACGTATTCCCTAACTGTCATGTCCCCTTGCTTTAGAGATAGGAACCTCTCCATCTAAAGGTTCTCTTCTGTCGATGATAGAAACCTCAATCTGAACCTTCTCCTAAAGTCATCCCAAGTCTGAATTGGTCTAGTAGTGGTGGTGACTACCCACCAATATGCAGCTTCCTCTTTCAATAACCATACCGCTAACAGAACTTTCCTACGGTCTTCTATATCAAAGATAGCAAAGAGGTCTTCAGTTTCCTTTAACCAGTTTCTTGCCTCAACAAAAGTCTCCGTCCCAATAAAATTCTTGCCACCTATCGCCTTAAAGTCCTTGCAAATCTTCGCGAAATCCGCTTGTGGATGCGGAGGAGGAGGAGGAACCTCAGCTACGGGAGGGGGAGGAATGTTAGCCACGGGGGAAGGAGGTGGAATGCCCGCGGGGCCGGCTTCATTCGCCCTTGCCTCCATGTACCTTCTAAACCAAATAGGTACTGGTACGCCCTCCAAAATGGCAAAATTATTGGCCATACTGAAACGAAGAAAAAGATAGATTGAGAACGAGGAAACCAAGGATAGTGCTAATGGCTCTTGGGGAATAGCCTTTTAGAATAAACTAGACTTTTCTTGGAAAATACTTAATTGGTTTTGAAAATAGTTTTTCAAAAGGTAAGTTTTAAAAACCCTTTACTCAGATCTTGTAAACCTTATGCTCTGATACCAAATGTAACACCCCACCTCCGCCAATGCCACTCTTGCAAGCGCACTAGCTTTGGAGGGGCGTTAAACGAGGTAAACATGATGCAAATATCACAAGACAGAACATATAAGTAAAACAGAGTAAGTAAAGTAGCGGATAAAACTAGTATTTCAAAACCATAGTCAAGTTACATCCAAGTACCGAGTCATTATTTTCCACAAAACAAAGTCTAGAAAATCATAAACTGAAAACTGGAAATAACATAAAGTAAACTATCCCCAAAGTAGAATAAGGCCATAGCATGCTCAAGTCCAAACCGTACATGAGCTATCCAGAAAAGCAGCTAAAGATCCAAGCTAGGTACTAGTGTTCCCACCCTGTAAACGTGGGGGGGGGGGGGGAAACGGAAGAAAAGAGGCGAAAGAAAACGGGTCAGTCAAAAAGACTGGTAAGTCCTACCTACTATTAGTATAAAAACTAGTAAAGTTAACTGGACATGTAAAACAGAGATGAAACATAGGATGATAACTGGCATGGTGAGAAGTTAACAAGATAGATCAAGTGTGGCATCGCATATACAAGGTTAGGTTGCACCAAGTGTGTACTAGTATTCCAATCCATGTCAAGTATAAACAAGAAATGATCCCTTAGCCCAATCCTGGCCCAATATCACGAGATGACCTAGATCAAGGTCCAAGAACACGGTCTAGTCGATCGGCTCCCTATAAGCCTAACTCATTGTGTATCGGTGTCATACAGCTTAATCGTGGAATGTAGTTAACTGTGCAAGGTCCACCCCGGGGTGTATCCAGCCCTAAGGTGTAAACCACAGACACAATTCAAGCACGCATAGTCTAAACCTACTGGTGCCCATGTTCAACTCCGGACTTAATGTGCATGACCATGGTCCGCCTGAACAACCGGTGCACCCTTCAGCCGTCTCTTTTGGTCTCTTACAATCAGTCCAGTAATCGTGCCCCACCCTAGCCTAGTCCAGGGTACCCATGATACTTCCAAGTTGGTTACTGCTGAAAAGGACCACGTAACTAGGATTTCAAGCGGGTTAAGTGTGGTTAACCCTATCCTAACCATGTATTGAGTTGGTCAAGTGTATTCAAGCAGTTCATGACTTAACCCTATCAATACATCGGGTTTAATTGGTTAAGTATTCAAGTAATCCATGTCTTAACCCTACCAATCCATCATATTTAATTGGTTAAGTATATTCAAGTAGTCCATGACTTAACCCTACCAATCCATCGTGTTTAATTGGTTAAGTATTCAAGTAGTCCATGACTTAACCCTACCAATCCATCGTGTTTAATTGGTTAAGTATTCAAGTAGTCCATGACTTAACCCTACCATGTGGCATTAATTAACTTAATGCACCCCAACCTCTCACATTAGACTTTGTTGTGGTTACTAGTTAAGTCGGGCGGGTCCGGGTAGCTTTACACCACAACCTAGTCTAACCTCGGGTTTTAAGTGCGATATGACCAACTACTCACATTGGGTCCTATTGTTTGTAGCCACTAGTTAAGCCGGTCGGTTCCGGGTAGATTTATGCTACAAACTCAACCCAACCTCGAGTTGGCCACTTTCATGTTTTCTACATGTCATGTCCACGTTCGTGTTTTCAAGCATAAACACATGTCAAACATTCATGTCATGTTTTCAAGTCATGTTTTCATGTTATTTAAGTTTGCCCAACTACCCGTAACGTATTCCCATCGCACGTAAATTCGCATCAACGCAAATAGATCAAAGAGGGAACATAACAATATGACAAGGTGGGCATAAGGTGGCAAAGTCTATCACAAGTCAAACATGGTGATATTTGAGGCCAAAAGGGGTTCAACATACTAGCATATGGCCTCAACATGTATGATAGCATAAAAGGTGACTTGGCCTCAAACATATCAAATAGCATAAGGGTGATTTGGCCACTAGCATGCATAATAGCATAAGGGTGATTTGGCCACAAGCATGCATAATAGCATAAGGGTGATTTGGCCACAAGCATGCATAATATCATTAGGGTGATTTGGCCACAAGCATACTAAGGAACATGAGGGGTTAAGGTTTGGCCACAAGTTAAACATGGTGGCATATGAGGCAAATGTGTTCATAAACTTGCATATTACATTATAAGCCTCAAAACATGCATGATATCAACTTTAGCATAATAGGTGAAACATGGCCATAAATGACATAGGATGATAGCTAGTGATTCGCATATAACATCATATGCAAGATAACATATGGGTTATGAGAGTTTCTATGTTGCTTTATGCAACATTTCAAATCAAAGTTCATAGCTTTTCATGCACAAAGCAAAGGTGATAGCTTTACAAACATGCATAGAATAAATCTATGCATAACATGATAGAATCAAAGCTCATAGCTTTCTATGAACAAAGTCAAGGTGGTAGCTTTACAAACATGCATAGAATAAATCTATGCATAACATGATAGAATCAAAGCTCATAGCTTTCTATGCACAAAGTCAAGGTGGTAGCTTTACAAACATGCATAGAATAAATCTATGCATAACATGATAGAATCAAAGCACAAATCATACTTAGGCCCAAACTCAAACTTGCAACATGTCATATTTAACTTCATAGTTAGAATCTAAGAGTAGAATAGGGCTTACAATGCTACGAAGACCTATGAAATAAAATAAGATTGAGACGAAGCCACTAGCAACTCTAAAAACCCCCCAAATGTATACAAGCTCCAAGTTGTCTTGAGAAACAAGAGGCTCCTTTGATTTGTATGAAGAAAGATCCTTGTTTTAATGAAGAAAGGTGGCTCTTTTACTAGCTTAGGACACTCAAATTTTCATGAAGAGGATGGAGGCCATGATATGAAGATGGAGGCCATGATCAAGAAACATTTTGGCATAGTTTAGTTGTAGGAATGATTAATGAGGGTTTAGGCTAGGTCTTAGGGTCTTTTTATAGAAGATTAGGTTAGTTTAGGCCATAGGATTAACCCTAGTTTAGATCTGAGCCATTAAAATCCGTCACAAGCCTCCAAACATGTCTTGAGGAACAAGTCAGGTGCACCCAGGCCAAACTGGCCGACCACCCAAGTCGACAGGGGTGTCGACTGGGCAGTCGACACCACCTGGGATGTGTCGACTCCCAAGTCGACTCCCCAGTCGACTTGGGGGTGGCGGGAATTTTTCCCGCCTCTTCTGCTTGGCTGAATTTGAATTCTGAATTCAATTTTGAACTTGAAATTTTCTGAAAACTTTGACGGGCCATAACTTGGTCATACGGACTCCGATTTTCGAAAACTCAGACTCTATTTCGCGTATTATTCCGAGATGAACGCAATGGCATAGCCCGTTTCCCTTGATTCGGATTTTATCATTTAATTCTGCCTTGGTTTATGTTATAACATGTTATTTAAAAATACGGGTTGTTACACATATTATCATGCCTGCAATGTTGAATCTGCTATTAGTCACAAGTTTATGACTATCACCTTATGTCAACTATTACCATGACTATCACCTTATGTCAACTGTTATCTTGACTAGTACCTTATTTTGCTAGATTTGTAATCTTTATGTTTGAGGCCGATATTCCATATGCTAGTAATGTTATAATCGTTTATCTCAGGTTATACCATGATATGCTAGTAATCACTTTTGTCACCTTATACCCGTCCCTTTTTATGTTATTCCCTAATTAGATTTATTTGTATCGATTCGAGTTTACGTGCGATGGGAATACGGTTTGGGTAGATTAGGTAAAACATGAATTGGCTTTGAACTTGAACATGAAAGTTGTTATAACTTGAGCCTGAATATGGACATGAACTTGACACGATTTGACATGAAACATGACCTAAAAACTTGACATGAATTTAGACTCGAAACCTGAATCTGGACATTACACTTAGAATGAATTTGAAAATGGCCAACTCGAGGTTGGGTTGAGTTTGTAGTGTAAATCTGCCCGGAACCGCCCGGCAAATCCAGTGACTGCAAACAATAGGATCCAATGTGGGTAGTTGGTCATATCGCACGCAAAACCCGAGGTTAGACTATGTTGTGGTGTAAATCTGCCCGGAACTGCCCGGCAAATCCAGTGACCACAACAATTAGTCTAATGTGAGGGGTTGGGGTGCATTAATGAATTAATGCCACATGATAGGGTTAAGTCATGAACCACTTGAGTATACTTAACCAATTTGACACGATGATTTGATAGGGTTAAGTCATGAACCGCTTGAACACACTTAACCAACTTGATACATGATTTGGATAGGGTTAAGTCACGAATTTGAATGACACCACTTAACCCATTAGAAACCCTAGTTACGCGGTCCTTTTCAGCAGTAACCCACTTAGATGTATCACGATACCCTAGGACTAGGCAGGGTGGGGCACGATTACTGGGCTGATTGTAAGCGACCAGAACGACGGCTGAGTAGGTGCGCCATTGTAGGTTTAGGCGGATTATGGTCGTGCACGTAGTCCGAAGTTGAAAATGCAGGCATTGGGCACCAGTAGGTTTACACTGTGCGTGCTTGATTCATGTCGGTGGTTGGCACCATAGGGCATGATACACCCTATGGTGGACCTAGCATATGTGACTACATTTCAGGATAGGGCCGTATGACACAGACACATGACAAGCTAGAACTTGTAGGGAGCCGATCGATTAATAGATCGTACCGTAGGACCACGTAATGGGTCACTTCATGATATTGGGCCAAGGAATCATCTCATGGTTAATACTTGACATGGGTTAAGATACTAGTACAGTGGGTGCAGCGAATCTTGAATATGCGATGCTAGAATTGACTTATCTTGTTATCTTAATTATCATACCAGTCCTGTTATCATCCTTATGTTTATTTCCAGTTTTCACATGTCATGTTACCTTTACTAGTTTTTATACTGAAAGTCACTAGGGCTTACCAGTCTTATGACTGACCCTTTTTCTTTCGCCTCTTTCTCTTTCGTTTTCTCCCCAGGTTCTCAGGGAGGAAACACTAGCTCTTAGCTTGCTTTCTGTCAGCTCATGTACGGTTTAGTCTTGAGCTATGCTATGGCTGCACTTCTATTATTTATGGGGAATAATTTACTTTTGTTATCTTAAGTTTATGCTTCTTTATTTGGAACTTGATGTAATGGAATAATTTGTACCTCGGATATATGGGGTTTTGACTCTTTTCTTGAAAGTAATAAACATTTGGTTTTTAATTTCTACCACTGCTTTATTTATGTTCTGCCTTGTGATATCTCTGTGTATGTTTACCTAGATAATACTCCACCAAAACTAGTGCATTCCCTTTGTGAGTGACGACCCTAGCGGAGGTGGGATGTTAAAATTCCAAAGACAATTTCGATTCGAATCCACTTCCACTTTATATATATTGGGAATTCTGGTTATTTTCAAAACCAATTCAATTTATTTGTTTCAAAAATAAATTGATTTTAATTCTAGTTCAAAACTAGTTCATTTCGATAAAAATCTATTTTTATCTTTTCAAATATGGAATTTTTCATCTCAGTTCTTCACAAATCATTTCTTATCATTTTACACAAATTATTAATATTTTTAATAATTTTATCAAGGCTCGTACAATCGATTTCCATCAACGGCCATCGAACTGCACTTACAGCGACCTTTTCCAAATTTGATTTGAACATAATTCCAAATCCAACCGTTATATTTCAAATTTCTAAATTTCATTAGAAAGTTCTTTTCGATATGAACCCAACGGTTCCGGTTTCAGGAGAATCCGACGGTCGGATCTCCCGTAATGTCCATTCGAAGTCAATGGTCGAAATTCACGAACTACCGCAGCGCGGCGCGTTCTATTCAGGCCATTATATATATATATATATATATATATATATATATATATATATATATATATATATATATATATTTCGCTGATTTCCTTTTAAAACGTATTTTATAAATCGTTTTAAATTCGTTTTCGAAACGATTTCAACTTCATATTCAATTTCGAATCGAAATTGAATATTCCACATCATCGATATACAAATGATAATATTTTCAAAACGTTATATTTTGAAATCACTTCCTTTTCTATAATTATTATAAAAACGAATATAATCGATATAAATATCGTTCGCGTTAAAATAGTGCATCTCTAATCAACACGGCTTTATATATTTCAATAACTTCGTTATTCTATTCAACAAAAGAATATATATTCTATTCAACACATGAATCTATATTTCTTTCAACACCTGACTAATCTCAACACATGAGTACTGTCAACACATGACTATTTTTGTTATGTAATATATTTTATAAAATTATGGTATCTATCGTTTGATTTTTAATTAGACTCCAACCGTAAAGTTGTTTCTAATCTTAAATATGATAAAGATGTAAATTTTATTGTTAAAATATTTTACTCAACACATGAATAGTTTCAACACATGAATATCGTCAACACATGACTATTTTTCTATTCAACACATGAATCTTTATTTTATAATATTCTTTATTTTTCCAATTGGAATGAGGCCCAATCAATTACCATATAATGTTAATTATATGGATTACACCCAACACATGTATATAATAGCAACGATAAATAATTAACCATCATCCAAAGTGCACCACTCAACTGCATAAGCATCAAATATAAATAATTAACGCTTATAACAGCTTGTCAATCAATCGATCGACATACAACTAATTATTGGGATTAGTGTATGCCGTATTTTATCCCAATACCCGTGTGGTGTTTCAAATCAACAAACACAGATTTTTATTTATTCACATACCCGTTAAAAATTATATTTTATACGATAAAATATTTTTAACTATATAAATATTTTATTTCATTTCACATCACACAATCAATTTTCACCACAACAAACAATCAAACATACAAGCCATCCATGGTCTGTGGACGACGGGTGTCGGGTGCTACTAAGCACCGTCTGCATCCTAGTATATAATTTAAACTAGAAAAGAAAATTTAAAGTGAGAAGTTCTCACCGACTAGCTAAACCAATGTCGCGACTCTTCTTATGTAGAAATCTTCGTCGTGCTCGCCCTTTGTCAATTTCGTTGCCCGTAGCCACTACATATATATAAATCGCATTTTTATATTGTTGTTATGCATATTAAAAATTTCATTTTCATATTGCTACTATATAGATAAAAAATCTATTTTTACAACGGTGTTCATATAATAAAGATTATATTTTTATCACACTATTCTCTATATTAAAATTATTTTTTTATATCGCTCTTCTTCCAATAAAGAATATATTTTTATAACGCTCCTTCCTATATAAAAATTATATTTTTATATCCACTTCTAATATAAAGATCGAATTTTTATATTATTGCTATAAAAATTCCATTTTTATTTCAACATATATATAATAAAAATAAGGTTTTTACTTCGCTACACATATAAAGATCAAATTTTTACTATCTATACAATATAAAAATCGTATTTTTCTTATCATACATATATAAAAATCGTGTCTTTATATCGCTACATCTAGAAAGATCTCCTCTTTATATATATTAAAAATCAAATCTTTCTTAAACAAAGATCTTACCTTCTCAATTTAAAACAATGTTCCTCTTCTATAAAACTGATTTAAATAAACTAAAAACTGATTTAAATAAACTGATTTATATAAATTCGGAATTAAAAAACAGAACTTAATAAATTAAATTCAATAAAGTCTGATTTTAGAAATGGGATAAAACTCACAGTTGGAAGAAGAGGGAGGCGGGGCCTTGCGTGCTCGTCGGAGGGGGAAACCAGGCGAGGAGGAGGGTGGCGGATGGTCAGGGGCGGCGGCGATAGGTGGGGACACGGTGGCGATGGGGGGTCTCGTCGTTGGCCGAGATGGGTGCGTCGGTGCTGTGGAGTAGGGAAGGAGGGCGAAGGGGAGGAGAGAGAAGCGGAGGACGGAGGTGGGGCGCCTCCGGTGGCGGCATCGACGGTCGTCCTTCGCCGCTTCTTTTTTTTTATTCAGATCGAATGTGAAGAGAAAAAGGAGGGAAGAGAGTTATATATAATTTAATTAATTAATTTACTTTAATCCTCCTTTAAAGTTGACTTTTCATTCTAGCTCCAAACGAGACCCAACGACTGTCGTCCCTGGCTAATTACCCCCATTCCGAACACAATGGGATATGTATCGTAGGCTAATTCGATCGTTTCGATCAGTTTTCGTCAAAATCAACATATAACTCTATATATTGAATTTGAACGCGCATTTCAATTTACTGGGGCCACATACTAACTCGAAAAATTCCAAAAAAATATTTTTTAGCTTCGTATTGACGATACGGTCCTAACAAAACTAATTTCATTGAATTCTGAGACCGTTTGAAAAATGGCCATTTTCTAGTCGATTAAAATCAACTGAAACTGATCAAATGCGTTTTCCTTTACCATGCTCACATATTGATCTAGAAAATTATGAAATTTGAAACCTAGCAATAACTTGACATCATGGATCCAACAAAAATGGTTTCGTCGAAATCCGAGGTCGTCTGCAAAATTTCCATTTTTAAGGGCCTAGAATTCCATAGCGACTATTCTGAATTTTCAACTGTACGTATCTTTTTATTCCCGCTATGAAATTTCAATTTTTCAGATTCATTGGAAAGATATTCTCGATTAGATTCTAATATTTTTGGTTTTGCTAAAATCCGGTTTATTTTGCACCCGGTACATTCATTTGAACTTTGAAATCGAATTATCGAACTACCGCGCCATTTTCAATTCCTTTTATATTTTTAAATAAATATTTATATTCTAACGATGACGTATATAAATATATACGTTCTAATTCTATTAGAAATAAATTTCTCATCATTATTATTTAAAATAATTCATTTTAAATATTCAACCTTTGCTATGATTGCCAAAATAAAAAAATTAAATTAGCTCGCATTTCCGAGTTGTTACAATCTCCCCCAGTTGAAACTTTTCGTCCCCGAAAAGGAACGAAGCCGAAAGTTTTTCTACAAACCAACTCAACTTCCATTATTTTCTTTACGGCTTAAGTTCTTCAACTTTTCAGTTTCTAAAAACTTTTCAAAATTTTGACTAAAACCTTAAATTTCCGAAAAATTTCGCAATAACCTCCCCGCACCGGGGACTCCGGGATATTTCATATAGCCTCCCATGGCCTTCTTCAACTCAAAAGAAAAAGGAAAAGCCAAGCGGCTAGCCAATCGTCTCATAAAATCATCATCACCCAAACAAAACAGTAAATTATGGTAAACATGTACCTATTTGTCGGGCAAACAATTTTATTCTTCTGCTCTAGCCTCCTTGCTATGACCTGTTCAGTGTGGGTACATGTATATGCATGCATTTGTAATCATTTTTCAATACAGTTCGAAATTCGGTTCAATTAGGCTAAATGGTTCAAAATTATCAAACAAATAAACAAACAAGACAAACATCAATCAATTAGTGGATTAACGTTTCAAATTCATAATTTTGATATATATGTAAAAAGTCATGTTTTTGATGTCAATTCACAACAATGTATTCTAGCTATATTTTGGTTCTCACACCTGTCTAACGGAAATATATAGAAATCACACCTTCGTCACTCGAATATAAACACTGATAACGCTGGAGCCTTATTAGAATCATCCCCGAGCAACTAGAGTGTGATTCTATATCTACCCAGTATATTAAAACTTCGAATATACGTTCATGACGCGTATATGCAAAAATTTTATATACTGGATTGTCCAAATTAAATACAAATAAAATATCCAAATACGTATAAAACGATTTAAATTTTCAAAACAAAGTTTGTTTTATTTGAAAACATACTCTTCACACTCATTCTAGGATACTACTGATCCTATCTCTAACGAGTTATTCTAATTGGATATTACTAATCCATTTTCTGATGAATTCTTTTATATGGTTCTAATGTGTCTTGTTCTCGAGCTCTGTAAACCAAAGCTCTGATACCACTCTGTAGCGACCTGAACTTCCCCGGTAAGGAAAGCCTGGATTACCTTGAGAACACGACAAAATAGAACGCAAATAGAAGAACATTTCATTGTTAATTACAACGATTCCATCAGATACAAGAATATACAGAGTATGAATAAATATTACCATCGAAAAATATCAGAGATTACAATAAATTACATAGCAGCGGAAAAACAATACAAAACACAACTGAAAGTAATACATGGATACAGAGCTTTCCGAGCATCGTTCCAGCTGTAAATAAGGATCCTGTGAAAATAAATCTGCAAAACCAAAACAACTAACTGCCCATGTCGAAAATAAGGGCACCCAGAGTTTAGGTTAAAACAATAAACTCCAGGTCAGTCATGTGACTGGTGTGAGAACTAAAACAGTTATTAATCTTTATTTTAAAAGAGAGTAATTCTAGAGACCACACCGTATAACACGGAACGAGTTTCCTCCCAAAAACACCAGTGCATAGAATAAACAACGCAATGCTTTTTCGAAAAATGAAGCTATTATAAGACCCAGGTCCCATCACACAATGCAACACATGCCGGAGGATAGGGTTTTCCCTTATAATAGCCAAACATGCTTGGTACGTTTAAAACAAATCACTTGATACTATTGTAGGTGTATAGTTTCAAAACAATTCAAATCATAAATATCAATCATAGGCGGCATGGGTACCATCTATCATGTCGCCATACTAGGCTCTACAAACAAAACCGCAATATCACGTATTGGAAATAGCATTTCCGTCATGAGTCGTGGCAAGGGGTAAGCTCCTCTATGTTCGAGATACTCTAGCAAAAGTCTCAGGACCCCACTATGATCCTTGGAATCGGTTGGGCCGGTCCTTTCTTACTTTTGAGGATTAGTTATTCCTGAACACACGTTTTCCGGTCCTAACAGACCTATATCCGAGGCGCCTCGCATTCCAACAAACACATAGGTGAAAAGTATATATAACTGTCAGCCAGTTTAAGCACTGACACCACCATTAGCTAGAAAGAAACGTCGTGTTCTCCCAACAGTCTGTATCCCGTTTTTGACTCATACCGAGGTGTGAGGCTCACGAATTAACGTCATACACAAAGCGGTGCCACACAGGATGTGCTTTGATCATAAACCACAAGACTTTGCTTTTCAACAGAAGCCTTGATCATCTGCCACTTAAGTGTGCCACACAGGCAATTCACTCCATGCGACTGATGTCCACCGATATACAACCTCTGAGCTCGTACGTCTCAGAGAAGGGCGTTAAGCAAGAGAATAAATTCTCCGCCGCCAAACAGATGTATATTTATTAGAAATCAATCAACACAGAATAAAATCCAATGTCAGACACACAGTCCATTTACAAGTTCGTTCTGGGTCTGAACGAAACCGGAGGCACTTTCCTCACATATCCATCGATCTCCAAGTACGTCTGGACGACCACCAACTGATTCCCTCATCTTGGGTGTACAGACCAATCAAGATCATCAGTAATCACCCAAATGATGTGAAGACTTCCAGTCTTCAACCACCGTCTTCATCTTCGACTTATCGTCAAATCGGTTATTCAAAATGGGTATAAACCCGGCCTTTTCGAATATCCCGCATATATAATAAACACGTGTTACACAAACACCACGTATGCCTCATTCCAATTCAGAATATTCTTTTATTCAAATTTTAACATTCTTAGGGAAAGGTTCCCATTAATTTTATCAAAGATAAATTTATTCTTTAATCTTCCTTTGGATATCATTTCAAACCATATTATGGTTTTCCAAACTAGTCGGGATCAGCGAATCACACCGAAGTAATTATTTGTTTTATTTTCCAATCCCAACCTATTCATCCCATGGAGCAAAACTGGTAATACTCCATATCTAACACCACAGTGTTATCGGTAAAATTAATTACCATTTCACGTTCAAATCTAATTAAAGATTTAATTATCGCATTGGAGCAAAACTGGTGATACTCCATTCTCGATCACTTTCCAAATTTGATAATTTAAATTATCTATTCACATTTCAATTTAACTACAGATTCATTAAAACTCCACTTCGTTTTTAATTTTCCCCCAAATCAATATCCTGTCTTTAACTAGGTTAAAGAACCAATGTCACCTAAATCATGATTCACGACAAACCCAAATCACATTTGATATTAAATACAAGGCTCTGAATAGAAAATATACCAGCTTATATTCAATATCAAATTCTGAAACCAACAAATATCGTATTGGAAATAACGATATAATTATATCTTTCAAATTCCCAAAACAATATCAGTATAATCACAGAATCAAACATCGAAATATTCCAAAGACAATTTCGATTCAAACCAACTTCCACTTTATATATATTGGACATTCTGGTTATTTTCAAAACCAATTCAAATTCAATTTATTTATTTCAAAAATAAAATGAGTTTAATTCTAGTTCAAAACTAGTTCATTTCGATAAAAATCAATTTTTATCTTTTCAAATATGGAATTTTTCATCTTAGTTCTTCACAAATTATTTCTTATGATTTAACACAAATTATTGCTATTTTTAATAATTTTATCAAGGCCCGTACAGTCGATTTCCATCAACGGCCATCGAACTGCACTTACAGTGACCTTTTCCAAATTTGATTTGGACATAATTCCAAATCCCTCCGTTAGATTTCAAATTTATAATATTCATTGGAAAGCTCTTTTCGATACGAACCCAACGGTTCTAGTTTCAGGAGAATCCGACGGTCGGATCCCCCGCAATGTCCATTCGAAGTCAATGGTCGAAATTCACGAACTACCGCAGCGCGTCGCGTTCTATTCAGGCCATTATATATAAAATATATATATATATTATATATATTTCGCCGATTTCCTTTTAAAACGTATTTTATAAATCTTTTTAAATTCGTTTTCGAAACGATTTCAACTTCATATTCAATTTCGAATCGAAATTGAATATTCCACATCATCGATATACAAATGATAATATTTTCAAAATGTTACATTTTGAAATCACTTCCTTTTCTATAATTATTATAAAAACGAATATAATCGATATAAATATCGTTCGCGTTAAGATAGCGCATCTCTAATCAACACGGCTTTATATATTTCAATAACTTCGTTATTCTATTCAACAAATGAATATATATTCTATTCAACACGTGAATCTATATTTCTTTCAACACCTGACAAATTTCAACACATGAGTACTGTCAACACATGACTATTTTTGTTATGTAATATATTTTATAAAATTATGGTATCTATCGTTTGATTTTTAATAAGACTCCAACCGTAAAGTTGTTTCTAATCTTAAATATGATAAAGATGTAAATTTTATTGTTAAAATATTTTACTCAACACATGAATAGTTTCAACACATGAATATCGTCAACACATGACTATTTTTCTATTCAACACATGAATCTTTATTTTATAATATTCTTTATTTTTCCAATTGGAATGAGGCCCAATCAATTACCATATAATGTTAATCATATGGATTCCACCCAACACATGTGTACAATAGCAACGATAAATAATCAACCATCATCCAAAGTGCACCACTCAACTGCATAAGCATCAAATATAAATAATTAACACTTATAACGACTTGTCAATCAATCGATCGACATACAACTAATTATTGGGATTAGTGTATGCCGTATTTTATCCCAATACCCGTGTGGGGTTTCAAATCGACAAACCCAGATTTTTATTTATTCACATACCCGTTAAAAATTATATTTTTAACGATAAAATATTTTTAACTATATAAATATTTTATTTCATTTCACATCACACAATCAATTTTCACCACAACAAACAATCAAACATACAAGCCATCCATGGTCTGTGGACGACGGGTGTCGGGTGCTACTAAGCACCGTCTGCATCCTAGTATATAATTTAAACTAGAAAAGAAAATTTAAAGTGAGAAGTTCTCACCGACTAGCTAAACCAACACCGCGACTCTTCTTATGTAGAAATCTTCGTCGTGCTCGCCCTTTGTCAATTTCGTTGCCCGTAGCCACTACATATATAAAAATCGCATTTTTATATTGTTGCTATGCATTTAAAAAAATTCATTTTCATATTGCTATTATATAGATAAAAATTCTATTTTTACAACGGTGTTCATATAATAAAGATTATATTTTTATCACACTATTCTCTATATAAAAATTATATTTTTATATCTCTCTTCTTCCAATAAAGAATATATTTTTATAACGCTCCTTCCTATATAAAAATTATATTTTTATATCTACTTCTAATATAAAGATCGAATTTTTATATTATTTCTATAAAAAATCCATTTTTATTTCAACATATATATAATAAAAATCAGATTTTTACTTCGCTACACATATAAAGATCAAATTTTTTCTATCTATATGATATAAAAATCGTATTTTTATTATCATACATATATAAAAATCGTGTCTTTATATCGCTACATCAAGAAAGATCTCCTCTTTATATATATATTAAAAATCAAATCTTTATTCATTTCAAAATCAATTCTTTCTTAAACAAAGATCTTACCTTTTCAATTTAAAACAATGTTCCTCTTCTATAAAAATGATTTATATAAATTCAAAATTAAAAAAAGTGAACTTAATAAATTAAATTCAATAAAGTCTGATTTTAGAAATGGGATAAAACTCATAGTTGGAAGAAGAGGGGGCGGGGCCTTGCGTGCTCATTGGAGGGGGAAACCAGGCGAGGAGGAGGGTGGCGGATGGTCAGGGGCTGTGGCAATAGGCGGGGACACGGTGGCGTTGGGGTGTCTCGTCGTTGGCCGAGATGGGTACGTCGGTGCTGTGGAGTAGGGAAGGAGGGTGAGGGGGAGGAGAGAGAAGCGGAGGACGGAGGTGGGGCGCCTCCGGGGGCGGCGTCAACGGTCATCCTTCGCCGCTTCTTCTTCCTTTTTTTTATTCAGATTAGATGTGAAGAGAGAGAGAGGAGCTAAGAGAGTTATATATAATATAATTAATTTATTTATTTTAATCCTCCTTTAAAGTTGACTTTTCATACTAACTCCAAACGAGACCCAACGACTGTCGTCCCTAGCTAATTATCCCCATTCCGAACACAATGGGATATGTATCATAGGCCAATTCGATCATTACATTCAGTTTTCGTCAAAATCAACATATAACTATATATATTGAATTTGAACGCGCATATCAATTTACCGGGGCCACATACTAACTCGAAAAATTCTAGAAAAATATTTTCTTGCTTCGTATTGACGATACGATCCTAACAAAACTAATTTCATCGAATTTTGAGACCGTTTGAAAAATGGCCATTTTCCGGTCGATTAAAATCAACTAAAACTGGTCAAACGCGTTTTTCTTTGCCACGCTCACATATTGATTCAGAAAATTACGAAATTTGAAACCTAGCAATAACTTGACATCACGGATCCAACTTAAGTGGATTTGTTGAAATCCGAGGTCGTCTGCAAAATTTCCATTTTTAAGGGCCCAGAATTCCATAGCGACTATTATGAATTTTCAACTGGACGTATCTTTTGATTCCCGCTATGAAATTTCAATTTTTCGGATTCGCTGGAAAGATATTCTCGATTAGATTCTAATATTTTTTGTTTCGCTAAAATCCGGTTTATTTTGTACCCAGTACATTCATTTGAACTTTGAAATCGAATTATCGAACTACCGCGCCATTTTCAATTCCTTTTATATTTTTAAATAAATATTTATATTCTAACGACGACGTATATAAATATATACGTTCTAATTCTATTCGAAATTAATTTCTCATTATTAGTATTAAAATAATTCATTTTAAATATTCAAACTTTGCTAAAATTGCCTAAATAAAAATTTTAAATTGGCTCGCATTTCCGGGTTGTTACAGGTAGATTCATTCGAGACGAGTCGACGCAACAATACGGCATTTAACGAGATATTCAGCAAAAGGGAAAATCAAGGTGAGTAAACTCATTCAGATTAAATATTTACGATAATTTTACGTAGCTAAAAATAATTATTGGTTGCATGGATGCATGCATGAATTATTGAATTATTGTGGTTATATATATATATATATATATATATATATATATTAGTTATTTAGGCTTCGTAGTTGTGGCTATTATATATATACTGGATATTTATTACAGTACCATTAGCGGATGACCCTATGTGCCCCCACAATATATATAGTGGGTGACCTTTTGTAACGCGATATCCTACCTTGAAGTGAGATTGGTATTTTTATTATTGGCTAACATCTACGGATGTAGGGAAAAAGGTTAGATGGATCCAACTGAACAAATTTATTTACTACTGTTTACATATTTATATATGTGTGATGTGTTGAATCAAATTGATAGTTTGTGTATTTGGATGTTTGAATAACACTAGCCCTAGATATTGCTATTTAAAAATATCATAAAAAGGTATTTTTAGATTTTAAAAGGGAATTTTATTTTTCGAACTAGAAATTGAATTTCGAATAGGCTAAGAAAATATTAACTTGTTTTAGTAATAAAAATAAGTTGCTGAAATTATAAACGATTTTTATAAATAAATAGAAAAATTATCATTAGATAATTTAGAAGTGTAAATTCAAGTATGACTTTAAAAAGGGATTTTTTTTTTCAAACTAGAAATTGAATTTCTAATGGGATTTGAAACAGAAGCTTGTTTTAAAAGAAGATAAATTTTTAAATGAAGTTTTTAATGGAAATGAAACATTATCGTTGGATAATTTATAAATTTAAATTCAAGTAAGAATTTAAAAACTGAATTGAAAATCATTTTCAAAGGAAATGATGTAATTTGTTCTGATGTTCGGAATATAAATTGAATTAGAATAAATCTATAAGGATATATGATTAGAATTCAAGTATTTCGAATTTATAAGAATAAATAATTCTTAGGAAAGACATTTGAATTTTATTCAGTTGGAACTTAAATTTAAAATCTAATATTTTAAGAAGTTTATATCTCTAGTTTTTAAAAATAAGAAAATATATTCAATGCTTATGAATATAAGTCATAGTAATAATATATTTGTAAATGAAAAACGAAAATAAACTTTAAAATTAGAAGGGAAATAAAATATTCCAAAATAAGAATCAAATTTCAAATACATTATTAAAATGAGTTGGTTTAAATAAGGAAGTTAATGTGGCGAAATAATTTTCATCGAGTAATTTGGAAACAGATTTCTCAATGTAAGAAATGGAATAGAAGGTGAGGTTTAAATCGAGTTATTGTATTACAAGAGTTTATCTATCTCAAGATAAGAATGTTGTCTATCAAGGTCTGAGAGATAATTAAAATACCTCAACTTGAATGACTTCACCATTATCGAGGGATGATATTGGTTTGCAATGGTAAAGGATGTGTTATTTCCAAACGTATTGGAATTTAATAAAGAAATTGAGTTGTGAATAATTGTATAACCGAGTTATGAATTTGAATGAAGTAATCAACAATTTTTGATAATCGAAATGTTTAAGTTAAATTTGTGAAACTGGTTTAATTTAAAATATCAAGGAATGAGATTGGAATTTATTTTATATACGAAGTTAATGTTTATATTCATATTACAATTAAAACGAACTCATCGCGACGCGGTAGTTCGTATTTTTTCGTTTCAAACTTTAATCAAGTATATAGAACTCAGTATATGTCTGTTTAAGTCAAAATTTTAACTAATACCAAAGGTACTTAAAAAGTACTTCACCAAACGGTTAGGAATAAGAGAGTGAGACCACAATCACAAAAAGTAAGTAAAAACACAAGGATTTTTATAGTGGTTCGATCTAAAATAGATCTACGTCCACTTTGGTAAGGATTTTCATTATCAATTCGAGATTTACAAGGCTAGAATCAACTCTAAGTACATTCATTTTCTCTTTTACATAAGGATTTCACTTTGGTCTTTGCAAAACAGCGAAGAAATGGTTGAATCTCTCTAAGTGCAAGGAATATGAAGGAATATCTTCAACCGCTAAGACACTTGAGTGATTTGATGGATTCCATGGCGGACTAGGCTTTAGATTCTTACTTGGAGATGCTTGATGATGTTAGTATCGCTTGAAATAAGAGAGAAAGCAATTGGACAACCCTTCAGGGTCTTAGAAATCGATCCTCATTAAACTGAAGATCATAGGGTATTTATAGGAGAGATTGGAATGAAGTGGTGAGCTGAGATTTGTATGTGTAGGCTATGGGTCGCTCATGCTGGTAATTACAGAAATGTCACTGCCAGTTGTTGCCAACTGTAACCATCTGTCTGCGCTAATTGGTGCTTGACCGACCTACATGGAGCTCGACCGACCCTAGGATGCATGACTTACCCTTGAGCTTGGCTGGATCATTGTGCGACCAACCCTCCTAGAGCCCGAGCCTTGTTACTTGTATAACCGAGGTGTATACGACCGGCCCTTCAACACTGGACCAACCTTACCACCGTTTGATTGATCTAAGAATTGCACGAGCCTATCCACGCTCGACCAGCACCCACTAGAACAACCGATGATGCACGATCCCTTCTCATCTGAATATGCACGCCTGACACCTTGCGCTCGAGTGGCTTTACAATGAATGAGTTTCTAGTGTGCAATACCGGGATATGATTGAGCCTTTATGATGCTCAATCCCTTTGTGGTGTTCGATCCATTGTTTTCACTCGACCTCTTATGAAGCTCGACCCCTTTTCAATGCTCAATCCATTGGTTTAGTTTATATATTTAATCTATCAACTTGCTCTTATCTTCTGATGGGTAAACATTTGCCCCTCGAAGTTTTTAATTTTT
Organism: Allium sativum; assembly: GCA_030737875.1. Taxonomy (NCBI): domain Eukaryota; kingdom Viridiplantae; phylum Streptophyta; class Magnoliopsida; order Asparagales; family Amaryllidaceae; genus Allium; species Allium sativum. The sequence continues at coordinate 309,780,720 of CM060922.1, read as the reverse complement.
AATTTGTAAAAACTACGGGCTTCGAAAGCACTATTTGATAGATATGGATCTATTTAAACATTGAGAAACAGTACTTATTTTCCTGTGGGTCGAGCTCTAGCAATTCAGGTTGGTCATCGTTTAACATATCTGTGCTGGTAGAGAAGTTTATGTTGGCTCGAGTAAGGCACAGGTTAAGAAGTTCATGTTGGCTCGAGTGAGTAGTGTGGGCTCGAGCGACCGACGCTGGCCCATCGTCGAACGAGCCCACTCATCTCCTTTATATTGGCTTGAAACCTTCACTTCCAAACTTTATTTCCTTTTCTGGAGAAGTCAAATTAATGGCGGTTGCCTCGATTCTTTAAAAAGCTCTGCATCACGATCTATTCTTCTCCAAACTCAACTCAAATCAGCTCATCAACATCGCAATCCCGTAGCTCTCAGTCACGTTTGATCCCCGTAACAGAATTTGATCAGCTTGGAGCCTAGCTCGAGTAATCTCCTCGGATCTGGGGTGCCGCACTTACACAAAGGTGTTTTTCTCTTTAGTTTCTTCTTGATTTGTTTTAATTTTCACTGTAGAAGTCTAGGATTTTGGATTAACTGTAATAATTGGACACAGCTTGAATTCAAGCCAAATTTTTGGGTAGTAATCTTGGAATTTGGAATGGGTTTGATTGAACTGGAGGTAAGGATGTGTATGTGAATGTTTGAGGAATTCGAATTATACGAAATTCCCAAAACTCTATTCTGAATTAGACGCACATAAGTTGTTCAGTGAAATTCCTGAAACATGATTATTTGCATCTCTAAGCAGGTTTAAATAACTTGAGACTTTGAACCATGTATACATTTATGTTGATGACGCTTGGAGTCTTTTGGATGAACTAACTATGCTTTAACAGTGATGTCCATAATAAGCACGAGTTCTCTTTTTATTGGTGAATGATTAAACCACATAAAACAAGTTGTTAAACTATTTCTAATCTTGGTACTAGCACATGTTCTAACTCGCTTTGACGTTGCATTAGCATGAATACTCCATCTTTTGGAATTAAAATTTGTGTGTTGAGTGCCAATTGAACCTGCGTCTTGCTTCATTCACCTTTGATAATTATCCTTATAGAACCCGGATTATAGGTTATTGCTCTTGATCAATACTGTGAAAGCTCCTGGTTTGAATCCAGCTACATTTCGCTCAGTTATTAACTCTACAATTTCCCTTGACATCTCCTCGAGCTGGTCACGTTCGACCTTGTTAGACTCGATCATACTTGACCCCTAGAGGGTCAGTCGTTCTTAATCCAGCTGGGCTTGAGCATGCTCGACCCTTATGGGAGTCAGTCATGTTTGACCCCATGGGTTTGAGCATGCATGACTCCCATAGGGTCGGTCATGCTCGACCCTATGGGTCTGAGCATACACAACTCCCCTTGGGTTCGGTCATGCTCGAACCTATGGGTTTGTACATGCACTACTCCCTTGGGTTCGATCATGCTCGACCCCATAGGTTCAAGCGAGTTTGACCTTGTGGGTTCGTGCATGTTCGACCCTATAGGCACGTGCATGTTCGACCCTGTGGGTTCGAGCATGACTGATCCTTATGGGGATCAAGCATGCCCGATCCTGCTTGGGCTTTGAGCATGTTCACTATCATTGGATTGGAACAACTTAGCTATTCGGAGACCTGATCAAGGGTTTTTGTTGATTTCCAAGCTTTTTGGTTGTTATACTTGTGATAACTAGAACACTTGCACGTTTTTGAGCTATTATATTGCTATTGGATGCTCACACCATTAGCAGGTTAGTGCAGAAAGTCAGGAATGCAATATAGCCTAAATTGAACGATATATTCGCGTAGAGTTATTTTCATTCAATCACTTAGGAACATTCTCTATGTGAATATGGTCATTCACTTCTAATGATACTCAGAATTGTTTTACCGGTACATGCTGATTATAAATTCCAAGCCTCATTTTTAGAATAATATACACAGTTATACATGATACTCCCTATGAGAAAGGAAACTGTGACGACCCCAAACCCCGTACGACGGTGGTAAGGTTAATCTTTGGAATATTACACATAAACAAATAATAGCAGAACAGAAATAATTAAATACACCAGATAATTTACAATAGAATACACTGGATAAACATAATCATCAGAGTTACATAGTATACAGGATCATACTTAGTACAAAATACAGTTCAGCTATACATAAATGTCTACAGCGGAAAACAAAACATAATATATACAATAGGAGCTAAACAACATAAAAAGAGATAAATGATAGAATCCATCTTCCGCTCCAGCTATCTAGAAAGAGCCTGCTAAAACCTGAATACAAGGCTGCCCGTGTAGAAAAAGGGGCACCCGAGTTTGCAAGTGAAACAAACTACGAGTCAGTCATGGGACTGGTATGAGAAATCTACTTAACACATTTTATAATATGGCTAATCACACGACCACGCCACTTTCGCGGAATGGGTTTTCTCCATTGGATTGCCAGTGCTTTAAAAAAGGTAAATCTTTTAAACATCGCAATGCTTTTTATAAAAATGAAGCCATTATAAGGCTCAGTTCCCATCACACAATGCAACACAAACCGAAGGATAGAGTTTTACCTTATAATAGCCAAAATATGCTTAATACGAATAAAACAAGAGCATTTGATATTATTACTAGTGTTTATATGTTTCAAAAACAATTTCAAATCATAAGTATCAATCATAGATGACATTAATGCCCCCATGCCACTATGTCGCCATATATAGGTATACAATCAAAACCGCATGATGTCGTATTTGGAAAATGGATTTCCGTCATATTACAACTTTAATTTTACAACGGTGCAAAAGCACTGTTGTAATAGATCAAGTCTGAGCTCTTTAGCTCTCCAATGGTTCCTTTAGGATTCATTTTCACTTCAAGAATCCTGAAACAAAGAGCTTCCCGCATCCTTTTGGGCAACAGAACTATTGTTGATTTTTTAAAATTCGCAACAGGTAAATTTGAACAAAAAAAAAGAAATAGTACGTGCTTCTAATTTTGTTTCAATTGGGCTACCTTTGCGAGATGGTCCCTTTTCAACGCTCGAGGCTGATTCGAATTTAGTTGCTTAAATAAAGCACTATAGTTTCCATGGTTAGCGTTTGGAATTCAATTCGGTTGGTCAACTCATGTTAATTTCCTTTGAATTTCGAACGTTATACCGCCAAGTGGACACCTAGGAATTGAATGTACCTACCTGTTTTAAACACAAGTTTCCCTGTATAGAATGGTTTTGCGATGTTCCTTCTATTTACAATCTCGAAATTGAGGGTTTTCTTATTTAAAACAGAGTCTTATTCTTCCATGCCATCATTTTTTGTTCATACGGGGGCCTCAACTACCATCATTTTCTGGTCCAATTTAAATTGCTCTAAGACTTATCACTGACCCACGAGAGGGGTACCCCATAGTCGTCAAAGTGGAAATGCCTCATAGTATATGTCTGCAATTCGAAAACCCATAAGAGAATTTAGAGCTACCATCGAGAGACAAGTATGCCAATAGGCCGCCACCTAGCTATACCTCTTGTCATCTCTTTATGTACTCGACTCGTGTCGTATCTCCGTTTAGTGGATTTTTGTAAACGGTTCTAAGCATAATATTAACAATAAAAATTAAATACAAATATATAATAATTAATAACTAAGACTAAATAATAATTATTAATTTGAAATGTGGCACAATTCAAAGCATAATGTTGAAAACTTAGTGATTTCACACCCCTACACTTAACAATTTCCATGTTTCAATTATTCTTCCCACTGGTTGAAACGTTGTGCCTTTTGACATCGGTTCACAAACATTTCAATCGTATTCCATCGTATGCCTTTTCCATCCATTCACATTTCCTTTTCCATCGTTTCATAGTATTCCTTTTCCATCGTATTGCACCGAAACCCTAATTCCCCTTTCGATAATCAGGCCGCTGCTGCTCAATCGCCGCTGCTCGATCGCCGCTCTTGCCTTCGGTCTCAATCGTCGCTGCTCAATCGTCGCTCTTGCCTACTCAATCGTGATTGTAATTTTCTTCTTTCTTCTCAGAATATTTTGCTTAAATCCACTTTGTATTCAGGTTTACGTTGCTTTGTTTTGAAGAAAATAAAGGATACATGCTCGTTTTTTTTCTTTTCAATTTCCCCTGAATTGAAACCATGCTAGCTACCCTACCCTGTTGATAAAACTTAAACACATTTGATTCATCTCGTGCCCTGCTGTTACACTATTAAAATCTGAAGTGGAAATGTGTATTTGGGAACACATATAATTTGTTTTCACCCAGTTTATTTAGTGTTCATTTAATGAATAGCTTTCGGCCATTTATCCTTACCTCGGCTGTGTTACAAAACTGGAAACCCTGTTCTTGCACCTTGAGTATGTGAGTTTTGAACATGTTGTACCTTATCTGAAACCGTATGTTAGTAGATATACAAACCAAAAATGTTTGCACAGATGTGCCCCCACTTATAGTTTTAGAAGTAAAACTGAAAGGAGGTTTCCCTTGCTAGTGATAAATAATTGCTAAGTGATAAATAAATAACATTTCAATTACCAGCTTGAGCGAAATATACTCTGATTAAATCCATAGTTGCCTATGTTATACTTGTAATATTTTTCTTAAACCATGAGTCTTTCTTTAAATTCTTGAAATAATAAATGGGTTCTTTTGTTATCTAAAATTGCTTACTATTTTCCTGGCAATATTTTTTCTTGCCGTGAGTTTCCCCCTTTGAAATAAATAACTGGTTGAATTCCTGGGAATAAAATGCAAGATGCCATGCGAGATGAAATTCTCCATGCCCATGTCATTGCCGAATCTACTTGTGCACATTAAAATTTTCCAGTCTTCTTGCATTCCAGTTACTGATGTGTCATTCCATTCTCTATTATGAACATGCCTGATTCATGCAAATAAATACATGTTGCCATGTGTGATGGTCTTTTATTTGTGTTTATTTTGATGATATATATATTATTATGCAAATACGTTGTTTTAGAGGGTGGGTCGAAGTATGATAGGTGATGCATACACACTTGCCTGCTCAATCGTGATTGTAATTTTCTTCTTTCTTCTCAGAATATTTTGCTTCATTATTTCTGAAACCAGATCTTCGTTCTGACCAGTATCTTGCTTCATTATTTCTGAAACCGGATCTTCGTTCTCAGAATATTTTACTTCATTATACCTAAATCGATATTTCATCACACTTTTTATTTGTTTGATACTGGCTCCAGTTCGTGCTCATATATAAAAAGCTAAAATTGATAAACAAAATAAATAATAAAGATATTAGATAGGCAGTGTGTTGGTTTGTTTGCTGATCTGGCGGAGCAGTTTTGGTTTAGTTCCCTTGGAGCTGGTCATCTTGGTGGTGATAGGGTGATCAATGGGTTGGTTGCCATGGAGTTATCTCTAGTATGTGATGTACGTTGCGTACACTTTCCAGTAGGTCAATGGGTTGGTTGACATGGAGTTATCTCTAGTATGTGATGAACTGTTGAACCATATATGATCATTTGAGATATAAAATTCTAACAAATATATAAGTTAATATTTGTTACATAAGAGGGGTAATCTACCAAGGTGGGTGCGTATAACCAAGTTGTACAATAATGTTGAGCATACTTCTTTATAGTAGGTCCGAAAATTAGAGGCGTTGTTTTACCAAGATGGACAAAGCATGGGTCAATCTACCAAGGTTTCATCATTTTGGCTATTACTTCCATAGTTATAAGTAGTGTGATGCTAAGGGCACGTCATTTTCCTCTTACTAATACCACGAATAAAAATAATAAGTACAATAAATTTTATGTACTTCCTAATACCATTGTAAACAAATATAAGTATTTATGAATGAGTTTGGTGTTAGGAAGAATGTAGTATAAAATTTTGGTATTAGCAAGAAGAAAACGAGGTGCCCTAGCATCACACTATAAGTATTTAAGAATGAGTATTAATACATTTTTTGTTTTGTAGAATGACAAGTGAATATAGGCAAGCTGTGGAAAATTTTGTATATGGGCATGTTGCGAGTGAAGGGAATCCCGAAAAAATTAGATGCCCATGTCGTGATTGTAGGAATCTAATTTGGCAAACATCAAGGTAAGTTGTGTCACACTTGTTTTGTTTTGGAATGGACCCAACCTATGATATATGGATTTTTCATGGAGAAAAACGGCCATCACAAAATAAAAGTGAGACAGATACTTATAGAATGTATGTTGATGCGCAAATCTATGATGAGGAGGTAGAAGCCAATGTTGAAGCAATACATGGGGAAGGTGTTGAGGAAATGATGGAGAATGCCGAAATTCCTTTGTATCCCGGTTGTGCAAGCCACACAAAGTTATCTGCTACAGTACTTCTTTTCAAGCACAAAGCGCGAAATGGTATATCAGACACGGCTTTTACAGAGCTTCTTAAACTTCTAAAGGATATGTTGCCTAAATAAAACATGCTTCCTAATTCTACATATGCAACAAAGAAGTTGCTTAAGTCATTTGGTTTAGGCTATAAGCAGATACATGCATGTGTAAATGATTGTTGTTTATTTAGAAAAGAGCTTGCAAATAGTGATTTCTGTCCTAAGTGTGGTAAGTCTCGCTGGAAAAAAACAAGACTACTAAAGATGGAAAGCAAACCAAAATACCTATGAAGGTTTTGAGATACTTCCCACTGATACCAAGACTGAAAAGAATGTTTGCATCCCCAGAAACATCGGAACAATTAAGATGGCATAGCAGTCATAAGAGTGAAGATGGTAAATTGCGTCATCCAGTGGATTCTACTCAGTGGGCTATGATTGATAGAATGTACCATTCTTTTGCTTCTGATCCACGAAATTTAAGGCTTAGCATTGCATCTGATGGCTTTAATCCTTTTGGTGATTGGAATTGTGGATATAGTTGTTGGCCAGTGTTTCTTGTTGCCTACAACTTTCCTCCGTGGCTTTGTATGCACAAAGATAATATGATGCTATCTTTGTTAATTCCTGGGCCACGACAACCGGGAAAGGACATTGATGTATACTTGCAACCACTTATTGAAGATTTGAAAAAATTGTGGGATAAAGGGGTGAAAGCGTACGACGCGTATAGTCGTAGTGAATTTAGATTACATGCTATTCTTATGTGGACAATCAATGATTTTCCAGCTTACGGAAATTTAGCTGGTTGCCCTGTAAAAGGCAAGAGAGCATGTCCAGTTTGTGGTGTTAATACCTGCTTAATATGGCTACCATTTAGTAAAAAGTGTGCATACATGGGTCATAGACGATTCCTTGAACCTAACCATGAGTATCGTCAATGGAAAAACTTATTTGATGGAACTATAGAGAATAGAGAAAGGCCTCAAATACAAATTGGTGTTCAAATCTTTGATGATGTTCAAGATATTATTAATGATTGGGGGAAAAATTAAAAAAGGAAGAGAAAGGTGAAAGGAAAAGGAAAAGGAAAACTATGTTGAAAAAAGGATGTACAATGTGGAAGAAGAGGTCCATTTTCTTTGACTTGCCTTATTGGAAGGTGAAATTTAACTAGAAACACATTGCTTTTCATTTTCTATTCATGTTTGCTACTTAGTACTTAATTAGTTGTGTTTTGTCAATTTTTAGGCACTTCCTTTGCGGCATAATCTAGATGTGATGCATATTGAGAAAAATATTGGTGAAAGTATTATTTGTACATTGCTTGATATCAAAGGAAAATCAAAAGATGGCCTCAATTCACGCCAAGATCTAGAAGCAATGGGCATTAGAAAAAAATTGCATCCTATAGACATTGGAAATAAAGTATTGCTCCCAGTCGCACCGTGCACCTTATCCGATCAAGAAAAAGAGATCTTTTATAGTAGAATGAAGAACTTGAAAGTGCCTAATGGATATAGCACAAATATTGGAAAATGTTTTGCAAAAGAAGACAAGATATCAAACCTTAAGTCTTATGATTATCATGTTTTGATGCAACAACTATTGTCCGTTGCATTAAGAGGACTTCTACCTACAGGGATAAGGAATGCACTACTACGACTATGTTCATTTTATAATGGCATATGCCAAAGAGTGCTTGATAGGGATAAATTAGAATTAATGGAGTATCAAGTTGCATTAACACTATGTGATCTAGAGAGGTTCTTTCCCCCTTCCTTTTTCGATATCATGATTCACTTAACAATACATTTAGGGAGAGAAGCAAGAATTTGTGGGCCGGTCCAATATCGATGGATGTATCCATTTGAGAGGTAATATTTATTATAAATAATTGACGGTTAAAAGTATCTATAGTTATGAAAGTAACTTGTTTATTCATTTTGGTTATAGATATATGAAAATATTAAAAGGGTACGTTAAAAATCAAGCACGGCCTGAAGGGTGCATTGCTGAGCGCTATGTTGCCGAAGAATGTATGAAATATTGCTCTGGATATATTAAAGATGCATTACAAATTGGAGAGAGGAAAAACCGAAATGAAGTGGAACAAAATGATTTTATACTTGAGGGGCGTCCTATTTCCAAAGGAAAACCTACTACATTCGATGAGGAGGTGATTAATGCTGCTCATCGATACGTTTTGTTTAATACGGAAGAAGTAGAGCCGTATATAGAGTAAGTATAAGTCCAACTTAACTATGACATACAAAATAAATTAGATCCTTAATTACATTTATGTATGCAGAATGCACAAAGAGGAGCTAAAATGTTTGCATCCTCATCTTGCATAAGATGATTTGGAACTGTCAAAATTGCAATCGAAGACTTTTAGTTTTTGGTTCAGAAAAAAGGTTGATAGTTATATCTTAAAAAACTATTAATGATGAAAGTAATAGATCAACATAAATCTTTATTTATTATATTGTATTTGTCCAGGTTAGAGATGATAGATGTATATCTAATGTCAGCAACATAATAAAATGGCTTTCATACGGACCTCGTTCGCAAATAATTTCTTATTCTGGCTATATTGTTAATGGTCGACGTTTTCATACGAAAGACTTTGAGAAGGCGACACAAAATAGTGGTGTTTCCATTGAGTCAAGTACTGTTTGTGTAGATGGGTCTATTGAAAAAATAATATATTATGGGGTCTTGCGTGAGATTTTCTTGTTGGATTATCGTCAATTTCAAGTTGCCTTGTTTAAATGTGATTGGGCAAATATGTATCATGGAGTCAAAGTTGAAGATGGATTTACATTGGTCAATTTGCATCAATTTCAAAATAAGTTTGAAAGCAACCCGTTTATCTTAGCAACACAAGCGGTTCAAGTGTTCTTCTCTAGAGAAGGTAGTTCTTCAAATTGGTATGTTGTGTTGAGAGCGCCCTCCAGAGGGTTTCATGAATTGGAAAAATACGACGAGGATGAAGAATCAACTAGTAAACCATTGGATGAGTCACAACTTGATGATAGAGACGTAGATAATGGGGATGAAAGTTACGTAAGGGAGGGTTGTAACGGTATTTTGGTATGTTATAAGCATATTTTATTGATTTTTTATTTTATGCATGTTCATATATACCATAAAATGTGTTGTTTATATATACCATAAAATGTGTTGTTAGAATGAAAAAAAAGAAAAAAAATCTGATATAAGATTGACATCTTAGCGTGTATCAAAATAACTTTATTTTCTATTGTATGTTCTTTGCATGTGTATTTTATTTTGTACGTGGTTGTTACAAAGTAGTGCTATATTTAGTGTGATGTTCTAATCCTTTGTAAATCGTTTTGTTTTTTTATAGGTCGACGAGGAAGATTGATCTTGTATTATCGATGAGGAAGATGGTGCTAGACGAAGGAGAGGTATTCAAGTTACATATTGCATTTTTTACCACATGTTTTTTTACTTTAGCCTTATTTTGTTTCTTTTAGTACAACTGAAAACATACTCCTGAAATGTGTTTACAAATGTATATACTTTAAGTAAATATTATTAATGTGATCAGAAAATGTTTTGTTAAAAGATCAACTATTTATTCCATACAAGTTATACGAATATCTATACACTAGCATGTTGTCATATATCATCTTTTTAGGCCAAAAATCATTTCACTGTATAAAATTACAAGTGAATTTCGTTTGGACTGGAATCATCGTTATTCTGCCTTCAAACATTTTGTAATAGAGGCACAAAGCTTAATTTGCCTCAAGTACGTGCCCCTAGTACTCGTATTTTTAGTACAACACGTATGTTAAAATATTTCAATTTTATTTCATTGTTTCCAGATTTACTTTCAACGCGATTACATCTATTTAGAATAATTCAACCATTATTTTCATTTGAAATTGAATGTGTATAAATGTTCAAACAGCGTATGCTAACAAAGAATTTTGGAGAGAATACTTGGTGGATAGAAAAAGATACATATAATACAGCCAAGTTCGGAATACAACTAAAAGTCACTTGTATCTTTCTAATCCATGTTTAAATAACAGCAGAGTTACAAACAACTAAAATACCTGCATTAGATGTGACCATTATGGAGATGTCAGCCCATTCAAATGCTCTTTCATGATGGAGGATGCATTAGATTTTATCTATCAGGGTATAATATAGTCATACGTTTAATGAAGAAAGTTAGACAAAATTTTTGGAAAAGGAAAGAGAGTTAAGACCTGGAAAGAGAACTAATTCTGGCAATTCGGCCATGCACTGGTTGTTTACTTGATGTCAGCAAATTTTGGTTCCCTCATCGGTCGTTTCTTTTTCCTTCACTTGTCTTGGTTCTTGTTGCGTAACGGGTCAGAATGAGTTGCACCTTTGTCATGCTCTTGTTAATTGTTGTATTTTTTAAGAATATGTTTATTTTTGCACTCTTATAAGTAGACTGGTTAAAGAAAAAAAGCGCACACTAAAATATTTTTACAACCATTAACAGACTATGATTGTAAAAGCAGTTTTGAAATCGGAAAAATCATTTGTGAACGACATCCACATAGTGATATAAATCAATAGCGAGAATAAGTATAAAATGATGAGTATGTTTGGTGGTCACAAGCGCTGAACTCCGGTAAAAAAAATCTCTTCTTCCTTCCATTTTAAGTGTAGTGTTGCTGAGCAGGCAATAAAATTTTCATTGTCAGTATTAAGATTGATTTATATAACGAATTATATAAATTGACATAGAAAATCATGAAAATTTCGAGTCAAACTTATAAATCTCTTTCTGTATCAGTCTGAGGCAGATGCGTTGTCCTACCGTTAACGGCTAAACTGTCAGCAGATTTCGTACTCTGCTCACCTGGAGTAGTCTAAGACATAATTTGTGATTTAATCATATGTTTTGATAGGACCGCTATTTTTTAAGCGAAATTTTTGCAGTTACATTATTCAAAGGAAATAGTGCTTATTAACTCAAATAACATTCAAACTCTGTCGGAGAAACAAACAATCATACATATTGTAAAGGCCCGCAAATCCGTGCTATCTGAATTGACTAATAACACCACACGTCCAACCCAAATAACACAGAAATACGAATCATTATTAGAAAGAAGATAGAGGGTGAGAATAGATAAGATAGAAAACTTAGAATAGAAGAAAAACGAAGATCACAACTCACAGCGGAACGAATAAAATATATTATATAACATAACTTTTGAAATACAATCAGTAACTTTATATACATACCATCATCAGAGCACAACAGTCATTTCTGGAACAGTTATAAACATCTGTTTCCAGATACAAACAAGGTCCACAGCGGAATATATGATAGCCTATAGCTAACCGGTGAAGCCTCCTGCTTCCAGCTACTTCAAATGAATCTGTGAAATCCCGACTACTTGACTGCCCGTACAAATTTGGGCACCCAAGAGTTTAGGGAAAACAAACAAAATAAACTCTGGGTCAGTCATGGGACTGGTGTGAGTAAACTCCAACCACTTGTTTAACTTTCAAAATCCTTTTCGAAAGAAAAGATAATAGTAAGACCAGCCCACACATAAACACGGACGGTTTTTACCTTACTATAACCCAAAACACTTTGATACGAAAATCCAGTGATATTATAATAATGTCTACATCAAGTAAATAACCAAATAGCAGAACGCTTGCATCTCACGCTCCACATATATAGTATAAAATCAAAAACCGCATGGCGCTTATTGGAGATTGGATTTCCAACATGACAAGGTATGGGACCACCTTCCGACAGTGCATCTCCAGAGGCGAATACACCTGGGTTCAACAAGAACGTCTTGCAACCCGGCCCACACATGACCGACCACTCATTTCACTTGAGTGTATCAAATGTATATCACCAACGGTTGGACTCAAACCACCGTTTCCCGAATGGGCAGAATCGATAGATTTAGAAACAAAAGGAATTTCTCTAGATAGGTGATTATACACCCTAATGGGTGCGACCCACATAGCCATGCTGCCTGCCCGATTTTTGTCCTTTCCCGGTTGTTGAGGCCTGAGGCTACGAATACTTACCATTCATTGATAGCACAATCACTTTGAATGCCACATTGTCAGATCCGTTAATCACTAGTTGAGTTTGCACAAATATTCTGGATGTTATGCTAAGGGATAAATTAGTTGCAACCATATATATTCACACAGACCAACCCATTTGATCATTGGAAATACTCTGTCAGACATTCGTCCATTTACCTTCGTTCTGGGATTGAACGAAACCGAAGGCACCATTTCTATTTATAGAAAAAGCCCTTGCACTTCACTCCGTCTTCAATACATTCAGCATACTTGGTTCGCAACGCTTATGCCGATACGGAGTGGATCTTCGGATAATAATCCAACCGGTCTCTCCATATTGACAATGGTGGTCAAAAACTTCGATAGTCTGTGATTTAACTATCGAATAAAAACAAGTGTTCATCCAACATGTCAAACAAATCACTGGGCCCTTTAATTAATATTTCATTAATTAAATCACTTTTCCATTTTCCTCTATCAATATTTGTTATCCAAATATTTCAATAACCATATTGGTCCTTTACGCTATTTTTGATTTCGTTTCCTTATCGAATTCTATATATATCGATATATAGATTTATAACTATCAAATTATCTGAAAAATATTCTATCTCCTTAAATTCCCGGAAAAATTCGCCATAACCTCCCCTGTATCGGGAGCATCGGGAAATTTCAAATAGCTTCCCGGTCTCTTCTCCAATCGAAAAGAAAAAGGAAAAGCCAAGCGGCTTGCCGATACGGCGCATAAAATCTCATATATGAATTAAACATGTACCTTTTTGTCGAGCACATAAATTTAAATCTTCATATACTCCATCCCATATCTGTTTAACACCTGTTCACCTATTTCCAATTCAATTCAACTCAATACATTCGTTTGAATTCAATTTTGAATCGTTTGAATTCAGTTTCGCTCAATTTTTCTTTAATTAGCCCTTTTTGCATATTTCACTTCTTTGTTTGAACATAACACGTTCAAATAAAATGTTTAACTTGCTCACAACCAATTTGAATTTCAATTTCAATTCTAGTTTCCTTTTTGATGTCGAATATAAATTATCAAATCGAATTTACTTATTCAAACCCCAATATCCATTCGAAAACTCATTAACTAATTTCTATTAAGTTTAGTTAATTCTATTCAATAAATCAAAATCTGGTTTCTGTTTCAAAATCATATTCATTTACACAACTTGAATTCGCATATATTTTACAACTCAACTCTGAGAATTTCTAAATAAAAACTTCGGATTTTATTTGCTTAAAAATCCTTTTATAAAATGAAATAAACCGTTATGGTTTTTAAATAGTTTTGGCGCTGTTTTTCTGACAATTTGATTTTGACATAACTCAAAATCTATACGACGAAATTCAGAGTTTTCTTCTTCATTAGAAAACTATTATCAAACCAGTCCTGACGTTTCTTGTTTCGAAGAATTTCGACTTCAATTGCGTTCTGTATACTCAATTGAAGTTCGAATCGCTATTTTACGAACTGCAGCGCTGCGGCGAGTTCGTTTTAATTATATTTATATATATAAACCTTTAAACTTCTTTAAAATGAATTAAACTTTATTTAATTCTATTTGAATTCCTTGATTCAAATTCCAATCTCACTTTGAATTCCATATCCAAATTTCAATCCCTTTTCTATTTGATATTCAAATTCAATACTTAAATTTCTATTTGAATTCCCTATATTCAAATTCAATACTTGAATTCATTTGAATTCTTTTATTCAAACTCTATTTTTAAATTCCATTTGAACTTCTATATTCCAATTTTTATATTTGAAATTTATTGAAATTCAAATATTCAAACTCTTTTTTTAAATTCTATATTCAAAATTCCATAGTTTAAAACCCATTTGAATTTCATATTCAAATCCCATAGATTAAATCCTATTTGAATTCAATTTGAATCTCTTATATTCAAATTTCATTTTCCATCTCCATTTGAATTCTAATATTCAAATTCATTTCCAACCCATTTGAATTCTAATATTCAAACTTATTTTTAACACCCTTTTGAATTTCTTCACTCAAATCCATTTGAATTCCCTTGAATTCAAATCCCATTTCAAAACCATTTGGATTTCCTATTTTGAAATACTATTTCCAATTCTACTTTGAAAATCCTATTTCAAAGTTTATTTCAAATTCTATTTTGAAATTTTACATTCAAATCTCTATTTGAATTTCTTTATTCGAATTCCCTTGAATTCAAATTTTATTTTTCAATCTAATTTCGTCTATTCAAATTCTATTTGAACTATTATTTGAATTTCTAATATTCAATCTCCTTTTAAAAATTCAAATATTTAAACTCCTTTTAAAATTCAAATGTTATACTCAAATTTCATTTGAGTTATATATTTAAAAATTTCCTTTCACATCCTGTTTTGAAATTTCATTTCAAATTCCAATTTCACACTTGTATTTCTATTTCTGAATTTTCAAATGATAATTCTTTTCACTTCATTTATAACTTCGTTATAAAAGAACTATTTATAAACTTCGTTTAAAAAGAAACTACTTGTTTTATTTTTCAAAACAAGTTTTATATTTTTATTTCCATTTAAAATTCAAATTCTATTTAAAGATAGAATTTTTCCTTTTTAAATCTCCAATATCCTTTTTACGATATTTTAAATATCATTACTTAAGCCCAGTGATATTTAAACACACAAAGCAACGGATTATTTATTTTTCTAACACATCATATATAACAATATATATGCAAACAAATAAACAAACAGATAATATATTTTTGAGGAATCCAGTTGGATTCCTCCAACCTGTTTTCCTGCATCCACAGATGTTAGCACATAAATAATACCCATTCTGCTTCGTGGCAGAATATCGTGGTATAGAAGGTCATCCACTAATCATAGCGTGGGGCGTATAGGGTAATCATCCGCTATGAAACTGCGGGCATCCGCTAATGAGACTGCGGGAATCCAACCAATCAATCAACCCAATATATATATAGCCTAAATAACTAATATATATAAAGCAAGCAGAAAGCATTCACACAAGCAACAAACAATTATTTTTAATGAAATAAAAATAATTCTAAAGGTGAGTGAGATTTACTCACCAGGATTTTTAATTCGTCGATTATTCTGTAAATTTCCATATCGTTGTGCCATGAATCATCTCGAACCATTTCAACTGAATCTATTACCTAAGATTATTAAATTTTAAATTATCGATTAACTATTATAAATTTTAAATAAAATAAATTCAACAAATCTAATTTAAATAAAGACCTTAACTAATTTTAAATAAAATTGATTTACCTTAGTCCCTGTTTAAATTCTTCCTACCAATACTCGAAAATCTGTGTTCATCATTCTGACCTCGCTCCTCAACAGTACCCCAACTTCTCCCTTGCAGTACCAAAACAAGGTCCGAACTCCCTTCCTAAACTGTCGCACCCAAATCCGCGAGTACTGAAGTTGATCTTCATTATTTCCGCAGCTTCGAAATCGCGATGGTCTCCAAATCAACCTTGTTCAACCCTAGCCTTTGTCAGCTTCCACGCACGCCACCCCCTTTCCGTTTCTGACACCGATACCTACCCTGTAGAAATCGCGACATCCACCTGAAGCCCTAAAACGAAATCCCTAATTGACGATGTTCCCAATTCAAACACCCCCAATTACCCTCCGGTCACCCACCCCACTACTAGACAACGATCGCCGGCTCCAAAAATTCTCAACTTGAGGTTGCGTTGCTCGCATTTGAAAAGGCAAGGAACCGCGTCGATTTTTTTGATTGAGGGATGGAGCGAGGTTTGTGAATTTAAAGGGGAAGGGTGCGGTTGAGAATTGGATTGTGTGGCCATTTTTGTTTGTGAAGCTCTCGAGATCGATTTACAGATTAACCAGAATGAAAGAAATAAGGGGAGGAGGTGTTGCGTTTATATAATTGAAGAGGGGACAATGGGTACGAGGACATTAATTTCTTTGTTTAGCTTTGCGTTGAAGGTTAGGGACAAAAATTGGTGCTCGAGAAGGATAATAGGTCTGCTGAATGAAATAGAGGTCGGCTGATGTAATATAGGGTGGCGCCATTTAAAACTTGTCTTCCTTGATTGTGAAAGAACGAACAAAATGTACAAGAAAATTTCAGAAGGTAGGTCTGCGTTAAAATGAAATATAGGTCTGCGATTTAAAAATTTGAGGTCGGCTGAAAAGAAATTGAAAATATTTAGATGTAATAATATAATATCCCCAAAATATCTTGTGGTCCCTAATTCATAAATTTTGAACCGCTATTCAGTCGTAACGAACGACGTTATAAGATTATTACGCTATTCTGAATTAAACTGAACATATTTGATATTTTAATTTTCAACGATATACTATATTAAATTAATATAATATAATATAATTTCAGAACAAACCAAATATTCAAACAGAATTTATACCGGTCCTCTGGATTGTTTTAACTCGGTTTAAATCTCAAATTGAATTATCTCAGTTCTCGTATTTCGATAAATATATATAAAAAAATCAAAATAAATCATATTTTGATTATTAGATTGATAAATCCAATATAAAATTCATTTATATTATGAATTCAATATTTAAAACCATACTAAATATTTAAAATAAACTGTTCAAAAATCTGGGTCGTTACATTCTTCCCCCCTTAAAATAATTTCGTCCTCGAAATTGCTAAGGTAGGAAAAATGGTACAAATCTATTACTTTTCAAAAATTCACTTATGTTGAAACTCAACTCCTCATATTTCTATGACTTAATTTCAACCAAAACTTTTGGTTTCCATTCATATGCATTCTAATTCATATTCATTTCAATTTATTTCAAATTGATTCTAGTCAATTTATTAACCTCGAACCATTTAACTTGCTTCAGTTAAATTTTAATTCCAGAATCCAAATCCCAGGGTTTTCATTTCAAATCCTTTTTGAAATCACGTATATTTATAACTAATTCAAATTCAAAACATTTGAATATTTCCAAACTATTTGTTTTCTTCCAAACAAATTTCCATCAAGAATTTTCTAAGGTAGCAATCCATCACTTAGAAACTTGAAAATGAACACTGATGATGTTGCAATCATCATCAGAATTATTTTCCAGCCACTGAAGTGAGTTCAGTGTTTTATCACTTTCAAAATCCATCTAAAATGATTTTCTTTCAAATCCTTCTAAACAAATCTATATTATACTTTTGAAAAATATTTTCAACTTCCTAGGATTAAAATTCCAAATTCTGGTTTGAATTAAATTCTAATTCATCTCATTTGTATATTTAATTCTTATACAAATTCTATTTGGTTATAAATAACCATTGTAAGTTTACAATCTCATTTGATTATAAAATCAACATCCAACACATCCATATAATAATTCTAGAAAATTATTCTTTCTATATCAAAATAGAAATTTTGGGTAAAATTATTTCATTTACCCACTTTAAAACAATATTGTGTCGATTCTTCTGTCCAAGTGTTTACAAACTCCTGTCGACGTCGTGGCGTCCCACGATTCGACCGGAATTCATAAACTACTCAACAGACAAGCCAACACAATATAAAACAATTTTTATATCAATTAACAAATACGCTCTCTCGTATATATATACTGAACTCATTCTAGGGTACTACTGACCCTATCTCTAATGAGCACATGCCACACAAGTCTAGGTGTTCGCTCAACCTAAGCTCTAATACCAACTGTAAAGGCCCGCAAATCCGTGCTATCTGAATTGACTAATAACACCACACGTCCAACCCAAATAACACAGAAATACGAATCATTATTAGAAAGAAGATAGAGGGTGAGAATAGATAAGATAGAAAACTTAGAATAGAAGAAAAACGAAGATCACAACTCACAGCGGAACGAATAAAATATATTATATAACATAACTTTTGAAATACAATCAGTAACTTTATATACATACCATCATCAGAGCACAACAGTCATTTCTGGAACAGTTATAAACATCTGTTTCCAGATACAAACAAGGTCCACAGCGGAATATATGATAGCCTATAGCTAACCGGTGAAGCCTCCTGCTTCCAGCTCCTTCAAATGAATCTGTGAAATCCCGACTACTTGACTGCCCGTACAAATTTGGGCACCCAAGAGTTTAGGGAAAACAAACAAAATAAACTCTGGGTCAGTCATGGGACTGGTGTGAGTAAACTCCAACCACTTGTTTAACTTTCAAAATCCTTTTCGAAAGAAAAGATAATAGTAAGACCAGCCCACACATAAACACGGACGGTTTTTACCTTACTATAACCCAAAACACTTTGATACGAAAATCCAGTGATATTATAATAATGTCTACATCAAGTAAATAACCAAATAGCAGAACGCTTGCATCTCACGCTCCACATATATAGTATAAAATCAAAAACCGCATGGCGCTTATTGGAGATTGGATTTCCAACATGACAAGGTATGGGACCACCTTCCGACAGTGCATCTCTAGAGGCGAATACACCTGGGTTCAACAAGAACGTCTTGCAACCCGGCCCACACATGACCGACCACTCATTTCACTTGAGTGTATCGAATGTATATCACCAACGGTTGGACTCAAACCACCGTTTCCCGAATGGGCAGAATCGATAGATTTAGAAACAAAAGGAATTTCTCTAGATAGGTGATTATACACCCTAATGGGTGCGACCCACATAGCCATGCTGCCTGCCCGATTTTTGTCCTTTCCCGGTTGTTGAGGCCTGAGGCTACGAATACTTACCATTCATTGATAGCACAATCACTTTGAATGCCACATTGTCAGATCCGTTAATCACTAGTTGAGTTTGCACAAATATTCTGGATGTTATGCTAAGGGATAAATCCGTTGCAACCATATATATTCACACAGACCAACCCATTTGATCATTGGAAATACTCTGTCAGACATTCGTCCATTTACCTTCGTTCTGGGATTGAACGAAACCGAAGGCACCATTTCTATTTATAGAAAAAGCCCTTGCACTTCACTCCGTCTTCAATACATTCAGCATACTTGGTTCGCAACGCTTATGCTGATACAGAGTGGTTCTTCGGATAATAATCCAGCCGGTCTCTCCATATTGACAACGATGGTCAAAAACTTCGATAGTCTGTGATTTAACTATCGAATAAAAACAAGTGTTCATCCAACATGTCAAACAAATCACTGGGCCCTTTAATTAATATTTCATTAATTAAATCATTTTTCCATTTTCCTCTATCAATATTTGTTATCCAAATATTTCAATAACCATATTGGTCCTTTACGCTATTTTTGATTTCGTTTCCTTATCGAATTCTATATATATCGATATATAGATTTATAACTATCAAATTATCTGAAAAATATTCTATCTCCTTAAATTCCCGGAAAAATTCGCCATAACCTCCCCTGTATCGGGAGCATCGGGAAATTTCAAATAGCTTCCCGGTCTCTTCTCCAATCGAAAAGAAAAAGGAAAAGCCAAGCGGCTTGCCGATACGGCGCATAAAATCTCATATATGAATTAAACATGTACCTTTTTGTCGAGCACATAAATTTAAATCTTCATATACTCCATCCCATATCTGTTTAACACCTATTCACCTATTTCCAATTCAATTCAACTCAATACATTCGTTTGAATTCAATTTTGAATCGTTTGAATTCAGTTTCGCTCAATTTTTCTTTAATTAGCCCTTTTTGCATATTTCACTTCTTTGTTTGAACATAACACGTTCAAATAAAATGTTTAACTTGCTCACAACCAATTTGAATTTCAATTTCAATTCTAGTTTCCTTTTTGATGTCGAATATAAATTATCAAATCGAATTTACTTATTCAAACCCCAATATCCATTCGAAAACTCATTAACTAATTTCTATTAAGTTTAGTTAATTCTATTCAATAAATCAAAATCTGGTTTCTGTTTCAAAATCATATTCATTTACACAACTTGAATTCGCATATATTTTACAACTCAACTCTGAGAATTTCTAAATAAAAAGTTCGGATTTTATTTGCTTAAAAATCCTTTTATAAAATGAAATAAACCGTTATGGTTTTTAAATAGTTTTGGCGTTGTTTTTCTGAAAATTTGATTTTGACATAACTCAAAATCTATACGACGAAATTCAGAATTTTCTTCTTCATTAGAAAACTATTATCAAACCAGTCCTGACGTTTCTTGTTTCGAAGAATTTCGACTTCAATTGCGTTCTGTATACTCAATTGAAGTTCGAATCGCTATTTTACGAACTGCAGCGCTGCGGCGAGTTCGTTTTAATTATATTTATATATATAAACCTTTAAACTTCTTTAAAATGAATTCAACTTTATTTAATTCTATTTGAATTCCTTGATTCAAATTCCAATCTCACTTTGAATTCCATATCCAAATTTCAATCCCTTTTCTATTTGATATTCAAATTCAATACTTAAATTTCTATTTGAATTCCCTATATTCAAATTCAATACTTGAATTCATTTGAATTCTTTTATTCAAACTCTATTTTTAAATTCCATTTGAACTTCTATATTCCAATTTTTATATTTGAAATTTATTGAAATTCAAATATTCAAACTCTTTTTTTAAATTCTATATTCAAAATTCCATAGTTTAAAACCCATTTGAATTTCATATTCAAATCCCATAGATTAAATCCTATTTGAATTCAATTTGAATCTCTTATATTCAAATTTCATTTTCCATCTCCATTTGAATTCTAATATTCAAATTCATTTCCAACCCATTTAAATTCTAATATTCAAACTTATTTTTAACACCCTTTTGAATTTCTTCACTCAAATCCATTTGAATTCCCTTGAATTCAAATCCCATTTCAAAACCATTTGGATTTCCTATTTTGAAATCCTATTTCCAATTCTACTTTGAAAATCCTATTTCAAAGTTTATTTCAAATTCTATTTTGAAATTTTACATTCAAATCTCTAT
Source organism: Allium sativum (assembly GCA_030737875.1). Classification (NCBI taxonomy): domain Eukaryota; kingdom Viridiplantae; phylum Streptophyta; class Magnoliopsida; order Asparagales; family Amaryllidaceae; genus Allium; species Allium sativum. Next base: position 309,759,306 of record CM060922.1, on the reverse strand, counting down.
TTGAATTTCTTTATTCGAATTCCCTTGAATTCAAATTTTATTTTTCAATCTAATTTCGTCTATTCAAATTCTATTTGAACTTCTATTTGAATTTCTAATATTCAATCTCCTTTTAAAAATTCAAATATTTAAACTCCTTTTAAAATTCAAATGTTATACTCAAATTTCATTTGAGTTATATATTTAAAAATTTCCTTTCACATCCTGTTTAGAAATTTCATTTCAAATTCCAATTTCACACTTGTATTTCTATTTCTGAATTTTCAAATGATAATTCTTTTCACTTCATTTATAACTTCGTTATAAAAGAACTATTTATAAACTTCGTTTAAAAAGAAACTACTTGTTTTATTTTTCAAAACAAGTTTTATATTTTTATTTCCATTTAAAATTCAAATTCTATTTAAAGATAGAATTTTTCCTTTTTAAATCTCCAATATCCTTTTTACGATATTTTAAATATCATTACTTAAGCCCAGTGATATTTAAACACACAAAGCAACGGATTATTTATTTTTCTAACACATCATATATAACAATATATATGCAAACAAATAAACAAACAGATAATATATTTTTGAGGAATCCAGTTGGATTCCTCCAACCTGTTTTCCTGCATCCACAGATGTTAGCACATAAATAATACCCATTCTGCTTCGTGGCAGAATATCGTGGTATAGAAGGTCATCCACTAATCATAGCGTGGGGCGTATAGGGTAATCATCCGCTATGAAACTGCGGGCATCCGCTAATGAGACTGCGGGAATCCAACCAATCAATCAACCCAATATATATATATAGCCTAAATAACTAATATATATAAAGCAAGCAGAAAGCATTCACACAAGCAACAAACAATTATTTTTAATGAAATAAAAATAATTCTAAAGGTGAGTGAGATTTACTCACCAGGATTTTTAATTCGTCGATTATTCTGTAAATTTCCATATCATTGTGCCATGAATCATCTCGAACCATTTCAACTGAATCTATTACCTAAGATTATTAAATTTTAAATTATCGATTAACTATTATAAATTTTAAATAAAATAAATTCAACAAATCTAATTTAAATAAAGACCTTAACTAATTTTAAATAAAATTGATTTACCTTAGTCCCTGTTTAAATTCTTCCTACCAATACTCGAAAATCTGTGTTCATCATTCTGACCTCGCTCCTCAACAGTACCCCAACTTCTCCCTTGCAGTACCAAAACAAGGTCCGAACTCCCTTCCTAAACTGTCGCACCCAAATCCGCGAGTACTGAAGTTGATCTTCATTATTTCCGCAGCTTCGAAATCGCGATGGTCTCCAAATCAACCTTGTTCAACCCTAGCCTTTGTCAGCTTCCACGCACGCCACCCCCTTTCCGTTTCTGACACCGATACCTACCCTGTAGAAATCGCGACATCCACCTGAAGCCCTAAAACGAAATCCCTAATTGACGATGTTCCCAATTCAAACACCCCCAATTACTCTCCGGTCACCCACCCCACTACTAGACAACGATCGCCGGCTCCAAAAATTCTCAACTTGAGGTTGCGTTGCTCGCATTTGAAAAGGCAAGGAACCGCGTCGATTTTTTTGATTGAGGGATGGAGCGAGGTTTGTGAATTTAAAGGGGAAGGGTGCGGTTGAGAATTGGATTGTGTGGCCATTTTTGTTTGTGAAGCTCTCGAGATCGATTTACAGAAGAACCAGAATGAAAGAAATAAGGGGAGGAGGTGTTGCGTTTATATAATTGAAGAGGGGACAATGGGTACGAGGACATTAATTTCTTTGTTTAGCTTTGCGTTGAAGGTTAGGGACAAAAATTGGTGCTCGAGAAGGATAATAGGTCTGCTGAATGAAATAGAGGTCGGCTGATGTAATATAGGGTGGCGCCATTTAAAACTTGTCTTCCTTGATTGTGAAAGAACGAACAAAATGTACAAGAAAATTTCAGAAGGTAGGTCTGCGTTAAAATGAAATATAGGTCTGCGATGTAAAAATTTGAGGTCGGCTGAAAAGAAATTAAAAATATTTAGATGTAATAATATAATATCCCCAAAATATCTTGTGGTCCCTAATTCATAAATTTTGAACCGCTATTCAGTCGTAACGAACGACGTTATAAGATTATTACGCTATTCTGAATTAAACTGAACATATTTGATATTTTAATTTTCAACGATATACTATATTAAATTAATATAATATAATATAATTTCAGAACAAACCAAATATTCAAACAGAATTTATACCGGTCCTCTGGATTGTTTTAACTCGGTTTAAATCTCAAATTGAATTATCTCAGTTCTCGTATTTCGATAAATATATATAAAAAAAAATCAAAATAAATCATATTTTGATTATTAGATTGATAAATCCAATATAAAATTCATTTATATTATGAATTCAATATTTAAAACCATACTAAATATTTAAAATAAACTGTTCAAAAATCTGGGTCGTTACACATATCTATACACAATGTTATGCTTTCACTAAAAAATCAAGCATGTAGAAGAGCGTATTGAAACTGTAGTGCTCTTACGTTTTCAGTAAAATCATATATATATTTTATAGTAACACACCATAGTTAAACTTGGACTACAACTTTTTTAGCAGATCATTAAGCAAGGATGTGGATAAAATATAGTAACATGAAATTGGGGTTTACATGAAACATGTATAACTGTAGATTACATGTTAGTGCCAACATGATCATGTATAAACATATTGTGTTATATTCATGCACTTATTCATTTTTTAACTGGTCTTATAACTCTTTTATCGCTACTTGTCAGTTTTTATCGCTACTTGTCAGTTTTTATCGCTATTGAAAACTGACTTAAATTTTTTATTTTTTAGAGCTCAAAAATTGCAAACAAAAGAGCAAAAAAGCAAAGTTTAGCTGCACTTGCAGCTGTTCGTGCTGCTGCTGAAAGACCGGTTGGGATAAGAATCAACGAACACCCAGATGGACCACTTCCGTTGCTTCGTGATTTAAATATTGCTATAAGAAGATCTCCTCGAAGACATGTTGAATACCCAATACGCACTACTCGCAAACCTGGAAGCAACCTTGGCCACACTACAAAAGGGATGCAGCCCCCTCCTCCTTCCAGTAGCAGCCCCGTCGACACTACAAACCAGATTCAGCCCCCTCCTTCCAGTAACAAGCCCTTCGACAATACAAACCCAGCACAGCCCCCTGCCCGTCAACTACACTTCCAGGAAACTTCAGCCAACGATGATTCCAGTCCAAACGAAATTCAACCCGATTCTACTGAAGGTCAAAGATTAACGCAAGCTAGAAGAAAGAGAGGCAGAACGATGATGAAATCATTAGCTATGATACCGGATGAGAAGCCGGAAGTTGAATTTAATGAACGCGGACAAGCAATAGGTGCTAATTCCAAACATTTGTCGTCATATATTGGTACTCTAGCAAGGGAGATGGTGCCTTTTACCATTAGCACATGGAGGAACGTCGGTGACGATTTGAGGGATGATCTGTGGACTTGTATAGAGGTACGTACTGATATTTGATTTGTATACCATATGTTGGCGATAACATGAGCAAGTGAATAATAAATTCTGGCTTTCAGTTGTATTTAATTTTACTGATTCTATGTTATTTATGTTAGAGTACTTATATGTCTCAATATTAAAAGCAACATATTATATACCTGCTATAGTTCTCTTTATAATGACATATGCATTATGCACATTGCAATACTGTTACATATTATATGTCCCAATATTCAAAGCAACATATTATATACCTGCTGTGGTACAACATTGCATTTTGCAACACTGTTAGAGACTAATCTGCAGTGTCTTTTTTTTTTGTGTATGTGCAGTCAAGATTCAAGGTAGATATGGTGTATAAGGATTACTTGTTAATGATAATAGGACAGCGGTGGAAGGAGTCGAAATCAAGGTTAGTTGCAGCTATCAAAAAAGCGTCTCAAAATCCCGACTCTACCGATACTTTAGCAGGCCTAAAACCGTTAAATATAAAGAGCGATGACGAGTGGAATGCTTTTGTAACTGAAAAATTATCAGAAAAGTTTGAGGTGGTTATTTTTGTCTTACTGATTTTAACTGTTAAATATATTACATTTTCCTATATCATATTTATTGAATTGATCTTATAGGCAACAAGCCAAATATTCAAAAGTATTAGAGAAAAGAATAAAGTTCCACACACCATGAGCAGAAAAGGTTATGCAAGATTGGAAGAAGAAATGGTAAAAAAATATTGTTAAAGCAACTATTATTTGTTATCACTTGAACATTCTGAAGTTGTTAAGCTATTTTTGCAGAAAAAGGAAAAGTCAACATCTACTATCACTAGAGACGAATTGTGGTGCAAAGGCCACACTAGAAAAGATGGAAAACCTCCGAATTCAATTGCTGCCGAATGCATAGTAAGAATAAGTTCAAATATACAATATCAGAAACTGTTGCTATTGTTAAAGTAGTTTTAATTTTAATATCTGAATATTGGTTGTTTTTGAATTTGTAGTCTAAGATAAACGAGCATCATAATGCCGCAAGTCAGGATTCTCATGGAGCAACATCAGTTACTCAAGATGGCGTGTCGAAGCTTTTTGGTCAGGAGCATGGAGGACGTGTAAGAGGGCTTGGTTTTGGGGTTGTACCATCTCAGCTTCGTATTCGGGGTAGCTCATCAGGTGAAGTACATGCATTGCGAAACCAAGTTAGTGGATTGGAGACCAAAGTACAGGAGCTTACTTCGATGTTGATGGTAAGTGTTAATTAGAAATTTATTTTAACGGCGATTTTTCCTGTTTTCCTGTTAATTAGAAACCAAGTTATTGTCGGTTTCCGGTTCCGTTCTGGATATTTCGGAATTTCCGGTAAATTTCCGGTTTGATAATTCCGGTGCGGTTTTTTATAAATATGCAAATAAACATTACTAATCCAGATTTAAAATTTTTTTTTCTGATTTATTTTCGGTTATACACAGAATATGTGTTTTGATATTAAGATGTACATAACAAAGATGTTTTATAAATACACAAATAAACATGCATCAAAAATTCTGCATTAAAAATTGTGTGTCCTTTTAAAAGAAAATGCTTGCCAATTTGCTAAAGACTGCAATCAATATGTATGGCTCCAGTCAATACTTTAGATGACATCTCGATTAAAGATCAGATTTGTATGAAGTTTCATGTTTCATATCACATAATGAACGGTTGCCTGAAATTTTGAGATCTAAAAGCATAATGCAATATATAGGCAAGGTTTGCAATTTTTTCCTTATAATGTGTATCATGTATTCAATAGAATGTTTAAATGTTTGTTCTTGGACATAACCCATTATGTCTCTACAATTGCAAAAAAAAAAAAAAAGAGAGAGAGAGAGAGAGAGAGAGAGAGAGAGAGCAAAGCAAAATGCCTTTTTTTTTTTGGGCACCAACTTGACTAGTTATTTTTTGATGTGCTTAATTCTACTAATAGAGTGGCTGAGCTTTTTTGTATTGTGCATAATTTCGTGTTTCATTACCATTTGTGAGCGAACCAAACAATGTTTCATTTGGATTCTTTAATGAGACCATTAATTATTTTGTAGGAAATACAAGTTACCGAAAAATCATATAGGAGTGTGAATTTTTTTTTAGTAAAAATTATTATTACATATGTTGATTATTATTTATAAAAAGCTTTGAAATAATACAGATTCACGTAATCCTTTCGACTTTTGCACATAAATTTGGATGTTCTTACAATTTGATCTGTGTTTAGCATATTACTTATCATTAGAAAACCCACGAAGTTTGTCGTTTAATGATGAATATGATTTTTCGTTTTGGCTTTCTGAAAAGATCTATCACACTCCTAAGATTGAAGGAAATAAGTTAGTGAAATTAGATACTCAACTTGTAAATACCATGAATTCCTTGTGTATATAATATGACAAGATTAAGGTCCTATAGTTTCATTAATAATACGGATACAAAAATTCAATGAAATTGAAGGTGGCTCCTAATTAGGATGCTCCTTCTTGCACGTGACCTAAATTCGTCTTCTCTCTTGTTCGTTCTTGTGTGGCTGCGGTTTATCCTCGTTCTCTCTCATGGCTCGACACAAGTTTCGACATGTTATAGACATCGGAGCCTTTTGGGGTCTTCTTGGTTTGAACGAATTAGCAGGTCAAATGTCGGCTAGGTTTTATTCTGAATGATGCAGAAGCTAAGTGGAAATAATGGGTAATATTACAGGTTATGTGTGTATAGCAGGTCATGTAATATTACGGGTTATTGATATAAACCGCAGGCAACCAAAATGAGACTGATGTTTGATTATAAACCATTATATTGTTACATGAGTGAATATTAATTAAATATGCCAAAGTTATAAAAACAGGGAATTTAGTCCCCTGTTAATCTGCTATTATTCAAAATCTGATATTGTCATGAGTAGGAAAATATGAATTGAAATTAAATGTTAAATTATTAAATGTTTGCATATTTATTTTTATATTTATTAAAAAAGGTACCGAAATTGACAAACCGGAATTTCCGGACCGGGATCGAAATTTTAAATTTTCTACGTGACCGGAACGGAATCGAAAATCCGGAATTTCGAACCTTGGCCCAAATTTCATTATTTTATCCAAAATTGATCTCCCTCTCAACAGATTTTTTTTCCTGGTTTCTCCTTTATCCAAAATTCATCCTATTTTATAAATACTCTAATTTATGTGGTAATTGTATAGCTGTTTTTAGCTGGCAGTCCGACTTTCCCATTAGTTTCATGCAAGCAATATACAATGAACCATACCTGTAGTAAACCATCATGTGAAAGAGAAATGAACTATTCTCAAATTTACGGCTTCCCAATTGTGCTAGTTTTATATGACCATAATCATATTTTGTGCTAATTTTATATGACCTATGTATATGCAATCTTTACAGGATCTAAAAGAAAAGCAAGCTAATGCGGGAAATCCAGCAACTCCTGATCCTAATACGCCTCAGGTACCCTTTTTTATCGGTATAATTGATAAAAAGATGTAACATTTCATGATCTACGTGATTGGAATATTGCTGTTAAAATGCGTCAACTTTTTTTTGACAATGCAAGTTTAATTCTTTGGTACAATGTTTGGTGAACATTGAAATGCTTTTACCGGAACTGTGAAATTTTAGGGTGATTTTAAGGACAGTAAATGGAGGGGGGTTGGGTACTGTTAAACTAAATTCCCGCGCATTAGAAGCTGAAGAAAATTTTAACGTAAACTAATTTCAATTTGGAATAACCTTTGTGTTTATACGGTTATCTAAAACATGCTAAAATTGGGGTACTTTATTTTTTAAAGTGAGGTGTTCATCTTTTATTATTATATTATTGTATTCATACAACAGTAAAGGAAATTTCTCATTTCTAGATCTTACTTCACATAGTTAATCACTTCCAGTCATATATAAGTGTAGTCAACTAATAATCTATCAAAGTACCAATATCTATACCCACACTAGATTAAATTCAGAGAGTTTGCACAGAGTTTATTCACAAAAGATCCATTGTTTTCCTTCACGTTTCAGCTGTTATTTTACTGGTTTGAAAATACCTTGTGCTCTGATTTAATCAGTTTATTCATCCATGGTCTCTAGATTGCTAATAAAGAATTCTATATTTGAAAAAAAAATGAATGAACCTGTACATAGAAGTATAACCAAGCATCAAACACACAATACTATCGTGAAAAATTTACACAACATTTATAAAAGAAAAGAGGCATTCATTCAACATTTACTCAGGTATGGAATGCTCATTCAAGGCTTATAAATAGAAGAAATATTTACTGTATCCAAACAACAAGCGATTTAACTTATATTAGAATATTACTTATGGGTGATTTACTCACATAAGTGCTTACTGTCTTTTGTATTTAGTTCCATGTTTTTATTTGCCTCACTTTCTGTTTTTAGTTTCCAGTTCAGATTTTCTAGATTTTTTTTGTTTGCAGTCACACCGTGGAAGCAATACCTTGGCAGTTCAATTGTCTAAACAAAATGGAAAGCATGCACCTGAAAATGAAAAGCAATCAGCTGAAAATGAAAAGCATCCATCTGAAATTGACGGGAGCAAAACAGAAAAACAGTCTAAACAGAAAAATCCGGGCAGAAAAACAACAGTGCAAGCTGATGAAAATGAGGGCAGAAAGTGTAAGATATTGAATTGGGAAAAACAAGTAGTTGCGGAAGGAAGATTGGCATCCACTGATCCAGAAGCTTTGGTACACTTTAAAAAACTTGGATCGCAAGGTTGGAAAGTTTGGATTGATGCAGCGGTGGATCCAGAAGCATTCTTGTGGAAGCCGAATTCCGCAATGACTACTATTGGAGAAGCTGTTGGATCAACTGTGGCCTGGAATAAAAATTACGTTGCCTTCAGCTAGAGTGCTTTCGTAGGGTATGCTTTTGTAGACATTCCATCTTTCTTATGCATATATTGGGTTAAATCATGCATGTATTATGAAACGGTTATGTTTTTGGTGACGAGTTAAGTTGGTGATGTACTACGTACTTGTGTTTTATGTTGATCGAATATTATGTTAAGTAATATATATGAATGATTCCGTGTACTAATATTTGTTGCATTGAAATGTGAATCATATTATCATTAATATATATGAATTTGTTTTACTAGTCAGGTCCATGTAAATTACAACAGAAAAAAAAGTTGTAATAAGTCATGTTACAACGGTGAGAAAATGTTGTAATATAAAGAAATTCACAACGGTGTAAAAATGTTGTAATATCAATGAAATCACAACGGTGTAGACATGTTTTTATATAAATGAACACAACATATTACAATATCAACAACAACGGGGATAAAAGTTGTAATATAGTTTATTACAACGGTGACAAAAGTTGTTATACGTATACTCTAACTTTACTATGGTATATACGACAACGGAGAATTATAGTTGTAATAAATTTTATTACAACGGTATAAAACTGTTGTTAGATAACCCTTTTACAACGGTGTTGCAACGGTGCATAAAAGTTGTAAAAGAAACTAATATATTACCACGTCTGCATACACGACGGTGGAGGCACCGTTGTAAAATTATATTACAACGGTGTTGCACCGTTGTAATAGGGTGAATTTGTTGTAGTGGAAACGTAATCTTTAAACCACATGACGGTAGATCCAACGGCATGTTTGATAATGGACATCTCCGAATTTGGCCTAAACAAAAAAGCTTCCGGTTCCACCGCTACATTCGCACATATCTTCCAAACATTAGTTCCAAGCTTTCTAAAATGGAATAAAACATCAGGATCAGTACTTGCTATTGTCTCCTCTACAACTATGTTTTTCTCCCAACCCAATAGCTTGCACGTTTTTTTTACCAAATCGTCCAGAGTAACCCGATCTTGTTGATCTTGTTGATCTTGAGTCCGCATATTGTTGTCCCCTCTATAACCTATATGAAAAATAAACATGATACATAAACAAGCATACAATTTAGAACACTTGAATATAGTCATATGTAGATTCAAATATGCTTTAAAAAAAAGGCCTACCGTGGCCTTTGTTTGTAATAAGTTTAATAGTTTAAAGGAGACTTTGTTTGTAATAAGTTTAATAGTTTAAAGGAGTGCTCTATAATGTAACAAACTTTAATTAGCATAAAATGTATGTAAAACTTTATAGTTATATATCATTATAACTACTAGCTGCAACGATAGTAATAGAACCAAGTTTTGGCTTGGTCATACGTGAATATAGTTTCACTAGCCTCAGCTTCAACTTCAAAAAGAAAAGATGGATCCACAAGCGTAATATTCTGAAACGTTGAACATGATCTCATGGCAAAACAAATAGGCCATCTTGATCCCTACAAAATAAATTGTTTTTTGATGAAATCTATGCTCTATAATCATCAACAGCTTAGCAGTTACATGCGCCAACCTCTTCAATATAATTCAGCATTAACCAATCCATTCAACATAAAGACATGATTTTTAGTACCATGAATATTTAGCTTATATGGCAGGCTTAAAAGTTAAAAGAGTAAACTACAATGACATTTTGAACATAATATTATATTTTCAGACATTCATCTCAAATGCGGTGATGAATTATCTCAAAATTGTACTTGCAATACAGTAGGTGTTATATATCAAGTACAAGCAACTATGCAAGTTGTCCTAACATCATAGCAGATATGACAAATTGTTAAATACTAACCTGCAAATCCAATTATCTTTAGTAAATTGGGCTTTAGCGCCTCTATTTTAATTCATCTCCATGAAAGGAAATGATCCCTGTGAATAAAAACACATGAACCGAGTTATTGACTTGCCCAAATATAAAAATAATGCCTCAAACAATAGCAGAACTGCTAAGTTTATATGAAAAAGAAAATAATATACTCTTCCTTCCTTTTTCGTATTAGGCACTGTCACAAATTTGTAGTACATTCTGCAGATTATAGACAATATATATACTTTGACAGCAACATATACAGCAAATAACATTGTTTATAAAAAATTAATCTATGCATTAACTCAAATTATGCACTTGAAGCAAATTATTTTATGCAGAAATTTATACACTAATAAATATTAGCCTAATACACTAAGAACCCAGCCAATAACCTAAAATGTTACCAGCCAAAACCCTCATGCTCTTTATTTCTCTTCCTCTTCTTCGTTTTCAAACCCAAACTCCAAAATTACAACTTACAAGACCTAGCTCTGTTTGAAAGGAAATGCCAAAGAGAAAACTAAATGCACACAGATCATAAGTTTGCGGATGATATTGAAGAACCTAGCAAATGATATTCAAACGGCACCAATAGGTACAGTTTTTAATTAAGCTAAAGCCAAAACGGATGTTATTCTAGATTAGACCAGAACAATTGAAATTACGATGTGGTAGCTAGAATTCAGAACCTTGATTCAATGTATCATTATCTTATTGTTGTTTTTTCCTTGTCCCAAACGATTAAGGTAGACCAAATAAAATTCCGTCCCCCTTTACTACTGAGTCATACCTTTAATTAAGTTTTTTGTTGTTCAATATAAAAGGACTTCCTAATTTACTATCATTTTCTTCCAGGTTGATTAAAAAAAATCACCTCTTAATATCATCTTTTCATCGAGCTTTGTAATATGTGTCCATACCACCCAAGCTTGGAGCATCGTCGTTGCTAATCACTAAGTTATAACACTATACTATCATAGTAAGCATTGTAATTTAAAATGTACACCATAATTTTGAGTTTTAATTAACAACGCCCCAAGTGCTTTAGAGCATTGACATGAGAATGATAGCAAATGATGATTTGATCTTTTCTTGATTAAAGTGTTTAAATCCTAAGTAAACAATAATATAACAGGAAAAAATAGATATCACGCAAATTAATTACCCATCTAATATCAAGTAGCAGTCGACCCAGTTTTCGAACAAATATGCGACTGAACTCCGTTTTTGAATATCCATTCAATTCAAGTTTTTCCAAAATTCTGTCAATGTTCTCCTTACCCTGAAAATACAAGGAAATGTGAAAACATTATCAACAATAACGACCAGATAAGTACAGGAAATGCAGAGGTAAACTAATGGATAAGCATATATTATCATATAAGCTATGTACCTCAACAATAGGAAAATAGATTAACTTCGTGCGTGCATTAGCTTGGCGATGACTCATGGACTCTACAATAGAATGAGTAATCATATAAACTCTTAACTGTTTTTCAGAACAATGAATACTGGATACATACCAGAAGACGAAGATGTTTCATATGTTATATTATATGCGCACTGTTTCATATGTAGTGACTTAACTGGTGTACGTTGTGCCTTAATTAAGTTGCAAATTGTTTCATGGATATTATACTTGTAGTTAAATGATCACTGTTTCATATGTCATTTCCATGCTGAATGATATTGTTGTATTTTGTGCTTGCTTCTATTTTATCCATGCATAAAAATAATGTTTTTTTGGTTCTATTGATAGTGACTCAGAAGTCAGAACATGCTATTTAGACAAAACATGCAAAATGATATACCTGAAAGGGAAGCAACCGGTCCCCGAGCTGGTGTCGAATTGATCTGAACAGTACCAGTTTCCATTGCATCATTGAGCACTATGGCTTTGTTGATGTATTCTATGAAGTTGCATCCCTGAATTATGCATAAGCAACAATGAAATATATACATATATATTCAATCATTAAATCAAGAAATTAAAAATATATTTCTGAAGTCAAGGATGTTTATATCCGCAATATCCGCATCTAGGTAAAGTTCAAATTTACATACCAAAAAAAGAAGTTGAAAAGGTTTTCTTTACGTACATGAATATCCTCTTTTAATAATATTTGTAGCAACCAGGTCCAAGAACGATACATGCATCTTTACCTCCCAACTCCATATGAAGTAGGGCCATTCCAGCCTTCTTCGAAATGGCAATCCCAGTATCACCACCAGTGAAGCTAAATGGGATTGATAATCAGGAATAAATTTTTGATACATATAAAAACAGGATAAACTAGTTTGCGTATAAGGACCAATCATGAATTTGCGTATTATACACTATGTTGCATTAACACCAAATAACAATTAAAGATAAAAATGAGATAATCAAATGGGAGAATTAATTTGTTCACTGCTTTGATGCATGAAAAGTGCACTTTTACTGAGAATTGATTTATAAATACCTTTAAAGCAGCCACTATAACCCGGCATAATTCTGATAATATTATAATAAAGGAGCTTAAAAGTACAGCATAATTGTTGATAATAACAAATTGGAGTGAAGGATAGTAACATTTATTGCACTAAAGCAACGTATTCATCATGCTAAACATGTATGAAAGTACGCTAATTACTTAACATCCTAATATGCAGCAAAGATAAAGGGTAACAAAAGATGGACAAAAAAATAAAAATAAAAACTCCTAAAAGCAATACGTTTGAGGTTCATACCTTAGACTCAAATGGATATTATGCTGACTTTCTAACAACGTTTGCACCCAACACATCTCCCTTAGCTCATTAATTACATCGGAGTTGCCTACACATGACTTTTTAACAAAATAAATTTTAGCCATCTATCATTATTTGAAGTAGTCGTGCTGTACTGTGGATCTTAAATCTTAATGCTATGACATAATGGTGCTTGAGTTTGTGTTGCTCTTCATTCTTCTTTACTACCTGCATAAATAATTAAACTTCCTACAACCAAAAAACAAAATAATTAATTTGTCCAATGAAAAACTAACAAATTTCTAAAATTATGTTTGAATTGTGCAAAAGCCTGGAATAGAGTCATTTGTGTCATGTCACCAACCTTAACATATGTCCTTACAGCACGTGGTAACAATTTCCTTCAATAGTAAGCAATCTATTATTATCTTCGTGCTTATGATCAAGTGTGACCATGAAAAGAGAATGCATGCCTGCATGCCTATAACAAAGAAAAAAAATTGAAGTTGAAAAGGATTAGGTGAGAATAAATATATTTACTGGTTGCTGAATAAGTCAACGAATAAATAAACGAACCTTAAGATATATACGAATTAGAAAATGTAGGCGAGAGTACTAGTGGCAATGTAACTGCATCGGATTCTCGTGAATACTGTTTTAAGATATGACAACATCAAAACTTTCCAGCCTGAAGCTGTGGACTTGCTTTCGACGATGACTATAATTTTTTGTGCTTTTGAGTTTGAAGCGATGGGAAATTGAGTTTGCAATCGACAGAAATCAAACAGAGATTGTCACCAAGTCCGCCCGTCGGTGCTGCAAGTACAGGTCGCACCGCCGAATTTTATTCGGTTGAACGGAAAAGGGGATGACAGTAGACGAAGAGGAATAAGCATCGAGGTCGTGTGTGGGAGATTTAGAGATGTAATTTTGTTGGTACCAAATCGAAAAAAGAAATTTGATTTGCAATTTTGGGTACTAGGGTTTGGCGGCAATGGATCTGTATGTGGGAGAAGGCAATGGAGGCGGTTATCATTTCAGTGGAAAAATAAGCAGAGAAGAATACAAATAGCGGTAATGTAGAGATGTCACTGTCGTTGGTTTTATTACACCTGTATTGAGTATGATTTGTAAAATTTTGATTTCTTAAATATTAAATTTTAAGAAATAAATACTGCCACTTTATTATAAAAGATTTTTTTTTAATAGTATCTCTCTTGTATTCAAGTAAATACATATCATTTATTAATTATTTGTCATAATTTTTAGTTATCGCTTTTGAATTACTCAATAGTAATTTTTAATTATCAATTATTTACTGCTACATAATCAATATTAAATACTGAATATTAGTTGAAAATTATTCAATAGTAATATTTAATCCTATAATCATTAGTCCTTATTTATATTTATTAATTATCTAATATAATTAATAAATATTAATTGTAATTTACTAGTCCTTAATTGTAATTTTGAACTAAATCGAGCAAATTAAAATTATACAATTTATTTATTTGAAATAATTTTTTATTTTAATGATATTTGCAAAATAATTCATGTAATTCAAATTATTAAACGCATATTACACAATTAAAAATAAATGATCAGTTAAATACAAATTAGTTGAATTAAAAATCATGAACTGAATTTCCCTGAAGTGCTCTTCTTAAATATCTTATTCGTAGCTAGCTGCAAACTTATACTTCATTCACCCATATTTACCCATCGTTCATGCCTAACTGTATATACCACACATTAAAAAAACATGTTGATTCAATCCTTTCATATGGCGAAGATTCTCTTGAAAACTTTTACAAAGTAATTCAATTTGTATAGTCGTAAATTAGTTATTAATGATTAATTATTAAATATTAGTAAATAATAAATATTTGTGACATATGATTAATATAATATTATTAATGATTAATAAATATTAGTAGCATATGATTAATATAATAAATATTATTAGTAATGTAATATTATAGTTAGTAAATATTAATGATAAATTATTAAATATGAATAAATAATAAATATTAATTTTAAGAAAGCATTATGATAATTAATTAATTATTATTGAAAATTCACATCAGACATTCATTATAATGATTACAACAGGCATTTTTGGCCATTTTGTAAAATTGACACATATTGCAATGGTCATTTTTTGCCCGTTGTGAAATTGATGTCTATTACAATGGGCATTTTTTGAACGTTGTAGAATTGACATCTATTACAACAGGCCAGAAAGAACCGTTGTAATAGAGTCCTATTACAATGGGCTTTTGTTGCCTGTTATAAAAAAGACGTTGTACAAGGCATCTATTACAACGGGCCTTACATGAACGTTGTGATAGCCCTCTATGACAACGGGCAACCAATGCCCGTTGTAAAATGGCATTGTAATAGACTGTTTTTGTCATAGTGATAAGTGAAAATTAATAGTAGAATTATGGTTAAAGAAACATTAAATGTAAAATGAACTGAAAATTAAAGTTAAAAAGAATAATATAATATAACTAACTAAACATTAAATTGTATGATCGAACTAAAAAACAAAATACCAATGCTTTTTTTAATTTATGTCATATATTTTAAATTAGGACAAACAATAAATTATTTTATTGATTGGAGTAGGATGTATCAACAACGAAGGGAAATGGTAGGCTTAGTAAGTGAATATTTTAATAATGGTGTACACGTATTTACTGAATTCACTTTAAGTAATATCGGAATGGTGAAGACATCCGTTGCCCATGTAATTGATGCAAGTTGTTGAAACGCTTGATATTAGATATAGTTAGAGTTCATTTGCATTAGCACGGTTTGTGCTGAATTATTCAGCGTGGGATCGTCAAGGAGAGCTTGTATCACCTAACCTTGTGCAGTCAGAGGATTCGATGGTAATGGAATGGTTACAACGAATCACATAGAAGATATGGTTGAAAGTGCAGCACGTTCTATGTTCCCTACTGGTCAACTTGTTAATGACGATGTTAATGTCGAAGAAGAACTGGATATTAGAGCAAAAAATCTATGATTTATTGGATGCTACTAAGAAACCCTTTGGGCAAAGCTGTATGTTGACCCGCCTTTTTACAAGGCTGTCACACTTTGGACCTCTAGCTATTGGAGTGCTCAGGACTTGAGTATGGACTTAGAAGAACTTCGAAAGTCTTAGTTGAAGTCGCATATCTCGCAAACACTTGGATATTTGATGGCCAAAAACCGGATCGGTATTACTCTGAGAGGGTCAGATCGATATTCCCCTTGCTTCATCAGATCAATGCTAACTTCCTCAAGTCTTGTCGGTACTCTGTACTTAGCTTGGATCGATACAATTCTGCACCAAATGGGATCGGTATTCACTCAATGGAACGGATCAGCCTTACTCTCTTCATTCAAATTGGCATAAAATAATAGAATGGGATCGGTAAAGGTAGGATTGGCATAACATTTTGTTAACTTAGTAATATGAACATTGGAAATTTACTGAAACAAAACTTCCACCCTGGATCTATATGCTCGAATCGATACCGACCCACTAGATCGGTATCGATCCAAGACATAATGGACTAGTCGATCAGGGATCTCCCCACTCCAAACCTGGTTTTCTCACGATCCTATTTTCAAGACGGTTTTATAGACTAATGTGAGCTTGACCGCATGTATAAATAGGCATGGATTATGACATTTTGGGGGATTATCTTTCTCTTTTTGGCACTCATACGCAGAGACTCTGCAATTACCAACACTTAGTCTCTTATTCTCCACATTTCTATAATCCAGACAAACTTTATTTGTAATCGTAAAGTATAAACAATAAATATTACCTCACATTGGATGTAGGCATGATTTGTCGAACAACAACAAATCTTTATGTCAGATTACTTTATTGCGCTCTTTTTCTGGATTCATTTAATTGTTCTGTGATCACTACTTGGCATTCAGGTGTTGCGTTCGATTCACCAAAATCAACGTCAACATTTTGGCACACCAAGGAGGGAGATGATTACTTGACTTTCTACACACTCAGGAAACGATGGCTAAGAAGAGTAATACTGACAAATGACTAGAAGGTGCAACGATGGATGGAGGAAGTTAAAAGGCTTTTTCCATGGGAAATCCATCCCTATATGTGACGATCGCCTATAACTCCTGCACTTAACAAGGGAAGTAATGCGCTGAAAGACATGCCAAGCAGCTATGGACGATCATCAAGATATGAAACACATGTGAAACCTATCGTATAACTAACAGCACAAGGATAAAGTATAATAGAATATATATAACAGGTATTAATAGTGAAGCATATTTGAGCAGAAACATGAACTTTCATAAAAACTAGAAAGAATATCTGTACATCCTTGGATTACAACATAAGTGTTTGTACAAACTGTCGCACTACATGGTCACTCAGAGAATCATATGAACAACTGAAAAACATCATAATATGTATAGTAAGAAACAGGTACATAAGCCTCCTTCTCTCCATCGATCTACAGCATCGTCCACTAGAATCTGCTACATGTAATGTAACGGCCCGCCCCGCACTAGCCTGCATTTCCTCCGAAGGTGCACTGTACACATGCCCGACTAGCACGGAACGGTCGCCAAAGAAAGGAAAGAGGAGAATGAACTAACAAGGAACCTGTAGAATGTCTCACAGCGCATGGAACAAAATATACTAATAACATAATCTTGACATAAAACAAGCCAGACAGTGCATAAGCTGAAAACTAAACCAACATAGCAGCGTAAATCCAAATACAGCTTACTACAACTTTCCAAATTTACTGTCTCTAAAACAAAAGAAAGCTAAAGTAGAAGATGCACTACTAATGCCCAAGCAGTGATTTTCAACAACACAGGGAGAATACTATATATATCATACGTGGAAGCCTCCTGCTCGTCTCCGGATCAGCTACTCGCGCATCACCAGCTAACCTGTCTTTAGTCTGCTCGTGTAAGTACCCAGAGTAATAAGAAGAGACATAAAACTCTGGGTCAGACAAAAAGTCTGGTATGAGCGATAAGCAGCTAAACAGAACAATAACAGGTATACTAAGCCATAACTGAACCTGAACTTGCAACCAAAGAGTTATCACTACATACTGTACAACACTCTAAGGTGCCACTAGCATATGGTGTACTAGCATATGGGGTGGGGTGTGCATGTCATAGTGATGGCAAACAAATCAAACATAGCAACCATCCTCACGTCTCTCACTCAGTGCATAAAGCCTACGATGTCCACCACTGTCAATCACTAGACCCATCGAAGTAGTGACGGAGTTCGACTTGTACAACTACTGCTACTACCAAGCTTACCACATGGAGTCATGACCAAATCTTTACAAATGACCCCACTTCATTGGTCTATAGCCCTTTAGTCGTACCTAGGCCACTATGGCCCTGAATCCGTTCACATACTTCCTACACATAGTGATCCAAAGTTACAGACATTGACAACCCCTTAGCACACGTCCCGCAGCAAAGCCCGACTCATAAAGCCCACTCATTGGTTCCCAACTGGATCCTGAGTCAAAGCTCCTCATTGGACTTCCTTTGCATCTCAGGTTTTGGTGGAATTGGAGTTGGTCTTCAGAAGAGTCGTTGCGTAGTAGTAACAGCATATGTACAGTTCGGTTCGGTGTTCCTCTTCTGGCCTGGTTCGGTTCGGTGTACTCTTGCTCCGTCGGTTCGGTTCGGATGCTATGTGTCTGGTTCGGTGGTTGCTCCCTCCTAGATGTCCCGATACGATCCGGTGCTTCGCTCCAACTCCAGCTTCAAGCTAGGTCCTCCGATCCGATCCCTGTGCTCTTGCCTGCTCCGATCCGATCCCGCTCTCTAGCTCCGATCCCGCTCCCTAGCTCTGATCCGATCCCGCTCCCTAGTTCTGATTCGATCCTCTGTCCAACTCCAACTCTCAGCAATGGCCTTCCTTCTTGCCAAACTTCCTTTGTGCCAGACTTCAGTTCGGTTCGGATTCCTTGTCCAGCTCTCCTATCCGATCCGAGCCCCTAACCCGATCCGATCCAAAACCCTGCACAACTTTCTACAACTTTTTCCAGCGACTTGTTTACGCCATTCGACGACGTTTTCGACCAATCTAACTTTTCTAAGCAACCACAAATCATTCCAAACAGTCATAGCAACATAGCAAACTAACCACAAACACTAAAACAACTAATTAACATGTCAAAACGGATCAAATATACCCAAAAACCCATATTTTCCTTCAGCATGTTTAGGAAAAACTAATGATATGATTAGCAAAACTTAATCAAATTAAACCAAATTTCTAACAGATGTCTAAAACATCATTTAAGAATTTATAAATATTTTTCCAGAATTTATTAATGCATAAATTCGCTAATCTTCACTAATTACCCTTAATTAACCATAATTAGTGCAAAACTATGCAAATAACTCACCTTGGCCACAAATAAAACCTTTAGAACTGAAATTCTACTGTTTGGGCGCGGATACCAATGCAACACAGCAGCTCTACTACTGATTTGGTGAAGATCTTCCTTGATTTGATGTTGATTAAGTCAAAACTTGATTAGAAAGTGATTAGAAGTTGATTTGGGTGTTTTTAGATGATGGAGGCCATTGTTAGGGTTTCAAGAATGGAAGTGGCGGCTGAAAGAAATTTTTTTCTAACCCTAATCAGCTCCTATACATCTCTAATCCCGAAATGGGTCATGGGTCCTCTTGCTAATCATCCTAATTAGGCCCGGTTAAGTTGTTTTTCACCTTCTAAACCTTGTTTCAGCCATATCTCCCAAACGGTGAGTCCGTTTAGCTAATGTGACCACTCTACGGAAAGGTAAACCATCATCCGGAGCCAATGGAAGTGATTTCAGGTCAAAATTCCTTTCCAATCAAAAATTATGTCCAAAACAGTACCAACAAGGGGCAAAATGGTCATTTAAAAATCGGGAAAAATCATGAACATGGGAAATGGCCCCAATAGTCGTCTCCCAAAGTTACATGACCATACGACTTCGTATGTGAAAGAGAAAAATGTTACATTTATACGATCCTGCGATGCGTAGAATGCGGGTTGTTACATTCTTCCCCCCTTAAGAAATTTCGTCCTCGAAATTCCTTAACCCATAACATACAAAAGATCACGCATGTCTACCAATCATATACAACAATCAACCATGCAAAACAAACAAAGCAAACCTATCCTAGCATGCAGAAAGACTAAATCGAAATTGAAATCTTACCAGGCGAAGAGTTCTGGATACATCTTCCTAATGCTCTCCTCTGTCTCCCAAGTACAGTCATTCTCATTCTCGCCCCACTGAACTTTGACTAGATTCACCGCTTTCCTCCGAAGTTGCTTCGTATCGTTCCCAAAAATACGCATAGGCTTGTGGTTCCAAACCGCCTCGGGTTCAACTTCGATATCATCCAACTGATCAAGTGAAATAGTCACATCTGGGTCGTGCACGAACTTTCTTAACTGGGAAACATGAAATACGTTGTGAACTCCTGCCATCTTCTCTGGTAATTCAACTTTGTATGCCAAATTCCCGATTTGCTCAAGAACTGGGAATGGACCAACAAATCTTGGTGCTAACTTGCCTCTCCTGCCAAATCGTATCACGCTCTTCAACGGAGAAATCTTGACAAACACCAAGTCACCAATGGAGAACTTTAATTCTCTTCTCCTCTTATCAGCATAACTCTTCTGCCTATCTTGGACAACCTTCATTCGTTGTTGGATAATCTTAATCTTAGCTGAAGTTTCTCTTATCACATCGGGTCCAAGCACAAACTTCTCACCAGTTTCTACCCAACATGACGGCGAATTACACGGTCTTCCGTACAAAGCTTCAAATGGAGCCATGCCAATACTGGATTGGTAACTATTATTATATGAAAACTCTACTAGATGCAAATGGTCCTCCCATGATCCACCAAAATCCAATACACAGGCTCTCAAGAGGTTTTCCAATATATGATTCACCCTTTCTGTCTGTCCGTTAGTTTGAGGATGATATGCGGTACTGAGATGTAGTTCTGATCCTAATGCCTCTTGTAAGCTCTTCCAAAATCCACTAGTGAACAACGGATCTCGGTCGCTCACAATGCCTTTGGGTATTACATGAAATCTCACTACCCACTTTATATACAATTCCGCTAACTTAGTGGTCGTCCTGTTTGACTTGACAGGTATAAACCTTGCACTCTTGGTCAATCGGTCCACAATCACCCAAATGCTATCATGGCCCGATCTAGTCCTTGGTAATCCATCAGTGAAATCCATTGACACATGTTCCCATTCCATTCTGGAATTTCTAATGGTTGTAGCAAACCACTAGGTTTCTTTTGCTCAGCTTTAACTAGCTGGCAATTCATGCATTTGGATATAAACTTCCCAATGTCTCTTTTCATCCCTTCCCAGTAGTAGGTATGCTTCATGTCTCGATACATTTTGTTACCACCGGGGTGTATAGTCAGTTTTGAGTGATGACACTCTCTAAGCACTTCATCTCTCAATCCATTGACATTGGGTACAACAAGTCTTCCATTCTTTCTAAGCCATCCATCTCGATCGAGCCCATACTTATTCATCTCCTCATTGATACCCATCTCTAACTTGGAGATGATTTCCAATAGGTTAGGATCGTCCCTCTGACTAGAGCCGATCCGCTCAATCAAAGTGGGTCTGATCGTCAAACTTGCTAACATTTCTGGATCCAATTCGCACTTTGGTCTGAAATCATACCCAGCGATGTACTCCAGTTGCTTACATTCAATAAACATAGCCCCTAAACTAGCATGTCGTCTACTCAATGCATCAGCCACCGCATTGCCCTTTCCCAGTGTATATGCGATGCCGAAATCATAGGAAGCTAAGAATTCTAACCACCTTTGCTGCCGGAGATTTAGATCTTTCTGAGAGAAGAGATACTTTAACGATTTATGATCGGTAAACAACTCGAATCTTTCTCCCAAGAGATAATGTCTCCACATCTTCAGTGCAAACACGATTGCTGCCAATTCCAAATCATGGGTAGGGTATCTTCTCTCATGCGGTTTCAATTGCTGACTTGCATAAGCTACAACCCTACCTCCTTGCATCAATACAGCACTTAGCCCCGTGCCACATGCATCCGTATATACCGACATCTCTTCCTTCCCCTTAGAAATGACTAACACTGGTGCACATGTCAACTTGTCCTTTAGACTCTTGAATGCATCCTCACACCTTTCGTCCAAGACAAAAGCTTGATTCTTCTTGGTCAACAGGGTCAACGGTGGTGCTATCTTGGAGAAGTCTTGGATAAACTTACGATAATATCCAGCTAACCTCAAGAAACTTCTTATGTCCATTGCATTCTTGGGCGTAGGCCAATCTTGCACCGTAGCCACCTTCGCAGGATCCACGGCAATACCATTCTCTAAAACAACATGGCCCAAGAATCTCACTTCCCTCCTCCAGAAGTGACACTTATAAAACCTTTCTTTCAATTGGTGTTTTCTCAACACCTCCATCACTATCCTCAAATGTTCCTTGTGTTCTTCCTCTGTCCTCGAGTAGACCAAAATATCATCCACGAACACAAGGACAGACTTATTCAACTGATCTCTGAATACCCTATTCATAAGATCCACAAAATATGTTGGGGCATTGGTTAGCCCGAATGGCATGACCAACCACTCATAAAACCCAGACGGCGTCCGGAATGTTGTTTTAGCTATACTCTCAGCTTCCACTCTAAGCTGATGAAAACCTGTCGCGAGATCCAACCGAGAAAATACTCTCGTGCCACTCAACTGATCAAACAAATCATCTATCCGTGGTAGAGGATACTTGTTCTTACTCGTTACTTTATTCAACTCGCGGTAGTCTACACACAAACGAAGGGAACCATCCGCCTTGGTAGCAAACACAACTGGTGCTCCCCATTCAGAAACACTCCTTCTGATAAATCCCTTCTTCAAAAGATCGCTGACTTGCACCCCGAGCTCTCGCTACTCCCTTGGTGCCATACGACGAAGTGGCATCACTATAGGTCTGGCATCTTTCACTAAATCAATACAGAACTCAATCTCTCGGTGTGGTGGAAGCCCGGTCACTTCCTCGAAAACGTCCGGATACTGGCCAACCACGGGAAAACCTGACAACTCACTATGCGAGATGTCGAGGGAATTTAGAAAACTAGTCATTACCCCATCACCAGGTAGACCACCAAACACTACCCTCCGCCCATCATCCGCTCTAGCTGTCACCAAAAAGCCCTCACAGTCTACCACCACCCCGTATCTTTGGAGCCAGTCGACTCCCAAAATAATGCCAAACCCAGTAAAGCCCAAAACAAAGTAATCACAAACAAACATGCATCCATGACTCGATAAGGCCACATTACGACAAATCATGCTAAGCTTGGTTGAACCTCCGATCGGGTTCGTCACTACTAAAGGTCTATCGACAATCTCGGGCTCCCATCCCAACCTATCTACCAGGTCACTAGATATGAAAGAACTGGAAGCCCCGGTATCAAACAAAACTCTAACCGGAACATCATAAACAGAAAGCATACCTTGAATGATGACATTCTTTCCCTTCTCCCCCGCGGTCGGGGCATTCGACGAAGAAGGAATAGCATTAAGGGCATATGCTTTCACCATCTGCTTTTCTTTAGAGGGTTGCGGACACTTGTCCTTGTGATGTCCCACTTGGCCACAGTTGAAGCACTTCCTATCCGCTGGCTTGGCCCGACAATTACTAGCATAATGGCCCTTCTTACCATAGCTGAAGCACTCAACATCTTTCTTATTCTTTTTCTGGCCATCCTTATTCTGGTTCTGCTTCCTCTTATTCTGCGGACCACTCTTGCCTCCACCACTTGCTTATGGTTTTGGCTCCTCTGCAGATGCAACCTCAGTCTTTGACTTAGGGTAAAGACTTTATGACCTAAATGCTTTCCTCACAATTGATTCAAACGTCTCATCGATGTGGTTAATGAGCCTTTCCCCCAAGTACTGATCCAAGCCAGTTATGAACTTCTCATTCTTCTTCTCGGCAGTATCAATAAGAGATAACCCATACTTCGACAAAGTGTTGAATTCAGCAATATACTCCGAGACAGCTCTGCCATTCTGCTTGAGCTCCAAAAATTTCTTAAACAACACTGATTTCTGAGCAGCTGGAATGAACTTCTCACTAAAACGAGCCTTAAACTGCTCCCAAGTAATCTGATCCTCGGGAGTAGCTGCCTTTATAGCATTCCACCAATTCATTGCCCGTCCTTGCAGCTGACGGGATGCTAGCCTTCTCTTCATCGCATCCTCGATACCCAAATCTTCAAAGATACGCTCACAGCTATCCAACCAATCCTGAACATCTGTGGCCGACTCTGTTCCGTGGAATGGCTTCCCACCAAGACTAGTATAATTCTTGCATAGCTTGGCGTAATCGACCCTAGGCGCCTGCACTATTGGACCACCACCATTACCAGCATTGGGAGTTGCCCCTTGCACATCCCTAAGCATGTCTCTCATGAGGTCAGTAAACATCGCCCTCATGTCAGCAGCATTCCCATTATTGGCTCCCCTACCGGCACCTCTTGCGTATCGACTCATCGTTCAATCTGTAAAGAGAAAATGATTAACCATCTCCATGGTGGTGCTAGTGCAGTGCGACTTCATCCTTAGCTATACTAATAATATATATAGCTTTGAAAACCAAAATAATTACAAATACGCGCTCTCATATACGTATACTATCTCTCCCTGATGACTTCCCAAGGTTAACTATGCAACCTAGAGCTCCGATACCAAATGTAACGGCCCGCCCCGCACTAGCCTGCATTTCCTCCGAAGGTGCGCTGTACATATGCCCGACTAGCACGGAACGGTCGCCAAAGAAAGGAAAGAGGAGAATGAACTAACAAGGAACCTGTAGAATGTCTCACAGCGCATGGAATAAAATATAATAATAACATAATCTTGACATAAAACAGGCGAGACAGTGCATAAGCTAAAAACTAAACCAACATAGCAGCGGAAATCCAAATACAGCTTATTACAACTTTCCAAATTTATTGTCTCTAAAACCAAAGAAAGCTAAAGTAGAAGATGCACTACTAATGCCCAAGCAGTGATCTTCAACAACACAGGGAGAATACTATATATATCATACGTGGAAGCCTCCTGCTCGTCTCTGGATCAGCGCTCGCGCATCACCAGCTAACATGTCTCTAGTCTGCTCGTGTGAGCACCCAGAGTAATAAGAAGATACATAAAACTCTGGGTCAGATAAAAAGTCTGGTATGAGCGATAAGCAGCTAAACAGAACAATAACAGGTATACTAAGCCATACCTGAACCTGAACCTGCAACCAAAGAGTTAGCACTACATACTGTACAACACTCTAAGGTGCCACTAGCATATGGTGTATAGTACGGGGGTGGGGGTGTGCATGTCATAGTGATGGATAACAAATCAAACATAGCAACCATCCTCATGTCTCACACTCAGTGCATAAAGCCTACGATGTCCACCACTGTCAATCACTAGACCCATCGAAGTAGTGACAGAGTTCGACTTGTACAACTACTGCTACTACCAAGCTTACCACATGGAGTCATGACCAAATCTTTACAGATGACCCCACTTCATTGGTCTATAGTCCTTTAGTCGTACCTAGTCCACTATGGCCCTGAATCCGTTCACATACTTCCTACACATAGTGATCCAAAGTTACGTACATCGACAACCCCTTAGCACACGTCCTGCAGCAAAGCCTAACTCATGAAGCCCACTTATTGGTTCCCAACTGGATCCTGAGTCAAAGCTCCTCATTTGGACTTCCTTTGCATCTTGGGTTTTGGTCGAATTGGAGTTGGTCTTCAGAAGAGTCGTCGCGTAGTTGTAATAGCTTATGTACAGTTCGGTTCGGTGTTCCTCTTCTGACCTGGTTCGGTTCGGTGTACTCTTGCTCCATCGGTTCGGTTCGGATGCTCTGTGTCTGGTTCGGTGGTTGCTCCCTCCTAGATGTCCCGATCCGATCCGGTGCTTCGCTCCAACTCCAGCTTCAAGCTAGGTCCTCCGATCCGATCCCTGTGCTCTTGCCTGCTCCGATCCGATCCCGCTCCCTAGCTCTGATCCGATCCCGCTCCGTAGCTCCGATCCGATCCCGCTTCCTAGCTCCGATCCGATCCTCTGTCCAACTCTAACTCTCAGCAATGGCCTTCCTTCTTGCCAAACTTCCTTTGTGCCAGACTTCAGTTCGGTTCGGATTCCTTGCCCAGCTCTCCTATCCGATCCGAGCCCCTAACCCGATCTGATCCGAAACCCTACACAACTTTCTGCAACTTTTTCCAGTGACTTGTTTACGCCATTCGACGACGTTTTTGACCAATGTAACTTTTCTAAGCAACCACAAATCATTCCAAACAGTCATAGCAACATAGCAAACTAACCACAAACACCAAAACAACTAATTAACATGTCAAAACGGATCAAATATACCCAAAAACCCATATTTTCCCTTAAGCATGTTTAGGCAAAACTAATGATATGATTAGCAAAACTTAATCAAATTAAACCAAATTTCTAAAAGAGGTCTAAAACATCGTTTAAGAAATTATAAATATTTTTCCAGAATTTATTAATGTATAAATTCGCTAATCTTCACTAATTACCCTTAATTAACCGTAGTTAGTGCAAAACTATGCAAATCACTCACCTTGGCCACAAATAAAACCTTTAGAACTGAAATTCTACTGTTTGGGCGCGAATACCAATGCAACACAGCAGCTCTACTACTGATTTGGTGAAGATCTTCCTTGATTTGATGTTGATTAAGCCAAAACTTGATTAGAAGTTGATTTGGGTGTTTTTAGATGATAGAGGCCATTGTTAGGGTTTCAAGAATGGAAGTGGCGGCTGAAAGAAATGTTTTCTAACCCTAATCAGCCCCTATACATCTCTAATCCCGAATTGGGTAATGGGCCCTCTTGCTAATCACCCTAGTTAGGCCCGGTTAAGCTGTTTTTCACCTTCTAAACCTTGTTTCAGCCATATCTCCCAAACGGTGAGTCCGTTTGGCTAATTGACCACTCTACAGAAAGGTAAACCATCATCTGGAGCCAATGGAAGTGGTTCAGGTCAAAATTCCTTTCCAATCAAAAGTTATGGCCAAAACAGTACCGACTAGGGGCAAAATGATCATTTAAAAATCGGGAAAAATCATGAACATAGGAAATGGCCCCAATAGTCTTGTCCCAAAGTTACATGACCATACGACTTCGTATGTGAAAGAAATAAATGTTCTACGGTCTTGCGATGCATAGAATGCGGGTTGTTACATTAACCTGCTACTCAGCCTGCCCATCCAACAAATGGATGAACAACCTAAGGTAATAAGAGAAAAACATAAACCCTTGAGTCAGACAACAGTCTTAATGAGCGATAAAATGGCTAACTAACATCATCAATAAAGTATATGAGAATAGGCAAATTAATCAACTAATCTACCAACACCAACAGAGAAGAACCCACACCTGTCCTCCCCACATCCGACAGTGATAGCCTTTACAAGCAACCAGAAGTAAACTGACAATAGCAACTATAATAGTCGGTTATATCTCACGTAAACCATCCTAAATGAGATCAACATCCTTCTAGCATAAGCCCCGAAGGCCTAAACCAACATCAGACAAGCACACAAGAAACATCTACATCGACATTAGACAATCTATGTGAGACAGTACAAGAAAAGCAACCAACATCCATGACTCTAGCTATCACCGAATCCTTCTTTGAAACCATCGTTAATCGTATGACGGCCAATCCTACCATATGTGAAGGGCTAATGGTAACCCCGGTTCTAGCAAAAATCCATACGCCTTACAACGAAACGTATCTAGGCCTTTCGATGATACCCAGGGTACTCGACCAATAACCCTCTAGTCTTTTAGATGCCCCTATTATACCCTTACTTTGAGCCAGCTAGAACCTATGACAATGATAATCTCTCAGCCTTCAATATCTCTAATCGTCCTCCCCGACGGCTATTCATAGCTCAAGCAACCCACTTGAGCAACAATTATCTATCAAACCATCACTTTGAGTCATGGCTGAAGCAACCTTCTCGAGCAACTATTATCCATTGACTCACCATCTTGAGTCGTCTTCTCATTCGTTTCATTACAGAGATCAACAAACTTATCAAAGCACTTCGACGTTCCTTCTTAAATATAACTCAAAGAAACAATCATCGCCGACCCAAAAATATGCACCGTTTGGTTGATATTCCATTTCAAAGCATTCAGCCCGACTCATCAGGTCACAAACGACCTGACTCACTGGGTCATCAATGACCTGACTTCCCGGATCACCAACGACCTGACTCCCTGGGTCACCAACGACCTAACTTCTTGGGTCACCAACGACTGACTTCAATATGTTGCCAAATGACCCAACCTAATTTCCAACGACCTAACTTGAGCGACCCGCCTCCGTCATAGCCCAACGACGTGAAGCTTTTTAACGACCCGACCTTCATTTCTTAGTACACAAGCCAACGACCTATCCAAAAACGATCTGATTCCAAATCTGACTAATCTACCACCAATCTTGAGCAAATCATCGCCAAATAACCACATCAATGTAAACAACTCATCCAATTCAACAATCAACAATTCATGAAATCATCCACAACATCGAAACGTCAATTAATCATCAACATTCATAAAAAAATCACCAAATCATGATAAATAATGTATAAATTAAAATGATGGATATAAACTTGCAAAAACATATGAATTAACATAAGAATTACAGGTTTTAAGTTTAGATTAGATCTTATGGTGATTTAAATGAAAAATATACTTACCATGATGTAGATCTAGGTGAAAACAACTTAAAATGATGAAAATAAGATCAAACAACCCATATACTCCATTGAATCCGCATGAGAGATGCTTATCACTCACCAATTCTTCAAACAAGCTTAAAAATGATGAATCACGGATCTGAACAGCGAAGAACAACCTTCAAACCTCTCAATTTGATGTAATCTTTCTTCACTTGATGTAGATCTAGCTTTGAACAATGTAGATCTTCAATTCTCCCTTGTAGATCTAGAATTTTAATGGAGGAAAGACATATTTGATTGATCAAGGAGAATCACAAGCTCAACCAAATGAGAGAATGAAGAAAGTAAATTATTCTCCATGCCTCTACCCCCTATTTATAGCCTCAAACTAGCCTACTAATGGGCCATACCAAATCAGCCCATTAATGGCTTACAAAACCTATTAAGAAAATTGTGCAGCACTAAAACAACAATTCTTTCCAAGCCGCTGAACCAAAACTTTAATATGACAACTCTACGGAATTGGTAACACCATTTTCTTTCCAATGAAATTGATCTTAGCTCCTGACTCATTTCCAGTCAATAGTCATCCCCTGTAAAAAACTAATAAGGGGAAAAATGGTCACAAATAAAACTGTAAAAATTATGGATAAGTCTCACACCCCCATGAACGACATACCAAAATTATAGAATGTTCTAACCCTCACGTAATTAAATAAAAATATTTTTTGATCCTACAATACGTAAAAGGCGGGCTGTTGCACTATAACTAACAAGGAAAGACGTGGATTAGGCGGTCAACACATTACAAACCTATCTCGAACATCAAGAAACTCTGTTGAAAAGACAGGAGGATTTGATGATAAGACTCCTCAATTAGGTTAAAGAACCAGTTCAACCACCAACCCAGAATCCAATGCCTGGGGTAGGGCCTAACACCCATACAATTTGAAGCTTGGAACCGGGCGCAACTCCGTCAACACTTGGAGGGTCGGTGCTTATCCGACCAAAGGCAAAGTTACCAATCCGAAGGGAGCAGGGGAAATCCCCTGGCACCACTACAAGCAGTCATTCAACCCACCTTTAGATCAAAATCCAGGACTTGTACATGGAATTGAAGCGCGCATAGGACTAAACCTTGGATTTGATACTCAAAACACTCCAACAGTGGGTGTGGGAACTGGAGTTTAGCGTCAACTGCTTAATGGCGACAACCATGTCACGGAAATGATCTAGAAAATATCAAGAGATGGATTACCCAACTCCCACTTGGACTGTTACGGAAGTCTATTCTCTCAAAATATTTGGAATTAACGGAATCTGCTGGACTTCATGCTAGCGGTATTAGAAGCTTATGACGATAGGAAGGATCCTACCGTCCACATAATGAGATATAATCGATATATGGAAGTACTCAAGGCATTTGATGATATCATGGAAAAGTGCTTCCCATATATCTATTGGACTTCGTTGCTATGTGATTCAAGCAGTTGGAATTAAACTCTATCAAGAGCTGGAACAACCAGGTAGTGAATTTTATTGAAAAATTTTAGCTCCGCATTGTTAGATCCAAAAACGTGATGACGCTCACTGCAATTAGGCAAAGGAAAGTTGTAACTACAAAAACTGACGCCGAGATAGGCTATCGATGAAAGGGTAACGGACCATCACAAGCATAAAAGAATTATCCGTAAGCAAAGACCAAGTATAGGGCAAAACCGAGAGCATGAGGAAAGTACTCAGAACGGTGAGCGATTGACACCATCATTAAAGAATGTACCTTGGATCTAATATGAGGAAAGAATACTAGTAAGGTAGTTCCAGCATGGAGGGTAACCCATAAGTTGCCTAAAACCGGAAGTTGCTAAAGGGGAAAACCAAGAAACCTACCATCTGAGACCTAGAGAGGAGAAAGGGCTATCGGTATAAACCTACTTAATGCTGATACAAAAAGAGACGAGAGCACCAAAAGCACAAAGCTCAAGACATATCCGGAAAGTCAACTACCGTTACCCCAGTTTGGAAGTCACCAAGAGACAACTTAACATTCAACAAGTAAATCACCGGAAGTCCCCTTCCTGAAAGCCGATGCCCGCTTCAGCGATCTACCGAAAGGAAAATCAAGGCTACTTAGACAAACAAGCTATCCACACTAATCTACTTAGTGTTGGTATAGACAGGGGTGGTGGATCCCTCAATACACACTCGAAGTACGAAAGCAAACTTCACAAAGAATCCTAACAAGACTGAGAGCTCATGAACGGAAGCCCATAACCGGAAGATTAAAGCCTTTCCTAAAGCTATCTATGCCAATAGGCTTGGTATCGATACAAAGAAGATGAAGTGGTGTCGGAGAGGAACTCCAAAGACTGAGACCATCTCTTCGATAGCCAAGGACCAGGACACTAAAAGCAATAAACAAAGCCGGAAAAGCGGCCGAGAGCTAAAGCAACCGAAACCCGAATGAAAAGTGGCCGACAGAGGCTTCTGCTGGCCAACAGCAAAAGGGACCCCGATTTGACTATAAATAAGACCCCAGAGGTTTCATTTCGTGACCAATTTTTTCATTTTCTCATTCTTGTACTCTTTTCCTCTAGAGTAAACCCTAATTTCTAAATCAATTTGGGGATTTCCATTGTAATTGCTTATGTACTCCAAATCCAAGATTAATGAAGAGTGAATCAACACTTAGGATATTTCTTATGAGTTTCTTATGAGTTTTCTTGATTATTGCTTACATAACATACTGTATGCTTTCTGCATGGCCATGGTTTCATATCAATGTTAGGGATTGCGAAATGGATCGTTAAGGCAAAACAAACAACAAAGGGGAGGTGAATAGTGTTTTTGAGAATTTAAACAAAATCTAACACTTATGTGATATACTATATGAATCAATCACCACAAAAACAATCACAGACACAGAATCAAACACAAACACAAAGATAAATGAAAATAGAGTGCAGAAAAGGAAACACTCCACTTCTAAATGCATTGTCACGTTCCACTTCTAAATCAACAATTTGACGATGAAACTCGTCCATTTCCTTGTCGAAATTAATGGAAGGATTCATCTTTATCTCCCTCTTTAGCTCAAGTATGGTTTTATCCTTCCGCCTCATCTGATCCTCTAAAACACTTATTTGCTCATTTAAACACTCCATAGATAGCTCCTCAAACAAAATGGATTCGTCATTATATCGATAGGAGAGCCCTCTATAAAGTTTCCCCGACTCATGGTTAGTTGCATGTCCTTATCGGCAGAGGAGGGAGAGTCTTCGATTGAAATTTCCAATTTTATAAACACATGAACTACTGCATATAAGACCTATTTTCAGGAGGTAGATAACAATAGTAAACCACAACTCTATTCATTCAAAAGAGGTTAATAGATATGTTACCAAACATCCACTCAAACGAGCATTAATTACAAAAATCATAGAAGTTTAATCATTCCCCCCAATACATTCTTTGTTCATATTGCATATCAAATTTGTGTGATGATCCATAAGTTTCTTTAGTATCATCTCCTCATCATCTCCCATAAAATCAAAAGAGATCTAGGGATACTTCATATAGATAAGCTTAAGTTCTTTTAAAAAGCAATCCCTACTGGACTTATAGGGCGATTTTGTAAGAAATTCCCTCCTCAACCAAGATAACGAACGCAAGTCATCTTTGGAAACAATATCATTAGTAAAAATATGGTTTTTGTTATAATAATAATAAGTAATAAGAGATCACTTCAGGAAGCATGAAGTCATGCCGTGATGTTTTGCGAAAATCAGTAAGTTCCAAAATAAAGCAAACTAGCCCAATACAGGAAAAGAAGTGGCTCAAGAGCAAAAATTTATACCTAGGGAATAGGGAGACAGATTGCACCATTTGTTCCCATTTATCGGGTCCTGAGGAAACAATCTCTTTAGCAGGAATACAAACATCGTACAGAGTAATCGAAATGCATGAAGAATCAGTGTTCACATCCCCAAAGCCTGGGGCAATGACAACAAGCAAAGAAAATATGCCATTAACTTTGTTTTTTTGGTAGCCTTCGCACTCAGGGTGAGGTTCATTATTAAGTTCGTCTCCATCATCGCCACAAATGTCCAAAGCTAATTCTTCCTCATCGCCAAACTCTGAGTCTTCTGGAAATTCTTCAATGAATAGAAGATCCCCGAACTTCTCCCTATTTTTCCTAGGAACCTCAATACCCTGTTTGACCAAATTTATTCTTCCCATAACTCTGCTCCGAATAGAAGGGTGAATAGACGGAAAGTCCATGCCCGGGAAATTTTTGAAATTATCACAGTAAGCCAGTAAGACAACCTTCTTATAACACTCCGTCACCACGTCTAGAAGATATGCTTTCAGAATTAAAGAAATCCTATCCTGAGCTTCATAGACTACTCTTTAAGCGTTAGAAAGCGCATTTTCCTTTATTTTCAACCTCTTAGCATGCTCAGCCAGTATATCTACCCGCTCACTCTCAAAATACGAAACCTTGGCAACCAAGAAATCGTTATTTTCCCTTTGTTTTCCTAGAGATATCCTCAGCTGTTCACATCTCTCATTGCTTTTGCTCTTCGCTGTAGTTAAGTCACAAACCTTGGACTCCAACACAGTATTTTCTTCTTTAAGCTTACTCACGCTAGAAGATGATGAAGCAATCATCGTACGAAGAATATGTCAACCTTTTGGTATTTGGAAAAGAATAAGATCATGTCCTCCCTTATATAAAAACATATAACGAGAAATTAAAGAGCGCAGAGGGCAAACCGAAAGTTGTTGCTTGATGAAATAAAGGTAGAAATCTGACCAATTCGAAAGGATAGACTCCGGCATGTTGGAAACATCGATAGAAGGAAGAATAAATCTAGCAATACCATCGAAGTCAGAAGTTGATGAAGGAAATTTTAAAGGATCGTCGTAACAATGAAAAGGAAGTAAGGTTGGCTCATGTCCTCTCGAATCCAAAACTTCCTACGAATCGGATATTAGAAAGCTTGCAACGAAGTCACTTCATGTAGTCTCAGTTGGAGAAGAATTCATGTTAGGAGTGTTGCTGAAAGAAGGAAAAATGGGACTATGTAGCGGCTAACCCCTAGGCAAAGTAACAGTTCCTTCGCCAGAGGAAGAGGATAAAAAATTTACATCTTTGTGTCTCTTAGAGGGACTATCGTCGACAGTCGAAGCTGGATTTTTCTCAGACAAATCACTAGAATGGGCAGAGGTGGCCAGAACAATGAATGCATTAGCACCTGGAGTAACTAGTTGCAATAAAGAAAACATAAAGATAAATCGTAACGTAAACAAAATACTTGTGAACTTCATGATAAGACGATCCTACCTGAGGAACCCGAAAATAAAGGTGATGAAAGATTAAAGTCATCTAAACTAAAAGACAAGCTCATAGCACCCGGAAAATGGATTGGAGTCTGTCCCAGAATCTTTTGTCCAGAAAGCAAGAGGGCGTGTTTACGGAAGATATCCAAAGTCAGTAGAACGGAACGCCGCCTCAGTTCCTTAGGAACTTTGCTAAGGGGATCAACAACTTGGACCTCTATTACCTCAAGATCCTCCTTTTTAGGAATGAAGGCTAGAAAGAAATAACAGTTGGTAAGAGATAAAAAGAAGAGAGAGGAAAGAGAAGAGCCACTTACCAGGGTCGATGAAAGTCCTCGATATGCCAAGGGGACACCTAATGTAGAAAAACTGGTTTTCACGATCTTTAGACTTATTAATGGTGTCACTAACCCATTTCCTCGCAGGACCAGAACGAAGAATAAATGAGTCTGACACTTTGGCTAAACTAAGTAAGAATCGCAGGAGATTAACATTAAGGGAAGATTGGCATGATTCAAGCGCTAAAATTTCTAAGCATAAAAGAAGAGTATATATATTCGGTGAAAGCTGTATGGGGGCAAGACCCAAGTGATGCAAGTACAAACTCCGGAAAAATGAAGAAACCTCCATGCCATATATGAATGGCAGTATAGGAAAAGTACCCTTCTGGCGAATTCTGAATATTATCTTGTGGGGAAGCGGGAATGGCATAATTATCAGTCATACCAAAACTTTGGAGTATGGCATTTACTTCTTCTTGGGTATCAATGAAAGAACGTTGAGGAATGGGTATCTTCTTCGGGTGAGGTTTGATAGATTTGCCTGGCTTGAAGCTACCGGTATGTTGCTCCTCAGACATAATACTGCCAGGTGATATCGTACCATAACATATGTCTTAGTCCCATTTTTCTTTTAATAAAAGTATGTACTAATCACATGTATGAGGGTAAGTAACATAGGAGCCTACTAATGTTCGGGATTTAATCCATTAAATACCAAAGCTAACTGAGAAAATCAATATAAACAAGGCTTATGCATAAGCCATCTATGTTGAAGACCAACTAGGCCTTTGCTATGAGACAATTAGTTTGATCATTACTAAAATTCTAGTTCTTCTCGAAACCCAATGCAGGTGAACTTCAGACCAAAATATTTTATTTAAAAACCTTTAAATTTTGTCGGCATTAAAACCGAGAAGAAATAAAGTTTGCGGTAGCATTTCCATAAATAAACACGAACCTTGGTGTTGGAAAAATCGAAAGCCAATTAAGTAAACTACAGAGGTGTGGGGTTCACTTGTATCGAAAGCCTAGTATGATTGTTCACTAACAAGAAACAGGGTTCTACATGTAAATTTTGCATTTTAAACCCCGAAAATGTGTGGGGAAAAGGTGTTACTTATTTGGTCCGCCAATAGGCGTTGCCCCAATTATCATTGTAGTTTAACTCACATTAGATAATTGAAATCCCAATTAATTTCCTAAAGCAAGTTAAGGGAACGATGTAAAAGTATGCCAACGATTAGATAAGAAACACTTATAAGGAATCGAGCTTGAAATCCTAAAAGAACCCAGGAAATATTTTGAAAATAGTAACATTGTTTGAGCAATGTGATATACAGGAAAGAAAAGGAAGAAGGAGGAACTTATGACAAAAGATGCTCTTTTAATCTCAACCGCACAAGTAGAATCGAATCAGTGGGTCAGATTCATCATGAAGGGTGGAAAGTGGAAATCCTGCATATTCAGAACCGTACAGCAAAGATCGAAAGACTTCGACTTGAAAAGTCGAAAACATCGCTTCACTAGGGGGAAAATGTTACTACCAAAATTGACGCCGAGACAGGCTATCGGTGAAGGGGTGAAGGACCGTCACAAGCATAGAAGAATTATCCGTAAGCAAAGACCAAGTACAGGGCAAAACCGAGAGCATGAGGAAAGTATCCGGAATAGCGAGCGACCAACACCATCATTAAAGAATCTACCTCAGATCTGACGCGAGGAAAGAATACTGGTAGGGTAGTTCTGGCATGCAGAGTAACCTACAAGTTGCCAAAAACCGGGAGTTGATAAAAGAGAAAACCAAGAAACCTACCATTCGAGACCCAGATAGGGCGAAAGGGCTATTGATATTAACCTAATTAATGCCGATATAAAAAGAGACGAGAGCATCGAAATCACAGAGCTCAAGACGTATCCAAAAAGTCAATTACCGTAACCCAAGTTTGGCAGTCACCAAATGACAACTTAACATTCAACAAGTAAAGCACCAGAAGTCCCCTTCTGGAAAGCCAAAGCCCTCTTCAACAATCTGTTGAAAGGAAAGTCAAGGCTTCATAGAGAGATAGGCTATTCGCACTAATCTACTTAGTATTGATACCGACTGGGGTAGCGGATCCCTCAGTACACACTCAAAGTATGAAGGCAAACTTCACAAAGAATCAGTAACAAGGCTACTCAAAGTATGAAGGCAAACTTCACAAAGAATCAGTAACAAGGCCGAGAGCTTATGACCGAAAGCCCATATCCGGAATGTAACATCCCGACTTTTTGACCGCTCCAAATTGGTAATTAAACCAATTAAAAATGTTCAAATCGACGGATCGTTATTTAGCTTATGGAGTTTTAAAAAAATAAAATCAACAAAAACACAGAATAAATAGATAACACAGTATTGAATAGGTGAAATAAACTTTTACTTATTTATCAGAAATTGTGTATACAATATTTTTCTCTATACAACGGAACTAAATACAGTTTAAAAACAAAAAAAATATTACTGGGATTAAAACTTTAGAGTGTATCGTCTTCGGGAATCCCCAGCTTCGCCAATCTTCGAATCCTAAGCTGTAATTTTTAAATCTGTAATGCTCGAGTCTGAGCCGAGCGTTCCATGCAAAAATATAAAACACTTGAGTCAGGATTAATCATGATTCAAGTAAATCAATTTCAATAAACACTAATTGTAATAGTAAATTCTCACACCAGTCAAATGCCAAATACAGTGGTGCAGTGCCTGTGCTATATCGGTTTTTATTTCAGGGACAAATGGTTACGGGAGCCTGCATATACACAAATGTACAAGTACATGTGTGCACTGCCTTAGCATCCCGTAAACATATAAATATGCAAAAAACATCATAGAAAATATGCAGGGTGTGGACAAGCGTTTGTTTACCGAAGGCAGTAGGAGGGACTCATCATAATCTTACACCGGCATAGCTATATGTATGTATGTATGTTTATTTATATGTATATACATATATATATATATATATGTATATATATATATATATGTATGTATTGGCGCCAACAAAAATATATACACATATAGATATATATATATATATATATATATACACACACACCTTTGTTCGGCATGTATACATATAACATAGAAGATAGTGCCAAGAGAACTGGTAGGTGATTTAAGAAATGAACAAGGCAACAACCATACAAGATATAGTGTGCGAGGTCCACCAAGTACAGCAGCAGCCCGAACAAGGTAAGTATGCAGTCACATATGCAAATATGTAACCACACTCTCATGCAGGCTCAATGTTAATGGTAGTGCACAACCGGTCCAACACAACATGAGTTAAATACTGAGATAAGGAAAACATACTGAATTTCCAAGTTTTAATACCAGGAATAGCAACTGAGCCCACCCTTAAGACAAATGGAAAAGGTACATATAATGTCACCTTTTGGACTGTCCTAACTATATGCGTACACCCACATATATACTCAGGTGTGTGGCTCTTGTTCTCAATAATAGATCAGGTATTAAATCTGGGACAGTTCGCTTCCACTTATTGACAAATAATGGGTATTTGGAATAGTACATGTGTATGCAGTTCATGCATGAATATATATGTAGTACCAACAATGCAAAGTAAGACAGTATCAAGTGCTCAGATTATTAATGTTATACAGCTACAAGTTACTAATATGCAATAAAAGTCATAAGTGTTGTACACAACAGCATGTAATTTGGGGTCACGAAACAATGGAACATGTATTTCAAGATTTAAATGGCTTCACCCTTCTTCCCTGGCAACCGATGAATGCGAACAGGGGTTAATATATCCGAACTCCGCAGTATTTTCCAGTACTAAATATGGATATTACTACACTGTCCAGTTTAAGGGTGATTATATATGAACCATGGATGTCCTCAAATTTTTTTTCACTAACCAAATCTAAGTATGATTCCAGCATGACCTTATGTATAAATATTCACCGGTTTACCAAAAATGCATAGCATGAAGAGTGTCAACTTAAGATAAAAAAATGATCAATATTTAAGCCATTTCAATTTATACTGCAATAGGTATAATACATATCAAACTATTACTATAACGTGGCATGATCATCTGATACAAGGCAGTAAATTTTAGGACCCAGACAAATGGTTATCGTACCAAAGTAGGGTAAATGCAAAAAACATTGAAGAGTTCTATTTGCGTTCTCAGGATTCTTAATTCATTATAGGAGATAAATTCTTCTAAGGTGGGTTTGCATTTATTGTTATTATTATTATTTTATAAAAAAATCTTGATCATGGAGACTTGGCATATTAAATAACAACAACTAGTTCACTTTATCTTTCTAATTTTAATCCCGTAAAATCTGATAGATGTTAGAACCAACGCTGGCAAAGGAGAAAAAAAAAATACCCGCATGAACTAATATTTCAGGTCAAGGTAAAACATTTTAGGCCAGTAAGGAATGAAATCTGTGGGGATTCATATATATGTATATATATGTGCATATATATATATATATATGTGCATATATATATATATATATGTATGCATATATATATATATATATGTATGCATATATATATATATATATATATGTATATATATATATATATATATATATATAAGTTTTTGAGTATCCGACTGACGAGGACGAAAATCATGCAGCAACCCATAACATTGTTCACAACAAGAAGAACAACCAACAAAATTAAACCAAAGCTTACTATTCATGATTAGTTTACTAATGAAAGTGAGATACTTGAAACTAAAAATTAACCGTGAGTGAGATTCTCACCGGCAACAACGAAGAACAAAAGAAACAGTTGTAATCAGCGAACTTCAATACTGGTGGCTTTGATTTGAGATGCTTTGCGGCTTCTATGAGGTAGGTCACGATGACTATGTGCAGTTGAAGGAGGTGAAATGAAGGCAGGTGCTGCGGTGGCGGACAAGCAGGTGGTGCCTTAAGTCTCTAGTGCAGCGACCTTCTAACTTGGAGGAGCGATGACAATTTAGGGCTTTGGTGATGAAGCATCTTCGATTAGAAGTAGCAACCGTGGATTTGGGTGGAAATAATTTTGGGACAAGAATTGATTTTATTTTAAGGATTTGGGAAGAGGGGATTTTCCGCTATGCCATTAATAATTGAAGAGGAGGAACGAATTTTTGCGGCTGAAGAAAATAGGAGATAACGCAGATTTTTATAGAATAAGGAAAGGGATAAGAGCAAAGTAACATTATATTGGCTGAGAGGTTAGCTGTGATTCAGACAATAGGTCTATGCGAAATTTTTTTAAATGAGATAGGTTTTACTTAAAGGTAGGTAATAACGTGGTAATATTAAATTGCATCTCGAATTATCGTTGAACGCTTAAAACACATGCCGCCAACACAATCTCCAAACACGGCAAAAATTATATGTTCCTCCTTGTCTCCGCATTCTGAACCTAATAAAATTATTTTGGTTGTACTTCGACTCGGTTTTTATATGACATTTTATTTTAAATTTATTTATCAGTTATTCCGTTTGTTCAACAACAACTCCACTCGTTAAATTCAATTTCTTTATACACTCATATCCAAGTCAATTTCTACATATTTCGACAAATAAAATTTCTAATTTATTTAACGTTAATAATGTTTATTTTTAAATTCACCATTTATATTTTCAACCGGATTACAATTCAAATTCAAATATCTGACTAAATTCAATTCAAATATTCAACAACACATACTTGATTCGTAACTAACCATTCTGAATTTAATATTCGATTCAATTCAAAAAAGTATACTTGATTTGCTAACCCAAGTATCAATGTAAAATTGATTATTAATAGTTAAATCTTTAATTAATCCCATTTTTAGTTGTTGAAATTTCTGGGATGTTACAATCTCCCCCCTTATTCGTCCTCTAAAAGGAGAGATCGTTAGAGTTATACCACTGTATACTTCAAATTTCCATATTGTGTGATCCTTCCATAACTAATTTAAATATTGATATATAAATCATCGATCTTCTTTATTTATCCATCATACTCAATTAATTCGGAAAATCGCATTTCCTTTCAAAATTAATTTCTTTTAAATTTCGAATTCTGTACATTATTTCAAATTTCTTTATAATCTCATCCACCAATATTTACTTGTCCATGTTTTACCAATTCAACCACATCTCCTTGTATTCAATCCATTTAATCTTCCCCAACACTCATTGAAGAGTGTAAATACATCTCCTCTTCAAATTACAAATTGTCGACTTGAAAATTTTCAAATTCCAAAATCTTTTATAATTTCTATACAGAAAATATTTGTATTAATAATCCAAATCTACTTCGAAATCCTCTTTCTTAATTTATTCAGATAAGTACATTTAATTTCCAATTATTTATTTGAAATACTTTTTAACTCAAAATTTGACAAGTCTATTGTCGTTCTCACAGATGTTAGGAATACGCTAGCCAGACGCACGACTAAAATCTCCAAGTACTAAATATGCTTGCTTCAACTCTCAGTGAAAATATTTCAAAATTTTCTTTTCTAAAAACAGATACGAAAAGTACCAATGTGATATTGAAATGTTGATTGTTTATGAATCGCAGATACACAATGGTTTCGTCTAGATCCCTAGAAAACATCTGTATTCGTCGAAAATCACTTCCCTGCGATTTTGTCATGGATAGATCAACGGAAGATATTTAAGAATCAAAGGAAAATCTGAGGGCACTGAGCGTTGACAGCTCTGTCTCAGGGTCACAAAACAAATTATGAAAATAAATCAAGACACGAGAATCAATCTAGTCACAAGGACAATTCACGTCACAAAGACAAATCAACTCACGAAGACACGGTGATGTGTCAAACAGGTGGCTCCACATCACTAAGATATCTCAACATCGCATGGCTCCATTCTATCTTTAGTAACTCTAGTGGTTACATCTCTTTCACTTGTAGATATGCCATGTGGACCACGGGTACACAATGGTTATGCCTGATTCCCTCAGGAAACATCCATACTCGTAAGCTTTCACAGCTCTACGGATTACGCCATTATCACGACTATAGATCGCAGTAGACACAATGATTATGCTTGGTTCCCCAAACATCTGTCCGTCGTAGTCCATCTACAGCCCTGTGAATTACGCTACATGGTTGTGTTCTTCCAGGAACAATGACAAATTGAGTTTTATGTCCGGACAACCAACTACACAGCCGCACATCTCGACTAAACTCGAAATTCAAAGGAGAAGGATGGTACTTCCCTTATTTTTCTTTGAAAACATATAATATTGTGTAAATATAGTACTTCATTCCATACTTCTCATAATCATACTTTTGATTTTATTTCCGAATCATATTTCCAGATATCTCATTTTCATATAAATTTCAATGTATAAGATTTCATCTCAAATCAATTACTGCCCAAATCAATAGTCCCCAAATTCACTATATTCTTCATATAAATCTCGAAAATTTCTATATCCAATACCTAAAATCGAATATCCTCAATTTCCATTTAAATTTCAAAATTTCATTTTTTATCTTTTAATCAATTCAGATATG
The DNA here is from genome assembly GCA_030737875.1 of Allium sativum. NCBI lineage: Eukaryota > Viridiplantae > Streptophyta > Magnoliopsida > Asparagales > Amaryllidaceae > Allium > Allium sativum. The sequence goes on along the minus strand of CM060922.1, from coordinate 309,717,312 downwards.
ATGTCTTTTCAAACTCAAATTTTATGGATCCACTGATTATAAACCAATTTATTTCCAAATTTCAAATGATTAAATTCCTCACTTAATTCAAAACTTTATCCTCTCAAAATTTCCAGAATTTTTTCATTCTTATCTCAAATTCCTTCTTCGTGTACTATTACTCTTCCATATTCAAACTTTTCGACCATAAATTAGCAGGCAAACAACTCCTTAAGTATCGACCCACAAGGCCGAAATCAACATCAGATCAAAACCCAGGAAATTATTCATCTTAACTAATTTCCAGTCAGTTTCTAAATTCCTTAACTCCATTTCTTAATTTCTTATCAAATCATTACTTACGCAATTCTCGGATTCAATTTATGAATACATTTCTCTTACATTCTACCGACCTATGTTTTCGTCGTGCGGCTCTTTGTCCTTCAGTTCTTGTCATTCTAATTTATCAAAAATCGTAAACCGCTCACGATCTTTTTAAAAAAAACATTTCCAATTATCATTTTTATAGAAAATCACTTATTATCATTGGAAAATATTCCCAAACATTCACAAATATTTATTTTCTATAGAAAATACACTTTATTCTCAAGCGAAACATTTCCAAATTCATTATTTGAATAAAAACAGATATGAGATAAAACACCGCTATTCCCACTTAATTGTTGCCACCCATTAGCTTGCGTTACTTAACCAACTCTTAATATCGAACCTTAACCATTTCTTAGTCAACAATGAAGTCAATCAAGTTGGGTTATAATTACCTCCCAGATCTTGACTGAACAACATTATTAACTTTGAAATAGATCCAGTTCACAACTTCTAATACCCACAAAACATTCATTCTTGTAATTTCTAATTTCAAGTTAAGAATTTATTTCTTATACAATAATTCATGCCTTCAAGACTTTTAACTTTTTAAAAAATATACTTCTTAATCTGAACAACTAATCGACAATATATTAAATTTTGATTAAAGAGAAAATTAAATAATATTTCCCTGAAATTCAACATAATTTACCCCACACATAACCTTCTTTCAAATAATCTCTTATTGGACATATTTCGAATTTCGTAAAAATCCTCATTTGATTTACATTTTGAACTTCAGAATGATCTCATCGTACTGATCAGCTCCTTTTCCTTTATTCTCAATTTCATTTGCAACACTTTTGTTTTCACACGTTATTTACTTCTAAAAAGTAAATATTATTCCTTTTATCGAAATTTGAACTCGTCTTATCAAACTAGCTTCGATTTCGTTTAAATACAGGTTCAAATATTTTGAATCTTCAATCATACTCTGGTTCATTTATAACCATCATTTACAATTCACTTCTTGTTAATTAATTCACAAGTTTATAACTTACTATTGATTTCATATATTCAAATATCCATTTGTGAGGACCCCTAAATTTCCAACACCTCCTTTTTTAAAAAAATTAAATTATGAATTACAACAACCCTGGATCCTCTACTTAAGGGTTATCTTTCCTAACCCTTCAATTCCAGAATACCTCATCACCAATATATATATATATATATATATATATTAGTACAATTCCAATTTATAACTTGTATTTGAGAAGATATACAAGTCTTCCTTTGCCATTATCAGAGCTAAATTTATTAGCAAAAGACTCTTGATTAATTATAAGTAATTAATCACCATACAACATAACAAATTTTAATTAACTGGTTTTATTTATTAAATCATTCTTTTGAAATTAGTAATCTATTAATATTCTAATTGATAAGTAATATTGATATTTGACATTTTGCCTTATTTGAGGTTATCTTTAACCTTGGTGGCACACATTCAGATTCATATACATGTTCACAATTAAAAAAAATCACTTACAATTGCATGTCCTCCTCTTACATTACTGTTGTATACTATATAGTCAACTTGCTACTTTTTATGTGTCATGTTCTTATATATAGTATACACAAATTTTCTTGTGCAATAATTAGTCCTCAGATCTGCACATATATTTGTGCCATCAAGCCCCGTATTATCTGGCTTTACATGGGTCCCTCGGCCATGTAATTGCATTTATCTATATATTTATATAGTATGGACATTACCTAGCTATTATAACCTTTTATAACTGAGTACCTAGCATTTTATGTACGAATAGATCACCCCCTTTTTTACATTATCATGCAATTGGATTATGTAAACCGTACTTGTTTCTAAGGGTAACTGTATTACATTTAGTACATACAACAAGGTCAATCCAGATTCTAATTTCCATTTCCATAAACATAAATATGTGCCACCATCATTATTTATCATAGCTATGCCTAATAAGCACATATTTTATCAATACACCATTTTATATATACCAAGTAAACACTAGTTATTTTGTATAGTTCTAAGATCATTTTATTTTCAGACTTCACCCAAAAACAAACAAGTAGATACGCATCTCAATATTCACTTTGTTCTATCCTCATGTCAACAGTAAAATAACTTGCCTCTTTAACTTACAGTCTTTTTTTCTAAACCATTTTGATTTTTGATCCAAAATAAAGGTAATTCTATTGTATATCAACTTACTAATCTTTACGGAACAGGCCCTTGATATTTACTCATTTATAATTTAGATGTGAATATGTGCATGTTATCTCCTAGGATCTCAAATACTTGTTATGTACCTATATTTTATTAAAACATTACTTTTTAAATATCCAGTAAACATTAATCTACATAATTCTCAAAGTACCGGAGTCCCAGTTCTATCGGAAAGTTACTTATCTCTGTAATTCCTTGTCATATACATATATCAACAGCAATAACTCCTCTCTTCAAATACATTATTCTTTTCATAAACCCTTCTGGTTTAGCTTTTTCGTAACGGTAAAGTTAATATACCAGTTCACATGTATATATCCTACACTCAAAATAATGATCTCTAGGTGTAATTCACATCACATAAAAACATAACCAAATCATTGTAATATTCAGAATCCCATAGTTCTATTTTTACCAATTATTCGTTCTTTTTGAGACAACCTATAACTTGTCTATATAGGTATAATTGTTAGTCTGTTACTCTCTTCCTGTCGACGTGGGACTAAATATATATTTTTATATATAAAACCACACCATTGTTGTGTTCTTATTTTGTAAATTTCATTATATCAATGCAACATTGTTAGGCTATCCTTTGGCAAGGATCGTCCCAACACGAATTTTATCATTTGGAATAACTCAGGACTTGAATGTGGATTGACAATGACTTAGATGAAGTGAAAAAGTGTCGATAGCTCAAATTTTGGATCGGGTCTCACCCTCCTTGACCGGCTCGCCATCCTAGGACTCGCCCCCTAGGGCTCGCCCCTATCCTAGGGCTAGCCCCCCTAGGGATCGCCCTCATTCTAAGGATCACCCTCTAGTGCTTAACCCCATCCTAGGGCTCGTGGTAGAACCCTGGACCACGCCCCGATCGTGGACCACATAGGGGTCACGAACCGCCTCGACTGGAACTGCTTTTGCTCATATATTGACCTATGCTCTTGGCTATTCCTATTCCTATGAACCCGGATCTCATTACACATGGCATGGAATGACTTGGAGAGGATTTCTCCATGTTTTCCACCACATTTCGAGATTCTTGGGATGCGTGCCACATGGCCAATGAACCTCCTACTGTAGATGGCTATAAATACACCACTTAAGGGCAAATGAAAGGACTTTTGGCCATTTTTCTTCACAACTTCCACCATTAACAACACAAGGACTTTGCATGCTTAACAAGGCCAATTCAACTCAGTTTAACATGAGGATTTCGTGTATAAATCATTCTATTTTCTCTTCTTCTTCATTAAAATACAAGGATGTTGTACATAATTGGATCTCACGGAATGTGAGACGGCATTGCAATTGTAATTTCTTAGGATTTAAGGTTATAAAGTGGACGTAGGCTTGGTTTGAGTCAAACCACTATAAAAATATCGTTTGTCCCTTTTTTCTATTTCTTTAGCTACACTCTGTGAACTGAGGTTCGTGATTGAGAGGACTTCACACCGTATTTGGGTGTTAGTACCAAATTTTGGTCTAACATTTTGGCGTGCCAGGAAGGGGGCACATGATATTACTTCAATTTCTAGCTGTAAAGGAATCGATTTGCTTAGCTATTAGATAAATGGAAAAATGAAAGAAAGATGGAACCTTCTCTCGTGCTGAAGATGTTGGCAATGAAGGCACAATAATCGAGGCAAGCCAGGAGGCTTCCTCTCATGAAGACTTATCAGCATACTTGACCGGAGAAGAGATGGGCTGCGTTTTCACTGAACTGAGAGCTCAAATGGTAAGGCAAGATGATCTCCTCCGAAAACAACAAGAGATGATGGACGGGTTCTTCGCTCGGATGGATGGAAGGCCGTTCAACGTTCAACGCACTGGAAATGAAGCCACTGAAAAAGCTCATACTTCACATGAACTCGGGGGCAACCCCCTCGCTCTTGGAAATGGTCAGGTTCGACCGATTTCTGCCCCAGTTCGGATGGACACCAGAATGCAAGCTCCCGCTCAACAACAGGAATGGGCTCGTGATGGAGAGCCAGGGTCGGCTCGTGATACGGGACCAGGACCAGGTTGGGTCGCCCCCTCGAACCATGAGCCGTGAGCCTCGATCCCCAAACAGCGGTTCACCGGCAGCTTCCTCATTCTCTTGCTCACAACGCTGGGGGCACCAGCACTGATTTAGGAAATCTGCAACAACTTATTAAAGGAAATCGACTAGCAGATCTGATTGAACGCCTCTTGAGAAGCCGCACTTATCAGAATGATGTGGATGACGTCAATCACAATCCGTTCACACAAGAAATAAGAAATTCCCGCAATTCACCGGATTTTAAATTTTCACAACTAGAGCCCTTCAACGGCAGGACAGATCCTACTGTGCACCTGATGCGCTACAAACGGCATATGGAAGTTCAGTCGGCATCGGAAAATGTCATGTTTAAATGCTTTCCCCTCTTTCTAACTGATATAGCAGCCATGTGGATTCGACAGCTAGAAACGGAATCGATCAACAGTTGGAACATTTTGGTCTCTCGGTTCATTGAACGGTTTTGGGTCAACATCGCTCGACCCAAGAACGTAATGTCGCTCACCACAATCAAGCAGAGGCCCAGGGAAACTATACACTCTTTTATGGAAAGATTCAACATTGCAGCAGCGTCAGTTGATCGCCCTGAACCATTGATGGAGCTGATGGCAGCGGTATCCAGTGTCTTGGATAACTCAGAATTCAAAAAATCTTTGTACCAAGATCCACCGTGAAATCTCGGCAAATTCTACCTTGAAGCAGATAGATTTCTATGGGAAGAGGATGCAACTTCCGAGAAGAAAGTTCTCGATGTCAACATGCTCAAAGACGGAGAATCGTCTGATTATGGAAAAGGCAAGGGAAAACTACTGTCAAGAATGACCGCAACACTCAGCCCCGAGAGGTCCCAGATATGAAAAGTATACTGAACTTAGTGCTTCACTATCTGACATCTACATGGACACCAATGGAATAATCTACTACCCCAAGTCTCCCAAGAGGGAGCCATCGCAAAGAGAACATGATTCTGAAAAACATTGCATATTCTGTGATATAGGTGGTCATGACACAAATGACTATAGGCACTTACGAGATCTGATTGAGGAGCGGGTTAGACGTCGAGAGCTACCCGAGTATGTGAAACAACCTGCAGCGCCTGCGCATGCGCTGCCACCTCCTGCTCCGAGGAATGGAAATGGTCCTGGATCGAGCTCTCGCAGGATCATCATCAACTGATCTAGATTAGATCAACTTTCATTTTATGCATTTCTTATGCTTTAAGATTTGTTTTTTCTTTCATTTGGTTTTCCAATTGGTTGAATCGGAGTACACACGTATAGGGTTAGGATGTAGCCCCAAGGCGTGCTCTGGACTCGATGACAAACCAATCAGGATGTGCTTTGGTTTTGCATTATGAATTGAATAAGGAAGGATTCCCCAAGCGTGGCTTGTGTTTAGCAAATTCAAGTGTCTTGTTAGGTTGTGGAAATATTCTCAATCTTGGCAAAGTATGGCTTATACTTATTATGAAACTCTTAGTATGCATTATGCCTAGGGATGGAATATCTTGTCAAGCTGTGGAAAGCGTAGCTCTACTTCAGGTCTGAGTATTACTCACTTTGAAATCCTAAGCATAGATTGTACTTAGGAACTGCAAACGGTCTTATCAGGATGTGACAAAAGAAATCGGGTATGGATTATACTCGGTTTGAACTTCTTGGTATGGATTATGCATCAAAGGTTTGCCGCTTGCCAGGATTTGGCAGGATGACTTGGACGTTCCTCGAGTATGGTTTGTGCTCGGTAGACACTTAAGCATGGCCCATGCTCGGAAAAATTCAAACAATACTGTCAGGATTTGGCACATTTGTTTTACCTCTATCTCTTTACAGAGTTGGATTATATTTGTAGCTGGCGGACGAGACGAGGTCATGGTATTCACGGATTTCTATTGCTTATAGATCCCTGGATTATCCAGAACACATCTTCCTTCAACCAACAAGATGTGTTTTGAGGGGCAACTTGTTAGGCTACCCTTTGCAAAGGATCATCCCAACACGAATTTTATCATTTGGAATAACTCAGGACTTGAATGTGGACTGACAATCACTTGGATGAAGTGACGAAGCGTCGATAGCTTGGAATTTGGATCGGATCTCACCCTCCTGAACCGGTTCGCCATACTAGGACTCGCCCCCCAGGGCTCGCGCTCCTAGGGATCGCCCCCATCCTAGGGCTTGCCCTCGTAGGGATCGCCCCTATCGTAGGACTCCCCCCCAGGGCTTGCCCCCATCCTAAGGATCGCCCCCATCCTAGGGCTCGTGGTGGAACCCTGGACCATGTCCCGATCGTGGAGCACATAGGGGTCACGAACCGCTTGGACTGGAACTGCTTTTGCTCATATATTGACCTATTCTCTCAGCTATTCCTACTCCTATAAGCCTGGATCTCATTACACATGGCATGGCACGACTTGGAGAGGATTTCTCCACGTTTTCAGGAAATTTCGAGATTCTTGGGATGTGTGCCACATGACCCACGAACCGCCTGCTGTAGATGGATATAAATACACCATTTAAGGACAAATGAAAGGACTTTTGGCCATTCTTCTTTACGACTTCCACCGTTAACAAGGCAATGACTTCGTGTGCTTAACAAGGCCAACTCAACTCAGTTTAACATGAGGATTTCGTATATAAAATCATTCTCTTTTTCTTCATTAATATACAAGGATGTTGTACGTAATTGGATCTCACGGAATGTGAGACGGCATTGTAATTGTAATTTTTTAGGATTTAAGGAATTATAAAGTGGGAGTAGGCTTGGTTTGAGCCGAAGAACTATAAAAATATCGTGTGTCCCTTGTTTTTATTGCTTTAGCTACACTCTGTGATTCAAGGTTTGTGATTTCGAGGACTTCATACCGTATTTGGGTAGTAGTACCAAATTTTGGTCTAACAAACATGTCCTTACCCGTATCAGTATGGGAGTATGAATGTAAGCTGATGGTATCACTGTATATTTAAAACAAGCTTGTAAACTTCATCATTTCTAAGCTTTGTATATGTGTTACAAAAGTAAGAAATACCCCATACTTAACTATCTGAAATTTAAAACGGTTATCTTATATTCTCAGGACAATTAAGCATTTCCCCCATTTGAAATCATACTTTATCATACCATTGCACTCCTGAATGTCAACAAGTAAAACTGATTAAATCTATCCATACTCTTTCTGAATTGCTACCGAGAGGGTTTTTTAAAAGCTTTGTTGGGTGTCCTTATATAAAATGTTGCTTTATAAATTTCCATTTTTCTCCTACCTGTCATGCCGTATCCATGTTTCATATTGTCATGGTACTAGACGGCTTGTTTTATTCATTTTTATGTTACATCAGGCTTAAGGGTATCCAGCCTATTGGCTTCAAATACTTTTTCTATGCTTACATATTTTCTATGTTTTCGAAATTTTTTACCTTACAGATATAACACATTCATATATAATGACACTTGCATTTCTGCCTACAATCCTCATGGCACATCTATATTTATTCGAAGTACAAAAATCTTGAGCACTTGTTCCTATTTACTAATTCACAAATAGGTGATGATTTCCCAAAACATTCTGTTTCATCATGTTTAATGTACACCCATGCACCCTGCATACCTTTATGCCTTGTTATTTAGTTATTTAGCATTTTTTACAATTCAACCATGATTAGTTACTTCATATTTTCTAGGGTTATTACACCTTTATTGGTTTGAAACCAATTATAATTTATCTTTCCAAGTTCTGAATACTCCATATAAGACACAATCGGTTTCCAATTGCAACCTACTTGATTTTTTTTTAAAATTCTCCTTTTCATTATTCCTATCTGAATTTCTTATTTCCAGTTAATTTCAGTTACCTTTGACTACTAAAATACACGATTGATTCGTTTATTCTCTTATACTTATCTTCCTCGGATATTATCCGATGATGGATTCGAGATTCAAATCCAGGGTACCTTATCAAAGAATGGATCTCGCAACTCTAGATTTGAAGATTGAGGATTCCGAAAAAAATTAAATCTCCAAACAAATTTTCATTTCCACTGTATTAATTCCAAAATTATAGTCTCAAAATACTTTCAAAATCACTTACCTTCAAAATCATTTAAAAGTATATATACTTTCAAAAATTATATTTCAAAAAAAAAACTTTTCAAAATCAGTTCTTAAACCCAATAAGCTAAGCTTTGAATAAACCAAAGCTCTGATACCAGTTGTAACGTCCCGACTTTTTGACCGCTTCAAATTGGTAATTAAACGAATTTAAAACATTTACATCAACGATCGTTATTTAGCTTATAGAGTTTTAAAAAATCAACACAAACACAGAATAAATAGATAACACAATATTGAATAGATAAAATAAACTTTTATTTATCTATAAGAAATTTTGTATATAATATTTTTCTCTATACAGCGGAATCAAAACAGTTTAAAAACAAGAAAAATATTACTGGTTAAAAAACTTCAGAGTGTGCCATCTTCAGGAATCCCCAGCTTCTCCAATCTTCGAATCCTAAGTTGTAATCCTTAAATCTGTAATGCTCGGGCCTGACCCGAGCATTCCATGCAAAAACATAAAACACTCGAGTCTTGATTAATCATAGTTCAAGTAAATCAATTTCAATAAACACTAATTGTAATAGTAAATTCTCACATCAGTCAAATGCCAAATACAGTGGCGTAGTGCTTGTGCTATATCGGTTTTTATTTCAAGGACAAATGGTTCCGGGAGCCTGCATATACACACATGTGTAAGTACATGTGTGCACTCCTTAACATCCCGTAAACATATAAATATGCAAAAAGCATCATAGAAAATATGCATGGTGCTGATAAGCATTCGTTTACCACAAGGAAATAGGAGGAACTCATCATAATCTTACACCGGCACACACACACACACACACACACACACATATATATATATATATATATATATATATATATATATATATATATATATATATATATATCGGCGCCAACAAAAATATATACACATATTGATATATATATATACACACACACCTTTGTTTGGCATGTATACACATAACTTAGAAGATAGTGCTAAGAGTACTGGTAGGTGATATAAGAAATGAACAAGGCAACAACCATGCAAGATAAAGTGTACGAGGTCCAACAAGTACCGCAATAGCCCAAACAAGGTAAGTATGCAGTCACATATGCAAATATGTAATCACACTCTCATGCAGGCTCAATGTTCATAGGTAGTGCACAACCGGGCCAACACAGCATGAGTTAAATACTGAGATAAGGACAATATACTAAATTTCCATGTTTTAATATTAGGAATAACAATCGAGCCCACCCTTAAGACAAGTAAATGGAAAAAAATACATATAATTTCACCTTCAGGACTGTCCTAACTGTATGCGTACACCCACATATATACTCAAGTGTGCATCTCTTGTTCTTAAAAATAGATCAGGTGTAAAATCTGGGACAATTTGCTTCCACTTATTGACAAATAATGGGTATTTGGAATAGTACATGTGTATGCATTTCATGCATAAATATACATGTAGTACCAAAAATGCAAAGTAAGATAGTATCAAGCGCTCAGATTATTAATGTTATACAACTACAAGTTACTAATATGCATTAAAAGTCATAAGTGTTATACACAACAACATGTAATTTAGGGTCACGAAACAATGGAACATGTATTTCAAGATTTAAATTGCTTCATCCCTTTTTCCCTGGCAACTAATGAATGCGAATAGGGGTTAACTTATATGAAATCTGCAGTATTTGTCAGTACTAAATATGGATATTACACTGTCCAATTTAAGGGTGATTATATATAAACCATGGATATCCTCAAAATATTAATTTTTTTCCACTAACCAAATTTAAGTACGATTCCAGCATAAGATTGTGAATAAATATTCATCGGTTTACCAAAAATGCATAGCATGGAGAGTGTCAACTTAAGATAAAAAATGATCAATATTTAAGACATTTCAATTTACACTACAATAGGTATAATACGTATCCAACTATTATTGTTACATGGCATGAGCATCTGATACAAGGCAGGAAATTTTAGGACCCAAACAAATGATTACCGCACCAAAGTAGGGTAAATGCAGAAAACATTGAAGAGTTTTATTTGCGCTTTTAGGATTCTTAGTTCATTTCAGGAGATAAATTCTTCTAAGGTGGGTTTGTAGTAGTTGTTGTTATTATTATTATTATTATTATTATTATTATTATTATTATTATTATTATTTATAACAAAATCTTGATCATGGAGACTTGCCATATTAAATAACAACAACTAGTCCACTTCATCTTTCTAATTTTAATCCCGTAAAATCTGTCAGATGTTAGAACCAATGCTGGCAAAGGAAAAAAATAAACCCGCATGAACTAATGTTTCCGGTCAAGGTAAAACATTTCAGGCCAGTGAGGAATGAAATATCTAGGGATAAACATGGCAACAATATATATATATATATATATATTGATCTTTATGCAATTCCATAGCCTAGAGTTTTCGAGTATCCAATAGACGAGGACGAAAACCATGCGGCAACCCACAACATTGTTCACAACAAGAACAATAGCCAACAATGTTAAACCAAAGCTTACTATTCATAATTAGTTTACTACTGAAAGTGAGATACTTGAAACTAAAAACTAATCGTGAGTGAGATGCTCACCGGCAATAGCGAAGAACAAAAGAAACGGCTGTGATTAGCGAACTTCGATACTGGTGGCTTCGATTTGAGATGCTTTGCAGCTTCTACGAGGTGGGGTCACGGTGACTATGCGTAGCTGAAGGAGGTGAAATTAAAGGCAGGTGCTGTGGTGGCAGAAAAGCAGGTGGTGCTTTAAGTCTCCGGTGTAGCAACCTTCTAACTTGGAGGAGCAGTGACAATTTAGGGCTTTGGTGGTGAAGCAGCTTCGATTAGAAGTGGTAACTGTTGATTTGGGTGGAAATAATTTTGGGGCAAGAATTGATTTTATTTTAAGGATTTAGGAAGAGGGGATTTTCAGCTGTGCAATTAATAATTGAAGAGGAGGAACAAATTTTTATGGTTGAAGAAAATAGGAGAGAACACAAATTTTTATAGAATAAGGAAAGGGATAAGATCAAAGTAACATCATATTGGCAGAGAGGTTAGCCGTGATTCAGACAATAGGTCTGCGCGAAATTTGTTTAACTGAAATAGGTTTTTCTTAAGGTAGGTGATAACGTGATAATATTAAATTGCACCTCAAATTATCATTGAACGCTCAAAAAACGTACTGCCAACACAACCTCCAAACGCGGCAAAAATTATACGAACCTTCATGTCTCTGCATTCTGAACCCAATAAAATTGTTCTGGTTTTACTTCGTTTCGGTTTTTATACGATGTTTTAATTTTAATTTATTTATCAATCCACTGATTTTATTCCATTTGTTCAACAACAACTCCACTCATTAAATTCAATTTCTTTGTACACACAAATACACTCATATCCAAGTCAATTTCCACATATTTCGACAAATAAAATTTCTAATTTATTTGACATTAATAATGTTTATTTTTAAATTCAACCGTTTATATTTTCAATCGGATTACAAATCAAATTTAAATATCCGACTAAATTTAATTCAAATATTCAACAACATATATTTGATTCATAATCGACCATTCTGCATTTAATATTCGATTCAATTCAAAATAGTATATTTGATTTGCTAACCCAAGTATCAATATAAAATTGATTATTAATATTTAAATCTTTATTTAATCCCATTTTCAGAATTTGAAATTTCTGGGACGTCACACGTAAGCTTAAAGCCTTTCCTAAAGTTATCCATGCCAACAGGCTTGGTATCGATACAAAGAAGATGAAGTGGTGTTAATGAGGAACTCCAAAGACCAAGACTATCTCTCCGAGGGCCGACAACCAGGATCCTAAGGAAATAAACAAAGCTGGAAGAGCAGCCGAGAGCCAAAGCAACCGAAACCAGAAGGAAAAGCAGCTAATAAAGGCTTCTGCCGGCCCAATAGTAAAGGGGCCCCGATTTGTCTATAAATAAGACCCCAGGGGTCTCATTTTCGGGGCCAATTTTTCATTTTCTCAATCTTGTACTCTTTTCCTCTATAGTAAACCCTAATTTCTAAAGCAATTTGGGGGTTTCCATTGTAATTGCTTATATACTCCAAATCCAAGATCAATAAAGAGCGAATCAACACTTAGCATATTTCTTATGAGTTTCTTATGAGGTTTCTTCATTATTACGTACACAACATACCGTATGCTTTCAACATAGCCATGGTTTCAAATCTAAATCTAAACCCTTCTACAGAGATATAGCAAAACCCCTGCTTACAAGCCATTTAGCCTTCTACTAAGGGTTGTGCTTAGGGAACCCTTGCCCCAATATAACTATTGGTTCTTGAGTTGCTTAAGCGTGATGCTCACACCATTGAGGGAAGAGTAACTAATCTTTTGCGCTTTAGACCTTGATATCTAGGAAACGGTGAACTAACTCAGAATCATGAAAGCTGGATAACCCCATTTTTCTCTTAGGTCCACTTTCGTAGACCTATCTCCGATGTTGATGGAAAATATCGTTAACAAAAGGAGAGACTCTATGCAAATTTCTAAAGCATTTTAATATTTTTGTAGCTTCGGTGGATCCACCAGATCCATTGATGATGTTGACGGCCCTAGTATCTAGCGTGTTGGATAACTCGTTCAAGATTTCACTAGAATGAGACCCCCCATGGGATTTAGGTGATTTATACCTTGAATCAGATAGATTCCTAAGGCAAGAGGATGCCAAATCTAATCTGGAATCTATTCAAATGAATCTGGTCGAGGATAGAGAATTGTCCAATTTTAGGAAAAGGAAAGATGAAGGCAAGCAAGGCCCACAAAACAAAATCAGAAAGAGACGGAGATATGACTTGCATGCACATCCAAATACAAGGTCAGAACAAATATTTTTAAACATCAAAGACCGTCTTTCTACTAGAAAGGAAAGCGGATGGGAGCCCACTGAGAAAGATATAGCTTTCAGAAAATGTTGTCGTTTCCATGAGAGGGTCAGACATGAAACGAATGAATGTTGTCACTTGATGGATGTCATTGAGGAGCTAGAGAGAAATAGAAACCTACAACAATATATCCATAATAGAACATCAGATGCAACTCAAAAGGAAACAACTGCCATCTGCACGGGATGTAGTAGACCAAGCACTTGTCCTAGCATTGTCATTAATTGACAATTAGGAACGGGATGATCAAGGTAGCGAAGTCTTCTACCCATGTATGAGAACTAGAGAGTTTCCAAGGGTTTCTCTGGGACGATCGAACCACCAAACTTTACTTTCTTTACTCTATTTGTCTTAGCACTTTTATTTCATTAGTCAAGTTGTAATAAAAAGGCCAAGCCGTTTACTCTTTTACGGGGAACCAAAGAGATCCCTAGGCAAGCTCTATATGGTGAAAAACCTATTAGTTTTGCAATAAAAATTCCTTTTTCACACTATAATGAAGTTGTTTGGCGTGTATGGATTATGCTCATCAGACATAATTTTTGTGTTTTGCTACTTGAATAGGATCACTTGGCGTGCATGGATTATGCTCTTTATGTGTGGAATATGCGATTGAGAAACTTTAATAAACTGTTCGGTGGGTATGGATTATGCTCATCGATCGTAGAATAAACCATTAGATGAGTATAGATTATGCACATCGGATAGCATTGATTGTGCTCATTAGATGTCGAACTTGATTTTAACTTTAATAGTCTAGTGAGTATATTATGCCCATCAAGTATAAAACTCTTTGATTATAACGTCATATATGGATTATTCATGGAAAGGGTCTGGAGAGGCTACGAACGCGCCAAGTATGGATTACGCTTGGCTATAGAATACCAAGTTTGGATTATGATCGGTAGAACAAGAATCAATGGAACATCAAGTATGGATTATGGTGGACGGATAATCAAGAAATGGGCTATTAAGTATGGATTATGCCAGGCAGTCCAACCAAACCGAGACTCGCTAAGTATGGATTATGCTTCGTGGGGATCAACTGAATCACGAACTGCTAAATATGAATTATTCATACTGGGGATCAACCCGAAATTAAAACATTAAGTATAAATTATGCTTAACGGTGGCTTAGAGATGCTTGAAATTAATATGTATGGATTATACATGACCACAACACAGAGAGATTCGAATGCGACAAGTATGAATTATGCTCTATCTAAAGCCCGGAGAGGATCCAAATGCTAACTATGGGTAATGGTTAATGGGGACATGATTCAGACATTTAAGAATGGATTATATACTTGGCATGGAATCGACCGACACTGTTATGAACTTTCAACATCAATCCGGAGAGATTGCGGGAAACTGAATTAATCCAAAATATTTCTTCCACAGAAAGACATGTTTTTTGGGGTTAAGTGTTAACCATCCTTTTGATAAGGATGTTACACTTTAGACTTAGACATTTGAATCACTCATGACTCGTACGAACTCGGATTAAGCATCAAAATCGATGATCGCTTGGAAATCAGGAAATGACTCAACTTGAATCGTTCTCCTCAAGGCATTGTCTGATTACTTAGAAATAGCATGATCATCAAGTTGGATCACTCCATATTCATTGGATCGATTACACACAAGATTGGATCGATACGCACAAAATCAGATAGAACACCTTAAAAAAGCATGATTGACACAAGCCGATCACCTAGAAATCTAGGATTCGATCGATTCGGCACTTTCTCGGTCATTTGGTAATTCTGGATCGATACTCTTAAAAAATGATGATTGATATAGTTGGGTCACACAAAACAAATGGATTGTTACAAAGAAATCATCTAAGAAAACTTGCCTGACATGTTGAAAAATTGGATCAGTATGCTCAAGAACTTATTCGGATCACCCAAAAACAGGTAAGCACGATCACTAAAAATCAGAAGATTGGATCATAGAGGGATTTGCTCGGTCATTTGAGGGATCGGTGTTAACCCCATCATAAGCAGAACTGCTGCATTTTCCATGAATGATGAATCTCAGCATGAACATACATGGATCAACAAAGGGTAAAAACCCATTCAAGAATTCTGTCGAATAATATAAGTGTGCTCAACCAGATTTCTCTACAGCAGACCAAGGGTCGAGCATAGCTTCACCTCCATCACCTCTGGTCGGTCGAACAGGTTTTCAATGGTCGGTCGAGCACTACAACCGGTCGAGCACCACTACTGGTCGAGCTCCACTGCTGGTCGAGCAACGCTGCAGGTTAAGCACCAGGCAAGTTTATGGGTCATGCACCTCTCATGTGAAGCCACATCAGCAGCACCTCAGATTGGTCGTACATATTCTAACTAGAAATCGGGTCGCTCATACATATAGTTCCGGTCCTTCACTTCATTGCCAGGTCGGTCGAGCAAAGGGCAACTGATGGTTCGTTCAGTAACATAATACAACTGCATGGACCAGATAATATCTCATTTAATGAAGAAGCATGCAGCGTCACATGGTCGGTTCCTTCCACTGTTGATGTGCCTGGATCGGTCACATTGCATGAATTGGATCGTGCATACTTTTTGGATCGACATGCACGAGGATTCCAGCTGTCAACAGCTGAACATATATTATAAGAGAAATTCGGTAAGTCACATTTTCATTGAGTGGTCGAGCCGCAAAACTTCTCCATGTGGGTCGTGCATACTTTTTTGGTCGCACATATCCTTGGTCGGTCATAAATTAGCTACATTTGTGTACAGCTGTCCAGTGGCATTTTCATAAATACATCTATGAACGACCCAAACCCTACGCACCATAATTACAACTCTGTCACCACCCCCAAACCACACCTATAAATACCCCATTTCTCCACCATTCAAGGGACCGATTTTTTGACCCCAAAGGGCTGTCTAATTCATTCCTCCACCACTCTCAAGCACTTCAAGCTTCGTTAATGGCTTGTTAAGTTCAATCCATCTTCCTCCAACAATAAACCGACTAAATCTTCTCCAAACTCCATTAGAAATCTCTCAAACTCAATTCAAGCGATCTCCAACTACCAATAATTCTCTCTCAAGCCTAGATCTAGTACAAATCATCATTGAACCAAGGAAGATCGTCTAAAAGGTCAAGTGGTCATAGTTCTACATCACAATAATCACAAATCTAAAGATCTCGCCGATTCCATCGAGAATTCAAGTGAAATCTAGAGCGAAAAAAGAGAAAAAATAGAAGATCATTATAAAAGAGAGAAATGAGTGATATGAGTGAAGACATATATTTTGTAAATCCAAAAGTGATAATGAAAATAGCTTTTATAGTGGACGTAGGTCTAAATTGACTGACCACTCTAAAATTCCTGTGTTTTTACTTGTTTTAATGTTTTGTGGCTCTATAATCCTAAATCCTACCTTTTGGTGAAGTGTTATATAAAAACCTTCGGTGTGGTGATCAATTTTTTTCAACATTTGGCGCCCACCGTAGGGCCACGTTTGCACTTCTCTCAAGATTAAGAGCCCTGCATTGAAGTTCTAAGCTTGCTTCTACTATAGATTCTCTAAATCTAAGATTCAAGCCAATTGGCAAATTCTCTCCAGAATTCAAAGCTTTGTCCATAATAATGGCAAAGTCTAAGAAGACCGCAAGTAAAACCATTGGAGCAACCAACAGCATTGCTAACGACGAAGTTAGACCACTTACCAACTGCTTTGAAGTTGGAGAAAACTCAATAATCAGAGCCGGAGTAACCAGAGCTGAGCTAGATGCCATTATCGCCAAGTTAAACCAGCGCATGGAGGCCTCCACTAAAATTTTAATGGATGCTAATCAGGCTCTTATCAATAAAATGAATGCTCTTCTAAGCGCTCAAGCAAATCCCGCTCCTCCTCAAAAGGTTCATGTCAACCTTGAAGAGAACACAAATTCGGCAGCTTCTGATCACAATCATAACAATAATATGGAAGGCCTCGATGGATGGGAAGGCGATAGGAATGAAGATGAAGTTCAGGATTCAAAGCCAAAAGCTAAAAACCATTTCGGTCGAAATACCGAAGAGATGCTAGTCCCGCCAATGGGTCACCTCCTCATAGTGGAGGCAAAATACCTAGGTCCTCTAATCGCAATCGCTTGCCAAGACGGGCGTCCAACAAAGCGATCGAAGTCCGCTCTGCGAAACGCCACAACTCAAAGGAATATATCACAAATATGGTAAAGCAAATCATGAAAGTTAGCATGGCTCGCAATGATAGTGAAAGAGAATGGGACTTCTCCCACAACAAAAATCCATTCACTAAAAGGATTCGGAAAGTCGAGTTCCCTAAAAAGTTCACTCATCCTACTCTGCCTCCATACAATGGGATTTCTGATCCGAATCACTTCCTATACAAATATGAATGGCACATGAATGCGGCCAAAGCAACAAACGAGATCAAATGCTTGTGCTTTCCTCTTTATCTAGAAGGTGTGGCATCATTATGGCTCACGTGGCTGCCGCCCAAATTCGTTGACCGGTTTGATGATTTGACTCTGAAATTCAAGGAACAGTTTAGGCTACAAGATATATTTCTCTGACATCAAGAACCAGAATCCAGGAGAGTCTGTTAAAGCTTTCCTTAAGAGGTTCAAGACTGCTTTGTCCGAAGTGGGGAATCCTGAGCCCCGCATGATCTTAATGTCTCTAATCAGTGCCATAGATGAGAAGAGCAAATTTGGTAGATGAAGCAAAATGAAAGAACCAAACACGCTTGAGAAAATATATAAAAAATCAATGGAGTATATGAGAGTGGACAATAATCATGTGCCTCTTCAGATTATTGATGGTAACCAACTTCTCGAAGCTCCCAAAAGTGTTGCTACTCAATACAATCAGAAGAATCCTGAAGGTCAAAAGAGAGGAAACGACGGGAAAGATGATCGAGATGGAAAGAAAACTCGCTTCTTTACACCCTTTAAGCTCACCCCTCTAAATAATACTCTGGAGAACATTTACTTCACAACCAAAGATGCAGAACACTATTTAGAACCACCATCGCTGAATGTTTCTAAGAGAGCAGCGAATTCTGGAAAATATTGTTGATTTCACAATCAACCAGGGCATGACACTAATGAATGCCGACACTTACAGAACCACATCGAGGAGATGATCAGGAAAAACAGGCTACAACAGTATGTAAAGGATCTGCAAGCCTTAAATTATGCTCTAGCGCATCAAGGGCAAAGTGCGCCCACAAATCAAACCGGTCTAAGTAATGAAACTCCAGCATAGGTTAATACAAGGCCAGTCATTAACCGACTACCGTTGATTGGCACTTCAATCTAAACGGCTTGAAATAAGCGATCATCATCGCCACGACTTTATTTCATGCTTTACTTCATGTTTTACTTCATGTTGTATTTGAACTTCGTATACAATCTTTAATATTTTACAGAAACTATACTGAACATTTGCTCTTTGACCAAGAGCATATCTGCTTGAATAAATCTCCTACTTGCAAATATTTTGTAAAATCAAAATTTGCTTAAAGATGATTTTATATTGCAGGCTATCTATTGAGCGCTTGTTCCTTTAAAATTTGATGAAACTAGCAACCCCAACAACACTAGTTTAAGCGCCAAATGTTGTAAATATCAACATGCACAAATGCGAAAATAGAAAAGCATAGCCTTGAAAAGTGAACGGGAAGAGTCGCAAAGATTCAAATAGCGATCAATCGCCGCAACAAACAAATAAGAGGGTTGTAACTTTTGTCGAATGGGCATTTTCTCAAATGAGAAGTTCAAGGTCGCAGTTACTTAATTAAGATAGCCTACCAAGTTAAGCGTCAAAAAAAGGAATGGGCGCCAACCCGCAAAACGATGCAATAAGAAAAACCACCCAAATAAAGCAAATGCTTCCCGAGTGAAGCGCAAAGACCTTCCCGAGCGGGGGCACTAAATCCAAAAACCACCCCGAGTGTGGGTATTAAATCCAAAGGCCACCCCGAGCGGGGGCACTAAATTCAAAGACCTCCCCGAGAGGGGGCATTAAATCCAAAGACCACCCTGAGCGGGAGCACTAGATCCCAAGACCTCCCCGAGCGGGGGACTAAATCCAAAGACCCCCCCGTCCCCGGAGTGGGGGAACTAAATCCAAAGACCTCCCCGAGTGGGGGCACTAAATCCGAAGACCTCCCCGAGCGGGGGAACTTAATCCGAAGTCCTCCTCGAGCGGGGCACCAAATAAAAGTTATCCCCTAGTGGAGGCACCTAATACAGATCCTTCCCTAGCGGGGACACAAAGATATAGAAACTTCTCCAAGTAGAAGCACCAAACCAGTCAGTAAAAGTCAGAATTCCTATTGAATTGACAAGTTCAGAGGTTCTACATATGATAGGCAAGTTTAAATTACTTTAGTCAACAAAGAAGAAGCTTCTAGTGCATCAACCACAATCAAGGAAACCCAACAAGCTGATCACATCGAGCTCTTGCGACTCGTAACGACCCACGATACTGAGGCAACACAACCACATAAGAGTTGAATAATGCCCCTGAAAAATACCACAGGTCCATCACGACATTGCAACAAGCTCTCACCAGGGAAGCTAATACACTTGTCTTGAACTTGCCTTCAAAAATAGGGCATTTGAAAAATTCAGCAAAAATCAATATACTCAATATATCGATAAAACTCACTGCACCGATAAAGATCAACCTGGGAAACCCAATTAGAATCTCTTAACGCAAAGGCTTCCTCGTCTGTAAAGCTCCAACATAGAATCTCACAAAAAACCCGATGATATTTTTTCAAATCTGAAGATAAGCGATGCTTAAAAGGAAAATGTGTGAATATAGCATAGTTCGAATCTAACAGAGCAGTAACGCTTCTCAAGGACTTGAAGCTAATACCCGTCAACAGTTTCAATATGAGATATAAAAAAGAGATTGAGTAATAATTATGCACCGGGGTAAGCCACCGTGAAATGGAGATTCAAAATTTTATATATATCCCAGGATGATCCATGGTGCCAAAAAAAAAATCAAAATTCAAATTTAAAACTCTGAGTTCGATTAAGCTGCTACAGCAGGTCTAAAGACAAACAATCAGCAAATTCTTCCTCCCACGACAAATTTGCGACAAATTCGGGAGTGTTAAAATAAGTGCGCGCTTGATTAAAGACATACTCAGTTAGCACAGAATGGCCTCATCCAGGAAATTGTCAAGAGAACAAGGAATAACCAAAGACTGATTTGCTTACAATCCCAAAGTTGCAATCATTCTAGCATCAGGAACTCAAATCAAAAGTTCCAACTTGAACATGTACACATTTCATAAAACGTAAACCGTCATATAACATTACACAAGTCATTAAAAGAGCGAGACTAAAAATTTGTATTCGGTATACATATCGGTTAGCAGAACTCAAGTATCATTGTGAATCCGGATGAGAATATCGTATTTATGTAGATAATGTTTGACGAATTATAAATAGTTGAACAAAATAATTCTGTATAGGCACGTTATTCAATTCCAGTCATAAAATTCACTATAATTTATTTTCAATGATTAACTAACCTGTTATTTATGTGGGTGATCAATGACAAAGTATAAGTCCAAAATTATGCAAGTGCTTGTTTAGTTACAGAACAGGTGCATGAAGCATATAAATTCAACTAACAAGTTCTATACTTGGATCATTTGGAATCAACGAGTCAAAGGATCAAAGCAAGATTCGCCATAGCGAACAAAAAAGCTACGATTAAATCTCAGTGCACAGCAAATTTAAATTCAAAACATTCAAGTCTAAGATACAAATCGCAAGTGCTTAGCTACACCAAGATATGAATAATCCAGACTCGAGTTATTCCATAAAATTGCCAAATTCCAGTAAAGCCTCAAAAGTCAGGTGATACTATTCAAAAACGAATGGCATCGCAAATGTTAAGTGTCGAAGATCATATTTTTAAACAAAAAACATGAGCTTCTAGGGGAAAATATTAACTCCGTCATAAGCAGAACTGCTGCATTTTCCATGAATGATGAATCTTAGCATGAACATACATGGATCAGCAAAGCGTAAAAACCCATACAAGCATTCTGTCGAACAATATAAGTGTGCTCAACCAGATTTTTCTACAACAGACCAAGGGTCGAGTAGAGCTTCGCCTCCATCACCTCTGGTCGATTGAGCAGGTTTTCGGTGGTCGGTCGAGCTGCACTGCTGGTCGAGCATCGCTGCAGGTCGAGCACCAAGCAAGCTGATGGGTCGTGCACCTCTCATGTGAAGCCACATCAGCAGCACTTCAGATCGCTCATACATTTTCTAATTGGAAATCGGGTCACTCATACATGTAGTTCCGGTCCTTCACTTCATTGTCAGGTCGGTCGAGCAAAGAGCAGCTGACGGCTCGTTCAGTAACATAATACAACTGCATGCACCAGATAATATCTCATTTAATAAAGAAGCATGCAGCGTCACGTGGTCGGTTCCTTCCACTGCTGACGTATCTGGATTGGTCAGACTACAGGAATTGGATCGTGCATACTTTTTGGATCGACATGCATGAGGATTCCAGCTGTCAACGGCCGAACATATATTATAAGAGAAAGTCGGTCGGTCGCATTTTCATTTGAGTGGTCGAGCAGCAAAACTTTCCACGTGGGTCATGCATACTTTTTTGGTCGCACATGTCCTGGTCGATCATAAATTGACTACAGCTGTGTACAGCTATCTAGTGGCATTTTCGTAAATACATCTATGAACAACCTAAACCCTGCGCACCATAATTACAACTCTGCTCTACCCCCAAGCCACATCTATAAATACCCCATTTCTCCACCACTTAAGGGACCGATTTTAAGACCCCCCGGAGGGCTGTCTAATTCATTTCTCCACCACTCTCAAGCACTCCAAGCTCCGCTAATGGTTTCTCAAGCTCAATCCATCTTTCTCCAACAACAAATCGACTAAATCGTCTCCAATCTCCATTAGAAATCTCTCAAACTCAATTCAAGTGATCTACAACTACCATTAATTCTCTCTCAAGCCTAGATCTAATACAAAATCATCATGGAACCAAGGAAGATCGTCTAAAAGATCTCGCCGATCCCATCGAGAATTCAAGTGAAATCTAGAGCAAAAAGAGAGAGAAAAATAGAAGATCATTATAAAATAGTGATATGAGTTAAGTCATATATTTTGTAAATCCAAAAGTGATAATAAAAATAGCCTATAGTGGACGTAGGTCTAAATTGACCAACCACTCTAAAATTCCTGCGTTTTTACTTATTTTTATGTTTCGTGGCTCCATAATCCTAAATTCTAACTTTTGGTGAAGTGTTACATAAACACCTTTGGTGTTGTGGTCATTTTTTGATTTCAACAATTGGTACTTTTAAGTGAAATGGCTGGGATCGGTATCACTCCCAGGCTTGGACCCGAAATGAGCCTGAGAAGATCGATCACTTGAAAACCTATTCCGATTACCCAAAAATTAATGATCATTATGATATAATCAACCTAAAACAGGTGATCGGTCTAAGAATCAGGGTGAATAATTCACCTAACTGTTCGGGTTCAAAGATTTCATACCTGATCGCATCCGGAGGGTGTGAGTTGCTCAATCATCTAGGGATGAGTTGGATCACATAGAAACAAGGGATCATCACCTGGATTTCCACTAGAAAGACCAACATGCTTGGATACGAAATTGCAAAAGAGCAGGATACAAAGTATTGGGATTGAGATTTTAGGGATACATGCATATAAGAGGATTTTGTGAAATCAACACGCTAGATCATGGGAGTTTACTCATGAAATCAATGATTGAATCATGAAGTCGGGATATGAAGAAAACAACACTTGAGATACGAAATGCAATATACTGATCCCACCTTGGGATCGGTACTAATTCCCTTGCTTGGGGATCGAATCCGATTTAATTTTCACGGAGCGCAATCAACTCCCATTCCTATTTCTGCTCCTATATTCGTGGACGAACCTATACTTTCTACATGTATAAATAGGTCATCTCTGGATCATTTTTAGGTATTTCTTCTCGATTTTTGAACTCCATTACGTAAGGACATTACTGAGAACTGATTACAACTATCTTTCTCTACATTATTTAGAACAAATTGAATTGTATTTATAATCCCAAGTATAATGGATAAAGATTGCAACAAGTTTGACGTAAGCACGATTTGCTGAACCACTATAAACTTGTATCAATGTATTTTTTTGTACTCTGTGACTGCTCTGTGACTGATTAAAGTGAACATAATCTAATTCACATACGAATTGGATGTTGGCGCGTAATTGACCAAAATCAATGTCAGCATTAATTGGAGTGCTCAGGAGTACTTGAGCGAAGATGTAGAAAAACATGGAAAGACTTAGTTGAAGGCGTGGAGTTCACATAAACTTGGAAATCATCTCAGAAAACTTGCCCGATCACGTTGAAAGAAAGTTTGTGGAAGGTGTCATACGCCGTAGAAATCCGCACAAGCTTTATACTGGTTCAACAAATCGTGCATACGTCCACTTGCAATCTTTTATCAATTATTCTTGCTAAAATCTCCAATATTATTATACAGATTGAAGTTGAAGATCCGAGATGTGTAGTTTGGGCAAAAACATGTCACGCACACGCCCATATATATCTTTTTTTTTTTGGCAAGGCCGACCGGTTTTTAAGGTGACCGCAAACACCTTTTATTATAACTAATAATAAAAACAGAAAGGTACAGGTGATTGTAGTGAACAATCAGCTACAACGGTGATTAGTATGGACCGTACGCCATAGCGGAAATGAGGTGTTCCGCGCACACATCCAACTTAACATGCATACTTTTCCTAAACAGAATTAACTTATCCCATTTCATTTTAGCTGACATTAAGTGTTAACTAGAACACTTCGGTAGACGTCCACAAAAGACGTCTAACCATTCTCATGAATGTTCCTCGTCAACTCCTTCTTCATGCTGCGAGTGATAGGCGTTTGAGGCCCAACTCTCACAACTGAAGTGGTGGCATCTTTAACAGCGTCAGGCGGACGTCCCTTGTGTCCTAGAGGAAAGGAGAGGTCAAGCATAGATGCTTTGCATGGGGGATTATTTTTCCTGGTGGCCTCAAGCTTCTGCAACAAATTTGCTACTGAAACCAATTTCTCATTCTCCATATGTTTAGAGTTTAGATTATTGCGATAGTCAATAAAATCCTTTTTGAACTGCTCAAGTGCTTCACACTTGTCTGGGTTTTTGTTAATTTCAATGTCCACTTCAAGCCTTGCAGAGATATTATCAATAATTACTGCACTAGCACCAAGCAGATCAATAACTTCAAGATTACTCATTTGTGCTTGCTCATGTACTGTTCCCCCTTGCTGATTTTGCTCACCTTTCTTGCTTATATCATTTTGGCATTCAACAGAAGCTAATATCTGACCTGTTATTGCCACATTCTGCTTCTTGAACTTCTCTACTGCTGTTGCCACATTTTGCGTACATATCTCACTATAATTGAGGCTTTCAAGATTCGGTTCTTCAACATCAACACCGCTTCTACCATGTTGTTTCTCCCCTACATCACTGCCATCACATACCACAATTTCAGTTGCTTTATTTTTCGATGCAGGAGAGCATTTCTCCACTATACTCTTATTGCTTGGAGGTTCCAAACCTTCACATGCTGCACTCAGTGTTTCATACTCACCAGCATGCCTTTCGAAAGCCCTAGAAAGCAAGTCACTTACTTGCTGTATTTCAATCTCTTCGCCATCTACCTCATTATCTATTTCAATCTCATCTTCACAAATTTCATCAAGAGCAGAGAAACTGTTCTTACCTTTGCCATCATTACTTCCATTCGCTCTATTGCTATGCAGCCTCGAACTAGCAAAAATACCTTTTTTCCTATATACCTTAGTCCAATTTTCCCCCTCATTAGCTGCTTTAATGTCGTGACTACCTGCGTTTTGTTGAGCTGTGCGAGCATTTGTAAACCAGACATTAGAAGATGTACTTCTTCCTCTGCCTTCGATGGCATAAGGACCAGTTGCGACATTGGCACCCACGGACACAACATTTGAACCATTTTTTTGAACCTACTTGTAGTAATTTGCATTTGTTCCTCTACCAGTCACAGAAGTGCCGATTTTCTCCACACCGTTCTGCACCTTTGCTGCTTCATTACCTCCACCATGTTTGCTGTTGGTCACAACGTGACCAAAAACTTTGCAGTTCGGGCAAGCTTCCAGTTTCCACATATATGTTACTTTAACCAAGTACTCGGTCCCATCCGGATGTAGCACGAGAAACTCGTTTGGCATCTCACTTTCCGGTTCTATTTCGACCATACACTTCCCATATTCCTAGCGTTCTAGCCTTTCCGTGGAAGAATCTAAACATAAACACTTCCCCACACGAGTTGCAAGCTAACTAATGCCCGGTAGCGACCACGCAAAGAGGGGTATGTCGGTCAGTTTTATCCAGACTGGGACTTTAGTTATGCTGTTACCGGAAGGGTTACATGTTGCTGACCAAGGCTCAACTATAAAGATTTTGCTTCGTATAATAACCGGGTCGGCTTCAACTATTCTTTTCCGATCCTCACTATCAGAAAATAAGAAAAAGAAAACTTTACCATTTGATTTAATCTTTATAGATCCAGAGGGTTTCCATAGATATCTGAGATAACTCGTGACCACCGTGTAGCACAAAGGTTTGTCGAGAAAGTACCCGACAAGGTAGTCACGCCAAACATCTTCACCAGCGGAGACAATCGCTTCGGTGGGAACCATGGCTTTTCCTTTGAATTGTAACTTGAAGGAAGGCGGTGTAAAAGCTCCAGCGTTCCTTGGCTTGGCAGCGAAAAGCGTTGACCATCTACGAAGAGGATCAGATGCAGAGGCTAGGGATGGAGGAGGAGGTTCGGGCAGAGGCGGAATCGGGATCGGAGGGAGGTTGGGGCCTTGGGATGTGGGAGGAGGTTCAGGCAGAGGCGGAATCGGGATCGGTGGTTGGTTGGGGATTTGAGGAGGAGGTAGATCTGACGGGAGATGGGTAATGGGGAAAGTCAATGGCTCTGCCATTTGTACGCCCATATATATCTTGAGATGTGAACAGACTGGAATCTATAACGAAGAGCACTACGGTACATTCCTCGTAGGCATTATGAGTAAGGCTGCCAGGGCAGTACGTTTCAGCTAAAGACATAATCAGTGACAAATAATACACCAAAAACAGCGGCTGACACGAGGGAGCAAGCAAAGAAACAAAGAGAGAACGGTGCACTCTCGATGTTTCCAGATGCATGCGCCGCCAGATGGAGGATGATGTTACAAAAGACGATGCACGCAGCACGTAATCCTTATCCTTTTTTTTTATCCCAGTTAACTAATTATTATTTGAAAAGAATTTATCCAGTTTCAGCATATTTCTTTTCCTATCTACGTCCAAACAAAACAAAGAATTTATCCAGTTTCAGCATATTTCTTTTCCTATCTACGTCCAAACAAAACAAAGAAACTGAAAGTGATGTTGGGGACGGCCTGATACTGCTAAACTCAATCCTGTTTACTGACACAAAAATTTGTGTGCGCTCTTGGTTTCCACATTGGCGTATATTATACCACTTTAGAAATGTCGCCAAATAAACTGAGATATTTTACTTTCTTCCCATCAAGATATAATAGTTGACGTATTCTCATGTTTAACGTACATTCATCACAATCCTTCACAACAAATGCATCTCGGAGCACTGTGATAGACTTCTTTACTGCTTGCTCATAGACGCATGCCGTTTCTAGAAAAAAAAAAAAAAAAAATTGTCTACTTAAACAACTAGTGTGTTTTTCTTTGAATGTCGACTTAAAAAAGTATGACATAATTAATTAATTAGAATTTAAGCCTTGATGATGGCCCATGGTTCTTACGGAAATCTGTGAGCTCCAAACTTCCATAATGTAAGAGACACATACACAGCTTATCCTAGAAACAAAATACATACACGCTTATTTAAGTAGTCTCGCAAACCAGTAAACCTTCAGTTATAGCTATACAGCAATGTTTGAAAGTACAAAACAAGAACCAGCAAACTCAATTCAGTCATTCTTCTCCACTCTCCTCTTAAAGCTTTCAGGGAAGAAGAACACACCAACAGAAAGTAAATCAGATTCAAACCATTCGAATTCCACTATGGTGTATGAGAAGATCTTCAAACGATACGATGAAGATGGAGACGGAAAATTATCAGCAACCGAGTTAAGAAAATGTATCGGTTTCGACAATTTATCAGCTGATGATGCTGAAATGCTGTTCCAGTTCACAGATTCAGATGGAGATGGGAAGATAGAACTCCAAGAATTTGTGAAGTTAGCTGAAGTAGAAGAGGAAGAAGAAAAGGAAAAGGATTTGAAGGAAGCTTTTGAAGTGTATGAAATGGAAGGGGAAGAGTGCATTACTCCAAGGAGTTTAAAAAGTGCACTGGAAAAGCTAGGCCAGATGAAAACCGAGCAAGAGTGCAAGAGCATGATAGAAAGGTTTGACATAAATGGTGATGGTGTTATTAGTTTTGATGAGTTTGAAGTTATGATGATGTGAGTTGCATGTATATAACAGTATGATAATTTCATGTTCTTATCTTCTAGATCATATATAGACACAAGTGAAGATATATAGTATTGCACAAACTAAAAACACGGTAGTTATGTACGGAGACATACAGTAATATATACAGGTTACATATATGCATTGATTTTGCCACCATAGACAAACTCATAACCATGGCAAGGCTACTTATATATTTATACTCTTTTTGGAAGACTTGAAGCTGAAAGGCTGGCAGGAAACAAGGTAGAAAGCAACCTTGTTTTTCATTTTCTTCAGAAGTATTACCTTATCTTCGCCCCAATGAAATATTGCAACAATAAACCTGCTCTTCAGGGACAATTTGACAATTTCTTCTTCATCCACTGTTGCAGGTTCCTCTTCAAAATCATCTTTTTCCCATTGAAGAGGATAACTCCTTAAAAACACTCTTCTTGTGTTGTAGTCTTCATATCGGAAACTTTTTGTTTTAATTTCTTCTGCGTCTTCCATTTTGAGTGAAGTTTGATGGTAGTAAACTCTGATAGGCTTCACTCGTATATATGTGCAGCATTCAACATAGAAAACAAGTAATAAGAGAAAGAGTTACTTGACCGGCAATATGAATAAGTGAATGATGTGAACTGGAGACGACATTTTGTGCAAATATATACCCTTCTTATTTTGACATAATTGGCTTCCATAGTTCCACGTTATATATAAAAGTAATTGCTTCACATCTTTAGTAGAATTTTATAACTTGTTATTGTCTTATATATGGATGTTATGTGTCATATATCGATATGCAGCTAACAAGCACTACAATGATATATTAGACAAACCGCTGTCGACATAGTTTACTAAGCACGGAATTTGTATATCATATTATAATTTATACATATATGTTATTTTGGAGTCGAAAAATATCGATAAAAGCTGAAAACAACGGGAGAATATGCTATGCGGTAATATTTATGGCAAGTCATGTTCAAGATACTTCGTAGAAACGTAGCTAGGCAGACTTAGATTGTAGATGCTGCTAAATTTTAACTTCCACCTGACAGGTTGAAACTAGTTTAATAGAAATCTATACTGGTGTACAACTAGAAACGAGCCTCACAATTTTAAATTTTCCTTTTTGTGCCATAGTTTTGGTATGTTTTCAACTCTTTTAGACAAATTTTGTAATTTAAACCAGTTTTCAAGACTTATAACAAAAATAAAGCAGTTTTCAAACTAATTACAAAGATAGATTATTTTTTCTTACATATAACGCTAACGATATTTCGAATGCCTCCAATTTATTTTTTATTTTTATTTTTGTTTATTTTATTGACTCCATTTAAAATGTAGCCAATAAAAAAATTAAACATATTCTTGGTGACATCTCAAATGTCGTTAGTTTATTTTTTTCATTGGCTTCATCTGAGATGGAGCCGATGGTAAAAATAAAACATATTCTATCTCAGATGGAGCCAATGAAAGGAAAATCGGCGGCATCCGAGATGCCGCCGATAGTAAAAAAAAATTACATTAGCTTCATCTTAGATAGAGCCAATAAAAAAAATAACTGGTTGCATCTGAGATGCAGCCAGTGTTATACGTAAGTAAAATTGGTTTATTTTTTTAATTAGTTTGAAAACTGATCTATTTTTGTTATAAGTCTTCAAAACCGACCAAAAAAAATCCATTCTTTTATGGTATGAACCAAGTTCGAGTTTTGATGTACACTGTATTTTTTTTCCACGATTCCTGTTTGATGTGTCACTACAAGACATACTTTATGGAATGGTTATGTTTCATTGACGCTCGTTGCCAGCCGTCGATTACCGATTGGAATACCCATCACCAAACGATTGAAATAGTCACGCTTATTTTACTCGTCAATCAAAGAAAAAGCGACGGACTTTTTCACAACTTTTCACCAGCTAAAGACCACAAAGTCTTTTTTTTAAATTGTCACTAACCGAAAGACACGTGTCATGGTTGTTACATCCATCATATCACACACACACACACACACACACACACACACACACACACATATATATATATATATATATATATATATATATTCATTGTCCTACATTATATACAACACATACAAACTCAATTTCAGAAGCACAAAACACCAAACACATCACATGATATTATGCATAATACAAAAAACCAAGTTCACATCTCATGATTCCATATTCACATCAATATTCCATCAAATATTCATAATCAAACCTATTGATCGTTCAACCAAGCATCAAACATCCACAACCGTCAGACATAATTTAGGATCAAAGTACACAATCAATCAAAACGTCCATATAAAACACAACCATGTCTACTGATCCTAATACCCTTCATTTCTTGACTATTGAGAAGGAAATGTCTTATGCTGATGCATGTTGTAATTCGTTAACTTAACATCATAGTCAGTCCTTCGGTTTTTTTTTCATTCGTTCAATTCTGCTACCTCAGCTCTCAACTGTGTTATCATCTCCTTACCTTATGGTTATGATATTACTGTTGGGGTTTTGTGTACAGCGAAAGTTTGACAAAATGTCGGAAAAACATGATCTTTATCACCCAATCACTTGAAGATGAATTTGATTGAAAATAACAACATGACAAATCAGAAATAATAGCAGTACACTAATATTCCACCCAACCACCCTCTTTATTGATTCACCAAAACAAATTTTGTTTACACTCAATGGATTATAACAAAAAATAAACAAAATACAATGAATCAATAATCTTATTGAGATAGGCAAAGAATATCCAGATGACTACAAATATTGTTGGAGCAGAAGGGCGATGAAGAACGACGACAAACCCTTGGACAATCTAGAGGCACCAACTGCGTCTTTCAACAGTAAATAAGAATAGCTACCCTCAGCCCAAATCCATACATCTTTCTTTCCAGGGCGCAACCCCATGGAGGCACACAACCTCACCAGATATTCTCATATGGTTTCTTGTTATTTGTTAATTGTCACAATGTAACCAAGAAGGCTGCATATATATAGGAGAATAAAAAGCCTAGACAAATATCCAAGTTGCCCCTTCAAGATATCTCCAAAATATAATCATTCATTTCTTTCCTTCTATTATCAAATCAATCAATTAACCAATAAATCAACCAATCAATTAATCAATCAACCAATTAGTCAATCAATCAATCAATCCAATCCAATCAATCATTTAATTGATTGCATCCTCTTCATAAAATATTCGAATCAAAAAATTCAACACTCCACCTTGATTCAAATATCACATATCTCCAACAATCCACAAACAAGTCAACCTAGCTCTTTCAACAACACCTACTCTCAATTAAAACCAGCCTCGATTTCAAGGCAACGAGATATACCCCAGTCGATTTGAAAGGACTACGACCACACCTCAATTACAAACACAACTCATGGCATGCAAAAAATGCATCTACCATCTAAGTTACACCATGCAAAAACCAACGGTCTAAAAAGTGCTTGCAGTACCACAAGATCTCCATCGTCTTTGTGAATTTCAAAACTCAACATTCGTCTTCCATTTGACATGACCTCTTCATCTCCGGGATCCCTCGAGCATCATCAACATCTAGACCCTTGTCGATACCATGACCCCCCACCTTAGGACCATAAGCAGTGATCATATTAACCTCTCCACCTTGTTGTGGACTAGGTTCTTCAACCGTCACTCGCTTTGTTCTTTGTCTTCTTCCATCTTCCCTCATCCATTTCAGAGGGCTTCTTCACATCTCCATCAATTGGACCATTGAGCCATGGAACATCCACCATTATAGGCTTCCATATCCCCTCAATATCTACCATAAAAAATAGTCATCCATGAAAGCAACATCATCTCCGACATATAAAATTTTCAATCCAAAATCACTCCAAGCTATGCGATGAACTGAGCTCCGATACCAAACTGTTATGCAAAAATTGCTTTGATACCAAACTATTATGCGAAAATTGCTCTGATATCAAACTGTTGGGGTTTTGTGTGCAGCGGAAGTTTGACAAAACACCAGAAAAACAGGATCTTTATTACCCAATCACTTGAAGATGAATTTGACTGAAAATAACAACATAACAAATCGAAAATAATAGCAGTACACTAATATTCCACCCAACCACCCTCTTTATTGATTCACCAAAAACAAATTTTGTTTACACTCAACGGATTACAACCAAAAATAAGAAAAATATAATGAATCAATAACCTTATTAAGATAGGCAAAAAATATCTAAATGACTACAAATATTGTTGGAGCAGAAGAGCGATGAAGAACGACGACAAACTCTTGGACAATCTGGAGGCACCAACTACGTCTTCCAACAGTAAATAGGAATGGCTACCCTCAGCCCAAATTCCTACATCTTCCTCTCCAGGGCGCAAGCCCATGGAGGCACACAACCTCACTAGATATTCTCACATGGTTTCTTGTTCTTTGTTAATTATCACAATCTAACCACGAAGGCTACATATATATAGGAGAATAGAAAGCCTAAACAAATATCCAAGTTGCCCCTTCAAGATATCCCCAAAATATAACCATTCATTTCTTTCCTTCTATGAACAAATCAATTAGTTAACCAATAAATCAATCAATTAATCAATCAACCAATTAGTCAATTAATTAATCAATCAATCCAATCAATCAATCAATCATTTAATTGATTACGTCTTCTTCATAAAATATTTGAATCAAAAAATTCAACAGGAAATGTCTTATGCTATGTCATGCATGCTGTAATTCGTTAACTTAACATCATAGTCAGTCCTTCGTTTTTTTGCCATTCGTTCAATTCTGCTACCTCAGCTATCAACTGTGTTATCATCTCCTTACCTTATGGTTATGATATTACAACACATGTCCATTGAAGTTGGCGATGTGTTAGCTTTCTGGTGGAGGAGATGATTCACAAATTGGAGCTTGAAGGAGGGAGACAAGGCGATCGAGAGTCTGAGCTGGTGGGATTTTGTTACTACCAAAATTAATGCCGAGACAGGCTATCGGCGAAGGGATAACGGACCATCACAACCTTAGAAGAACAACCCAGAAGCACAGGCAAACCCACCATCATTAAAGAAAATAGCTCAAAACCAATACAAAGAAAGGATACCGACAGGACAGTTCTGGCACGAAGAGTAAATAACAGAAGGACATCCAAAGCCAGAAGCCAATGAAGAAAATGACCAGAGATCCTACAGACTGAGACCTAGAAGGGAAAAGGGGCTATCAGTATTAACTTGCTTAATATAGATACGTTAAAAGATGAAAAACACCAAGGGAATAGAGTCTGAAGCATAAGAGAATCATCCGAGAGCCAGCAACCGAGACCCCTATTAGATGATCACTGAAAGGTTACTTCAGTAAACGACTAATAAAGCACAAGAAGTAACCCTCCGGAAAGCCGAGATACACTTTAGGAACCTACCGAAAGGCAAGCCAGAACCTCGAAGAGATACAAGTTATCCACACTAACCTACTTAGCGTTGATACCGACAGGGGTGGCGAATCTGAAAACCATCATGAAAGCAAGTTCTATGAAAGATTAATTGCATGACCGAAAGCCTATATCCGGAAGCCTCTATCCAGAAGCCAGATCCAGAAGCATATATACAGAAGCTCAAAGTCTTCCTAAATCTATCCATACCAATAGGCCTTGTATTGATATAAAGAAGGTAGAAGAAACTCCAAAGTGAAGCTCCAAAGGCCGAGGCCATCCTCCTAAGAGCCAAAATCGGCTACTTAAAAGCCATAAGCAAAGCCTAAAAAGCGGTCGAGAGCCAAAACTTCCGAGACCAAAAGGAAAAGCGGCCGACAGGGGCTTTTGTTGGCCCAATAGCAAAAGAGGGCTCGATTTGTCTATAAATAAGACCCTAGGGGTCTCATTTTCGAGGCGATTTTCTCATTTTTCATTCTTGTACTCATTTTCTCTAGGGTAAACCCTTATTTCTAAATCGATTTGGGGATTCCTATTGTAATCACTAAGATCAATAAAGAGCAGATCAACACTTAGCATATTCTCTTCTGAGTTCCTTATGTGATTTCTTAGCTATCTCCAGTGCAACATGTTATATGTTTTTTACATGCTCACGAGTTCCTACTCAAGGCTAAACCCTTCCGCAATGTTAGTACGGAACTCCAACAAGCCGTTTATCCCTTTATCGAGGGTTAAAGTTAGGGAACCTTTATCTCAAGATAACTGTTGGTTCCTGGGTCGCTTAAGCATAATGCTCACCCCATTGAGGGAAGAGTAACTAATCTTTCAGACTCTAAACCTTGACATCTAGGAAATGGTGAACTAACACGAACTCGTGAAAGCTAAATAACCTTGTTTTACCCTTAGGTCCACTTTCATAGACCTATCTCCGGTGTTAATGAAAAATATCTTTAACATTTTGGTGCTAGAAGGAGGTCTCTAACCCTGGCCTAGTGGTTAACCTTACCACATATCTAACTGTGTTATTCCATCCTGGATTGGACTAGAGTTTTGAAGAAGCAAGATTATGAGTAAAAGGTCCCAACAAGAGTCTTCTGGATCTCAGATGGATATGTCAGAAACCACTGACCCAAGAGTGATGGAAGAACAAAGGTTGAGAATGGAAGCCTTACAAATAATCAAGCGAAAAAGGGAAGTAGAGCAATATGATTCTAACTGTTGGAACAACAACCCTTCCTACATAGGACAAACCCTAATCTCTCCTTTAAGTGGATCTACATAAAAGGGATGTATCGCCTTCTCTCATATAAGGAGAGCTCTCCACAAGTGAATCAAGGGGATGCATTCGAACAAAAAATAATAGGCGATTTCAACCTTTTTTCTTCCAAGTGGACTAAAAGGAGAGCACTTCAAGCTCAACATTTTTTGGACAAAGGAAACATGAATATGAGTGAAACAATAAGGTTCGGTAATAGAAGGGATAAGTCCCAAAAACAAGAAAGGATGTTTACACCAAGTCTACCCGAAGGATACTACCTTACCACTTAAATGGAAAATATCTATTTCCTGACTCAACAAGAAATCAACTATTGGCCATCCACAAAGAAGAAGCCCAAGTATGAAAGGAAATTGGGAGGGTTTTACTATTACTATCACATGATAAATGGACACGAAACCAACCACTGCAGAATCCTCAAGGGGATGATCATCAAGTTCCTCAATCAAGGCCAATTACAGGAATTTGTCAAAGGATCAAATCAAGTTTAATAAAATTCTTAGGAAAAGGATTATCTATAAAACTAAGGATATCGAAACCCTATCAAGAACTCTAAATAACCCAAGGTGGGTTGAGTCGAAAAGGAATAAAAACCCTTGTCACTACCGAGTTGGCCAGGGAAGGGCACCCCCATAAGGGGTGGTGTGTAAGCCTTTCTCCGCGCCCAAAACAGATAGGGCTAGGTTGAAGCATCGAAAGAATAAGCCTCCGACCCACACCAGAAATGGTAGTGATGGAGCATTTAATTATCACACCCTGCCTCTGCTCGCAGAAGAGTACGCCATGCCTCTGCTATAAAATAAGCACGTCCTACCTCTGCTTATGTTTCGCGTTACCCGAAGAAGATAACGCTAACCTTTATCATCGCCTACGATGGCCAGGATAAGGCACACCTTGGAGGGGGTGGAGTGTAAGCCTCTATTACCGCCTACAATGGCCAGGGTAGAGCATCAAAAGAGTAAGCCTTAATTCCGCATCTACGATGGCCCGGTTTAAGCATCTTAGACCTTACCATCACCTACAATGGTCAGGAAAAGGCGCCTCCTAGATGGAGGTCGGGTAAGTCCTTAGGCCCTGCTTGTGGATAAGCTAGCCAAGCGCACCGGACGCACAGGCCCAGAGAGTGGCTGTTACTGCCAAAACTAGCTCCGAAACAAACTGACGGTGAAGGGGTATCGGATGACTACAAACACTAGAAAGAACCAAAAGCAGGAAGGAATGATCCAAGAACTTCACAAACCGACACTTTTTTAGGAGAAAAGAGCTCGAAATCTACAAATATATCCGGCAAGACATATCCAACAGGATATATCCGGTAGGAGGTTCTACGGAGAAAGGTCGTATAAGTAAGAAACTAAGAAAGAAGAAGGAAAGAGCACCGCTTATCAAAAGGTGGAAGGGTGGAAGGTTGTCGGCATTAACATATTTAATACCTATACCCCAGGAGGTGAAGGTATCAAAAGCAACAAACCAAAAGTGCATAGAGATTATCTGAAACAAGCTTCTGAAACATCTTCTACGTAAATGTCAAAAGATCATATTGATAGACAACAAGCCAATCACCTGGAACAACCTTCTGGAAGGTCAGGTTATACTGGAAACTCCATCGAAAGGCAAATCGGAACCCCAGAAGGGATATATACAAGCTATCCACACTAGTCTATTAGTATAGACACCGATAGTGGTTCCGAACCAGCAGCTATCTACATACATCATGCGGACAAGCTCCTCTAAGTATTCACAGGAAAATACATCCGGAAGCTTATAACCAAGAGCATACCACCGAGAGTTCCTATCAATCTCAAAGAAGCCCCAATTGACCGGGACCCTCCCTACGGAAGCTATAATCAGCTTCGCTTAGGGTCTTAAGTGATCAAGGAGAATCCACCCTATCTACCATTTGATAGTGAGGCATTAAATAATTATAAAGAATAGAGAATGAGCGTTAAGATAGAAACCCCGAAATCAGGGGCCCACTCTCGATATAATTAACCAGTTAAACTCTGGTATAAAGGATTCACAAAAATGGGTGTAAATTTCCTATCTCGGTAATATAATTTGGGAATACTGCTTTGGGATGAATAGTAAGGTCGTGCATAAACATTTACAAGGTTGGACTAGAATCACTAACCTGGTTAGGCATACAGATTGGTTTGAACCAAATGAAATATATCTGTGTTATAGACTGTGATGTACATTTCTTATTCACCAGAACTTGTTGTTCTGACCACCCTCCCCCCGCTCCTCATTACAACCTCCATGTTCCATAGAGAAGGTCGGGTTCTCAGAGATGTTTAAGTTGGGCTTTCGGTTCTCGTTCTGTCTCATGCTCGGTATTGGCAAAGTGACTTACTTTGAAAAAAATTAGTTACTTGAGTTAATACTAGTTTATCCTATTTTGTTTCCGCTGTGAGTTATTTTACTGTACTCTGATTATGCTCGTGCTCATTTATTGCAGGTACCAGATATGCACTCCCTCCTCGGATGTATTCAAGTTTTGATTTTT
The DNA here is from genome assembly GCA_030737875.1 of Allium sativum. Classification (NCBI taxonomy): domain Eukaryota; kingdom Viridiplantae; phylum Streptophyta; class Magnoliopsida; order Asparagales; family Amaryllidaceae; genus Allium; species Allium sativum. Next base: position 309,679,890 of record CM060922.1, on the reverse strand, counting down.
GTCAAAATTTTGGTGCACAAAAGTGTGGGATGTTGCATTTAGTACCAGAGCCCAGGTTAAAGGATCAGAGGAATTAGTTAAATTAGGAATCATGAGTGAACGTAAATTTTCTTTTCTATTTTTCTTTATCTTTCTTACTCGACTTTAATTTATTTCGACGATAAGATTACTTATGGGCCTAATTATATAAAATGAGCTTTGAGCAACTATGAATTGGAATATGTTGAGTTCGGGCTTAGCCAATTATGTCTTACCCCACAGTACATTGGCAATCTTGTCGTGAAGAGCATGAGGACGACATATGGTGGATTCCGTTGATTCGAGATTTGGAAATTGGAATAAAATACATATGTTAATATAAAAAGTTAGCTACAAACAAGATAGTCATGAATTCCTAGTTTGGTTTCGTTTGGTAGTTCCGGTTAAGACCATTACTCGATCCAAAATGGAAAAAGAGCCCACAATAATATATCGTATCCATTTCGGAAATATAATTACAAGGTGTATCCATTTGTTACTTCGTTAAATTCTGAATCTACCATTGTTGAAATATTCAATTGAGTTCTTAGCCTTGTATTCGAGGAAATTTATTCTTTTAAAATTATTTGAAAAATAAAAATGGATTTCAACAGTTATGAAATATAGTTTCGAAAAATAGTTTGTGAAGATATGGTTTTTAAATTTTTAGTCTATTCGTATTTCAAAATTTTAGACCTATTGTGTAATTTTAATAAATATAGTCTGATTGGTAGGAAAAATGGAGTTAGAAATGACAACGAATATGCCACTAAACTTGAAATTAATAAATATCTATTCCTTGTAATTTGTAGTGTCTCTTTTCCTATATATATATATATTGGATAATTTATTGAAATTATCACAATTAATCTTTAAGATTCTAAAGCTCTAGTATCTTTGAACACGAAAAGGTTTTTCCAGTCTGAAATATAAAATTGGAATATAAATAATAGTAATAATTATAAATTGTTTATGAATGTGAAACCGTTAATTTATAAATAAATCCCATTTTTTGAAAAGTTTTAAATTTTTCTTCGTAAAGGCTAAGGAAAATCTGTAACACCCCACACCCGCTAAGGTCACTCTCTAAGGGAATGCCTTAACCTCGGTGGAGTATTTTAAGTGAATATAGAACAGAAAAATTACAACAAGACAGATATAAGTAATACTTGAAATTTAAAACATCATTTCATTGCAGCAGAAGGTAAACATGTTTGGTTACATATCAAAAACCAACAAGAGTCAAGTACAAAATATCCATCTCGATAAAAACATAAGTACATAATCCCACTACATACTAATAGCCATAATAGAAAAGATAAGCTGGGCTTTACATCAACGGTCCAAGCTCCAAAAGATAGATAAAGCAATTTGATCAAAGCCCACTAGTGCTAGGCCCACTCTGAGAACCTGAGGGTTGGGAAAAGGGTAAAAACAACGGGGTCAGACATAAGTCTGAGCGAGTCCTATAACTTTAACAATACAATCATTAAAGTAATTAGGGTATGATATAAACTTGGTACGGTAACGGCTGGGGATAAATGACTACACTAAGCAGCCAACTAGACATAGGAAGAACAAAGATATCGATAAAGACGCATCTACCCACCCAAGGGTAATTACTACACTGCACCACACCAGTCATTCCTAACTTAGAGGTTGATCCCACCCAAGGACTTAGAAATTTAACTAGTAGTTTCGTGTACCCCTAGCTGACCACATAGGTGCCGTCTGCCCCTATCTCCACTAGGTGTACCCACTACTCCCCAAGCGATCGGCTCCCTAACGTAGATACCCGTGTTGGCCTCACAGTGGGGTGTATCACTCCCCAAAGTGGCAACCCGATACAACTTAAGGGTGCACGGCTTATACCTACACGATGCAACAACGTCTTACCTACCAGCCCGGGCCCACACACGCATATGAAGTCCATTGGACTTGCGTTGCCACCGCTAACCCGTTTTTGGTATCTTATAGTCAAGCCCAGTACGCGTGTCCCGTCCTCGACATGGGTCGAGCCCACAAAGATACGTGTTGGGTTACTGGTTGAAATGGGCCCCCACAAGCTACCCACCTAAGCTTGTCCCTTTTCTAGTGCATCCCACTTAACCCTTTAATCATGTTTAATTACATGTTTCCACTTGGTTAAGTATTCTAATCGTATTTTCTATTGCCACCCAAGGCAACCCACTAGATTTCCACATGCCACCCAAGGCACTTACTTGATTTCCACATGCCATCCAAGGCACCCACTTAACCCCTCATGCCCCACTACATGCTTATCTGGTTAAGTGTTTCTTAATTGATTAAGACCGTAACCTTTGCAAAGACCTCTCACATTAGACTATCTTTTATGGCAGCTGGATTTGCCGGTCGGGTCCGGGCAGCCTTACGCCATAACCGAGTCTAACCTCGTGTCTTTACACTTGTCACGTATTTAGTTTATGCCTAAGACCTCTCACATTGGGCCTATCATTTGTAGCCGCTGGATTTGCCGGTCGGGTCCGGGCAGTCTTATGCTACAAAAGGGTCCAACCTTGTGTCTTAGTCGATTAATTACACCTAATTAATCACCCCCATATTTTGAATTAATTTTCCCTAATTAATTCCAATTTAATGATGTACATAATTGACTCAATTATGTCCATCCACTTATGGTATGCAACATCATACCAATTTCACCACAATTTTGTTAACATGAATATTAACCCCATCGTTCCCCACGTAATACGCTAACATGACATACTTAAAAGGGAAGATTCTTCACAAATGCAATGGGTTCTACTTAGCATAACATTAGCATCATCATGGGTTTTAAAGGTGTCAACTTGCATATATGACCATAGCATCAAACCCAACTAGCATAAATAATCAACCCAAACTTGCATGAATCACATATGTCATAAAGAGGGTAACTTGCATAGATGTTCATGTCATAGACCTATCATAAAGGGATAAACTTGCATACATGTCATAGGTCTAAAAAGGGATGAACTTGCATATGTTACTCATATCATAAAAAGGGGTAAACATGCATATGTATGCATGGCATACAAAGGGGTAAACTTGCATATGTATGCATATCATACAAAGGTGTAAACTTGCACATGTTACTTGCATATAATCAAACACCAAACTTGCATAACATGTCATATATGAACTTGCATATAATCAAACACCAAACTTGCATAACATGTCATATATGAACTTGCATATAATCAAACACCAAACTTGCATAACATGTCATATATGAACTTGCATATAATCAAACACCAAACTTGCATACATGGTGTCATAATGGATCAATGTTTATCATAGTGATTTGCATAACTTGCATCATGAACACATAGCATAAAACTTGCATAACTAGCATCATGAACATATAGCATAAAACTTGCATAACTAGCATCATGAACACATAGCATATGATAACATAACTTGCATTGATCCACATACGTAACCATAACCTCATTATATCCTATCATAACTAGTTTAGCAATTGCTTGCTAAAGGCATAGAAACTCACAACTTGTTGATTAGCACTTCTATGAAGAAGATTAAGTTGCTAGAGTTGATTAGAAGTTGATTTGAGAAGCTATCTTCCTCTTTAATTTGTTGGTGGCTCCCTCTAGTTGCATTTTGACGGCATAACGACGTTGTCTCCAATTTTAGTATGAATTAGGGTAGTCTTAGGGTGTATTTATAGATTAGTTAAGTGTTTTAGGCCATTAGATTAACCCTAAATTAGATTAGAGCCGTCAGATCTCGTCACTAGCCACCAAAACACAGCCCAAATCCCAAATCAGTGCACCCAGGTCACCTGGGCTCGACCAGGGAGGTCGACCCCCAGGTCGACACTAGGGTCGACACCCATGTCGACCTGGTGGGCAGGTCGACACCCAGGTTGACCCCCAGGTCGACTCCCAGGTCGACCTGGTCTGGGCGGGAATTTTCCCGCCTAGCCATATTCTGCATTTTTGAAATCTGTTTCGTTTTCTGATTTTTCGTGAAACTTCTAAAGGCCATATCTCAGTCATACGGACTCCGATTCACGAAATTTCGGACTCTATTTCGCGTATTTTTCCGAGACGAATGCAACCACGAAATCAGTTTCCCTTAATTCTCACGTCTGAGATTAATTATTCATTGATTTATGAACATCACTGTTATTAAAAATACGGGGTGTTACATTCTCCCCTACTTAAAGGATTTCGTCCCCGAAATCTCTAAGTCAAGAAGAACGTATCCTACCAACCAAACAACCATCTACTAAACCATCAAACACGGGCATCCATTGTCCTTAAAGTTTCTAATGCTGTATGAACATATGCAAGAAGTGTGTGTATATGTTCCCTATCTAATGCAAAATCAGGCGGTCTACTGATTCAGTTGACCTCCTTAATGCAAACTATGATAGTGCCATGCATCCAATATGTATGCGAAAGAACCCTATCGACACATACTATTTCTACATGTGTGCACAACCATACACCAAAATGCATCATCCATATGATAACACAACCATTATACATCCATTAATAAAGCTACCTACACACAATTATATGCAATATGAAGTGACTGAGCCGATCTAGTGTCTAAAGTGTGTGTATATGCATCCACGAGCAACCACTAGCAAACATTTGCATCCACACGCATCCATCAATCATAACATGTCTCAAACACATGTTTCAACCATAGGTTTACCCTATCTAAAGGTCAAAGGTACTAACGAGAGGACATACTAAAGATAAGATAAGTACTAGACAAACGATAAAGGAGAAGTTAAAAGACATACCCTCAAAAAGAAATGGGTATAGTGAACGCATCTTCGCTTCTGTCTCCCAAGTAGCGTTGCTTTCATCATCTCCTCATTGCACTTTGACTAGTTGAACCTCTTTGTTTCTCAACCTCCTAATCTCTGACCCAAGGATGCGAGTAGGAGCTCGTCGAATCGTCGCATCACGCTCTACCTCCACTTCTCTAAGCAAGCTCGGCTCTACCCCCTCTGCGGTCTCATGTAGGCACTTCCTCAAATGTGACACATGGAATACGTCATGTACACCCCTAAGTCTCTCGGGCAAATCCACTCTATATGCCATCTGTCCAATCCTTTCCTAATAGGAAACGGTCCTACAAACCTTGGTGCTAACTTCCCAATGGACCCAAAGCGAACCACATTCCGTAATGGAGATACTTTGACAAAGACCATGTCCCCAACATTAAACTCAAGATCTGTCCTCCTCTTATCTGCGTAGGATTTCTGTCTGTCCTGCGCCGCTTTCATCCTTCTTCTAATCAAATCAATCTTTTCCGAAGTCTCTCTAAACATATCAGGCCCAAGCAAGATCTTATCCGTAGATTCTCACCAACATGTAGGTGACCGACAAGGCCTTCCATAAAGAGCTTCGAAAGGAGCCATGCCAATACTAGACTGAAAGCTGTTGTTATACGCGAACTCCACCAATGGAAGTTGCTCTTCCCATGTACCTCCAAAATCTAAGATACATAGTCTCAAAAGGTCTTCTAGAACACGATTCACCCTCTCGGTCTGATCGTCCGTTTGAGGATGATATGCGGTGCTCAAACACAACTGAGTCCCTACTGCCTCTTGCAAACTCTTCCAAAACTCGCTAGTGAAGATAGGATCTCGATCACTCACTATGCTAGAAGGTACTCCATGCAATCGAACTATCTCTCGAAGGTAAACTGAAGCTAGCCATGGAGCAATCCTCTTACTCTTCATGGGTATGAAATGGGCACTCTTAGAAAGTCTGTCTACCACAACCCAAATTCCCGTATTACCCTTCCTTGATCTCGGTAACCCATCAATAAAATCCATCGAGACGCTATCCCACTTCCATTGCGGAACCTCCAATGGGTGAAGCAACCCACCGGGTTTCTTTTGCTCCGCTTTCACTTGTTGGCACACCAAGCATCTAGCGACATACTCAGCCACATCCTTCTTCATACCGGCCCAAAAGAAAACTCGCTTCATATCTTGGTACATCTTGTCCCCACCGGGATGAATGGTCATCCTCGAACGATGTGCATCTTCAAGTATAGCCTTCCTCAAACCCTCGTCTTGCGGTACACAAAGTCGACCGTCTCTACGCAACCACCCCTTGTCATCTAGGGTGTACCTACTCAAATGGCCGGACGACTCCCCCCTTATGAGCTTCTCTACTAACTCAACCAACTGTGGGTCGTCCCGCTGTGCCTCACCAATCCATCCCAAAAGAGTAGGTCTGACCTCTAAGGATGCTAGCAAACCGGGTACAAAGTCAACGGAGGGTCTGAAGTCAAACATCGAGATAAATTCCAAGCTTCGTCGTTCCACGAACAATGGACTCAAAGACAACCTTTTTCTGCTTAAGGCGTCGGCCACCACGTTACCCTTGCCAGGGTTATACGTTATCTCGAAATCATAGGATGCTAAGAACTCCATCCACCTTTGCTGTCTTAAGTTCAAATCCTTCAGAGAAAACAAGTACTTCAATGATTTGTGGTCAGTGAACAATTCGAACCTCTCGCCAAGAAGATAATGGCGCCAAGACTTAAGCGCAAAAACAATAGCGGCTAACTCTAGATCATGGGTAGGATAATTTTTCTCATGCACTCTCAACTGCCTTCCCCCATAGGCTATTACCCTTCCCTCTTGCATTAAGACTGCGCCTAGTCCTTTCCCACAAGCATCGGTATAAACAACAAATGGCTTACTCCCATCTGGCAACACTAAGACTGGAGCTGTGGTTAAAGCTCTCTTTAACCGTTGGAACGCATCATCACAATCTACGTCCCATGTGAAGACTAGATTCTTCTTTGTCAAGCGAATTAATGGGGCTGATATCTTCGCGAAGTCCTTGATAAACTTCCTACAATAGCCAGCCAACCCCAAGAAACTCCTCACCTCGGTGGCATTCTTCGGAACCTTCCAATCTTGGATGGATACTACCTTAGCGGGATCCACAGCTATCCCTTCCTTAGAGACCACGTGCCCTAAGAACCGTACTTCCTTCCTCCAGAAGTGACATTTAGAGAATTTAGCCTTAAGGCTATGCGCTCGAAGAGTCTCCAACACTTCCCTAAGATGTAGGGCATGCTCTTCTTCACTCTTAGAAAAGACTAAGATGTCATCCACAAAGACCACCACGAACTTATTAAGGTACTCCTTGAACACCCTACTCATCAAATCAACAAAGTATGCAGGGGCGTTCGTCAAACCAAAGGGCATCACAAGCCACTCATAGAAACCATCCGGAGTCCTAAAGGCAGTCTTGTCTATGCTATCCTCAGCCACTCTTAACTGATGAAACCCCGTGGCTAAGTCCAACTGTGAAAACACTGAGGCGCCAACCAACTGATCAAAGAGATCATCAATCCTCGGCAATGGTTGTCTATTCTTCTTTGTAAGTTTGTTGAGTTCTCTATAGTCTACACAAAGCCTAAGAGACCCATCCGCCTTCATGGCAAAAACCACTGGAGCACCCCACTCCGATATACTTCGTCTTATGAACCCCTTCTCAAGCAACTCCCCTACTTGCTTATGGAGTTCCCTCCTCTCACGAGGAGCCATGTGGCGCACTGGCAAAGATACTGGTTTAGCATTGTCTACCAGATATATTCGAAAGTCAATCTCCCGCTTCGGAGGTAAGCCCTTCACCTCCTCAAACACATCCGAGTATTCCCGGACCACTCTAACAGATCGCAAACTCTCGACCGAAGCGTCAAGCGATTCAAGATAACTTAGCATAACAGAATTCATGGGATTACAAGAGATCTCGAGAGTGTTCCCCAAGCGGGTCATAAGCCTAACAACTCTCCTTTCACAATCAAGAACGACACCATTACTGGATAACCAGTCCATGCCCAAAATCAACCCATAGCCCATGAAGCCCAAAACAAAAGCATCACATCTAAACTCAACGCTAAGTATAGAAATCCTCAAACCCAAACATATCATGGACAAATAAGTGGAGCCCCAATTGGGTTTGAAACAACCAAGGGATCATCTACCAGACTGGTGTCTAAGTGCAGTGACTCAACTAATGATGATGAGATAAACGAATGCGATGCGCCAGAGTCAAATAAAGTACGGACAGGATGATCAAACAGAAAAACCAGACTTTCAACGGAAATAGTTCTACCTCTTTCTTGAATCGGTGGAACCGCGAGAGCCTGAACTTACCCCCTTGCCTGACCTGGTGCCATAAGAGCTTGCACCTGTCCTCCTGAGGTAGATCCCGTCTTCTGCCCCTTCTTTGGGCAGTCTTTCACTAGATGCCCTGCTTCGCCACAGTGGAAGCAGCCAGTCTTCTTCTTCTTTCGACAATCTTTGCTTAGGTGGCCTGGTGTCCCGCAATTGACGCACTTCTTCTTTCCCTTGCCACTGTTGCCTTTCCCACCCTTGTTTTGCTGTTGCTGTTGAGGTCTCTTCTGATCTCCTTTCTTCTCAGGTGCCTTATTAGCATTGGGACCCTTCTCTTCCTCATGCATAAGTGCCATGTCTACTAGCTTCTCAAAGGTGGCCCCCATAGGGATGTGAGTCATGGCCAATCCATGCATCGGTTCATTCAAGCCTTTAACGAACCTCAAAGCCTTCTTCTCCGGTGTATTCACCATGTCTATGCCAAACCTTGCCAACTGATTAAACTTGTTGACATATTCCTTCACTGATAAGTTTCCTTGCTTTAGAGTCAAGAACCTTTCCATATACAGATTCTCTTCCGCCCTTGAGAGAAACTTAGCCACAAACCTTTGTCTGAAATCCGCCCAAGAGTCAACTAGGCGTTCTCCATTAGTGACCTCCCACCAGAACGAGGCCTCTCCCTTCATTAACCAAGCAGCTAACTTGACTTTCTTTCCTTCTTCCATCTCAATGATGTCTATCAATTCTTCCACCTCCTTAAGCCAATCCCTAGCTTCCACAAAAGTTTCTGATCCTTGAAAAGGTTTCCCTCCCATAGCCTTAAATTCCTTACAAGTCTTAGCAAAAGTATCCACGCGAGGAGGAGGAGGAGGGGGAGGAAGATCGGGTGCAACTGGTGGTGGAGGAACATTTGCTGGACCCGCAGTGGCGGCCCTAGCCTCCATCAACCTCCTATACCATACTGGTATCGCTACACCCTCCGGAAAGTTAAGATCTTCAGCCATGCTGAAACGAAAAAGGAAAGATTCAAAACGGAGAATTCGAAAGATAAAGATATGGCTATTGGGGATTATGCTTTTCTTTCAAAAACTTTTCTCTTAAAAGACATGTTTTTGAAAATACTTCTTCCAAAAATGTTTTTAGAAAAATAGTTTTTCTAAAAAAATATCTGTTCTGGTAACCTTTAGCTCTGATACCACGTGTAACACCCCACACCCGCTAAGGTCACTCTCTAAGGGAATGCCTTAACCTCGGTGGAGTATTTTAAGTGAATATAGAACAGAAAAATTACAACAAGACAGATATAAGTAATACTTGAAATTTAAAACATCATTTCAATACAGTAGAAGGTAAACATGTTTGGTCACATATCAAAAACCAACAAGAGTCAAGTACAAAATATCCATCTCGATAAAAACATAAGTACATAATCCCACTACATACTAATAGCCATAATAGAAAAGATAAGCTGGGCTTTACATCAACGGTCCAAGCTCCAAAAGATAGATAAAGCAATCTGATCAAAGCCCACTAGTGTTAGGCCCACTCTGAGAACCTGAGGGTTGGGAAAAAGATAAAAACAACGGGGTCAGACATAAGTCTGAGCGAGTCCTATAACTTTAACAATACAATTATTAAAGTAATTAGGGTATGATATAAACTTGGTACGGTAACGGCTGGGGATAAATGGCTACACTAAGCAGCCAACTAGACATAGGAAGAACTAAGATATCGATAAAGACGCATCTACCCACCCAAGGGTAATTACTACACTACACCACACCAGTCATTCCTAACTTAGAGGTTGATCCCACCCAAGGACTTAGAAATTTAACTAGTAGTTTCGTGTACCCCTAGCTGACCACATAGGTGTCGTCTGCCCCTATCTCCACTAGGTGTACCCACTACTCCCCAAGCGATCGGCTCCCTAACGTAGATACCCGTGTTGGCCCCACAGTGGGGTGTATCACTCTCCAAAGTGGCAAACCGATACAACTTAAGAGTGCACGGCTTATACCTACACGATGCAACAACGTCTTACCTACTAGCCCGGGCCCACACACGCATATGAAGCCCGTTGGACTTGCGTTGCCACCGCTAACCCGTTTTTGGCCTCTTATAGTCAAGCCCAGTACGCGTGTCCCGTCCTTGACATGGGTCGAGCCCACAAAGATACGTGTTGGGTTACTGGTTGAAATGGGCCCCCACAAGCTACCCACCTAAGCTTGTCCCTTTTCTAGTGCATCCCACTTAACCCTTTAATCATGTTTAATTACATGTTTCCACTTGGTTAAGTATTCTAATCGTATTTTCTATTGCCACCCAAGGCAACCCACTAGATTTCCACATGCCACCCAAGGCACTTACTTGATTTCCACATGCCACCCAAGCACCCACTTAACCCCTCATGCCCCACTACATGCTTATCTGGTTAAGTGTTTCTTAATTGATTAAGACTGTAACCTTTGCAAAGACCTCTCACATTAGACTATCTTTTATGGCAGCTGGATTTGCCGGTCGGGTCCGGGCAGCCTTACGCCATAACCGAGTCTAACCTCGTGTCTTTACACTTGTCACGTATTTAGTTTATGCCTAAGACCTCTCACATTGGTCCTATCATTTGTAGCCGCTGGATTTGTCGGTCGGGTTCGGGCAGTCGTATGCTACAAAAGGGTCCAACCTCGTGTTTTAGTCGATTAATTACACCTAATTAATCACCCCCATATTTTGAATTAATTTTCCCTAATTAATTCCAATTTAATGATGTACATAATTGACTCAATTATGTCCATCCACTTATGGTATGCAACATCATACCAATTTCACCACAATTTTGTTAACATGAATATTAACCCCATCGTTCCCCACGTAATACGCTAACATGACATACTTAAAAGGGAAGATTCATCACAAATGCAATGGGTTCTACTTAGCATAACATTAGCATCATCATGGGTTTTAAATGTGTCAACTTGCATATATGACCATAGCATCAAACCCAACTAGCATAAATAATCAACCCAGACTTGCATGAATCACATATGTCATAAAGAGGGTAACTTGCATAGATGTTCATGTCATAGACCTATCATAAAGGGATAAACTTGCATACATGTCATAGGTCAAAAAAGGGATGAACTTGCATATGTTACTCATATCATAAAAAGGGGTAAACATGCATATGTATGCATGACAGACAAAGGGGTAAACTTGCATATGTATGCATATCATACAAAGGTGTAAACTTGCACATGTTACTTGCATATAATCAAACACCAAACTTGCATAACATGTCATATATGAACTTGCATATAATCAAACACCAAACTTGCATAACATGTCATATATGAACTTGCATATAATCAAACACCAAACTTGCATAACATGTCATATATGAACTTGCATATAATCAAACACCAAACTTGCAGAACATGTCATATATGAACTTGCATATAATCAAACACCAAACTTGCATACATGGTGTCATAATGGATCAATGTTTATCATAGTGATTTGCATAACTTGCATCATGAACACATAGCATAAAACTTGCATAACTAGCATCATGAACATATAGCATAAAACTTGCATAACTAGCATCATGAACACATAGCATATGATAACATAACTTGCATTGATCCACATACATAACCATAACCTCATTATATCCTATCATAATTAGTTTAGCAATTGGTTGCTAAAGGCATAGAAACTCACAACTTGTTGATTAGCACTTCTATGAAGAAGATTAAGTTGCTAGAGTTGATTAGAAGTTGATTTGAGAAGCTATCTTCCTCTTTAATTTGTTGGTGGCTCCCTCTAGTTGCATTTTGACGGCATAACGACGTTGTCTCCAATTTTAGTATGAATTAGGGTAGTCTTAGGGTGTATTTATAGATTAGTTAAGTGTTTTAGGCCATTAGATTAACCCTAAATTAGATTAGAGCCGTCAGATCTTGTCACTAGCCACCAAAACACAGCCCAAATCCCAAATCAGTGCACCCAGGTCACCTGGGCTCGACCAGGGAGGTCGACCCCCAGGTCGACACCCATGTCGACCTGGTGGGAAGGTCGACACCCAGGTCGACCCCCAGGTTGACTCCCAGGTCGACCTGGTCTGGGCGGGAATTTTCCCGCCTAGCCCATATTCTGCATTTTTGAAATCTGTTTCGTTTTCTGATTTTTCGTGAAACTTCTAAAGGCCATATCTCAGTCATACGGACTCCGATTCACGAAATTTCGGACTCTATTTCGCGTATTTTTCCGAGACGAACGCAACCGCGAAACCTTTTTCCCTTAATTCTCACGTCTGAGATTAATTATTCATTGATTTATGAACATCACTGTTGTTAAAAATACGGGGTGTTACAAAATCCTTCGTCTAAATTTTGGGGTATTTGATTTCGTGAACCGCCTTTCTGTTGTCAGCTAGTTAAGGGGAAAATCCATTTTAATTTATATTATGGATTTCTCGCTGAATTATTTTTGAAATTCGCTCGTTCGTTGTGTAGCCGAAGCATCGTTGTTGAGAATATAAATCCTTGGAGTTAGTTCGGAGTTTAACTACGATCACAAAATACCGCAGTAATGAGGATGACTATTTTTCGAATTGCGTCAAATCTTAAAAGACAACGTGGGACGATTAATATTTTAATCCGGCCTAATAAGGTCAAGGTCCAACCTCTGTCCAAAGCCCATTTGGTAGTTGATCGTTTGGTGTGATACTAAGACGGTCAATTAATTGATGAGTTTTGTACAACTTGGACCAAGGACTCAACCATAAAAGTTACGTCCAAATTACCCCTTAACTTCCATTTTTTGTCCTTCCATCCTCATCTAGCCGAATCATATCTCTATCGTTCTTCTCTTTCTTTATTGCTACCTCATCTCCTCTTTTTCGCGCTTGTTTGTGCATTAGATCTTGCCTCACTAATACACCAAGACCTAATTTCTTCTCCTCGACCATTTCTTGGCTCATAATACCTAATTCAGCTATTTGATCTTACTCATACCATTTAAGTCTCAACCTTAGGGAGAGATCTATGGTTGGGTTGGGATGAGAAAAAAGGTTTCACCACTATAGGGCTAAGAAAACTTGTCGTGGCAGTTGGACGTGCACCAATCCATTGCTCGAGATCTTAGAATAGGATTTGTGTTTGTGCTGCATCCGCTTTCGCTATACCATGTTTGAATAGGTTCTTTCGAAGGTGATCGTCGTTTCGGAGATGAAGATCTAAGCTATCTTTTGATGGTTTTCTAAGGAGAGTCTCGATGAGATTTTAGAGGAATCTGTGCTATAAGCGGACTTGTATGGTCCCTTGTTTGACTAGCTTTAGATATTTTTGCAACAGATCACTTTTTTCTTGATGTCGGGAATCTATGTTCGAACTGCCCATGTTGATGTATGACCCGTTTAACACATTGTTGTATAAATGGAAATTTATGACTAGATTTGTCTCATGAAGCGGGAATTTAATCCTTTGCTTGATCGGTGGCGTAACCATCATTTAGTACCACATCATATTCGATTCAGCTTGTTGTTCTTGTGTGTTGTCTCATGGAGTTACTTTATGAAAATTCACCTATCCACTTTGTCTTTAGACGATATTAGGTGGGTTACCATGAGAAGCAGTTTGGTGGTAGGTTTCTTTTCTCATCACAAATTCTCTCTTAGAAGAGATGGTGATGTGGGAACCTCCAAACAACACCAGCAGCGTTGGTAACACGAGATTGAGTATTTTTGCTACCATGATATGGTTAATTAAAGATTATAAATATTGGTCTGAGCTCCAGTCGCGGAGCATGACATCTCGTTGTTTATAGCCATTGTTTTGGGAGTTTTGGCGTTGTTTTTTTGTTATCCCTTTCCCGCATCGGGTTCTTGGTTGTGGTGGTCGTGCTTGTAACTGTTAGTGCTGTTAAAATCGCACGACTTAGGTTAATGAGATTTCTATGTTTGGAGATGTTTATGTCATTCACGCATGCTTGTTTGAATGAAATCTCATTTTTGTTATCTGAACTAACAGTTGTCCTAGGACTAGAAAGAATAGAAATCTGTGTTGGATAAATTTTAGCAAAGGACCGGTTTTGCATTGTTTTCATCACTATAAATAAATAAATTATCGTTTCTTGTTAAAGCTAAAATTTATTTTGGTCTTTTGTGTATGATTTCAGTTTTCACATTTTTTGCGTGACTGACTTCCTTTTTTTCCAACATGTGACTTGAATCGTTTTAATTTCTGCAAAATACATTTTTGAAGTTAATGTTGTTTGAAAAAAAACATTTTTTATCATTTCTTATTTTATATAGGAAAATGAAGCGGTTTTGAAAGGAAATTTTCAAAACAAACATGACAAGTTTTCAAGTGGAAATTTATTTTTGTGAAAAATTTCGATTTTTGGTTACACGAACAGTGTAAGGAAATTTTTTGACTACTTTGTATGCATGTTTTAGCAGTGCAGTAGTATCGACGATATGCTAAAAACGTTCAAGGTAATACAGAAAAGGCTGTTTTGGCCTTAGGAACGTTGTTTCCATACCTTGTCAATGATGCGCACGAGCTATTAATTAACTCGATTTACGTTTTAGAGATTGTTTTAAGCCTCCTTTACAGTCTACAGCTGGAAATTTTTGGAGTATTTAGGGCAACTAAGGTGAAAATTCCACTGTAGGGCGGGAACTGGGAAAGTTATAAGCAGGAAAAATGTTAAAAATCTTAGCTCCAATTTCCTTTTTCTAGTTTAGGAGAGATTAAATAGGAAACGATTAGATTGCATACGTTTTGGAGGGTAGGGTTTGGATGCAAAATTGGTTGCTTCACATTTTTATTCATAAGTGTGCGAAGATTATGGATGAAAAAGAATTTTCAAAATTTGCATTCATATAGAACTGTCTGTATATTTAGGATGTTCTGCTTTATGTTTTTAAAAGTATTTTGAAAATCTCAATGCATACATATAGAGGGTCCGATTTAGAATCATTTTGCATGCATGTTTTATGGTTGGAATGTATTAAGTACATCATGCACGTAAACACATGGTTGCAAAGTGGATGTACACAAATTGGTTGTGTAGGATAGGTTAACTATGTGTTAGAATTTTGGGACGAAATTCCTTTTAAGTGGAGAAGAATGTAACAACCCGGAATTTTGACAATAAATAGTTATTTAATTAAAAGATCAAAAATAGGAATTGCTGCAAATGATGGAATTTGACCACGAAACTTTGACTGTTGCGTTCGTCTCGGAATTTTGTTCAACTTTCATGTTTGGATTTTCGTGAACGGAGTCCTTATGAAAAAAGTTACGGAAGAAATACGAAAACGGACAAAAAATAAATAAAATAGAATATTATATATATAGTAATATATAATTACCCAGCCACTTCACCAATGACGCCTAGGTTTTGAGGGGAATTCTTGTTATATTTTATAAAACGAATGGATGGATGACAATTAAAATAAGGCAAATTCTATTCTAACACCGCAAATTGCTTTACCTACACCATGGGATTTTAAATAGAATTTCAGACCAAATGACCTTATTAAAAAAAGAATCAATATTAAAGAATGAAAATATATACAATGCTCCCTTGTTTGCATTATGTATACTCTATATAATTTCTCTTGTAAAGTTAGTATATTATAAATTAATTTGTATCACTAGTTAAATTAATTTAATATTTCTTTTGAGGATTAAAATATATTCATATCGTTACAAGCAACATTTATATATAGTCAATTTTAACAGTTTTCACTTTAATTAAATATAAAAATTAAATTTTAAAACTAACTACAAAAATTAATGTTATACAGAGTACTAAATTCTTCAATCTTTCATTCAAATCTAATCATGTTTAAATTTAACACCAAAATTTAATTAGTTTAACTTCCTAATATTTAAAATAAAGTTCAAATTTCCATCATCTAAAATTAAAAGTGATTTAAAAATAAAACAATCAAATAATTTAAGATACTAGCGTTAAAATAAAAGTTTTTTAATTTTAGGTAAATATATTGCAATGAATTCCCAGTTTTATGTAATTTAGTTTTAAGGTTAAAGAGAGGAAAAGTAATGAAAATATAAAAGGGTAATTTTGTGAAAGACATGGTGTATGAAAAGAAATTTTTGGTGTATGCTATTTTATTTCATTTTATAGTGTATGTTAAGAAATTATAGGTGTATAAATAGAATTAGCCTTAAAATAAATCTAATAGGGCAAGGTCATTTCCACCCCTATAAATAAAGGGGTAGAGACTCATTCTTTTTCCACTTAAATATTCAAAGGCAGCGGAGCTTTGCCATTTTTCTCTCTCTCTCCAAACCTAGATTCTAAAACAAAAATATATTCATGCATAACAAATCAAATCCAATTCATATGAAATTGAGAGGGCAAGCAGATCTAATGAAAAGGAATGCAATTTGAATCTCAACAATTGATTCTTTGCTCTTTTCCATTTTTCTTACATTTCTATATATCTAGATTTTTTTCCTTTCTAGATAAACTGTAGATTTATAAAAATTTAGGGATTGTAAGCCTAAAGGGTTAAAAACTTATAATTTGGAGGCTATAAGGTGAGTGGGAAATTTACTAATACATATATAATGATATATCTATTTCGTTTGAATTCAATCTATGTTTTATGCCTATCAGATCTATTATTTAAATAATTGTAAATTGTGATAACCATCAGATCTAGTTATGAATATGTTTGAAATGGGTAAATGAGAAAGTTGTGATTATGTATAAATATGAATTGTACGATTTATATATATATATATATATATATATATATATATATATATATATATATATATATATATTCCCACATATTCCTACAAGTTATGTCATGAATTAAGAAATATGTTGTTTATGCCGCATAGCACTATAGATCCGGAAATCAGTCCCATTAAACATAAATTTGTTGTAGTTATGTTCTAGATCTTTAGTTCAATGCTGAAATATGAAATATGTGAATTTGGGTAAAAAGATGAAAATTGTGTATTATGTGATATTAAGAATAAAAGAAATATTCCTCGTTTACATTCAATATTGTTGGGTTTTTGGCTTAA
Organism: Allium sativum; assembly: GCA_030737875.1. NCBI lineage: Eukaryota > Viridiplantae > Streptophyta > Magnoliopsida > Asparagales > Amaryllidaceae > Allium > Allium sativum. Next base: position 309,662,655 of record CM060922.1, on the reverse strand, counting down.
GCATTGTAAATTATGTCGTTTTCCTCATTTTTAAATAAAGAGGCATTATTTCGGAATCACAAGAAAATGACAAAAAGAATTAAAAAAGGGAAAAGTGGTGCAAAGGTACATATAAAAATAAATACTTGTTTTTGTATGTAATTTGCATTGACTGTTCCAAAATAAAAATACATTATATATATTTCTTGTGATTTGGAGATATGTCAATTCCACAAAATAGGCATGATTTACAATGATTTTGGCTAACGGTCCTTGTGAGACTTGAAACATTTTTGGAAAGATTGAATATAAAAAGGGAATGATTCGTTAATTGATTATACCAAATCATTAATTTAAATTTAAGAATAAAAATAAAAATAATAACTATCTGCACGCAAACAAAGAAATAAATATGTACATATTATCCGTCCAAATCAACGTAAAGCGGTAAAAATATGCATTGTATTAAATGTTGAATGGTATTCATTTATGGAATCATACATGTAAATTTAAATTCCATACTTAATGAATATATTTAAGGTGACCGTCGTAGCAATTAGTTTAATTGATTGTTATAAATGAGGCCATAAACAAATAATTAACAATTGTGACAAAGACCAACGCTAAGCACACTCTCCCTTAGGGAGAATGTGCTTATACTTGCCACCTGATTAGTTAAAATGAGTTGGCATCAATCATTAGATATATTATATTAATAACTGCCAACCCATTTCCACCAATCAGGTGGCAAGTATAAGTTTACTCTCCTAAAGGGAGAGTATGCTTAGCATTGCCCTTGTGACAAATGTTGAATGTTTGGATAAGGTTCAATTGTGGAATTATACGTAAATATATTCCATACAGAATTAATATATTTGTGGTGAACATTTGTAGCAATAAATACAATTAATTGCCATAAATAAGACCGCAAATAAAGAAATAATTATTGTAATCAATATTGATTGGGGGAAATAAATGTGATAGGAAAATGGTTACAATTCCTAAAATCAAGTAGGATAATTGTTGTGGACCCCAGTTAGGAAATTTAAGTTATAACCGCAATTAGATACGAGGTTAAACTCAACTTGTGGTGTAAGCCTGCCCGGAACCAACCGGCAAATCCAGCAACCATAAGTAGTCAGTTTAATGTGAGAGGTCTAATGCATAAAAATAAATGTACTAAGGCACGAGGTTAAGTTCACTTGTGGTAGAAGTATGCCCGGAACCGACCAGCAAATCCAGCATCCATAGGTAGTCGATTTAATGTGAGAAGCCTAGTGTGTATATATATATATATATATATATATATAATAACCAATAAACAAATAAAATAAAGAATAAGTATAGTAATTGCCTGTTGGGGTACAACAAACAGATAACTTGGGACTGATAAATAGTCGCCTTAGGAAAATATGACCGCTAGAGTTATAAAGGGTAATAAAAAGAAAATAAAAAGAAATGGGTGTCAAAAGGAGGAATTAATGGATATTGATTGTCGTTTAAATACTAAGCCCAAAATAGGGAAGAAATTAAAAAAATATCCTAGAGAAAAGGAAATATAATCTTCCTTATTTATGTCAATAAAACTTATGTTTAAAAATGTAGTTGGACTTAGTAGGTTAATAATATAAGATGTTATTAACCATATAAACTCGTGTTACAAATAAATGGTACACATATAGTATTTCCTTATAAGGAAATCAAACATGAATGACTTAATAACATAGCCTACTTTATCCCAAAAAAGGAAAGGTTTTAAAGGCAAATTGGGGAGGAACTAATAACCTTCACGTATACTCCACTTCCTTGGGTCTTAAGTGGCTTAGGTTGAAGAGTCCACCTGGGAATAGGCTTTTCAGTATAGGGGTCTTAAATGGCAAGTGTGTGGGGGCCTACCCAAACCTGGAAATTAAAAGGGTCAGATATGGTCGTCTATCCTATGGGAAATAGTAAGTGACTAAGGAGGTTATCGCATGAGGTTAGCTAGAAGGTATAACGAACGATAAAATACCAATTCTCACCTTATGCGGGGCAAGGGTATATGCGTGAATGAAAAAAGCCTTAACTAGTAGGGCCCGTAGCTAGTGCCCTCTAGTTATGTTAACGTTGAATATATTGTCGAGGGTTAATAATGACCAATAGGTCCGCCTATGGTCTTAAGTGATCAGGGAGAATCCACCCTATCTATCACGAGCATCACGGCACGTGCTTCGCTCATGGTAACGGCACGCGCTTCGCGCGTGGTCGTGGCACGCGCTCTACGCGTGCTCATGGCACGTGCTCCGTGCGTGGATTGTTTTTGACTCATTATTCAAGGGCCAACCTTCATTTATTAGCATGTTTAGAAGATTTTGTTTAATTTGGCTGAATTTCCTTTATTTTTGTAGAGAATGTGGAAATGGATGATGAAGGAAATTAAACGCTTTCCATTTTAATTTGACAACGCTAATACGCCAAATACTAAATACATTTAATAATTATCCATATACGTATTATAAGGTATAAACAACAAAACCTAACATGTATTTCAAATCTTTGATTCAAGTAAACTGAATAAATGGAAAATTTTCTTAATTTATTGCAAGAAAAATTAGGAAATAGATTGAGATAAAGGGCATATTTGGAAGTGATTATTTAAAATCAACACATAAGTCAATTTCCTTTATTTTTGTGGAGAACGTGGAAATGGACGATGAAGGAAATTAAATGCTTGCCATTTTAATTTGAAAATGCTAGTCAAATCGTAAAGACAATTTAATTTGCTTTCTAACCATATAAGAAATTGTCATATATCCACATCAGTATTAATTTCTATATATGGAAAATAAATTTAATTAGTAGATCTATATGCCAAATATAAATGATCTTAGTTTTAAGCAAACTGTTTTGGAATGTAAAATTTTAATTACATAATAAAAACCTGAATGAATGCATTAGAACAAATGAAATAGATAAACTAAAATAAATAGCAACTAAAATGAGAAGCGATATTAAAGAGGCAATTTGAATTTGTTGAAAAGGTTTATTAGATCCTAATTTAAGTGACATTAAATGCCTAATTTATTAGGGATATTAGAGAAAATAATAATTTTGTATATTTAAAAGATCCTAAGTAACGGCATTTTGGGAAGTTCACGGTCGAACCAAAAATATGTGTTTCCAAGAGAATTATTAATAAAGATTTAATAGTGAGGCGTTGAATAATAAGGAATAGAGAATGAGGGTTAAGATAGAAACCCTGAAATTAGGGGCCCACTCTCGATATAATTAACTAGTTAAACTCTGATATAAAGGCTTCACAAAATGGATGTAAATGTCCTATCTCGGTAATATAATTTGGGAATACTGCTTTGGGATGAATAGTAAAGTCGTGCATAAACATTTACTAGGTTGGGCTAGAATCACTAATCTGGTTAGGCATACATCTTGGTTTAAACCAAACGAAATATATCTATGTTATAGACTGTGTTGTACATTTCTTAATCACCAGAACTTGTTGTTCTGACCCCCCTCATTACAACCTCCAGGTTCCATAAAGAAGGTCGGGTTCTCAGAGATGTTTAAGTTGGGCTTTCGGTTCTCGTTCGCTCTCATGCTCGGTATTGGCAAAATGACTTACTTTGAAAAAGATAGTTACTTAAATTAATACTAGTTTATCCTTTTTTTTCTGCTGTGAGTTATTTTATCATACCCTGATTATGCTCATTCTCATTTATTGCAGGTATCAGATATACGCTGCCTGCTTGGATGTATTCAAGTTTTGATTTTTATCAAAATTTGGATCGGTGTTACAACAACTGTGTACATGGTTGAGAATCTAGAATGAAGTAAATTGGTTTAGCGAACACTACTGGAATGGAGTAAGAGAACAATGTTGGGTATCCTGTACCTTTAGGTCATAATTTAAATGACTAAAACAAGAGTTATACCATGACCAAGTGGGTAGCTACCCTATCAGCTACACATATTCCCTGATTATTATAATTCCTCGGTTGATTTGATGCGCATCCTTGATTTCTGAAGTGTTGTTCGAGGTGAGCGGTAGTTGCGGCTATGCATTACCACCAGTCTGAGCATGCAACTGGTAGATTCCTACCCTAGGCATTGCCTCGTATGGCTTATCATATTATCTTGATCGATTCCCTATGACTTTGATTCGTATCGTATCTATGGAGTGCACTCTGATAGCCACTAGTTTACGATGAAATTTATGGTACTGTATAGACTGCTGTATTATAAACGGTGTAGAAATAATAATAGTAATCTCTCTTAGGCTATTTTCAATAGCATATTTACCGTAGACACTACTATAGTAGCATATTATATTATATAATATCTAGTTTAGCAGATTCTTAGGAGATGAAAATTCCCGTAGCATCTCTTAAGTTACTGCACACACGAACACATTGGATATGAGGCGTGAATTACCGTAAGCATCTCTGACGATGTGTCATTCATATTATTATATGGTTTTGATTTGACTGATATGGCAATATTTTAGTTCTGATCCGAGTGTTTTTGTCATATCATTTATGCCCGGGTCAGCATGACCCGTTAGCGAAGACCTCGTCATGAAGAAGAAGATGGAGCTTGGTAGACGTAATATTTAGTACTATTTCGCTGCATTTATTGGTATGTTTTGTGATAGTTTAACTTTGATAATTGTTGCAAAATATAATCAAATGTATGTTTTAACAGCTTCATGAACTGTTATTTGTTTATCATATTTTATCCTTTCATTGTTAGATTTTGTGATTGTTTTTCTTCTTCTTTTTCTTATATTTACCCTAATAATTCTTTGTATTTTGGATTTGTTTGTGTCGACATGTAAAGTTTATTGTCGACTTGAATGGTAAAAAATGCAGGTTGTTACATAGACGATGGCAAGATCTATTGTTTTCAATCTTTAATTTACAAGCGGAAAGTTATCAAATGTTTGCATTTAAAATGAATTTAGTATTAAATTATTTTTTAGACAAAAGAAATTTTCCTTTACCAATTAATCAAATGACCCATTCAACATGCAGTTTCATGCAAGCCAGTCGAATAAAATAAAACCATATACATCGCTATATGTAATGTCGATAACAATTGTCTACGGAGAATGCATGAAATGGTATTCAAAAATCGCAGTCTACATAGCGGGAAATTCGTAAATATTCAAGTGAATATAGTTGTGTCAAACCAATAGTTAATTCGAATCACGGACAAAGCACTTTGATATTTCAGTGTCATAAAGACCATGTCTTTTGTCAATACTAATTTGAATATTTCCGATGATACTGTACAATTGCCTGTAAACGAGCAACTGTTTTTTAAAATTGTAATATGAAAGGTTGACAAGCCTTAAGAAAGAAATAGAAAAAATGTGATGATTGAGATGAAAAATATTTGCAATTGCGATGGTATTTTGAGGGGATAAAAAGGACTAATCCAGGGATTGTTGGTCGTGTATGAAAAGGTGAGTAGGATCGAGTAATATGGAAATACGTGTAATATACTAAATGTGGAAGTTTTGGTAGATGATGTACTAACTTTGATATATGCATATAAATTGAGACGACCCGAACTTCCCCGTGAAGGAAAGCACGGATAGAATTGAAAATAAGCCACATCGGAACGCAGACAGAAGAACATTTCATTGTTATTACAACAATTCCATCAGATTACAAGAATATACAGAGTATGAATGAATATTACACATTCGATAAACATCAGAGATTACAATAAATTACATAGCAGCGGAAAATGATACAATACACAATTAGAAGAGATATACGGATACAGAGCTTTCCGAGTATCGTTCCAGCTGTGAATCAGGATCCTGTGAATATAAATCTGCAAAACCAAAACTACTAGCTGCCCGTGTCGAAAATAAGGGCACCCAGAGTTTAGGTTATAACAATAAACTCTAGGTCAGTCATGTGACTAGTGTGAGAACTAAAACAGTTATTAATCTTTATCTTAAAGTTCGGTAAATCAAGGGACCACGCCGTATAACACAGAACGGGTTTCCTCCCAAGAATACCAGTGCATAAAACAAACAGCGCAATGCTAAATAAAGAAAAATGAAGCTATTATAAGATCCAGGTCCCATCACACAATGCAACGCAAGCCGAAGGATAGGGTTTTTATCTTATAATAGCCAAAGCATGCTTGGTACGTTTAAATCAAATCATTTTGATATTTCTATAAGTGTATAGTGTCAAAACAATTTCAATCATAGGCGGCATGAATGACCCATACCACTATGTCGCCATACTAGGTTCTACAAATAAAACCGCAATATCACGTATTGGAAATTGGATTTCCGTCATGAGTCGAGGCAAGGGGCAAGCTCCTCTCCGTTCGAGACACTCTAGCAAATGTCTCAGGACCGCACACAGCAATCCCTGGATCCTCCAAGGCCAGTCCTCTCTTACCTTTGAGGATTGGCAATTCCTGAACACACGTTTCCCGGTCCTATAGGACCTATATCCGAGGCGCCTCGCATTCCAACAACCACATAGGTGAAAAGTATATAAATGTCAGCCAGTTTAAGCACTAACACCACCCATAGCTAGAAAGAAACGTCGTGCACTCCTTGGGTCCTTATCCCGTTTTTGACTCATACCGAGGTGTGAGGCTCGCGAATTCACGCTATACACAGAGCTACGCCAAACACGCCGTGCTTTGATCATCAACCACAAGACTTTGCTTTTCAACAGAAGCCTTGATCAATTGCCACTTACGCATGCCACACTGGCAATTCACTCCATGCGACTGATGTCCACCGATATACAACCTCTGAGCTCATACGTCTCAGAGAAGGGCGTTAAGCAAGAGAATAAATTCTCCGCCGCCAAACAGATGTATATTTAATAGAGATCAATCAACATAAAATAAAATCCAGTGTCAGACACACAATCCATTTACAAGTTCGTTCTGGGTCTGAATGAAACCGGAGGCACTTTCCTCGCATATCCATCGATCTCCAAGTACGTCTGGACGATCACCAACTGTTTCCCTCATCTTGGGTGTACAGCCCAATCAAGAACATTAGTAATCACCCAAACGATGTGAAAACTTCCGGTCTTCAACCACCGTCTTCATCTTCGACTTATCGCCGAATCGGTTATTCAGAATGGGTATAAACCCGGCCTTTCTGAATAACCCACGTACATAATAAACAAATGTTACACAAACACAACAAACGTCTCATTCCAATTCAGAATATTCTTTTATTCACAAAATCACATTCTTAGGGAAAGGTTTCCATTAATTTTATCCAAGATAAATTCTTCTAAATTTATTCTTTAATCTTCCTTTGGATATCATTTCAAACTAGTCGGGATTAGCGAACCACACCGAAGTAATTATTTATTTTATTTCCCAATCCCAACGTATATATCCCATGGAGCAAAACTGATAATACTCCATATCTAACACCACGGTGTTATCGGTAATATTAATTACCATTTCACGTTCAAATCTAATTAAAGATTTAACTATCGCTTTGGAGCAAAACTGGTGATACTCCATTCTCGACCACCTTTCAGATTTGATAATTTAAATTATCAATTCACATTTCAATCTAATCAAAGATTCATTAAAACTCCACTTAGTTTTAATCTTTTCAAATATCAATATCCTGTCTTTAACTGGGTTAAAGAACCAATGTCATCTAAAACACGGTTCACGATAAACCCAAAATCACATTCAAATTCAATTCCAATTAAACATTTTTTAATTGGTACACTTCATTAAATCTAAATAGAAAGATTTAATCTTTTTCTCAACTGGGCTTAAGGATCAGTGTTAATGAAGACACCATTCACGACAAACCCAAATCACGTTTGATATTAAATACAAGGCTCTGAATAGAAAATATATCGGCTTATATTTAATATCAAATTCTGAAACCAAGAAATATCGTATTGGAAATAACGATATGAATATATCTTTCAAATTCAAATAACAATATCCGTATAGTCACGAAATCCAACATCGAAATATTCCGAAGATAATTTCGATTCAACTCCAGTCCAATTCACGTATTGGGAATTTTGATTATTTTTAAAACCACTTTCAAATTCAATTTATTTATTTCAAAAATAAATTGATTTTAATTCTAGTTCAAAACTAGTTCATTTCGATAAAAATCTATTTTTTATCTTTTCAAATGTGGAATTTTTCATCTCAGTTCTTTCCTATCCACGTATTATGATTTTACACAAATTATAGATATTTTTAATAATTTTATCAAGGCCCGTACAGTCGATTTCCATCAACGGCCATCGAACTGCACTTACAGCGACCTTTTCCAAATTTGATTTGGACATAATTCAAAATCCAACCGTTAGATTTCAAATTTCTAATATTCATTGGAAAGCTCTTTTCGATACGAACCCAACGGTTCTGGTTTTAGGAGAATCCGACGGTCGGATCTCCCATAACGTCAATTCGAAGTCAATGGTCGAAATTCACGAACTGCCACAGCGCGGCGCGTTCTATTCAGGCCATTATAAATATAATATAATATATATATATATATATATATTATATATATTTCGTCGACTTCCTTTTAAAACGTATTTTATAAATCGTTTTAAATTCGTTTTCAAAACAAATTCGACTTCATATTCAATTTCAAATCAAAATTGAATGTTTCATATCATTACTATAAAAATGATAATATTTTCAAAACGTTATATTTTGAAATCACTTCTTTTTCTATATTCATTATAAAAACGAATATAATCGATATAAATATCGCTTACGTCAAAATGGCGCATCTCTAATCAACACGGCTTTATATATTTCAATAATTTCGCTATTCTATTCAACAAATGAATATTTATTTTATTCAACACATGAATATATATTTCTTTCAACACATGAATATTCTCAACACATGAGCACTGTCAACACATGACTATTTTTGTTATTTAAAATATTTTATAAAATTATGGTATCTATCGTTTGATTTTTAAATCAGACTCCAACTGTAAAGTAGTAAGAGAATGATTCCCTAGGTATTAACGCCAAAGGCCGGAACCAATATCAGATCAATACCCTGGAAACCACTCATCTTATCTATTTTCCAGTTAGTTTCTAACTTTAAATATGATAAAGATGTAAAATTTATTGTTAAAATATTTCTTTCAACACATGATAATTTTCAACACATGATTATTTATTCTATTCAACACATGAATATATACTTCATTCTATTCTTTATTTTCCCAATTGGAATGAGGCCCTATCAATTACCATATAATGTTAATTATATGGATTCCATACAACATATGTATACAATCACAACAATAAATAATCAATCATCATCCAATGTGCACTACACTGTATAAGCATCAAATATAGATTTCTAACGCTTATAACAGCCTGTCGATCAATCGATCGACATACAACTAATCGATCGGGATGAGTGGACTTCATATATCATCCCAACACCCGTGTGGGGTTTCAAATCAACAAACACATATTTTTATTCACACATACACGTTAAAAATAATATTTTTAACGATAAAATATTTTTAACTATATAAATATTTTATTTCATTTCACATCACACAATCAATTTTCAAAACACATCAACAATCAAACATATAAGTCATCCATGGTCTGTGGATGACGGGTGTCGGGTGCTACTAAGCACCGTCTGCATCCTAGTATATATTTTTAACTAGAAAAGAAGATTTAAAGTGAGAAGTTCTCACCGACTAGCTAATCCAAACTCCATGACACTTCAAATGTAGAAATCTTGTAGTTCCCGCCTTTTGTCACTTTCGTTGCCCGTAGCCACTACATATATAAAAATCGCATTTTTATATTGTTGCTATGTATATAAAAATCACATTTTTATAATCACTTCTTCATTATAAAAATCAAATTTTTATCTTCATTACCTTACAAAAATCATGTTTTTCTCTCGCCATTCTCTATATAAAGATTTCGCCCTTTCAAATATAAAGATTATATTTTTACTCCTTCTATAATATAAAAATCATATTTTTATATTATCTATTATATAAAAATCATATTTTTATAACTCTACTTTAATAAAAAAAAAATCATATTTTTAACTTTTCTATAAATTAAAAATTAAATTTTTAATAAAGTAACAATCTAACCCTTTCATGTAGAATAATCATATCTTTTCTAAATTAAAAATCGAACCTTTATAGTTTTGAAAATCTTAACTTCATTATTTCTAAGTAATAAAAACTACTCTTTACATTTATAAGTAAAAATAAAAAAAGAATATATTAAAAACTTATTGTATTTCGGCATTGGTGGTTGGAGGAGAGAGAAACAGGCGGAGGAGGGTTTGCTGGTGCGTCGGATGCTCGGCGCAGAAGGGGGCGGCGGCCTTGGTGGCTGGGGAGGCGGTTTCAGAGGCAGAGGAGGGCGGCGGCCTTGGTGGCTGGGGAGGCGGTTTCAGAGGCAAAGGAGGGCAGCGGATCGGGTTTGGGTGCGGATTTGAGGAGACGGAGTTCGAGAGGAGGGAGGGAGAGGGGGTCAGAGGCGGTGGCGCGGTGCGGTCTTCAGGAGGAGGCGGCGATGGAAGAAGGGGGGATGCGGCGGTAGAGGAGGAGAGAAGGGGTCGGTGGAGGAAGGAAGAAGCGAGAGAAGAGGGGGATGCGAGAGGAGGACGAGGGGGTGCGATTGGCACGGGGGAGGAGGGCGCCTGCCCTAGGCGGCGGCGTCGGGGTCGAAAAAAGGGGGCTGGAGCGTCGATATTTTTTTCTCGTATGAATGAAGAAAGAGGGGGGGCAGAGTGATAAGGAATGAAGGGACATTTTTATTCATTTAATTATTTAAATTTCAAAAAGTTGTCTTTTTATTTCGACCTCAAAACGAGGCCCACCGCTTGTCGTCCATAGCTAATTACCCTCGTTCCGAACACAATGGGATATGTATCGTAAGCCGATTCGACTGTTTCGATCAGTTTTCGTCAAAATCAAAATATAACTCTATATATTGAATTTGAACGTGCATTTCAATTTACCGAGGCCACACACGGACTCGAAAAATTCCAGAAAAGTATTTTCTAGCTTCGTATCGACGATACGGTCCTAACAAAACTAATTTCGTCAAATTCTGAGACCGTTTGAAAAATGGCCAATTTCTAGTCGATTAAAATCAACTGAAACTGGTCAAACGCGTTTTCCTTTGCCACACTCACATATTGATTCGAAAAATTATGAATTTTGGAATCTAGCAATAACTTGACATCACGGATCCAACAAAAGTGGTTTCGTCGAAATCCGAGGTCGTTTGCAAAATGTCTATTTTCAAGGGCTAGAATTCCATAGCGACTATTCTGAATTTTCATTTGCGCATATCTTTTGATTCCCGTTATGAAATTTTGATTTTTCAGATTTGTTGGAAAGATATTCTCAATTAGATTCTATTATTTTTGGTTTCACTAAAATCCGGTTTATTTTGCACCCGGTATGTTCAATTGAAATTCGAAATCGAATTATCGAACTACCGCGACATTTTCAATTCCTTTTATATATATAAAATAAATATTTATATTCTAACGACGATGTATATAAATATATACGTTCGAATTATATTCAAAATAAATTTCTAGTTGATATTATTTAAAATAATTCATTTTAAATATCCAAAATTCGTTAAAATTGCCAAAATAAAAATTTTAAACTGGCTCGCATTTCCGGGTTGTTACATTAATATTTAATGAGACAAATAATTAAGGATAACTCTATGAGCAAGCAATATAAATGCAATAAATAAAAGTTAAGAACACCAGTAATTTTTATTTTGGTTCGGAGTACCATTATACGTCTAGTCTCAGACTCCTTCTGGAATTTTAACTAATCAACAACCCTCACTTAACCCAGAGGAATAGGTATTACAACGCCTAAGCAGTAGAACATGAACCTGAGCAACATAACAGGATTTCGCATCAGCAGTCGAAGAGAACATTTTGCTTACGCAACGGAACAGGACTTCAACAAATACAAAAGTTTATTTGACTGCATATGTGTTCTTAATAACACGGATACGTCACTATTGAGTACACCCTTCCTATAATCTTTACCTTTGTATATATATTTGTAAGAAAATGAAGAATCAAGAAGGAAAGTGATTTATAATCAGAGAGTATTGAAATTTGAGAGCACAAGTGAATATCATACATAAATATTTCAGAATCAAAAAATATTAAGATCAGGAAAGTTCGCTGATTAAACCTAGTGATTCTGAAGTGTATTTATATTAAATAAAAGGTTCTAATTATTCATGAAAAGGTTTTATTAAAATATATATAGTCATAACTCTTGGACTAAAGAGTTATAAATCTTTAAAAAGTCATAACCCTTCAGTTCAAATGATTGAATTTAGAATTCAACTGACTAAAAAACGGCTATAATTTGAAATTAGTGTGCATATGCACAAAACATATTATTCAGCTGACTGAATTAAGTATTCAGTCGTCTGAATGTTCAAACTTAAAATTTTTGAACATTCAGCAATCAATTGGCTGAATTTTTGATTCAGTCAGCTGATGCACATGGATTTGTGAATATGTGCTTCAGCCTTTGATATTTAAAAACATTATATATATATATATATATATTAGGAGAGATTTTAACATTTAAAACTTACTAAATACAGGCTCGATTATACTAATAATGTACCAATATATACTATTGTCCAATCTTCTTGTATTTAAGTTGTATTCTTCTCATTTTTCCTGCAATAGATCTTAATGAACGATATTGTCGATTTATAGTTGTCATAGTTAAAATATAACTCAAGAACGGAGGTTCTGACATTGTGACCCATGATGAAGCTGAAGTATATGATCGTGCCTTTTAGGCTTTTAGGCTCAGAATTATGGGATTTTTTCTTTGTCGCCCGCTGCCTGCCATGTATTGATAGGATGCATTTGTATAGTAAACATATAGGGAAAATACTTTTTTCATTCATGGTAGATGTAGATAATTGTCATTTCCTGCAGTTGTTTAATCCGAGCACTATTATAGTTGGAGCAGGTTTTGTCCTTGCATGCATGAATTCCTTCATAGTTCGATGATCGATGTATTACTTTAATATTAGATTGAATGAAAGAAATTATTAAAAAAAAATTACATGAGAAATGGCAAAAACCATACAAGTATAGGTATAGATTATGAGAGGCACTTAAAAGCTAATTTCCAAGGAACTTGCTTTAGATATAAATGACTAATTTTTTTTTGGAGAAAGTTAAATATATCAGAATTAGAGAAGAAATTAAAGTTACCAATTGACGAGCGCATGATTGAATTTAAAGAATTCTGGGCAATTATAAGGGAAATTAGGCACTATGCAAAGGCGATGTTACATTTTCATGTTATGACCATTAATATATTTGAAAGAAATAACGGTATATTAAAAGATGCTCAATATTTTCCTATATGGGCTTTGATTGCGCATACCTTCTTTTATACGATTAAATATTCCTGCAAAAGCCGTGAAATTACAGATGATTTGACAATACACTTGACTCCAAAGTGGAAGGCTAAATTAGCGGAGAGGGAATGTGAAGCCCGTCGTTGTAGACTTGTACCGTTTAGCCAAACTGAAAAGCAAATGATTTATTATTTTGGAAGTGAATACAAAGTTGTAATTGATGGTAATATTACTTGTACACATGCAACATTCCACTACTGAAAAATTACCTTATGCTCATGTAATGGTAGCTTTTTCGAAGGAAGCAAATGAAGCGAATAGAGCACACCATGATTTATATCACAGTGGTACTCTATTGAGTTACAAAGCAACATATAAACCCGAGTCGCATCCCACACGATAATAGATGTTAACGCATACAATTGCCAAATATTGCAACCCGCACTAAAAGATACCAAAAAAAACCGCAAACTGCATGGATCAAAAGTGTGATGAACGAGAACCAAACGTCTAAAGGTAGCAAATGTGAATGCAATGCCATAATCTGAAGCGATGCACTTTTGTAATAGAATATTAAAATGCAATCGTCGTGTTTCGAACTTGATTGTATTTTATGTGTGCTAATTTGATTGTATTATCTATACGTAATGGAATAATTAGTTTATGATAAACTAAATTTGTTTTAGATGTTTGTATTGATGCACTAATATATTAGATACATATACTCTGTGTTGGGAAACAATGGCTGAGTCGCGGACTAGGTCGCTTTCTTGAAGACGATTCGGCGATCTGGACGGAGGTGCAAACCAGTTCGTTCCTTCGCCGCCGCCTCTAGGATAAAACAGCCTCGAAAACAATAACCGATTTGCTTGCACAACAAATCGGTGCAGATTTGCACTTTCTGGAAAAAAAAATTGCTCGAAAATTTCTAAGAAAAGAATTTTAATGGCGACTGAGAGAAGAGAGAATTTTCAATTCGGTGGTATTCTCGTCTGAGGCTAATGTCAATATATAGAACGAAAATTAGGGTTTGGGTTTACAGATTAGTGGGCCGCTAAAATTTGGGGGATATAATTTTTACCGTTGCAGAAATTTTTTCATAAAAAAAAACGGTTCGAAAAAGGCTAAGTTTTATGGTCCAAAAAATATAAGTGTCTACACCACAAAGCCCAAGCCCAAGCCCGAGCCGAGCCGGACCGGACCGGACCGGACCGGGCCGGGCTGGGTCGGGTCGAGTCGGTCGGTCGCGCGCGCGTGTGTGGTGGTCATATGATGCATGGTCTCCCTCCTCACAACAATGCATGTATTGGGAGCCCAAGGCCCCAACATGATTTCTTAGAAACAAGTATAAAAGTTTGCCTCTTCTATATAATCCCATGATGTGGGACTATTCCCATATAGGAGCCATTCTTACACTTATTCAAGATTTTTTAATAATTCACTTAATGTTTGTAAAACATTTCCAACAATCCCCCACTTGAATTTTTTAAAAAATATTTTCGAGCAGTTTCTTAAAAACATAAGATTGTGCATAAACAAAGGTGTCTTTCGACTTGAACCTTTGCATAGTGAATAAGATTCAGTTTTTACTAGAGTGACACATAGTCTTGAACTCTATTCCTGACATCAAACCACACACAACCTTTTCTATAGTGCAATCAAATAAGCCCGTGCATTAATGGCCATGCACGTCTATCCTAGTTTAGTGAATGCTCTAGAAGTTTTGCCCGAAACTCCATAGGAAACGGCCACATTTCCACATTCACAAAGGTGAGTCTATCAAGAGCACTCCTGAAGGTAGGCACTCCACTCCACATAGACTATAGATCTCATTAAGAGTTTCTATTAACTCATCCTCTAATCACTTCAGGAATACATGCTTCTTGGTTTATTAAATAGCATGTTCAACTCATATCACCACACAATTTGTTATTACCCATTGAACCTAGTTCTTGGGATCTCCAGTCATTTAGGTCGGGTTACCATTGTGCGTGACTCAACAATCTAAGGGCAATAGTCCCATTCTTTTAGAAGAGTTATGGACTTTCTCTCTGGACAGTCCTTTCGTCAAAGGATCTGCCAAATTTTCCTCACTACGTACGTAATCCACTCTAACGGTACCTGTGGAAAGTAGTTCTCTAACCGTACTGTGCTTACGACGTATTTGTCGTCTCTTACCGTTATAATATCGGTTCTGAACTTTTGCAATAGCCGCGGTACTATCGCAATGTATCAACACAGCCGGTATCGGTTTTTCCCATATGGGAATCTCAGCTAGCAGATTTCTCAAGTACTCTGCCTCTTCACTAGCTGTAGCTAGTGCTATCATCTCAGACTCCATAGTAGACTGAGCCAAAATAGTCTATTTCTTGGATTTCCAAGAAACAGCTCCTCCAGCGATGCTAAATATATAGCCACTGGTCGCTTTAGAATCATCAGATAAGGTATTCCAGTCAGCATCGGAATATCCTTCAAGTACAGCTGGAAACCTTTCATAATGTAATCCAAGGTTCATGGTTCGTTTAAGGTATCTCATCACCCTTTCAATAGCTTGCCAGTGCTCTATACTAGGTCTACTGGTAAACCTGCACAATAATCCCACGACATAGGCAATGTCGGGTCTAGTACAATCAGTGGCGTACCGAAGGCTGCCAATGATGCTCGCGTAATCAGACTGTCTTACACCTTCACCAGTGTTCTTAAATAACTTTACACTGTGATCATATGGTGTACTTGCAGGTTTACAGTCAAAGTAATTATATTTCTTTAGTACCTTCTCAATGTAATGAGATTGATCCAAAGAAATTCCCTTTTCTAACCTAGTAATCTTAATACCAAGGATTACACTCGCTTCACCTAGATCTTTCATATCAAAATTGACACTTAATAAGTATTTGACTGAGTTTATGGCATGAATATTTGACCCAAAAATGAGTAGGTCATCTACATAAAGGCATATAATAGTGCAAATGTTATTCTCAGATTTGTAATAAATGCATTTGTCGCTTTCATTAACTTTAAATCCATTTGAAATGATTAAGTTATCAAATTTTTCATGCCATTGTTTAGGTTCTTGTTTTAAACCATATAATGATTTATCCAATTTACATACTTTATGTTCTTAACCATGTACTACAAATCCTTCAGGCTGGTCCATATAAATTTCTTCTTCTAATTCACCGTTCAAAAAGGCAGTTTTAACATCCATTTGGT
Organism: Allium sativum; assembly: GCA_030737875.1. NCBI lineage: Eukaryota > Viridiplantae > Streptophyta > Magnoliopsida > Asparagales > Amaryllidaceae > Allium > Allium sativum. The sequence continues at coordinate 309,646,041 of CM060922.1, read as the reverse complement.
GTATTAGTAAATTATGAATGGAAGCAAGTGAGATTAATACCCGAATGGATGTTATTCTAGTTACAGGAGAAAAAGTGTCAAAGAAGTCTATATTTTCCTTTTGTTTAAAACCTTTAGCTACTAGTCGTGCTTTATATTTATCTATAGTGCCATCAGGTTTTAATTTCTTTTTAAGTACCCATTTACAGCCTATAGACTTACAACCAGGGGGTAAATCTACCAAGTGCCAAGTCTTATTGGATTCTAAAGAATCCATCTCATCGTTTATAGCCTCTTGCCAGAAATCGGCATCTAAAGAGGATAAGGCTTCTTGGAGGTTTATAGGATCCTCCTCAATAGTAAAAGCACAAAAATCTGAACCAAAGTCTTTTATGGTTCTCGCTCTTTTACTTCTTCTAGGTTCAGCTTCAGAATTTTCATTAAGTTCTGTTCTAATAGGCATATTCGAAGTGCCCCCACTATTCCTTAATTTGAAAGGAAATTTAGTTTCATAAAAATCGGCATCATTTGATTCAACTATATTATGTGCATTAAGGTCATAAAATCTATATGCTTTGCTATTAATAACATAGCCTATAAATGCACATTCATATGCTCTACTTGCCAATTTTATTCTCTTATTGTCTGGAATGCGAACATATGCTAAACAACCCCAAGTTCTAAAGTATGAGACATTGGGTTTATGATTCTTTAAAATTTCATAAGGTGAAATTTTATTCTTAGATTTAGGGATTCTATTCAGAACGTAGCATACAGTCAATAAAATATCCCCCCACCAATGTTTTGCTGCACCAGAATTTAATAATATGGCAACTACTAGCTCGGTAAAGGTCCTATTTTTCCTTTCTGCTTTACCGTTCATTTCAGGTGAGTAGGGTGCAGTTCTCTCATGTACTATACCATGTTGTTTATAGAAATCCAGAATAGAATTAGATTCATATTCTGTTCCTCTATCACTACGAAGTCTCTTAATTTTTCTATTTGCTTGATTCTCAATCTCAGTTTTGAATGTTTTAAACATGTCAAAAGCATCACTTTTATTTTTCATAAGATATACATATGTGAAATCAGAGCAGTCATCAATAAAAGTGATAAAATAACGATGTCCCTGTCTAGTTAAAGTGCCATCAAGTTCACATATGTCAGAATGAATCAAGTCTAAGGGTTCAGAAACTCTATCAACAGATTTGTGAGGTTTCTTTGTGATTTTAGCTTGTGTACAAAATTCACATTTATCAGATTCAGATTCTGTCATTTTAGGTATCATATCTAGGGTGCTCATGTTACGAATAATTCGATTATTAACATGACATAATCTAGAATGCCAGATATTAAAATCACACAACATGTAAGCAGAAGTAGTCACTTTATTAGATTCAACATTCAGTTTAAACATACCCTCACAAGCATAACCCTTTCCCACAAAAGTTCCCTTATAAGTAAGAGTGTACAAATCAGCCCCAATAACTTGAGTGAAACCAGCCTTATTAAGGAGGAAGCCAGAGACCAGATTCTTTCTTATCTCAGGAGTGTGCATAACATCTTTCAGAATTACGGTTTTTCCAGAGGTGAACTTGAGTTCCACGTTTCCAATCCCCGCAACTGTAGTGGTGTGAGAGTCTCCCAACAGCACTTTCTGATTTTCAGCAGCCGTGTATGTGGAGAACATGCCACGATCATAGCAGACATGGCGAGAAGCACCAGTGTCTACCCACCAACCCTCTGATCCACCAACAAGGTGAATCTCAGTAATCATAGCCGTAAGAGGCTCCTCAGTCAGGCTAGCCTGCGGTGCAGAGCTTGGCCTGTTCCGGCACTTTCGTGCCATATGCCCTGGTTTTCCACAGTTGTAACAAAGAAACAACTGTCCAGAGTCATTCTTTTGGGCTGGTTTCTGCTGTCCTTTTGGGTTTCCTTGCGGATTCCCATTCTGTTTGTTGCGCCTGTTCTGATTCTTAAAAGATTTCTGATTTGGTTTCAGAACAGCGGGAGTGGTCTTCTTAGTACTGTTGTTCTTCACAATCAGCACCTCTTCTTTCTGGTCCTGCTTGCGTGCCTCCTCCTCAATACGGAGGCGTGTAATCAAGCTTTCTAAGGAAAATTCCTTAGTCTTATGTCGCAAGACATTCTTAAAATCTTTCCAGCCTGGGGGTAATTTTTCAATGATAACAGCAATTTGAAATTGTTCGTCCAAGACCATACCTTCGGAGATGATCTCATGAGCTATTTTCTGCAGCTCATGAGACTGCATCTCTACCGATCTATCATCAGTCATCTGGTACTTTAGATAGCGGCTCACAGCATATTTCTTTGCCCCTGCCTCCTCTGTATCATATTTCTTCTTCAGTGCTTCCCAGATCTCCTTTGTTGTCTTTTCATCTGAATTATAATAATCATACAGATCATCGCTCAGTCCGTTCAGAATAAATTTCTTGCATAGATAATCTTGTTCAGTCCAGGTCTGCAGTTGCTTTGACTGTTCGGTCCATGATGCCATGTTCGCTGCATCAGTCTCAGCGGGTTTATTTGGAAGCTGCGGTTTGTCAGTAGTCAGCGCAGCCACAACCTTTCTGATGGTGAGGAAGAACTCCATCTTCTGACGCCATCGTTTGAAATGCAAGCCTTCAAATCTGAAAGGAGCAGCCGTCACAAGAGGGTTCTGGAAAGCAGAAGGTGGAGCAGAATCGTCTAGGGTTGAATTGGAAGCCATTGTTTCAGTTCGTCTTCAAATTGTTGGGAAACAATGGCTGAGTCGTGGACTAGGTCGCTTTCTTGAAGACGATTCGGCGATCTGGCCGGAGGTGCAAACCAGTTCGTTCCTTCGTCGCCGCCTCTAGGATAAAACAGCCTCGAAAACAATAACCGATTTGCTTGCACAACAAATCGGTGCAGATTTGCACTTTCTGGAAAAAAATTGCTCGAAAATTTCTGAGAAAAGAATTTTAATGGCGGCTGAGAGAAGAGAGAATTTTCAATTCGGTGGTATTCTCGTCTGAGGCTAATGTCAATATATAGAACGAAAATTAGGGTTTGGGTTTACAGATTAGTAGGCCGCAAAAATTTGGGGGATATAATTTTTACCGTTGCAGAAATTTTTTCATAAAAAAAAACGGTTCGAAAAAGGCTAAGTTTTATGGTCCAAAAAATATAAGTGTCTACACCACAAAGCCCAAGCCCAAGCCCGAGCCGAGCCGGACCGGACCGGGCCGGGCCGGGTCGGTCGGTCGCGCGCGCGTGTGTGGTGGTCATATGATGCATGGTCTCCCTCCTCACAACAATGCATGTATTGGGAGCCCAAGGCCCCAACATGATTTCTTAGAAACAAGTATAAAAGCTTGCCTCTTCTATATAATCCCATGATGTGGGACTATTCCCATATAGGAGCCATTCTTACACTTATTCAAGATTTTTTTAATAATTCACTTAATGTTTGTAAAACATTTCCAACACTCTGTTGTAAACTTGTTGATGTAGGTAATGCTTCTTTATTTTTCAACAATTGGTTTTATAAATGAAAATTTTGGAGAAATGGCCTATAGGCACAACTTTGACTTCCTTTTCATTGCAATAACAATTTCTACTAATGCACGTTAACTTGCCTTATCGATATAACAATAACTTCCTTTGATGCAACATCAAGCATTCAATAAAATCAAGCACATCACAACTCCGGTAAGTGTTTGCCACCGCATTAACTTCCTTCTCAACACAGCATTAACGAAAGTTAATGAGCATTAACTTTCGTTAATGCACATTAACTTCTTTATCTATAGAACAATAACTCATGTTGATGCTACATCAAACGTTAATAAGTTCAAGCACATTTAAACTCAAATATAGCACATATGTTTAAAAAATAAATAATTAACGCGTAAACTCAATTAATATATAAAATAAAATAAACAAATAAGAGATGGTGTGACGTAATAATTCAATAGGCAACTAGCAAATAAGTAAATATTAAACAACAAACAACACTAAATAACGTTGCTTTACAAAATAGTCATCGACGGTTTACTATTAAGGTTGTGCTCTACTCGGCCCATATGATGCAAAATTGGGGCAAATGCTTGCGTGAACTAACTATGCCCCCTTAATTCATGATTCAACTTTTCTAGACTGCTAATTCCAGCTTTCATCTCAAGGGCATAATCAACTCTCCAATGACACACTGAACGATCTAGCCATTTGAAAATATTATAGCAATCAACATGATTGAATTAAGTCTTGTGATCCTGATATAAAATACATCCCTAAAATTGATACCCTGCATTTTTTGGTTGTCTGCAAGCAATTATTTCACAATCGGCTCCACAATGACAAACTTCATATGGAGGTTGCTCAATTATCATAACATGAATTGCATGTCGTCGACCAACTGTATCATTATCAAAGTAAATTTATTTATCTGGTTTTTGTTTGACTACATTTTTGCAACCACTAGTCTCTATCTTCGAAGTTTCATAATTCAATTTCTACGTTAATTTATCAAATTGTGTTTTCGGAACGTAATCAATATCAATGTTACTATCTACCACATCGTCGCTTTTTGCTTCAAATTATTATAATTTCATCGATGTTTGATCATCGATCATCTAATCATCCATGTCTAACGTCAATATATACTAAACAAAAATAATATAAAGAATAAACCTAACACACAAACCATGTAAAAAAATAAACAATTAGGGTTGGCTTTATCACCGTGCGATGAAGAAGATTTCTTAAACAAACCATGTTAAATAATAAACAATTAGGGTTAGCTTCGTCACCTTGCGATGAAGAAGATTTCTTAAAACTTGACTTTACTTTGATAGAATTAACTTGATTTTGTGTAGGATAAATGAGAGAAACTATTTTTTGGGTTTTCTATTTCATTTTGGTCGATTTTTGGTAAATTTAAAAGTAAAAAAAGGAAGAATGTTGATTGGATTAAATGTAGGAACTTAATGAAGGCGATTCCCCTCCCCCCTCCCCTCTAAACGGGAAAATATTCCTAAGGACAAATGCGGCTCAAATTTTATCCACACAGACATGCGGCTCAAATTTTATGCAGAAGGACAGCTGCATCTTCTTCTTCATTTGTGAGTCGCATTTCTTCTTCCGTTCTTTCTTCTGTTTCTCCAACTCTCCTTCTGTTCTTTCTCCTTCATCTTCATTATTCAAAAAAAAATCAATGCTTAAACTCCTAATCTAAATCGATTAATTCAAAAATATTTAACCCTAATCTAAGTCTGGAATCGCTCTAATCGATTTCCAGTTCAAAATGGAAATTAACAAATATTAACCCCCTCTGGATGCGGGATGAAGGAGAGCATCACGGAGGAGGTTTTTTAGCTTCATCGCAATTTGGGGATGAAGGAGCAGTTTAATTTAGGAAAGACCTAGTTTTCTATTGGCTTTATTAAATGCATGTGGGTCTGTGTAAAGCGAGACACGTGCCAGTTTCATTTTTATGTTTGTATAGGTTTCTAGTGTTTTTTTCTATAGGGTTGGCAGTCGTGTATTGTTGTGATGAAGGCTGGCAATACATTTTTGTACCTTTTTATTCATTCGTTATCAATAAAACACCGCACTCTTTTTCCCTCTCTAGTTCTCACGTTGAGTTCTAATTCAGGTTTTTAACGAGGTGGTTTACCCATTTTCACAAAAAAAAAACAAATATTTACCCTAAAACATGATAAAGAAATCGAAAATGAAGACAATCAAAATCATATCCGAACTAAATATTTTTCTTCGCTTCAGTTTTATGTTGTTTTCGTGATTTTCAGTTTATAGGTATCAGTTTCATGTCTCGTTAGGTATCAGTTTTAGTTTTTTTAATGTTCTCAACATAAAATAGTTAATTCTAAAAAACTGATAACTAAAAAAATATAAAACTGCTACCTAAAAACTGCTGCAATGTGTTATAGAAAAACTAATGCAAAAAAATGTTTATACCACAATTTAATTGATTAAAATGAAATAAATTCGACTGAGTTACAAATTTGAAGCAAGAATACAACTAAAAAATTAACACAGCAACAAAATCACATAAAAAAACACATAACACAGTTAAAACAAGAAAACTGATACCTAAAAAAACATAAAAATGATACATAAAAACTGTAACAAAGTTAATACTGTAAAACTAATACCTAAAAAAAACATAAAACTGACACTTAAAAACTTCTGCATTGCTTTAAAGAAAAACTAACGAAAAAAATGTTTACAGCACAGTTTGATTGATTAAAATGAAATAAATTCGACTGAGTTACAAAGCTGAAGCAACAAATTAACATAGCAACAAAATCACATGAAAAAATACATAACACAGTTAAAACAGGAAAACTGATACCTAAAAAAATATAAAACTGATACCTAAAAACCGTAACAAAGTTAATACTGTAAAACTGATACCTAAAAAATATAAAATTGATACATAAAAATTGTTGCACTGTTTTAAAGAAAAACTAACGCAAAAAATGTTTACATCACAGTTTGATTGATTAAAATGAAATAAATTCGACTGAGTTACAAAGTTGAAGCAACAGTATAACTAAAAAAAATTAACACAGCAACAAAATCACATGAAAAAAAAAAACATTATATAGTTAAAACACGAAAACTGATACCTAATAAAATAGCAAACCGATACCTAAAAACTGCTTTAATGTTAACAAAAACAAAAAAAAACAAAACATTTGCAACCTAAAAACTTAGTTTCAATCCTTTCGTCTTCTTCAACTCTGTTTCCATTTGCTGTTGAAGATTTTTATTCCATTCAATTAGGGTTTCCAATCGATTTTCGTTATTCGACAGATTTTTTAGGTGCCGATTTTTGCTGTTTTGTATGATTTTTGAATTCGACTGTAGGGGATGATGCGAATTTCAATTGTGATGTCATATGATTTCGTGATTTATTATTTTGTGATTTTGTGTTTTCGTGCTAAAAAATTGAACGAGAAGGATAAACGATGGATTATTTTAGGCGGTTGTTCTTTTGGATAAAATATTAGACGGCTGTCCTTATGGTTAAAATTTATTAGGCGGTTGTCCTTAACGTTAATTGCCCCTTTTCAAAATTCACAATTATGCGTTTTTTGAGAAAATGCCAACAAGATTTACATACTTTTGTTAAGGCTATATTGGAAAATTCACTTTTAGGCATAATCAAAAAATCGCCTTCATCGGTAAATTCATTCATCGTTGACGTGGCTGACACATGTATATTTTTTTTAAATACTTTCAAAACAAACATACTGGTGTTATTCTTCTTAAAAAGTTGCCTGAATTGGCAAAATTTTCTTTTAACTAATTAATGATGATAATTTATATTTGACACGAAGTTGAACTAAATAGAGAATTGACTAGAATTAATCCTCATTAGTTGAAATTACATTTAATTAAATTTAACTTAATATTTGATGACATGTTAATTCTCTTTAATGCTAATCAATTAGATAACTGTTTTGTAATAAGTTAATTTCTATTATCAACACCATTTCAAAATCATGGTAAATTCCAACTCTATGACAGAATATGTAACGAGAACTGTTTATAACATTAACAAATGTTCTTTTACTATGGAGAAATCCTAAAGTAAGGATTGCGACATCCCTACTTTACAAATACATTTCTTTCCTTCCACACATTTAGACAAAGAATAATTAAATAAATCAAAGAAAATATTAATGTATATTTTTCAACAAACGTTTAAAATATTATTCAAATGTATTTATACTTTTAAAGGAAAACATTATATTTTAGGGTGCTATTATATACACCCACCGATACACTTAAACTCAAAGAGATCATAAAAACTTTAGAAAAAATACTTCAAACGCCCATCATTGTAGTTAATTCAAAATGTTTAAATTTTACAACTTTGTAGAGAATCTCACTGCTTTTTTTAATCAATTTAAGCAATCACTATTTTCTAGGTTATCTTTGCGATATTTTTAATTTTTATCGCTCGAAAAGATATTTCTAATAAAATCATTTGACATCCAAATATATTAAAACTGAAAAATTATCAACTAACTACGGTTTTCTAATAAAAATTTTAATTTTTGAAAACTTATAGAAAAATGATTAGTGCGAGGAGGCTCCATAACAACATCAGTATAATCACGAAATCCAACATCGAAATATTCCAAAGACAATTTCGATTCAAATCCATTTCCACTTTATATATTGGAAATTCTGGTTATTTTCAAAACCATTTCAAATCCACTTTATTTATTTTAAAAATAAATGGGATTATAATTCTAGTTCAAAACTAATTCATTTCGATAAAAAACTATTTTTATCTTTTCAAATATGGAGTTTTTCATCCCAATTCTTTCCAAATCATTTCTTATGATTTTACACAAATTATTACTATTTTTAATAATTTTATCAAGGCTCGTACAGTCGATTTCCATCGACGGCCATCGAACTGCACTTACAGCGACCTTTTCCAAATTTGATTTGGACATAATTCCAAATCCAACCGTTAGATTTCAAATCTCTAATATTCGTTAGAAAGCTCTTTTCGATACAAACCCAACGGTTCTGGTTTTAGGAGAATCCGACGGTCGGATCTCCCGTAATATCCATTCGAAGTCAATGGTCGAAATTCGCGAACTACCGCGGCGCGGCGCGTTCTATTCAGGCCATTTAATATATATTATATATATTTCGTCGATTTCTTTTTAAAACGTATTTTATAAATCGTTTTAAATTCGTTTTCGAAACGATTTCAACTTCATATTCAATTTCGAATCAAAATTGAATATTCCACATCATCGATATACAAATGATAATATTTTTAAAACGTTATATTTTGAAATCACTTACTTTTCTATAATCATTATAAAAACGAATATAATCGATATAAATATCGTTCGCGTCAAAATGGCGCATATCTAATCAACACGGCTTTATATATTTCAATAACTTCGTTATTTTATTCAACAAATGAATATTTTCTTCAACACATAAATATATATTTTTATTCAACACATGAATATATATATTTTTATTCAACACATGAATTTTTTTATTCTATTCAACACATGAATTTTCTTTCTATTCAACACATGAATTTTCTTTCTATTCAACACATGAGTTTTTATTCTATTCAACACATGAATTTTCTTTCTATTCAACACATGAATTTTTATTCTATTCAACACATGAATTTTCTTTTATAATAATCTTTATTTTCCAAATTGGAATGAGGCTCAATCAATTACCATATAACGTTAATTATATGGATTCCCTACAACACATGTATATAATAGCAACGATAAATCATCAACCATCATCCAGAGTGCACCACACAACTGCATAAGCATTAAATATAAATAATCATCAACCATCAACCCAACACCCGTGTGGGGTTTCAAATCAACAAGCACAGATTTTATTTGTGCAATTGGGCGATGTGTAAAATTTATCGTTCCAATCAATATCAGTCAAATGGGTGTACATAAACAAATCGTCCGATTTGATTATGAATATTTATTTTATATACACGTTAAAAATCATATTTTCAACTATAAAATATTTTCCACTATAAAATATTTTATTTCTTTCCACATCACACAATCAAATTTCACAACACAGCAATCAAACAAACAAGTCATCCATGGTCTGTGGACGACGGGTGTCGGGTGCTACTAAGCACCGTCGGTATCCTAGTATATATTTCAACTAGAAACCAAAATAAAAGTGAGGAGTTCTCACCGACTAGCTAAACCAAATGTCACGACTCTTCTTATGTGGGAAACCTTCGTCTTGCTCGCCTTTCGTCACTTTCGTTGCCCATATTCACTATATATATAAAAATCACATTTTTATAATCACTCTATATGGATAAAAATCTCATTTTTATAATCACTACTATATAGATAAAAATTCTATTTTTTATACCGATGTTCACATAATAAAGATCATATTTTTATCGCTTATCCCAACAAATAAAAATCATGTTTTTATTTCTACTTCATATATTTTTACAACGCTTCCTTCTATATAAAAATTATATTTTTATATCTCTACTTCTTATATAAAGATCGAATTTTTATTTCGCTTCATATATAATAAAAATCGAATCTTTCCTCTGCTACTTCATATGTAAAAATCTTTTCTTTTCAAATGTAAAAATCTTAGCTTTTCATGTCATGAATAAAATAAAATCCAATTTTTATACGACTAAAAATCTAGTCTTTACACTATGAAAAAAAATCCGATCTTTCTACTTTTCTACATACATATAAAAATCTCATCTTTTTGTTTATAAAAATCAAATCTTTTTGTTATCTTCTTACGTATAAAAATTCGGTCTTTGTTATATTAAAAAACTAATTTTTATCGTATTAAAAATCTAACCTTTATATTGTAAACATATAATAAAAATCCAATTTATTTCCTATAAACTAATTACACTTAAATATGTAAAAATTAAAGAAATTAAAATAATAATAAAAAAGGCTTACAGCTAATTTTGGGATGAAGAATGGCGACTGGGTTGACTGGAGGTTGGGGTGCAAGGCTGAGGTCGGCCGGCGGGCCGGTGGCGGTGGCGTCAGTCCACCTGGAGGCGCGCGTTGCTTGGATGGAAGGGGTTTGGAGGTTGGGGTTTTCAGCGGAGAGGGGAGGCCAACGGGATAGGGCTGATGGCGGCAACCCAGTGGAGTGGAGCGGTGGTGGAGGTCGGAGAAACGGTGAGGGCGACGGCGGTTGAGCGAGCACGAGATCCGATTTCTCCTTTTTGTTCTTTCTTTTTTTTCCCTATTTTATTTTGTGGTTTGACTGAGAAAACGGGGGGGGGGGGGCTGAATGGTTAAGGAGGAGAGAGAGAGAAGAGTTGACCAAACATATTTTTATATTATTTTAAATCCCCAAAAAGCAACTTTAAATTACGATCTCCAAACGAGACCCACCGCCTGTCGTCCCCAGCTAATTACCCCCATTCCGAACACAATGGGATATGTATCGTAAGCTGATTCGATCGTTTCGATCATTTTTCGTCAAAATCAAAATATAAATCTATATATTGAATTTGAACGCGCATTTCAATTTACCGGGGCCACATACGAACCCTAAAAATTCCCAAAAAATATTTTCTAGCTTCGCATTGACGATACGGTTCTAACAAAACTAATTTCGTTAAATTCCAAGACCGTTTGAAAAATGGTCATTTTCTGGTCGATCGAAATTGACTGAAACTGTCAAAACACGTTTTCATTCGCCACACTCACATATTGATTCGAAAAATTATGTATTTTGGAATCTAGCAATAACTCGACATCCTGGATCCAACAAAAGTGGTTTCGTCGAAAACAGAGGTCTTTTGCAAAATTTTCGTTTTTAAGGGCTAGAATTCCACAGCGACTATTCTGAATTTTCAACTGGGCATAACTTTTTATTCCCGCTATGAAATTTCAATTTTCGGATTCGTTGGAAAGATATTTTCAATTAGATTCTAATATTCTAGTATTTTCGAACTACCACGTCATTTTCAATTCCTTTTATAATTATAAATAATTATTTATATTCTAACGACGATTCAAATAAATATATACGTTCTAATTCTATTCAAAATAAATTTCTCGTCGTCATTATTTAAAATAATTCATTTTAAATATTCAAAATTCATTAAAATTGCCAAAATAAAAATTTTAAATTGGCTCGGATTTCCGGGTTATTACAATATAGTAGCAATGCATATAGTAGCACCCATATTTCATGTATTTTTACATGCTCGAAATAAAATAACACACACACTCGTGTGTGTGTGTGTAATACATGATTATAATCATGATCCTACGTGAATAACATACAAATTAGGTTAAATATACATTGTATTCAAGTTTGGTTGTGCAAACAAAAGACGTTGTGAGTATTTGTACCAACGTTGAATTGGGACTTCTAATAAAGTTCATGTCCAATAAATCCCCAATGAGAACTCATGGTAAATGTTTGGAACATAATACTATGTTAATAAATAAAAAGGCTAATTACATGATAAAAGACAAGGTGGTGAATTGTTAAATATAGTTGAATTTAAATGAAAACATGTTTGAATGTAGAGTTAGATATTAAGCGACGTCAGTTTGCTTAAAGAGAAGAGACACTACGAAAGATTATGTTAAAATAACCGTTTCAAAGATTCTGTTAAAATAACCATTTCAAATATTTTGCAGGAAAATAATGAAGATTAATAATGGACGTGATTGTCTGGAACTTTCAAATTTTCAAATAAAGGAAAACACAATTATTTGTGAGTAATTCATAGTGCCGGCACACTTCGCTTTGTTGACTATACTAACCAAAAATTAATATTTTATGAATTACCATGTAAAGTATTTTTCGTGTAACCATGAGTCTTTTGTTTAAAAGCAGTATTAATTTACTTATGTATTTTCAGATTGGTTTTATTATTATGTTAGCATGAATACTTAAGTAAATAGAAAAATTATTTGGTAATTTCAAAATTTTAACTATTCAATGTATACATATGCATAATTCTCATATCATATTATGTTGTGTTAAAAAATATGATATTTCTGGTCTTATAATATTTAGCCCAATTTAATTAATATTAGGTAGCGTTATAAAACTTAATAATGCAAATGTTGGAGGGTGGTTTCTTAGAACCAAATTTAAACGCAATTTCATTTAGAGCACAATGACTATTCTACATTTAGAATGGTATCATCAAACCACGTCGGGTACCTATTTAAATTTATATGTTGAACAAAGTATAAAATTGTGTTGTACTACTATTTTTACAGTTGAAAATTAACTAATGTAACGTTTACAAAGTTGAAAACTACAGATGGTCAATGTTATCGTTATTTATAAAAGTCATTGTGCTCGAAAATATTAAAATATCAATTATATTTCATATACTTCAAGATCAGCCAAGCAAATTTGTCAATGAAGATTTTTCAACCGTGTTCAAGAGAAGTGTTTTTAGAAAATTACAAGCTACAAAATTGCACTTCAACTTTGTATATCAACCGTGTTCAAGAGAAGTGTTTTTAGAAAATTACAAGCTACAAAATCGCACTTCAACTTTGTATAAGAAGAAACTCTAGACATCAGAAATCTAAAATGCATAGTGGATCCATGTCATAACACGGATTCGCACAAGAATCATAAAATTAAAAGGTTAAATCGATAAACAACATGTGCGCATACGATATTCAATCGAAGTAGAGATTTGTAATATCTTCTAAGAGATACAAAGATGTTAGGCCCATCTAAGTTATGACAGAGATACCAGAGCCACTTAAAACAGAGTTCAAATAAAATCAGAAACCTTAAATGAACAACATTTTGTACAGACCAAGATACTGATGGTAATAGCTGTAACAGCCACGGTATAATGTAATAAGCAACTACTATCTTCTTACGATTCAAACAACTTTTCCAAAACTTTCCAATACCTCAAACACGAGGGATTTAAATGTACTGCCCTTAGAATCCATGATTCAGGACCAAAAGACAATTCGATGTCTCTTTGTTTATCTGATTTTGGCTTGGTAATGGATTTCTTTGCAAGCAGATGCATTTGGAAATATAGTTCAGCAGGCCTCATTTCTGCACATTAAAGAAAATCACACGATGAACAATCAGAAAACAGAGGGTATGACTAGCATGAAACAAAAGGACTTGTAAATAAAAAATATAACCTGGAGGCCATGAACAGTATTCAAATCGAAGATTTCTCTCCCAGTTGGCTGTTTGACCTAAACTTGCTTCTGCCTGAGCTAAAAGCAAAGAGACAAATGGCAAAGGAAAAGGAGATAACTGTTGAGCTTTTCGAAGACTGTTTACTGCACGGGATAAAAACTCAGAACCTGCACGTTGCCTCACAAGCTCCATGCATATTGCACCTGTTATGAGATCAATTAGTTTAACCAAGGAGCAAATTGTACATTTTCTTCTAAAACGTATTACTCACAAGTACAACATATCAAAAAGATGAGCTGGCATGAAGTTTAAATATGGAAAAAAAAAAAAAAAAGCAAATCGAAGAAGATGATACCATGGCAAAGTAACAAGCAGCTATCAGTTTCTTCCAGAGAGCACACATGTGCTAAAGTTTGTTCAGCGCTACGAAGATCAAGGTCCCACATATAACCCTGACAACATGCCAATTTGAAGATAGCAGTCCACATTTTCCAAGAATTTTGTTTGGTTGAAAGGCACCTTTGAAAATAACTGTCTATTGCATGAGGATCCATCTGCAAGTTGAACTTGAGCTCGAGATACTTCAAGGATATCCAACCAATGGGGTTCATTGTTTTGACACGCAGGCAATTTGCATACTCAATCCTTACGTTTTCCAAAACATTTTGAGCCGCATATACACGACACAGTTGTAAGTGAGCAAAAAAAGGATCGCTACAAGAGACGATTTTTAATGCGTTACTGGCATGAGCGACACTGCCAAGAAAATCTCCACTTTGCAGTTCTACTTCAGAAGCAGTTAACAAAGTTAAAAATTTCAGATGATTATGTATCTTGTGGCCGTTGCTCGGGTCTCTTGAAATAATGGTAGATAGTAAGCGTTTTAATGTTGCACGAAGATTTGGTGGAAATTTCTCTTCACGCGCCATCTGTAAGACATTGAACAACAACAAACAGCCTGCCTTGGCATTCCATGGCTCACAATGCAACCACCTGTAGATTCAAAATTCATGCATGATTCGAAGAAAAAATAAAATAATGATAAAATTATAATAACTCCAAAGTATTGCTTCTTGCACTATGAGAAAGCTAGATAATGATTCCTTGGAGAAAGGCAGTTGCATAAAAATCAACCAACCAAAAAAAACAAAAAACAAAAAACAAAGAGAGAATTGTTACTTTTGAAGCTGGCGTACCCCCACTGTGCCATAAACAAGATTGTCTTTGCATGTTGCAAATGAAAATTTGGGATTAGTGATACCGCTATCATAACAAGCAACCCCTGCAATACCACATATCTCAAATGGTGATTTTGAACCCAATGAAGCAGGATATCCAGAAGTTATGATCGTGCTTTTAACTGCTTTGTGAGACGCCATCCAATCTCCCGTGGAGAGTATAAGAGAGCTAAGGTGGTTTCTGACATCAGCAAGATAAACCATACTAATTGTAAGCACATATTCGCAAATAAAAACAAAAATATAATTAATAAGGATGATCTGCATTGAAAGTGATCACCAGAATAGCTTATGTTTGGTTCACGTGCGTAATGTTTTGAAAATTTAATGTAACTGTATACACAGCATGTGGCATAGATTGGACACATGAAAGGCATAACTAATGCATACTACGGTCAATCAAATATATCATGCATAGTCATGTGGATTTCATGTTTACCACCAATTTTTTATCTGCCAAACTAAATCTATTGAATGTGGGCACAGTGCAACTGAAAAAATAGTCTTCTATACATATACAATCTAAAACGATCAGCTAAACCCATACAATCGCATCTGTTACTTTGGAACTACAGATAATAAAATGAAGTAGAGCCCAAGTGATATTACCTTATAAAATCGCTGTCAGGGTATAGATGAACTACTTTTTTCAAATAGTCCACTCCCTTTTGAATCTCAAGATTTTGTTCCGATCCATTGATCTGTAAATTCAATTGTTGTTAGAAACTGAAGCAGGTAGTAAACCAAAATATCAGTCAGACAACAGCCAGATAAGATGAAAAGGGCAATTATATAATTACCATTTTGCTCATACAAATTATGTAATGTAGCTCAACAACGGAATCATGAAGCGCAGTACTATGAATATTGGTTTGGAGAATCATTTGAAGTTGAGTGCTTGGATTCAAAGCATTAATTGTGGCAACAATAAAACTTAATTTTACACTTGTTAGATATTCCACAGGAAGCTTCAGAACAAATGTAGCTGCATTATTGTGTCCGGTGACATGATAAATTAAGGAGCATATTAGTCCTAAAGCGGTAACTGCACATCTCTGGTTCATGGTGGTGACCAACTTTGCCAACTTTTTTGCAGTGGCGAGAGCTAAATCTTTTTTCCCAAGTTCCCATAATGCAACAGCATATATTTGCAAAGCATTGCCATCAAGGTTACCTTCAAATAATGGTTAAAAAATTACAAATAATCAACCAAAACATGTAAAATCAATTAGACAAAAAAAATGTAAACAGAGAATAACTAGTTCAAAAAAGGGATGGACCGATACACAAGGCTTTTCCAGTAATTGATGGTTGGAAAGTAGTTGTTATTGAGAATTGACCTTATCATGTATTTGAGACTCAAACCCACAACCGGTGGAAACACATGGTTAGTCTTGCCAGACAAGGTCTGCCTTAACAAGGTTGTCGCTTGTCCATTCAAAGTCAATAGGGCCCTAGATTTGGTGCAAAAAGAAACATGTCTATGAAATATTTTACTGGTACATGCTTAGTTTAATTTTCTGGTTAAAAAAGATACTGTGTATGCTAAGGATGATCAATTCTACAAAGATTTATGTGTTTGCTTTTCACCAACCTTATCTTAACATGCACATCCCACATTCTAAGTTAAAGCACATGACTTAAGGTTAACAAATTATATATTTGACTTACTGGCATATGTTCAGTTTAATTATGTCATCTTAAACCTATTCATATGATAAGAATAGCACATTCTATCACCGTTTCAGCTTTACGATCGTCAATTGTATAACAACTCACTTCTCCCCCATTGGTTTGACACCTGAACACCGTATGTTAAAGGATAGCAAATTCTTTTCCTAGAAATTTGTTGTTGTTCAAGCATTCAAATCCAATCCTAATATTACAATCTAATGCAATCTGGGACAGAGTTACCTTGACATTTAACATGATTGTTTAAGAATGGCCAATTTTGTGGGTGCCATCCTGATGCTTTTCACGCTAGAACGTTCATGCTCCCCGCTGAGCATCTTTTATGCTCGTGTTTTGTTCTTATTACATGTTCAAGTGAACATACATGTTATCTTGTGCTTGCTTTGTTCCTATTTTCAAAGATATGTCTAAGTTATGTTCATAGTTGTTAAGGCGCGCGCTTAAGCGCGCCAAGGCATAGGCGCAGGCGCAGGCTTTGCGCCTCGCTGGCCTTCGAGGCGCCATAGCTAATTGAGGAGCAAATAAAGCGCGCCTTTGGCGCTTTTTCTCGAGGCAATGAGGCTCACATAAGCGTGCCTTGAGAAATAATTGATTTTATGCCAAGTCCACTTTCGTTTGGACCCAATTCGACTCTTAGCTCTCAAATTTGAACAGTTTTGTTCGATTTTTAGGGTTTTCCCTTTCGTTTTATCGCATTCAACACTAAAAAAAATGCCATTGCCTCCGCCGTTGCTGCTGCCGCCACCGTCAGGTGTGTGTATATACATATACACACACATACATACATACATACATACATACATACATACGTGTATATATATGTTTGTGTGTGTGTGTTAAATATCAGCCGTAATTTTTTTAACTGTTTTCCATTTAAATTGATTAGTTTAAAGGTTTAAACTTTAATCTAAACTTGTTATTTAATTTGCTGGGTTACATTTTAAATTTTAAATTAAAATTTAGATAAGTTTTAAAATTTATTGAGTTACGTTTTAAAGAGTTACGTTTTAAATAATTAAATTTATTGAATTTGTGATCGTTTTAGTTTCGAAATTGCATTTGTGACTTCGTACCTACTAACTTATGTTTTTTTATCACTAAATTTATCATTTTTAGTAGTATTTTGTAGACTTTTAGTACAGTTTTTTTCTAGCAAAAAAGCCCATACTTGTATAAAAGTCGCACAAAAAAGCCCAAAGCTCAAAAAAACCAAAGGCTCAAGCCTTGCATCTTTTTGCGCCTTAACTACTGTGGTTCTGTTTAATGTCAGCTATTTAACTGTTTTTGGATATGTTACATAGCGATTGTGATACTAGTACCTGAATAGTTTATAACTAAAGTATTCGAATTCGTAAGATCCTAAACTTTATTATTTAATGCAAAGCCTTGCACAGATTGCATCTTGCCTTTGCCTGAGCTTCTTTCGGCTGAAAGGACCTTGACCCTCCACTCTGCACAAAACAACTTGGGTACAATCCAAAACCGTTAATTCTAAAACTTGTAGAGTCGTAATTATAAAATCAAAATTTATCCATTTAATACTAAATTTTAATTAAGGTTGGTTCTTTCATAATATGAAAACTTTTTTTTTTTTTGAAAATGAACATCAAAACTATATGAAATTAAATTGAGATTTTAATCACTTAGAGTTTGATTAAAGTTTCAAAACTAAAGTATTAAATTTGTATATAGAAATTTGTTCAAAATTTCAATTCGAATTTACATTCAAATATAACATATATTTCATTTTAGAAGTCAAAAGGGATTTCAAAATTTAGTTCGATCGGATTTCAAATTTCAAATATAAAATTTGCTTTCACAAACCTGTAAATATTACGTCAACCTTAACATTTGAATGATAAATTGTTAAAAGAAGAATTTTACAACCTATAACCCAAAGGAGAAATAAACTGTTGAAAAGGGAACCTTTGATGGATCAAAGGCCAACCATACTACATGACCAATTCACAATTCGACTATAGCATTATGATTTGTTACGAGCACTCCAAAATGCAATACGCTAGCACTCTAAAACGCTATTCGCACACAATTTGAAATGTTTATTTTGATGCTTCAAAATGATGATTTCAATATTCCGCAACACTTAATGCTATATACTGAAAAGTAGTTTCCGACGTTGCGCAACATTCATTTCTATTATTTTCACATTGACATGGTAAAAAGTGATGTAATTTTGTTATAATTTTCAAGTAACACTGTAAGAAGATATACTCTCTTACAGTGCTGCAAAAATCCTTCTATGCTCCTGTCTAGACCCCGCCTAGATGCTAGGCTAGCATCACTGCCCTGATTTTTGACTAAGCCACCTAGATGATACTTACTACAATATATAATTATATAATATAAACAAGTATATATGCACCATCTACGCACTAATTTAGCTTGATATCTCTTATAAGCATCAAAAAAATTGTTTTTAGCGATGTTGTCTCAATGGTTGCTCCAATGTCCAATAAAATTTACGATATTTATAATTTGATACTAAACAAAAAATTGAATTCTTATCCAAAATACACGAGTTTGTCAAAAACGTCTACCTTCGTTTAATCCTCGATTAATCCTCGCCTTAGCGACTAATCTCTAGTTCATGCTTACCACCTAACATTTGTCTAGTGATTTTAGCAACTTTGCTCTCTTATATCATGAGTACAACTTTTAGAAGATAATCGGCTTTCACTAATATTAATAAACACGATAGTTTATTCCCTTGTTAGGATTCGAACTTCTGATTTCTCATCTCCAAATCCTATGTTTAACCACTATAATTCGAACTATAGTAAAAACTTGTAAGGAAACTACAATATGGTGATAGACTTAAACTACAACAATCAAATGTTTTGTAATCTTTTTTCCTTCAATTGCTATAAGTTGTAACTAATTACAAATGACTGTTAACAATATGTCTATTTGTACTTAAGGTTTTTGATTTATGTGCATTTATTTGTTGTGATTAATAATATTATACCCACAAATATCACGTATGCAAAAAGAGCATTTCATGAAAACATTCAGCGTTCTGGCTATGCGTTCCGACTTCCCGTCGTAACATATTACATTACATGGTATGCAATGTTTCTCATTTCCGTTCCACATACCGCACTGATTCGTGTACCGACCAACATATCCATGATATAACCTGTTTAGGTGGTATGCATCTAATACATTCAAAATGTAATAATTTCCATTTGGGTGTATATGGCTCATAATTATTAGAAATGAGTGTAAAAACTAAAGATGTTTAAATTGACTCTTAAAGTTATAACTATATCATCTGTGGACCATGAGCTGACTTAAAGCATGAACGCAAGTAAAAACAAGGAAATAAGACGTACCATTTTTCTTCTCAAAATTTTCACACTCCCGAGCAGCATCCAAAGCATAGCCTGCCTGTTTGGATAACGAATTAGGAATGCAGTGCGTGTGAACATCAAGACGCTCACGCAGATTATCCAAATGAGCTAAAGTTTATAGCTTAACACATACAACTTAATAGGAAAATTATACTGAGAAAAAAAATATAAGGGTGTTACTATCAGATGGTAACAAAATGCTGAGTGCAGTGTTAAATGGTTAGCATTTTATTGCTGTCCGTAATGAAGAAGTAATTTCAAAAGATTTATTCATAACAGACAGCAGGAAGATGCCAACTGTTCAGTCAGCAGTTATTTTGTTGCTGTTTGAAATCTGGGTGATAGGAAATGGAAAATCCGGTGTGAAAAGCAACACTCAATGAATAAATCTGGGTAATACCTTGCAAAGCGCTCTGGAAAGATTGATTGACAAATCAGCATGCTGAGATTCAAGGGAATCCTTATAAGTGCATGCAACGTTCAAAGCGCACAGTGCTAGCCTGTAGGAAGCAATTGCAGACTGAAAATCTAACCGTGACTCACATACCAAACCCTTTAAATTATGTGACTCTGGATAGTATGGAGCACGTTGAACAGCTTGATTTATAGCTCCTTGAACCTAAAAGGGTAATTAACTTGAGTACTGTCCATGAAAACATCTTTTGTACATTTAACAGTATGTAGCAACAGATAATTAAAATTCACCTATAAAAAACAAACTTTTAAAGCACATTGATTTAGCAATTGTAACAGCTTGTAGCATCAAATATTTATGTAATATGAAGCAACAAACAGGTTTGAGCTTCTAAAAGAAAGCTAACATACTGCTATGTAATAATAAACAATTGCATCTATACCATACACTGGCTAAGCAAATTGGAAAAAAACATAGTATAATTGAATGCGATCTACACACACCCACCCAAAGCGTTGGCAAGGGAGATACCGACTAGCCCAACATCAAAGTGGGGGAAAAGGGAAACGAAGGAAAAGATAAAAAAAGGGAAAGGGGGGGGGGGGGGGGGGGGGGGGACAAAAATCTAAAAGCGAAAAATAATGTTTCTTAAATTCATTCCGCTTCCCACGTCTCACCACCGTAAAATTTGCAGACAGCAGCTGCACCACTGCTTGTTGCCAATCCACTGCCATGTTTGCTGCGCCGAATCGAGCTGCCCAAAACTTCAGTTTGAAATGCAATCGAGAAAGAAAACATGGCAACCCCTCTACCTCCATACACTGCTACTCCTAGTTGCGGAACATAAAAAAAAAGGGCTGTCGATAACCACCTATGGCTGCAGTGCCGCTGCCGTCTAGTACTAGTTTTGACTTCTAGTCCTATTTTTGCCCCCATCTACTAAGAATTGTTCTGCTATTTTGCTGATTGCTAATTCAAATGCAAGTCGTTTAACTAAGAATTTATATCATTGATTTCATAATCTATTAATATGTAATATGTCGAGAACCTAAACCGATAGCCCTTGATTCAACTGATTTACGATTCCAGTTAATGTTTTTTGTGTTAGCAAATTTCATGTACTGTAGCCGTTTTGGAATAGCTAATTTTACATTAATATGGCACTGAACGGAAATTAAATTAGACGAACTATGGATGATTCTTTGCTATCTAATGCAGCCTTCTTATGTAATGGCACAAACTAAAAAATGACGATGGTTGAAATAAACCAGTGTGGATCAGAAATGTCACTGTAGCTTTAAATGTAACTTGAAATGTAACTAAAGATAAAAGTTGTTCTTCACATTAGTATTTGGTTTGTGAATTGCATTGCTAAAAAGAATTGCTAAGTTGTTCCTATTGACAAGTATTGATAGGATATCACGTTAGCATCAGAAAATTTTGAATATATGTAATATAAATGAGTAGTTGAAATCGTTACGTGATCAATGCTATATGTCATAACAGTATTTATCTTTTGTTTCATTGGGTTTCTTTAAAAAATAGGGCATTATAAACTATAAATTCTCGTTCGACTAGGGCGATTAAACTCATAGGGCCAGCCCTGGATCTACATGCTGTTTTATTGGTAGAGAAAGCTTTAAGAAGCGCTACCTGAGAAACATATGTTACCACTATTGACTCCTTCAGCAATGATTGGCAGCATACACTTCAGTAACCTATCTATGATAATTCATCACCATTGTTCTTGTTTTCTTCCCAAATGATTGGGGTTGACCACATTAATTTTCATTTTCCATGATATTTTATCTTGAGTCGTATCTTTATTAAATTCCAATATTTTCAGATCATTTATAATTCTTTTTTTCCATATTAATTTCAGATAATCGTTGTCCTTGCCTTTCCAAATAATTTAGGGCACATAAATTATCACCTTCCACGATTACATCAAGTTATGTCTTTATTAAAGTACACCTTTTAAAAATCACTTTTACACAATTTTCTTTAATATTGTTGGTAATTATACCACAAAATAAATAAATCTGTAAATGTTGACTTAACAGGGGTAATGTGCCATAGATGGAAGGATATACAACTGATAAGCAGATGAAAGAGGTATGTTGGGGATGTGGAGTGGGGTATGTGTGGTTTTATAACCATGGAATAAGTTCTATCAAACCAATTTCAGATTTCCACTTCCACCTTAAATATCTTAAATCTTAGATTAACTAAAATGTCACGGCATGGAAAAAAATGGAAAATTTTACAGGAACAACAATCCCTAAAATATGAAAAGGGTACTATTATTTGCAGTATTAATATGTCTATTGCCTATTTCTGTCTAAAGGCAAGATAACATAATACTAGGGGACACTAAATTAGCTCCGGATTAAATGCATTATACTTATTCTGGACTGAAATACCCCTAAAATACCAATACATTTTATATTCTAGTTGTCCTGGCATATTTTTAACTTTTCATTTCTTATAATTTTCCATGAAAACCTGTAGTGATTCTAGACGCATTAAATTGAGCTTCATCCTTGAAAACACAATTCTAAATGCATAAGGTTCCTCCAATGTTTGAGGCAGAGCAGAGCACTAGAAGCGAACAATGTATTTGGAGTCCAAGCATTGCCAGAACGGAAATAAGCGCTCACTAAATAATTTTATACAAATTAATTTTTTATTAAGCAGCAATAAAAAATAGTAAATACATATAATAAGAAAATCTGTGTTGATTTGATCATCACTATTTATAATTGCAACATGGACGATATATACAGAAACAATTAAAGTTTATCGTCAATAAACTAAAAATACAAAATCATATTATAGTTTACAACAGTAATGAAACTAACGCATAATAATGTTTACACATGAAGAACTTTATGTCATAACTATAACTAAATACTTGTGCACCTAATAATAATCACATCAAAAACCACAATAATATCACATGATTAAAGTTTTTTGATTTAATAGAATACACCAGGTTATATTCCAGAAACGTTGAAAACAGAATTTATAAATTAATGGAATAAAAAAGTGAAAGGAAGAACCATAAAAGTAATATCTCAAAGAAGTGAATAGTTAATGAGTAATTATTATTGCTTTTTTTTTTGAACCAGAAAATTAAGTAAGCTTTGAGAAACATGGATTTTTTCATGTTTATTCTGAATTATAAAAAATATATCGATTGAGTGATCTTTTATACATTTTGATATTAAATATATATACAACGTAACTAAATTTTAAAAGTATAGTAAAAGATGAAGAACTTCAATAATTCAACAAAATAATGGAGTTTTTTGTTGTAATTATATTCAGTTTAGTCAAAATAAAAATGATAAACCAAAAACACATATTTCTTTAGCGCCCCAAGAAAATCTTAACGCTCAGATAGCGCCCCAAACAAGGGGCAGAATAAAACACCAAAGGAAAAAAGCAAAGCGCTAGAATTGCCAAATAATGCTTATGCAGCGCTCGCCTGCTCCCTTGACAGCATATAGATTAGCAAGCATTCAATTCTTGGAACCCTCTGGAAGTTGAATTATGCAAGGGAGGTGACTGGATGATGAGATGATGGAAAAAACTAAATATTAGTCTATACAGTATTTCAACATGTAGCAACCTTTTTTACTAAAAAATAAATGGTGGTGTATGAAAATTCAACACTAAGTAGTTACAGTAACTGAAATGATCATATTACAGGATGACATGTCAGATTCAAAGTTTGACACGGTGGTGGAATCATTCTTCTAATGCAATTACAAACATAGAGAAAAGAAAAGAAGTGAATAATATACAAGGGTAACATCGAAGGTGGTTTTTTTTCATATACACTAGTGGTATATGCAATATTACAAAGTGATGTTATTACAGAAAAAAATTCTTTGAGAGTTTATTTTGTATTATTATACCTGCCAACAGACGAATTGATTTTGTGAATAGCAGTACCCAACGAAAAAACTTTGCAATTAATGATATATATAGATGCCAGGTAATCAATAAGACAAATGTTGGATAAAAGTACACAATACACAAAATCATGTTTACTGTCAATTTATGTATAATTTCAATCTCTGAGAGTCAATGCAAACCCTCTATATAATTGCTTTTGAAGATAAGGCAAAATTCTTACACGAATTTCAAAATCTTCAGAAACGATCAAAATTTCACCAAGGTGACTTCCATTCTACCCAACTTCCGCTAAGCACCACTGAGTTTTAATTTTTATTTTTTATTTTATTTTTTATTTTGGGGGAAGGGGGGGTGTTTAGGTAAATTGACACCATTTAGTATTCTTTCCTTTATATCTTTTCATTTTTTTTCTTCTGATACAAAGGATGAATAAACAACCTTCATCCAGTATTCGTTATAATTAAATAAGTTAGTTATACAAGCATAGAGTCAAATACAGACTAGCATGATTCAAGAGACAAATTTACCAAAAAAATATGACATCATCCGAAATTCAGCTGTAGATAGTCATATAGATTTTCCTCTTTTCTGATAATGAAGAAAGCGAGAATGGAATAACACAAAGCATGAAAAGCAGATAGCGTGTTTTTCAAAACAAAAACAGAAAACTCAAGTGTAAAAAATGTATATTACAGGGCTCAAGTAGAACTAGCCATAAATGTCAATTTCTGCAAATATAAACCTGGGGTGATAGTAGTTTGCCAGATAGAACAGCCAGATTTCCAAGGCCAATTTGAAATTCTGGAACCTGCATGCATGTTGAATAATAGAATAAATGAAGGTAATATTAAAAAAGTTGGGAACTGCTACCATGTTCCTTCAAATGCATATAGATGGTCTAATTAATTGGGCAATAAAACAACTTTGCTTCAAGTTCCCA
The DNA here is from genome assembly GCA_030737875.1 of Allium sativum. Lineage (NCBI taxonomy): Eukaryota > Viridiplantae > Streptophyta > Magnoliopsida > Asparagales > Amaryllidaceae > Allium > Allium sativum. The sequence continues at coordinate 309,620,793 of CM060922.1, read as the reverse complement.
TACTATCAAGGTTTGACATAGTTATGAAAGTTTGACATTTTCTTCCTTCTGGGGCAGCGCACATGAAAGGCGTGGGGAATGGCACATGGCGGGAAATGGTGTGTCTTTTCACTATACTATTGTTTTATTTCTTTTTTATTTTTTATAATCCAAACTGCATAAAATTTAGTATTCGTTATATCATGGACCATCGAAAAGAATATACAATATTTGTGACACCATTAATCCAATATCTTTAAAGAATATTGATGATTGTAATAAATGATTAACGGAAGATATGGATGATGCACCCAATGCTGAAGATGAGCTTGTATTTGATGATGACAATGATAACTTGACTTAGGGTGTTGTTGTTAGAGCAGCAAGAGGGAAGAAACAAGATATCCAAGAAGAACATCCACCCCATGAGGTTTTTCACCACCCATTTCAGCTCCTTCACTTCTTCAAGACAGAAAAACAAAATCTAACTATGATGGAAGAGGAAGATGCTAAAACTTATGAATCTGTTGATGCAGATATTGATTTGGAAAATCATATTCATATTTCTAGTTTATCAGCAATATTTATAATTATATTGGATTTTGGCTTGAAACTATCATGACTGAAATTCTATGTTTATGATATTATATTTGATGCTTTTTTTTTCAAAATGGCTAAAAAAAAGTTTGTTGCATATGTTTAGCAAAAATAATGAACTTTAAAATTTATTTTTTGTGTGTGTGTATCAAAAAAAAAAAAAAAATCTAAAATGTACACAGAAATCAAAAAGGCAGACACCCTGCATCAAGGCTCAAGGGAGACTTTGCCTTCTTGCGTTGTGCGCCGTTAATAACTATGCAAGCTCATAGGACAGAAGACAGCAAATCAAGATTTCAGTGGTGCAAATGTTATAAGAAAGTTGCATCTACTGCATCAGTGCATTGCATATTAGTGCCTCAAAACAACATTTTCATTTTGAATAAATAGATGTCATTTTAAAATTACAAGAAAAAATACATACATGTGATTTTTTTTCCCATGTGAAAAAATATATATCCCATGAAATTTATATTAAAAAAAAAAGCCAAACGAAATAGTTTTTTATTAACAGGAAATGATTACTCAGCTTTGGAAGGAAATAAACTGTATGCATTGGTAGCTATAGTTTTGTTCAACTCTCACCAAGAATTTATGACTTTCTTTTAACATAATTTTCAAAAATGAAAATGTGAAATTTGCTTCAAAAGTACAACTGTCAACTAGAAATATTCCGAAAATGTTAGAAAGTGTATTGTACATTATAATGAACCAACAAAAAAGAAGCAGCTGCTGCTGCTGCAATTAGTGATGATGGACATGTACTAGTGATACTTGGATGTTTTTAATTTTTAGGTTCAAGGTGATAATGCAATCATACAATATATGAAAATCATTTCTTCAGAAATATTTTTTAAAGTACATCTAGGTTAATTCTTTTGAACAGCAAATATATTATTCAACTCAAATTGACAATTCAACATAATTAATATCTTCATGTGTATGGCATCACAGAAGAAAAGAAATTAAGGAACAAGGGAAGATCAACTAAATCTGGAAGGTGCTTACAGGCAGAATCTGGACAGCTCTAAGACAGCTTTCATAAGCCTCGCTTACAGAAGTGTTCCTGGTGGGAATAATTTCCACATATGCACTACGTTAAATATATGGTAGTAATAATAACAATATGAAAATAGCATCAATAACAGAAATAATACCCATCGAGTAAATTAGCTGCCATGCCAGCCCAAGATAATGCTAAAGAAGGGTCTATGCTTCTAGCATGATTGAATGCTAGTATAGACAAATCTTTTTCACCCAATTCTTTATAGAGCTGCAAATAAAAGAAGGAAAAAATGAAGAAAATGGTAAAAGAAAAGAGGAGGAAGAATAAAATATTACAGATATCAGAAGATTCAAAATGCAAGAAATTAAAAGTACACCTCATCACCTTTCCAAGATATGCCCATGCAACAGAGAGTGATGGATCCAATTGCAATCCCCTTATCAAAGCATGTTGTCTTAGTGAAATTTCTTTAGACAGGCAGCCCAATATAACCCAAGCCTCGCTGTTAGTTCCTTCACATACGATACTACCAGCTGACATTCTCTCTGGAAGTCGCCTTAAATATGTAAATTAAGAGAAGATGATTAGCAGTAAATTATGTAAGAAATTCCTGTTAAAAGCAAATTGTGTGCATATTTACCTATCATCAAGTTCTACTGTCTTTGCTTCCAAAATTGATATATTGCTCAAGGCAATAGCAATATCAGAATATATACTGGCTTGCCATGGTGACAAGTGCAAAGCTTTTTGGTAGAAGAGCTTGGCTTTATTTGCAGCCAAAAGACGTGTACTTCTCCATTCGTGAATAGAGAGCTTGAAATTCCCTTCGTCGATTTTGCCTTCCTCATAAGAATCCCAGGGTAAGCACTTTGCATATGCACTCTGATTTATGAACAAAAAACTTATGCCATTCATGAAAGGGACGAAAAACATCAAAAGATAAATATGAAACCATACCTATTTAAAACATTAATTTTAAACACATGTTAAAAAAATGAAAAGAAAAAAAAACTATTGTTTATCCAGACGTACTAATACCACCAAGCATCCTACCACAAATAAAGAACTCATCTACAAAAAACAAGTCACTGAAATGCTGTATAAGGTAGTCATCTCACTCTCTCTCTCTCTCTCTCTCTCTCTCTCTCTCTCTCTCTCTCTCTATATATATATATATATATATATATATATATATATATATATATATATAACAAAAAATGATTTGATCCCTACAATGTCTACATGAAACAGGGGAAATGTAACAAAAACCATATAATTGCAAGATTTGAGAAATCTTTATTTAGAAAAGCTATGCATAACATTCAAAAGAAGAAGAAAAATAGATAATGAACTTTGCAATAGAATCCCTTAAAATCTATTGTTTATCCAGACGTACTAATACCACCAAGCATCCTACCACAAATAAAGAACTCATCTACAAAAAACAAGTCACTGAAATGCTGTATAAGGTAGTCATCTCTCTCTCTCTCTCTCTCTCTCTATATATATATATATATATATATATATATATATATATATATATAACAAAAAATGATTTGATCCCTACATGTCTACATGAAACAGGGGAAATGTAACAAAAACCATATAATTGCAAGATTTGAGAAATCTTTATTTAGAAAAGCTATGCATAACATTCAAAAGAAGAAGAAAAATAGATAATGAACTTTGCAATAGAATCCCTTAAAATCTCCTCCAGTTGATCAATTTAAAAAAAAAAAACAGCTAATTTACGATGGATCTCCACATACATGAAGATGGAAGTATATGTGTCGCCAGCTACAGATAGTCCTTCTATCAAAGAAACTAACAGCCTTAATAGATTTTTATATTATTATTTTTCATTCTCTTCTGCAGATTTTCTACCTACTGTTTCTTCTCATCTTAAAAAAAGAGTGAGTGTGTGTAAGTGTGTCTGTGTATAAGTACTTTTTTTTTCAATTGTATGACTGGCTATTCCAGATCACAGCCTGTAGAAACCGGTCTGAGGTAGCTGGAATTTCAAATTTTTCGGTAAGAACCTTGTACCAGGAACCTTTGTGCACAACAAAACACAATAAAAAGCATTATTCATGGTTTACTAAATCAGAAGTCACTTGTCCAATCATATACAACAAGCATGTGTCAGGCGTTAAGTGAAGAACATACAAAATGATGAGCATTATTACCCGCATGTACCTTGATGTCCCCATGCAACTTCCAAGCAGAAAAAGTATTTCCAAACAGAAATGTGCCAGCTTCTACAACACTTGATGCTTCCTACACCCGGAAAGCTTGCAAATCAGCACGTGTCAATGTGATATCATAAATTTAGGCTATTTTATGACAGACCTCCAATAGAGTAGCTGCCCATCTAAATGCTCCAACATTTGTACATTCTTTTGATAATCCAAGCAAAGCAGAGGCGAGTCCAAAATGAGCAGATGCATTTTGAGGTCCTACTTCCAAAGCATGCTGAAACTGCTCAATTGCCTGCAACAATTTTAGATTATAAACTATAAGTAGAGCATGCATTGTCATTAACAGTATCATAGCAGACAAAAATTAAATGATAACTATACCCCACTACACCCCCTAAATTCCAATCAGATTTAAATTGAATTGAGGGCATTTTTTACCAGAAAATACCGAACACAGGTAAATGTTTATACTTCTACTCAGACTCATATAGCTCGTATGTATGTAGGAAGATGAAATTTACAAAAAAATACATGCAGATGGGAAACTGCAAATTTACAAGTTATCAGGATTATAATAAGAAGCGTACCGATGAGCATTAACTGATAATCAAAATGTAATGATATATCTAGATAAAAAAATTTAAGAATTATTTACAGAAGCTTTCATCGTCTTCCCAGGTAGATCTCGCAAAATTTGTTAAAAATGAAAGCAATGCATATTTCACAACTCACAAAAAAATACAAATTAATTTGATAGAGAATCTTACTTTTCGAAATGAACCAAGCATTAAAAGAATGTTCCCACTCTCTAGCAATGGAAATATTCTTGATTCATCCAATTCAACTGCTCGCCCAAACGACTGCAACATATGAAAATATGTAAGAGTAACAAAAAGGATTGGATGCTGTCTTTCTATTAAAAAAACAGACCATGAAATGTAAAGGTGCTTCCTTAGTGGTACCCGATATCAAAATGTGTGTAAAGTACTATAGTTTGTAAATAATTATTTATTTGTTATTTAATAAATTTAAAATATTAAAACAGTTAAATATTAAAATGGAAAATGTTAACGTGTGTCCAGTGGCACTTTAAAACAAGGGTATTTTAGTTTGTAGCTATCAATTTTTTGCTCTGTTTTCTATAACCAAAATTACTTTTAGTGGTTTTCAGTAGTCGGTTGTTGACGTGTGTGCAATATAACATGCACATGTTTACATAACCCTACTGCTAGTATGGACTTTATTTATTAGCTAACTGATTAGGCATTGATAGCTCAGAATACGAAGCTTGCCCATGTACCATATGTGCTATTATTATTTCCAACCCAGTCCTATGCATCTTTGGTGCAGTTGCTGGTACTGTAAGAAGTCAATCACGAGCTATTACTACACAAATCAGGGTTGTTAACTTGCACTAAATATTGTGAAGTTTTAGATTCGTCTGAATAATACAAAAATTCATCTAATTTACATATACCTCATGGCCAAAAAAAAGTAAAATACGGCATGTAACTAAAAGAAATAAGGAAGTTCGAGCAGCAATAGGAACCAAATTAGGAAATGGATCATCAATAGACACTCTTTTATTTGGAAGATTGCTAAATATAGCAAGATACATTATATAAATACATACATTTGAAAACAGTAAATTTGTTTCAAAAAAAAGAAGATAAGTTAATACGAGTTTACATGGCTACTCCAACCATATACCTGTGGCATACTTAATACAAATATTAATAGGGCACAAGCATATCGAATGAGCTATATGCTCAAAGCAAACACCACTAACTCATAAAATGAATCTTCTGTTTCTCCATTCATCTCAGATTGCAGACTTCTCAAGTGAGACTTAATTATAGCAACATGCAATAAAAATCACCCAAAATCTGAGACGACCATAGCTTAAACACAAAATTAAGTTTTTGAACCAATAATGAATTGTTGTAATAGATACTCAGCGTACCTTTATAGCTGCAGTTAACATGCCCAAGCAACGGTAAGAAAGACCTAGGGCCTGCAAAGTTGTAACATGTATAAAACAACAATATATATAAATAAAGTAGAAGTCTGAAATACCCAACACAAGTTCTCCATACCTCCCATAAATCTGCAGATGTAGGAAAGCCTCGTATAGCATGCTGAAGGCTTTGCACTGCCTCCGGCCATTTCTTTTGACCAACCTGAAATTTATTTCCACATTAAGAGTAAATCATAAAGTGATGTACTTAGTAGCATGGATGAATGCATATTTCAAACATTGCCAAAAGCATCATGAAAAACAAATCCTACTTTTATACTAACCTTAGAAACCCAAAAGCATGAATGGAAGCGAAAACAATTATGCGAACAGGGAAATATGAGTTGTTCAATGTTTAAAGCTAGGTGGAAACATGCTTTAATATATAAAAAATTATTAACATAATCACGTTTAAAACTGTTGAACTGTCTATTATTTACTTATTTATTTAACGTTCCAAGTTATCTTTTTTTCTTAAATGTTAAAAGTAAACTTTATTTTACCTGTAAAGCAATACTCTACCAAATTTAAAACATACCACTTTAAAAAAATATTTCACTGCTCAAAATTCAGTTTGAAGTGAAGGACAACTACCTTGGTTTGGATGACAAAAGAAAAAGAACAATGAGTAATACCAAATTCTTTCTACTATCTTTCTAAGGATAAAAACAAACAGCAAATAGCAGAAAAGCTAGGTTGTCATTGGTCAACGTATTCTCAGCCACTTAAAATTGTGAGTTCATCTACTCGAATTGTGTTTTCATTTAGATAAATCAAATAATAAAATAAAAACAATAAAACATGGTTTAAAAACACCAGTCAGAAAGGTGCTAAGCTACAACATGTAACTAGATTTTTCAAATTTCAGCTGTCATTGAAATGAAAAATATCACAATTTTGTTTTCAAAAGATTTAATTTCAACGCTTACTTGAAACATTTTAATGTCGTTAGATGGATCATTGTTATCTTAAGTTGTATTGTATTTTTAAGACATCATTTTGCTCTGGCGTTAAAAATAAAAATTCGAACAATTAACGAAGAGAACAAATGTTTATATCACTATTGGATCATAATACCAAATTCATGTGTATTTTTTATGATAGTCCTACAAAATATCACCAATATATACATGTCTAAAACACACACACATTTATTTAAAAAAATGCACATAAATGTACATATGAGCTATGTTCAATGACAACTTCAAATTTGTATCTTAATCAAGGTCACTGAACTGTTTTAATCACTGATGTTTGAATATATTTACATTGCTAAATATGATATTGATTTAGTGTTACTGGTCATATCATCATATCGCCTTGTTGATTACATAAACATAACGTGATAAAACTAGAGTATATATCAATCATACATGTAAAGGTGCAGTTGAATATATCTATATGGTCTATACATATGTGATGGTGATGCGAGCATTATTTGTACATTTACGCTGTATTTATACTTGCATGCAATTAGCATCGTATATGTGCACATTATGCATGTCCGTGTGTTGGTGAATTATCAAAGAGAACAGAAGATTTGCTGAAACAGAACATGATTGACTATTGTCAAGTGGCTTCCATTTGACAAGCCCAAAATTAATAAATGGTGGATTATATTATTACTGTATAAACAAAATAACTGTTTATCAAGTGGAGATGTAGCATATTACCTTACTAAAAACATAGATTGACTACTGTCATTATACATTATATTGCTCCAAGGTTAGGTCTAGATATTTCATGAGGTTGCTTGCCAAAAGGAAAATTAATCATTAACATCTAATGATTTTAACATGAATGATGCATTATGGTTTTTCACTGCCTTTTAAATAGTTGCTATCAATCCCACAAATGGTAAGTAGTAGAACAGGTATAACTTGTAGCATTTTTTGTTCTTTTATTTGTAGATACAGTATACCATTGGTATCCTTTTTAAGACTAATTTCCCTTATCTGAGTTTAACTTCCTTTTGTATGATATCCATATATTCATTTGTAATTGTACTATCTGGTCATTTACTTCCTATATTTCATTTAAGATTCACAAATATAATTTATTTAGTTATTATAACCCATTGTGCTTTAATAAGCTATCCAATTAAGTAAATATGATTCGATGTTAATCGACAATCTTATAAATTCTGAAAAAAAATCTATTACCTGTGCATTCAGCATTGATGGCATGAATTACCCCTTTTTGGAATAACAAAAATGCAGGTCAGCGCTATATTATTTATTTGCAATCCACTTGGATAGCATATAATTCTATGTTGTAGCAGAACAATAGGACGGATACATGATTAAGCTTTGGCAATTGAATTGAAATATAAAATAAATAAAAAGACATTTGAAATGATATAAAAACAAAACTTAAAGTACCATCAAGTAACCTAATCTTCTGAATGCCCAAAATGCTCTTGGTGACTTCTCCGATGCATGCTTACACGTGGCAATCTCCAGAGACTCCTTTCCACTTGCACCCAATAATTCACACAACGCTTCCTGCAAGGTATTTTAAACATAGTTAAAAGTGGATTAGGATTATCATGATCAATTATTATTGATTTGAAACTGACCAAAATTCTATGTCCCAAGGATTTGAGGCATGTGATGTTCCTTTCTAGCTAAAGCAATGCAAGTTTCAGTTGCATTTTTCAGTTTAAAATTTGGCCATGTCTCAGGCTATGCCGTTATGTTGAGAATATTTTACAGTATGATATTAACATATCAGCCGTGCAGAACATACAGCGATGCAGTGTTAGTTTTCATAATTTTGTTATCCGTAAGACAAATAACCACAAATTCATAAAAAATGCTTGTAATCATTGACTGCTATTAATATCCATGAAGTAAATAGTATGTTTTGTTGTACGTATCCTAACATATTAAAAAGGCCAATCCTATTCTAAATCAAACTGTATCATTTAACTATAACACAACCAATTAAACTTACTCCAGCCTCAGCATCATCATAATTCAAATTAACTGCTCTTTGATAACACTTGATCGCCCTCTGCAAATCCTTGCCGTCACTACTATCATAATACTTTCCCAAATACCGAAACGGATCCCCAAAATTAGGGTTCAGCTTGGCCGCTGCCACAAAATGTTCCACGGACCGCTCCTTTTCACCATTCTCCCACAAATACAAACCCTGAACAAATAACCAAAAAGCAACGATTAGGTTAACTTCGAATTGCAACAGAAATGTAACAGGAATGATAAGCGTTTGTTCACACGAGATTGAAATGGTTCAAGAAATTGTCGGGGTCGGAGGCAAGGGTTTGTTGGAGATCTGCGAGCGGATGGTTGGCCTCTGGGGTTAACATGACTGATGGAAGGAAAATGATAGGAACAAGAAATCGCAAGAAGAAAAGGCGCCCTACGGAATGTCGTGAATTTGAACACTGCTCAGCTAAAGCGGGCCGAGCGTGCTGAGGTTACCGCTGAACTGGACACTTCAGCATGGATAACTGTAAAAATCTCCTCGTGCATAAAGCAAATATTTGATCAGCCAAGTCAGACGTGAGTCGAAGAATTCCCAACTTAGCATTCATTGAGATTAAACCTAATTTTATTTAAGGCTATATATATGTCAATTTATTTATCCAACTTAGCCAGGTACTTCGATTGTTTACGACTACTCACACCTTTAACCTTATTGCGTTTATACTAAGAGAATCTCATATATACTAGTACAACCGTACAACGGTGGAGAACCAACTATTGAATTGCATGATTTAAAAAAATCTATTATTTTTATTGATTTTAGTTGAACATCAAAAAATAATTTGAAAGAAAATATTTAAAATTAGAGAATTCTAAAGAGACAAATGTGGAGAAAAGAAAATATTTAAAATTAAAGAAACTTAAGGAGACAAAAATGGAAAAAATTAAATAAATGAAATTGAAGAGATTTAATAGACATGTTCCATGTTTTTTGGCCTTCGAAAAAATTGATTTTAGCCAAGTAACAGTAAGCAAACCTCCCTAACGGTCGTTTTGATAAACTAATTTAACAAATAACACAATAGAAGTTGAAAACTAAAAAAAGGATAACACTTATAAAAGCAATAACGTGTGTGAGGGGTGGCAGTGACCTTATGATGTTGAAGATGAAATATGCTAGACTAACGAGGATTGATGCAAAATGAACGAAGGTGCTTCTTTTAGTTCTTGTTTCAAGATTAATTGTCTTTTAGTTTGGTTTATATCCTATTCTCACAAGCATATTATGAATATATAATCTCCATCACCTACTAATTTGTTTAAGAGTTTTCACCTTCTTTTACGTTACCGTATTCTTTATTTCTTCACCATAAAATAATTGAAATATGTGTTTACTTCCAATTTTTGCTAGACTAAGTGCATGCATACTTTTGTAAGCTCTAATGTCAAAACAACTTCATCATGGAAAGTTCTATATTACCCTAAATTTTCGTTAGCTTCCCTTCATGCTCAATTACTCAAGTTTGAAATAAATTAATGTGTTTTACCCACATGATACTTGAAAGAAATAAATAGTTATGATTACTAAATAAAGTGCCTTTAGAGTACCAGATTATGATTTATTTTGCAAATACTAAATAGAAAACGTAGATCACGAGACAAATAAATGTGATATTTTTGCAAATACTAACAAACTAAGTTCGAGCTAGACTTTGACGACCCGGCTTCCTGCCCGATCCAAACCGATAATTAAGCCGACTTAAACCGATCATCAAGACGTATCGCTTGGGTTACAACGCATAAGAACTGAACAAAACAACTTTTTCATTATCATTGCAATAACTTTACATCAAAGTACAAGAGATATCAGAGTACAGAAATATTATCAGAGTACAATAGCAAATACATGCACATCAAATAACTATATCAGAGTGTAACATGTACACAAAGGAAAATATAAACTCTCAGTGGAAGAAATAAAATGCTCTAGACACAGCTCTAGCTTCAATTCAGCACCTTCTTAATAAAATATCTACAAACCAAAATTACTAGATTATCCGTGTGGAAAATATGGGAATCCAGAGTTCAGGTGGAAGAACAATAAACTTCGGATCAGTATATGGGACTGGTGTGAGAACTAAAACGGTTATTTACTTTATTTTAAAGTTGGATAAATCATAAGACCACGCTGTATAACACGGAACAAGTTTCCCCTCATGAATACCAATCATAAACAACTCGCAATGCTTTTTGAAAATGAAACTACCATAAGAGTCACATCCTATCGCATAATGCAAACACAGACCATTAGGAGCAATTTTTGCTTTATAATGACCAAATATGCTTGGTATGCGAAAATCTCTTTTATTATTACTAGTGCATAGTGTGTGGAAATCACTTTCGAAAATAAATGTATAAATCTTATAAGATGAAGGTACATGTATTACGTTTACATACATAGATTACAACTAAAACCGTAAAGGTTCGTATTGGAAATTGAGTTTCATCGATGACCACGGCAAAGGATCTTCCTTACCGCGATTCGGAACACCTCTAGCGGGATGTCTCAGGATCAATAAATGCTCCAATCTGTAGCGGCAGAGCCGGGCCACCACTATTTTAGGTGATGTTCGGGTTACTCCTAAACGTAATGTCTTCCGGTCGTTGTTGACCATTATCAGAGGCGCCTCGTTCCATCATCCACCAATTAAATTGTCTGAGCTCCATACCATGACATCACTTTCTCAAACTAGAAGGAAGCGTTAGTCTCTATCTCTATTGTACTTCATCCTGTTTCGACTCATTACCGGTTGTAAGGCCTCGAGTCACGCTTATACAAAAAGCTCTTCTTTTCAACAAAAAGCTTTGATCATCAATAGTTCATCACTTAGCATTGCCGCATTGTCAATTCACAACATATAATGGGTGTCTATTAATATATAACCCTCTGAGTACATATGTCTAAGAGGAGAGTGTTAAGCTAAGAGAATAAATCGTCCGCCACTAGTTGATGTATCATCAATAGAAATCAATTGGTTATGCAGTAAAATACAACGTCAGACACACATCCATTTAAAAGTTCGTTCTGGGTTGTGAACGAAACAGAATGCACATTATTCCTCGTCTAATAAAGGAGAGACGCCCTTGCAAATATGGACAATCAACAAGTACGTCCGGACCAATGCTACTTATAACCTTGTCTTGGGTGTACATCCCAATCGAGACATCAGCAATCAATCCAAACGATGTGAAGGTCCCCAGTCTTCAACTACCGTCTTCAGTATCTTCAATACTTGTCGTATAGTTATACAGAATAGGTTAAAATTTGGTCTTTTTGAATAACTAGCGCATCTTTACAATCAATATTGATATACAGAAATATTTATGAGTCTCATTCAATCTCGAAATATTCTTTTACTCAAATCATTCTTTGTATTGGGTATACCCATTTAAATCTTATCAAAGAATTACATTCTTTAAACTCTTGTTTAAATCTTTCCTTGGAAATTATTTCAATGATTATGAAATCTCATTTCACAAAATTTAACTCAAATCAAGTTTTCTACGCTTTATCGGGATTATTGAATCTCGCGAAAAAGATAATTTCTTAAATCATTATCTCATTCCTTTCTTATTCATCCCATGGAGCAAAACTGACAATACTCCATATTTTATTGCCCTCGTATTTTGGTAAGTTTGATTACCTTCATTCATTTCAAATTTGATTAAAGATTTCAATTATCTTTACGGGAAAACACATTTACCCGAACTCTTCCCATTCGTTGATCATTGATTAGGATGAATTACTTTATCTTTCCTTGATCATATCTCTCACCCAAAATCATATTTACGATCTCTTATCTTATCCTTACGCGAAAATCAAGTTTATCTTCTTTTAAGCGATCCTTAAACTTTGTCCTTATTATCGTTTCCTAGGAGAAGCTCTTTCATTAAATCTTTATGATCAATTTATATAAGGATTAATTGACAGGAATAATCTGAAGTTCGACGTGACTTCCTATATTAATCCGAAGTTTGGATTATTTTTAAATAATCTCAAGTTTAGGGGGTCTCTTCCCATATTGATCCCGATCACTTATTAACTTGTTGTAGCCGGTTATCAAACTTATATTTGTCTTCCCCAAACGATTTTTCTAGAGTGGGAAACTAGTTTGGAGAAGACGAATTTAAGTTTGATAACCAGCTATAACAAGTTAATAAGTCATCGGGATCAATATGGGAAGGGACACCCCAAACTTGGGATTAATTAAAAATAATCCAAACTTGGGATTAATATGGGAAGACACGTCAAACTTCGAATTATTCCTGTCAATTTATCCTTTAAATAAAGATATCATTTCAACTTAACTTGATAAAACATCTTCTCCTTTAAATGGGTTAAAGAACAAATGTTATTTGAAACATCGTTCACGATCCCAAAATCATATTTCCATTAGAAATGGAATCTTCATGGAAATTATATCAGTTCACAATCAATATAAATTCTTGTATCGGACTAATACTATAAGCGGGATAACATCAAAGCCTTCTCAAATTCCTTAAATAGTAAAAGTCTTCATCCACAAAGACTTATCTCGATTATCACCAAATCGATTCCCATCCAATTCCAATTTAATTCATAATCAAAAAACTTAATTTTGGAAAACTTCATTAAATCTTAAAACAAAGATTTTTCATTACTTTCTTTTTCCAAATCATATCTTTACCTTTTTACTGGGTGAAAGAATGATGTTGTTGAAGACATCATTCACGACAAACCCAAACTCAATTGATATCAAATATAAGATTCTAACAGAATGTAACAACCCGTATTTTAAATAACATGTTATAACATAAACCAAGGCAGAATTAAATGATAAATTTTGAATCAACGGAAACGGGTTGTGTCATTGCGTTCGTCTCGGAAAAATACGCGAAATAGAGTCCGAGTTTTCGAAAATCGGAGTCCGTATGACCCAGTTATGGCCCATAGAAGTTTTCAAAAAATTCAAATTTAAAAACAGATTTCAAATTCAGCTGGGCAGGGCAGGTGGGAAAAATTCCCGCCACCCCAAGTCGACCGGGGAGTCGACTTGGGAGTCAACACACCCCAGGCTGTGTCGACTGCCCAGTCGACACCCCTGTCGACTTGGGTGGTCGGGCAGTCTGGCCTGGGTGCACCTGACTTGTTTCTTAAGACATGTTTGGAGGCTAGTGACGTGAATTGATGGCCCAGATCTGAATTAGGGTTAATCCTATGGTCTAAACTAACCTAATCATCTATAAAAAGACCCTAATACCTAGCCTAAGTCATCATAAATCAATCCTACAACTAAACTATGCCAAAATATTTAATCATGGCCTCCACCCTCTTGTCATAGCCTCAATCTTCATTCATATGAGAGTTCCTAAGCTTGTTTGAGAGTTGCAAAGCTTGATTCAAGGCCAAAGTTCAATCTTTCTTCATTAAAACAAGGATCTTTCTTCATAGAATCAAAGGAGCTTCTTGGAGCTTGTATTCATTTGGGGTTTTTAGAGTTGCTAGTGGCTTCGTCTCAATCTTATTTATATTTTATAAGTCTTCATAGCATTGTAAGCCCTATACTACTCTTAGATTCTAACTATGAAGTTAAGTATGACATGTTGCAAGTTTGAGTTTGGGCCTAAGTATGATATGTGCTTTGATCCTATCATGTTATGCATAAATTTATTCTATGCATGTTTGTAAAGCTATCACCTTTGCCTTATGCATAGAAAGCTATGAGCTTTGATTGGAAATGTTGCATAAAGCAACATAGAAACTCTCATAAACCTTGTGTTATCTTGTATATGATGTTATATGCGAATCACTAGCCACCATCCTATGTCATTTATGATCATGTTTCACCTATTTGCTTAAGTTTGATATCATGCATATTTTGAGGCTTATGATGTAATATGCAAGTTGCTATCTTGCATATGGTGTTATATGCGAATCACTTGCTATCATCCTATGTCATTTATGACCATGTTGCACCTATTTTGCTAAAGTTGATATTATGCATGTTTTGAGGCCTATGATGTAATATGCAAGTTTATGAACACCTTTGCCTCATATGCCACCATGTTTAATTTGTGGCCCAAAACCTTATTGATTATGTCATGCTTCTAAGTTTCCCCCTTTGAGATCTATTTGCGTTTATGCGAACTTACATGCGATGGGGTTGCGTTATGGGTAAACTAAAATGACATAAAAACATGACTTGAAAAGATGACATGAAATATGACATGTGATTATGCTTGAAACATGAACATGAACTTGGACATGACTTCTAGAAAACATGAGAATGGCAAACTCTAGGTTGGGTTGAGTTTGTAGCATAAATCTACCCGGAACCGACCGGCTTAACTAGTGGCTACAAGCAATAGGACCCAATGTGAGTAGTTGGTCATGTTGCACTTGAAACCCGAGGTTAGACCAAGTTGTGGTGTAAAGCTACCCGAACCCGCCCGGCTTAACTAGTAACTACAACAAGGTCTAATGTGAGAGGTTGGGTGCATTAAAGTAATTAATGCCACATGATAGGGTTAAGTCATGGACCACTTGAATACTTAACCAATTAAACACGATGGGTTGATAGGGTTAAGTCATGAACCTTGGGTACACTTCACCAACTTGATTGGGTAGGGTTAACCACATTTAACCCGTTAGAAACCCTAGTTACGTGGTCCTTTTCACCAGTAACCCTCTTGATTGTATCATGATACCCTAGGGACTAGGCTAGGGTGGGGCACGATTACTGGGCTGACATGTAAGCGACCAAAACGACGGCTGAGTAGGTGCGCCGGTGTAGGTTCAGGCGGACTATGGTCATGCACATGGTCCGGAGTTGAAAAAGCAGACACGGGCACCCGTAGGTTTAGACTGTGCGTGCTTGATTGTGTCCGTGGTTGGCACCCTAGGGCTTGATACACCCTAGGGTGGACCTAGCACAGTTTGACTACACTTCGTGATTGGGCCGTATGACACCGACACTTGACGAGTTAGGCTTTTAGGGAGCCGATCGACTAGACCGTGTTGTTGGACCTTGATCTAGGTCATCTCGGGATGTTGGGCCAAGATTGGGCCAAGGGATCTTTTCTTGTTGATACTTGACATAGATTACTAGTACACACTTGGTGCAACTTAACCTTGTATATGCGATGCCACACTTGATCTGTCTCTTCACCATGCCAGTTATAACCCCATGTTTCATCTCTGCTTTACATGTCCAGTTAACTTTATTAGTTTTTATACTAATGGTAGATAGGACTTACCAGTCTTTTTGACTGACCCGTTTTCTTTCGCCTCTTTTCTTCCGTTTCCCCTCCCCCCCCCCCCCAGGTTTGCAGGGTGGGAACACTGTTATCTAGCTGGATCTTTACCTGCTTTTCTGGATAGCTCATGTATGGTTTGGACTTGAGCATGCTATGGCTTTATTCTGCTTTGGGGATAGTTACTTTATGTTTTTTTTTCAGTTTCCAGTTTATGTTCTAGACTTTGTTTTGTGGGAAAATAATGACCAAGTACTTTGATGTAACTTGACTATGGTTTTGAAATGTTAGTTTTATCCGCTGCTTTACTACTCTGTTTTACTTATATGTTCTGTCTTGTGATATCTGCATGCATGTTTACCTTGTTTAACGCCCCTCCAAAGCTAGTGTGCTTGCAAGAGTGGCACTGGCGGAGGTGGGGTGTTACATTTGGTATCAAAGCATAAGGTTTACAAGATTTGAGCAAAAGTGTTTTTAAAACTTACCTTTTTGGAAAACTATTTTCAAAACCAATTAAGTATTTTCCAAGAAAAGTCTAGTTATTTTAAAAGGCTATTCCCCAAAAGCCATTAGCACTATCCTTCGTTTCCTCGTTCTAAATCTATCTTTTCCTTTTTCAGTATGGCTGATCTTAACCTTCCCGAGGGAGTGACCATTCCCGGATGGTTCCGGAGGTACTTGGAAGCTAGGGCCAACGATGCGGGCCCAGCAAATACCCCCACCGTAACTGAGGTTCCTCCTCCTCCTCAGCATCCACAAGCAGATTTTGCAAAGGTTTGCAAGGACTTTAAGGCGATGGGTGGCAAGAATTTCATTGGGACGGAGATTTTTGTGGAGGCACGAAATTGGTTGAAAGAAACTGAAGATCTTTTCGCTATCTTTGATGTGGAAGACCATAGAAAGGTTTTATTGGCAGCATGGTTATTAAAAGAAGAAGCTGCTTATTGGTGGGAGGTCACCAATGCTACTAGGCCTATAGAGACTTGGGCCGACTTTAGGACAAGATTTGGGCTTAAGTTTCTATCATCTGCTGAGGCAAATCTGCAATTGGAGAAGTTTATATCTTTGAAGCAAGGGGACATGACAGTGAGGGAGTATGTGAATAAGTTTAACCAGCTTGCTCGATTCGGTTTGGACATGGTTAATACTCCCCAGAAGAAGGCTTTACGCTTTGCACGAGGGTTGAATGAGCCATTACAAGGTTTAGCCCTATCTCATATACCCATGGGGGCCACTTTTGAAGACCTAGTAGACATGGCATTACTTCAAGGAGACGATAAGAATGGCAAGAAGGAAGTCAAGACTAATGAGACTCAAACCAAGAAGACGGACTCCAAGTGGGGAGGAAATCAGGGCAGTCAGAACAACAAGAACAACAAGGGCAACAAGGCCAAGGCAAAGGACCCAAGAAAATGCAACTTCTGTGGGATTGTTGGGCACATAGCCAAGGATTGCAGAAAGAAGAAGAGGAAGTTGGGCGAATGCTTTCACTGTGGAGAGCCTGGACACCTTAGCAAGGATTGCCCCAAGAAGCAAGGACAAGGGCAAGGGCAGACTCAGCGTGCAGGACCTTCTGGAGGGCAAGTGCATGCTCTCAATACTGCTCCAGTTCAGGACCGAGGTAGTATTTCTGTAGAAAGTCTTGTTTATATTTCTGACTTTCCTGTTCGCACTTTATTTGATTCTGACGCATCGCATACCTTTATTTCTTCTGACATTGTTGAAAGTTTGCACCTAAGTACTAGTCTAGTTGAGGATCCCATCAGTGTTTCAAATCCGATTGGGGGTTCCGCCCATTTATCTATGATTTGTGTGGATTTGAAGATTTCTATCTTGACCGTAGAATTCACGTGTAATGCTTATGTTCTCGGGTTCACGGGATACGGGTTGATCTTGGGCATGGATTGGTTATCCAGTTATGGAGCCATTCTCGATTGTGAGCATAGGGTGGTGAGGCTCATGACTCACCTCGGTAATACCCTAGAGATTTCTTGCAACCCACTGGATCCCGTCATGTTATGTTATCTTGAATCTCTTGACTCGTCCATCAATGATCTGCAATCTGTAAGGGTGGTCCGAGACTATCTGATGTCTTTGAAGAGGTTAAGGGGTTACCCCTTAAACGAGAGATAGATTTCCGCATTTATCTTGTTGATAATGCCAAGCCAGTTTCATTGCCCGTTAGGCACATGGCCCCACGAGAAAGAAGGGATCTCAGTAAGCAAATCAAGGAGTTGCTTGAGAAAATTTTTATTAGGCGAAGCATTTCTGAATGGGGTGCTCCTGTGGTATTCGCTACTAAGGCGGATGGTTCGCTTCGTCTATGTGTTGATTATCGAGAGTTGAACAAGCTGACAAAGAAGAATAGGCACCCGTTACCGAGGATCGATGATCTCTTTGACCAGCTTGTTGGTGCTTCTGTTTTCTCTCAGCTCGATCTAGCCACCGGATTCCATCAGCGTAGAGTGGCTGAGGATAGTATTGATAAGACTGCGTTTAGGACTCCAGATGGATTCTTTGAATGGCTTGTCATGCCATTCGGTTTGACTAATGCACCCGCCTACTTCGTTGATTTGATGAGTAGGGTGTTCAGGGAGTTCCTTAACAAGTTCGTGGTTGTCTTCGTGGGTGATATTTTGATCTTCTCAAAGGATGAGGAAGAACTTGTCAGACATCTCAAGGAAGTGATGGATACGCTTAGAGCTCATCAGTTGAAAGCCAAGTTCTCTAAATGCCATTTCTGGAGAAGGGAAGTTCGGTTTCTTGGACATATAGTTTCTAAGCAAGGCATAGCGGTGGATCCCACGAAAGTGGTTGCAGTTCAAGACTGGAAGACTCCTAGGAA
The DNA here is from genome assembly GCA_030737875.1 of Allium sativum. Taxonomy (NCBI): domain Eukaryota; kingdom Viridiplantae; phylum Streptophyta; class Magnoliopsida; order Asparagales; family Amaryllidaceae; genus Allium; species Allium sativum. Next base: position 309,601,907 of record CM060922.1, on the reverse strand, counting down.
TGCAACCAAAGTAAGAAGCTTTCTCGGTCTGGCGGGCTACTATAGGAAGTTCATCAGGGACTTTGCTAATATTTCAGCCCCTCTTACTAAGTTGACGAAGAAGAACTTAGTCTTTGCATGGGACTTAGAGTGTGAGCTTGCTTTTCAAAGGCTCAAGAGGGCCCTTACTACAGCTCCAGTTTTGGCCTTACCCGATGGTGGTAAGATGTTTACCGTGTACACCGATGCATGTGGCACGGGGCTAGGTGTTGTTTTGATGTAAGAGGGAAGAGTGATATGTTATGGGGGTAGGCAACTTAAAGTTCATGAGAAGAACTATCCCACTCATGATTTGGAGTTGGCGGCGATCGTCTTTGCACTCAAATCCTGGCGCCACTATCTTCTAGGCGAAAGGTTTGAGTTGTATACCGATCACAAGTCACTCAAGTACCTCTTCTCGCAGAAAGATCTGAATTTAAGGCAGCAAAGGTGGATGGAATTCTTGGCATCATATGACTTCGAGATAGCTTATACCCCTGGCAAGGGTAATGTTGTGGCAGATGCACTAAGCAGAAGGAGGTTGACTTTGAGTCCCTTGTTTATTGAGATGAAGAACTTAGAGTTCTTGGCAACCTTTGATTTCACGACGGCTGTTGAGTCGATGATGGGTTCATTAGCATCCCTTGAGCTTAGACCCACCCTCCTTGATCGAGTAGGGACTTCATAGAAAGAAGACCCGCGGATAGTGGAGATCATGGGCAAGTTGATCCGTGGTGAGACGTCTAGTCACCTTGCTAGATATACTATTGATGACAAGGGTTGGCTAAGGCGTGATGGAAGGCTATGCGTTCCACAAGTAGGAGACTTGGTGCATAAAGTTCTCGAAGAAGCGCATCACTCGAAGATGACTATACATCCTGGAGGAGATAAGATGTATATAGATATGAAGCGCATTTTCTTTTGGGCTGGAATGAAGAAGGATGTGGCAGAGTATGTTTCAAAGTGCATGGTGTGCCAACAAGTGAAAGCCGAGTCGAAGAAACCCGGAGGGCTATTACATCCATTGGAGGTCCCGCAATGGAAATGGGAAAGTATTTCTATGGATTTTGTGGATGGATTGCCTAGGTCAAGGAAAGGGAATACGAGCATATGGGTCATAGTTGACAGACTTACAAAGAGTGCTCATTTCATTCCAGTAAAGAGCAAGAGGACCGCATCATGGCTAGCATCTATTTATCTTCGGGAGATAGTGCGGTTGCATGGAGTTCCTTCTAGCATAGTTAGCGATCGTGACCCAATTTTCACTAGCCAGTTCTGGAATAGTTTGCAAGAAGCGATGGGTACGCGATTGAATCTGAGTACAGCTTATCACCCCCAGACGGATGGCCAAACCGAAAGGGTGAATAGAGTGCTAGAAGATCTTTTGAGGCTTTGTGTTCTTGACTTTGGTGGTACTTGGGAAGACCACCTCCCGCTTGTAGAGTTTGCTTATAATAATAGCTATCAAGCTAGCATAAGGATGGCACCATTTGAAGCTTTGTATGGGAAGCCGTGTAGGTCACCATCTTGTTGGTGGGAGACTACGGATAGGCTTATACTTGGGCCCGATATGATACGGGACACATCCGAGAAAGTTGAATTGGTGAGAAGACGGATGAAAGCGGCCCAAGACAGACAGAAATCCTATGTTGACAAGCGAAGGACAGATTTGGAATTCGAAGTGGGAGACATGGTTTTCGTGAAGGTTTCTCCTTTGCGTAATGTGGTTCGTTTTGGAGCAGTTGGGAAGCTGGCACCAAGGTTCGTAGGACCCTTCCCTATCATAGAGAGAATTGGAAAGATGGCCTATAAGGTGGAATTGCCCGAGAAGCTAGCCGGAGTGCATAATGTCTTTCATGTCTCGCATCTCCGAAAGTGCCTACATGAGTCCGCTGAGGTGGTTGAACCTAGTATTCTTGAAGACATTGAGGTAGAGAAAGAGGCAACCTTGAGGAGAGCTCCAATTCGTATCTTGGGAATGGAGATCAAGAAGCTAAGAAATCGAGAAGTCAAATTGGTGAAAGTTCAGTGGAGTGAAGCCGAAGAGGATGCAACTTGGGAAACCGAGGAGAAGATGCGTGGGCTTTATCCATTTCTTTTTTAGGGTACATTCTCGACCTCTTTTCCTTTTACATGTCTATCCTGTTTATCCATGTTTATCCTATTTATCTTGTTATCTCGTTAACTTTGTCATGAGAACCTTAAGTAGAAACCCTTTGGATGAAACATGTATTTGAAACATGTTATGCTTGATGTTTGCAAGTGTTTGCAAGTGGATACTCGTGGATGCATGGTACACATTAGGCACTAAGATCGGCTCACACACTTTCATATTTCATATGCATGAGTGATGATACTTACTCATGGATGAAACTTGTTATACTATCACGTGGATGTTGCATATGGATGAATGTTATGTGCACTCATGTAGAGATTATAAATTATGTTAGGATTTTGCATACATATGGACTCATTTCACTAACATACTTTGCATTAAGGAGGTTTACTGAATCATTAACCGCCTGATTTTCGCATTAGATAAGTACATATACACACACCTTTGCATATAATCATATAGCATTTAGAAGTTGTTAAGGACATTGACTGCACGTGGATGATGTTTTGAGTAGATGGATGATGGATGGTAGGATACGTTCTTCCTAACTTAGAGATTTCGGGGACGAAATCCTTTAAGGTGGGGAGGATGTAACAACCCGTATTTTAAATAACATGTTATAAAATAAACCAAGGCAGAATTAAATGATAAATTTTGAATCAAGGGAAATGGGTTGTGCCATTGCGTTCGTCTCGGAAAACTACGCGAAATAGAGTCCGAGTTTTCGAAAATCGGAGTCCGTATAACCCAGTTATGGCCCATATAAGTTTTCAGAAAATTCAAATTTGAAAACAGATTTCAAATTCAGCTGGGCAGGCGGGAAAAATTCGCGCCACCCCAAGTCGACTGGGGAGTCGACTTGGGAGTCGACACACCCCAGGCTGTGTCGACTGCCCACTCGACACCCCTGTCGACTTGGGTGGTCGGCCAGTCTGGCCTGGGTGCGCCTGACTTGTTTCTTAAGACATGTTTGGAGGCTAGTGACGTGAATTGATGGCCCAGATCTGAATTAGGGTTAATCCTATGGTCTAAACTAACCTAATCATCTATAAAAAGACCCTAATACCTAGCCTAAGTCATCATAAATCAATCCTACAACTAAACTATGCCAAAATGTTTAATCATGGCCTCCACCCTCTTGTCATAGCCTCAATCTTCATTCATATGAGAGTTCCTAAGCTTGTTTGAGAGTTGCAAAGCTTGATTCAAGGCCAAAGTTCAATCTTTCTTCATTAAAACAAGGATCTTTCTTCATAGAATCAAAGGAGCTTCTTGGAGCTTGTATTCATTTGGGGATTTTAGAGTTGCTAGTGGCTTCGTCTCAATCTTATTTATATTTTATAAGTCTTCATAGCATTGTAAACCCTATACTACTCTTAGATTCTAACTATGAAGTTAAGTATGACATGTTGCAAGTTTGAGTTTGGGCATAAGTATGATATGTGCTTTGATCCTATCATGTTATGCATAAATTTATTCTATGCATGTTTGTAAAGCTATCACCTTTGCCTTATGCATAGAAAGCTATGAGCTTTGATTGGAAATGTTGCATAAAGCAACATAGAAACTCTCATAAACCTTGTGTTATCTTGTATATGATGTTATATGCGAATCACTAGCCACCATCCTATGTCATTTATGATCATGTTTCACCTATTTGCTTAAGTTTGATATCATGCATATTTTGAGGCTTATGATGTAATATGCAAGTTGTTATCTTGCATATGGTGTTATATGCGTATCACTTGCTATCATCCTATGTCATTTATGACCATGTTGCACCTATTTTGCTAAAGTTGATATTATGCATGTTTTGAGGCCTATGATGTAATATGCAAGTTTATGAACACCTTTGCCTCATATGCCACCATGTTTAATTTGTGGCCCAAAACCTTATTGATTATGTCATGCTTCTAAGTTTCCCCCTTTGAGATCTATTTGCGTTTATGCGAACTTACATGCGATGGGGTTGCGTTATGGGTAAACTAAAATGACATAAAAACATGACTTGAAAAGATGACATAAAACATGACATGTGATTATGCTTGAAACATGAACATGAACTTGGACATGACTTCTAGAAAACATGAGAATGACCAACTCAAGGTTGGGTTGAGTTTGTAGCATAAATCTACCCGGAACCGACCGGCTTAACTAGTGGCTACAAGCAATAGGACCCAATGTGAGTAGTTGGTCATGTTGCACTTGAAACCCGAGGTTAGACCAAGTTGTGGTGTAAAGCTACCCGGACCCGCCCGGCTTAACTAGTAACCACAACAAGGTCTAATGTGAGAGGTTGGGTGCATTAAAGTAATTAATGCCACATGATAGGGTTAAGTCATGGACCACTTGAATACTTAACCAATTAAACACGATGGGTTGATAGGGTTAAGTCATGAACCTTGGGTACACTTAACCAACTTGATTGGGTAGGGTTAACCACATTTAACCCGTTAGAAACCCTAGTTATGTGGTCCTTTTCACCAGTAACCCTCTTGATTTTATCATGATACCCTAGGGACTAGGCTAGGGTGGGGCACGATTACTGGGCTGACATGTAAGCGACCAAAACGACGGCTGAGTAGGTGCGCCGGTGTAGGTTCAGGCGGACTATGGTCGTGCACATGGTCCGGAGTTGAAAAAGCAGACACGGGCACCCGTAGGTTTAGACTGTGCGTGCTTGATTGTGTCCGTGGTTGGCACCCTAGGGCTTGATACACCCTAGGGTGGACCTAGCACAGTTTGACTACACTTCGTGATTGGGCCGTATGACACCGACACTTGACGAGTTAGGCTTTTAGGGAGCCGATCGACTAGACAGTGTTGTTGGACCTTGATCTAGGTCATCTCGGGGTGTTGGGCCAAGATTGGGCCAAGGGATCTTTTCTTGTTGATACTTGACATAGATTACTAGTACACACTTGGTGCAACTTAACCTTGTATATGCGATGCCACACTTGATCTGTCTCTTCACCATGCCAGTTATAACCCCATGTTTCATCTCTGCTTTACATGTCCAGTTAACTTTATTAGTTTTTATACTAATAGTAGATAGGACTTACCAGTCTTTTTGATTGACCCGTTTTCTTTCGCCTCTTTTCTTCCGTCCCCCCCCCCCCCCCCAGGTTTGCAGGGTGGGAACACTGTTATCTAGCTGGATCTTTAGCTGCTTTTCTGGATAGCTCATGTATGGTTTGGACTTGAGCATGATATGGCTTTATTCTGCTTTGGGGATAGTCACTTTATGTTTTTTTCAGTTTCCAGTTTATGTTCTAGACTTTGTTTTGTGGGAAAATAATGACCAAGTACTTTGATGTAACTTGACTATGGTTTTGAAATGTTAGTTTTATCCGCTGCTTTACTACTCTGTTTTACTTATATGTTCTGTCTTGTGATATCTGCATGCATGTTTACCTTGTTTAACGCCCCTCCAAAGCTAGTGTGCTTGCAAGAGTGGCACTGGCGGAGGTGGGGTGTTACACAGAATTTACATCAACATATATTCAACACCAGTTCATGTAATCAACAAATACTATAAGTGAAATATGAAAAGTCAATGTGTACACTTAAGCAAGATCTATATGGGTATAGCGGAAATGTAGATGATATACTAACTAGCTAATATACAGTAGTTATGTAAATATATAAGAACTGATATGATATATCACAAGTAGATTAAAACAATAAGTAAAGTAAAGTGACACCAGAAATTTTGTACTTGTTCGGACTTCCCGCCCTACATATCCAGTCCCGAAGCTCCTCTTGAGAATTCACTATCACACCCTCTCTTAACCCGGAGGAATAGGTCAGTACACCCGAGCACCAACAAGGATGCCTTTCGCCTGAGCAACTACACAGGACTTCAACAACTACAAGTGTTTTGACTTCTGCTTGTGTTCTTTGATTAACACAGATAGTCAACAGTTTAAGTACACCCTTCCTATAATCTTATCCTCGAGTATTTGGAATGCTTGCAAAGATTTTAAAAAAGCTAGTTACTTGTTGGATCAAGATATGAAAAGTATTATCAAGGATTCAATAAGTAACTTGAATTTGGAGAGCTTTTGTTCGCAAAGTATATAGAAGTTAATTTCAGAAAATAGAGAGAATATATTTAGACTTGGTGATTTGAAAAACATGTTTGGAGTGTTTATATAATAGTAAAAGAGTAGCATTCCTTCATGAAGAGTTTCTATAAAAAGTTGTTTGTTTCATTGATTATTGAAGAGGAATCTCTTCATGAAAGATGGTGACTCTTCATAAAATAGTTTCTGCGTCGAATCAGTTGACTGGTTAAAAATCATCAGTTGACTGGTTGAATTAAACTTTAAATCGTATATATAAAAATATGTTTCAAAACTAGCCGTTGTGTACAAAATTTCTCTGACCAGTCGACTGGTCAATTTTCTACCAGTCGACTGGTAGAGCTTATTTTGTATATATATATACACACACACTTAAGGATAGATTTTAATATGATTCTAATACGACTCAACTTATGTATATATATATATACATATATATATATACATATATATATATATATACATACATATACATATATATATAAAACCTTATCTCTATAACATGATTTTCATTTCTATCGTCTTTTGTTGGCATTAATCAAAATCTTGGTATCAACATTCTCCCCCTTTTTGATTGATGATAACATATCTGTTTTTCTCCCCCTAAGTATTTGCTCCCCCTGAATTTATGCAACATTTTTCTATTTCGATAAAACTATAATCTTACCATTTTGATTCCTGCAACAAAATGTTAGCATATGTATTCTCAATAAAATCAATATTAAGAGTATAGCACATATATTCTCAATAAATTCATCATTGAAATCATAGAATATATGTAAAATTAATGATTTTTCTCCCCCTTTGTCATCAATTAAAAAGTAAATAGTCATAATTAGCATAAAATAATCGAATAACTTTTTAGAGATCTTTGATAGATACAATTCCTAGCTCTCGTCGGAGTCTTATAAATGAGTTCTCTAAATGGGGTTTAGTAAAGATATCAACAATTTGATTTTCTGAATTTACAAACTCTAAATTAATTGTTTGTTTTTCAATATTGTCTCTCAATAAATAATGTCTGATATCAACGTGTTTAGTTCTGGAATGATTTACCGGATTTTTAGATAAATTTATTGCGCTTGTATTATCACAATAAATTGTGGAATTAGACAATTTTACGTTGAAATCTTTTAATGTTTGCTACATATATATATTACTTGAGCACATGTTAGTGCAACGGATATGTATTCAGCTTCGCATGTTGATAGTGAAACACAATTTTGTTTCTTGCTGAACCAAGATATGAGTGATTTACCAATAAAATGACATGTTCCACTTATACTCTTACGATCTGTCCGTGAAACTCCAAAATCAGCATCACTATATGAAACTAATTCAAAGGAACAATCTTTTGGATTGAAGAGTCCAAAGTCTTTAGTACAGTTAAGATAACATAAAATTCGTTTAACTGCTCTTAAATGTGATTCTTTTGGATTAGCTTGAAAACGAGCACATAAACAAACACTCATCATAATGTCCGGTCTACTTGCAGTTAAATACAGAAGTGAACCTATCATGCTTCTATATAGCTTTTGATCGACACTTTTACCATTTTCATCTTTATCTAAATGTGTCGTCGTACTCATTGGTGTAGGTTTACTTGACGTATTATCCATTCCAAAACATTTTATTAAATTAGTACAACATTTTTCCTTATTAATGAAAATTCCATCTGACAATTGCTAAATTTACAATCCCAGAAAGTAAGATAGTTCTCCCATATGTAACATTTCAAATTCATTGGTCATTATTTTTGAAAATTCTTGGCATAGTTTATCATTTGTTGAACCAAATATAATGTCATCTACATATATTTGTACTATTAGAATATCTTCATTATCTTTCTTGATAAAGAGTGTTTGATCAACCTTTCCAATTTGAAATCCTGAATCTAATAAATAAGTTTTGAGACATTCATACTAAGCACGAGGTGCTTGTTTCAAACCATATAAAGAACTTTTCAGTTTAAAAACATGATCAGTATTTTTTTCATGAGCAAATAGTGGAGGTTGTTCATCATATACTCGTTCTTTAATATAACCATTCAAGAAAGCCTTTTAACGTCCATCTGATATAGTTCAAAGTTGTGATGACACGCATATGCTAATAGTATTCGAATTGCTTCTAGTTGTGCGACGGGAGCAAAAGTTTCTTCATAATCTATGCCTTCTTCTTGGTTGTAACCTTGTGCAACAAGTCTAATTTTATTTCTAGTGCTATTACCCAATTCATCTGCTTTATTTTTGTAAACCCATTTTGTTCCAATGACAGTTTGATCAGTCGGTCTTGGAACTAATTCCCATACTTTGTTACGCTCAAACTGATTTAATTCTTCTTGCATTGCAATTATCCAATTTGCATCTATTGATGCTTCTTTAGGATTTTTGGGTTGGATATTTGATAAGAAGGCTACATTACTTACTAAATTAAGTTGACTTCTTATCCTTACGTTTGAAGTTATTTCTCCAATAATATTTTGAGTTGGATGGTCTCGTAATATTCTTGGTGGAGATCGAACTTCATTAATAGAAACATTTTGATTATTGATGTTATCTTGAGTTGCTGTAGTATTATTCTCTATGTTATTATGAACAATGTTTTCATCTTCTCTAAATGTATCAATATCATCACCATGTGAAGAATTATTTTTCATAATATCTTAATTAAATGAATTTTTAATAAAATTTTCGTCAAATGACACATGAAGTGATTCTTCTATTTTACTAGTTCTCTTATTGAAAATACGATAAGCCTTGCTACGCTCGGAATATCCTAAGAATATTCCTTTGTCAGATTTTAAGTCAAATTTCCCAAGCTGATCTTTTGTATTTAAAATGAAACATTTTGAACCAAAAACTTTGAAATAAGATATATTTGGTTTTCTACCGGTAAAAAGTTCGTATGGAGTGTTTTTAGTAAGAGGTCGAATACAGACACGGTTCAAAACATAACAAGTTGTTGCAAGTGCTTCAGCCCAAAAATGTTTTGGCAGTGTACTTCCATTTAATAACGTTCTAGCACATTATTCTTGTAAAGTTCTGTTTTTACGTTCTACAACTCCATTTTGTTGAGGAGTTCTAGGAAAGGAAAAATTATGAAAAATTCCTTTCTTTTGACAAAATAGATCAAATTTCTCATTTTCAAATTCTCTTCCATGATCACTTCATATGTTCTTTATTTTTAAATTAGTTAAATTTTGAATTTGTTTGGCGAAAATCTTAAAGATATCAAAAGTATCGCTTTAATTCTTTAAAAACATAGTCCAAGTGTATCTTGAGAAATCATCAACAATTACGAACACATATCTGCTATGATTTATGGATTAAACTTGAGTTGGTTCGAATAAATCCATGTGCAGTAATTCAAGTGGTTGTAAGGTTGATATAATCTTTTTAGATTTAAAAGAAGATTTGGTTAACTTTCCAAGTTGACAAGCATCACATAAATTTTCAGTTTTGAATTTTATTTTGGGTAATCATCTTACAAGATCATTTTTAGACATCTTGTTGATAGTTTTAAAATTTATATGGCAAAATCGTTTGTGCCATAACCAAGGATCATTGTCTTTGGCTAATAGACAAGATCATTGTCTTTGGCTAATAGACACATACTTGGATTATTATTAACTGTCATATTTAAAAAATAGATGTTTTTGTCTCGATTCCCTTCAAAAATAAGATTTTGATTTGAATCAAAAATACTACATTTATTTTCAGAAAATGATATTTTAAAACCTTTATCGCATAATTGAATAATACTTAATAAATTGTGTTTTAAATTCTTAACTAATAAAACATCTGAAATAAGAGGTGAATTAGATATACCGTAATTGCTCACATCGCCTTTGTCGATGATGTATCCTTTGGAATTATCTCCAAACGTGACAGTTCCTCCTTTTGAGTAAATGATATTTGTTAGCATCTCCTTGTCTCCTGTCATATGTTTTGAGCAACCACTGTCTAATATCCATTTTCCTCTGTTTTTGTTGAGTGGGACATCATTGTCCTTAGCCATGAAGCACACGTTTGCTTGCTCACGATCACTGTCGCTATCACTTTCAGAAGATGAATCTGAGTTGTCCCAAGTGACTGAAAATGCTCATCTCTTTGATTTCTCATTTTTGTGATTTCTCTTTAACCCTGGACAATTCTTTTTATAGTGTCCAGTCTTGTGACAGTTGAAGCTTTCTACTAGAGCAGGGTCAGGTTCTTTTTCTTCTTTACATTTTTGCTTTGGCGTTTTCTGTATTTTAGAAATTTTCTAAAAAAATTAGCAACAAATGCAATATCTTCTTCATCTGAATCGGAATCTTCTTTTTCAACAAGAAAAGCTGAATTTTTCTTATCTTGTACCTGTGCTTTCTTTGCTTGCATATTTACTTTATAAGACATTAGATTACCGATCAATTCTTCTGGTTTCATGGCAGAGAAATCATTAGCTTCTTCAATTACTAATACTTTTCTCTCTCATTCGTCCGTTAAAGAATTCAAATTTTTTGATACTATATCAAAATCTGAATACTTTTCTCCTAATCCTAATAAAGAGTGATAAAAGTTCTGAAAACATGAATACATATCATTTATAGACCCATTTTCATTCATCTTAAAATTTTGAAATTGATTTTTAAGCATAGATATTTTACTTTGTTTAACCTTGTTAGTACCTTCATGCGTAATTTTGAGTTCTTTCCATATTTCATATGTTGTGTTGCACATAAAAATCTGGTTAAACTCGTTAAGCACAATGAAACATGTCCATAGCCTTAGCATTGGCACTAGCCTCTGCTTTTTCAGATGCAGACCATTCTGTAAATAATGTAGTAGGTTGTGTGTACTCTTTTTGTGTGATATTCCATGCATCAAAACTATTTGCTTGCATGTATATCCTCATTCGTGTAGCCCAGTAACTATAATTCATGTCATTAAAGAAAGGTGGTCTAGCAATGGATTGACCTTCAGAATATCCGTTGTTATTGCTAGTACTAGTGTTATTATCCATAATGTCTATGTATCAAATAACAGTTTTACGGTTAAATGATTGTCTAGCTCCGATACCAAATGAAAAGTCGATGTGTTCGACTTAAGCAGGATATGGATATAGCGGAAATGTTGATAATATAATAACTAGCTAATATACAGCAGTTATGTAAATAGATAAGAACTGATATGATATATTACAAGTAGATAAAAGAACTAAGTAAAGTAAAGTGACACCAGGAATTTGATATTGGTTCGGACTTCCCGCCCTACGTCCAATCCCGAAGCTCCTCTTCGGAATTCACTATCACGCCTCTCTTAACCCGAAGGAATAGGTCAGTACATCCGAGCCCCAACAAGGATGCCTTTCGCCTGAGCAACTACACCGGACTTCAACAACTAAAAGTTTTTTGACTTCTGCTTGTGTTCTTTGATCAACACAGATAGTCAACAGTTTAAGTACACCCTTCCTATAATCTTATCCTCGAGTATTTGAAATGCTTGCAAAGATTTTAAGGGAGCTAGTAACTTGTTGAATCAAGATATGAAAAGTATTATCAAGGATTCAATAAGTAACTTGAATTTGCAGAGCTTTTGTTTGCAAAGTATATATAAGTTAATTTTAGAAAATAGAGAGAATATTTAGAATTAGCGATTTGAAAAACATGTTTGGAGTGTTTATATAATAATAAAAGAGTAACATTCCTTCATGAAGAGTTTCTATAAAAAGTTTTGTTTGTTTCCATTGATTATTGAAGAGGAATCTGTTCATGAAAGATGGTGACTCTTCATAAAATAGTTTCTGGATCGAATCAGTTGACTGGTTAAAAATCATTAGCTGACTGTTTGAATTAAACTTTAAATCGTATATATAAAAATATGTTTCAAAACTAGCCGTTGTGTACAAAATTTCTCTAACCAATCGATTGGTCAATTCTTTACCAATCGACTGGTAGAGCTTATTTTGTATACTTCTGGCTTTTTTAAAGCCATATGAATATATATATATATGTATATATATTTATATCTGAGGATAGATTTTAACATGATTCTAATACGACTCAACTTATATATATATGTATGTATATATATAACCTTATCTCTATAGCATGATTTCCATTTCTATCATCTTTTGTTGCCATTAATCAAATTCTTGGTATCAACAGAATAACGATATAAGCATCTTCCAAATTCCTCAAAATAGTAAACGTCTACACAACGGAAATCAATACCAAATATCTTAATATAATTTCTTTCCAAATCAAATTTATTCAAATTGGAAAACTTTTCTTAATCAAATAATTTACCAAAACATATCCTTTGAAATGACATTTATATTTGATCAAAATAACTTAAGTTCATTTAACTTAAATTCTCAAAACGTCGTTTTACCGTATTCAGCAAGTTAGGATGAAAACATAAAAAATGAAATATAGTTCGAAACATAGTATTTCTTTCTCAAATCACTTATCATTTATTATGGTTTATCGTAATTTTTCCATCATTTTAATAACTTTTATAAGGCCATTTCAATCGATTTCCAATTACGGTCATTAAACTGCGTTTACAGCTACCTTTTCAAAAATAGATTTAAACATATTTTGAAATTTATAAGTTGAAATCCAAAATTTCTTCTTTCATTTGATAGCTATCATTAATAGAAAACAAACGCTTTTTGTTTCGGGGAAATCCGATTTAAATTGCACTAGTTATGGTCATTTGAAGTTTATGGTTAAAATCCGCGAACTGTCGTTACACGACACGTTCTATTCAAACCATATTATTATTTATAATAAAGCTCTTCTGATTTAATCCAAGCGTGTTTTATAAAACGTTTATAAACTTGTTTAAAAGAGATTCTAACTTCAAATTCAATTATAAATTAAAATAGAATACTATATTATCAAACTAATAATATTTTTTAAAATATAATATTTTGAAATCCAATTTTTCAGAAATCCATTTGAATGTTATATAAAAATAACGGAATAATCAGTTCAAGTTAAAAATGTTATTTATATATCTAATTCAATTTCACTTTGAATTTACTATTCAAATTCTATTTTAAATTAGAACAAGTCATTTCTAATTCAAAACTCTTTTAAATTCATTTCAACCTTTTCAACGGTTGTTTGAAATCATCTTGATTTCATTTCCAAATCGTTTCGGATATAAAATTCCAATTTCCATTTTCATGTCTAATTTCACTTAAATGAATGTATTTTCATTTAATATTCCAAATCGAACAAGACTAGATCAGTTCCAAAATAATTCCAAATTCGTGGTGTGAATTGTGTGAACAATTATAACAACAACCACAATAGTTATCATCCAGCAAACAACAGTTATAATATAAGCGTTATAACTTTTAGCACTTATATGTACATAAACAGTAAATATAAACTATAATAAACATCCAACATCCATGAAGCAATCATAGCAACCACAAGCAATTAATATATAATCAGTTGATGATTATAATAACTTTTTTTAGTAAAAAGTGATCTCACATTGATTTTTTATCGTTGTAATAATGAATGTTTTAAATTAAATTAAATGGAGGTTTAATTTAACTCCAAATTCTGATTAGCTTCAATCTCATCCAAATCAATTTAAACACGTAGTATTCTTCTCCATGATTCCATTGCAACTTGTTTCGCTCAATTCTGAGTTCATATGAGCAGGATACAATTGTTTAGACATTAAACAAATTAATTAAATTAATTATTAATTAACCTTTTACATTATCTTCTCCAATCAAAGACCGCCGGACGTCGAACCAACGCCCTCGTCGTGACCCTCTTCGCACGCGGTGCCACCGCAGGAGGCGCCGACCCCTCTCCCGCCACCATTCATCGGAAAAGCCCCACGACCCAAAACCCACGTCGGCCAAAATTTCGGCCGCCACACACAACAAACGACCACCAAATTTAACCACCACCTCGGCCTCACCAACACGCAACTTTTTCCAATTGGGCCATTTGCCTGAAACCGCCTGTAGCGCACGCAAATCGATGAAATACGAAAGCAACTCCTCAATATCGTCCATCTCCGTTTAACTCACCACCACGACCACCATAGGCATTTCAGGCCGACCGACCAACATGAAACTTTTCATCCCCCTCCCTCTACAACTTCTCAGTTGACACCTTGACCTAGCTCTCCATCCTTTGCACGCAAATCGAGGAAATCTGAAACTCACCCCTCTTCGGTCGTGGGTGATTTCCGGCCACCTCGGGTGTCCGTTGGCCACCAAATTTTAGCAGTAGGTTCCTCTCAACATACACTCCAACTTTCATGTTGGACACTTCTCCTAATTCTCACTTTTTTCGGAATTAAATTGAAAATGTTGTTTTTGCAAATATTGAAATTAAGGAGGATGGTGGCGGAAAAATGTAGAGAAGAAGAAGTGAAGGAGGGTTAAAGAGTTGAGGATATTATAAAGGTGGGATATTTTGGATTTAGTAATATTTTATTCTATTATTATATTACTATGTGTCTGTCGCCATTTTCGTTCGACATTTATCAATTTGTACGATCACATACGAACTCCGTTGGCAGTGAAAATGGATATACAGCCATGGCTGGACATTATCGTCCTAATGAAACTTATTTTGTCGAATTTCGAGTTTGTTTGCTCAAATAGCTCTAGTTTGAGTTCAAATTATTGATTTTATATTCATACATATTTACATTGAACTTTTATAGCTCGCACGACCACATACTAACTCCAATTGATCCGAAATTTGAAATCTTACAATAATTTACTATCCTGAATCCGAAAAAATTGGTTTCTCCAAAATCAGAGATCGTTTGCAAAATGGCTATTTTTCGATATGCAATTAGATTGATACGATATAATTTAATTTCAAAATAATCAAATTCAATTTAAAACAAATTATTATCTTTATATATATTCAAATAAAATATCATATAGCTTCAGAATAAACATACTTGGGTTTATAACTTGATGTTGTCAAAATCCAAGTTAAATCGATATTCAATTTATATAAATACCTTTTTATTATATAAATAAATTGTTATGGTTTATAAACGATTCCATAGCGACTTTCTAAAAATTCGATTTGGACATAACTCATAAGTTATAAGATGAAATCTCGATTTTTCTCCTTCATTAGAAAACTATAGTTCAATAGATTAAAGCATTTCTTGTTTCTAACAAATTTTGACTTATATTGGATCGTATACATCCATTTAAAGTTCAAAACATAATATTACGAACTACCATGTCGTTGTGAGCTCGTTTTAATTAAATTTTAAATTTATACGAACAAATCTTAAATTAAATAAATTCCAAGTCGTTATCATTTTATATTTAATTAATTTAAATATTTCCTAATAAAATATGGGTTGTTACAATCTCCCCTCTTAAAAAGATTTCGTCCTCGAAATCGAAGACAGAACCGAAGGTCGTTTACTTAACCATTGAAGCCTTTTTTCTAAAAACTTAAGTTTTTTTTAGCTTTTTAGTTTCTTAAAATTTTCCAATTCTCGTATTTTTCTAACACACTACAAGAAAAAGTTGTTGGAGAATGGAGTTTCGATGACAACAACTTTATTTCAATTATCATTGTTTATAAAATGTACAATGACATTTCTTTCTAGAATATATAGACATATATACGCAGGATTTGTATACAGGACTTAATACTGAAGACTGTATAGTTTTAGAGTTTCAAGAGATTCAGAATTCAAGATAGATTCAAGACTCATGAGTTATCAAGCTATCAAGATTTCAAGAGTTCAAGAAAAATATAGTAGTAGAGTCTAGATTATGTAAGACTCTGAATAGCACTCCAGGTTCAAACCCAAATTCTGTTTTCAAATTTCAAATTCTCTTTTTCAAATTTTGAAATTTTGATTTTCAAAATTCTAATTTCAAATTATTTTACTTGTAATTTCAAGCATATAAGTTTAAAGTTTTAATATATATATATATATATATAAGTTTATATAGTTTATAGTTTTATAATTTTGAACCTTATAATTTTATACGTATGTATATGGTTTTACACTTTAGAATATTTATTTATATTATTAAAATTTTGATTAAAGAATTTCAAACTTATGATTTCAAATATTTTTCCTAATTTATAAGTATTCTTATTTTTATAGTTTTATTAAATATATTTTTACTAAGTTTATATTTGATTCTTCATATAACCTTTTGTTTATATATACAGTTTATAAATATTTCTTTATAAATTCCTATATATATGTTTATAATTATATTATATATGTTTATAATCATATTTTATATAGTTTCCATATCACATATGTTGGCTAGCTTTTGAACCAAGCCATCAAGATCCAAGCACAAGTCCAAGATGAAGTTTCACCTGTATAAAGGTCTTAGCCCGATCGCGATCGCCCCTGTCACCTCGATCCGACCCGTCCTTTCCTACGCGATCCGATCCGAGCCCAGAAGACGTGGTGAAGGTTATGACCAAATCCACCACAATCCGTGAAAGCAGGATCTGACGACACCTGTCCACAACGACCATATTGACTATTTCTCCATCAAGCCACGAACAAGTCCAAGATCCTCGGGATTTATGCCACGTATGGCCGCGATCCGTCTGAAAATATCAACTATAAATAGCCCCGGACTTGGCATTTTTCAGGATCCTTTTGGCAATTCTGAGCTCTGACTCCACCATTATTATATCTCTATTATTCTTGTTCAGAGTTGTCTCGAATTTATTGAGTGAATCAACATTGTAAAAGTGAGGTTGAGGGATAAATCATTGATTGTACTCGAATTTTTAAGTATAATCATAAATATAAAGTGGACATAGGCTCGTTAACGCCGAACCACTATAAATCTTGCGTCTCTCCTGTTTTTCTTGCATTTTTTCTGATATTATTCTCTGCATAATTGAACAACTTGGGTGCCAATTTTGGATCTAATATTTTGGTGCTTTCCCTGAGAACAAAGTCTCAGCATATTGGATTGTAGTTCTATTATTCGAAAAATCAAGTTCGAAGAAAACGGTCCAAAACTCCACTGTTTCAATTTTTGAAGATTTCAGTAAAGCTCAGATATCATGGCTGGAAAGAAGTCTAAGGAAGTACGAGCTTCCCAAGCGACTGAAGCTACGAACGAAGCAATTGAAGAGAGCGTTCAGGAGCGGATCGAAGTTCTGTCTCCGGATCGTGGAGAAGAGGGGGCGATCCTATCCAATGAAGGCATGGCGACCCGAGCAGCTGAGGGTGTCACGACTCGTTCCCAAGATAATGTTGCCATCCCCCTACTAACCCTTCTATGATTCGATCCCAGGGAACTACCACGAACCGACGCCAGGAGGGTACCGAGAGCCATCAGTGTAACAACCCAAAAATCTGGGCCAGTTTAAAATTTTTATTTTGGCAATTTTAGTGAATTTTGAATATTTAAAATGAATTATTTTAAATAATATCGACGAGAAATTTATTTTGAATAAAACCGAACGTATATATTTATACGCGTCGTCGTTAGAATATAAATAATTATATATAATTATAAATAGAATTGAAAATGGCGCGGTAGTTCGATAATTCGATTTCAAACATCAATTGAATGTACCGGGTGCAAAACAAACCAGATTTTAGAGAAACCAAAAATAATAGGATATAATTGAGAATATCTTTCCAATGAATCTGAAAAATCGAAATTTCATAGCGGGAATCAAAAGATATGTCCAGTTGAATATTCTGAATAGTCGCTATGGAATTCAGGCCCTTAAAAATGGGAATTTTACAAACGACCTCGGATTTCGACGAAACCACTTTTGTTGGGTCTGTGATGTCAAATTATTTCTAGATTCCAAATTTCATAATTTTTTGAATCAATATGTGAGCATGGTAAAGGAAAACGCGTTTGACCAGTTTTAGTTGATTTTAATCGACTGGAAAATGGCCATTTTTCCAACGGTCTCAGAATTCGACGAAACTAGTTTTGTTAGGACCGTATCGTCAATACGAAACTAAAAAATATTTTTCTGGAATTTTTCTAGTTAGTATGTGGCCCCGGTAAATTGGAATGTACGTTTAAAATTCAATATGATGATTTAATTGTAAATTTGATGAAAATTGATCGAAACGATCGAATCAGCTTACGATACATATCCCATTGTGTTCGGAATGGGGGTAATTAGCTACGGACGACAGGCGGTGGGCCTCGTTTAGAGGTCGTAGGTAAAAGTCAACCTTTTGAATTAAATAATTAAATAAAAAAAATCCTCCTCTCTCCTCCCCTTCAAAACCGCTGCCCCCTTTGCTTTTCTCGTTCGTTCAAATCAATAGAAGGAAAAAAAAACTTCGTCGAAGCCCACCCCCTCCGTCGCCGATGGAGGCGCGCGCCTCCCCACCCCTATCGACGCTCCGCCTTGTCCTCCAAGCCCACCGCCCCCTCGCCATCGGCCTCGACCTCCCTCCCCCCCGCTTGCGAACTCCCTCTTCGCTTCCAATTCTGCCGCCAAACCCTAACCCCGCCCAGACCTCGTCGAGTACGGCATCGCACCACCGCCCTAAACCCTAGTGCGCCCTTATCTACAAACACCACCCTCCACCGCGAGTTCGAGAAGAAGCTCCAGTCCTCCGGCGTGTGAGCAGTCAGGGGTTCTTCCAGTTGAAGGCGATGGCGTCTTTCCTCTGAGCCACGAAGAAGACGAAGGCTTAACAGCCTTAGTGACATCGTTAGGAAGGTAATTAATTTAATTTTTAATTTAATTAAGGTGTTAAACTACTTTTAAAATCTGAAAATTTAGTAGAATAATAATTACATTGCTTAAAAATCTGTTTTTAGAGATTTTTTAAATAGAAAAGATTAGATTTTTTAAATAGAAAAGATTTGATTTTTTAAAATAGAAAAGATTTGATTTTTTAAAATAGAAAAGATTAGATTTTTAAAATAAAAAAGATTAGATTTTTAAAATAGAAAAGATTAGATTTTTGAAATTTGAAAAGGCGAAATCTTTATAAGTAAAAATTCGATTTTTATATATTGAATAGCAAAGTAAAAATTCGATTTTTATATATTGAATAGCAAAGTAAAAATTCGATTTTTATATATTGAATAGCGAAGTAAAAATTCGATTTTTATATATTGAATAGCGAAGTAAAAATAGAATTTTTATATATTGAATAGCGAAGTAAAAATTCGATTTTTATATATTGAATAGCGAAGTAAAAATTCGATTTTTATATATTGAATAGCAAAGTAAAAATTCGATTTTTATATATTGAATAGCGAAGTAAAAATTCGATTTTTACATATGTAGAGAATACGGCAGTGAAGGTGACAAAAAGGCGAGAACGATGAAGATTTCTATAAATGAAGTGTCGTGAAGTTGGGATAGCTTTCGGTGAGAACTTCTCACCTTTAAAATTCATTTTTCTAGTTATATTATGATATATGCTAGGATGCAGACGGTGTTTAGTAGCACCCGACACCCGTCATCCACAGACCATGGATGGCTTGTTTGTTTGATTGATGTGTTGTGAAAATTGTTCGTGATGTTGATGTGAAATGGAAAATAAAATGTAGAAGGTTGAATAAAATGTTTTATCGTTAAAAATATAATTTTTAACGTGAATGTGAATAAATAAATATTCATTTACAAACCGGACGGTTTGTTTATGTACACCTATTTGAAGGACATTGATTGAGACGATAAATTTTACACATCGCCCAACTGCACAAATAAAATCTGTGTTTGATTGTTTGAAACCCCACACGGGTATTTGGATAAAATACGGCATAGACTAATCCCAATAATTAGTTGTATGTCGATCGATTGATTGACAGGTTGTTATAAGCGTTAGATATCTATATTTGATGCTTATACAGTGTAGTGCACTTTAGATGATGGTTGATTATTTATCGTTGCTATTATATACATTTGTCGTATGGAATCCATATAGTTAACGCTATATGGTAATTGATTGGGCCTCATTTCAATTTAGAAGATAAAGAATATTATAAAATAAAGGTTCATGTGTTGACAGTACTCATCCGTTGAGATTAGTCATGTGTTGAACGAAATATTTTAACAATAAAATTTACATCTTTATCATATATAAAATTAGAAACTAACTGGAAAATAGATAAGATGAGTGGTCTCCCGGATATGGATCTGAGGTTGGTTTCGGCCTTCGGGGTTAATATTCAGGGAATCGTTCTCTTACTAATTTACGATTGGAGTCTGATTTTAAATCAAACGATAGATACCATAATTTTTATAAAATATACTAAATAACAAAAATAGTCACCCGTGGACAGTACTCATTCGTTGAGATTAGTCGTGTGTTGACAAAAATATAGATTCACGTATTGAATAGGATAAATATTCATTTGTTGAATAGAATAACGGAATAATTGAAATATATAAAGCCGTGTTGATTAGAGATGCGCTATTTTGACGTGAATGATATTTATATCGATTATATTCGTTTTTACAATTTGAATTGAATCGAATAGAAAACCAATTTGAATTGAATCGAATAGAAAACCAATTTGAATTGAATCGAATAGAAAACCAATTTGAATTGAACCGAATAGAAAACCAATTTGAATTGAACCGAATAGAAAACCAATTTGAATTGAGTTGAATAGAAAACGAATTTGAATTGAATTGAATAGAAAACAAATCGAATTTGAATTGAAAAGAAAACGAATTTGAATTGAATTGAATAGAAAACCAATTTGAATTGAATTGAATAGAAAACAAATCGAATTTGAATTGAAAAGAAAAAGAATTTGAATTGAATTGAATAGAAAACGAATTTGAATAGAAAACGAATTTGAATTGAATTGAAATGAATTTTAAAACGAATTTATAAGGAAAAATTCAATTTTGATTTGAATTTGAAATGGAAGTTGAAATTGTTTTTGAAACGAATTTAAAACTATTTATAAAATTCGTTTTAAATAGTAATCGACGAAATATATATTATATAATGGCCTGAATAGAACGCGCCGCGCCGCGGTAGTTCGCGAATTTCGACCATTGACTTCGAACGAACATTACGGGAGATCCGACCGTCGGATTCTCCTAAAACCGGAACCGTTGGGTTCGTATCGAAAAGAGCTTTCTAACGAATATTAGAAATTTGAAATCTAACGGTTGGATTTGGAGATACATCCAAATCAAATTTGGAAAAGGTCGCTGTAAGTGCAGTTCGATGACCGTTGATGGAAATCGACTGTACGGGCCTTGAAATTTTTTTATTAAAAATAGTGATAATTTGTGTAGAATCATAAGAAATGATTTAGGAAAAATTGGGATGAAAAACTCCATATTTGAAAAGATAAAAATAGATTTTTATCGAAATGAACTAATTTTGAACTAAAATTAAAACCCATTTATTTTTAAATAAATAAATTGGATTTGAAATGGGTTGTAAATAGAATATGATTTGGGTTTGTCGTGAACTGTGTTTTAAATGACATTCGTTCTTTAACCCAGTAAAAGGAGTTTTAATGAATCTGCAATTAGATTGAAAGGTGAATTGATAATTTAAATTATCAAAATTGGCAAATGAGCGAGAATGGAGTATCACCAGTTTTGCTCCAAAACGATAGTCAAATCTTTAATTAGATTTGAACGTGAAATGGTAATTAATTTTACCGATAACACTGTGGTGTTAGATGTGGAGTATTACCAGTTTTGCTTCGTGGGATGAATATGTTGGGATTGGGAAATAAAATAAATAATTACTTCGGTGTGGTTCGCAAATCTCGACTAGTTTGGAAAACCATAATTTGGTTTGAAATGTCATCTAAAGGAAGATTAAAGAATAAATTTAAAGAATTTATCTTTGATAAAATTAATGGGAACCTTTCCCTAAGAATGTGTAATTTAGAAATTAGCTGTAGGTTGGTTAAGAAGAATGGTTTCCTGGGTATTGATCTGATGTTGGTTTCGGCCTTCGGGGTTAATATTTGGGGGATTGCTCTCTTACTGATTTACGGTTAGTGACTAATGAATTGGAATGAGGCGTATGTTGTGTTTGCGTAACATTTGTTTTTAATATACGCGGGTTGTTCGGAAAGGCCGGGTTTATACCCATTCTGAATAACCGATTCGACGTTATGTCGAAGATGAAGACGGTGGTCGAAGACCGGAAGTCTTCACATCGTTTGGATAATTACTGACGATCCTGATTGGGTTGTACACCCCAGAGGATGGAAATAGTTAGTGGTCGTCCAAACGTACCTGGAGATCGATGGATATGCGAGGAAAGTGCCTCCGGTTTCGTTCAGACCCAGAACGAACTAGTAAATGGATTGTGTGTCTGACATTGGATTTTATTCTGTGTTGATTGATTTCTGTTAAATATATATCTGTTTGGCGGTGGAGAATTTATTCTCTTGCTTAACGCCCTTCTCTGAGACGTACGAGCTCAGAGGTTGTATATCGATGGACATCAGTCGCATGGCATGAATTGCCTGTGTGGCACGCTGAGTTGCATGGATCAAGGCTTCTGTTGAAAATCAAAGTCTTGTGGTTGATGATCAAAGCACGGCCTACGTGGCAACTTTGTGTATAACGTGAATTCGCGAGCCTCACACCTCGGTATGAGTTAAAAACGGGATAAGGACTGCAGGGAGAGCACGACGTTTCTTTCTAGCTTTGGTGGTGTCAGTGACTTACCAGCCCTGACATTTATATACTTTTCACCTATGTGGTTGTTGGATGAGGCGCCTCGATTTTAGGTCTGTAAGGACCGGAAAACGTGTGTTCAGGCATAATTAATCCTCAAACGTAAGAGAGGACCGGCCCTGAAGATCCAAGGATTGCCCAGAGTGTGTAGTCCTGGGACATTTGCTAGAGTGTCTCGAAAGCGGAGAGGAGCTTGCCCCTTGCCTCAACTCATGACGGAAATCCAATTTCCAATACGTGTATTTCAGTTTTATTTGTAGAGCCTAGTATGGCGACATGATAGATGGTACCCATGCCGCCTAGGATTGATATTTATGATTGAAAATGTTTTGACACTATACACTTATAATAGTATCAAATGATTTGTTTTAAACGTACCAAGCATGTTTGGCTATTATAAGGGAAAACCCTATCCTCCGGCTTGCGTTGCATTGTGTGATGGGACCTGGGTCTTATAATAGCTTCATTTTTTCGAAAAAGCATTGCGTTGTTTATTGATATGCACCGGTATTCTTGGGAGGAAACCCGTTCCGTGTTATACGGCGTGGTCCCTTGAATTACTCTCTTTTAAAGTAAAGTTTTAAATAACTATTTTAGTTCTCACACCAGTCACATGACTGACCTGGAGTTTATTGTTTCAACCTAAACTCTGGGTGCCCTTATTTTTGACACGGGCAGCTAGTAGTTTTGGTTTTGCAGATTTATATTCACATGATCCTGGTTTACAGCTGGAATGATGCTCGGAAAGCTCTGTATCCGTGTATTACTTTCAGTTGTGTTTTGTATTATTTTTCCGCTGCTATGTAATTTATTGTAATCTCTGATATTTATCGAATGTAATTTATTCAATTATACTCTGTATATTCCTGTATCTGATGGAATTGTTGTAATAGCAATGAAATGTTCTTCCGTCTGCGTTCTTTTGTGTGTTGTTCTCAAAGTATCCGCTCTTTCATTCACGGGGAAGAAACGGGTCACTACAACCAGCATAGGACGACCACGATCCAAACTGATAATCAGACTACTACCCGACTTGGGAAGGAAATTATGGCTCGTTCCGCTCGTGCTGGAACTTCTGCTCAACCTGGTTCAAGTTCCTTGCGTATAAGAGAAGATGAAGATGACCAGTTCGACCCTTCTGCCCCAGTTACCGAAGGACACCTGACTCGAATACTTGAAGCATCGGACATGCAAACCGATGAACTGGCCGCTCAAAGGCAGAAGAGCTCGTTGCTGCGTCAAAATATTACTGCCCTAGGCAGAAGAATTGACGATATTCAAAGGCAGGTTTCACCACCTTCAGCTCACCCTTTCTCTCCGGAACATACGTCGTCATCTGAAGAACCCCAAAGGAACCGACGATGGCCCCCGTTGGAAAGGGCCGAGAACATAGAGCAGCTTCCATTTGGGTCACTTCCTTCTCGTAAGAAGAGGCACTTAATCAGGGAACTAGTAACCGCAACTTATATGAGCCCGCTCTACCACCGAGGAATGGCTTGCCTCCCGCTCGTTGCGTGATCGATCGCGGCAACATGGGGCAAGGGAGTTATGCTCAGGGCCTAGATTTTGTAGCAGCACGTCAAAAAAATGCCGGAGGAGGCCGTCGGGCAAGAAGTGCTAATCCCGAATCTACCCTGACCCATGCAGAGGTTGAAGTAATAATTAGGCAAGTCATGGTAGATAGCCGTGGACAGAGGAATGAAGATTGGGGCATAGATCGCAGTCGTACGCCTTTTACTGATGACTTACTGGATGTTACATTCCTGAGGCGCTTCAACCTGCCAACCATGAATCGCTATACGGGCAGAACTGACCCCATCAAGCACCTAATGCGATACTCCTAGTCAATGAATGCCGCTGCAGCTATAGACGCGGTAAAATGTAAAGCATTCCCTATATTCCTGGAAGATGTGGCGTTATTGTGGTTTACCCGCTTGCCGGCATGGTCAATATCCAGCTTCAGGGAATTGAGTGAGAAATTCGTGAACCAATTCCATCTTCATGCCCAGAGGTCTAAGAATGTAATTGAGCTATCCCTTATTAAACAACGACCAGACAAAAGCCTGAGGTCGTATCTGGATCGTTTTAACTTGGCTGTCATAGAAGTCAAAGATCCGCACGAGCAAACTGTGTTGATGGCCCTGATCGATGGCGTCGATAAAGATACCGAGTTTGGAAGATATCTGGCCGGCAAACCACCCCTGACCAGAGAAATATTTTATGAGAAAGCTAATGTTCGCCTGCGTCGGGAGGAGATATACGCCAATCAGAAAAGAAAGGCTATAGATAAGGAAGATATCCAAAGTAACGTGGCCATCAAGCAAACAGGAGATAGCTCGGGAAAAGTTGAAGTTAACATCGGGAACAAGAATCAAGGCAGCGGTCGCCAATCAGGGAATAATAATAACAATAATCGGAAAGGAAATCGAGGAAATGATTCTTAGAGGAGATCCCGGCCCAGACCGTTCGAGAGCTTCACACCGTTAAATGATACATTGGAAAACATCTTCCTGGATATATATAATGTCCTCCAGTATAAAAGGCCTCCTCCGAGAGATTCTACAGAGAAAGAGCGTGAAACTGGGAAACTCTGTCTTTTTCATCAGATCCATGGTCATTCCACAAACGAATGTCGTCACTTGAGAGATGTGGTTGAAAGGCTGCTCTGAGAAGGGAAGCTTGATGAGTACAAGGTGACTCCTAGGGACAGGGGGCAAGCCGTACAAGCCCCGAACCAAAGCCAACCCGCTGCCAAACCGACGGCTCAGCAAAAAGGAAAAATATCATTATCAATACCATAGTTGGTGGACTTCACCTAGCAGGGCACAATTTAAGAGCTATGGACCAATACATAAATGTTGCTAAACAGCATTTCGAAGTGGGGAAATGTAGTAACCCCGAGGACAACGCTTTGGTTAAGCA
This sequence comes from Allium sativum, assembly GCA_030737875.1. Classification (NCBI taxonomy): domain Eukaryota; kingdom Viridiplantae; phylum Streptophyta; class Magnoliopsida; order Asparagales; family Amaryllidaceae; genus Allium; species Allium sativum. The sequence goes on along the minus strand of CM060922.1, from coordinate 309,576,121 downwards.
ACAAAAGACGATGTCCGATGATGTCATATTTCGCGAGCGAGAGAGTATTGGAGTACACTCCCCAACTGAGGACCCATTGGTGATTACCGTCACCATCGGCCCAGCTATAGTTCATAAAGTTTTGGTAGATAACGGGAGTTCAATCAACATTCTGTTCAAGAAAACATTCGACCAAATGAAACTCGAGCCGAAGGATTTGAAGCCATGTGAAGGTTGGATACGTGGATTTAATGGGGCCTCGACCGCTCCAATAGGATATGTGGAATTATCAATAACCCTTGAGGAAGGAGAACACCAGAGAGTGAGGATCCTCCCCTTCGTGGTCCTGGATATTGAATCGTCGTACAATGCCTTCTTAGGCCGACCGGCCCTAGCCAAATTCAGGGCCTGTATTGCACCCTGGTGCTTATTGTTGAAGTTCCCAATGGATTCCGGTGTGGGTATAGTTAGAGGAGATCAAGTTGTTGCCCGAGCATGCTACATTGCGGAGTTAAAGTTGCTCCTCAAAGGGAAAGATGTAGGAGCAAAAGGTGGTTCCTCCCTTCCAAGAGAGGAATCGTCATAGCAACTAAAGGAAATACCTTCAGGAGGGTCGCCCAGAGAGTTGCCCGAGGACATAGATCCCAGAGAGGATGAAGATCCTGGGAGCAGAATGGCGACTCCCAATGAAGCGACTGTGGATGTACCAATCGATGATAGTGACCCAGAGAATGTCCTGAAGATTGGATCCCAGTTGGATCCTGTTCAAGCCAAAGAATTAATAAATTTCCTGAAAGCTAACTCGGATGTATTCGCCTGGACCCATGCGAACATGTGTGGGATATCTCCCTGGATTATGAGTCATTCGTTAAGCATTAACCCGAGACATCCTCCTGTCAAACAAAAGAGCCGGATGCTTGGCCTAGAGAGGTCTGCCACCTTGAAAGAAGAAGTTGAAAAATTGAGAAGTAACGGGTTAATTAAAGATTCAACATACCCTGACTGGATTTCAAACCCGGTTTAGGTAAAAAAGGCCAATGGAAAGTGGCGTACGTGCATCGACTTCTCAGATTTAAAGAAGGCCTGTCCGAAGGATAGCTTCCCGTTGCCTAGAATCGATCAGTTGGTAGATTCAACTGCAACTCTTGAACTTCTTTCTTTTATGGATGCATACTCGGGGTACAATCAGATCCCCATGCATGTCCCAGACCAAGAGCATACCAGTTTCATTACAGATTTGGGATTATACTGCTATGTGGTGATGCCTTTCGATTTGAAAAATGTCGGCGCTACATATCAGCAGTTGGTGAATAGGATGTTCTACAACCAAATCGGGAAAACGATGGAGGTATACGTCGACGATATGCTGGTAAAGTCCAGACAGTCATCCGATCATACTAACGATTTAGCAGAGATGTTTCGAATTCTCCGAAAATATGGGATGAAACTGAATCCTTTGAAATGCTCATTTGGGGTAGCATCTGGAAAATTCCTAGGGTTTATTGTAAGCTCGCGTGAAATTGAGATCAATCCAGACCAAATTACAGCAATCCGAAATATACAAGAACCAAAACAAATTAAAGACGTGCAAGGCCTTGCTGGAAAAGTGGCAGCGCTCAACAGATTTATCTCAAAAGCTACAGATAAGTGCATCCCGTTTTTCGAGCTAATAAAGCGAGGCAAGCACAACTTTAAATGGACTCCTGATTGTATAGAAGCATTCCAGAATTTGTTGAATCATCTGGAAAAACCCCCGATACTGTCTAAGCCTGTGGATCACGAGGATTTATTTATGTACTTGGCAGTGTCATCCCACATAATCAGTTCGGCTTTCGTAAGAGAAGAGGATAAGGTGCAAAGACTGGTGTATTATGTGAGTAAGAAATTGGCAGCTGCAGAACGAAATTACCCAAAAATAGAAAAGCTTGCATACAGTTTGTTGATTGCATCTAGGAAGCTTCGTCACTACTTCCAGGGTCATCCCATTACTGTTTATACTGATCACCCGCTTAAGCAAGTCCTACAAAGGCCAGAAGCATCCGGAAGGTTGCTCAAATGGAACATTGAGCTGAGTCAATTCGACCTGAACTTCCAACCCCGGAGGTCGATAAGAGGGCAGGCACTTGCAGACTTTATAGCAGAATTTACCATCCTAGAAGATGATGCGGTAATCGAGGAAGACGATCTGCCAAATCTACTCCTTGACCCTAATGCCTGGAAACTATACACTGATGGGGCTAAAAATGACAGACGATCTGGTGCCGGAGTGGTTCTTGAAACTCCAGAGAAACAGATAATATATTACGCTCTTAGATTAGAGTTCCACGCAACTAATAATGATTCCGAGTATGAAGCTCTAATTGCCGGGTTGAAGCTTGCAAAGGAACTAGGGATAACAAAGCTAGACATCTTTTGTGACTCCAATTTAGTCGTGAACCAAGTTAATGAAAAGTTTCAGGCTAAGAGTCCAAGGTTGATATCATATTTGGAAAAAGTAAGGAAGTTGCTGGATGGTTTTGATCACCACAGTATATCTCACATTCCTCGAGCAGAGAATCAAAGAGCAGACAAGTTAGCAAAGATGGCTAGTTTCGATAATCCCGATCATACAGAGAAAATCCCGATTGAAGTACTACAGTTCCCTAGCGTGGATCAGATGGAAGTTGATCTGGTGCTCGAGATTGAACCTGAAAGGGAGTCATGGATGACCCCCCTAAAGAATTTTTGACGAATGGAACGCTCCCAACAAAGAAAAGTGAGAGGCGTGCAGTTATACGGAAGGCTTCCCAATATGTGTTGCAAGGCGAAGTCCTGTACAGACAAGGTTTCTCGATGCCTCTCCTCTGGTGCATCGCCCATGACGACATCAAGCGTGTACTGAAGGAAGTCCATGAAGGTGAGTGTGGTGACCACACTGGAGGGCAAACATTGACAAAGAAGATATTGCGATACGTCTATTTCTGGCCCACTATAAACAAGGATGCAGCCAAGTATGCACGACGTTGTGATGCTTGCCAGAAGTTCTCCAAAATTCCTAGGGCACCACCTAACCAGTTGAAGATAATGACAAGCCCGTGGCCTTTTGCTATGTGGGGAATTGACATTATTGGGAGCCTTCCCATAGCAAAGGGCGGAGCAAAGTTCTCTATTATGGTCGTGGATTATTTTACTAAATGGGTAGAAGCAGAGCCTTTGACCACGATCACAACTAAGCGAGTGATCACCTTTGTCGTTAAGAACATTATATGTCGATTTGGGATTCCAAAAATCATCGTAACCGATAATGGAACCCAATTCGATAGCACAGAGTTTCAAGATTTCTGTCGGAAGTATCACATTGAGAAAAGATACACCTCTATGGCACATCCGCAATCGAATGGACAAGTTGAAGCGGCAAACAAGGTGATCAAATCCATTCTAAAGAAAAGATTGAAGAAGGCCAAAGCCATGTGGGTTGATGAATTACCCCTGGCACTATGGGCCTATAGAACAACGTACAAGTCGGTGACGGGTCACACCCCGTTTTCCCTTGCTTTTGGTGCTGAAGCAGTTATTCCGGTCGAGTTGGAAGTACCATCTCATCGAACCATTTATTACGATCCGATGACCAACAATGAGTTGCTCCTTGAATCCCTGGACATAGTTAAGGAAAAAAGGATGAAGCCGACTTACGTGCCATGAGGCACAAACAACAAATAGCTCGGTACTACAACAAAAGAGTACGAGCTCGGACATTTGAACCCGGAGACTTGGTTATGAAGTGCGTCTTTCCGCCCCCAGTACATATGGGCCCGAAATGGGAAGGACCGTACTCCATTTTACGAAGGCTTGATAATGGAACCTTCAAGCTAGCAACCGTAGATGGAGATGAAATCCCCAGAGTGTGGAATGCCCAGCATTTGCGACCTTATCTGACATAAAAATGTCAATTTTACTCTTTTGTTTTTAGAACCATGTAAAAAGGCTCGACTCGCCTAGAACAGTCTGGTTAGTTGAACAGAAGATTATAAAGTGGACGTAGGTCATGATTCGACCGAACCACTATAAAAATATCGCGTGTCATTTACTTTTACTGCACTATTTCTTATCTACTCTTTTATTTTGATCAATATAAACTGTTACCATTTCGAGATTTGTTTTAAATTTATGCAGTAATCTCAAAGCAGCTGATTCAAAATGCCGTCTGTCAGGTCGGAAGGCTCACAGTAATTAAAGCTCCAAAAGGTGCAGCGAAGTAAATCACACTACTGCTTGCACTCTAACTCCCGAGATCAGGGAGAGAGTATAAAGGACGCGGAGATAACGTCCCCAAGGCGTAAAGGTGCACCATGATAAAACCGCCTTGATAACACTCTAGCCCGCTGAAGGATCGGGAAAGTATAAAGGCACCAGAGACTTAGCGCCCCTAGAACTTCTGCCCCGCTGAAGGATCGGTGAGAAGACCAAGAATCGAGCTTGAACTCTAACCCGTTGAAAGATCGGGAGAGTATAAAGGCGCTAGAGACTTAGCGCCACATGAAATCTAACCCGCTGAAGGATCGAGAGAGTATAAAAGCGCTAGAGACTTAGCGCTGCAAGAATCATTACCCCGTTGAAAGATCGGGATAGTACGAATATAATCCTAATCGATCGCCAATAAGCCCTGGCCAAGCACTATAATGACGATTGATTAGGGGTATATACGTGCACCACTACACATTTACTTAGCACGTTTATTTTTTGATAATTGTTTCGGTCATGATTAATAATTGTTACTTATGACTTTAATAGTTAACTACGAATATTTCAGTTATGACCATTTAGGCTCTGCTAACATGATGAATTCGCAAGAACACTGTGGTGCAAAAGAAATAGATTTTTATTTACTGAAAGCGGATTTACAAAGAACGAAAAACTAAACAAAATTGAGGGCCAATCTCACGACTACATCTTTTGGCCAAAGGAAATCCTAAAGCTAAAACATGTGCTAATAACTGCATTCTATTTACGCTTGGTAGATGGCTCTGATTTCTTGTCCTTCTTCTGTTTCTCCAACTCCTCTTTATCAGTACCAAAGCGGTCACTTTTCTTCCTTTTTCTCTTATCGACAAGAGGCTCCGGGGGAGGACAGGAAGGTTCGGAGGAAAGTTGTGAAGTTATTGATTTGGAAGAGAATCTTATAACCAACCCAATTTTGGGGTCGATTTTAGAAATAGAGGGCACAAATACAGGATCCTGTTCCCCCTTCCTAAGAACCAACTGCTTCTCCTTCCTAGCTTGTATGTCAGCCAAGGTTTCACTATCATCATCCTTGGCCTCGTCTATGATTTCTAACTCCTCTTCCTCATCTCCGTAACCGCCATCTGTGTCATGCAAAGCAGCAATAGTCTTGGCATCTACAGGAGCGCCAGTGCCAGATTCCATGGGAACTACCGTAACTCTGTCACTTGTTGAGCCCTCGATTTGCTTTGGAATCTCGGAAACTTCAATACCAGAACCCGGAGGGACATCAACCTTCTCTGCCACTACCTTCTCCTCTGCACCCTTTTCATCCACTTTGGTACCTACACCATGAGAAGCAAAGGTTAGTGAATCGGGAGGAGATGTGGCCATGTCAGTTGTCTGTCCCATGAGACGATGACAAGTTACGATTGCTTTAATGAAATGTGGAGAGAATATGGAGATACCTTCAGCCGACTCATCTCCCAGACTTGTACTGGTGGTCCCGATAATCGGAGGAGTTGGAGCCAAGGGGATCAACGGATCATCGGGGTTATATCCCTCAACCTCATAAGTTTTGGGTCCACCACCGAGATCGAGCTTTCGCCAACCTTATCCTTGCCCTTGAGCCTACTCTTCTCCCTCTCCATTTCCTCATGGATTAAGCGTCTACCTTCCTCCAAAGCCTCAGGTTCTCCACCTCTGAGAAAGGTCTGCATCAGATGGCTTTCGTCAATCTCGTCGACCCCCAATCGCCGCTTCTCACCCTCGACAATTGCGTCCCATACATTGGCCAAGGTAACATGATAGTCTGGAATCTAAGAGATGTCTCGAGTCTTGATGACTTGACAAAAGAAGTCGAACAACAGTTCCTCAAAACTAGCTATGTCTTTCTCTCTTTCAGCGAGCTTATCGGCTGCAGCAGTTGCCGACTCAAGAGCGTTATTAAAATTACTTTTGGCGATAGCTGCACGCTCCTCAGCTTGAGCAAGTTGATCGTTCAAAATCTCTTTTTCCTTTTTGGCGAGAGCGAGACCATCTTTTAAGCTCGCCTTCTCTTTCTCCCAGGCATCTTTATCAGCAGCAAAGCGTTCTTGTGCTGTCTTTAGCTCGACATTAACTGCCCTGAGATCTTCCACTTCCTTTCTTAGGGCCACCCATTCCTGGCTGTTTAAGTCAAGCTCGTTGCGAAAACGCTCCCTAGCACTCTCCAACTCGGACCTGTAATTCTCTGCGTCTCGCCGAGCTAAATCAAGTTGGGCTTGTGCATCCTCTAGTTCTTTCTCTATTTTGCTCCTAGCCATAGCATCATTATCAATCTTTACTCTGGCTCTGGCCGCGTCCGTCTCCATTTGGCGAATGATAGTGGAAAGTGTAGCAGCATGCTTCTTCATTACCCCGTACTGTTTAGCCACATGGCAAACGTACCCTATCACCTCTGTGTCCCAATCCTCGGGGATCAGTTCAAGATCTGGGACGAACACCATCCTCTCAAAGTAAATATCAGGGAACTGCTTTCGCAAGCGCTCTAGCCTGGCCATAATATCAGAACTGGGGGCAACATCCTCTGCAGCAGTAGTATCCAAGCCACGCTCACTAGAGGAAACAGGAGCTGTCTTCCCCTTTTCTATAATCCTGCCCTCATCTTTGTTCTTGCCCTCTGGCTCGGGGTGTTTTCTGGAAGATTGGGCGTGAGAAGGAGTACTTTTCGGAGGACTTAAATCTCTAGGAAGTTGCTTTCCCCCAGCCGGTGGCAATGGACGACTATGCGACTTTCCATAACCTTGCTTCGATGGAGATCGAGGTCGTGCAGAATAAGATTGATGAGAATCCTGGGGCCGACGGCTATCCCTTCCCCGACTATCGCTACGAGTATGCTCGGGATCTAGAAGGAGGCTTGGTGTGCCCTCGCGAAGGGAACGATAAGAATAAGACCGTTTGCGAGACATTTTCCCTGCAAAGGAAACAAGTGCATGTTAGAACTGTGATCCACAGTAGCAAAGGAGTGTTATGATAAACGGTGCATGTGATTTGTGCATCCCGTAAAATCCCCTTTTTAAACGGACCAGGGCCCGGAGTTAGGCTCATTTGGATGACTTCTTTTTCTCCAACTGGGGCACTCGTCTCTTCGGAGATGGGAAAAATTGGTTCCCCTCCGAGATCTTCTTGAGTATAAATATCGTCTGGCAAAGGAATTTTATTTAATTCCCCAAGTATTTGTTCCTCCGTTAATTCATCTTGGGCGACAGACTCAACTGGCGATGAAGTTCTTAAGGGAGACTGCCCCTCAGAGGTCGGAACCTCCTTTGATTCATCGGCTCGTCCCTCATCTCCTTTGTATACGTTTAAATCCTCATCATCCTGATTAATCATTGGCGAAGGACTCTTGCGAAGAGTAGTTGTCTTTACAGCTTGAGAAGTTCCTTCTCCTTCAGTCGGGGGTATATACTTGTAAGGTTTACCGCCCGCTCCAAGTCTGAACCTTATGTCTAAGAGACGGTGTTTATGAAGGTTCTCGTCAGTGATACATTTCTTAATCCTAAAGAAATCTGAGTTACTCTTGAGGAGGTGGGACATTCGGTCTTCGTATATCGATCCTTCCGTTCTCTCAAAGTTGTGAACTGTGTGGAACAAAATGATTCGTTAGCACTGAAGTTATGCATTCGAATTAAACGTGGAAAAGTTGGAAACATACTTGCTTGTAGCCACCTCCTCGTGCATCCGGCTTGGTATTTTATATAGAACCAGTCAGATTTGACGTCCCCTATATTACTATAACCATCTGTCACAACTTTTCTATTCACGACCGATTCGAAGAAAGAGAAATTGGGAGCCCCTATGGAACGATGTTTGAAGTGGTAGTAGAACTTCAAATCTTTAAGAGTAAGTTCGGTCTGCAGAATCTCCATATAAGCAACGTACAGGGTATACAAAGCCGCATAGGCATTCGGGTGGAGTTGCATGGGGGCAATATGTAACTGTCTCAAGAGATCAACAACAAGTGGAGGAAAAGGAGGAATAGCCCCTACCCAGCACATGTGTCTACTAACGGTCATATACCCCTCTGGGGCAGAATGAGGTCTATCTTCGCTTTCTGGAACTTTCACATCATCCCAGGGAATTCCGTGTCTTAAACATATCTTCATAAGTTTTATATCATTTAATTTGGAAGCTAGACAATCAGTGAACTTCTCAATTTCCTTAGCATCGGGGATCTCGTCGGGAGCACGATCATCTGCATCGGATTCCTCCTCAAGCGAGGTACTCCCAGATGAATTTGATTCTGTCTTCGCCACATAATCCGACTCAGAGTCATCACCCTCTGGATTAACTGGAGCAACATCGGGATTGGGGTGTTCCAGTAACCCCGGGTTCACCTCTTTTTCCGATTCTTTAGGAGAGCGTTTATCTGACATTGTTGTTTCGGCGAGTAAACACGAGAGATTAGAAAATAATTACCCATGGATCCCGTGTATGTGAAAGTGTTCGTGTGTGCAAGTGTGTATGATACCAGAAAACAAAGTCACAAAGCCAATTGGATAAGTGCAATGAATATGATGTTAAATCATGTTGTTGATCAGTCCAAGAAGTCCATCTCGAAGGCTCTAACCTAACTGTTCAATGAATTATGATTATGATGCATGGTTTAAGTACATTTATCGGTTCGTGGACACGTGGGGAGTCGGATCACGATGAAAGCCTTGACACATGGAATTGAGATCAACCCATGGGATCGGATCGCTGATAGGCTGGGTTAGCGATAGAGCATCGATTCGTGGATCTGGTCTTGGAAAATATAACGAGCCGTCGCTTCGCAAAAAAAGACCCCGATCCGTTCCCTTCTGTATCTTCACAAGTCAATGATCCGCGACCCGATCCATTGTCTAGTTTAGATGCCAATTCCACATCCCTACAACCCCGACCCGACCCGGTACCTAGCCCACGAACCGATCTATTGCACTTCTTCCTCTTCCTTCTCTTTCTTTCTCTCCACCCGAAAACCCATGAAACTAAACCCATTTCCGATGTCAAATCCAATACTCTCGCCATTACCATGGTCACATCGCTGCAGAATTAATGGAAATAAAGGGAGAACAAGAAAAACAAAAACTTCATGGCCTTACCCTCTCTTTTTATTATTTAATCTTTGGATTTTTGTAATGAAAATCAGTTTAGGGTTTTAGATGAGTAGGTGGCGGCGGTAAGGACGGGGAAGAGAAAGGAAAATGGGGGAGGATCCGAGTTATATAGGACAGGCGGTGACCCTTGGCCTTCTATTTTTTGTCCTTTTCGGACCGTGGAGAGTGCTGGGCCATGGATCCAGGCCCAACGACGAAACAGGGGGGCCGCTCCCTCATGTGGCTCATGAATTGAGGGGGGGGGGGAGCCCACAACGTTCCGCGGAAAAGTTTAAATGATCACTGGACCAAAACAAGTATCCCATCCCACGGACCGTGGTGTGTTCTGGCGATCCGGTTCAATAAAAAACTGTCGGAAATAAAAATTCAGAAATGCTTACGAAGATTTGAAAGTTTACCTGGCAATTGGACGATGAAGTTTCCAAAAACTCCAAAGATGAGAATTAGCCAATGAATAAGGAAATGATTGAGGATTAAACCGGGTATTTATACTAATCGAAGGACATGACTCTTTGAAGTTGTACGACGTTCCAGACGGACATGACCTTTTTGATTCATACCGCTTCATGAAAAGATAACTCGGAAATTTTGAAGCATGTTCCATCCTTGATAAAACATAATTCGAGGGGGCAAAATGTTGGCTAGCTTTTGAACCAAGCCATCAAGATCCAAGCACAAGTCCAAGATGAAGTTTCACCTGTATAAGGTCTTAGCCCGATCGCGATCGCCCCCGTCACCTCGATCCGACCCGTCCTTTCCTACGCGATCCGACCCGTCCATTCCTACGCGATCCAATCCGAGCCCAGAAAATGTGGTGAAGGTTATGACCAAGTCCACCACGATCCGTGAACGCAAGATCTGACGACACCTGTCCACAACGGCCATATTGACTATTTCTCTATCAAGCCACGAACCAGTCCGAGATCCTCAGGATTTGTGCCACGTATGACTGCGATCAGTCTGCAAATATCAGCTATAAATAGCCCCGAACTTGGTATTTTTCCAGATCCTTTTGGCAATTATGAGCTCTGACTCCACCATTATTATATCTCTATTATTCTTATTCAGAGTTGTCTATAATTTATTGAGTGAATCAACATTGTAAAAGTGAGGTTGAGGGATAAATCATTGATTGTACTCGAATTTTTAAGTATAATCATAGATATAAAGTGGACGTAGGCTCGTTAACGCGGAACCACTATAAATCTCGCATCTCTCCTGTTTTTCTTGCATTTTTTCTGATATTATTCTCTGCATAATTGAACAACTTGGGTGTTGGAGCCAATTTTGGATCTAACAACATATATATTAAGTGTTTAATCATATGTTTAAATAATATTTTCTTATGTTTTTATATTTGAAAAATAATGTTTTAGCAACTAGTTTTGTTTCAGGAATTTTCAGAATTTAAATATTGATTTAAGTGCTTAAAAAATGATTTAAAAATCAAAAATAAGGTAGGTATGTCGACATATAGTTATTTGTATGCCGACATATAACTGTCATTTTTTGAATTTTGAAAGGAAGTGTCTTTTCACTAATTGTGACGGTTCTGAAGCATTGCAACCTTTCACACACTATAAAGAAGGATTGAATTGGAATTTTTAATCGTCTCTTCTTCACTAACTTCATCCTCTTTCTTTACACCATTATTCTTAATCATTTTTATGATTTCTACACTTATACTCTGCCGAATTCCATTCCATTTTGATCAAACTTCTTCTCTCTACACTCTCTACTCTTTGAATCAAGTGCTATTGAAGAGTTATAGGGATGTTTGTAATTGTTTGGGTTGAGTAAAGGAATATGTCGTATCCCTTGTAGCCTTGAAACCAAGGACAAATCAGTGGTATCTCTTGTAGCCGTTAAATCAAGGACAGAATCAGTGGTATCCCTTGAAGCCGTGAAATCAAGGACGGAATCAGTGGTATCCCTTGTAGCCGTGAAATCAAGGAGGTTGTAATTGGATGTTGATATAGTAATAAAACTCTGTGCAATCCAGCGTTGCATGGGACTGGACGTAGGAGCAATCCGAAATAGTATAAAATTCAGTGTGTTCTTTCCCTTTCTGCATTTCTATTTCTGTTTATTTTGCATCTGTGTTTGATTATGTGTCTGTGATTGTTTCTATGGTGTTTGATTTATATAGTTTATCACATAAGTTTTAGATTTTTTTTTAATTCTCACAAACACTATTCACCCCCTCTCTAGTGTTTGTTTTGCCTTAACGATTCTTTCCGCGATCCCTAACAAAAGTCACATAGACATCGGCTAAAAAACGATGTCCTCGTTTTTTTGGAACGACGTTTTTGTCGGTGATGTCTAAAGTACCCCTTTTCTACATCAGTTAAAAGACGATGTCAAATCAGCTTTAAGACATCATACATTAATTAATTAACTATTGTAGTAAGTATTTTACCATGTCAGCTTTTGACTGATGTCTATGATGGCTTTATACTGATGTCTATGATGGCTTGTTTATGTTGTTTTCTCGTCTCATATACAAAAATAATTATTTATTAAATGAAATACTATTACATAGAGTTTAATATTCAAATAGTATTTTTATTTAATTAAATATTTTATTTCAACGTATGAAATAGCACAAATTTATGACTTCAATTATTTTATATTCACATTTCTCATACACAACTCAATACATTACACAGTCAGTTTTACATTGCTACCTCGTACAACACTCGTCACTCTAGCTGACTTGATCTTGATTTTCATTGTCTAGCTTGTGCTCTAGATGTCCATTCTTCTGTACATGTCACGTACATTTCTAGAGCAGTAAACTATTAAATATAATATAATTTGAACAGTAATTCAAGGCTACATGTGGCAGCAAGCATGACAAGTGACATCCGAATTTCTAACAAGAGGCATGATCAAAACATCATAGATATGGAAATGGACTCACAAGCTAGACAACAAAACCAAGTATAGATTCTCAGGTAACATGAACAGCACAAAATGAGCATGAATCAACAGAGCACAACAAGTTCAACACTGCAAATAACAGCATGGGTGCAAAACAGAATGGCTTGCTCAAGTCTGGACTCAATAGTGAACATGAGCATGGTGGTAGGTGAAACACAAGTGGTGAACAAAAGTAAACAAGCAACTGACAGTAGCAAGTTCGAACTTGCATAGTACAAACAGCAGCTCAGTGATCTCAATGTTAAAGCACAAGTACACAACTATATGATAGAGCATGAACAAGATTGATGAACATCATGGTGGAACAACAAACTCAATAAGATGAAGTACATAGTCCAGACTCGACATGGTCTTGTGTACACAAATATACAAATACCAAATGTTTAAATGACCAAGTGTATGTAAACAACATGCAAGCATCAACAAATAGAATGAACATGAATTAGCATAGGGTCAAGCATGGCATAAACATGAAGAGTGTACACAGCCAGCACCATGAACATATGTGCACAGTTCAACCAAATAGAACTCAACAAGCTCAATGAACAATAGAGCATATCCAAGAACCAGTGAAGCATCGACCATAAATATATTGCAACAATCATGGCATCAATTCAAGCAATATCAGATTCGAATTCATGGACCACAAATACATAGAAATCAACTCATTCAATGCCGAATAATACCAATTTCCTAGCAAACAAATTTGGCAAAGAATCAAATCAAAATCCAACATTTCATAGGATTTTTATCCTATATAATACCTAATTCATCACAGGCAATATACGAATTCGAGCAAAACAAAAATTCGAAATCACAGGCAATAAATAATTTTACTATAAAATATAATTAATAAATGTTAACTATAATTTACTAATTATTAATCATTAACAATAATACATTTAACAAGTGATGTAATAGACAACAACTATTTTAATAATTGATGTAATAGATAAGATTTTTAGCATGGCCTAAGTTCAATTTTTTAGAAGTGTATTTAAGACATCAGTCATTCAATAAATCGATGTATGAGAAACCAACAACATCACTTTAAAAATTATCGATGTTAAAAACATTTTGACATCAGTTGAATTTACAAACGATGTTAAAACTGTGATGTCTATTCTACTATTTCTTGTAGTGACACCTTAAATTTTCGGAAAAATCGCTATAACCTCTTTTGTATGGCTTAATCGGTACAATTACAAATCGACTCTCTGGGCCCTCACTAATCAAAAAGCCAAGCGGCTTGCCAACTAGGCTTATAAAATCATCAAACCTAATTAATACAGTAAATATGTACCTTTTAGACGTGCATTCAATTTTTCTCTCTTTAGATTCCATTCAATAAATTGTTCAGTATATATGTATATATATATGTGTGTGTGTGTGTGTGTGTGTGTGTGTCCAATTCCAATTGATTTCCAAATCAATTCAACATTAACATTAAATTTGACTTAGCTCGATTTATTTTCCATCCTTATATTGGTTTTATCATCCCAATTTTATTTTAACTTTACTTAAGTTAAATTTTAATTCATTTGATTCACTTTTATCCTTTCGATCTATTTAACTTGTACCGATTAAATTTAAAGCTCAAATCATCTTAACCATATCCCAAATTACAAACATTAAATTTTAACCAAGTTCTTAGCTTAAGGCTATTCTTTCCTTTATCTTGGCTATTCAAATCATTTTCAAACACTTATCTAAATGAGTTTAAGTATATCTCGACATTTCAATTGGAATCATATAGTCATCCCACTTTCGAAACTCACAAATAAACATAAAAGATGTTGCAGCTATCAGTAGAATCATTTTCAAGCGACTAGAATTTGATTCTATATCTATCTAGTATACTTAAGACTTTGTATATATATGTTAGCTAGGCATATATTCAAAATTCTTCTTACACTCGATAGTCTAACCTCAACATCAAATAAAATACTCAAACTCTTATTATAAGATAATCAGGTAGGTTAACCATATGTAATTTCAAAACCAAATTCATTTTTATAAATTTGCAAATTCGTTCTCTTCTATATATAATACTCTTCAAACTCTATCTAGGGCATTGATAAATTTATCTCTAATAAGTCACTCTTCTAGGATATTACTAATCCTACCTCTGATAAGTCCTTTCGTTCAAATGAGTCATACCCCAAAGCTCTGTATAAATCAAACCTTTGTATACACCAAAGCTCTAATACCACATGTGACAACGAACCGCCTTTCTGCCCGATCCAAACCGATAAGTAAACTTACTTAAATCGATCAACAAGACGTATCACTTGGGGTTATAACGCATAACAACTAAACAAAATAAATTTTTCATTATCATTGCAATAACTTTACATCAGAGTACAAGAGATATCAGAGTACATAAATATTATCAAAATACAATTGCAAATACATGCACATCTGAAATAACTATATCATAGTATAACATGTACATAGCGGAAAACATAAACTCACACTGGAAGAAATGATATGCTCTGGACACAGCTCTAGCTTCAATCCAGCACCTACTCTATAGAATGTCTACAAACCAAAACTATAGGTTGCCCATGTGGAAAATATGGGCACGCCATATAACACGGAACAGTATGAGAACTAAAACAGTTATTTAATTTGTTTAAAGTTGGTAAATCATAAGGCCACGCCATATAACACAGAATGGGTTCCCCTCATGAATAACTCGCAATGCTTTTTGAAAATGAAGCTACTATAAGACTCGCATCCTATCGCACAATGCAAACACAAACCATTAAGAGCAAGTTTTGCCTTATGATAACCAAATATGCTTGTTACGCGAAATTCACTTTTATTATTACTAGTGATAGTGTGGATATCACTTTCGAAAGTAAATGTATAAATCTTAGAAGACGTGGGTACCCATATATTACGTCTACATACATAGGTTACAACTAAAACTGTAAAGGTTCGTATTGGAAATTGGGTTCCATCAATGACCAAGGCAAAGGATCTTCCTTACCGTGATTCAGAACAGCTCTAGCGGGATGTCCGAGGATCAACAAATTCTCCTTTCTATAGCGGCAGAGCCGACCCACCACTATTTCAGGTGATGTTCGGGTTACTCTTGAACGTAATGTCTCCTGGTCGTTGTTGACCATTATCCGAGGCATCTCGTTCCATCATCCACTAAGTAAATTGCATGAGCTTTATACCATGGCATCACTTTCTGAAACTAGAAGGAAACATAAATCTCTATCTCTGTTTTTCTTCATCCTGTTTTGGCTCATTATCGGTTGTGAGGCCTGAAGTTAATCTTCTACACAAAGTTCTGTTTTTCAACAAAAAGCTTTTATCATTAATAGCTCATTACTTAGCATGCCACATTGCCAATTCACAACATATAATGAGTGTCTATTATTATATAATCCTCTGAGTACGTATGTCTCAGAGGAGGGTGTTAAGCTAAGAGAATAAATCCTCCGCCACTAGCATGATATATAATCAATAGACACCAATTGTTTATGTCGTAAAATACAATGTCAGACACACATCCATTTACAAGTTCGTTCTGGGTTGTGAACGAAAATGAAGGCACCTTATTCCTCATCCAATAAAGGAGAGAATCCTTTGCAAATATGGACAATTAACAAGTACGTCCAGACCAATGCTACTTATAACCTCGTATTGGGTGTATATCACAATCTAGATATCAACAATCAATCCAAACGATGTGAAGATCCTCGGTCTTCAACCACCGTCTTCAATATCTTCAATACTCATCGTATAGTTATTCATAATGGGTTGAAACCCGATCTTTCTGAATAACTAGCGCATCTTTACAATCAATATCGGTATACAAAAATATCATGAGTCTCATTCCATCTCAGAATATTCTTTTACTCAAATCATTCTTTATATTAGGTATGCCCATTTAAATCTTATCAAAGATTTACATTCTTTAAACTCTTGTTTAAATCTTACCTGGAAATTATTTCAAATGATTATGAAATGTAACAACCCGCACCTCCGTTCATGCAAGATATTGTCCCCAACTTAGCCACCGTATAGGTGTGGGGTTTTGTTCCTCAAAAGGCCTCGGCATTAGTAAGAGATGGGTTCTACTATATAAGCACCCACTTCACACAGGATTCCACGATGTGGGAATTAAGGGTGTTACATTCTCCCCTCCTACAGAGCTCAACGTCCCGTTGGCTCACAAACACCTCACCCAGGCGTTGTGGTCCACACAGGAGCCACAATTCCGGCTGGGTATTGGCTCTGATACCACTGTAACAACCCACACCTCCGTTCATGCAAGATATTGTCCCCAACTTAGCCACCGTATAGGCGTGGGGTTTTGTTCCTCAAAAGGCCTCGGCATTAGTAAGAGATGGGTTCTACTATATAAGTACCCACTTCACACAGGATTCCACGATGTGGGAATTAGGGGTGTTACATTCTCCCCTCCTACAGAGCTCAACGTCCCGTTGGCTCACAAACACCTCACCCAGGCGTTGTGGTCCACACAGGAGCCATTAACATGTTTTACTCTTTTTCCTTTTCAATGAAAATGTAAACAAAGTGATTAACATGTTTTACTCTTTTTCTTTTACAAAGAAAATGTAAACAAAATGATTTACCCATTATGTTCTCTTTTGGTTTTACATATAAATGTAAATAAAAACAATTCACAAATTATGTTCTCTTTTGGTTTACATAGAAAAATGATTTTTCTTTATATTTCTGTTCATTTATTTACAAAAGCAATGTAAACAAAATGACTAACAAAACTTTATTTCTTTTCTTTCACCATATAAACATCAATAATGTGAATAACATATTTTTGGTCTTATCATTTACAAAGGAAGGTGAAAAAAAAAAAAGGATTAACCTATTTTGTAATGTAAAAATATGACCTTTTCTATTTTACAATGTAAAAATGATAACTCCTCTATTTTAAATATAAAAAGATCATCTTTTTATTTTCAACGTCAAAATTACATCTTTTGATTTCAATATAAAAAGATTGTCTTTTTATTTTAAAACATAAAAATATTGTCTCCTTATTTTCAACATAAAAAGATTTAGTTTTTTTATTATAATAAAAAACAAAGTTGTAATTTTTGTAACCAAAATCAAAGTTGTAATCTTTGCAAACCAAATCAAAGTTGTAATCTTTGTTAACGAAATCAAAGTTTAAATTTTTATAAAGTTTTAATCTTTATAAATAAAAATAAAAGATTTCATGTTTTATAAATAAAACAAAGATTCATTTCATACAAACAAAAACAAAGATTCATTTTACAGATCGAATCTTTATTAATGTTATTCATTTCAAAATAAAAATCAAAACTTTGATTTGTAAATCATGATAAAAGATTAAAATTTTATCTATAAATCAAAACAAAAGATTAAATTTTTTATTATGATCTTTCTACTAGACATCGAATAACAATTATCATTTCAAACAACACCCAACTTTTCAGGTCAGAATTAAATGATCAAACAATTACGTTTAATGCAAGAAAATAATTTATAATTAATTAAACAAATAAAATTAGAATCCTCACATTGAATTTTTGGCCAAAATTTTACTGTCTCCTTTTCAGCTGTGGTCTACGCCATCGCGAAGCTCTTAATTTTGTGATTCCAACGCAATTTACGGTTCGTCAAACGGACCTCGTATGAAAGAGTTATGAATTTCTTAAAGATCGGGTAATTAAATAATTAATTAATATTCGTGAAAATACCTAAAAATTTCACTGTCTCAGAATTGGACAAAATTAGTGTCCACGCGTCCATCTCGTCGCCACGATCCCAACGCACCTGAAATCGTCAATTTTCGACTTCGTATGAGTGAGTTATGCAATTTTAAAGTTCTGGAAATCAATTAAATAATTTAAAAATAAAATAGAAAATACCCTCAGCCCATTGACCGCGAAACACTGTTCACCGCTGAACTTTGACCGCGATTTGCCGCTGCTTCAGGCCACCTGACGCCATGGGACCACCGCCAACGTCTTCGTCTTGGCGAGACGCACCACCACCAGAAAGAGCCGCCCCTAAAGCTTCTCCGATCATCGGGAAATCGCCTAGAATGGATTTCGCCTCGCGGGTCCCACATGCCGCCTCACACCTCCAAACTGCCTGAAATTTGGCGAGCACCTCCACCTCACGTAGACGAAGAACTTCCGTGTTCGTGACTTCGTCTAATTCTTCCTCGATTCACGGGAATTTCTTGATTTACGTTTTGAGCTTCTGAATTTCGAAAACAGCGAGCTTTAAGACGAGATTCCGGCGAATCCGAGCGCTGTTTGACAAAACCGACTACACCATTAGCTTCGTATCGTCGAGACCTTCGAGAGGACATATAATTTGCTATGGTTTGAAGAGATTTTATTTTCGACAAATTTTAGAGAAAGAGAGAGCCGCCATGGAAATTGGAGAAGTGGCTGCTGTGTATTTCGAATTTCAGCCCTAAATTCTGAGGAAAAAGATAATATATACTATGGGTTTAATTTTGGTTTGGGCCCAAATATCATTACGTGCCCAATTACTCAATTTTCAAATGTTTTCTTCAATTCAGAAATTCTTATAAATACATGCGAATTTCAAAATTAATAAATTTTTAAACATAATTATTTCATGTCATTACGAACCCAACGAACCTGATTTCGTAATTTTCCGATTCCGTATGAATTTATTATAAATTTCCGAAGTCTGAAAATAGGCTGTATTTCCACTGTAAAAATTATACAGGCCACAAAATAATTCCAAAAATTATAAATTTTAGAATTTAACCTTAATTTAATATTCCGAATCCATAGAAACTGGTTTCGTCAAATTCGGAGTTTATTTGCAAAAATTCTATTTTTCAGGAGTATATTTTAATATTTAAAAATACCAAAAATAGTGGAATTTTTCCGAAACTCAAAAATATAAGTTCTTATAGTCATTTTTATATGTAAACAACATTCTAAAACCAATGGAGATGGTTTCGGGTCCTAATTCCTTATTCTGCAAAATGTAGCATTTTGGCCCTTATAAATTTCATAGCGACCTTTCTAAATATTGAATTGGCCATAACTTTTGATTTCCGTTATGAAATTTCAATTTTTCGGATTCGTTGGAAAGATATTTTTAAATAGATTCTAATATTTTTGGTTTCACTAAAATCCGTTAAATTTTGCATCCTGTACGGTCAGTCAAAGTTCAAGTTTGACTTTTCAAACTACGCGCTATTTCTAACTCTTTTTATAATAAAAATTAAATCATTCATTCTAACAAAATCATCATATTTGTTTATGTTGAGGAAAAGAATGGATTTAAAATGTATGTTTTCATACATTAAAGAGAATGAATTAAGGATGTATATTTTTATACATTAAAAATAATGAAATCAAATATTCATTTTGTCATTAAAATGAATGAGACCATAAATATGCATTTTTGTAAATAAATAAAAGTCACGATTTTTATTGTCATATGTTCATAATAAAGAGTATTGAAATATTTGCCTGTGATGTTGTATTTTGATGTGTTAAATGTGATGTTAGTATATTCAAAATTGAATATTACACTTCCATTTACAAGTCATCCGACTTGTTTATGTGATTGGGACGATTATTTTTACACATCGCCCAAGTGCACAAATAATTTATTATTTGTTTGTTGGATGAAAACCCCACACGGGTATTGGGACGATACTTGACTGACACAAATCCCAATGTTATTTATATGTCTATCGATTGATCGACAGGCTGCGATGAGCGTTATTGTTTTATTTTAATGCTCACACAGTTGACATTGTCACTCTGGTTGTTAATGGATGGATTGAGGATTATTTCCTGTTATTACCCTATACATGAAATGTATGAAACCCATATGACCCAAATTATATGGTACATGGTTGAGTCGCATTCCAATGCAGAATTTCTTTTTAAATAAAGAATTTTTTTATAATGAAAGGATTTTTGTAAAATAAAAGATTTTGTATTATAAAGAATATTTTACATTCAGAATCTTTTATATATAGAATATTTTATTGATTATTTTAAAAATGTGTTTTTTTATATAGTAATGAATTAATATCTTTAAGATAAATATTTTATTTAAGATTATTAGATCTTAATAATTATGTTTGGTGATTGATATGTAGATTGGATTTGTAGTGGACGATGTTTAAATAACATTTATCCTTTAATCCAATTTACATTGAAATTATTATTTGAAATTTATAAATCTATTTTATAAATTAAATCAAAAATTGGAATATTAATAAATCTTTTTAGAAAGATTAAAAATTTAATTTATTTTATCTTTGATAAAATTAATGAGAACCTTTTTACATAAATAATAATTTTTATTTAAAAGGATATTCAAAGTTGGAATGTGGCGTATGGTTGTTTAATTACAAATACGCGAGTTATTCAAAAAGACCGGGTCTAACCCATTCTGGATAATCATCACGACGATCAAGAGTCGAAGATGAAGACGGTGACTGAAGACCGGAGAGCTTCACATCGTTTGGTTGATGGTGACTGATATCTTGAATTGGGACTGATCCCCCAAGGCAAGGTAAAAAGTGATGATCTTCCAGACGTACTGGAGATCGACGGATACGTTGTTTCGTTCAGACCCAGAACGGACTTGTAAATGGATAGCATGCCTGACATTGAAATTTATTTCATGTAATTAAATCGGTTTTTTATTTAATATATAAATGCATGGTGGCGGAGGATTTATTCTCTTGCTTAACACCCTTTTGTATGTTAAATAATGACCGATCGCATGATATGAGTTGTTGATGTGGTATGCCAAGTTGCACTTGATCAAGGCTTATTGTTGCAAAGCAGAGCCTTGTGGTTGATGATCAAAGCACAGTCTATTTAGGCATAGCTTTGTGTATGACGTGACCTCACGAGCCTCACAGCCCGGTAGAGTCTAAAACGGGAGAAGGGAACGCAGGGAGTGCACACGTTTCTCTCTAGCTAGAGTGGTGCCAGGGACCTACCAGCGCTGGCATTTATTCATTGTGGTTGTTGGATTGTTCGAGGCCTCGGTTTATGCGGTCGCTACTGGCCGTAGTATAGGTCCAAAAGGACCGGGAAGCGTGTGTTCAGGAATTGCCAATCCACAAAAGTAAGTGTGGACCGGCCCTGCAGGATCCAAGGGTTGGACAGAGTACCAATCCTGGGGCATTGCTAGAGTGTCTCGAATCGGTAAGGATCTCCTCCCTAGCCTTGACTCAGATGGAAACCCAAATTTCCAATACGACATCACGCGGTTTTGATTGTATACCTATATATGGCGACATAGTGGGATGGGGCACTCATGCCGTCTAGGATTAATACATTTACTTTGATGTATTTCAAATTGGTTGCACACTATTATTATATAATACCGTGTTTATCGTATCAAGCATTTTTTTGATCATTATAAGGTAAAACTCTATCCTCCGGTTTGCGTTGCATTGTGTGATGGGACTTGGGTCTTATAATGGTTTCATTTTTCTAAAAAGCATTGCGCTATTTTGACGATTTACTTTAGTCATGCACTAGCAATCCATAGGAGAAAACCCGTTCCGCGAAAGTGGCGTGGTTCTGTGATTAGCCTTATTATATTTTATAGGTTAAGTAGAATTCTCACACCAGTCCCATGACTGACCTGAAGTTTGTCCACTGGCAAACTCGGGTGCCCATATTTTCCACACGGGCAGTCGAGTATCTATTTTTGCAGATATATTAAACAGGATTCTGGGTTGAAGCTTAAAGCTGTGTCCAGAGATAGAGAGTCTTCCGCTGTGTTCTTCCGTTGCAGTATATTACATTTTTTGTATTTATCTTCCGCTGTAATTATATTCCAATGTACTCTGATATGTATATTCTGTACTCTGATGTAACATTTATTATAGTGTTATAAAAGTCTTCTGTTATCTGTTGTAATGTGTTGTATGCCCAAAGTTAAAGTATTCGTAGATTTTCACTTTTTGGGTCAGACCTGTGTGGTTTATGGTCAATTCAAAGGGTGGGAATTTGCGGGTCTTTACAGTTGGGCTCCCAATGCATGCTTTGTTGTGAGGAGGGAGACCATGCATCATGACCACTACACATAAACACGGTATTATATAATAATAGTGTGCAACCAATTTGAAATACATCAAAGTAAATATATCAATCCTAGACGGCATGAGTGCCCCATCCCACTATGTCGCCATATATAGGTATACAATCAAAACCGCGTGATGTCGTATTGGAAATTTGGGTTTCCATCTGAGTCAAGGCTAGGGAGGAGATCCTTACCGATTCGAGACATTCTAGCAATGCCCCAGGATTGGTACTCTGTCCAACCCTTGGATCCTGCAGGGCCGGTCCACACTTGCTTTTGTGGATTGGTTATGCCTGAACACACGCTTCCCGGTCCTTTTGGACCTATACTACGGCCAGTAGCGACCGCATAAACCGAGGCCTCGAACAATCCAACAACCACAATGAATAAATGCCAGCGCTGGTAGGTCCCTGGCACCACTCTAGCTAGAAAGAAACGTGCGCACTCCCTGCGTTCCCTTCTCCCGTTTTAGACTCTACCGGGCTGTGAGGCTCGCGAAGTCACGATATACACAAAGCTATGCCTAATTAGACTGTGCTTTGATCATCAACCACAAGGCTCTGCTTTGCAACAATAAGCCTTGATCAAGTGCAACTTGGCATACCACATCAACAACTCATATCATGCGATCGGTAAATATTTAACATACAAAAGGGTGTTAAGCAAGAGAATAAATCCTCCGCCACCATGCATTTATATATTAAATAAAAACCAATTTAATTACATGAAATAAATTTCAATGTCAGGCATGCTATCCATTTACAAGTCCGTTCTGGGTCTGAACGAAACAACGTATCCGTCGATCTCCAGTACGTCTGGAAGATAATCACTTTTTACCTTGCCTTGGGGGATCAGTCCCAATTCAAGATATCAGTCACCATCAACCAAACGATGTGAGGCTCTCCGGTCTTCAGTCACCGTCTTCATTTTCGACTCTTGATCGTCGTGATGATTATTCAGAATGGGTTAGACCCGGTCTTTCTGAATAACTCGCGTATTTGTAATTAAAATCAACCATACGCCACATTCCAACTTTGAATATCCTTTTAAATAAAAATTATTATTTATGTTAAAAGGTTCTCATTAATTTTATCAAAGATAAAATAAATTACATTTTAATCTTTCTAAAAAGATGTATTAATATTCCAATTTTGATTTAATTTATAAAATAGATTTATAAATTTCAAATAGTAATTTCAATGTAAATTGGATTAAAGGATAAATGTTATTTAAAACATCGTCCACTACAAATCCAATCTACATATCAATCACCAACCATAATTGTTAAGATCTAATAATCTTAAATAAAAGATTTATCTTAAAGATATTAATTCATTACTGTATTAAAAAAACATATTTTAAAATAATCAATAAAATATTCTATATATAAAAGATTCTGAATGTAAAATATTCTTTATAATACAAAATCTTTTATTTTACAAAGATCCTTTCATTATATAAAAATCCTTTATTTAAAAAGAAATTCTGCATTGGAATGCGACTCAACCATGTACCATATAATTTGGGTCATATGGGTTTCATACATTTCATGTATAGGGTAATAACAGGAAATAATCCTCAATCCATCCATTAACAACCAGAGTGACAATGTCAACTGTGTGAGCATTAAAATAAAACAATAACGCTCATCGCAGCCTGTCGATCAATCGATAGACATATAAATAACATTGGGATTTGTGTTAGTCAAGTATCGTCCCAATACCCGTGTGGGGTTTTCATCCAACAAACAAATAATAAATTATTTGTGCACTTGGGCGATGTGTAAAAATAATCGTCCCAATCACATAAACAAGTCGGATGACTTGTAAATGGAAGTGTAATATTCAATTTTGAATATACTAACATCACATTTAACACATCAAAATATAACATCACAGACAAATATTTCAATACTCTTTATTATGAACATACGACAATAAAAATCGTGACTTTTATTTATTTACAAAAATGCATATTTTTGGTCTCATTCATTTTAATGACAAAATGAATATTTGACTTCATTTTTTTTTAATGTATAAAAATATACATCCTTAATTCATTCTCTTTAATGTATGAAAACATACATTTTAAATCCATTCTTTTTCTCAACATAAACAAATATGATGATTTTGTTTCTTAACTTCTAATGCAACAAAATGAGAATTTTGTCTAATCTTTTTCAATGAATAAAGATGTCTATTTTTACTTCATTCATTTTAATGTGCCAAAAATGTCCATTTTGTCTAATTCACTTTTAATATACAAAAATGAGTATTTTGTTTTAATCTCTTTTCTTATGCATAAAAAAAAATTGTTTATTTTTAATCTATTCTTTTTTATAATGACACCAAGTGTTCATTTCTAATTAATCCTTTTTAATGACACAAAATGTTCATTTTTAACTAATCCTTTTAATGTATAGAAAGGTTCATTTTCTAATTTTGACATGTTAACTCAAAATGACAATTCAAATTCACTAATCAAGTCTTGACAAGAATGTTGTTCTTTTTCATTTACAATAAAAATAAAAATAAAAAGGATTCACGTGTCTTGTTCTTTTATTTACCATAGAAATACCAATAAAATGATCAACATATTCTGGTCTTTTCATTTACAAAAGAAGTTGTAAATAAAGTGGTCCTCATATTTTTACTCTTTTCATTTACAATAGGAGTTGTAAATAAATGATTCTCATGTTCCTGTTCTTTTTATTTTCTATCGCACCAAAAATGTCGATAGAAATGAATCACTAACATTGTCTATTTTTATCGCACCAAGAATGTCGATAAAAATGAATCACTAACATTGTCTATTTTTATCGCACCAAGAATGTCGATAAAAATGAATCACTAACATTGTCTATTTTTATCGCACCCAAAATGTCGATAAAAATGACAACATTAACCATTCTATTTTCACCGCGTTCAAAATGACGATAAAATATTCAACATTAACCATTCTATTTTTACCGCATTCAAAATGACGATAAAATATTCAACATTAACCATTCTATTTTTACCGCATTCAAAATGACGGTAAAATATTCAATATTAACAATTCTATTTTTTACCGCATTCCAAATGACGATAAAATATTCAATATTAACAATTCTATTTTTACCTACTATAGAAAATGTAAATAAATATATCTCTAAATTCTATTCTTTTTATTTACATAACTGATTAACATGTTTTACTCTTTTTCTTTTACAAAGAAAATGTAAATAAAATGATTTACATGTTTTACTCTTTCTCTTTTACAAAGAAAATGTAAACAAAAACCGTTCACACATTATGTTCTCCTTTGGTTTCCATATAAAATGTAAACAATATGATTTACCCATTATGTTCTCTTTTGTTTTACATATAAATGTAAATAAAAACAATTCACAAATTATGTTCTCTTTTGGTTTACATAGAAAAATGATTTTTCTTTATATTTCTGTTCATTTATTTACAAAAGCAATGTAAACAAAATGACTAACAAAACTTTATTTCTTTTCTTTTCACCATATAAACATCAATAATGTGAATAACATATTTTTGGTCTTATCATTTACAAAGGAAGGTGTAAAAAAAAGGATTAACCTATTTTGTAATGTAAAAATATGACCTTTTCTATTTTACAATGTAAAAATGATAACTCCTCTATTTTAAATATAAAAAGATCATCT
This sequence comes from Allium sativum, assembly GCA_030737875.1. Lineage (NCBI taxonomy): Eukaryota > Viridiplantae > Streptophyta > Magnoliopsida > Asparagales > Amaryllidaceae > Allium > Allium sativum. The sequence goes on along the minus strand of CM060922.1, from coordinate 309,550,105 downwards.
TCTTATTTTCATCGTCAAAATTACATCTTTTGTTTTCAATATAAAAAGATTGTCTTTTTATTTTAAACATAAAAATATTGTCTCCTTATTTTCGACATAAAAAGATTTAGCCTTTTTTATTATAATCAAAAAACAAAGTTGTAATTTTTGTAACCAAAATCAAAGTTGTAATCTTTGCAAACCAAATCAAAGTTGTAATCTTTGTTAACGAAATCAAAGTTTAAATTTTTATAAAGTTTTAATCTTTATAAATAAAAATAAAAGATTTCATGTTTTATAAATAAAACAAAGATTCATTTTATACAAACAAAAACAAAGATTCATTTTAAAGATCGAATCTTTATTAATGTTATTCATTTCAAAATAAAAATCAAAACTTTGATTTGTAAATCATGATAAAAGATTAAAATTTTATCTATAAATCAAAACAAAAGAAAAAAAAATTATTCTTTTCATTTACCATAGAAAATGTAAATAAAAACGTATTTTCTAAATTTGTCCTTTTATTTACAAAAGAAATGTAAATAAAAACTTGCTTTCTAAATGTGTTCATTTATTTACAAAGAAATGTAAATAAAAACTTGTTCTTTTATTAATAACAGAAATGTAAATAAAAACTCTTTTTTTTAGGACAAAAAGAAATTCATTTGTGTACATGTTCTAAAAATAAAAGAGGATTTTTTTTTTTTTTTTACAAGTTCTAATCCAATCTTAACATATATATATATATATATATATACTGAATAAAATATGTTATGATCTCATTTTAGATCCAATTCTCTAACCGCAAATACGATATATATATAATTCCAAGCGGATTTGCAAATCATGTACAACAATCATTCAACAAGCAACAATTATCATTTCAAACAACACCCAACTTTTCAGGTCAGAATTAAATGATCAAACAATTATGTTTAATGCAAGAAAATAATTTATTTTAAAATATGTTTTTTTTATAGTAATGAATTAATATCTTTAAGATAAATATTTTATATAAGATTATTAGATCTTAATAATTATGTTTGGTGATTGATATGTAGATTGGATTTGCAGTGGATGATGTTTTAAATAACATTTATCCTTTAATCCAATTTACATTGAAATTACTATTTGAAATTTATAAATCTATTTTATAAATTAAATCAAAATTGGAATATTAATAAATCTTTTTAGAAAGATTAAAAATTTAATTTATTTTATCTTTGATAAAATTAATGAGGACCTTTTAACATAAATAATAATTTTTATTTAAAAGGATATTCAAAGTTGGAATGTGGCGTATGGTTGATTTTAATTAAGAATACGCGAGTTATTCAGGAAGACCGGGTCTAACCCTTTCTGAATAATCATCACGACGATCAAGAGTCGAAGATGAAGACGGTGACTGAAGACCGGAGAGCTTCACATCGTTTGGTTGATGGTGACTGATATCTTGAATTGGGACTGATCCCCCAAGGCAAGGTAAAAGTGATGATCTTCCAGACGTACTGGAGATCGACGGATACGTTGTTTCGTTCAGACCCAGAACGGACTTGTAAATGGATAGCATGCCTGACATTGAAATTTATTTCATGTAATTAAATTGGTTTTTATTTAATATATAAATGCATGGTGGCGGAGGATTTATTCTCTTGCTTAACACCCTTTTGTATGTTAAATATTTACCGATCGCATGATATGAGTTGTTGATGTGGTATGCCAAGTTGCACTTGATCAAGGCTTATTGTTGCAAAGCAGAGCCTTGTGGGATGATCAAAGCATAGTCTATTTAGGCATAGCTTTGTGTATGACGTGACCTCACGAGCCTCACAGCCCGGTAGAGTCTAAAACGGGAGAAGGGAACGCAGGGAGTGCACACGTTTCTTTCTAGCTAGAGTGGTGCCAGGGACATACCAGCGCTGGCATTTATTCATTGTGGTTGTTGGATTGTTCGAGGCCTCGGTTTATGCGGTCGCTACTGGCCGTAGTATAGGTCCAAAAGGACTGGGAAGCGTGTGTTCAGGAATTGCCAATCCACAAAAGTAAGTGTGGACCGGCCCTGCAGGATCCAAGGGTTGGACAGAGTACCAATCCTGGGGCATTGCTAGAGTGTCTCGAATCGGTAAGGATCTCCTCCCTAGCCTTGACTCAGATGGAAACCCAAATTTCCAATACGACATCACGCGGTTTTGATTGTATACCTATATATGGCGACATAGTGGGATGGGGCACTCATGCCGTCTAGGATTGATACATTTACTTTGATGTATTTCAAATTGGTTGCACACTATTATTATATAATACCGTGTTTATCGTATCAAGCATCTTTTGACCATTATAAGGTAAAACCCTATCCTCCGGTTTGCGTTGCATTGTGTGATGGGACTTGGGTCTTATAATGGTTTCATTTTTCTAAAAAGCATTGCGCTATTTTGACGATTTACTTTAGTCATGCACTGGCAATCCATAGGAGAAAACCCGTTCCGCGAAAGTGGCGTGGTCCTGTGATTAGCCTTATTATATTATATAGGTTAAGTAGAATTCTCACACCAGTCCCATGACTGACCTGTAGTTTTGTCCACTGGCAAACTCAGGTGCCCATATTTTCCACACGGGCAGTCGAGTAGCTATTTTTGCAGATATATTAAACAGGATTCTGGGTTGAAGCTTAAAGCTGTGTCCAGAGATAGAAAGTCTTCCGCTGTGTTCTTCCGTTGCAGTATATTACATTTTTGTATTTATCTTCCGCTGTAATTATATTCCAATGTACTCTGATATGTATATTCTGTACTCTGATGTAACATTATATGATGATATGTTATAAAAGTCTTCTGTTGTTGTTTTAATATGTTGTATGCCCAAAGTTAAAGTATTCGTAGATTTTCACTTTTTGGGTCAGACCTGTGTGGTTTATGGTCGATCCAAAGGATGGGAATTTGCGGGTCTTTACATGAAATCTCATTACACAAAATTTAAAACAAATCAAGTTTTCTATGCTTTATCGGGATTATTGAATCTCGCAAAAAAGGTAGTTTCTCAAATCATTATCTCATTCTCATCCTATTCATCCCATGGAGCAAAACTGGCAGTACTCCGTATCTAGTTACCCTCTTATTTTGGTAAGTTTGATTACTTTCATTCATTTCAAATCTGATTAAAGATTTCAATTATCTTTACCGGAAACCATATTTCCCCCAAACTCATCCTATTCACTGATTACTGATTAGGGTGAATTACTTTATCTTTCCCTGATCATATCTCTCACCCAAAACTATACTTACGATCTCTTATCTTATCGTTACGCGAAAAACATGCTTGTCTTCTTTTAAGCGATCCTTAAACTTTGTCCTCATTATCGTTTGTTAGGGGAAACTCTTTCATTAAATTTTTATAATCAATTTAATTAAAGATCTCATTCAACTTAACTTGAGAAAACATCTTCTAATTTAAATGGGTTAAAGAACAAATGTTATTTAAAACATCGTTAATGATAAACCCAGAATCATACTTCCATTAGAAATGGAATCTTCACAGAAATCATATCAGTTCACAATTGATATATATTCCCGTACTAATACTTAAGAGGAATAATAGCAAAGTGCAATGACCTGGGTTTTCGGCGATCCTGGTTATTGACACCAAACACGATGTCGACTAATCAAGCATCGGAAATACCGGATAGTCCATGAAAGAAATTAGAGGGTGAGAATAGATAAGATAGAAACTTAGAATAGAAGAAGAAGAACACACAACATCAGAGTAACACGAATCTTAATGCGGAACGAACAACATATAATAGACAACATATCTTTGAAATAAAATCAGTATACATATACAGTAACATTATCAGAGTATAACACTTACAACACAATGGAATAAACAATAGATGTATAATCCTGAAGCCTCCTGCTCCTAGCTCTCCAAGTATATCTGTAAAATCCTGACTACTTGACTGCCCGTACAAAATTGGGCACCCAAGAGTTTAGGGAAAAACAAAACAAAATAAACTCTAGGTCAGTCATGGGACTGGTGTGAGTAAAACAATTTAAAAACAGTTTGAGCAATTAAACGATATCTCATGAGACCACGCCGTATAACGGAACGGGTTTTTCCATTATGAGAATCCAAAATAGTCTTTATATCAAAATTCTTTTGATATTATAATAGTGTATATCAATCACAATATAATAATCATCTAGCAGAAACGCTTTCATCTCACGTTCTACATATATAGTATACAATCAAAACCGCGGGCACTTATTGGATAATGGATTACCAACCATGACAAGGTATGGAACCACCTTCCGATAGTCTACCTCTAGAGAGGAATACACTGGGTTCAACAAGAACATCTTGCAACCCGGCCACACATGACCGACCACTCATTTCGCTTGAGTGTATCGAATGTATATCACCAACGATTGGGATCAGCAACCATTTCCCGAAAGGGACAACATCGAATAGATTAAAGAATGAAATGAATATCTCTAGATAGGTGATAATACACCCTACTTGGCAGCTAACCACTTAGGCATGCTGCCTGCCCGATTTTTGTCATTTCCCGGTTGTGAGGCTAGAGGCCATGCTTATCTCCGACAGATCACACAATTATTCACTTTGAATGTCACATCGTCATACCCGCCAAATCACAAATTGATTTCCCCAAAAATACAACGGGAATACAACTAAGAGAAACGAATTCCTCCGCCACCAAACGTACATACGTTTGAAGAGATCAACTTACGTGATCCATCAAATATACTCTGTCGGACATTCTTCCATACAGGTTGTCCTTGGACTGGACAAACCGAAGACACTATTCTATAAACAGGACAGCCCTTGCATAACTCCATCTTCAATTATCTTTATCATATTTAATTGCAATGCTAACGCCCATACAGAGTGGTTTACAGATAATGAATCTGATCCTGGTCTCTCCGTATTGACAACGGAAAAATGGTCAAAATCTTCGATAGTCGGTGATTTAACTATCAAAGGAAAACACGTGTGCAAACAACGATATTATTTCCAGATGGAAATTTTTATCGATCAATCATCGTTCAACTTTTATCTTTTTAAATTAATTTATCATTAATTTAATCAGTTACCCATTTCCATATCTCCATAAATTCTTATTTTCTAAATTTAAAAAATATATGTATTAACTATTGGAAAACATTTCCATTCCTTATTTCACGTACCACTGTCATTCCAGTATTCTTTATCATCAAACATTTCATTTTCTATGATTAGAAAATATCTCTGATTATATTTGGAAAACGTTTCCAATACTCATTCATCGGATTTAAACAGATGTTTAAATAAAACATCGCTATGCCACTCAAAACATTACACTCATTAACTAAATTCACTTTACCAAACTTTGCTATCAAACCTTAACCATTCCTTAGTTAAAAACGAAGCCAATCAAGTTGGGGTATAACTACCTCTCAGACCTTAACTGAACAACATTTCTAACTTCGGAAATAGACAAAGTTCACCTTCTAAATCTTTAACAAACTTCCTTACGTAACTCCCTTTCGAATAAATCTCTATTTGATAACTCTTTCCTTCGAATAAACCATATTCGATAATCTCTCTTCGAATAGCCATATTCGATTAACTCTACTCAATTAACACTATTCGATTAACTCAAATCGATTTACTCTTATTAATTAGCTCTATTTGATTAACTCTATTTGATTAACTCTAATCGGTAACTCTAGTTGATTAACACTATTCGATTAACTCTAATCAATTAACTCTTATCAATTAACTCCTATCAATTAACTCTTATCAATTAACTCCTATCAGTTAACACCTTTCGAATAAACTATATTCGATTATCTCCTTTCGAATAAACTATATTCGGTTAACTCCTTTCGAATAAACTATATTCGATTAACTCCTTTCGAATAACTAATATTCGATAATCCTTTCGAATAACTAATATTCGATAATCCATTCGAATAATTAATATTTGATAACTCCTTTGAATAACTAATATTCGATAATCTCTCTTTGAATAGCCATATTCGATTACCTCTTTTCGAATAAATTATATTCGATTAATTCTCTTCTTCGAATAACCAATATTCGATAACTCTTTTTCGAATAACCAATATTCGATAATTCTTTTCGAATAAACTATATTCGATAACTCCTTTAACTCTATTCGAATAAACTATATTTGATTAACTCCTTTAACTCTATTCGAATAAACTATATTCGATTAACTCCTTTCGAATAACTAATATCCGATTAACTCCTATTCAATTAACTCTAACTCTAATCAATGAACTCTAACTCTAATCAATTAACTCTAATTCGATTAACTCTAACTCTAATCGATTAACTCTAATTCGATTAACTCTAACTCTAATCGATTAACTCCTCTAACTTATTTTAATTAACACATTTTGATTAACACATTTGATTAACACAATTTGATTAACTCCTTTGATTAACTCTACGTCCATATTCAGTTTCAAATATTGATGTTGAAATCGATTCTTACTTCTCTATATAAGTCCTGACTTATATATTCTATTTATCCAATGATAAACACTTTATTTAATTCATAAAATATTATTTATAAATTAATCTTCTCAATCTATCGGTTAGAACAAATTCTATTTAAAATCTTTGCTTTAAATCCATATCATGTTATACCCGTGTGCGAAGCACGGGGCTAAACCTTTCAAATATAAAATTCTCTTTCTATACTATTCTATTCATTTTTCAAGTATTTCCTTTTATAATCTACTTATTTACCAAATAAATCCCTTTTGATAATTCTATTTATTTTATAAATATTTCCTTTTCAATTCTACTTGTAAATGTTTTACAAATATTTCCTTTTCTATTCTATTTGTAAATGTTTTACAAATATTTCCTTTTCTATTCTATTTGTAAATGTTTTACAAATATTTCCTTTTATAAAATCCTTTGATGTTATAAATATTTTCTTTTATAAAATCATTTGATTTTATAAATAAATTTCTTTTCAATATACACTTTGAAAATTCACATTTATATATTCCGGTATTTCTTATGGTATTTAAAATACCAAATAACCATGATCAATATCATCCAAACACACATAATCAACCACAGATTATATATCACATCATATAGCACAATATATGAAAAGAACAGTATTATAAATATTGAGGAATCCAGTTGGATCCCTCCAACCTGTTTTCCTGCATCCACAAATGTTAAACAATATAATTAACATCAATTTCATTTCAGTATGAAATATTTTGATAAACAGAATCAATATTTAGTTAACGATTTATATATATCGTTATCTAAAATTTCAACCAATCATTCAACAATTCAATCAAACAGTCAGCACACAACAATCATCATTTATCAGTTCTAAAAATATGTTATAAAAATATAACTGATAGAGTCAGTGAGTTTTACTCACATTGGACGATCATCGTTAAATAACGATAATTGTCGCTTGATTCAGATCAGACAATTTATTTCGCTATAAATTGTAACGAGCTCCAATTCACTCCCAGTCAGTTTCATTTTGTAGCCACCGTCCATACGATCCCAACGGATCTGACCGTTCGAAATTATGATGTAGTTTGTACCGGATATTACGATTATAAGTTCACGTACTATTTTAAATTAAAATACTTAAGTCTAATTATAAACGGGCCTCACCCTTTAAAATCTTTGGCCCCAATTCCATGCGCACTGACCCATTACAAAGCTTCTCCTCCATATTAACGCTTCAGTAATCCTCTCAGAACCAAAATGGCCATTGCATCTTCTTTAACCTCCAATTTACCTTCCATTTCTTCAATTATAAATTCACCTAAAATAGCCAAAATTCCTCTCGTTCAAATCTCTACCAACTCATACCATCTTCATCGAGTTCGCACCCCCACCAGTAATTTCCATCGAACTCCTCAACTCGTCGGCTACAGTGAAGTACCGAAGAAAAACATCACGTAAATTCCCAAATTTCCCACAACCGAAGCCAAATCTAACCACAAACCCGAATACACTCTTTGTTTTGCAATTCGAGTACCAGAACTTCTGAAACCCGCAACCCTAGCTCATACTGACCAAAATCAAACTACAGAAAAGACCGTCGAACTCTACAAAAACTACACCAGATCGAAAAGTAAATCGCCAAGATCATAAATGTACTAATCTTGTGATTTATGGAAATTTATTCAATTTGTGGAGGATTTTTTTTAAAGTTGCGATTTCTGTTGATGAGAGGAAATTACAGCGGCTTGAATTCATTGATTGAGGAAGTAAAGTTAGGGTTAGAATGTGTATGTATTTATAGGTAGTTTATATATTTTTTTATCGATTATTTTATTGAGTTTTAATGAATCGTTACTTCCATGCATTGTTTAAAATTCCCTGTGATCACATACAATACCCAAAAATCACGAAAATGGGCATGCAACTACAGTTCGACATTATGGACCCAACGAAACTGGTTTCGTCGAATGTCGACTTCGTTTGCTCATGCAGCATATTTTTAAACTCGAATTATCGACTGTATTTCACATTAAAATCCCATACAGCCACATACTGACTCCAAAAATGATGCAAATTGAAATCTAACAATAATTTAACATTCTGAAACCAACAAAATTAGTTTCGTCGAATTTGGAGGTCGTTTGCAAAAATGGCTATTTTTAAAGCTCTAAATAAATCCATTTAAATATTTATATATTTAAAAATAATTAAATTAAATATAAATAAATTTATATTATCGTATATATTCACAATAGAATATCATACAGCTCCAATTGGATTTGTAACTCATTATTCAAATCCCGGTTGAATCGATATTCAATTTATATTGAAAAATCCTTTTATAATATAACTAAATCGCTATAAATTATAAAGGAATTCCATAGCGACTTTTCGAAAATTTGATTTGGACATAAATCAAAATCTACACGACGAAATTCTGATTTTTCTCTTCCATTAGAAATATATACTTCACCAGCTCCGAACATTTCTTGTTTCACAGAAATCTGATTTAAAACGGACCCTGTATATCCAATTGAAGTTCAAATCGCCAAATAACGAACTGCCGCGCCATTTCGAGCTCGATTATAATTATAATATATTATACGTTCAACTGCCGTTTATATAATATATTCGTGAATATAATTCAACTCTAAACTGAATTATATATTCTAAATGATCCAATTCACACAGTATTGTGAATTCAGTTACTTTCGACTAACTCAGAATTATAATATATTTTTATATTATAAATATTAATTAAATATTCAATATTATTTAATTATACCATTTTAAATCTCTAAATTACTACTTAAATAATTAAATAAATTAATTATTATACCGTAAAAATACGGGACATTACATTCTCCCCCCCTTAAAATAATTTCGTCCTCGAAATTGCTAAGATCGAAAACAAACCCTATTAACTGTGTTAAAAATTATTTGTTTATTATTATCTTCAGTTTCGACTGAACCAATCGATTTCAATTAAAATATTAATTCATTCTGAATAACTAAAATTTTCAAAAATTCTGAAAATTTTCTAATACCCGAAATTTCTGAAAAATTTCGCTAGCACCTCCTTTGTACGGGTCAATCGGTACAGCTACAACTCGCCTCTCTGGGCCTTCTCCATCCCAAAAGAAAATCAAACAACCAAGCGGCTCGCCAAATCGGCTCATAAATCTCATGCTTATACCAAATATAAACTTGTACCTTTTTGTCGGTCGTATCAACTTTATCATTTTCACCTGTTGTCAATCCAACATATACCAATGTCATCTCAACCAATTTCCAAACAATATCTGTTCAACACAGTTATTCACTTATATCCAAACCAAATCCTCTGCGTATACCAACCAAATTCCATTTCAAATTCCTATATCACCAATCAAATTTTTCTCGATACCATTCTAATCCAATTCAATTCCATTACCACTGAACTGCCTTTATTTCAATTTCAAATTTGCTTTCACAAATTTCTATTTAATTTGTTTTAATTCAAACAATCTTCCCTAGGGATTTCAAACAGTTTAGCTTTTCTAAAACCAGATATTCCCTTTCAGGATTTGAAACAACTTGCTTTCCACAAAACAATTCAAAAACAAAATCTTTGGTAGTAATCCGTCACTTAGCAACTCAAAAATGAACAATAATGATGTCACGATTCATCATCAGGGTTATTTCCCAGCTATCGAAGTGAGTTCAATACTATATCACTTTCAAAACTATTTCTAAACACTTCTATTTTGAAATACATTTCAAAATACCATTCACAGTGCATGTAAAACAATTTAAAATCTCCCATGATTTTAAAATTCTCTTATATCCAATCCATATTCATTTACCAACACTTTTCCAATCTCCAGGGTTTTAATTCCAATTCTGATTTTAAATTCAAATTTATTTCATTTCGTAATACTTATACGTATTTTGATTGGTTATTTACATAAGCATTTCAATTATAATCTTATTTGATTATAATCACAACCAACACATCCAATATACTATAATACTTCAAACATCTATACTTTGTTTATATCAAAATATAATTTAGGTAAAATTATTTCATTTACCCTCCTTTCAAAACATACTGTGTCTGTTCATCGTATTCGAGTGCTTATAAACCCTACTGATACAGTGGATCAAACTGATCGACCAGAACTCATAAACAACTCAATCAATAAATCTCCACAACATAAATCATTTTTATATCAAATAACAAATACGCTCACTCGTATATATACACTCAACTCAATCTAGGGTATTGCTAACCCCATCTCTACTGAGTCACGCCATAGAGCCAAGGTAAATACTTAACCTACAACTCTGATACCACTGTAACGACCCGGGTTTTCGCGATCTTGGTTATCGACACCAAACACGATGTCGACTAATCAAGCATCGGAAATACCGGATAGTCCATGAAAGAAATTAGAGGGTGAGAATTAATAAGATAGAAACTTAGAATAGAAGAAGAAGAACACACAACATCAGAGTAACACGAATCTCACAGCAGAACGAACAACGTATAATAGATAACATATCTTTGAAATAAAATCAGTATATGTATACAGTAACATTACCAGAGTACAACACTTACAACACAGCGGAATAAACAATAGCTATATGAAGCCTCCTGCTCCAAGCTCTCTAAGTATATCTGTAAAATCCTGACTACTTGACCGCCCATACAAAATCGGGCACCCAAGAGTTTAGGGAAAACAAAACAAAATAAACTCTGGGTCAGTCATGGGACTGGTGTGAGTAAAACAATTAAAAACAGTTTAAGAAATTAAACGATATCTCATAAGACCACGCCGTATAACGGAACGGGTTTTTCCCTTATGAGAATCCAAAATAGTCTTTATATCAAAATTCTTTTGATATTATGATAGTGTCTATCAATCACAATTTAATAATCATCTAGCAGAAACGCTTTCATCTCAAGTTCTACATATATAGCATACAATCAAAACCGCGAGCACTTATTGGATAATGGTGTAATGACCCGGGGATTTTGCGATCCTGGATATCGGCATACAACACTATGTCATCTATTCAAGCATCGAAAACACCGGATAGTCCATGAAAGAAATTAGAGGATGAGAATAGATAAGATAAAAACTTAGAATAAAAGAAGAAGAAGAACATACAACATCAGAGTAACACGAATCTCACAGTGGAACGAATAAAATATAACATAATTTTGAAATAAAAGATTGTACTTGAATATACATATCATTATCAAAGTATAACACTTACAACACAACGGAAATAAACAATAGCTATATAAATGCTGCTGAAGCCTCCTGCTCTAGCTTGCCAAGTATATCTGTAAAATCCTGACTACTTGACTGCCCGTACAAAATTGGACACCCAAGAGTTTAGGGAAAACAAAACAAAATAAATTCTGGGTTAGTAATGGGACTGGCGTGAGTAAAACAATTTAAAACAGTTTAAGCAATTACACGATATCTCATAAGACCACGCCGTATAACGGAACGGGTTTTCCCCTTATGAGAATCCAAATCAATATGATTTAACTTTCAAAGATCCTTTTAAACAAAATGATAAACTTTATATCAAACTCTTTGATATTATAATAGTGTCTATCAATCACAACTAAATAATCAACTAGCAGAACGCTTTCATCTCACGTTCTTCATATATAGTATACAATCAAAACCGCGAGCACTTATTGGGTAATGGATTTCCAACTATGACAAGGTATGGAACCACCTCCTGATAGTGTACCTCTAGAGAGGAATACACTGGGTTCAACAAGAACATCTTGCAACCCGACCACACATGACCGACCACTCATTTCGCTTGAGTGTATCGAATGTATATCACCAACGATTGGGATCTGAAACCGTTTCCCGAATGGGACATAATCAAATAGATTAAAGAATGAAATGAATATCTCTAGATAGGTGATAATACACACTACTTGGCAGCCAACCACTTTGCCATGTTGCTTGCCCAAATTTTGTCATTTCCCAGTTGTGAGGCTAGCGGCCATGCTTATCTCTGACAGATCACACAATTATTCACTTTAAATGTCACATCGTCGTACCCGCCAAATTACAAATTGATTTCCCGAAAAAATACAACGGGTATACAGCTAAGAGAAATGAATTCCTCCGCCACCAAACATAAATACGTTTGAAGAGATCAACTTACGCGATCCATTAAATATACTCTGTCAGACATTCTTCCATACAGGTCGTCCTGGGACTGGACAAACCGAAGGCATTATTCTGTAAACAGGACAGCCCTTGCATAACTCCGTCTTCAATTATCTTCATCTTATTTGATCGCAAAGCTAATGTCCATACAGAGTGGTTTTCAGATAAGGAATCTGATCCCGGTCTCTCCGTATTGACGACGGAAAAATGGTCAAAAACTTCGATAGTCGGTGAGTTAACAATCAAAGAAAAACACGTGTGCAAACAACGATATTATTTCCAAATGGAAATTCTATCGATCAATCATCAATCATCTTAAATTAATCTATCATTAATTTATTCATTTACCCATTTCCTATTTCCATATATATACAGAAATTCTTATTTTCTAAATTTAGAAAATATACCTATTAACTATTGGAAAACATTTCCATTCCTTATTTCACGTATCACTGTCATTCTAGTATTCTTTATCATCCAACATTTCATTTTCTATGATTAGAAAATATCTCTGATTATATTTGGAAAATGTTTCCAAAAATCATTCATTGGATTTAAACAGATGTTTAAATAAAACATCACTATGTTAATTCAAATCATTACCTTCATTAACTAAATTCTCTTAACCAACCTTCATTGTCGAACCTTAACCATTCCTTAGTTAAAAACGAAGCCAATCAAGTTGGGGTATAACTACTCTTAGACCTTAACTAAACAACAATTCTAACTTCGAAACAGACAAGGTTCACCTTTTAAACCTTTAACAAACTTCCTTACGTAACTCTCTTTCAAATAAATCTCTATTCGATAACTCTAATCGATTAACTCTAATCGATTTACTCTATTCGATTAGCTCTATTTGATTAACTCTATTCTATTAACTCTATTTTATTAACCCTATTGGATTAACTCTATTTGATTACAACTACCATCAATTAACTCCTTTCGAATAAACTATGTTCGATTAACTCCTTTCGAACAACTAATATTTGATAACTCCTTTCGAATAACTAATATTCTATTAACTTCTTTCGAATAAAGTATATTCGATTTACTCCTTTAACTCTATTCGAATAAACTATATTCGATAACTCCTTTCGAATAAACTATATTCGATTTACTCCTTTAACTCTACTCGAATAAACTATATTCGATAACTCCTTTCGAATAAACTATATTCGATAACTCCTTTCGAATAACTAATATTCGATAACTCCTTTCGAATAAACTATATTCGATTCACTCCTTTCGAATAAACTATATTCGATTCACTCCTTTCGAATAACTAATATTCGATAACCTCTATTCGATTAATTTTCTTCTTCGAATAACCTTATTCGATAACTCTTTCTTCGAATAAACTATATTCGAATAACTCTAATCCGACTAACTCTAATTCAATTAACTCTATTCGAATAACTAATATTCGACTAACTCTTGTTCGATTAACTCTATTCAATTAACTCTAATTCGATTAACTCTAATCGATAAACTCCACTCGATTAATTCCTTTCAATTAACTCTAACTCGATTAACTCTAATCGATTAATTCTAATTCGATTAACTCTAATCGATTAACTCTAACTCAATTAACTTTATTCGATTAACCCTAACTCGATTAACTTTATTCGAATAACCCTATCTCGATTTACTTTAATCGATTAACTCTTTTATATAATCCATTAAGTTTGATTTCGTATTTTAAAATAATATTCCATTTCCAAGTTCTGTATATACTTCTATTTATAGACTTATTCATACGAAATCTCTTTTCTATTTCTAACACTTAAATCTCCTTTATAATTCCCTTTTATAACTCTATTTATTTCATAAATAAATATTTCCTTTTTATAACTCTCTATTTGTAAATGTTTTACAAATATTCCCTTTTCAATTCTATTAGTAAATGGTTTACAAATATTTCCTTTTCAATTCTATTTGTAAATGGTTTACAAATATTTCCTTTTCAATTCTATTTGTAAATGGTTTACATATATTTCCTTTTATAATATCATATTTATTTTCCAACTATCTCCTTTTCTATTCTATTTATTTCACAAATGTATATTCCTTTTCAATTCTATTTATTCGACAAATAAATATTTCTTTTATAACTCCTTTGATTTTATAATTATTTTCTTTTATAAATCCTTTTCCTTTTATATATAAAATCCATTGATTTTATATAAATAATTTATTTTCAAAATACACTTTGAAAATTCCCTTTTCTACATCCCAGTATTTATTATGGTATTTAAAATACCAAATAACAATGATCGATATCATTCAACACACATAATCAACACAGATTATATATCACATCATATATTACAATATATGAAAAGAACAGTATTATAAATATTGAGGAATCCAGTTGGATCCCTCCAACCTGTTTTCCTGCATTCACAGATGTTAAACAATATAATAACATCGATTTCCTTTCGATATGAAATATTCTGATAAACAGAATCAATATTTGATTAATGATTTATATGTATATCATTATCTATAATTTCTACCAATACATAAGCAGTTCAACCAAACAGTCAAAACACAGAATCAATCATCATCCATTAGTTCTAAAAATACGTTATAAAAATATATCTGGTAGAGTTGGTGAGTGTTACTGTAACAACCCGAATTTTAACAACCCGTTAAAACAAGAAATCAAGGCAGAATTAAATTTTAAAATAAGAATTAAGGGAAACAGGTTGCACCATTGCGTTCGTCTCGGAGAAATACGCGAAATAGAGTCCGAGTTATCGAAAATTGGAGTCCGTATGACCAAGATATGGCCAAAACAAGATTTCAGCAGACTTTCTGGCAGACTACCCGTGTCGACTGTAGTGTCGACACCCAAGTCGACCTGCCCCCCCTGTGTCGACTGTAGTATCGACTCCCCCTCTGTACAGGTCGACCTAGTCGGCCTGGGGAGGCCCAGAACCCATTTTTGAGGCCCGGGACGAGTTTTGATGGTCCGGATGGGTTTTAGGGTTAATCCGATGGCTGAAATGAATTGCTACACATATAAATGAACACCTAGACCTAGCCTAACTCACACAAATTCATATGACACCTAAATGCTGCTGGAATCTCTCTTGAGCCATGGCCGCCGTCTCCAAATTAAAGCTTAAGCGTTCAAACTCAAATCAAATCAAAGATCAATGCTTCTACAACAAATTCAAGAGGATAGAACAATGACACTGCAACTTTCTACGACAAATTCACTCCCTAATTCATTAGCCGTTCTCTGTAAATGCTAGTTATTTTCAGATCTAGATATTTAATTTTAATATGGGCATGAAATGAAATGGAATTGAATCTAAGTATGTTTATCGATTCAGATCTATTCCTGTTGCTTTTTGAATCTCTAGTTTTGAGACTTGTCTACCTTTATTCTCATGACAAATTTGTGATTTATTCAGCAGTTTTCTTGGTTCGTAATGATGTTATCATCAAGTTCTAATCTTTATGCCTATCATGATGTTGTTTTTCTCTCTGATCTATTTATTATGCAAATTTCTACCTTCCCCTATTTATTTTCTTTTGATGAACCTTGGTCAACTTCGGACCTTGGCCTAAAATCGCGATTCGCATACGATATGTATACGGGGGAATATTGGGATTATTGCCTATAAGAATATGATTAATAATTGGCAACATGAAATTGGATGTTATCATTTTATTTGCAAGTTTGGGGTAGATCTGTAAATTTTGGTATAATCCTGTTATGATAAAATTTGCATAAATATTGTAACACCCCGTATTTCTGTTAATACTAATATTCACAAATTAAAAGAATTAATATTGAGAATTTGCACGAAATAGCCTTAAAAAGGCATATAACAAATTTGAGATATGTGAATTGCCTTAAAAGGCGAAAAATGGAATTAAGACATTAATTGGAAAATTAATGTGTAGAAATGGTCATAAGTTAATTATGGATTAATTTGAATTCATGAATAGGTGCGTGTGTGTATATATATATATATATATATTTATATATGGGAGGTTAATGTAAACATGAATAGAAGTTTATTAATTTGCTGAGTGTTTGCTGAGTCACTTCTGACTCATTGCTGAGTCAATAAGATAAACCCCATCTTGTCTGAATGGCTGCGGTTATTTCTAGGTTAAATCTAATGGCCTAAATGAATCCTAACATCTATAAATAAGTGGGTAGACTCTAACCCTAAATCACTTGAAAAATTGGAGAGCTACCGACATGCCGTTGCCATGGAGTTCAGCATAGCCGTCACAAACTAAAGAAGAAGAAGGCCTAATCTACAAACCAAATCTACTCAAATCAAATCAAAAGCTCTCTCTCTTTCTATTTATCTTCTTTAAAATTGTGAGTATGATGAATCTCACAATATTATTATAAAATAATTTGATTAAGTTATGAATGGATCACAAGAAAGTGATATGAATTGTTATGTATTTGTAAATTATGTTGTGGATCTCTTGTTATGCTATTATGTTATCATATATATGTTGTTATGTTGTAGTGATTATGTTGTAAATAATCCTATGCTATGTCATATGTGATTAATCATGCTATGTTATGTTGTAAATCATATCATGCTATGTTGCAAATTATGATATGCTATGTTGTAAATCTTATATATGTTGTAGATCTCATATTATCACATATGTTGAAATACTTATGTTATATGATAATGATGTCATGTTAAGTTGTGTTGAATCATACAAGTTGTAAAATCATGATGTTAGTATTTATGCGAATTGGATCATGTTTAAAGTTTATGTTTTTTTTATAATAGATCTTGATTATGGGAATTTGCCTATTGGGTTAGGTGTACCCATATACATGAATCTACAAATTAATTGGATCTTGAATATGGGAATTTGCCTATTAAGTTAGGTGTACCCATATACATGAATCTATGATTAAATGAATTTTGATTTTTGGGAATTTGCCTATTGAGTTAGGTGTACCCATATAAAACCATATTGTTAATGATGTTGATTCACACATGTCCTATACAAGTTTATGAAATTTGATCAAAATCATATTATGTGAATTATGAATAAGTTGACACCCTTAGATCCATGACATGTATAACCTTATGCAAGTTGTAATGTATGCAAGTTTTACCCCTTGTTATGATTTATTTAGTCACATATATATGTTGTTGTTGTGAATATTTTCTTTTATGCTATGAGTTAGACTAATAGGGTCTAGCATACATTTTGCGAATAAACGTCCAAACGTGGGGTAGGGGTAATATTAGGAAATTAATAAATTGGGGTGCAATTGATATGATTTTGCATGCCTTAAATGGATGTCCATAATTGAGTCAATTATGGACATTGTTAAATTTGGAATTAATTAATAATTCAAGTAGGGAATTATTAAAATTGGGGAAAGTGGATTATTAATAATAATCAATGCTTAGGACACGAGGTTGGACCCGTTTGTGACGTAAACCTGCCCGGACCCGCCCGGCAAATCCAATAGTCACAAATGTCGGCCCAATGTGAGAGGTCCTAGGCCCAAACTAAAGCATAACAGTTGTAAAGACACGAGGTTAGACTCTTTTATGGTGTAAGACTGCCCGGACCCGCCCGGCAAATCCAGCTGCCATAAATGCCAGTCTAATGTGAGAGGTCTTTATGAGGTTATGGCCTTAATGAATTAAGAAATACTTAGCCAGATAATCATGTAAGGTGGGACATGGGGGTTAAGTAGGTGCCTTGGGTGGCATGAGGAATCTAGTGGTTGCCTTTAGAGGCATTTGAAATACGATTAGACTTAACCAAATACACATGTAAATGAACATGACTATGTGGGTTAAGTGGATGGACTAATGGGACAAGCTTATGTGGAATGCTTGTGGGAAATAATGGGGGCCCATTTCAACCAGTATCCCAAAACGTATCTTTGTGGGCTCGACCCAAGTCGAGGACGGGACACGCATACTGGGTTTGACTATAAGAGGCCAAAACAGGGAGCGGTGGCAACGCAAGTCCAACGGGTTTCATATGCGTGTGTGGACCCGGGCTGGTAGGTAAGACGTTGTTGCATCGTGTAGGTAAAAGCCGTGCATCTCCGTTATATCGGGTTGCCACTTTAGGGGAATGATACACCCCACTGTGGGGCCAGCACGGGTATCTACGAGTAGGGAGCCGATCGAAAAATGGAAAGTGGGGTACACCTAGTGGAGATAGGGGCAGGCGGCACCTATGTAGTCAGCTAGGAGTACGTAAAGCCATTAAGAAAGTTTCTAAGTGAAGCTAAGTGGAATCAATCTTTAGGGTGACTGGTGTGGTGCAGTATAGTGTTTATCCTTTAGTATTTAGGAGCGCCTATAACGTTTCCTTTAGCGATTGTCTATGTCCTTAATCTGCTCTTTCATAGACATTTCCTTGTTTTCCAGCTTATGCCTTAGTCCAGTTATTTTGATAATAGTATTGTAGAATTATCATACTCGCCAGACTTTATGTCTGACCCCCCTCTTTTTCATCTTTTTTCTCTCTTCAGGTCCTCAGGTTGGGCCAAGTTCCAGTGGAGTCTGATTGGATTGCTTATCTCTTGGAAAGCTTGGACTGCTGAAGTAAAGTCCAGCTTGTTATCTTTCTTTTTAATGGTTATTTATGTAATGGGATTATGTACTTGTTTTATCAAAATAGATATTGTACTTGACTTTGATTATGGTGTTATGATGTAATCAAACATGTTTTGACTTCTGCTGCAATTGAAATAAAGTTTTTAAATTTCCAAGTACTATTTTATATCTGTCTTGTTGAAATTTTACTGTTCTATATTCACCTAAAACCTCAATAGAAGTTAATGCATTCCCTTTGTGAGTGACATTAATGGACGTGGGGTGTTACACGCGGTATCAGAGCATAAGGTTACCAGAACAGATAAAATTTTTAGAAAAATATTTTTCTAAAGTATTTTTGGAAGAAGTGCTTTCAAAAACATGTTATTTAGAGAAAGTTTTTATGAAAAACATAATCCCAAATAGCCATATCCTTATCTTTATCTTTCGAATTCTCCATTTTGAATCTTTCCTTTTTCGTTTCAGCATGGCTGAAGATCTTAATCTCCCAGAAGGTGTGACGATTCCAGGGTGGTTTAGGAGATATTTGGAGGCTAGGGCCACCACTGCAGGCCCAGCAGATGTTCCTCCACCCCCAGTTGCACCCATTCCTCCTCCTCCTCCTCGTGTTGACACTTTTGCAAAGACGTGCAAGGAATTTAAGGCTATGGGAGGAAAAACTTTTCAAGGGACTGAGACATTTGTGGAGGCCAGAGACTGGCTTAAGGAGACTGAGGAATTGTTGGATATCTTTGAAGTGGAAGATGGGAGGAAAGCCCGTTTAGCTTCTTGGTTAATGAAGGGAGAGGCCTCGTTTTGGTGGGAGGTCACTAACGGGGAACGTCCAGTTGATTCATGGGCGGATTTCAGACGAAGGTTTGAGGCAAAGTTTCTTTCAAGGGCAGAGGAGAATTTAAATATGGAAAAATTCCTGACATTAAAGAAAGGGAGCTTATCAGTGAAGGAGTATGTCAATAAATTTAATCAGTTAGCAAGGTTTGGCTTGGAGTTGGTGAACACGCCAGAGAAGAAAGCTTTGAGGTTTGTTAGAGGCTTGAATGAACCGTTGCAAGGGTTGGCTATGACCCACATCCCTATGAGAGCCACCTTTGAAAGGCTAGTAGAAATGGCACTTATGCATGAGGATAAGGCAGTTGAAAAGAAAGGGGATCAGAAGAAACCCCAACAGCAAATTAAGAAGGGTGGTAAAAACAATAATGGCAAAGGGAAGAAGAGATGCTTCAATTGTGGGACGCCTGGCCATCTCAGCAAAGATTGTAGAAAGAAAAGGAAGACTGGTTGTTTTCATTGTGGAGATGCGGTACATTTGGTGAAGGACTGCCCAAAGAAGGGGCAGAGGGCAGGGTCTACCTCGGGAGGACAGGTGCAGGCTCTTATGGCACCAGGGCAGGCAAGGGGGCAAGTTCAGGCTATTACGGCCCCACCGCTGCAAGAAAGAGGTAGAACAATTTCTGTTGAAAGCTTAGTTTTTCTGTTTGATCATCCTGTCCGTACCTTATTCGATTCTGGCGCATCTCATTCGTTTATCTCTGCATCATTAGTTGAATTACTGCACTTGAACACCAGTTTAGTAGAGGATCCCTTGGTTGTTTCAAATCCAATTGGGGGTTCGGCTCATTTGACCATGATATGTTTGGATTTGAAAATCTCTATACTTAGCGTTGAATTTAGATGTGATGCTTATGTATTGGGCTTCACGGGCTATGGGCTAATTTTAGGAATGGATTGGTTATCTAGAAATGGGGCCATTCTTGATTGTGAAAGGAGAGTAGTTAGGCTTGTGACTCGCCTTGGTAATGCTCTCGACATCTTTCGTAGTCCCATAAATTCCGTTATGCTAAGTTATCTTGAATCACTTGACGCGTCTGTAGAGAATCTGCGAACGGTAGAGGTGGTCCGGGAATATCCGGATGTGTTTGAGGAGGTGAAGGGCTTACCTCCAAAGCGGGAGATAGACTTTCGAATTTATCTTGTGGATAATGCTAAACCCGTATCTTTGCCAGTGCGCCACATGGCTCCTCGTGAAAGGAGGGAACTTAATAAGCAAGTGAAGGAGTTGCTTGAGAAGGGGTTCATAAGACGTAGTATATCAGAGTGGGGTGCTCCAGTAGTATTTGCTACAAAGGCGGATGGGTCCCTTAGACTTTGTGTGGACTATAGAGAACTAAACAAGCTTACTAAAAAGAACCGACACCCACTGCCGAGGATTGACGATCTCTTTGATCAGTTAGTTGGCGCCTCGGTGTTTTCGCAGTTGGACTTAGCCACTGGCTTTCATCAACTGAGAGTGGCTGAGGATAGTATAGATAAGACTGCTTTTAGGACTCCTGACGGATTCTATGAATGGCTAGTGATGCCCTTTGGTTTGACAAACGCCCCCGCATATTTTGTTGATTTGATGAGTAGGGTGTTTAGGGAGTACCTTAACAAATTCGTGGTAGTCTTTGTGGATGACATCTTAGTCTTTTCTAAGAATGAAGAAGAGCATGCCCTACATCTTAGGGAAGTGTTGGAAACCCTTCGAGCGCATAACCTTAAGGCAAAATTTTCTAAGTGTCACTTCTGGAGGAAAGAAGTACGGTTCTTAGGGCACGTGGTTTCCAAGGAAGGGATAGTAGTGGATCCCGCAAAGGTGGTGGCCATCCAAGATTGGAAGGTCCCTAAAAATGTAACCGAAGTAAGAAGTTTCTTGGGGTTGGCTGGCTATTATAGGAAGTTTATCAAAGACTTCGCAAAAATATCAGCTCCATTAACACGATTAACGAAGAAGAACCTGGTTTTTACGTTGGACGAAGATTGTGATGATGCGTTCCAACGTTTAAAGAGAGCCTTAACTTCAGCCCCAGTCTTAGTGCTGCCATACGGGAATAAACCATTTACCGTCTATACTGATGCTTGTGGGACGGGACTTGGCGCGGTCCTCATGCAAGAGGGAAGAGTAATAGCCTATGGTGGAAGGCAGTTGAGGGTTCATGAAAAGAATTACCCTACGCATGACCTTGAGTTAGCCGCAATTGTTTTCGCGCTTAAGTCTTGGCGTCACTATCTTCTTGGTGAGAAATTCGAACTATTCACTGACCACAAATCATTAAAATACTTCTTCTCTCAGAAGGATTTGAATTTAATGCAGCAACGATGGATGGAATTCCTAGCCTCCTACGATTTTGAAATATCATATACCCCGGGCAAGGGTAACGTGGTAGCAGACGCCTTAAGTAGGAAAAGGTTGTCCTTGAGTCCGTTGTTTGTTGAACGATGAAGCTTAGAATTCATCTCCATGTTTGACTTTAGACCCTCCGTTGACCTAGTACCTGGTTTGTTAGCATCCTTGGAGGTTAGACCTACACTTCTAGGACGAGTTGGTGAGGCACAGCAAGACGACCCCCAGTTGGTTGAGATAGTAGAAAAGCTCAAAGGAGGGGAGTCGTCTAGCCATCTTCGTAGGTATACCCTAGACGATAAGGGTTGGTTACGAAGGGATAATAGACTTTGTGTACCACAAGACGAAGACTTAAGGAAGGCCATTCTTGATGATGCTCATCGCTCAAAGATGACCATTCATCCCGGCGGAGACAAGATGTACAAAGATATGAAGCGGGTTTTCTTTTGGGTCGGTATGAAAAAGGATGTGGCCGAGTACGTCGCTAGATGCTTGGTGTGCCAACGAGTAAAAGCGGAACAAAAGAAACCCGGTGGGTTGCTTCACCCATTGGAAGTTCCACTATGGAAATGGGAAAGCATCTCAATGGATTTTGTGGATGGATTACCAAGATCAAGGAAGGGTAATACGGGGATTTGGGTTATAGTAGATAGACTTACTAAGAGCGCCCATTTTATTCCCGTGAAAGGTAAGAGGACTGCTCCGTGGTTGGCTTCTGTATACATTAAAGAGATAGTTCGTTTGCACGGTATTCCTTCTAGTATAGTAAGCGACCGTGATCCCATCTTCACTAGCGAATTTTGGAAGAGTTTACAAGAGGCGGTAGGGACTCAGCTATGTTTGAGCACCGCATATCATCCTCAGACGGACGGCCAGACCGAGAGAGTGAATCGTATTCTAGAGGATCTTTTAAGGCTTTGTATCCTAGACTTTGGGGGTACATGGGAAGAGCACCTTCTGTTGGTAGAATTCGCATATAATAATAGCTTTCAGTCTAGTATTGGCATGGCACCTTTCGAAGCTCTTTATGGAAGGCCTTGCCGTTCGCCTACATGTTGGTGGGAATCTACCGATAAAATCCTACTTGGGCCCGATATGGTTAGGGAAACCTCAGAGAAGATTGATTTGATTCGAAGGAGGATGAAAGTAGCACAAGATAGGCAGAAATCGTATGCTGATAAGAGGAGGACAGATCTTGAGTTTGACATTGGGGACATGGTTTTTATCAAAGTGTCTCCGTTACGGAATGTTGTTCGCTTTGGGTCCGTTGGGAAATTAGCGCCAAGGTTTGTAGGTCCGTTTCCTATAAAAGACAGGATTGGGAAGATGGCGTATAGGGTGGAGTTGCCTGAGAAACTTAGTGGAGTACACGACGTATTCCATGTATCACATTTGAGGAAGTGTTTGCACAAGACCGCGGAGGTGGTAGAGCCGAGCTTGCTTAAAGAGGTGGAAATAGAGCGTGATGCAACAATTAGACGAGCTCCTACATGCATTCTTGGGTCGGAGATCAAAAAGTTGAGAAATCGAGAGGTCAATTTAGTTAAAGTGCAATGGGGAGATGATGAGAGCAACGCTACTTGGGAGACAGAAGGGAAGATGCGTTCGCTATACCCTTTTCTTTTTGAGGGTATGTCTTTTAATTTCTCCTTTATCGCTTATCTTATCTTATCTTATCTTTAGTATGTCCTCTCATTAGTATCTTTGACCTTTAGTTAGGATAATCCTATGGTTGAAACATGTGTTTGAGACATGTTATGCATGATGGATGCAAAATGGATGCAAGTGGTTGCTAGTGGTTGCTCGTGGATGCATATATACACACACTTTAGGCACTAGATCGGCTCAGTCACTACATATTGCATAAATGAATGTATTTAGTATAATGGATGTATAATGGTTGTACCATCATATAGATGCTGCATTCGGTTGAATGGATGTGCACGCATATAGAAGTAGTTTGTAAGCAATTAGGATCTTTTGCATACATAATGGATGCATGGCACTATCATGAATTGCATCAAGGAGGTCAACTGAATCAGTGGACCGCCTGATTTTGCATTAGATACGGACATAGACACACACTGTGCATTTAAACATGAAAGCATTAGAAGTCTATAAGGACAATGGATGCCAGTGTTTGTTGATTGAGTAGATGGTTGATGATAGGATATAAACTTGAAGATTTCGGGGTCGAAATCCCTTAAGGAGGGGAGAATGTAACACCCCGTATTTCTGTTAATACTAATATTCACAAATTAAAAGAATTAATATTGAGAATTTGCACGAAATAGCCTTAAAAAGGCATATAACAAATTTGAGATATGTGAATTGCCTTAAAAGGCGAAAAATGGAATTAAGACATTAATTGGAAAATTAATGTGTAGAAATGGTCATAAGTTAATTATGGATTAATTTGAATTCATGAATAGGTGCGTGTGTATATATATATATATTTATATATATATGGGCAGTTAATGTAAACATAAATAGAAGTTTATTAATTTGCTGAGTGTTTGCTGAGTCACTTCTGACTCATTGCTGAGTCAATAAGATAAACCCCATCTTGTCTGAATGGCTGTAGTTATTTCTAGGTTAAATCTAATGGCCTAAATGAATCCTAACATCTATAAATAAGTGGGTAGACTCTAACCCTAAATCACTTGAAAAATTGGAGAGCTACCGACATGCCGTTGCCATGGAGTTCAGCATAGCCATCACAAACTAAAGAAGAAGAAGGCCTAATCTACAAACCAAATCTACTCAAATCAAATCAAAAGCTCTCTCTCTTTCTATTTCTCTTCTTTAAAATTGTGAGTATGATGGATCTCACAATATTATTATAAAATAATTTGATTAAGTTATGAATGGATCACAAGAAAGTGATATGAATTGTTATGTATTTGTAAATTATGTTGTGGATCTCTTGTTATGCTATTATGTTATCATATATATGTTGTTATGTTGTAGTGATTATGTTGTAAATAATCCTATGCTATGTCATATGTGATTAATCATGCTATGCTATTGTGTAAATCATATCATGCTATGTTGCAAATTATGATATGCTATGTTGTAAATCTTATATATGTTGTAGATCTCATATTATCACATATGTTGAAATACTTATGTTATATGATAATGATGTCATGTTAAGTTGTGTTGAATCATACAAGTTGTAAAATCATGATGTTAGTATTTATGCGAATTGGATCATGTTTAAAGTTTATGTTTTTTTTATAATAGATCTTGATTATGGGAATTTGCCTATTGGGTTAGGTGTACCCATATACATGAATCTACAAATTAATTGGATCTTGAATATGGGAATTTGCCTATTAAGTTAGGTGTACCCATATACATGAATCTATGATTAAATGAATTTTGATTTTTGGGAATTTGCCTATTGAGTTAGGTGTACCCATATAAAACCATATTGTTAATGATGTTGATTCACACAAGTCCTATACAAGTTTATGAAATTTGATCAAAATCATATTATGTGAATTATGAATAAGTTGACACCCTTAGATCCATGACATGTATAACTTATGCAAGTTGTAATGTATGCAAGTTTTACCCCTTGTTATGATTTATTTAGTCACATATATATGTTGTTGTTATGAATATTTTCTTTTATGCTATGAGTTAGACTAATAGGGTCTAGCATACATTTTGCGAATAAACGTTCAAACGTGGGGTAGGGGTAATATTAGGAAATTAATAAATTGGGGTGCAATTGATATGATTTTGCATGCCTTAAATGGATGTCCATAATTGAGTCAATTATGGACATTGTTAAATTTGGAATTAATTAATAATTCAAGTAGGGAATTATTAAAATTGGGGAAAGTGGATTATTAATAATAATCAATGCTTAGGACACGAGGTTGGACCCGTTTGTGACGTAAACCTGCCCGGACCCGCCCGACAAATCCAGTAGTCACAAATGTCGGCCCAATGTGAGAGGTCCTAGGCCCAAACTAAAGCATAACAGTTGTAAAGACACGAGGTTAGACTCTTTTATGGTGTAAGACTGCCCGAACCCACCCGGCAAATCCAGCTGCCATAAATTCCAGTCTAATGTGAGAGGTCTTTATGAGGTTATAGCCTTAATGAATTAAGAAATACTTAGCCAGATAATCATGTAAGGTGGGACATGGGGGTTAAGTAGGTGCCTTGGGTGGCATGAGGAATCTAGTGGTTGCCTTTAGAGGCATTTGAAATACGATTAGACTTAACCAAATACACATGTAAATGAACATGACTAAGTGGGTTAAGTGGATTGACTAATGGGACAAGCTTAGGTGGAATGCTTGTGGGAAATAATGGGGGCCCATTTCAACCAGTATCCCAAAACGTATCTTTGTAGGCTCGACCCAAGTCGAGGACGGGACACACATACTGGGTTTGACTATAAGAGGCCAAAACAGGGAGCGGTGGCAACGCAAGTCCAACGGGTTTCATATGCGTGTGTGGACCCGGGCTGGTAAGTAAGACGTTGTTGCATCGTGTAGGTATAAGCCGTGCATCTCCGTTATATCGGGTTGCCACTTTAGGGGAATGATACACCCCACTGTGGGGCCAGCACGGGTATCTACGAGTAGGGAGCCGATCGAAAAATGGAAAGTGGGGTACACCTAGTGGAGATAGGGGCAGGCGACACCTATGTAGTCAGCTAGGAGTACGTAAAGCCATTAAGAAAGTTTCTAAGTGAAGCTAAGTGGAATCAATCTTTAGGGTGACTGGTGTGGTGCAGTATAGTGTTTATCCTTTAGTATTTAGGAGCGCCTATAACGTTTCCTTTAGCGATTGTCTATGTCCTTAATCTGCTCTTTCATAGACATTTCCTTGTTTTCCAGCTTATGCCTTAGTCCAGTTATTTTGATAATAGTATTGTAGAATTATCATACTCGCCAGACTTTATGTCTGACCCCCCCTCTTTTTCATCTTTTTTCTCCCTTCAGGTCCTCAGGTTGGGCCAAGTTCCAGTGGAGTCTGATTGGATTTCTTATCTCTTGGAAAGCTTGGACTGCTGAAGTAAAGTCCAGCTTGTTATCTTTCTTTTTAATGGCTATTTATGTAATGGGATTATGTACTTGTTTTATCAAGATAGATATTGTACTTGACTTTGATTATGGTGTTATGATGTAATCAAACATGTTTTGACTTCTGCTGCAATTGAAATAAAGTTTTTAAATTTCCAAGTACTATTTTATATCTGTCTTGTTGAAATTTTACTGTTCTATATTCACCTAAAACCTCCATAGAAGTTAATGCATTCCCTTTGTGAGTGACATTAATGGACGTGGGGTGTTACAAATATTCTATACATGGAATTCGACACCAATTGGATCTATATAATGTAACAAGAAATTTGGTATATATAACATGTATGTAATTTGGCATGTAAAATAAAATTATGAGTTTTGGAGCCTATGTAAATTAAATCAAAAGATTGGGCTTATGTTAATTAGGCATGTGTAGACTTGGAAATTTGAGCATGAAAGCGATTGTAAACTTTATAATTGGCATAAACATGTATTATGAACTTGGGCAACTGGCATGTATTGAAATAAAAAGATTATAGTTTGGGATAATTACATCATGAATCATCGGATTTGGGTTTATTGGGTATGAAACCTGATACATGTAATTTTGGCTAGATCTTGACATATGAAAAAAAAATATGAAACTTGGTATATATGTAAACTGACTAGAATTGGGTACATATATTAGTTGGTATGTAATAGCCTTAAAAGCGGGATAAATATAAATTAAGATAAGTTGCCTTTAATGGCCTAAGATAAATTGTGGTAAAATTGGTATGATTTTGCATACCATTAATTGATGGACATAATTGAGTCAATTATGGACATCGTTAAATTAGGAATTAATTGATAATTTGAATAGGGGAAATAAATTCAAATTGGGGTAAAAGATTATAAGTGATAATCAATGCTTAAGACACGAGGTTGGACTCGTTTGTGACGTAAACCTGCCCGGAACCGCCCGGCGAATCCAGTAGTCACAAATGTCAGCCCAATGTGAGAGGTCCTAGGCCCAAATTAAAAGCATAACAGTTGTAAAGACACGAGGTTAGACTCTTTTATGGTGTAAGACTGCCCGGACCCGCCCGGCAAATCCAGCTGCCATAAATGTCAATCTAATGTGAGAGGTCTTTATAAGGTTACGGCCTTAATGAATTAAGAAATACTTAACCATATAAACATGTGGTGGGACATGGGGGTTAAGTGGGTGACATGTGGAAATACGAATAGTAATACTTAACCAACGTAACATGGTAATTAGACCAGTAGGTAGGGTTAAGTAAATAAGAACACTTAACCAATATGATATAAATGGGTGGGTTAAGTAATATGATTAGGTTAATCTAGACACTTAACCAATTTAATAATTTGACTACGAGAGTGGGTAAGGTTAATCAAATGTTTAACCATTATAACATGATTAAACTGGACTAGAGAGTGAGGTTAAGTTAATGAGAACACTTAACTAATACAATGGGTTAATTAGACAAGTGGTTGCGGTTAAGTAGTAACACTCAACCAACATAACATGACAAGCGGGTGGGTTAAGTTAACTTGAATAAGTTGATAACACTTAACCATTATAATATGACTAGTGGATGGGGTTAAGTTAACATGCACTTAACCAATCTGATGTGATGCGTAGTAGGGTTAAGTAACACATGGGGTTAAGTTAACAAGAAAATTCTTAACCAATGTAACCAGATAGACGAACGGGGTTAAGTTAATAAACCACACTTAACCAATCAAACATAATAAGCGAGAAAGGTTAAGTTAACTAAGGTAAACACTTAACCATGGTAACATAACGAGTAGAAGCGTTAAGAACATATCGGGTTGGTGGGTAATATTAGTAAATCTTGGCCCACATACACTTAACCATTAAATACACATGCTTGAATCAGTAGCGGGGTTAAGTACACATCAGGGTTGGTGGGTAATATCAGAGAGTATAGGCCCACAGACTTAACCATTAGAAAAACCTAGTAACGGGGACCCATTTCAGCAGTAACCCACATTAGGTATCAACGGAACCCTGAGCTAGGCAGGGTGGGGCACGATTACTGGGTTGATTATAAGAGGTCAAATTAGCGGCGGTTGGTGCAGCAGTGCAGGTTCTAACGGAGTGCGGGCGTGCACACACTTCGGCGCAGAAAATTTAGCCACTGGGCATCAGTAGGTATAAAGCTGTGCATCTTGATTGTGTCAGGGTTGCCACCATGGGACTTGATACACCCCATGGTGGGACTAGCATAGGTATCTACAAGTAGGGGGCCGCGTGACACAAACGAGAACTAGGTCAAGTAGAGAGCCGATCGATAAGGTAGTAAGGGTGCATCGAATATATACATGGCCATTGGGGTGATCGAGGTGGAATCCTCATAATCGATGTACACCTGAAGGCTACCATAATTGCGGGGATTGGTATCACGTTGTAATTATTATATAACACGGGCTACTAGTTGGGACATTAGTAGGGGGTGCGGATCCTTGTTACACAGGACACTAGTTGGGACACTAGTAGGAATACAGATCATTCAATGTAAGACACTTACGAGGATGCTAGTTAGGTGGTGCAGAGCAAATAGATATCATTTTAATGGTGAAGCTTAGAAACCTTGAGATGTTATTCTTGATAGAAACCATGCGGTGGGATACTTGATAGGATTTATGGGACGTTATACTTGTTTCATCGTGCCCGAAGTTTATCTTGTTACCTTATTTTATCTTGTTATCATAGTTTATCTTGTTATCTTAGTTTATCTTGCCTACCTTGTCATCATGCTTATGTTTACTTTCAGTTTATACATGCCATGTTATCTTTATCTATTTTTATGCTGAAAGTCACTAGGACTTGCTCAGTCTTTATGACTGACCTATTTTGTTTAGCCTCTTTTTCTTCCGTTTCCCCCCCCCCCCAGGTTCACAGGGTGGGAATACAGCTTAGTTCGGATCTTACCAAGCTCCAAGGCTCTTCCATGTATGGCTTGGATTTCTCTTGGCTATGGCTTGCTTTGCTTTGTTGGGGAATACTGCAGTTTGTTTTTATGCTTCTTTGTTTTTGAGCAAGACAGATATTTTAATTATGAAATTGGGTATTGGAAGTTGATGGGCTTTTCTTGTAAACATTTATATTTAATAAATGATTTGAAGTACTTCCACTTTATTTTCCGCTGTTTTATATATGTTTGTCTTGTAATATTTCTGTTCAAGTTCCCATAATACTCCATTGAAGTTAAGGCATTCCCTTTGTGAGTGACCTTAACAGATGTGGGGTGTTACATTTGGTATCAGAGCAGAAGGTTACCAGATTGGGCAAAAGTTTTCAAAAACCTTCTGAACTGGTTTTCAAAACATTTACAAAGAAGCAAATTTTCAAGAAAATTTTGTTTTGATTAAAAGGCATATTCCCCAAAGCCATATGCACTATCTTTTGATTCTCTCTTAAAATCTCTTCTCTCTCTTTTCACCATAGTTTCGTAGGCATCCGACACATGTCGGAGGGCAAAGGAGTGCCCAACCTCCATCTGTAGCCGTAGTAGTTCTATCTGCGTCTAATCTTATTTCAAGTTGGGTAGAGTGCCATGCGTTGGAGGTAGCTTCGAGAGACTTGTCAACAAACTATACGAGGACAGTAAGAACAAGAAACTAGTTGTTATAGCTTAATCCACGAAGGAGGAAAAAGGTGAGAGGAAAGAGACCAAAGTGAAAGAATAGTAAAACCATGACAAGAGAGAGTATCTTTAGTGAGAAGGGACATGTAGTTAAGTATTATAGGACAAGGCCAAGGGACAAGATCATCGAGAGGACAATTGAATGCTCTCACTACTAGCGTACCTAAGAGAGTGGTAACGTTTCTGTTAAAGGTTTAGCTTTTCTTTTCTATCATCCCACTAGAACTTTGTTTTTGTACATCACATCCTTTTAATTCTGCTTCGAAAGTTGAGTCTCTGCACCTTAGTACTAGCATGGTAGAGGATCCCATTTTTGTCTCAAATCCTGTTGGGGAATCGGCTCATTTATTTATGACTTGTTAGGATTTGAGAATGTCTATGCTAAGTGTTGAGTTTAGAAGGAATGCTCATGTTTTTGGTGAGCTATGGGTTGATTCTAGGGATGAAGTGGTTATCCGATAAGGGTGCCATTCTCGGTTTCGAGAGGAGGGTAGTTAGACTTTTGACTTGCCTCGGTAATACCCTCGAAGTCGCGTGTAACCTATAGGGTTCTATTATGATTAGTTACCTAGAATCTCTTGATACATTAGTTGATCCGCTCGAGTAGTGTTCGCCACTAAGGCGGATGGGTCATTTCGCTTATGCATGAGTTATAGAGAGTCACCTAAGTAAGTACATTGGGCAACATTGTCGACATTTGTTTATTTTCGAGAGATAATTCATCTATGTGGAATACTTTCTAGTAAATTTTGGAGAGCTTGTGTGAAACCATGAGTACGCTGTTATGTGTAAGCCGAGTATACAAAAAGGAGAATAAGTGAAAGTGGAACGAGAGGCAATAGTGAAATGGGTTCCAACTCATATTTTGGAAACAAGAATTAAGAAGCTACGAAATTGTGAAGTTAAAGATGGTCAAAGCACAACGGAGTTAAGCTCAAGGGAATGTGGCTTAGAAGATTGAAGACTATATTCGTGCATCATATCTCTTTTTAAGGGTATATCCTTGATTCCTTTTTCCTATAGAGCTTACTTGCATGCTATCTTTCGTGTATATCCTCTCGGTCCTATTCTCAATCCAATTTCTGTTGCGAACCCCATAGGGAGTATGGCTCAACTATTAGTAACACATGTTGGGGCTTGAGGGTGTTCGTTGGGTTGACTAAACCTTTTGGGTTTTATAGGATACGGGTTGGTCTTAGGAAGGGATTTCCTTGTGACCTAATAGGAGTCCATCATGCTTAGTTTCCTAGAATCATATATATTGGTTTGGATGAGTAATTCTTTGGGTGTCGGTCTGATGTTGATTTCGGTCTTCGGGGCTGATGCTTAGAGAGTTCTTCTCCTAATCAATATATATGTGGCATAGGTTTCCAGTTTGACATTGCCTAATGGGCACAAAGTTTTTACTTGCTTTTATCATTCGACTATATCTTTAGGTAGGAAAAATTGGGTGTAAACATGTGTTTGAGACATGTAATGATTGATGGTTGCAAGTGGCTGCAAGTGGTTGCTAGTGGTTGCTCGTGGATGCATTTACACACATTAGGCACTAGATCGGCTCAGTCACCTTTCATATTGCATATGCATGAGTGTTTATACTTGTTTATGGGTGAAATTAAATGTGTTATCATGTGGATGTTGCATATGGATGGATGTTTGTGCACACATATAGTGTTTACGTGACTAGGATTATTTGCATACATGTGGATTCATGGCACTTAACATATTTTGCATTAGAAAGATCAATCAGGCCTGATCATTTGCATTAGATAAGGAACATATACACACACTTTCTGCATCTGTTCATATAGCATTAGAAATCTTTTTAAGGACAATGATTACTTGTGGATGATGTTTTGAGTAGATGGATGATGGATGATGGATGGTAGGATACGTTCTTCCTAACTTGGAGATTTCGGGGACGAAATCCATTAAGGAGGGGAGAATGTAACAACCCGAATTTTAACAACCCGTTAAAACAAGAAATCAAGGCAGAATTAAATTTTAAAATCAGAATTAAGGGAAACGGGTTGCGCCATTGTGTTCGTCTCGGAAAAATACGCGAAACAGAGTCTGAGTTTTCGAAAATCGGAGTCCGTATGACCAAGATATGACCAAAACAAGATTTCAGCGGACTTTCTGGCAGACTACCCGTGTCGACTGTAGTGTCAACACCCAAGTCGACCTGCCCCCCCTGTGTCGACTGTAGTGTCGACTCCCCCTCTTTACAGGTCGACCTGGTCGGCCTGGGGTGGCCCATAACCCATTTTTGAGGCCCGGGACGAGTTTTGATGGTCCGGATGGGTTTTAGGGTTAATCCGATGGCTGAAATAAATTGCTACACCTATAAAAGAACCACTAGACCTAGTCTAACTCACACAAATTCATATGACACCTAAATGCTGCTGGAATCTCTCTTGAGCCATGGCCGCCGTCTCCAAATTAAAGCTTAAGCGTTCAAACTCAAATCAAATCAAAGATCAATGCTTCTACAACAAATTCAAGAGGATAGATCAATGGCACTGCAACTTTCTACGACAAATTCACTCCCTAATTCATTAGCCGTTCTCTGTAAGTGCTAGTTATTTTCAGATCTAAATATTTAATTTTAATATTGGCATGAAATGAAATGGAATTGAATCTAAGTATGTTTATTGATTCAGATCTATTCCTGTTGCTTTTTGAATCTCTAGTTTTGAGACTTGTCTACCTTTATTCTCATGACAAATTTGTGATTTATTCAGCAGTTTTCTTGGTTCGTAATGATGTTATCATCAAGTTCTAATCTTTATGCCTATCATGATGTTGTTTTTCTCTCTGATCTATTTATTATGCAAATTTCTACCTTCCCCTATTTATTTTCTTTTGATGAACCTTGGTCAACTTCGGACCTTGGCCTAAAATCGCGATTCGCATACGATATGTATACGGGGGAATATTGGGATTATTGCCTATAAGAATATGATTAATAATTGGCAACATGAAATTGGATGTTATCATTTTATTTGCAAGTTTGGGGTAGATCTGTAAATTTTGGTATAATCCTGTTATGATAAAATTTGCATAAATATTCTATACATGGAATTCGACACCAATTGGATCTATGTAATGTAACATGAAATTTGGTATATATAACATGTATGTAATTTGGCATGTAAAATAAAATTATGAGTTTTGGAGCCTATGTAAATTAAATCAAAAGATTGGGCTTATGTTAATTAGGCATGTGTAGACTTGGAAATTTGAGCATGAAAGCGATTGTAAACTTTATAATTGGCATAAACATGTATTATGAACCTGGGCAACTGGCATGTATTGAAATAAAAAGATTATAGTTTGGGATAACTACATCATGAATCATCGGATTTGGGTTTATTGGGTATGAAACCTGATACATGTAATTTTGGCTAGATCTTGACATATGAAAAAAAAACATGAAACTTGGTATATATGTAAACTGACTAGAATTGGGTACATATATTAGTTGGTATGTAATAGCCTTAAAAGAGGGATAAATATAAATTGAGATAAGTTGCCTTTAATGGCCTAAGATAAATTGTGGTAAAATTGGTATGATTTTGCATACCATTAATTGATGGACATAATTGAGTCAATTATGGACATCGTTAAATTATGAATTAATTGATAATTTGAATAGGGGAAATAAATTCAAATTGGGGTAAAAGATTATAAGTGATAATCAATGCTTAGGACACGAGGTTGGACTCGTTTGTGACGTAAACCTGCCCGGAACCGCCCGACGAATCCAGTAGTCACAAATGTCAGCCCAATGTGAGAGGTCCTAGGCCCAAATTAAAAGCGTAACAGTTGTAAAGACACGAGGTTAGACTCTTTTATGGTGTAAGACTGCCCGGACCCGCCCGGCAAATCCAGCTGCCATAAATGTCAGTCTAATGTGAGAAGTCTTTATAAGGTTACGACCTTAATGAATTAAGAAATACTTAACCAGATAAACATGTGGTGGGACATGGGGGTTAAGTGGGTGACATGTGGAAATACAAATAGTAATACTTAACCAACGTAACATGGTAATTAGACCAGTAGGTAGGGTTAAGTAAATAAGAACACTTAACCAATATGATATAAATGGGTGGGTTAAGTAATATGATTAGGTTAATCTGGACACTTAACCAATTTAATAAGTTGACTACGGAAGTGGGTAAGGTTAAGCAAATGTTTAACCATTATAACATGATTAAACTGGACTAGAGAGTGAGGTTAAGTTAATGAGAACACTTAACTAATACAATGGGTTAATTAGACAAGTGGTTGCAGTTAAGTAGTAACACTCAACCAACATAACAGGACAAGCGGGTGGGTTAAGTTAACTTGAATAAGTTGATAACACTTAACCATTATAATATGACTAGTGGATGGGGTTAAGTTAACATGCACTTAACCAATCAAATGTGATGCGTAGTAGGGTTAAGTAACACATGGGGTTAAGTTAACAAGAAAATTCTTAACCAATGTAACCAGATAGACGAACGGGGTTAAGTTAATAAACCACACTTAACCAATCAAACATAATAAGCGAGAAAGGTTAAGTTAACTAAGGTAAACACTTAACCATGGTAACATAACGAGTAGAAGGGTTAAGTACATATCAGGTTGGTGGGTAATATTAGTAAATATAGGCCCATATACACTTAACCATTAAATACACATGCTTGAATCAGTAGCGGGGTTAAGTACACATCAGGGTTGGTGGGTAATATCAGAGAGTATAGGCCCACAGACTTAACCATTAGAAAAACCTAGTAACGGGGACCCATTTCAGCAGTAACCCACATTAGGTATCAACGGAACCCTGAGCTAGGCAGGGTGGGGCACGATTACTGGGCTGATTATAAGAGGTCAAATTAGCGGCGGTTGGTGCAGCAGTGCAGGTTCTAACGGAGTGCGGGTGTGCACAGACTTCGGCGCAGAAAATTTAGCCACTGGGCATCAGTAGGTATAAAGCTGTGCATCTTGATTGTGTCAGGGTTGCCACCATGGGACTTGATACACCCCATGGTGGGACCAGCACAGGTATCTACAAGTAGGGGGCCGCGTGACACAAACGAGAACTAGGTCAAGTAGGGAGCCGATCGACAAGGTAGTAAGGGTGCATCGAATATATACATGGCCATTGGGGTGATCGAGGTGGAATCCTCATAATCGATGTACACCTGAAGGCTACCATAATTGCGGGGATTGGAATCACGTTGTAATTATTATATAACACGGGCTACTAGTTGGGACATTAGTAGGGGGTGCGGATCCTTGTTACACAGGACACTAGTTGGGACAATAGTAGGAATACAGATCATTCAATGTAAGACACTTACGAGGATGCTAGTTAGGTGGTGCAGAGCAAATAGATATCATTTTAATGGTGAAGCTTAGAAACCTTACGATGTTATTCTTGATAGAAACCATGCGGTGGGATACTTGATAGGAATTATGGGACGTTATACTTGTTTCGTCGTGCCCGAAGTTTATCTTGTTACCTTAGTTTATCTTGTTATCATAGTTTATCTTGTTATCTTAGTTTATCTTGCCTACCTTGTCATCATGCTTATGTTTACTTTCAGTTTATACATGCCATGTTATCTTTATCTATTTTTATGCTGAAAGTCACTAGGACTTACTCAGTCTTTATGACTGACCCGTTTTGTTTCGCCTCTTTTTCTTCCGTTTCCCCCCTAGGTTCACAGGGTGGGAATACAGCTTAGTTCGGATCTTACCAAGCTCCAAGGCTCTTCCATGTATGGCTTGGATTTCTCTTGGCTATGGCTTGCTTTGCTTTGTTGGGGAATACTGCAGTTTGTTTTTATGCTTCTTTGTTTTTGAGCAAGACATATATTTTAACTATGAAATTGGGTATTGGAAGTTGATGGGCTTTTCTTGTAAACAGTTATATTTAATAAATGATTTGAAGTACTTCCACTTTATTTTTCGTTGTTTTATATATGTCTGTCTTGTAATATTCCTGTTCCAGTACCCATAATACTCCATTGAAGTTAAGGCATTCCCTTTGTGAGTGACCTTAACAGATGTGGGGTGTTACAGTTACTCACATTAGACGATCATCGTTAATAACGATAGACTGTCTTTGATTCAGACGGACAATTTATTATACTATAAATTGTAATGAGCTCCAATTCACTCCCAGTCAGTTCCATTGGGTAGTGTCCGTCCACACGTTCCCAACTGATCTTGTTTTGTCCAATTCCGATACCGTATGATAAAGTTATATAAAGTACAACTTAATATACTAATTTAAATTTAAATTAAATAAATTAAAATGTTTTAGTGGGCTTTTCCCTTCAAAACCCCAACGGCCCATTCAAATTCCAAGCCCAGACCCGCATTTTCTCCCAACCCATCTTCCCCATTTCAGAAAATCCGCTCCTGCTCCTCGACGTTTCCTCATCCATTTCCATTACCGACTTTATGCCTCCTGCCGCTCCCTTCCTAGTCCATTAACACCAGCGAGCCGATCAACGATCAATTCTCCTTCGAGACCTCCATCCACCTGGTACCTCGACTTTGAACTCGCCGTACTCGTTCCCCATCATGACATAGAAGCTACTCCACGTACTACAGAAAAGACTCGACAATATTTTGCGTCGATTTCCACAAAAACATGGGTACATACTCCATTCTCCATTCCAAGACCAAAAATACCAACTACTTTGTGAATTGAAGCTCCAAATTCTCGAATGCCGGAGCCCTAGCTCACGACTCATGCTGACAGGAATTTTCCAGCGACAAAAACTCTATCCGAACCCAACAAAGTTGATGTTAAAACGAAGAGAAACCATCTAGGATCTCGTGTGCATATGTCTTGTGATTTTTAGACTTTGTTTTGATTTTAGATTTGATTTTATAAAGCCATGAAAATTTGTTTGAGGAAGAATCGGTGACGGCGTTTACAGAGAATGAGGTTTTTAGGTTATAAGGCTTTTAGATGATATATTTATAGGCATAAAAATATCTAGATATTTTATTAGGATATTTTTAGATATTTTTCTTATTTTATTTTATTTTCGTTTTTGCCTTCTAAAAATCCATGTGATCACACATGATATTCACAAATCACGGAAATTGACATGCAACTACAGTTTGACATTACGGACCCAACGAAACTGGTTTCGTCGAATTCTGAATCGATTTGCTCACACAGCGTATTTTTGAAGGTAAAATTATCGATTGTATCTCACATTAAAATTTTGTACAGCCACACACTGACCCCAAAAAAATCACGAAAGTTGGAACCTAACAATAATTTAATATTCCAGATCCAACAAAATTGGTTTCATCGAAAACGGAGGTCGTTTGCAAAACTGGCTATTTTTAAAGCTCTAAATAACCCACTTAAATATAAAAATATATTTAAAAACAATTAAACTAAATATTTATAAATAAATATTATCATATATATTCACAATAGAATACCATACAGCTCCAGAATAATCCTATATGAATTTATAACTCGATATTTCAAATCCCGATTAAATCGATATTCAATTTATATTGATAAATCCTTTTATAATATAAATAAATCGCTATAATTTATAAAGGAATTCTATAGCGACTTTTCGAAAATTTGATTTGGACATAAATTAAAATCTACACAATGAAATCCCGATTTTTCTCTTCCATTAGAAAAATATACTTCACTAGTTCCGAACGTTTCTTGGTTCACAGAAATCCAATTTAAAACGGATTCTGTATATTCATTTTAAAGATCGAATCGCCAAATAGCAAACTGCCGCGTCATTTCGAGCTCGATTTTAATTATAATATAATTATACGTTCAACTGTCGTTTATATAATATATTCATTATTATAATTCAATTCGAAACGGAATTAAATATTATATATAATCCAGTTCTAACAATATTGTCAATTCACTATTTCCGGCTATTTCAGAAATTAAATATATTATTTAATTATTATATTAATTAAATATTCCTATTATTTAATTAAACGACCTTTTAAATTTCTAAATCACTATTTAAATAATTAAATTAATTAATTATTTAATTATTTAATCGTAAAAAAATACGGGACATTACAAATGGATTACCAACTATGACAAGGTATGGAACCACCTTCCGATAGTGTACCTCTAGAGAGGAATACACTAGGTTCAACAAGAACATCTTGCAAACCGGCCACACATGACCGACCACTCATTTCGCTTGAGTGTATCGAATGTATATCACCAACGGTGGGGACCAACAACCATTTCCCGAAAGGGATAGCATCGAATAAATTAAAGAATGAAATGAATATCTCTAGATAGGTGATAATACACCCTACTTGGCAGCCAACCACTTAGCCATGCTGCCTGCCCGATTTTTGTCATTTCCCGGTTGTGAGGCTAGAGGCCACGCTTATCTCTGACAAATCACACAATTATTTACTTTAAATGTCACATCGTCATACCCGCCAAATCACAAATTGATTTCCCCAAAAATACAACGGGTAAACAACTTAAAGAAACGAATTCATCCGCTACCAAATGTGCATACGTTTGAAGAGGTCAACTTACATGATCCATCAAATATACTCTGTCAGACATTCTTCCATACAGGTTGTCCTGGGACTGGACAAACCGAAGGCACTATTCTGTAAATAGGACAGCCCTTAAATAACTCCATCTTCAATTATCATTATCATATTTGATCGTAACGCTAACGCCCATACAAAGTGGTTTACAGATAATGAATCTGATCCCGGTCTCTCCGTATTGACAACGAAAAAAAGGTCAAAATCTTCGATTGTCGGTGATTTAACTATGAAAGGAAAACACGTGTGTAAATAACGATATTATTTCCAGATGGAAATTTTATCGATCAATCATCATTCAACTTTTTCTCTTTTTAAATTAATTTATCATTAATTTACTCAGTTACCCATTTCCATATCTCCATAAATTCTTTTTTTCTAAATTTAAAAAATATACGTATTAACTATTGGCAAACATTTCCATTCCTTATTTCACGTATCACTGTCATTCCAGTATTCTTTATTATCAAACATTTCATTTTCTATGATTAGAAAATATATCTGATTATATTTGGAAAACGTTTCCAAAACTCATTCATCGGATTTAAACAGATGTTTAAATAAAACATCGCTATGCCACTCAAAACATTACACTCATTAACTAAATTCACTTAACCAAACTTTACTATCAAACCTTAACCATTCCTTAGTTAAAAGCGAAGCCAATCAAGTTGGGGTATAACTACC
The DNA here is from genome assembly GCA_030737875.1 of Allium sativum. Classification (NCBI taxonomy): domain Eukaryota; kingdom Viridiplantae; phylum Streptophyta; class Magnoliopsida; order Asparagales; family Amaryllidaceae; genus Allium; species Allium sativum. The sequence continues at coordinate 309,509,674 of CM060922.1, read as the reverse complement.
TCTCAGACCTTAACTGAACAACATTTCTAACTTCGGAAATAGACAAAGTTCACCTTCTAAATCTTTAACAAACTTCCTTACGTAACTCTCTTTCGAATAAATCTCTATTTGATAACTCTTTCCTTCGAATAAACTATATTCGATAATCTCTCTTCGAATAGCCATATTCGATTAACTCTACTCAATTAACACTATTCGATTAACTCTAATCGATTTACTCTTATCAGTTAGCTCTATTTGATTAACTCTATTCTATTAACTCTATTTGATTAACTCTAATCGATAACTCTAATTGGTTAACACTATTCGATTAACTCTAATCAATTAACTCTTATCAATTAACTCCTATGAATTAACTCCTATCAATTAACTCCTTTCTAATAACTCCTTTCGAATAAACTGTATTCGATTATCTCCTTTTGAATAAACTATATTAGGTTAAATCCTTTCGAATAAACTATATTCGATTAACTCCTTTCGAATAACTAATATTCGATAATCCTTTCGAATAACTAATATTCGGTAATCCTTTCGAATAACTAATATTCGGTAACTCCTTTCGAATAACTAATATTCGATAATCCCTCTTTGAATAGCCATATTCAATTACCTCTTTTCGAATAAACTATATTCAATTAATTCTCTTCTTCGAATAACCAATATTCGATAAATCTTTTTCGAATAACCAATATTCGATAACTCTTTTCGAATAAACTATATTCGATAACTCCTTTAACTCTATTCGAATAAACTATATTTGATTAACTCCTTTAACTCTATTCGAATAAACTATACTCGATTAACTCCTTTCGAATAACTAATATTCGATTAACTCCTATTCAATTAACTCTAACTCTAATCAGTTAACTCTAACTCTAATCGATTAACTCTAATTCGATTAACTCTAACTCTAATCGATTAACTCTAATTCGATTAATTCTAACTGTAATCGATTAACTCCTCTAAAGTATTTAGATTAACACATTTTGATTAACACATTTTGATTAACTCCTTTGATTAACTCTACGTCCATATTCAGTTTCAAATATCGATGTTGAAATCGATTCTTACTTCCCTATATAAGTCCTGACTTATATATTCTATTTATACAATGATAAACATTTTATTCAATTCATAAAATATTATTTATAAATTAATCTTCTCAATCTATCAGTTAGAACATATTCTATTTAAAATCTTTGCTTTAAATCCATATCATGTTATACCCGTGTGCGAAGCACGGGTCTAAACCTTTCAAATCTAAAATTCTCTTTTTATACTATTCTATTAATTTTTCAAGCATTACCTTTTATAATCTATTTATTTACCAAATAAATCCCTTTTGATAATTCTATTTATTTTATAAATATTTCCTTTTCAATTCTATTTGTAAATGTTATACAAATATTTCCCAATTCTATTTGTAATTGTTTTACAAATATTTCCTTTTCTATTCTATTTGTAAATGTTTTACAAATATTTCCTTTTCTATTCTATTTGTAAATGTTTTACAAATATTTCATTTTATAAAATCCTTTGATGTTATAAATATATTTTTTAATAAAATCATTTGATTTTATAAATATTTTCTTTTATAAAATCATTTGATTTTATAAATAAATTTCTTTTCAATATACACTTTGAAAATTCCCATTTATACATTCCGGTATTTCTTATGGTATTTAGAATACCAAATAACCATGATCAATATCATCCAAACACACATAATCAACCATAGATTATATATCACATCATATATCACAATATAAGAAAACAACTGTATTATAAATATTGAGGAATCCAGTTGGATCCCTCCAACCTGTTTTCCTGCATCCACAGATGTTAACAATATAATTAACATCAATTTCATTTCAGTATGAAATATTCTGATAAACAAAATCAATATTTAGTTAACGATTGATATATATGGTTATCTAAAATTTCAACCAATCATTCAGCAATTCAATCAAACAGTCAGCACACAGCAATCATCATCATTTATCAGTTCTAAAAATACGTTATAAAAATATAACTGATAGAGTCAGCGAGTTTTACTCACATTGGACGATCATCGTTAAATAACGATAATTGTCGCTTGATTCAGATCAGACAATTTATTTCGCTATAAATTGTAACGAGCTCCAATTCACTCCCAGTCAGCTCCATTTTATAGCCACCGTCCATAAGATCCCAACGGATCTGACCGTTCGAACTTCTGATGCAGTTTGTACCGGATATTAACATTATAAGTTCACGTACTATTTTAAATTAAAATTCTTAAGTCTAATTATAAACGGGCCTCACCCTTTAAAATCTCTGGCCCAAATTCCATGCGCACTGACCAATTACAAAGCTTCTCCTCCATATTAACGCTTCAGTAATCCTTTCAGAACTAAAATGGCCATTGCGTCTTCTTTAACTTCCAATCCACCTTCCATTTCTTCAATTATAAATTCACCTAAAATAGCCAAAATTCCTCTCGTTCAAATCTCTACCAACTCATACCATCTTCATCGAGTTCGCACCCCACCAGTAATTTCCGTCGAACTCCTCAACACGTCGGCTACAGTGAAGTACCGAACAAAAACATCACGTAAATTCCCAAATTTCCAACAATCGAAGCCAAATCTAACCACAAACCCGAATACACTCTTTGTTTTTCAATTCACCAGAACTTCTGAAACCCGCAACCCTAGCTCCTACTGACCAAAATCAAACTGCAGAAAAGACCGTCGAACTCTACAAAAACTACACCAGATCGGAGAGTAAATCGCTAGGATCATAAATGTACTAATCTTGTGATTTATGGAAATTTATTCATTTGTGGAGGATTTTTTTTTAAAGTTGCGATTCGTGTTGATGAGAGGAAATTATGGTGGCTTGATTCATTGACTGAGGAAGTAAAGTTAGGGTTAGAATGTGTATGTATTTATAGGTAGTTTATATTATTTTTTTATCGATTATTTTATTGAGTTTTAATGAATCGTTACTTCCATGCGTTGTTTAAAAATCCCTATGATCACATACAATACCCAAAAATCACGAAAATGGGCATGCAGCTACAGTTAGACATTTTGGATCCAACGAAACTGGTTTCGTCGAATTCCGACTACGTTTGCTCACACAACGTATTTTTAAAGTCGAATTATCGACTGTATTTCATATTAAAATCCTGTACGGTCACATACTGACTCCAAAAGTCACGCAATTTGAAATCTAACAATAATTTAACATTCCGAGTCCAACAAAATTAGTTTCGTTGAATTTGGAGGTTGTTTGCAAAAATGGCTATTTTTAAAGCTCTAAATAAATCCATTTAAATATTTATATATTTAGAAATAATTAAATTAAATATAAATAAATTTATATTACCGTATATATTCACAATAGAATATCATACAACTCCAATTGGATTTATAACTCGATATTCAAATCCTGGTTAAATCGATATTCAATTTATATTGAAAAATCCTTTTATAATATAAATAAATCGCTATAAATTATAAAGGAATTCCATAGCGACTTTTCAAAATTTGATTTGGACATAAATCAAAATCTACACGACGAAATTCTGATTTTTCTCTTCCATTAGAAAAATATACTTCACCAGCTCCGAACGTTTCTTATTTCAGAGAAATCCGATTTAAAACGGACCCTGTATATCCAGTTGAAGTTCAAATCGCCAAATAACGAACTGCCGCACCATTTCGAGTTCGATTATAATTATAATATAATTATACGTTCAAATGTCGTTTATATAATATATTCGTGAATATAATTCAACTCTAAACTGAACTATATGTTCTAAATGATCCAATTCATACAGTATTGTGAATTCAGTTACTTTCGACTAACTCGGAATTATAATATATTTTTATATTATAAATATTAATTAAATATTCAATATTATTTAATTAAACCATTTTAAATCTCTAAATTATTATTTAAATAATTAAATAAACTAATTATTATACCGTAAAAATACGGAACATTACACAAAGCCTTTTTAAATTCCTTAAATAGTAAACGTCTTCATCCATACAGACTTATCTTGATTATCACTTAATTGATTCCCATCCAATTCCAACTTAATTCATAAATGGAAAAACTTATCGTTGGAAAACTTCATTAAATCTTAAAACAAAGATGTGTCATTACTTTCTATTTCCAAATCGTATATTCACCTCTTAGTTGGGTGAAAGAACGATGTTTTTGCAGACACCGTTCACAACTGTAACAACTTGAAACTTCGGCAGTAAATATTTAAATATCAAGGTTATTTAAATATTTAAATCTTGGATTTAATGTTATAAAAATGGTTTCATAACCTTGATTAAATCCCTTTATAAATAATAATTAGTGAGTAGAAAACATGTTGTTAAATTTATGTTTATAAAGATAAGTAGTGCGAAGAAATATCAGTAATGTGACCGAAAACAGTTTTGTCATAAACGATGTTTTACTTGTTAAAAGTTGTTAGAACATCATGTGCATGTAGTAACAATAGAAGAACACATATATGTATGTACATAGCATATAAATAAAATACAAATGGTTTATTCTAGAATATGAAAAACGACTTCAAATGATAGGGACATGTGTCATAAAATGAACGGTGCACATGTCATGAGATTTAAGGAGGTAAAGACACATAAACCCATTAGGTTTCCATTTGTAGAAACATCTAAAGACACCTAAGGAGGCATGTATCTACATCCTGAAGCTTTCATGAAGATAAGATGGACAAGTGTCCAAAACCATTTTCCAAACTAGCCTTAAGAAATGTTATATAAAGGGTGGAAATGTTCACTTCTTTTCATGCATTCACAAAACAAAACCAGGATAAGATAAAGAGGAGAAGTTTAGGAGAAGCCAAGAGAATAAATACAAGTTCAAAATACAATTGTAAGGTGAGAAAAACTATTTAATTGTATGTATTCATTTCATATTTTGAAGAAAAGTTGTGAAATTTAAGGACGAATGATTGGTCCTGAGCCGCTGAAAAAGGCGTACAATATTTTGACCATAACTTCCTCAATTCTTGATGAAATTTTGATTTCTTTATCAATCTGGAAAGCTAACTCAAAGGTCTACAACTTTTGTTTGGGACACTTTTTCTAATTCGATCGTTTGTGTACCTGAAAACTATGCAAAGTCAGGTAAAAATCTGCCTAAAATGGACGTGTTAAAAATGCCTCATGATGTTGAATTTTATATATTAAATAGATAAATGATTTTCAGGTTTTATTTTCATCATAATTAAGTAGACTACGAAAGCTTCTTACTTTAGAAATTTTGGAGTCAAAAACTATGTTTATTATAGAGAAAAACAATCAAACATTTTGCCGAAAAACTGGTCAAAAATCTGAATTTCAAAACTTTTCGTAGCTTTATGAAACACCGTCTTTACTTTGAATTACTTATGAAGCACTGTACCAAGGCCAGAACTTTTCATAGCATTTCAGAAATGCTATCTCATCTCTGAGTTATTTTAATGAGTCCAGAAGTTTTCATAGCATGCTAAAAACGCTGTAATATCTGTTTTGAGTCATATAAACTACACAAAACTTTTCATAGCGCACCTGAAACGCTGTAACGGCTGTTTTAAGTCTAAAACTATTATAAACTACCCAGAACTTTTCACAGTGCAACAGAAACGTTGTAATAACTTTTTTGAGTATAAAATCGTGGTAAACTACTCTAAATCCTTCCAAATTTCGACTTGAGCTTCCTTATTGTATCATAAAACTAACTTCCAAAAGTGGGGACGTTAAATCAAAGTAAAAGAGAGTCAAAACGTGTCAAAACTGAGAATAAAGTAGGTTGACGTGAGTTTCACGAATTACGATGGAAGACATTTGATTGCTTTGGGGTGATGATAAGTACTATATTATGTTCTACAAAGCTTTTGCACAAAGATAGTAAGGAGTACTGTGGGTATACTTATCATCTAAACAATTACTTATTTCTTAAGCTTGTGTTCTTATGTAATGTTGCACATGACTTCAACATACTATATTGACTGAAATCTTTGCTTCGATATGTAAACAACATATACGACTGATGATTGAGGACATTGATGACTTATCATGACTTGCATAAAGTTCTGATATCAAGATCATAAGGATTAGTATGGGACTGGGACAGACATAGAATACCTACGATAACCATAATTGCATTATCGAAATGCATTATTTTGACAAATGTTTTATGTAAACGATATTTTGAAGTACTCCTTTTCTTGATGATTAGTTTGGAGTCATAATTTATTTTATCAAAAAGGAGTTTCTTGGTATTTAAAATGGAAGATGTTTATCTTTTAAAATGAAGTTCTACAAGATATATATATATCTTTCAAAACGAGTATTTGCAGAGTGTTTTACCCTTACTTTATAAAGAGTATTTTAGGATGTAAATATTGATTTTAAATGTTTTGTGTAAAGAAGAACTATGTTGGCTTGATCCTGTATCTAATTGCTTACTCAATAAGACAAAGATACGTAGGCAGTCACAAATGGTAGTGATGCAGCTATTATATTAATAAAAAAATATTTTTTGTTTATTATTTGATATTTCATCTTATAATGGTGCATTTTTATCATTTAAGCCATGCTAACGTGTTTATCGAGTGTGCAGGAATGAATATCGATATCCTTCTCATTAGAGTTGCACAATGATAGATGTATGGTAATTGTGTTTATGTTGTATTTAAGCACACCCAGTGAATTAAATGAATATTATGATAAGTGTTATTTATTAAACTATCCAATACATTTAGTGATGTTGTATATTTATTCAAATAAAGTGGTAGCTGTCATTGTTTGTATTGGACGGAAGGATTTTCAGCAATTTTGATTGGTCCGAAATTTCCGGGTCATTACAACGACAAACCCAAACTCAATTGATATCAAATACAAGATTCTAACATAATTTACATTAACTTATATTCAACACCAATTCGCGTAATCAACGAACACTGTAGGTGGAATAACGATATAAGCATCTTCCAAATTCCTCAAAATATTAAAAGTCTACACAACGGAAATCAATATCAAATATTTGAAGATCATTTCTATCCAAATCCAATTTATTCAAATTGGAAAACTTTTCTTAATCAAAAGATTTACTAAAGCATACCCTTTGATATGACTATTATATTTGATAAACAAAATAACTTAAGTTCAAGAACTTAAATTACCAAAACATCGTTTTACCGTATTCAGCAAGTTAGGCTAAAAATACAAAAATCGAAATATAGTTCGAAATTTAATATTTCTTTCTCAAATCACTTTAAAAACATTAATTATGATTTATCATAATTTTTCCATATTTTTTTTATAATTTTTATAAGGTTATTTCGATCGATTTCCAATTACGGTCATCAACTACGTTTACAGCGACCTTTTCGAAAATATGTTTAAATTTGAAATTTATAAGTTGAAATCCAAAATTTCTTCTTTCATTTGAAAGCTATCATTAATAGAAAAGAAACGTTTTTCGTTTCGGGGAAATCCAATTTAACTTGCATAAGTTATGGTCATTTGAAGTTTATGGTCGAAATTTGCGAACTGTTGCTGAGCGGCACGTTCTATTCAAACCATGTTATTATTTAAAATAAAACTCATCCAATTCATTCCAAGTATATTTTATAGAACATTTATAAACTCGTTTAAAAGCAATTCTAACTTCAATTAAATTATAAATTAAAACTGAATATTCTATTATTAAAATAATAATATTTTTCATAATATAATAATTTGAAATCCAAACATTTCAGAAATCCATTTAAATGTTATATAAAAATAACGGAATAATAATTCGAGTTAAAAACATTTTTTATATATCTAACTCAAATTTTCTTTTGAATTTACTATTCAAAATCTATTTTAAATTAGAATAAGCCATTTCTAATTTAAAACTCTTTTAAATTCATTTTAAGCTTTTCAATAGTTGTTTGAAATCATCTTGATTTCATTTCCAAATCGTTTCGGATGTAAAATTCTAATTTTCATTTCTATGTCTAATTTCACTTAAATGAATATATTTTCATTTAATATTCCAAATGGAACAAGACTCAATCAATTCCCAAATAATTCCAAATTCGTGGTGTGAATTGTGCAAACAATTATAATAACAGTCGCATCAGTTATAATCCATCAAACAACAGTTATAATATAAGCGTTATAATTGTTAACACTTATATATACATAAAAGGTAAATATAAACTGTAATAAACATCTAACATCCACGAAGCGACCATAGCAACCACAGACAATCAATATATAATTAGTTGACGATTATAATAACTTTTCAAGTTAAAAAAGGTTCTCACATTGATTTTTTATCGTTGCAATAATGATCGTTTTAAAGTAAATTAAACAGGGGTTTAATTTAACTTAAAATTCTGATTAGCTCCAGTCTCGTCCAAATCAGTTTGTACACATATTATTCTTCTCCACGATTCCATAGCAACTTGTTTCGCTCAGTTTTGAGTTTATATGAGCAAGATACAATTGTTTAAACATTAAACAAACTAATGATGTCATTAATTAAATTAATTATTAAGTTACCTTTTATATTATCCTTTCCAACCATCGTTCGACGTGTTCCCTCTGCCTTTATCACTACCGTGATCACTAGAGACCGCCGGACGCCGAGTCAACACCCTCGCCATGACCTTCCTCACACGTCGCGCCACCGCCAGAGGCGCCGATCCCCCTCTCGCCACCATTCATCAGAAAAGCCCCACGACCTGAAATCCATGTTGGCCCAGATTCCGGCCGCCACATACAACTAACGACCACCAAATTTGACCAGCACCTCGGCCTCACCACCACGCAACTTTTTCGAGTTAGGCCCCTCACCTGAAACTGCCTGTAGCGCACACAAATCGATGAAATACGAAAGCATCTCCGTAATATCGTCCATCTACGTTTGACTCACCACCATGGCCACCACAGGTCATTTCAGACCGACCGACAAACATGAAACTTGTTGACCTCTCTCTCCTTTACAACTTCCCATTTTTTGCTTTCACCTAACTCTCCATTTTTTGCTTTCACCTAACTCACCACCATGGCCAACGTTTGACACCTTCACCTAACTCTCCATTTTTTGCACGCAAATCGAGGAAATCCAAAACTACCCTCTTTGGGCTTGGGTGATTTCCGGCCATCTCGGGTGCCCGTTGACCACCAAATTTTAGCAGTAGGTTCCTCTCAACATACACTACAAGTATCATGTTGGATACTTCCCCTAATTCTCACTCATTTTGGAATTAAAATTAAAAAGTTTTTTTTTGTAAATATTGAAATTAAGGAGGGTGGTGGCTGCAAAATGTGGAGAAGAAGAATTGAAGGAGGGTTAGAGAGTTAAGGATATTATATAGGTGGGATATTTTGGGTTTAATAATATTTTATTCTATTATTATATTACTATATTCCTATCGCCCTTTTCGTTCGACGTTTATCAATTCATACGATCACATACGAACTCCGTTGGCAGTAAAAATGGATACATAGCTATGGTTTGATATTATGATCCTAATGAAACTTGTTTCGTTGAAATCTGAGTCTGTTTGCTCAAGTAGCTCTAGTTTGAATTAAAATTATTGAATTTAATTTCATTTGTATTTACATTAAACATTTATAGCTTGCACGACCATATGCTAACTCTGATTGATCCGAAATTTGGAATCTTACAATAATTTACTATTCCAAATCCGATAAAATTGGTTTCTTCAAAATCGAGATTGTTTGCAAAATGGCTATTTTCCAATATTCAATTAATTGATATAATATGATTTAATTTCGAAATAATCAAATTCAATTTAAAACAAATTATTATCTTTATATATATATTCAAATAAAATATCATATAGCTCCAAATAAACATACTTGAGTTTATAACTCGATGTTTTCAAAATCCAAGTTAAATCGATATTCAATTTATATAAAAACATATTTATTATATAAATAAATCGTTATGGTTTATAAACGATTCAATAGCGACTTTCTGAAAATTTGATTTAAACATAACTCACAATTTACAAGATGAAATCTCGATTTTTCTCTTTTATTAGAAAACTATTGTTCAATAGATTCGAACGTTTCTTGTTTTTAATGAATTCTGACTTATACTGGATCATATACATTCATTTAAAGTTCAAAATGTAATATTACGAACTACCGCACCGCTGCGAGCTCGTTTTAATTAAATTTTAATTTTATACAAGCAAACCTTAAATTAAATAAATTTCAAATCGTTAATTCTTAAAATAAATCATTTTTAAATATCTAATTAATTTAAATATTCCTTAATAAAATCTGGGTCTTTACATAGACTAAACGCTTAAAAATGAAAAGTGAAAAGCATATTTTTAGCATATTCAAATTGAAAAGGATGAATGTTTTTAACTCTAGTAATAAATGGATTGCTATTTACTTATTGTGGACTCGGTTCTTACTTTCTCCAAAAATGGATTGCTAAGGGATACAAAAAAATATAGCCATATATGCATGAATTTGGTGTATTAAATGTCCATAACATGAATTATTTATGTAATATATGGTTATTAATTGCTTTACCAAAATTTTACTCTAAGATTACAACAGTTGAATAAATATTAGTGTTAGGTCGGAAGGTATGGGTACCCATCTTTGATGGTACAATGCAAACAGATAACTTAATCACAAAAAAACCAACAAATTGATCTTCTTACGAGGAACTATATAAGTGTGAATCCAAAAAGAAAACAAAGTAAATTAAGCATTGTCATACCAACTCATAATCTATGTATTGTAACCGTTAGCTAAATGTGGTTTTGTTCGGTCTTCTCAAATTTGTCATGACAACAAAAATAATTACTTAAAAATATAACTCCACTTTTAACTATGTTGTCTATTTTCAATGGCTCATAACATACATGGATTACACCAATATGTTAGTCTGCTTGCTGTTATCTCATCTTTCGGTAATCCATACATCAAACTGTGGCCCACTTTACATACTATACAACAAACACGATCACTTTCTATCACTGACACATTATATATCCCCTTAGAATGTCATATTTTTGTGATTGTGATGTCTAAAACTAAAATACATGGTTAAAGTTACATTAAAATGTCAAGATAATTACCATAGCAGTCATATATGAAAACATGCCATATCAAGGGAAAAAACTATATACATATCTCGTTAAAAACATGTATGTATTTGGATCAGCTTGACCTTTTTAAGATTTGTCTATTTGCTACTACTAGTAAGAAAGCAACAAAGTATAAAATTTGAAATCAATTGTTATACTGCAACACTGAAGTATAAAGTCCAATATAATAAACATTTTAGACTATATGATTGCATACGTGTAGCTGGCATCAAGTTTATTGAGAAACAATAGATTAAAGGGAATGAGAATTGCAAACAAGTTAAAGTTTCTTCTTGGGTTGTGTCATATTTTTGCATTGTCATGGTTTTTTAATGTGTTTTTGAAGTATAAGTTAATTATTTTCAACTACTACATGAAGTTGGCCTTCACATCATGTTCCCGGATTACTAGAGCATTGGATTGCTTATAAGTTATTACATTCACTCAATTGTACCACTTATGCTCTCAGTTGACTTGTTATCCTCGAAAGATTTGAATATAATGATGTGTTGTCCCAGTGCAATGACCAACGAAGGGGTGTTTCCCTCGTGATATGCTTATAAAATATATTATAATGGGTACATGTTTTAAAATGTCTTTAAAAGTCTAATTCTTTTCCCATCATGTTAATATGAAATTATTTTATTATGTTACCATGTTAATTGGTAAATGTGTAAGATTAGATAAATGATGAATTATTATAATACTTGTTTGAAGTTTTATGGATAAAGATTTTTCTATTCAATAATTAAAGTAACAGAAATTGCAAGTGAACTCAAAAGGTTAATCGATGTTCTCTTAGCACATAATTAAGTCCATCAGCTGTAATTTGCATTACAGTTGAACCATATACATGTGGTGTGTAATAACACAGTTTTTGACTGCTTCTGTAATACAATTTATAAGCAATTAATTTGTTAATTGATTTAAATAATAAATTATGGATAATAAATATTGGGAAATTCTAACATATATTTTAATAGTTTAAAATTTATTTAGCCAGTGTGTATATGTATATAATACCAGTAAGTGATATTTGGTAGTTTGTTTTGTAATTTATTTTAACTCCAGTTAAATATAGATAATATTGGATTCAAATATATAGAAAGTTAGAATAATAATTATTTAAAAAATCTTATGTGTACATTTTTACTTGTATATTTAAATATATACAAGCAAATGTTGTTTTAATATTGTGTTTATAACTTGTTTTAAATACATGTAAATATAAAATTGGTTTAAAATTTATATAAATAAATAATAATATTGGTTCTATACATTGATTTGCTATTTTTAATCAATAGAGTACATAGCTATATATAAATAGCTTTTATTTGCCTTAGAAGTTTAGATTTGCTATATTTAAAAACATTTAAATATATTAATTTGCTTAGGAATGAAGCTTGTTTTTTAAAACTAATTAGTACATATGTGCGTACTACCATTGATTGACCATAGACATATAGCTGACCAAACAATGACTAAAAAACTTAAGTACACATACTAGTATCAAATGAATGTGCATAGCAAACTATAAGGTACTAAACTACTTTCATTTCCAATCAAATGTGTACAAACTAAGCATATATAGCCTTGCCATACACCAACCTTTAAAACCTGCTACTCTAAAGTGTGGACATCCTACACCATCACCATATCTTTTCAATCATCACTAACACCATAAGCATATATGTTTACGTCAAAAGTTAGTCTAGTGACAATCAACCACAAAAGCATGTATTCCACACACAATTATAATCATAGAATGCAAGAAAAAAGAGAGTAAACACAGGGGACACACAATGTTTTTATATTGGTTCAGCTTCAACCAAGCCTACGTCCACTTTATAATCTCTGTTTATACTGTCGATTACAGGTTACAATTGCTTTCATATAAAGAAAGTAGAGAGAGAAATTAAACAAAATCCTTATGTTATGAAGTTAAAAAGTCAAAGTGTAAGGTGGGCTATTTCTAGAGTGCCAACCATCAACTTTTCAATAGGAGTTCTAGAATGCTTTCTATTTTAGGAAATGGTGTATTTATAGGAAAAAAGTCGAGCCGATTGGAATGCTACGTGGCAATCATCCACTTCGGGTTCGGCCATGTGTCCCTTGATCCAAAAAAGTAATTGTAGGCGGCGAGACCTATTCTTCTGCTATGGAATAGTTCTCCTTGGTAGTTGTGGTGTACGTGGAGGTCAATGCTTGTTGTATGAACAACAGAGTAGGTATTCTTCTCGATCATCAAAGCATACGTGGACCATGGAATTCGGAGTAAGGGAAGTTGAATGGGCCCAGTTTGACCAATAAAGCAGCCTTGTGAATCGGGACTCGCTGGGTAGCATAGGAGGTAGATCATCACAGTTGGGGGTTGGTCAGCTGGTTTGATCGACCCGATCTTCGGACTTCGGTCAATTTGCTGAAGAGGTATGTTTTTTTGGGAATAGATGAGTTGGGTCGAACCAATGTTTCAGTCGATCGAGATATGGATCGGCTGAGGAGATGGAGATAGATTATCTTAAGTACAGATTATGGTTGTGACGGATTTTACCAAAAAGCTGGTCAACACTTTGCCCCTCAGAACATATCTTTCTTGGTAAAGGAAGGTACATTCAGGATCTTCCAAGAAACGATGCATAAAGATCCAATACATAGAAATCCAGAAATCCATGGTTAAGCCGAACCATATTATAAGGCGGCCAGAAAACTGACGATCGTTACCGATCGTATTAACCCCGATGGAGAGACAAGAGAACTAGTTACTAAGTCCACATAGCTATGAATATAATTTGTTCCTGCGCAAAAGGAGAGATAGATATGCCAAATCCTGACAATATTATTCGACTATTCAGAGCATAAACCATGCTTATATATCTTTTAGAGTATAAACCATACTCAAGAAGGGATCGAGTTATTTTGCCAAATCCTGGCGGGGTAGTTTGATTTGCTAGGTATAATCCATATCTGGGGGTCATGTATAAACCATATCTAAGTAGCAATCGGGTTAGCTTGCCATGAGCTGGTAAGAAAGTTCAATCTTTCAAGTCTAAGCCATACCTGGAAGCCTAGAGTCAAACATCAACCATGCTCGGGGTGTGACTTTCTCAAAGAGATTGAGTATAACCATACTCGAGATTTAGCAGTATTTACTTGACAAGTCTTGACAAGGTTTGGTTCGAATATTATCCATATTCATACTGAAAGAGAGCGAAGCTTGTCACATCCTGATAGGTAGAGTTATAGTACCAGTATCAACCATACCTTAAGCAGAGTATAAGCAATACTTGGTTTGAGGGAAAGTTAGGTTTGTCACATTACGGAGGGTGAATCGTATGCCTAGGTATCAGCCATACCCTAGGGACGAGCATAAGCCATGATCGGTTTTAGATTGAGAACTCTACCGCGTCCTGGCAAAGTACTTAGAGTCTTCAAACATAATCTATCTTCGAGAAATAAATCTTATTGCTGCTAATTATTACAAATTCCAAGACAAATCCTAATGGGTCTATAGTTGAATCCAGAGCACGCCTTGAGATTAAATCCTAATCCCGTACGTGTGTACTTCAACATAGCCACTTTATTTTAAAACAATAGTAATGCATTTCTTATATCCTGAGAAATGGGGTGTATCCACAATGATCTGATCCAGATCAGTTGATAATAATGAAATAATTGCTAGGCTCAGGATCCTTCCCGTTCCGAGAAGCATGGGAACCATTCTGAGGAGCACGGAAGGATAGCAGTGGCGGTGCAGATTTCGCAGATTTCTTATCATACTTGGGTAGCTCTCCACGTCTAACCCTTTCTTCGATGAGAACACACAAGTGCCTGCAATCATTGGTACCATGACCTGCCATGTCATGAAACATGTAGTGCTTTCCTGATTCACGTTCTATTTGGGTCAGCTCCCTCCTGGGAGGCTTAGGAAAGGCAAGAGTTCCTCATACACCGAGGTATATGTCCAATAGTGAGGAATTGATCTCAGTGTAGCAATCATACTTGGGCTCTCTCTGGAACTACACATTCCTATCATTCTTTTCTAGGACTTTCCCTTTACCCATGTTTTGGGCAATGGTGGATGGTCCTCCATCCTTTGTAGTACATCGAGATTTTCCGTCTTGATATTAGTGTCTTCCTATCGAAGGAACCTATTAGCCTTAGAGTAGAAATCTCCAATGTCTCTGGGAGGGTCCCTGTAAAGGGATATTTTGAAGTCTGTTCGATCCAAGACTCCGGCCATGGCGGCCGTGAGTGCCATCGATGGTTCAAGTCGAGCCACAACCGCATTGAATCTTTCAAAGAAGGAGCGTAAGGTCTTGCCGAAGTGCTGCCTGATGAATGTGAGAAACATGATGCTGTTAGGTCAAGATATGTGAACTCTGAGTTGTTCAATGAAGCAGGTGACCAACATATTCCTAATGTTGATCAATTCAGTTATTAGCTGTCGAAACTACATGGCGGCGACATCGGCTAGGAAAAGAGGGAAGCATTTGGCCATGACATTGACTAATGCTGATAATACTTCCATTTGGTGCATATAACATATGAGATGTATGACTAGATCAGTCCTGTCATTGTAGAGTTCCAAAACCGAAAGCTTGAAGTCAGGTGGATTGCAGGAATTCCTGATTTCCCATGTAAAAGGATTGCGATGGATGTTATCCACGTCTTGTTGGGTGATACTGGCGATTTTATTTCCATCCCCGAGAAGTTGTTGCCACGAATCCAATTCTACACCGGTGGTTTCAGCGAGGGTCTCAGCACATGGTGGAAGCATGCCTCGAGTTCTTGGGGCCAGTTTGGTGTGTCCCACGAGTGATGGGTGGAGGTGATCCCCAACCTCGACTGTTGGTTCAGGATTGATTGGGGTCCCTTGGTCGGCATGTGAGTTAGGCCGAACCATATCCATGCCGGTAGGATTAAGCCGGTTTGGGTGAGCATTACCAGCTCGGGGTTCGGCATTCCCCCCGCCTAGGGCGATATCTGAGTGGTTTACAGCAGTGTCCCCCTCCGTCCTGTTAGGAACTGGTATGGTAGAGTGTCTTGGGAAGATGGAGGGTTGTTAGCCCCATCCCTGCTTGGTTCGACATGCTGGGAAGGCTGAGTGGGGAGCGGTATAAGTCTGGTTTATGGTAAGATATGCCATATTGGACTAGATGTTGCATCGAACCATGGTCTGGTCGATCAGGAGGTTGCATTGATCGATCTGACCTAAGACTCGGTCGATTAGGAAGTGAAGTTGACCCAGGTGAAGGCAGAGCAGTAGACCGATTTGGGGCTTGGATTTCATCTACCCGAGGGTTAGTTGTTTCCCCAGCTTCACCTGGTGCAGGAAGTGATGCTCAGTTGCCCGACCTTCCTTCCATCCGAGCGAAGAAATTATTCATCATTTCCTGTTGCTTAGAGATGAGTTCATCTTGGTGTGCCATCTAAGCTCTAACTTCGGCGAGAACTCCATCCATCTCATCCCTAGTCAAGCATCGGGACGGTTCTTTATGAGAGGAAGCCTCCAGGCTTGCCTCTGCTGCTACGTCTGCTGCACCAGCAGGTTGAGCATGGGAAGGTGTTGCATCCTTTTTCCATTTTGCCATTATTTCTTCATGAACTATCGAAGGTGGTTATGCATAGGTACGACTCCCCCCACCCGGCGTGCCAAAGTGTTGACGTCAAAAGTTGGTCTAGTGACAGTTAATCCCCAAAGCACATATTACACACACAATTATAATCACATAATGCAAGAAAAAAGAGAGTAAATACAGGAGACACACAATTTTTATATAGTGGTTCGGCTTCAACTAAGCCTACGTCTACTTTATAATCTCTGTTTATAATATCGATTACAGGTTGCAGTTGCTTTCATAGAAAGAAAGTAGAGAGAGAAGTGATTTATACACAAAATCCTTGTTTTATGAAGTTGAAAAATCAAAGTGTACGATAGGCTATTTTTGGAGTGCCAACCATCAATTTTCAATAAGAGTTCCAGAATGCTTTCTATTTCAGGAAATGGTGTATTTATAGGCAAAATGTCGAGCCAATTGGAATGCTATGTGGCAATCATCCGCTCCGGGGTCGACCACGTGTCCCTTGATCCAAAAAAGAAATTGTAGGCGAAGGGACCTATTCTTCTGCTGAGGAATAATTCTCCTCGGTATCTGCGGCATATGTGAAGCTCAAGGCTTGGTGTATGAATAGTAGAGTAGGTCTTCTTCTCAGTTATCAAGGCATACATGGACCTTGGAATCTGGAGTAAGGGAAGTTGAATGGGCCTAGTTTTACCAATAAATAAGCCTTGAGAATCAGGCCTTGTTATGTAGCGTAGGAGGTAGATCATCATAGTTGGGGTCGGTCAGCTGGTTCGATCGGCCTGGTCTTCGGACTTCGGTCCATTTGTTGAATAGGTATGCTTCTTTTTGGGAATAACTGAGTTGGGTCAAGCCAATGTTTCGTCGAGCAAGATATGGATCTGCCTAGGAGAAGGAGATAGCTAGTTATAAGTGCATTTATGGTTGTGACGGCTTTTACCAAAAAGCTGGTCAACAACATCAAGTAGGCAGCCTAGGGTTTTATAGCAAGTACCCTTAAAACCATGAATTTCTTAAGAACAAAGTAAGATTTTTAAACATATATATATATATATATATATATATATATATGCACATGGCCGTTCATGAAAAACCTAGGTAAAATCAATGTAGAAATAACCAAACATCCCATTTTCAATCAAAAGGGTGTAGGAAGCCTAGATTTGTAGCAAGATTTCTTAAGAGCAAAGTTAGTTTTTGTATATGTTTTGCACATGGTTGAAACACCCCACCTCCGTTAAGGTCACTCACAAAGGGAATGCCTTAGCTTTGGTGGAGCATTATAGGTAAAAGATACAGATAATTTACAAGACAGACATATAAACAACGGAAAAACTAAATTTATTTCACAAGTACGTGGTTCAGATAAAACATTACAACAACTGTCTCAAACCAACTTCCACATTATTACAAAAAAACTTTGTCTTGAATTAAAACATAAAGAAGCATTAAAACAACAGTAAGGTAGCATAAATCCCCAATAAGAGAGTATCCAAAGCCATAGCCCAAGGAAAAAGATTCCAAGCAATACATCTATTTTCTTCAAGATGGAAATGATCCGATATAAGCTAAAGTATTCCCTCCCTGCGGACCGGGGGGGGGGGGGGACGGAAGAAAAGAAGACGAAAGAAAATGGGTCAGACATGAGTCTGGTAAGTCCAGTGACTATTTAGCATAGAAACAAGAAAAGGGTTATGACATGAATAAACTGAATCTAGGACAATTCCCTAGAGATAAGATAATAAGGCTGAATATGCTATCGCACCCATTTTACTTCTCTGCACAACCTTACAAGTGTTTCAACTAGTAGCATGCATTTAAGATAAATGATCCCCTTTTTATCGATCGACTCCTACTCGTATACGTTTACCACTTGTGTCATTCAGTCCCGCATGATTGTAGATACCTGTGCTGGTCCCACCATGGGGTGTATCAAATCCTATGGTGGCAACCCAACACAATTCAAGATGCACATAGTATAACTACTTATGCCCAGTGCCTGCTTTTTCCACTCTGGAGTACGTGCATGACCGCACTCCATCGGAACCAACACTGACGCACCACCCGCCGTTGTTTTGACCTCTTATAATCAGCCCAGTAATCGTACCCTACCCTGCCTAGTCCAGGGTACCATGATACATCTATGTGGGTTACTGCTGAAATGGGTCCCCGTTACTAGGGTTTTCTAATCAACATGTTAAAGTGGTTAATTGTTCTCAAATTAACCTAACCCCACCCATCAGTTTAGTTAACATGTTGTATTGGTTAAGTGTTGCCTTAATTAACTTAACCCTACCATTCTCGTCTTAACTTTAATTCATTCATTAAAGCACCAACCACTCACATTAGATATGTATTGTTGCGGTTGTTGGATGTGCCGGTCGGTTCCAGGCAGTCTTACACCGCAACTCAATCTAATCTCGGGTTTTTTTGGGCTTGATGCACTAACCTCTCACATTAGATATATATTGTTACAGTTGATGGAAGTGCCGGGCGGTTCCGGGCAGTCTTACACCGTAACTCAATCTAACCTCGGGTTAGGCATATTCGTCTTCTTCTTAATTTACATATTTATCTTTCAAATTTATATGTAAATTATCCACAATTATTGCCATTCAAGTCATGCCCCATTTGTCCTCTAAATCATATTTTCAATTTTTAGTATATAAATTATACCATTTTTATGCCACTAACCATTCATTTATTTATGGGCCTAATTATGCCAATAATAATAATTTCTAAGGTTTTTTCCAACGTTACCCCAGTCATACGTTCGCCAAAATTCACATAGAATGTTAGGCTCATAGCTTAGCCTAACTTATATACAAAAGGGGAAAGAAGGGAGCATGTATCATTCACACAACATAAAATAATAAGGATCTAACTAAACATGTGTCATGTAAATGTAGCATAATATAATGAACTTGCATTTTTGGTTCCAACTAACATGAGTCTTTGAGCATATGAAATTACCCAAATCCAACTAGGCATGTAAATGTAAACTTTTATTTTGGGTCCAATAAACATAAACCTTAAGCATATAGAATTACACAAGTTCAACTAGACATGTGAATGTGGTCTTATTAACTTGGATCTAATAAACATGAATCTTAAACATATGGAATTACACAGGTTTAACTAAACATGTAAATATGGACTTTTATATTTGGATCTAATTTTCATAGATCTAAATGTAGATCTAAACATAATACATGTCTTGGCCTAACAACTTGCATATAACATGAATAAGTCACTAATTTTACATGATTGGTTTACATCAACATAATAACCACATAGCCTAACAACTTGCATGTAACATAACATGATTAAGTCACCAATTTTACATGATTGGTTTACATCGACATAATAACTACATAGCCTAACAACTTTCATGTGACATAACATGAATAAATCACCAAACTTTACATAATACATGATTGGTTCAACATCAACATAATAACCATAATAATCTCATAAGCATATACGATTGAATCGTTATAAGAATAGGCATGAATCAGCATCATCATTATCTTACAACTAGGAATAACGCTATTTTTCATTTTATTACAAATCATAACTTTTAATCGTTCACATCTAAATAATAACAGGACTTACAAAGAAAAGAAAGTCTTGTTTTATGGGATCTGTTTTTTAAATTTGAAAAGCAATCCCTTGAAGAAGACTATCAATTTCTCTAAGTAAGTTTTGATTCGTAGCTTTTGACTCGCTTTCTAATTGAAGAAGAAATAGTGGCTAGGCTAGAACAGTCATGGATAGCATGGTGGCTCATTAGAATGAATTTGTGTGATTTAGTGTTTGAGGATTTGGGTTGCTTTTATAAAAGTTAAATCGTATGTGAGCCGTTAGATCATTTTTGGAGCAATCACAACCGTCCAGACTAGATAAAGTTATCCAGAATTGCCACCTAAGCCCTAGTGACTCATCAATAGGTCAGAAATGACTCATCAACTAGTCAGAATCGTCTCATTTTTGGATCTAGGCGAGGGGGGTAGTTCGACTCCCAGGTCGACCCCCTGGTCGACCTGTGTGAGGTCGACCCCTTGGTCGACCTGGCCTGTTGTGGGAAATTTCCCGCCCAGCCCGCTTCTTCGTCTTTCGTTTGAATTTTGAATTTTGACTCTGAACTGTTTTTAATTTATATAATTTTCTGAAACTTCTGAGGGCCATAACTTCCTCATACGAAGTCCGATTTACGAAAACTTGGACTCTATTCCAAGCAGAATTTCGAGACGAACCTAATGGCGTAACTCGTTTCCCTTAATTCTCACTTTAAAAATTAAGTATTCTTTAATTCGTTCTTTTAATAGACACAGAAAATTCAGGGTGTTACATTCTCCCCTCCTTAAAGGATTTCGTCCCCGAAATATTTAAGTCAAGAAGAATGTATATCCTACCATCCAATCGTCCATCTACTCAACCATGAAACACAGGCGTCCATTGTCCTTAAAATACTTCTAATGCTTTCATGATCATATGCATAGTGTGTGTACATGTCCTTATCTAAAGCAAAATCAGGCGGTCTACTGATTCAGTTGACCTCCTTAATGCAAATTATGTTGGTGCCATGAGTCCATTATGCATGCAATTATTCCTAGTCATACTTTCTACGTGAGTGCGCAATCATTCATACAAATGCAACATCCATATGGTAACACATCAAGTTCCAATCCATATACAATTACATATATGCATATGCAATATGAAAGTGACTGAGCCGATCTAGTATCTAATGTGTGTGTATGCATCCACGAGCAACCACTAGCAACCACTCGCAACCATCAATCATAACATGTTTCAAATACATGTTTACATCCATCCGTTTCTACATAAGGATAAAGAATAGGGCCGAGGAGATATACTTAAAAGATAGATATAAGCATGAACAAACTTATGGAAAAAGAGATCAAGGAGGTACCCTCAAAAAGAAAAGGGTAGGCTGCGCATATTTTTCTCTCAGTTTCCCAAGTCGCGTCTTCCTCAGCGTCACTCCATTGAACTTTAACAAACTTAACTTATCGGTTGCGTAGCTTTTTGACTTCCGTGCCCAAGATACGAGTTGGAACTCTTATCATAGTTGCTTCTCGTTCCACTTCTACTTCCTCTAGTATACTTGGCTCCACAACTTCTGCAGATTCATGTAAGCACTTTCGTAGTTGAGAAACATGAAAAACATTATGAACTCCAGCCAGTCTTTTGGGTAGCTCTACTCTATAAGCCATTGTCCCAATCTTTTCAATGATAGGAAATGGTCCTACAAATCTTGGTTCTAGTTTTCCTACGGACCCAAAGCGAATGACATTCCTCAATGGAAATACTTTAAGGAACACCTTATCTCCAACCTCAAACTCAAGGTCGGTCCTTCTTGTATCTGCGTAGGACTTCTGTCTATCTTGTGCAGCTTTCATCCGTCTTCTTATCAAACCCACCTTTGTTGTCTTAAGTTAAGATCTTTCTTTGAGAAAAGGTACTTTAATGATTTATGATCAGTGAACAATTCAAACCTTTCTCCTAGTAGGTAATGACGCCATGACTTTAGAGCGAAAACAATGGCAGCTAGCTCCAAATCATGATTTGGGTAGTTCTTCTCATGTACCTTTAATTGCCTTCCCCCATAACAAACTACCTTGCCTTCTTGCATCAAGACAACGCCCAATCCTGTACCGCATGCGTCTGTGTATACGGTAAACATTTTGCTCCCATCAGGCAATGTCAGAACCGGGGCTGTTGTTAGACCCTTTTCAAACGTTGGAAAGCAATATAGCAATCCAAATCCCAAGCGAAAGTAAGGTTCTTCTTTGTAAATCTTGTGAGTGGGGCTGAGATTTTTGCAAAGTCTTTAATGAACTTTCGGTAAAAGCCCACTATCCCGAGAAAGCTTCGAACTTCGGTTGCATTCCGTGGAACCTTCCAATCTTGCACCGCAACTACTTTTGCGGGGTCCGCAGCTATCCCCTCATTGGACACCACATGTCCAAGAAACCTCACTTCTTCTCTCCAGAAATGGCATTTGGAGAATTTGGCTTTCATCTGATGTGCACGAAGAGTATCCATGACTTCCCTTAAATGCAAAGCACGCTCTTCTTAATTCTTCGAGAAAATCAAAATGTCGTCTACGAAGACCACCACAAACTTATTAAGGAACTCCCTGAACACCCTGCTCATCAAGTCAATGAAATAAGCGGGTGCGTTTGTTAAGCCGAAAGGCATGACAAGCCATTCGAAGAAACCATCCGGGGCTCTGAACGCGGTCTTATCAATGTTGTCTTCAGCCACTCTTAACTGATGAAACCCGGTAGCCAGATCTAGTTGGGAGAAAACCGATGCACATACAAGCTGATCAAACAAGTCGTCTATTCTTGGAAGTGGGTGTCTATTTTTCTTGGTCATCTTGTTTAGCTCCCTATAATCAACGCATAGGCGAAGTGAACCATCCGCTTTGGTTGCGAATACTACTGGAGCACCCCATTCATAAATACTCCGCCTTATAAACCCTTTTTCGAGCAGATCTTTGACTTGCTTGTTGAGCTCTTTTCTCTCCCTTGGAGCCATGTGTCTAACGGGTAGAGCTACGGGTTTTGCATTATCAATAAGGTATATGCGGAAGTCTATCTCCCACTTCGGAGGTAAGCCCTTCACCTCTTCGAATACATCTGAGTACTCACGGACTACTCTAACAAACTGCAAGTTTTCAACAAACGCATCAAGAGACTCTAGGTAGCTAAGCATAACAGAGTGTATGGGATTATAAGAGATTTCGGGAGTGTTACCGAGGCGAGTTATAAGTCTAGCCACTCTCTTTTCACAATCGAGGATGGCACCATTACTGGATAACCAATCCATGCCTAGAATCAACCCATAGCCCGTGAAGCCCAAAACATAGGCATTACATCTAAACCCAACGCTTAGTATAGAAATTTCCAAATCCAAACAAATCATAGACAAATAGGATGAGCCCCCAATAGGATTTGAAACAACCACGGGATCCTCTACTATATTGGTGTCTAGGTGCAGAGATTCAACTAAAGCAATGGATATAAAAGAGTGCGATGCACCAGAGTCAAAGAGTGTATGAAGAAGATGATCAAAAAGATAAACTAAACTCTCAACAGAAATATTTCTACCTCGTTCTTGCGGAGGTGCCATGAGAGCGTGAACCTGCCCTCCAGAAGTAGATCCAGTCCTCTGTCCTTGCCCATGCTTTCTTGGGTAGTCCTTAGCCATGTGTCCTATCTCGCCACAGTGAAAACAACCACCCATCTTCCTCTTTTTCTTTCTGTAGTCCTTAATCAGATGTCCAGGAATGCCGCAAAAATTACACTTCCTCTTTTCACGAGGTTTGTTGTTCTTCCCGCCCTTCTTTGAGTCTGTCTTCTTATTCTGGGATCCCTCCCCTTTCTTATTTTGAGGTACTTCCACCTTTGCCTCTTTCTTGCCATCCTTGTCTTCCTCCTGTAGCAGTGTCATTTCCACCAGTCGCTCATGAGTTGCACCTATAGGTATATGGGACATAGCTAGGCTGTGCAGTGGCTCATTCAACCCTTTAACAAAACAGAGAGCCTTCCTATGGGGAGTGTTCACTAACTCTAGTCCGAATCTAGCCAGCTGGTTGAATTGGTTGACGTATTCCTTGACCGACATATTTCCCTTCTTGAGAGCTAAGAATTTTTCCATTTGTAGGCTACGTTCAGCTTGTGAGAGGAATTTCATTTCAAACCTCATTCTGAAATCCTCCCAAGTTTCAACTGGTCTCTCAGCATTAGTGACTTCCCACCAATAAGAGGCTTTGTCTTTAAGCAACCACACGGCCAACTGTATCTTCTGCCTATCGTCCACTTCGAAGATAACAAACAGATCCTCGGTTTCTTTGAGCCAGTTTCTTGCTTCTACAAATGACACAGTTCCATTAAAGTTCTTTCCACCCATGGCTCGAAAATCCCTACATATCTTGGAGAAAGCATTTGTACGAGGAGGAGGTGGAGGAGGAACATCTGTAACTGTGGAAGGAGTAACGTCTGCTGGGCCTGCATCATTAGCCCTAGCCTCTAGGTACCTTCTGAACCAACCAGGTACCAGTACACCCTCTGGAAGGTTAAGATCCCCAGACATGCTGAAACGAAAAAGGAAAAGATTCAAAACAAAGGATAGGAAGATAGTGCATATGGCTTTGGGGGAAATTATGCCTTTTTAAAATAACAATACTTTTTCTTGAAAATGCATCTTCAAACTTCTTTTTGAAAATTAGTTTCAAATTTTGTTTATCTAATCTGGCAACCATCAGCTCTGATACCAAGTGAAGCACTCCACCTCCATTAAGGTCACTCACAAAGGGAATGCCTTAGCTTTGGAGGAGCATTATAGGTAAAAGATACAGATAATTTACAAGATAGACATATAAACAGCGGAAAAACTAAATTTATTTCACAAGTACGTGGCTTAGATAAAACATTACAACAACTGTCTCAAACCAACTTCCACGTTATTACAACAAAAACTTTGCCTTGAATTAAAACATAAAGAAGCATTAAAACAACAGTAAGGTAGCATAAATCCCCAATAAGAGAGTATCCAAAGCCATAGCCCAAGGAAAAAGATTCCAAGCAATACATCTACTTTCTTCAAGCTGGAAAAGATCCGATCTAAGCTAAAGTATTCCCTCCTTGCGGACCTGGGGGGAGGGGAACAGAAGAAAAGAAGACGAAAGAAAATGGGTCAGACATGAGTCTGGTAAGTCCAGTGACTATTTAGCATGTAAACAAGAAAAGGGTTATGACATGAACAAACTGAATCTAGGACAACTCCCTAGAGATAAGATAATAAGGCTGAATATGCTATCGCACCCATTTTACTTCTCTACACCCCTTACAAGTGTTTCAACTAGTACCATGTGTTTAAGATAAATGATCCCCTTTTTATCGATCGGCTCCTACTCGTATACATTTACCACTTGTGTCATTCGGCCTCGCATGATTGTAGATACCTGTGCTGGTCCCACCATGGGGTGTATCAAATCCTATGGTGGCAACCCATTGCAATTCAAGATGCACAAAGTATAACTACTGATGCCCAGTGCCTGCTTTTTCCACTTCGGAGTACGTGCACGACCGCACTCCGTCGGAACCTACACTGACGCACCACCCGCCGTTGTTTTGATCGCTTATAATCAGCCCAGTAATCATTCCCCACCTTGCCTAGTTCAGGGTACCATGATACATCTATGTGGGTTACTGCTGAAATGGGTCCCCGTTACTAGGGTTTTCTAATCAACATGTTAAAGTGGTTAAGTGTTCTCAAATTAACCTAACCCCACCCATCAGTTTAGTTAACATGTTGTATTGGTTAAGTGTTGCCTTAATTAACTTAACCCTACCAATCTTGTCTTAGCTTTAATTCATTCATTAAAACACCAACCACTCACATTAGATATTTATTGTTGCAGTTGCTGGATGTGCCGGTCGGTTTTAGGCAGTCTTACACCACAACTCAATCTAACCTCGGGTTCTTTTGGGCTTAATGCACTAACCTCTCACATTAGATATATATTGTTACGGTTGCTGGATGTGTCGGGCAGTTCCGGGCAGTCTTACACCGTAACTCAATCTAACCTAGGGTTAGGCATATTCGTCTTCTTCTTAATTTACATATTTATCTTTCAAATTTATATGTAAATTATCCACAATTATTGCCATTCAAGTCATGCCCTATTTGTCCTCTAAATCATATTTTCAATTTTTAGTATATAAATTATACCATTTTTATGCCACTAACCATTCATTTATTTGTGGGCCAAATTATGCCAATAATAATAATTTCTAAGGTTTTTCCCAATGTTACCATGTCATACGTTCACCAAAATTCACATAGAATGTTAGGCTCGTAGCTTAGCCTAACTTATATACAAAAGGGGAAAGAAGGGAGCATGTATCATTCACACAACATAAAATAATAAGGATCTAACTAAACATGTGTCATGTAAATGTGGCATAATATAATGAACTTGCATTTTTGGATCCAACTTACATGAGTCTTTAAGCATATGAAATTACCCAAATCCAACTAGGCATGTAAATGTAAACTTTTATTTTGGGTCCAATAAACATAAACCTTAAGCATATAGAATTACACAAGTTCAACTAGACATGTGAATGTGGTCTTATTAACTTGGATCTAATAAACATGAATCTTAAACATATGGAATTACACAGGTTTAACTAAACATGTAAATATGGACTTTTATATTTGGATCTAATTTTCATAGATCTAAATGTAGATCTAAACATAATACATGTCTTGGCCTAACAACTTGCATATAACATGAATAAGTCACCAATTTTACATGATTGGTTTACATCAACATAATAACCACATAGCCTAACAACTTGCATGTAACATAACATGATTAAGTCACCAATTTTACATGATTGGTTTACATCGACATAATAACCACATAGCATAACAACTTGCATGTGACATAACATGAATAAATCACCAAACTTTACATAATACATGATTGGTTCAACATCAACTTGCATGTAACCATTATAATCTCATAAGCATATACGATTGAATCGTTACAAGAATAGGCATGAATCAGCATCATCATTATCTTACAACTAGGAATAACGCTAGTTTTCATTTTATTACAAATCATAACTTTTAATTGTTCACATCTAAATAATAACAGGACTTACAAAGAAAAGAAAGTCTTGTTTTCTGGGATCTGTTTTCTGAATTTGAAAAGCAATCCCTTGAAGACTATCAATTTCTCTAAGTAAGTTTTAATTCATAGCTTTTGATTCTCTTTCTAATTGCAGAAGAAATGGTGGCTAGGCTAGAACGTCATGGACATCATGGTGGCTCCTTGGAATGAATTTATGTGATTTAGGGTTTGAGGATTAGGGTTGCTTTTATAGAAATTAAATCTTACATGAGCCGTTAGATCATTTTAGGAGCAATCAAAACCATCCAGACTAGATAGAGTTATCTAGAATTACCACCTGAGCCCTAGTGACTCAGCAATAGGTCAGAAAGGACTCGACAACTAGTCAGAATCATCTCATTTTTGGATCTGGGCGAGGGGGGGTAGGTCGACCCCCCTGGTCGACCTGTGTGAGGTCGACCCCCTGCTCGACCTGGCCTAGGGCGAGAAATTTCCCGCCCAGCCCTCTTCTTCGTCTTTTGTTTGAATTTTGAATTTTGACTCGGAACTGTTTTTAATTTACATAATTTTCTGAAGCTTCTGAGGGCCATAACTTCCTCATACGAAGTCCGATTTACGAAAACTTGGACTCTATTCCAAGCAGAATTTCGAGACGAACCCAATGGAATAACCCGTTTCCCTTAATTCTCACTTTAAAAATTAAGTATTCTTTAATTTTTTCTTTTAATAGACACAGAAAATTTAGCGTGTTACAATGGTCGTGCACTGAAAATGACTGGAAAAGGTGATATAGAGCACCAATCCATTTCTTTCAATCAATATTGAGACAGCCCATATATCCCCTGAAAAACTGAAAACCTACATTGTAGTTATTACTTCCTTTCATCTATAAATGCACACATATATACCCTCTACTATAAGCACTATCACATGCACACAAAAGAAGCTGAAACGAGAATTTAAAACTGGAACAAACATGAATGAGAAAGGAAAGTGAGAACCTGGGATTAGAAATGCTCAGACTAGTAAGAAAAGTGTGAGTAAACCTTTCCTTGTTTTCACTTATTTTTATATGATAAGTGTAACACCCCATGTCCATTAATGTCACCCACTAAGGGAATGCATTAACTTCCATGGAGGTTTTAAGTGAATATAGAACAGAAAAATTACAACAAGACAGATAGTAAGTAGTACTTGAAAACTAAAACTTCATTTTATTGCAGCGGAAGTTAAACATGTTTGTTTACATCATAAAACCATAAATCAGAGTCAAGTACAATATCCATCTTCATAAAATAAAATACATAATCCCATTACATAAATAGCCATAAAAAAAAGATAACAAGTTGGACTTTACTTCAACGGTCCAAGCTTTCCAAAGAGAGATGAAGCAATCCAATCAAACTCCACTAGAGCTGGGCCCAACCTGAGGACCTGGAGGGGGAAAAGGATAGAAATAGAAGGGGTAAGACATAAAGTCTGGCGAGTATGATAATTCTAACAATACTATTATCAAAATAACTAGACTAAGGCATAAGCTGGAAGACAAGTAAATGTCTATGAACTATTAGATATGGAAAGCAGATAAAGATAACGTTAGAGATAACGCTAAAGGCATACCTAATTACTAACGCATAATTACTACACTGCACCGCACATTACTACACTGCACCGCACCAGTCACCCTAAAGGTTGATCCCACTTGCTTCACACAGAAACAATATAAATAGCCTTACGTACCCCTAAATGACTACATAGGTGTCGTCTGCCCCTATCTCCACTAGGTGTACCCCACTATCCACTTTCGATCGGCTCCCTACTCGTAGATACCCGTGCTGACCCCATAGTGGGGTGTATCACTCCCCTAAAGTGGCAACCCGATACAACTTGAGAATGCACGGCTTATACCTACACGATGCAACAACGTCTTACCTACCAGCCCGGGTCCACACGCATATGAAACCCGTTGGACTTGCGTTGCCACCGCTCCCCGTTTTGGCCTCTTATAGTCAAATCCAGTATGCGTGTCCCGTCCTCGACTTGGGTCGAGCCCACAAATATACGTTTGGGATACTGGTTGAAATGGGCCCCCACAAGCTACCCACCTAAGCTTGTCCACTAGTATATCCCACTTAACCCTCTTAGTCATGTTCATTTACATGTGTGTTTGGTTAAGTCTTACTAATCGTATTTCACATGCCACTAAGGGCACCCACTAGATTCCTCATGCCACCCAAGGCACCTACTTAACCCCCATGTCCCACCTTACATGTTTATCTGGTTAAGTATTTCTTAATTCATTCAGGCCATAACCTCATAAAGACCTCTCACATTAGACTGGCATTTATGGCAGCTGGATTTGCCGGGCGGGTCCGGGTAGTCTTACACCATAAAAGAGTCTAACCTCGTGTCTTTACAACTGTTATGCTTTAGTTTAGGCCTAGGACCTCTCACATTGGGCTGACATTTGTGACCACTGGATTTGCCGGGCGGGTCCGGGCAGGTTTACGTCACAAACGAGTCCAACCTCGTGTCCTAAGCATTGATTATCACTTATAATCTTTTACCCCAGTTTTAATAATTCCATATTCAAATTATTAATTACTTCCAATTTTAATGATGTCCATAATTGACTCAATTATGGCCATCCATTCATGGCATGCAAAATCATATCAATTGCACCCCAACATCTTAATATTAAATCCTTAATATTACCCCTACCCCACGTTTATACGTTCGCTTATTCAACGCAGAATATACGTTAGACTCGAATAGTCTAACTCATAGCACAAAAATAAATTATCACAGCATATAGACAATTAAAATGAATCTAATCATAATAGGGGTGAAACTTGCATAAATTACACATGTTAAGGATCTAAAGGTGTCAACTTGTTAAAGGTCACAATTTACATGATATGATCATAACCCAAATTTATGTATAAACTTGCATATGGGTTTTAGGCAACATAATGATGGTGTGAACTAGCATAGAATTTCACATATGTCATAGCATAATTCTAGATGTCATAATTCTAGATCAAAATAGATGTCATGGCATATGTTCATAATCTCAACCTAAACTTTCATATGTGACTTGTCATATAGATCAACATAACCCAAATAATATCAACATCATGATTTGATTAACATGAACTAATTAGCATAAACAATAACATCATGACTTTAAAGCATGTATGATTTATCACAATTTAGCATAGAAACTCTCGACATACACAACATCATCATAGCATGATTTACAACATATAGGATATCATCACCACATAGCATAGAATTTATAACATACATGATAGCATAAGGTTTACAACAACATATATGACAATTCACATCATCTACTCATAATCCATTCATGACTTAACCTTATTAAAATAATAATAATCTTGTTAAGATCATCATACTCACAATTAGAGAAGAAAAAGAGTCAAATTAGCGCTCCTTTGTTGAAGAATCACTGTTAGGGTTGGTTAGTTCTGATTTGGTTGCTGTTCTTTATCTTTAATTTGATGGCGGCTGCACTAGGTCTCAAAATAACAGCATGACGGCCATGGTCTTTGTTTAATTTCTGATTTAGGGTTTGTGTATAGGGGTCTTTTTATAGAGTTATAAATTAATTTAAGCCATCGGATGTTCTTAGGGTTAATCAAAACCATTCAATTATGATAGGGTGATGAGTCAGCCCTAATGACTCAGCAAGGAGTCAGAATGGACTCAACAACATGGGTCAGCCTGAACCAGAAAGCTGTGCAGGCTCCAGCCTCGGCCTGGGCGCAATTGGCAGGTGCGCCAGTGTAAATATGTACTGGCGCACTTACCAAGTGCGCCAGTGCATTTTTTTCTTTACTTTGCCACCAAACTTCGTTCGTCCATAACTCTTTCATCCGGTACTCGTTTCCCGCAAACTCGGACTCTATTTCAACCAGAATTCCGAGACGAACACAATGGCACAACCCGTTTCCCACAATTCTCACGTCTGAGATTAGTTATTCTTTAATTTGTGAATATTAATATTAACAGAATTACGGGATGTTACATTCTCCCCTCCTAAAAGGATTTCGTCCCCGAAATCTTCAAGTCAAGAAGAATGTATATCCTAACATCCAATCGTCCATCTACTCAACCATCAAACAAAGGCATCCATTGTCCTTATAGACTTCTAATGCTTTCATGTTTAAATGCGCAGTGTGTGTATATGTCCATATCTAATGCAAAATCAGGCGGTCCACTGATTCAGTTGACCTCCTTAATGCAAATCATGATAGTGCCATGCGCCCATTATGTATGCAAAAGTTCCCTAATGCTACATATTATTTCTATATGCGTGCACAATCATCATCTGACTGCAGCATCCATATGATAAAAACAATCATCATACATCCATTTTACTAAATACATCCATTTATATGCAATATGCAGTATGAAGTGACTGAGCCGATCTAGTGCCTAATAGTGTGTGTATATGCGTCCACGAGCAACCACTAGCAAACACTTGCGTCCACTTTGCATCCATCATACATAACATGTCTCAAACACATGTTTCAACCATAGGATTATCCTAACTAAAGGTCAAGAATACTAGCGAGAGGATACTCTAAAGGTAAGATAAGTACAAGATAAGCGATAAAGGAGAAATTAAAGGACATACCCTAAAAAAGAAAAGGGTACAACGAACGCATCTTCTCTTCCGTCTCCCAAGTAGCGTTGCTCTCATCATCTCCCCATTGTACTTTGACCAGTCTGACCTCTCGATTCCTCAGCTTCTTGATCTCTAACCCAAGAATGCGCGTAGGAGCTCGTCGAATCGTCGCATCACGCTCGATCTCCACCTCTCTAAGCAAGTTAGGCTCTACCACTTCCGCGGTCTCGTGTAAGCACTTCCTCAAATGTGACACATGGAATACGTCGTGTACACCACTAAGTCTCTCAGGCAACTCCACTCTATACGCCATTTGTCCAATCCTTTCCTTAATAGGAAACGGCCCTACGAACCTTGGTGCTAATTTCCCAACGGACCCAAAGCGAACAACGTTCCGTAATGGAGACACTTTGATAAAGACCATGTCCCCAACTTCAAATTCGAGATTTGTCCTCCTCTTATCCGCGTAAGATTTCTACCTATCTTGCGCTGCTTTCATCCTCCTTCGAATCAAGTCGATCTTCTCCGAAGTCTCCCTAATCATATCGGGCCCAAGTAAGATCTTATCTGTAGATTCCCACCAACATGTAGGTGAACGACAAGGTCGTCCGTAAAGAGCTTCGAAAGGTGCCATGCCAATGCTGGACTGAAAGCTGTTATTATATGCGAACTCTACCAATGGAAGATGCTCTTCCCATGTACCCCCAAAGTCTAGAATACATAGCCTCAAAAGATCCTCTAGTATGCAATTCACCCTCTCGGTCTGGCCGTCCGTCTGAGGATGATATGCGGTGCTCTAACATAACTGAGTCCCTACGACCTCTTGTAAGCTTCTCCAAAATTCGCTAGTGAAAATAGGATCGCGGTCGCTCACTATGCTAGAAGGAAATCCGTGCAAACGAACTATCTCTCGGACGTACACAGAAGCTAACCATGGAGCAGTCCTCTTACTCTTCACGGGAATAAAATGGGCGCTTTTAGTAAGTTTATCTACTATAACCCAAATCTTCGTATTACCCTTCCTCGATCGCGGTAATTCATCCACAAAATCCATCGAGACACTCTCCCACTTCCATAGTGGAACCTCCAATGGGTGAAGCAACCCATCGGGTTTCTTTTGCTCCGCTTTTACTTGTTGGCACACCAAGCATCTAGCGACATACTCGGCTACATCTTTCTTCATACTGGCCCAAAAGAAAACTCGCTTCATGTCTTTGTACATCTTGTCCCCGCCGGGATGAATGGTCATCTTCGAACGATGTGCATCATCAAGAATGGTCTTCCTTTGGTCATTGTCTTTTGGTACACAAAGTCTACCGTCCCTACGTAACCAACCCTTATCATCTAGGGTATACCTACGGAGATGGCTTGATAACTCCCCTCCTTTGAGCTTTTCTACTAACTCAACCAACTGTGGGTCGTCTCGCTGAGCCTCGCCAATCCGTCCCAAAAGCGTAGGTCTGACCTCCAAGGATGCTAACAAACCGGGTACAAAGTCAACGGAAGGTCTAAAGTCAAACATCGAAATGAATTCTAAGCTTCGCCGCTCAACAAACAACGGACTCAAGGACAACCTTTTCCTACTTAGGGCATCCGCCACCACGTTACCCTTGCCAGGGGTATATGCTATTTCGAAATCGTAGGACGCTAAGAACTCCATCCACCTTTGCTGCCTTAAGTTCAAGTCCTTTTGAGAAAATAAGTATTTTAAAGACTTGTGGTCAGTGAACAATTCGAATTTCTCGCCAAGAAGATAATGACGCCAAGACTTAAGCGCGAAAACCATAGCGGCTAACTCTAGGTCATGTGTAGGGTAATTCTTCTCATGCGCTCTCAACTGCCTTCCACCATAGGCTATTACCCTTCCCTCTTGCATTAAGACTGCGCCTAGTCCTGTCCTACAAGCGTCAGTATAAACAGTAAATGGCTTACTCCCATCTGGCAGCACTAAGACTGGGGCTGAAGTCAAAGCTCTCTTCAAACGTTGGAACACATCATCACAATCTACGTCCCATATGAAAACTAGGTTCTTCTTCGTCAAGCGTGTTAATGGAGCTGATATCTTTGCGAAGTCTTTGATAAACTTCCTATAGTAGCCAGCCAACCCCAAGAAACTTCTCACTTCGGTAGCATTTTTTGGGACCTTCCAATCTTGGATGGCCACCACCTTCGCGGGATCCACAGTTATCCCTTCCTTGGAAACCACGTGCCCTAAGAACCGTACTTCCTTCCTCCAGAAGTGACACTTAGAAAATTTAGCTTTAAGATTATGCGCTCGTAGGGTCTCCAATACTTCCCTAAGATGTAGGGCATGCTCTTCTTCATCCTTAGAAAAGATCAAGATGTCGTCTACAAAGACGACCACGAATTTGTTAAGGTACTCCCTAAACACCCTACTCATCAAATCAACAAAGTATGCAGGGGCGTTTGTCAAACCGAAGGGCATCACTAGCCATTCATAGAAACCGTCCGGAGTCCTAAAGGCAGTCTTGTCAATGCTATCCTCCGCCACTCTCAATTGATGAAAACCAGTGGCTAAGTCCAACTGCGAAAACACTGAGGCGCCAACTAACTGATCGAAGAGATCGTCAATCCTCGGCAGTGGGTGTCTGTTCTTCTTAGTGAGCTTATTAAGTTCTCTATAGTCCACACAAAGTCTAAGGGACCCATCCACCTTCGTGGCAAATACTACTGGAGCACCCCACTCCGATATACTTCGTCTTATGAACCCCTTCTCAAGCAACTCCTTCACTTGCTTATCTAGTTCCCTCCTTTCCCGAGGAGCCATGTGGCGTACTGGCAAAGATACTGGTTTCGCATTATCCACAAGATATATTCGAAAATCTATCTCCCGCTTCGGAGGCAAGCCCTTCACCTCCTCAAACACATCTGAATACTCTTGGACCACTCTGATAGATTGTAGATTTTCCTCAGACGCGTCAAGCGATTCTAAATAACTTAGCATAACGGAATTTATGATACTACAAAGATTTCGAGAGCGTTACCAAGGCGAGTCACGAGCCTAACTACTCTCCTTTCACAATCAAGAACGGCCCCATTTCTGGATAACCAATCCATTCCTAAAATTAGCCCATAGCCCGTGAAGCTCAACACATAAGCATCACATCTAAACTCAACGCTAAGTATAGAAATTTTCAAATCCAAACACATCATGGACAAATAAGCTGAGCCCCCAATTGGATTCGAAACAACTAAGGGATCCTCTACTAAACTGGTGTTTAAGTGCAGTGATTCAACTAATGATGTAGAGATAAACGAATGCGATGCGCCCGAATCGAATAAGGTACGGACATGATGATCAAACAGAAAAACTAAGCTTTCAACAGAAATGGTTCTACCTCGTTCTTACAGCGGTGGGACCGCGAGAGCCTGAACTTGTCCCCTTGCCTGCCCTGGTGCCATAAGAGCCTGCACCTATCCTCCCGAGGTA
This sequence comes from Allium sativum, assembly GCA_030737875.1. Lineage (NCBI taxonomy): Eukaryota > Viridiplantae > Streptophyta > Magnoliopsida > Asparagales > Amaryllidaceae > Allium > Allium sativum. The sequence continues at coordinate 309,474,160 of CM060922.1, read as the reverse complement.
GCTCCTGCCCTCTGCCCCTTCTTTGGGCAGTCCTTCACTAGATGTCTCGCTTCACCACAATGAAAGTAGTCGGTCTTCTTTTTCTTTCGGCAATCCTTGCTGAGATGGCCTGGTGTCCCACAGTTAAAGCATTTCTTCTTCCCTTTGCCATCATTATCTTTACCACCCTTCTTGTTTTGCTGTTGTGGTTTCTTCTGATCCCCTTTCTTCTCGGGTGCCTTATTAGCATTAGCACTTTTCTCCTCGTGCATGAGCGCCATTTCTACTAGCTTCTCAAAGGTGGCCCCCATAGGGATGTCGGTCATAGCCAACCCTTGCAACGGTTCATTCAAGCCATTCACGAACCTCAGCGCCTTCTTCTCCGGCGTGTTCACTAAGTCCGAGCCAAACCTTGCTAACTGATTAAATTTATTGACATATTCTTTCACTGATGAGCTTCCTTGCTTCAATGTTAAGAACCTTTCCATATATAGATTTTCTTCCGCCCTCGAGAGAAACTTCACCTCGAACCTACGTCTGAAATATGCCTAAGAGCCAACAGGACGCTCCCCATTAGTGACCTCCCACCAAAACGAGGCCTCTCCCTTCATCAACCAAGCTGCTAAACGAACTTTCCTCCCTTCTTCTACTTCAAAGATTTCTAGCAATTCTTCCACCTCCTTAAGCCAATCTCTAGCTTCCACAAACGTTTCTGACCCTTGAAAAGGTTTTCCACCCATAGCCTTAAATTCCTTGCACGTCTTTGCAAAAGTATCTACGCGAGGAGGAGGAGGAGGAGGAACGGGTGCAACTGGTGGTGGAGGAACATTGGCTGGACCCGTAGCGGCCCTAGCCTCTAATAACCTCCTATACCATCCGGGTATCGTTACACCGTCCGGAAGGTTAAGATCTTCAGCCATGCTGAAACGAAAAAGGAAAGATTCAAAATGGAGAATTCGAAAGATAAAGATATATGGCTATTGGGGATTATGTTTTTCTTAAATTACTCATTAAAACATGTTTTTGAAAGCACTTCTTCCAAAAATACTTTAGAAAAATAGTTTTTCTAAAAAAAATATCTGTTCTGGTAACCTTAAGCTCTGATACCACGTGTAACACCCCACGTCCATTAATGTCACTAACTAAGGGAATGCATTAACTTCCATGGAGGTTTTAAGTGAATATAGAACAGAAAAATTACAAAAAGACAGATAGTAAGTAGTACTTGAAAACTAAAACTTCATTTTATTGCAGCGGAAGTTAAACATGTTTGTTTACATCATAAAACCATAAATCAGAGTCAAGTACAATATCCATCTTCATAAAACAAAATACATAATCCCATTACATAAATAGCCATAAAAAAAGATAACAAGCTGGACTTTACTTCAACGGTCCAAGCTTTCCAAAGAGAGATGAAGCAATCCAATCAAACTCCATTAGAGATGGGCCCAACCTGAGGACCTGGAGGGGGAAAAGGATAGAAATAGAGGGGGTCAGACATAATGTCTGGCGAGTATGATAATTCTAACAATACTATTATCAAAATAACTAGACTAAGGCATAAGCTGGAAGACAAGTAAATGTCTATGAACTATTAGATATGGAAAGCAGATAAAGATAACGTTAAAGATAACGTTAGAGATAACGCTAAAGGCATACCTAATTACTAACGCATAATTACTACATTGCACCGTACATTACTACACTACACCGCACCAGTCACCCTAAAGGTTGATCCCACTTGCTTCACACATAAACAATATAAATAGCCTTACGTACCCCTAGCTGACTACATAGGTGCCGTCTGCCCCTATCTCCACTAGGTGTACCCCACTATCCACTTTCGATCGGCTCCCTACTCGTAGATACCCGTGCTGGCCCTACAGTGGGGTGTATCACTCCCCTAAAGTGGCAACCCGATACAACTTGAGAATGCACGGCTTATACCTACACGATGCAACAACGTCTTACCTACCAGCCCGGGTCCACACACGCATATGAAACCCGTTGGACTTGCGTTGCCACCGCTCCTCGTTTTGGCCTCTTATAGTCAAACCCAGTATGCGTGTCCCGTCCTCGACTTGGGTCGAGCCCACAAAGATACGTTTGGGATACTGGTTGAAATGGGCCCCCACAAGCTACCCACCTAAGCTTGTCCACTAGTATATCCCACTTAACCCTCTTAGTCATGTTCATTTACATGTCTGTTTGGTTAAGTCTTACTAATCGTATTTCACATGCCACTAAGGGCACCCACTAGATTCCTCAAGCCACCCAAGGCACCTACTTAACCCCCATGTCCCACCTTACATGTTTATCTGGTTAAGTATTTCTTAATTCATTCAGGCCATAACCTCATAAAGACCTCTCACATTAGACTGGCATTTATGGCAGCTGGATTTGCCGGGTAGGTCCGGGCAGTCTTACACCATAAAAGAGTCTAACCTCGTGTCTTTACAACTGTTATGCTTTAGTTTAGGCCTAGGACCTCTCACATTGGGCTGACATTTGTGGCCACTGGATTTGCCGGGCGGGTCCGGGCAGGTTTACGTCACAAACGAGTCCAACCTCGTGTCCTAAGCATTGATTATCACTTATAATCTTTTACCCCAGTTTTAATAATTCCCTATTCAAATTATTAATTACTTCCAATTTTAATGATGTTCATAATTGACTCAATTATGGCCATCCATTCATGGCATGCAAAATCATATCAATTGCACCCCAACATCTTAATATTAAATCCTTAATATTACCCCTACCCCACGTTTATATGTTCGCTTATTCAACGTAGAATATACGTTAGACTCGAATAGTCTAACTCATAGCACAAAAATAAACTATCACAACATATAGACAATTAAAATGAATCTAATCATAATAGGGGTGAAACTTGCATAAATTACACATGTTAAGGATCTAAAGGTGTCAACTTGTTAAAGGTCACAATTTACATGATATGATCATAACCCAAATTTATGTATAAACTTGCATATGGGTTTTAGGCAACATAATGATGGTGTGAACTAGCATAGAATTTCACATATGTCATAGCATAATTCTAGATGTCATAATTCTAGATCAAAATAGATGTCATGGCATATGTTCATAATCTCAACCTAAACTTTCATATGTGACTTGTCATATAGATCAACATAACCCAAATAATATCAACATCATGATTTGATTAACATGAACTAATTAGCATAAACAATAACATCATGACTTTAAAGCATGTATGATTTATCATAATTTAGCATAGAAACTCTCGACATACACAACATCATCATAGCATGATTTACAACATATAGGATATCATCACCACATAGCATAGAATTTATAACATACATGATAGCATAAGGTTTACAACAACACATATGACAATTCACATCATCTACTCATAATCCATTCATGACTTAACCTAATTAAAATAATAATAATCTTGTTAAGATCATCATACTCACAATTAGAGAAGAAAAAGAGTCGAATTAGCGCTCCTTTGTTGAAGAATCGCTGTTAGGGTTGGTTAGTTCTGATTTGGTTGCCGTTCTTTATCTTTAATTTGATGGCGGCTGCACTAGGTCTCAAAATAACAGCATGACGGCCATGGTCTTTGTTTAATTTCTGATTTAGGGTTTGTGTATAGGGGTCTTTTTATAGAGTTATAAATTAATTTAAGCCGTCGGATGTTCTTAGGGTTAATCAAAACCATTCAATTATGATAGGTGATGAGTCAGCCCTAATGACTCAGCAAGGAGTCAGAATGGACTCAACAACATGGGTCAGCCTGAACCAAAAAGTTGTGCAGGCTCCAGCCTCGGCCTGGGTGCACTTGGTAGGTGCGCCAGTGTAAATATGTACTGGCGCACTTCCCAAGTGCGCCAATGCATTTTTTTCTTTACTTTGCCACCAAACTTCGTTCGTCCATAACTCTTTCATCCGGTACTCGTTTCCCGCAAACTCGGACTCTATTTCAACCAGAATTCCGAGACGAACACAATGGCGCAACCTGTTTCCCACAATTCTCACGTCTGAGATTAGTTATTCTGTAATTTGTGAATATTAATATTAACAGAATTACGGGGTGTTACAATAAGTAAATATATACATGTAGGCATTCATGCATTCATATTTCTGTGTCAAAAACCAGAAATGGCTAAAACATGAAACTATGTATATATTGTGAGTAGACTTTTCCCTATCTAGCTACTAATTATATATATGTATGTATGATACAAACATCTGGATGTTTACCTATGCTCCTGTATGTATTACCAATTTCCAAGCAAACCTTGAAATTAAAACCTGAACTAGATGAAAAACTAGAAACAATGTACATAAGTAAGAAATCCCACTGTTAATCCCATTTGTTAATTTATATGCTAGATAATCCAGATCTACATACTATATATGCTCATTTATGGTGTGTAATATCCTACATTAATCATACAAATGAATATAAGTGAAAGTAAAGTAATGTAAACACATTGACAAATCTGTGTATAATAACGTTGTTAACTTGTTTAGCTTCCATATATTTTAAAAATCCACAATGCAAATTCTAATGAATTATACAACTTACAAGCTACATGAAAATTGGTTGTACATGTCTATAGCGTATTCCAAATTGATTTCAACTTAAATAGTAAACTATATTTCCAGATATTAATTTATATACAACAAAGAGAATTAATACTCTAAATTTCGACCATAATGATTTTGAAATTTAGGTATATAATCGTGTTTACTATCGAAAATCATGTATTTTAGTGGTTTTTTCATGATTTTTAGTTGAGTGAAGGAAAGGAATTTTGAGATGATTGAAATGGTAAACTTAGGTCAAATTCTGGTAACGACGGTGGGCAGGAGGCATGGCAATGGAGTTGGAGCATCGTAAGGGGACGAGGATCATGGATAAAATGGTCGTAAAAATTATGGAGGAATGGATAAATTAGTCGAGCTCGATTTAGGAATTTTGGTTATTTTGTTTGGGTCTTGGGTTGAAGTCATACTGCATCAACATGGAGGAGCTAGGGACGTGCATACCAGGGGGTGGGTGCAGTAGATCGTCGCCAAGTTATGTCGGAGTTTGGTGAAGTCCGATGAGTATGGGTGGCTTCCAGAAGCAATAGTATTGGTTTTGGAAGGGATTGCGTGGAACTGTTGATTTTCGATATTGATGATGGTAGAGTTCTTGGGTGATGGTGATATTTTCAAGGGTGGAAGTCGTGTTGGTGTCAATGAGGTCGTAGATGAGATGGCCATGGGTGTATTTGTGCATGTACACCGTGCACATAAGTGCACAAAGACCTAGAGAGGAAAGCAGATGAAAGAAGAAGAAGAAGGAAGCAATGGCATCAGCGGTGGAAAGGAAAGGAGGAGAAGGGTATGGTTGTTGTGTCGGTGCATGGGTGCGTTAGGGGAAAAGAGACGGTGTTGATCGAAGTTATACATATGTATGTAGGCATGAAGCATCAACCAAGAAGGAAAAACAGAAGAAAAAGAGAGGAGGAGGTTAAGGTGTTTGGGCTTGGCATTTTTTGTTTGCTAGAACGTTAAACTGGGAACAAAGGATAGGTGGAGAAAGAAAGAAGTGGTGCGGTAGTTATGTGGTGCGTGGGTCTGGTTTTTGGGCTTGTGCTTGGCCCGTGGTTTAATAAAACAAAAAATATAAAAGAGGAAAGAAAGTTGAATTTTTTTAATCTAAGTTTAAATTATAAATATTATATATATTGGTGTATATATATATACACATATGTGTATAGGTATGGGTCGGTTTCAATTGGGTTCGACTTGTTTCAATTAAAAAGAAATAAATATTTTACATCCAAATACAAATAATATATATATATATATATGAAAATTGGTACACTTTTTATTAACTTGCATAAAGTACATAACAAGGTTAGCATACTAACCCGAGTAAAACTAAATCAAACATTCATAAAATAAAAGAAGAAAGCAAACTAGACAAAATACATAAGATATAAGAGATGGACTCATGAGAAAGTCAACATATCAAAACCCACTAGTGTGATCCCGTTGCACTTCTACACACAAAAGGAACTGCTCTATTCCCTCGTACTTGCCAGGTTTTGCTCATAAGTTATGACCTTTCCGCTCGTAAACCACTCTAGGTAAGAGCATATGATCGAATGGATTTTGGTTCGTGTGTGTAGTCGAGTAAACCGATGGTGTATGCAAGTAACTCGATGTAGTTATCGAGTTTTAAACAATAAAAAATTAAATTGAATTGATTTATTAAGTAATTAAGAAGTGGTTTTAATACTAAATATTACTAAAATTTATCGAACATAAATTTAGTTGTGAACTAAGTTAACATGTAAACTATAGACCAGTAATGATCTATAATTTAGTAAATACTGAATTGTTTGTTCAATTTATTGATTTATAAATTAAGATGTGTTTAATTACGATAAACGCAATTATATGTTTTATTGACATCTGTTAGTGGAAATAAACATCGTTCCACTATATATTTTATTAACTAAATGGTTTGAACATCCATTAGCGGAAATAAACACCATTCTGCTATTATATTAGTTTAACATATTTTATATGAAATATATGTTGTTGAGTTATTATATAATCAATTGATAATACTGAAATGTATTTACTTGGATTTTTGTGCAAATGGGGTTAACGACTTGAATGTCATCTGTTAAAGAACTGTTACATACTATTGGAATTGCTAAGCGATAATTTCTGTAAAGTAACTCAGAAATGAACTTAAGTTTAAAAAATAATTGGATATAAATTGTTAAATGGATTAACTTAAATTTATTATAATTGTTATTAAAGGGAGATTAATTGTAATTTGTTAAAGATATTTTTTGTCAACACTGAAGATGGGTCAACTGGGATGGTTCTAAAGGAGGAAATGGGCGATTTGGTTATTTTCACCAGATTGTTTCTCTGGATACCGAAGTCTGGGAAGACAGGATCGCTCAGGGGTTACCAAGATGGATCTAAACTCAGGAGATAAAGCTCATCTCCCTATTCGAGGATATAATGAGATGGGGATCCATACTTATCTGAAGGATGAATAGAAAACTGCAACTGTTACGATTAGAGAAAAAATAATACACACTTACAGAACAATTTTCTTATAAGATGATCCCTTTCCATTAAACTTTTGCTGGGAGTACATGAATGTCATAACGAGGACCCCTTTATTGATCTTATTTACTAAATTATATTTGAGAGTACAAGTATTAAGGAAAATAGATCGACCTCCTAAATGTGACCTCTGGGGTCTTATTTATAGTGGTTCAAGGACCCTTCCGTTGGTGGGATATTGGATCCATAGGGGTCTTTGTTGTTCGTTTTATTCCTTGTTTTGGGTGCTTGACCTTCGGCCGCCTTTGGTGTATTCGGTTACGATCTTTAGATGATACTTGAATTCTTGAAGGCAGCTCCTGAATGTAGGCTTGCGGACATGAACTTTCGGCTTTATCATGAATAATTAGAGGGGATTGACCTCGTGGTGTATGTTGATAGCTGCCGGATCGAAACCGCTACGGGTTTCGGTACTAGGTAGCGTAGTACGGGTAGCCTGTATCCCTGCTCGGGTCTTGGCTAGCCCTCCGGTAGGGCCTTTATGGTAGCCTCAAGCCTGTATTCTTGTAGGATGGTTTCTGGTGTCACTCTTATTTATTTGCGGATGTGGCCTTTCGGTATTCATGCAGTAGATGCTTCAAAAGTTGGTTTTGGTTGGCCTTCGCATTCTTCCAGTTTAGTGCCTTTGATGCTTTCGTCTTTAGGTGTATCGGCATTTGTGTAGGTCGTTATTGAAGATTTCTTTAGGCTTTGTCCATCAGGTTTATTGCTTCTGGCTTACTTGGCTTTGGACTAGAATAACTCTTTATTACAGGATCTTCTCCCAGATTGGGGCTGTCGGAGAGATCCTGCCGGATTGACCCTGTTGGATGAATTCCACCGGTTACATCCTGTAGCTTTCTTGGTCCTTTCCCTTAGGAGGTTTCGGTTGATGTAGTTTTTCGGGTTATTCGATACCCCTTCACAGCCAGCCTGCTTCGATGTTAATTTTGGTAGTAACATTTGCCCCCTCCTCTGGTGAAGGGGTATTTTCGACTTTTCAAGTCAAACTCCTGGCCTATTTCGAAGTGTCATGTCAGAGTCTTTTGGTCTTCCTCAATCAGAAGCGTTGGTTGGCTTTTATTTGTGCGGCCCAGATTGGTCTTGGAGTTTGAACATAAACCTTTCTTCCTCATCGTTCCTGTCTTTCATCTGCAAATCAAATCCTTGAGCAAGATTACTGTTCTCCTAAAAAAACGCTCGAATCCTCCTCTGTCTTGAAGATCCGAGCTTGATTACTGGTGAGTATTTACTTCTCATATAAATCACAGTCCTAATTGTGCGTCAAAACTGACATGAAAGTTAGCTAAGGTTATGCTTATTTATAAAGATAGGTTCAGGTGCTAATCTTACTGCCTCTCCTGAAAGGATTCTAATGTCATTAGGATTGTCTCCTTCATTAATTATGTCGGTTTTGTTTAGCTCCTTAGGACATTCATGTTAGGCATAGTCGTATGTTAGTTAAGGTATAAAAGACGTGATTTTCCTCGTACCCCCTACCTGAGTCTGATTTAGGTCTCTGCCTACCTGACCTTTGTTAATCGAGGCGTAATGGTACTCAATAATGTTTGATAATGCTAGTGATATGTGCATTTGTGTAAGAGATACACATACTAATCACATTCTTATTTAATGATGTTACCTGGCAGAATCATGTCTTATAAAAGCCGTGCTAAGGATAAGGTCAAGGACTCCAAGGTTTCCCGTCCCAAGAAGGCATTTGTGCCCAAGCCATCCTTGATTTTATCCCAATGATCTTTAGACGGCATATTGGATAATTTTGGCGTAGTGGGCGTGGATGCCATGATTGCTGCTTCTCCAGAATTCCTCAAGAATCCTCCAGAAGGATTCTTCGCATATTCTGCTATTCATATTTGGCATGAGGGTTTTCTCCATTCCCCCCATTTCTGCATAGGCTTTTGGTGGATTTGAAAGTTGCTCCTATTCAACTTTCACCTAACACATATACGACCCTTTTGTGCTTGGAGGCTTTGGCGCTTGCTTCGGGTCAATGTTCTTTAAGTCCCAATCTCATCCGTCACATGATTCGACTCTCCAAGACCTCATAATCACCGATCTGGAGGACCAACCTGGTCAAGAGGCTGATCACTGATGTTATTAACAAAACTAGGCCGTGGGAGGACCAATATTTCCATGTCCAATGTCCACCCGGCATATCAGGACAATTATTGACGAAGGTGGGTTTTCTTACTTTTAGAAAATGAACGTCCAATAGTTGTTGTTTTTTGAACTTTCCCCTTGTAACAGAACCTCCCTCCAAAGATGTGATTTTGACTCATGGAGGAGGCTCAAGTGGTCGATGCCATCTTCAATGCACGGGTAAAGCATATGTGTAGATCTTTTCTTTTGACTACGGATAGATTTTGAAACACCCCACCTCCGTTAAGGCCACTCACAAAGGGAATGCATTAACTTTGGCGAATCATTTCAGGTAAAAGGCGCAGATAATTTACAAGACAGACATATAAACAGCGGAAAACTGAAATTATTTCATAAATAGTGTGGTTCAGTCAAAACATTACAAGCATTGTCTTAAAACCCAACTTCTAAATTATTACAATGAGACATCTGTCTTGATTTAAAAACTCCAAGTACATAAAGAAGCATAAAACAATAGTAAAGCAACATAAATCCCCAATAAAAATGTAACCACAACCATAGCCCAAGAAAAGAGAATCCAAGCAATACATCTACTCTCTTCAAGATGGAAAAGGTCTGCACTAAGCTGAAGCATTCCCTCCCTGCAGACCGGGGGAAGGGGGACGGAAGAAAAGAAGGCGAAAGAAAAACGGGTCAGACATAAGCCTGGTAAGTCCAGTGATTATTCAGCATGTAAACAGGTAAGAGGATCATGGCATGAATAAACTGAACATAGGACAATACCATAGCAATAAGATAACATAAGATAAGACAAGATAAACTGAATATACTATCGCACTCATTTCCATTTCTCTGCACCTACTAACGAATGTTTCAACTACCATTATGTGCTCATAACAAAGTGATCCCTTTTCCGATCGGCTTCTACTTGTATGCATTTATTTCTTGTGTCATTCGGCCTCGCTTGATTGTAGATACATGTGCTAGTCCCACCATGGGGTGTATCAATTCCTATGGTGGCAACCCGACACAAATTCAAGATGCACAGTGTATACTACTGATACCCAGTGCCTGCTTTTTCCACACCGGAGTACGTGCACGCCCATACTCCGTCGGAACCTACACTGCTGCATCACCCATCGCTATTTTGAGCACTTATAATCACCCTAGTAATTGTGCCCCACCCTGCCTAGTTCAGGGTACCGTGATACATCTATGTGTGTTACTGCTAAAACGGGTCCCCGTTACGAGGGTTTCCTAATCAACATGTTATAATGGTTAAGTGTTCTCAAATTAACCTAACCCCACCCATATGTTTAATGAACATGTTGTATTGGTTAAGTGTTTCCTTAATTAACTTAACCCTACCATTCTTTGCCTGTCCGTCCCTTAGCTTTAATTTATTCATTAAAGCACCAACCTCTCACATTAGATCTATATTGTTGCGGTTGCTGGATTTGTCGGGCGGTTTCGGGCAGTTTTACACCGCAACTCAATCTAACCTCGGGTTTTTGGGCTTAATGCGCTAACCTCTCACATTAGATCTATATTGTTGTGGTCGCCGGATGTGCCAGGCGGTTCCGGGCAGTCTTACACCGCAACTCAATTTAACCTCGGGTTAGGCATGTTCATCTTTAGCCAATTTACATATTTGTCATATGTGTCCAAGTTTAGGTCTTTTTATATCAATATTCTCCAAGTGTAGTTAGTACAAGTTTTATGCCACATTTACTTGTTATGCCCAAAATTTACTTAATTAAATTATACCTAATTTTTCCTGTGTTATAATCGCACGTACAACGAGATTCAATCTAAGTTTTGAATGAACCTAGTATTCATAAAAGAAAATAAAAAGGGAAAATAAAGAAGGAGCATAAGAATTGACATAAGGAAAAATAGGCATGTAAAGGTGTACCCAATTCAAGAATCATATTTCCAATAGGCATGTTGTACATTAACAATAAGTGTGGGCAAGCTAAGAAATTTACACCATAGGTACAAAGATTAGATAGAATTAAGAGAATCACTAATTTTGATGTACAATGTGATAAGTTCCTTCATATCGATCACAACAGTCTCATAGGCATGATAGGTTCCATTATGTCAATCACAACAGTCTCATAGGCATGATAGGTTTCACTATGTCAATCACAACAGTCTCATAGGAATGATAGGTTCCATTATGTCAATCACAAAAGTCTCATAGGCATGATAGGTTTCACTATGTCAATCACAACAGTCTCATAGGCATGATAGGTTTCACTATGTCAATCACAACAGTCTTACAGGCATGATAGGTTTCATTATGTCAATCACAATAGTCTCATAGGCATGATAGGTTTCATTATATCAATCACAATAGTCTCATAGGCATAGGCAATTCAGATTTGACAAAAGGATAAGCACGAATCAGAATTAGGCATAGTTCTAGATCCGATTATTATAGTCATGATTTCTATTAGGTGTTCAAATCTGAATAATAACTGAAGTTACAGAAAAAGAACGAATCTTGTATTCAGAGATCCGATTTCTGAATTTGTTAAGCTGAACCCTTGATGTAGACGATTGATTCTCTAGTTTGGATTTGGTTTGGAGCTTTCTAACATGATTTTTAGTTTGGAGAAGATGGAGGCTAGGCTAGCTTAGACATGGACAATATGACGGCTTCGTAGGATAGGGCTATGATGTCTAGAGTTGAGGTTTGGGGTGATTATATAAAATTTAGGATTAATATGGGCCTTTAGATCAACCTAGGAGTCATCAGAGCCGTCTAGTCCAAGAAAATGCGTCGTCAGGCAAATCAGAAGTCGCCACGTAGCCCTATGACTCATAAAATCATCACTGCCCAGCGCAGTTGGCAGGAGTCGACCCCTATAGGGGGGTCGACACCCATGTTGACACCCTTGAGCGGGAGATTTCCCGCTCAGCCGATTTCTGAGTTTTTGAATTTCGAACTAAATTGATTATTTAATTATTATTTTTAATTTATTTTCTGCTTAAACTTGAAAACTTTTAACCCCCATAACTTCTTCATACGGAGTCCGATTCATGCAAACTCAGACTCTATCTCAAGCAAAATTCCGAGATGAATGAAATGGCGTAACGCATTTTCCTTAATTCCTCTTATAAAAATTAAGTGTTCTTAATTTTGTTATTTTAATATTCATGGAAAATACGGGGTGTTACGTTCTCTTCTCCTTAAAGGATTTCGTTCCCGAAATCTCTAAGTTAAGAAGAATATACCCTAACATCCAACATCCCTCTACTCAACCATCAATCGCAGGCATCCATTGTTCTTAAAAAGATTTCTAATTCTTTCATGATCATATGCATAGTGTGTGTACATGTCCTTATCTAATGCAAAATCCGGCGGTCTACTGATTCAGTTGACCTCCTTGATGCGAATCATGTCGGTGCTATGAGTCCATCATGTAACAGTTATTCCTAATCGTATTTTGTAACTTCTACATGAGTGCACAATCGTTCTTACAAATGCAACATCCATATGATAGCACATCAAGTTTCAATCCACATACAAATACATATATGCAATATGAAAGTGACTGAGACGATCTAGTACTTAATGTGTGTGTATATGCATCCACGAGCAACCACTAGAAACCACTTGCAACTACTTGCAACCATCAATCACAACATGTTTCAAATACATGTTTACATCCATTGGTTTCTACCTAAGGATTAAGAACAGGACCGAGGAGATATATTTAAGAGATAGATACAAGCATGCATAAACTTATGGAAAAAGAGATCAAGAGTGTACCCTCAAAAAAAAAGGGTAGGATGCGCGTATCTTGTCTTCAGTCTTCCAAGTCGCGTCTCCTTCAGCGTCACTGTACTTTAACTAGCTTGACCTTACGATTGCGTAGCTTTTTAACTTCTGTACCCAAGATACGAGTTGGAACTCTTCTCACCGTCGCTTCTCGCTCCACTTCTACTTCCTCTAGTACGCTCGGCTCCACAACTTCCGCAGACTCATGTAAACATTTCCGTAGATGAGAGACATGAAAAACATTATGAACTCCAACCAATCTTTCGGGCAGCTCTACCTTCTAAGCCATCTTCCCAATCCTCTCAATGATAGGAAATGGCCCTATAAATCTTGGTGCCAATTTTCCTACGGACCCAAAGCGAACGACATTCTTCAAAGGAGACACTTTAAGAAAAACTCTGTCACCAACCTCAAACTCAAGGTCGATCCTTCTTTTATCAGCGTAGAACTTCTGTCTATCTTGTGCCGTCTTCATTCATCTTCGTATCAAATCCGCCTTTTATGTAGTTTCTCTGATCATGTCAGGCCCAAGTATGAGCTTGTCTGTAGACTCCCACCAACAAGTTGGTGATCGACATGGTTTTCCATATAAAGCCTCAAAGGGTGCCATGCCTATGGTGGCTTGGTAGCTATTGTTGTAGGCGAATTTCACCAAAGGAAGATGATCCTCCCATGTTCCTCCAAAATCAAGAATGCACAATATCAAAAGATCTTCTAATACTCTGTTCACCCTTTCCGTCTGACCATTGGTTTGAGGGTGATAAGCAGTGCTTAAGCATAGCTGTGTGCCTACAGTCTCTTGCAAACTCTTCCAAAACTCTCTCGTAAAGATAGGATCTTGATCACTTACTATGCTAGAGGGTATTCCATGCAGTCGAACCACCTCTTTAAGATAAATGGATGTTAATGATGAGGCAGTCTTCCTACTCTTAACAGGTATAAAGTGAGTGCTTTTAGTGAGCCTGTCCACTATTACCCAAATACTGGTATTGCCCCTTCTTGACCTAGGCAACCCATCAATAAAGCCATCGAAACGCTTTCCCATTTACACTGTGGGACCTCTAGAGGATGAAATAGACCACCAGGCTTCTTCTGCTCTGCCTTGACTTGCTGGCATATCAAGCATTAAGAGACAAACTCAACTACATCCTTCTTCATGCCATTCCAGAAGAAAACTCTTTTTATGTATTTATACATCTTGTCTCCACCTGGGTGTATTGTCAACTTAGAATGGTGTGCTTCGAGAACGATTTTCACCAAATCCCTTGCTTGTGGGACGCATAGTCTTCCGTCCCGTCTCAACCAACCCTTGTCATCGATGGAGTATCTATTAAGGTGACTAGAAGTCTCACCTCCAATTAGCTTATCCATCACATCAACTAGCTGAGGGTCTTCACGTTGCGCGGTTCCTGTTGAGTCCAAAAGAGTAGGCCGCACCTCTAGCGATGCTAACAAACCAGGTACAAATTCAAAGGAGGGTCTAAAGTCAAAGTTTGTCATGTACTCCAAGCTTTGCCTTTCTACAAAGAGAGGACTTAAGGTCAGCTTTTTCCTACTTAAGGAGTCTGCAACCACATTGCCCTTGCCAGGGGTATAAGAAATCTCAAAATCGTATGAGGCAAGAAATTCCATCCACCTTTGTTGTCTTAAGTTAAGATCTTTCTGTGAGAAAAGGTACTTTAATGATTTATGGTCTGTAAACAATTCAAACCTTTTTCCTAGCAGGTAATGACGCCATGACGTAAGAGTGAAAACAATGGCAGCTAGTTCTAAATCATGAGTTGGGTAGTTCTTCTCATGTACCTTCAACTGCCTTCCCCCATAACAAGCTACCTTGCCTTCCTGCATCAAGACAACGCCTAGTCCGGTACCGCATGCGTCTGTGTATATCGTAAACATCTTACTTCCATCAGGCAATGTCAGAACTGGGGCTGCTGTCAGAGCCCTTTCCAGTCGTTGGAAAGCAACATCATAATCCAAATCCTAGGCAAAAGTTAGGTTCTTCTTAGTCAACCTAGTAAGTGGGGCTGAGATCTTCGCAAAGTCCTTAATGAACTTTCTGTAAAAGCCCGCTAGCCCGAGAAAACTTCGTACTTCAGTTGCATTACGTGGAATCTTCCAATCTTGCACTGCAACTACTTTTGCGGGATCCACAACTATCCCCACTTTGGACACCACATATCCAAGAAACCTTACTCCTTTTCTCCAAAAATGGCATTTGGAGAATTTTGCTTTCAACCGATGTGCTCGAAGAGTATCCATAACTTCCCTTAAGTGCAAAGCATGTTCTTCCTCACTTTTTGAGAAAATCAAAATGTCGTCCATGAAGACCACTACAAATTTATTAAGGAACTCTCTGAACACCCTACTCATCAAGTCTACGAATTAGGAGGGTGCGTTTGTCAAGCCGAAAGGCATGACAAGCCATTCGAAGAAACCATCCGGGGTCCTGAACGCGGTCTTACCTATGCTATCTTCAGCCACTCTTAGCTGATGAAATCCGGTGGCCAGATCTAGTTGGGAGAAAACCGAAGCACCTACGAGCTGGTCGAACAAGTTGTCTATTCTAGGAAGTGGGTGCCTGTTCTTCTTGGTCAGCTTGTTTAACTCCCTATAGTGCACGCACAGGCAAAGTGAACCATCCGCTTCGGTTGCAAACACCACTGGAGCACCCCATTCAGAAATACTCCGCCTTATGAACCCTTTTTCAAGCAACTCTTTAACTTGCTTGCTAAGCTCTTTCCTTTCCCTTGGAGCCATGTGTCTAACGGGTAAAGCAACAGGTTTTGCATTATCAACAAGGTATATGCGGAAGTCGATCTCTCGCTTCGGAGGTAAACCCTTCACCTCTTCAAAGACATCCGAGTACTCACGGACTACTCTAACAGATTGTAAGTTTTCAACAAACGCATCCAGAGATTCTAGAGAGTTAAGCATAACAGAATTCATGGGATTACAAGAGATTTCGAGAGTGTTACCGAGGCGAGTCATAAGTCTAACTACTCTCCTTTCACAATCGAGGATGGCACCATTACTGGATAACCAATCCATGCCTAGAATCAACCCATAGCCCATGAAACCCAAAACATAAGCATTACATAGAAACACAACTCTTATTATAGAAATTTCCAAATCCAAATAAATCATTGACAAATAAGCTGAACACCCAATTGAATTTGAAACAACCATGGGATCCTCTACTATACTGGTATCTGGGTGCAGAGATTCAACTAAAGCAGTAGATATAAAAGAGTGCGATGTGCCAGAATCAAAAAGTGTACGAACTGGATGATCAGAAAGATAAATTGTAACGACCCGGGGAATTCACGACCTTAAGTAACCGACATATAACCCAATGTCGACTATCAAGCATCGGAAATACCAGATAGTCCTTGAAAGAAAATAGAGGGTGAGAATAGATAAGATAGAAACTTAGAATAAAAGAAGAAGAAGAAGTAGAAGAACATACAACATCAGAGTAAACACGAATCTCATAGTGGAACGAATAATATATAATAGATACATAACTTTGAAATAAAATCAGTATATGTATACAGTAACATTATCAGAGTACAACACTTACAACACAACGGAAATAACAATAGCTATTTAATCCTGAAGCCTCCTGCTCCAAGCTCTCAGTATATCTGTAAAATCCCGACTATTTGACTGCTCGTACAATATTAGACACCTAAGAGTTTAGGGAAAACAAAACAAACTTCGGGTCAGTCATGGGACTGGTATGAGTAAACAATTTAAAACCATTTGAGAAAATAAACGATATCTCATAAGACCGCGCTGTATAAGACGGAATGGGTTTTTCCCTTATGAGAATCCAAAACGCTTGATTTAATCATTCAAAAATCCTTTTGAAAGAAACGATAAACTTTATATCAAAACTCTTGATATTATAATAGCGTCTATCAATCACAATATAATAATCATCTAGCAGAACGCTTTCATCTCACGTTCCACATACATAATATATAATCAAAAACCGCAAGCACTTATTGGTTAATGAATTCCAACTGACAAGGTATGGGACCACCTTCCGACAGTGTATCTCTAGAAAGGAATACACCGGGTTCAATAAGAACATCTTGTAACCCAGGCTAAACATGACCAGTCACTCATTTCGCTTGAGTGTACCGAATGTATTATCACCAACGGTTGGGATCAGCAACCGTTGCCTGAAAGGGACAACATCGAAATAGATTAAAGAAATAAATGAAACTCTAGATCAGGTGACAATACTTTGAATGTCACATCGTCATACCCGCCAAATCACAAATTGATTTCCCCAAAAATACCACAGGTATACAGCTAAGAGAAACGAATTCCTCCGCCACCAAACGTAAGTACGTTTGAAGAGATCAACTTACGCGATCTATTAAATATACTCCGTTAGACATTCTTCCATACAGGTCGTCCTGGGACTGGACAGACCGAAGGTACTATTCTATAAACAGGACAGCCCTTGCATAAATCCATCTTCAATTATCTTCATTATATTTGATCGCAACGCTAATGCCCATACAGAGTGGTTTTCAGATAATGAATCTGAGCCGGGTCTCTCTGTATTGACAACGGAAAAATGGTCAAGAACTTTGATAGTCGGTGATTTAACTATCAAAGAAAAACATGTGTGCAAACCAAGATATTATTTCCAGATGGAAATTCTATCGATCAATCATCAATCAACATTTATTCATTTCCCCATTTCTCGTTTCCAAATATTCATCAAATCCTTATTTTCTAATTTTAGAAAATATACGTTATTAACTTTGGAAAACGTTTCCATTTCTAATTCACGCATCACTATCTTCTCACATATATCAGTCTCTAACTGTAAACTGGTAAGAGAACAACTTCCTAAGCATAAACCCCGAAGGCCGAAACCAACATCAGATCGATACCCAGAATTAAAGCCATTCAACTCAACTAATTTCCAGTCAGTTTCTAATTTCAGTAATTCCATTTGAATTCCTAATTCAAACCCAAATTCCTTTATAATATTTTATTTGCAAAATATTTAATTTAATCTATTTTTCACATAGAATGCGAATAATATTTCTTTATATAATCAAAACAGTTTGATTCTGTATTTAAAAACAATATCTCAAATCCAATTTCTATTTACTTCAAATCAGAGAATTATTTATATAAAATCTCATTTTATTCTTCTAACACTTATAATCCCATTTATAATTCCCTTTATATAATTCCTTTTATATATTTCATTTCATTTTATATAAATCCTTTTATACAATTCTATTCATTTTATATAAATCCTTTTATATAATTCTATTCATTTTATATAAATCCTTTTACATAATTCTATTCATTTTATATAAATCCTTTTATATATTTCATTTCATTTTATATAAATCCTTTTATATAATTCATTTCATTTTATATAAATCCTTTTATATATTTCATTTTCAATATTCACTTTGAAAATTTCCTTTTTACATTCCAGTATTCATATGGTATTTAAAATACCAAATAACACTGATCACTATCATTCAACACACATATCAACAACAGATTATATATCACATCATATATTACAATATATGAAAAGAACAGTATTATAAATATTGAGGAATCCAGTTGGATCCCTCCAACTATTTCCCTGCATCCACAGATGTTACACAATATAATTCACATCAATTTCATTTCAATATTAGATATTCTGGTAAACAGAATCAATATTTGACTAACGATGTATATATATATCGTTATCAATAATTTCAACCAATAAATCAGCAATTCAACCAAACAATCATCACACAGCAATCAATCATCATTTTTCAACACTAGATTACATTTATAAAAATATAAACTGGCAGAGTTAGTGAGTTTTACTCACATTGGACGATCATCGTTAAATAACGATAATTATCGATTGATTCTGACAGACAATTTATTTCACTATAAATTGTAACGAGCTCCAATTCTCTATCAGTCAGTTCCATTGTGTAGCCACCGTCCATACGATCCCAACGGATCTTGTTTTGTCAAATTCTGATACCGTATGGAAAAGTTATATTTTTTACAAGTTATACGTATTATATAAAATAAAATTAACTAAATTTATAACAATCGGGCCTCACCCCTTCTATAACTTTGGCCCATCCACTCTTTTAAAGCCCAAACCCATTTTCCCTGTCTTCTCCAAATCACTGAATCCCGTCCTCCTTCAGCACATCCATTTCCGCTCCTTTGATCAACCGAACCCTCCTCTTTACTCCACCGATCAACAAACCGAGCTCACCACAATCCTTCTCTCCGCAAGCTCCCCTCGATCGTCACCATCATTCTCAACTCGACCTCCTTCATCATGGTGCGTCGTTCAGGTCTGGACGTTGACCTCCAAGGAACGCGCAACCTAAATCATAACCAAACTTCACCAAAGTTTCCCAAACGATGCTCCTTTAAACCACAAATCTGAATATAAACTCCAAATCTAATATCGTTGCCTCAAATTTCAAGATTCATCGAACCCTACTCCAGTAAACTAACGCTGTACATTTCCGCCCTCATAAGAGACTGTGTCACACTCTTCAAAAGCATACGATAGTGTAGATAATTGCTTCAGGAATCCAAATACATATATTTCCTAATTTATTTGATTTATTTCGAATATTTGAGGATCGAAACCTTTTTACGGAAAGGAAAAATCAAGCAGCGCCTTGGTTTGACCTTAGGAGAATGAAACTAGGTTTAGCTTGTGTAAGGGTATTTATAGGATTAGTTTAATATTTTTTTATTCGATTATTTTATCCAATTTTAACCAATCGTTAAGGGTATTCATCGTTTAAAAATCCTTATAATCACATAAGATATCCAAAAATCACGAAAATGGACATACACCTTCAGTTCGATATTACGGACCCAATGAAACTTGTTTTGTCGAATTTCGACTTCGTTTGCTCACACAGCATATTTTTAAAGTCAGATTATTGACTGTTTTTAAAATCCCGTACGACCACATACTGACTACAAAAATCATGAAAATTGAAATCTTTCAATAATTTAATATTCCAGATCCCACAAAATTAGTTTCATCGAAAACGGAGGTCGTTTGCAAAATGGCTATTTTTAAAGCTCTAAATAAATCCATTTAAATATTAATAGATTTAAAAATAATTAAATTAAATATAAATAAATATATATTATCGTATATATATTCACAATAGAATATCATATAGCTCCAATTGGATTTATAACTCGATATTCAAATCCCGGTTGAATCGATATTCAATTTATATTGAAAAATCCATTCATAATATAAATAAATCGCTATAAATTATAAAGGAATTCCATAGTGACTTTTTGAAAATTTGATTTGGACATAAATCAAAATCTACCCGATGAAATCCCGATTTTTCTCTTCCATTAGAAAAATATACTTCACCAGCTCCGAACGTTTCTTGTTTCACAGAAATCCGATTTAAAACGGCTTCTGTATATTCGTTTAAAGTTCGAATCACCAAATTATGAACTGCCGTGCCATTTCGAGCTCGATTATAATTATATTATAATTATACGTTCAAACTTTGTTTAAATAATATATTCGTTATTATAATTCAATTCTAAACTGAATTATAT
Organism: Allium sativum; assembly: GCA_030737875.1. Classification (NCBI taxonomy): domain Eukaryota; kingdom Viridiplantae; phylum Streptophyta; class Magnoliopsida; order Asparagales; family Amaryllidaceae; genus Allium; species Allium sativum. The sequence goes on along the minus strand of CM060922.1, from coordinate 309,453,534 downwards.
ATTTTGAATTGCCTAATTCACACAATATATTCAATTCCCTATTTCGGACTATTTCAGAATTAAATATATTATTCTATTATTTATTCTAATTAAATATTCAATATTATTTAATTTAACAACCATTTAATTCTCTAAATCACTATTTAAATAATTAAATAAATTAGTTATAAAATCGTAAAAATACGGGACATTACATAAACTAAACTCTCAACAGAAATATTTCTACCTCTTTCTTACGGAGGTGCAATGAGAGCGTGAATCTTCCCTCCAGAAGTAGATCCAGTTCTCTGCCCTTGCCCTTGCCTTCTTGGGCAATCCTTAGCCATATGACCTGTCTCACCGCATTGAAAACAACCACTCATCTTCCTCTTCTTCTTCTTGCAGTCTTTAATTAGATGTCCAGGTATGCCACAAAATTTACTTCCTCTTGTCACGGGGTTTGTTATTCTTCCCGCCTTTCTTGGAATCCATCTTCTAATTCTGCGATCCCTCCACTTTCTTGTCTAGAGGTTCTTCCACCTTTGCCTCTTTCTTGCCATCCTTATCTTCCTCCTGTAACAGTGCCATGTCCAACAGTCTCTCAAAAGTCACACCCATAGGTATATGGGACATAGCTAGGCTGTACAGTGGCTCATTTAACCCTTTAACGAATCAGAGAGCCTTTTTATATGGAGTGTTTACTAACTCCAGTCCAAATCTAGCCAGCTCTTTGAATTGGGTGACGTATTCCTTAACCGATAGGCTTCCCTTTTTGAGTGCTGAGAACTTCTCCATCTGTAGACTTCGTTCAACTTGCGAGAGGAATTTCATTTCAAATCTCATTCTGAAATCCTCCCCCAAGTTTCAACTGGTCTGTCAGCATTAGTAACTTCCCATCAATAAGAGGCTTCGTCCTTAAGTAACCATACAGCCAATTGTATCTTCTGCCTATCGTCCACTTCGAAGATAACAAACAAATCTTCTGTTTCCTTGAGCCAGTTTCTTGCTTCCACAAATGACTCAGTCCCATTAAAGTTCTTTCCACCCATAGCTCGAAAGTCTCTACATATCTTCGAGAAAGCATTCACACGCGGATGAGGAGGAGGAGCGGCTGTGACTGGGGGAGGAGGAACGTCTGCTTGGCCTGCGTCATTAGCCCTAGCCTCCAGATACCTTTTGAACCAGCCAGGTATCGGTATGCCCTCGGGAAGATTAAGATCACCAGGCATGCTGAAACGAAAAGAAAAGGTTCAAAACAAATGATAGAAAGATAGTGCATATCGCTTTGGGGATTATGCCTTTAAAATAAAACAAAACTTTTCTTGAAAATGCATCTTTAAAATTCTTTTTGAAAAATAGTTTTCAAAAACTTTTATCTGATCTAGTAAACCATCGCTCTGATACCAGGTGAAACACCCCACCTCCGTTAAGGTCACTCACAAAGGGAATGCATTAACTTTGGTGAATCATTTTAGGTAAAAGACACAGATAATTTACAAGACAGACATATAAACAGCAGAAAACTGAAATTATTTCATAAATAGCGTAACCCAGTCAAAATATTACAAGCATTGTCTCAAAACCCAACTTCTAAATTATTACAATAAGACATCTGTCTTGATTTAAAAACTCCAAGTACATAAAGAAGCATAAAACAGTAGTAAAGCAGCATAAATCCCCAATAAAAGTATAACCATAGCCATAGCCCAAGAAAAGAGAATCCAAGCAATACATCTACTCTCTTCAAGCTGGAAAAGGTCTGCACTAAGATGAAGTATTCCCTCCCTGCGGACCGAAGGGAACGGAAGAAAAGAAGGCAAAAGAAAAACGGGTCAGACATAAGCCTGGTAAGTCCAGTGATTATTCAGCATGTAAACAGGTAAAAGGATCATGACATGAATAAACTTAACATAGGACAATACCATAGCAATAATATAACATAAGATAAGGCAAGATAAACTGAATATACTATCGCACTCATTTCCATTTCTCTGCACCTACTAACGAATGTTTCAACTACCATCATGTGCTCATAACAAAGTGATCCCTTTTCTGATCGACTTCTACTTGTATGCATTTATTTCTTGTGTCATTCGGCCCCGCTTGATTGTAGATACCTGTGTTGGTCCCACCATGGGGTGTATCAATTCCTATGGTGGCAACCCGACACAAATTCAAGATGCGCAGTGTATACTACTGATGCCTGGTTTTTCCACTTCGGAGTACGTGCACACCCATACCCCGCCGTAATCTACACTGCTGCACTACCCGCCGCTATTTTGACCGCTTATTATCAGCCCAGTAATTGTGCCCCACCCTGCCTAGTTCAGGGTACCGTGATACATCTATGTGGGTTACTGCTGAAACGGGTCCCCGTTACTAGGGTTTCCTAATCAACATGTTATAATGGTTAAGTGTTCTCAAATTAACCTAACCCCACCCATCTGTTTAATTAACATGTTGTATTGGTTAAGTGTTGCCTTAATTAACTTAACCCTACCATTCTTAGCATGTCCGTCCCTTAGCTTTAATTTATTCATTAAAGCACCAACCTCTCACATTAGATCTATATTGTTGTGGTTGCTGGATATGCCGGGCGGCTCCGGGCAGTCTTACACCGCAACTCAATCTAACCTCGGGTTTTTGGGCTTAATGCGCTAACCTCTCACATTAGATCTATATTGTTGCGGTCGTTGGATGTGCCGGGCGGTTGCGGGTAGTCTTACACCACAACTCAATCTAACCTCGGGTTAGGCATGTTCATCTTTAGCCAATTTACATATTTGTCATGTGTGTCCAAGTTTAGGTCTTTTTATATCAATATTCTCTAAGTGTAGTCAATACAAGTTTTATGCCACATTCACTTGTTATGCCCAAAATTTACTTAATTAAATTATACCCAATTTTCCCCGCTTTATAATCGCACGTACAATGAGATTCAATCTAAGTTCCGAATGAACCTAGTATTCATAAAAGAAAATAAAAAGGGAAAAATAGAGAAGGAGCGTAAGAATTGACATAAGGAAAAATAGGCATGTAAAGGTGTACCCAATTCAAGAATCATATTTCCAATAGGCATGTTGTACATTAACAATAAGTGTGGGCAAGCTAAGCAATTTACACCATAGGTATAAAGATTAGATAGAATTGGACTTAAGAGAATCATTAATTTTGATGTACAACGTGATAAGTTCCATCATATCGATCACAACAGTCTCATAGGCATGATAGGTTTCATTATGTCAATCACAACAGTCTCATAGGCATGATAGGTTTCATTGTGTCAATTACAACAGTCTCATAGGCATGATAGGTTTCATTATATCAATCACAATAGTCTCATAGGCATAGGCAATTCAGATTTGACAAAAGTATAAGCACGAATCAGAATTAGGCATAGTTCTAGATCCAATTATTATAGTTATGATTTCTGTTAGGTGTTCAAATCTGAATAATAACCGAACTTACAGAAAAAGAATGGATCTTGTGTTCTGGGATCTGATTTCTGAATTTGTTAAGCTTAACCCTTGATGTAGACGTTTGATTCTCTAGTTTGGATTTGGTTTGGAGCTTTCTAAATTGATTTTTAGTTTGGAGAAGATGGAGGCTAGGCTAGCTTAGACATGGACAGCATGACGGCTTTATAGGATAGGGTCATGAGGTCTAGGGTTGAGGTCTGGGGTGATTATATAGAAGTTTAGGATTAATATTGGGCCGTTAGATCAACCTAGGAGTCATCAGAGCCGTCTAGTCCAAGAAAATGCATCATCAGGAAAACCAGAAGTCGCCACGTAGCCCTATGACTCAGAAAATCGTCACTGTCCAGCACAATTGGCAGGGGTTGACCCCTACAGGGGGGTCGACACCCCTATAGGGGGGTCGACTCCCATGTCGACAACCCCTGGGGGGATCGACACCCCTGAGCGGGTGATTTCCTGCTCAGCCAATTTCTGAGTTTTTGAATTTCGAACTGAATTGATTATTTAATTATTATTTTTAATTTATTTTCTACTTAAACTTGAAAACTTCTAACCCCCATAACTTCTTCATACGGAGTCCGATTCACGCAAACTCAGACTCTATCTCAAGAAGAATTCCGAGACGAACGAAATGGCGTAACCTGTTTTCTTTAATTCCTCTTCTAAAAATTAAGTTTTCTTAATTTTGTTATTTTATTATTCATGGAAAATATGGGGTGTTACAGATTTTGCGAGTACGGTTTGCTTCCTCCTGGATAAAAGATATTGGGGCAACCCCCCATCCAATTCCCTAGTCCAAAAGGATTATTGCCAGGTTCTGATGTGTTTAATGCAGGATCTCCCCTCTGCCCAGCTGTTTTAGACGAAAACCGTTCGTTCGTCTCGACAACCTCTGCCATTATTTTTCTCGTTTTCCGGTTGCTGCATTTTCTGATTCATCTTTCCCTTTGCTTAGGATCTTCAGCTTCTCAGGATACAACTGCCATTGCTGCTTATAGCCGGGCTAGTGTCTAGGCCATGAAGAGGCTTGCTCAGCCCGCGGTTGACCCCCCATCGAAGAAACCCAGGTGTGACGAGTCGGATAGCTTCTCAAGAGATACTGCCATTATTCTAAAAAAAAGGCGAACTTTTGAACCTTTTGCTACAGTTGTCGAACACGTGGTAGACATTGATGCTTCCCCGGAAGTCTCCTCGAAAGGTAAATCCACGAGTGAACCTGCCCCTTTCGATGCTGTTGGTGAAATAGATTGGGGAAGGCTCGATTTTCCAGCACCATCTTCCTCCTAGCATGTTTCTCATTCTGTACCCCCTTCACTGGCTTTGGATTTTGATAAGCTTGTGGAACTGGCTCTCTTTTCTCGTAAAGTAGCGGATATTACCTCAACTTTTGCTACCTTGGACTCGGTAGATTTCTTCAGACAACAAATCAGGGATTTCCTTTTGGTATTATACACACATACACCCTTCTTTCTCTTTTTCTATTGTTATATATATATTGTTATTTTATCTTTAACCTATCCCTCTTCTTTAGATGATGAAAACTTGGTATGTTTCCCGAGGACTAGTTTCCACTTCGGCAACAGAGGTTAGTACTTTAAGGAAAGAGAATAAGGTACTGTCGGATAAAGTGAATGCTTTGCAGCAGGAGAAGACGGAGAGTGATAATGAACGCAAGAAGTTGGCAGTATCATTGGAGGAGATGAGGAATGCTAACGGGGAGCTGACAAAGCAGGCCGAGGACCTTAAGGCACAAAAAGCAGAATTGGAGATTGATTATGCTGCCGAGATGGATAAGATGAATACTCATCTTTCTAGTGCAAAGAGAATTATTTACGAGTCCAACGATAGAATTTCAAAATTCTTGAACGTCCACCTCAACAATATTGCTACGGAGTATTATAAAGATGCACTCGTCCTTGCCTTTTCAGATAACTATGAAAGACTTTCGGAATTTAACTTTACTTCAATTGATCCCTGTATTCGAGACAGAGTCTTAGAGAAGATCGAGCAGGTGAGACGGGAGCATAAGGTTCCCCCAACGAACAAGATAGATCCTGCGTCGTTGTTGTTTATTGATGAATTTGTTGAAGATTATGAGGACGAAGGGGAGGAAGAAAACACAGCAGACGGAGAGATGGAAGGTCATGTGGGTCAGCCAGATGGATCGGGGAAAGGTGCTGAAAAACCTACTTACCCCTCACAGGGGTTGCCCTCTAAGGACGACGGTTCTTTATATTTGGGGAAGAAAGGGACCCTCTATCAGTCTGATTTTGATGTCGCACAGGTATGGCTTTCGCTCTCAAGGTGTTCCTTTACCTTGAGTTTCATTAATAATCATGTTTCCCACATTACAACAATCGTCTGTTTCTCCGAAGGCTTGAGTTGCAGTTATGTTTTAGATTCTGCGTTTAGACATTTAAGGGGAAAACTCGAGGAGATTGGTTTAGCGTAAACGATTCTAATAATGGATTTTGAATATTATTGTATTAAGCATACATTCTCTTGTGGTCTGTTCGTGAATTGTGTTAATTTTGTGATTCTCGATAGTTTATGGTGTTGTGATAATGTGCTAGTGTGAACGTGGTATCTATAATGTGCATGAACCGATAAATGTTATATGATTGTTTTTTCTCTTGGAAGTATGATGTAGTAAATATACACTTGATGTTTGCAATTTTTGTATTACAATGTTTCATCTTGTTTGTGGCCAGGAGGATTCATTCCAGACCCACTCCTCGCAATTTAGAGAGGAAAGTCCGAACGCCGTTGGTTGTAGAGATATTTTTGGCGATGCTCCCCTATCAGGATACAAAAAGATGTATTACCCCCAGAAGGTGACAATCACAAACTTCAAGGAACAAGTGTCCTATTTAGAAAAGAAATTGCAAGAAAAAGAAGAAGCTATTCGCAATTTACAACATAAGTTAGCAACAAGATCATCTGAGAACACAGATGCGGTGGTCGGTGGATTATACTAACAAATCGATAAGTTAGAGGATGAGTTGAAGAAAGCTAAAGAGGACTGCGCTTCTTTGGAATTTGCTTTGCAAAACCTCGATCCGGAATGAGAGATTTTCACTGCATACTTAGGGTGTGGAGATTTTATTTCTTAGAATAATGACTATGTCTGTGTAATGGTTTGCATCACGATCTCCGGTGGAACTGTCAGTGTGCCACCGATTTTTTGTTGTATTGCTCTTGTTAGAAACAATATTATTGTGTCCCAAGGGTATTGTAATGAACGGAAATCTACTGGTGCTATGTGTCGATAAAGGAACTTCTTCATGGAACCATTATCCTTGAAATATTCCTAATGAAAAATCGCTTAGAACAAATAAAGGGATAGTCAGTCATAGGGCGTTATTAGAAACGTTTGTAATCTTCTTTCCAATTGCTCTTTGAACTGATGTTATGATATGATGTCATTTTCAGAATTGCGTAAGAGACTGATATGTTGAAAAGGAAAACAACTAATGGACATATAAGTTAAAGAAACTTCCCTGAGAGGTTTATGAGCCCACCCTTAGTGGCAAACCTTGAGCCCCCCACTTGGATTTCCAAAAGGGACAAGCGATTCCTTTTTGTTTGGGCCAGGAATTGGATCCTTCTTAGGTTTGGTGTCACCTTAGCTATTCCACATCCGACGGTGACTTTCTCGGGATTATTCCGGGTTTTGGTACGTAAGACCGCCGGCTTGCTTTGGGACCTCGTTGAGAAATCGATTCAACCTAGATTCGGGCATTAATACGTAGAATGACCGGAACCTGTTCCGATATTTTGTAAGGAGATGAATGGACCCAGATTTGGGTATTAATACATAGATGACCTGAACCCCTTTCTTTTTTTGAGGGGCCGAATGGACCCAGATTTGGGTATTAATATGTATATGATCGGAACCCCTTCCATTTTTTGTGAGGAGCTGAATAGACCCAGATTCAGGTATTAATATATAGAAGCCCGGAACCCCCTCCGGTATTGGTGAAGCGCCGAATCGACCAAGATTCGTGTATTAGCATAGAAGACCGGAACCCCCTCCGGTATTTGTTACTTCGGTATCCCTTTTGGGATTCAGTTGGTGGAGTAGAGGTTGTGCATGCATCTCGAGCCAGTTCTTGGGCTTTCGATGTCAAAGCAGAGGATGTACGTGCTTTGTTGGCTACTCTTTAGGCCTGTGCATCCGGAGTGCTTGGCTAGCTTATCCACAAGCAGGGCCCAAGGACTTACCCGACCTCCCTCCAGGAGGTGCCTTATCCTAACCATTATAGGCGATGATAAGGTCTTAGAAACTTAGACGGGGCCATTCTAGACACAGAACTAAGGTTTACTCTTTTGATGCTCTATACGAACCATCGTAGGTTCTGATAGAGGCTTATACACCACCCCCCCTCCGAGGGGTGCCCTATCTTGACCATCGTAGGCAATTATAGGGGTTTGAGTTCCCTTCTGCGGGTAAGGCGGAACATAAGCAAAGGTAGGACGTGCTCTTCTGCGAGCAGAGGTAGGACGTGCTTAGTTCTAGCAGAGGCAGGGCGTACTCTTCTACGAGCAGAGGCAGGGTGTGCTAATTTTAGATGCACCGCCACGACCATTTCTGGTGTGAAGCGGCGGCTTACACTTTTGATGCTTTAACCCTGCCTCCTCTGGTTTGGACATAGAGAAAGACTAACACACCATCCCCCTCCGGGGAATGCCTCGCCCCAGCCAATTTGGCAATGACGAGGGATTTGATCTGTTTGTAGTTGGACCCCTTTTGGGTATTCCTTTCAAAATTTGAGAGATGAGTTCTCCGACCCTGGCACACACTTATTAACCCTTTTCCTAAGGATTTTCTCGAATTCATCTTAATTTTTTGATAAACTCTCATAATCGTCCTTGGTTGATGAATCTAATGATGATTTCCTTGAGAGTTCTACAGTGATTAGTCTCGTGTTCATTCATCAAGTGGTAATGACAGAAAGGCCCTCCTGTCTTTCTTTCGTATTTAGGCTTCCTTTCATGGATGTCCGATAGTCGAGTTCATGTTTTGTTAGGAAGTAAACATTCTCCATCGAAGTAGTGAGGTAGCATTCCTTGGGTACCTTTTGTGTGCACTCTTCTTTTTGCTATTGGGGTCTAATCCTCCTACAACTCATCTCAGTTGTGGTGTCTATACTTTCGTCCTTTCTTTCCAGAACATACTGGAACCGAGTTGACATCTCCTTAGACCATTTTTTGGCAAAGCAGCTAAAATCGTCCATTATTTCTCGCTCGAGTGTCGTTCCCTTAACTTGCCCGTAGAGAGCATCCCTTAATTGGAAGAAAACGTTAGTGTCCTCTGATGTAGATCCACTGGGTGGGAACACCACAATTTGACTTATGTGGGAAGAGCTACTATTCCCGATATCGTAAGCATGTAGTTCCATTTTCCTCTTCCGCTTTATTACCCGCAAGGCTTCTGCTCTTAACTCTTACTCCTCCATTACCCTATGGTTGGTTGTTCTTGACTTATCCGCTCGAGATCCTGAAAACCTTCGTCTGGGTTTCTTGCTTATAACTTTTCTTCTTCAAAGCTAGTCCGATCTAGGACGGAACATCACAGGTGGATAAGTGGCTGTTAACCATAAGGTCGGAGGTTCATGCCCTCCTTCTAGCGCCAAAATGTTAACGGTATTTTTCGTTAACACCGATGATGGGTCGATTGGGACGGATATAAAGGAGGAAATGGGCGATTTGGCTATTTTCACTGGATTGTTTCTCTGGATACTGAAGTCTGGGAAGACAGGATCGCTCAGGGGTTACCAAGATGGATCTAAATTCAAGAAATAAAGCTCATCTCCCTATTCGAGGACATATTGAGATGGGGATCCGTACTTATCTGAAGGATGAATAGAAAACTACAACTGTTACGAATAGAGAAATAATAATACACACTTACAGAACAATTTTCATATAAGATGATCCCTTTCCATTAAACTTTTGTTGGGAGTACATGAATGTCATAGGGAGGACCCCTCCATTGATCTTATTTACTAAATTATTTTTGAGAGTACAAGTATTAAGGAAAAAATATTGACCCCCTAAATGTGACCTTTGGGGTTTTATTTATAGTGGTTCAGGGACCCTTCCGTTGGTGGGCTATTGGATCCGTAAGGGCCTTTGTTGGTCGTTTTATTCTTGGTTTTGGGTGCTTGACCTTCGGCCTCCTTTGGTGCATTTAGTTACGATCTTTAGATGATACTTGAATTCTTGAAGGCAGCTCCTGAATGTAGGCTTGCAGACATGAACTTTCGGCTTTATCGTGAATACTTAGAGGGGCTTGACCTCGTGGTGTATGTTGATAGCTACCAGGTGGAAACCGCTACGGGTTTTGGTACTAGGTAGCCTAGTACGGGTAGCCTGTATCCCTGCTTGGGTATCGGTTAGCCCTCCGGTAAGGCCTTTGTGGTAGCCTGTATTCTTGGAGGTTGGTTTCTGGTGTCGCTCTTATTTATTTGCGGATGTGGCCTTTCGGTATTCATGCAGTAGATGCTCCGAAAGTTGGTTCTGGGTGGCCTTTGCATTCTTTCGGTCTAGTGCCTTCGATGCTTTCGTCTTCAGGTGTATCGACATTTGGGCAGGTCATTATTGAAGATTTCTTTGGGCTTTGTCCATCGGGTTTATTGATTCTGGCTTACTTGGTTTCGAACTAGTATAACTCTTTACTACGGGATATTCTGCCAGATTGGGGCTGTTGGAGAGATCCTGCCGGATTGACCCTGGCGGATGAATCGCACCGGTTACATCATGTAGCTTTCGTGGTTCTTTCCCTTAGGAGGGTTTTGGTTGATGTAGTTTTTCGGGCTATCCGATACCCCTTCACTGCCAGCTTTCTTCGATGTTAATTTTGGTAGTAACATAATCATTTAAACTATTCGTTTTCTTAAATGAATTGTGAGAAGTTAAATAATTATTTAATTAACAGTTTTGGATATGCTAATTGAGCAATTACATAGTAAATTGTATTTAGATAAATTATGCAAGATAAATGTTTTAACTTAATTAATCTTTTGATTAAGTAAGTTTTAGAGATAATTTAATTATCAAAGGAAAAAGGAAATGAAGTCGATTAAATTCCATGGTTTAAAATATTTATGTTAATCAAGTCGACTTGATGAATATTTCCAAACAACAACATTGTCCTAAAAATGGTTTGAGATTTGGAAATCAATTTGGATTTACAAATTCTAGTTTGTCGAATATTTTGGATATCGAACTTCTGCAAATCTTAACGATAAGAATGATTTCAACTCAAGGTCTAAGAGGTAGTTAAAGTACCCCAACTTGAATGATTTCACTATTATCCGATAGATAGTATTAGTTTGTGTTCGAAATGAGTGTTAGAGTTGAATATTGATTTCAGCTATGAAACCGATACTCAAGAGTGAGATTATCACGTAAGATTGATAATAATAGTTTTCTAAGTTAAGAAATACTTATGTTTTCAAATAAATATATAAATAAGTTAGAGTTTGAATTGTAAATAATTTAGATTATTTAAATAAGGCTTAGTAGATCTAATAGAAATAAATTTGTTTATTTCTATTTATTTTTGATAGTTAAATAACCGACTATCAAATATGGACCTTTCGTTGTTGTTTTCTAAGAGGCCAAAATCTAAATTCCACTTCGATACGATATATATGTTGCAAATCAGAAACTATTGAAGTTGATTGAAGACGGGATATACAAGGGTTGTTCTGTTGATCCTAGGTAGAAATTGCCTAAGATGGATTTATAGGATAGTGCCTTCGGTTTGTCCAATCCCGGGACAACATGTATGGATGAATGTCCGACAGAGTATGCTAAATCGATCACATACGTTGATCTCTTCAAACGTATTTATGTTGGTGGCACAGGAATTTGTTTCTCTTGCTTTTTACTCGTAATATATTTTTGGGGAAATCAATAGTGGTTAGCGGATTTTGATGATGTGGCACTCAATGTAAATAGAGAAATGATTTGTCAAATGTAAGTATAGCCTCAAGCCTCACAACTAGGAAATGACAAAAATCGGGCAGGCAGCATGGCTAAATGGGTCGCTCTCATTAGGGTGCATTGTCACCATCTAGAGAAATTTATATTTGTTCTTCTTTCGCTTCTATATCTCCCGGGAACGATTATGTTGGTACCAACCCTAAGGTGATAATATATTCGATACACTCAAGGGAAATGAGTGATCGGTCAATTGTGGCCTGGTTGCAAGATGTTCTTGTTGAACCCAGTGTATTCCTTTCTAAAGATACACTATCGGAAGGTGGTTCCATACCTTGACATAGTTGAAAATCCATTATCCAATAAGCGCTCGTGGTTTTGATTGTATACTATGTATGTAGGGTGTGAGATGCAAACGTTCTGCTAGATTGCTATTTATCTGATTTAGTCACTGTTATATTTTCAGAAGAGTTTTGATATGTTTTGGGTTATTGTCAGGTAAAAACCATCCAAATTTATGTATGGGTCGGTCTTATGATTTTCTTTTCTTTCAAAATGGATTTTGAAAAGTAAACCAAGTACTTGGGATTCTCATAAGGTAAAAACCCGTTTCATTTTTATGACGTGGTCTTATGAGATGCCCTTTATTAATCAAGTTGTTTTAAAATCTTTTACTCATGCCAGTCCCATGACTAACCTAGAGTCTATTTTTCTATGTTTTTCCTTAAACTCTTGGGTGCCCATATTTGTACGGGCAGTCCAGTAGTTCAGGATTTTTCAGATATCTGGAGGAGCTTGGAGCAGGAGGCTTCAACGTTAGATATTTGTAGTTATTTCCGTTTTTTTATATATGTGATGTACTCTGATGATGTATGTAAGTAACAATTCAGTTTTGTATTCAAAAAGCTATGATATATATTATATTTTGTTCCGCTGTGATTGTGAGAATTTATGTTGTCGTTCAGTTCTCTATTCTATATATTTTCTTCTATTATAATTTTCTATCTTTCTATTTCTCACCCTTTAGCTTCTTTCTATTAAAGATTCATAATTTCGTGCAATTTGGATTGGACGTGAGTTGTATTCAGTCAGCTCAAATAGCACGGATTTGCGGGCCTTCACATGGTGAATCTATATTTTTCTTTGATGTTTAACCATATACACCTGTGAACTGATTGTATCATATTATGATTATTAGGCACCTAACATCAGCATTTTGTATATATTTGGTAAAATGCTTCACCACTGAAGCAACAAATCAAAGAAGTGGTTGCGGCAATCTAATTATACTCACACGTCAATCAGACATGCATGCATACTGGTATATATAAATATAAAATTTGGTGCAACAACATTTGCCTTTTAATCTCGCTATTAATTGTAAATATACAAAAAAAAATAACAAATATATAGTTATAAAAAGAGTTTCGAGAAGTTCATATGCACTAAATCCATATGACATAAATAAGTGTAGTCACTAGTATCATCCAATAAAATGTTCATACCTCTCAAAATTAAAGAACAACATCCAAAGTTTGGCTAACTTCAACCATCATTTTATTTCAAATAAACGGGCATCAAGTATTTTTAAAAACAACAATTGTTCCTGCTATTTCTTAAACCAAAATCAACTACTTTCAAAATACAACAAAAAACAAATAACATACACAAAATACAAAAAAATAAAATATATTTTTTACCATATTCAGGACGACTAAATTAAAATAAATTCTAAGTCAGCTATATAAATATTTGTCAAATCAATTTGCATGTCTTTTAAAGCATAATTGGTTGTCTACTTTCATATTTTCAGTACAAAACACCTTTTATTTGAAATGATAAATTCACTCTCAGTTTTGTTATGGTTGGTATCCTACGTATATGAACAAAAACGAGAGCACTATAAGAGGAAAATGTATTAGATTGTATTATGAGGCAATAAAGCTAAGAAACTCATAAAATGAAATAGGAATTCGCGGAAAGAAGAATCAATGGAGCACCTTAAAATAGGTATTTAAAAATCTGTTTCTCCTCTGGTTTAGCGCAATGTCCCACACTCATATCCGTCGCACCTTTCAGCCCATTGCATGCTTCGTATTATGTACTTTTTTGTTTATCTTCATACCTTTTATGTATCACTTTCATATTTTTCCTCCTTTGAAAAGACATGTTCTATTTATTTGTAAAAAAAAAATTACGGATGATTGATATAGCCCCAACTGGCGCAAAAGCAAAATGGAATGCAAATAGGCAAAAACCCACTATAGAAAAAACGATGATTGACATGTGTCTACACACTCAAACAACGAAATGATGATCTCATCCACTTTCACTCAACATTATATCCCGAAAAACATGGAGAATATAATAACTTGACTTCTAGTACATTATAATAAATCAAATACTATTGAAATATGTTATTCAAGTCTTATTGTGAACAAAATTTATTATTACTAATGATACTACATGCCAGCGCCTCAAATATTGGAGCGTTGGTTTCAGTTAGACTATTTCCTAATTGCTTCAATATTTAATTACTAGAGACTAAACCATGTATAACAAATAAAATAGAAAGTAAAGGTAGAGAAAGCACAACACCAAGTATTGTGGTGGTTTGAGCTAAAATATTTGCATATTGAAACGGATCGCTTTCTCGACCCTCGGAAATCGACACTAATACATTCTTGGTACTCGCATACCGTAAATCCAAGTGCTAGAGAAGAGGGAAAATAGAAGAAAGTGGAAAAAACATAATCTTTCCAAGTAGATAAATACATACATACATACATATACATACATACATACATACATACATATATATATATATCACTATAACAAATCATTACGGCGAAAATTTTAATATAAGTATTAGAGTGTAACTAATATTAGCCTAGACGATTATAAAACTTGTGCTCGCAAATACTGAATAAAGCCAAGTAAAAGCTAGAATAAACCACTATCTACAAAACCTTTAAGTCCAAGCTCCATCTAATTGTTCCAATGGTTCCAAGTTAAACTTGAGCTAATATGATCTCCGAAGAAAATAGGCCACCTGGATGTTAAAGAAAAAGGAGAAACTTCGGCGTAGTTAAGGGACCGACATGAGAAACTCAAATCTGACATTTGGAAATAAAGGTATCCAATAAAACCACGATTACACATAAACCTGACACATATCTTTTCCTTACGGTAATCAAATCTTTGCTACATAAACATGACACAAGTTTTTCCCTTTGTGATATTATTTTTAATGACTTGCGTGAAGAAACTCATAAAATAAATCAAATAAACTATGTGAAATTGTTACCATTATTAAATTTCGTGTATGTTAGGCAATACCAAAAAAACTGCAAATTCATAAGGAGAATGGGTTCCATAAAAATGGAAAGGTAATAAACTATTTATTCATACAGTACAACTCTAAAGGGATGCACTGAGAACCAACTGACCTTCAAGTATTCCAAGAAGACCTGCCCAGCTACATAGATTTGAAGGTAGTGCACTGACCGAATATGACAACATTTCGGTCGTAACCGACCTACCAGCATATCCCATAGCATGCACCTCTTTAGTATATATTTTCCCACAAAGGTACAAATTAGAGGCAAGCTAGATGACTCAAGTTTTTAGCAGCTTATGGTCTTGATATTAATTATACACTTGGGAAAGAAAATGTGGTAGCTGATGCTTTGGGTCGAAAAAAGCGACATTGTATCAGATTGTTGTTTCTTCTTCTCTTTTGGATTACATGGATGCTCAAGTTAATGAGAAATGAATGCTACGAATTAGAACATGATGTGTCATGAATGTTGATGGACTGAGGTAGGAGGTACTTCGGCAAAATCATCAGTCCAGACTATCTATTCATCTAGGTGTCACAAGGATATATCAGATCATAAAGAGTCTATACTAGTAAAGCGGTATGAAGCAGGATATCTCTCTTTATGTTAGCAGATGTCTTACATTCTAACAAGTTAAGGCTAATCATCAAAAGATAGTTGTTTTGCTGCAACATCTTGAGATCCTTAATTAGAAGTAGGAACTGGTTTTTATTGGTTTCATTGATGGTCTTTTAAGGAAAAGAAGAGACAACGAGAGAATTTGGGTGACCGTAGATCGAGTGACTAAATCTACTCATTTTATGCCAGTCATAGCTAATCGTACTTCGTTGAGTTTGACCCGGATTTATATGAGAGAGACTGTTAGATTGCATGGTATTCCTTCTAGCATGTTTGTGACCGAGATCCCGTCTTCAACAGCAACTTCTAGAGGGAGTTTCAATAAGCTTTAGGGACTCGTCTTAATCTCGGCATAGCTTATCATCCTCAGATTGATGGTCCGACAGAGAGAGTGAATCATATTTTAGAAGATATCTTTCGTGCCTGTGTTCTTTACAGTGGGGGATTTTGGGAGGATCATCTCCATCTTGTAGAATTCACTTATAATAATAGTTATTAGGTATAATC
The DNA here is from genome assembly GCA_030737875.1 of Allium sativum. NCBI lineage: Eukaryota > Viridiplantae > Streptophyta > Magnoliopsida > Asparagales > Amaryllidaceae > Allium > Allium sativum. Next base: position 309,437,660 of record CM060922.1, on the reverse strand, counting down.
TTTATATTTTAATCTAAATGATTATCAGTAGCTATCTTTTAGATCCAATCCTTTGAATTACAACTTTTAATCTAGGAAAGCATCTAAATGTCTTGTAACAGCCTAACTCAAAAAACCCGGGTATGAAAAAGTTTCTAGAAATTTTGAATATATTAGTTCAATTTGATTCAAATATTTAAGTATGATAAATACATACACATATATGTGTATATATATATATGTATAAATATATACATAACACATAGTTTATAAATAAAATACAAATGCTATATGTGTACAAATTCTAGAATATGAACAATGGCTTAAAATGATAGGGACACGTGTCATTAAATAAATGGTACACATGTCTTGTAAGTAAATAAGGTAATGACACATAAACACATTAGATGTCCATGTGTAGGAACATCTAAAGACATCTAAGTGGGCATATGTCTTCATCCTAAAGCTTGCATGAAGATAAGGTGGACAAGTATCCAAAACTAAATTACCAAACTAGCAAATTACTATATAAAGGGTGGAAATGTTCACTTTATTTCATACATTCACAAAACAAAAATAAGATAAGATAAAGAGGAGAAGTTTTGGATAAGCCAAGAGGATAAATACAAGATCAAGATACAAGTCTAAGGTGAGAATTTTTTTTTTTAAGTTCATGTATACATTTCATATTTTGAACAAAAGTTGTGAAATTTAAGAACGAATGATAGGACTTGAACCCCTGAAAAATGATGTTCGGTATTTTGGGCATAAATTTTGTAATTCTTAATGAAATTTCGACTTCTCTATCAATTTGGAAAGCTAATTCAAAGGCCAATAACTTTCACCTTTTGCGCCTTTTCTAATTCGACCGTTTGTTTACTTGAAAACGGGAAAATCTGCCCGAAATGGACATATTAAAAATGCCTTTTATTGTTGAGTTTTATTTATTAAATAGATAAATAATTTTAAGGATTTCTTTTTATGATAATTAATTAGACTAAGAAATATTCTTTCTGTAAAAATTTGGAGTCAAAAACTTTTTTAGCATAGATAAACAACATCATACATTTTGCCCAAAACAGACTGAAAAACTGAATTTCGGAACTTTTTATAGCATTCCGAAACACTATCATTTCTCTGAACTAATTATGAAGCACAGAACCAACCCAGAACATTTTATAGTGTGCCTAAAATGTTGTAATAGCTGTTTTAAGCTTAAAAACCACCCAGAACTTTTCATAGCATTTCTGAAAACGCTGTCTTTTCGCTGAATTATGTATAAAGCACTCTAATAAACCTAGAACTTTCCATAAAGCTTTCTAAATGCTGCAGTTTTATTTTTATTGATGTTGAAACTTTTTATAGCATTTTTATATGATATCTTTTCCTTTTCTTTTAGATAATAAACCTTTATAAAGTGGTGTTGACGTCCTTTTTAACATAAAGTGGAATAATTTTGAGATAGTTTTGGGTTTATCTTAAACCATTAAAAATATGAATTTGAAAAGTAATTTAAGATTACTTATGAGATACATATTATTAATTATATTTCTTCGATGGGGTGTGGTATAAGACAATAGATCTTGGGTAGTGCACTATTACTCTCTATTGGTATCGCGCCGAGTAGAGTACATCCATACTTAATGGCGGGATGCCGACCGCAATAGGATAACCTATCCTAACATTTAAACCAAGTTGAGGGTGTGGTTCAGATTCATAACTACATATTTGATAAATTATGAGTCTTTGATGAAATGTAGTTATCATAAATTTGTTTGATTTGATATCTCGAAGTCTTCCTTGATTTTTGTTTGAAACTTTGGATTGATGAAATCTTCGAAGAAAAGAGTCATGATGAAACTATAATACAACCCACTAAGAAATGATGTGAAAACTAAGCTTAAATAGCTATCTCAATGGGTCTATTTTGCTCATGATGCTACACTTAAAACTTTTCAGGTTTAGATGGTTAGTTGGATGCTTTGAAGTGAAGACTTTTACTATGTATATTATCTCTTAAGTACTCATATGTATAATTATTTAAGGGCTAGTCTCTTTGATCTTTGTCACCATATTCTATGATGGGATGATTGTATAACAACTCTTCCATTTAAAATCATGTACTATCTATGATTTTATATTCCGACAAGCTTTTGCTAAGTTGTGATACTGTTCTATTACCACCATGACTTATTTGTGGCATCTCCGCTTCTGGATAAGTATACCAGAGTGGGGGTGTTACATAAATTAGTATCAGAGCTTAGGTTTAAGGGGTGCTTTTGAAAACTTTATAGTGTCACAATTTAATTTGTCGGAATAAGAAGTTTATACAATTATTGACATCTTTAGGGCTATTTGCAGTTATAAGTTATGGTAAGCAACGGAACTTGGTGTACAGGGGATTCATGGGGTGGTGTTAAGTGCACCACCACACCAAACGAATGATTAGTTGTTGCAAGTCGCACAACAGAAAAGCATGTGCTTAAAAGGAAAGCAAGGACAATTCTCCTCGATGAAATATATGAAGTTTATCATAAATCTAACGATTATGAAGATGGTTTAAAGAGAGACCTTATTCTTTACCATCTGCACCAGAAGATGGAACCCTTTGCAAAGGCGATTAAACTGGCAGAATGTACTGACTATGGAGATGCTTTAGAATTTCTAAGGCAAGAAGGAGCTTTACCACCACAAGGAGGGAATATAAGATGTAAACGACTTACAAATAAAATAGTGGAACAATATGATGAAGAGGAGTCTGAGACAGTGGGCACAAATGATTACTCTCAAGAAGTCACTGGACCTTCTCGAGCAGTAAAGAATGAAACAGGCCCTTCTTCATCAAAAGAAATAATAGTGATAGATTAAAAATGAAATAGGAAGTTAAGTATTAGTTAACATATCAAGTAGTATGGATGACTATCTACATTTTGGGGAGGTTGTGGATAAACACCCAAAATTTTATTTGTAAATAAGGGTTGTAAGTAATATGACATGTTTGTGTGTTCATGACTTGAGTATGTTATTAGACATTCTTTATAACGAAACGTGTATTTCATCCATGACCATGACAAGATATTTTTTATTGAAGGTCATGGAAAATCAAAATAACTCAACAACTCAAAGTCAAGAGGCTCAGTCCTCCACACAAATAAATGCTATGGAATTGTTTGCATCTTTTATCAAGCAGATAGAGAAAGTTTCTTCAACATCTTCAACAAACTACCTTTTAAGCCATTTTAAAAGCTTGAAACCTGAAAATTTTATTGGAGATGCAGATCCAGTTAAGGCAGAGCAATGAATTCAACATATAGAGGATATATTTGAAGTTTTGGAATGTAATGAAGTCGATATGAGGAAATTGGTTGTCTTTCAATTATCAGAGGAAGCTCGAAATTGGTGGGAGCTAGTTCGAACAACAACTTGTCCAGATGAGATGGAACAGATGATGTGGGAAGAATTTAAGGAAAAGTCCTTGGATAAGTATTTCCTAGAGAATGAGACAGAGAAGATGGAGACAAAATTTCAAAATCTAACTCAAGAAGGTATGTCAGTAGCTCAATATCAAAATAAGTTTGAAGCACTATCCGAATTTGGAAATCACTTAATTTATACACCTGAAAAGCATGCTAGACGATTTGCGAAGGGGTTAATTCCTCCCATAAGAAGACATGTTATTGGTGATAGTCGTAAAACTTATGAGATGATAGTAGCTGAAGCTTTATATATGGAAGAAGAATATCTTTAGTTCCAGCAAGAAAGGAAGGTTTCAAATAAAAGGAAACCAAATAATCTTTATGACAATCAAAAGAAACCAGATGAGAAGAAGAAGAAGAAACCAAATGGAGGAAGTAAAGGACCGAAGGGACAAGAAAAGGAGCCCAACAAAGTGAAGAGATGTTTCCGCTGCAATGAAACGTGACACATTTCTCTAAACTATACTAAGGAAATCGTATGTTACAATTGCAATGAACCTGAGCACATTAGTCGAGATTGCAATAAGCCAAGGAAGGACAATAGGAGGCAATAAGGACGTGTATATGCAGTTGTTTCTGAACAAGCTCAAGTAGAAGGTACTGTGTTTCTTTTTGACTTTCAAACAAGAATTTTATTCGATACTGGCACCACACATTCTCTTATATCTGAAATATTTTCTACTAAGATAGGATTACCTATTGAGAAACTATCAAATCCTTTGATAGTATATAGTGTATTAGGAGGGAGATCTAAACTTAAGAGTATGTGTAGGAATTGTATCCTTAATTTTGAAGGTAAGGATATGGTGGATAATTTGATTATCTTTCCAATGGAACATTTTAATATCATCCTTGGGATGGATTGGCTTATAGAATATCAAGCTATCTTGAATTGTCACCACAAAACCATAAGTTTAACAATTCGAGAACATGAAACCTTTGTTTACTAATGTGATAAAGTTAAAGACACTTTTATATCTGGATATATTGCTCATATCAATATCGAGGATAAGGGTGAAATGGTGGACTAAATCCTGATAATAAAGAAATTTAAAGCAGTTTTTCAAGAAATACCAGCGTTACCACCAAAAAGAGAAATTGATTTTTGTATCGACTTGTAACACCCCGTGTATTCTATAACAGTGAAATTCACAAATTAAAGTATAATTAATTTCAAATCAAAGAATTGAGGGAAACGGGATACGCCATTGCGTTCGTCTCGGAATTCTGCTTGGGATAGAGTCCGAGTTTGCGTAAAACGGACTTCGTATGAAGAAGATATGGCCTCCGGAAGTTTCAGAATTCAGTTTAAAATTCAAGCAGACAAAAACAGTTCAGAAAATCAGATTTAAATTTCAGAAATCGGGCCAGATTGGCCAGGGCGGGAATTTTCCCGCCCAAGGCACCCAGGTCGACTGGGTAGTCGACCTGGGGCACCCAGGTCGACTACATAGTCGACCTGGGGGTCGACTGGGTAGTCGACCTGGCCCTTGAGCCAGGTCGAACCCAGCCCCCTGGCTCGCCTGGTCTGTGCTTGGTCGATTTTCTGAGTCTTGCCTTGTCACTAGGGCTAGGTGTCAGCTCCTGATTGGTCTCTCCTTCAAACGAATGGCTATTATTAAAACAAGCTCCATCGACGGTCCTAATCAACTCACAAACTCTATAAAAAGGACCTAAGACTCACCCTAATTCATACAAACAAAAATGAAGATGAGACCGTCATGCTGCTGAGGAAAGATTAGGAATAGCCGTCAAAATTTGAGAGACAATTAGGAGACAATTCGAAAGCTTAAAGCAACGTCAATTAAATCAAAACAACGCCTACAACAAAGGATAGCATCTCCAAATTCAGATTCCTGAATTGAAGATTCGTCATACGTTGTAAGTAGAGTGCTATTCTGATGTGAATGAACAATTGAGTTTTGATTTATGTAAAATGAGAAATGGAATTGTACTTAATTTAATTTATGATTGTATGTTGCTATGATTCTAATTCTGAATCGATTTGGGATATTGTGGTATAACGATGTTAGGCCTATTGGATATTTGCAAGTATATGATTCATGTTAACGACCATATGTTGTGGTAGTTTATTTGAGATTCATGCAAGTATATGATTCACTATTATGCCAATATGATGTACATACTTTTATGATCACTTTTAGTGTGTAATTGGATTCAACTAAGTATTATGGTTTATATATTGGCATCGTGATTCAAATGTAAAACCATACTTTTGTATTAGAGACAAAAGTAAGCATTTTTATGAACATGACTAAACTATGTTTGGTGTTATGCCTAGCTGAAAACATGTTTTAGGCCTATGTTGTTATCAAAATCATATGGTGATATATGTGACACGTAATTAAGTTAGATTTACATTCCAATTGCAAGTTTACATGAATAGATTAAAAACCATGATTCATGTTTAGGTATGTTTATGCCATGATTATATGAATAGAATGGTTCATGTTTAGGGATGTTTATGCCATGATTATATGAATAGAATGATTCATGTTTAGGTATGTTTATGCCATGATTATATGCTATTACAATGCAAGTTCACATGTGCCTAATTCATGTTAATTAGATCGTTATGTTGCAAGTTCATGCGTTCACACTCCCCTTTTTATGTTACTTAGAATATATAAACACCATGTTCTAAGCCTCCCCTTTTTCATGTGGCTAAGTTGGGTTTAAACGTTAAACCCAACATATGTTATATTTTAGTGAACGTATAAAACGGGGGTAATGACGATGGGGTTAAAATATAGAACATATGTGCTGGCATGTTTGACGCATGCCAACAACCTTGAAAAACAATTAACTGGTATAAATTAATTTTACCCAATAAAGATGAATTTGAATAATGGGCCGCAAATATTTACATATAAAAAGGAAAGAGACAAAATATGTAAATGTAGAAAATACGATGTGTATAACCCGAGGTTGGATTGAGTTGTGATGTAAACCTGCTCGGAACCGCCCGGCTGTCCAGTAGTCACAACAATACCTATCCAATGTGGGTGGTTAAACACGGAGCCCAACAAAGACCCGAGGTTAGACTGAGTTGTGGCGTAAGACTGCCCGGACCCAACCAGCAACAGGCAGCCACAACAATACCTGTCTAATGTGAGAGGTCGAGGCTTTAATAAGACAATTAAGGCTGAGTCAGGATTGATAGGATTAAGTAAATCGAATTAATACTTAATCAAAATGGAACATGCTAAACTATACAGACTGATTGGGGGTTAGGTTTACAAAACACTTAACCAACTTAGCATGTTGGCTAGAAATAGAAATCCTAGTAGCGGGGGACCCTTTTCAGCAGTAACCCTACAAGGTGTATCAGGATACCCTGAACTAGGCAGGGTGGGGCATGATTACTGGGCTGACTGTAAAAGGTCAAATTGACGGCGGTGGTGCAGCAGTGTAGGTTCTAACGGGGTGCGGGCGTGCACACACTCCGGCGCAGAAAAATAAGGCACTGGGCACCAGTAGCATACCTATGCATTCTAGGATTGTGTCGGGCCGCCACCATGGGACTTGATACACCCCATGGTGGGACCAGCATAGGTAACTACAACATCGGGGGCCGTAAGACACATGTAACTATGCGAGTAGGAGCCGATCATTAGAAACGAATCACTTCACCCTGATTATGGGGTGCCTGTTGGGAACTAGTTTATATGGATGTAGAGATTAATATGGGGTACGATAAGTACATTCGACTCTAGACAACTTAACCTAGTTTATAGTGCTTTCCCATTTCCAGTTTATACTTATCATGCCCAGTTCTTTATTCATAGACTGAATAGTCCTAGACTTACTCAGGCTTTATGTCTGACTCTACTTTTCTTTCGTCTTCTTTTCTTTCGTACCCCCCCTAGGTCCATAGGGAGGGAATACTGCAGTTTGACCAGTTTTCACATCCAGCTTGAAGAGAAAGAATGTACTGCTTGGATCTTTTTCGTTTTTGACTATGGCTTTGGACCGCAATTATGGGACTTATGCAGTTTACTTATGTTTTTATGCTTCTTTAAATAATGTAATCAAGACAGTTATGAAGATGTTATGTTTTTGGAAGTATTGTAAGACAAATTATGACATGGTTTGTGTAACACGTATTTTGTTGAAATAAAAAGTGCTGTTGTTTTCCGCTGTTTAAAAATATGTGTTTTTATATCTGTCTTGTGTATCTGTGACTTATACTTATAAACCTCCACCAAAATTAGGGCATTCCCTTTGAGAGTGACCCTAACGGAGTTGGGGTGTTTCACTTGGTATCAGAGCATAGGTTTACCAGATAAGATAAAAAGTTTTGAAAATTTATTTTCAAAAGAAAATTTAAAGAAGCATTTTTAAAGATAAAATATTATTTTATTCTAAAAAGGCAAAGTCCCCCAAAGCCATAGGTACTATCTTTTATCCTTCGTTTTGAATCTATCCTTTTTGTTTCAGCATGTCCGAAGAACTTAACTTGCCAGAGGGTGTACCAATACCTGGTTGGTTTAGACGATTCTTAGAAGCAAGGGCCACAATACCTGGTTGGTTTAGACGATTCTTAGAAGCAAGGGCCACTCAGCCAGGTCCTACCGTTCTTCCTCCCCCAGCTGCAGGAAATCATCCAGCTGCAGCAGCACCTCTTCCTCCACCTCCTCCGCGGGGAAATACTTTTGCTAAGATATGTAAAGATTTTAAAGCTATGGGAGGAAAGGACTTTCATGGAACCGAGTCCTTCGTGGTAGCCAGAAATTGGCTGAAAGAAACCGAGGACTTATTCATCATCTTTGAGGTAGAAGATAGGCGGAAGGTACAACTGGCAGTATGGCTACTTAAAGGCGAGGCTTCCTACTGGTGGGAAGTCACCAATGCAGAAAGACCAGTGGAAACATGGGAGGACTTTAGGGCAAGGTTTGAGGCTAAATTTCTCTCAGAAGCTGAAAGGAGTCTTCAGTTGGAAAAATTCTTATTTCTTAAGCAAGGGAATATGACAGTCAAAGAGTATGTTAATCAGTTCGATCAGCTGGCTAGGTTCGGACTGGACCTAGTCAACACTCCACACAAGAAGGCTCTCCACTTTGTCAAGGGGTTGAATGAGCCATTACACAGTTTGGCCATGACCCATATACCCATGGGAGCTACGTATGAAAGGTTGGTGCAGATGGCATTGCTGAACGAAGAGGATAAGGGCAAGAAGGAGACAAAGGCAGAAAGCTCTCAAGGGAAGAAAGAGGGTTTGCAGCCTAAGAAGACAGACTTTAAGAAGGGTGGGAAAGACAACAAAGGGAAGAGGAAGTGTAATTTCTGTGGCAAAGTGGGGCACTTGGTGAAAGATTGCCGGAAAAAGAAGGCCAAGATGAATGGTGGGTGCTTTTCTTGCGGTGAAACAGCCATATGGCTAAGGATTGCCCAAAGAAGCGAGGGCAGGCGCAGAAAGCTGCATCCACTTCGGGTGGACAAGTTCATGCACTGAAGGCACCTCCTCTGCAACAGCGAGGTATAAATACTTCTGTAGAAAGTGTAGTTTATCTTTATGATCACCCAGTTCGCACTTTATTTGATTCTGGCGCATCACACTCCTTCATCTCATCTGCTTTAGTAGAATCTCTGCATCTAGAAACTAGAATGGTAGAGGACCCCTTAATTGTTTCAAATCCAATTGGGGCCCCAGCCTATTTATCTATGATCTGTGTGGGATTGAAAATTTCTATTCTAAGCGTAGAATTTAAATGTAGTGCCTTTGTTTTGGGCTTTTCGGGATATGGTTTGATTTTGGGCATGGATTGGCTATCCAGTAATGGTACCATCCTTGATTGTGAGAAAAAAGTGGTTAGGCTTCTGACCCAACTTGGTAACACTCTGGAAATTACTTGTAATCCCTCGTACGCGGTTATGCTTAGTTATCTTGAATTGCTAGATGCTTCTTTTGAAAATTTGCAATCGGTTAAAGTGGTCCGGGAATATCCGGATGTCTTCGAAGAGGTGAAGGGCTTACCTCCGAAGCGGGAAATAGACTTCTGCATATATCTTGTAGATAATGCAAAGCCCGTTGTGTTGCCCGTTAGACACATGGCTCCATGGGAAAGGAAAGAGCTAAGTAAACAGATTAAAGAGCTTCTAGAGAAGGGGTTCATTAGGAGGAGCACTTCAGAATGGGGCGCTCCAGTGGTGTTCGCTACAAAGGCGGATGGTTCACTCCGTCTATGTGTTGACTATAGGGAGCTCAACAGGCTAACGAAAAAGAATAGGTACCCTCTCCCCAGAATTGACGATCTGTTTGATCAGCTTGTAGGAGCGTCTGTTTTCTCCCAACTCGATTTAGCGACCGGTTTTCATCAGCTAAGGGTGGCTGAAGATAGCATCGATAAAACGGCATTCAGAACCCCAGACGGCTTCTTTGAATGTCTTGTCATGCCTTTCGGCTTGACAAACGCACCCGCTTACTTCGTGGACCTAATGAGTAGGGTGTTCAGAGATTTCCTCAATAAGTTCGTAGTGGTCTTCGTAGACGATATCTTGATCTTCTCAAAGAGTGAAGAAGAGCATGCTCAGCATCTAAGGGCAATCATAGAAACTCTGCGAGTCCATCAGCTAAAAGCCAAATTCTCCAAATGCCACTTTTGGAGAGAAGAAGTAAGGTTCCTTGGGCACATAGTATCCAAAGAAGGGTTAGCTGTGGACCCTGCTAAAGTAGTAGCGATACAGGATTGGAAGACACCAAAGAACGCAACAGAAGTCCGAAGCTTTCTCGGGCTAGCAGGCTTCTATCGGAAATTCATCAAAGACTTAGCAAAGATATCAGCTCTGCTCACAAAGCTGACCAAGAAGAATCTAGTGTTCAATTGGGACTTGGATTGCGAGTTTGCTTTCCAACGACTAAAAAGGGCTCTTACAACAGCCCCAGTTTTGATGTTGCCAAATGGAAGCAAGATGTTCACAGTTTATACAGATGCATGTAGGACAGGGCTAGGCGTTGTCTTAATGCAAGAAGGAAGGGTAGTAGCTTATGGTGGAAGGCAGTTGAAAGTGCACGAAAATAACTACCCGACCCACGATCTTGAGTTAGCCGCCATCGTCTTTGCACTCAAGTCTTGGCGACACTATCTCCTAGGTGAGAAGTTCGAACTTTACACTGACCATAAATCGTTGAAATATCTTTTCTCGTAGAAAGATCTTAATTTGAGGCAACAGAGATGGATGGAGTTTCTTGCCTCGTACGATTTCGAGATCTCCTACACTCCGGGCAAAGGCAACGTAGTGGCCGACGCGTTGAGCCGAAAGAAACTGACCTTAAGCCCGCTGTTTGTTGAAAGACAAAGCCTAGAGTTTATAGCCAGCTTTGACTTTAGGCCCTCCTCCGATTTTGTACCGGGCTTGCTAGCATCTCTTGAAGTACGCCCAACTTTAGTGGACGCAATAGGGACAGCACAACGCGAAGACCCTCAGCTTATGGAGACGATTGATAGGCTCATTAGGGGTGAGACTTCAAGTCACCTCAACAGATACTCCATCGACGATAAGGGTTGGCTAAGGCGAGACGGAAGACTATGCGTCCCACAAACAAGGGATTTAGTAAAGAAGGTTCTCGAGGAAGCACATCACTCCAAGATGACGATACATCCAGGAGGAGATAAAATGTACAAGGACATAAAGAGAACTTTCTTTTGGAACGGCATGAAGAAGGACGTGGCAGATTTCGTTTCTAAGTGTATGGTGTGCCAACAGGTTAAGGCGGAACAGAAAAAGCCTGGCGGTCTGCTCCATCCTCTAGAGGTCCCGCAGTGGAAGTGGGATAACATCTCAATGGACTTCATTGATGGGCTTCCTAGGTCTAGAAGAGGCAACACTAGCATTTGGGTAATAGTGGATAGGCTTACTAAAAGCGTCCACTTTTTACCTGTCAAAAGTAAAAGAACTGCCTCATCCCTAGCATCTCTTTACCTCAAGGAAATTGTTCGACTCCATGGAATACCATCCAGCATTGTTAGTGACCGAGATCCTATCTTCACAAGTGAGTTTTGGCGGAGTCTGCAAGAAGCGGTAGACACACAGTTATGCTTGAGCACAGCCTATCATCCCCAAACTGACGGCCAGACAGAAAGAGTAAACAGAGTTTTGGAGGACCTTTTAAGACTGTGCGTCCTTGACTTCGGAGGGACGTGGGAAGACCATCTTCCTTTGGTGGAATTTGCCTACAACAACAGCTACCAAGCAACCATCGGAATGGCGCCCTTCGAAGCTTTATATGGGAGACCGTGCCGATCGCCCACTTGTTGGTGGGAGTCTACCGACAAGCTCATACTTGGACCAGATATGATCCGAGAGACTTCGGAAAAAGTAGACTTAATACGAAGAAGAATGAAGACATCCCAAGACAGACAAAAATCCTACGCCGACAAGAGGAGGACCGACCTTGAATTTGAGTTTGGGGACAAAGTTTTTCTTAAGGTATCCCCGCTAAGGAACGTTGTTCATTTTGGAACCACAGGAAAGCTAGCACCAAGGTTCGTAGGACCGTTTCCTATTGTTGAGAAAATTGGGAAAATGGCCTATAGATTAGAGCTACCCGAAAAACTGGCCGGAGTTCACAACGTCTTTCACGTTTCGCACCTCCGAAAATGTCTACATGAATCTGCTGAAGTGGTAGAGCCAAATATCCTAGAAGAAGCTGAAGTGGAACGCGAAGCAACCGTGAGGAAAATTCCAACCCGCATATTAGGAACGGAAGTGAAAAAGCTACGCAACCGCGAAGTCAAGCTCGTCAAAGTTCAGTGGAGCGACGCCGAGGGAGACGCAACTTGGGAAACTGAAGCTAGGATACGCGCAGCCTACCCTTTTCTTTTCGAGGGTACATCTTTGATCTTTCTTTTTCCTTAAGTTGCGCTTTTATCTATCTTTTTAGGTATATCTCCTCGACCTTATCTTTTAGGAAGAAACTCTTTAGATGAAAACATGTAATTGAAACATGTTATGGATGATGGTTGCAAGTGGTTGCTCGTGGTTGCATATACAAACACAATCTAGATTTTAGATCAGCTCAGTCACTTCATATTGCATATGCATAAATGTATTTATTCGTATATGGTTGAAGTTTAATGTGTTGTCATATGGATGTTGCATTTATATGAATGATTGTGCACTCATGTAGAATCATGAATAGGAGAATTTGCATACATAACGGATTCATGGCACTTACATAATTTGCATTAAGGAGGTCAACTGAATCAGTAGACCAACTGATTTTGCATTAGATAAGTACATGTACACACACTTCGCATATGATCATGAAGCATTAGAAGTCTTTTAAGGACAATGGATGCTCGTGTTTGATGGATGAGTAGATGGATGTTAGGACATACATTCTTCCCGAACTTGAAGATTTCGGGGACGGAATCCTTTTTAAGTGGGGGAGAATGTAACACCCCGTGTATTCTATAACAGTGAAATTCACAAATTAAAGTATAATTAATTTCAAATCAAAGAATTAAGGGAAACCGGATACGCCATTGCGTTCGTCTCGGAATTCTGCTTGGCATAGAGTCCGAGTTTGCATAAAACGGACTCCGTATGAAGAAGATATGGCCTCCGGAAGTTTCAGAATTCAGTTTAAAATTCTAACAGACAAAAACAGTTCAGAAAATCAGATTTAAATTTCAAAAATCGGGCCAGATTGGCCAGGGCGGGAATTTTCCCGCCCAAGGCACCCAGGTCGACTGGGTAGTCGACCTGGGGCACCCAGGTCGACTACATAGTCGACCTGGGGGTCGACTGGGTAGTCGACCTGGCCCCTAAGCCAGGTCGAACCCAGCCCCCCTGGCTGGCCTGGTCTGTGCTTGGTCGATTTTCTGAGTCTTGCCTTGTCACTAGGGCTAGGTGTCAGCTCCTGATTGGTCTCTCCTTCAAACGAACGGCTATTATTAAACCAAGCTCCATCGACGGTCCTAATCAACTCACAAACTCTATAAAAAGGACCTAAGACTCACCCTAATTCATACAAACAAAAATGAAGATGAGACCGTCATGCTGCTGAGGAAAGATTAGGAATAGCCGTCAAAATTTGAGAGACAATCACTACTACAAAAGTGGGCATATTCGACACTATTTTTATGTGGCCGTAGATCAAAAAAGCGTTGCCGTAGGCCATTTTTTCAAATAGGCAACACCAGGGGGGCGTGGCATCCGCGGCCGTTGCATTAGCCATCTAAGGCAACACTTTTGCCCATCTACGGCCACGGAAAGAAAGTGTTGCATTATAGCCATAATGCAACACTATTTGCACGTAATGCAACACTATTCAGCGTTGCCTTAAGCATTAGTTAGGGCCTAGCTTCCAGTGCCGCCACGTCAGCTGTCTACGTGTCACACGACACGTCATCTCTCCATGTCAGCACTCCAAGTGTCACATGCCACACCAGCTATCCACGTCAGCTGTGGGGTCCACGTGCGACGGGTAAGCAATTATATTTAATGTAATGCAACACCACTACAATATGTAATGCAACACCATTACAATGAAATGCAATATCAATAAAAGCTAACGCAACAGTAGAAGAAGGAAAATGCAACACTAATTTGATAGAAATACAATGCTTTAATTAAATATTTTGCAATACAGGTTTTGTACAAGAAACTCATCCAAAGCAATTGTTTTAATTATCCAAATATCAAAACTCAAAAATCAACTACACCGTTTTGTTCATTGTATACAGTAAGCTCGAACTACTTCAAGAATAGGTGCACGACATAAGGGACATTATCCTGATCCATTCCTGGCCAATTCTTTAGCGAATTCTGAACATGTACACATGTGTCCACACCTGCAAAATGTATTACTCATTTATATATATGAATCATATATATGCAGCAATTCGATTGCAATAGGAAATATATATGTATGTTAGTATGTACCTATATATGAATCATATATATGCAGCAATCCGATCTGCAAAATGTATCCCTCTGCCTTCTAGAATTAAATATGCACCTGATCAAATGATAACAAGTTATTTGATAAGTGGTGGCATCGAATGGCCATTGGCCTTCTTAGTAAAATGTTATGAACACAATTATTACAATTGACTTACTGACCATTGGCGATTGGTCACTCATGCCAGCCAACAAATAAGCAATTTCATATGGCCATTCGTCTTTTGAGCAAAAAGTTTTCAGTTCCCATATTACTGCCACGTACAGTGTGTCACTTCATATCCTGTCAAGCTTCAGAAGCATATCGTCATCTACATCTTCAACTCCTAAACAAAACTCCATCGTCAAAAGTTAAAAAAAAACAATGGAGGACTCTTCACTATGCATCACTACCACTGTTCTTTCAGGACATTGGACTTACGAATTTGTGCATCTCACGCTTAGGCATACGCTGAAGCTTAATGAGGAGTGGACTATACGGGTTATACCCAAAAACTCTTTTCTAATAACATGCCCATCTTACAGTACGCGTGATCATGCGCTAATGTTGAAACTTTTTACAAAAATTGGAGGTGCTTTTTATGTGCAACAATGGTCTGCTGAAGAATTTGAGCCTGAACCAGCGTTCGAGGCAGAATCATGGGCCAGAGTTGTTGGCTTTCCCGAGTTCCTGAAGACAAATGTTCCTGCAATAAAAGAATTAATGACGCCAATGGGAAATGTGTGTGAAATTGACGACTGTCATTGGTCTCGAATTGACCATAGATCATTATACCTGAAAATGGAATTTTATGAAGGCATTGGCTTGGAGAATGTTTTTGCTGCTCGATTCGACAACAAGAAATACATCATTAGGGTTGAGCGCACCACACATACTCATCCTTTGACGAGGCCTGAAATTCTGTTTGTGAGCAATAGGGAGGAACAGGTGGTATCATTTTTTTGTGATCATAGGTAAATTTTACTTCCATCCACAGTTTCTTATAGTGAGACACAACCACACATGCACACACTCACATACATACATACAAGGTTATAATGCCCCACCCAAGATTCTGAAATAATAATACAAACTGGTGCTCTGTTAGTTGTACATAGATGTGGTTGTGTGGCTTGAATTTGAGACACTGTTATTGTATGGCTTGAATTTCCTTCAGATGTGGTTACATGTCAAATTGTTTGATAATTAATGTGTGTTACATGTCAAATTGTTTGATAATTAAGGCATATAAACTCGTAGGTGGATCACATTATTTGAGAATTGAATCATATAATATATTAGGTGGATCACAAAATGTTTACAGAAATAGAAGTTTGATCATATAATATATTAGGTGGATCACAAAATGTTTACAGAAATAGAATTAACATACCTATTGAAGTTTGATCATCCAAAGATCACTTTGCCCTCCACAACAAGAAATTCTGGTTTGGTCGCTGACTATGCTCTATCCTTAACAGCCACTCTGACATAGACAATGACTCTGACATGGACAATGACTCTGACATGGATGCTGGTGCTGATGCTGGTGTGGATGCTGGTGATGACTGGTGATGTTTGTGGATGTTGGTTTTATTCTGCTGGTAATGATTTTTGGCTTGAAATTTTGTGAATATTTGTGAAACTTTGTGTGGTTGTGGATGTTTATGATGACTGGTGATGACTGATGATGGATGCTGGTGAATGTTTTTGAATGTTTGTGAATGGTACGTTGTTTTGTTTGTGAATGCTGGTGATTTTTTAAAATCTCTGCGTATGTCTCTGGTGTATACTTATGATACTTGTGCGTGTATACTTGTGCGTGCCTTCAGATGGCTGCCTTATGATACTTGTGCGTGCATGTATACTTGTGCGCGCGTGTATACTTGTGTGTGTCTACTTGAGCGTGTGTACTTGTACGTGTATACTTATGATACTTGAGCTTGTATACTTGTGATACTTGT
This sequence comes from Allium sativum, assembly GCA_030737875.1. Lineage (NCBI taxonomy): Eukaryota > Viridiplantae > Streptophyta > Magnoliopsida > Asparagales > Amaryllidaceae > Allium > Allium sativum. The sequence goes on along the minus strand of CM060922.1, from coordinate 309,421,332 downwards.
GCGTGTATACTTGTGCGTGTATACTTATGATACTTGAGCGTGTGTACTTGTGCGCGTATACTTATGATACTTGAGCTTGTATACTTGTGATACTTGTGCATGTATACTTGTGCGTGTATACTTATGATACTTGTGCGTGTATACTTGTGCGTGCGTGTATACTTGTGAGTGTATATATGCACTGCGTGTATGATGTGTATTGTAATAAAACGAAAATGCTTGAGTGCCCGCTTCAGATTTTGTCAAAATCTGCGGTAAGAGGCTTAAAATTCGGATGTCACCGCAGTGCAAATTAACCTCAAGCATACAAATTAACCGCAGTGTAAGGTATGAACCTCAAGCAGTGCAAATTAACCGCAGTCCCCATTCCTTAACTAGCTCGACCTCTATGATAAACCAATGTCTTTTTCATGCCAGTAGCCCGGTTCTCATGGTTTATTGCTGGGTATAATTTTCGAATAAACCTCAGCATAATCCCAAATCCCAAATCAATAATAAGCGCAACTAATTACTCATAAGCGAATGGGTTTTCCAAAATGTAACAAATGAACTAATTACTAATTACTCATAATCCAATCTATAATAAGCGTAACTAATTCACAGTGCAATACAAACTGAACCTGAGGGAAAAAACTGTCGATGTCAGCACCCTGAGCAATCAAAACTAGAAAGCGTTTCAAAGCTTCATCCTTTTCGGAATAGAATTTGCTGTCGAGGAGAGGATCGATACTGACGTGAATTTAGGTTTAAATTTTTGTCAATAGTAAAAAGGGGGAAAAACGATTAGATGATAGAGAAGAAAACGATTTCATGAAGGGAGAAGATCGCGCCAAAATTTCGTCAAAAGAATGAAATGACGTGGCTGTCAATGATTGGATGATGGCTAACATTAAGATCATCAGATCCATAGATGGTTTGAACCGTTGGATTAATCTTTCATCTACGGTTGGGGTTTTTATATGTTGATAACGCAGATAGCTGAGCTGGATTATATATACGTAATGCTACGCTTTTAACTGGTGTTGCACATCAGAACACTAAAATTCCCACCGCAACAGTGCATCCACGTATAATGCAACAACATATGAATGCTGTTGCAGAAGCTCGAAGAAATCATAGCTTTCGCCACACTTTTCATGCAACGCACACAAATTAGTGTCGAATATGCCCACTTTTGTAGTAGTGAATTAGGAGACAATTCGAAAGCTTAAAGCAACGTCAATTAAATCAAAACAACGCCTAAAACAAAGGATAGCATCTCCAAATTCAGATTCCTGAATTGAAGATTCGTCATACGTTGTAAGTAGAGTGCTATTCCGATGTGAATGAACAATTGAGTTTTGATTTATGTAAAATGAGAAATGGAATTGTACTTAATTTAATTTATGATTGTATGTTGCTATGATTCTAATTCTGAATCGATTTGGGATATTGTGGTATAACGATGTTAGGCCTATTGGATATTTGCAAGTATATGATTCATGTTAATGACCATATGTTGTGGTAGTTTATTTGAGATTCATGCAAGAATATGATTCACTATTATGCCAATATGATGTACATACTTTTATGATCACTTTTAGTGTATAATTGGATTCAACTAAGTATTATGGTTTATATATTGGCATCGTGATTCAAGTGTAAAACCATACTTTTGTATTAGAGACAAAAGTAAGCATTTTTATGAACATGACTAAACTATGTTTGGTGTTATGCCTAGCTGAAAACATGTTTTAGGCCTATGTTGTTATCAAAATCATATGGTGATATATGTGACACGTAATTATGTTAGATTTACATTCCAATTGCAAGTTTACATGAATAGATTAAAAACCATGATTCATGTTTAGGTATGTTTATGCCATGATTATATGAATAGAATGGTTCATGTTTAGGGATGTTTATGCCATGATTATATGAATAGAATGATTCATGTTTAGGTATGTTTATGCCATGATTATATGCTATTACAATGCAAGTTCACATGTGCCTAATTCATGTTAATTAGATCGTTATGTTGCAAGTTTATGCGTTCACACTCCCCTTTTTATGTTACTTAGAATATATAAACACCATGTTCTAAGCCTCCCCTTTTTCATGTGGCTAAGTTGGGTTTAAACGTTAAACCCAACATATGTAATATTTTAGTGAACGTATAAAACGGGGGTAATGACGATGGGGTTAAAATATAGAACATATGTGTTGGCATGTTTGACGCATGCCAACAACCTTGAAAAACAATTAAGTGGTATAAATTAATTTTACCCAATAAAAATGAATTTGAATAATGGGCCGCAAATATTTACATATAAAAAGGAAAGAGACAAAATATGTAAATGTAGAAAATACGATGTGTTTAACCCGAGGTTGGATTGAGTTGTGATGTAAACCTGCCCGGAACCGCCTGGCTGTCCAGTAGTCACAACAATACCTATCCAATGTGGGTGGTTAAACACGGAGCCCAACAAAGACCCGAGGTTAGACTGAGTTGTGGCGTAAGACTGCCCGGACCCAACCGGCAACAGGCAGCCACAACAATACCTGTCTAATGTGAGAGGTCGAGGCTTTAATAAGACAATTAAGGCTGAGTCAGGATTGATAGGATTAAGTAAATCGAATTAATACTTAATCAAAATGGAACATGCTAAACTATACAGACTGATTGGGGGTTAGGTTTACAAAACACTTAACCAACTTAGCATGTTGGCTAGAAATAGAAATCCTAGTAGCGGGGGACCCTTTTCAGCAGTAACCCTACAAGGTGTATCAGGATACCCTGAACTAGGCAGGGTGGGGCACGATTACTGGGCTGACTGTAAGAGGTCAAATCAACGGCGGTGGTGCAGCAGTGTAGGTTCTAACGGGGTGCGGGCGTGCACACACTCCGGCGCAGAAAAATAAGGCACTAGGCACCAGTAGCATACCTGTGCATTCTAGGATTGTTTCGGGCCGCCACCATGGGACTTGATACACCCCATGGTGGGACCAGCATAGGTAACTACAACATCGGGGGCCGTAAGACACATGTAACTATGCGAGTAGGGGCCAATCATTAGAAACGAATCACTTCACCCTGATTATGGGGTGCCTGTTGGGAACTAGTTTATATGGATGTAGAGATTAATATGGGGTACGATAAGCACATTCGACTCTAGGCAACTTAACCTAGTTTATAGTGCTTTCCCATTTCCAGTTTATACTTATCATGCCCAGTTCTTTATTCATAGACTGAATAGTCCTAGACTTACTCAGGCTTTATGTCTGACTCTACTTTTCTTTCGTCCCCCCCCCCAGGTCCACAGGGAGGGAATACTGCAGCTTGACCAGTTTTCACATCCAGCTTGAAGAGAAAGAATGTACTGCTTGGATCTTTTTCATTTTGGACTATGGCTTTGGACCGCAATTATGGGACTTATGCAGTTTACTTATGTTTTTATGCTTCTTTAAATAATGTAATCAAGACAGTTATGAAGATGTTATGTTTTTGGAAGTATTGTAAGACAAATTATGACATGGTTTGTGTAACACGTATTTTGTTGAAATAAAAAGTGTTGTTGTTTTCCGCTGTTCAAAAATATGTTTTTTTTATATCTGTCTTGTGTATCTATGACTTATACTTATAAACCTCCACCAAAATTAGGGCATTCCCTTTGAGAGTGACCCTAACGGAGGTGGGGTGTTTCACGACTTAACCCCTGGTACAACTTCTATTGCTAAAGCAGCTTATAGTTTATCTCCTATGGAAAATCAAGAATTAAAGAGACAAATTAAGGAGATGGATGATCAAGGGTTTATTAGACCTAGTAAATCCCATTGGGGAACACTAGTGTTGTTTGTAAAGAAGCACGATGGGACGTTTTGTTTATGCGTAGATTATCGAGAGCTTAATAAGGTAACAATTAAGAACAAATATCCATTACCTCGGATCGATGATTTATTTGATCAACTCCAAGGAGCTACTGTATTTTCGAAAATTGAATTAAGATCTGGGTATCATCAATTAAGAATAAAAGAAGAAGATTTTCCAAAGACAGCTATCCAAACACGGTACAGACACTACGAATTCTTGGTGATGTCTTTTCGCCTTACCAACGCTCCAGCAATATTCATGGACCTAATGATTTGTGTGTTCCATGCATATCTTGATCATTTTGTTTGTGTGTTTATTGATGATATCCTTATCTATTCTAAGGAGGAACATGAATGTCATTTGCATTTATGTCTCCAAACACTAAAAGAGCATCAAATATATGCAAAATTAAGTAAATGTGAACTCTGGCTGGAGGAAGTAAAATTTCTTGGACATATTGTCTCCAAAAGTGGAATAGGAGTAGACCCATCAAAGGTTGAGGCGGCGTTGAAATGGATCTCTCTGACAACACCAACAGAAGTTCAAAGATTTCTAGGATTAGCCGGTTGCTACCGAAGATTTATACAAGATTTCTCAAAGATAGCTTCTCCATTAACAAAACTAACTCGTAAGGAAACCAAGTTTATTTGGGATGAAAAATGTAAGATAGCATTTGAAACCTTAAAGAAAAGATTGACAGAGGAACCAATTTTGTCTTGGCCAAGGAGTGGAGTCCCATATAAAGTATATTCTGATGCATGCGGACAAGGATTATGATGCGTACTAATGCAGAATGACAAAGTTATTGCTTATGGCTCTCGTCAATTAAATCTCCATGAAGATAATTATCCAACTCATGACTTAGAATTGGCCGCAATTGTGTTTGCCTTAAAAACTTGGAGGCATTATCTTTATGGAGAACAATTCCATGTTTATTCTGACCATAAGAGTTTAAAATATTTGTTCTCTCAAAAAGAATTAAATATGAGACAGAGAAGGTGGATGGAATTTTTTAAAGATTATGATTTTACATTGCATTATCATCCAGGAAGGGCAAATATAGTTGCAGATGCATTAAGTCGAAAAACCTATGACATAGTAGTCCATTTAATGACAAGAGAATGGAGAGCTCTAGAGATTCTTGTTGAGATGAACGCTTGCACAAGGATGATTAATGGAGCTATGGTTAATAGAATAGTACTTCTATGTAATCTTTTAATTCAGCTAACTCTAGTAAGTAAAATATTGAAAACCCAAGCCAAAGATAAGGAATTAAAAGAGTTATTTATGAAAATGAAGGATAAGGAACCTACAGATTGGAACACTGAAAAAGATGGCGGTTATAGATTCAGAAATCGACTTTATGTTCCAAATCAAACTAAATTGAAAAATGAAATTCTTAGTGAAGCACATCGTTCAAGGCTTACAGTGCATCCAGGAAGCACAAAAATGTTTACGGACCTGAAGCGTCAGTTTTGGTGGAACGGAATGAAGAAAGATGTTGCTGAATTTATGGCAAAATATTTTACATGCCAACAAATTAAAGTAGAGCATTAACGATCGACAGGACTTCTGCAACCACTTCCTATTGCTGAATGGAAATAGGAGCATATAACAATGGATTTTATCACTGGATTACCAATGACAAAACAAGGTCATGATGTAATATAGGTAGTGGTGGATCGCTTGACAAAGTCAGCACATTTCATACCTTACAATATGGCCTACTCAATGGAAAAGTTAAGTAGACTCTATTTGAAAGAAATTGTTTGACTACATGGTATACCAACTACCATAGTTTCAGATAGAGATTCACGATTCACTTCAAGGTTTTGAAGAAGTCTTCAAAAAGCACTAGGTACATCACTAAACCTGGGTACAACCTTTCATCCTCAAACAAAGGGACAAATTGAAAGGGTGAACCGAATCATAGAAGATATGTTAAGGTCTTCAATAATGGAATTTGAAATCACATGGGAAACTCACATATATGCCATTAATCGAATTTGCATATAACAATAGTTATTATGCAAGTATTGGTATGGCCCCATATGAAGCTTTGTATGGAAGGCCTTGTCGTTCGCCAGTATGTTGAGCAGAAGTTAGAGAACGTGAGCTTCTTGGTCCAAACCTAGTAAAGGAAACAACTGAGAAGATTTCCATTATAAGAGAAAGAATGCAAGCTGCTCAAAGTAGGAAAAAGAGTTGCGCAGATCATAGAAGGAAAGATTTGGAATTCGAAGTAGGAGATAAATTCCTTCTGAAGGTTTCTCCAGCACGAGGGGTAATGCGATTTGGAAAGAAGAAGGCAAAACTATCACCGAGATTTATCCTACCATTTCATATTACTAAGAAAATTGGAAAAGTTGCATATGATCTTGATTTACCTGAGAAATTACTAGATATACAAAATCTGTTTCACATATCAACGCTAGAATAGTATATTTCTGACCCATCTCATGTGATTGATTTAAGCGGCATTGAAGTTAAAAAGGGGGACCAAGTACATTGAAAGACCCGTTCTAATTCTTGATAGAAAAATTCCGAAGTTAAGAACGAAAGAAATTCCCTTAGTAAAAGTTCGATGGAACCATCATAACGAATATGAAACATCGTGGGAAGTGGAGTCAGAAATTCGTAAAGATCATCCAGTATTGTTTGAAGCTTAGATTTCGAGGACGGAATCTTTTTCTAAGGGTTGTAGAGTGTAACAGCCAAACTCAAAAATTCGGGTATGAAAAAGTTTCTAGAAATTTTGAATATATTAGTTCAATCCGATTCAAATATTTAAGTATGATAAATACATACACATATATGTATATATATATATGTATAAATATATACATAACACATAGTTTATAAATAAAATACAAATGGTATATGTGTACAAATTCTAGAATATGAAAAATGGCTTAAAATGATCGGGACACGTGTCATTAAATAAATGGTACACATCTCTTGTAAGTAAATAAGGTAAAGACACATAAACACATTAGGTGTCCATGTGTAGAAACATCTAAAGACATCTAAGTATGCATGTGTCTTCATCCTAAAGCTTGCATGACGGTAAGGTGGACAAGTGTCCAAAACTAAATTACCAAACTAGCTTTGAAAATTACTATATAAACGGTGGAAATGTTCACTTTATTTCATACATTCACAAAACAAAATTAAGATAGGATAAAGAGGAGAAGTTTTGAAGAAGCCAAGAGGATAAGTACAAGATCAAGATACAAGTCTAAGGTGAGAAAAACTATTTAAGTTCATGTATTCATTTCATATTTTGAACAAAAGTTGTGAAATTTAAGAATGAATGATAGGACTTGAACCCCTGAAAAATGATGTTTGGTATTTTGGGCATAATTTTGTAATTCTTAATGAAATTTCGACTTCTTTATCAATCTAGAAAGCTAATTCAAAGGCTTTCAACTTTCACTTTTTGCACCTTTTCTAATTCGACCGTTTGTTTACTTGAAAAGGTAAAAATCAGGCCGAAATGGACATATTAAAAATGCCTTGTATTGTTGAGTTTTATTTATTAAATAGATAAATAATATTAAGGATTTTGTTTTATGATAATTAAGTAGACTAAGAAAGATTCTTTCTGTAAAAATTTTGGAGTCAAAAACTATTTTTATCATAGATAAACAACATCATAATTTTTCCCAAAAACAGGATGAAAAACTGAATTTCAGAACTTTTTATAGCATTCTGAAACACTATCATTTCTTTTAACTAATTATGAAGCACGGAACCAACATGGAACATTTTATAGCGCACCTAAAACGTTGTAATAGTTGTTTTAAGCTTAAAAACCACCCATAACTTTTCATAGCATTTCTAAAAACGCTGTCTTTTCGCTGAATTATGTATAAAACACTCTAATAAGCCTAGAACTTTCCACAAAGATTTCTAAACGCTGCAGTTTTATTTTTATTAATGCTTAATTTTTTTATAGCATTTTTTATCAGATATCTTTTCCCTTTCTTTTAGATTGTAAATCTTCATGAAGTGGTGTTGACGTTCTTTTTAGCATAAAGTGGAAAAAATTTGAGATAGTTTTGAGTTTATCTTAAATCCTTAAAAATATGAATTTGAAAAGTAATTTAAGATTATTTGTGAGATACATATTGTTAATTATATTTCTTCGATGGGGTGCGGTATAAGACAATAGATCTTGGGTAGTGCATTATTACTCTATATTGGTATCAAACAGAGTAGAGCGGGATGCCGACCGCAATAGGATAACGTATCCTAACATCTAAACCAAGTAGAGGGTGTGGTTTAGATTCATCACTATATATTTGTTAAATTATGAGTTTTTGATGGAATGAAGTTATCATAAATTTGTTTCATTCAATATCTCGAAGTCTTCCTTGATTTTTGTTTTAAACTTTGGATTGATGAAACCTTTGAAGAAAAGAGTCATGATGAAACTATAATACAACCCACTTAGAAATGATGTGAAAACTAAGCTTAAATAGCTATCTTACTGGGTCTGTGTTGCTCATGATGCTATACTTAAAACTTTTCAGGTTTAGATGGTTAGTTGGATATTTTGAAGTGAAGACTTTTACTATGTATATTATTTATTAAGTACTCATATGTATAATTATTTATTGTCTAGTCTCTTGGATCTTTGTAACCATATTCTATGATGGGTTAACTGTATAACAACTCTTCCGTTTAAAATCATGTACTATCTATAATTTTATATTCCAACAAGCTTTTGTTAAGTTATGATACTATTCTATTAGCACTATGGCTTATTTGTGGCAACTCAGCTTCTGGATAAGTATACCAGAGTGGGGGTGTTACATGTCTCCTTTTGCTGCCTTGTTCATGTGACTGTGCAAATCTCCTTCGTGTTGGATTGAGTCGGAAGGTCGATTAGTTCTTAGGCCAGATATGATCATAGAAGCTTTAGTGAAAGTTGAGAATATTAAGAATAAGATGCATATTAATTTCCCATGATAGCCAAAAGAAATATGTTCATATGTGGAGAAAAAGTTTGGAGTTTGCAGTTAATGATTGGGTTTTCCTTAGGATTTCACCATTGAAGAATGTAGTTTAATTTGGTCGAAAAGTAAAGCTTACCCCTACATTTATTAGTCCCTTCTACATATTGGAGATAATTGGTCCATTAGCTTATCATGCTGAGCTATCAGAGAAGCTTATGGATGTGCACAACTTGTTTCTCATATCTCATCTTCACAAGTATTTGCATGATCCTTATTTTTTCAGCCTACTGCATTATAGAGTTCAGATATTAAGCCTAATCTGACTATTAAGAGAAAGCCGCTTCGTAATGTTGATAGTGGTAAAAAGAAATAGAGAAGAAAAATTAGTCGGTTTAGTCAATGTGAAGAGAAGTGCTGATGATAGAGATTGCACCTAGGAGACGGAGGAGAGCATGTGTGCTTCAAATCCGAACTAATTTGTTCCACATGTCTTTTGATTTGAATCCATCTTATCTTCTTGTTTGCTTATATTCTCCTATCTCATTCTTTTAGAGGATAAAAAGTTTTTAGTGGAAAGTGTAACGACCCGAAATTTTGGAACCAATTTTAAATTTATTTTTAATTAATTTTACAAGAATTTGTAGTCAATTTTAAAAAATGCGACAATTTAACACTGTTTAATTAGCTTAAAAGGAAAAAAATTCAAACGATCTCGGAATTCAATGAAACCAATTTAATCGGATCTGTAACGTTGAAAAAAGGTAAGATTCCAAATTTCGTAATTTTTAGAGTTAATATGTGGTCGTGCGAGAAATAAACGCGTACCCAGTCAATCAGTCAAAAATAGGCGAGAACACAGTAAAAAAATGGAAGGTCAAACAAACTCAGAATTCGACGAAACATGTTCCGTTTGATCTGTAATTACGTTTTATGTTGGAGTCCAAAATTTCATGACAAACAAACTTAACATGTGGACGTGCGAGCGATAGAGGTGGGGATCTTTGGGTCGTTACAGGAAGAGTGTAACAACTCGTAATTTCAAACTATCTTAACTTTTTTAATATTAAATAAATTTGAGGTAAGTTTGAAATTTTAAAATTTAAATAAATTTGAACTATTGAGTATGATGATTATCTAAACCTACTGGAAAATAAAATTCTATGAAAATTTGATTTCTGGCCAAAATTTGAATTCAGTTGAAAATTATAAAATTCTGAAATTCGAAAACTTTTATTTTTATGATTCTACTCGAAATTATAATATAATTTCCACTTTTCGTTTCATTATAATCTGCCTCCATTTGCTCCAGGTTTGAATTTTTCTGTGAAAAATCACACAAATTTGACAGTATTTGTGTTGTCCCATCAACATATGTTTTGAGTTTTGACTTGGCTTCTTGGGAAAGCTACCCATGGCACATCATCCCTTGATTTAAATTTTATGTTTAGAATTGTAGATACTTCGTGTGAAATTAAAATACAAATCTTGTTTTTCTGTGTTCTCATTTCTTATTCTTCGAAACCTTCTTTGTCTTCCTCCTTTTCAACCCATCTTCTCCTTTGGAAATTTTTTTCCTTCACAAATCAAATCAAGGTAATTTTTTCATTTAATTAATTTTATTCTCAAACCTCTTTTCTTTATTCTATTTTCAAGTTCCACATTTTAAAACCCAGATCTAATATCCAAACGTCATCACCTTTCCCTACGATTGCCCCTACCCTACCCTACCCTATGACTATTGATAAAGTCACCTTCTACCACCACCTAAGCGTTTCCGACCAACCCCCTCACCCACCACCAAGCCTTAATCAAAACCCTTCTTTGTTTACACTTTCCCCTTTTTATTTGATTGATTTCCTTCTCCTCTTGCATCAAATTCCAACCACCACAGCCTAGATCTGCCAACATCACTACCTGTCTGACCACCCTAAAGCCTGCTCCACCCCTCCCTTGTGGACCCGATCCCACTTGACCTTAGGCAGAACCAATTTGGACAAAACCCTTCTACCTCTACCTAAAACTACATACAACCCCTACATGAAACCCTTGCTTCCACTACTGCCTAACTCCTCCCTACCACGTCACCTCCACCCCTTTAGACCTAACCAACAATGACTGAGCCCAGGTGCTTCCCAGCTCGAGCTCACTTTGTGCATTTTCTTTTTCTTTTTAAAATAATTATTTCCAAGTTGCAACGTGTTCGGAAAAAGAAAAAAATATACCTTGTTGAGTTTGATTTGTGATTCGACTTGTGCCATGTTGTTTGAGATTACACAGCTATGGTGATTGAGTTTCTATGCCTGTTTGTTTTTGTTTACGAGTCTCTTTATTTCCACGGAATGTGAGTTCAACTCATGCTTGGCTAATATTCGCTTGGAAGTGAAGTAAATGCAATTGGAAAGTTACTGAAATGTTAAATTTGTTTTAGTGTTATATTTGACTTGTTAAATATAGATGTATGTTGTCATGACACATTTTTTTATGCTATAGATTTTATGTGCACATGTGACATGTTGACGTTGTATATGACATGTATGATTGGATATATGACATGTATTGATCTTGATTGTCTATGGTAAATTTAATTTTTGAATCTCACAATGCAAGTTCCCCGTAGCTTAGGAAATCATTACGGGTAAAAATGATATATACCTGAAACACTATATAGATTTAGGAACTAAAATTGACTCGATTTAGTATGTGAATCGAAATGATATATAGGTCCATATTCGAATTTAAACATATTGAAATGATATATATCTGCATTACTTTAACCTACCTAGAAAATTAAATGCGGACATTGTCGGCCTATTTGAAATTTTCCAAAGATTAAAAATATATTTTGATCTATAAATTATGTTAAAATTTTAAATTAATTTTTTTATTTTGAGTTAGTTAAATAAAATTTATGTTTTAAAATAAATCATATGTTCTAAAGGTATGTTGTAATTTAATATATGTTTTAAAATATAAATTTTAGGTTTAACTATAGGGTTTTAAGTTTTAAAATATATGGAATATAGTAAATTTAATTTTATAAGTGATTTGATAAATATTTTGTTTAATAAAATTTTAATTCAATATATATATATATATATTATAAATACTTTAACTAAGAATGATTAGAAGGTATGTTAAGATTTAATGTGTAGCTTAAATGTGTTTGATACTTTAAATTGAAATAGGATTTAGTAAATGAAATTTATTTCTTAAAATAACAATTTTGAAGTTTAAGAAGTGATGGGATATGGATTGTTAAGTTAGTTGATTTCAAAATTAAATTAGGATTTGAATTACTATTGAAATTGAATTATTTTGAAATCAATGATTTATTTTAAAGTACGATTTTTATAAAAACGACTACGTTGTATAATAAATGTTTGGATGTTAAAGAGGCCGGAATCAGTATTTATATACTTTCTGTCAATACCACTACTACTTTAACAACTGTATACGTGGTGGAGAAACCAAAATGAAGTATGATGGTTTGGTGAACGTGTAATAACCCGGAAAATACGAGCCAATTTAAAATTTTTAAATTTATTATTTCAAAGCAATTTGAACCATTGAAATATAATATTTCAATAAATTAGTGAATTAGAAATAGTAAGTCAGTTTGAAAATTTGAATTCATACTTTGACTGACTGTGCAGGGTGGAAAATATAACGGATTTTAGTGAAACCAAAAATATTTAAATCTGTTAGTCAATACCTTCCTAACGAATCTGGAAAATCGAAGTTTCATAACGGGAATCAAAAGTTATGGCCGAATGAATTTTCAGAAGAGTCGGTATATAGAATATATAGGCCTGGAAAATTGATATTTTGCATATGGCCTCGGAATTCGACGAAACCACTTTTGTTGGGTCCGGGATGTCAAACTATTGCTAGGTTTCAAATTTCATAATTTTTCGAATCAATATGTGAGCGTGGCAAAAGAAAACGCGTTTGACCAGTTTCTGTTGAATTTAATCGACTGGAAATTGGCCATTTTTCAAACGGTCTCAGAATTCGACGAAACTAGTTTTGTTAGAACCGTATCGTCAATACGAAACTAGAAAATATTTTTCTGGACTTTTTCTAGTTAGTATGTGACCCCGGTAATTTGAAATGTACGTTTAAAATTCAATATAAGGATTTAAATGTAAATTCAACTTACGATCAAATCAGCTTACGATACATATCCCATTGTGTTCGGAATGGGGGTAAAACGCTATGGGCGACAGGCGGTAGGCCTCGTTTTGAGGTCGTATGTAAAAGTCAACCTTTTGGCAAAATTAAATAATTAAATAATAAAAAGGAAAAAATATATTATTTTAATTTCCCTCCTTTTCTTCTTCTTGCCCCCCCCTCCCTCGATTCATTATTCAGAAACGAGAAAAAAAAAAACCTAAACCTATCGCCGCCGCCCCCCTCAAGACATCGCCGCCGACGAACCCCTCGCGACGCCCCCCTCCGTCCAACCTCCTCCTTCCAGTGTCGAAACCGACGAAACCCTCGAACACCCCCCCCAGTCGAATCAAATCGAGCCGCCGCCCTTACCTCGACGCCGACACCACCGAGCACCACCACCACGAAGCCGCCGACGCCTTCTTCTTCCCTCCCCTTCGCAGGCGACGGTAAGCATTTTAGGTTATTTAATTTTTATTTTTATTTTTTTTGTTTTGTAAAAACTGATTTTTAAAGAATATAAAAACTGATTTTATAATGAATTTAAAACTGATTTTTAAAGATTTATAAACTGATTTTATAATGAATATAAAAACTGATTTTATAATGAATATAAAAACTGATTTATAAGAATTTAAAAACCGATTTAAAAATGATTTAAAAACTAATTTCTGTTTTTTTAAAAGATGCAAAAACTGTTTTTTTTAAGATGCATAAACTGATTTTTAAAGATAAAAAAAACTGATTTGATCAAGATATAAAAACTGTTTTTTTAAAGATGCAAAAACTGATTTGAAAAAGAATTTTAAAAACTGATTTTTAAAGGAAATAAAAACTGATTTTATTTTAAGGTTTGAAATAGGAAAAAGGTTTAAACTTTGAAATAGAAAAAGGTTTAATCTTTTAAAAGAAAAAGATTTGAACTTGCAAAAAAAATAAAGATCATATTTTTAAAAAGAGAAAAGACGGAATTTTTATTAAGTAGAAGAAGTAAGATATGATTCTTATATTTTTAAAGCAATAAAAATATAATTTTTACATCATAAGAATATTAAAAATATAATCTTTGTTTTTAGAATATGATCTTTATATATTGAATAACATAGTAAAAATTCGATTTTTACCTATGTAGAAAATACGGGCAACGAAAGCGACAAGAAGGCGAAATAGGCGAAGATTTCTATAAAGGAAGAGTCGTGTTATTGGATAGCTATTGGTGAGAATTTCTCACTCTTCAATTTCTTTTTATATATATATATGTGTGGAAATAAAAGTGAATTGCTATATATAAATATTTATATATACATATATATATATATATATACGCCCCCTCGTCCATAAACCATGGACGATATTTATTGGTTGAAATTGTTGTGAAAATTGGTTGACGGCAAATTGTTGTTTGGGATTGTTTGTGGTTGATATTGAATTGATTGTGGTTGAAAAATACCCGTTTGTGATTGGAAAATATTTGGTTGAAACCACATAGGATTAGTTTGTGGAAATGAAATAAATATAAACATGCCCCCTGCGTGCGAATTAGATGCATGATCCCCATTGTCAAAAACCGCGAGGTTTTAAGGTAGAGCGAGGAGCCGTACTAGGGACGGTGCCGGTTTTAACTACCCTGCCGTTATGCTGCCGAAATTTTGAATAATCTTTGTGTGTTAGAATTATTTTCATATGTTGAAATTATTTGCATGCATAGAAATTAAAGCCGTATATTGAAACTATGTCCATGTGTGGAAATATTCATGTGTTGAAAAGTGTTGTGTGAAAATAAAATTCATTTGTGAATGAATGAAGTGTATAAACAATAAAAATCACATTTTTATATATATATGAAGTATGAAAAAATATTCGCCTTATATAAATAATTTCAATCATAAAAATCCCATCTTTCTAATATGAACAACATAAATAAATTGTCCATGTGTGGAAATACTCATTTGTTGAGTAATGTGTGTAGTGGAAAGGTTCATGTGTTGAATAAAAAGATTGAACGATAAAAATTACATTTTTATTGAAACTATGAAGTGTTGAAACCATACATTGGTGGAATAAATATTTTAAATGATAAAAATATCATTTTTATCATATGTGTGACATGCTAAAGAGATGCGGACGTTGAAATAAATATTTGTGATAGAAGTATTATTTTTAACATGCATAGGAACTAAATAAAATAGTCATGTGTTGAAATCTACTTTAGTTCGCCAAAATTATCATCTTTGAAATGTGAAGTGTTAAAAATAGCCACTGGTTCGAATAAACGTGCATGAGTTGAAATATACATTAACTAGCTAATGATATGATTTTAGCTTATGCATGCGATATTAGAATGAATGGTGTTTTTAAACCAAAGCAAATCAAATATGAAGTTGAATAGAAATTGATAAATGATAAGAACTGTATATACATGTACATGCATATTCATTGGACAGGTTATAGCAAAGGGGCTAGAGAAGAGGAATAAAATTTTGTGCCCGACAAATAGGTACACATTTACTATTTTGTTTGGGTGATGATTTTATGAGCCTGTTGGCTAGCCGCTTGGCTTTTTCTTTTTCTTTTTGAGATTAGAAGGACCGGGAACGCTATTTGCGATATCCCGATGCTCCCGGTGCAGGGGAGGTTATGGCGAAATTTTCCAAAATTTTAAGGTGTTAGAAAAATATTTGAAGTGAAAACGATATGGAAATCATTGAATGAACTATATTTATATAAATTTATAAATATAATTAAAACTAAACGTGGCCGTGCAGTTCATATTTTGAAACCGTGATTTCAAATGATTAGTGCGGAAGATCCGACCATTGGATTTTCCCGAAACCTCAACCGTTGGGTTCGCCTTGGAGATATCTTTCCAACGGCACCAACTTTGTGAAGATCCGATGGTTGGATTGTCTGGAATGTTTAATTCAAAATTAGTGAAAAACAGCGCCAGAAACGATTATATTTATATATATATATATATATATATAATTAAATTAAATCGAATAACGACGCTGCAGTTCGTAAATTGAAATCGTAACTTCAAATGGTTAGTGTGGAAGATCCGACCGTCGGATTTTCCCAAAACTGGAACCGTTGGATTCGTTTTGAAAAGACCTTCCTAATGATGTAAAATTTGTGAAGATCCAACGGTTAGATTTTCCTATATGTGTAAAACAAAATTAGTGGAAAGCAGCGCCAGTGCATCGACACGACCTGAAACGTCGTTTAATTAAATATGGCCGTTTTAAATTAAATAAAAAATGGCGATATATCGTTATTAAGTGCTATAGACGATATAGAGTGAAAATAAACCAATTTTGTTGTGTTTGCTTGATATGTGATGGTTGAATGTATTTGACGTGAAAATTATAACTAAATAACTGAAATGTGAATGTTGAATAGTTCAACCCTGTGATTAATTGGTTTGAAAATCTAAATATACGTGGGTTATTTGAAAAGGCCGAGTTTATCTCATTTCAAATAATCGATCGACGTTGAGAAGTCGAAGAGTCGAAGACGACTGAAGACCGACGATCTCCACATTGGATGGATGGGCGCTACTGATGCTCGTGATTGGAGTAGCTACCATGAAGGAATTGAAGTAGTAGCCGTCCAAACATATTGTTGATTGTACGGATATGCGAGGAATTGGTGCCTCCGGTTTCGTTCAGACCTAGAACGGACTTGTAAATGGACTGTGTGTCTGACATTGGATTTTGTTCTGTGTTGATTGATCTCTGTTAAATATATATCTGTTTGGCGGCGGAGAATTTATTCTCTTGCTTAACGCCCTTCTCTGAGACGTACGAGCTCAGAGGTTATGTATTGACAGAAATCAGTCGCATGGAGTGGATTGCCTGTGTGGCACGCCTAAGTGGCATATGATCAAGGCTTCTGTTGCAAAGCAAAGTCTTGTGGTTGATGATCAAAGCATGGTCTGTGTGACGTAGCTTTGTGTATAACGTGAATTCGCGAGCCTCACACCCCGGTATGAGTCAAAAACGGGAGAAGGACCCAAGGAGTGCATGACGTTTCTTTCTAGCTATGGTGGTGTCAGTGACCTCCCAGCCCTGACATTTATATCTTTTTCACCTGTGTGGTTGTTGGAATGCGAGGCGCCTCGATTATAGGTCTGTAAGGACCGGGAAACGTGTGTTCAGGAATTGCCAATCATCAAAAGTAAGAGAGGACCGGCCTTGAAGGATCCAGGGGATTGCTGTGTGCGGTCCCGAGGCATTTGCTAGAGTGTCTCGAACGGAGAGGAGCTTGCCCCTTGCCTCGACTCATGAAGGAATCCAATTTCCAATACGACATCTGCGGATGTGATTGTATTACTAGTATGGCGACATAGTAGATGGTAGCTATGCCGCCTAGGATTGATATTTATGATTGAATTTGCTTTTGAAACATATATACACTAGTAATAATATCAAGCACTTTTGTTTATTCGTATGAAGCATCTTTGGCCATTATAAGGTAAAAACTCTATCCTCCGGCTTGCGTTGCATTGTGTGATGGGACCTGAGTTTTATAATGGCTTCATTTTATAAAAAAGCATTGCGTTGATTTAATCATTTACTTTATTTCATGCACGAGCACTCATTGGAGTAAACCCGTTCCGCGAAAGTGGCGTGGTCCTTTGATTTGCCTTATTATTGTTGTTAATAAGTTGAATGGATTTCTCATACCAGTCCCATGACTGACTCGTAGTTTGTTTCACCTTGCAAACTCGGGTGCCCTTATTTTCACACGGGCAGCCTAGTTACAGGTTTCTGACGCACCTTTTGGCTCATGGCGAGGCTTGACTACACCGTGCTGACTTGGATTTTCTCCGCCATTATTGTATCTATATTATGATTCCGCCACTGGCGATGTAGACTGATATTCCTTTTGTGTACTCTTTATGTATGATTCCGCCTCAGGCGATGGTGACTGATTATGTATCATTATGCACTAAGTGTATCCTGTACTGTGCTTCTCTGATGTGATGTTATCTATATGATTCCGCTGTCATATGTGTGTAAATTATTCTATTTTCTGTTTATGCTATTATCTGTGATCTGCTAATGATGATTAATGTGTTATATTCGAATGATTATCCTTAACACCATGTCACGGGGTTTTGGGATCGTCATAGCTGGTATCAGAGCTTTGGTTAACCTTAGTTCTGGAGTCTAACACATTAAACACTTCGTCAAAATAGAATCAGTAGTATTCTAAGGCGAGTCGCTCATTAGAGATAGGACTAGTAAAGTCCTAGAATGAGCTGAGCAAAATAGCAAAAACAATTGATCAGTCCATCGTTATCTTTCCGTAGGAATTTCTGCTTAACTATGCAATAGACTATTATTTCTGTTAACTGACTTTTTCGTTACTTATACAGAATTTGACAAATGGCTACCAGAGGAGCCGCCGCTAGAGGAGGCCGTGCCGGTCGAGGCCGGGGAAGGGGAGAAATCCCAGCTCAAGAAGGACCTTTGATACAACCTCCGACAGCTCAATACTTCGAGCTCGACCGTGTAGCTAAGAGATATAAGAACTTAGGAGGCAAGACCTTCTCGGGAACTGGCACCGTAATAGAGGCCCTTGCGTGGCTCAAAACATGCGAGAAAATTCTTGAAGGCCTAAGGCTAGGAGACGAAGACAAAGCTATTATGGGCGCCTGGCTTATGCAGGAACAAGCCGAATTATGGTGGGAATCTCTTACCGCCGGGAATAGAGAAGCTGGAAGAACATGGGATGGATTCAAAGAACTCTTCAAGGAGAAATATGTCCCAGAACAAGCTCTAGAAAGAATGCACGATGACTTCGCCAATCTCCAGCAAGGGTATCTTTCCGTGCAAGATTATCTGAACAAATTCACAATGCTGTCGCCCTATGCTCCAGAACTCGTTGCTACCACGAAATCCAAAAATAAGAGGTTTATCTTTGGACTAAGACGACAATATCATGATAGAGCCATGGCCCATGTCAAGCTGGATTTCAACGAGCTAGTGGAAATGACATGCAACTATGAAGACCTTGATCAAAGGCATCTGGATCAGGATCGCGCTAGAAGTCAAGCAGGAAACAAGCGCAAGCCTACTGTAAATCAGGGCGAGTTAAGCCAAGCAGCATCTTCAAAGCCTCAGACTGGCAAGCCGCCAAGAGGAAATTGCTTTAATTGTGGTAAGCCGGGGCACTACTCAAACGTCTGCACAGCTCCGAAGAGGCAGAAAACAAATTCTCAAGGCTCGAGCCAAGGCTCTCAGAACCCTCGCTCGTGCTTCAATTGTCGCAAGACCGACCATCTGGTAAAAGACTGTCCTTTGCTAAAGAAAGCTACTGTAGCTCATGTCTATGACGGGTCTAGCCCGCCAGCTGCTTCCGACGGAGCAGGTAAACCCGATGTTTTGGGAGGTACCCTTACAATTAAAAATATTCCTGTTTCTGTATTATTTGACACAGGTGCATCGCGTAGTTTTATTGCTAGAAACACAGTGCACAAACTAAAGTTAAAACAGCGAAAGCTTAAAGAATCGGTTGAAGTTCATAACCCGATAGGGGGTCATGTTACTCTCGGTTTATATTGTAGAGTGCCAATCTCCTATTCTTTCTATAAATGTCCTTTTGATTTAATCGTTATGGATTTTCCCGAATTCGATATTATTCTCGGGCTAGATTGGTTAACGAAATATGAAGCTGAAGTGAAGTGTGCGGAAAGAATTGTTAAAATCCGAATGGAGCTTGGACATATATATATTCCCTGTCATGGTTCGAATCCGAATAGAGAAGAATTTTGGTCAGCATTAGAACTTATTCCCACCTCCCTAGAAAAGATTCCGATTGTTAGCAACTATGCGGATGTGTTTGAAGAAGTTGAAAACTTACCTCCGCAAAGAGAAATAGAATTCCGAATCGATCTAATTCCCAATGCCAGACCCGTGGTACATCCAATTCGTAGAATGACTCCGATAGAAAAAGAAGAATTAGGCGATCAAACTCGTCAACTGTTGTGGAAGGGTCTAATCAGACCTAGTTTTTCTAATTGGGGTGCAGCTGTTGTGTTTGTCCCGAAGTCAGACGGTACTCTTAGATTATGTGTTGATTACCGAGACCTCAACAAACAGACGCTTAAAAACAAATATCCATTACCCCGCATTGACGATTTGCTAGACCAATTGAATGGGGCGAAAGTATTTTCCCGAATAGACCTAGCTACAGGTTTTCATCAATTGAGAATAGCAGAAGAGTGTGTTCCTTTGACCGCTTTCAGAGGCCCAGACATATTTTACGAATGGTTAGTAATGCCGTTTGGCCTATGCAACGCTCCAGCATACTTTGTCGATCTAATGAATAGAGTGTTCAGGGGAGTTCTGAATAAATTTGTCCTCGTATTCATCGATGATATTTTAATCTACTCCAAATCAAAACCCGAGCATGAAAAACACTTAGAACAAGTATTGGAGATTCTAAGGAAGAACGTCTTCAAAGCCAAATTCTCTAAATGTGTCTTCTGGCAAGGAGAAGTCAAATTTCTTGGCCATGTCGTGTCAGAGAAAGGAATTTCTGTTGACCCAAGCAAAATAACAGCGATTCAAGACTGGAAACAACCCACTACTCCCACAGAAGTTAGAAGTTTTATGGGGTTGGCTAGTTATTATCGAAAGTTCGTTAAGGATTTTTCGAAGATATCCGGTCCGTTAACGAAGCTCACAAAGAAACATGAGAAGTTTAAGTGGACTTCCGACTGTGAAGAAGCTTTCCAGGAATTGAAATCGAAGTTGACCACCGCTCCAGTGTTAACTATTATTGATGGCAATCAAGATTTAACGGTTTGGACAGATGCTTCTATTAGAGGTCTTGGTGCAGTGTTAATGCAGAGAGGCCAGGTAGTCGCTTATGCAAGCCGCCAATTGAAACCGCATGAGAAGAATTATGTGACTCATGATCTTGAGTTGCTAGCCATCGTATTTGCCTTGAAAATCTGGAGGCATTACTTATTGGGCGAGAAATTTGTATTGTACACATATCACCAATCATTGAAGTATTTATACACCCAAAAAGATCTGAATCTGAGACAGCAGCGTTGGCTAGAATTTCTTGCAGCGTATGATCTTGATATCCTGTATACGCCGGGGAAAGCTAACGTTGTAGCGGATGCACTTAGTAGAAAAACCGAAATTGTTGCCCATCTTATAATTACACCTGGATTGATTGATAGGATTTCAGCCCTTCAGAAAGACGATGAATTCATTCAGAGAATCAGTAAGAGAGTCAAGGAAGGTGAAACCACGAGTTTCTGTATTGACAATAAGGGGGTTCTCAGGTTAAATAACAGGATTTGCATCCCAAATATTCCAGGCCTTCGAAGAGAAGTGCTAGACGAATGCCATAAATCCAAATTTTGCATCCATCCTGGGGTGAGTAAAATGTACAATGATATCAAACGCACTTTCTGGTGGAAGGCAATGAAAAGAGATATTTCTTTGTATGTTAGCAGATGCCCTACTTGTCAATTGGTCAAGAGTGACCAACAGAAGCTAGCTGGACTGTTGCAACCGTTGGAAGTCCCATGCTGGAAATGGGAACAGATTTCCATGGATTTCATAGATGGTTTGCCGCGAACCAAAAAAGGTAATGACAATATTTGGGTAATCGTAGATCGCTTCACGAAGACTGCCCATTTTATACCTGTCAGGTCCAATAGAACTGCCCAAAGTCTAGCACAGATATATTTCAAAGAAATTGTTAAGCTGCATGGAATTCCCATCAGCATAGTCAGTGATAGAGATCCCCTATTTACTAGCAAGTTCTGGGAGGCTTTCCAGACAGAATTGGGGACAAAACTGAATATGAGCACCGCTTATCACCCCCAAACAGATGGCCAAACTGAGCGGGTGAATAGAATTTGGAAGACTTATTGCGGGCATGTATAATCGATTTTGGTGGGTCATGGGAAGATCATTTGCATTTGGCAGAATTCTCATATAACAATAGCTATCAAGCAAGTTTGAGAATGTCACCATTTGAAGCATTATATGGCAGACCCTGCAGATCTCCAGCATGTTGGGTAGAACCTGGCAACAGACTTGTACTAGGACCCGATATGATTAGGGAAGCATCTGATAAAGTGGACTTCATCAAGAAGCGATTGAAAACCGCCCAAAGCCGACAGAAAAGTTATGCAGACTCTAGGAGGAGAGATTTGACATTTGCTGTTGGTGATCATGTTTATTTAAAGGTTTCTCCGATGAGAGGAGTAATCAGATTTGGAAAGACTGGGAAGTTGGCATCGAGATTTATTGGTCCCTTTCCTATACTTGAGCGAGTTGGAACTCTTGCTTATAGGGTTCAATTGCCAGATTGGTTGCCTGGAGTGCACAATGTATTTCACGTATCTCAACTTAGGAGACATGTGCATGATCCGGATCTTGTTGTAGAAGAAGCAGCGCAACAGGATGTGGAGATAACTCCAGAATTAGCACTCAAAAGAGAGCCATTAAAAATTGTTGGCAAAGAAACTAGAGAACTCAGAAGCAAAAAGGTTCATTTAGTTAAAGTGCAGTGGAGCAGTGATCCTAGAGACTGTACTTGGGAAACTGAGGAAAGCATTAAGCAAGCTTACCCCAAATGCAGAGTGGATATCTCTGACTAACTCCGGTGCAAGGTACCTTTACCATATTTTGCATTTACATTTTATTTCCTACTTTATTGTTGTTTCCTTTTCGAGGACGAAAAGTTTTAAGTAGGGGAGATTGTAATAACCCGGAAAATACGAGCCAATTTAAAATTTTTAAATTTATTATTTCAAAGCAATTTGAACCATTGAAATATAATATTTCAATAAATTAGTGAATTAGAAATAGTAAGTCAGTTTGAAATTTTGAATTCATACTTTGACTGACTGTGCAGGGTGGAAAATATAACGGATTTTAGTGAAACCAAAAATATTTAAATCTGTTAGTCAATACCTTTCTAACGAATCTGGAAAATCGAAGTTTCATAACGGGAATCAAAAGTTATGGCCGAATGAATTTTCAGAAGAGTCGGTATATAGAATATATAGGCCTGGAAAATTGATATTTTGCATATGGCCTCGGAATTCGACGAAACCACTTTTGTTGGGTCCGGAATGTCAAACTATTGCTAGGTTTCAAATTTCATAATTTTTCGAATCAATATGTGAGCGTGGCAAAAGAAAACGCGTTTGACCAGTTTCTGTTGAATTTAATCGACTGGAAATTGGCCATTTTTCAAACGGTCTCAGAATTTGACGAAACTAGTTTTGTTAGAACCGCATCGTCAATACGAAACTAGAAAATATTTTTCTGGAATTTTTCTAGTTAGTATGTGACCCCGGTAATTTGAAATGTACGTTTAAAATTCAATATAAGGATTTAAATGTAAATTCAACGGAAACTGATTGTAACGATCAAATCAGCTTACGATACATATCCCATTGTGTTCGGAATGGGGGTAAAACGCTATGGGCGACAGACGGTAGGCCTCGTTTTGAGGTCGTATGTAAAAGTCAACCTTTTGGCAAAATTAAATAATTAAATAATAAAAAGGAAAAAAAATATTATTTTAATTTCCCTCCTTTTCTTCTTCTTGCCCCCCCCCCCCCGATTCATTATTCAGAAACGAGAAAAAAAAAAACCTAAACCTATCGCCGCCGCCCCCCTCAAGACATCGCCGCCGACGAACCCCTCGCGACGCCCCCCTCCGTCCAACCTCCTCCTTCCAGTGTCGAAACCGACGAAACCCTCGAACACCCCCCCCCCCCCAGTCGAATCAAATCGAGCCGCCGCCCTTACCTTGACGCCGACACCACCGAGCACCACCACCACGAAGCCGCCGACGCCTTCTTCTTCCCTCCCCTTCGCAGGCGACGGTAAGCATTTTAGGTTATTTAATTTTTATTTTTATTTTTTTTGTTTTGTAAAAACTGATTTTTAAAGAATATAAAAACTGATTTTATAATGAATTTAAAACTGATTTTTAAAGATTTATAAATTGATTTTATAATGAATATAAAAACTGATTTTATAATGAATATAAAAACTGATTTATAAGAATTTAAAAACCGATTTAAAAATGATTTAAAAACTAATTTCTGTTTTTTTAAAAGATGCAAAAACTGTTTTTTTTAAAGATGCATAAACTGATTTTTAAAGATAAAAAAAAACTGATTTGATCAAGATATAAAAACTGTTTTTTTAAAGATGCAAAAACTGATTTGAAAAAGAATTTTAAAAACTGATTTTTAAAGGAAATAAAAACTGATTTTATTTTAAGGTTTGAAATAGGAAAAAGGTTTAAACTTTGAAATAGAAAAAGGTTTAATCTTTTAAAAGAAAAAGATTTGAACTTGCAAAAAAAATAAAGATCATATTTTTAAAAAGAGAAAAGACGGAATTTTTGTTAAGTAGAAGAAGTAAGATATGATTCTTATATTTTTAAAGCAATAAAAATATAATTTTTACATCATAGGAATATTAAAAATATAATCTTTGTTTTTAGAATATGATCTTTATATATTGAATAACATAGTAAAAATTCGATTTTTACCTATGTAGAAAATACGGGCAACGAAAGCGACAAGAAGGCGAAATAGGCGAAGATTTCTATAAAGGAAGAGTCGTGTTATTGGATAGCTATTGGTGAGAATTTCTCACTCTTCAATTTCTTTTTATATATATATATATATATATGTGTGTGGAAATAAAAGTGAATTGCTATATATAAATATTTATCTATATATATATATATATATATATATATATATATACACACGCCCCCTCGTCCACAAACCATGGACGATATTTATTGGTTGAAATTGTTGTGAAAATTGGTTGACGGCAAATTGTTGTTTGGGATTGTTTGTGGTTGATATTGAATTGATTGTGGTTGAAAAATACCCGTTTGTGATTGGAAAATATTTGGTTGAAACCACATAGGATTAGTTTGTGGAAATGAAATAAATATAAACATGCCGCCTGCGTGCGAATTAGATGCATGATCCCCATTGTCAAAAACCGCGAGGTTTTAAGGTAGAGCGAGGAGCCGTACTAGGGACGGTGCCGGTTTTAACTACCCTGCCGTTATGCTGCCGAAATTTTGAATAATCTTTGTGTGTTAGAATTATTTTCATATGTTGAAATTATTTGCATGCATAGAAATTAAAGCCGTATATTGAAACTATGTCCATGTGTGGAAATATTCATGTGTTGAAAAGTGTTGTGTGAAAATAAAATTCATTTGTGAATGAATGAAGTGTATAAACAATAAAAATCACATTTTTATATATATATGAAGTATGAAAAAATATTCGCCTTATATAAATAATTTCAATCATAAAAATCCCATCTTTCTAATATGAACAACATAAATAAATTGTCCATGTGTGGAAATACTCATTTGTTGAGTAATGTGTGTAGTGGAAAGGTTCATGTGTTGAATAAAAAGATTGAACGATAAAAATTACATTTTTATTGAAACTATGAAGTGTTGAAACCATACATTGGTGGAATAAATATTTTAAATGATAAAAATATCATTTTTATCATATGTGTGACATGCTAAAGAGATGCGGACGTTGAAATAAATATTTGTGATAGAAGTATTATTTTTAACATGCATAGGAACTAAATAAAATAGTCATGTGTTGAAATCTACTTTAGTTCGCCAAAATTATCATCTTTGAAATGTGAAGTGTTAAAAATAGCCACTGGTTCGAATAAACGTGCATGAGTTGAAATATACATTAACTAGCTAATGATATGATTTTAGCTTATGCATGCGATATTAGAATGAATGGTGTTTTTAAACCAAAGCAAATCAAATATGAAGTTGAATAGAAATTGATAAATGATAAGAACTGTATATACATGTACATGCATATTCATTGGACAGGTTATAGCAAAGGGGCTAGAGAAGAGGAATAAAATTTTGTGCCCGACAAATAGGTACACATTTACTATTTTGTTTGGGTGATGATTTTATGAGCCTGTTGGCTAGCCGCTTGGCTTTTTCTTTTTCTTTTTGAGATTAGAAGGACCGGGAACGCTATTTGCGATTTCCCGATGCTCCCGGTGCAGGGGAGGTTATGGCGAAATTTTCCAAAATTTTAAGGTGTTAGAAAAATATTTGAAGTGAAAACGATATGGAAATCATTGAATGAACTATATTTATATAAATTTATAAATATAAATATAATTAAAACGAAACGTGGCCGTGCAGTTCATATTTTGAAACCGTGATTTCAAATGATTAGTGCGGAAGATCCGACCATTGGATTTTCCCGAAACCTCAACCGTTGGGTTCGCCTTGGAGATATCTTTCCAACGGCACCAACTTTGTGAAGATCCGACGGTTGGATTGTCTGGAATGTTTAATTCAAAATTAGTGAAAAACAGCGCCAGAAACGATTATATTTATATATATATATATAAATATAATTAAATTAAATCGAATAACGACGCTGCAGTTCGTAAATTGAAATCGTAACTTCAAATGGTTAGTGTGGAAGATCCGACCGTCGGATTTTCCCAAAACTGGAACCGTTGGATTCGTTTTGAAAAGACCTTCCTAATGATGTAAAATTTGTGAAGATCCAACGGTTAGATTTTCCTATATGTGTAAAACAAAATTAGTGGAAAGCAGCGCCAGTGCATCGACACGACCTGAAACGTCGTTTAATTAAATATGGTCGTTTTAAATTAAATAAAAAATGGCGATATATCGTTATTAAGTGCTATAGACGATATAGAGTGAAAATAAACCAATTTTGTTGTGTTTGCTTGATATGTGATGGTTGAATGTATTTGACGTGAAAATTATAACTAAATAACTGAAATGTGAATGTTGAATAGTTCAACCCTGTGATTAATTGGTTTGAAAATCTAAATATACGTGGGTTATTTGAAAAGGCCGAGTTTATCTCATTTCAAATAATCGATCGACGTTGAGAAGTCGAAGAGTCGAAGACGACTGAAGACCGACGATCTCCACATTGGATGGATGGGCGCTACTGATGCTCGTGATTGGAGTAGCTACCATGAAGGAATTGAAGTAGTAGCCGTCCAAACATATTGTTGATTGTACGGATATGCGAGGAATTGGTGCCTCCGGTTTCGTTCAGACCTAGAACGGACTTGTAAATGGACTGTGTGTCCGACATTGGATTTTGTTCTGTGTTGATTGATCTCTATTAAATATATATCTGTTTGGCGGCGGAGAATTTATTCTCTTGCTTAACGCCCTTCTCTGAGACGTACGAGCTCAGAGGTTATGTATTGACAGAAATCAGTCGCATGGAGTGGATTGCCTGTGTGGCACGCCTAAGTGGCATATGATCAAGGCTTCTGTTGCAAAGCAAAGTCTTGTGGTTGATGATCAAAGCATGGTCTGTGTGACGTAGCTTTGTGTATAACGTGAATTCGCGAGCCTCACACCCCGGTATGAGTCAAAAACGGGAGAAGGACCCAAGGAGTGCATGACGTTTCTTTCTAGCTATGGTGGTGTCAGTGACCTCCCAGCCCTGACATTTATATCTTTTTCACCTGTGTGGTTGTTGGAATGCGAGGCGCCTCGATTATAGGTCTGTAAGGACCGGGAAACGTGTGTTCAGGAATTGCCAATCCTCAAAAGTAAGAGAGGACCGGCCTTGGAGGATCCAGGGGATTGCTGTGTGCGGTCCCGAGGCATTTGCTAGAGTGTCTCGAACGGAGAGGAGCTTGCCCCTTGCCTCGACTCATGAAGGAATCCAATTTCCAATACGAAATCTGCGGATGTGATTGTATTACTAGTATGGCGACATAGTAGATGGTAGCTATGCCGCCTAGGATTGATATTTATGATTGAATTTGCTTTTGAAACATATATACACTAGTAATAATATCAAGCACTTTTGTTTATTCGTATGAAGCATCTTTGGCCATTATAAGGTAAAAACTCTATCCTCCGGCTTGCGTTGCATTGTGTGATGGGACCTGAGTCTTATAATGGCTTCATTTTATAAAAAAGCATTGCGTTGATTTAATCATTTACTTTATTTCATGCACGAGCACTCATTGGAGTAAACTCGTTCCGCGAAAGTGGCGTGGTCCTTTGATTTGCCTTATTATTGTTGTTAATAAGTTGAATGGATTTCTCATACCAGTCCCATGACTGACTCGTAGTTTGTTTCACCTTGCAAACTCGGGTGCCCTTATTTTCACACGGGCAGCCTAGTTACAGGTTTCTGACGCACCTTTTGGCTCATGGCGAGGCTTGACTACACCGTGCTGACTTGGATTTTCTCCGCCATTATTGTATCTATATTATGATTCCGCCACTGGCGATGTAGACTGATATTCCTTTTGTGTACTCTTTATGTATGATTCCGCCTCAGGCGATGGTGACTGATTATGTATCATTATGCACTAAGTGTATCCTGTACTGTGCTTCTCTGATGTGATGTTATCTATATGATTCCGCTGTCATATGTGTGTAAATTATTCTATTTTCTGTTTATGCTATTATCTGTGATCTGCTAATGATGATTAATGTGTTATATTCCAATGATTATCCTTAACACCGTGTCACGGGGTTTTGGGATCGTCATAGGTACTGGAATGAAGTAAGAGAACGATGACGGGTAGCCTTTGTAACGTCCTATCATTTTGACTGCCCCATATCGGTAACTAAACCAACTCGAAACGTCCAAAATGGCAGATTGTTATTTAGCTTATAGGGTTTAAATAGAAACTACACACAGAATCACAACACAAATGACAACAGTGTATCTCACAAACGAAGTTTTATATACAAAAAATATATCAGAGTTATACAAAATTTTATATTTTACAGCGGAAGATTTTATGTACATACATAAGATTTTAAATTAAAAAACGGAAGAACAAACCAAAGCGAGCGCGTCTTCACGTGCTTTAAGCTTCGACTGCTGAAATTTCAAGATCTGCAACACTCGTATCAGACCCGAGCGTTCCATGCAAAATATAAAACACTCGACTCAGGATTAATCATTGTTCAAGTAAATTAACTTCAATAGAAACTGGATATAACAGTTAATCCCAATTTACATGTTTATAAATCCCAAATATGCGTCGTAATATCAGTTATTCAAGGTTAGAACAAAATAGTTGACTGAGCAATATACCTAATCAAAAAATATTTTTTTGCATAAGGCAACATGTTTCTCATGTTACTAAAAGACAAGAATTTGTTCCATATTAAAAAAATAAAAAAAAATTGATCAGGTATATTGCTCTGTCAACTATTTTATTCTAACCTTGAATAATTGATATTGCGACGCATATTTGGGATTTAGAAATTACATGTAAATTGGGAATAACTGTTATATTCAGCTTCTATTGAAGTTAATTTATTTGAACAATGATCAATCCTAGCTCGAGTGTTTTATGTTTTGCATGGAACGCTCGGGTCAGGTACGAGTGTTGCAGATCTTGAAATTTTAGCAGTCGGAGCTTAAAGCACGTGAAGACGCACTTGGTTTGGTTTGTTCTTCCGTTTTTTTATTTAAAATCTTATGTATATACATTAAATCTTCCACTGTAAAATATAAAATTATGTATAACTATGATATTTTTTTTGTATATAAAATTTTGTTTGTGAGATACTCTGTTGTCATATGTGTTGTGATTCTGTGTGTATTTTCTGTCTAAACCCTGTAAGCTAAATAACAATTTGTCATTTTGGACGTTTCAAGTTGGTTTAATTACCGATTTGGGGCGGTCAAAATGGCAGGTCGTTACAGCCTTAACCTTCGAGTCAGAATTAAAATGACTAAAATCAAGAGCTATACCCAGGCCAATGAGGTCGCTCCTCTGATCGGACATGCTTCTTCAATACAATATCTCTTACTTTATGATTGATTGGGCACCCTTTGATTATAAAAGTGTTGTTTGAGGTGGGCGGTAGTTGCGATTATGCGTTGCCACCAGTCTGGGTCCACAGTCCAGTAGAATCCTACTTTAGGTATTGCCCCGTGTTCTTTGTCATATTATCATGATCGAGCCCACTATGATTTTGATTTTACGTTGTCGCATCGCAGCGCATTCCTATCACTGACGGTTTATTGGTATTCTAAATGCAATGTGCATGATAACGTTTATAAATAGCATAGTAATAACGGTAACTCTGCTTACACTATTTTCAACGGAATATTTTCCGAAGACACTAGTATATTAGCATATTATATTATATGTATATGGTTCCACAGATCCTTAAGTAGTGGAATCCCAAACATTCTTTAACTTACTTGTGCATTTATGTAACATTTCACTTTAGTTAATTTACTTACATGAGAATGTTAATCATAATTCGAGTGTTTTGGTTTGCATTATGCTCGAGTCAGACCGAGTACTCATGCCTTAGAGAGTAATTTTGGGAGCTTGAGACTTATTGGAGCTTTGGATATTCTGCCTATATATTTCAGTTATTCATGTTTGACATCTCCTTATGTATTAGTGAACCATTTATGTATCTGGAATGTCTATTGTACGTGTTCTTGCGACTATGTATTTCGTAGTTATCCTGTGTCTATAATTCTGTGATTCGTTTTTTGTTTACCCCAAGTTTAAATAATTACATATTGTGTTTTGACTATTCAAGTCTAACACGTATGTATGATTGTCAATTTGAATGGTTCGAAATAGTGGTCGTTATATGCGATCCCTATGGTAGGTCCCTTTTTTGTTAGCTTTTACCTCCAACTGACGGTTCATCATCCCGATACTTTAAGCCCAAGTTATGGCTAAAATATCCAATAACTGTCGAGTTCTAAGTATCAGATACATATAGATTTCTCATCGGAGTCATATTGATCCTTCATTGGAGTCATACCATTCGGACGCTTAGCCAAAATTTGAGTGTTTTTCCAGCTTATTTCAAATCTCCATTCCGTTGAATCCAACTGTTCGTGAGTTCGCATGATCATCCATACTCGATCCCAAGCAATCAAGATGTCTAAGTACATAATCGATGATATTCGTGTAAATTTGGAATTCTAAGTATTCGTTGATTTCAATGCTTAATCCAAGCATTTCCTGAAACACCCCACCTCCGTTAAGGTCACTCACAAAGGGAATGCATTAACTTCGGTGAAGCATTATAGGTAAAATATACAGATAATTTACAAGACAGACATACAAACAGCGGAAAAACTGGAATTATTTCATAAGCAGCGTGGTTTAGTCAAAATGTTACAACCATTGTCTCAAAACCCAACTTTCAAGTCATTACAATAAAACCTCTGTCTTGATTAAAATCTCCAAATATATAAAGAAGCATAAAACAGTAGTAAAGCGGCATAAATCCCCAATAAAAGTGTAACCACGGCCATAGTCCAAGAAAAGAGAATCCAAGCAATACATCTACTCTCTTCAAGCTGGAAAAGGCCTGAACTAAGCTGAAGTATTCCTTCCCTGCGGACCTGGGGGGAGCAGAAGAAAAGAAGACGAAAGAAAATGGGTCAGACATAAAGCCTGGTAAGCCCAGTGATTTTCAGCATGTAAACAAGAAAAATGATCATGACATGAATAAACTGAATATAAGACAATACCATAGTGACAAGATAACATAAGACAAGGTAAGGCAAGATAAACTGAATATGCTATTGCACTCATTCCTATTTCTCTGCACCTACTAACAATTGTTTTAACTAGCCTCATGTGTTCATAATAAAATGATCCCTTTATCGATCGGTTTCTACTCGCATGTATTTATTACTTGTGTCATTCGACCCCGCTTGTTTGTAGATACCTGTGCTGGTTCCACCATAGGGTGTATCAATCCGTATGATGGCAACTCGACACAATTCAAGATGCACAGTGTATAATTACTGATGCCCAGCGCCTGATTTTTCCACTTTGGAGTACGTGCACATTTGTACTCCGTCGGAACCTACACTGACGCACCACCTGCCGCTATTTTGACCGCTTATATTCAGCCCAGTAATCGTGCCCCACCCTGCCTAGTTCAGGGTACCGTGATACATCTATGTGGGTTACTGCTGAAATGGATCCCCGTTACTAGGGTTTCCTAACCAACATGTTATAACGGTTAAGTGTTCTCAATTTAACCTAACCCTACCCATTTGTTTAATTAACATGTTGGATTGGTTAAGTGTTGCCTACGTTAACTTAATCCTACCATTCTTAGCATGTCTGTTCATTAGCATTCATTCATTCATTAATGCACCAACCTCTCACATTAGAACTGTTGTTTGCGGTTGCTGGATGTGCCAAGCGGTTCCGGACAGACTTCTACCGCAAACTCATTCTAACCTCGGGTTTTAGGCTTAATGCGCTAACCTCTCACATTAGATCTGTTGTTGCGGTCGCTGGATGCGCCGGGCGGTTCCGGGCAGCCTTACACCGCAACTCAATCTAACCTCGGGCTAGGCATGTTCATCTTTTAGCCAATTTACATATTTATCATACATGTCCAAGTCTGGATTTTTTTATGATTCAAGTTATGTCTCATTTACTTGTTATGTCCAAAATTACTCCAATAAGTTATACCCAATTCCCCGCGTTACAATCGCACGTACAACAAGATTCAACAAGGTTTCCAAATTCCTAGTACTCATAAAATAAAACGGAAAGGGGATAGAGAGGAAACACAAGAATTGACATAAGGAAAGTAGGCATGTAAAGTTGTACCAAATACCAGAATCATGTTTCCAATAGACATGTTGTACATTAACAATGAATATGAGCAAACTAAGGAAAATACATCGTAGGTATACAGATTTGATAGGATCGAACATAAAGAAATTACTAATCTGATGTATAACATGATAGGTTCAATTGTATTAATCAACAGTCTCATAGGCATTGGTAATTTCAGATTTGACAAAAAAGATAAGCATGAATCAGAATTGATTATCTCACAATTAGGCATAGTTCTAGATTCGATTCATTACAAGTCATGATTTCTATTACATGTTCCAAATCTGAGAAATAACCGAACTTATAATGATAGGATTAGAAAAAGAGAATTATTTGACGTTGTAGTGATTCTAATCTCTCTTTGTTGATTGAAGCGGAAAAACTTTATTTATTTTGAAGCTCTCCAATTTGATTTCTAGTTTGGAGAATAAGGAGGCTAGGCTAGTTTAGAGATGGACATCATGGTGGCATCATAGAATAGGGTTATTAGGTTAGGGTTAAGCTTAGATCTGTATTTATAGATGTGTAGGATTGATTAGAGCCTTTAGATCAATATTGGATCCATCCAAACCATCCAGTCCAAGAAAATGCGTCATCAAGCCAGTCAGAGAAGGCCACATCTGCCCTAGGCTGTAAAATACGTCACTGGACCTGGATCTAACAGGGGTCGACTCCCTACAGAGGGGGTCGACACCTATGTCGACTCCCCCTGGGGGGAGTCGACATCTCTGAGCGGGAAGTTTCCCGCTCAGCCTCTTCTTCTGTTTTGAATTTCGAACTGCTTTTCTAATTTTTAATCATTATTTTAATTCAAAATCTGCTTAAACTTGAAATCTTCTAAGCTCCATAACTTCTTCATACGGAGTCCGATTTACGTAAACTTGGACTCTATCTCAAGCAGAATTCCAAGACGAACGCAATGGCGTAACCCATTTTACTTAATTCATCTTTTAAAATTTAAGTGTTCTTAATTCATTATTTTAATATTCATAGAAAATCGGGGTGTTACATTCTCTCCTCCTTAAAGGATTTCGTCCCCGAAATCTCTGAGTTAAGAAGAATGTAGCCTAACATCCCACATCCATCTACTCAACCATTGATCACAAGTATCCACTGTCCTTAAAAAGATTTCTAATACTTTCATGATTATATGCATAGTGTGTGTATATGTCCTTATCTAATGCAAAATCAGGCGGTCTGCTGATTCAGTTGACCTCCTTAATGCGAATTATGTCAGTGCTATGAGTCCATCATGTATGCAATTATTCCTAATCGTATTTTATAACTTCTACATGAGTGTACAATCATTCATACAAATGCAACATTCATATGATAACACATCAAGTTTCAATCCATATACAAATACATATGTGCATATGCAATATGAAAGGGACTGAGCCGATCTAGTACCTAATGTGTGTGTATATAGATTTTTATCGAAATGAACTGGTTTTGAACTAGAATTAAAATCCATTTACTTTTAAAATAAATAAATTGGATTTGAAATGGTTTTAAAAGTAACCAGAATTTCCAATAATTGAAGTGGAAATGGATTTGAATCGAAATTGTCTTTGGAATATTTCGATGTTGGATTTTGTGATTATACAGATATTGTTATGAAAATTTGAAAGATATATACTAGGATGCAGACGATGCTTAGCGGCACCTGACACCCGTCGTCCACAGACCATGTGTTGAATAAAAATAAATATTCATGTGTTGATTAAAATATATATATTCATGTGTTGAATAGAAAGAAAATTCACGTGTTGAATAAAAATAAATATTCATGTGTTGAATAGAATAACGAAGTTATTGAAATATATAAAGCCGTGTTGGTTAGATAGGCGCCATTTTGACGCGAACGATGTTTATATCGATCTTATTCATTTTTATAATGAATATAGAAAAGGAAGTGATTTCAAAATATTATCATTTGTATATCGATGATGTGGAATATTCAATTTTGATTCGAAATTGAATATGATGTTGAAATCGTTTTGAAAACGAATTTACCAGCTATGACGATCCTGAATTTCACTCGATCCGAATCGATCGCTAAACCGACCAAGACCGTTCGAAAAATGGTCATTTTCTGGTCGATCGAAATTGACTGAAACTATCAAAACACGTTTAACTTCGCCACGCTCACATATTGATTCAGAAAATTATGATTTTTGAAACCTAGCAATAACTTGACATCACGGATCCAATAAAAGTGGTTTCGTCGAAAACCGAGGGCATTTGCAAAATTTCCATTTTTAAGGGCCAGAATTCCATAGCGACTATTCTGAATTTTCAACTGAGCATAACTTTTTATTCCCGCTTTGAAATTTCAATTTTTCGAATTCGTTGGAAAGATATTCTCTATTAGATTCAAATATTTTTGGTTTCGCCAAAATCCTGTTTATTTTGAGTCCTATACATTCATTTGAACTATGAAATCGAAATTTCAAACTACCGCGCCATTTTCAATTCCTTTTATAATTTAAAATATATATTTATATTCAAACGACGATCTATATAAATATATACGTTCTATTTCTATTCAAAATAAATTTCTTGTCGCTATTATTTAAAATAATTCATTTTAAATATTCAAAATTCACTAAAATTGCCAAAGTAAAAATTTTAAATTGGCTCGGATTTCCGGGTTATTACAATATGCATCCACGAGCAAGCACTAGCAACCACTTGCAACCATCAATCATAACATATTTCAAATACACATTTTCATTCATTGGTTTCCACTTAAGGATCAAGAATAGGACCAAGGAGATATACTTAAAAGATAGATACAAGCATGCATAAACTTATGGAAAAAGGGATCAAGGATGTACTCTCAAAAAGAAAAGGGTAGGTTGCGCGTATCTTGTCTTCAGTCTCCCAAGTCGCATCTTCTTTAGCTTCACTCCATTGTACTTTAACTAGCTTGACCTCACAATTGCGTAGCTTTTTAACTTCTGTTCCCAAGATACGAGTTGGAACTATTCTCACCGTCGCTTCTCATTCTCTACTTCCTCTAGTATGCTTGGGTCCACAACTTCCGCAGACTCATGTAAGCACTTTCGTAGATGAGAAACATGAAAAACATTATGAACTCCAGCCAATCTTTCGGGCAGCTATACTCTATAAGCCATCGTCCCAATCCTCTCAATGATAGGAAATGGCCCTACAAATTTTGGTGCCAATTTCCCTACGGATCCAAAGCGAATGACATTCCTCAAAGGAGATACTTTAAGGAAAACCCTGTCTCTAACCTCAAACTCAAGGTCGGTCCTTCTTTTATCCGCGTAGGAATTCTGTCTATCTTTGGCGGTCTTCATTCGTCTTCGTATCAAGTCCACCTTCTCTGAAGTTTCTCTGATCATGTCGGGCCCAAGTACTAGCTTGTCTGTAGATTCCCACAAACAAGTTGGTGATCGGCATGGTCTTCCATATAAGGCCTCAAAGGGTGCCATGCCTATGGTGGCTTGGTAGCTATTGTTGTAGGCGAACTCCACCAAAGGAAGATGATCTTCCCACGTTCCCCCAAAATCAAGAATGCACAATCTCAAAAGATCTTCTAATACTCTGTTCACCCTTTCAGTCTGGCCATCGGTTTGAGGGTGATAGGCAGTGCTTAAGCATAGCTGTGTGCCTACAGCCTCTTGCAAACTCTTCCAAAACTCACTCTTAAAGATATGATCTCGATCACTTACTATGCTAAAGGGTATCCCATGCAGTCGAACTACTTATTTAAGATAAATGGATGCTAATGATGAAGCAGTCCTCCTACTCTTAACAGGTATAAAGTGAGCGCTTTTAGTGAGTCTGTCAACTATTACCCAAATACTAGTATTGTCCCTTCTTGACCTAGGCAACCCATCTATAAAGTCCATCGAAATGCTATCTCATTTCCACTGTAGGACCTCTAGAGGATGAAGCAGACCATCAGGCTTCTCCTGCTCCGCCTTGACTTGCTGGCATATCAAGCACTTAGAGATGAATTCAGCTACATCCTTCTTCATGTCATTCCAAAAGAAAACCCTTTTTATGTCTTTATACATCTTGTCTCCACCTGGGTGTATGGTCAACTTAGAATGATGTGCTTCTTCAAGAACTATCTTCACCAAATCCCTTGCTTTTGGGACACATAGTCTTCCATCCCGTCTCAACCAACCCTTGTCATCTATGGAGTATCTATTGAGATGGCTAGAAGTCTCACCTCTAATTAACTTATCCATCATATCAACTATCTGAGGGTCTTCACGTTGCGCGGTTCCTATTGAGTCCAAAAGCGTAGGCCGCACCTCTAGCATTGCTAACAAATCAGGTACAAACTCAAAAGAGGGTCTAAAGTCAAAGGTTGCTATGTACTCCAAGTTCTGTCTTTCCACAAAGACAGGACTTAAGGTCAGCCTTTTCCTACTTAAGGCGTCTGCTACCACATTGCCCTTGCCAGGGGTATAAGCAATCTCAAAATCGTATGACGCAAGAAATTCCATCCACCTTTGTTGTCTTAAGTTAAGATACTTTTGTGAGAAAAAGTACTTTAATGATTTATGGTCAATAAACAATTCAAACCTTTCTCCTAGTAGGTAATGATGCCATGATTTAAGAGCGAAAACAATTGCAGCTAGTTCTAAATCATGAGTTGGGTAGTTCTTCTCATGTACCTTTAACTGTCTTCTCCCATAACAAACTACCTTGCCTTCTTGCATCAAGACAGCGCCTAATCCTGTACCGCATGCGTCTGTGTATATCGTAAACATCTTACCCCCATTAGGCAATGTCAGAACTGGGGCTGTTGTTAGAGCCCTTTTCAATCGTTGGAAAGAAACATCACAATCCAAATCCCAAGCGAAACTTAGGTTTTTCTTCGTCAATCTTGTAAGTGGGGCTGAGATCTTCGCAAAGTCTTTAATGAACTTTCTGTAATAGCCCGCTAGTCCGAGAAAACTTCGTACTTCGGTTGCATTCCATGGAATCTTGCATCGCCACTACTTTTGCGGGATCCACAGTTATTCCCTCTTTGGACACCACATGTCTAAGAAACCTTACTTCTTCTCTCCAAAAATGGCATTTGGAGAATTTTGCTTTCAGCCGATGTGCTCGAAGAGTATCCATAACTTCCCTTAAATGCAAAGCATGTTTTTCCTCACTTTTTGAGAAAATCAAATTGTCGTCCACGAAGACCACTACAAACTTATTAAGGA
The DNA here is from genome assembly GCA_030737875.1 of Allium sativum. Classification (NCBI taxonomy): domain Eukaryota; kingdom Viridiplantae; phylum Streptophyta; class Magnoliopsida; order Asparagales; family Amaryllidaceae; genus Allium; species Allium sativum. The sequence continues at coordinate 309,383,477 of CM060922.1, read as the reverse complement.
ACTCCCTAAACACCCTACTCATCAAGTCTACAAAATAGGCGGGTGCGTTTGTCAAGCCGAAAGGCATGACAAGCCAGTCGAAGGAACCATCCGGGGTCCTGAATGTGGTCTTATCTATGCTGTCTTCAGCCACTCTTAGCTGATGAAATCCGGTAGCCAGATCTAGTTGGGAGAAAACTGATGCACCTACGAGCTGGTCGAACAAGTCGTCTATTCTTGAAAGTGGGTGCCTATTCTTCTTGGTCAGCTTGTTTAGCTCCCTATAATCCACGCATAGGCGAAGTGAACCATCCGCTTTGGTTGCGAACACTACTGGAGCACCCCATTCAGAAATACTACGCCTTATGAACCCCTTTTCGAGCAACTCTTTAACTTGCTTACTGAGCTCCTTCCATTCCCTTGGAGCCATGTGTCTAACGGGTAAAGCAACTGGTTTTGCATTATCAACTAGGTATATGCGGAAATCTATCTCTCGCTTTGGAGATAAACCCTTCACTTCTTCAAAGACATCCGAGTACTCACGGACTACTCTAACAGATTGCAAATTTTCAACAGACGCATCAAAAGATTCTAGGTAGCTAAGCATAACAGAATTCATAGGATTACAAGAGATTTCGAGAATATTACCGAGTCGAGTCATAAGTCTAACCACTCTCTTTCCACAATCGAGGATGGCACCATTACTAGATAACCAATCCATGCCTACAATCAACCCATAGCCCGTGAAACCCAAAACATAAGCATTACATCTAAACCCAACGCTTAGTATAAAAATTTCCAAATCCAAACAAATCATTGATAAATAAGTCGAACCCCCAATTGGATTTGAAACAACCACCCATCTTCCTCTTCTTCTTCCTGCATCGTTAACCAGGTGTCCGGGTATGCCATAATAATTACACTTCCTCTTGTCACGGGGTTTGTTATTCTTCTCGCCCTTTTTGAAATCCGTCTTCTTATTCTGCGGTCCCCCCACTTTCTTGTCTAGAGGTTCTTCCATCTTTGCCTCTTTCTTCCCATCCATGTCTTCCTCCTTTAACAGTGTCATGTCCACCGATCTCCCATAGGTCGCGCCCATAGGTATATGGGACATAGCTAGGCCGTGCAGTGGCTCATTTAACCCTTTAGCGAAACGGAGAGCCCTTTTATGTGGAGTGTTGACCAACTCCAGTCCGAATCTAGCCAGCTGGTTGAACTTGTTGACGTATTCCTTAACCGATAGGCTTCTCTGTTTGAGTGCTAAGAACTTCTCCATCTGTAGGCTTGTTCAGCTTCCGAGAGGAACTTCATTTCAAACCTCATTCTGAAATCCTCCCAAGTCTCAACTGGTCTCTCAGCATTAGTAACTTCCCACCAGAAAGAGGCTTCGTCCTTAAGTAACCAGACAGCCAACTGTATCTTCTGCCTATCGTCCGCTTCGAAGATAACAAACAAATCTTCTGTTTTCTTGAGCCAGTTTCTTGCTTCCACGAATGATTCAGTCCCATTAAAGTTCTTTCCGCCCATAGCTGAAAGTCTTTACATATCTTCAAGAAAGCATTCACACACGGAGGAGGAGGAGGAGGAGAAACGATGGATACAGCTGGAGGAACGTTTCCTTGGCCTTCGGCGGGTGCCGAGACCTCCAAATACCTACGGAACCATCCGGGTATTGTGACTCCCTCTAGAAGATTAAGATCCCCAGACATACTGAAACGAAAAGATTCAAAACAAAGGATAGAAAGATAGTGCATATGGCTTTGGGGAATATGCCTTTAAAATAAAACAACACTTTTCTTGAAAATGGTTCTTTAAAACTTCTTTTTGAAAAATAGTTTTCAAAAACTTTTATCTGATCTGGTAACTATCAGCTCTGATACCAAGTGAAACACCCCACCTCTGTTAAGGTCACTCACAAAGGGAATGCATTAACTTTGGTGAAGCATTATAGGTAAAAGATACAGATAATTTACAAGACAGACATACAAACAGCGGAAAAACTAGAATTCATAAGCAGCGTGGTTTAGACAAAACGTTACAACCGTTGTCTCAAAACCCAAATTCCAAGTCATTACAATAAAACCTCTGTCTTGATTAAAAACTCCAAATACATAAAAAAGCATAAAACAGTAGTAAAGCGACATAAATCCCCAATAAAAGTGTAACCACGGTCATAGCTCAAGAAAAGAGAATCCAAGCAATATGAAACACCCCACCTCCATTAAGGTCACTCACAAAGGGAATGCCTTAACTTTGGTGGAGGTTTATATGTAAAAGTCACAGATGAACTCAAGACAGATATAAATACACATATTTTAAACAGGGGAAACCAAAAAAACTTTTATTTCATCAATACGTGTATCAAACAAAGATTTCCATAATTGTCTCAAAATACTTTCAACATTACAACCTCATAACTGCCTTGATTATTAAAGAAGCATGAAAACATAAATAAAGTGACAAAAATCCCCATAGTGATATCCAAAGCCATTATCCGAGCAAGAATGATCCAAATCATACATCTACGTTCTTGGTGCTTGTAAAGAGCCTGACTGAGTTGAGTTGTTTCCTCCCTGTGGACCTGGGGGGAAACGAAAGAAAAGAAGACGAAAAAAATAGGGTTAGACATAAAACCTGAGTAAATCTAGTAACTCTTCAATATGTGAATAAGAAAAGGGTATGATGGATGTAAACTAAAAATAGGAAAGTGTCACAAGCTAAGGAAGTGTCGAATGCACTATCACACCCATACTATATTTCTGCACCTACTTGAATTTATTCTAACTGGCACCCCATGGTGAGGGTGGAGTGATCCCCATTCTTATTAAAGATCGGCTCCTACTCGCGTTAACATGTGTCATACGGCCCCCAAGAATTGTAGATACCTATGCTGGTCCCACCCTGGGGTGTATCAAGACCCATGGTGGCGGCCCCGACACAAAACTAGAAGACATAGGTTATACTACTGGTGTCCCCAGTGCCCTGGTTGTCTGCTCCGGAGTGTGTGCACGCCCGCACCCCGTTAGACCTGCACTGTGCACCCACCACCGTCGTTTGACCGCTTACAATCAGCCTAGTAATCGTGCCCCACCCTGCCTAGTTTCAGGGTACCGTTGATACCTAACTTTGGGTTACTGCTGAAACGGGTCCCTCGTTACCAGGATTTTCTAGTCAAACATGTTAAGTGGTTAAGTGTCTGTATTTACCTAACCCCACCCATCAATTCTTGTTAACATGTTGAATTTGGTTAAGTGTTATAGTTGACTTAACCCTACCATTTGTCCTGAGCCTCTTAGGAGCACCAGACCACTCACATTAGACAGGTAATGCTACGGTTACTGGATATGCCGATCGGTTCCGGGCAGGTTTACACCGTAGCTCAGTCTAACCTCGGGTCCTTATTGGGCTCAATGCTTAACCACCCACATTGGATAGGTATTGTTGTGACTACTGGACAGTGGGCGGGTCCGGGCAGGTTTACATCACAACTCAATCCAACCTCGGGTTAAGCATATCGTGTTTTCTAAATTTACATATTTGTCTTTATTACTGAATATATGTAAATTTGTCAACAATTAAATATTATGGCCCACATTCCAAGTTTAACATTTTTGGTATAAGAATTTATACCGTTTAAATGCCACCAATTTTGGCATGTGACAAACATGCCAATTTCATATATTTTTATGTCAAGTTTTCAAATATTCCCAACGTTACCCCGTTTAAACATTAGGCTAACAATCTTAGCCTAATCTTCGTTCGCATAGTTTTTAACATATAATATTAGTCTAAAAACTTAGCCTAATTTAGCGCACACAAATAGGCATAAGGGAATTCATAAACGTAAACGTGACATAGGTGTAAACTTGGCATTTTTGGCATAATCAATATGAACATCATAGGTATGAACTTGCAGTTTGGCGATTCAACTAACATATAACATGGGTCATGTGAACTTGCATTCAAATCAAAGTATGACTAAGTAGGTGACATATGAACTGGCATAGTTTAGGCAAATACAAACTTGTGTTTAAACATGTTAACTTGGCATAATATCGACCACAAAACTAGCATGTTATGTATTCATCAAAATGTACAATTTTTACATCTAATCATATAGCTTATTTCAACTTGAACTTGCATAGTTTATGAAACCCAAACGATGTTTGACATAGAACCAATTATATTTTGCAAATAAACATGAACTTACATAGTTTATGAAACATAGATCCAATTATACTTGCAAACATAGATCTAATTATACTTGCCAATAAACATAAGGATGATATCATATGTTTTGGGTCATGTAGGCATAAAAGGTCTATAACATGTTTACACAAATTCTAATTTAGACTAAGGGAATATACATAGTCCATGCCATCGACATATACAAAAAGGGATCAATTTCTAGTTTTTGCCACAAGCTTGCAAGTGCCATTGTTTTTCATATACAATTGTTCAATAGGCTTGCATCAATTAATTTATGCCACAAACATCAATACACAAGTCATGATAGAACCATCACAATACACAAAGATTATAACAACACGATTCTATTTTCATTTACATCGTATCACATCACAGTTTTTATTCATATTTTGAAAGGTCACTATACTTACAACGTGTGATGAATTCTTGTTTTCTAATTTCTGTTATTCTGATTTGGAGATGCTCTCCTTTGGGTAGCAAAGTTGCATTGAATGATTTGATTAAGCTTTGATCTTCTTTTAATTTGATTCGTCTCTTAGGCTCGTTGGCTTATCTCTAAGCTTTCTAATTGACGGCCATTCCTAGTTCCTCTCCAGCAGCATGACGGCTTTTGTATTCTATTATTTGTGTGAATTTAGGGTTAGACTTGAGTTGTATTTATAGAATTTTAAATTGTTTTGAGCCGTCGATGAAGCTAGGGTGAATCCAGACCATCCATCTCAAGAGAGGCCAATAAGAAAGAGACATGTAAGCCCTAGTGACTCAGCCAAGCATCAGAATTCGACCAGACCCTGACCGGGCCAGCCAGGGCCTGACCAGCAGATCTTTCTGACCTGGGCGCACTTGGCAGGTGCGCCAGGCCAAAATTGTACTGGCGCACTTCCCAAGTGCGCTAGTTCAACCTTGTTCTGGCGCACTTCACAAGTGCGCCAGTGCATTCGGACCCGTTTTCCGGTTTTTCTGCCCAACTTCGTTCGTCCATATCTTCTTCATACGATATCCGTTTTACGCAAACTTGGACACTTTCTCAAGCATAATTTCGAGACGAACGCAATGGCGTAACCCATTTCCCTTGATTTCATCATTTATAATTAATTATACTTTAATTCGTGAAGCTTAACGTTATAGAATTCACGGGGTGTTACATTCTCCCCCACTTAAAAGGATTTCGTCCCCGAAATCTTCAAGTTAGGAAGAATGTATATCCTTCCATCCAACAGTCCATCTACTCAACCAACAAACACAGGCATCCACTGTCCTTAAAAGACTTCTAATGCTTCATGATCATATGCATAGTGTGTGTACATGTCCTTATCTAATGCAGAAATTAGGCGGTCTACAGATTCAGTTGACCTCCTTAATGCGAATCATGTAAGTGTCATGAATCCATTATGTATGCAATTTTTTTTCTCCTACTCACAATTCTACATGAGTGCACAACTATTCATACAAATGCGACGACCATATGACAGCATATCAAGTTTTCAACCATATACAAATAAGAATACATATATGCATATGCAGTATGAAGTGATTGAGCCGATCTAAGACCTAGATTGTGTGTGTATATGCATCCACGAGCAACCACTAGCAACCACTTGCGACCACTTGCAGCCATCAACCATAACATGTTTCAAATACATGTTTACATCCAAAGGGGTTTCTACCTAAGGATAAAGGATAATATCGAGGAGATATACCTAAAAAGATAGATACAAGCACAACTTAAGAAAAAGAGAGGTCAAAGATGTACCCTCAAAAAGAAAAGGGTAGGCAGCGCGTATTCTATCCTCAGTTTCCCAAGTTGCGTCTTCCTCGGCGTCGCTCCACTGAACCTTAACGAGCTTCACTTCGCGGTTGCGTAGCTTCTTGATTTGAGTTTCTACGATTCGAGTTGGAACTCTCCTTACAGTTGCTTCACGTTCCACTTTGGCTTCTTCTAGAATGCTTGGCTCCACCACTTCCGCTGATTCATGTAGACATTTCCGGAGATGAGAAACGTGAAAGACGTTGTGAATTCCAGCCAATCTTTCAGGCAGATCTACTCTATAAGCCATTTTCCCAATCTTCTCGATGATAGGGAACGGTCCTACAAATTTTGGTGCTAGCTTTCCTGCGGATCCAAAGCGAACGACGTTCCTTAAAGGGGATACCTTAAGGAAAACCCTGTCCCCAACCTCAAACTCAAGGTCGGTCCTTCTCTTGTCGGCGTAGGATTTCTGTCTGTCTTGGGCTGTCTTCATTCTCCTACGTATCAAGTCCACTTTCTCTGAAGTTTATCGAATCATGTCTGGCCCAAGTATAAGCTTATCTGTAGACTCCCACCAACAAGTTGGTGATTTGCACAGTCTTCCATACAAGGCTTCGAAGGGTGCCATGCTGATGGTAGCTTGGTAGCTGTTGTTGTAGGCAAATTCCACTAAAGGAAGGTGATCCTCCCACGTCCCTCCAAAGTCAAGAACGCAAAGTCTTAAAAGATCCTCTAAAATTCTATTCACCCTTTCCGTCTGACCGTCGGTTTGGGGGTGATAGGCCGTGCTCAAACATAACTGCGTGCCTACAGCTTCTTGTAGACTCCGCCAAAACTCACTCGTGAAGATAGGGTCTCGGTCACTAACAATGCTGGAGGGTATCCCATGGAGTCGAACTATTTCCTTGAGATAAAGAGATGCTAGAGATGCGGCAGTCCTCCTACTCTTGATAGGTATAAAGTGGGCGCTTTTAGTAAGCCTATCCACTATTACCCAAATGCTAGTGTTGCCTCTTCTCGACCTAGGCAGTCCATCAATGAAGTCCATTGAAATGCTATCCCACTTCCACTGTGGAACCTCTAGAGGGTGGAGTAGCCCTCCAGGCTTCTTTTGTACCGCCTTGACCCGTTGGCAGGTCATGCACTTAGAAACGAAATCTGCCACATCTTGCTTCATGCCGCTCCAAAAGAAAGTCCTTTTTATATCCTTGTACATCTTATTAACGCCAGGGTGTATAGTCATCTTGGAATGATGCGCTTCCTCAAGAACCTTCTTTGTCAACTCCCTTGCTTGTGGGACGCATAATCTTCCATCTCGTCCCAGCCAACCCTTATCATCGATGGCGTATCTACTGAGGTGACTAGAAGTCTCACCCCTAATAAGTTTATCAATCACATCAACAAGCTGAGGGTCTTCACGTTGTGCAGCCCCTATTGATTCCAAGAGAGTAGGGCGTACTTCGAGAGATGCTAACAAACCCGGTACAAAATCCGAGGAGGGCCTAAAGTTAAAACTGGCTATATACTCCAAGTTTTGCCTTTCCACAAAGAGAGGCTTAGGGTCAGTTTCTTTCGGCTCAACGCGTCTGCTACCACGTTGCCTTTTCCGGGAGTATAGGAAATTTCAAAATCATACGAGGCAAGAAACACCATCCATCTTTGCTGCCTTAAGTTAAGATCCTTCTAGGAGAAGAGATATTTCAACGATTTATGGTCAGTGTATAATTCAAACTTCTCACCTAGGAGATAATGGCGCCAAGACTTAAGTGCAAAGACGATGGCGGCTAACTCAAGATCGTGGGTTGGGTAGTTCTTTTCATGAACCTTCAATTGTCTTCCGCCATAAGCTACTACCCTTCCTTCTTGCATTAGAACAGCGCCTAGTCCTGTTCCACATGCATCCGTGTATACTGTGAACATTTTGCTTCCGTCGGGCAGAGTTAGAACCGGGGTTGTTGTGAGAGCCCTTTTTAATCGTTGGAAAGCATACTCGCAGTCCAAATCCCAAGTGAACGCCAGATTCTTCTTTGTTAGCCTTGTGAGTGGGGCTGAGATTTTCGCGAAATCCCTAATAAACTTTCGATAAAAACCGGCTAGCCCAAGAAAGCTTCGAACTTCGGTTGCATTTCTTGGTGTCTTCCAATCTTGCACTGCCACCACTTTCGCGGGGTCCACAACCAACCCTTCTTTGGACACTATATGCCCAAGAAACCTTACTTCTTTTCTCCAGAAGTGACATTTGGAGAATTTGGCTTTTAGTTGATGTGCACGGAGAGTATCCATGATTTCTTTCAGATGCTGAGCATGTTCTTCCTCATTCTTTGAGAAGATTAAGATATCATCTACGAAGACAACCACAAATTTGTTGAGGAATTCTCTGAACACCCTGCTCATTAGGTCTACGAAATAAGCGGGTGCGTTTGTCAAGCCGAAGGGCATGACAAGCCACTCGAAGAAACCGTCTGGGGTTCTGAACGCTGTCTTATCAGTGATGTCTTCAGCTACTCTTAGCAGATGGAACCCAGTTGCCAGATCAAGTTTGGAGAAGACCGTCGCACCTACAAGCTGATCAAACAAATCGTCGATTCGGGGAAGAGGGTGTCTATTTTTCTTGGTCAATTTGTTTAACTCCCTATAGTCGACGCAAAGGCGAAGCGAACCGTCCGCTTTGGTTGCGAACACCACTGGAGCACCCCATTCCGAAATGCTCCATCTAATGAACCCCTTTTCGAGAAGTTCTTTAACCTGCTTACTGAGCTCCTTTCTCTCCCTTGGAGCCATGTGTCTGACAGGTAAAGCTACAGGCTTTGCGTTATCCACAAGATATATGCAGAAGTCTATTTCCCGCCTCGGAGGCAAGCCTTTCACTTCCTCAAGGACATCCGGATATTCCCGGACTACTCTAACTGATTGCAAATTCTCATCAGAGGCATCAAGCGACTCTAGATAACTAAGCATAACAGCATTCAAGGGATTACAAGAAATTTATAGAGTGTTACCAAGCCGAGTCAAGAGCCTAACTACTCTTTTCTCACAGTCAAGAATGGCACTATTACTGGATAACCAGTCCATGCCTAAGATCAAACCATATCCCGAGAAGCCCAAAACAAAGGCATTACAACTAAACTCAACGCAGAGAATAGAGATTTTCAAACCCAATCAAACCATTGACAAGTAAGCGGAGCCCCCAATTGGATTTGAAACTACTAAGGGATCTTCTACCATACTAGTGTCTAGATGCAGAGATTCTACTAAGACAGATGAAATAAAAGAGTGTGATGCGCCAGAGTCAAAAAGTGTACGAATTGGATGATCATAAAGATAGGCTACACTTCCTACAGAAATATTTCTACCTCGTTCTCAAGATAGGATTGAGAAGATAAGCAAGATAAAACAAAGCGTTTAGGAGAAGAAGTTAAAGAGGTACCCCCAGAAGGTCCTGCTTGCGGGCCTTGACCTTGCTTCTTAGGGAAGTTCTTACTGATATGTCCAATATCACCACACTGAAAGCATGCCCCCATCTTCATCTTCTTCTTTTTCTTTTTTTTCCAATCCTGGACTATATGCCCAACAATTCCACAGAAATAACATTTCCTTTTCTCACGTGTTTTGTTATTATTGTTGTGGTCCTTTCCTCCTTGACTATTATTCGTCTTCTTGTTCGGCGATTCTTCCGTTTGCTGGTTCACGTAGAGGAGGAGGAGGAGTAAAAGCATCTGTAGCTGGGGAGTAAGGTCCCCAGACATGCTGAGACAGAAAGGAAAGATTCAAAACGAAGGCTTGAGAGAGATAGATAGGGCACATGGCTTTGGGGGATTTTGTCTTTTTATGAATATAACACTTTTTCTAAGAAAAATGCTTCTTTAAACTTTCTTTATAAAAACAATTTCAAAAACTTTTATCTTGTCTGGTAAACCTATGCTCTGATACCTAGTGAAACACCCCCACCTCCATTAAGGTCACTCACAAAGGGAATGCCTTAACTTTGGTGGAGGTTTATAAGTAAAAGCCACAGATGAACTCAAGACAGATATATATACACATATTTTAAACAGCGGAAACCAAACAAACTTTTATTTCATCAATACGTGTATCAAACAAAGATTTCCATAATTGTCTCAAAACACTTTCAACATTACAACCTCATAACTGCCTTGATTATTAAAGAAGCATGAAAACATAAATAAAGTGACAAAAATCCCCATAGTGATATCCAAAGCCATTATCCGAGCAAGAAAGATCCAAATCATACATCTACATTCTTGGTGCTTGTAAAGAGCCTGACTGAGTTGAGTTGTTTCCTCCCTGTGGACCTGGGGGGGGGGGGGGGGGGACGGAAGAAAAGAAGACGAAAAGAAAATATGGTCAGACATAAAGCCCGAGTAAATCTAGTAACTCTTCAATATGTGAATAAGAAAAGGGTATGATGGATGTAAACTAAAAATAGGAAAGTGTCACAAGCTAAGGAAGTGTCGAATGCACTATCACACCCATACTATATCTCTGCACCTACTTGAATTTATTCTAACTGGCACCCCATGGTGAGGGTGGAGTGATCCCCATTCTTATTAAAGATCGGCTCCTACTCGCGTTAACATGTGTCATACGATCCCCAAGAATTGTAGATACCTATGTTGGTCCCACCATGGGGTGTATCAAGACCCATGGTGGCGGCCCCAACGCAAAACTAGAAGACATAGGTTATACTACTGGTGTACCCAGTGCCCTGGTTGCCTACTCCGGAGTGTGTGCACGCCCGCACCCCGTTAGACCTGCACTGTGCACCCACCTCCGTCGTTTGACCGCTTACAATCAGCCCAGTAATCGTGCCCCACCCTGCCTAGTTTCAGGGTACCGTTGATACCTAACTTTGGGTTACTGTTGAAATGGGTCCCTCGTTACCAGGATTTTCTAGTCAAACATGTTAAGTGGTTAAGTGTCTGTATTTACCTAACCCCACCCATCAATTCTTGTTAACATGTTGAATTTGGTTAAGTGTTATAGTTGACTTAACCCTACCATCTGTCCTGAGCCTCTTAGGAGCACCAGACCACTCACATTAGACTGGTATTGCTACGGTTACTGGATATGCCGGTCGGTTCCGGGCAGGTTTACACCGTAGCTCAGTCTAACCTCGGGTCCTTATTGGGCTCAATGCTTAACCACCCACATTGGATAGGTATTGTTGTGACTACTGGACAGCCGGGCGGGTCCGGGCAGGTTTACATCACAACTCAATCCAACCTCGGGTTAAGCATATCGTGTTTTCTAAATTTACATATTTGTCTTTATTACTGAATATATGTAAATTTGTCAACAATTAAATATTATGGCCCATATTCCAAGTTTAACATTTTTGGTATAAGAATTTATACCGTTTAAATGCCACCAATTTTGGCATGTGACAAACATGCCAATTTCATATATTTTTATGTCAAGTTTTCAAATATTCCCAACGTTACCCCGTTTAAACATTAGGCTAACAATATTAGCCTAATCTTCGTTCGCATAGTTTTTAACATATAATATTAGGCTAAAAACTTAGCCTAATTTAGCACACACAAATAGGCATAAGGGAATTCATAAACGTAAACGTGACATAGGTGTAAACTTGGCATTTTTGGCATAATCAATATGAACATCATAGGTATGAACTTGCAGTTTGGCGATTCAACTAACATATAACATGGGTCATGTGAACTTGCATTCAAATCAAAGTATGACTAAGTAGGTGACATATGAACTGGCATAGTTTAGGCAAATACAAACTTGTGTTTAAACATGTTAACTTGGCATAATATCGACCACAAAACTAGCATGTTATGTATTCATCAAAATGTACAATTTTTACATCTAATCATATAGCCTATTTCAACTTGAACTTGCATAGTTTATGAAACCCAAACGATGTTTGACATAGAACCAATTATATTTTGCAAATAAACATGAACTTACATAGTTTATGAAACATAGATCCAATTATACTTGCAAACATAGATCTAATTATACTTGCCAATAAACATAAGGATGATATCATAGGTTTTGGGTCATGTAGGCATAAAAGGTCTATAACATGTTTACACAAATTCTAATTTAGACTAAGGGAATATACATAGTCCATGCCATCGACATATACAAAAAGGGATCAATTTCTAGTTTTTGCCACAAGCTTGCAAGTGCCATTGTTTTTCATATACAATTGTTCAATAGGCTTGCATCAATTAATTTATGCCACAAACATCAATACACAAGTCATGATAGAACCATCACAATACACAAAGATTATAACAACACGATTCTATTTTCATTTACATCGAATCACATCACAGTTTTTATTCATATTTTGAAAGGTCACTATACTTACAACGTGTGATGAATTCTTGTTTTCTAATTTCTGTTATTCTGATTTGGAGATGCTCTCCTTTGGGTAGCAAAGTTGCATTGAATGATTTGATTAAGCTTTGATCTTCTTTTAATTTGATTCGTCTCTTAGGCTCGTTGGCTTGTCTCTAGGCTTTCTAACTGACGGCCATTCCTAGTTCCTCTCCAGCAGCATGACGGCTTTTGTATTCTATTATTTATGTGAATTTAGGTTTAGACTTGAGTTGTATTTATAGAATTTTAAATTGTTTTGAGCCGTCGATGAAGCTAGGGTGAATCCAGACCATCCATCTCAAGAGAGGCCAATAAGAAAGAGACATGTAAGCCCTAGAGACTCAGCCAAGCATCAGAATTCGACCAGACCCTGACCAGGCCAGCCAGGGCCTGACTAGCAGATCTTTCTGACCTGGGCGCACTTGGCAGGTGCGCCAGGCCAAAATTGTACTGGCGCACTTCCCAAGTGCGCCAGTTCAACTTTGTTCTGGCGCACTTCACAAGTGCGCCAGTGCATTCTGACCCGTTTTCCGGTTTTTCTGCCCAACTTCGTTCGTCCATATCTTCTTCATACGATATCCGTTTTACGCAAACTTGGACTCTATCTCAAGCATAATTTCGAGACGAACGCAATGCCGTAACCCATTTCCCTTGATTTCATCATTTATAATTAATTATACTTTAATTCGTGAAGCTTAACGTTATAGAATTCACGGGGTGTTACACAATACATCTACTCTCTTCAAGCTAGAAAAGGCTTGAACTAAGATGAAGTATTCCCTCCCTGCGGACCGGGGGGGGGGGGGAACGGAAGAAAAGAAGACGAAAGAAAACGGGTCAGACATAATATCTAACAATTGTTTCAACTAGCCACATGTGTTCATAATAAAATGATCCCTTTATTGATCGGCTTCTACTCGCATGTATTTATTACTTGTGTCATTCGGCCCCGCTTGTTTGTAGATACTTGTGTTGGTTCCACCATGAGGTGTATCAATCCCTATGATGGCAACTCGATACAATTCAAGATACACAGTGTATAACTACTGATGTCAATGCCTGATTTTTCCACTTCGAAGTACATGTACGCCCATACTCCGCCGGAACCTACACTGACGCACCACCTGGCGCTATTTTGACCGCTTATAATCATCTCAGTAAGCGTGCCCCACCCTGCCTAGTTCAGGGTACTGTGATACATATATGTGGGTTACTGCTGAAATGGGTCCCCATTACTAGGGTTTCCTAACCAACATGTTATAACGGTTAAGTGTTCTCAATTTAACCTAACCCCGCCCATTTGTTTAATTAACATGTTGCATTGGTTAAGTGTTGCCTACGTTAACTTAACCCTACCATTTTTAGCATGTCTGTTCATTAGCATTAATTCATTCATTAATGCACTAACCTCTCACATTAGAACTGTTGTTTGCGGTCGCTGGATGTGCCGGGAGGTTCCGGGCAGACTTCTACCGCAAACTCATTCTAACCTCGGGTTTTGGGATTAATGCGCTAATCTCTCACATTAGATCTATTGTTGCAGTCGCTGGATGTGTTAGGCGGTTCCGGGCAGCCTTACACCGCAACTCAATCTAACCTTGGGTTAAGCATGTTCATCTTTTAGTCAATTTACATATTTACCATACATGTCCAAGTCTAGATTTTTGTATTCCAATTATCCACAATTGTAGTCAATTCAAGTTATGTCTCATTTACTTTTTATGTCCAAAATTACTACAATAAGTTATACCCAATTCCCCGCGTTACAATCGCACATACAACAAGATTCAACAAGGTTTCCAAATTCCAAGTACTCATAAAATAAAACGGAAAGGGGATAGAGAGGAAACACAAGAATTGACATAAGGAAAGTAGGCATGTAAAGTTGTACCAAATACCAGAATCGTGTTTCCAATAGACATGTTGTACATTAATAATGAATATGAGAAAACTAAGGAAAATACATCATAGGTATACAGATTCGATAGGATTGAACATAAAGAAATTACTGATCTGATGTATAACATGATAGGCTCAATTGTATCAATCACAACAATCTCATAGGCATTGGTAATTTCAGATTTGACAAAAGGATAAGCATGAATCAGAATTGATTATCTCACAATTAGGCATAGTTATAGATTCGATTCATTACAAGTCATGATTTCTATTACATGTTCCAAATCTGAGAAATAACTGAACTTACAGTGATAGGATTAGAAAAAGAGAATTATTTGACGTTGTAGTGATTCTAATCTCTCTTTGTTGATTGAAGCGGAAAACCTTTACTTTAATTTGAAGCTCTCCAATTTGATTTCTAGTTTGGAGAAGAAGGATGCTAGTTTAGAGATGGACAGCATGGTGACATCATAGAATAGGGTTATGAGGTTAGGGTTAAGTTTAGATATGTATTTATAGATGTGTAGGATCAATTAGAGCCTTTAGATCAACATAGGATCCATCCAAACCATCCAGTCCAAGAAAATGTGTCATCAAGCCAATCAGAGAAGGCCACATCAGACCTAGGCTGTAAAATACGTCAATGGACCTGGATCTAACAAGGGTCGACTCCCTACAGGGAGGGTCGATGTAACACGCCATAATTTTCAATATTAATGTTTAAAAATTAAAGAATAATTAATCTCAGATGTGAGAATTAAGGGAAATGGGTTGCGCCATTGTGTTCCTCTCGGAATTCTGGTTGAGATAGAGTCTGAGTTTGCGTGAATTGGACTTCGTATGAAGAAGTTATGGCGATCGGAAGTTTCAGAAAAATTTAAACAGATTTCAAAAATTCAAATTTCAGAGTCAGATTGGGCTAGACGGGAAATTTCCCGCCAGGGCCAGGTCGACCAGGGGGTCGACCTACCCACCCAGGTCGACAAGGGGGTCGAACTGCCCCCCCCCCCCCCGGCGGGTAGATTTGTTTGGTGACCTTTTAATGACTGTATGCTGAGTCATTAGGGTTTCTGATCTGGTTTGAATGGCTGGGGTTAATTCTGGGTTGATCAGACGGCCTAAATTAATCCTAAACTCTATAAAAACATATGTAGACTCAAACCCTAAAATCAAATAAAAAACAGAATCATGGCCTCCATGTCGTCACCTTGCAACCTAGAATAGTCGCCACCAATTAGAGAGGATGAAAAGCTAATCAATTCAATTCTAATCTAAACCGCAACAAATTGTCTTCTTCAAAGGAAAGCTAAATCAATTTCAGAACTCAGATTTCAGAACTCAAGACCTTCTTTTCGTTGTGAGTTCGATTTCTTTAATAACATAATTAACAATTTAATTTGATAGAGCTATAATTTTGGATTATATGGTTATGTTGTGAATCATTGGTTGTATGTCATTATCTATGTTGTAAATTCTATGGTGCTATCATCTATGTTGCAAATTCTATGATGTTATTATCTATGTTGTAAAGCTGTGGTGCTATCATCTATGTTGTAAATCTATGATTCATAGTGATGTTTCATATGCTAGTTTGGTTATGTTGTTGGAACTAATTCATATGTTAAATCATATGTATGTATTTATGTATGTATGCAAGTCTAGATGTTAATTTAGATCTGAACCATATGCAAGTTAATGAAAATTATGTACAACCTTACATGTTTCATGACATATATTTTATGTGTAAATTGGATCTAAAGTTATGCTATGACATGTGTGAGTTATATGCTAGTGTACAAAATTCTATATGCTAGTTTACATGTTTAGATGTAAGTTTACACCATCGTTATGTTGCATAAATCACATATGCAAGTATATATATATATATATACATATATATATATATATATATATATATATATATGTGTGTGTGTGTGTGTGTGTGTGTGTGTTTGGAGTATAAATCATGTAATGTAAGTTTGTGGTTATTGCCTATGCAAGTTTACACCTTTAGATTTAGATCTATGACATACATGGTTTATGCAAGTTTGTGACTATTACCTAAACAAGTTTACACCTTTAGATTTAGATCTATGACATATGTAGTTTTATGCAAGTTTGTGACTTTGGCCTGTGCAAGTTTTAGATGAAGAACCTCATTCACACATGCAAGTTCACCCCTTATGTTTAGATCTAGTTTTATTTATATGTATGTTGTGATGTTTTCTCTTTATTCCATAAGTTAGACTATTGGAGTCTAACGTATATCTTATGTTAAACGAACGAATGTACAACGTGGGGAAATGGGATAATATTAAAAGATTTAATATTGAGAATTGGCATAAATGCCTTAAATGGCATAAAATTAATTTGTGATGATAATTGGTATAATTTTGCATACTATAAATAGATGGACATAATTGAGTCAATTATGGACATAGTTAAATTTGAAATTAATTGATAATTTGAATAGGGAAATTAATTCAAATTTGGGGGATAATTAATTATGTGTAATTAATCGCCTAAGACACGAGGTTAGGCTCTTTTGTGGTGTAAGACTGCCCGGACCCGCCCGGCAAATCCAGCTGCCACAAATGCCAGTCTAATGTGTGAGGTCTTAGGCATAAATTAAATGCGTAACAGTTGTAAAGACACGAGGTTAGGCTCGTTTGTGGTGTAAGACTGCCCGGACCCGCCCGACAAATCCAGCTGCCACAAATGTCAGTATAATGTGGGAAGTCTTTACAAGGTTACAGTGTTAATAAATTAAGAAGCACTTAATCAGATAAACATGTGGTGGGACATGAGGGTTAAGTGGGTGCCTTGGGTGGCTTGTGAAATACGATTAGTAACACTTAACCAAAATAAGACATGCAAGTGAACATGAATAAGAAGAGGGTTAAATGGGATGTACTAGAGGGGACCAAGCTTAGGTGGATAGCTTGTGTCAAGTAATAAGGGTCCGCTTCAACCAGTAACCCATAAGTATCTTTGTG
The DNA here is from genome assembly GCA_030737875.1 of Allium sativum. Lineage (NCBI taxonomy): Eukaryota > Viridiplantae > Streptophyta > Magnoliopsida > Asparagales > Amaryllidaceae > Allium > Allium sativum. The sequence goes on along the minus strand of CM060922.1, from coordinate 309,366,269 downwards.
GGCTCGACCCAAGTCGAGGACGGGACACGCATACTGGGCTTGACTGTAAGAGGCCAAAACGGGTTAGCAGTGGCAACGCAAGTCCAACGGGTTCATGTGCGTGTGTGGACCCGGGCTGGTAGGTAAGACGTTGCATCGTGTAGGTATAAGTCGTGCATTATTGGTGGTATCGGGTTGCCACTTTGGGGAGTGATACACCCCACTGTGGGGCCAGCACGGTTATCTACGAGTTAGGAAGCCGATCGCATGGGGGTAGTGGGTAAACCTAGTGGAGATTGGGGCAGGCGACACCTATGAAGGCAACTAGGGGTACACGAAACTACCATTACCATTATTAAAGTCTTATAGGCGGGATCAACTTTTAGGGTGTTTGGTGTGGTGCAATGTAGTAATTCTCTTATAACGACTAGGTGCACCTTTAACGTTATCTTTGTTCATCTTATTTCCTTGTTTACCCTGCTATACACAATTGCTCACAGCCATTTCCTTATTTTCCAACTTATGCCTTAGCCTAGTTATTTTGGTAATTATATTGTTAAAGTTATCGCACTCTCCAGACTTTATGTCTGACCCCCTTTGTTTCCTCCTCTTTTCTTCCTCCCCCCCCCCCCCCCCTCCCCCAAGGTGCTCAAGGTGGAAGTAGCACCAGTGGAACTTGATTTTGGACAGCTGTATCTCTTGCTTTTAGAAGTTGCTTGGATCGCTGAAGTAAAAGTTCAGCCTATCTTATTTATGGCTATTTTGTGTTGGGGTTATGTCTTTCAATTTATGTACTCTAATTTAGTCAAGATGGATATTATGTACTTTGACTCTAGTTTTTGATGATGTAATCAAACCTATGTGTTTACCGCTGCAATGAATAATTTTTTTATTTTTTAAGTACCGTTTATATCTGTCTTGTTGTTAAGTTTCTGTTCTATACACACTTAAAACGCTCCATAGAAGTTAATGCATTCCCTTTGTGAGTGACATTAATGGAAGTGGGGTGTTACACGTGGTATCAGAGCTGAAGGTTAGCAGAACAGATATGAATTTTGAAAAACTGTTTTTCAAAAAATGCTTTTATAAAGAAGTAACTTCAAAAGTATGTTTTAAGGAAAGCATTTTCAAGAGAAAAGCTTATTTTAGAAAGAATAACCCCAAGAGCCTTATATCTTTCCTTCGGTTCTTTTGTATTGAATCTTTCCTTTTTCGTTTCAGCATGTCTGGAATTCCCGAGATACCCGAGGGGATACCGATACCAGAATGGTTTAGGAGGTATTTGGAGACTAGGGCCACCACCGCAGGTCCAGCAAATGCTCCTCCTCCTCCTCCTCGTGTTGATACTTTTGCAAAGATATGTAATGACTTTCGGGCAATGGGTGAAAAACCTTTTCATGGGACGGAGACATTTGTTGAAGCTCAAAATTGGCTAAAGGAAGTGGAAGAATTGTTTGGGATCTTCGAAGTGGAAGATGGAAGAAAGGTCCGGTTAGCTGCTTGGCTAATGAAGGATGAGGCCTTGTTTTGGTGGGAGGTCACTAATGGAGAGCGTCCAGTTGATACATGGCCAGATTTCAGGCAGAGGTTTAAGGCAAAGTTTCTCTCATGGGCTGAAGAGAATTTATACATGGAAAGGTTTTTAGCATTGAAGCAGGGGAATCTATCAGTGAAATAATACGTCAACAAGTTCAATCAGTTGGCGAGATTTGGCTTGGACTTGGTGAATACACCAGAAAAGAAGGCCCTGAGGTTTGTTAAGGGTTTGAACGAGTCGCTTCATGGGTTAGCTATGACCCACATCCCCATGGGGCTACCTTTGAGAGACTAGTTGACATGGTGCTTATGCATGAAGAAGAGAAGGGCGCCAATGCTAATAAGGCACCCGAGAAGAAAGGGGATCAAAAGAAACCGCAACAGCAACAATAGAACAAGAAAGGTGGCAAAGGCAACAATGGTAAGGGAAAGAAAAGATGCTTTAACTATGGGACAACAGTCCATATAAGCAAAGATTGTAGGAAGAAAAAGAAGACTGGTTGTTTCCACTGTGGCGAAGTGGGACATCTGATTAAGGACTGCCCAAGGAAAGGGTAGAGGGCAGGGTCTACCTCGGGAGGACAGGTGCAGGCTCTTATGGCACCAGGGAAGGCAAGGGGGCAAGTTCAGGCTCTCGTGGTCCCACCGCTGCAAGAACGAGGTAGAACGATTACCGTTGAAAGTTTAGTTTTTCTGTTTGATCATCCTGTCCGTACTTTATTCGATTTTGGCGCATCACATTCGTTTATCTCTACATCATTAGTTGAAACACTGCACCTAAATACTAGTTTAGTTACAGATCCCTTAGTGGTCTCAAATCCTATTGGTGGTTCGGCTCATCTTTCTATGATTTGTCGGGATTTGAGAGTGTCTATCTTGGGCGTTGGGTTTGAATGCAACGCCTTTGTTCTTGGCTTCATGGGCTACGGCTTGATTCTAGGTATGGATTGGCTAACTAGATACGGGGCCATCCTAGATTGTGAAAGAAGGGTAGTTAGATTTTTGACTCGTTGTGGAAAGACCCTTGATATTTCTTGCGACCCTAGAGGTCCAGTAATGCTTAGCTACCTAGAATCCCTTGACGCATCCAATGATGATTTACATTCTGTTCGTATAGTCCGTGAATATGTTGATGTCTTCGATGAGGTGAGGGGTCTACCCCCAAAACGTGAGATAGACTTTCGAATATATTTAGTAGATAATGCAAAGCCAGTTGCATTGCCAGTGCGCCACATGGCTCCAAGAGAGAGAAGAGAACTCAGTAAGCAAGTGAAAGAATTGCTTGAGAAGGGATTCATAAGACATAGTATATCGGAGTGGGGTGCTCCAGTAGTATTTGCCACGAAGGCAGATGGGTCCCTTAGACTTTGTGTGGACTATAGAGAACTTAATAAGCTTACTAAGAAGAATAGACACCCACTGCCGAGGATTGACGATCTCTTCGATCAGTTAGTTGGCACCTCAGTGTTTTCGCAGTTGGACTTAGCCACGGGTTTCCATCAGTTGGGAGTGCATGAGAGAAATTACCCTACACATGACCAAGAGTTGGCCGCTATTGTTTTCGCGCATAAGTCTTGGCGCCATTATCTTCTTGGCGAGAAATTCGAATTGTTCACTGACCACAAATCGCTAAAATACTTGTTCTCTCAGAAGGAATTGAACTTAAGGCAGCAAAGGTGGATGGAATTCTTAGTGTCCTACGATTTCGAGATAGCATATACCCCTGGCAAGGGTAACGTGGTGGCAGACACCTTAAGTAGGAAAAGGTTGTCCTTGAATCTGTTGTTTGTTGAGCGGCGAAGCTTAGAGTTCATCTCTACGTTTGACTTTAGACCTTCCATTGACTTTGTACCCGGTATGCTAGCATCCTTAGAGGTCAGACCTACGCTTTTGGGATGGATTGGTGAGGCACAACGAGATGACCCACAGTTGGTTGAGTTAGTAGAGAAGCTCAAAGGGGGAGTCATCGAGCCATCTCAGTAGGTATACCCTAGATGATAAGGGTTGGTTACGTAGGGACGGTAGACTTTGTGTACCACGGGACGAGAATTTGAGGAAGGCCATTCTTGATGATGCACATCGTTCGAAGATGACCATCCATCCCGGCGGGGACAAGATGTACATGGACATGAGACGTGTTTACTTTTGAGCCGATATGAAGAGGGATGTGGCTGAGTTTGTCGCTAGATGCTTGGTTTGCCAACAAGTAAAAGCAGAACAAAAGAAGCCCTGTGGGTTGCTTCACCCATTGGAGGTCCCACAATGGAAGTGGGAAAGTGTCTCGATGGACTTTATTGATGGGTTACCGAGATCGAGGAAGGGTAATATGGGGATTTGGGTCATGGTAGACAGACTTACTAAGAGTGCCCATTTCATTCCCGTGAAGAGTAAGAGGACTGCTCCATGGTTAGCCTCCGTATACATTCGAGAGATAATTCGTTTGCACGGTGTTCCTTCTAGCATAGTGAGCGACCCCGGTCCTATCTTTACTAGCGAGTTTTGGAAGAGCTTGCAAGAGGCGGTAGCGACTCAGTTATGTTTGAGCACCGCATATCATCCTCAGATAGACGGTCAGACCGAGAGGATGAATCGTATTCTAGAGGACCTATTGAGGTTGTGTGTCTTAGACTTCGGAGGAACATGAGAGGAACATCTTCCGTTGGTGGAGTTCGCATATAATAATAGCTTTCAGTCTAGCATTGGCATGGCACCGTTCGAGACTCTTTATGGACGACCGTGTCGTTCGCCTACATGTTGGTGGGAATCTACAGATAAAATCTTGCTTGGGCCCGATATGATCAGAGAGACTTCAGAAAAGATCGATTTGATTCGAAGGAGGATGAAGACGGCGCAAGATAGGCAGAAATCTTATGCGGGCAAGAGGAGGACAGATCTTGAGTTTGATATTGGGAACATGGTCTTTGTCAAGGTGTCTCCATTACGGAATGTTGTTCGCTTTGGGTCCGTTGGGAAGTTAGCACCAAGGTTCGTAGGGTCGTTTCCTATTAAGGAGAGGATTGGACAAATGGCGTATAGAGTGGAGTTGCCCGAGGGACTTAGTGGTGTACACGATGTATTTCATGTATCACACTTGAGGAAGTGCTTGCATGAGACCGCGGAAGTGGTAGAGCCGAGCTTGCTTAGAGAGGTGGAGATAGCATGATGCGACGATTCGACGAGCTCCTACGTGCATTCTTGGGTCGGAGATTAAGAAGTTGAGGAATCGAGAGGTCAAGCTAGTCAAAGTGCAATGGGGAGATGATGAGAGCAACGCTACTTGGGAGACGGAAGAGAAGATGCGTTCATTGTACCCTTTTCTTTTCGAGGGTATGTCTTTTAATTTCTCCTTTATCGCTTAACTTGTACTTGTTTTATCTTTAGTATGTCCTCTCGCTAGTATCTTTTACCTTTAGATAGGGTAGTCCTATGGTTGAAACATGTGTTTGAGACATGTTATGTATGATGGATGCATGCGGATGCAAGTGGTTGCTCGTGGATACATATACACACACTTTAGGCACTAGATCGGCTCAGTCACTTCATATTGCATATTGCATATAAATGTGTGTACATATTTAAGTTAATGGATGTATAATGGTTGTATTATCATATGGATGCTGCATTTTGGTGAATGGTTGTGCACACATGTAGAAATAATATGTATCGATAGGATTCTTTCGCATACATAATGGACGCATGACACTATCATGGGTTGCATTAAGGAGGTTAACTGAATCAGTAGACCGCCTGATTTTGCATTAGATAAAGAACATATACACACACTTCTTGCATATGTTCATACAACATTAGGAATTTTATAAGGACAATGGATGTCTATGTTTGATGGTTGAGTAGATGGTTGTTTGGATGTTAGGATATGCATTCTCCTTAACTTGGAGATTTCGGGGGCGAATTCCTTTAAGGAGGGGAGAATGTAACACCCCGTAATTTTCAATATTAATGTTCACAAATTAAATAATAATCAATCTCAGATGTGAGAATTAAGGGAAACGGGTTGCGCCATTGTGTTCGTTTCGGAATTCTGGTTGAGATAGAGTACGAGTTTGCGTGAATTGGACTTCGTATGAAGAAGTTATGGCGATCGGAAGTTTCAGAAAAATTTAAACAGATTTCAAAAATTCAAATTTCAGAGTCAGATTGGGCTAGGCGGGAAATTTCCCGCCAGGTCGACCTACCCACCCAGGTCGACCTGGGGGTCGACCTGGCCCCCCGGGAAGATTTGTTTGGTGACCTTTTAATGACTGTATGCTGAGTCATTAGGGTTTCTGAACTGGTCTGAATGACTGGGGTTAATTCTGGTTGATCGGACGGCCTAAATTAATCCTAAACTCTATAAAAACACATGTAGACTCAAACCCTAAAATCAAATAAAAATTAGAATCATGGCCTCCACGCCGTCACCTTGCAACCTAGAATAGCCGCCACCAATTAGAGAGGAAGAAAAGCTAATCAATTCAATTCTAATCTAAACCACAACAAATTGTCTTCTTCAAAGGAAAGCTAAATCAATTTCAGAACTCAGAACTCAAGACCTTCTTTTCGTTGTGAGTTCGATTTCTTTAATAACATAATTAACAATTTAATTGGATGGAGCTATAATTTTGGATTATATGGTTATGTTGTGAATCATTGGTTGTATGTCATTATCATTGTTGTAAATTCTATGATGTTATCATCTATGTTGCAAATTCTATGATGTTATTATCTATGTTGTAAAGCTGTGGTGATATCATCTATGTTGTAAATCTATGATTCATAGTGATGTTTCATATGCTAGTTTGGTTATGTTGTTGGAACTAATTCATATGTTAAATCATATGTATGTATGTATGCAAGTCTAGATGTTAATTTAGATCTGAACCATATGCAAGTTAATGAAAATTATGTACAACCTTACATGTTTCATGACATCTATTTTATGTGTAAATTGGATCTAAAGTTAGGCTATGACATGTGTGAGTTATATGCTAGTGTACAAAATTCTATATGCTAGTTTACATGTTTAGATATAAGTTTACACCATCGTTATGTTGCATAAATCACATATGCAAGTGTGTGTGTGTGTGTGTCTATATATATATATATATATATATATATATATATATATATATATATATATATATATATATATATATATATATATATATATATATATATATATATAGGCGAGCGTTCAATGGCACCCCTTATTTTGCACCCCCTATTAGCCTCCCTATTTTCCACCTCTCATTTATATTATTTTAATGTGAGTGGAAGGTGAGAGAGTTAGTGGAAGGAGAGAGGGAGTAAATGTGTGGTGGAAAAGTGGTAGGCTAAAGGGGTGCTCACTATTTGGGGTGCCATTGAACGCTCCTCATATATATATATATATCTGTGTGTGTGTGTGTGTGTGTGTGTGTGTGTGTGTGTGTGTGTGTGTGTGTGTGTGTGTGTATGTGTGTGTGTTTGGAGTATAAATCATGTAATGTAAGTTTGTGGTTATTGCCTATGCAAGTTTACACCTTTAGAATTAGATCTATGACATACATGGTTTATGCAAGTTTGTAACTATTACCTAAACAAGTTTACACCTTTAGATTTAGATCTATGACATATGTAGTTTTATGCAAGTTTGTGACTTTGGCCTATGCAAGTTTTAGATGAAGAACCTCATACACACATGCAAGTTCACCCCTTATGTTTAGATCTACTTTTATTTATATGTATGTTGTGATGTTTTCTCTTTATTCCATAAGTTAGACTATTCGAGTCTAAAGTATATCTTACGTTAAACAAACGTACAACGTGGGGAAATGAGATAATATTAAAAGATTTAATATTGAGAATTGGCATAAATGCCTTAAATGGCATAAAATTAATTTGTGATGATAATTGGTATAATTTTGCATACCAAAAATAGATGGACATAATTAAGTCAATTATGGACATAGTTAAATTTGGAATTAATTGATAATTTGAATAGGGAAATTAATTCAAATTTGGGGGATAATTAATTATGTGTAATTAATCGTCTGAGACACGAGGTTAGGCTCTTTTGTGGTGTAAGACTGCCCGGACCCGTCCGGCAAATCCAGCTGCCACAAATGCCAGTCTAATATGGGAGGTCTTAGGCATAGATTAAATGCATAACAGTTGTAAAGACACGAGGTTAGGCTCGTTTGTGGTGTAAGACTACCCGGACCCGCCCGGCAAATCCAGCTGCCACAAATGCCAGTCTAATGTGGGAAGTCTTTACAAGGTTACGGTGTTAATAAATTAAGAAGCACTTAACCAGATAAACATGTGGTGGGACATGTGGGTTAAGTGGGTGCCTTGGGTGGCTTGTGAAATACGATTAGTAACACTTAACCAAAATAAGACATGTAAGTGAACATGAATAAGAAGAGGGTTAAGTGGGATGTACTAGAGAGGACCAAGCTTAGGTGGATAGCTTGTGTCAAGTAATGAGGGCCCGTTTCAACCAGTAACCCATAAGTATCTTTGTGGGCTCGACCCAAGTCGAGGACGGGACACGCATACTGGACTTGACTGTAAGAGGCCAAAACGGGTTAGCAGTGGCAACGCAAGTCCAACGGGTTCATGTGCGTGTGTGGACCCGGACTGGTAGGTAAGACGTTGTTGCATCGTGTAGGTATAAGCCGTGCATTATTGTTGGTATCGGGTTGCCACTTTGGGGAGTGATACACCCCACTGTGAGGCCAACACAGGTATCTACGAGTTAGGGAGCCGATCGCATGGGGGTAGTGGGTACACCTAGTGGAGATAGGGGCAGGCGGCACCTATGAAGGCAACTAGGGGTACACGAAACTACCATTATCATTATTAAAGTCTTGTAGGCGGGATCAAATTTTAGGGTGTTTGGTGTGGTGCAGTGTAGTAATTCTCTTATAGCGACTAGGTGCGCCTTTAACGTTATCTTTGTTCATCTTATTTCCTTGTTTACTCTGCTATATCCAATTGTTCACAGTCATTTCCTTATTTTCCAACTCATGCCTTAGCCTAGTTATTTTGGTAATTATATTGTTAAAGTTATCGCACTCGCCAGACTTTATGTCTAACCCCCTTTGTTTCCTCCTCTTTTCTTCCCCCCTCCCCCCCCCCCCCCCAAAGGTGCTCAAGGTGGAACTAGCACTAGTGGAGCTTGATTTTGGACAGCTGTATCTCTTACTTTTAGAAGTTGCTTGGATCGCTGAAGTAAAAGTTCAGCCTATCTTATTTATGGCTAATTTGTGTTGGGGTTATGTCTTTCAATTTATGTACTCTGATTTAGTCAAGATGGATATTATGTACTTTGACTATGGTTTTTGATGATGTAATCAAACATATGTGTTTACCGCTGCAATGAATAATTTTTTTAATTTTTAAGTACTGTTTATATCTGTCTTGTTGTTAAGTTTCTGTTCTATACACACTTAAAACGCTTCATAGAAGTTAATGCATTCCCTTTGTGAGTGACATTAATGGAAATGGGGTGTTACAACCACCTATGTCGACTCCCCCAGAGGGGGGGAGGGGTCGACATCTCTGAGCGGGAAATTTCTCGCTCATCCTCTTCTTATGTTTTGAATTTCGAACTGGTTTTCTAATTTTTAATTATTATTTTAATTTAAATTCTACTTAAACTTGAAATCTTCTAAGCTCCATAACTTCTTCATACGGAGTCCGATTTATGCAAATTCGGACTCTATCTCAAGCAGAATTCCGAGACGAACGCAATGGCGTAACCCATTTTACTTAATTCATCTTTTACAATTTAAGTGTTCTTAATTCGTTATTTTAATATTCATAGAAAATACAAGATGTTACATTTCCGAGTTTATGTGAGTTCGTGCTTGAGTAATGAGCGGTCCAATGGTAAGAATTCCAAGTGGATCATCGGTTATAAGCATCTATTTTGATCCTGTTTCGAAATGAACTTTAAAGTCAGTTTTAGCATGTAGCGTTTCACGTTGTTTTGAAGAGCTAGCAGAAACCAAGCAAAGATGATGCCTCATCATGAGATAGCAAACATCTAATGCCTATGTTCTAGTAGCAGGCTCTATGTCTTACATTCTTTTGTCTTATCTTGACACATGTACATTTCTGTTGTTACAGAAAATAGTTATGAATTTCCTTTTGCATTTCTATTATTAAGTGATTGAAACTTTTCAACGCAATTTTAGTCACAAGAGCTAAAAATAAAATTACTAGTACAACCGCACAATGGTGGAGAAACCGACCGTTCGGTGGTATGATTTTAGAAAAGAATATATGTACTGAATTATTATTTCTCATACTCCAGTTAGATAATATTATGTACTTGATTCTGATTTTTCGCCACAAAATTGGTATTTGCCAATGTATCGTAATGTTATGTATCATATTCCCCATCGGATATCTGCAAATCAATCGAAATCAGTAAATGAAAATTTTAATTTCTACTACTCGAATTTAAGAATTACAACTGAAAGAACATTAGGATTTGAAGAATAAAGTTTGTCAGTTTGAAAAATATGTCAATATATTCATTTGAAATGCAAGTAAAGCTGTCATAGCTACAATGGCTATACATAATTACATACAGAAATACAATACGGATGATCTAGAATTTATGGCTTATGGTGATAATTCCGGTCTTATTTCAGAAGAGTAATCAAAGGAATATTACAATATGGAAAAAGAACAAATATAACACGTGAAGAGGTTCAACGACGTGAGAACTTCGAAATGGCAAAAGTAAGAGATTACATAAGAAATGAAATAGTTGCAGCAGCCTGCACTGATTGAGCGTATTATTTAACTGGTATTTGATAGTATTGTATAATTATATGTATGTATTTCAGTTTCTGTAATGTGTTTCATTTAATTAAACAAATATTACACAACAAAACAAATAATTAACTAAATCAAAAATCATAATTAAAATTCTTCGTTTAAATGATCTGTTTAATTGCCTCGCTTAAAGCTACAAACACATATCATGTTTAACTTCGACTTCCTTTTAAACATGCTGAGATGAAGCATATTTTTATAACCACATGATTCAAGATTAGGTGATTTGTTTGCAATATCGAGCGTTTGCCCTGACGTGCATCCACAACGGGAATATCAGGTTCCATTATGTTTACGATGTGTTTGAGCGAAACAGAGACGGTATTATAGAAGAGTATTTCAAAGGGGTATTTTAACAGAATATTTTAGTTGGCGGAGAAGGCATTTGCAGGTTCAAGCGAACCATTTAAGCGGAGTATTTTAAAGGGATATTAATAAAATTCAAAAATTATAAATTACTTCAATTCAGTTCAAACCAATTTCATTATGTGGGGCACTTCGATACGATCGCAACGTAAAAAATCGTGTCTCAAACAGATCTCATTTACACAATTTTTGAAATTTATAAAAATCTAAATTTATTAATTTAATTAATTAAACTAATTAAACCATACCACACCAGAATCAAGCTATAGGAAAGCGGGGCAAAATGGCTCGTTTCAGTTTTCAACGCGTCCGACAAGACTGAAACGGGTCATTTTAGAGTCGCGAACGCCCCCTTAGTCATAGTGGGTCCATTTAATAAAAGAAATATACAACAGCAACCTGATATAGAAATACAAAGATCATGAATTGTAGGGGTGTGATGTCATGGTGTCAAGATTAATCGAACGGTTGGGCTAGATCCTGCAATTAGCCATGATATTATTTGCCATTGCTTTTGTAGTAGGATACTGGTAAACAAAGAAATTGTTTTCATTTTGTTTTGTAGATGCTAAAACATAAGCAAACTTTTTACAATTTTAAAATTGAGGATCATGGAAAATTTGTCACTCGAAATAAAAGAGGATCTTAGGTGGAGCTCAGAGAAAATTTGAAGTTCAATGATCATGTTTTTGTAATTCATTTGTTTAGTCGAAATGTACACAAAAATGAAGAAAACAAACTAAATTAATCATATAAAAGGCATGTTCAACTATTTTTCTTTCTAATTATTTTATTTAGGAACCAACCCACTAAACCAACACAACCAGTTATAAATACAACGTTGCAAGCCTACAAAATTTGCAACCATAAATAAGGAAAAAGGAAAACTCTTAAATTCTAAAAAAGAATCATGCGAAATGAGAATCCAGATTTGCCTATGCACATTCGTTTGCTATTTTGTTGCAATTGTCAACGGCATCCCATTCATTCAAACTTGCTCTGTAGGGGAACAGGGTACAAAAGGAACAAAACCTCTGCCACCAAATACTGGTCCAATGAAGCATCATCAAATTTGCGCCAGTAAAAATGTAGTGTGTGAGT